>CM057449.1:0-4800000 GCA_016271365.2 Neoceratodus forsteri | reverse complement strand
TGTCTGTATACAACCCCTGTGTGGATTGTGGAGCCATTTCCAGTCTCTAGGGCAACCCACAGTGCCTTCTCTCCTCCCTGTTTACCCTTTAGTTCTGTTGCTTTGATCCCTTCCCTTACATAGAGAGCTACCCCTCCTCCTCCTCTTCTTCCCTCCCTGTCCCTCCTGTAGATTGTGTACCCTGGTATGATGACATCCCAGTCATGGTTCTCTGTGTACCATGTTTCTGTGACTGCCACAATATCCAGGCATCCCTCTTCCATCAAGGCCACCATTTCAGGGAGCTTTTTACCTAGACTACAGGCATTGGTACTCATTACCCTCCATTTTTCATGGCTTTATTTCTTTTTGCCCCATCCCTGTCCCTACTGCCTTTGTCTTTTTCTCCATTTACCCCTGCCCTTCTCCCTATTGACTGCTCTCTTCTGTTGTTTACCTCACTAATTACCCTGATTTTTGGGTTGGCTGGGATTTCCATTCTTCTCTTCAGTGCCTCCCCCCTTGGCTAGTTTAAATGCTTACCACTGAAGCATTTAAACCTATGACCTAAGATCCTGGTTCCCCTCCAGGATAGATGCAGACCATCACACCTGTATAGGCCTGTATCCCTCCAGGTGGAGCCTCAGTCCCCAATGAAGCCAAATCCCTGAGCTCTGCACCAGCTTTTCAACCAGTCATTGAATCCCATGATGCGGAGTGCCCTAGCCTCATCCATGCCATAGACAGGTAGCACTTCTGAGAAAGTTAACATGTGTGCTACTTCTCTAAGGCCCCTCCCCAACTCCACAAACTCCTGTTGAACTGCTCTGATCCCATTCTCAGCCAGGTCATTTGTCCCTAGGTGGATACTGACATCCAGCTCCTTCCCCCTTGCCACTGCTCCCACGATCATGACAATTTGTTTCCTGTCCCTCCAAGCCTTGGTGCTGGGCAGGCACCTTACCTCCCTTTCCCCTCCCTCCCCCAGTGCTACCCTCCTAACAATTGAGTCCCCCACCAGGAGTTGTTTCCTTCCCCTGTGGGGTCCTGGGCCACCCTCCTGTAGGTCTCCATTGTGGAAGATCCCAGCATTCTCCTTGGACTCCACTGCAGGTGCCTCCATAGAGGAACCATGCTTCTCCAGAGTGGTGAATGAATTGTGGAGAGGCACAACTGGAGGGATGTGCCTCTCTTCCACCACTCTCACCCTCCCTGAGCCCACTGTGGTCCAACCACTCCTCTTTCTTGGCAACCTCTGAGGTAGTGGCAGTGGCCTGGGTGGTCCCTGGGTGGGGGAGCAGGTTTCCCAAATTCTTGCCAAGTCAGCATGGAGATGAACAGCCTCCTCCCTCATACCAGAGAGGTGCCTGAAAATAGGGCAGCAATGCAGTTTCCAGAATGTCTCCCAGAAGACTGCTGCTCCACAGCCAGAGCATTGCACCACTCCCCACATGTCTGTGTCCCTTCCAGTTACAGATGCTTTTTTGTTTTTTGTTCTTGTTCTAGTGTATGCAAGCTTGTGAGTGTCTCTACCCCCATTCAGTGTGCTGTGCCTTTAAGGATATGAACAGGTGTATGTTGTCAGCAGAATCCCTGCTATAAAGGAAGATATGCACTTGGGGCTGGTGGGGTGAGGAGAAGGGTGGGTGGGTGGGAGTAAACCTATGCTGTCTAGAAACAATCACCTACAACTCTTACCCTCCACCCCAGGGAGTGCCTTCCATCCTTTCAAACACCTATTTCACAAAGGTTAAGTAACAGGTCTAGTCACAACTGACTGAAAATATCTCCCAGGTACAGTTCCTCCCCGGCAAATTAAAGTTAAAACTAAGAAAAGTCCACCCCAAAAACAGAATCAATACTAGTTACTTATACAGGTCCAAAAAGTAATAATTCATTTCAGTGTAGTCTAGAAAAGAACCTCCTTGATTCAAGGAAGCTGTGGCTGCTTTTTCACTCTCCTTGCCTTCAATGTGAGAAGGAGACCGCAGCACCTCTGAGACAAAAAAAAAACCTTTTCAGCAAAAAATAAATAAATAAAATAGGGGCAAACAGTAATTTTGCTTAGCCTAATGATAACAAGTCACAAAAATGTAAGCACCACCTGTAATAATTTCACAGAAGATATACCCTGTAAGAAACACTTTGCTACAGAGAAAAATAAAGCAGTAACAGAAGATATACTTTGCAAAAGACAATTTGAATCAGAAGATTACAGCAGTAATATGTTAGCACACACCTGTAGGCACACTTTGCAATAATGCAGCAGAAGGTATACCCAGCAACAGCAATGTGAATCAGAGAAAAATAAAGCGATACAATATTAGCAACAAACAGTAACAATCGTTGTGTGTACAAAATAAAAACAACAACACACAGTAAATCTGCCTTACCAAAAGTCTTAATCCTTTCCCTTACTCTGGTAAGGTTCTTAGTTCTGTCCTTTCATGCAAGCTAGTAGGAAAGAGCTCAGGTGAAGCTAGGTACATTGGCCAGCAAACCTAGCCTTTCACCTCCAAGATATCAACTAACCTTTTAACCCTTCTTTCTGTTGGCAGTTGCTGGCAGTTTGCCAGCTCCACCTCCAGATACACACCTAATCCCCTGGAAGAGCTGTGGGAGGAAAGCAATTAGTGCCTTCAGTGCGAGAAGGAAACTGCCTCTGAGACAAAAAAAAACAACCTTTTTAGCAAAAAAGAAATAAATAAAATAGGGGTAAACAGTAATTTTTTGGAATGCTTGGAATGCAGGGATTCAAAATTCTGCTCTGTTCCACTGGTAGAATGTTACTGTCCTAACATATTGCACACACAGACAACAAAGGCCTGTTTAAAGCCAGTGACTCAATTATCTCACTGTCAGGGCAAGCAGAAGAGATTTCTCTGATGTGCAGGTAAAGACAGAAGGGGAATTTTTCACTGTTAGTAAAGAAACAGTTGTAATGAAAACTATAAACAATACTTAGTGTTTCTAATTTGTTTATGCATGTAAGGAGAGTGTGATGATCAGGGAAACAGCATTTAATTAATTTGTTATATTTTTTTATTTAATGTAGTTTTATTTTTAGGGCCCAGTTGAAGGTTTTTACAATGTAAAGGTAGCAGCCATGTTTGTGATGAAAGATCAGTTCTGGTTGCAGAGGGACTGATGGAAGATAGTTCTGGTTGTAGGAGGACTGACAGAAGGTAGTTCTGGTTGTAGGAGGACCCATTTGCTCATTGTGTGATGTGGTTTAGGACCAGGATGAATGTGTGTATATAGATATTTAATGTACAGTCAGCTGATGTCTCTTGGCCAATGAGATGTCTAGATTGTTCCTTGACATTTTATAGAGCAGTAATCTGTAAGCTAAAGACAGTAACAAATCCTGTAAGCACAACCTGTAAGCACAAAACAAAATAGTAACACAACAGTAAATCTGCTTAATCAAAAGAAGCCTTAATGTTTTGTCACTCTGTCACCATTCTTTCCATGAAACAGTGCCTTCTCATTTCTATCCAAAATCTTCCACCCACCAGTCTCAGACAATGCCTCCTAGTATCCCTCCCTCCCTTTATCTGAAAAATTAACTGAACCAGTCTTGATTATGCCTTTCATTTATTTATAGGTTTCTATCATATACCTAATCTCCTCCAAGGATTATATGTTAAGCTCCTTCATCCTCTCCTCATAATAACTATCCTCCACCCCCAGGGTCATCTGTATTGCTCTTGGCTAGACCCCCTCCAGCAATTTAACATCTTTCCTTAAGTACATGTGCCTTATCATTGTGCAAAAAAAAACATTTTCAGATGGTAGTTATGTCCTTGAGGAGGAGAATAAGAAGGTTTATTTTTTTAAGCTTGTTTAATGGAAACATACTTTAGAAATACAGACTCTGTTGGCAGATCAGAACCATTTGGCTTGAGTCTGCAAATTTCTCCCTACCTACACTTTTACTGCAGATCAAGCCCAATCTAACTCATTCTCCTTCCTCACTTCCTTTCCACTGTTATTCCCTAGACAGATAGATAAATACTTTATTTATAAAAGCACCCATTTCCAGAGACTCTGGGTGCTGTACAATAAAGACACAAAGCAATTACTATACATAACAACTAGTCATTAAAACAAATTTTAAATTCCTCTCCCCATTTCATAAAACAACAATTCACTCAATAAAAGCTTGTTGTAACAGATATGTTTTCAACCCTTTTTTAAAGGCTTCTTCCAACACAGCTTCCTTTAAATAGCCAGGCAGGGAGCTCCACAGGGTAGGTGCCACTACTGAGAATGCCCTAGCCCTAGAGTACTGCAACCTAACTCTGGGAACTCCAAGGAGGCCTCTGCCAGCAGAATGGAGTACCCAAGGTGGATGGTAGGGGACAAGGAGATCTTGCAGATAAATAGATCCCCTTTCATGCAGGGTCTTGTAGGTCACAAGCCCTACCTTGAAGACAGTCCTCCACCTGAGTGGCAGCCAGTGTAGTCCATGGAGGACTAGGGCAATATGCTCACACCATCTCACACCAGTCAACAACTTTGCAGCTGCATTCTGCACCAGCTGGAGCCTGCAGAGGTTGCTTCCCATTAACCCTAGGTACAGGGCATTACAGTAGTCCAGCCTGGAAGTGACAAAAGCATGCACCAGTGTGGTCAGGTCTTCAGGCAAGATCAGGGCTCAGATTTGGATGATATTTGGAGATGATAAAATCCACTCCTGATGACAGCCAACACCTGCTCATCAAGTGTCAAACCGTCATCCAGCATCATGCCCAAATCCTTCACCTGTCTAGACGGGGCAAGGGGAACATCCCCCAACACTATGCTAGGGGGTACCCTTCCCCCTCCTCCCCAATGACCTGGATCCACAACCAGTAGCTCTGTCTTGTCTAGGTTAAATTTAAGCCAGCTTTGAGTCATCCACACCTAGATCTCATTGAGGCAGTTGTTAAATACAGACACCAACACCTGGGTATTGGGTGCACAGGACAGGTACCACTGGGTGTCATCTATATAGTAATGATAACTCAGCCCATACCACCTGATAATGTCACCAAATGGCAGCATGTATACCGTGAACAACAAGGGCGACAAGACTGAACCCTGTGGAATCCCACAGCAAAAAGGCTTTGGGTTAGATGAGGCTAACCCCATCATCACCCTTTGTACTCTTCCTGTCAGATATGACTTGAACCAATTGATGACATTACTGGACAGGCCACACCAAAACTGCAAGTGGTCAAGTAGCACCTCATGGTCCATGGTGTCAAATGCTGAAGACAGGTCCAGGATGACCAAGATGGTATGGTCTCTCCTGTCCCTCACAATCAGGAGATCATTATGCACTCTCACCAGGGTAGTCTCCATACTATGCCCCACATGAATTCCAGACTGGAAATGCTCATAGGTGGCGGTTGAGCTATATGGCCACCGCTTTTTCAATAACCTTCCCTAAAAATGGGAGGTCTGAGACCAGCTGGTAATTATTGAGGCAGTCCGGGACCAAGGAGGGTTTATTCAAAAGGGCTCTAACCAAAGCCTCTTTCAAGGCCACTGGGAAGACCCCATTCCTCAAAGAATGTCAGACAGCCTCAGCAATGGCGGGTCCAATCAGGCCAGACATCCAATAAAAAGTCATGTCAGACCTGGGTTTAGTTCAAATTGGGTTGGCCACAGCTTTGGGATTATTTCCACCACCTCTGCCACTTCAAGTAGCTCAAAGTCATCCCAGGCAGGAAGAGTGTTTTGACACATTTCCTGCCAGACCCTGCATACCCTTCAAGAGGTACTCATGGAAACCTCAACCCTGATGGAGGGCATCTTGTCGGCAAAGAACACAGACAGTTCCTCACACCAAGTGCTAGAACCTGCTCCCCAACATGGAGACAGGTAGGACGTAAAAGCTCATCAACCATGTGGAAGAGCTGAGCCAGTCTGTTTCTTGCCTTGGCAATTTCCCTGGACAGATATTTCATCTTTTTTGGAGAAATTGCCCCCGATAGTCAACATAATGCAACTTCAGATCCAATTTATCCCCCAGCAGGCCAGATCTCCTCCAGCACCTCTCTAACCTCTGTCCCTTCATCTTTAACCCCTGGAGCTCCTTATCATACCAAGGAGATGTCCAGTGAGAAGACAATGAACAGACACAAATGGATGCGATGGAATCGAAGGCCCCTAGCTTCCCCATTATAGGCTGTCACTGCTTCCTCCACTCCAACCACACAAGCTGCCCCAACACTCAATAGGTCCAGTGCAGCTGATAGTTCCTATAGGAAACTCCTCTTAATGGGCGGTACTGGACCATCTCCACAGGACACCTAGGGAGGTGCCTCTAAGCGTGAACCCCATAATGATATGATCTGACCAAGATACAGGATCTACACGGAGGTCAAGCACATCTAGACCTAAAGAAAAGACCAAATCCAGTGTATGGCCACCCGAATGTGTATCGGCTTTTACATTCTGTGACTGGCCCTAGGGTTTATCCCATGCATTCCTAAACTCCGCCACTGTTTTCACCCTTACCACTTCCACTGGAAGACTGTTCCAGGAAACCATCACTCTTTCTGCAAAGAAGTACTTCATCATATCTCACCTGAATCTACCCCTTCTAGCTTCATAGCATATCTCATTGTTCGTGTTCACCTTTGCATCTGAAAAATACTTCCCTCCTGTGCTTTATTTACTCCCGTGAGGTATTTTAAGGTCTCTGCCATATCTCTGCTCTCTCTCCTCTATTCCAGGATGTACATAGAAACATAGAATTTGTCAACAGATAGGGTCCATGAGGACCATCTAGTCTGTCCATGTAGACTACCCACATTGAGGTCTTTTAGTCTCTCTGCATAGTGCTTTTGATGCAGAAACTGCACCATTTTAGTTGCTCTCCTCTGAACTGCCTCTGCTCTGTCTATGTCTATCCAAAGATGTGGTCTCCAGAAATGGACACAGTACTCTAGGTGGGGTCTTACCAGTAATCTATAGAGAGGCAACGCCACTTCCATTATTCTGATGGTGATACCTGTCCCTATGCACCTCAGAATCCAACTAAATTTCCACAGAAGAAACATAGAAACATAGAATTTGACAGCAGATAAGGACTGCTTGGCCCTTTCATTCTGCCCACCTCTCCCTAGCAGCACTATTACCACAGGCTGTGCCCGATCTACAGCTCCTTCTCCCCTTCTGTTCCACTATGATCCCATACTATACTATGGTTACCTATTCTCACTAAGCTTCAGGAGCACCTGATCCTCTCCCAACTCTCCTCTTATCTTTTAGACTTGGCTTTTTTCACTCCCTACCAATCCGGCTTTAGGAAAGATTACTCCACTACTGCTTCCTTACTTAGGCTCACTGATTCCATACTCTCAGGTATAGACAGTAGTCTAACCACATCTGCGATTTTGTCGACCTTGCAAAGGCATTTGACACTGAATCCTATCAACTTGTCCTAGATAATCTCTGATCTACTGGTCTGTCTGATTATTAACCACAAACTGGTTTGGCTCCTACCTAACAGGCCAGACACAGTCAACCAAAACTGCTTATTCCACCTCCCCTCCACTGCAGATTAATGCTGGTGTATGCCAAGGCTCTGTCCTTCGTCCCCTACTATTCTCTGCATTCCTTAATGACCTCACATCAGTGTGCAGCTTCTCTTCCTCCATCCGTATTTTGCTGATGTTACTGTCCTTTTCTGCTCTGACCAGTCACCAACTGATGTGGCTTCCACACTTCATCATGGCTTTGAGAAAGTTCCGCAGTGGCTAAGCTCCCATTAGCTTATCCTTCACACCAAGAAAACAATCTCCATGACCTGCAGCACTAGGCAGAGACTCTCTAGGGTAACTAAATTGCCCTCCAGACTAGGTGAGTGAAGCAGTCCTTATCTGCTGTCAAATTCTATGTTTCTATGTTCCTCCTTCCACACCCTTGATGGCTCAGAAGCACCAAGGGAGGTCGATAGTGAAAATGCCAACCTCCCGCACAGCAATTGCACAATACTGATGCAGGTATTGTGCCGGCAATTCATCAAGTGTTTTTTGTGGGGGGCTTTAGGATTATCAACTCCAGGTCAGATTTGGTCCAGGAAGGGGGCAGAACACTGGCAGAAAGCGAAGCACAAAAAAAGGACCATTACAGCGATTGTCGCCGTAATGGTCTTTTTTCATGTTTCACCATCGGGGTGTTGACCTGAAGGGGTGCACCAGGTGGCTCTGCTCTGGAGGACACCTCTTCCTTTAGGTATCTCAGGGTCTGGCTAGACCAGCACTTAAACTTCACTGGACAAATAAATTCCATCCTAAAAAAGTTGCACTGCAAATTAGGTGCCCTTTATAGGAACTGAAGCTCTCTACCTCTACAGGCCAGGTGGGAGAGTGTCCAGAAAATGATACTACCCATCTTTGACTATTGTAACATAGTCTACAGTGTAGCACCAAAGTCATTCTTAACCAGACTGGACACCCTTTTCAATATTTTCTGTTGCTTTGCTCTGGATGTCCCTTCCTTTACCCACCAATGTGATCTATATCACTCTCGAGCTTTTCCTTCCCTGAAAAACTGCTGTCTATCCAATGCATAAAATCTTCCTCTTAATTCTGATTTGATACGCTTCCTCCTTACCTTACCTCCTCACTGTCCTCCCACCCCAGTGCCCCTTTCTTCCTCAGATCCAGTGACTCCTGCACCCTAGCTATACCATAGTGCATCACCTCTATAGGCCAAATGTCATTCTTTTATAGGTTCCCTTAGCTCTGGAACTCAATGCCTCATCAAATCAGGCACTCCACCTCCTCCTCCTCCTCCTCCTCCCTGTGGTCCATTTTGACCTCCCTCCTCAACTTCCTCTCTCCATCCTGCAGCTGCTCCTAATTTCCCCTCTGACTCCTCACTCCTCCTAATTTCCCCTCTGACTCCTCACTCCTCCTAATTTCCCCTCTGACTCCTCACTCCTCCTAATTTCCCCTCTGACTCCTCACTCCTCCTAATTTCCCCTCTGACTCCTCACTGCTCTTAATTTCCCCTCTGACTCCTCACTACTCCTAATTTCCCCTCTGACTCCTCACTCCTCCTAATTTCCCCTCTGACTTCCCCATTCCCTTCCCAAGCCTAGCACTCGACGTAAGGAGAAACCAATGTCCTTTATTGCACTTCCTTGTCCGCATTGTACATACTAAGTCTGCAGTGCTTTTGATTTGCTCCTCTCGCATTAAATCCTAATGTTTATCCAATGCTACTAACTGATATATTGTTTTTATGTTGGCTCACGCTTGAGTGCCAGCTAATATATTGCAGTAGTAGCAGATTTGTAGGTGCGGTCACTGTTGGAAGATGCAGGACATGCATCAGTAGGTGTGTCCCTCATTCCCTAATCAGCCAGCATGCAGATCATATGCAAAGTGGCCACCAGATCTAACAAAAGTGCTGCTGCAATGAGAAGCAAGCTCGTCATGCAGTAGCACAATAACATGCTTCCTGACATGCCCTTCCTGGTGAAACATTCCACTAAACATGGCACCCCACAGTTCATGTGCTGACAGGGGGCCCACTCCCCTTCAGCATTATGGCCCCCTTCCTATTTCAATTGTTTGCCAAGGGGGTGCCCAGTCCCCCTCAGCATCATGTGGCCGCCCCACAGTCTTTCTTTGCCTACAGGGGCCCAATCCCCATCGGCTTCAGGTCTTCATTCCTAGTACAATCTGCCAACAGTGGAGCTCACTCCCCATCAGCATAATGTCCCACCCCATTTGTTGGATGCCAAATGGGGTGCCCAATCCCCACCTGCTCTTGCCCCCTTCCCCACTCGGTATGTGCAGATGGGGGTGCCCAATCCCCCGTCAGCTACAGCCTCCCAAAAACACTCAGGTGGCACACTGGGAGCCCACGCCAGCATGCCAAATTCCCCTGTAAAAAAAAATCCTGTTATTTTTCCTTTTTTTTTAAACTTGCAAACCAGAAGACGGCCCCTCTTGAGTCCAGTGGCCCTCCCCAAACCTGCACACAGCTTCTGTGCGCCCTGCCTGCCCACAATCCCCTTCACCCCGTACTTACCTCCCAAGCAGGGTGCGACAATCTTTGGTGCACCTGGAACATGTCTGCAGTCTTCAAAGCAAACCACAAACTGAAGAAATGGCAGTAAGCTGTATAAAGGCATAAACCTTAGTGCATATCTCGGGCATTTTGGGGAATTTTGGCACCAAATTTTCAACATGAGGTTATTGGGATCCCTCCTCATGAATTCAGTCACTGTCATGGCATTATGCAGTCCCAAAAGGTGATTTTTCAGTCACTGTGCATAATCACCTTTCTGGACAGATTAACAAAATGACAGTGCCACTGTTCATGAACAGAGGTCCTAAAATGCCTATGCTGAAAATTTGGTGATGAAAGTCCATAAAATGACTGTGTTACAAGCATGCACTGCACATTTTCCATGCAGATTTTCAACACTGGCATTTTTTCACACTTCCTTATGAAAAGTGCAGATGTCATTCTTTACATCCTGCCCAAAATGTGTTCTCACACCTATGGTGCACAATGGCATGGTAGCTGTGGGAAATCAACTTTTGGGACAGTTTAGCAAAATGACAGTGCCACTGTTCATGAGGGAAGGTCCCAAAATGCCTATGTTGAAAATGTGTCTCTGCAGGGTGGGGGTGAGGCTGGCATCAGTTCAATACTTCACTGCCATTCCTATTATGCATCTCTAATTCCTGCACTACCAGTGCCAATGCCAGTGAGACAACATTTGCAATTGACAAATGCTTGTTTTACTCTGTTGCTTCTCCATTTTATATTACCTTTGGAAATGTGTTATTATTGCACATATACTGTCCTATAATACTGCATGGAAATGTGCTTTTGATTACTGTACTCCCATGTTCCCCTTCCCCCAGGATGTTCCATGAGATGAGCAATTTAATATTGTTCAGTGTTCCTTTCCTGATTAAACTTTTCAATAAATAAATAAGTAAATAAAAAGTGCTCATCCCATGCATTCTTGAACTCCACCACTGTTTTTGTCCCCATTACATCCACTGAAAGGCAGTTCCAGAAATCCACCATTCTTTCAGTGAAGAAGTACTTCCTCACGTCTCTCCTGACTCTAAACCCCCAAGCTTCGTAGCATGTCCCACATTCTTAAACACCTTCTATTCTGTAAAATACTTCCCTCCAGTACCTTATTTACCCAAGTTAAGTATTTAAAGGTCTTTATCATATCCCCTCTCTCCCTCCTCTGTTCTAGGGTGTACATATTGAGGTCCTCAAGTCACTCTTTATACGACTTTTAATGCAGACTCTGCACCATTTTAATTGCCCTCCTCTGGATCGCCTCCACTCTATTTATGCCCCTGTAGAGATGTGGTCTCCAGAACTGGTCACAATCCTCTAGGTGAGGACTTACTAGCAATCTATATGGAGGCAACACCACCTCTCTCTTTCTGCTGGTGATACCCCTCCTTGTGCACCTCAGCATCACATTAGTCCTCCCTACTGCCGTGTTGCTATGTCTGGTCACTTTTAAGTGATCCAGTGTGATTACCAACAAATCTCGTTCCTGCTTGGTGATTATCAATACCACTCTACCCATTTTGTACTCTGCCCTTGGGTTTCTGTTCTTCAAGTGAATTGTTTCACACTTTTTTGCATTGAAACTCAACTGCTCTACTCCTGACCACTTCTCTTATTTTCTTTTGTCACCAGTCCATTCAATCCCCTGAGTGTCCACCCTGTTGCAGATTTTGGTGACATCCACAAAGAGGCAGACCTTGCCTTCCAGCTCCCTCACAAAGTCACATACAAAAGAGGACTGCTCCAAGCACTGATCTCTGATCGCTGAGGCACCTCAATGAAACTCACAGCATCTACGATCCTCTTAAATTTGGTTTCAGGAAAAGACATAACACAAAGATTGCTCTTGTTCAGGTGCTGAATTATCTGATGGTGAGGGATAAGGGAAGATGTACCATATTGATTCTTCTCATTCTCTTAGCAGTATTTGACATCATGGGCCAATGGGGTGATGATGGAGCACCTGCAGATTTGTTGTGGACTGGCTGGTACAGTCCTCAATTGGTTTAAATTGTTCCTTCCTGGCAGGTCACAGCAGGTGGTTTCTGGGAGCTTTTCCTCCACAGCAGTCTTTCTGCCATGAAGGGTACTATGGGACTCTGTCTTGCCCCCCATATTATTCGTGGTGCATATGCTACCATTAGGAGATATCAAAAGCTGGCATGAGTGATGATTTTACTGCTATACAGATGACACTTATCTATACCTGTCTTTTGTACTTGAGCAGAAGGAGCCGGTCTCAGTATTTAACAGCTGCCTTACTGAGATCCAAGGTTGGATCAGGACCAACTGGTTGAAGTTGAATCCAGACAAGACTGAGGTGCTGGTTGTGACACTTGACCAGCTGGTTATGATTGCTCTATGATCTTTGTAATATAGAATGTGGTATTTGAAGGCTCTCATAACACATCCTGTTGTGCCATGGATGTCCCCTTCCCCGCCAGGTTTCAGTTAAAATGACAGGATATATATTACATAGCAGATCTCTGTAATGTAATTCATTTCCAAGACATTACATTTTATGACTTGTTGTTTCTTTGAAGCTGGAAAACTAAAATGTACATTTTATGACATCTTAACAGGTTGAACAGTAAATATCAACTGGTGTTAAAAAGCTATATTGTACTCAAGTGAGAGATGGCAGAGTTTTTCAAAAATATCTTCGATCCTTGGGAAAACAGAAACTGCTCAAAGATCAAAGAGAAGGAACTGGGAAATCACAGACTTATAATTTGTGAAATTAGTTTTTACTAATGTCACTTTCTTTAATATACCTCCTATTAGGACATCCTGTTTATGTATTTTTTTATTTTCTGAAAGGAGAAGCTAGATGACATCATGGAAGGGGTTGAAACACGACATTTTAAATTGTATACTGTGTTTCAACTGACACTTTTCTTTGTGGGCTATTAGAAGCAACATCTAACTTTAAGTACTGTGTAGAGGTATACATTAGATAGAAAAAGTCTGACTGTATTTTGGTAGGAGTTTGTATGTAAGTTTCTTTATTTACTTTTAAGAGACTGTATGCTTTGTGATAAATTGTTCTGTGTTTACATTTTACATATTTTTATCCATTTTAAGTAAATCTATATTTAAAGAGATAGCCTGGTGTGCCTTCCAAGTTGTTTATTTTGCATGTGATGAATGGAGGGTTAAGAATTGACAAAACTGTTCATAAGCTTAATGGTGTTACCAAACTGGGAAAAGGTAAGACTATACCTAAGGTCTTTTATAGAGTTTTAAGGGTTCACTTTGGATACCTGGTTAGGTCCCCTTAGGTGAAAGATATCTGGCATTCCCCAAAAAGCAGATTATCTGAGCCTATACATTTGGGTCCGCTAGCATAAGGATCACAGTTTGAATCCCCCCAGAACTTGAGACCAAAGGTGATTCAGACCCACAAGCAGACAGGAGGGTTACCCTCTGTTACCTGTTCTGTTACCTGTTCACAATACTGTGCTCAGAGGTTGGCACTGTGGGAGCAGAGGGCCAGTCCTGCTGAGTGGTTTGTGACAGATTGATTGGCAATGGTGCAGATACATTTGGTAACACAAGCTTTAATTGTTCAGTTGTTCAGTGTGTCAGGTTAATACTGTACAGCTCACTTGCAAAATTAGGTAGTGATTTATTTTTAGAAAGGAAACAGAGCTATATCATTTGGCTTACACTGAAGTTCTTACCTGTTTTGTCTTTTTTTCTAAAGTGCAAGTTAGAGTAACTGTAGTTAGGGAAGAAGATGGCTTCCAACTACAGCAGGTACACTGTAAACTACTTGAGGCAGTTGTGCAAGGACAGAGGAGTCCTGTATGAGGTGAGAGCCACCAAGCAGAACCTCATGGATGCCCTGATGGCAGCAGATACCCAGAGCATTTAGACACTGACTGTGACTGTAAAAGACCAAACCTTGAGCATAGAGGAGCTAGCTGCCAGTGCAGTGTCCAGATCAGGTGAGGATGACAGCAGGGCCAGTGCCAGTGAAGGGCCATAGCAGCAGGGGAAGGTCACCAGCATTCTGGAGCCAGAAGCACTCAGGCTGCAGATTGAGTTGAGCAGAATGGAACTAGAGTTCCAGCTGGAACAGCAGGAGGCTGACTGTGATGATCGTGAGTGCCAGTGAGCTGCAGAGGTGAAGAGGGAGCAAGAAAGTTGAGAAGCGGAGAGAGAATGCCGAGAAGCAGAGCAAGAACAGAGAGAAGTGGACTGAGAGAAGTGAGCTGCAGAGGAGAAGAGGGAGCCAGAACAGAGAGAAGTTGACCAGGAACAGCGAGAAGTGGACCGAGAGGAGTGAGAGCACCAGAGGCAACATGAACTGGAGAAGCTATGACTCCAACCACCCGCACCAGAGCAGGTAAGTGGCTTGGGTTTAACTGAAACTACAGGACTGGGTTACAGATTGAATTCCAAATTGATAGCTGAATTTAAAGAGGGAGAGGATATGGATGCCATTTTAAATTCCTTTGAAAAAGTTTGTATTCGGGCTAAAATTTCTAGAGGGTCCTGGAGCTTCCAGCTAACCCCACTACTTACTGTGAAAGCTCAGTATGCATTGGGTCAAATGGACAATGAGGACTGTAATGATTACAGAAAACTTAAAGCTGCACTGTTAACAAAATTTGATTCAACTGTTGAAGCATACAGAGCTAAACTCCATAAGCTCAGGAGAAGCCCTGATATGAGCTACAAGGAGCTAGCCATGAAACAACATCAGTTTTTAAAATGTTGATGGGAAGGAATTGATGCAAACTCTGTAGACAAAATTGAAAATGCTATATTATTAGAACAGTATTTTTTGGCATGCCTCGCAGAGCTGAAAACCTGACTGGAGGACCAAGATCCCAAAACAGTGCAAGAGGCTGCTGAACTCTCAGACCACTATACCAAGAGTAGACCTGCTCTGAGATAAAATGGGGTGGGTGTGACAGTGCAAAGAGGGAAAAGCATGTCTTCAGGGCAGCTAAAACCCTCACTGCCTCCACTGAAACCAGATAACCCCAGGTTTCAGAGAAAATATTTCTCTGAGAAAAGAAATGTATATTGGGTCTGTAGAGAAACTGGGCATATTACCAGGCAGTGTCCCATAAGGGCAAGCAATACATAATGGGGGATAGGAAAGAAGTGGGTTGTTTTGTGTCCCTGGAAGCATGCCTGTGAACATGAGGGAACACATGCATCCAGTCATGGTGAATGGTGTACAGACACAAGGGTTAAGGGACACGGGTATCCCTGACATTGGTAAAAGGGGATCTGGTACAGCCTGGTCAGCTTATACCCAATAAATATGTCACTGTACAAGACTTTACTGGTGAGGAAAAGCCATTGCCCCTCACTAGTGTTCTTCTAGACTGGGGTGAAACAGGGGGAACTGTGCAACAGGTGGCTGTAGCCAAAACATTAGCAGTTGATGTCATCCTTGGCAACAATCTCAAACAGGGAATGGTGTGTGCAGTTACCTGGAGCCAAGCGGGAAGGGAAAACTGTAGTTCCCTGGACCCCACAAAAGCCAGTGTGGAAATCACTGGGAAGCTGATTCCCCAGCCTGTGTCTTCTGATATGGAGACTAATGAAAAGGGGGTAGAAATTTCCCCAGTAGCAGTTAACCACACAGCTACAGAGGGTTACTCTGAAGAGGAAGGGGTGACCCATTGTCAGATGGTTAGGGGTGATAGTGATCCTGAGTGCCCTGTTGTTAACACTAGGGACCCTAGTTTAGAGATTGAAGGGGACCTGTCCCATGTCTTGGGAATGTGTAAGGAGTGTGCAGCTGCTCAGAAAAGTTACCCTATTCTAGAGAAGCTGAGGGCTTGGGCAGACTCTGAAAGTGCACAGGGAGGTGATGCTAAATATAAGGCTTATTGGGAAAATGGACTGATATATACTCAGGTTGTGCAGACAGAGGTAGCACATGAGGAAGGTGACTGAATATGGGTGATCATCATAAAGGCGACCCATATAATGGCGCTTTTCTCAAGGGCGACCGTAGGGGGATGGTGACTGCCTACATGGTGATGGTAGGATAGGTGATGGGAAGGTACAGTGGGTGACAGGAAGTGGAGGGATGGGGGACAGGGATGTGACCTGCTGGGAACCTGCTTCTGCTGAACCAGTCATGTGGTGTGTTCGGTAGGGTGCATGGCTCCGACAGGGCAGGTCCCAAGTTTGGGACTGGGGGCAGGTGTGTAATTTTTGTGATTCCCATGGTTGCGGGACTTAGATTCTTTTTGCAGCTGGGATGTGATCGCTCCCTGACATACACCCCCCTGGAGTTGAGAATCTTTATTTAGGTGGTGCAGGTGGCAAAGCCCCCCTGCATGCACAATTCCCGGTAGCCTTATTGTGCATATCACCAAAAATTGTTTTCGGCGATATTGTGGGTTGGGATAATAATGATCACCTTTGTGTAGTCACTTTCATCACATTGAACCCGGACAGAGGAAGGGGTGATACGCAGGCAGCTTGTCATTCCCCAGGTGTATTGTGAGCAGTTGCTCAAAGTTACATAGAAACATAGAAACATAGAATTTGATGGCAGATAAGGACCACTTGGCCCACCCAGTCTGCCCATTTCCCTACCTACTGGATAAGCTGC
The DNA here is from genome assembly GCA_016271365.2 of Neoceratodus forsteri. Classification (NCBI taxonomy): domain Eukaryota; kingdom Metazoa; phylum Chordata; order Ceratodontiformes; family Ceratodontidae; genus Neoceratodus; species Neoceratodus forsteri. The sequence goes on along the minus strand of CM057449.1, from coordinate 4,783,370 downwards.
AGATCCTAGTTAACCAGCAGCCTACTTCTTCCTACCCCCACCCCCCAGAATTGCCTTATGACTATCCCATGCATGCTTAAATTCCACCACTGATTTTGACTCCACAACCTCCTCCAGAAGGCCATTCCATGCATCCACAACCTTCTCTGTGAAAAAATACTTCCTTAAATTACCTCTGAGCCGCCCCCATCTTCAAATTGTGCCCTCTTGTTCTTGCACACCTCTTTTTTTGAAAGATGCTACCCTCTTGGACTTTGTTGATTCCCTTGAGGTACTTGAAAGTTTCTATCATGTCCCCCCTCTCCCTCCTTTCCTCGAGGCTGTACATATTAAGCTCCTTAAGTCTCTCTTCATATGTCCTCCGGTGCAGACCCTGCACCATTTTAGTTGCCATCCTCTGGACAGCTTCCATCCTATCTATGTCTTTGCGGAGATTGGGTCTCCAGAACTGCACACAGTACTCCAGATGGGGTCTCACCAGCTGTCTGTACAGAGGGATAATAACTTCCTGTTTTCTACTGGTGATGCCTCTCCCTATGCATCCCAGTATCCCCCCAGCCCTCCTTGCTGCCCTCTCACATTGCTTGCCCACCTTTAGGTCATCTGATATGACTACCCCCAGGTCCCTTTCCATTTTTGTTGTTGTTAGTATCTCACCCCCCATTGTGTACTCTTCCCCTGGGTTTTTGTTTCCCAGGTGCATTACCTTGCACTTCTTAGCATTGAATCTAAGCTGCCATACATTTGACCATTCCTCTAACCTTGCCAAGTCCCTTCTCATCCTTTCCACCCCACCCTGTGCATCAACTCTGTTGCAGATCTTAGTGTCATCTGCAAAGAGACATACTTTTCCTTCCAGTCCTTCTGCAATGTCATTTATAAAGACATTGAAGAGGACTGGTCCTAATACTGAACCCTGCGGTACCCCGCTAGTAAGTTGTAAGTTGCACATGATATTCCCTTGTCTGGTCATCTGGGAATCATGTGCACTACAGTGGTTGGCCCAGAATTTCTATTGGCCCAGGTCTTGTCACCAGTGCCAAGAAATAGGGAAGGCAGGTAGGAAAACCCAACCCACGCTAATTCCATTGCCCATAGTGGAGGAGTCATTCCAGAGGGTGGGAATGGATATTCTGGGGCCTTTAAATACCGTGTGTATTTTTTTTATATTCTGAAAGGAGGAGGAGCTATATGGCATCATGGAAGGGGTTGAAACCCAATGTTTTAAATTGTATTCTGCATTTCAATTGACACTTTTCTTTGTGGGCTCTTAGAAGTAACATCTAACTTTAAGTACTGTGTAGAGGTATACATTAGATAGAAAAAGTCTAACTGTATGTTGGTGGAGTTTGTATGTAAGTTTCTTTGATTTTTTTTTTAAGAGATTGTATGCTTTGTGATATATTGTTCTGTGTTTACATTTTACATGTTTTTATCCATTTTAAGTAAATCTATATTTAAAGAGACTGCTTGGTGTGCCTTCCAAGTCATTTCTGTTGCATGTGATGCATAGAGGGTTAAGAATTGACAAAACTGTTCATAAGCTTAATGGTGTTACCAAAAGATAAGAATATACCTAGGGTCTTTTATAGAGTTTTAAGGGTTCATTTTGGATACCTGGTTAAGTGCCTCAATGCGAAAGATATCTGGCATTCCCAGAAGAGCAGATTATCTGAGCCTGTACATTTGGGTATGCTAGCATAAGGTTCACAGTTTGAATCCCCCCAGAACTTGAGACCAAAGGTGATTTGGACCCACAAGCAGACAGGAGGGTTACCCTGTTCTGTTACCTGTTCAAAATGCTGTGCTCAGAGGTTGGCACTGTGGGAGCAGAGGGACTGACCTGCTGAGCGGTTTGTGACACTGGTCACAGGGGACTGGGGGAGCAATCAGAATTGATCTCTGGGCTTTGGTTAGGGGACTCACAATTGCTTACATCATATGGGTGAGGAATATGTGCATTGTTTTGGACAACAGTTTGAAACTTAAACATCAGGTGTCAGCCATCGTCCAAACCTCATTTTACTGTCTGAGGAACATAGCTAGAATTCAGCACCTGATTCCTCCTGGTGATCTGCCATCACTGGCCTATGCCTTGGTGACCTCTTGCCTTGATTACTATAATGTCCTATACAGTACCTAGGGCTGTCGTGGGGGTAGATCTTCACCACATGCTGCTAGTGCAGCGTGTGATGGCCAGGTTGTTGACTAGCCTATCTACTGTAGGTCACGTCATATTACTCCTGTGCTCCACTTTCTGCACTGGCCTATGCCTTTATGACCTCTTGCCTTGATTACTGTAATGTCCTATACAGTACCTAGGACTGTCGGGGGGGTAGATCTTCACCACATGCTGCTAGTGCGTAATTTGATTGCCAGGTTATTGACTAGCCTAGCTACTATAGGTCATGTCATATTACTCCTGTGCTCTGCTATCAGCACTGACCTATGCCTTTGTGACCTCTTTCCTTGATTACTGTAATGTCCGATACAGTACCTAGGACTGTCAGAGGGGGTAGATCTTCACCATGTGCTGCTAGTGCAGAATGTGGTGGCCATGTTATTGACTACCCTAGCTACTGTAGGTCGTGTCATATTACTCCTGTGCTCTGCTATCAGCACTGGCCTATGCCTTTGTGACTTCTTGCCTTGATTACTGTAATGTTCTGTATAGTACCTAGGGCTGTTGTAGGAGTATATCTTCACCACATGCTGCTAGTGCAGAATGTGGTGGCTGGGTTATTGACTATCCTAGCTACTGTAGGTTGTGTCATATTACTCCTGTGCTATGCTATCAGCACTGTCCCATGCCTTTGTGACCTCTTTCCGTGATTACTGCATTGTCCTATACAGTACCTAGGGCTCTCATGGGGGTAGATCTTCACCACGTGCTGCTAGTGCAGAATATGGTGGCCAGGTTATCGACTAGCCTATCTACTGTTGGTCGTGTCATATTACTCTTGTGCTCCTCTATCTGCACTGGCCTATGCCTTTGTGACCTCTTGCCTTGATTACTGTAATGTCCTATACAGTACCTAGGGCTGTCAGGGATAGATCTTCACCATGTGCTTCTATTGCAGAATGTGGTGACCAGGTTATTGACTAGCCTAGCTACTGTAGGTTGTGTCATATTACTCCTGTGCTCTGCTACCTGGACTGGCCTATGCCTTTGTGACCTCTTGCCTTGATTAATGTAATGTCCTATACAGTACCTAGGGCTATCAGGGGTAGCTCTTCACCACATGCTGCTAGTGCAGAATGTGATGGCCAGGTTATTGACTAGCCTATCTACTGTAGGTCATGTCATATTACTCCTGTGCTCCGCTATCATCACTGGCTGCCAGTTAGGTGGTGGATCTCCTTTGAGGTTGGTTTATTGACCTTTAAGACCCTACACAAGCAGGACCCAGGCTATCTGCACTGGCTGCCAGTTAGGTGGTGGATCTCCTTTGAGGTTGGTTTATTGACCTTTGAGACCCTACACAGGCAGGACCCAGGCTATCTGCACTGGCTGCCAGTTATGTGGTGGATATCCTTTGAGGTTGGTTTATTGACCTTTGAGACCCTACACAAGCAGGACCCAGGCTATCTGCAAGACCTTCTGAAGCCTCACTGCCCTCCATGCCCCTCCACTCAATGTACAAGGGGTTGCTGGAGGATCTCAGAATTTATTTATAGATATTTATTTATTTATTTAGTTTTTGTTGACCAGGTAAGTGCACTAGACAAATCCTAGCTATTATCAGGCACGACACGGGGGAGGGGGATACAGATGAATGCCAACTGAACTTGAACCAGATTAAGCTGTCGGTGGTATTTTTTGTGAATGAGGGAAATTTGGCCAGAACACCGGGGATATTCCCCTACTGCATTGCTGGCAGTAGGGGGCCTTGCTGTGGTAAGTTGGATCACTTGGTGGTCTGACTCAGTGGAGGATGGATGCGGCAGAGGAGGACAAGTGGGGAGATTCCCCTTTGCAAACACAGGATGCTGTTGCGATTGAGGAGCAGTCGGCTCCAGTTAAAGATATGGAAGAGGGAGAATTGTTTGTCTCCACAGAGGATTTATCAGTTAATTTAAGATCGGCATTCACAAAAAAACAGGCAACATTACCCAATACTGAAGAGCAACTTCAGAAACAACTGATTGAACTGCAGCTGGAACAAGAATAAGTTTTAAAAGAAATATTGGCACTAGGTGCGAAGGAGTGGGCTGTCATTACCTGTGAGAAGGCTGTCAGTCGGGAGGAGACGGTGTTGCTAAATCCAGGAGAAGAGTGGTCGGGTGAGTGCAATACAGATACTGCTGGTGAGCAGCTGGAATAAACTGTTGGGGTTAATGAGAAGGCTGGCAGGGAGGAATTAAGGCAGATTCAGTGCCAAAAGCCTTTGGGAGAGTTGGAAGCACCGGCGGCATCTACAGGCCTCTCTCCAGTTGCTAAAGAACTCTGGCAGGTTCCGGATGTGGCTCAATCGAAGCACAGAGGCTCCAGGTCCTTGGGAAGTGTAGCTCCATTGACTCAGTTGGCAGGGTTTATGTTTCGGGGAACATTACAGACTCCCACACCCCCCTTATCATCTACAGATGAGAACTGTGCCTTTCAAACAGACCCTCGGCATCAATGGGGGTTTCGGACTTTTCCTTCCTTAAACAACCAGTACATGGTCAAGAGAAAGTGGGGGGGAGAGAAGAGAGTAGTGGTACTGTTTGCTAAATGGAATTTGGGCACATCTGAGGAAAAAAGGGCAGAGGGGTCTACTATGGTACAGAGGGATCTGATGGCCTTGGATGCTGTTCCCTTGGGACAGCCGCTAATTGAGAAAACATGGTCCCCTCAAAAGGCATTAAGTGAGGTCAGATGGACACTGGATAAAGGGTCTTGGCGCCCAACACCTGAATGGGACCCTAAACTTAATTTTTCACAAAATGAACCTGCATGGCAGCCACAGTTACCTGTTCCCCAGATACTGACTACGGCTCCTGAAGGGGGGCTGGGGAAGGGCAGGCCTCCTGAGGTAGCCTTGCAGGCTGAGGCTTCAGTTGTTCCTTCTGGTTTAGGAGTGGAGCAAGAGGGGGAAATGAGGCAGGGGACTCCAGTCTCTGAGAAACCCCTGATGTCTGATTTGTTTGCTAAAATTAAAAAAGAAGCTGCACCTCACAGAAATGCGGTTCGTTTAAGGTATAAAGGGGGTCTTGAGGTTCGACCTGATAGATTGTATGTAGGGAAAAGTTTACTAAAGGAATCCTTGCACTTTTCACCCAGGGAGGTATTTGCATTTATAAATATATCTGGGGAGGACAACTTTGATGTGAGTTTTCGTTCAGCCTTTGCTCTGGATCTTTTTTGGGAAAAATACAACCAGGTGAAATTTTCGCCCATATGGACACTCTTCTTGGTCATCCCTTTAACAAAACCATTAATAAAATATGTTACCATCATGTTTAGGAATGAGGGTGTTCATGTGGATGATATTTAACACTGGTTGTCTCAAAAATGTGACATATTGAGTTCGCCAGAGGCTATATTGGATTCAGAGCAATTTTGGACTGGGGGATGGTGATTCAAAGTTAAGTTACGGCAATCTGAAAAAGGGATTGAACATATTCCAAACTCCTTTCTGTTGGGGAGGGATAGAGGGGTCTGCTTTTATGCAGGGCAGCCCCTTGCTTGTTATAAATGTGGGGCCAGAACACATTTATCTAGTTCCTGTGATAAGCCTCACTGTGATAATTGTGGGGAAGTGGGTCATATAGTATTTCAATGTGCTAACTTCACCAAATGTGACCTTTGTGAGGAAACTGATCATGTGTTTTCTGAGTGTGTGTGGGCAGCCAAAAATAAGGCCTCTAGTGGCAGCCCTGATTTGTTGATACAGAAAGCCCAGGACCTGGTTACAGGTGTGGACCTGACTGTTCCGGAATCAGGAGAGGATGGCAGTGACCCAATGGGGCAGCCTACCATGGTCATAGTGCAGGACAAATGTTCTGAAGCACTAGGCCAGAGATCCCCTATTCCTTCTCCTGTGTGTTATACAGCACAGAAGGAGGTAGGAGTTCATGAGCTCTCAAGAGCTCCGGTAGTGATTCCAGTGAGAAGGTTATCTCTGAACCTGAAACCGCCTATAGTATCCAACCCAGCAGAGGTGGAAGCCAGTAACCTGTTTTCAGTCTTGGCAGCTCCATGGGGTGAGTCCAAAATGGATTGTCATGAACCAGATTCTCAGCCCATGCAGGATAGTCCTCCATCCCCCTTTCAGGTACAAGAAGGGTACAAAGGGAATAAGAAAAAAGGTGGAAAAAAGATGGATGAAATGTGCTTTTCTAAATGGCTACATTTAAACTTGGTTCAGTGAATGTACACAGTTTATAACACTTTAAATGGAGGAGAGTGATTTATGAATATGTGCATAATCATGCTTTGGATATCTGCCTCCTACAAGAAACATGGATGTATTCCTTAGACCAGGCCAGGCTTTTCCAAAAAGAGTGGTGTTGGGGGCCAGTCTATTGGTCCTTTGGACAACAAACAGCAGATGGCATTGGCTTCCTTTTTAATTCTTATGATTTTTCTTTAATCAAGCTAATGGACTTAGTTCCAGGGCGGTTAATGATTCTGGATGGGGTGTGGAGATCCCTGACATGCTGCTTTATTAATGTATATTGTTCCCAAGTTAAACCAGAACATGTGGCTCTTTTTCAATTGACAAAACCTTTTTTATTAACCTCTTATGAGATATTTTTGTGTGGAGATTTCAATTGTGAATTGAAGGCAGTAGAAAGTCGAAGAACGGGGGGAGGAATTTATTGCAATTCCAATGCATTATGGAATCTAATAAAATCATTCAGTCTAGTTAATGGCAGTAGCCATCAACAGAGAGGGTTAAAATTTACTTATCAGAGACACCTTTATACATCTACAATAGATTATATTTTTATCTCGGAGAAAATTCCCTTTACATTTCACACTTATCCAGTTTCCTTCTCGGATCATATGCTCCTTCAATGTACTTTTTCCTTATTCAGTACCACTTAGGCAACGGGCACGATGGAAGTTAAATGCACTTTTGTTAAAATGTCCTGAGGTGGTGGGGAAGATTAAAGCTTTACTGTTGGCAAGACTTTCCGTGGCCTGTCTATATGACAATTTGGGGCAATGGAGAAAGATTCCAAAGATGATTTTTGTAGATTATTAAAAAATCAAGGAAGGTCAAGGGAAAATGATAAATTTCTCCAGTACCTTAAATTATGGTAACATTTGTATTATTTAATCTTGATGGCAATGTGGAAGCGTAGGGTCAATGACAGACACACAGACAGAACCTTGGTGCATAAAAAATGCAAATTACTGCATTTATCATTTTATTTCTTAAATCAGAAATAAATGTCCAAAATAAATTGTTCAAAACAAACAAAAAAAAAATAAAGAAAGCACTGTTACTTCACAGAAAGAAATATAAAGTGTTAAGTCCAGCACACTTTAAACAGGAATCACTTCTTCTTGGTCTGTCTTCCTTCTTTAACAGCTATAGCATTCCTTGAAGAAGCTCCTTCTTGCTGAGTGTCCAGAACCCTGCTGAACGCTCCTCCACTTCTCCTCTCCCTAGCCAATCAAATACGGGTTTATATAGTCTCCTCCTGGTACATTTTACTCCTCCCCTTTTTGGTGACATCATACCTTCTTCCTATATAAACTGTCATTCTGGGGCTGGCCAGCTCCTAAGCAGGGCCTGCTGAAGCTTCTGGTAAAAACAATCACTTTCATTTCTGTTTCATGACTTCACAATCCATAATATATTGTGTTGTACAGCTTTAAGAAGTAGAAGAAAGTTTGTCTTTAAATAATAGCAACACAATTCTATCAGACATACTCTGTTTTGTTCTTTTAAAACAGTCTAAGACAACAGAAAGAAAAACATCTCTCTGTACCTCAGAGAGTCATTTTAATTCAAATTACAATTCATTAGCTACCATATAGAGTTTTTTTAACTCTTTCTGCCTGTTTGGTTTATTTCAAATGGCTGAAATTGCAGCTCTTTACCTTCCTCTGCCTCCCACTGTTTACAGGGCTCAATAACCAGAGAAAACAGCTTTTCTTGGATCAGCAGGGACTCTGTTCTGTAGGTACCACTATTCGTTAACAACTCTGCAGCATTGTAGTCTACTTTTTGGGAACAAATGCATTTTTTTATTTAGTTATTTAACCAGGTATAGCACACTAAGCGGAAAGCTTTTTTTTTTAAAAATTAAACAGGAGTGATCTGGGAGCACAAGTGACTTACTGAGGGTCACACAGTACACAAGTGGAAGCAGTAGGATTCAAACCCAGGTCTGGTCTGCTGGATATCACCAAATTTGCAGCTCAGAGCCTTAGACCACTGTACTATACTGCCTCGCAAATACATTTTAAAACAGTATAAAGACAGCAGCTTCTTTTAGGAAACTACTCTTTAAATCAGCATGACATTTTGATTTTGTTTTATGGAAAAGGGGTATTTTAAGGGATAGTAAAACAAAAAGAGATGTGTTTGTCAGGTTGGCCACCCTGACAAGAAAAGAAACAGAATAGTTTGGAATAAGTAAAAGAATATAGAAAAGAGTGAAACAGAATTTGTTTTTATTTTAAAGGGGAATGTTACCCTATTTTATTATGCATAACAGGGGGGCCGTGTTATTTGATTGGCTAGGGAGAGGAGATGTGGAGGAGTGTTCAGTAGGGTTCTGGACACTGAGCAAGAAGGAGCTTGTTCAAGGAAAGCTATAGCTGTTAAAGAAGGAAGACAGACCAAGAAGAAGTGACTCATGTTTAAAGTGTGCTGGACTTAGCACTTTATATTTCTTTCTGTGAAGTAACAGTGCTTTCTTTATTTTTTTTTTGAACAATTTATTTTGGACATTTATTTCTGATTTAAGAAATAAAATGATAAATGCAGTAATTTGCATTTTTTATGCAACAAAGTTCTGTCTGTGTGTCTGTCATTGATCCCACGCTTCCACATCAAAGACTAATTTCTCAGCTCAAATCCTACAGGTGAAACAACAGCTTGAGGAGGTTCAGTATAATGGGACCAGTACACTTCAAGCTCTTTTTCAATATGGGGTGAAAAAACAGCCTTCTGGGGATCCTTATGAGACCTTCAAGAAATATAAACATAACACATCATCTGAAGCCCTTAGGAATCAGGACGGACACCTAGTAAGAGAGTCAAAACACATTCAAACAGTAATAAAAACCTTTTTTATTGCTCATAGCCCAGAGATACCCCCAGTATACACACTATGAGGCAGTTTTTGGAAAAAATAAAATTACCAGACCCACAAGTGCCTACATTGTTGCTCATTTCCCCCATTTCTCAGGCTGAAATAGTTAGTGCTATTAAAGCTCAAAAATCAGGTACATCACCAGGTATGGATGGGCTGACAGCAGAATTATGCCAAAGTTTTCTGGAGGAATTCTCTGAATGCTTGGAGAAGGTTTTTAACTGTTTTCTAGCCTCAGTGAAGTTTTCAGTTTGGTTCTCTGAGGGATTGTTGATCTTTTTATATAAATCAGGGGATATACACCTCCTGGAGAGTTGGAGACCAATTACGCTTCTGAATGCAGATTATAAATTATTGGCAAGCATTCTGAATACAAGGCTGAAGCAGCTGGCGGTTACTGTCCTTTCTCCCCATCAGTTTTGTGGGCTGCCCAGTAAAAAAAAAATTCAAGCACATATGATTATTCGAGACTGGATAGAGTATGCCAATTTGAATAAACTCTCTGGATGCATCATGTCAGTGGACCAAATGAAGGCCTTCAATTGAGTTTATCACCCATTTTTATTCTTGGTATTATCCCACTATGGAGTGCCTGACCGTTTTTTACATTGGATTAAATCCATTTATGAGTCTACTATAACTCATCCCATGGTTCAAATAGAAATTGGGGAGGGTTTTCATGTTCTGACGGGGGTGCATCAAGGATGCCCATTGAATCCTTTATTATATGCTTTCACTGTAGACACTTTGATCCAATATTTATCACAATATCCACTATGGGTTGGGGTCTGTGGTCCCCCCATTGAAGGAATTACATGTCCAGGCATACACAGATGATCTGTGTGTGTTCTTTGCTAAATATAACCAAGTGGCACAGTTTTTGGAGTTTATGGACTACTATTCTAGGATTTCCAATTCTCAACTTAATAAAGCCAAAAGCCAAGGCTTGTTTATTGGGGTGGACCTTCCTGCCACTACTTGGGTGCAGGGACTGTGTATTTCTTCTGAACTTATAAAAATGTTAGGTTTATTACATGGAGCCCAGAATTGGCCCGAGTTAAATTGGGAAAAGGTGTTACACTCCATAGACGGGAAAGTAAACATTTGGAAACATTGGAAATTATCTAAACTCAAACAGGTACAAGTTATTAAACAATTTGTAATTCTAAGTTTATTATATACGGCAACGATATTTCCAGTACCAATAAAATTTGAGACAAGGCTGTATAGTTTATTCTTTCAGATGGTGTGGGGAAATAGACTCAACCCTTTTAAATGCCATTATACGTATTTGGCTAAAGGGAATGGGGGACTGGGGATGGTGGACCCAGTAATTTTTTTCTCCACATTGTTTATTGCATTGAACATTAGGGTGGGGTGGGAGACATCTTCCTCAAATGAGGGGATATTGATATAACAGATATTAATCTGGTATTTTTCAATTTGGCTTACAAGTCCTCCAAAACCTATTCCCACACTGCTTATCCCTAGTTATTTTTTACCAATTGCTAAGAAATTATTTAAATGGGGGTTGTGGGCCTAAGTGGTGAGGGATAATACAGGGACACAACTGTATACCAAAGTTATGCAGCTCCTATACACAAGTGAACCCACCTTTAAAAACTGTCCTTCAGATCATACAAAAACAGTGCTTCAGAGGTTAAATAATCCCAGGTTGCCAGACTATATGTGGGAAATTATATGGCTTGCAGTATATGGCAGGATTGGGGTGTGAGGCAATGCTAAATATAAGGCCAGGAATTAAAGAAATTGCCTTTTTTTAGAATGTGTGGCTCAGGAGGAAACAGTGGAGCATTTTTTTTTTTGCACATATGCCAAGTCTCTTCGGAAATTCCTGGCCTTTAAATGGAAAATGAGGTGGTTAGGGTATTTGGATTATGAAACACTGGTGTTGGGTCAATTTCCTCAATTAGGGAAGAAGTATCATGTAGGGACTCTGCAAATTTTTTGTTGTGCTTTGATATATTATTTATGGCAGGCCCGATGCCAATGGGTGTTGTATCAGAAAGTGATGCCTCATGAGACAGTAAGATTATTAATTCAGGGAGCCCTGGAGTGGGTGTATTTACATGATTTAGGATTTGCAACTACTAGACAGGTGATGGATTGGTGGAAAGGGTTTCCCAGGTTTATTAAATATAAATAAGTTATGGGTGGGATATAGTAGTGGGATAAGCAGTCCCAGGTTCCCTAGGAATGAATAAGAAGATGATATTAGGAGTTGGGATGAAGTTGGGGGGTATGGTATATATGAAATAATTCTGTTTTCTTTTTTCCTGAGGAAGTAGGATATATAGGAGGGTTTGTAATGAGTTGTAATTTTATTGAATGGGGACAAAATGTTCCTTGCTTCTTGGGGGGAGGAGGGATCTATGGGGATTGTGGGGGTGTGCTTTGTTATTTTCATATTTATTTTGAGGATGTATGAAGACAATACTTACTTGATTTAATTCTTTCATGATTTGTATATATTTTGAGTGATTTAACACAGTTTGTAATTATTTTTTTTATGTTATTACAATAAAAAATTCCCCTACTCTTTTCAATAAGAGCCTTCTTTAGATCTTTAACATTCACCTGAACTACCACCAATCCAGGCAGATGGGACCTCAGCTTAACATCTCATCCAAAAGATGGCACCTCAGAAGTGCAGCACTCCACTGTCAGTACTGGGATATTAACCCAAGTGCCAGATGTGGGAACTGAACCCACAGCCCTCTGATCTCTCTACCTCAGAGGCAAGTGTGCTACCTACCGAGCCACTGGCACTGATGTGGTTCCTGGGCCACTACTTCAGGGCTCCAACATTCCAGAATTCTCTGCCTCGCTCAATTCAAGAAAGTCAGAATATAGAGCACTTTACAGGGAAGCAGAAAACTTATTTATTTAGTCTAGCATTCCCAGAGTAGAAATACTGAAGTAGTTTGCTTTAATACTGATTATTTACTGTGTTATTGCATTTGTGTTGTTTTAAATGTTTTAATGATAAGTGCATTATATCATAATTAGATTTGCAATCTCTGGGCTAAGTATTCAAAGTGGTCGAGTGTGGTGAAACTGAGTTTCACCAGCACAACCCCAGAAATGCACCTGGAGCAATATTTAAAAAAGGGAATTGCGCAGTGTAATTCCCAATGCGCCAGGGCACAGAGATAATGTATGTGGCACATCTTCAGGGGTGGCATGCCTGTGCATATGTTACACATCCTGATACTCAGCCCAAGATGTGCGGTGCATTTGCTGGCACAACTCTGAGATGTGCTGCATACTGGGGCACATGACTGAGCCCAGAAAAAAAGACTCAAATAATGGCCACCCACAGGTGAGCTGCCTTAATGCAAGGTACATCACAGCAACAATAAGCCGAGGGAGGCCACCCACAGGTGAGCTGCCTTAATGCAAGTCACATCACAGCAGCCACAAGCTGTGGGAGGCCACCCACAGGCAAGCTGCCTTAATGCACATCACATCACAGCAGACATCAGCCATGGGAGGCCACCCACAGGTGAGCTGCCTTAATGCAAGGCACATCACAGGAGCCATCAGCCATGGGTGGCCACCCACAGGTGAGCTGCCTTAATGCAAGGCACATCACAGCAGCCATCAGCCATGGGTGGCCACCCACAGGTGAGCTGCCTTAATGCAAAGCACATCACAGCACCCACCAGCCGTGGGTGGCCACTCACAGGTGAGCTGCCTTAATGCAAGTCACATCACAGCAGCCACCAGCTGTGGGATGCCACCCACAGGTGAGCTGCCTTAATGCACGTCACATCACAGCAGCCATCAGCCATGGGAGGCCACCCACAGGCGAGCTGCCTTGATGCGAGGCACATCACAGCAGCCATCAACCGTGGGTTGCCACCCACAGGCGAGCTGCCTTAATGCGAGGCACATCACAGCAGCCATCAGCCATGGGTGGCCACCCACAGGTGAGCTGCCTTAAGCGAGGCACATCACAGCAGCCATCAGCAGTGGGTGGCCACCCACAGGCGAGCTGCCGTAATGCGAGGCACATCACAGCAGCCATCAGCCATGGGTGGCCACCCACAGGCGAGCTGCCTTAATGTGAGGCACATCACAGCAACAATCAGCCATGGGTGGCCACCCACAGGCGAGCTGCCTTAATGTGAGGCACATCACAGCAACAATCAGCCATGGGTGGCCACCCACAGGCGAGCAGCCTTAATGCAAGGCACATCACGGCAGCCATCAGCCGTGAGTGGCCACCCACAGGCGAGCTGCAGTTATGCGAGGCACATCACAGCAGCAATAAGCCATGGGTGGCCACCCACAGGCGAGCTGCCGCAATGCGAGGCACATCACAGCAGCAATCAGTCGTGGGTGGCCACCCACAGGCGAGCTGCAGTAATGTCGAGCACATCACAGCAGCAATCGGCCGTGGGTGGCCACCACAGGCGAGCTACTGCATGTCTGACACATCACAGCAGCAATCAGCCGTGGGTGGCCACCCACAGGCGAGCTGCAGTTATGCGAGGCACATCACAGCAGCAATCAGCCGTGGGTGGCCACCCACAGGCGAGCTGCCTTAATGTGAGGCACATCACAGCAACAATCAGCCATGGGTGGCCACCCACAGGCGAGCAGCCTTAATGCAAGGCACATCAGGCCAGCCATCAGCTGTGGGTGGCCACCACAGGCGAGCTGCCATAATAAAGGCACATCACGGCAGCCATCAGCCATGGGTAGCCACCTGCGCGAAGCTGGCCCTTAACGCGCAGGCACATCACAGCAGCCATCAGCCGTGGGTGGCCACCCACAGGCGAGCTGCCTTAATGCGAGGCACATCACAGCAGCCATCAGCCATGGGTGGCCACCCACAGGCGAGCTGCCTTAATGCGAGGCACATCACAGCAGCAATCAGCCGTCGGTGGCCACCCACAGGCGAGCTGCCTTAATGCGAGGCACAACACAGCAGCAATCAGCTGTGGGTGGCCACCCACAGGTGAGCTGCCTTGATGCGAGGCACATCACAGCAGCAATCAGCCATGGGTGGCCAGCCACAGGCGAGCTGCCTTAATGTGAGGCACATCACAGCAGCAATCAGCCGAGGGTGGCCACCCACAGGCGAGCTGCCTTAATGCAAGGCACATCACAGCAGCAATCAGCCATGGGTATGCCACTCCCTGTACACTGTGCACAAGCACCCGAAATGTCCCTGGTGGTCTGGTGGTTCCCACTCTCTCCCCATTGCCCCAGTCACCAAAAATAAAATATTTATATAGCCCTGTTGTTCTAGTGGTACCCCATCCTTCCCTGTCTCCTTGAACACAGAAAAAAGAGTATTTATATAGCCTTGGCAGTCTAGTGGTACCCCTTCCCTCCCTATAGCCCAAATCACAGACAATGAAGTATTTATATAGCCTTTGCAGTCTAGTGGTACCTGCCACCCCCATATCCTGTATCACCTAAAATTAAATAGTTAAATATTCCTGGTAGTGTAGTGGTACCCACCCCCCACCATATCCTCCATCACCTAAAATTTAATATTTATATAGCTGAGGTAGTGTAGTGGTACCCACACATGTCCCAATGCTCCAATTGCAAGTACACCTGATGGAAAGACATTCTGGGTGGTCCAGAGGCACCCCCACACCCCTCACCCACACAGAACTCCCTGCCCACCCAGCTCCCTCCAAGTCTTCGGCAAACAGCAGCAAACCCACTCACATACCGTCAAGGGACCACCTGCCACTAAACTAAATGGCAAAGGACTTCTCCACCCACTTGGGCATGCCTCGGACCTTCCATGGCCTCTCAGGAACCAGCTTAGTAATCCCTGCATGGTGGTCCTGTGTCCAGGAGACCGCCCGCCCAATAAACTAAATGGCAAATGACTTCTCTACCCGCTTGGGTGGACCTTGGACCCTCCACAGGTTGGGAACTAGCCCAGTAATCCTTGCATGGCAGTCTTGTGTCCAGGAGACTACCTGCTAAACTAAATGGCAAATGACTTCTCCACCCACTTGGGTGCACCTTAGACCCTCCACAGGTCGGGAACCAGCCCAGTAATCCTTGCATGGCAGTCTTGTGTCCAGGAGACTGCCTGCTAAACTAAATGGCAAAGGACTTCTCCACCCACTTGGGCATGCCTCAGACCTTCCACAGACCCTCAGGAACTAGCCCAGTAATCCCTGCATGGTGGTCCTGTATCCAGGAGACCATCCGCCCACTAAACTAAATGGCAAAGGACTTCTCCACCCACTTGGGTGCACCTTGAACCCTCCACAGCAGGGTGGGACAAATAGTGTCACCAGGTTGTCAAATGCAACCTGGCTAAACATTTTGGCCACCAGATGTGTGTAAAAGCTCGCTATTCTGGCGAGTACTAAGCCGCATCACTGGCGCACATGCGCAGTAGCTCAGTATCCCCTCAGCTGAGCTGCCATCATTGCACATGCACGGGATTGTCTTTTACGGCCAAGAGAGAGCAGGAGGGACTTGTCTGGGTGGGAGGAGCCAGAGGAGGAGTTGGGACTCGAGTCGGGGCTTCAGTTCAGCGAGTCTGCGCGGCACAGTCAGTATTGGGACTCGAGTCGGGGCTTCAGTTCAGTGAGTCTGTGCCGCACAGTCAGTATCATGAGGTGAGCAGTTGGGACTGTTGGGTGCTCACGTGGGTGGGGGAGTCGGGAGGAGGGGAAAAGATTCACTCGCACCTTCACCATTCATTTCAGGCACTGAGCGGGTGAGGGAGACTTACTGTGAGCTCTGTCTCAGCAGAGCATAACTGTGCCGTGGTCTGTGAAGTTGTTCAACAGCCCTTTTAAGGGCTCAGTAAATAAAAATTACCAGACAAGTACTGTTTTTTGGAGCCTGTGCATCCTCCGTCCTGTATAAAAACAGCAGCTTACTTTTCTCAGTTTGGAGACGACATGCTGACTGGGGAAGGGGTCGGTGCTTGGTGGTCCTGTTGTGGGGATTGGTGGGGAAGCCCTGAAATTGGGTGGGTAAATTACTATTCTCTTAATTTGCAATTGCTGCAGCTCTGTGCTGACTGCGGAGTGAGCCTGATGACTGGGGTAAGGGAGGGCAACGACAGAGAACCTGCTCTGTGGACGTTTGGTGGTACAGGGGGAGCTGTGAGCTGTAATCTGTATCTGATTTTGCTGTTCAGTCTTTTTTGGGTGGGATTGGGGCTCTTGGGCCCAAAACTGAAAAAAATACAAGCTACAATAATTTAAAGTCCAGAGTCTGGACTACCACTGTTGTGTGCATATTAGTGGTTGTTTGTGTCAGGTTTTTTTTGGGGGGGACAAACAAAAAAAAATTAGAGCTTGCCACAATTAATGAACAGTCCACACTAGTGCTGCTGCTACCTGTGTGCATATTATTGACTGCATCTTTTGTTGTTTGGCTATCCACCTGTCTCGTCCAGTCCTCCTGAGGTTGTGTCAGGCCTTTTTGAGGGGACCAATTTAAAAGAAAAAAAAAAGAAAGCTTTCCACAATTAATGAAAAAGGCATAGCTATTATAACCTGTGTGCAAGCACATTAGTGACAGCCTCTGGTAATTGTGTACCACAAGTATCAGTCCATCCCAGACAAGTCCATCAGTCTCACTCTGACCACTCACAGACATGGCTACAGCCAGTCCTCCTGGTTGTGCCAGGCTCAGGCAGGCATCCAAAAACTGTCTGCTGCTGTGCTGCTGCCATTACCGGCAACCACTCATTGTTTTTTATACTGTTGTGGGATTGGAGTAATAAAAATGTCTGGAAAAAAGAAACAAAAACAACAACCTAATTTGTTTTCGTTTGGCTTTATTAAACCCAGTGTATGTGCTGTGGAATAATTACATAACAAAACCATTCAAGTCATCATTGACACTGACAGTAACATTGTCGATGTTGCTGCTGAGGAGAAACATATGAAATTAAATCCTCCAGTTGGTAATGCTGCTGCTGCTGTTTGTTCTTCTATTTCTGGAGGAAGGGGCAGCCAGGGTGACGGCTGCGACTTTGACCATATTGGCAGACCATCAGTAATGGTGGTTACTGATATTGTTCAGGTTCCTAGTGTTTCTGCTACTTCTAGTAGTGTATCTGTTGCAGATAGTTCATCTTCCTCAAGCTCTCTGCCCAGAATAAATCCTACCAACAGGAAAAAAGATTCAGTGAAATGCAAATTCAGGGTTGAATGGTCATGGGCATTTGACTGGCTTTAGTATGAGAAGCAAAGCAACACTATGAGTTGCAAGGTGTGTAGGAAGCAAACCCATCTGGCAGATCATTCATCTGTGTTTTTTGTTGGTAGCAGTATTTTTAAAATGGATTCTATAAAAATTCATGATGCAAGCAGTTCCCATGTAAAATGCATTCTGGCTGAAAGGGCTCAAAGGGCACAAGAATCCACACCTATGGCTTCTTGTTTTCAAAAGATGAATGTTACAATGAAAGAATCCATGCGGTGTCTTTTTAATGTTGCCTACTTTCTGGCATCAAGGGATAGGCCATTTTGGGACTTTCCATTTCATACTTCACTGTTATGCAAATGTAATGTAAAAGTGATTGAACAATACACAAATCACAAGCGGTGCAGCGAGTTTGTGCATCATATTGCAGCAGTAATATTCACAAATACAACTGAAGAGATAAAAAAAATCTGCTGTTGGACTGTTAATAGACAGAAGCACTGACAGAAGTGTGAGTGAATTTGTGAATGTGTTCATCGGTTATGTTGGTGAAGATGGTACTCCAAATACCTCCTTTATTGGTACCGAGCTACTAGGGAAAGCAGATGCCGATGGATACATTGCAGCATTAAATTCACTCTTTAACAAACTTAACATCCCCTTGAAGAAAACTCTTCCATGGATTTCTGGGATGGCGACTGATGGTGCATCAGTCATGCGAGGTCAATGTGGTGGAGTCACAGCAAAGTTACAAAACAGTGGCCTGCCTTGGTTAATTGCTACACACTGCATCGCACATCTTTTACAACTGGCAATTCTGGATGCCCAAAAACATATGCCAGAAGTTCACGAAAATGAAAATGGCTTGCGGGCCCTGTATTCATTTTATCATTCTTCTCACTGAAGAATGAGAGCCTTGGAGGAGGCTGCTAACACCCTTTTCACTGACTTAAAAAAACTGGTCAGCATTTTCACAGTGCGCTGGGTCAGTTCGCACCACAGTGCTGTGTCAGCTCTTCTCCACAACCTGCCAGCAATAATTGCACACTTAGAGAATACTGCAACACAGCACAGTGGGACTCCTGATGCAGACAGCACTAAAGGACATTTGAACTTTGTAAAAAAACAAAAAAAAATGTGGTTCTTGGCCTTTTAACAAGATTATCTACAGTATATATTCTTGGAAGGCTTTCTTAAAATTTCCAAAAAGAGGGTCTTCTCCTTACTCAGGTACAGCCATGGGTGGAGAGCTGCATTTTGGAGCTCATGAAGTTGAAGACCAATGCGGGCCCTGCTGAGGCACAGTTTTTAGAGAATGCCAGTTCGGAGGGTAGTCTCCTTTACTGGTGGTATGGATGGCAGCAGCACTCCTCAAGCTCCCCCACCAGGCATGACTGAAAACGCTAGTGAACATCATGTAGTACAGAAAATTGGAATAAAAGGCAAAAAAGATCCAGGCAGGCCACTGCTTCAGACCAAGCAGCCAAGGAGATTGTTTCTAGTGAAAATGCCCGCACACTGATCAAGGTGAAAATATGCAACAGTGTGGCTGGATTCTTATGTATCTGAGCCCATGTGGCAGTCGGAAGACTACAAACGATTTTCAGTGTTTGACACAACTGTTTGGCCTTCTCCTGATGACCCTTTCTTTCTAAATTTTGGTCAGAAATCCATCACAGGGCCTTGCCAGATGTACATGCCATTCCTGAAAAAGCAATATGGTTCAGGGCAACTTTTATCTGATCCAGAGCTGGAGGATGCTGAACTTGAAAGAGAAATTACACAAAAACTTTTGGAAGAGTGGCAGTATTTCAAAAATGCTGTAAAAAGTCAAACTACAGAGCATGAATTAAGAAAGGTTCACCAAAATTTAGAGAGATTTGGTCTGTTATGGTTGTTGATCACAGTTTTTCAGGTAATGCAAGTGAGTACATCTGCTTGCGAAAGGGAATTTAATGCTCATAATAGGATTAAAACAATATCTCATAGCAATCTTACTGATAGCACTATGGACAATTTGCTGATAATCAGTTTAAATGGACCAACAATAGAGGACTTTAATCCAGACCCATCAATTGATCATTGGTACTCATCAACACCAGGATATCAGCATCTTTATGGGCATAAAGTCACACATCCAGAATCAGATTTAATGGACTTGGAAGCAGAAATAGTTGAGGAGTCAGAGTCGGACTCGAGGAGTTGAGTTCAAAGGACACAGACAGTAGTTGCATTGGAGTGGGATGTGGGAGGTGGACCGATTTTGAAGAAGACAGTAACAGCAATATAAATACTGTTAGCAACCTGTCAGCCATAGTTTTTAGGAAGTATTTACTTATTTTCTGCCCCTGCCCTCAAAATCTAATTTTAGTGATGATGACCCTACAGTGGTGGATTGGGGATGGTAACAGCATAGCAGCAGGCAGCAGCACATGTCTTGCCATGTAATGAAAAAGAAAGTCACAAAAAAGTACCCCCCCAAAAAAAGAACACACAAGACAATAAGAGAAGCACAACATCTGAAAGGTTTTATTGGTTTATTTAATAAGTCAACAACAACAAAAAAAACACAGTGTACACTTAGCACTAGGAGAGGACTTGTTCTCACTTGTAAATCAGCAGGTTCTGGTCAGTCAGTTAGACAGGCAGGACTTTCAATTTGTACTTTATAAATTCTCCCTCCTGTGTATACTTGATGCTGCTCTGGCAGGCTAATTCTCATCAGGATCCATGGTAAACACATTCCCAAATGTAGGTTAATAGACAATTTCTCATCTGAAAGGCAAGTTAAAAAATTGGCTACCATATTTTATAGGCTAACGGCCGTAAAAAAATTGGCCACCTAAAAATATTTTTGGCCACCAGATTTTGTGATACGGTGGCCAAACTAGCCACCAGGTCAAAAAGTGATTTGCCCCACCCTCCTCCAGAGCCCCTCAGAAACCAGCCCAGTAATTCCCACACAGTGGTCCTGTGTCCAGGACACCACCTGCCCAGTAAACTAAATGGCAAATGACTTTTCCCCCCACTTGGGTGTGCCTTGGACCCTCCACAGCCCCTTGGAAAACCAGCCCAGTAATCCCTACATGGTGGTCCTGTGTCCTGGAGACCATCTGTCCACTAAACTAAATGGTAATGAACTTCTCTGCCCATGTGGGTGCACTTCAGACCCTCCACAGCCCCTAGTGAACCAGCCCAATAATCCCTGCATGAAGGTCCTGTGTCCAGGAGACCACCTGCCCACTAAACTAAATGGTAAAGAACTTCTCCACCCAATTGGGTGCACTTCAGACCCTCCACAGCCCCTAGGGAACCAGCCCAGTAATCCCTGCATGGTGGTCTTGTACCCAGGAGGCCGCCCACCCATTAACTAAATGGCAAAGGACTTCTCCACCCACTTGGGCACACCTCGGATCCTACACGGCCCTTCAGGAACCAGACCAGTAATCCCTGCACAGTGTTCCTGTGTCCAGGAGACTGCCCACCTGCTAAACTAAACAGGAAAGGACTTCCCCACTCACTTGGGTGCACCTCGGACCCTTCACAGCCCCTTGGGAAACAGTCCAGTAATCCCTGCATGGTGGTCCTGTGTCCAGGAGACCACCCAGCCACTAAACTAAATGACAAAGAACTTCTCTGCTTACTTAGGAGTGCCTCGGACCCTCCATGGCTCCTTGGATACCAGCTCAGTAATCCCTGCATGGTGGTCCTCTATCCAGGAGACCATCCACCCACTAAACTAAATGACAAAGGACTTCTCCACCCACTTGAGTGCACCTTGGACCCTCCACAGCCCTTCAGAAACCAGCCCAATAATCCCTGCACGGTGGTTCTGTGTCCAGGAGACCACCTTTCCAGTAAACAAAATGGCAAATGACTTTTTTCCCACTTGGATGTGCCTCGGACCCTCCACAGCCCCTCAGGAACCAACCCAGTAATCCCTGCATGGCGGTCCTATGTCCAGGAGACCACCTGCCCACTAAACTAAATGGCAAGTGACTTCTCCACCCTCTTGGGCACATCTCAGCCCCTCCAAAGCCCCTCAGGAACCAGTCCAGTAATCCCTGCATAGTGGTCCTGTGTCCAGGAGACTGCCCACTCGCTAAACTAAACAGCAATGGTAATCCAAATTGCCATCACAGCTCTTTGTTTGGAGCATATTCAAGTCAAGGAATTCTGAACTTGGTTTTGGTGCCTTTTTCTCAGCATAACCTTAGGGACACAATACAGCTACTTTCAGCCCCCAGGATGTTGCTGAGGTCACTGCAACACTAAACTTTTTTAAATTAATTTGTGCAGTAGCAGTCTAACTCTTAATTGTACCGCTTGAATTTGGGAGGACGTCTGCAGCTACAAATACAGTCTGTGCCACTCTAATGTTATTGAATTTCTTGCTAAACATCAGAAGTCTACTTGGGGCTGTAAGATGTTAATGTAACTTAGAGATTTGAGCTCCAAGTAGGGTAATTGTGAGTTCAGCTACTCCCCTGATGTCTGTGTTGCTTTTTGAATTTTTTCCTCTCTTTTTTTTCTTTATTCAATTGTATTGTCTTAGGCTCCTGCCTCTGTCCTGCTTCCTAACTGGTGCTCTCTTGTTCTAAAACCACCCAGTCTGTCTTTGTATTCTGCAGTCCTGCCCTATTGTCCCCAGCTTAATTTTGCCCTTCTCCTCTCTCTCCCAGGAGTTCTCCACCAGTTTGGGCACCCCTTGGACCTTTCATGGCCCCTTATTGAACCAGCCCAGTAATCCCTGCATGGCGGTCCTGTGTCCATGAGACCATCCGCCCACTAAACTAAATGGCAAAGGTAATCCAAATCACCAGCAGGCTCTCTGTTTAGACCTCATTCAAGCTGAGAAATTCTGAACTTGGTTTTGGTGCCTTTTTCTCAGCATAACCTTAGGGACACAATACATCTACTTTCAGCCACTCAGGATGCCGCTGTGGTCACTGCAGCACTAAACTTGAATTAATCTGCACAGTAGCACACTAAACTTTTAATTAATTTGTGCAGTAGCAGTCTAACTCTAAATTATACCACTTGCATTTGAGAGGACTTCTGTAGCTACAAATATAGTCTGTGCCACTCTAACCAAAGCCCCACCGGTGATTTGCGCTGGCTCCCCACCCACCCTCCACTCACCTGCCCTATCTGGGCACTTACTTATATAGCTCACTTTTGTTACTTTCATGTAGAAACTAACAGGCTATTTTGTCATTTGCTCCTTATAAAAATCTATCACTGGGGTGTCTGATTAACACTGGTGCTCACTGCTTACTTAAAGGAACAGTTTGTTCTCTACTTTACAGCTGCAGACTTCCTTCTCAAAGTGATAATATTTTCCTGATGCTACACATCATAACTCAGATAATTCTGTTCTTGCCTGAGACCAGCCTATTGTTCCACTCACTTGTTAGGCTCTCCCTGGTCCCATGCTCCCATGGATATTCCTGGCAGCAAGCACCCTAATGAAGACTTCCACTTTTCTAACCTGCTGGTCACACCTATTGACTGCTTTGATCTCACTCCATTATTAATCCCCAGACACCTCAATTATCTGGTAGCTGCCTACTTAAACTATACACTCAGCTCAAAAATCACTCTTGTCACCCCATTTATCCATCACAGGTTCTGGTATCTTATGCTGCTCACTACTCTGTTGGCAGGCAATGTGGAATTGAACCCTGGTCCTTAACATCATCATACATGCAATGAAGTCTCCTTGGCCACTACTTCAGGGCTCTGCCTAGCCCACTTAAATATTAGGAGCCTAATGTGTAATCTCTCTCATTTAGAGGCATGGGTCTCCATACATAACCCAGACATATTGTGCCTATCTGAGACATGGATCAAACCTTCTACCCATGATTCTGTCTGCTCATTAAGAGATTATGGTCTCCTCAGGCATGGCAGAATATCACCAAAGCAGGGTGGCGGTGTTGCATTGTTTTATAAAGCACATCTAAATATTTCACTGACTAATATTACACAATCCTCCATATGTGAATCCCTCCATGCACTCCTATATTTGGGTCCTAAAAAACTACACATAATTGTTGCCTACAACCCACCCTATGGAGGACTGTCTGCCTTGTCAAATTTCCTAGAGGAAGCAGTAAAAAATAGCAGGAAACAGTGAACTACTTATTCTTGGGAATATGAATCTAAACTGTTCTGGATAAACTCAAAGATCACTTCTATCTATAATCCAAAACTATCACCTGCACCAAGTCATTTCTGTGCCCACAAGGATCTTCTCTAAAGCAATGTCCAGCACACGAATAGACTGGGTATTAACAAATAGGGTCGACACAATTGTGGATGCAGGCATCCTTACAGACTCTATATCTGATCACTCCCCCATCTTTTGTATATGGCAACACTTGAGCTCCCAATCTCTGCCACCACGCATATCACCTTCAGGAACTACGCCAACCTAGATCAGGCAAAGTTCCTAAATTAAGTTTTGTTTATTGATTGGTCTTATCTTTCTCAGTCCCTGGATGCCTAAACAGCTCTAGACTATTTTCTAGACCAATTTCTAGCAGTCCAGAATACACATATACCCCTTGTGACCCAACATGTTCGAGTGAAACCCACTAGGTGGCTACACAAAATTCCCCTAGCTGCACTGCATGCTAGGGATAAGAGCTGGAGGCATTTCAGGAAATCAGTCCTCAGTACTGACTTCCAGACATATAGGGCACAGAGAAGTGTTTTTAAAAGCAGATCAGACTAGCAAAAAGCTCTTATTGTAAGGGGCTGCTGCTGGAAGCATCTGGTGACCGTAGGAAATTCTGGGCACATGTGAAAACATTCCTGGGGCAAAGAAAACTCACCTGGAAGATAATATGGTCATAAATGAAGTCCTTTGTAATGACCCCAGGACCATTGCTGTAGCGTTTAATAAACAATTCTCTGACCTCTCCAGCTTTACATCTGCGTTCCTCCCCATGCAGTTCTCATCTAAATCCACTCCACCTACCCCTTCTGCATTTCCCTATCCTTTTTATTTTAAGGCGGTACCTAAATCTGAAGCTCTTGGCTTATTGAACTCTATTTCTGATAATACTAGTGTAGGTCCAGATTTCTTTGACTGGGTAACCAGAGTGGTGGACCAAGGGGAGCAGTTGATGTCGCCTACCTTGACTTCAGCAAAGCTTTTGACACTGTTCCACATAGAAGATTGATAAATAAGCTAGGTAGGCTCGGGGTGGGTCAGAAGTTGGTCAACTGGGTGGCAAACTGGTTGACTGGCAGAAAACAGAGGTGGTGGTAAATGGTATACAGTCAGAAGAGATGCAAGTCACAAGTGGGGTACCTCAGGGATCAGTCCTGGGGCCAGTCCTATTCAACATCTTCATTAGTGACCTCGCAGATGGACTAGAGGGTAAAGCTTGTCTGTTTGCAGATGACACCAAGATCTGCAACAGAGTAGATGATCCAGATGGGGTGGGCAGAATGAGAAGAGATCTGGATAAACTAGCAGAATGGTCAGAAGAGTGGCAACTGGGATTTAATGCAAAGAAGTGCAAAATCATGCACATAGGGAAGAGAAACCCTGAAGCCACTTATAGGCTGGGAGGAGTTGCTAGCAGTCACAAAGGAAGAAAGAGACTTGGGCATCATCATCACTGATGACCTAAAATCATCCAAGCAGACCTCTAAAGCAGTAGGTAAGGCTAGGGGTGTTAGGGTGTATTAGTAGGAGTATCACAAGTCGTAAGAGGAGGTAATAATCCCTCTGTACAAGACATTGGTTAGGCCCCATCTGAGTACTGCGTGCAGTATTGGAGGCCACACCTTCACAAGGACATTAACCAAATTGAGGCAGTCCAGAGAAGGGCAACCAAAATGGTGCAGGGACTGCATCAGAAGACATATGAGGACAGATTAACGGAGCTCAATATGTATACCCTTGAGCAAAGGAGGAGAGAGGTGATATGATCGAGACATTTAAACACCTTAAGGGCATAAACAAGGTGAAAGAGTCTAACATGTTTAAATATAAGAAAATAGCAGGACAAGAGGACACAGCATGAGATTAGAGGGAGGCCGATTAAGGGGAATGTGAGGAAATTCTTTTCACAGAAAGGTGGTAGATGCATGGAATGGCTTACCACAAGAAGTGGTGGCTATGAATACAGTGCAGGGCTTCAAACAGGCATGGGATAGGCATAAGGGAGCAATACAAATGACTATGAATAGATAGGTCACTGACAGAGCAAAGGCCGATGGCACATTTATAAGGTAGAAAAAGAAATGGGCAGACTGGATGGGCCTTGCGGTCCTTATCTGCTGTCAACTTCTATGTTTCTATGTTTCTATCAAGCCCAAACTTTTAAATCTGGCTGCACCATTCATTGCCCAACCTTTGTCTAGGATTTTCACCCTCTCACTTTGCAATGGATATGTCCCTGTGATCTGGAAAGTGGCCAAAATCACCCCGGTCCCAAAGAAAGGAGATAAAAGGGTCATGACTAACTGTCATCCTATAGCCCCACTAGCAGTCTTATGCAAAATAATAAGAAAATTTGTATCTATCCAAGTTACTGAATTCCTGACCAAACATAACCTCCTTGCACTGATTCAGTATGGCTTTCACAAAGGTCATAGCACCTCCACTGCCTTGCCTCATCTTACAAATGACACTCTTACTGCAATGGACAATGGCCACCTTATGGGGGCATTTTTTATTGACCTCACTAAGGCATTTTTATTTATTTAGTTTTTGTTGAGCAGGTAAGTGCACTAGACAAATCCTGCCTATTTTCAGGCACGACCCGGAGGAGAGGGATACAGATGAATGCCAACTGACCTTGAAAAAGATTCAACTGTTGACCTTGTTCATCATCCTCTTCTACTAGATAGCCTCCTAGCCCTTGGTTTCTCTCATAGCTAGGTGGCCTAGTTTAATAGTTGTCTATCAAACAGAACCCAGATCATCAGAGTCAATTCTTCTGAGTCCAGCCTCTTTACCAATTAACCTAGGTGTTCCTCAGGGATCGATATTAGGCCTCCTTCTTTTCTCTACTTTTATTAATAGTATCTCATCAGTTATCCTCGATTGCTCTGCAATCTTATATGCAGATGACCTGGTCCTGTACTGCAGGGATAGGAATGTATGCTACATAAACCAGACACTCTCATCTGCTTTCATATCTATTCAATCTTGGCTCTTTCACCATAAGTTAATCCTTAATGCTAGTAAAATGCAAACCATGTTGTTTGGGACTGCAGTCAAATTAAAACACAATTGGGACTTATTTAAGGTATCTGGTCAAGGTGGGCTGGTCCTAGAATTGGTATGTTCTTTTGGGTATCTTGGAGTCCTCCTTGACGAAAACCTCAGTTATGATAAGCACATAACAGCTACCTGTAAATCAGTTAATGCTAAAATTGGGGTAGCCTACAAAATGAACTATGTCCTTACATAGTCAGCTAGATAAGCCATTGCCCATGGGACACTGCTCCCATCACTAACCTATGGGGTAGTCACTTATCTCTGTGCATACCTCTTCTCAGGAAGTGGGATACCACCTATAACAGCATCTGCAAGTATGCCTCTGCCTTCCTCTGGTCAAAACACACTGTCAGCTCTATGCTGATCTAAATGATCTACCCCCCACTTGTGCTCCTGCTCTGGTCTTTGGCTTTTTGACTGACAATATTCTTAGAGCAGGTATCCATGTCTTGCTTGCCTTCTTGCTAACGCCGTTGCCTTCCTCGCATGGTCTCCGATCATTGATAAATCCCTACTGTTTATAGCTAGATGTAAATCTAACAAAGGAACACCAGCCTTCTCGCACTCGGTGGCCAAACTCTGGAACTCACTACCTCTCAAGGGCTGCATAGCTCCCAGTAATGGCCAATTCAAAAACAAATATTGTTCCTCCCTCTTTAGCCAGGTCTCCTGTACCTGCTTCAAAGCCCCCTGAACATGACACCCTGTTTCAGCTGCCCTGCTGTCACACTTCCCCTTGCCAAAAATTGATCTCTATGTTCCTGCCCATCTAGTTTCATTATCAGGCACTTACATTTCAGCTGACTATGCTTTATGCTCTAAAACCAAATTGTTGTTTGCTTACTGTGTTGTTCTTGAACTTTGTATTGCTTATGTACTCTTAACTATCCTGTAATTACCTATGTAACAGTGAACTCTGATTTATCTCGGTATTGTTTTTTTTCTCTCAGTACACAAAATGTACCTCCTGTTTTACCCCCCCTTATTGTAACTTCTCAGGTCGTGCCTGGAGATAGTTATGCTTTGGCTATGGCACTTACCCGGTAACCAAAAAACAAATAAATAATTAAGTTAATACTGTAACTGATATAAATTACCATGTTTATATGAACTTTTTGTGCCAACCAATGTAACTTTACTTCTGTAATCTATTCTATTCACTGTACGTTATTTCATGATGCAACCCCCTGATGTATAATGCCTTGTTTGTGTTGGACCACTTCTGTATTTGCCACTGTTCGTAATCTCTGTAACTGCTCTGTAATTCTCCTGGGTCATGCCTGAAAATAGCCATCTCTATGGCTATTGCACTCACCCGGTAAACAAAAATGACATTAATCAATAAATAAATAGCTGCCTGTCAAAAGACGGCATACAGTATGAGCTGCTAGCCCATTGGTCCACATTGGAGACCAATGGCCTTGCAGTGCACAGTAATAGTCATTCACAAATATGTGAATGGCATCAGAATTGGTGGCTACACACTTAATCCAAATTTAATTTTCATTTTTTTCCATCTAATTCTTCACACTTCTATCCAAATTTCTCCAAAGTGTTAAGCTGTAAATAAATGTGCAGCATAGTTATGTGCACCAAGTTTTGAGTATCAAAGTTGAAAGGGGATCATACTATATGTAGCCCAACATTTTGCCCAAATTTTGATTTTAGTTATTTTAATATCATTTTTAAACCATTAATCAAAATGCTTGCAGGTGTCAGGATTATTATTTCATTTACCTTGTTTCAGATTTCTAGCTCCAATGGTCCCTGAGTTATATGCAGTTAAACATTTTCATGAAATTTCCCACACAAGAAATGAAATGACAGCCTTTGAGCACATATAACTTGGAGATGTTGCGTTCTAATGTCACAATATCTGTAACACTGCTACAGCAACTATCAGCAAGTGATCATTCCACATTTCAGATATCTAGCTCAATTGACTGTTTAGTTAGAACCAAATTAATACATTTCAATATTTCTGTAAAAGTCTGATGACATATCACAAATATTTATGGAAGTTCAGAGAATTACATCAAAATTCCACAAGTTTAGAATTTTCTAATTCCATTCAGTTTTATTCATAAGAGGTGTGAGGAAGTACTTCTTCACAGAAAGAGTGGTGGATTCCTGGAACAGCCTTCCAGCTAAGGTGGTGGGGGCTAAAACAGTAGTAGGGTTCAAGAATGCATGGGATAAGCACAAGGGAATCCTAGTGGAAAGGGTATCCCTACCCAACATTGAAACTTCAACAGCTACCAACAATACAGCAACTACAGCCAGGTTACTGTAGTGTTGGCACTGGAACCTGGCACTGTCTTTCTGGAGTCTTGCAACCCCCCAATCAGCTTTGACTCATAGTTGATTACATTTAGTAGGGGTTTGGGGGGTGAAGACCCACAAAGAAAACATGTTGGTTTGTAAGAAACTGTATGCCGACTGTAAAAAGTGGTCAACATGACAGTTTCGCTGACTGGTCATTCGACTAACTTTTTGTCAATGACCAGTTGTAGATCTATGGAAATGATGTGGGAGAGAGAAAGTGCTATAGATCAAGTAGAGTCTGCAATAATAGTGTACGGTAGGTAGGGAGAAATAGGAGACTGAATAAGCCAAGTAGTCCTTATCTACTGAGAAATTCAGTTCTACATTTTTATGGGCTAGCTCACGTAGCTGTCACTGCTGGTTTTGGGCTAACACCTGGTAATGCTCCTGTTGCTTGCCACAATTTCACTGATGCCTTTTGCCATTTCCCCAGTACTTTTGCATTCAGATTTTACTCCATGGCTTGTACCCCCAAATCTCCTTTCCTTACTTAAGATTGTGTGCATTTCTATTCCCTTGCTTTCATTTTTCCACCTTACTGTTCCAAATGTTACATAGACACTGCCATAATAAGAAATGTTTTTATACATTAATGAGTCTGTTTTACATCAGGAGGGCTATAAAGTTGTCACTCATGAAAGGGTTCACAGCAGTACAATATTCATCTCATTTAATGAATCACATGTATTTCTAAAATCAGCTTGTGTTTCTTTTCAGCTTTGATATCGTCTCATATAAGGTTGCTCTGGCAATGATGTTTGCAATTGAGGATGCAAACAGTAACCCATTGATACTGCCAAACATCACGGTGGGGTTTGAAATTTATGACTCATGTGCTTACTCATTCCTGTCTCTTCAAAGTACATTCTGGTTTCTGTCTGGGAGGAACAAGCCAGCTCCCAATTACAACTGCCACAAAACAGCTACGGCACCTGCCGTGATTGCAGAACGGTATCCAGAAAATTCTATACCTATTGCTAGATTATTGGGACTCTACAGATTTCCACAGGTAACACAAGATTGATGCCATCATGCACTAAATGTCATGTAAATGTGTTTTGTCACTAAAGAATAGAAAATGTTCCTTGTTCTCATTAGGCATGAGGTGAAACTGAATGTGTTTAAACACCTAGACATCTGTTACCAAGGCACCTAGAATTCTGTGGCTGCAGAATTTTGCACAGAACTTGCAACCAACAGCAGAACTTCTGCAGTGCCACAGAATTTGTTGTTCTTGGTGATTCTTTATTAATATTTCCATTATCCATGGAACCTGGTTCCCTTTCCCTCTTTTAATATCCAAAACCCCTCTATCCTCAGAATGTGATGTTATTAATGCTATAACATCATACATGAGCTAATTAAATGGCTGCATTCTGCCACAAAAAAAAAATAATAGCCACTTATCTACCACAGAACTCACTGCCAGAGGTGGTAGTACAGCACATCAGGCATGGTGATATTTGCTCAACCTGCACTACAGCCTAATACAATTTTCAGTCTTACATTATTACACTAGGGCTAACTTAAACAAAACCTTGACAATAGCATAGACCTGTTAAGTCCATACCTTACTTTGTGCAGGCTTATTTTTGCCTTTAAGTTGTAGAGATGCCATATGAAATGAATAACTGGTAAAATGAATTAACCTGTAATTTTTAAGAAAAATAATTATGCCTAGAAGAGTGGAATATAATAATGTGTAGACCAGTTGAAAGAACAGATCAGTTGAATAAATAATTGTGCTGTACACAGTTTTGTCAGGGTTACCGATTACATATTGTTCTGATTCACAGAATCATCTGAAAATTATGGAGAAATGTTGTGTGCAGGGCCAGCTGTTGGGCCAGAGGGTAGCGTGTTGTGTTCCCATGCTGGAAACTCATGTTCAGAGATGACCTCTGGGAGCTGGCTGGGCAGCACAAGGATTGGGGAACACATCACTGCTCCAAGCCTGGGAAGCTATGGCGCAGTGTTCTGTCACATGGGGACACACTGAAAATGGGCTGGAGAGCTTTATCTCACAATGGGTTCACATGCATGTCATGGCCTGATGGTGTTATGTAGTGAGTCAAGGGAAGCAGGTTGGCATGAAAAATGAGTTTTGCAATATCTCCTTTATTCTGCTTATTCCATTTCCAAATGGAAATTAAAAACAAATAAATAAATGTAATACATACATATACACACCCACACATTTGTATGTATGTTACAGATGTCATATAAATATATAAGTGATACACAGTGAGGTCCTCATGAGTGGTATAGATACCATGAATATAGAAATACCTTATTTATCACATAAGGTCCCCCCTCTGCACATTTCATTTATGCAATAGGCTAGGACCTTAATGGAAATACATTTTATTTGCTTTTTAGGCATAAAATTATTTCTAAAAGTCAGTTATTTTTGAACTAGTGTTACTTTCCTTTTCCTCATCCTGATTGCTGTAACCACTGCCATAAAAGTGAAGTCAGGATGACAAGCTGACACTGTGATGTGGTAGTTCATTAGTGCTGCAGAACTTCTGCGGAAATTACAAACCACCACCGTAGAAGTTCTGCAGCAAATGGTAGTCTTGCCACAGAACTTGGTTCCAGTGTGCCGCAGAAAAGTGGGGGCCTTGTCTGTTACTATTCCACCAATGACTGCAACCCAGTAAAGTGTTTTTGTTCTTTTAAAATGGGTCTTTCTGAAAACTATTACATTTTATGAGTGAATTTACATTAAAAAAATGCTATTGTGTAAAAGTACAGACTGGTGTCTGGCCAATTTGAAATAAATTTTGTTTCACAAAACCCCAATGTTTGCATCTATCTTGGGTACGAAGCTCCCAAATGTAATTAACATCCTGTCTCTACTGAATGCTGGTCTGCAGAAGTATGGGCCCAATTCTAATACAGGGTTGGAATTTCCATGACTCAAGTATATTCCATCCACAGCTGATGGCCATCATCAGCAGATACCATTCTCAATCAAGCCCACCATGCTCTGTGGCAGTGGTGGGAGCATGAGGGCAGGGGTAGTGTGGGTACTGTCCCAAATTACTTAATACTGGATTGTAGATTATAGGCCCAGTCCACATAGAGTTTCATGCTTTGCTCAGTTCAGCATATTTCAGCCATGGCTGTGCACACCCTGATGCCCATCAGCAGCAGACAGCATCTCCAAACCCCACCTGCCATGCTCTGCCATTGTGAAGAGAAGTGTGAGAGCAGAGGCAGTATGCAGTGAGTTGACCCAGACTACTGGCATATAATAAGATACCCATGCTAGTCTGTCAGTGGGTCCCTGAATGACAGTATGCAGTGAGCTGACCCAGACTACTGGAATATAATAAGATACCCATTCCAGACTGTCAGTGGATCCCTGTATGACAGCATGCAGGGGCAGTTTCAGGTGAGCTGACCCAGACTACTGGCATATAATAACATACCTATGCCAGTCTGTCAGAGGATCTCTTTATGACTGAATGCAGGGTCAGAGTGGGGTGAGGTATACAGGAGACCAGCGCCTCAGTGGTCCATGACTAGAACAGTTGCAGGACTGAATCAGGCTATACAGGAGGGTAGCACTTTGGTGATGAAGGGGTCAATAAAGGAGAACATCGCCTCAGTGATACATGAATGAAATATAGGTACATGAACAAAGAAGGCTATACAGGAGGACAGTGCTTCAGTGACGCATAGATAAAATACAGTTACATGACTGAAGGAGGCTACACAGGAGGACAGCGCCTCAGTGATACATGAATAAAATACAGTCACATGGCTGAAGGAGTCAATAAAGGAGAACATTGCCTCAGTGTACATGAATGGAATACAGTTACATGAACGAAGAAGGCTATTCAGGAGGACAGTGCTTCAGTGACACATAAATAGAATAAAGTTACATGACTGAAGGAGGATATACAGGAGGAGATCAACTCAGAGATAAATGCATAGAATACAGGCACATGACAGAAGGAGGCAATAAAGAAGGACAACACCTGAGTGGTAAATGAATGGAATACAGTTACATGACTGAAGGAGGCTACACAGGAGGACAGTGCCTCAGTGATACATGAAAAGAATACAGTTACATAACTAAAGGAGGCTATACAGGAGGACAGCACATCAGTAATACATGAATAGAATACAGTTACATGGCCAAAGGCAGCTATACAGGAGGACAGTGCTTCAGTGTCACATGAATAGAATACAGTTACATGACTGAAGGAGGCTATACAGGAGGACAACGCTTGAGTGATAGATGAATAGAATACAGTTACATGACAGAAGGAGGCATTACAGGAGGACAGTGCCTAAGTGTTACATGAATAGAATACAGTTACTTGACTGAAGGAGGCTATACAGGAGGACAACACTTTAGTGATACATGAATAGAATAGTTACATGGCTGAAGAAGGCTACACAGGAGGACAGCCCCTCAGTGGTACATGAAAAGAATATGGTTACATGACTAAAGGAGTATATACAGGAGGACAGCACCTTAGTGATACCCGAATAGAATAAAGTTACATGACTCAAGGAGGCTATACAGGAGGACAGCGCCTCAGGGATACATGAATAGAATACAGTTACATGACTGAAGGAGGCCATACAGGAGGACAGTGCCTCAGTCATACATGAATAGAATACAGTTACATGACTGAAGGAGGCCATACAGGAGGACAGTGCCTCAGCCATACATGAATAGAATACAGTTACATGACTGAAGGAGGCCATACAGGAGGACAGTGCCTCAGCCATACATGAATAGAATACAGTTACATGACTGATGGAGGCTATAGAGGAGGAGGACAATGCCTCAGTGGTACATGACTAGATTACAGTTACATGACTGAAGGAGGCTTTACAGGAGGACAGCACCTCAGTGGTACATGAATAGAATACAGTTACATGGCTGAAGAGTCTATACAGGAGGACAACGCCTAAGTGAAACATAAATAGAATACAGTTACATGACTGAAGGATGCTATATAGGGGACAGCGCTTCAGTAAAACATGAATAAATTACAGTTACATGAGAGATGCCAAAACAAGAGAACAACGCCTCAATGACACATGAATCGAATGCAGATACATGACTGAAGGAGGCTATACAGGAGGACAGCGCCTCAGTGACACATAAATAGAATACAGTTACATGACTGAAGGAGGCTATGCAGGAGGACAGCACCTCAGTGATACATGACTATAATACAAAACATGACTGAAGAAGGCTGTAGAGGAAGACATCGCCTCAGTGATACATAAATAAAATACAGTTACTTGACTGAAGGAGGATATAGAGGAGGACAACATCTCAGTGATACATGAATAGAATTCAGTTACATGACTGAAGGAGGCCATACAGGAGTTCAACCCCTCAGTGATACATGAATGGAATACAGTTACATGACTGAAGGAGGCTATACAGGAGGGAAATGCCTCAGTGATAAATTTAGTTAGTTTACTTGGTTTACTTGGTTCATGTGGACAAAAGAAGGCTATTGTCCATCGAGATTGTTCCCCACCATCATGGTCAGAAAATTATACCCTGAAATAGTTAGACTCCATCCAAAGATGCAATCCCTTTTTGAAAGATAAAATTGAATTACTTTCCGGCAGATCTTGTGGTAATAAATTCCAGACTATATGTGTTCTTATTGTAAACATTCAACCTTTTATTTGTTTTAGATCTTGCAACATCAATTTGTTTTTTATGGAACCAAGGGCTAATTCTTCTACTAGAATAATTTAGACCACATTGATGCATTAGGTCCTGAGAATTATGGATATTTTATAATAATAGCAGGTCGCCTCTAGTATGTCTTAATTGAAGTGAGTGTAACCCAATTTCCTGAAGTCTGTCACAATAATCCAATTTGGACAAGTAAGGAACCATTTTGGTGGCTCTTTTCTGGATTTTTTCTATTCTATCCTCATCCTGCCTTAGATAGGGACTCCAAAAAAGGAGACCCATAATCAGAATGTGGCCTAACTTAGGCTTTAAACAAGGTAATAATACATTCCTGAGTCCTTGACACTAAAGATCATTGAACACGGGTAAGCACTGCATTGAATAATTTAGCGGTCCTTGTACAGTGGTCCACTGAGGACAATTTGTTGTTTACAAGAATTCCAAGATCACACTCTACTAGTGACACCTGAAGGGGAATATTATTTAAAAAATATGTTTGTTTGAGATTATTTCTTCCAAAATGTAATACATGGCACTTATATGGATGAAGTATCATCCTATTAGAGTCTGCCCAATCCTCAATAGTTTTTAAGTTATTAGTAATAGATTCCCTTTTTAATAATGAATTTACAGACTCGTCTAGCTTGGTGTTGTCAGCAAATTTTGAGAGAAGATTGTCAGAACTAACCTGTAGACCACTAATGAAAATATTAAATAGTGTTGGTCCAAGAACTGAACCCTGCAGAACCCCACTGGTCACATTCTGAACTTGGGAGAGAGAGCCATTTATTCTAATATGTTGTTGTCTATTATTTAACCAACCTGATACCCAATCAATTATAAACTGTGAAAATCCCATGTTCAACATTTTATCCAACAATACATCATGAGGAACTTTATCAAAAGCTCTGATATAGTCAAAGAGAACAACATCCATGGGGATACCTCTATCAAGTCTCATACTAATGTAGTTATAAAAAGCTACAAGATTGGTGGTGCATGAATTCCCCTGCCTAAATCCATGCTGAGTAAGGTCAGTTACATTTTTTATTATAGATTCCTTTTCCAACAATTTTTTAATACTTTTCTCCATTAATTTACTTATTACCGATGTTAAACTTATGGGTCAGTAGTTTTCAGATTTAGAGTGATTACCTTTCTTAAAGATTGGTATAACTGTGGCAATTGCCCAGTCATGAGGAATAACTCCTTCAAGTAGGGATTTATTAAAAATTAGGGTCAATAGTTTAGATATAGCTTTAGCAGTTTCTAATAGAAATTTGGGATTAATATTGTCTGGTCAGGGGCTAGAAATCTGTTTTAGACAACAAATAGCCTCTAAGGTATGATCTTCTGTGATAGTATGGTATAATTTATGATTATCTGAGTGCTTAAATAGTTTAGGGATGTCTTTGTTTGTAAAGACTGAACAAAACTGGTTATTAAATGTATCAGCAATATCACTATCAGTAGAAATAATGGAGTTGTTAACAATTAGAGGACCCATATATCTATTATTCAATTTCTTATTATTAAGATATGAAAATAATGATTTATAGCTATCTTTAGAGTGTGCCAGATGAAACTCCAATTTCTTTTTGGATTGTATAATAGCTTGTTTTAAAAGTTTTAAGGTTTTCCTATATTTGGAAAGTAATAATTCATTAGTGTCTCCCTCACTATCTTTTAAAAGAGAAAAAAGCCTTTGTTTATGTTTAATTAAATTTTTAATAGTTTTATTGAACCACAAAGGAATCTTCCCCTTTTTATTAAACTTTTTTTTAGTAGGGACAATTACATCTTCCAAATAATAAATTGAAGATTTCAACAATTCCCAAGATTTCTCAAGGGAAAGAGAAGATAATGTTTCATCTCAAGAAATGGAATTTAATTGTTCATTAATAATGTTAAATTTAGCATTATTATAATTTTTAAACTTTGAGAAGTTCAAGTTTTGCTGGAAAAATAGCTATGAAAAAGAGACAGAATAATGATCAATAGAACCCAGAGGGGCACCCATTTGAATAACTGTAATGGAACTAGCTATATTAGTAATTACTAGATCTAATATGTTCTCACCATGAGTTGGATCGCTTATAACTTGTTCAAGGCCCATATCCACAATAAGTAAAATTAAGTCATTTTCAACCAGCGTACTACCAGATGGAGTTGTTCAATTTATAGAGGGCATGTTAAAATTACCCAAAATGAGAATGTTACCTTCAGAGGCCATATTTAATATTTCTTTGAGTAGGAGTAAAGTGTAGACAGTGTTGGCTGATGAAGACCTATAACATGTCCCAACCAACAGTTGGGGTTGTCCCTTAAACTGAATATTCACCCAAACAGATTCAGTGTTAGTGGTAAGGGGAAGTTGGGATGAGGCTATGTCCTCCCTTACATAAAGACAGACCCTTCCCCCGACCTGGCCTTGTCAATCCATATGAAATAACTTGTAACCTGGTAGATGTGGGATCCAGATGGTATCAGGGTCCCACCAAGTTTCAGTGATTGAAATAAGTCCAAATTTGACCAAAAGACACTTAGCCTCAAGTTCGGCCATTTTAACTAGTTAAGAGATCTTGCATTAAGAGAAAGGGCCTGATATCCAGTAGAATTAATGTTAAACCATTTTAGAGAACAGGACACATTCCTATCCTCACCCCCAGTTCTTAGTTGACAAGTTTATTAATTGCTAAAATAACACTATTACCCCATGGAGTACTACCCCTATGGCTGAGATGGAGACCATCCCAGCAAAACAATGAATCTTTCATATAGAATGTTTCCCACTGTGCAAGACATAAAATGCCCTGCTGAAGGCACCATCTTCTTAACCAATTGTTAAAAGCTTTAATCTTAGTTTTGATAGCATTAGAAGCTCTAGGTACAGGATGAATCTCAGAAAAGCATACAAGGCTGTTTTCATCTGCCAAAACATTAATAAGTGCTATGATATCCTGCTTAAGCTTTACAAGGCTGGTTCTGTTTATGTCATTGATGCTAGCATGTATTACAAACAAAGGATTTTCTCCAGCCTCCACCAATAATTTTTTAACTACAGGAGTAATAAATGAAACACTGTCTCCCCTGAATCTAGAGCAGGTATGATTGAATTTGTCCACGTTGCAAATGGGATGATCCAAGTGCTTTATAAGAGAATCTCCAATAACAAAAATGTGTTTTGATGGAGAATAGTAATCCACATTACTAAGAGGGAGTGATGATGTATCTGACCCATAAATTGCACTCCCTAATTTAAGTTGTGAATTTAGTGGGTTAGAGGATGCATTAATGACCTTAGATCCTGGGCCTATGGGGGAGGGACTAGAAATAGACAAACTCCCCTGTGTGTCAAGTGCAGTGTCATCATCAGGTAACAGAGCTGATTCATGATTAAGAATGCCATAATGATAAAATAAGTGTAATGATGGTTAATTGTTACCTATTCACCCACCCCTACATTTAGTTTTACCTTAAGTAACAACTAACCATTGTTCTGAAAGAACAGAATACAGTTACACGACTGAAGGAGGCTGTACAGGAGGACAGCGCCTCAGTAATACATGAATATAATACAGTACATGACTGAAGGAGGCTAAACATAAGAACAGAGACTCAAAGACACAAGAATAGAATACAGTTACATGACTGAAGGAGTCTATACAGGAGGACAGTGCCTCAGTGATACATGAATAGAATACAGTTACGTGACTGATGGAGGCTATATATAGGAGGACAGCACCTCAGTGATATATGAATAGAATACAGTTACATGACTAAAGGAGGCTATACAGGAGGACAGTGCCTCAGTGATACATGAAAAGAATACAGGTACATGACTGAAGGAGGCTAAACAGGAGGACAGTGACTCAGTGATACAAGAATAGAATACAGTTACAAGACTGAAGGAGTCTATACAGGAGGACAGCGCCTCAGTGATACATGAATATAATACAGTAACATGACTGAAGGAGGCTATATAGGAGGACAGCGCCACAGTGATACATGAATAGAATAAAGTTACATGACTGAAGGAGGCAATATAGGAGGACAGCGCCTCAGTGATACATGAATAGAATACGGGTACATGACAGAAGAAGGCAATATAGGAGGACAGTGCCTCAGTAATACATGAATAGAATAAAGTTACATGACTGAAGGAGGCTATATAGGAGGACAGCACCACAGTGACACATGAATAGAATACAGTTGCATGACTGAAGGAGGCTATACAGGAGGATAACGTTTTATTGATACATGGATTGAATGCAGTTACATGACTGAAGGAGGCAAAACAGGAGGACAGCGCCTCAGTAATACATGAATAGAATACAGTTACATGACTGAAGGAGGCTATATAAGACGACACCGCCTCAGTGATACATGAATAGAATACAGTTACAGGACTGAATGAGGATATACAGGAGGAGAGTGCCTCAGTGATGCATGAATAGAATACAGATACATGACTGAAGGAGGCTATACAGGAGGACAGTGCCTCAGTGATACATCGATGGAATACAGTTACATGACTGAAGGAGTCTATATAGGAGGACAGCACCTCAGTGATACATGGATGGAATACAGTTACATGACTGAAGGAAGCTATATAGGAGGAGAACGCCTCAGTGATACATGAATAGAATATAGTTACATGACTGAAGGAGGCTAAACAGGGGGAGAGCGACTCAGTGATACATGAATAGAAAAAGGTTATAAGACTGAAGGAGTCTATACAGGAGGAGAGCGCCTCAGTGATACATGAATAGAATACAGTTACATGACTGAAGGAGTCTACACAGGAGGAGAGCGCCTCAGTGACACATAAATAGAATACAGTTACATGACTGAATGAGCCTAACAGGAGAAGAGCTCCTCATTCACAAATAAATAGAATACAGTACATGACATAAGGAGGCTATAGAGGAGGACAGCACCTCAGTGATACAGGAATAGAATACAGTTACATGACTGAAGGAGGCTATACAGGAGGACAGCACCTCAGCAATACATTAATAGAATACAGTTACATGATTGAAGGAGTCTATGCAGGAGGACAGTGCCTTAGTGAAACATAAATAGAATACAGTTACATGACTGAAGGAGGCAATATAGGAGGACAGAGTCTCACTGACACATAAATAGAATACAGTTACATGACTGAATGAGGCTATATAGGAGGAGGGCGTCTCAGTGACACATAAAAAGAATACAGTTACATGACTGAAGGAGTCTATACAGGAGGACAACTCCTCAGTGATACATGAATAGAATACAGTTAGATGACTGAAGGAGGCTATACAGGAGGACAACGCCTCAGTGACACATAAATAGAATTCACTTACATGACTGAAGGCGGCTATATTGGAGGACAGCGCCTCAAGTGACATGTGGATAGAATACAGTTACTTGACTGAAGGAGGCTATACAGGAGGACAGCGCCGCAGTGATACATGAGTTGAATACAGTTACATGACTGAAGGAGGCTATATAGGAGGACAGCACCTCAGTGATACATGAATATAATACAGTACATTACTGAAAGAATCAAAACAGGAGGAAAAAGCCTCAGTGATACATGATTAGAAAACAGTTACATGACTGGAGGAAGCTATATACGATGACAGCGCCTCAGTGATACATGAATAGAATACAGTTACATGACTGAAGGAGTCTATACAGGAGATCAGAGCCTCAGTGATACATGAATATATGACAGTTACATTACTGAAGGAGGCTATATAGGAGGACAGCGTCTCAAAGATACATAAATAGAATACAGTTACAACACTGAAGGAGGCCATACAGGAGGACAGCGCCTCAGTGACACATAAATAGAATACACTTACATGACTGAAGGAGGCTATATAGGAGGACAGCGCCTTATTGACACATGAATAGAATACAGTACATGACTGAAATAATCAAAACAGGAGGAAAACGCCTCAGTGATACATGATTAGAAAACAGTTACATGACTGAAGGAAGCTATATACAATGACAGCGCCTCAGTGATACATGAATAGAATACAGTTACATGACTGAAGGAGTCTATACAGGAGATCAGCGCCTCAGTGATACATGAATATATTACAGTTGCATTACTGAAGGAGGCAATAAAGGAGGACAGCCTCTCAAAGATACATAAATAGAATACAGTTACATGACTGAAGCAGAATATATAGGAGGACAGAGCCTCAGTGATACATGAATAGAATACAGTTACATGACTGAGGGAGGCTATGCAGAAGGACAGTGACTCAGTGATACATGAATATAATACAGTACATGACTGAAATAATCAAAACAGGAGGAAAACGCCTCAGTGATACATGATGAGAAAACAGTTACATGACTGATGGAGTCAGTGCAAGAGGTCAGTGCCTCAGTGAAATATAAATAGAATACAGTTACATGACTGAAGGTGTCTATACAGGAGGAAAGCGCCTCAGTGATACATGAATAGAATACAGTTACATGACTGAAGGAGACAATATAGGAGGACTACTCCTCAGTGATTGATGAATATAATACAGTACATGACTGAAAGAATCAAAACAGGAGGACAACGCCTCAGTGATACATGAATATAATACAGTTACATTACTGAACGAGGCTATATAAGAGGACAGTGTCTCAAAGATACATAAATAGAATACAGTTACATGACTGAAGGAGGCTATATAGGAGGACATCATCTCATTGACACTTAAATAGAATACAGTTACATGAATGACGGATGCTATAGAGGAGGACAACATCTCAGCGACACATAAATAGAATACAGTTACATGACTGAGGGAGGCTATGCAGGAGGACAGTGACTAAGTGACACATAAATGGAATACAGTTACATGACCGAAGGAGGCTATATAGGAGGACAGCGTCTCAGTGACACATAAATAAAATAGAGTTACATGATTGAAGGAGGGTATACAGGAGGACAGCGCCTCAGTGACACATAACTAGAATACACTTACATGACTGAAGAAGGCTAAATAGGAGGACAGCGCCTTAGTGACACATGAATAGAATACAGTACATGACTGAAATAATCAAAACAGAAGGAAAACGCCTCAGTGATACATGATTAGAAAACAGTTACATGACTGAAGGAAGCTATATACAATGACAGCGCCTCAGTGATACATGAATAGAATACAGTTACATGACTGAAGGAGTCTATACAGGAGATCAACGCCTCAGTGATACATGAATATATTACAGTTGCATTACTGAAGGAGGCAATAAAGGAGGACAGCCTCTCAAAGATACATAAATAGAATACAGTTACATGACTGAAGCAGAATATATAGGACCACAGAGCCTCAGTGATACATAAATGGAATACAGTTACATGACTGAGGGAGGCTATGCGCAGAAGGACAGTGACTCAGTGATACATAAATAGAATACAGTTACATTACTGAAGGAAGCTATATTAGAGGACAGCGCATCAGTGACACATAAACAGAATACAGTTGCATGAC
This sequence comes from Neoceratodus forsteri, assembly GCA_016271365.2. NCBI lineage: Eukaryota > Metazoa > Chordata > Ceratodontiformes > Ceratodontidae > Neoceratodus > Neoceratodus forsteri. The sequence continues at coordinate 4,741,192 of CM057449.1, read as the reverse complement.
TGAAAGAGGCTATATAGGAGGACAAAGCCATAGTGATACATGAATAGAGTAGAGTTATATGACTGAAGGAGGCTCTGCAGGAGGACAGCCCCTCAGTGATACATGAATATACAACAGTACATGACTGAAGGAGGTTAAGCAGGAGGACAGTGCCTCAGTGATACATGAATAGAATACAGTTACATGACTGAAGGAGGCTATATAGGAGGACTGCGCCTCAGTGATACTTGAATAGAATACAGTTACATGACTGAAGGAGGCTATACAGGAGGACAGCATCTCAGTGACTCATCAATAGAATACAGTTACATGACGGAAGGAGGCTATACAGGAGGAGAGTGTCTCAGTGATGCATGAATAGAATACAGATACATGGCTGAAGGAGGTTATAAAGGAGGACAGTACCTCAATGATACATCGATGGAATACAGTTTCATGACTGAAGGAAGCTATATTGGAGGACAGCACCTCACTGATACATGAATAGAATACAGTTACATGACTAAAGAAGGCTAAACAGGGGGAGAGCGCCTCAGTGATACATGAATAGCATAAGGTTGCAAGACTGAAGGAGTCTATACAGGAGGAGAGCGCCTCAGTGATACATGAATAGAATAGAGTTACATGACTGAAGGAGGTTATATAGGAGGACAGCGTTTCAGTGATACATGAATAGAATACAGTTACATGACTGAAGGAGTCTATATAGGAGGACAAACCCTCACTGATACATGAATAGAAAACAGTTACATGACTGAAGGAGGCTATATAGGAGGACAGTGTCTCAGTGATACATGAATAGAATACAGTTACATGACTGAAGGAGTCTACACAGGAGGACAGTGGCTCAGTGACATATAAATAGAATACAGTTTCATGACAGAAGGAGGCTATATAGGAGGATATCGCCTCAGTGACACATGAGTAGAATACAGTTAGATGACTGAAGGAGGCTATATAGCAGGACAGCGTCTCAGTGTTACATTAATAGAATACAGTTACATGACTGAAGGAGGTTATATAGGAGGACAGCGTCTCAGTGATACATGAAAGGAATACAGTTACATGACTGAAGGAGTCTATACAGGAGGACAGCACCTCACTGATACATGAATAGAAAACAGTTACATGACTGAAAGAGGCTATATAGGAGGACAGTGCCTCAGTGATACATGAACGGAATACAGTTACATGACTGAAGGTGTCTATACAGCATAACAGCGCCTCACTGATACATGAATAGAATACAGTTATATGATTGAAGGAGGCTATACAGGAGGACAATGCCTCAGTGATACATGAATAGAATACAGTAACATGACTGAAGGAGGGTATATAGGAGGACAGCGCCTCAGTGACACATGAATAGAATACAGTTACATGACTGAAGGAGGCTATACAGGAGATCAGCGCCTCAGTGACACATAAATAGAATACACTTACATGACTGATGGAGGCTATATAGGAGGACAGCGCCTCGGTGACTTGTGAATAGAATACACTTACATGACTGAAGGAGGCTATATAGGAGGACAGCACCTTAGTGACACAAGAATAGAATACAGTACATGACTGAAATAATCAAAACAGGAGGAAAAGACCTCAGTGATACATGATGAGAAAACAGTTACATGACTGAAGAAAGCTATATACGATGACAGTGCCTCAGTGATACATGAACAGAATACAGTTACATGACTGAAGGAGTCTATACAGGAGGTCAGTGCCTCAGTGAAAAATAAATAGAATACAGTTACATGACTGAAGGTGTCTATACAGGAGGAAAGCGCCTCAGTGATACATGAATAGAATACAGTTACATGACTGAAGGAGACAATATAGGAGGACTACTCCTCAGTGATTCATGAATATAATACAGTACATGACTGAAAGAATCAAAACAGGAGGAAAACGCCTCAGTGATACATGAATATAATACAGTTACATTACTGAACAAGGCTATATAAGAGGACAGTGTCTCAAAGATCCATAAATAGAATGCAGTTACATGACTGAAGGAGTCTATACAGGAAGACAGCGCCTCAGTGACACATAAATAGAATACAGTTATATGATTGAAGGAGGCTATACAGGAGGACAATGCCTCAGTGATACATGAATTTCCTACAGTTAAATTACTGAAGAAGGCTATATAGGAGGACAGCATCTCAACGATACATAAATAGAGGACAGTTACATGACTGAAGGAGGCTATGCAGGAGGACAGCGCCTCAGTGACACATAAATAGAATACACTTACATGACTGATGGAGGCTATATAGGAGGACAGCGCCTCAGTGACTTGTGAATAGAATACACTTACATGACTGAAGGAGGCTATATAGGAGGACAGCACCTTAGTGACACAAGAATAGAATACAGTACATGACTGAAATAATCAAAACAGGAGGAAAACACCTCAGTGATACATGATGAGAAAACAGTTACATGACTGAAGAAAGCTATATACGATGACAGTGCCTCAGTGATACATGAATAGAATACAGTTACATGACTGAAGGAGTCTATACAGGAGGTCAGTGCCTCAGTGAAAAATAAATAGAATACAGTTACATGACTGAAGGTGTCTATACAGGAGGAAAGCGCCTCAGTGATACATGAATAGAATACAGTTACATGACTGAAGGAGACAATATAGGAGGACTACTCCTCAGTGATTCATGAATATAATACAGTACATGACTGAAAGAATCAAAACAGGAGGAAAACGCCTAGTGATACATGAATATAATACAGTTACATTACTGAACGAGGCTATATAGAGGACAGTGTCTCAAAGATCCACAAATAGAATACAGTTACATGACTGAAGGAGGCTATATAGGAGACATCATCTGACAACATAAACGAATACAGTTACATGAATGACGGATCACTATATAGAGGACAACATCTCAGCGACACATAAATAGAATACAGTTACATGACTGAGGAGGCTATGCGAGGACAGAAACTCAAGTGACTCATAAATGAATACAGTTACATGACGGAAGGAGGCTATATAGGAGGACAGCGTCTCAGTGACACATAAATAAAATACAGTTACATGACGGAAGGAGGCTAAGCAGGAGGACAGTGACTCAGTGAGACATAAATAGAATACAGTTACATTACTGAAGGAAGCTATATAGGAGGACAGTGCCTCAGTGATACATGAATAGAGTACAGTTATATGACTGAAGGAGGCTATATAGGAGGACAGCACATCAGTGACACATAAACAGAATACAGTTGCATGACTGAAAGAGGCTATATAGGAGGACAAAGCCATAGTGATACATGAATAGGTAGTTATATGACTGAAGAGGCTCTGCAGGTGAACCTCAGTGATACATGAATAAATAACGGTACATGACTGAAGGAGGTTAGCAGGAGGACAATGCCTCAGTGATACATGAAGAATACAGTTACATGACTGAAGGAGGCTATATTAGAGGACTGCGCCTCAGTGATACTTGAATAGAATACAGTTACATGACTGAAGGAGGCTATACAGGAGGACAGCACTCACGTCGACTCATCAATGAGAATATAGTTACATGACGAAGGAGGCTATACAGGAGGAGAGGTCTCAGTGATGCATGAATAGAATACAGATACAGACTGAAGCAGGCTATAAAGGAGGACAGTACCTCAATGATACATCGATGGAATACAGTTACATGACTGAAGGAAGCTATATTGGAGGACAGCACCTCAGTGATACAGGGATGAAATACAGTTACATGACAGAAGGAAGCTATATAGGAGGGCAATGCCTCAGTGGTACAGGAATAAAATACAGTTACATGACTGAAGGAGTCTATACAGGAGGAGAGCGCCTCAGTGATACATGAATAGAATAGAGTTACATGACTGAAGGAGGTTATATAGGAGGACAGCGTTTCAGTGATACATGAATAGAATACAGTTACATGACTGAAGGAGTCTATATAGGAGGACAGAGCCTCACTGATACAAGAATAGAAAACAGTTACATGACTGAAGGAGGCTATATAGGAGGACAGTGTCTCAGTGATACATGAATAGAATACAGTTACATGACTGAAGAGTCTACACAGGAGGCGCCTCAGTGACATATAAATAGAATACAGTTTCATGACAGAAGGAGGCTATATAGGAGGATAGCGCCTCAGTGACACATGAGTAGAATACAGTTAGATGACTGAAGGAGGCTATATAGCAGGACAGCGTCTCAGTGTTACATGAATAGAATACAGTTACATGACTGAAGGAGGTTACATAGATACATAGACAGTGTCGGCAGATAAGGGCCTATGGCCCACCCAGTCTGCCCATTTAAGTTTGTAAGTTCAGTTTATGTTTTCCAGGAAGTCTGTTGCCCCTTACCCCTGACCTCCAGAATTCTTTTATGTCTATCCCATGCATTTCTTAAATCCGTGATTATTTCAGCTTCGCTTCACTAGCTCAGGGGTGTTCCACTTGTCCACCAATTGCCTGTGAAGAAATTTTTCTCATGTTTCCTCCAACTCTCTCCCTCCAACTTCATCCCATGCCCTAGTCCTGGAAACATCTTTTGCTTAAAATAGTGTTTTCCTGCACCTGTTCCTCCCTGTAAGATACTTGTATCTCTCTATCATATCCTCTCCTCCTCTCCTCCAGGAGTACATGTTCCAGTTCCTTCAACCTGTCTTCATAGTGCTTGTGATGCAACCCATGCACCATCTTTGCTGCCTACCTGGAACTTCTCTACCCTGTACTATGTCCTTACGTAGGTATGGTCTCCAGAACTTACACTGTACTCCAGGTGGGGCCCTCACTAGTGTCTGTATAATGGAATTATGACCTCCTTTCCCTGCTGGTGATGCGCCTGCCTATACATCCCAGCATCCTATTTGCTTTACCTGATGCCTTGTCCTGTTTCCCTACCTTGAGGTCATCAAGATGACAACCCTCAGATCCCTTTCCTGCTTGGTGCATGCTATATCCTCACCCCAACTGATATGTTGTGCCAGGGTTTCTTACATATGCATTATCTTGCACTTCTTTGCATTAATTTCTTCTTAAACATAAGCCATTCTTCAAGTTTCTGCGGTCCTTCTCATTCTGTCTACCCTCTGGTAATGTCTGCTCTGTTACAAGAGCTTTGTGTCATCAGCGAACAGTGAAATTCTGCCTTCTATATCCTGTGCAATGTCACTGATGAAGATGTTGAATCAGGACCGTCCCAGCACTGATCCCTGTAATTCTAATTGGTCACTCTTCCCTCTGTGGAGTGACAGCCATTTACCACCACCTCTGTGTCACTGCCATCCAGCCAGTTACCTACCCACTACACTACTGTCACCCCATACCCATATTCAAAGTTTGTGTAATAGCTTCTATGTGGCACAGTGTCAAAGGCCTTGCTGAAGTCAGATAGGCCAAGTCCTGCCCTCCCTGATCACCTCCCTAGTCACCCAGTCAAAAATTCAATGAGGTTGGTCTGACATGACTCCCATGGAAAAAACCATGCACCCTTGGGTCCTGATAGTCCATTGACAACCAGATGTTCCACTAATCTCTCCTTCAGTAGTGCTTCCATGATCTTTCCCACTACTGAGGTGAGGCTGACTAGTCTGTAGTTCCTGCTTCCTCTTGTTCCCACTTTTGTAGAAGGACTACATCTGCTGTCCTCCAGTCTTTGGGTACCTCCTGTTTCCAGTGATTGGCTGAACAGGATAGCCAGAGGTTCACCACCTCTAGTTACTTTGCAGACCCAGGCTGCACCCATCTGGCCCATTGCTTTATCAGCTCATATACTTCCAGTTCCTTCAGGACCCTTTCTAGTAAAGGACTTGTGTCATTTCTGCACCATTCTCACCCTTGTACTCCCTTCAATCCATTACCCCTCTTCCTTAGTAAAGACTGAGCAAATACCTATTCAATATGCAGCTTTACTGCTGTCATCCTCCATGAAGCTCCCATCCTCCCCTTCAGTCTCACTATCCCTCCCATTGTCCTTCTTTTTCACTTATGTACCTGTAAAAGGTTTTGTCCCCTTTAACCACTGATTTTGCAATGTGTTCTTCTGTCTGAGCTTAGACTTCCCTTACTGACCTCCTGCCTCCCTTTGTTTCTCCTGGTACTTCTTCCTCATCCTCTCCGCCTGTGTCTTTTGTATTGCCCTGAATGCAAATCTTTGAAGCTTTCACTTTCTTTGCTACCTCTTTGAGAAAACATAATGGTCTCACTTTTCTTTTCTCTTCCTAACCTGCTTAATGCATAATTCTGTTGTTCTTATAATCCCCATTTTAAATACCGCCCAATGTTCCTCAATCCAGCTTCTGTCCCATTCACTCAATGCCTCTTTCACATCTCCCCATTTCCCAAAGTCTGCCCCCCAAAATCCAGGATACGTGTTTTTGTGTGGTTTGGTTCTGCTCTCTGTGATTTCAAACCACAATGACTGGTGGTCACTGTTTCCCAGATGCTCCCAATGTTACCCCATCACACTGTCCCTGTTTGTGAGCACAAGGTCAATGCTGCCTTCTGCTGAGTTGGTTCCATGACCAGTTGCTTGAGAAAGACACCTGAAAGGGAGTCCAGGATAAATCTGCTCCTAGTTGATGCGCTGCTGGGATGCTCCAGTCCACGTCTGGTATATTGAAGTCTCCAACCAGTACTACCTCACCGTGTCTGCCATCCTTTGGATGCCTAGCACAACTCCCTATCTGTCTTCCTCCGGCTGGTGGTCTATAGACCACACCTGTACCAATGGCTGGCCCCATTTTCCTTCCAACAACCCACAGTATCTCCCCATTTGTTCCCTCCTGGATCTGTGTGGCCCTTATGTCATTTTCACATACAGTGCCACCTCCTCCCTTCCTACCTGCTCGTCTCTTCTGAATATGTTGGAAATAGGTATGGCCATCTCCAGTCATGGAATATCATTACACCAGGTTTCGTGATGGCCACAATGTCCAGGTCTGATCAGGACCAATGACAGCTCTCAGATTATATAGGAGGCAGCGCCTCAGTGATACATTAAAGAAACAGTTACATGACTGAAGGAGTCTACGCAGGACAGCACCTCACTGATACATGAATGAAAACAGTTACATGACTGAAAGAGGCTATATAGGAGGACAGTCCCTCAGTGATACATGAACGGAATGCAGTTACATGACTGAAGGTGTCTATACAGCATAACAGCGCCTCACTGATACATGAATAGAAAACAGTTACATGACTGAAGGGGGCTACACAGGAGGACAGTGCCTCAGTGATACATGAATAGAATACACTTACATGACTGAAGGAGTCTATACAGGAAGACAGCGCCTCAATGACACATAAATAGAATACAGTTATATGATTGTAGGAGGCTATACAGGAGGACAATGCCTCAGTGATACATAAATAGAATACAGCAACATGACTGAAGGAGGGTATATAGTAGGACAGCACCTCAGTGACACATGAATAGAATACAGTTACATGACTGAAGGAGGCTATACAGGAGATCAGCGCCTCAGTGATACATGAATTTACTACAGTTACATTACTGAAGGAGGCTATATAGGAGGACAGCGTCTCAATGATACATAAATAGAGTACAGTTACATGACTGAAGGAGGCTATATAGGAGGACAGCGCCTCAGTGACTCGTGAATAGAATACAGTTACATGACTGAAGGAGGCTATACAGGAGATCAGCGCCTCAGTGATACATGAATATAATACAGTTACATTACGGAAGGAGGCTATATAGGAGGACAGCGTCTCAAAGATACATAAATAGAATACACTTACATGACTGAAGGAGGCTATACAGGAGGACAGCGCCTCAGTGACACATAAATAGAATACACTTACATGACTGAAGGAGGCTATATAGGAGGACAGCGCCTCAGTGATACATGAATAGAGTACAGTTACATGACTGAAGAAGGCTATATAGGAGGACATCGTCTCAGTGACACTTAAATACAATACAGTTACATGAATGAAGGACGCTATATAGGAGGACAGCATGTCAGCGACACATGAATAGAATACATTTACATGACTGAGGGAGGCTATGCAGGAGGACAGTGACTCAGTGACTCATAAATGGAATTCAGTTACATGACCGAAGGAGGCTATATAGGAGGACAGCATCTTAGTGACACATAAATAGAATACTGCTACATGACTGAAGGAGGCTATGCAGGAGGACAGTGCCTCAGTGACACATAAATAGAATACAGTTACATTACTGAAGGAAGCTATATAGGAGGGCAGCACCTCAGTGACACATGAATAGAGTACAGTTACATGACTGAAGGAGGCTATATAGCAGGACAGCGCATCAGTGACACATAAACAGAATACAGTTGCATGACTGAAAGAGGCTATATAGTAGGACAAAGCCACAGTGATACATGAATAGCGTAGGGTTATATGATTGAAGGAGGCTCTGCAGGAGGACAGTGCCTCAGTGATACAGGAATATATTACAGTACATTACTGAAGGAGGTTATGCAGGAGGACAGAGCCTCAGTGATACATTAATAGAATACAGTTACATGACTGAAGGAGGCTATATAGGAGTACAGTGCCTCAGTGATACATGAATAGAATACAATTACATGACTGAAGGAGGCTAAATAGGAGTACAGTGCCTCAGTGATACATGAATAGAATACAGTTACATGACTGAAGGAGGCTATATAGGAGTACAGTGCCTCAGTGATACGTGAATAGATTACAGTTACATGACTAAAGGAGGCTATACAGGAGGATAGTGCCTCAGTGACACATCAATAGAATACAGTTACATGACTAAAGGAGGCTATACAAGAGGAGAGCGCGTCACTGATACATGAACAGAATACAGTTACATGACTGAAGGAAGCTATATAGGAGGAGAGCGCCTCAGTGATACATGAATAGAATACAGTTTAATGACTTAGGGAGGCTATACAGGAGGACAGCAACTCAGTGATACATGAATGGAATAGAGTTACTTGACTGAAGGAAGCAATATTGGAGGACAGCATCTCAGTGATACATGGATGGAATACAGTTACGTTATGCTACGGAAGGAAGCTATATAGGAGGACAGCGTCTCTGTGATACCTAAATAGAATACAGTTACATGACTGAAGGAGGCTATATTGGAGGACAGCACCTCAGTGATACATGAATAGAATACAGTTACATGACTGAAGGAGGCTATATGTGAGGACAGCGTCACAGTGACACTTAAATAGAATACAGTTACATGAATGAAGGACGCTATATAGGAGGAGAGTGCCTCAGTGACACATAAACAGAAAACCGTTACATGACTGAAGGAAGCCTTACAGGAGGACAGCACCTCAGTGATACATGAATAGATTACAGATACATGACTGAAAGAGGCTATATAGGAGGACAATGCCTCAGTGATACCTGAATAGAGTAGAGTTATATGACTGAAGGAGGCTATGCAGGAGGGACAGTGCCTCATTGATACATGAATATAATACAGTTACATGACTGAAGGAGGTTAAGCAGGAGGACAGTGCCTCAGTGATAAATGAATAGAATACAGTTACTTGACTGAAGGAGGCTATACAGGAGGACAGCCCCTCAGTGACTCATAAATAGAATACAGTTACATGCCTAAAGGAGGCTATTCAGTAGGAGAGCGCCTCAGTGATACATGAATAGAATACAGTTACATGATTGAAGGAGGGTATACAGGAGGACAGCACCTCAGTGACACGTGAATAAAATGCAGTTACATGACTGAAGGAGGCTATACAGCAGGACAGCGCCTCAGTGATACATGAATAGAATACAGTTACATAACTGAAGGAGGCTATATAGGAGGACAGTGTCTCAAGGATACATAAATAGAATACAGTTACATGACTGAAGGCGGCTATATAGGAGGACATCATCGGTGACACAAATAGAATACAGTAAAGCATGAATGAAGGACACTATATAAGAGGACAGCATCTCAGCGACAATAAATAGAATACAGTTACTTGACTGGGGAGGCTATGCAGGAGGACAGTGACTCAGTGACATAAATGGAGCCACAGTTACATGACCGAAGGAGGCTATATAGGAGGACAGTATCTCAGTGACACATAAATAGAATACTGTTACATGACTGAAGGAGGCTATGCAGGAGGACAGTGCCTCAGTGACACATAAATAGAATACAGTTACATTACTGCAGGAAGCTATATAGGAGGACAGTGCCTCAGTGATACATAAATAGAATACAGTTACTTGACTGAAGGAGGCTATACAGGAGGACAGCCCCTCAGTGACTCATAAATAGAATACAGTTACATGCCTAAAGGAGGCTATACAGTAGGAGAGCGCCTCAGTGATACATGAATAGAATACAGTTACATGATTGAAGGAGGGTATACAGGAGGACAGCACCTCAGTGACACGTGAATAAAATGCAGTTACATGACTGAAGGAGGCTATACAGCAGGACAGCGCCTCAGTGATACATGAATAGAATACAGTTACATAACTGAAGGAGGCTATATAGGAGGACAGTGTCTCAAAGATACATAAATAGAATACAGTTACATGACTGAAGAAGGCTATATAGGACGACATCATCTCATTGACACAAATAGAATACAGTTACATGAATGAAGGACACTATATAAGAGGACAGCATCTAAGCGACACATAAATAGAATACAGTTACTTGACTGAGGGAGGCTATGCAGGAGGACAGTGACTCAGTGACACATAAATGGAATACAGTTACATGACCGAAGGAGGCTATATAGGAGGACAGCATCTCAGTGACACATAAATAGAATACTGTTACATGACTGAAGGAGGCTATGCAGGAGGACAGTGCCTCAGTGACACATAAATAGAATACAGTTACATTACTGAAGGAAGCTATGTAGGAGGACAGTGCCTCAGTGATACATAAATAGAATACAGTTACATGACTGAAGGAGGCTATATAGGAGGACAAAGCCACAGTGATACATGAATAGAGTAGAGTTATATGACTGAAGAAGGCTCTGCAGGAGGACAGCGCCTCAGTGATACATGAACGGAATACAGTTACATAACTGAAGGAAGCAATATTGGAGGACAGCATCTCAGTGATACATGGATGGAATTCAGTTACGTTATGCTACGGAAGGAAGCTATATAGGAGGACAGTGTCTCAGTGATACCTAAATAGAATACAGTTACATGACTGAAGGAGACTATATTGGAGGACAGCACCTCAGTGATACATGAAGAATACATTACGATTAAGGAGGCTACACAGAGACAGCGTCACAGTGACACTTAAATAGAATACAGTTACATGAATGAAGGACGCTATATAGGAGGAGAGTGCCTCAGTGACACATAAATAGAAAACAGTTACATGACTGAAGGAAGCTATACAGGTGGACAGCGCCTCAGTGATACATGAATAGAGTAGAGTTATATGACTGAAGGAGGCTATGCAGGAGGACAGCACCTCATTGATACATGAATATAATACAGTTACATGACTGAAGGAGGTTAAGCAGGAGGACAGTGCCTCAGTGATAAATGAATAGAATACAGTTACTTGACTGAAGGAGGCTATACAGGAGGACATCCCCTGAGTGACTCATAAATAGAATACAGTTACATGCCTAAAGGAGGCTGTACAGGAGGAGAGTGCCTCAGTGATACATAAATAGAATACAGTTACATGATTGAAGGAGGGTATACAGGAGGACAGCACCTCAGTGACACGTGAATAGAATGCAGTTACATGACTGAAGGAGACTATATAGGATAATAACGCCTCAGTGATACATGACTGAAGGAGGCAATATAGGAGGACAGCACCTCAGTGATACATGAATATAATACAGTTACATAACTGAAGGAGGCTATATAGGAGGACAGCACCTCAGTGATACATGAATAGAATACCGTTACATAACTGAAGGAGGCTACATAGGAGGACAGCACCTCAGTGATACATGAATATAATACATTACATGACTGAAAGAATCAAAACAGGAGGAAAACGTCACAGTGACACATGATTAGAAAACAGTTACATGACTGAAGGAAGCTATATACGATGACAGCACCTCAGTGATACATGAATATAATACAGTTACATTACTGAAGGAGGCTATATAGGAGGACAGCGTCTCAAAGATACATAAATAGAATTCAATTACATGACTGAAGGAGGCTATATAGGAGGACATCGTCTCATTGACACTTAAATAGAATACAGTTACATGAATGAAGGACGCTGTATAGGAGGACAGCATCTCAGCGACACATTAATGAAATACGAGTACATGACTGAGGAGGCTATACAGGAGGACGGTGACTCAGGGACACATAAATGGAATACAATTACATGACCAAGGAGGCTATATAGGAGGACAGCGACTCAGTGACATAAATAGAACACTGTTACATAACTGAAGGAGGCTATGAGGAGACAGTGCCTCAGTACACATAACAGAATACAGTTACATACTGAAGGAAGCTATATAGGAGGGCAGCGCCTCAGTGATACATGAATAGAGCACGAGACATAACAAGGAAGCTATATAAGAGGACAGCGCATCAGTGACACATAAACAGAATACAGTTGCATAACTGAAAGAGGCTATATAGGAGACAAAGCACCGTGATACATGAATAGAGTAGGACATATGACTGAAGAAGGCTCTGCAGGAGGACAGCGCCTCAGTGATACATGAATGTATTACAGTACATGACTGAAGGAGGTTATGCAGGAGGACAGTGCCTCAGTGATACATGAATAGAATACAGTTACATGACTGAAGGAGGCTATATAGGAGTAAAGTGCCTTAGTGATACATGAATAGAATACAGTTACATGACTGAAGGAGGCTATACAGGAGGACAGTGCCTCAGTGACACATCAATAGAATACAGTTACAGGACTGAAAGAAGCTGTATAGGAGGAGAGCGCCTCAGTGATACATGAATAGAATACTGTTACATGATTCAAGGAGGGTGTACAGGAGGACAGCACCTCAGTGACACGTGAATAGAATGCAGTTACCTGACTGAAGGAGGCTATACAGCAGGACAGTGCCTCAGTGATAAATGAATAGAATACAGTTACTTGACTGAAGGTGGCTATACAGGAGGATAGTGCCTCAGTGACACATCAATAGAATACAGTTACATGACTGAAGGAAGGCTATACAGGAGGACAGCGCCTCAGTGATACATGAATGGAATACAGTTACATGACTGAAGGAGGCAATATTGGAGAACAGCGTCTCAGTGATACATGGATGGAATACAGTTACGTTATGCTATGGAAGGAATCTATATAGAAGGACAGCATCACAGTGGTACCTAAATAGAATACAGTTACATGACTGAAGGAAGCTATATTGGAGGACAGCACCTCAGTGATACATGAATAGAATACAGTTACATGTCTGAAGGAGGCTATATAGGAGGACAGCGTCTCAGTGACACTTAAATAGAATACAGTTACATGAATGAAGGACGCTATAAAGGTGGAGAGTGCCTCAGTGACACATAAATAGAAAACAGTTACATGACTGAAGGAAGCTTTTCAGGAGGACAGCGCCTAAGTGATACATGAATAGATTACAGTTACATGACTGAAAGAGGCTATATAGGAGGACAATGCCTCAGTGATACCTGACTAGAGTAGAGTTATATGACTGAAGGAGGGTATGCTGGAGGACCGCGCCTCATTGATTAATGAATAGAATACAGTTACTTGACTGAAGGAGGCTATACAGGAGGTCAGTGCCTCAGTGACACATCAATAGAATACAGTTACATGACTGAAGGAAGCTATATAGGAAGATGCGCATGTGATACATGAATAGAATACAGTTTCGACTGAGGGAGGCTATACAAGAGGACAGCCTCAGTGATACATGATAGAACACAGTTACATGACTGAAGAAACAAGACGGAGACAACACCTCAGTATCATGAATAGAATACAGTTACCCATTGAAGGAGCATAGGAGGACAACGTCTCTGTATACATGAATAATAAGTTACATGACTGAAGAGGCTATATAGGAGGACAGCGTGCGTGACACCGTAGAATACAGTTATATGAATGAAAGACGCTATATGAGAGGAGTGCCTCGGTGCACATAATAAGCAGTTACATGACTGAAGAGCTATACAGGGAAGCCTCAGTGATACATGAATAGTCACAAGTTACATGACTGAAAGAGGCTATATAGGACAATGCCTCAGTGATACATGAATAGAGTAGATTTATATATGAGAGCTGTGCGGAGACAGCGCCTCATTGATACATGAATATAATACAGTTACATGACTGAAGGAGTTAAGCAGCAGCGCCAAAGTGATAAATGAATAGAATACAGTTATGACTGAAGGAGGCTATACGGGAGGCGCCTCAAGTTTACATGAATAGAATACATTATATGACTGAAGGAGGGTATACAGGAGGACAGCACCTCAGTGACACATAAATAGAATACAGTTACATGACTGAAGGAGGCAATACAGGAGGACAGCACCTCAGTGACACATAAATAGAATACAGTTTCATGACTGAAGGAGCAATATAGGAAGACAGCGACTCAGTGATACAGTAGAATACAGTTACATGACTGAAGGAATATAGAAGACAACATCTCAGTGATACGTGAATAATTACAGTTACATGACTGAGGTGTCTGTACAGGAGGACAGCGTCTCAGTGAAACAATGAATAGAATACAATTAAATGCCTAAGTGTGCTATAGGAGGACGGTGCCTCAGTGACATGAATAGAATACAGTTACATAGCTGAAGGGGCTATACACAGGAACAGTGACTGTGATACATAAATGAATACAGTTACACTGCTGAAGGAAGCTATATAGAGGACAGCGCCTCACGATACATGAATGAGTACAGTTACATGACTGAAGGAGGCATTACTATGACAGCATCTCAGTAATATACAAATATACATTACATAAAGGAGGATATAGGAGGACAAAGTCTCAGTGATACATGAATAATTAGAGTTATATGACTGAGAGGCTATAGAGACAGCTCATAGTAAGATCAACTGAAATTGTGGATTCAAGATGGCGTCCACGTTGGGCTATCCACAGAGAGCTACTAAGAATCATTAAGTGTTATTAAGAGTGATTGGTTAAACTGCGTTTTTATTAATTTTTTACTAATTTGTAGTTGAATTATTTATTTTTGTTTGTCAATTGAGTTGTCCACTGTAGGTATTGCCGCTTGGTGTCATTGTTTGGATGTGGATATGGCGGCAGAACCTATTGTTTCAACTGATTTAAAACTTGTGCAGGTAGGAGTTGCTGTCGGATCTCACGATTTGCTGGGATTCATGACAGGTGGTGCTGGCTGACTAAGCGGGCAGGCTTGCTGCAGTTGTTCAGCAGACATTGAACAGTGGTGGTTTGTCTGGTCCTTGGCAGTAGGCCCCCATTTGGTTCTTCGACCGACAGGAACCATGTGATCCCGAGGAGCTGGGAGACCTGAGCTACTCGCTGTCTTGGGTTCAGCACTTGGGCTGACTGTTAGGCGACTGTAGCCGGTCACCGACTGCTGAAACCCTCCACTGTCTGTGACTGTTCCTAGGCATCTGCCTGAAGTTTGATCTAAAGGCGTGAGAATCAGCTACCAGGAATTGATTGTGAACTGTTTCCATTGGTATATTTGGATCTCTACTGTACGACTGTTTGTGGAGAACTATCCTGTCTTATGTTTGAATAAGTTTGCTGGATTAGAGCCTATTTCATACATATTAGGTTGCTGAAACTGACTTCCTGTCCTGCTCTGTTCTTAGATTTGAAGTGGTGAGTGTATATCTACTTACAGTTTGTTTATTATGAACGATCCCAATCCATGTGAAGGGTAGAGTGTATAACATTTACCATTTTACTATTTGGATTGTAGCACGTGAGAGGTGCTACATGAACACAAATACAACACTATTTAATATTTTGACACTTTGTTGGACTGAAACACGTGAGTGTTTTGAACTTCAAATAATTTTAGTACCCATGTATTAGCATTGACAGTGGTCTGGTTACTAAATTTTGTCTTAATATATTCATTATTTGGGATATTTTTAGGTTGGAATAATTTGTGATTAGGAGGGTTTTATTTTTACATTATTATTAAATTAGATTGTTTACTTAATTCTTTCTCCTCTGTGAGAGAAATGGGAGAGTTTTATTTATTTTAAGTTTGTTGTCTGTTTCTATTTAATAGCGGTTGGACATTATTCCCCGAGCTCGGAATTCGTCCTTTGAGTGCTGTGTCATCGACACCTATTTTAGGTGCGTGCATTGGGCATCATGAGAGGCATGAGCGAGTCAGAGCCAGGCCTGTGGTGGAGAAGGAAGGGGCGGATTGGGGTTCTGGGTCAAAAGATGCCTGGGGTGGTGGGGTCAGATGAGGTTCTTCTGTCTGTCCCCCACCTAAGGCTCTGTTGAAACGGACAGGCTGGTCTTCGTACTCATCTCCTTGGTGTTATGCAATGCAGATCAATTAAAAACAAGACAGCTATGTGCTGATCTTGATAGTTCATCAGAATCCTGCATCACCGAAGACCTGGCTTGATGAAAATCCGGCCCTATATGACCTCAGGAACTCCAGCCGGTTCTCGTGACAACCGGCCAAGGTTAATTAGGGCGGAGGTGTGGCTATTATGTTTAAATCAGGCTGGGCCTTGTGGATGTGCCTTGGGAAGCACCAGCTCCTTTAGATATATCTTGGGTGAGGTGCAGGTTGTGGATTCTCTCATCTACTGTCCACCAGGGAGGTGGGAGTCCTGCAGGAAGACAAGACTTCACCGTCAACCTGGTATTGGAGTTTCCCAGACTGATACTTCTGGGTGACCAATGCTGGTTGATGATAATTCTATCATTTGGGAAAATCCTCCAGCTGATGAAACGCTGGGCCTGAGTTGTTACCACCTCTACCCATATAGGTGGTCATTCATTGTATCTATGTTTCTCTTGGGTATGGAGAGTACTGACTGGGGTGGAACCAGTCAGGTGGTCTGACCATTACACCATAAGTTCAACAGGGCCCCCCAATAGGTCTGCCCCACGGAGATGGTTCCAGTACCAGCCCTTTAAAGTATTAACCCAATGACTGATGGCGGTGCTGGATCTAGAGTTTATTTGAATAATCATGAGTCAGATGATCTTGTATTGGCCTATAATAAAGCTGTGGGAGATGCTTTGGACAAAATTATACTGTTAGTGTTTGGCCTCACTTTCGCTCAAGAAGTCCGTGGTTTGATAATAAATTGAAGGGCAAACACGAGTAGGCCAAGGCTGAGAGACCGGCAGATGTCAGGCCTTGATGCCGCAGGCTTAGCCTGAAGGCTTATGACGTATCAGTCAAATCAATCATGAAACAAAATTCCTGTCCAGAGATTTCTGCCACATATCGACTAGCTCAGCTCTTCGGACTGTGAACAACTGTACAATCAGTCTGTCTTCAGCCCAGAAGCATTCTCAGTTAAAATGTGAGGTTGCTCAGTTCCGCAGATGAGTTGCTGGCAATAGGTCTGTCAGTCAATCCCTCTATGGGGACTGGGTGGTCGATTGGAAGTGGCTTGCCTCAGTCTGTCTAGTCAGATTTTCACCAGCAGATTTGGGGACATTATGAGATCATCAAACAATCGACAACTAGTTGTAGTTTGGATCAGGTCCTACACCACTTTTAGTAAGTTGTGTAGAGATATCTCAATCTTGCAGACATTTTCTGGATGTCCTTGGAGGGGCCTTCTGAACCCCCAAGGTGGTAGATAAACCATTCCTTAATCCTGCTGGACAGATTGTCTTGGTAACTACCGACTATCTAACCTACCATTTGTTGGTGAGGTTATTGAAAAACGTGCGTCACATTGGATGACCATATATCTCACAATGTCTGTGCCCAGTCTGGTTTCAGGAAAGACATAATGAGACTGCCTTGTCGGGTATTGAGCCTACTGATGCAGAGATCAAGGCATGCAATTCTGGTCCTTCTCGATCTGTCTGCTGCATTTGACACTGTAAACCATGGAGTGCTATTAATTAGCCTCTTGGTCTTTTACATATCTGGTACAGTCCTAAAATAGTTCATTCTTACCTCACGGGCGGGTTTCAGAGAGTTGTCACTGAATTTATTCTCTGACCTCCTTCCTGCCTTGTAAGAACCCAAACTCCATCTTAGCTCGATGTTGTTTGCAGTGGCATGCTGCCAGGAGTACTCATCAGCGTACAGTTTGGGTTTACGCTATGCAGATGCTCAACTGTATCATCACTCTCCCATCAAGGTGATGCACTATCTGTACTTATAGTTGCCTTGATGAGATCAGACTGTGGATGATTCCAACTGGTTGAGACTCAATCCAGATAAGACTAAGTGCTGGTTGTGGATCAAGTCATCCAGAGATGGTTTGTGGGTGGGCAGACATCAGGTTTATTACTTGTGGCATACCACTCCACCTATAAAAGTGCACAACCCAGGTTATTTTTGATGATGGTTTAACCCTGAAATCTAGTGTCAGCTGTCATCAAATCCTCTCTACCATCTGAGAAATATCACCCGGTGAAATATTGATTCCCGATGACTTCCAACATTGGTCACGTCTTTGTCACTACCATCGCTGCAACTCCTCTACCTAGGCCCACAGTGTTGATATCTACGCCTCCAGCTGGTGCAGAATACGGCAGCCAGGCTTTCTGACTAGGACTTCTAAGACCAGTCCTTAATCATCCCTGTGCTCCACGAACTGCACTGGCTGCTGGTTTGAGACAGATCACCTTCAGGTTGGTTTACTAACTGAAAGCCCTACATGACCAGGGACCGGTTACCTGAAGATCTTGATTCCTATTATCCCTCACCCTCTCCATTCCACAGCGAGGTTGCTGGAAATTCCCAGAGTTGAATTGAAGTCATCAGGATCTAGTGCTTTGTTTTCAGCACGACCTATGGAACTCTCAACCTCATTGGTTGAAGAATCTCCAACCGTTGACATTTAAGTAGCAAAAAAATATCTTTTAGTTAGCATCTCTCTGCTAGTTGTGGCTCTCTTGAAATGTTGTATTTAGTATTTTTAAAACCAGCAGCTACTTTATTTTAAAAGGCAATTTATAAATAAAATTGAATTGAATAGAATTGACACATAAATACATACAGTTACATGACGAAGAGCTATAGAGAGGACAAAGCATCAGTGATACAAACACAGAATAGTTATATGACTGAAGGAGGTATGCAGGAGGACAGTACTCAGTGAGACATAAATAGACACAGTTACAAGACTGAAGGGGCTATATAGGAGGACATCTTAGTGACACGAAATGAATAAGTTACATGACTGAGGTCTGTGCTGGAGACAACAACAGTGATAAATAATAGAATAAGTTACATGACTGGCAGGCTATAGGAGACAGTACTCAGTGTTCATAAATAGAATACAGTTACAAGACCGAAGGAGGCTAAAGGAGGACAGCGTCTCAGTGATATGATAGAATACAGTACACAGCTGAAGGTATATGGAGGACAGCGTTTCAGTTACTGATAGAACACATACATGAATGAAGAGGCTATAGAGAGACAAAGACTCAGTGATACATGAACAGAATACAGTTACATGACTGAAAGAAGCAAGACAGGAGAAACACCTCAGTGAGCATGAACAGAACAAAGTTACATGAGTGAAGGTCTATACAGGAAGACAACACCTCAGTGACACCAAATAGAATACAGTTACATGACTGAAGGTCTATACAGGAGGACAGTGCCCAGTGATGCATGAATAGAAGAAAGTTACATGATGGAAGAGGCAAAGCAGGACAATGCCTCGATACATGAATATAATATAGTACATGACTAAGAAACATACAGGAGGACAGTGCCTCAGTGATACATAATAATATGCCGTTACATGAGGAAGAATCAATACAGGAGAAGAGCCTCAGTATCCGTGAATAGATACAGTTACATGACTGAAAGGTTTTAAAGACAGTGCCTCAGTGATACATGAATAGAATACAGTTACATGACTGAAGGAGGCTATACAGGACAGCATCTCAGTGACATAAATAGATAAGTTAGATGAATCAAGGGGCTATGGACAGCGTCTCAGTGACACATAAATAGATACTGTTACATGACTGAAGGAGGCTATACAGGGAGGACAGTGCATCAGTGACACATAAATAGAATACAGTTACATGACTGAAGGAAGCTATCAGAGAACAGCACCAGTGATACATGAAAAGAATACAGTTAAATGACGGAAGAATATATGGAGACAGCGCCTCAAAGATAAGTGACTGAATACAGTTACATGACTGAAGGCTATATAGGAGACAGCCAGTGATACATGAATAGAGTACAGTTACACGACTGAAGGAGGCTATATAGGAGACAGCATCTCAGTGACATAAATAGAATACAGTCACATGACTGAAGAGGCTATATAGGAGGACAACGTGATACATGAATGAGTAAACTATATGACTGAAGGAGGCTCTGCAGGAGGACAGTGCCTCAGTGACACATGAATAGATGATTACATGACTGAGGAGGCTACACGAAAGGCGCTAGTGATACATAAATAAATTAAGTTACAACTGAAGGAGGCTATACAGGACAGTACTCAGTGATTCATAAACAGACAAGTTACAAGACCGAAGGAGGCTAAAAGGAAGCAGCATCTCAGTGATATATGAATAGAATACCAGTTAAGACTGAAGGAAACATATGGAGGACAGCGCCTCAGTGATACAGATAGATACAGTACATAGAAGGAGGCTATATAGGAGGACAGCGAGTCATACAGGAAGGAATACAGTACATGAATGAAGGCTATATAGGAGGCGCCTCAGTGATATGAATAATACAGTTACATGACTGAGAGCAATATAGGAGATAGCACTCAGTGATACATGAATAGAACAAAGTTACATGACTGAAAGACTATACAGAAGACAACACCTCAGTGATACAAAAATGAAATATTACATGACTGAAGGTCTATACAGGGAGGACAGTGCCTCAGTGATACATGAATGAATAAAGGGACATGATGGAAGAGCAGTGCAGGAGGACTAGCGTACTCAATGATACATGAATAGTATGCCGTTACGGGAAAGAATCAATGGGGAGAAAACGCCTCAGTGTCATGAATAGAATGCAGTTACATGACTGAAGGTTTTATAGAGACAGTGCCTCAGTGATACATGAATGATACAGTTACATGACTGAAGGAGGCTATACAGGACAACATCTCAGTGACACTTAAATAGAATAAGTTAGAGCAACCAAGGCTATATAGCAGGACAGTGTCTCAGTACAAATAAATAATGTCACGCTGAGGAGGCTATACAGGACAGTGCATCAGTGACACATAATGGGAATACAGTTACATGACAGAAGGAAATATATGGGAGGACAGCACCTCAGTGATACTTGAATAGATACAGTAAATGACTGAAGAGTCCTACTGGAGACAGCGTCTCGTGATAAGTGAATAAATACAGTTACATGACTGAAGAGCTATATAGGAGGACAACACCTCAGTGATACATGAATGAAATACAGTTACACGACTGAAGGAGGCTATAGGACAGTATCTCAGTGACACATAAATAAATACAATACATGACTGAAGAGGCTATATAGAAGGACAAAGCCACAGTGACATGAATAGGTAAAACTATATGACTGAGGAAACACTAAGGAGACAATGCCTCAGTGACATGAATAGAATACAGTAACATGACTGAAGAAGCTATCAGGAGGACAGTGCCTCAGTGACACATCAATAGAATCATTACATGACTAAGGAGGCTATACAAGAGGAAACCGTCAGTGATACAGAATAAATTCAGTTACATGACAGAACAAGGTCCAGTAATGCCCAACAATGACAACTGCAACACTGTCCCAGTTAATCAGTACAAGGTTCAGTAATGACAAACCATGACAACTGCAACACAGTCCAGGTTAATTAATAAGAAGGACAGTAATGCCCACCAAGACTATATGCAACACTGACCCATTAATCAGTATAAGGTCCAGTAATGCCCCACCATGACAAATGCAACACTATCCCAGTTGATCAGCACAAGGTTATGTAATGCCCCACCATGACAACTGCAACACTGTCCTGGTTAATTAGTACAAGGTCCAGTAAAGCCCCACCATGACAACTGCAAAACTGTCCTGGTTAATTAGTACAAGGTCCAGTTATGCCCCACCATGACAACTGCAACACTGTCTTGGTTAAATAGTACAAGGTCCTGTAATGCCCAACCATGACAACTGCAACACTGTCACAGTTAATTAGAACAAAGTTCAGCAATTCCCCGCAATGACATCTGCAAAACTGTCCCTGTTAATTAGTACAAGGTTCAGTAATGCACCCCCATGACATCTGCCACACAGTCCCGGTTAATCAGTACAAGGTCCAGTAATGCCCCGCCATGACATCTGCAACAATGTCTCGGTTAATTAGTACAAAGATCCAATAATGCCCGCTCTGACATCTGTAACACTGTCCTAGTTAATTAGTACAAAGGTCCAAGTGTACTTACCGCAAGCATCTACAACTTTTGTCCCAGTTAATCGGTACAAGGTCAGTAATGTCGACCCGGCATCCTGCAACACTGTCCCGGGTAATTAGTACCAGGTCTACTAATGCCCCACCATGACAACTGCAACACTGTCCCAGTTAATCAGTACAGGGATCAGTATTGACCCACCATGACAACTGCAACACTGTCCTGGTTAATTAGTAGAAGGTCCAGTAATGCCCCACCAAGACATCTGCAACACTGTCCCATTAATCAGTACAAGGTCCAGTAATGCCCCACAATGACATCTACAACACTGTTCCATTAATCAGTACAAGGTACAGTAATGCCCCTCCATGACAACTGCAACACTGTCTTGGTTAAATAGTACAAGGTCCAGTAATGCCCAACAATGACAACTGCAACACAGTCACAGTTAATTAGAAAAAGGTTCAGTAATGCCCCGCCATGACATCTGCAAAAGTGTCCCTGTTAAATATTACAAGGTCCAGTAATGCACCACCATGACATCTGCAACACTGTCCCGGATAATTAGCACAAGGTCCAGTAATGCTCTGTCATGACATCTGCAACACTGTCCTGGTTATTTAGTACAAGGTCCAGTAATGTCCCACCAAGTCAACTGCAACACTATCTTGGTTAATTAGTACTAGGTCAAGTAATGCCCTGCTATGTCTTCTGCAACACTGTCCCGGCTGACCAATACATTGTCAAGCAATGCTCCACCATGACATCTGCAACACCGGCCCTGTTAATTAGTACAAGGTCCAGTAATGCCCCACCATGACATCTGCAACACTGTCCCGGTTAATTAGTACAAGGTCCAGTAATGCCCCTCCATGACATCTGCAACACTGTCCCAGTTAATTAGTACAAGGTCCAGTAATGCACCACCATGACAACTGCAACACTGTCCCGGTTAATCAGTACAAGGTCCAGTAATGCACTGCCATGACATCTGCAAAACTGTCCCAGTTAATCAGTACAATGTCCACTAATGCTCCACCATGACATCTGCAACACTGTCCCATTAATCAGTACAAGTTCCAGTAATGCCCCACCATGACAACTGCAACACTGTCACAGTTAATTAGAACAAGGTTCAGTAATGCCATGCCATGACATCTGCAAAACTGTCCTGTTAATCAGTACAGGTCCAGTATTCCACCATGACATCTGCAACACTGTCCCCGTTAATCAGTACAAGGTACAGTAATGCCCTGCCATGACATCTGCAACAGTCGCGGTTATTTGGTACAAGGTCCAGTAATGCCCCACCATGACATCTACAACACTGTCCCGGTTAATTAGTGCAAGGTCCAATAATGCACCGCCATGACGTCTGCAACACTGTCCCGGTTAATTAGTATAAGGTCCAGTAATGCCCCACCATGACAACAGCAACACTGTCCCAGTTAATCAGTACAAGGTTCAGTAATGTACCACCATGACAACTGCAACACTGTCCTGGTTAATTAGAAGGTCCAGTAATGCCCCACAAAGACATCAGCAACACTGTCCTATTAATCAGTACAAGGTCCTGTAATGCCCCACCATGACAACTGCAAAACTGTCCTGGTTAATTAGTACAAGGCCCAGTAATGCCCCACCATGACAACTGCAACACTGTCTTGGTTAAATAGTACAAGGTCCTGTAATGCCCAACCATGACAACTTCAACACTGTCACAGTAAATTAGATCAAGGTTCAGCAATTCCGAGCCATGACATCTGCAAAACTGTCCCTGTTAATTAGTACAAGGTTCAGTAATGCACAGCCATGACATCTGCAACACAGTCCCGGTTAATCAGTACAAGGCCCAGTAATGCCCCGCCATGACATCTGCAACAATGTCCCGGTTAATTAGTACAAGGTCCAGTAGTGCCCCGCCATGACATCTGTAACACTGTCCTAGTTAATTAGTACAAGGTCAGTAATGCCCTCCATGACATCTGCAACACTGTCGGTTAATTAATACAGGTCCAGTAATGCCCCACCGTGACAACTGCACTTTGAGCCAGTTAATTGGTACAAGGTCAGTAATGCCCAACAATGACAACTGCAACACTGTCCAGTTAATCAGTACAAGGTTCAGTAATGACCCACCATGACAACTACAGCTTTCCTGGTTAATTAGTAGAAGGACCAGTAATGCCCACCAAGACATATGCTACACTGCTCATTGATAATCAGTATAGATTCATAATGCCCCACCATGACAACTGCAACACTATCCCAGTTAATCAGCACAAGGTTAAGTAAAGCCCCACCATGACAACAGCAACACTGTCCTGGTTAATTAGTACAAGGTCCAGTAAAGCCCACCATGACATCTGCAAAACTGTCCTGTTAATTGGTACAAAGTCGTAATGCCCCACCATGACATCTGCAACACTGTCCGGTTAATCACTACCAGGTCGGTAGAGATCCACCATTACATCTGCAAAACTGTCCGGTTAAATCGTGCAAGGTCAGTAATGCACCATGATAACTGCAACACTGTCCCGGTTAATTAGTACAAGGTCCAGTAATGCCCGACATGACATCTGTGACACTGTCGCTTAATAAGTACTAGGTCCGGTATTACCCGCCATGACATCAGCAAAACTGAACCTGTTAATTAGTACAAAGTCCAATAATGCCGCCATGACATCGGCAACACTGTACGGTTATTCAGAAAAGGTCCATTAATGCCCCATCTGACATCTGCCACTGTCCGGTTAATTAGTACAAGGTCAGTAATGCCCGCCATGACTTCTGCAACACTGTCGGCTGACCAATACATTGTCCAGTAATGCTCCACCATGACATCTGCAACACCAGCCCTGTTAATAAGTACAAGGTCCAGTAATGCCCGAGAAGCATCTACAACTTTGTGCGGTTAATCAGAACAAGGTCCAGTAATGCCCCACCATGACAACGGCAACACTGTCCCAGTTAATCAGTACAAGGTCCAGTAATGCACTGCCATGACTTCAGCAAAACTGTCCCGGTTTATCAATATAATGTCCACTAATGCCCCACCATGACATCTGCAACACTGTCCCATTAATCAGTACAAGTTCCAGTAATGCCCCACAATGACAACTGCAACACTGTCACAGTTAATTAGAACAAGGTTCAGTAATGCCATGCCATGACATCTGCAAAACTGTCCCTGTTAATCAGTACAAGGTCCAGTAATGCACCACCATGACATCTGCAACACTGTCCCCGTTAATCAGTACAAGGTCCAGTAATGCCCTGCCATGACATCTGCAACAGTCGCGGTTATTTGGTACAAGGTCCAGTAATGCCCCGCCATGACATCTACAACACTGTCCCGGTTAATTAGTGCAAGGTCCAATAATGCACCGCCATGACATCTGCAACACTGTCCCGGTTAATTAGTATAAGGTCCAGTAATGCCCCACCATGACAACAGCAACACTGTCCTAGTTAATCAGTACAAGGTTCAGTAATGCACCACCATGACAACTGCAACATTGTCCTGGTTAATTAGGAGAAGGTCCAGTAATGCCCCACAAAGACATCTGCAACACTGTCCTATTAATCAGTATAAGGTCCAGTAATGCCCCACCATGACAACTGCAACACTATCCCAGTTAATCAGCACAAGGTTAAGTAAAGCCCCACCATGACAACAGCAACACTGTCCTGGTTAATTAGTACAAGGTCCAGTAAAGCCCCACCATGACATCTGCAAAACTGTCCCTGTTAATTAGTACAAAGTCCAGTAATGCCCCACCATGACATCTGCAACACTGTCCCGGTTAATCACTACCAGGTCCGGTAAGAATCCACCATTACATCTGCAAAACTGTCCCGGTTAATTAGTACAAGGTCCAGTAATGCCCCACCATGATAACTGCAACACTGTCCCGGTTAATTAGTACAAGGTCCAGTAATGCCCCGACATGACATCTGTGACACTGTCCCGCTTAATAAGTACTAGGTCCGGTAATACCCCGCCATGACATCAGCAAAACTGAACCTGTTAATTAGTACAAAGTCCAATAATGCCCCGCCATGACATCTGCAACACTGTAGCGGTTATTCAGAAAAAGGTCCATTAATGCCCCATCATGACATCTGCAACACTGTCCCGGTTAATTAGTACAAGGTCCAGTAATGCCCCGCCATGACTTCTGCAACACTGTCCCGGCTGACCAATACATTGTCCAGTAATGCTCCACCATGACATCTGCAACACCAGCCCTGTTAATAAGTACAAGGTCCAGTAATGCCCCGAAATGACATCTGCAACTTTGTAGCGGTTAATCAGAACAAGGTCCAGTAATGCCCCACCATGACAACGGCAACACTGTCCCAGTTAATCAGTACAAGGTCCAGTAATGCACTGCCATGACTTCTGCAAAACTGTCCCGGTTTATCAATATAATGTCCACTAATGCCCCACCATGACATCTGCAACACTGTCCCATTAATCAGTACAAGTTCCAGTAATACCCCACCATGACAACTGCAACACTGTCACAGTTAATTAGAACAAGGTTCTGTAATGCCATGCCATGACATCTGCAAAACTGTCCCTGTTAATCAGTACAAGGTCCAGTAATGCACCACCATGACATCTACAACGCAGTCCCCGTTAATCAGTACAAGGTCCAGTAATGCCCTGCCATGACATCTGCAACAGTCGCGGTTATTTGGTACAAGGTCCAGTAATGCCCCGCCATGACATCTACAACACTGTCCCGGTTAATTAGTGCAAGGTCCAATAATGCACCGCCATGACATCTGCAACACTGTCCCGGTTAATTAGTATAAGGTCCAGTTATGCCCCACCATGACAACAGCAACACTGTCCTAGTTAATCAGTACAAGGTTCAGTAATGCACCACCATGACAACTGTAACATTGTCCTGGTTAATTAGGAGGTCCAGTAATGCCCCACAAAGACATCTGCAACACTGTCCTATTAATCAGTATAAGGTCCAGTAATGCCCCACCATGACAACTGCAAAACTGTCCTGGTTAATTAGTATAAGGTCCAGTAATGCCCCACCATGACAACTGCAACACTGTCTTGGTTAAATAGTACAAGGTCCTGTAATGCACAACCATGACAACTGCAACACTGTCACAGTTAATTAGAACAAGGTTCAGTAATTCCCCGCCATGACATCTGCAAAACCGTCCCTGTTAATTAGTACAAGGTTCAGTAATGCACCCCCATGACATCTGCAACTCAGTCCCGGTTAATCAGTAAAAGGTCCAGTAATGCCCCGCCATGACATCTGCAACAATGTCCCGGTTAATTAGTACAAGGTCCAGTAATGCCCCACCAAGTCAACTGCAACACTGTCTTGGTTAATTAGTACTAGGTCCAGTAATGCCCTGCTATGTCTTCTGCAACACTGTCCCGGTTGACCAATACATTGTCAAGCAATGCTCCACCATGACATCTGCAACACCGGCGCTGTTATTTAGTACAAGGTCCAGTAATGCCCCTCCATGACATCCACAACTGTCCGGTTAATTAATACGAAGTAATGCCCCACCATGACAACTGCAACACTGTCCCAGATTAATCAGTACAAGGTTCAGTAATGACCCACCATGGCAACTGCAACACTGTCCTGGTTAATTAGTGAAGGACAGGAATCCCCACCAAGACATATGCAACTCTGTACCATTAATCAGTATAAGGTCCAATGCCCCTGCGACAACTGCAACACTATCCAGTTAATCAGCACAAAGTTAAGTAATGCTCCCGACAACTGCAACACTGTCCTGGTTAATTAGTACAAGGTCAGTAAAGCCCCACCATGACATCTGCAAAACTGTCCCTGTTAATTAGTACAAGTCCAGTAATGCCCCATGACATCAACACTGTCGGTTAATCACTACCAGGTCGGTAGACTCCACCATTACATCTGCAACACTGTCCCGGTTAATTAGTATAAGGTCCAGTAATGCCCCACCATGATAACTGCAACACTGTCCCAGTTAATTAGTACAAGGTCTAGTAATGCCCCGCCATGACATCTGTGACACTGTCCCGCTTAATAAGTACTAGGTCCAGTAATACCCCGCCATGACATCAGCAAAACTGTACCTGTTAATTAGTACAAGGTCCAATAATGCCCCGCCATGACATCTGCAACATTGTACCGGTTAATCAGAAAAAGGTCCAGTAATGCCCCATCATGACATCTGCAACACTGTCCCGGTTAATTAGTACAAGGTCCAGTAATGCCCCACCATGACTTCTGCAACACTGTCCCGGCTGACCAATACATTGTCCAGTAGTGCTCCACCATGACATCTGCAACACCATCCCTGTTAATTAGTACAAGGTCCAGTAATGCCCCGCCATGACATCTGCAACACTGTCCCGGTTAATCACTACCAGGTCCGGTAAGACTCCACCATTACATCTGCAACACTGTCCCGGTTAATTAGTATAAGGTTCAGTAATGCCCCACCATGATAACTGCAACACTGTCCCAGTTAATTAGTACAAGGTCTAGTAATGCCCCGCCATGACATCTGTGACACTGTCCCGCTTAATAAGTACTAGGTCCAGTAATACCCTGCCATGACATCAGCAAAACTGTACCTGTTAATTAGTACAAGGTCCAATAATGCCCCGCCATGACATCTGCAACATTGTACCGGTTAATCAGAAAAAGGTCCAGTAATGCCCCATCACGACATCTGCAACACTGTCCCGGTTAATTAGTACAAGGTCCAGTAATGCCCCACCATGACTTCTGCAACACTGTCCCGGCTGACCAATACATTGTCCAGTAATGCTCCACCATGACATCTGCAACACCAGCCCTGTTAATTAGTACAAGGTCCAGTAATGCCCCGCCATGACATCTGCAACATTGTACCAGTTAATCAGAACAAGGTCCAGTAATGCCCCACCATGACAACTGCAACACTGTCCCAGTTAATCAGTACAAGGTCCAGTAATGCCCTGCCATGACTTCTGCAAAACTGTCCCGGTTAACCAACACAATGTCCACTAATGCCCCACCATGACATCTGCAACACTGTCCCATTAATCAGTACAAGTTCCAGTAATGCCCCACCATGACAACTGCAACACTGTCACAGTTAATTAGAACAAGGTTCAGTAATGACATGCCATGACATCTACAAAACTGTCCCTGTTAATCATTACAAGGTCCAGTAATGCACCACCATGACATCTGCAACACTGTCCCCGTTTATCAGTACAAGGTCCAGTAATGCCCTGCCATGACATCTGCAACAGTCGCGGTTATTTGGTACAAGTTCCAGTAATGCCCCACCATGACATCTACAACACTGTCCCAGTTAATCATTTCAAGATCCAGTAATGCCCCGCCATGACATCTGTAACACTGTCCCTGATAATCAGTACAAGGTCTGGTAATGCCCCGCCAAGACATCTCTAACACAGTCCCCGTTAATCAATACAAGGTCCAGTAATTCTCCCCATGACATTTGCATCACTGTCCCAGTTAATCTTTGCAAGGTCCAGTAATGCCCCACCATGACATGTGCAATTACTGTCTCTGTTAATTAGTTCAAGGACCAGTAATGCACCGCCATGTCATCTGCAACACTGTCTCTGTTAATTAGTACAAGGTCCGGTAATGCCTCACTATGACATCTGGAACACTGTACCAGTTAATTAGTACAGGGTCCAGTAATGTCGCATCATGACATTTGCAACACTGTCCCGTTAATTAGTACATGGTCAGTAATGCCCGCCATAACATCTGAAACACTGTACCAGCTAATCAGTACAAGATTCAGCAATGTCCCACCATGACATCTGCATTACTGTCCCTTAATCAGTCCAAGGTCCAGTAATGCCCCACGTGACATGTGCAACACAGTCCCTGTTAATTAGTACTAGTTCCAGTAATGCTCCATGACATCTGCAGCACTGTCGTGGCTACTAAGTAGCAGTAGTAAATCATTTTTTATTCACAAATAAATAATTGGAGACATTTACTTCAGCATAGCTCATTTCAAGGAAGTTGCAAATTTGGTTAGAAAATTCCACATAAATAAACAATACCACTGGATTAATAGAAAATTAATACAAGACAGCAAATAATACAAATAATTAACAATTCCAAAAAACATATAACAAATAGACTAGAGTGTTAAACAATTGTTACATGGTATACTCTTATCTAGTGCAAACATATGCCGTTTCCTTTGTTCATTAGTGTCATGTTTAGTTCTATTGCAACTTAGAGCTGTAGGAGATCTGTTCAATGGCTAACACCTCTGGCAAGTACAGAAGATCTAAGTATCTTTAGATTACATTTAAGCGGTACAAACTGAGCTCCACTTGAGGTCCTAAGGGTTTCCTTAGTCTTCCTAACCTCAAATAAATCAGTAATATAACTAGGTACTTTCTTATGCCAGACTTTAATCATAAATTCAAAGAGATGTAAATCTCTACTCACTATAGGGCTAATCCAGTCCAATTCCTTAAAAAGTAAGCACCTATCTGTTCTATAGGGGGCATCTAAGAGAGAAATTGCCAATCTGTGGAAAACTAAGTCTACACTACTTGTATACTTTTCTAAGGCACCTGCATAGAGTAGATCACCATAATCCAACACTGTGAGTATCAAAGAGTTAACTACAGTCAAACGAATATCCCTGGACATAAACTTTTTATATCTATACAATACACCTACTTTTCTATTAATGTTCTTTATAGGAATTATGTAGATATCCACCTAAACTAGCGTCTAACCAGACCCCGAGATATTTACATGAGTCCACCTGCTTGATAGCAATACCATCCACAGTATGAATATCCAGGTGCAAATGTTTTTTAATTATTATTAATTTTAAACAGCAATAATTGTGTTTTATTGGTATTTACAGTAAGGTGATTTGTTTTAAAAAATTAAGGAATTTCATCAAAAGCCAATAGCAGTCTCCCATTGAAAGAATCTGCAGAATCTCCCTCAACATACAGCACAGTTTCATCAGCATACATATGACACGGTAGTGATGTGGATGCACCCTTAAAATCATTCATGTAAACATTCAACAATAAAGTCCCCATAATCGAACCCTGCGGTACTCCATTATTTATTACCAAAATCTTAGCTTTTAATTAGTACAAGGTCCAGTAATGCACCACCATGACATCTGCAACACTGTGCCGGGTAATCAGTACAAGGTCCAGTAATGCACCTCCATGACATCTGCAACACTGTCCCGGTTATTTAGTACAAGGTCCAGTAATGCCCCACCATGACATATGCAACACTGTCCCGGTTAATTAGTACAAGGTCCAGTAATGCCCCACCATGACATCTGCAACACTGACCCGGTTAATTAGTACAAGGTCAAGTAATGCCCCGCCATAACATCTGCAACACTGTCCCAGTTAATTAGTACAAGGTGCAGTAATGCCCCCCCATGACATCTGCAACTCTGTCCCAGTTAATTAGTAGAAGGACCAGTAATGCCTCACCAAGACATCTGCAACACTGTCCCATTAATCAGTATAAGGTCCAGTAATGCCCCACCATGACAACTGCAACACTATCCCAGTTAATCAGCACAAGGTTAAGTAATGCCCCAAAATGACAACTACAACACTGTCCTGGTTAATTAGTACAAGGTCCAGTAATGCCCCGCCATGACATCTGCGACACTGTCCCGCTTAATAAGTACTAGGTCCGGTAATACCCCGCCATGACATCAGCAAATCTGTCCCTCTTAATTAGTACAAGGTCCAATAATGCCCCATCATGACATCTGCAACACTGTCCCGGTAAATTAGTACAAGGTCCAGTTATGCCCCGCCATGACATCTACAACACTGTCCCGGTTAATTAGTACAAGGTCCAGTAATGCCCCACCATGACAACTGCAACACTGTCCCAGTTAATCAGCACAAGGTTCAGTAATGCCCCACCATGACAACTGCAACACTGTCCTGGTTAATTAGTAGAAGTTCCAGTAATGCCCCAACAAGACATCTGCAACACTGTCCCATTAATCAGTACAAGGTCCAGTAATACCCCACCAAGACAACTGCAACACTGTGCCAGTTAATCAGCACAAGGTCCAGTAATGCCCCACCATGACAACTGCAATACTGTCCAGGTTAATTAGTACAAGGTCCAGTAATACCCCACCATGACATCTGCAAAACTGTCCCTGTTAATAAGTACAAGGTCCTGTAATGAACCACCATGACATCTGCAACACTGTCCCGGTTAATCTGTACAAGGATCAGTAATGCACTGCCATGACATCTGCAACACTGTCGCGGTTATTTGGTACAAGATCCAGTAATGCCCCGCCATGACATCTGTAACATTGTCCTGGTTAATTAATATGAGGTCCAGTAATGCCCCCCCATGACATCTGCAACACTGTCCCAGTGAATTAGTACAAGGTCCAGTAATGCCCAACAAAGACAACTGCAACACTGTCCCAGTTAATCAGTACAAGGATTAGTAATGACCCACAATGACAACTGCAACACTGTCCTTGTAAATTAGTAGAAGGACCAGTAATGCCCCACCAAGACATCTGCAACACTGTCCCATTAATCAGTATAAGGTCCAGTAATGCCCCACCATGACAACTGCAACACTATCCCAGTTAATCAGCACAAGGTTAAGTAATGCCCCAAAATGACAACTACAACACTGTCCTGGTTAATTAGTACAAGGTCCAGTAATGCCCCGCCATGACTTCTGCGACACTGTCCCGCTTAATAAGTACTAGGTCCGGTAATACCCCACCATGTCTTCAGCAAAACTGTCCCTCTTAATTAGTACAAGGTCCAATAATGCCCCATCATGACATCTGCAACACTGTCCCGGTTAATTAGTACAAGGTCCAGTTATGCCCCGCCATGACATCTACAACACTGTCCCAGTTAATTAGTACAAGGTCCAGTAATGCCCCAACATGACAACTGCAACACTGTCCCAGTTAATCAGCACAAGGTTCAGTAATGCCCCACCATGACAACTGCAACACTGTCCTGGTTAATTAGTAGAAGTTCCAGTAATGCCCCACCAAGACATCTGCAACACTGTCCCATTAATCAGTACAAGGTCCAGTAATACCCCACCAAGACAACTGCAACACTG
Organism: Neoceratodus forsteri; assembly: GCA_016271365.2. Lineage (NCBI taxonomy): Eukaryota > Metazoa > Chordata > Ceratodontiformes > Ceratodontidae > Neoceratodus > Neoceratodus forsteri. The sequence continues at coordinate 4,707,516 of CM057449.1, read as the reverse complement.
TGCCAGTTAATCAGCACAAGGTCCAGTAATGCCCCACCATGACAACTGCAATACTGTCCAGGTTAATTAGTACAAGGTCCAGAAATACCCCACCATGACATCTGCAACACTGTCCCATTAATCAGTACAAGGTCCAGTAATGCCCCACCATGACAACTGCAACACTGTCCCAGTTAATCAGTACAAGGTCCAGTAATGCCCAACCATGACAACTGCAACACTGTCACAGTTAATTAGAATAAGGTTCAGTAATGCCACCATGACATCTGCAAACTGTCCTGTTAATAAGTACAAGGTCCTGTAATTGCACTACCATGACATCTGCAACACTGTCGCGGTTATTTGGTACAAGGTCCAGTAATGCCCCACCATGACATCTGTAACATTGTCCCGGTTAATTAATATGAGGTCCAGTAATGCCGAGCCATGACATCTGAAACACTGTCCTGGTTAATTAGTACAAAGTCGAGTAATGTCCCACAATGACAACTGCATCACTGTCCCAGTTAATCAGTACAAGGTCCAGTAATGCCCTGCCATGACTTCTGCAAAACTGTCCCGGTTAATCAATACAATGTCCACTAATGCCCCGGAAAGACATCTGCAACACTGTCCCAGTTAATTAGTACAAGGTCCAGTAATGCCCCAACATAATAACTGCAACACTGTCCCAGTTAATCAGTACAAGGTACAGTAATGCTCCGCCATGACATCTGCAACACTGTCCTGGTTAATTAGTACAAGGTCCAGTTATGACCTGCCATGACATCTACAACACTGTCCCGGTTTATTAGTACAAGGTCCAGTAATGCCCCACCATAATAACTGCAACACAGTCCCAGTTAATCAGTACAAGGTTCAGTAATGCCCCACCATGACAACTGCAACACTGTCCTAGTTAATTAGTAGAAGTTCCAGTAATGCCCCACCAAGACATCTGCAACACTGTCCCATTAATCAGTACAAGGTCCAGTAATACCCCACCAAGACAACTGCAACACTGTGTCAATCAGCACAAGGTCCAGAAATGCCCCAATATGACAGCTGCAATACTGTAACGGTTAATTAGTACAAGGTCCAGTAATGCCCCACCTGACATCTGCAACACTGTCCCATTAATCAGTACAAGGTCCAGTAATGCCCAACCATGACAACTGCAACAATGTCACAGTTAATTAGAACAATGTTCAGTAATGCTCCGCCATGACATCTGCAACACTGTTGCGGTTATTTGGTACAAGGTCCAGTAATGCCCCGCCATGACATCTGCAACACTGTCCCGGTTAATTAAGACGAGGTCCAGTAATGCCCAGCCATGACATCTGAAACACTATCATGGTTAATTAGTACAAGGTCCAGTAATGTCCCACAATGACAACTGCATCACTGTCCCAGTTAATCAGTACAAGGTCCAGTAATGCCCCACCATGACATCAGCAAAACTGTTCCAGTTAATCAGTACAAGGTCCAGTAATGCCCTGCCATGACATCTGCAATGCGGTCCTGGTTAATTAGTACAAGGTCCAGTTATGCCCGACCATGACATCTACAATACTGTCTCGGTCAATTAGTGCAAGGTCCAGTAATGCCCTGCCATGACATCTGCAACACTGTCCCGGTTAATTAGTACAAGGTCCAGTAACGCCCCACCATGACAACTGCAACACTGTCTCATTTAATCAGTACAAGGTTCAGTAATGCACCACCATGACAACTGTAACACTGTCCTAGTTCATTAGTACAAGGCCCAGTAATGCCCCACCTTGTCAATAGCAACACTGTCCCAGTTAATCAGCACAAGCTCCAGTAATGCCCCACCATGACAACTGCAAAACTGTCCTGGTTAATTAGTACAAGGTCTAGTAATGCGCCACCATGACATCTGCAACACTGTCCCATTATTCAGTACAAGGTCCTGTAATGCCCCACCATGACAACTGTAACACTGTCCCAGTTAATCAGTAAAAGGTCCAGTAATGCCCCACCAAGTCAACTGCAACACTGTCTTGGTTAATTAGTACTAGGTCCAGTAATGCCCTGCTATGTCTTCTGCAACACTGTCCCGGTTGACCAATACATTGTCAAGCAATGCTCCACCATGACATCTGCAACACCGGCCCTGTTAATTAGTACAAGGTCCAGTAATGCCCCACCATGACATCTGCAACACTGTCCCGGTTAATTAGTACAAGGTCCAGTAATGCCCCTTCATGACATCTGCAACACTGTCCCGGTTAATTAATACAAGGTCCAGTAATGCCCCACCATGACAACTGCAACACTGACCCGGTTAATTAGTACAAGGTCCAGTAATGCCCCACCGTGTCATCTGCAACACTGTCCCGGTTAATTAGTACAAGGTCCAGAAATACCCTCCATGACATCTGCAACACTGTCCCAGTTAATTAATACAAGGTCCAGTAATGCCCCACCATGACCACTGCAACACTGACCCGGTTAATTAGTACAAGGTCCAGTAATGCCCTCCATGACATCTGCAACACTGTCCTGTTTATTTAGTACAAGGTCCAGTAATGACCCACCATGACAACTGCAACACTGACCCGGTTAATTAGTACAAGGTCCAGTAATGCCCCTCCATGACATCTGCAACACTGTCCCGGTTAATTAGTACAAGGTCCAGTAATACCCCACCATGACAACTGCAACACTGTCCCAGTTAATCAGCACAAGGTTAAGTAATGCCCCAAAATGACAACTACAACACTGTCCTGGTCAATTAGTACAAGGTCCAGTAATGCCCCGCCATGACTTCTGCGACACTGTCCCGCTTAATAAGTACTAGGTCCGGTAATACCCCACCATGTCTTCAGCAAAACTGTCCCTCTTAATTAGTACAAGGTCCAATAATGCCCCATCATGACATCTGCAACACTGTCCCGGTTAATTAGTACAAGTTCCAGTTATGCCCCGCCATGACATCTACAACACTGTCCCGGTTAATTAGTACAAGGTCCAGTAATGCCCCAATATGACAACTGCAACACTGTCCCAGTTAATCAGCACAAGGTTCAGTAATGCCCCACCATGACAACTGCAACACTGTCCTGGTTAATTAGTAGAAATTCCAGTAATGCCCCACCAAGACATCTGCAACACTGTCCCATTAATCAGTACAAGGTCCAGTAATACCCCACCAAGACAACTGCAACACTGTGCCAGTTAATCAGCACAAGGTCCAGTAATGCCCCACTATGACAACTGCAATACTGTCCAGGTTAATTAGTACAAGGTCCAGTAATACCCCACCATGACATCTGCAACACTGTCCCATTAATCAGTACAAGGTCCAGTAATGCCCCACCATGACAACTGCAACACTGTCCCTGTTAATCAGTACAAGGTCCAGTAATGCCCAACCATGACAACTACAACAACACTGTCACAGTTAGTTAGAATAAGGTTCAGTAATGCCCGCCATGACATCTGCAAAACTGTCCCTGTTAATAAGTACAAGGTCCTGTAATGAACCACCATGACATCTGCAACACTGTCCCGGTTAATCAGTACAAGGACCAGTAATGCACTGCCATGACATCTGCAACACTGTCGCGGTTATTTGGTACAAGGTCCAGTAATGCCCCACCATGACATCTGCAACATTGTCCCGGTTAATTAATATGAGGTCCAGTAATGCCGAGCCATGACATCTGAAACACTGTCCTGGTTAATTAGTACAAAGTCCAGTAATGTCCCACAATGACAACTGCATCACTGTCCCAGTTAATCAGTACAAGGTCCAGTAATGCCCTGCCATGACTTCTGCAAAACTGTCCCGGTTAATCAATACAATGTCCACTAATGCCCCGGAAAGACATCTGCAACACTGTCCCAGTTAATTAGTACAAGGTCCAGTAATGCCCCAACATAATAACTGCAACACTGTCCCAGTTAATCAGTACAAGGTACAGTAATGCTCCGCCATGACATCTGCAACACTGTCCTGGTTAATTAGTACAAGGTCCAGTTATGACCTGCCATGACATCTACAACACTGTCCCGGTTTATTAGTACAAGGTCCAGTAATGCCCCACCATAATAACTGCAACACAGTCCCAGTTAATCAGTACAAGGTTCAGTAATGCCCCACCATGACAACTGCAACACTGTCCTAGTTAATTAGTAGAAGTTCCAGTAATGCCCCACCAAGACATCTGCAACACTGTCCCATTAATCAGTACAAGGTCCAGTAATACCCCACCAAGACAACTGCAACACTGTGTCAATCAGCACAAGGTCCAGAAATGCCCCACCATGACAGCTGCAATACTGTACCGGTTAATTAGTACAAGGTCCAGTAATGCCCCACCTGACATCTGCAACACTGTCCCATTAATCAGTACAAGGTCCAGTAATGCCCAACCATGACAACTGCAACAATGTCACAGTTAATTAGAACAAGGTTCAGTAATGCTCAGCCATGACATCTGCAACACTGTTGCGGTTATTTAGTACAAGGTCCAGTAATGCCCAGGCATGACATCTGCAACACTGTCCCGGTTAATTAATACGAGGTCCAGTAATGCCCAGCCATGACATCTGAAACACTATCCTGGTTAATTAGTACAAGGTCCAGTAATGTCCCACAATGACAACTGCATCACTGTCCCAGTTAATCAGTACAAGGTCCAGTAATGCCCCACCATGACATCAGCAAAACTGTTCCAGTTAATCAGTACAAGGTCCAGTAATGCCCTGCCATGACATCTGCAATGCGGTCCTGGTTAATTAGTACAAGGTCCAGTTATGCCCCACCATGACATCTACAACACTGTCTCGGTCAATTAGTGCAAGGTCCAGTAATGCCCTGCCATGACATCTGCAACACTGTCCCGGTTAATTAGTACAAGGTCCAGTAATGCACCACCATGACAACTGTAACACTGTCCTAGTTAATTAGTACAAGGTCCAGTAATGCCCCACCTTGTCAATAGCAACACTGTCCCAGTTAATCAGCACAAGGTCCAGTAATGCCCCACCATGACAACTGCAAAACTGTCCTGGTTAATTAGTACAAGGTCCAGTAATGCCCCACCATGACATCTGCAACACTGTCCCATTAATCAGTACAAGGTCCTGTAATGCCCCACCATGACCATCTGTAACACTGTCCCAGTTAATCAGTAAAGGTCAGTAATACCCCACCAAGTCAACTGCAACACTGTCTTGGTTAATTAGTACTAGGTCAGTAATGCCTGCTATGTCTTCTGCAACACTGCCCGGTTGACCAATACATTTGTCAAGCAATGCTCCACCATGACATCTGCAACACGGCCCTGTTAATTAGTACAAAGGTCAGTAATGCCCCACCATGACATCTGCAACACTGTCCGGTTAATTAGTACAAGGTCCAATGTGCCCTCCATGACATCTGCAACACTGTCCCAGTTAATTAATACAAGGTCCAGTAATGCCCCACATGACAACTGCAACGCGGCCGGTTAATTGGTGCAGGTCAGTAATGCCCCACCGTGTCATCTGCAACAGTGTCGGTTAATTAGTACAAGGTCCAAATGCCCTCCATGACATCTGCAGCACTGTCGGTTAATTAATACAAGGTCCAGTAATGCCCCCCGCACAACTGCAACACCTGACCGGTTAATTAGTACAAGGTCCAGTAATGCCCCTCCATGACATCTGCAACACTGTCCTGTTTAATTAGTACAAGGTCCAGTAATGACCCACCATGACAACTGCAACACTGACCCGGTTAATTAGTACAAGGTCCAGTAATGCCCCTCCATGACATCTGCAACACTGTCCCGGTTAATTAGTACAAGGTCCAGTAATACCCCACCATGACAACTGCAACACTGTCCCAGTTAATCAGTACAAGGTTCAGTAATGACCAACCATGACAACTGCAACACTGTCCTGGTTAATTAGTAGAAGGACCAGGAATGCCCCACCAAGACATATGTAACTCTGTACCATTAATCAGTATAAGGTCCAGTAATGCCCCACCATGACAACTGCAACACTATCCCAGTTAATCAGCACAAAGTTAAGTAATGCCCCACCATGACAACTGCAACACTATCCTGGTTAATTAGTACAAGGTCCAGTAAAGCCCCACCATGACATCTGCAAATCTGTCCCTGTTAATTAGTACAAAGTCCAGTAATGCCCCACAGTGACATCTGCAACACTGTCCCGGTTAATCACTACCAGGTCCGGTAAGACTCCACCATTACATCTGCAACACTGTCCCGGTTAATTAGTATAAGGTCCAGTAATGCCCCACCATGATAACTGCAACACTGTCCCAGTTAATTAGTACAAGGTCTAGTAATGCCCCGCCATGACATCTGTGACACTGTCCCGCTTAATAAGTACTAGGTCCAGTAATACCCCGCCATGACATCAGCAAAACTGTACCTGTTAATTAGTACAAGGTCCAATAATGCCCCGCCATGACATCTGCAACATTGTAGCAGTTAATCAGAAAAAGGTCCAGTAATGCCCCATCATGACATCTGCATCACTGTCCCGGTTAATTAGTACAAAGTCCAGTAATGCCCCACCATGACTTCTGCAACACTGTCCCGGCTGACCAATACATTGTCCAGTAATGCTCCACCATGACATCTGCAACACCAGCCCTGTTAATTAGTACAAGGTCAGTAATGCCCTGCCACGACATCTGCAACATTGTGCGGTTAATCAGAACAAGGTCAGTAATGCCCACCATGACAACTGCAACACTGTCCCAGTTAATCAGTACAAGGTCAGTATGCCCTGCCATGACTTCTGCAAAACTGTCGGTTAACCAACACAATGTCCACTAATGCCCCACCATGACATCGGCAACACTGTCCCATTAATCAGTACAAGTTCCAGTAATGTCCCACCATGACAACTGCAACACTGTCACAGTTAATTAGAACAAGGTTCAGTAATGACATGCCATGACATCAGCAAAACTGTCCCTGTTAATCATTACAAGGTCCAGTAATGCACCACCATGACATCTGCAACACTGTCCCCGTTTATCAGTACAAGGTCCAGTAATGCCCTGCCATGACATCTGTAACACTGTCCCTGATAATCAGTACAAGGTCTGGTAATGCCCCGCCAAGACATCTCTAACACAGTCCCCGTTAATCAATACAAGGTCCAGTAATTCTCCCCATGACATTTGCATCACTGTCCCAGTTAATCTTTGCAAGGTCCAGTAATGCCCCACCATGACATGTGCAATTACTGTCTCTGTTAATTAGTTCAAGGACCAGTAATGCACCGCCATGTCATCTGCAACACTGTCTCTGTTAATTAGTACAAGGTCCGGTAATGCCCCACCATGACATCTGGAACACTGTACCAGTTAATTAGTACAGGGTCCAGTAATGTCGCATCATGACATTTGCAACACTGTCCCCGTTAATTAGTACATGGTCCAGTAATGCCCCGCCATAACATCTGAAACACTGTACCAGCTAATCAGTACAAGATTCAGCAATGTCCCACCATGACATCTGCATTACTGTCCCACTTAATCAGTCCAAGGTCCAGTAATGCCCCACCGTGACATGTGCAACACAGTCCCTGTTAATTAGTACTAGTTCCAGTAATGCTCCACCATGACATCTGCAGCACTGTCGTGGCTACTAAGTAGCAGTAGTAAATCATTTTTTTATTCACAAATAAATAATTGGAGACATTTACTTCAGCATAGCTCATTTTCAAGGAAGTTGCAAATTTGGTTAAGAAAATTCCACATAAATAAACAATACCACTGGATTAATAGAAAATTAATACAAGACAGCAAGTAATACAAATAATTAACAATTCCAAAAAAACATATAACAAATAGACTTCAGAGTGTTAAACAATTGTTACATGGTATACTCTTATCTAGTGCAAACATATACGTTTCCTTTGTTCATTAGTGTCATGTTTAGTTCTATTGCAACTTAGAGCTGTAGGAGATCTGTTCAATGGCTAACACCTCTGGCAAGTACAGAAGATCTAAGTATCTTTAGATTACATTTAAGCGGTACAAACTGAGCTCCACTTGAGGTCCTAAGGGTTTCCTTAGTCTTCCTAACCTCAAATAAATCAGTAATATAACTAGGTACTTTCTTATGCCAGACTTTAATCATAAATTCAAAGAGATGTAAATCTCTACTCACTATAGGGCTAATCCAGTCCAATTCCTTAAAAAGTAAGCACCTATCTGTTCTATAGGGGGCATCTAAGAGAGAAATTGCCAATCTGTGGAAAACTAAGTCTACACTACTTGTATACTTTTCTAAGGCACCTGCATAGAGTAGATCACCATAATCCAACACTGTGAGTATCAAAGAGTTAACTACAGTCAAACGAATATCCCTGGACATAAACTTTTTATATCTATACAATACACCTACTTTTCTATTAATGTTCTTTATGAAGGAATTTATGTAGATATCCCACCCTAAACTAGCGTCTAACCAGACCCCGAGATATTTACATGAGTCCACCTGCTTGATAGCAATACCATCCACAGTATGAATATCCAGGTGCAAATGTTTTTTAATTATTATTAATTTTAAACAGCAATAATTGTGTTTTATTGGTATTTACAGTAAGGTGATTTGTTTTAAAAATTAAGAATTTCATCAAAGCCAATAGCAGTCTCCATTGAAAGAATCTGCAGAATCTCCTCAACATACAGCACAGTTTCATCAGCATACATATGACACGGTAGTGATGTGGATGCACCATAAAATCATTCATGTAAACATTCAACAATAAAGTCCCCATAATCGAACCCTACGGTACTCCATTATTTATTACCAAAATCTTAGCTTTTAATTAGTACAAGGTCCAGTAATGCACCACCATGACATCTGCAACACTGTGCCGGGTAATCAGTACAAGGTCCAGTAATGCACCTCCATGACATCTGCAACACTGCCCGGTTATTTAGTACAAGGTCCAGTAATGCCCCACCATGACATATGCAACACTGCCCTGGTTAATTAGTACAAGGTCCAGTAATGCCCCACCATGACATCTGCAACACTGACCCGGTTAATTAGTACAAGGTCAAGTAATGCCCCGCCATAACATCTGCAACACTGTCCCAGTTAATTAGTACAAGGTGCAGTAATGCCCCCCCATGACATCTGCAACTCTGTCCCAGTTAATTAGTAGAAGGACCAGTAATGCCTCAGCAAGACATCTGCAACACTGTCCCATTAATCATTATAAGGTCCAGTAATGCCCCACCATGACAACTGCAACACTATCCCAGTTAATCAGCACAAGGTTAAGTAATGCCCCAAAATGACAACTACAACACTGTACTGGTTAATTAGTACAAGGTCCAGTAATGCCCGCCATGACATCTGCGACACTGTCCCGCTTAATAAGTACTAGGTCCGGTAATAACCGCGTGACATCAGCAAATCTGTCCCTCTTAATTAGTACAAGGTCCAATAATGCCCCATCATGACATCTGCAACACTGTCCGGTAAATTAGTACAAAGGTCCAGTTATGCCCGCCATGACATCTACAACACTGTCCCGGTTAATTAGTACAAGGTCCAGTAATGCCCCACCATGACAACTGCAACACTGTCCCAGTTAATCAGCACAAGGTTCAGTAATGCCCCACCATGACAACTGCAACACTGTCCTGGTTAATTAGTAAGTTCAGTAATGCCCACAAGACATCTGCAACACTGTCCATTAATCAGTACAAGGTCCAGTAATACCCCACCAAGACAACTGCAACACTGTGCCAGTTAATCAGCACAAGGTCCAGTAATGCCCCACCATGACAACTGCAATACTGTCCAGGTTAATTAGTACAAGGTCCAGTAATACCCCACCATGACATCTGCAAAACTGTCCCTGTTAATAAGTACAAGGTCCTGTAATGAACCACCATGACATCTGCAACACTGTCCCGGTTAATCAGTACAAGGACCAGTAATGCACTGCCATGACATCTGCAACACTGTCGCGGTTATTTGGTACAAGATCCAGTAATGCCCCGCCATGACATCTGTAACATTGTCCTGGTTAATTAATATGAGGTCCAGTAATGCCCCCCCATGACATCTGCAACACTGTCCCAGTGAATTAGTACAAGGTCCAGTAATGCCCAACAAAGACAACTGCAACACTGTCCCAGTTAATCAGTACAAGGATTAGTAATGACCACAATGACAACTGCAACACTGTCCTTGTAAATTAGTAGAAGGACCAGTAATGCCCCACCAAGACATCTGCAACACTGTCCCATTAATCAGTATAAGGTCCAGTAATGCCCCACCATGACAACTGCAACACTATCCCAGTTAATCAGCACAAGGTTAAGTAATGCCCCAAAATGTCAACTACAACACTGTCCTGGTTAATTAGTACAAGGTCCAGTAATGCCCCGCCATGACCTGCGACACTGTCCCGCTTAATAAGTACTAGGTCCGGTAATACCCCACCATGACATCAGCAAATCTGTCCCTCTTAATTAGTACAAGGTCCATTAATGCCCCAACATGACATCTGCGACACTGTCCCGGTAAATTAGTATAAGGTCCAGTTATGCCCCGCCATGACATCTACAACACTGTCCCGGTTAATTAGTACAAGGCCCAGTAATGCCCCAATATGACAACTGCAACACTGTCCCAGTTAATCAGCACAAGGTTCAGTAATGCCCCACCATGACAACTGCAACACTGTCCTGGTTAATTAGTAGAAGTTCCAGTAATGCCCCACCAAGACATCTGCAACACTGTCCCATTAATCAGTACAAGGTCCAGTAATACCCCACCAAGACAACTGCAACACTGTGCCAGTTAATCAGCACAAGGTCCAGTAATGCCCCACTATGACAACTGCCATACTGTCCAGGTTAATTAGTACAAGGTCCAGTAATACTCCACCATGACATCTGCAACACTGTCCCATTAATCAGTACAAGGTCCAGTAATGCCCCACCATGACAACTGCAACACTGTCCCTGTTAATCAGTACAAGGTCCAGTAATGCCCAACCATGACAACTGCAACACTGTCACAGTTAATTAGAATAAGGTTCAGTAATGCCCCGCCATGTCATCTGCAAAACTGTCCCTGTTAATAAGTACAAGGTCCTGTAATGAACCACCATGACATCTGCAACACTGTCCCGGTTAATCAGTACAAGGACCAGTAATGCACTGCCATGACATCTGCAACACTGTCGCGGTTATTTGGTACAAGGTCCAGTAATGCCCCACCATGACATCTGTAACATTGTCCCGGTTAATTAATATGAGGTCCAGTAATGCCGAGCCATGACATCTGAAACACTGTCCTGGTTAATTAGTACAAAGTCGAGTAATGTCCCACAATGACAACTGCATCACTGTCCCAGTTAATCAGTACAAGGTCCAGTAATGCCCTACCATGACTTCTGCAAAACTGTCCCGGTTAATCAATACAATGTCCACTAATGCCCCGGAAAGACATCTGCAACACTGTCCCAGTTAATTAGTACAAGGTCCAGTAATGCCCCAACATAATAACTGCAACACTGTCCCAGTTAATCAGTACAAGGTACAGTAATGCTCCGCCATGACATCTGCAACACTGTCCTGGTTAATTAGTACAAGGTCCAGTTATGACCTGCCATGACATCTACAACACTGTCCTGGTTTATTAGTACAAGGTCCAGTAATGCCCCAACATAATAACTGCAACACTGTCCCAGTTAATCAGTACAAGGTTCAATAATGCCCCACCATGACAACTGCAACTCTGTCCTAGTTAATTAGTAGAAGTTCCAGTAATGCCCCACCAAGACATCTGCAACACTGTCCCATTAATCAGTACAAGGTCCAGTAATACCCCACCAAGACATCTGCAACACTGTGTCAATCAGCATAAGGTCCAGAAATGCCCCACCATGACAGCTGCAATACTGTCCCGGTTAATTAGTACAAGGTCCAGTAATGCCCCACCTGACATCTGCAACACTGTCCCATTAATCAGTACAAGGTCCAGTAATGCCCAACCATGACAACTGCAACAATGTCACAGTTAATTAGAACAATGTTCAGTAATGCTCCGCCATGACATCTGCAACACTGTTGCGGTTATTTGGTACAAGGTCCAGTAATGCCCCGCCATGACATCTGCAACACTGTCCCGGTTAATTAAGTCGAGGTCCAGTAATGCCCAGCCATGACATCTGAAACACTATCCTGGTTATTAGTACAAGGTCCAGTAATGTCCCACAATGACAACTGCATCACTGTCCCAGTTAATCAGTACAAGGTCCAGTAATGCCCCACCATGACATCAGCAAAACTGTTCCAGTTAATCACTACAAGGTCCAGTAATGCCCTGCCATGACATCTGCAATGCGGTCCTGGTTAATTAGTACAAGGTCCAGTTATGCCCGACCATGACATCTACAATACCGTCTCGGTCAATTAGTGCAAGATCCAGTAATGCCCTGCCATGACATCTGCAACACTGTCCCGGTTAATTAGTACAAGGTCCAGTAATGCCCCACCATGACAACTGCAACACTGTCTCATTTAATCAGTACAAGGTTCAGTAATGCACCACCATGACAACTGTAACACTGTCCTAGTTCATTAGTACAAGGCCCAGTAATGCCCCACCTTGTCAATAGCAACACTGTCCCAGTTAATCAGCACAAGCTCCAGTAATGCCCCACCATGACAACTGCAAAACTGTCCTGGTTAATTAGTACAAAGGTCAGTAATGCGCCACCATGACATCTGCAACACTGTCCCATTATTCAGTACAAGGTCCTGTAATGCCCCACCATGACAACTGTAACACTGTCCCAGTTAATCAGTAAAAGGTCCAGTAATGCCCCACCAAGTCAACTGCAACACTGTCTTGGTTAATTAGTACTAGGTCCAGTAATGCCCTACTATGTCTTCTGCAACACTGTCCCGGTTGACCAATACATTGTCAAGCAATGCTCCACCATGACATCTGCAACACCGGCCCTGTTAATTAGTACAAGTTCAGTAATGCCCCACCATGACATCTGCAACACTGTCCCGGTTAATTAGTACAAGGTCCAGTAATGCCCCTCCATGACATCTGCAACACTGTCCCGGTTAATTAATACAAGGTCCAGTAATGCCCCACCATGACAACTGCAACACTGACCCGGTTAATCAGTACAAGGTCCAGTAATGCCCCACCATGTCATCTGCAACACTGTCCCGGTTAATTAGTACAAGGTCCAGAAATGCCCCTCCATGACATCAGCAAAACTGTTCCAGTTAATCACTACAAGGTCCAGTAATGCCCTGCCATGACATCTGCATTGCGGTCCTGGTTAATTAGTACAAGGTCCAGTTATGCCCGACCATGACATCTACAATACTGTCTCGGTCAATTAGTGCAAGATCCAGTAATGCCCTGCCATGACATCTGCAACACTGTCCCGGTTAATTAGTACAAGGTCCAGTAATGCCCCACCATGACAACTGCAACACTGTCTCATTTAATCAGTACAAGGTTCAGTAATGCACCACCATGACAACTGTAACACTGTCCTAGTTCATTAGTACAAGGCCCAGTAATGCCCCACCGTGTCAATAGCAACACTGTCCCAGTTAATCAGCACAAGGTCCAGTAATGCCCCACCATGACAACTGCAAAACTGTCCTGGTTAATTAGTACAAGGTCTAGTAATGCGCCACCATGACATCTGCAACACTGTCCCATTAATCAGTACAAGGTCCAGTAATGCCCCACCATGACAACTGTAACACTGTCCCAGTTAATCAGTAAAAGGTCCAGTAATGCCCCACCAAGTCAACTGCAACACTGTCTTGGTTAATTAGTACTAGGTCCAGTAATGCCCTGCTATGTCTTCTGCAACACTGTCCCGGTTGACCAATACATTGTCAAGCAATGCTCCACCATGACATCTGCAACACCGGCCCTGTTAATTAGTACAAGGTCCAGTAATGCCCCACCATGACATCTGCAACACTGTCCCGGTTAATTAGTACAAGGTCCAGTAATGCCCCTCCATGACATCTGCAACACTGTCCCGGTTAATTAATACAAGGTCCAGTAATGCCCCACCATGACAACTGCAACACTGAGCCGGTTAATTAGTACAAGGTCCAGTAATGCCCCACCATGTCATCTGCAACACTGTCCCGGTTAATTAGTACAAGGTCCAGAAATGCCCCTCCATGACATCTGCAACACTGTCCCGGTTAATTAATACAAGGTCCAGTAATGCCCCACCATGACAACTGCAACACTGACCCGGTTAATTAGTACAAGGTCCAGTAATGCCCTCATGACATCTGCAACACTGTCCCGTTTATTTAGTACAAGGTCCGAATGCCCTCCATGACATCTGCACACTGTCGGTTAATTAGTACAAGGTCCAGTAATGCCCACCATGACAACTGCAACACTGTCCCAGTTAATCAGTACAAGGTTCAGTAATGACCCACCATGACAACTGCAACACTGCCCTGGTTAATTAGAAGAAGGACCAGGAATGCCCCACCAAGACATATGCAACTCTGTACCATTAATCAGTATAAGGTCCAGTAATGCCCCACCATGACAACTGCAACACTATCCCAGTTAATCAGCACAAGGTTAAGTAATGCCCCACCATGACAACTGCAACACTGTCCTGGTTAATTAGTACAAGGTCCAGTAAAGCCCCACCATGACATCTGCAAAACTGTCCCTGTTAATTAGTACAAAGTCCAGTAATGACCCACCATGACATCTGCAACACTGTCCCGGTTAATCACTACCAGGTCCGGTAAGACTCCACCATTACATCTGCAACACTGTCCCGGTTAATTAGTATAAGGTCCAGTAATGCCCCACCATGATAACTGCAACACTGTCCCAGTTAATTAGTACAAGGTCTAGTAATGCCCCGCCATGACATCTGTGACACTGTCCCGCTTAATAAGTACTAGGTCCAGTAATACCCCGCCATGACATCAGCAAAACTGTACCTGTTAATTAGTACAAGGTCCAATAATGCCCCGCCATGACATCTGCAACATTGTACCGGTTAATCAGAAAAAGGTCCAGTAATGCCCCACCATGACTTCTGCAACACTGTCCCGGCTGACCAATACATTGTCCAGTAATGCTCCACCATGACATCTGCAACACCAGCCCTGTTAATTAGTACAAGGTCCAGTAATGCCCCGCCATGACATCTGCAACATTGTACCAGTTAATCAGAACAAGGTCCAGTAATGCCCCACCATGACAACTGCAACACTGTCCCAGTTAATCAGTACAAGGTCCAGTAATGCCCTGCCATCTGCAAAACTGTCCCGGTTAATCAATACAATGTCCACTAATGCCCCACCATGACATCTGCAACACTGTCCCATTAATCAGTACAAGTTCCAGTAATGCCCAACCATGACAACTGCAACACTGTCACAGTTAATTAGAACAAGGTTCAGTAATGCCATGCCATGACATCTGCAAAACTGTCCCTGTTAATCAGTACAAGGTCCAGTAATGCACCACCATGACATCTGCAACACTGTCCCCGTTAATCAGTACAAGGTCCAGTAATGCCCTGCCATGACATCTGCAACAGTCGCGGTTATTTGGTACAAGGTCCAGTAATGCCCCGCCATGACATCTACAACACTGTCCCGGTTAATCATTTCAAGATCCAGTAATGCCCGCCATGACATCTGTAACACTGTCCCTGATAATCAGTACAAGGTCTGGTAATGCCCCGCCAAGACATCTCTAACACAGTCCCCGTTAATCAATACAAGGTCCAGTAATTCTCCCCCATGACATTTGCATCACTGTCCAGTTAATCTTTGCAAGGTCCAGTAATGCCCCACCATGACATGTGCAATTACTGTCTCTGTTAATTAGTTCAAGGACCAGTAATGCACCGCCATGTCATCTGCAACACTGTCTCTGTTAATTAGTACAAGGTCCGGTAATGCCCCACCATGACATCTGGAACACTGTACCAGTTAATTAGTACAGGGTCCAGTAATGTCGCATCATGACATTTGCAACACTGTCCGTTAATTAGTACATGGTCCAGTAATGCCCCGCCATAACATCTGAAACACTGTACCAGCTAATCAGTACAAGATTCAGCAATGTCCCACCATGACATCGCATTACTGTCCCTTAATCAGTCCAAGGTCCAGTAATGCCCCACGTGACATGTACAACACAGTCCCTGTTAATTAGTACTAGTTCCAGTAATGCTCCACCATGACATCTGCCAGCACTGTCATGGCTAATAAGTATGATAGTAAATCATTTTTATTCACAAATAAATAATTGGAGACATTTACTTCAGCATAGCTCATTTTCAAGGAAGTTCCAAATTTGGTTAAGAAAATTCCACATAAATAAACAATACCACTGGATTAATAGAAAATTAATACAAGACAGCAAGTAATACAAATAATTAACAATTCCAAAAAAACATATAACAAATAGACTTCAGAGTGTTAAACAATTGTTACATGGTATACTCTTATCTAGTGCAAACATATGCCATTTCCTTTGTTCATTAGTGTCATGTTTAGTTCTATTGCAACTTAGAGCTGTAGGAGATCTGTTCAATGGCTAACACCTCTGGCAAGTACAGAAGATCTAAGTATCTTTAGATTACATTTAAGCGGTACAAACTGAGCTCCACTTGAGGTCCTAAGGGTTTCCTTAGTCTTCCTAACCTCAAATAAATCAGTAATATAACTAGGTACTTTCTTATGCCAGACTTTAATCATAAATTCAAAGAGATGTAAATCTCTACTCACTATAGGGCTAATCCAGTCCAATTCCTTAAAAAGTAAGCACCTATGTGTTCTATAGGGGGCATCTAAGAGAGAAATTGCCAATCTGTGGAAAACTAAGTCTACACTACTTGTATACTTTTCTAAGGCACCTGCATAGAGTAGATCACCATAATCCAACACTGTGAGTATCAAAGAGTTAACTACAGTCAAACGAATATCCCTGGACATAAACTTTTTATATCTATACAATACACCTACTTTTCTATTAATGTTCTTTATGAGGGAATTTATGTAGATATCCCAACCTAAACTAGCGTCTAACCAGACCCCAAGATATTTACATGAGTCCACCTGCTTGATAGCAATACCATCCACAGTATGAATATCCAGGTGCAAATGTTTTTTAATTATTATTAATTTTAAACAGCAATAATTGTGTTTTATTGGTATTTACAGTAAGGTGATTTGTTTTAAAAAATTAAGGAATTTCATCAAAAGCCAATAGCAGTCTCCCATTGAAAGAATCTGCAGAATCTCCCTCAACATACAGCACAGTTTCATCAGCATACATATGACACGGTAGTGATGTGGATGCACCATAAAATCATTCATGTAAACATTCAACAATAAAGTCCCCATAATCGAACCCTGCGGTACTCCATTATTTATTACCAAAATCTTAGCTTTTAATTAGTACAAGGTCCAGTAATGCACCACCATGACATCTGCAACACTGTGCCGGGTAATCAGTACAAGGTCCAGTAATGCACCTCCATGACATCTGCAACACTGCCCGGTTATTTAGTACAAGGTCCAGTAATGCCCCACCATGACATATGCAACACTGTCCCGGTTAATTAGTACAAGGTCCAGTAATGCCCCACCATGACATCTGCAACACTGACCCGGTTAATTAGTACAAGGTCAAGTAATGCCCCGCCATAACATCTGCAACACTGTCCCAGTTAATTAGTACAAGGTGCAGTAATGCCCCCCCATGACATCTGCAACTCTGTCCCAGTTAATTAGTAGAAGGACCAGTAATGCCTCACCAAGACATCTGCAACACTGTCCCATTAATCAGTATAAGGTCCAGTAATGCCCCACCATGACAACTGCAACACTATCCCAGTTAATCAGCACAAGGTTAAGTAATGCCCCAAAATGACAACTACAACACTGTCCTGGTTAATTAGTACAAGGTCCAGTAATGCCCGCCATGACATCTGCGACACTGTCCCGCTTAATAAGTACTAGGTCCGGTAATACCCCGCCATGACATCAGCAAATCTGTCCCTCTTAATTAGTACAAGGTCCAATAATGCCCCATCATGACATCTGCAACACTGTCCCGGTAAATTAGTACAAGGTCCAGTTATGCCCCGCCATGACATCTACAACACTGTCCCGGTTAATTAGTACAAGGTCCAGTAATGCCCCACCATGACAACTGCAACACTGTCCCAGTTAATCAGCACAAGGTTCAGTAATGCCCACCATGACAACTGCAACACTGTCCTGGTTAATTAGTAGAAGTTCCAGTAATGCCCCACCAAGACATCTGCAACACTGTCCCATTAATCAGTACAAGGTCCAGTAATACCCCACCAAGACAACTGCAACACTGTGCCAGTTAATCAGCACAAGGTCCAGTAATGCCCCACCATGACAACTGCAATACTGTCCAGGTTAATTAGTACAAGGTCCAGTAATACCCCACCATGACATCTGCAAACTGTCCCTGTTAATAAGTACAAGGTCCTGTAATGAACCACCATGACATCTGCAACACTGTCCCGGTTAATCAGTACAAGGACCAGTAATGCACTGCCATGACATCTGCAACACTGTCGTGGTTATTTGGTACAAGATCCAGTAATGCCCCGCCATGACATCTGTAACATTGTCCTGGTTAATTAATATGAGGTCCAGTAATGCCCCCCCATGACATCTGCAACACTGTCCCAGTGAATTAGCACAAGGTCCAGTAATGCCCAACAAAGACAACTGCAACACTGTCCCAGTTAATCAGTACAAGGATTAGTAATGACCCACAATGACAACTGCAACACTGTCCTTGTAAATTAGTAGAAGGACCAGTAATGCCCCACCAAGACATCTGCAACACTGTCCCATTAATCAGTATAAGGTCCAGTAATGCCCCACCATGACAACTGCAACACTATCCCAGTTAATCAGCACAAGGTTAAGTAATGCCCAAAATGACAACTACAACACTGTCCTGGTTAATTAGTACAAGGTCCAGTAATGCCCCCGCTATGACTTCTGCGACACTGTCCCGCTTAATAAGTACTAGGTCCGGTAATACCCCACCATGACATCAGCAAAACTGTCCCTCTTAATTAGTACAAGGTCCAATAATGCCCCATCATGACATCTGCAACACTGTCCCGGTTAATTAGTACAAGGTCCAGTAATGCCCCGTCATGACATCTACAACACTGTCCCGGTTAATTAGTACAAGGTCCAGTAATGCCCCAATATGACAACTGCAACACTGTCCCAGTTAATCAGCACAAGGTTCAGTAATGCCCCACCATGACAACTGCAACACTGTCCTGGTTAATTAGTAGAAATTCCCAGTAATGCCCCACCAAGACATCTGCAACACTGTCCCATTAATCAGTACAAGGTCCAGTAATACCCCACCAAGACAACTGCAACACTGTGCCAGTTAATCAGCACAAGGTCCAGTAATGCCCCACTATGACAACTGCAATACTGTCCAGGTTAATTAGTACAAGGTCCAGTAATACCCCACCATGACATCTGCAACACTGTCCCATTAATCAGTACAAGGTCCAGTAATGCCCCACCATGACAACTGCAACACTGTCCCTGTTAATCAGTACAAGGTCCAGTAATGCCCAACCATGACATCTGCAACACTGTCACAGTTAATTAGAATAAGGTTCAGTAATGCCCCGCCATGACATCTGCAAAACTGTCCCTGTTAATAAGTACAAGGTCCTGTAATGAACCACCATGACATCTGCAACACTGTCGCGGTTATTTGGTACAAGGTCCAGTAATGCCCCACCATGACATCTGTAACATTGTCCCGGTTAATTAATATGAGGTCTAGTAATGCCGAGCCATGACATCTGAAACACTGTCTTGGTTAATTAGTACAAAGTCGAGTAATGTCCCACACTGACAACTGCTTCACTGTCCCAGTTAATCATTACAAGGTCCAGTAGTGCCCCACCATGACAACAGCAACACTGTTCTGGTTAAATAGTACAAGATCCATTAACGCCCAACCATGACATCAGTAAAACTGTCCCAGTTAATCAGTACAAGGTCGAGTAATGCCCCACCATGACATCAGCAACGCGGTCTCGGTTAATTAGTGCAAGGTCCAGTAATGCCCCACCATGACAACTGCAACACTGTCCCAGTTAATCAGTACAAGGTTCAGTAAAGCACCACCATGACAACTGCAACACTGTCCTGGTTAATTAGTAGAAGGTCCAGTAATGTGCCACCATGACAACTGCAAAACTGTCCTGGTAAATTAGTACAAGGTCCAGTAATGCCCCACCATGACATCTGCAACACTGTCCCATTAATCAGTGCAAGGTCCAGTAATGCCCCACCATGACATCTGCAACACCAGCCCTGTTAATTAGTACAAGGTCCAGTAATGCCCCACCATGACAACTGCAACACTGTCTTAGTTAAATAGTACAAGGTCCTGTAATGCCCAACCATGACAACTGCAACACTGTCACAGTTAATTAGAACAAGGTTCAGTATTGCCCCTCTGACAACTGGAACACTGTCTGGTTAGAATTGCCAGAAGGTCCAGTAATGCCCCACCAAGACATCAGAAACACTGTCCCATTAATCGGTACAAAGTGCAGTAATGCCCCACCAAGACAACTGCAACTCTGACCCAGTTATTCAGCACTAGGTCCAGTACTGCCCCACCATGACAACTGCAACACTGTCCTGGTTAATTAGTACAAGGTAAAATAATGCCTCACCATGACATCTGCAACACTGTCCCATTAATCAGTACATGGTCCAGTAATGCCTGACCATGACAACTGCAACACTGTCTTGGATAAATAGTACGAGGTCCTGTAATGCCCAACCATGACAACTGCAACACTGTCGCAGTTAATTAGAACAAGGTTCAGTAATTCCCCGCCATGACATCTGCAAAACTGTCCCTGTTAATTAGTACAAAGTCTAGTAATGCCCCACCATGACATCTGCAACACTGTCCCGGTTAATCAGTACCAGGTCAGGTAAGACTCCACCATTACATCTGCAACACTGTCCCGGTTAATTAGTACAAGGTCCAGTAATGCCCTGAAATGACATCTGCAACATTGTACCGGTTAATCAGCGTAAGGTACAGTAATGCCCCACCATGACAACTGCAACACTGTCCTAGTTAATTAGTAGAAGTTCCAGTAATGACCCACCAAGACATCTGCAACAATGTCCCAATAATCAGTACAAGGTCCAGTAATACCCCACCAAGACAATTGCAACACTGTATTGCAGTTAATCAGCACGAGGTCAGTAATGCCCACAATGACAACTGCAATTATGTCAGGTTAATTAGTTCAAGGTCAGTAATACCCCACCACAGCTATCTGTACTGTCCCATTAATCAGTACAAGGTCCAGTAATGCCCAAACATGACAACTGCAACACTGTCACAGTTAATTAGAATTAGGTACAGTAATGCCCCGTCATGACATCTGCAAAACTGTCCCTGTTAATTAGTACAAGGTCCTGTAATGAACCACCATGACATCTGCAACACTGTCCCGGTTAATCAGTGCAAGGACCAGTAATGCACTGCCATGACATCTGCAACACTGTCGCAGTTATTTGGTACAAGGTCCAGTAATGCCCCACCATGACATCAGCAACGCGGTCCCGGTTAATTAGTGCAAGGTCCAGTAATGCCCCGCCATGACATCTGCAACACTGTCCCGGTTAATTAGTACAAGGTCCAGTAATGCCCCACCATGACAACTGCAACACTGTCCCAGTTAATCAGTACAAGGTTCAGTAATGCACCACCATGACAACTGCAACACTGTCCTGGTTAATTAGTAGAAGGTCCAGTAATGCCCCACCAAGACATCTGCAACACTGTCCCATTAATCAGTATAAGGTCCAGTAATGCCCCACCATGACAACTGCAAAACTGTCCTGGTTAATTAGTACAAGGTCCAGTAATGCCCCACCATGACATCTGCAACACTGTCCCATTAATCAGTGCAAGGTCCAGTAATGCCCCACCATGACATCTGCATCACCAGCCCTGTTAATTAGTACAAGGTCCAGAAATGCCCCGCCATGACATCTGCAACACTGTCCCAGTTAATTAGTACAAGGTCCAGTAATGCCCAACAATGACAACTGCAACACTGTCCCAGTTAATCAGGACAAAGTTCAGTAATGATCCCACCATGACAACTGCAACACTGTCTGGTTAGTAGTAGAAGGACCAGTAATGCCCCACCAAGACATCTGCAACACTGTCCCATTAATCAGTATAAGGTCCAGTAATGCACCACCATAACAACTGCAACACTATCCCAGTTAATCAGCACAAGGTTAAGTAATGCCCCAAAATGACAACTGCAACACTGTCCTGGTTAATTAGTATAAGGTCCAGTAATGCCCCGCAATGACATCTGTGACACTGTCCCACTTAATAAGTACTAGGTCTGGTAATACCCCACCATGACATCAGCAAAACTGTCCCTGGTAATTAGTACAAGGTCCAATAATGCCCCATCATGACATCTGCATCACTGTCCCGGTCAATTAGTACAAGGTCCAGTTATGCCCCGACATGACATCTACAACACTGTCCCGGTTAATTAGTACAAGGTCCAGTAATGCCCCACCATGACAACTGCAACACTGTCCCAGTTAATCAGCACAAGGTTTAGTAATGCCCCACCATGACAACTGCAACACTGTCCTGGTTAATTGGTAGAAGTTCAGTAATGCCCACCAAGACATCTGCAACATTTCCCATTAATCAGTACAAGGTCCAGTAATACCCACAAGACAACTGCAACACTGTGCCAGTTAATCAGCACCAGTCAGTATGCCCCCCACCATGACAACTGCAATACTGTCCAGGTTAATTAGTACAAGGTCCAGTAATACCCCACCATGACATCTGCAACACTGTCCCATTAATCAGTACAAGGTCCAGTAATGCCCCACCATGACAACTGCAACACTGTCCCAGTTAATCAGTACAAGGTCCAGTAATGCCCAACCATGACAACTGCAACACTGTCACAGTTAATTAGAATAAGGTTCAGTAATGCCCCGCCATGACATCTGCAAAACTGTCCCTGTTAATTAGTACAAGGTCCTGTAAGAACCACCATCATATCTGCAACACTGTCGGTTAATCAGTACAAGGACCAGTAATGCACTGCCATGACATTTGCAACACTGTCGCGGTTATTTGTTACAAGGTCAGTAATGCCCCGCCATGACATCTGTAACATTGTCCCGGTTAATTAATATGAGGCCCAGTAGTGCCCAGCCATGACATCTGAAACACTGTCCTGGTTAAGAAGTACAAGGTCGAGTAATGTCCCACAATGACAACTGCATCACTATCCCAGTTAATCAGTACAAGGTCCAGTAATGCCACACCATGACATCTGCAACACTGTCCCAGTTAATTAGTACAAGGTCCAGTAATGCCCCACCATGACAACTGCAACACTGTCCCAATTAATCAGTACAAGGTTCAGTAATGCACCACCATGACAACTGCAACACTGTCCTGGTTAATTAGTAGAAGGTCCAGTAATGCCCCACCAAGACATCTACAACACTGTCCCATTAATCAGTATAAGGTCCAGTAATGCCCCACCATGACAACTGCAAAACTGTCCTGGTTAATTAGTACAAGGTCCAGTAATGCGACACCATGACATCTGCAACACTGTCCCATTAATCAGTGCAAGGTCCAGTAATGCCCCACCATGACATCTGCAACACTGTCCCATTAATTAGTACAAGGCCCATTAATGCCCCACCAAGACAACTGTAACACTGTCTTGGTTAATTAGTCTTAGATCCAGTAATGCCCCACCATGACTTCTGCAACACTGACCCAGTTGACCAATACATTGTCCAGTAATGCTCCACCATGACATCTGCAACACCAGCCCTGTTAATTAGTACAAGGTCCAGTAATGCCCCACCATGACAACTGCAACACTGTCTTGGTTAAATAGTACAATGTCCTGTAATGCCCAACCATGACAACTGCAACACTGTCACAGTTAATTAGAACAAGGTTCAGTATTGCCCCACCATGACAACTGCAACACTGTCCTGGTTAATTAGTAGAAGGTCCAGTAATGCCCCACCAAGACATCTGCAACACTGTCCATTAATCAGTGTAAGGTCCAGTAATGCCACTTCAAGACAACTGCAACTCTGACCCAGTTATTCAGCACTAGGTCCAGTACTGCCTCACCATGACAACTGCAACACTGTCCCCGTTAATCAGTACAAGGTACAGTAATGCCCTGCCATGACATCTGCAACAGTCGCGGTTATTTGCTTCAAGGTCCAGTAATGCCCCACCATGACATCTACAACACAGTCCCGGTTAATCATTTCAAGATCCAGTAATGCCCCGCCATGACATCTGTAACACTGTCCCTGAAAATCAGTACAAGGTCTGGTAATGCCCCGCCAAGACATCTGTAACACAGTCCCCGTTAATCAATACAAGGTCCAGTAATTCTCCCCCAAGAAATTTGCATCACTGTCCCAGTTAATCTTTGCAAGGTCCAGTAATGCCCCACCATGACATGTGCAATTACTGTCTCTGTTAATTAGTTCAAGGACCAAGTAATGCACCACGATGTCATCTGCAACACTGTCTCTGTTAATTAGTACAAGGTCCGGTAATGCCCCACCATGACATCTGGAACACTGTACCAGTTAATTAGTACAGGGTCCAGAAATGTCGCATCATGACATTTGCAACACTGTCCCGGTTAATTAGTACATGGTCCAGTAATGCCCCGCCATAACATCTGAAACACTGTACCAGTTAATCAGTACAAGATTCAGCAATGTCCCACCATGACATCTGCATTACTGTCCCTTAATCAGTCAAGGTCCAGTAATGCCCCACCGTGACATGTACCTTTAAGTCCCTGTTAATTAGTACTAGTTCCAGTAATGCTCCACCATGACATCTGCAGCACTGTCGTGGCTAATAAGTAGCAGTAGTAAATCATTTTTATTCACAAATAAATAATTGGAACATTTACTTCAGCATAGCTCATTTTCAAGGAAGTTGCAAATTTGGTTAAGAAAATTCACATAAATAAACAATACCACTGGATTAATAGAAAATTAATACAAGACAACAAATAATACAAATAATTAACAATTCCAAAAACATATAACAAATAGACTTCAGAGTGTTAAACAATTGTTACATGGTATACTCTTATCTAGTGCAAACATATGCCGTTTCCTTTGTTCATTAGTGTCATGTTTAGTTCTATTGCAACTTAGAGCTGTAGGAGATCTGTTCAATGGCTAACACCTCTGGCAAGTAGAAGATCTAAGTATCTTTAGATTACATTTAAGCGGTACAAACTGAGCTCCACTTGAGGTCCTAAGGGTTTCCTTAGTCTTCCTAACCTCAAATAAATCAGTAATATAACTAGGTACTTTCTTATGCCAGACTTTAATCATGAATTCAAAGAGATGTAAATCTCTACTCACTATAGGGCTAATCCAGTCCAATTCCTTAAAAAGTAAGCACCTATGTGTTCTATAGGGGGCATCTAAGAGAGAAATTGCCAATCTGTGGAAAACTAAGTCTACACTACTTGTATTCTTTTCTAAGGCACCTGCATAGAGTAGATCACCATAATCCAACACTGAGAGTATCAAAGAGTTAACTACAGTCAAACGAATATTCCTGGACATAAACTTTTATATCTATACAATACACCTACTTTTCTATTAATGTTCTTTGTAGGAATTTATGTAGATATCCACCTAAACTAGCGTCTAACCAGACCCGAGATATTTACATGAGTCCACCTGCTTGATAGCAATACCATCCACAGTATGAATATCCAGGTGCAAATGTTTTTAATTATTAATTTTAAACAGCAATAATTGTGTTTTATTGGTATTTACAGTAAGGTGATTTGTTTTAAAAATTAGGAATTTCATCAAAGCCAATAGCAGTCTTCCATGTAAAGAATCTGCAGAATCTCCTCAACATACAGCACAGTTTCATCAGCATACATATGACACGTAGTGATGTGGATGCACCTTAAAATCATTCATGTAAACATTCAACAATAAAGTCCCCATAATCGAACCCTGCGGTACTCCACTATTTATTACCAAAATCTTAGCTTTTAATTAGTACAAGGTCCAGTAATGCACCGCCATGACATCTGCAACACTGTCCCGGGTAATCAGTACAAGGTCCAGTAATGCCCCTCCATGACATCTGCAACACTGTCCCGGTTATTTAGTACAAGGTCCAGCAATGCCCCACCATGACATCTGCAACACTGTCCCGGTTAATTAGTACAAGGTCCAGTAATGCCCCACCATGACATCTGCAACACTGACCCGGTTAATTAGTACAAGGTCAAGTAATGCCCCACCATAACATCTGCAACACTGTCCCAGTTAATTAGTACAAGGTCCAGTAATTCCCCCATGACATCTGCAACACTGTCCCAGTTAATTAGTACAAGGTCCAGTAATGCCCAACAATGACAACTGCAACACTGTCCCAGTTAATCAGTACAAGGTTCAGTAATGACCCACCATGACAACTGCAACACTGTCCTGGTTAATTAGTAGAAGGACCAGTAATGCCCCACCAAGACATCTGCAACACTGTCCCATTAATCAGTATAAGGTCCAGTAATGCCCCACCATGACAACTGCAACACTATCCCAGTTAATCAGCACAAGGTTAAGTAATGCCCCAAAATGACAACTACAACACTGTCCTGGTTAATTAGTACTAGGTCCAGTAATGCCCCGCCATGACATCTGCGACACTGTCCCGCTTAATAAGTACTAGGTCTGGTAATGCCCCGCCATGACATCAGCAAAACTGTCCCGCTTAATTAGTACAAGGTCCAATAATGCCCCATCATGACATCTGCAACACTGTCCCGGTTAATTAGTACAAGGTCCAGTAATGCCCCACCATGACAACTGCAACACTGTCCCAGTTAATCAGCACAAGGTCCAGTAATGCCCCACCATGACAACTGCAATACTGTCCAGGTTAATTAGTACAAGGTCCAGTAATACCCCACCATGACAACTGCAACACTGTCCCTGTTAATCAGTACAAGGTCAAGTATTACCCACCATGACAACTGCAACACTGTCACAGTTAATTAGAATAAGGTTCAGTGATGCCCCGCCATGACATCTGCAAAACTGTCCCTGTTAATTAGTACAAGGTCCTGTAATGAACCACCATCACATCTGCAACATTGTCCCAGTTAATCAGCACAAGGACCAGTAATGCACTGCCATGACATCTGCAACACTGTCGCGGTTATTTGGTACAAGGTCCAGTAATGCCCCGCCATGACATCTGTAACATTGTCCCGGTTAATTAATATGAGGTCCAGTAATGCCCAGCCATGACATCTGAAACACTGTCCTGGTTAATTAGTACAAGGTCGAGTAATGTCCCACTATGACAACTGCATCACTGTCCCAGTTAATCAGTACAAGGTCCAGTAATGCCCCACCATGACAACTGCAACACTGTTCTGGTTAATTAGTACAAGGTCCAGGAATGCCCAACCATGACATCAGTAAAACTGTCCCAGTTAATCATTACAAGGTCCAGTAATGCCCCACCATGACATCAGCAACGCGGTCCCGGTTAATTAGTGCAAGGTCCAGTAATGCCCAGCCATGACATCTGCAACACTGTCCCAGTTAATTAGTACAAGGTCCAGTAATGCCCACCAGCGACAGCTGCAACACTGTCCCAGTTAATCAGTACAAGGTTCGTGTGCACCACCATGACAACTGCAACACTGTCCTGGTTAATTAGTAGAAGGTCCAGTAATGCCCCACCAAGACATCTGCAACACTGTCCCATTAATCAGTATAAGGTCCAGTAAAGCCCCTCCATGACAACTGCAAAACTGTCCTGGTTAATTAGAACAAGGTCCAGTAATGCCCACCATGACATCTGCAACACTGTCCCATTAATCAGTGCAAGGTCCAGTAATGCCCCACCATGACATCTGCAATACCAGCCTGTTAATTAGTACAAGGTCCAGTAATGCCCCACCATGACAACAGCAACACTGTCTTGGTTAAATAATACAAGGTCCTGTAATGCCCAACCATGACAACTGCAACACTGTCACAGTTAATTAGAACAAGGTTCAGTATTGCCCCACCATGACAACTGCAACACTGTCCTGGTTAATTAGTAGAAGGTCTAGTAATGCCCCACCAAGACATCTGAAACACTGTCCCATTAATCAGGACAAGGTCCAGTAATGCCCCACCAAGACAACTGCAACTCTGACCCAGTTATTCAGCACTAGGTCCAGTACTGCCCCAGCATGACAACTGCAACACTGTCCTGGTTAATTAGAACAAGGTAAAATAATGCCACACCATGACATCTGCAACACTGTCCCATTAATCAGTACAAGGTCCAGTAATGCCCCACCATGACAACTGCAACACTGTCTTGGTTAAATAGTACAAGGTCCTGTAATGCCCAACCATGACAACTGCAACACTGTCGCAGTTAATTAGATCACGGTTCAGTAATTCCCCACATGACATCTGCAAAACTGTCCCTGTTAATTAGTACAAAGTCTAGTAATGCCCCACCATGACATCTGCAACACTGTCCCGGTTAATCAGTACCAGGTCAGGTAAGACTCCACCATTACATCTGCAAAACTGTCCCGGTTAATTAGTACAAGGTCCAGTAATGCCCTGCCATGACATCTGCAACACAGTCCCGGTTAATTAGTACAAGGTCCAGTAATGCCCCACCATGACAACTGCAACACTGTCCCAGTTAATCAGCACAAGGTTCAGTAATGCCCCACCATGACAACTGCAACACTGTCCTGGTTAATTAGTAGAAGTTCAAGTAATGCCCCACCAAGACATCTGCAACAATGTCCCAAAAATCAGTACAAGGTCCAGTAATGCCCTGCCATGACATCTGCAACATTGTAGCGGTTAATCAGAAGAAGGTCCAGTTATGCCCCGCCATGACATCTGCAACACTGTCCCGGTTAATTAGTACAAGGTCCAGTAATGCCCTGCCATGACATCTGCAACACAGTACCGGTTAATTAGTACAAGGTCCAGTAATGCCCCACCATGACAACTGCAACACTGTCCCAGTTAATCAGCACAAGGTACAGTAATGCCCCTCCATGACAACTGCAACACTGTCCTGGTTAATTAGTAGAAGTTCCAATAATGCCCCACAACGACATCTGCAACAATGTCCCAATAATCAGTACAAGGTCCAGTAATACCGCAGCAAGACAACTGCAACACTGTGCCAGTTAATCAGCACAAGGTCCAGTAATGCTTCACCATGACAACTGCAATTCTGTCAGGTTAATTGGTACAAGGTCCAGTAATACCCCATGACATCTACAACACTGTCCCATTAATCAGTACAAGGCCAGTAATGCCCAAACATGACAACTGCAACACTGTCACAGTTAATTAGAATAAGGTTCAGTAATGCCCGTCATGGCGTCTGCAAAACTGTCCCTGTCAATTAGTACAAGGTCCTGTAATGAACCACCATGACATCTGCAACACTGTCCCATAAATCAGTACAAGGCCAGTAATGCCCAAACATGACAACACTGTCACAGTTAATTAGAATAAGGTTCAGTAATTCCCGTCATGGCGTCTGCAAAACTGTCCTTGTCAATTAGTACAAGGTCCTGTAATGAACCACCATGACATCTGCAACACTGTCGGGTTAATCAGTACAAGGACCAGTAATACACTGCCATGACATCTGCAACACTGTCGCAGTTATTTGGTACAAGGTCCAGTAATGCCCCACCATGACATCAGCAACGCGGTCCCGGTTAATTAGTGCAAGGTCCAGTAATGCCCCGCCATGACATCTGCAACACTGTCCCGGTTAATTAGTACAAGCTCCAGTAATGCCCCAACATGACAACTGCAACACTGACCCAGTTAATCAGTACAAGGTTCAGTAATGCACCACCATGACAACTGCAACACTGTCCTGGTTAATTAGTAGAAGGTCCAGTAATGCCCCACCAAGACATCTGCAACACTGTCCCATTAATCAGTATAAGGTTCAGTAATGCCCCACCATGACAACTGCAAAACTGTCCTGGTTAATTAGTACAAGATCAAGTAATGCCCCATAATGACATCTGCAACACTGTCCCAGTTAATCAGTACAAGGTTCAGTAATGCCCCACCATGACATCTGCAACACCAGCCCTGTTAATTAATGCAAAGACCAGTAATGCCCCGCCATGACATTTACAACACTGTCCCAGTTAATTAGTACATGGTCCAATAATGCCCAACAAAGACAACTGCAACACTGTCCCAGTTAATCAGTACAAGGTTCAGTAATGACCCACCATGACAACTGCAACACTGTCCTGGTTAATTAGTAGAAGGACCAGTAATGCCCCACCAAGACATCTGCAACACTGTCCCATTAATCAGTATAAGGTCCAGTAATGCCCCACCATAACAACTGCAACACTATCCCAGTTAATCAGCACAAGGTTAAGTAATGCCCCAAAATGACAACTGCAACACTGTCCTGGTTAATTATTACAAGGTCCAGAAATGCCCCGCAATGACATCTGCGACACTGTCCCGCTTAATAAGTACTAGGTCCGGTAATACTCCGCCATGACATCAGCAAAACTGTCCCTGTTAATAAGTACAAGGTCCAATAATGCCCCATCATGACATCTGCAACACTGTCCCGGTTAATTAGTACAAGGTCCAGTAATGCCCCGCCATGACATCTACAACACTGTCTCGGTTAATTTGAACAAGGTCAAGTAATGCCCCACCATGACAACTGCAACACTGTCCCAGTTAATCAGCACAAGGTTCAGTAATGCCCCACCATGACAACTGCAACACTCTCCTGGTTAATTAGTAGAAGTTCCAGTAATGCCCCACCAATACATCTGCAACACTATCCCATTAATCAGTACAAGGTCCAGTAATACCCCACCAAGACAACTGCAACACTGTGCCAGTTAATCAGCACAAGGTCCAGTAATGCTCCACCATGACAACTGCAATAATGTCCATGTTAATTAGTACAAGGTCCAGTAATACCCCACCATGACATCTGCAACACAGTCCCATTAATCAGTACAAGGTCCAGTAATGCCCCACCATGACAACTGCAACAATGTCCCAGTTAATCAGTACAAGGTCCAGTAATGCCCAACCATGACAACTGCAGACTGTCACAGTTAATTAGAATAAGGTTCAATATTGCCCATGTGACATATGCAAAACTGTCCCTGTTAATTAGCACAAGGTCCTGTAAAGAACCACCATCACATCTGCAACACTGTCCCGGTTAATCAGTACAAGGACCAGTAATGCACTGCCATGACATTTGCAACACTGTCGCGGTTATTTGGTACAACGTCCAGTAATGGCCCGCCATGACATCTGTAACATTGTCCCGGTTAATTAATATGAGGCCCAGTAATGCCCAGCCATGACATCTGAAACACTGTCAAGGTTAATTAGTACAAGGTCGAGTAATGTCCCACAATGACAACTGCATCACTGTCCCAGTTAATCAGTACAAGGTCCAGTAATGCCCCACCACGGCAACTGCAAAACTGTTCTGGTTAATTAGTACAAGGTCCAGTAATGACCAAACAGACATCAGTAAAACTGTCCCAGTTAATCATTACAAGGTCCAGTAATGCCCCACCGTGATATCAGCAATGCGGTCCCGGTTAATTAGTGCAAGGTCCAGTAATGCCCCGCCATGACATCTGCAACACTGTCCTGGTTAATTAATACAAGGTCAGTAATGCCCGCAATGACATCTACGACACTGTCCACTTAATAAGTACTAGATCGGTAATACTCATCGCATGACATCAACCAAAACTGTCCCTGTTAATAAGTACAAGGTCAATAATGCTCCATCATGACATCTGCCAGCACTGTCGGTTAGTAGTACAAGGTCAAGTAATGCCGCCTGCTGACATCTACAACACTGTCTCGGTTAATTTGTACAAGGTCAGTAATGCCCCACCAGCGACAACTGCAACCTCTCCTGGTTAATTAGTAGAAGTTCCGAAATGCCCCACCATGACAACTGCAACACTATCCCAGTTAATCAGCAACAGGTTAAGTAATGCCCCAAATGACAACTACAACACTGTCCTGGTTAATTGGTACTAGGTCAGTAATGCCCGCCATGACATCTGCGACACTGTCCCGCTTAATAAGTACTAGGTCTGGTAATGCCCGCCATGACATCAGCAAAACTGTCCGGCTTAATTGGTACAAGGTCAATAATGCCCCATCATGACATCTGCAACACTGTCGGTTAATTGGTACAAGGTCCAGTAATGCCCCACCATGACAACTGCAACACTGTCCCAGTTAATCAGCACAAGGTCCAGTAATGCCCCACCATGACAACTGCAATACTGTCCAGGTTAATTAGTACAAGGTCCAGTAATACCCCACCATGACAACTGCAACACTGTCCCTGTTAATCAGTACAAGGTCAAGTAATGCCCAACCATGACAACTGCAACACTGTCACAGTTAATTAGAATAAGGTTCAGTGATGCCCCGCCATGACATCTGCAAAACTGTCCCTGTTAATTAGTACAAGGTCCTGTAATGAACCACCATCACATCTGCAACACTGTCCCAGTTAATCAGTACAAGGACCAGTAATGCACTGCCATGACATCTGCAACACTGTCGCGGTTATTTGGTACAAGGTCAGTAATGCCCGCATGACATCTGTAACATTGTCGGTTAATTAATATGGGTCAATGTGCCCAGCCATGACATCTGAAACACTGTCCTGGTTAATTAGTACAAGGTCGAGTAATGTCCCACTATGACAACTGCATCACTGTCCCAGTTAATCAGTACAAGGTCCAGTAATGCCCCACCATGACAACTGCAACACTGTTCTGGTTAATTAGTACAAGGTCCAGGAATGCCCAACCATGACATCAGTAAAACTGTCCCAGTTAATCATTACAAGGTCCAGTAATGCCCCACCATGACATCAGCAACGCGGTCCCGGTTAATTAGTGCAAGGTCCAGTAATGCCCAGCCATGACATCTGCAACACTGTCCCAGTTAATTAGTACAAGGTCCAGTAATGCCCCACCATGACAACTGCAACACTGTCCCAGATAATCAGTACAAGGTTCAGTAATGCCCCACCATGACAACTGCAACACTGTCCCAGTTAATCAGTACAAGGTTCAGTAATGCACCACCATGACAACTGCAACACTGTCCTGGTTAATTAGTAGAAGGTCCAGTAATGCCCCAACAAGACATCTGCAACACTGTCCCATTAATCAGTATAAGGTCCAGTAAAGCCCCTCCATGACAACTGCAAAACTGTCCTGGTTAATTAGAACAAGGTCCAGTAATGCCCACCATGACATCTGCAACACTGTCCCATTAATCAGTGCAAGGTCCAGTAATGCCCCACCATGACATCTGCAACACCAGCCTGTTAATTAGTACAAGGTCCAGTAATGCCCCACCATGACAACAGCAACACTGTCTTGGTTAAATAATACAAGGTCCTGTAATGCCCAACCATGACAACTGCAACACTGTCACAGTTAATCAGCACAAGGTTCAGTAATGCCCCACCATGACAACTGCAACACTGTCCTGGTTAATTAGTAGAAGTTCAAGTAATGCCCACCAAGACATCTGCAACAATGTCCCAAAAATCAGTACAAGGTCAGTAATGCCTGCCATGACATCTGCAACATTGTGCGGTTAATCAGAAGAAGGTCCAGTTATGCCCGCCATGACATCTGCAACACTGTCCCGGTTAATTAGTACAAGGTCCAGTAATGCCCTGCCATGACATCTGCAACACAGTCCGGTTAATTAGTACAAGGTCCAGTAATGCCCCACCATGACAACTGCAACACTGTCCCAGTTAATCAGCACAAGGTACAGTAATGCCCCTCCATGACAACTGCAACACTGTCCTGGTTAATTAGTAGAAGTTCCAATAATGCCCCATAACGACATCTGCAACAATGTCCCAATAATCAGTACAAGGTCCAGTAATACCGCACCAAGACAACTGCAACACTGTGCCAGTTAATCAGCACAAGGTCCAGTAATGCTTCACCATGACAACTGCAATTCTGTCCAGGTTAATTAGTACAAGGTCCAGTAATACCCCACCATGACATCTACAACACTGTCCCATTAATCAGTACAAGGCCAGTAATGCCCAAACATGACAACTGCAACACTGTCACAGTTAATTAGAATAAGGTTCAGTAATGCCCCGTCATGACGTCTGCAAAACTGTCCCTGTCAATTAGTACAAGGTCCTGTAATGAACCACCATGACATCTGCAACACTGTCCCATAAATCAGTACAAGGCCAGTAATGCCCAAACATGACAACTGCAACACTGTCACAGTTAATTAGAATAAGGTTCAGTAATTCCCCGTCATGACGTCTGCAAAACTGTCCTTGTCAATTAGTACAAGGTCCTGTAATGAACCACCATGACATCTGCAACACTGTCCCGGTTAATCAGTACAAGGACCAGTAATACACTGCCATGACATCTGCAACACTGTCGCAGTTATTTGGTACAAGGTCCAGTAATGCCCCACCATGACATCAACACGCGGTCCGGTTAATTAGTGCAAGGTCCAGTAATGCCCGCCATGACATCTGCAACACTGTCCCGGTTAATTAGTACAAGCTCCAGTAATGCCCCACCATGACAACAGCAACACTGTCCCAGTTAATCAGTACAAGGTTCAGTAATGCACCACCATGACAACTGCAACACTGTCCTGGTTAATTAGAAGGTCCAGTAATGCCCCACCAAGACATCTGCAACACTGTCCCATTAATCAGTATAAGGTCCAGTAATGCCCCACCATGACAACTGCAAAACTGTCCTGGTTAATTAGTACAAGGTCCAGTAATGCCCCACAATGACATCTGCAACACTGTCCCAGTTAATCAGTACAAGGTTCAGTAATGCCCCACCATGACATCTGCAACACCAGCCCTGTTAATTAATGCAAAGACCAGTAATGCCCCCATGACATTTACAACACTGTCCCAGTTAATTGGTACATGGTCCAGTAATGCCCAACAAGACAACTGCAACACTGTCCCAGTTAATCAGTACAAGGTTCAGTAATGACCCACCATGACAACTGCAACACTGTCCTGGTTAATTAGTAGAAGGACCAGTAATGCCCCACCAAGACATCTGCAACACTGTCCCATTAATCAGTATAAGGTCCAGTAATGCCCCACCATAACAACTGCAACACTATCCCAGTTAATCAGCACAAGGTTAAGTAATGCCCCAAAATGACAACTGCAACACTGTCCTGGTTAATTATTACAAGGTCCAGAAATGCCCCGCAATGACATCTGCGACACTGTCCCGCTTAATAAGTACTAGGTCCGGTAATACTCCGCCATGACATCAGCAAAACTGTCCCTGTTAATAAGTACAAGGTCCAATAATGCCCCATCATGACATCTGCAACACTGTCCCGGTTAATTAGTACAAGGTCCAGTAATGCCCCGCCATGACATCTACAACACTGTCTCGGTTAATTTGAACAAGGTCAAGTAATGCCCCACCATGACAACTGCAACACTGTCCCAGTTAATCAGCACAAGGTTCAGTAATGCCCCACCATGACAACTGCAACACTCTCCTGGTTAATTAGTAAAGTTCAGTAATGCCCACCAAGCCATCTGCAACCTATCCCATTAATCAGTACAAGGTCAGTAATACCCACAAGACAACTGCAACACTGTGCAGTTAATCAGCACAAGGTCAGTAATGCTCCACCATGACAACTGCAATAATGTCCATGTTAATTGGTACAAGGTCAGTAATACCCCACCATGACATCTGCACGGTCCATTAATCAGTACAAGGTCCAGTAATGCCCCACCATGACAACTGCAACAATGTCCCAGTTAATCGGTACAAGGTCCAGTAATGCCCAACCATGACAACTGCAGCACTGTCACAGTTAATTAGAATAAGGTTCAGTAATGCCCATCATGACATAGCAAAACTGTCCCTGTTAATTAGCACAAGGTCCTGTAAAGAACCACCATCACATCTGCCACTGTCGGTTAATCAGTACAAGGACCAGTAATGCACTGCCATGACATTTGCAACACTGTCGCGGTTATTTGGTACTAACGTCCAGTAATGGCCGCCGCATGACATCTGTAACATTGTCGGTTAATTAATATGAGGCCCAGTAATGCCCAGCCATGACATCTGAAACACTGTCAAGGTTAATTAGTACAAGGTCGAGTAATGTCCCACAATGACAACTGCATCACTGTCCCAGTTAATCAGTACAAGGTCCAGTAATGCCCCACCACGGCAACTGCAAAACTGTTCTGGTTAATTAGTACAAGGTCCAGTAATGACCAAACAGACATCAGTAAAACTGTCCCAGTTAATCATTACAAGGTCCAGTAATGCCCCACCATGATATCAGCAATGCGGTCCGGTTAATTAGTGCAAGGTCAGTAATGCCCGCCGCTGACATCTGCAACACTGTCCTGGTTAATTAATACAAGGTCCAGTAATGCCCGCTAATGACATCTACGACACTGTCCATTAATAAGTACTAGATCGGTAATACTCCATCCATGACATCAACAAAACTGTCCCTGTTAATAAGTACAAGGTCCAATAATGCCCCATCATGACATCTGCAACACTGTCCCGGTTAATTAGTACAAGGTCCAGTAATGCCCCGCCATGACATCTACAACACTGTCTCGGTTAATTTGTACAAGGTCCAGTAATGCCCCACCATGACAACTGCAACACTCTCCTGGTTAATTAGTAGAAGTTCCAGAAATGCCCCACCATGACAACTGCAACACTATCCCAGTTAATCAGCAACAGGTTAAGTAATGCCCCAAAATGACAACTACAACACTGTCCTGGTTAATTAGTACTAGGTCCAGTAATGCCCCGCCATGACATCTGCGACACTGTCCCGCTTAATAAGTACTAGGTCTGGTAATGCCCCGCCATGACATCAGCAAAACTGTCCCGCTTAATTAGTACAAGGTCCAATAATGCCCCATCATGACATCTGCAACACTGTCCCGGTTAATTAGTACAAGGTCCAGTAATGCCCCACCATGACAACTGCAACACTGTCCCAGTTAATCAGCACAAGGTCCAGTAATGCCCCACCATGACAACTGCAATACTGTCCAGGTTAATTAGTACAAGGTCCAGTAATACCCCACCATGACAACTGCAACACTGTCCCTGTTAATCAGTACAAGGTCAAGTAATGCCCAACCATGACAACTGCAACACTGTCACAGTTAATTAGAATAAGGTTCAGTGATGCCCCGCCATGACATCTGCAAAACTGTCCCTGTTAATTAGTACAAGGTCCTGTAATGAACCACCATCACATCTGCAACACTGTCCCAGTTAATCAGCACAAGGACCAGTAATGCACTGCCATGACATCTGCAACACTGTCGCGGTTATTTGGTACAAGGTCCAGTAATGCCCCGCCATGACATCTGTAACATTGTCCCGGTTAATTAATATGAGGTCCAGTAATGCCCAGCCATGACATCTGAAACACTGTCCTGGTTAATTAGTACAAGGTCGGTAATGTCCCACTATGACAACTGCATCACTGTCCCAGTTAATCAGTACAAGGTCCAGTAATGCCCCACCATGACAACTGCAACACTGTTCTGGTTAATTAGTACAAGGTCCAGGAATGCCCAACCATGACATCAGTAAAACTGTCCCAGTTAATCATTACAAGGTCCAGTAATGCCCCACCATGACATCAGCAACGCGGTCCCGGTTAATTAGTGCAAGGTCCAGTAATGCCCAGCCATGACATCTGCAACACTGTCCCAGTTAATTAGTACAAGGTCCAGTAATGCCCCACCATGACAACTGCAACACTGTCCCAGATAATCAGTACAAGGTTCAGTAATGCCCCACCATGACAACTGCAACACTGTCCCAGTTAATCAGTACAAGGTTCAGTAATGCACCACCATGACAACTGCAACACTGTCCTGGTTAATTAGTAGAAGGTCCAGTAATGCCCCAACAAGACATCTGCAACACTGTCCCATTAATCAGTATAAGGTCCAGTAATGCCCCTCCATGACAACTGCAAAACTGTCCTGGTTAATTAGTACAAGGTCCAGTAATGCCCCACCATGACATCTGCAACACTGTCCCATTAATCAGTGCAAGGTCCAGTAATGCCCCACCATGACATCTGCAACACCAGCCTGTTAATTAGTACAAGGTCCAGTAATGCCCCACCATGACAACAGCAACACTGTCTTGGTTAAATAATACAAGGTCCTGTAATGCCCAACCATGACAACTGCAACACTGTCACAGTTAATCAGCACAAGGTTCAGTAATGCCCCACCATGACAACTGCAACACTGTCCTGGTTAATTAGTAGAAGTTCAAGTAATGCCCCACCAAGACATCTGCAACAATGTCCCAAAAATCAGTACAAGGTCCAGTAATGCCCTGCCATGACATCTGCAACATTGTAGCGGTTAATCAGAAGAAGGTCCAGTTATGCCCCGCCATGACATCTGCAACACTGTCCCGGTTAATTAGTACAAGGTCCAGTAATGCCCTGCCATGACATCTGCAACACAGTACCGGTTAATTAGTACAAGGTCCAGTAATGCCCCACCATGACAACTGCAACACTGTCCCAGTTAATCAGCACAAGGTACAGTAATGCCCCTCCATGACAACTGCAACACTGTCCTGGTTAATTAGTAGAAGTTCCAATAATGCCCCACAACGACATCTGCAACAATGTCCCAATAATCAGTACAAGGTCCAGTAATACCGCACCAAGACAACTGCAACACTGTGCCAGTTAATCAGCACAAGGTCCAGTAATGCTTCACCATGACAACTGCAATTCTGTCCAGGTTAATTAGTACAAGGTCCAGTAATACCCCACCATGACATCTACAACACTGTCCCATTAATCAGTACAAGGCCAGTAATGCCCAAACATGACAACTGCAACACTGTCACAGTTAATTAGAATAAGGTTCAGTAATGCCCCGTCATGACGTCTGCAAAACTGTCCCTGTCAATTAGTACAAGGTCCTGTAATGAACCACCATGACATCTGCAACACTGTCCCATAAATCAGTACAAGGCCAGTAATGCCCAAACATGACAACTGCAACACTGTCACAGTTAATTAGAATAAGGTTCAGTAATTCCCCGTCATGACGTCTGCAAAACTGTCCTTGTCAATTAGTACAAGGTCCTGTAATGAACCACCATGACATCTGCAACACTGTCGGTTAATCAGGTACAAGGACCAGTACACTACCATGACATCTGCAACACTGTCGCGATTATTTGGTACAAGGTCCAGTAATGCCCACCATGACATCAACTAGCGGTCCAGTTAATTAGTGCAAGGTCCAGTAATGCCCGCCATGACATCTGCAACACTGTCCGGTTAATTAGTACAAGCTCCAGTAATGCCCCAACATGACAACTGCAACACTGACCCAGTTAATCAGTACAAGGTTCAGTAATGCACCACCATGACAACTGCAACACTGTCCTGGTTAATTGGTAGAAGGTCAGTAATGCCCCACCAGACATCTGCAACACTGTCCATTAATCAGTATAAGGTTCAGTAATGCCCCACTCATGACAACTGCAAAACTGTCCTGGTTAATTAGTACAAGATCAAGTAATGCCCCATAATGACATCTGCAACACTGTCCCAGTTAATCAGTACAAGGTTCAGTAATCCCCACCATGACATCTGCAACACCAGCCCTGTTAATTAATGCAAAGACCAGTAATGCCCCGCCATGACATTTACAACACTGTCCCAGTTAATTAGTACATGGTCCAATAATGCCCAACAAAGACAACTGCAACACTGTCCCAGTTAATCAGTACAAGGTTCAGTAATGACCCACCATGACAACTGCAACACTGTCCTGGTTAATTAGTAGAAGGACCAGTAATGCCCCACCAAGACATCTGCAACACTGTCCCATTAATCAGTATAAGGTCCAGTAATGCCCCACCATAACAACTGCAACACTATCCCAGTTAATCAGCACAAGGTTAAGTAATGCCCCAAAATGACAACTGCAACACTGTCCTGGTTAATTATTACAAGGTCCAGAAATGCCCCGCAATGACATCTGCGACACTGTCCCGCTTAATAAGTACTAGGTCCGGTAATACTCCGCCATGACATCAGCAAAACTGTCCCTGTTAATAAGTACAAGGTCCAATAATGCCCCATCATGACATCTGCAACACTGTCCCGGTTAATTAGTACAAGGTCCAGTAATGCCCCGCCATGACATCTACAACACTGTCTCGGTTAATTTGAACAAGGTCAAGTAATGCCCCACCATGACAACTGCAACACTGTCCCAGTTAATCAGCACAAGGTTCAGTAATGCCCCACCATGACAACTGCAACACTCTCCTGGTTAATTAGTAGAAGTTCCAGTAATGCCCCACCAATACATCTGCAACACTATCCCATTAATCAGTACAAGGTCCAGTAATACCCCACCAAGACAACTGCAACACTGTGCCAGTTAATCAGCACAAGGTCCAGTAATGCTCCACCATGACAACTGCAATAATGTCCATGTTAATTAGTACAAGGTCCAGTAATACCCCACCATGACATCTGCAACACAGTCCCATTAATCAGTACAAGGTCCAGTAATGCCCCACCATGACAACTGCAACAATGTCCCAGTTAATCAGTACAAGGTCCAGTAATGCCCAACCATGACAACTGCAGCACTGTCACAGTTAATTAGAATAAGGTTCAGTAATGCCCCGCCATGACATATGCAAAACTGTCCCTGTTAATTAGCACAAGGTCCTGTAAAGAACCACCATCACATCTGCAACACTGTCCCGGTTAATCAGTACAAGGACCAGTAATGCACTGCCATGACATTTGCAACACTGTCGCGGTTATTTGGTACAACGTCCAGTAATGGCCCGCCATGACATCTGTAACATTGTCCCGGTTAATTAATATGAGGCCCAGTAATGCCCAGCCATGACATCTGAAACACTGTCAAGGTTAATTAGTACAAGGTCGAGTAATGTCCCACAATGACAACTGCATCACTGTCCCAGTTAATCAGTACAAGGTCCAGTAATGCCCCACCACGGCAACTGCAAAACTGTTCTGGTTAATTAGTACAAGGTCCAGTAATGACCAAACAGACATCAGTAAAACTGTCCCAGTTAATCATTACAAGGTCCAGTAATGCCCCACCGTGATATCAGCAATGCGGTCCCGGTTAATTAGTGCAAGGTCCAGTAATGCCCCGCCATGACATCTGCAACACTGTCCTGGTTAATTAATACAAGGTCCAGTAATGCCCCGCAATGACATCTGCGACACTGTCCCACTTAATAAGTACTAGATCCGGTAATACTCCGCCATGACATCAGCAAAACTGTCCCTGTTAATAAGTACAAGGTCCAATAATGCCCCATCATGACATCTGCAACACTGTCCCGGTTAATTAGTACAAGGTCCAGTAATGCCCCGCCATGACATCTACAACACTGTCTCGGTTAATTTGTACAAGGTCCAGTAATGCCCCACCATGACAACTGCAACACTCTCCTGGTTAATTAGTAGAAGTTCCAGAAATGCCCCACCATGACAACTGCAACACTATCCCAGTTAATCAGCAACAGGTTAAGTAATGCCCCAAAATGACAACTACAACACTGTCCTGGTTAATTAGTACTAGGTCCAGTAATGCCCCGCCATGACATCTGCGACACTGTCCCGCTTAATAAGTACTAGGTCTGGTAATGCCCCGCCATGACATCAGCAAAACTGTCCCGCTTAATTAGTACAAGGTCCAATAATGCCCCATCATGACATCTGCAACACTGTCCCGGTTAATTAGTACAAGGTCCAGTAATGCCCCACCATGACAACTGCAACACTGTCCCAGTTAATCAGCACAAGGTCCAGTAATGCCCCACCATGACAACTGCAATACTGTCCAGGTTAATTAGTACAAGGTCCAGTAATACCCCACCATGACAACTGCAACACTGTCCCTGTTAATCAGTACAAGGTCAAGTAATGCCCAACCATGACAACTGCAACACTGTCACAGTTAATTAGAATAAGGTTCAGTGATGCCCCGCCATGACATCTGCAAAACTGTCCCTGTTAATTAGTACAAGGTCCTGTAATGAACCACCATCACATCTGCAACACTGTCCCAGTTAATCAGCACAAGGACCAGTAATGCACTGCCATGACATCTGCAACATTGTCCCGGTTAATTAATATGAGGTCCAGTAATGCCCAGCCATGACATCTGAAACACTGTCCTGGTTAATTAGTACAAGGTCGAGTAATGTCCCACTATGACAACTGCATCACTGTCCCAGTTAATCAGTACAAGGTCCAGTAATGCCCCACCATGACAACTGCAACACTGTTCTGGTTAATTAGTACAAGGTCCAGGAATGCCCAACCATGACATCAGTAAAACTGTCCCAGTTAATCATTACAAGGTCCAGTAATGCCCACCATGACATCAGCAACGCTGTCCAGTTAATTAGTGCAAGGTCCAGTAATGCCCCGCCATGACATCTGCAACACTGTCCCAGTTAATTAGTACAAGGTCCAGTAATGCCCCACCATGACAACTGCAA
This sequence comes from Neoceratodus forsteri, assembly GCA_016271365.2. Lineage (NCBI taxonomy): Eukaryota > Metazoa > Chordata > Ceratodontiformes > Ceratodontidae > Neoceratodus > Neoceratodus forsteri. The sequence goes on along the minus strand of CM057449.1, from coordinate 4,664,673 downwards.
CACTGTCCCAGTTAATCAGTACAAGGTTCAGTAATGCACCACCATGACAACTGCAACACTGTCCCAGTTAATCAGTAGAAGGTCCAGTAATGCCCCACCAAGACATCTGCAACACTGTCCCAGTTAATCAGTATAAGGTCCAGTAAAGCCCCTCCATGACAACTGCAAAACTGTCCTGGTTAATTAGAACAAGGTCCAGTAATGCCCACCATGACATCTGCAACACTGTCCCATTAATCAGTGCAAGGTCCAGTAATGCCCACCATGACATCTGCAACACCAGCCTGTTAATTAGTACAAGGTCCAGTAATGCCCCACCATGACAACTGCAACACTGTCTTGGTTAAATAGTACAAGGTCCTGTAATGCCCAACCATGACAACTGCAACACTGTCACAGTCAATTAGAACAAGGTTCAGTATTGCCCCACCATGACAACTGCAACACTGTCCTGGTTAATTAGTAGAAGGTCTAGTAATGCCACCAAGACATCTGAAACACTGTCCCATTAATCAGTACAAGGTCCAGTAATGCCCCACCAAGACAACTGCAACTCTGACCCAGTTATTCAGCACTAGGTCCAGTACTGCCCCACCATGACAACTGCAACACTGTCCTGGTTAATTAGTACAAGGTAAAATAATGCCACACCATGACATCTGCAACACTGTCCCATTAATCAGTACAAGGTCCAGTAATGCCCCACCATGACAACTGCAACACTGTCTTGGTTAAATAGTACAAGGTCCTGTAATGCCCATCCATGACAACTGCAACACTGTCGCAGTTAATTAGATCACGGTTCAGTAATTCCCCGCCATGACATCTGCAAAACTGTCCCTGTTAATTAGTACAAAGTCTAGTAATGCCCCACCATGACATCTGCAACACTGTCCCGGTTAATCAGTACCAGGTCAGGTAAGACTCCACCATTACATCTGCAAAACTGTCCCGGTTAATTAGTACAAGGTCCAGTAATGCCCTGCCATGACATCTGCAACACAGTCCCGGTTAATTAGTACAAGGTCCAGTAATGCCCCACCATGACAACTGCAACACTGTCCCAGTTAATCAGCACAAGGTTCAGTAATGCCCCACCATGACAACTGCAACACTGTCCTGGTTAATTAGTAGAAGTTCAAGTAATGCCCCACCAAGACATCTGCAACAATGTCCCAAAATCAGTACAAGGTCCAGTAATGCCCTGCCATGACATCTGCAACATTGTACCGGTTAATCAGAAGAAGGTCCAGTTATGCCCCGCCATGACATCTGCAACACTGTCCCGGTTAATTAGTACAAGGTCCAGTAATGCCCTGCCATGACATCTGCAACACAGTACCGGTTAATTAGTACAAGGTCCAGTAATGCCCCACCATGACAACTGCAACACTGTCCCAGTTAATCAGCACAAGGTACAGTAATGCCCCTCCATGACAACTGCAACACTGTCCTGGTTAATTAGTAGAAGTTCAATAATGCCCCCTAGCGACATCTGCAACAATGTCCCAATAAATGATGCAAAGGTCCAGTAATACCGCATCAAGACAACTGCAACACTGTGCCAGTTAATCAGCACAAAGGTCCAGTAATGCTTCACCATGACAGCTGCAATTCTGTCAGGTTAATTGGTACAAGGTCCAGTAATACCCCACCATGACATCTACAACACTGTCCATTAATCAGTACAAGGCCAGTAATGCCCAAACATGACAACTGCAACACTGTCACAGTTAATTAGAATAAGGTTCAGTAATTCCCCGTCATGACGTCTGCAAAACTGTCCTTGTCAATTAGTACAAGGTCCTGTAATGAACCACCATGACATCTGCAACACTGTCCATAAATCAGTACAAGGCCAGTAATGCCAAACTGACAACTGCAACACTGTCACAGTTAATTAGAATAAGGTTCAGTAATTCCCCGTCATGACGTCTGCAAAACTGTCCTTGTCAATTAGTACAAGGTCCTGTAATGAACCACCATGACATCTGCAACACTGTCCCGGTTAATCAGTACAAGGACCAGTAATACACTGCCATGACATCTGCAACACTGTCGCAGTTATTTGGTACAAGGTCCAGTAATGCCCCACCATGACATCAGCAACGCGGTCCCGGTTAATTAGTGCAAGGTCCAGTAATGCCCATCGACATCTGCAACACTGTCGGTTAAAATACAAGCTCCAGTAATGCCCCAACATGACAACTGCAACACTGACCCAGTTAATCAGTACAAGGTTCAGTAATGCACCACCATGACAACTGCAACACTGTCCTGGTTAATTAGTAGAAGGTCCAGTAATGCCCCACCAAGACATCTGCAACACTGTCCCATTAATCAGTATAAGGTCCAGTAATGCCCCACCATGACATCTGCAAAACTGTCCTGGTTAATTAGTACAAGATCAAGTAATGCCCCATAATGACATCTGCAACACTGTCCCAGTTAATCAGTACAAGGTTCAGTAATGCCCCACCATGACATCTGCAACACCAGCCCTGTTAATTAATGCAAAGACCAGTAATGCCCCGCCATGACATTTACAACACTGTCCCAGTTAATTAGTACATGGTCCAGTAATGCCCAACAAAGACAACTGCAACACTGTCCCAGTTAATCAGTACAAGGTTCAGTAATGACCCACCATGACAACTGCAACACTGTCCTGGTTAATTAGTAGAAGGACCAGTAATGCCCCACCAAGACATCTGCAACACTGTCCCATTAATCAGTATAAGGTCCAGTAATGCCCCACCATAACAACTGCAACACTATCCAGTTAATCAGCACAAAGGTTAAGTAATGCGAAATGTAACTGCAACACTGTCCTGGTTAATTATTACAAGGTCCAGAAATGCCCCAATGACATCTGCGACACTGTCCGCTTAATAAGTACTAGGTCGGTATTACTCCGCCATGACATCAACCAAAACTGTCCCTGTTAATAAGTACAAGGTCAATAATGCCCCATCATGACATCTGCAACACTGTCCGGTTAATTAGTACAAGGTCCAGTAATGCCCGCCATGACATCTACAACACTGTCTCGGTTAATTTGAACAAAGGTCAAGTAATGCCCCACCATGACAACTGCAACACTGTCCCAGTTAATCAGCACAAGGTTCAGTAATGCCCCACCATGACAACTGCAACACTCTCCTGGTTAGTGTAGAAGTTCCAGTAATGCCCACCAACACATCTGCAACACTATCCCATTAATCGAGTACAAGGTCAGTAATACCCCACCAGACAACTGCAACACTGTGCCAGTTAATCAGCACAAGGTCCAGTAATGCTCCACCATGACAACTGCAATAATGTCCTATTGAATTAGTACAAGGTCAAGTAATACCCACCATGACATCTGCAACACAGTCCATTAATCAGTACAAGGTCCAGTAATGCCCCACCATGACAACTGCAACAATGTCCCAGTTAATCAGTACAAGGTCCAGTAATGCCCAACCATGACAACTGCAACACTGTCACAGTTAATTAGAATAAGGTTCAGTAATGCCCCGCCATGACATATGCAAAACTGTCCTGTTAATTAGCACAAGGTCCTGTAAAGAACCACCATCACATCTGCAACACTGTCCCGGTTAATCAGTACAAGGACCAGTAATGCACTGCCATGACATTTGCAACACTGTCGCGGTTATTTGGTACAAGGTCCAGTAATGCCCGCCATGACATCTGTAACACTGTCCCGGTTAATTAATATGAGGCCCAGTAATGCCCAGCCATGACATCTGAAACACTGTCAGAGTTAATTGGTACAAGGTCATAATGTCCCCACATGACAGCTGCAACACTGTCCAGTTAATCAGTACAAGGTTCAGTAATGACCCACCACGGCAACTGCAACACTGTCTGGTTAATTGGTAGAAGGACCAGTAATGCCAAACAAGACATCAGTAAAACTGTCCCAGTTAATCAGTATAAGGTCCAGTAATGCCCCACCATGATATCAGCAATGCGGTCCCGGTTAATTAGTGCAAGGTCCAGTAATGCCCCGCCATGACATCTGCAACACTGTCCTGGTTAATTAGTACAAGGTCCAGTAATGCCCCGCAATGACATCTGCGACACTGTCCCGCTTAATAAGTACTAGATCCGGTAATACTCCGCCATGACATCAGCAAAACTGTCCCTGTTAATAAGTACAAGGTCCAATAATGCCCCATCATGACATCTGCAACACTGTCCCGGTTAATTAGTACAAGGTCCAGTAATGCCCCGCCATGACATCTACAACACTGTCTCGGTTAATTTGTACAAGGTCAAGTAATGCCCCACCATGACAACTGCAACACTGTCCCAGTTAATCAGCACAAGGTTCAGTAATGCCCCACCATGACAACTGCAACACTCTCCTGGTTAATTAGTAGAAGTTCCAGTAATGCCCCACCAAGACATCTGCAACACTGTCCCATTAATCAGTACAAGGTCCAGTAATACCCCACCAAGACAACTGCAACACTGTGCCAGTTAATCAGCACAAGGTCCAGTAATGCCCCACCATGACAACTGCAATAATGTCCATGTTAATTAGTACAAGGTCCAGTAATACCCCACCATGACATCTGCAACACAGTCCCATTAATCAGTACAAGGTCCAGTAATGCCCCACCATGACAACTGCAACAATGTCCCAGTTAATCAGTACAAGGTCCAGTAATGCCCAACCATGACAACTGCAACACTGTCACAGTTAATTAGAATAAGGTTCAGTAATGCCCCGCCATGACATATGCAAAACTGTCCCTGTTAATTAGCACAAGGTCCTGTAAAGAACCACCATCACATCTGCAACACTTCATGGTTGGGCATTTCTGGACCTTATACTGATTAACCGTGACAGTGTTATAGATCTTATAGTGGGGCATTAGCAGATCCTGAACTAATTAACCAGAACATTGTTTCACATGTCGTGGTGGGGCAATACTTGACCTTCTACTAATTAACCGGGACACTGTTGCAGATGTCATTGTGGGGCATTACCAGACCTTGTCCTGATTAACCGGGACAGTGTTGCAGATGTCTTGGCGGGGCATTACTGGACCTTGTACTAATTAACAGGGACAGTTTTGCAGATCTCATTGTGGGATATTACTGGTCCTTGTACTAATTAACCGGGACAGTGTTGCAGATTTCTTGGTGGGGAATTCCCGGACCTTGTTCTGAATAACTGGGACAGTGTTGCAGACGTCATGGTGAAGCATTACTGGAGTTTGTATTGATTAACTGAGACAGTGTTACTGATATCATTGCGGGGCATTACTGGACCTTGTATTAATTAATCGGAAAGTGTTGCAGATGTCTTGATGGGACATAACGGGACATTTCATGGATTAACTGGCACAGTGTTGCAGATATCATGGAGGGGCATAACCGGAGCTTGTACTTAATAAGCGGGACTGTGTTGCAGATGTCATGGCGGGGCATTATTGGACCTTGTTCTGATTAACCGGGACAATGTTATGGATGTCTTGACGGAGCTTTACTGGACCTTGTACTAATTAACCAGGACACTGTTTCAGATGTCATGGCGGGGCATTACTGTTCCATGAACTAATAAAATGGAAGAGTGTTGCAGATGTCATAGCAGGGCATTACTGGACCTTCTCCTGATTAAATGGGACAGTGTTGTAGATGTCATGGTGGAGCATTACTGGACCTTGTATTGGTTAACCAGGGCAGTGTTGCCTATGTCATGGTGGGGCATTACTGGACCCAGTAATAATTAACCAAGACAGTGCTACAGATGTTTTGGCGGGGCATTACGGTACCTTGTACTGATTAACCGGGACAGTATTGCAGATGTCATGGTGAGGCATTACTGGACCTTGTACTAATTAATCGGGACAGTGTTGCAGAAGTCATGGCGGTCCATTACTGGACCTTGTATTTATTAACCGGGACAGTGTTGCAGATGTCATGGCGTTGCATTACCGGACCTTGAACTAATTAACCGGGACTGTGGTGCAGAAGTCCTGTCGGGGCATTACTGGACCTTGTAATTATTAACCGGGACAGTGTTGCAGAAGTCATGGCGAGGCATTACTGGACCTTTTACTAATTAACCGGGACAATTTTGCAGAAGTCATAGTGAGGCATTACTGGACCTTGTCCTAATTAACTGAGAAAGTGTTGGGGGTGTCATGGTGGGGGTATTACGAGACCTTGTACTGGTTAATCAGGACAGTGTTGCAGAAGTCTTAGTGGGGCATTACCGGACATTGTACTGATTAACTTAGACAGTGTTGCAGATGTGTTGGTGAGGCATTACTGGACCTTGTACTGATATACCGGGACAGTGTTGCAGATGTCATGGTGAGGCATTACTTGACCCTGTAGTAATTAACCGGGACCCTGTTATAGATGTTATGTTGGGGCATAACTAGACTTTGGACTAATTATCCCGGACAGGGTTGCAGATGTCATGGTGGGGCATTAACAGACCTTGTACTAATTAACCTGGGCAGTGTTGTAGATGTCAAGGTGGAGCTTTACTGGACCTTGTATTGATTAACCACGACTGTGTTGCAGATGTCATGGCGGAGCATTACTGGAACTTGTACTGATTAACTGCGACAGTGTTGCAGATCTCATGGTGGTGCATTACTGGACACTGTACTAATTAACCGGGAAAGTGTTGCAGATGTCAAGGTGGGGCATTTCTGGACCTTGTACTGATTAACTGGGACAGAGTTGCAGATGTTACGTTGGGGCATTACTGGACTTTGTACTGATTAACAGGGAAAGTGTTGCCGATGTCATAGCGGGGCATTACTGGACCTCGTACTAATTAACCTGGACAGTGTTGCAGAAGTCATGGCGGGGCATTACTGGACCTTGTATTGATTAACCGGGGCAGTATTGCAGATGTTATGGCGGGGCATTACTGGACCTTGTACTAATTAACTGGGACAGTGTTGCAGAAGTCTTGGTGGGGCATTACTGGACGTTGTACTTATTAACCTGAAAAGTGTTGCAGATGTCAAGGAGGGGCATTATGGGACCTTGTACTGATTAACCAGGACAGTGTTGCAGATTTCATGGTGGGGCATTACCGGACCTTATACTGATTAACCGTGAAAGTGTTATAGATCTTATAGTGGGGCATTAGTAGACCCTGAACTAATTAACCAGGACATTGTTTCAGATGTCGTTGTGGGGCAATACTAGACCTTCTACTAATTAACCGGGACAGTGTTTCAGATGTAATGGTGGGGCATTACCAGACCTTGTACTAATTATCCGGTACAGTGTTGCAGATGTCATTGTGGGGCATTACCAGACCTTGTCCTGAATAACCGGGACAGTGTTGCAGATGTCTTGGCGTGGCATTACTGGACCTTGTACTGATTAACCAGAACAGTGTTGCAGATGTCATGGCGGGGCATTACTGGACCTTGTACTAATTAACCTGGACAGTGTTGCCAATTTCATTCTGAGGCATTACCAGACCTTGTAGTAATTATCTGGGACAGTGTTGCAGATGTCATGGCGGGGCATTACTGGACCTTGTACTTATTAACCGTGACAGTCTTACAGATGTCAAGATGTGGCAATTGCTGGATCTTGTACTGTTTAACTGGAACAGTGTTGCAAATGTCTTGGTGAGGCATTACTGGACCTTGTCCTGATTAACTGGGACAGTTTTGCAGATGTAATGATGAGGCAATACTTGACCTCGTACTGATTAACCGGGGCAGTGTTGCAGATGTCATGGTGGGGCATTACTGGACCTTGTACTAATTAACCGGGGAAAGTGTTGCAGATGTCATGATGGGGCATTACGGGACCTTGTACTGATTAACCGGGGCAGTATTGCAGATGTCATGGTGGGGCATTACGGGACCTTGTTCAGATTTACTGGGACAGGGTTGCCGACGTCATGGTGGGGCATTTCTGGACCTTGTACTAATTAATCTGCAAAGTGTTGCAGATGTCATGATGGGGCTCTATGGTACCTTGTACTGATTAACCTGGACAGTGTTGCAGATATCATGGTAGGGCATTAGCGGAACTTTTACTTATTAAGCGGGACAGTGTTGCAGTGTCATGGCAGGGCATTAACAGACTTTGTACTGATTAAGCTGGACAGTGTTGCAGATGTTGTGGAGATGCATTACTGGGCCTTGTACTGATTAACAGGGACAGTGTTGCAGATGTCATGGTGGATCATTACTGGACCTTGTACTAATTAACTGGGAAAATGTTGCTGATGTCATCGCGGGGGCATTATTGGACCTTGTATTGATTAACCGGGACAGTGTTGCAGATGTCATGGTGGGGCATTACCGGACCTTATACTGATTAACTATGAAAGTGTTATAGATCTTATAGTGGGGCATTAGTAGACCCTGAACTAATTAACCAGGACATTGTTTCAGATGTCGTGGTCTGGCAATACTAGACCTTTTACTAATTAACCTGGACAGTGTTTCAGATGTAATGGTGGGGCATTACCAGACCTTGTACTAATTATCCGGTAGAGTGTTGCAGATGTCATTGTGGGGCATTACCAGACTTTGTCCTGAATAACCGGGACAGTGTTGCAGATGTCTTGGCGGGGCATTACTGGACCTTGTACTTATTAACAGGGACAGTTTTGCAGATGTAATGGTGGGTCATTACTGGACCTTGTACTAATTAACAGGGACAGTTTTGTAGATGTCATGGTGGGGCATTACTGGACCTTGTACTGATTAACAGGGACAGTGTTGCAGATGTCATGGTGGGACATTTCTGGACCTTTTAAAGATTAACTGGGACAGTGATGCAGATGTCATGCTGAGACATTACTGGACCTTGTACTAATTAACCGGGACAGTGTTGCAGATGTCATGGCGGGGCATTACTGGACCTTGTACTGATTAACTGGGACAGTGTTGCAGATGTCATGGTGGGGAATTACCGGACCCTGTACTGAATAACTGGGACAGTGTTGCATACGTCATGGTGGAGCATTACCGGAGCTTGTACTAATTAAGCAGGACAGAGTTGCAGATGTCATGGCGGGGCATTACCGGACCTTGTACATAATAAGCGGGACTGTGTTGCAGATGTCATGGCGGAGAATTATTGGACTTTGTTCTGATTAACTGGGACAATGTTAGGGATCTCTTGGCGGAGCTTTACTGGACCTTGTACTAATTCATCGGGACAGTGTTTCAGATGTCATGGCGGGGTATTACTGCACCTTGAACTAATAAAATGGGATAGTGCTGCAGATGTGATAGCAGGGCATTACTGGACCTTCTACTGATTAAATTGGACAGTGTTGTAGATGTCATGGTGGAGCATTACTGGACCTTGTATTGATTAACCGGGACAGGGTTGCCGACGTCATGGCGAGGCATTTCTGGACCTTGTACTATTTAATCAGTAAAGTGTTGCAGATGTCATGATGATGCTATATGGGACCTTGTACTGATTAACCGGGACACTGTTGCAGATATCGTAGTGGGCCATTACCGGAGCTTTTATTTATTAAGCGGGACAGTGTAGTAGATGTCATGGCGGGGCATTACCAGATCTTGTACTGATTAAGCTGGACAGTTGTGCAGATGTCGTGGCGGTGTATTACTGGGCCTTGTACTGATTAACGGGGACAGTGTTGCAGATGTCATGGCGGGGCATTACTGGACCTTGTACTTACTAACCGTGACAGTCTTGCAGACGTCATGATGTGGCAATTGCTGGATCTTGTACTGTTTAACTGGAACAGTGTTGCAAATGTCTTGGTGCGGCATTACTGGACCTTGTCCTGATTAACTGGGACAGTTTTGCAGATGTAATGATGGAGCAATACTGGACCTCGTACTGATTAACTGGGACAGTGTTACAGATGTAAAGGTGGAGCATTACTGGACCTTGTATTTGTTAACTGAGACAGTGTAGCAGATGTCATGGTGGGGCATTACTGGACCTTGTACTAATTAACTGGGAAAGTGTTGCAGATGTCATGATGGGGCATTACGGGACCTTGTACTGATTAACCAAGATAGTGTTGCAGATGTCATGGCAGACCATTGCTGGACCTTTTACTGATTAACCTGGACAGTCTTGCAGATGTCATGGCCAGGCATTACGGGAACTTTTACTTATTGAGCGGGACAGTGTTGCAGATGTCATGGCAGGGCATTAACAAACCTTGTACTGATTAAGCGGGACAGTGTTGCAGATGTCATTGCAGGGCATTAACAGACCTTGTACTGATTAAGCTGGACAGTGTTGCAGATGTCGTGGAGGTGCATTACTGGACCTTGTACTAATTAACTGGGACAGTGCTGCAGATGTCATCGTGGGGCATTATTGGACCTTGTATTGATTAACCGAGACAGTGTTGCAGATGTCATGGTGGGGCATTACTGGACCTAGTACTAATTAACCAGGACAGTGTTGCAGATGTCATCATGGGGCATTATTGGACCTTGTATTGAATAACCGGGACAGTGTTACAGATGCCATGGTGTGGCATTACTGAACCTTGTTCTGATTAACTGGGACAGTTTTGCAGATGTCATGGCGGGGCATTACTGGACCTTGTACTGATTAACCGGGACAGTGTTGCAGATGACGTATCAGGGCATTACTGGACCTTGTACTGATTAACCGGGACAGTGTTGTAGAAGTCCTGGCAGGGCATTATTGGACCTTGTATTGATTAACTGGGACAGTGTTGCAGATGTCATGGTGGGGCATTACTGGATCTTGTACTGATTAACCAGGACAGGGTTGCCGACGTCATGGCGGGGTATTATTGGACTATGTACTAATAAATCTGCAAAGTGTTGCAGATGTCTTGATGGGGCTCTATGATAAATTGTACTGATTAACCGGGACAGAGTTGCAGATGTCATGGTGGGGCATTACTGGACCTTGTACTTATTAACCGTGACAGTCTTGCAGATGTCATGATCGGGCAATTGCTGGATCTTCTACTGTTTAACTGGAACAGTGTTGCAAATATCATGGTGAGGCATTCCTGGACCTTGTCCTGATTAACTGAGACAGTGTAGCAGATGTCAAGGCTGGGCATTACTGGACCTTGTACTAATTAACCGAGGCAGTGTTGCAGATGTCATGGTGGTGCATTACTGGACCTTGTACTGATTAATTGAGACAGTGTTGCTGATGTCATGGTGGGGCGTTACTGGACCTTTTAATAATTAACTGGGTCAGTGTTGCAGATGTCATGGTGGGGCATTACTGGTCCTTGTACTAATTATCCGAGACAGTTTTGCAGATGTCATGGCTCTGCATTAGTGGACCTTGTATTGATTAACTGGAACAGTGTTGCAGATGTCCTGGTGGAGCATTACTGGAAATTGTATTGATTAACCGGGACAGTGTTGCAGATGTCATGATGGGGCTTTACCGGACTTTGTTCTGATTAACCAGGACAGTGCTGCAGATGTCATGGTGGGGAAATTCTGGACCTTGTAGAAATTAACCGAGACAGTGTTATAGATGTCATAGTGGGGCAATACTGGACCCTGTACTAATTAACCAGGACAGTGTTGCAGATGTCATGGTGGGGCATTACTGGATCTTGTACTGATTAACTCAGGCAGTGTTGCAGATGTCATGGTGGGGCATTACTGGACCTTGTACTGATTAACCGGGACAGTGTTGCAGATGTCATGGTGTGGCATTTCTGGACCTTGTACTAAATAACTGGGACAGTGTAGCAGATGTCATTGTGAGGCATTACTTCACCTTGTACTAATTAACTGGGACAGTTTTGCAGATGTCATGGCAGGGCATTACTGGACATTGTACTGATTAACCAGGACAGTGTTACAGATGTCATCGTGGGGCATTACTGGACCTTGTACTAATTAACAGGGAGAGTGTTACAGATGTCATGGCAGGGCATTACTGGACCTTGTACTGATTAACTGGGACTGTGTTGCAGATGTCATGGTGGGGCATTACTGGACCTTGTAGTAATTTTCCGAGACAGTGTTATAGATGTCAAGGTGGGGCTATACTGGACCTTGTACTAATTAACCAGGACAGTGTAGCAGATGTCATGTGGAGCGTTACTGAGCCTTGTACTGATTAACAGGGACAGTGTATCAGATGTCATGGCTGGGCAATACTGGACCTTGTACAAATTAGCCAGGACTGTGTTGCAGACATCATGGTGGGGCATTACTAGATCTTGTATTGATTAATCGGGGCAGTTTTGCAGATGTCATGGCAGGGCATTACTGGACCTTGTACTGATTAACTGTGACAGTGTTACAGATTTCATGGTGGGTCATTACTGGACATTGAACTGATTAACCGGGACAGTGTTGCAGATGACATATCAGGGCATTACTGGACCTTGTACTGATTAACCGGGACTGTGTTGCAGATGTCATGGTGGGGCATTACTGGACCTTGTACTGATTAACCGGGACAGTGTTGCAGATGTTATGGCGTGTCATTACTGGACCTTGTACTAATTAAAAAGGACAGTGTTGTAGAAGTCCTGGCGGGGCATTATTGGACCTTGTATTGATTAACTGGGACAGTGTTGCAGATGTCATGGTGGGGCATTACTGGATCTTGTACTGATTAACCAGGACAGGGTTGCCGACGTCATGGCGGGGTATTATTGGACTATGTACTAATTAATCTGCAAAGTGTTGCAGATGTCTTGATGGGGCTCTATGATACATTGTACTGATTAACCGGGACAGAGTTGCAGATGTCATGGTGGGGCATTACTGGACCTTGTACTTATTAACCGTGACAGTCTTGTAGATGTCATGATCGGGCAATTGCTGGATCTACTACTGTTTAACTGGAACAGTGTTGCAAATGTCATGGTGAGGCATTACTGGACCTTGTCCTGATTAACTGAGACAGTGTAGCAGATGTCATGGCGGGGCATTACTGGACTTTGTTCTAATTAACCGGGACAGTGTTGCAGATGTCATGATCGGGCAATTGCTGGATCTTCTACTGTTTAACTGGAACAGTGTTGCAAATGTCATGGTGAGGCATTACTGGACCTTGTCCTGATTAACTGAGACAGTGTAGCAGATGTCATGACGGGGCATTACCGGACCATGTTCTGATTAACCGGGACAGTGCTAGGGATGTCTTGGCTTGCCATTACTGGATCTTGTACTAATTAACCGGGACAGTGTTGCAGATGTCATGGCGGGGCATTACTGCACCTTGAACTAATGAACCAGGACAGTGTTGCAGATGTCATAGCGGGCATTACTGGACCTTCTACTGATTAAATGGGACAGTGTTCTAGATGTCATGGTGGAGCATTACTGGACATTGTATTGATTAACCAGGACTGTGTTGCAGATGTCATGGTGGAGCATTACTGGACTTTGTACTAATTAACTGAGACAGTGTAGCATATGTCATGGCGGGGCATAACTGGACCTTGTAGTGATTAACCCGGACAGTATTACAGATTTCATGGTGGGGCATTATTGTACCTTGTACTGATTAACCGGGGCTGTTTTACTGATGTCATTGCGGGGCATTACTGGACCTTATACTGATTAACCAAGACAGTGTTACAGATGTCATTGTGGGGCATTACTGGACCTTGTACTGATTAACCTGGACAGTGTTACAGATGTCATTGTGGGGCATTACTGGACCTTGTACTGATTATCCGGGAAAGTGTTGCTGATGTCATGGCGGGGCATTACTGGACGTTGTACTGATTAACTGGGACTGTGTTGCAGATGTCATGGTGGGGCATTACTGGACCTTGTAGTAATTTTCCGAGACAGTGTTATAGATGTCAAAGTGGGGCTATACTGGATCTTCTACTGATTAACAGGGACAGTGTATCAGATGTCATGGCTGGGCATTACTGGACCTTGTACAAATTAGCCAGGACTGTGTTGCAGACGTCATGGTGGGGCATTACTAGATCTTGTACTGATTAATCGGGGCAGTTTTGCAGATGTCATGGCAGGGCATTACTGGACCTTTTACTGATTAACTGTGACAGTGTTACAGATTTCATGGTGGGTCATTACTGGACCTTGTACTGATTAACCGGGACAGTGTTGCAGATGACGTATCAGGGCATTACTGGACCTTGTACTGATTAACTGGGACTGTGTTGCAGATGTCATGGTGGGGCATTACTGGACCTTGTACTGATTAACCGGGACAGTGTTGCAGATATCATGGCGTGTCATTACTGGACCTTGTACTAATTAAAAAGGACAGGGTTGCCGACGTCATGGCGGGGTATTATTGGACTATGTACTAATTAATCTGCAAAGTGTTGCAGATGTCTTGACGGGGCTCTATGATACATTGTACTGATTAACCGGGACAGAGTTGCAGATGTCATGGCGGGGCATTACTGGACCTTGTACTTATTAACCGTGACAGTCTTGCAGATGTCATAATCGGGCAATTGCTGGATCTTCTACTGTTTAACTGGAACAGTGTTGCAAATGTCATGGTGAGGCATTACTGGACCTTGTCCTGATTAACTGAGACAGTGTAGCAGATGTCAAGGCTGGGCATTACTGGACCTTGTACTAATTAATCGAGGCAGTGTTGCTGATATCATGGTGGTGCATTACTGTACCTTTTAATAATTAACTGGGTCAGTGTTGCAGATGTCATGGTGGGGCATTACTGGACCTTGTACTAATTAACCGAGACAGTTTTGCAGATGTCATGGCTCTGCATTAGTGGATCTTGTATTGATTAACTGGGACAGTGTTGCAGATGTCCTGGTGGAGCATTACTGGAAATTGTATTGATTAACCCGGACAGTGTTGCAGATGTCATGATGGGGCTTTACCGGACTTTGTTCTGATTAACCAGGACAGTGCTGCAGATGTCATGGTGGGGAAATTCTGGACCTTGTAGAAATTAACCAAGACAGTGTTATAGATGTCATAGTGGGGCCACAGTGTTATAGATGTCATAGTGGGGCATTACTGGACCCTGTACTGATTAACCCGGACAGTGTTGCAGATGTCATGGTGGAGCATTACTGGACCTTGTATTGATTAACCTGGACAGTGTTGCACATGTCTTGGTGGGGCATTACTGGACCTTTTACTGATTAACCAGGACTGTGTTGCAGATGTCATGGTGTGGCATTTCTGGACCTTGTACTAAATAACTGGGACAGTGTAGCAGATGTCATTGTGAGGCATTACTTCACCTTGTACTAATTAACTGGGACAGTTTTGCAGATGTCATGGCAGGGCATTACTGGACATTGTACTGATTAACCAGGACAGTGTTACAGATGTCATCGTGGGGGCATTACTGGACCTTGTACTAATTAACAGGGAGAGTGTTACAGATGTCATGGCAGGGCATTACTGGACCTTGTACTGATTAACTGGTACTGTATTGCAGATGTCATGGTGGGGCATTACTGGACCTTGTAGTAATTATCCGAGACAGTGTTATAGATGACAAGGTGGGGCAATACTGGACCTTATACTAATTAACAGGGACAGTGTTGCAGATGTCATGGTGGGGCATTTCTGAACCTTGTACTGATTAACAGGGACAGTGTTTCAGATGTCATGGCTGGGCAATACTGGACCTTCTACAAATTAGCCAGGACAGTGTTGCAGATGTCATGGTAGTGCATTACTAGATCTTGTATTGATTAACTGGGACAGTGTTGCTGATGTCATGGTGGGGCATTACCAGACCTTGTACTGATTAACCAGGACAGTGTTACAGATTTCATGGTGGGGCATTACTGGATCTTGTACTAATTAACTGGGTCAGTGTTGCAGATGTCATGGTGGGGCATTATCGGACCTTCTACTAATTAACTGGGACTGTATTGTAGATGTCGTGGTGTGGCATTACTGGAGCTTTTACTGATTACCCGGAACAGTTTTTAGATGTCATGGCAGGGTATTACTTGACTTTGTACTGATTAACCAGGACAGTTTTGCAGATGTCATGGCGGGGTATTATTGGACCTAGTACTGATTAACTGGTTCAGTGTTGCAGATGCCATGGTAGGGCATTACCGGACCTTGTACTAATTAACCGTGACAGTGTTGCAGATGTAATGGTGGGGCATTACTGGACCTTGTACTGATTAACCGGGACTGTATTGCTGATATTATGGTGGGGCATTTCTGGACCTTGTACTAATTAACCGAGACAGTGTTGCAGATGTCATGTCAAATGATCACCTGTGGACCAGTGATCACCATACTGTGTGGTTCAGTAAAAGGACTGCAGTGTACTCAAACCACAGAAAGACAAGGTGGCTAGGAAGGAAATTACAAAACAGCTAGCATTTAGGAGGTATCATAGGAAAGAGGAAAATAGGGAGCTGTAGCAGGAAAAACAGCAGGAAGCAGAGAATCAGTTAGGAGTGGAAGGGGGCAAAGAGAGGAGAAAATAGCCCAGGAGGTAAAGAAAGGAGACAAGGCATGTTAAAGTATTTTGCTCCCACTGGCCATTTTGGGTTGGATCTTTCAATGGATGTTTCTGACACCATATGGCATCTATGTGAACAAATGCGTTATATGTAAGCAAAATGAAAAGGACCAGGGGAGGTAATGTAAGATGCAGAAGGGAAGTGGGTATTGTTTGGAGGTAGAGCCAAACAAAAGCAGGCATCTTGAACAAATGCTTTTGTTCAGTGTTCATGGAAGATAGGTAAGGAGAGAAGCCACAGAAAAGTGATAGAAGCATCAGAGAAAGGGAGAAGGACACTAGTCCATTTACAGAGGAGAGAGTTATAAAGTAACTCGCAAATCTGAAAGTGAAAAAAGCAATGGGGCCAGACAGGATCCATCCAAGCATACTGAGAAAACCCAGGGAGGTGCTGGCTGCACCTCCGACAGTCCTGTTCAACCTGTCACTGCAGAAGGGTGAGGTTCTAAGGGACGTGAGGAAGGCTGATGTAGTCACACTTCACAAACATGGTAGTAGGAAAGAGGCCGGCAACTACAGGCCAGTCAACCTGACATCAGTGTGGGGAAATTACTGGAATCACTAGTGGAATATCTTGACTCTAGTAGCTTACAGGACCCAAGACCATATGGATTCATGGGGGAACTCTTGTCAAAACAATCTAATAGTCTTCTTTGACTGGGTGATCAGGAAGGGGTGGTGGATGTGGCCTACCTATATTTTAGCAAGGTCTTTAACACTGTTCCACAGAGGAGATTAGTCAGCAAGCTGGGTAGCCTAGGACTGGCACCAAAGGTGGTAAACTGGGTAAAAAATTGGCTTAGGAATAGGAGAAGGAGGGTGGTGGCAAATGGAGTTAAAGGAAGGGTGACCAGTGTGGTTCCTCAGGGATCTGTACTGTGACTGGTCCTCTATAATATCTTCATTAGTAACATTGCAGAGGGGCTGAAGGGAAAGATCTGTTTAAGATATTTGCAGATGACACTAAAACCTGCAACAGGGTAGACACTCCAGGGTGGTAGAAATAAGTGAGAGGGGATCTGAAATTATTAGAGTAGTGGTCAAGGGTATGGTGAATGGGCTTTGATACAAAGAAGTCAAATCATGCACTTGAAGTAGAGAAACCCAGGGGTTGAGCACAAATTGGGAAGAGAGGTATTGACAACCACCAAACAGGAAAGAGACCTGGAGGGTGCTCATATCTGATGATCAAAATGTTGCGAGGCAGTGTAACAAGGCAGTCGGGAGAGCTAGCAGGATGCTGGGATGCCTAAGGAGGGGATCACTAGCAGAAAGAGGGAGTTGGTGTTACCCCTGTGTAGATCACTCATGAGGCCTCACCTGGAGTACTGTGTCCAGTTCTGGAGACCTCATCTCTGGAAGGACTTAGAAAGAGTGGAGGTGGTCAAGATGCGGTTAAGCAAAATGATGCAGGTCTGCATCAAAAGCCCTATGAGGAAAGAATGAAGAAACTTAAAATGAATGGATGAAGGAACTCTCAACAAGTTTTAGAACTGAACGTTTCACTGCTAGCTCATAAAACAGGCTGGAGTCCTTGGAGAAAAAGTAGAGTCAACTTTTTGCTTTATACTTGCATTAAGTTTGCAAGTAGAATATAGCTCTCCTCACGGCTATTTTCAACAGACTGTCTAATACTTCAATTTATTTAAGGGGCACACTCCGGGGGGAAGGGGGGAAGGGAAATTATGGGTTGTGTATTGTATTTTGTGTGTATTGATAGTTATTCATGAAGTTTATACCTTATGTTGTTAATATCTTCATAAAACCAATAAAAAATTTAGAATTTCAAAAAAAAAAAGTGGAGTGCTCTGCCTCAGAGGCAAGGGGAGAAGGGTTACATTCCATTTTCTAATTAAAAAATGTAACATAAATCTTATAAAATCACTCTAGCTTAAATGAGAGATTTATAAATAGAATAATAGATAGGGGGCCGTGAATTATGAGGCTATAATTATAATGACATCAGGAGATTCTGAATACATGATAAATGTGAAAGTGAAGCTTGAGAGATTAAAACATGTCACCAGAACCTCAAGATGGGGTTATCGCTAAGTGATACACAAGCCATTGTTTTTATGTTTTGTAATACATGCATCCAAGGAGTCTTGTTTATGCCTCTGTAGTCAGAGGCAAATCAGCATTCACTGTATACAGCAGGTACAATAAAAGCTGGCTCACGCTGACCCTGAGGATTTGGTAAATCAGTGTTCACTGTATACAGCAGGTACAATAAAAGCTGGCTCACGCTGACCCTGAGGATTTGGTAAATCAGTGTTCACTGTATACAGCAGGTACAATAAAATCTGGCTCACACTGACAATGAGGATTTGGTAAATCAGCATTCACTGAATACAGCAGGTACAATAAAAGCTGCCTCACACTGACCCTGAGGATTTGGTATATCAGTGCTCACTGTACACAGCAGGAACAATAAAAACTGTCTCACACCGACCCTGAGGATTTGGTAAATCAGCGTTCACTGTATACAGCAGGTAAAATAAAATCTGGCTTACACTGACCCGGAGTATTTGGTAAATAAGCGTTCACAGCATACTGCAGGTACAATGAAAGCCGGCTCACACTGACCCTGAAGATCTGATAAATCAGCGCTCAATGTATACAGCAGGTACAATAAAAGCTGGCTCACACTGACCCTGAGGTTTTGGTAAATCAGTGTTCACTGAATACAGCAGGCACAATAAAAGCTGACTCACACTGACCTGAGAATTTGGTATATCTGCATTCACTGTATACAGCAGGTACAATAAAAGCTGGCTCACACTGACCCTGAGGATTTGGATAATCACCATTCACTGTATGCAGCAGGTATAATTAAAGCAGGCTCACATTGACCCTGAGGATTTGGTAAATCAGAGTTCATTGTATAAAGCAGGAATAATAAAAGCTGGCTCACACTGACCCTGAGGAGTTGGTAAATCAGCGTTCTCTGTATACAGCAGGTACAATAAAAGCTGGTTCACACTGACCCTGAGGATTTGGTAAATCAGCATTCACTGTATACAGCAGGTACAATAAAAGCTGGCTCACACTGAACCTGAGGATTTGGTAAATCAGCGTTCACTGTATACAGCCGGTACAGTAAAAGCTGGCTCACAATGAACTTGAGGATCTGGAAATCAGCATTCACTGTATACAGAAGGTACAATAAAATCTGGCTCACACTGACACTGAGGATTTGGTGAATCAGCGTTCACAGTATGCAGCAGGTACAATAAAAACTGGCTTACACTGACCCTGAGGATTTGGTAAATCAGCGCTCACTGTATACTGCAGGTACAAAGAAAGCTGGCTCACACTGACCCTGAGGATTTGGTAAATCAGCGTTCACTGTATAAAGCGGGTACAATAAAAGCTGGCTCACACTGACACTGAGGATTTGGTAAATCAGCGTTCACTGTATACAGCAGGTTCAATAACAGATGGCTCACACTGACCCTGAGGATTTGGTAAATCAGCGTTCACTGTATACAGCAGGTACAATAAAAGTTGTCTCACACTGACCCTGAGGAATTGGATAATCAGCGTACACTGTAAACAGCAGGTACAATAAAAGCTGGCTCACGCTGACCCTGAGGAATTGGTAAATCAGCATTCACTGTATACAGCAGGCACAATAAAAGCTGGCTCACACCAACCATGAGGATTTGCTAAATCCGCGCTCACTGTATACAGCAGGAACAATAAAAGCTGGCTCACACTGACACTGAGGATTTGGTAAATCAGTGTTCACTGAATGCTGCAGGTACAATAAAATCTGGCTCACACTGATCCTGAGGATTTGGTAAATCAGTGTTCACAGTATATAGGAGGTACAATGAAAACTGGCTCACACTGACCATGAGGATTTGGTAAATCAGCGCTCACTGTATACAGCAGGAACAATAAAAACTGTCTCACACCAACCCTGAGGATTTGGTAAATCAGCAGTCACTGTATACAGCAGGTACAATAAAATCTGGCTTACACTGACCCTGAGTATTTGGTAAATAAGCGTTCACAGTATACTGCAGGTACAATGAAAGCTGGCTCACACTGACCCTGAGGATTTGGTTAATCAGCATACACTGTATACAGCAGGTACAATAAAAGCTGGCTCACACTGACCCTGAGGATTTGGAATATCAGTGCTCACTGTATACAGCAGGCACAATAAAAGCTGGCTAACACTGACCTGAGCATTTGGTATATCTGCGTTCACTGTACACAGCAGGTACAATAAAGGCTGGCTCTCACTGACCCTGAGGATTTGGTAAATCAGCATTCACTGAATACAGCAGGTACAATAAAAGCTGGCTCACACTGACCCTGAGGATTTGATAAATCACCATTCACTGTATACAGCAAGTATAATTAATGCTGGCTCAAACTGACCCTGAGGATTTGGTTAATCAGAGTTCACTGTATACAGCAGGTACAATAAAAGTTGTCTCGCACTGACCCTGAGGAATTGGCAAATCAGTGTTCACTGTGTACAGCAGGTACAAAAAAAGCTGTCTCACACTGACCATGAGGATTTGGAATATCAGTGCTCACTGTATACAGCAGGCACAATAAAAGCTGGCTCACACTGACCTGAGCATTTGGTATATCTGCGTTCACTGTATACAGCAGGTACACTAAAGGCTGGCTCACGCAGACCCTGAGGATTTGGTAAGTCAGCATTCAGTGTATACAGCAGGCAAAAAAAAAAGCTGCCTGACACTGACCCTGAGGATTTGGTAATTCAGCATTCACCATATTCAGCAATTACAATAAAAGCTGGCTCACATTGACCCAGAGGACTTGGTAAATCAGCGTTCACTATATACAGCAGGTAGAATAACAGCTGGCTCACACAGACCCTGAGGATTTTGTAAATCAGCATTCACTGTAACCAGCAGGTACAATAAAAGCTGGCTCACACTGACCTTGAGGATTTTGTAAATCAGCACTCACTGTATACAGCAGGTACAAAAAAAGCTGGCTCACACTGCCTCTGATGATTTGGTAAATCAGTATTCATTGTATACAGCAGGCAGAATAAAAGCTGGCTCATGCAGACCCTGAGGATTTGGTAAATCAGCATTCATGGTATACAGCAGGCACAATAAAAGCAGGCTCACGTGGACCCTGAGGATTTAGTAAATCAGCATTCACTGTATACAGCAGGTACAATAAAAGTTGGCTCACACTGACCCTGAGGATTTGGTAAAGCAGTGTTCACTGTATACAGCAGGTACAATAAAGTCAGTCTCACTCTGACTCTGAGGATTTGGTAAACCTGCATTCACTGTATGCAGCAGGTACAACAAATGCTGGTTCACACTGACCCTGAGGATTTGTTAAATCAGCATTCACTGTATACAGCAGGTACAATAAAATCTGGCTCACACTGACCCTGAGGATTTGGTAAATCAGTATTCACTGTATACAGCAGGTACAATAAAATCTGTCTCACTCTGACTTTGAGGATTTGGTAAATCTGCATTCACTGTTTGCAGCAGATTCAAAAAAAGCTGTCTCACTCTGACTCTGAGGATCTAGTAAATATGCATTCACTGTATGTAGCAAATACAATAAAAGCTGCTTTACACTGACCCTGAGGATTTGGTAAATCAGCGTTCACTGTATACAGCAGGTACAATAAAAGCTGGCTCACACTGACCCTGAGGATTTGGTAAATCAGTGTTCACTGAATACAGCAGGTACAATAAAATCTGTCTCTCTCTGACTTTGAGGATTTGGTAAATCTGCATTCACTGTTTGCAGCAGATTCAATAAAAGCTGTCTCACTCTGACTCTGAGGATCTGGTAAATCTGCATTCACTGTATGTAGCAAATACAAGAAAAGCTGTTTCACCATGACAATGAGGATTTGGTAAATCAGCATTCACTGCATACAGCATGTACAATAAAAGCTGCCTCACACTGACCTTGAGGATTTGGTGAATCAGTTTTCACTGTATACAGGAGGTACAATAAAAGCTGGCTAACACTGACCATGAGGATCTGGTAAATCAGTGTTCACTGTAAACAGGAGGTACAATAAAAGCTGGCTCACACTGACCCTGAGGATTTGGTAAATCAGCGTTCACTGAATGCAGTATGTGCAATAAAAGCTGTCTCACTCTGACTCTGAGGATTTGGTAAATCTGCATTCACTGTATGCCACAGGTACAGTAAAAGCTGTTTCACACTGACCCTGAGGATTTGGTAAATCAGTATTCACTGTATACAGGAGGTAGAATAAAAGCTGGCTCACACTGACCCTGAGGATTTGGTAAATCAGTGTTCATTGTATACAACAGGTACAATAAAACCTGGCTAACACAGACACTGAGGATTTGGTAAATCAGTGTTCACTGTATACAGCAGGTACAATAAAATGTGGCTCACACTGATCCTGAGGATTTGATAAAGCAGCGTTCACTGCATACAGCAGGTACAATAAAATCTGGCTCACATTGACCCTGAGGACTTGGTAAATCAGCGTTCACTGTGTACAGCAGGTACAATAAAAGCTGGGTCACACTGCCCCTGTGGATTTGTTAGATCAGCGTTTACTGTGTACGGCAGGTACTATAAAAGCTGGCTCACACTTACCCTGGGGATTTGGTAAATCAGCGTTCACAGTATACAGGAGGTACAATAAAAGCTGGCTCACACCGACCCTGGGGATTTGGTAAATCAGCGTTCACAAGTATACAGCAGGTACAATAAAAGCTGGCTCACACGGACCCTGAGGATTTGGTAAATCAGTGTTCACTGTATACAGCAGGCACAATAAAAGCTGACTCACACTGACCTTGAGGATTTGGTGAATCAGCTTTCACTGTACACAGCAGGTACAATAAAAGCTGGCTCACACTGACTCTGAGGCTTTGGTAAATCAGCGTTCACGGTATACAGTAGGTACAATAAAAGCTGTCTCACAGTGACCCTGAGGATTTGTTAAATCAGCATTCACTGTATACAGCAGGTGCAATAAAAGCTGGCTCACACAGATCCTTAGGATTTGGTAAATCAGCATTGACAGTATACAGCAGGTACAATAAAAGCTGGCTCCTAGTGACCGTGAGGATTTGGTAAATCAGCATTCTCTGTATACAGCTGGTACAATAAAACCTGGCTCACACTGACCCTGAGGATTTGGTAAATCAGCGTTCACTGTACACAGCAGGTACAATAAAAGCTGTCTCACACTGACCCTGAGGATTTGGTAAATCAGGGTTCACTGTATACAGCAGATACAATAAATGCTTGTTCAAACTGACCCTATGCATTTGGTAAATCTACTTTCACTGTATACAGCAGGAACTATAAAAGCTGGCTCACACTGACCCTCAGGATTTGGTAAATCAGCATTCACTGTATACTGCAGGCACAATAAAAGCTGGCTCACACTGACCCTGAGGATTTGGTTAATCAGCGTTCACTGAATACTGCAGGTACTATGAAAGCTAGCTCACACTGACCCTGAGGATTTGGTAAATCAGTGTTCTCTGTATACAGCAGGTACAATAAAAGGTGGCTTACACTGACCCTGAGGATTTGGTAAATCAGAGTTCACTGTGTACAGCAGGTACAGTAAAAGCTGACTCACACTGACCCTGAGGATTTGGTAAATCAGCGTTCACTGTATACAGCAGGCACAATAACAGCTGGCTCACACTGACCCTGAGGATTTGGTAAATCACCATTCACTGTATTCAGCAGGTACAATAAAAGCTTTTTCACACTGACCCTGAGGATTTGATAAATCAGTGTTCACTGTATGCAGCAGGCACAATAAAAGCTGGTTCACACTGACCCTAGGCTTTGGTAAATCAGCATTCACTGTATGCAGCAGGCTCAATAACAGCTGGCTCACACTGACCCTATCGATTTTTTGCTGCTTTTGCTTTTGTCAGTTTTGGCAAGTGGGATGAGCCAAGAAAAAGAGTAACAGCGCTAGCTTTGATTGCGGTTCACACTGCTCAGTGCACCAGGAAGTTGTTGACATTAAGCAGGAGCACAGTCAGTGTGTTCCCACCCTGCATGCTGGTCAGCTTTCACTATTCACAACAGTAACAGATCACGCACAGCTGTGGTGAGTGTACGTAGTGTGAGGAAAGCCTGTTGTCTAGTTGCACTGCTTTACAAAATCCATCGATTGTACTGAGAGCTCATAATACAATCATTGAACAATATGAACATACGAATGTGCCAGCAGAAATGGAGCAGCTGACTATCTAGGTCTGTTCGAGGGAGCAGCTAGCACCCCTAGTTTGCAGCTTCCCCACCTCCTTCCCTTTCTCATCCCACTGCCACCCCCACTTTCCTCTGTTCCCTGTCTCATACCCTTTTGACGTTGTTCACAGATTTACATGATACCACCCATTCTGGTAGTGTTTCCCATTTTGCTACCACCCTCTCTGTGAAATAGTGCCTCATTATTTCCCTCCTAAGTCTTTCCCCCTATTCTTGGCCTGTGCCCCCTAGTGTATCTCTCCCTCCTTAGCTTAAAGATCCAGTCTGCCCCATCCTTATTGATTTCCCTCTGATACTTGAATGTCTCTATCATGTCCACCCTGTCCCTTCTGTCCTTCAGGGTGCACTTATTCAGGTCTCACAGTCTGCTGTCATAGTCCCTCCCCTCCATTCAACAAATCATCTTCATTTCAATCCTCTGCTCCCCCTTCAGTAGCTTGATATCACACTTTAGGTATGGACTCCAAAACTGCACACAGTACTCTAAGTGCGGCCTTACCAGCAACCTGTAAAGGGGCAAGATCACCTCTCTTCACCTGGACAAAAAACCCTTGCTATGCTCCTCAGCATTTTGTTCACTTTTACAGCTGCTCTCCTGCATTGGGCAGTGTTGTTCATGGTCCTTGTTATCATTACCCCATGGTCCTTCTCCTCCTCAGTGATACCCAGCTCCCCCCCAGCTAGTATTCTCTCCTTAGGTTCTTCACTCTAAACTGCATAACCTTACACTTCTTTGCATTGCACCCCAGATGCCACCTCTCTGACCACTCATCTAGCTTGCTTAGGTCCCCCTGCAGCTGCTTCCCTCACTCCCTTCCATCCACTACTCCTCCAAGTTTGGTGTCATCAGCGAACAGACTTACCTTGTTCAATACCACCTGTGCAATGTCTGGTATGATTTGCCAAATAATACTGGCACCAGTACAGAGCCCTGTGGCACCCCACTCATCACCAGCCTTGGAGTTGAGAGCTCCCCTCTCACCACCACCTGTTGCAGTCTCCCATTCAGCCAGCTTGTAATCCAGTTCATCATTTTTGCCCCAACACCAGTTAGCTTCACCCAAGCCATCCATGAAGCACTGAATCGAAGACCTTGCTGAAGTCCAAGTAAACAACATCACCGCATGACCCTTATCCAGCTCACCTGTCACCCAGTCATAATATTCTATCAAGTTGGTTTGACAAGACTTCACTGAAATGAACCCATGCTGCCTCACATCCTGGAGGCCATTGTCCTCTAGGTACACCACCAGTCTTTCCTTTAGTATTGTTTGCATGAGTTTGCACGCTAAGGAGATGAGACTTACTGGATGATAATTACCCAGTTCATCCCTTGGCCTGCTCTTGTGTAATGGTACTACATGTGCCATCCTCCAGTCCAGTGGCACACATCCCGACTCCAGTGAGGTGCTGTACAGATCTGCCTGTGGCTCCACCAACACCTCTGCCATCTCCCTCAGCACCCTGGGGTGGATGCCATCTAGCCCTGATGCCTTGTTTACCTTCAGTGCCATCAGGCCCTCTAGGACTATACTTGCCTCAGTCCTTCCATCTGTCATCTCCTCTCCCTCTGTCCCCACTCTCCCAGCTCATGGTAGTAGTGGTCACCCCTTTTCTTCCATGAACAAGAAGCAAATGTATTCATTCATTGCTTCTGCCTGCTCCTCCCTCTTTTCTGTTCACTCACCACCCTTTTAATCCTCACTATTGTCTCCTTGCACTTCCTTTTCTCCCTGATGTATCTGATAAAGTCTTTCTCCCCACCTTAATTCCCTGCGCTAATCTCAGTTCCCGCTGGACCTTGGCTTCTCTCACTTTTCTGGTCACCTCCCTGGACCATCCTGCATATTCCTCCCTGTCCACTTCCTTCCCCGTCCTCCTATAACTCTGGTGACCACTCATTTTGCCCTCACCGCCCCCACTACCTCACTGTTCAACCAGCATGGTTTTCTTGCTCTGCTTCTCTTACTCTGTGTCTTGGTGTAGGCTTCAGTTGCCTCTGTAATCCTCCATTTAATAATATCCCATTTCTGCTATGTGTTCATCTATTGCCTTATGCCCTTCAGTTTCCCTTTCAGTACTTCCTACATCCTCCCAAAGTCCACCCCCTGAAGTTTACCACCTGAGTAACTGATTTCTCTAGCTTCTTGCACATCGTGATAATAAACCACACCGTTTGGTGATCGCTGTCAGCCGGTGGGTCCTCCACCTTTATTTCCCTTACTGCCTCCCCATTCGACAATACCAGATCTAAAGTGTTCTTTAGCCTAGTAGGTACACTAACCAACTGTGTCAGGAGACCCTCCTGGATTGCATCCAGAAGCACTTGATCCCTAGCACTGGAGGTGACCAGAATACTCCAGTCAGCCCCCGGCAAGTTGAAATCCCCTACGATGACCACCTTCCCTTTTCTACATACCTTTCTGATTTGTCCTGCTAATTCCCTGTCAAGCTCCTCAGACTGGGACGGTGACGTGCATACCACACCATACCTCAATTTCCTACCACTTGAGTCTAGGAGCTGCAGCCAGATTGCCTCTGTTGTCCTTTCTTCCTCCTCATCCATTGTGCATTTGATCCCATCCCTCACATAGACTGCAACCTCACCCACCTCCTTCCTTACAGTCATTCCTGTATAATTTGTATCCTGGGATTGCCAGATCCCAGTCCTGGTGCTCAATTGCACACATTTCTGTGACAGCTACAATATCCACCCTCCACACTGCTAAGAGTGCTTATAGCTCAGCTGATTTGTTTCCTAAACTTCTTGCATTCAACAAGACCACCCTCCATCCTGTTCCATTCCCTTCCCTTCACTGGCCTCTTTCTCCTCCCTTCTACTCCCTCTTTTTCTGGCCGCCTCGAGTCCTTGTCTGCTAGTGTGGGGGGTAGGCTGTGACTCCACTCTATCAGATCTCTGCCTACCTGCTGTCCACTTGGCAGCCCCCCCATCTAGTTTAAATCCACCTTTGTTGCAACATACCTCTCCAGTCTTTGCTTTAACACCTCCTTCCTCTCCCCACTCAGGTGCATCCTATCCCTTGCAGACAGATTGTTATTATCCCAGGTACTGCCCCAGCTGTCCACAACCCAATATCCCTTAGTTCAACACCATTCTACCAACCATGTGTTTAACTCCCTAATCCTCTCCTTTCTTACTGTGCTTGTGCTGGGTACTGGGAGCACCCATGATAGTATTATGGGATTTCATAACACTGTCGGTTGATTTCTATGACAGGATTAGGAGGAATGTACTGTGTGAGTTATGCTGGTATTATTAGGGATAGCCATACATTACAAATAGAATACATTTTAGGGACAGACTGGTTTATGAGGAAAATGAGTAGGGAAATGACAGCAATATAATTAGCTGAACAGTATCACATGACCGTGTATATATCAGAGTGTGACGGCACACCTGCACTTTTACCCCTCCAAAGACATTTTATAAGATAGATAAATCACAAGGTGTGCGTATATCAGAGCGTGACTGCACACCTCAGAGTGGTTTATCTGTTAAATATATACATGTCCATTGTCTGTGTATGTTTTGTGTCCTTCACTGATGAAGTCGTATTGCACACCTCAGAGTGGTTTATCTTTTAAATATATACATGTCCATTGTCTGTGTATGTTTTGTGTCCTTCACTGATGAAGTCGTACTGCACACCTCAGAGTGGTTTATCTGTTAAATATATACATGTCCATTGTCTGTGTATATTTTGTGTCCTTCACTGATGAAGTCGTACTGCACACCTCAGAGTGGTTTATCTGTTAAATATATACATGTCCATTGTCTGTGTATGTTTTGTGTCCTTCACTGATGAAGTCGTACTGCACACCTCAGAGTGGTTTATCCATTAAATATATACATGTCCATTGTCTGTGTATGTTTTGTGTCCTACACTGATGAAGTCATACTGCACACCTCAGAGTGGTTTATCCATTAAATATATACATGTCCATTGTCTGTGTATGTTTTGTGTCCTTCACTGATGAAGTCGTACTGCACACCTCAGAGTGGTATATCTATTAAATATATACATGCCCATTGTCTGTGTATGTTTTGTGTCCTTCACTGATGAAGTCATACTGCACACCTCAGAGTGGTTTATCTATTAAATATATACATGTCCATTGTCTGTGTATGTTTTGTGTCCTACACTGATGAAGTCATACTGATGTATTTAAGGTGCATCACTCACTTAGATCCTTATGCTTTTTGACAGAGGTTTGATCCAAAATGTGTCAATGCGTGAGGAGTGGTGGTTTTTATTGCACCTTAATAAAGGATAGTTGCACGAATACAGATGTTGTGGGTGATTTTACTGTGAGTTGATGAGTGCGAGACTATAACTTTTTTCATTTATGCTGCTTTGTCTCTGCACCACCAGGCAGGTACAGCAGTTTATTCTGAACTTTAACAAGTATATCTAATTGACTGCACTGGTAGCTGCTCACATGTGGATGGCTTGAAACCTCATTGTTAAGCTCACAGTTGTGGATACATGTGTGTATGCACTATGCTGCTATGGCTCTCGTCTCCTGTGTACTGGATGACAATTTTACACATGTGTGCCTGCATCATGCTGCTATGGAAGTGGGAGCAGGGCAGAGGCAGGAAACTACAGACCAGTTAGTTTGACTTCAGTGGTAGATAAAATAATGGAATCACTTCTGAAGGAAATAATTGTTGAGTACCTAGAGGCCAGGGGGGCACAGGACCCAAGGCAGCATGGTTTCACAGCAGGAAGGTCATGTCAGACAAACCTTATAGATTTCTTTGACTGGGTGACCAACGTTATAGACCAGAGAGGGACTATGGTTATGGCCTACCTAGATTTTAGCAAGGCATTTGACACGGTCTCTGATAAAAGATTAATATACAAGTTAGCCAGCCTTGGAGTGGGTCCCAAGGTGGTAGTCAGGATAAAAAACTGGCTGGACAACAGGTTGCAAAGGGTAATAGTAAACAGAGTCCACAGTGAAGAAAGGAGGGTAACTAGCAGAGTACCGCAGGGTTCGGTACTTGGACTGGTCCTCTTTAATGCCTTTATAAGAGACATTGGAGAGCATCTGGAAGGAAAGGTCTGTCTCTTTGCAGATGACACAATGATCTACAACAGGGTTGATACATGAGGTAGGGTGGAATGAATGAAAAGGGACTAGGCAAGGTTGGAAGAATGGTCAAATATGTGACAGCTCAGATTCAATGCAAAGAAGTGCAAGGTAATGCATCTGGGAAACAAAATCCCAGGGGAAGAGTACACAATGGAAGGGTTGAGTTAATAACAACAGCAAAAATTGAAAGAGACCTAGGAGTAATTATTAAGATGACCTAAAGGTGGGCAAGCAATGTGAGAAGGCAGTAAGGAGGCTGGGGGGATACTGGGATGCATAGGGAGAGGCATCACCAGTAGAAAACAGGACATTGTTATCCCTCTGTACAGACAGTTAGTGAGACCCCATCTGGAGTATTGCATGCAATTCTGGAAACCTCATCTCTGCAAAGACATAGACAGAGTGGAGGCTGTTCAGATGAGGGCAACCAAAATGGTCCAGGGTCTGCACCAGAAGACATACGAGGAGAGACTAAAACAGCTTAATATATATACCCTTGAGGAAAGGAGGGAGAACTGAGACATACTAACATACTAACATACTAAAATGCCAGCAGAATAGGCCTAATGGCCTTTCATGTCTGCTCGTTTGGTCAGCCCCCACCCTGGGTGCTGACCTTGCTGTCCCCCTCGCCTTCTCTGGCTTCTCCCTTCCCAGTTCCGGATATTCTTGCTGCATTGGATTTTGCTTCCAGAACCCTTCCCTGTACCTGTCCCACCCCTCTTGAACCCTCCACTGTCTCTGCCTCCAACAGCCCCTAGGTAGTGCATTCCATGGCTCTCACCACCCTCCAGTGAAGTAGCACCTCCTTTCTCCCTGAATCTTCCCTCCAGCTTCCACCCATGCCCTCTAGTGGCCCCTTCCTCCTTCCTTCAAGCACCCTCACTGTTCCTCCCCTATTTACCCTCTTCATGTACCTGAAGACCCCTATCATGTCCCCCGGTCCCTTCTCTCTTCCAAAGTGTACATATTTAGCTCTTCGAGCCTCTCCTCATAGGTCCTGTCCCCAAGCCCCAAATCATTTTGGTTGCCCTCCTCTGGACCCTCTCCAGGAGGTTAATGTCCCTCTTAAGTGTGGCCTCAAACTGCACGCAGTACCCGTGCGGCCTCACCAAGTAAAAGACAGAGGGAGCATCACTTCCTCCTTCTGGAGGTGATCCCCAGCGATGCATCCCAGCATCCTGTTGGCCTTGGCTGCTGCCCTCCTACAAGTCTCAGAGCTGTTCATCTTGACATCCACCACCACCCCCAGGTCCCTCTCAGCCATTGAGACTTGTAGTATTCCCCCCCAGGGTGTACACTTGGCCTGGGTTTCTGGCCCCCAGGTGAAGTACCTTGCATTTCCCTGCATTAAACCTCAGGTTCCACTTTCTAGACCATCTCTCCAGAGCCTCCAGATCCCCCTGCAGGGCCACCCTCCCCTCCTCCCCATCCACCACTGCCCCAGTTTCAGTCATCTACAAAGAGACTCATCTCACTCCTGATTCCTGTCCTTATGTCAGATACATAGGCGTTGAACAGAAGGGCCCAGGGACTGATCCCTGTGGACCCCACTAATGACCCTCCTTGGGGAAGAGATTATCCCACCAACTACGACCCTCTGGGTCTAGTCCTGGAGCCAATTGCCTATCCATCAGATCATCTGGTTTCCAACCCCCATTTCTCCTAGTTTATCCAACAGGCCCACGTGATAGAAACTTTCAAGTATCTCAAGGGAATTAACAAAGGACAAGAGGATAGTATCTTTCAGAAGAAGAGATGTGCAAGAACAAGGGGGCACAATTTGAAGATAGAGGGGGGACAGCTCAGAGGTAATGGTAGAAAGTATTTTTTCACAGAGAGGGTTGTGAATACATGGAGCAGCCTTCCTGAGGAGGTTGTGGAGTCAGGAACAGTGGGAGAATTCAAGAATGCATTGGACAGGCATAAGGCAATTCTAGAGGGGGTAGGAGGAAGTAAGCTATTGATTAACTAGAATCTGCTGCTTATCCATCAGGTAGGGAAATGAGCAGACTAGCTGGGCCAAGCAGTCCTTATCTGCTGTCAAATTCTATATTTCTATGTTTCTATCTATGGCTCTCTCCTCCTGAGCACTGGATGACCATTTCACACATGAGTTCATGCATCATGTTGCTGTGACTCTCGCCTCCTGAGAACTTGATGACCATTTCACACATGTGTGCACGCATTATGAACCTATGGCTTTTGTCTCCAGGGTACAAAATGACCATTTCACATATTTGTGCATAGAAACTTAGAAGTTGACAGCAGATAAGGACCACTAGGTCCATCCAGTCTGCCCATTTCTTTTTCTACCTTATAAATGTGCCAATGGCCTTTGCTCTGTCAATGGCCTATCTATTCATACTCATCTATATTGCTCCCTTATGCCTATCCCACGCCTGTTTGAAGGCCTGCACTGTATTCATATCCACCACTTCCTGAGGTAGATCGTTCCATGCATCCACCACCCTTTCTGTGAAAAAGGACTTCCTCACATTACCCCTTAATTGACCTCCCTCTAATCTCATGCTGTGTCCTCTTGTCCTGCTATTTTTCTTCTATTGAAACATGTTAGACTCTTTCACCTTGTTAATGCCCTTAAGGTGTTTGAATGTTTCGATCATATCACCTCTCTCCCTCCTTTGTTCTAGGGTATACATATTGAGCACCGTTAATCTGTCCTCATATGTTTTATGATGCAGTCCCTGCACCATTTTGGTTGCCCTTCTCTGGACTGCCTCAATTTGGTTAATATCCTTGTGAAGGTGTGGCCTCCAGTAATGCATGCAGTACTCCAGATGGGGCCTAACTAGTGTCTTGTAAAGAGGGATTATTACCTCCCTCTTCCAACTGGTGATACCCCTACTAATACACCCCAACATCCCCCTAGCTTTACCTACAGCTTTAGTGGTCTACTTGGATGATTTCAGGTCATCGGTGATGATGATGCCCATCTTTTTCTTCCCTTGTGACTGCCAGCAACTCCCCTCCTAGTCTATAGGTGGCTGAAGGGTTTCTCTTTCCTATGTGCATGATCTTGCACTTCTTTGCATTAAATCCCAGTTGCCACTCTTCAGACTATTTTGCTAGTTTATCCAGATCTCTTCTCATTCTGCCCACCCCATCTGGATCATCTGCTCAGTTGCAGATCTTTGTGTCATCTTCAAACAGGCAAACCTTACCCTCCAGTCCATCTGCAATGTCACTGATGAAGATATTGAAGAGGACTGCCCCCAGGACTGACCCCTGAGGTACCCCACTTGTGACTTGCATCTCTTCTGACTGTATACCATTTACTACCACTCTCTGTTTTCTGCTTGTCAACCAGTTTGCCACCCAGTTGCCCAACTTCTGACCTACCCCAAGCCTATCCAGCTTATTAATCAATCTTCTATGTGGGAAGAGTATCGAAAGCTTTGCTGAAGTCAAGTCATCAGCTGCTCCCCCTTGGTCTGCCACTCTGGTTACCCAGTCAAAGAAATCTAGGAGATTAGTTTGACAGGACCTTCCTTTGGTAAACCCATGCTGTCTTGGATCCTGTGCTCCTATGGATTCCTGATGTGGCACTATCTATTCTTTAAAGAGTGCCCCCATAATCTTTCCCACTACTGAGGTAAGACTGACTGGTCTGTAGTTCCCTGCCTCCTCCCTGCTACCACTCTTGTGGAACAGGATCACATGAGCCCATCTCCAGTCTTCTGGGACCTCTTCTGTGCTCAGAGACTGACTAAACAGTTCTGATAATGGCTCTGCTAGTTCCACCCTAAGCTCCTTTGGTGCCCTGGGATGCATGCCATCAGGTCCCATTGCCTTGTCCACCCTGAGCTTATCGAGCTCTTATTGGACACTTTCTTTTGTGAAGGGACTAGTGCTCACCTCCCTCCCCCCGTGTCCATGGTGCTGAGCTGTGGGCCTTGCCCTACCTTCTCTTCAGTAAACAGTGAGGAGAAGTATCTATTTAGGATAGATGCTTTTACATGGTCCTCCTCCTCATACACCCCCTTATATCCTTTGATCTTAGCAATACCCCCTCTGGGCTTTCTCCTTTCACTAATGTATCTATAGAAAGTCTTGTCACCTTCTTTTACTGTCTGTACTAGTGTTTCCTTGGTTTGTGCCTTTGCCTGTCATACTGCCTTTCCTGCTTTCCTTAGGGAAGTTTGGTATACCTCTCTATCTTCATCCCGCTGTGTTCCCTTATATTTCCTGAAGGCCAGCCTTTTGGCTCTGACCTTTTCTGCTACTGTTTTTGAGAACCAAAGTGGTTTCCTTCTTGTTTTGCACTTCCTTTTCTCTCTAACACAATCGGATGTTCCTTCAAGTATTCAAGAGGTGTGGAAAGGATGAGAAGGGACTTGGCAAGGTTGGAGGAATGGTCAGAAGTATGGCAGCTTGGATTCAATGCAAAGAAGTGGAAAATAATGCACCTGGGAAACAAAAACCCAGGGGAAGATTACGCAATGGGGGGGTAGTAACAACAACAAAAATGGAAAAGAACCTGGGGTAATCATATCAGGTGACCTTAAGGTTGGCAAGCAATGTGAGAAGGTGGTAGGGAGGGCTGGGGAGTTACTGGGATGTATAAGGAGAGGCATCACCAGCAGAAAACAAGAAGCTGTTATCCCCCTGTACAGACAGTTGGTGTGACCCCATCTGGAGTACTGCATCCAGTTCTGTAGACCCCATCTCCACAAGGACATAGACAGAATGGAGGCAGTTCAGAGGAGGGCAACTAAAATGGTGCAGGGTCTGCAAGAGAAGCCATACAAGGAGAGACTAAAGGAGCTGAATATGATACCCTTTAGGAAAGGGGGGGACATGATAGAAACATATAAATACCTCAGTGAAATCAACAAAGTCCAAGAGGGTAGCATCTTTCAGAAAAAGAGATGTGCAAGAACAAGGGGACACAATTTGAAGATGGGGGGACAGCTCAGGGGCAATGTTATGAAGTATTTTTTCACAGAGAGGGTGGTGGGTGCATGGAACAGCCTTCCTGAGGAGGTAGTGGGGTCTAAAACTGTGGGAAACTTCAAGAATGCATAGGACAGATATAAGTAAATTTTTTTTGGGGGGTTGGAAGAAATAGACTGTTGGTTAAATAGGATCTGCAGCTTATCCTCTAGGTAGGAAAATGGGCAGACTAGGTGGGCTAAGTGGTCCTTATCTGCCACCAAAGTCTGTGTTTCTATGTTTCTATGTATCTATGTATTGCATCCTTAATGCCTGCCCACTTTGCCTGTACCCCCTCACCTGTATTTCTTTTTGCCAGGGCTAGCTTAACTCTGTTGGACATCTTATCAAAGTCAGCTCCTCTGAAGTCCCATATTTGTGCCTTGGAATGGAATGATTTAGTTGTAGTAGCCAAATTGAACCATACCATGTGATGGTCACTGGCCCCCAGGTGACCTTCTACCTGGACATCTGTGATCCTTTCCCTGTTAGTCAGTACAAGATCTAGGATAGCCCTGTCTCTTGTGGGTTGTTGTACCAGTTGTTTGAGACCTTCCCCCGGCAGGGAATCCACCATGTGTCTAGTTCTGGCAGATGTTCCTGCTGGTATTGACCAATCTGTATCTGGCATATTGAAGTCTCCCATTATCAGAACCTCCCCTTTAGCTATTGTTTTGTATATCTTCTAACAGTAATGTGTCTATGTCCTCCTACTGGTTTGGGGGCCAGAAGACAACCTCAGTTCTTATGGCTGTACCATTTCCTGTTTCCAGGGTGACTCACAGTTCTTCTGGTTCCTTATGTGTATTCTGAATTTCTGTAGCTTTGATATTTTCATTGACATACAGGGCCTCTCCACTCCCCCCACTTTTGCACCTCTGTCTCTTCTGAACAGTACATAGCCAGGTACTGAAGTCTCCCAAGTGTGGTTATTGGTAAACCACGTCTCGTTAATTGCTACTATGTCCAGTTTAGCCTCTGTCATTATTGCCTGCAGGTCTGGGATCTTGTTTCCTAGACTGTGAGCATTTGTGTACATGATTTTCAATTGGCCAGATTTCGATGTATTAGTTGTTGGGTGAGGTCCGGCGTTTCCCCTGTGCATCGTATGGGGAGCTGGACCTTTTTCCTTACCTGGTGATGTAAATGAACTGCAAACATGCTGAACTCCTATTTGATCACTAACTGAGGGGGGAGGGGTGTTCTTCCCATTCAATGTTTTGGGTGCTGCACCCATCTCCCCATTTGCTAGTTTAAATATTCTGCAAAGATATCAAACTTCTGCCCCAATGCACTGACTCCTTCCTTAGTCAGATGCAGTCCATCAAATTTAAAGAACCTTCGCTCCCAAAACTGTTGCCAGTTCCCTACAAATTTGTGTCCTTTTTCCTGGCACCAACCCTTGAGCCACATGTTTAGCTCCCCTATCTCCCTTCTCTGACCTTCCATCCATCTGCCCCATCTCCCAGACTGGCAGGATCTCAGAGAAGGAGATGCCGTACAAAATGGATGATAATTTGTCACCCAGCCTGGTCAGGTATTCCTTGGTCTCCACAATTGACCGGCTGGCGAGATCATTAGTCCCTATGTGTACCAGGATGTCAATGTTTTCTCCTGCTTCCTGAACAATTTTAGCAATGCGGTCAGTGTCTTTTCATGCTGATGTACCTGGGAGACATCTGACATTACCCCTGGTTGGAGATAGGTATCAGCTCTGTGAATCATGGAGTCTCCTATGATCAGAAGTTTTTTGAATTTCCTTTTTGCTTTTTTGGTTTTGGTTCCTGTTTTGGGTGAGTTTTGTTGTGCCAACTCCTGTGTTGCAGTGTCCTGCTCTGCAGTGTCCTTTTCCCCTTCATTTAATTTCAGAGATAGAGGCAGATAGATGTTTGTGGTATTTATATGGTTTGTGGTCATATGTTGGAGAGCACCAAGTGATGGGGCACCCGATTTGTCCCTCCTAACCACCTGCCAACCTCCCGGACCAACTACCCCCTGCAGTCGAGATGCTTCTGTTGGATGTTGGGGAAATGGCGGGTGGTTCTTATAATATATTTCCTCTTGAATATGAAATCTGAGGCATGCAATCTCTGCCCATGCTGCCAGGAGTTGAGCCCTAAGATCTTCAGCAGCCCAGCATGTAGGACAGTGTCCTAAATCCTGTAAAACTGCCCTTCTGAAAAGTGTTCTGCAGTACCTGCAGTTATTGGTATCCATTCCAGATAAACTGCTGAGTTTATAACCTGGTCAGAGTAATTAGAAGGAAGAAAATGAAAGCAAAAGTTTGATTTTGTGTTTTGTGAGCATGCATCATGCTGCGATGGCTTTATCCTCCTGTGCACTAGATGACCATTTCACACGAGTGCATGCAGCATGCTGTTATAGCTCTTGTCTCCTGAGTACTAGATGACCATTTCACATGTGTACATGCATTATGCTGCTACGGCTCTTGTCTCCTGTGCTAGATGACCATTTCACACATGTGTGCATTCATCATTCTGCTATGGCTCTCTCCTCCTGTGTACTAGATGACCATTTCATACATATGTGCATGCATCATGCTGCTATAGCTCTCATCTCCTGAGTACTAGATGACCATTTCACACATGCGTTCATGCATCATTTTGCTATGGCTCTCTCCTCCTGAGCACTTAATCACCATAAACTCAGCAGTTTATCTGGAATGGATACCAATAACTGCAGGTACTGCAGAACACTTTTCAGAGACTTCAATATACCAGACGTGGACTGGAGCATCTCAGCAGCAGCATCAACTAGGAGCAGATTTATCCTGGACTCCCTTCAGGGTGCCTTCCTCAAGCAACTGGTCATGGAACCAACTCGGCAGAAGGCAATACTGGACCTTGTGCTCACAAACAGGGACAGTGTGATGGGGGTAACAGTGGGGGAGCACCTGGGTAACAGTGACCACCAGTCATTGTGGTTTGAAATCACAGAAAGAGCAGAAGCAAACCACATAAAAACACGTATCCTGGATTTTAGGGGGGCAGACTTTGGAAAAATGGGGAGATTCTTGAAAGAGGCATTAAGGGGAATGGGACAGGAATCAGGGATTGAGGAACAGTGGGCAGTATTTAAAATGGGGATTATAAGAACAACAGAATTATGCATTAAGCAGGTTAGCAAGAGGAAAAGAAGGAGGAGACCATTATGGTTTTCCAAAGAGGTAGCAAAGAAAGTGAAAGCCAAAAGATTGCATTCAGGCAATACAAAAAGACACAGGCAGAAGGGGATAGGGAGAAGTACCAGGAGAAACAAAGGGAGGCAGGAAAGTCAGTAAGGGAAGCCAAAGCTCAGACAGAAGAACACATTGCAAAATCAGTGGGTAAAGGGGATAAAACATTTTACAGGTACATAAGTGAAAAAAGAAGGACAAAGGGAGGAATAGTGAGACTAAAGGGGGAGGATGGGAGCCACGTGGAGGATGACAACAGTAAAGCTGACATATTGAACAGGTATTTCTGCTCAGTCTTTACTAAGGAAGAGGGGGGTAATGGGTCTGAAGGGAGTACAAGGGGTGAGAATGGTGCAGAAATGGACACAAGTCCCTTTACACGAGAAAGGGTCCTGAAGGAACTGGAAGTAATAAGAGCTGATAAAGCAATGGGGCCAGATGGGGTGCACCCCAGGGTCCTTAAAGAACTAAGAGAGGTGGTGGCTGAACCTCTGGCTATCCTGTTCAGCCAATCACTGGAAACAGGGGAGGCACCCAAAGACTGGAGGATGCAGATGTAGTCCCTTATGCAAAAGTGGGAACAAAGAGGAAGCAGGGAACTACAGACCAGTCAGCCTCACCTCGGTAGTGGGAAAGATCATGGAAGCACTACTGAAGGAGAGATTGGTGGAACATCTGGTTGTCAATGGACTACAGGACCCAAGGCAGCATGGTTTCACCAGGGAGGGTCTTGTCAGACCAACCTCATTTAATTTTTGACTGGGTGACTAGGAGGTGGATCAGGGAGGGCAGTGGACATGGCCTATCTGGACTTCAGCAAGGCCTTTGACACTGTGCCACATAGAAGACTATTACACAAACTGGGGAATATGGGTGTGGGCAGGACAGTAGTGTGGTGGGTAGGTAACTGGCTGGGTGGCAGGACACAGAGGGTGGTGGTAAATGGCTGTCACTCCACAGAGGGAAGTGTGACCAGTGGGGTACCACAGGGATCAGTGCTGGGACCGGTCCTATTCAACATCTTCATCAGTGACATTGCACAGGATATAGAAGGCAGAATTTCACTGTTCGCTGATGACACAAAGCTCTGTAACAGAGTAGACACACCAGAGGGTGTAGACAGAATGAGAAGGGACCTGCAGAAACTTGAAGAATGGTCAAAGGTTTGGCAGTTGAAATTCAATGCAAAAAGTGCAAGATAATGCATATGGGGCACAAAACCCTGGCACAATATATCAGTTGGGGGTGAGGATATAGCATGCACCAAGCAGGAAAGGGATCTTGGGGTTGTCATCTCTGATGACCTCAAGGTAAGGAAACAGTGTGACAAGGCATCAGGTAAAGCAAATGGGATGCTGGGATGTATAGGCAGGGGCATCACCAGCAGGGAAAAGGAGGTCATAATTCAGCTATACAAGACACTAGTGAGGCCCCACCTGGAGTACAGTGTACAGTTCTGGAGACCATACCTCACGTAAGGACATAGACAGGGTAGAGAAGGTTCAGAGGAGGGCAACAAAGATGGTGCATGGGTTGCATCACAAGTCCTATGAAGACAGGTTGAAGGAACTGAACATGTACTCCCTGGAGGAGAGGAGGAGAGAGGGATATGATAGAGACATACAGTATCTTACAGGGAGGAATAGGTGCAGGAAAACACTATTTTAAGCGAAAAAGATGTTTCAGGACTAGAGGCATGGGATGAAGTTGGAGGGAGGACGATTCAGAGGAAACATGAGAAAGAATTTCTTCACAGAACGGGTGGTGGACAAGTGGAACACCCTGCCAGAGGAAGTGGTGGGGCTGAAACAATCACTGGATTTAAGAATGCATGGGATAGACATAAAGGAATTCTAGAGGTCAGGGGTAAGGGGAAATAGACTTCTAGGAAAACAAACTGAACTTACAAGCTCAAATGAGCAGACTAGGTGGGCCATAGGCCCTTATCTGCCAACACTGTCTATGTATCTATGTATCTATGTTCACACATATGTGCATGCATCGTGTTGCTATGTCTCTCATCTCCTGTGTACTAGATGACCATTTCAGACATGTGTGCATACATCATGTTGCTATGCCTCTCATCTACTGTGTACTAGATGACCATTTCACACATGTGTGCAATATTGTGTTGCTATGGCTCTTGCCTTCTGAGCACTGCATGATCATTTCACACATGTCTGCATGCATCATGTTGCTATGGCTCTCATCTCCTGAGTACTAGATGACCATTTCACAAATGTGTGCAAGCAACATGCTGCTGTGTCTCTCATCCCCTGAGCACTAGATGACTATTTCACACATGTCTGCATGCATCACGCTACTATGGCTCTCTTCTCCTGAATACTAGATGACCTTTTCACACATGTGTGCATACATCATGTTGCTATGGCTCTCATCTCTTGAGCACTAGATGACCATTTCACAAATGTGTGCATGCACCATGCTGCTATGGCTCTTGTTCCCTGAGTGCTAGATGACCATTTCGCACGTGTGTGCATGCATTATGCTACTATGGCTCTCATCTACTGAGCACTAAATGACCTTTTCACACATGTGTGCATGCATCATGCTACTATGGCTCTCATCTCGTGTGCACTACAGGACCATTTCAAGAGAGCCCCGGAGACGACTGCACTCCCAGCAAGGACAGCTTGGGTCGTGAGGGTTAGCCTGCCCTCCCCTGGATCTCGCTGACCGTCACGGAGCCCCCCCAGCCAAAAAAGGAAGGAAGGCTCTGGTCCGTGCTCTGCTTGATGAGCCTGCCTGAATGATTGGCATGTGGTCTAGGACCCACTGGCGCTGGCATATGGTTGTTTTCTTGGTGCCAAATTTGAAGTGTTTATGC
Organism: Neoceratodus forsteri; assembly: GCA_016271365.2. Lineage (NCBI taxonomy): Eukaryota > Metazoa > Chordata > Ceratodontiformes > Ceratodontidae > Neoceratodus > Neoceratodus forsteri. The sequence continues at coordinate 4,623,868 of CM057449.1, read as the reverse complement.
AGTAAATTGCTGCAGCCTTTAAGTCAGCCCAGATATACTGGTAGTTTTTCTGCTGTCTTTTTTACCACCAAACTGTTTTTGAACTGGTAACCGATAGGGCCCCAGAGATGCCTGCCCTCCCAGCAAGGACAACTGGGTTGTGAGGGTGAGCCTGCCCTCCCCTCGGATCTCGCCAACCATTGCGAAGACCCCCCAACTGAAAAAAGGAAGGAAGCTGGTGACTGAGAGGGCCCTGGAGATGCCTGCCCTCCCAGCAAGGACAGCTTGGGTCATGAGGGTGAGCCTGTCCTCCCCTGGATCTCACCAACCATCGTGGAGATCCCCCCAGCCGAAAAAAGGAAGGAAGGTATGGGTCCGTGCTCTGCTTGATGAGCCTGCCTGAACGATCGGCGTGTGGTCTAGGCCCCGCTGGCGCTGGTATATGGTTGTTTTCTTGTCTATGCAGTAAAACGCCGTGGCCTTTAAGTCAGCCCAGATATACTGATAGTTTTTCTGCTGTTTTTTTTAACCACCAAACTGCTTTTGAAGCAAGTATTGCTGTTACCTTAAGTGGATTTCCTGCATAATATTACATTTAAGTGTCTGTGATAGCAATAACCACAGTAGGCTTTATCTAGTCCCTCTGCACAGTCCCAGTGTTTAGAGCAGAGTAAACCTTGATTAAGCAACTCTGCTGTACTCTAAAAAATATATAAAATAATCCCCTCTTGCCAATGCACTAGTCGCTGTGCTCCTAGAGTGTGCAGACTGTGTTTCACACTAGGATAGTTAGCCTGTCCTGGTTAAAAGCTCCATTTCAGCAATCTGATCTCACCCCGAGCCCTGCAAGTCCTGCCTGACTCTGCCTTTCCCCACTTGCAAACAGCTCCACCCTAGCATAACGTTAATAGTGATCTAGAACATAAACTTACACAATTCGGCCCAGTCAGTGCAGCTGTCCTGCTGGTCTGCATCAGCTTACCTGTGTCGCCACGCCTCCCCAGCAGACCATAAATAACCACATTTCTCTCCTTTCTCCACAGCAGGTGACCGAGAGGGCCCCGGAGATGCCCTCCCTCCCAAAAAGGACAGCTTGGGTCGCGAGGGTGAGCCTGCCCTCCCCCGAATCTCGATGACCATCGCAGAGACCCCCCCAGCCGAAAAAAGAAAGGAAGGTACGGGTCTGTGTTCTGCTTGACGAGCCTGCATGAATGATCAGCTTGTGGTCTAGGCCCCGCTGGCGCTTCGTTGCAGGCTCCCCACCACCACCACCCTTGGTCGGCTCCTAGTTTTATGCAGGTACACACATGATCGGGAAGGCATTGTAACCAGTCAGCCCACTTTCCCAATAGCAGATTATCTGCTACCTCCACTAGCGGCAGCCACAGCCAGCCAGGCTGGCTGCCACAGATAAGAAATTATGCTCCTGGCCCTCTCTCTAATCTTTCTTCCCATTCCAATATCCTCCCTCCCCCCAGCTTCTCGCCCTCTAAGGCAACCATTGTCACATCTCCACTGCACTGCCATAACTCCTGAGCTTTTTCGCTCCACCAAACTCCCACAACTATCTTCTACAGGCCCCCCCTTAATTGGGTACTCGGAACCTCCATTCTCCCCCCACTTTTGCCCCAGGACTAGCTGTGCTGTGTTGCTTCAAGGCTGATTTGCACAGGCCAGACCCTTGCTCACTTGACTGCCATCGTGAAACCAGCACCACTTGGAACATGATCATATGACTTACAGCACTGCTTCTTTTACTAGCTGGGGATATAGAATCTAACCCTGGCCCTACCCCACCCAAACTACCCACCTCCTCGGCTCTCCCAAAGGGCCTGAAAATACTGCACCTAAACATTTGTAGTATCTTTAACAAAATCCCAGAATTGCAACTATCAGCCCTATCACTTTGTCCTGATATTCTTATACTATCCGAGACTTGGCTTAAACCACATCACCCAGACTCTATTGTAGCCATTCTGGGATACTCCCTAATTAGGCAAGACCATATGGGAAAGAAAATGGGAGGGTAGCCTTGCCATGTACATTGCTGCCAAGCTCCAATTCACCCCGGTCCACATTCCTACACCCTCGCTACAAATTGAGTCCTTAACTGTCAAAATGGTACTCCCATACTCCACCCCGGTGTTTATAGCAGGATCCTACTGTGCCCCTAGCACCCCAATGCCTAGCATAGTAGACCACCTGGCCAATTAAAGTCCACCGCCGCAACAGGTGAGCTCTATGTCTTAGGGGACCTCAATTACAGCTGGCTAGCAAATGACTGTACCAAACTGTGCTCCAAAGTAAATGCCCTGAACCTCGCACAACAAATCTCCCAAACCACCAGACTAAACCAAAAAATGCATAACCACTCCCTCCTGGACTGGGCACTGACCACACACCCACATAGGTCAATTGGTGCAGGCCTACTCCCGACTCCCTAAGCGATCATCATATGGTATACTTGGTCAGAAAAGTGCATAAACCCCCCAACCCCCCCAGGACCCTTCTAGCCAGGTCTTTCAAGCCTCTATTTTTACCATCACACCTATCAGACCTGGCTATGGTGGACTGGTCCTTCATCCCACAGGCCCCATCCATAGACGACACACTAGAAAAATTCAAAAATAGCTTCCTTGAGGTCTGGGACCACCATGCACCGCCAAGAAGCACTAGAGTTAGGGGTTCCTACCTACCCTGGATCTCCACCTATATCATCAGCCAGTGCCACACCAGGGATCTGACCTGGAAAAAGTACAAATCAACTAGCTCCCACCAAGCCCTACTAAATTATCGATCCCTCTGTAACTCCTGCACAAAATTGATCTGACTAGCCAAACAGAACTACTTCGCGTTGGCACTAAGTGCAAATCTTAACCACCCAACCAACTTTTGGAAAACCATCAAAACCCTCCTATCCACTCCTGTACAACCACCAACCCCGGCTCTATCAATCCTCAGCTCGGACATCACCGACCCTCATGAAGTAGCCACAGCTTTCAATATCTTCTTTACCAGCAGTGCAGCCTCTCTGATTCATAGTATCCCTCCCATCCCACCCAAGACAACTACCTCACCAAAATCTGAGAACGCCTCTCCTCCCTCATTCTCCTTTTGTCCTGTCTCCCTGGCCAAAGTCTACCAAGCACTGTGCAACCTAAACCCTAACAAGGGAAAATGCCCATCTGGCACAGATGCCAGACTACTACAACTATCGGCCCCCGCAATAGCCGCTCCGTTAGTCGACTTGCTCAACCTCTCCTTCTTAATGGCCACAATCCCCACCACATGGAAGCTGGCAGCCATCATCCCCCTGCCTAAGGGGGGTGACCCCTCCTTGCCGGGGAATTAGCAGCCCATCTCCCTTCTCCCAACTCTGACCAAAATACAAGAACAATTTGCCCCGGCTCAGCTTTCCCAATACCTAGATGATTCCTCCTTCTTCATCCCATACCAGTCAGAGTTCCATAAATCACACTCTACCATCACCTCCCTACTAAGAATCACAAATGATATTCTTTCAGGAATGGATAAAGGCCACATCACCTCGGCCATTTTCTTCAACCTGGCCAAAGCTTTTGATACCGTCTCCCACTCACTCCTACTAGACAAACTAAGCACTGCGAGCCTCTCCAACCATGCCACTAACTGGTTTCAGGCTTACTTGTGTGACAGACACCATGTGGTGAAAATTGGCCCCCACATATCTACCCCTCATATCAATGGGAGTCCCACAAGGATCAGTCCTGGGCCCAATCCTTTTCTCAGTATTCCTAAATGATCTTCCGCTAGCCTGCTCCCACTCAGCCATTCAAATGTACGCGGACGATACCGTGTTATACACCACTGGTCCCTCTGCTGAAGCAGTGCACGACCAACTACAGCAGGATTTCAATGCTGTACAACACTGACTCAGAACCAACCAACTATTCCTAAATGATAAAAAACAGTCTCACTAACTTTCGGCTCACAACCATGGCTCTCCCGACTTGCCAATTGCCCCTCATTCCTAACCCTGGACCTTTCTCCTTTGGAGTCCTGCACCTCATTCTGATATCTGGGCATCTGGCTCGACCAATACCTAGACTTCTCAATACATGTAGAATCTCTTCACAAGAAACTGCATCCTAAACTGGGGGCCCTTTATCGTAACAAAGGCTGCATGTTCACTCCGGTCAGGCGTGAACTTGTACAAAAGATGATACTCCCGATACTTGATTATGGGGATGTGGTTTATGGCGCCACCTCACCATCAAACCTGGCCAGCCTGGACACACTCTTCCACTCCTTATGCTGTTTCATACAGGAGTGCCCAAAACTGACACACCACTGTGACCCATACACCTCCCTGGTCCTTCCCTCACTCTCTGCCCGCTAACAAATCCACTGCACTAGAGTTGCTACTAAATTCTGGACCCAAACCCTTCCTCCTTACCTGGGTGGTATCTTATTGTCTCAACCCCCATCTGCCTACTCACTACGACACTCAGATACCAGGCTTTTCCAAATCCTTCTCATGCGCACCTCTATGGGTCAGTCAGCATTCAAATACTGATTGCCAAAACTCTGGAATGACCTGCCGGCTGATATCTGACACTCCTCCAATCATAGCCACCTCAACACCCATCTCCTTGAACATTTCCTTACGGCCTGCTCTTGCTCCCAGCCTACGCAATCATAAGTCCTCCGTGTCCTGCGGCTGCCTCCCCCGGTAAATAATATTATACGCACTGGCTAAATTGGGTTCGTACTCTAGCTTCTTCCTCTCTCAAAACTGTCAACTTGTAGGTGAAATAAATTACCAGTGATATTTTGGGGAATTAACTCTGTATGTTATAAACAAGTATTGCATGGCTGACCTAGCTATCTATTGTATAATGTATCATGAACTACTATGGACAGATCATATAAGTATTGTTGCCTTTCACTTATGCTCCCTCCCCTGATTTCCCCAGGTCGCATCTGGAAATGAGTGGTCCTCCGCTCAGTGTGCCTGCCTGGTTAAACTCTTAAATAAATAAATGTTTGCATGCATCATGTTGCTATGGCTCTCATCTCCTCTGCACTAGAGGACCATTTCACACACATCTGCATGCATCATGCTGTTATGGTTCTCATCTGCTGAGTACTAAATGAACATTTCACACATGTGTGCATGCATTATGCTACTATGGCTCTCATCCCCTGAGTATTATACAAATGTTTCACATATGTGTGCATGTATCACGCTGCTATGGCTGTCATCTCCTGAGCACTACGTGACCATTTCACATATGTGTGCATGTAACACGCTGCTATGGCTCTCATCTCCTGAGCACTACATGACCATTTCACATATGTGTGCATGTATCACGCTGCTATGGCTGTCATCTCCTGAGCACTACATGACCATTTCACACATGTGTGCATGTATCATGTTGCTATGGCTCTCATCTCCTCTGCACTAGATGACCATTTCACACACGTCTGCATGCATCATGCTGTTATGGTTCTCAATGGCTGAGTACTAAATGAACATTTCACACATGTGTGCATGTATTATGCTACTATGGCTCTCATCCCATGAGTATTATACGAATGTTTCACATATGTGTGCATGTATCGCGATGCTATGGCTGTCATCTCCTGAGCACTACATGACCATTTCACACATGTGTGCATACATCACGCTACTATGGCTCTCATCTCCTCTGCACTAGTTGACCATTTCACACACGTCTGCATGCATCATGCTGTTATGGTTCTCAATGGCTGAGTACTAAATGAACATTTCACACATGTGTGCATGTATTATGCTACTATGGCTCTCATCCCATGAGTATTATACGAATGTTTCACATATGTGTGCATGTATCGCGCTGCTATGGCTGTCATCTCCTGAGCACTACATGACCATTTCACACATGTGTGCATACATCACGCTACTATGGCTCTCATCTCCTCTGCACTAGTTGACCATTTCACACATGTGAGCATGCATCGTGTTGCTATGTCTCTCATCTACTGAGCACTACATGACCATTTCACACATGTGAGCATACATCATGCTGTTATGGCTCACATCTACTGAGCACTACATGACCATTTCACACATGTGTGCATACATCACACTGCTATGGCTCTCATCTAGTGAGCACTACATGACAATTTCACACATGTGAGCATACATCACACTGCTATGGCTCTCATCTACTGAGCACTACATGACCATTTCACACATGTGTGCATACATCACGCTACTATGGCTCTCATCTACTGAGCACTAGATGATCATTTCACACATGTGTGCATACATCAAGCTGCTATGGCTGTCATCTCCTCTGCACTAGTTGACCATTTCACACATGTGTGCATGCATCATGTTGCTATGGCTCTCATCTCCTCTGCACTACATGACCATTTCACACATGTGTGCATACATCACACTGCTATGGCTCTCATCTCCTGAGCACTACATAACCATTTCACACATGTGTGCATGCATCACGTTGCTATGACTCTCATCTCCTCTGCACTACATGACCATTTCACACATGTGTGCATGCATCACGCTGCTATGGCTCTCATTTCCTGAGCACTACATGGCCATTTCACACATGTGAGCATGCATCATGTTGCTATGGCTCTCATTTCCTGAGCACTAAATGACCATTTTACACATGTGTGCATGCATCACACTGCTATGGCTCTCCTCTACTGAGCACTACATGACCATTTCACACATGTGTGCATACATCATGCTGCTATGGCTCTCATCTCCTGAGTACTAGATGACCATTTCACACATGTGTGCAAGCAACATGCTGTTGTGTCTCTCATCCCCTGAGCACAAGATGACTATTTCACATATGTGAGCATGCACCATGCTGCAATGGCTAATGTCTCCTGAGCACTAGATGACCTTTCCTTTTGGTTGTTTTTATAGTTACCCCATTATCCTTTCCCTTAGTTGATATTATAGTTTCACTAGGCACCATGTTGTACATAGTACCACACCTGCGTCCCCTGATGTAGTAACCCACGTGTCCTTTCTCCTTTGTTTTTGTTATAGATACATGAGGTAGCATGTTGTAATTCATACAGCACCTCCCAACCCCTGATGGTGTAACCCCATTGTCCTTTCCCCTTGATTGTTTTTATAGTTACACTAGAAACTATGTTGTACATCGTACAGCACCTCCCAACCCCTGATGGTATAACCCCCTTGTCCTTTCCCCTTGGTTGTTTTTATAGCTACATGAGATAGCATGTTGTACATAATATAGCACCTCTCAACCCCTGATGGTGTAGCCCCAGTGTTCTTTCCACTTAGTTGTTTTTACAGTTACACTAGCAAGTATGTTGTACACAGTATAGCACCTCACAACCCCTGTTGGTGTAACCCCCTTGTCCTTTCCTCTTGGTTGTTTTTATAGCTACATGAGGTAGCTTGTTGTACATAGTGCAGCACCTCTCTACCCCTGCTGGTGTAACCCCCTTGCCCTTTATTGTTTTTATAGTTACACTAGGTATCAGGTTGTCCATAATGCAACACCTCCCAACCCCTGCTGGTGTTACCCCCTTGTCCTTTCCCTTTGGTTGTTTTTATTCTTATCCTAGATAGCATGTTATACATAGTACAGCACCTCCCAACCCCTGATGGTGTAACCCCCTCGTCCTTTCCCCATCATTGTTTTTGTAGTTACACGAGGTAGCAGGTTGTACATAGTACAGCACCTTAAAACCCCAGCTGGTGTAACCCCTTTGGTTGTTTTTATAGTTTTTATAGTTACACGAGGTAGCATGTTATACGTTGTACAGCATCTGCCAATACCTGTTGGTGTAAGCCCCTTGTCCTTTTCCCTTCATTGTTTTTATACTTACATGAGGTAGCATGTTGTACATAATACAGCACCTCCCAACCATTGCTGGTATAACCTTTTTGTCCTTTCCCCTTGGTTGTTTTTATAGTTACACAAGGTAGAATGTTGTACATAGTACAGCAACTCTCAACCCCTGATGGTGTAACCACCTTGTCCTTTCCCCAAGTTTGTTTTTATACTTACATGAGGTAGCATGTTGTACATAATACAGCACCTCCCAACCATTGCTGGTATAACCCCATTGTCCTTTCCCCTTGATTGTTTTTATAGTTACACAAGCTAGGATGTTGTACATAGTACAGCAACTCTCAACCCCTGATGGTGTAACCCCCTTGTCCTTTCCCCAAGTTTGGTTTTATAATTTCACAAAGTTGTTGGTTGCACATAGTTATATGTTTTTATAGTTATACCAGGTAGCAGGTTGTCCATAGACCAACACCTCCCAACCGCCGGCTGGTGTTACCTCATTGTCTTTTCTCCTTAGTTATTTTTAGAGTTACACTAGGTAGCATGTTGTACATAGTACTACAACTCCAATCCCTGATGGTGAAACCCCCTTTTCCTTTCTTCTTGGTTGTTTTTATAGATTCATGAGGTAGCTTGTAGTACATAGAACAGCACCTGCCAGCCCCTGATGGTGTAACCCCCTTGACCTCTACCCTTGGTTGTTTTTATAGTTACTTGAGGTAGCATGTTGTAGATAGTATACCACCGCCAAGCCTCTGAAGGTGTAACCCCCTTGTCCTTTCCCCTTGGTTGTTTTTATACTTACACTAGGTAGTATATTGTACATAGTACAGCATCTCTCAGTCTCTAATGGTGTAACCTCATTGTCCTTTCCCCTTGGTTGTTTTTATACTTACACTAGGTAGTATATTGTACATTGTACAGCACCTCTCAGTCTCTAATGGTGTAACCCCATTGTCCTTTCCCCTTGGTTGTTTTTATACTTACACTAGGTAGTATATTGTACATAGTACAGCACCTCTCAGTCTCTAATGGTGTAACCCCATTGTCCTTTCCCCTTGGTTGTTTTTATACTTACACTAGGTAGTATATTGTACATAGTACAGCACCTCTCAGTCTCTAATGGTGTAACCCCATTGTCCTTTCCCCTTGGTTGTTTTTATACTTACACTAGGTAGTATATTGTACATAGTACAGCACCTCTCAGTCTCTAATGGTGTAACCTCATTGTCCTTTCCCCTTGGTTGTTTTTATACTTACACTAGGTAGTATATTGTACATAGTACAGCACCTCTCAGTCTCTAATGGTGTAACCTCATTGTCCTTTCCCCTTGGTTGTTTTTATACTTACACTAGGTAGTATATTGTACATAGTACAGCACCTCTCAGTCTCTAATGATGTAACCTCATTGTTCTTTCTTCATGGCTGTTTGCATAAATACACTAAATAGCATGTTGTACATAGTACAGCACCTTCCAACCCCTGATGATGTAACCCCGTTGTCCTTTCCCCTTTGTTGTTTTTATAGTTACACGAGGTAGCAAGGTGTACATAGTACAGCTCCTCCCAACCCTCGCTGGTGTAACCTCATTGTCCTTTCCCCTTGGTTAATTTATAGTTACACTAGGTAGCATGTTGAACATAGTACAGCACCTGCCTCCCTTGATGATGTAACTCCCTTGTCCATTCCCCTTGCTTGTTTTTATAGATACATGAGATAGCATGTTGTACAATGTATGCACCACCCAACCCCTGATTGTGTAACCCCATTGTCCTTTCCTCTTGGTTGTTTTTATAGCTACACTAGGAAGCATACTGTATATAGTACAGCACCTCCAAACCCCTGATGGTGTAACCCCAGTTTCTTTTAGCCTTTGTTGTTTTTATAGTTACACTAGGTAGCATGTTTTACATAATACGGTACCTCCCAACCCCTGATGGTGTAACCCATTTTCCTTTCCCCTTGGTTGTTTTTATAGTTAGCCTAGGTAGCATTTTATGCATAGTAATGCACCTCCCAACCCCTGATGGTGTAACTCCATTGTCCTTTCTCCTGGTTGTTTTTATAGGTACACAAGATAACAGGTTGTACAAAGTACTGCACCTCCCAACCCCTGATGGTGTAACCCCCTTGTCCTTTCCCCTTTCATTGTTTTTGTAGTTACACGAGGTAGCAGGTTGTACATAGTACAGCACCATAAAACTGCAGCTGGTGTAACCCCCCTTGTCCTTTCTCCTTGGTTGTTTTTATAGTTACACTAGGTAGCATATTGTACATAGTACAGCACCAGCCAACACCTGTTGGTGTAACCCCCTTGTCCTTTAGCCTTTGTTGTTTTTATAGTTACATGATGTAGCAGGTTGCACATAACACAGCATCTCCCAGCCCCTGATGGCGTAACCCCCTAGTCCTTTAGCCTTGCTTGTTTTTATAGTTACACAAGGTAGCATGGTTTACATAGTACTGCATCTCCCAACCCTTGCTTGGTGACCACCTTGTCCTTTCCTGTTGGTTGTTTTTATAGTTACACAAGGTAGCATGCTATACATAGTACAGCACCTCCCAACACCTGGTGGTGTAACCCCCTTGTAATTTCCCATTGGTTGTTCTTATAGATACATAAGGTAGCATGTTGTACATAGTAAAACACCTCCCAACCCCTGATGGTGTAACCCCATTGTCCTTTTCCCTTGGATATTTTTATACTTACAATAGGTAGCATGTTGTAGACAGTACAGCACCTACCAGCCCCTGCTGGTGTAACCTCATTGTCCTTTCCCCTTGGTTGTTTCTATAGTTACACTAGGTAGGATGTTGTACATACTACAGCACCTCCCAACCCTTGATGGTGTAACCCCCTTCTCCTTTCCCCCTTGGTTGTTTTTATAGTTATACGAGGTAGCATGTTGGACATTGTACAGCACCTCCCAACCCCTGATCATGATAACCCCATTGTCCTTTACCCTTGGTTGTTTTTTTAGCTATACTAGGTAGCATGTTGTACATAGTGCAGTACCTCCCAACCCCGATGGTGTAACACCCCTGTAATATCCTCTTGGCTGTTTTTATAGATGGCTATGGTAGCATACTGTACATAGTCCAGCAGATCCCATCCCCTGATTTTATAACCTTGCTGTCCTTTCCCCTTCATTGTTTTTATGGTTACATGTGGTAGCAGGTTGTATATAGTGCATCACCTCCCAACCCCTGATGGTGGAACCCCAGTGTCTTTTCCCTTTCGTTGTTTTTATAGTTACCTTGGGTAGCATGTTATACATAATACAGCACCTCCCAACCCCTGATGGTGTAACCCCCTTCTCTCTTCCCCCTTGGTTGTTTTTATAGTTGTACGATGTAGCATGTTGGACATTGTACAGCACCTCCCAACCCTTGATGGTGGTAACCTCAAAGTCCTTTACCCTTGGTTGTTTTAATAGCTATACTAGGTAGCATGTTGTATATAGTGCAGCACCTCCCAACCCCGATGGTGTAACCCCCTTGTAATTTCCCTTAGGTTGTTTTTATAGATGGCTATGGTAGCATACTGTACATAGTACAGCAGATCCCATCCCCTGATTTTATAACTCTGTTGTCCTTTCCCCTTCATTGTTTTTATGGTTACATGAGGTAGCAGGTTTTATATAATGCAGCACCTCCCAACTCCTGATGGTGCAACCCCAGTGTCTTTTCACCTTGGTTATTTTTATAGTTACCTTGGGTAGCATGTTATACATAATAAAGCACCTCCCAACCCCTGATGGTGTAACTCCATTGTCCTTTCCCCTTCATTTTTTTTATAGTTACATGAGGTAGCAGGTTGTACATAGTACAGCACTTCCCAACTTGAGCTTGTATAACCCCTTTGTCCTTTCCCATTGGTTGTTTTTATAGTTACACTAGGTAGCATGTTATACATAGTACAGCACCTCCCAACACCTGATGGTGTAACCCCCTTGTAAATTCCCCTTTGTTGTTTTTATAGATACATAAGGTAGCATGTTGTATATAGTAAAGCAGATCCCATCCCCTGATGGTGTAACCGTCCTGACATTTGCCCTTGGTTGCTTTTATAGTTACATGAGGTAGCATGTTGTACATAGTACAGCATCTCCCAACCCCTGATGGTGTAACCCCCTTGTCCTTTTCCCTTGTTGATTTTATAGTTACATGAGGTAGCATGTTGTACATAGTACAGCACCTCCCAACCCCTGATGGTGTAACCCCATTGTCCTTTGCCCTTGGTTGTGCTTATAGTTACACTATGTAGCAGGTTTATTTATTATTTATTTATTTAGCTTTTGTTAATCAGGTAAGTACACTAGACAAGCAATTTGCCTATTTTCAGGTACGACCCAGGAGACTACAGGAAATTACATACATACACACTTGGGACAACATGGCACATCATTAGGAACAGGTTACATATCATGAGACTACAAGGTTGTACACAGTATAGCACCTCCCAACCCCTGACGGTGTAACCACCTTGTTTCATTTTTTTCCTTATTTTCATTAAGCAGAGAATTACAGGATTCCATTAAAAGTGTAGTTATTTTATAACCAGAGGGAGTGAGATACAACTGAATTTGTTTGATTGCTGGAGTTGAGACCTAGGATTTGGAAGGATATTTTTGCAACATTTTAAAAGTGTCCTGCTGGCTGAGAAGTTAAGTTTTTATCCCTGGCTTCACTGAAAGGTTTTGTGTATTGGAATCAGACATAGCAGAGTGTCTACATTGAAAGGCCTGCTTACATCACAGGTGTCACTAGCCAATCAATTGGCTCTGGGTGGGGTTTCATCACTGTGCTGTCTTAGGCATCCTTCACAGTTAGAAACCAGTCAGACTGACTTTGATTTGTCTGTTGGAAGCTGAGAACCTTGCTGCACTGCAAGGAACAAACTATAACTCCATTTAGGTCCTGTAAACCTGGTAAGACATAATACTGGTGGGGACTTGTTAAGAAAGGGAGCTACGCTTTCTACAAAAGTTTCATTTTTATTTCCTTATTGGCATTAATCAGAGAATTCCAGGATTCCATTAAAAGTGTAGTAATTTTATAACCAGAGGGAGTGAGATACAACTGAATTTTCTTGATTGCTGAGGTTGAGACCTAGGATTTGGAAAGATATTTTTGCAACATGTTAAAAGTGTCCTGCTGGCTGAGGAGTGAGTTCATTTTTATCCCTGGACTCAGTAGAGTGGTTTGTGTAGGAGCCGCGGTCTAGTAAATTGTGGTGTTAGTTGAATTACTATAAAAGGCAATACTCACCAGGGTGGTGGAGCAGTTGTGTATTTGATTGTTTCTAACAGTCACCAGCAGCTGTGGACTACCCACCCACCCTTCCGCACACCCCACCCCTCCAGGCGTGGCATTTCCTTTATAGCCACAGTTCTCACATCACTTCCTCAACAGGTCTTGCGGCAGAACTGTCCTATTCTTAATAACCCAGCACAGTGCAAAAAGAGTAGGTACACACTACAAAAATATATTATATGTATATATATATATATATATATATATATATATATATATTACATATTGTGTATTATAAGGGAGAAGGACATGTGGGAGTGGTGCAATGCACTGGCTGTGGAGCAGCAGTTTTCCAGGAGACATTCTGGAAACTGCGTTGCTGTCCTATATGCAGGCAACTGTCAACTTTGAGGGAGGAAGTTGCCCACCTCGAGACTGAACTAGCAAGGACTAAGGAGGCCTCCCCTTCCAAACAGCACCACTGCCACAACCACTGCCTCAGAGGTTGCCAAGTATGAAGAGCAGTTAGACCACAGTGGGTTCTGGGAGGGTGTGGGTGGTGGACCAGAGGCGAAGCCCCCTAGTTGTACCTCTGCACAAATCATATGCAATTCTGGCAGAGCAAGGTTCCTTCTATGATGGCACCTCAGTGGAGACCCAGAAGAATGCTGAGGACATCCACAAGGGAGACCCACAAAAGGGTGGCAAGGGACACCACAGGGGAAGAAAACAGCTTCTGATAGGGGACTCAGTTGTAAGGGGGGTAAAACTGAGGAAGGGAAAGGAGAAGGAAGTAAGAGTGCCTGCCTGGTGCCATGGCATGGAGGGACAGGAAGCAAATCCTCAGGATTGCAGAAGCAGCATCACAGGAGAGGGAACTAGATATCATAGTCCACCTTGGGACAAATGACCTAGCTAGACATGGGATCAGCACAGTGCAAAATGAATTTGTGGAGTTGGGGAGGGGCCTCAGATGGGTAGCAAGCATGGTAACCTTCTCAGAGGTACTACCAATCCATGGCAGGAGTGAGGCTAGGGTACTGCACACCAAGCAGTTTAATGAATGGTTGCAAAACTGGTGCAGAGCACAGGGCTTTGGCTTCATTGGGGACTGGATGTCCACCTGGAGAGAGAAAGGTCTATACTGGTACGATGGTCTGCATCTGTCCACGAAGGGAACCAAGCTCCTAGGTGACAGGTTTAAATGCATCCTTGGCAAGCTTTTAAACTAGCCAAGGGGGGAGGCACTGATAAAAGGCAGGACATTTCAAGCCTTCCCCCACAAAACATGGCAGGTAGTAAGGTAAACACTGAGGTACAGAGATCAACACAGGGCAAGACAGGGGTAAATGGAAAAATAGACAAGGGCAATAAGAGCAGGGATGGGGAAAAAAGGATAAAGCTAACATTAAATGGAGGGCAATGAGTTTTAGTGCCCATAGTCTGGGGAAACAAGATTCCTGAGCTAGTAGCCCTGATGGAAGATGAACAATTGGATATTGTGGTAGTCACAGAAACATGGTACACCAAGAACCATGACTGGGATGTCAACATACTAGGGTACACAATCTACAGAAGGGACAGGGAAGGTAAAGGAGGAGTTGGAGTAGCTCTCTACGTAAGGGGAAGGATCAAAGCTACAGAACTAAAAAGTAAAGGGGCAGGACAAGAGGCACTCTGGGTCACCTTGGAGACAGGGAATGGCATCACAATCTGCACAGGGGTTGTATACAGATCCCCATCTCAAGGGGAGGAAATGGATAACAAAATGATAGAGGACATTCTCAAAATGGCTGAAAAAGGGGAGACACTGTTGATGGGGGGACCTGAATATGCAAGATGTTAACTGGATAACATGTACTGCAGCCACATCTAAGAGCAGGGTCATTCTCGATGCCCTGCAGGAGGCAGGCCTTAGACAGCTAGTGTTGGAACCCACTTGGGAGGGAACAATACTAGACCTGGTACTCTCAAATGGAGAGAGAATCACAAATTTAGAAGTCAGTAGACATCTGGGAACAAGCGACCACTGCACAGTGTGCTTCACAATGAGCACAACTATGGAGATAAGCCATACAAAAACAAGGATACTGGACTTTAGAAGGGCTGACTTTGGCAAAATGGATGAATACATGAAGAATGCACTAGCAAATGACCAAAAAGGAGGGGTAGAGGAACAATGGAGAAAAATCAAAACTGCCATCATAGAGGCAACAAGCCTTTGTGTGAAACAAATAAAGAAAGAAAGCAAAGCAGAGTAAAAAAACACTATGGTTCTCAAAAGAGGTGGCAGGGAAGGTTAAGGAGAAAAAGGCTGCTTTCAAAAAGTATAAGGAATCACAGAAGGAGCTTGACAGGGAACTGTATCAATTAAAGCAGAAAAAAGTGGGGAAGGCAGTCAGAGTAGCAAAGGCCAGAACCGAGGAAAAAATAGCCAACTTAGTTAAGAAGGAGGATAAAACCTTTTATAGGTACATTAGGGACCCGGGATCCCTCAGAACACAGACATGATCACCTGAACAACCACTGGAAATACACCCAAACTATAGAACTAGAACCCTCATGTCTGCATAGCACTGAACAAACTTTATGATTATTTGCAAAGCCGTGACTCTGTGAAGACTCTGTGACATTGCCTTGATTGTACAATCTAACAACATGCACTATCTTATTCTGGCTCTCTGAATAATGCCACAGTTGCACTAGGGTATAGGAAGACAACAAATACCATACCTCTGCATAATAGTAGGAAAAGGGCAAAGCCAGGGAACTATGATAAAGACTAGTAACCCTGATGTCCATTGCATGTCAGATGCTGGAGGCCACGCTATTATAAAGGAAAGATTGGTGGATTTTCTCGGGGCAAATGGACTACAGGAACAAAAGCAGCAAAGTTTTGTCAGGGGAGGTCCTTCAGACGGATCTGATAGACTTATTGCACTGGGTCACAAAAGCAGCTGATATAAGGCCAGACAATAGATGCACTTCTTTGACTCAGTCCCACATGAATTCTTGGTAAAGAAAAAAAACTGAGTGACCCGGTGAAATGGCTCGGTGGCAATAATTTCTATTAAACAGTTCAAGGCAGTACAGACACACACACAGTTTTTTTTAATTTATAAAAATGTTTGTTTGAGCTGGTAAATGCAGGCCATAGACAGGGTATTTTGTTCTGCTAGACTGCACGAACCTTGCTGACTATTTAAAGGTTTATTAATTCTGAATTTCAAAAACAGTTTTATAAATGGAAGAACACACTAAACATTTCTGAGACTATTTAGACTTCTTTACTGGTTCAAGGTGTATGGTTTTGCCTTATGCCTTAAAATTCATTTGTGGCATCTCCATAATTTGCACTGCTGAGCATTCCTTTTACCTCAGCTATATGTACAAGGACAGTTCAAACCTACACCCACACCTGAGCCTTGAGGAACAATATTAGTCCAGTGATTTAAGCAGATTTGAGAATAAGTATATACACCAGGTTCTGATCTCACCAAAGATCTTTTTTGCACTCTATGACCATGAGCAACATAGAATTTCATGGCAGATAAGGACCGCTTGGCCCACCTAGTCTGTCCATTTCCCTACCTATTGGATAAGCTGAAGATACTAGTTAACCAACCGCCTACTTCCTCCTACACCCCATTAGAATTGCCTTACATCTGTCCCATGCATTCTTGAATTCCCCCACTGTTTTTGACTCCATGACCTCCTCAGGAAGGCTATTCCATGTATCCATAACCCTCTCTGTGAAAAAATACTTCCTCACATTACCTCTGACCCGTCCCCCCTCTATGTTCAAATTGTGCCCCCTTGTTCATGCACATCTTTTATTCTGAACTCTGGACTTTGTTGATTCCCTTGAGGTACTTAAAAGTTTCTATCGTGTCCCCTCCCTTCCTCAAGAGTATACATATTAAGGTCCTTTAGTCTCTCTTTGTATGTCTTCTGGTGCAGACCCTGCACCATTTTAGTTGCCCTCCTCTGGAAAGCCTCCATCCCGTCTATGTCCATGTAGAGATGGGGGCTCCAGAACTGTGTGCAGTACTCCAGATGGGGTCTCACCAACTGTATAAACAGAGGGATAACAACTTCCTGTTTTCTACTTGTGATGCCTCTCCCTATGCATCCCAGTATCCTCCCAAGCCCTCCTTACTGCCTTCTCACATTGCTTGCCCACCTTTAGGTCATCTGATATGACTACTTCCAGGTCCCTTTCCATTTTTGTTGTTGTTAGTATCTCACCCAACGTTGTGTACTCTTCTCCTAGGTTTTTATTACCCAGGTGCATTACTTTGCACTTCTTTGTACTGAATCTAAGCTGCCATACATTTGACCATTCCTCCAACTTTGCCAAGTCCCTTTTCATCCTTTCCACACTCCCTTGTGTATCAACCCTGTTGCAGATCTTTGTGTTATCAGCAGAGAGACATACTGTACTTTTCCTTCCAGTTCTTCCACAATGCCACTTTTAAAAACATTAACAAGGACCGGTCCCAGTACTGAACCCTGCAGTACCCCGCTAGTAACCCCCTTTCTTCAGAGTGGACTCTGTTTACTATTACCCTCTGTGTCCTATAGTCCAGCAAATTTATTTTACCCAGGCTACCACAATGGGACCCACTCCAAGGCTGGCTAACTTGTATATTAATCTTTTGTGTGGGACTATGTCAAATGCCTTGCTAAAGTCTAGGTAGGTCATGTCCGCAGACTCTCCCTGATCTACTAGCTTAATCACCCAGTCAAAGAAATCTATTAGATTCATCTGACATGACCTTCCTGTTGTGAATCCATGCCACCTTGGTTCCCATGCCCTGCTGGCCTCTATGTACTAAACAATTCTTTCCTTTGGAAGTGAGTCCATCATTTTCCCTACCAAGCAATTTAACCTTCAGTACTAATCAGACCATCACAGTTGTATAAACTGGGTACATGTCCCCCACCCACACACACTAACAGCAAACTACATATATCAGAGGTAGCATGAATGTTAAAACATGTTCACACATTCGTAACATCAGCGTCATCTTTACCTCCTTGTTTAACACCCTATGCTATAAAAACTGGCACCCCCCAGCACACACGTTTAATTATGTATATATGAAGTGCACATGTGTCTTCACTACAGGTCCATTCACATTTTAAAAGAAATACAAAGAGACAGAGAAAGGTGGTAGTTGTGATTGGCTACAGCACAAGTTTAGGAACCTGGGCATGGAACCAGCATGGATAGACAGCGGGAAGTTCTTGTCAAACAAATCTGATAGATTTTTTTAGACTGGGTGACTAGGAAAGTGGACCAGAGAAGGCAGGAGGATGTGGCTTACCTAGATTTCAGCAAGGTTTTCAAAACTGTCCCACAGGAGGTTAGCCAATAAGTGGGGCAGCCTGGGAGTGGGCCTACAGGTGGCAAATTAGATCAGAAACTAAAATGGTTGAGTGACAGGACACAGTCATAGAGGGTGGTGGTGCCACAGGGATCCATGCAGGGACTAGTCCTCTTCAGTGTCTTCATAAGCGACATTGCACAGGTGCTACAGAGGAAGGTATGCATTTTTGCACACAATACTAAGATCTGCAACAGGGTTGAGACTCCGGGGGGGGGGTGAAGTAGGACCTTAACATGTTTGAGAGAGTGGACGTCTTTAGGAAACTTGACAACATGTCCGGAGGAGAGCTATGTCTGGGTTGGGATCAACATTGCTTCTCTGTACACATGTATTAAACACCAGCAAGATGTACTTGCTTAGAGATCCTTTTTTAGAAAACCATCCAGATAGTAACTCCATGCTGGTGGATTTCACGCTTCAGTCTGTCGAATATATACCAAGTCATGTTTCTGAATTTGAAAGTACAGTAGGTATTGCTTACAGACATGCAGGACAGCTACAGGGACACATATGACTTAGCCAGTTATAGTTGTTCCCATAAGTATTGGTCTCCCCATAACTCATAGCAAAGTTAAGGTCTGGTTGCACCCCCAATCAAAACCATCAAAATGAAACCCCTCTGCTTGTGGATCCCCTTCCCCTTAACCTTTCACCCTTCCCTGACATGCAAACCCCTCATAACAGCAAGTGAGGGTAAAAAAGCAAAGAACTGTACCATAGCTAAGGACTGTTCACAAATCTTTATGAACTTGTGGCCTTGCTAATGTGAACTTACATCCCAGCCCCAGCCCCCCCCACAGCTGGTGTACCTCATTTATCCCCCTTTTAACCAATCTAGGGAGTAGGGAGCTCCCTTATAAAGTCCCAGTGTATGCAGTGTTGAATCAGTGCTGACCCCCATTGACGTTGCCATGGTGGGATGGCTGGCATATTTGCATTTTAAAATAAATGCAGGGCAGTGGACACCTGCTCTGATAAACCCCAACCCACAAAGGCCATATAACTGCAAAAACATCCTGAGGTATTTGTACAGACTACCCTAGAGCACCTGGCTTAATGGCCAAATGCAAAGAGACAATGTCCTAGCCTGCTGGTAGTTGCCTACCTTTGCTGGGGATAATGGCTTGCAGGCTGGCTGTGCTGATTGCCGCTGTCCTCCAACCTCCTCTGTTGCTCACCTCACCCTTGCAAGGCTCCAAATAATTGTCCTGCTGGCTGCTCTGCTGCCACGCCTAAGGCCTCCTGGGCCAAAGAGGACATTTGTAGGCCTGCCACCTGCCTAAATCAACCTCCCTTCCTAACCCCACCCAACATGCTTGAGTCGCCCGATCCACCACTCACTCCACTCCCCGACCCCCTGTACAGCAGCTGGCTTTCCCCTTACAGCTTACTTATTGCCTGGTGTGGTGTGTCCAGGATTGCCGACTGGCCAACTGCTGACCCAGTCTTGGACTCTCTGTCCCGGCCGACGGGTTGCCGACTCCTGCCGCACCACCGCACTGGTCTTTGGCACTTATTGCTCTCCTGCTAAACTCCTGGGCTGGCTGGGTGCCTGGACCACCACCTTTCCCATCCTGACTCCTTAGTTTGTCGATGACTTCTCCGCATGCATGACATGATGGCAGTGGAAACCGTTGCCCTTGCCTGACTCCCGAAAGTGCTTACCCAATACAAGCTAATCAAGCGCTTAACAAGTCCCCTTCCGGCCATACACAGTGCGGCAAACAGCAAAATGGGACTTGCCAACCAATCAAAATAATTTTTGGGGGCAGTGACAAACCAAGCAGGCAAAAGGTGCCACCTGCACTAATTTTAAATAATGCCAGCGCTGTCAGTAAATTAAATGAGATGTGGCAGGGGGTGGCGTGGGCACAGTCAGCAGAGGCCTCACACACAGACAAATCAACCAGGAGAGAAAAAAAATGTGGCAAAATATTGCTGGGGCTCAGCCCAGGTCAAGAAACATTGCTGGGACCAATGCCCCACGGGCCCATACAACCCGGCGCCTGTGGTCGACAAAGAAAATAAAAGAGGATAATCCTCTTCCAAATAAACATCAAAATCACAAATTAAAGAAAACCTAGCAATTTTCAACCACTTGAAAACACCAGGGTGATACTAGGGTCAGCTCCCTGCTGAACCCTGCAACAAACTAACTAGAAAGAGTACTTACCCTTAATTTATAGTGAAGTATTCACATGTGATGAGGGAAGCCCCTCCCCTTTTCCCATTATGTAACATAAAACATTTTACTCATTGAGATTTATTTTAATCTGTCATATTCATATACATTTCCTCAGTATTTTAGCTCTGCTGAGCTCCTTTAATCATAATTATAGTCATTTAGACAGTTTTTAACTGATTTAAAGCCTTCCTCCCATGGACCACAGGCTCCTCCCACAAGGTCTCTGTATAAAATTATCATTATTTCATCTGGTCAACTCTAGAGAACGGGGAGAAGCCTGAGGAAGTCCTGTGGCCGTGGGACTGAACGCTCCACATCTTATAAGTAGTCTTGCAAGCTGTACAGGTAAAAGAAAAACTCTCCACAAACAATCTGTTCTGAAATTTTACACATCTCCTGAATAGGTCTTAAATATTTAAAAGTAAACACACTATTTGCATTCCCAAATGGAGCATTTAAACAGGGTTTACACGAGGCTGGAGCACTATACAGTGACTGTTAAAGATCATTCTCTAGTCCCTATTTCATTTCATCTCTCTTTCTTTTATTTTATTTTGACAAATGTTCTCAGCAGGGATGCTATTTTATGAACCAGCTCAGTGTGAACCCGAGGTCTCAACCTCAATTCCGTCCCGAGGAAGCACCTGTGTTTAATGAGTTAGGGAGAGTATGTCTGGGTATGTGTGTGTGGGGAGGGCTGGAGAATCACAGTGGTGTTGGAAGGTCCTTCTGCTGGGAGAGTATGTCTGCATATGTGTGTGTGCGTGGGGGGGCTGGAGTATTACAGTGGTGTCGGAAGGTCCTTCTGCTGAGGTTTAAAATGGTGATTTCATCTCTCTCGTGGGTGTTAAGCATCCCACAATATTTGATGATTAACTAGTGATTCTGGCCAGCATCCCTTTAGCCTTCTACCCATCTTTGATCTGTGTCACTGAAATTTTATGAGAGAAAGTACATTTTAACAAGGTTGTTTGTAGGGATGGGTGCACCGACTCTGTGTTTGACCAACCCCACCCCTCAGAGTGGCCCACCTCGACCTGACTCTGGAAATTCAAATAATTTGTGACTTACTCTGATTTTACCCTGTTCAGTCTGTTGACCTGGTCTGTATTTTCTAATGATCTGGTTCTGATCCAGTCCTGATAATGTAAATGATGTTAGAACTTAATTCCTGTTAAAAATGAGAAATCTGATAAAAACAAGTAAACATAAATGAACTATTTTACATGTTAAATGATGAAGAAACGGCTTATGAAAACCGTGAAGGGGTAACCTGCTTCTGTTATTTGACCTGGTCTGGATCTACCTTTGACCCAGTTATGGACCCGTCTGGTAAATATACCTGTTTTGGCAAACCCGAGTACATCAGAACATTTTGGAAACAGATCAGAGTCAGAATCAGAACCGGGTCACAACCGACCCTTCCATCCCTAGTTGGGCGTTACTGGTAGAGCAGTGGGCCTGCTAATGCTGGTAAGTAGAAGACGGTTGGGACGCTGCTTATCAATGTGTCCTGTGACAACTGGTTTCCACTCATGTGCTCTATACCCAAGGCTGGGGAAGCTGGCTTTATCTGACTCTGCTCTGTTTGCACTGGACTGAGGTATCAACTAAACAACTGTTTTCTGTTTACTTCAACACTTAACTCAGAGGGGGACTCGGGGTGTCAACAAAGTCATGTGACCCTTAGAGCTGCAATATTTACATGAGGTTAGAAACATAAAAACGTAAGGAACCTGGTGGCAAATAAAGAAACAAGCTCCGCCCTGTCCACTCAAGATCCTTGTCTACACTCTGCTTATTAATTTTATTATTACTGAATACGTGGACTATTTACACTTTAATTCTCTTCTATTCCATTTTCAATTAACTCTTCCACCTTCCTTCTTTCACATATCATTTCACCTGAACTAAAGACAAGTAACCCTTGTACTTTCCCATCTTTTCTCAGAACTGTCAATATATCTGGCTGCGGTGACCTCCCTTGGTAACCCTTTCTATTTTTTCATACCTCTGTCTTTGAAGAAGTACTTTCCAAGATCCCTTATGATATGAGACCGGTGGTTTTCCTTAACAGAAAAACAAACTGGCACAATTTTCCAGACACATTAAAGAGACACAATCAAGCCACTGCTTTTTTTTTATTTTTCTAGTGTCCATATCCCAGATTTGGATTTGTGAAGATAAGTTGCACTTTACTTACTGAGGATATCTCAGCATCTCTTTTCCAGTGGAATACTGCTTCTATACAATTGTACAGCTTGGAAGAATGAAATATAGGGAAGTACGCTGATTTGTTTGTGGTTGCACAGTTAGCCAGTGGCTGTGATGGGAGTCAAACCTGTGACCTCCTGCATTGGGCAAGGAAGTGGACAAGGTAGTGAGGAGAGCAAAAATCTAGATGTGAGAAAGGATTGCAGAAGGGGTAAGGATGGCGGACAAGACATTCTTTAGATACATCAGTGAAACAAGGAAGACAAAAGGGGGTTGCTAGACTAAGGAATTGATCAGAATTAATGGAAAGAGACAGGGAAAAAGCAGGAATACCAAACAAATACTTTTTCTCAGTATTTAAATTAGAGAAAGGGAGGGATTGCTATTGCCAGAGGAAGCATACACGGGTAAGGGGGAGGCAGGCAGGGAGATGGACACTACACCATCTTCCAAAGAGAGAGTTTTGAAAAGGTTAGGGGCACTAAGGGCTAACAAGGCCATAGGCCATGATGGATTGTACCCAAGTTGCTAACAGAACTAGGTTAGTTCCTAGCTCCTCACTGATGGACTTGTTCAATAGCTGTCTGGAGTAAGGGGTGGTACCTGAGGACTGGAGAAGGGTGTATGTTGTTTTCCAAGACAAGAATGGCAGCAGAAAAGAGCCAGGGAATTACAGACCAGTAAGCCTAATCTCCATGATGGGGAAACTAATGGAGACACTGTTAACCAAAAACACTGCTCACATGCAGTTCCATGTGATACGGGTAAATGAGAACATTATTAGCCTACCCGCTCTGTGGACCTTCAAAAAGAACCTAAAGAACCATTTCATACAGGAATCTCAATGTGTCTGCCATCGCTAGCACCTAGCAAAGGCATCTCCTACCATCTGCCCTTCTACCAGACAGATCTCTCTCTCTCTCTCTGGGACACCCTTCACTTGGGGCTCAACCCCCCCCCACCCCATCTCTCCAGCACTTCTATGTGCTAACCCCCTCGTGTTGCTGACAACTAACAGGCTCCCTCTTGGGCACAGTTATTTAGTCTGTTCCTGCATGTATCTGACTGAGTTTACTTATTCCAGTTTCAGTTTTCGCTGTATGTTTTGCATTCCTTTGTTTAAAGACCAAATGTACCAAAATGTTCTCATTCTAATTCTGTTGCCTTGTTGGTCTCTGTCTTCTGTATAATCACCTACTGTACTTTTTCTAAATGTACTAACATGGAACTTATGTAAAGAGCTCTGAGCTCAAATGGTTAATCTGAGATCAGAAATAAATAAAAGAAAGAAAGGCGACCGTCATTATGGCGAATCAATTAAGGCGACTGCATTATTGTCGACAACAAATCACGGCAACAGTAGTTTAGGGCAAATTTAGGAGGCAGGCCCAATACAGCACAGCTCACCTGTTTTAATTCAGGGGGCTATGCCCCCAAACCCCCCTTGGGGGGGGCTGCTTCTCCTGAACCCCCCCATTTCTAAATAACCTACTTCCCGTCGCACATTGGCAGTCACACTTGCCATTCCTGAGGATTCGCCATTTATTTCAGGTTGCCGTTATTTCATGGTCGTCATTTGTGTTATCGCTGTTATTGAGTCACTGCCGTTATTACGTGCTACCCTTACATGCCAGCACTCTCCTGCTAGTGCACAGGCGTCCAGTTAATGGTTCTGTATAAGTGTTTTTTTTAACTTAGTTTAGGTTGTTACATTTAAATTTAAAACAACATTGTCAAACTGCCATTTCCATAGGGTGTGGGCAGCCATTTCAGGGGATCCACTTGCTCCCTTTCCTGGGATATGTTAACATACCCCTGCTGACCAATGTGCTGAGTTGGCAGGGGCATATTAGAATGTAACTCCCTTGTTACCTGGGGTTACTAGAATCCCAGTAAGACCTAGTGGTAGGCAGGGAAGGCAGCTTGTGAAACTCCAGTTAAAAGAGTTTCACACTGTCTCACTCTGTTCTCAGTCTCAGCTGAGACTGAGGGATGACATCACCAATAGAACTTTCGCAGCTGCATAAGCCACATTGGAATCTGCAGCAAAGGAAGTTAGATAGAACGCTGGGAACTTTAAAAGGAGAGTCTGCAGTTTGGCTTAGAGAGTGAAGTTTGAACTCAAGTAGTGGAGACCTCTGTTTTCGGGTCTCAGTGCCCCCTCCCTCCGGGGGGATGTAAAGATTCTCAGCAGATTCCTGGGGCAATCCCCTTAATTCTGCTAGTGGAGGAAAAGCTGCCTGTTTTAGTCCAGGAGTTATTTTGGAAGATGGAAGATTTGTGAGTCGCCTGTGGGGCATCTGCAACTTAAGGGTGAGTGTCTGCTCTGGCTAAAAGGGCATATGTTTTCTTCACCTTGGGACTTGTGTGAAAATCTAGGGATTGAACTACATATTGGGAAGCCTAGAGAAATGGGCCAAGCAAGTAAAAGTAGTTTCAATTTCCTGAGTTTGTTGGGATGCAAATAATATGTAGAGGAGATGTGACAGACATCTACCCTTAATCTACATTTCAAAGTTCAATAAAGAAATTGGTCAGTTTTCCAGATAAATGGCTGGGTATGGGCTGTGGGAGCTGGAGGTGGGTGGCCCCCCATCTTTAGTGACCAGGTCCACCTATCCGGATTTCTTCTGTGGTATTCTACTTTGCCTCAGGCACTTGGCCAGTGATGGGGGAAGTACCCAGATGTGGGATTGTAAGGAATATTCTCTCTAAGAGTCGCAGACTCTAGTGTGGTGTAGGGAGCCATGACAGGATAATTGGTTCATTCCTCAAATGGACCGTGGATCAAGTGGCTGGCAGGGGAGCCGGGCCAGTGGGGAAAACCCAAGTGTGTACAAGTCGGGCAGTGTACCCAAAGCTGCGTGCAAGTCTGGGCTGTGTGTCTGGTGGTTTCAGAGCCTGAGGGCTGGAAATAGTGATAAAGTGTTCTGTAGTCTCTAATCTGCATTACCAGGAAATGTAGCCCCATGGGGGTCCTTCTATGCTTTGTTTGTTCAGCTAGTATATGAATAAATGCCACACTGAAGAATCCCATTCCTGGTTCTGGACATTACAGTTATTGCTTCCTGTGTTCAGATTTACTTGGGTGCCCATGTTCAGAGTAGCCAAACCTAGGTCACCCTGTGCCGAGTAACCTCATCCTCTCCGAACCCAGGTCCCCACCAGGTACTGCAGTCAGCTTCAACAGCATGCCACCTGTCATTTTGGTAAAAAGTCAGGGGTGAGGGGTTACAAGAATATCCTGGGTGAGGGAGCGAGTGGATCCCCTGAGACAGCTGCCCACACCCTTTGAAAATGGAAGTTTGTCAATGCTCTTTTTCATAACCGGGCAGGTGCACTAGACAATGTAAAATACTTGTTTTCAGGCATGGCCTGAGATAGTACAATGCAGGTACAATCAGGGCACAGAATAAATAATACAGTCAACACAGTGGCACTGGAGGTTGAGGTACTGGTCATTACAACTCATGCAATGCCAGTGACTTGGGTTTGGGAATGAGCGCCTCCCAGCCCCTGAAGGTGTAACACCGTTGTCCTTTCCCCTTAGATGTTTTTATAGTTACACTAGGTAGCAGGTTGTACATAGTACAACACCTCCCAGCCCCTGATGGTGTAACCCCCCTGTACATTCCACTTAGTTGTTTTTATAGTAACACTAGGTAGCAGGTTGTACATAGTACAACACCTCCCAGCCCCTGATGGTGTAACCCCCCTGTACATTCCACTTAGTTGTTTTTATAGTAACACTAGGTAGCAGGTTGTACATAGTACAACACCTCCCAGCCCCTGATGGTGTAACCCCCCTGTACATTCCACTTAGTTGTTTTTATAGTAACACTAGGTAGCAGGTTGTACATAGTACAACACCTCCCAGCCCTGATGGTGTAACCCCTGCTATTCCACTTGGTTGTTTTTATAGTAACACTAGGTAGCAGGTTGTACATAGTACAACACCTCCCAGCCCTGATGGTGTAACCCCTGTACATTCCACTTAGTTGTTTTATAGTAACACTAGGTAGCAGGTTGTACATAGTACAACACCTCCCAGCCCCTGATGGTGTAACCCCCCTGTACATTCCACTTAGTTGTTTTTATAGTAACACTAGGTAGCAGGTTGTACATAGTACAACACCTCCCAGCCCCTGATGGTGTAACCCCCCTGTACATTCTACTTAGTTGTTTTTATAGTAACACTAGGTAGCAGGTTGTACATAGTACAACACCTCCCAGCCCCTGATGGTGTAACCCCCCTGTACATTCCACTTAGTTGTTTTTATAGTAACACTAGGTAGCAGGTTGTACATAGTACAACACCTCCCAGCCCCTGATGGTGTAACTTCCTTGTCCTTTCCTCTTGGTTGTAGTTATAGTTACACTAGGAAGCATGTTATACATAGTACAGCACCACCTATCCACTGATGGTGTAACCCCC
The DNA here is from genome assembly GCA_016271365.2 of Neoceratodus forsteri. Lineage (NCBI taxonomy): Eukaryota > Metazoa > Chordata > Ceratodontiformes > Ceratodontidae > Neoceratodus > Neoceratodus forsteri. Next base: position 4,596,575 of record CM057449.1, on the reverse strand, counting down.
CTGTCCTATCCCCTTGGTTGTTTTTAAAGTTACACAAGGTAGCATGTTGTACATCATACAGCACCTTCTAAACACTGATGGTGTAACCCTTTTCTCCTGTCCCCTTGGTTGTTTTTATTGTTACACTAGGTAGCATGTTGTACATAGTACAGCTACTCCCAACTCGTGCTGGTGTAATCCCCTTGTCCCTTCCCCTTGGTTGTTTTTATTGTTACACTAGGTAGCATGTTGTCATAGTACAGCACTCCCAGCCCCTGATGGTGTAACCCCCCCGTCCTTTCCCCTTGGTTGATTTTATAGTTACACTGGGTAGCATGCTATACATAGTAGAGCACCTCACAGCCCCTGATGGTGTAACCCTTTTGCTCTTTCCCCTTGGTTGTTTTTATAGTTACACTAGGTAGCATGTTGTACATTGTACAGCACCTCCCAGCCCCTGATGGTGTAACCCTTTTGTCCTTTCCTCTTGGTTGTTTTTATAGTTACACTAGGTAGCATGTTGTACATTGTACAGCACCTCCCAAGCCCTGATGGTGTAACGGCCTTCTCCTTTCCCCTTGGTTATTTTTATAGTTACACTGGGTAGCATGCTATACATCGTACAGCACCTTACAGCCCCTGATGGTGTAACCCTTTTGTCCTTTCCCCTTGGTTGTTTTTATAGTTACACCAGGTGGCATGTTGTACATTGTACAGCACCTCCAACCCCTGATGGTGTAACCCCATTGTCCTTTAGCCCTTGGTTGTTTTTATAGTTACACTAGGTGGCATATTGTACATAGTACAGCATCTCCTGACTCCTGCTGGTGTAACCCCCTTGTACTTTCCTCTTGGTTATTTTTATAGTTACACTGGATAGCAAGTTGTACTTAGTATAGCACCTCCCAACCCTGATGGTATAACCCCCTTGTCCTTTCCCCTTGGTTGTTTTTATAGTTACACCAGGTAGCATGCTGTACATAATACAGCACCTCCCAGTCCCTGCTGGTGTAACTCCCTTGTCCTTTCCCCTTGGTTGTTTTTATAGTTACACTGGGTAGCATGTTGTACATAGTACAGCATCTCCCATACCCTGATGGTGTAATCCCGTTGTCTTTTCCTCTTGGTTGTTTTTTATAGTTACACGATGTGGCATGTTGTACATAGTACAACACATTCCAGCTCCTGATAGTGTAACCTCATGTCCTTTCCCCTTGGTTGTTTTTATTATTACACTAGGTAGCAGGTTGTACATCATACAGCACCTCTCAATCCCTGATGGTGTAACCCCATTGTCCTTTCCCCTTGGTTGTTTTTATAGTTACACTAGGTAGCATGTTGTACATAGTACAGGACCTCCCAACTCCAGATAGTGTAACCCCCCTGTCCTTTCCCCCTGGTTGTTTTTATTGTTACGCTAGGTAGCATGCTGTACATAGTACAGCACCTCCCAGCCTCTGATGGTTCAACCCCATTGTCCTTTCCCCTTGCTTGTTTTTATAGTTACATGAGGTAGCATGCTGTACATAGAACAGCACCTCCCAACCAGCAATGGTGTAACCCCTTTCTTCTTTCCCCTTGGTTGTTTTTATAGTTACACTAGGTAGCATATTGGACATAGTACAGCACCTCCCAACCCCTGATGGTGTAATCCCGTTGACTTTTCCTCTTGGTTGTTTTTTATAGTTACACGATGTGGTGTGTTGTACATAGTACAACACATTCCAACTCCTGATAGTGTAACCTCATGTCCTTTCCCCTTGGTTGTTTTTATTATTACACTAGGTAGCAGGTTGTACATCATACAGCACCTCTCAATCCCTGATGGTGTAACCCCGTTGTCCTTTCCCCTTGGTTGTTTTTATAGTTACACTAGGTAGCATGTTGTACATAGTACAGGACCTCCCAACTCCAGATAGTGTAACCCCCCTGTCCTTTCCCCTTGGTTGTTTTTATTGTTACGCTAGGTAGCATGCTGTACATAGTACAGCACCTCCCTGCCTCTGATGGTTCAACCCCATTGTCCTTTCCCTTTGGTTGTTTCTGTAGTTACATGAGGTAGCATGCTGTACATAATACAGCACCTCCCAGCCTCTGATGGTGTAACCCCATTGTTCTTTCCCCTTGGTTGTTTTTATTGTTACATTAGGTAACATGTACATAGCACAGCACCTCCCAACCACTGATGTTGTAACCCTGCTGTCCTTTCCCCTTGGTTGTTTTTATAGTTACACTTGGTAGCATATTGTACATAGTACAGTATCTCCTGACCCCTGCTGGTGTAACCCCATTGTACTTTCTTCTTGGTTATTTTTAAAGTTACACTGGATAGCATGTTGTACTTAGTACGGCACCTCCCAAATCCTTATGGTATAACCCCCTTGTCCTTTCAGCACCTCCCAGCCCCTGATGGTGTAACACTAGGTAGCATGTTGTACATAGTACAGCACCTCCCAATCCCTGATGATGTAACACCCTTGTCCTTTCCTCTTGGTTATTTTTATAGTTACACTCGGTAGCATGTTGTACATAGTACAGCACCTCCCAACCCCTGATAGTGTAACACCCTTATCCTTTCCCCTTGGTTGTTTTATAGTTACACTAGGTAGCGTGTTATACATATAACAGCACCTCCCAACCCCTGAAGGTGTAATCCCGTTGTCCTTTCCCCTTGGTTGTTTTTATAGTTGCACTAGGAAGCAGGTTGTTCATAGTTGCTTTGTTTCATTTTTGATTGCCCATAGCTGTGGTTATGGCTGCCACCATGTATGGTGTCTGGTATCAAGAATCTGTTGCATTGCACCTGGTCCACTTTTGCTTTACATAGTGTGGGTATTACATTCAGCCAACACCTCTTTGCCCATATTGTTCTTGGACTGGACTCATAGGAACATAGAAAGAGATGGCTGAAGGGGGACACAAGATCCATCCAGTCTTCCCAAGAACCTACAGTATCTGGTGCTATTCCTCCTCCTCCCCTCTTTTGCCCATCTGTAAGCCACCTTTGTATCTATCCCATGCATTCTTGAACTCACTTATCATTTTGGCCTCCACTACCTCCTGGGGTAGGCCATTCCCTGGGTCCACCACCTTTTCTGTAAAGAAGAATTTCCTTGTGCTACTCCTGAACTTCCCTCCCTTCAGCCTCATGTCATGCCCTTTTATTCTGCCTCTCTTTCAATTGGAAAAGCTCTTAAATGTGAACCTTATTTAAACCCCTCATATATTTAGAAAATGTCAATCTTATCACCCCTCACCCTCCTCTGTTCCAGGGAGTACCTATTGAGTTCCTTCAGTCTGTCTTGATATGACAGCAGACTCCAACATGCCACTAGGCTGTTAAATGTGTCATATCAAAACAGAAATATTGAAAGCATTTATAATGGGAGACACATGGGAAGCAGATAAGTGCCTGACCTTTTACAATTCCAAAGTTGGGGTCCATTTTTTCTACATCTAACTTGAATGTTTCTGCACAATTTTAATATCTTTTGATCAGAGCAGATGGTATGCAACCAGGAAAATGGATTATAAAAAGTCAAATCATTAGATAGATTTTATTCTCTCACCTGTTTATGGCCTCCATTCCATGTGATTTTGTTATCTGTGATGGAGAAACTCATGTTAGCAGGCTTCCTGGGGTCACATGTACCAACAACCGTCAGTACAACATATCCTTCTTTCCTCACTTGCCAGTTGCCAATAGAATATTTTGCTGGTGTAGATCCTTCCTCATTAAAAAATATCTCTTCATTTGACTGTGTTGTAAAGTGAACATTGCGCAGGTAATGGAAGAGCTACAGAGAAAAACAAACAATTGCATCAACAATTAAAACATACATTTATGTCTATTATCAGCATTTTTATATAAAATTACATATTGTGTGTCTTTATTCCATGCAGTTTATCAAGGGGAAATCTGGAATTTCCTTTATATGAAAATCTTATGCTGTGGAGATGGTGGTTGTGTGACGATGCAGTCATAAACAGTTCAATTACTATCTCAGGTACAAACTAAATGCAAATGAAGTTTGATATTTTTTTCTTTATTTCAACATATATTTTGCTGTTCCCCAATGTTTCACCAATTTTAAAGATTCTTCTGAAGGACTGGTAAATATGTGTAAAAAAAGATAAAATGATTTTTGATCATATATTAAAGTTTTTACACAAAAGATCTTTTTTATACCCGTAGGTGTTTTTTATAGTTTTAAGAATACCACCACCACATTTTAATAAATTTTTCACAAAATTATTGCCAAATAAGGTGCTAAAAAGTAATCCCATCAATATATAATACTTATGCCAAACAAATATTTACTGGCCCAAATGGCTACCTGCTAAATTACTGGCCACGCTTTGTCACTATGTACCACTCCTTACACAATCGAAGTTTTCATCCAACAAAATTAACAGACAGTATCCCTTTCCCACAACTATTAAGAACAAAAAGAAATTGTAGTATGGATTACCAGAAAGAAGAAAAAATCACTTGTGATAAGTTTAAATCGAGGGGGTATCCTATGAAATCTATTAGAGAGGCCCAGAATAAAATAGCTAAAATCCAGAGAGAAGTACCCCAGAAGAAGCCTTAATATTGTGTGTCTAACCTTATATTTGCACTTTCTGCCACACACAAAAGGCTGACCATTGTGAAAGTCTCTTATTTATTTATTTATTCAGATTACAACCTTTGAGCTAGTAGCTTATTTGCAAAGGTTCCACGTCGGGTAGAAAATATACCATAAGGATACATACAGTCATTGCTTCATTCAAAAATGGAAGACAATAAAGGTTACATACAGCGAAAGCAGGTATACAAGATAAGTAGTAGATGGAGACAGTAAAGAATACATACAATGAAAGCAGGTATACAGGATTAGTAGTAGATGGAGACAGTAAAGAATACATACAGCGAAAGCAGGTATACAGGATTAGTAGTAGATGGAGACAGTAAAGAATGCATAGGGAGGGAGGGTGCATGCAGAGGGAGGGTAAAAGAGGGGGAGGAGTAGTTCTTTACATAAAGGAAGGAATAAAAGCAACAGAACAAAAGGGTAAACAGGGAGGAGAAGAAGCACTGTGGGTAAATTTGGAGACAGGCAATGGCACCACAATCCGCACAGGGGTTGTATACAGACCCCCTTCTCAAGGGGAGGAAGTGGACAAGGAAATGATAGAAAGTATACTTAGAATGGCAGAAGAAGGGGAGATATTGCTGATGGGTGATCTGAATATGCCAGATGTTAACTGGAGCGCAGTTTCAGCTGCCACTTCGAAGAGTGCAGTTATTCTAGATGCCCTACAGGGGGCATGCCTTAGACAACTAGTACTGGAGCCCACTCGAGAGGGAGCAATATTAGACTTGATACTCTCAAATGGAGATGGAGAGATCACAGATGTAGAAGTGGGTAGCCATCTGGGAACTAGCGACCATCGAACAGTATGGTTCACAATAAACACAGCAATAGAGTCAAGCCATACAAAGACAAAAGTACTGGACTTTAGGAGGGCTGACTTTGCCAAAATGGGTGAGTGTCTAAGGAATACACTAGCAAATGGGCGAGAAGGAGGGGTGGAAGAACAATGGGGAATAATAAAAACTGCCATCACAGAGGTAACGAGCCTTTGTGTGAAGCAAATAAACAAAACAAGACGATGTAAGAAACCACTATGGTTCTCAAAGGAAGTGGCAGTGAAGGTTCAAGAGAAAAAGAAAGCATTCAGGAAGTACAAGGAATCGCAGCAGGAGCAGGACAGAGAACTGTATCAGTTAAAGCAAAAGGAGGCTGGGAAGGCAGTCAGAACAGCAAAGGCCCAAACTGAGGAAAAGATAGCCAACTCAGTTAAGAAGGGGAATAAAACCTTTTATAGGTACATCAGGGAGCAAAGGAAGACCAAGGGAGGGATAGTGAGGCTTAATAAAGGGGAGGGAGGGTGGGCAGAGGAGAATGTGAAAAGGCAGAGATACTAAACAAATATTTTTGCTCAGTATTTACAAAGGAAGAGGGGAGGTACATAAAACAAACAGTAGTAACACTCTGGATACAGAAGTTGATACCAGCCCATTTACAGAAGAAAGGGTTCTGAAAGAACTCTTAAAACTGAAGGTGGACAAAGCAATGGGGCCTGATGGGATTCATCCCAGAATTCTAAAAGAACTAAGGGTAGAACTAGTGACACACTGACTACCCTCTTTAACAAATCATGGGAGGATGGGGTGGTACCCGAGGACTGGAGGAGGGCAGATGTGGTTCCCTTCACAAAAGTGGGAGCAAGGCAGAAGCAGGAAACTATAGACCTGTTAGTTTAACCTCAGTGATAGGGAAAATGATGGAATCACTTCTAAAGGAAAGAATTGTCGCGTATCTAGAGGCCAGAAGGACAGGACCCTAGGCAGCATGGATTCACAGCGGGAAGGTCATGCCAGATGAATCTGATAGATTTCTTTGACTGGGTGACCAAAGTAGTAGATCAGGGAGGCTGTGGACATGGCCTACCTAGACTTTAAGCAAGGCATCTGACACAGTTCCACACAAAGATTAATATATAAGTTAGCCAGCCTGGGAGTGGGTCCCAAGATGACAGCCTGGGTAAAGAATTGGCTGGAGAATAGGACACAGAGGTAATAGTAAATGGAGTCCACTCAGAAGAAGGAGGTTACTAGCGGGTACACTGAAGTTCAATATTAGGACCAGTCCTCTTCAATGTCTTTATAAGCAACATTGCAGAAGGACTGGAAGGAAAAGTATGTCTCTTTGCAGATGACACTAAGATCTGCAACAGAGTTGATGCACAGGTGGGGTGGAAAGGATGAGAAGGGACTTGGCAAGGTTAGAGGAATGGTCAAATGTATGGCAGCTTAGATTCAATGCTAAGAAGTGCAAGGTAATGCACCTGGAAACAAAAACCCAGGGAAGAGTACACAATGGGGTGAGATACTAACAACAAAAATGGAAAGGGACCTGGGGAGTCATATCAGATGACCTAAAGGTGGGCAAGCAATGTGAGAGGCAGCAAGGAGGCTGGGGGATACTGGGATGCATAGGGAGGCATCACCAGTAGAAAACAGGAAGTTATTATCCCTCTGTACAGACAGCTGGTGAGACCTCATCTGGAGTACTGTGTGCAGTTCTGGAGACCCAATCTCCATAAAGACATAGACAGGATGGAAGCTGTCCAGAGGAGGGCAACTAAAGGGTGCAGGATCTGCACGGAGGACATATGAAGAGAGACTTAAGGAGCTTAATATGTATAGCCTCGAGGAAAGGAGGGAGAGGGGGACATGATAGAAACTTTCAAGTACCTCAAGGGAATCAACAAAGTCAAGAGGGTAGCATCTTTCAAAAAGAGGTGTGCAAGAACAAGAAGGCACAATTTGAAGATAGAGGGCGGCTCAGAGGTAATTTAGAAAGTATTTTTCACAGAGAGGGTTGTGGATGCATGGAATGGCCTTCGGAGGAGGTTGTGGAGTCAAAATCAGTGGTGGAATTCAAGCATGCATGGGATAGTAATAAGGCAATTCTGGGGGGTGGGGGTAGGAAGAAGTAGGCTGCTGGTTAACTAGGATCTGCAGCTTATCCAGTAGGTAGGGAAATGGGCAGACTGGGTGGGCCAAGCGGTCCTTATCTGCCGTCAAATTCTATGTTTCTATGTTTCTATGTTTCTATACAATGAAAGCAGGTCTACAAGATAAATAGTAGATGGAGACAGTAAAGAATACAAATTAATAATCCTCAATGAGCTGATATACAGGTAGTTCTCTTCCATGTGTGCTGAGCAAACCATTGCTAAGACAGGAGAGACAGACATAGCTATTCCGCTCTCCACAAATTACCAGGTATGTCAAGATATTGTCAGAGATCCTCTGAAATGCTCTCTGGAGGCCATACATTCATACTGCAGCTAATTCAGGTAGGCAGTCATTTTCTCTTGAGATATTACAGACAGGACCACTAATGGAAATATCTCTGGTGGCCCTGCCCTGGTATTGCAACTAATTCAGGCAGGCAGACATTTTCTCCAGAGATATTACAGATAGGGCCACCAACTGAAATCTCTCGGTAGCCATACACTGGTATAGCAGCTAATTCAGGTAGGCAGCCATTTTCTCTTGAGATATTAAAGACAGGGCCACTAATGAAAATCTCTCTGGTGGCTCTGCCCTGGTATTGCAGCTAATTCAGGCAGGCAGACATTGTCTCTTTAGATATTACAGATAGGACCACCCAATTAAACTTTCTGTTGATCATACCCTGGCATTGCACTTGTTTCAGGTACAGTATGTAAAATATTTCTCTAGAGATATTACAGATAGGACCACCCACTGGAACTCTACTCTGTTAACCATACATTGGTAAGACACTTAATTGAGGTAGGCAGAAGATTTCTCTAGAGGTATTACAGATAGGACTGCTCATATATGTGTTTCTGTGCTGTTGGTCCCAGGGTTGGGCACTGGCTAATATACCTGAAGCAGATTCACTGTCGCAGATGGGGGACAAACATCAAGAGTACAAAATAAAGAGCTATTCCAGATATTTCTGGGAATATTAGGATATGTCAATGACTACAACTGTACAGTGGTGTGAATACTCAGGATGACACTGTCCCAACCAATGGGAATTCTGGGGCATGAATCCATGCTCTCTGTATAGTGTGTGATATTGGTAAACTGTTTCAAGGTGAAAATCCAGATTTAGTAAATGTACAGTATGATTTCTACATGGAAAAATCAAATGGAACTTTGGCAAATTTTACAAAACAAATAAATAGAGTTGAACTGATAACGGACAGCTTATATGCTCCAAAAGAAGATATTCCTGGGTTCGTTATTTCCTGTTTCACCAAAGAGGGAATTACCTCTTAAGATATAGTAATTATTAAAAGTGATTTTAATTCAGTCTCTATTGTGCATTTAGACAGAACCAGTACTCAGGCATGAGAAAAGGACCTGAAATGCAGAAACATGGTAAGGGAATATATAGGCAATAATATCTAATAGGGTAAGCTTTATTGGGAAAGACTGGACCACCCAGGGGCCTAATGAGGCCCAACACCAAAGGCTGAGAGCCTTATAGATCCCAGAAAGTCCAGTAGTTCCCAATAAAGCCCACACTGGAGGGCATAATTGTGGTTAGTAAATGGGAGTAACAACACAGACATGCTTTGTAAAGTTTCGTAACAACAAGAGCAAATTATTGAACTGTTTAGAACTGTTTAACTGAGTTTAAGATAAAATAATACTTTTTATTCTTTAATCAGGAGAGACACACTAAGCTGGAAGCCTGTTTACATGTGTGACTTGGGATCACAGAGAAGTTAAGTGACTTGCTTAGGGTCACACAGTATGCAAGTGGGGACTGTGGGATCCAAACCTAAATCTCCAGATTTGCAGCTCAGAGCCTTAAACCACTGTGCTATGTTCCCTCCCACACACAGAGATCACATAGTTGCACTCTCTAAAGGAGTTTTAAAATGAGAAAAGTGAGACTGCTACTTATTTGAGGAATTAAAGTTGTTTGGAGTGTGGAAGGTGCAATTCACAAGCTTGAAACAGGTGGTTGTTGAGGTGCTTGCAGCTGTCTCTTGTGCTTGTCTTGATGCGGAACTGGTGCACTTTGTGGCTGCTACTGGTGCCTTTTGTGGCTGATGGTGTGCTTTCTGGAAGTTGCTTTTGCTGCTTTTGCTGCTGCTGCTTGCTGGTGAGCTTTGTGGCTGATGCCGGTGTGCTTTGTGGCTGCTGCTGGTGCGCTTCATGGCTGCTGCCAGTGTGCTTTGTGGCTGCTGCTGGTGCACTTTGTGACTGCTGCCGGTGTGTTTTGTGGTGGCTGCTGGTGTACTTTGTGGCTGCTGCTGGTGCGCTTTGTAGCTGCTGTTGATGTGCTTTGTGACTGCTGCTGGTGCCCTGTGTGGTGACTGCTGGTGTACTTTATGGCTGCTGCTGGTTTGCTTTATGGCTGCTGCTGGTTTGCTTTGTGGCTGCTGTTGGTGTGCTTTATGCCTGATGCTGGTGCACTTTGTGGCAGATGATGGTGCACTTAGTGGCTGCTACTGGTGTTCTTTGTGGCTGCTGTTGGTGCACTTTGTGGCTGCTGCTGGTATTCTTTATAGCTGTTGCTTGTGTTCTTTGTGGCTGCTGTTGGTGCACTTTGTGGTTGATGCTGGTGCACTTTGTGGCTGATGCTGGTGTACTTTGTGGCTGCTGCTGGTATTCTTTATCGCTGTTGCTGGTGTTCTTTGTGGCTGCTCTTGGTGTGCTTTGTAGCTTCTTTTGGTGTGCTTTGTGGCTGATGCTGGTGCACTTTGTGGCTGATGCTGGTGTACTTTGTGGCTGCTGCTGGTATTCTTTATGGCTGTTGCTGGTGTTCTTTGTGGCTGCTCTTGGTGCACTTTGTGGCTGATGCTGGTGTGCTTTGTGGCTGCTGCTGCTGTGCTTTGTGACCGCTGAATGCTTTGTGGCTGCTGCTAGTGTGCTTTGTGGCTGCTGCTGGTGTGCTTTGTGGTGGCTGCTGGTGCACTTTGTGGCTGCTGTGCTTTGTGGCTGCTGCTAGTATGTTTTGTGGCTGCTGCTAGTGTGCTTTGTGGCTGCTGCTGGTGCATTTTGTGGCTGCTGCTGGTGTGCTTTGTGGCTGCTGCTGGTGTGCTTTGTGGCTGCTGCTGGTGCATGTTATGGCTGTTGCTGGTGTGCTTTGTGGCTGCTGCTGGTGTGCTTTGTAGCTACTGCTGGTGTGCTTTGTGGTAGGTGCCGGTGCACTTTATGGCTGCTGCTGGTGCACTTTGTGGCTACTGCTGGTGCACTTTGTGGCTGCTGCAGGTGGACTTTTTGGCTACTGCTAGTATGCTTTGTGGCTACTGCTGGTGCACTTTGTGGCTGCTGCTGGTGCACTTTGTGGCTGCTGCTGGTGCACTTTGTGGCTACTGCTGGTGCACTTTGTGGATGCTGCTAGTATGCTTTGTGACTACTGCTGGTGCACTTTGTGGCTGCTGTTGGTGCACTTTGTGGCTGCTGCAGATTGCTGTACATTGCTGGTCCTCCAAGAATCAAGCTCTACAGTCTTCAGTTCTCCAGGGATACCATCCAGTATCTCTTGTGATGAGAGACCTGCATCCATGAGCAGCTGTACAGCTGTGGAACTTGTGCCGTGGTTTGTGTCAGTGGTTGATAATTCAACCTCCTTGTTCAGCCTTATCTTCATGGTCCCAAGATCATTTTTAACCATGGGTTCCTGGGTGTGCCATAGCTGTTGTGTATCTAGGAAACTGTGGTAGTCTGCTTGGTGCAGGTAGAAGGCTGCAGCATCTGTATGAATTTTTTCCAAGTACTATATGAAAGATTTCAGTGGACAGAGATAATTTTCTGTCTCTTTGTATACAAATCCTCTGTCATTTTCCTTGTTCACCTCCAGTGGGTTCTTGTGATTTTGTGTGGCAGCATTGTGGGACTCGTTTATATGCTTAGGCCATTGTGATCAGTTTTTATGAGAAATGAAGGTGGCTTCAAACCTCTGAGCCCTTCCCTATCTCTGCCTGCCATATTTAACTGAAGGTCAAACCAGACCTTGCATACTAATACTGTCTGTATTATGTGACAGTGTTGCTCAATGCCTTAGTTTATCCAGGTCTGTGTGGCTGATGGGAGGGTGGTGGCAAGTTACATCTTGTTGCTGTTTCCTTAGCTGTATTAATATGGATGCCAGCACATTGGTGCTAGAATGGAACATGGGCTTTGCTATGATGCTTATATGTTGTGCTATTTCTGGTGAGTTGAGGTATTGATGCCAAAGCACAGGGCACAGTAAGCTACCACCGAGTAGATGTGCCCAGTTGCTGTCTTTGCCTCAGCAAAACACTTTCTTTGATAGGTCCTGATTGTTTTGAAAGAATCTTTTTTTTAATTCTACTGTGATACTTTCCTTGGCTGCCCAGTCTGTGAAGAAAGACACAGCTCGCAAAATAGTTTTTATATTAATTTCTTCATGCTTGCTCTCTATTACATTTAATTCAGAGGTACTCATTAAGTTGAAATGGGAGTGCTTGGCAGTAAATTTTGGCTTCTTATGTGGTGGCATTCTGCTCAGGAAACTGTATGCAGACAGTTGCCTCAGGTGACAGGCTGAAATTTGTTAGTTCTTTTGATGACATTTGTACTTTGTTTTCTCTAGTGGTCACACTGTAGCGCTTGGCAATGGTGTGAAATACATTAACATTTGAGGTGCAGACTAATGGCAGAGTGAACGGGCAGCTCAAGCTGTCACTTATTTCTAATGGAGCATTTTTTTGCTACAGTGGAGCACTCACTGTCTTGGTTGCCATTGCCCCACACCTTTTGAGGTGTGTCCGGGTATTGAAAATACTTTTTTGAATCTGTCTGCCTCATTGTAAACGTTTGGATTGCTGTTTTGTTTTTCCTTCTTTTTTTATTTTCTTTATGGTAATTTTATTTTTGGCATATGGCTCCTGGATGTATCTTAACTGAACTGGGATGAGACACCGGTGGCAGTATGGGAGAAGTGCTACGAACCAGGAAGGAAAATGTAGGTGTTGAGGTAGAAAATAAGAAGGGTGTTGTGGAGTTAGGTTACACCCTCAGCTGTGACTGATGGACCACTTTTCTTTCTTATTTCCTAGCTACCAAAACTTATGTTATGCAACAGTTAACACTTTTCTCTTGGCTTTTCTTCTTTGTCCCCCCCACCCTAGGTTGACCACCTAGTGTAGCTCTTTACTGTCCCAACTAAACTTCCCTTGTTTTATTCTCTACTGCCAATACACTCTTATTTTGCTTTCCCTTCTGTGCTAGTGTTATCCCCTCGTTCTGTACACTTGTTTACTCTCTAACCCCCCAGGTTGATAGTTACTGTACAGTTTGAATCAATCTACCTGTGGAAACTGTCTCATCTTTGTGACCACTATGCAATGTACAAAGCTGTGTACAAAGGCTCCAGGGAGGGCCAGTGGCATGCCGGGTTGCATATGCAGAGGTATTCCTAGCAGGAGGCAGGAGGTATGATTGCATTGCATGAAAACAAAGATATGAACATATGAATCTGGCAGCAGAAACAGGCCACACAGTCTATCAAGGCTGCTCAAGTGTGAAGCTAGCGTCCTTACATTTATCTGTTGACTTTTGTTGACCAGGTAGGCCCACTAAAACCAGAAGTCCCTTTTTCAGGGGCAACCCAGGGGGGATACAGGTGGTAACCAATTGAAACTAAACCAGATTCCGCTGTTGGTGGTATTTGTTTTAATGAATTGAGGAAATCTGGCTAGTATATTGGGGAAATTCCCCTACTCACAGGTAGGGAAACCTTTGTCATCTTGGCACTTGGCCATGGTATCCGGGGTAACAAGTGAGAGGATGGAAGTTGAGTACATAGGGGAGATGGTCTCCTCCCCTATCTCAACCCAGTTAGAGACCCACATAGTGAGTCGAGTTATGGATGTACTGATGGAAGATACAGAACAACATCTAAGATATGGACCAGATTTCCGGTGACATCACGGAGCTGCAGCAAGCTTAATTCATGAGGCACCTGACCCAGCTAACTAATGAATCCTCCTAAAACTACTTTTTCCACACTTTAAAATGTCTGAAAGCTCAGAAGGGGCACCACTTACAACCAACAGAGGCAGAAATCATCTTGATTCCAAAGGAAACTCTAAGGATGCCACCAGATTAAAAATGGGCCTACCAAGCAAATTGTCCTCACCGGTCAGTTCTCTGGTGGTCAACTATGATATGGAGGGAGAGAGGGAGCAGCTATCACATTCTAGATTTGAGATGCTCCTTCATGAAATTAAGGAATCTAGGAAGGAAAGCAAGTAAGGGTTTCGAGCAGTGCAGTCTCAACTTGCCACTTTTGAAAATCACATTGGGCAAACTGAGGAGAGGGTTTCAGAAGTGGAGGACACAACAACACAGCTCGCTAATATTGTGCAGACCCTACTACATCAAACTGAAACTCTGCAAGCTAAATGTCTGGACTTGGATGGTCATTTTAGGCGCAATAATCTGTGCCTATACAGACTCCCGGAGAATACAGAGACAACCATAATGGCACCTTTTGCAGAGAACCTTCTGTGGGATATCCTAGACCTCCAACACACCCTAAACTTTCATGTGGAGAGAGTACATAAATCATTACAAAAAGATCCAGTTGACCCATCTGCATGCCATCGTTCCATCGTTTTTAAATTGAGCTCCTTTAGCATTACAGAAGAAACACTAAGATGGGCATGGAGTAAAAAAGAGATGAAATGCCTTACATACAGGCTTTTCCTTGATCATGATTATCCCCAACTAATACAGATCCAAAGGGCTAAGTACCTTCCCATCCTGAGAGCACTGAGAGAGAAATCAATTCGCCTTCATACACCATGTCCCTCAAGGTTGAGAGTATTCTCAGAAGAAGGAGTGAAGATTTATTCTACAGGTGAGGACACCCTGGAAGCACTTAAGGAGAAGAAAATTCCCAGGGACCGATATCAATGGGGGGGCAGTAACCAACATGTGCAGCGAGCTGAGCCCTACTTTAATAAATAGTGTCTTCCCACATTCCCTCAGCTACCCTGCCCTAATCCCAAAAAATAGTGCACCATATCATGGGATGTCCCCAAGCCATTGTATAGTAGGACCGATATCAATGGGGGGGCAGTAACCAACATGTGCAGCAATCTGAGCCCTACTTTAATAAAGAGTGACTTCCCTCATTCCCTCTTGCTACCCTGCCTTAATCCCACCAAATAGTTTACCATGTCAGAGGATGTCCCCATGCCATTGTATAGCAGGGCCGGTATCAATGGGGGGGCAGTAACCAACATGTGCAGCAAGCTGAGCCCTACTTTAATAAAGAGTGACTTCCCTCATTCCCTCTTGCTACCCTGCCTTAATCCCACCAATTAGTATACTATGCCACAGGATGTCTCCAAGCCATTGTATAGTAGGACCGATATCAATGGGGGGGCAGTAACCAACATGTGCAGCGAGCTGAGCCCTACTTTAATAAAGAGTGTCTTCCCACATTCCCTCAGCTACCCTGCCCTAATCCCAAAAAATAGTGCACCATATCACGGGATGTCCCCAAGCCATTGTATAGTAGGACCGATATCAATGGGGGGGCAGTAACCAACATGTGCAGCGAGCTGAGCCCTACTTTAATAAAGAGTGTCTTCCCACATTCCCTCAGCTACCCTGCCCTAATCCCAAAAAATAGTGCACCATATCACGGGATGTCCCCAAGCCTTTGTAGAGCAGGACTGATATCAATGGGGGGGCAGTAACCAACATGTGCAGCAATCTGAGCCCTACTTTAATAAAGAGTGACTTCCCTCATTCCCTCTTGCTACCCTGCCTTAATCCCACCAATTAGTATACTATGCCACAGGATGTCTCCAAGCCATTGTATAGTAGGACCGATATCAATGGGGGGCAGTAACCAACATGTGCAGCAAGCTGAGCCCTACTTTAATAAAGAGTGACTTCCCTCATTCCCTCTGGCTACCCTGCCAAAATCCCACCAAATAGTCCACAATGTCACAGGATGTCCCCAAGCCTTTGTATAGCAGGGCTGGTATCAATGGGGGGGCAGTAACCAACATGTGCAGCAAGCTGAGCCCTACTTTAATAAAGAGTGACTTCCCTCATTCCCTCTGGCTACCCTGCTAAAATCCCACCAAATATTCCCTGTGCTGGTCCTTTTGACATGGCTACCAATAGTAAAGGTCCAGCTGTATATCTCGTCTTTGTTACTGATCACTGTTCCTGCTATATGACAACACCCCATTTACTCTGTAATTGTACCACCTGTGTCTACATCAGTACCCTAGCTATCACACATACAGGTCATCAGCCACCCTGGCTATTATTTGTAAATACCTTTGTACTGCCACTGGATAGCACGACTGGTATCAAGGGGGTTACCAACATGTGCAGAGAGCTGAGCCCTGCTTTGATAAAGAGTGAACACCCTCTTCATTCCTTCTGCTTGCCCAGCCCTAATCGCACCAAACAGCGCAATGCACCACACGATATCCCTACACCATTCTGTAGCAGGACTGGTATCCAGGGTGGGATTACCAACAAGTGCAGAGAGCTGAGCTGTGATTTCATAAAGAGTGAACACCAATTCACAATGGCTGCCCTACCTTAATCCCACCAACTAGTGCACTGTCACACAGGATGTGCCCATGTCATTGGATAGCAGGAACGGTATCAAGGATGAGGACCAACCTATGCAGAGAGTTGATCCCTGCGTTAATAAAGAGCACCCAGTACAGGTTCCCTTTGGTTTCTCTCCCCTAATTCCCCCAAATAGTGCAATGCACCATGCAGTGCCCCCACACCATTGTATAGCAGGATTCTGCTATCAGGAGGGGACCGACAAGTGCAAAAAGCTGAGCCCTGCTTTACTAAACAGTGATCTGCTCCATTCCCTCTGGCTGCCCTGCCCTAATCCTCTAATCCCACCAGATAATGCACCATACCACAGGATGTCCCCATGCCATTGGATAGCACGACTGGTATCAAGGGGGCTACCAACATGTGCAGAGAGCTGAGCCCTGCTTTACTAAACAGTGACCTGCCCCATTCCCTCTGGCTGCCCTGCCCTAATCCCCAAATCTCACCAGATAATGCACCATACCACAGGATGTCCCCATACCATTGGATAGCATGACTGGTATAAAGGAGGCTACCAACATGTGCAGAGAGCTGAGCCCTGCTTTGATAAAGAGTGAACACCCTCTTCACTCCTTCTGGTTGCCCAGCCCTAATCTCACCAAACAGTGCAATGCACCACACAATGTCCCTATTCCGTTGTGTAGCATGATTGGTATCTGGGGGGATGTCCAACCATTGCAAAGAGCTGAGCTGTAATTTAATAAAGAGTGAACACTAATTCACTGTGGCTGCCCTACCGTAATCCCACCAACAAGTGCACTGTCACACAAGATGTGCCCATGTCATTGGACAGCAGGACCAGTATCAAGGAGGGACAATGTGAGTAGGGAGCTGAGCAACGCTTTACTAAAGTATGACCATCCCTCCCTCATTTCCTCAGGCTGCCGTAACGTCACCAAATAGAGTATCATGCCACAGGATGTCCTCAAGCTATTGAATAGCAGGACCACTATCAGGGTGGAGGGAACCAACATGTGCAGAGAACTGAGCCTCCCCACCTCTGGAAAGCAGGACCAGTATCCGGGTGGGTAACCAACATGTACAGAAAACTAAGCACCCATGCCATTGGACAGGAGGACCAGTATAAAGGGGGTAACCAACATGTACAGAGACCTGAGCCCTGCTTTAATAAACAGTGACACCCCCTTGTTCCTTCTGGATGCACTGACATAATCCCACCAAATAGAGCGCCATGCCACAGGATGTCCCTATTACATTGGATAACAGAACTGGTATTGGGGGAGCAGACCAACATGTGTGGCAAGCTGAGCCCTGCTTTAGAAAAGAATGATCCTCCTCATTCCTTCTGGCTACTTCCACTATGGGGACTCCAGATTGAGGGGGTGAGGATGCTTTGGAGAACAAAACTGTTCTTTGGAGTTGACCAGTTGGAAGTGGTTACCATCCCTCATCACCTAACTGACCAGCCATCACCCTCTGGCTGAGTCACTTTGTAATTTGACAGAATTGGTAGTGACAGAAGACCTCATTCAGGTGCATTGGAGACACTAGGGTCTCTGTGGGATAAGCGGCCCAAGAGATGATGCAAACACTGGAGAATGCAGAGGTGTGACATGGGCAAAGAAGAGGACAGAGGTAGGGGGACTACCATCATGACAGTGTTGATGCTGAGGTTCATCCACTACAAAATCTGACTAGATCCACAGCCAGATCATGTCACAATATAATTGTGAGACAGAAGCATCAACAGAGTCAGAGGTAGGGGATGACAGCGAGTCAGCTCCTCTGCAGTAAGGCAGGATACAATGCAGTCACTGTCTGCTAGCATTTGTGGGTTGATTTCACTGCCCCGCCATTATGCCATGCCTTCAATGCCCTGTGGGGAGGCAGGTGCAGGGGCAGAAGGGGAGACAGAAAGGGAAAATATGCCATTTACTTTCAATAGACACTGTGGTATTCAGCAAGAGCAGAGGGGAATTATAGTCTTCCCCACTCCGCCAAGTTCAAATCATGTCTACAGTACAACAGTGAGAAAACAAAGTTCAAAAATCTACAGAAGACAACACTCTGCAATAAAAGAAAAGAATCTGTCTGTTGTAACATGCCAGTAAAGGACAACAAAATGTCCTCTTCCCTCTTTTTTCTGAAATACACAGTTCAGTCCTGTTTTGTCATGGAGACCAGGAAGCTCACCAGAGTTAGAATCAAGTTTTAATGCAGTACTGTGTAACGAGGCAAATGATAAAATGATCACAGTCCTGCTACAGTAAGTGTACTTCATGGAGGAATAAGCCATTGAAGTAATGAACCTCAAGGAGGTAGGCCACAGGAGCCAACTCACTCCCGCCACTCCTACATGCTGTCCATATAAAGTTCAATCCCACCTGATTACACAGGTAACTTTAGAGGTGACAGGGGTATAAGGTGCAGAGTAGGTAAAACAGCAGTCCCAGGGTGGTTCAGAGACAAGAGTACAGGAACAAATGAGGTCAGTACTTACATAGGGTTCACCCGGGGTGCTTCTGTGGGGAGCACTGTGGTTTAGGGACAGTGGATACAGATGTCTGCTGAGAGAATGCTGGAGGAGAGCCAGGTGTGGTAGAGGGTTGTTCAGCACATGACTTAGTATCTGGTGCTTCTGTGGGGAGCACTGTGATTTAGGGACAGTGGATACAGATGTTTGCTGAGAGTATGAGGGAGTAGATTCAGGTGGGGTAGAGGGTTGTTCAGCACATGACTTGGTATCTGGTGCTTCTGTGGGGAGCACTGTGGTTTAGGGACAGCGGATACAGATGTTTGCTGAGAGAATGCTGGAGGAGAGCCAGGTGTGGTAGAGGGTTGTTCAGCACATGACTTAGTATCTGGTGCTTCTGTGGGGAGCACTGTGGTTTAGGGACAGTGGATACAGATGTCTGCTGAGAGAATGCTGGAGGAGAGCCAGGTGTGGTTGAGGGTTGTTCAGCGCATGACTTGGTATCTGGTGCTTCTGTGGGGAGCACTGTGATTTAGGGACAGTGGATACAGATGTTTGCTGAGAGTATGAGGGAGTAGATTCAGGTGTGGCAGAGGGTTGTTCAGCACATGACTTGGTATCTGGTGCTTCTGTGGGGAGCACTGTGGTTTAGGGACAGTGGATACAGATGTTTGCTGAGAGAATGCTGGAGGAGAGCCAGGTGTGGTAGAGGGTTGTTCAGCACATGACTTGGTATCTGGTGCTGCTGGAGGAAGAGGCAGAGTAATAGCAGCTGGCAGAGACAGTGGGGGTGGGTCAATCTCAGCAGTAGGTTCAAGCCTCACCATCTTTTGACACCATAAACATTTGACACAGGATCAATACAGTTTCAGAAGTAGGATACAGCATGATGATGGCCTTGATCAGGTTGACAAGTGACATCTATGATGAGATGAACTAGGGGTTACCCACTGGTGGAGTCCTTGTCAACCTGTCCAAGGCCTTCAACATAGTATACCACCCGATTCTGATTCAGAATCTACAACAAGTGGAAGTGACTAACTGTACTTTAAACTGATTTAAACATCATTTGACAAGTAGAAAACAATTGGTTAAGACTGGTTCTGTTACGTCAACACCTAGAGAAATTCACATTCAGGTGCCACAGGGTTCGGTTCTGGATCTGCTACAGTTTCCTTTGTTTTTAAATAATTTACCAACAGTTTGCAAAAATGGGTCAACTATAATATATGCAGATGACAGTATTATACTGTGCAGGTAAAACAGGGGCGAATGAAGAATCAAAACTGCAACCGGTATATACTGTAGAACCCTCAGGATTGGTTTGTGGAAAATAAAATACTACTGAATGAGAACAGCTCCAAAAGCAAATTATTTAATACTTTTTATTAGACTTACACTGATGTTACAAAAAAAAAAAGTGCTTTAGTTTCGGACCAACCAAGTCCTGAATGAGAAGAAAGCTAAGATTATGATTTTAGAACCTAAACAAATGCTACAAAATAATAGCATGAAAATTAGAGGGAAAATGATGTATGGCTGGAGGATGTAAAGAGCTTTGAATATCAGGGATGTAATACTGGTAAATACATTGGGCCCAATTCCAAAAGAGCCCATAGATTGCCACAATGTTCTGGCGATCTAAGGCTGTGGCACATTCCTCATGTGTCAGGGACCATGCGCATGATTCTGCAACATCGACGGTCCTTGCGCTACTGCACCCTGGAAATGCTGCAACCACAGTCTAGTACTGAATGCTAGACACACCTACATGTCCTGCCAGATGGATCCATCCACCACAGCCCACAAGGTGCAAGAGGGACTGCAATGCTGGGGTGCTCCTTGGGCAGATTGGCACAAGTGATTACCATGGTGTGTTGAGGAGCCAGTGTGCATGCTGAGGGGTGCTGATCATACACCCATCAGAGGTGCCCTTGTCAATGCTAGCCACCTGCCAGTGTCTGCAGTGCCAAATGACTGTCACCCCCACCAGGTGCCTGATCACATCCCCAGCATACACACTGGCAGCTTAACACCTCTGGGGTACACTTCCGTCCCTAACGACCACCAGATAACACATATGGGGACCCCAACAGCTCCCCAACTTGTGTGGCATTGCTAGAAGGGGTTTAGTTCACCTCCTGGGTGGTATAACATGTCCCCCTTCCATCACTGCAGGGCTTTTGGAATAGGAAATTGGTGGCTGTCACAGTCCCACCATGACACAAGCCCCTTTGCGACCTGGCATAACCAGATGCAGGTTGCAAGGGGGGCGCGGTGCCCCTTTGGCACAGTCAATTCCCTCACCGGCACAGACTGTCCTCCAGAACAGAGATTGCCACAACAAATGAAGCAAGGTGCAACTTGCATCATTGCTGTTTGACACAAGCACCTTGCAGCTGGCTGAACCCTTTTGGAATTGGGGCCCGTTATCTTTTGTCGATGTCATTAAGGTAACAATAAATTAGGTTACATATACTGAAATAAAAATAGGTTAACAGATAAGGTGAAATTGCATTTAGTTTATTGTAGGAAACCTCCATTGAGCAGGTTTATTCACAAGGAGATCCTATATACATAACAGCAGTTTACAACAGGACATACACAATATACCGATGGCACATTTATAAGGTAGAAAAAGAAATAGGCAGACTGGATGGGCCTTGCGGTCCTTATCTGCTGCCAACTTCTATGTTTCTATGTAATAGTAGGACAGAGTACATACTAACAGTTTATTGGAAGATACACAGCAAATTGCAAGATTAATATTCAAAAATTATATATATGCCATGTACAAAAGAGCATAAAAAAAATTCTGTAATATGTAAGCAATATAACGAACTTGGCATAAAGAAAGCACATTATGGACATGTAGAAAGAAACAGTGACTAGGAAAAGGGTAGCTGTTCAGATATACGGCTGCGGAGTTATTAAGCTGGATCTGTGTGCGCGTTTACGCTTTTTTGCTATTCATTGGTCATCTCTACAGGTCGCACGGTTTGTGTGACCAGTTCAAAATCTTCAGGAAACGTGCAGCCGGGTTCCCCGATGTGCCTTTTGAAGATTTTGTGAAAAAATATTAAACGGTTCAAAAGTTATTCAAAAACAGTTTCCCATTATAAGTCAATGGGAAAAGTTAACAAAAAATTCAACACTTTTGCAAATGCAGGTTTTACTTTCGCAAATGACCCTTTTACTGTTGCAAATACACCATTTTGTTTTCAGTTGGTAATCAGAAAAATGCTTGGCATTTAAATTTGGTACCCTCTAGCAATACAATTATTTTTGTGTTTACCTAGTCGGACCCAGAGGACGTTAGGCGTGTCTTTATTTTGAGGTTAAATACCCTAGAAATATGTTTTTCAAATTTCTGGACAAAGTACTTTCACAAAGTAGTGTCGCACTCATGAAAGTGTTACAAATCTTTGCGAAAGTTTTCTCAAATTACGACACTAGTTTTTCAGGCTATGGCAAAATGACAGCAATTCTTTGTCACCCTGCTGCAAAAGAGCAGGTTGGTATTCTGGGTTGAAATTTGGAGGGATTGCAGCCAACATCTCACAGATGTGCCTTTCAGTATTTTGGTGAAAAAATACTACAGGGCAGCAAAGTTACAGCACTCTAAAGTTGACACTTTTTCCCATAGGATAACATTACGGCATCCGTCACATTACAGGAATCATTTGCCGCCCTGCTGCAAAATAATGGGTTGGTCTTTTTGTCTGAAATTTGGAGGGAAGACAGCCAACATCCCACATATTTGTCTTTCAGTAGTTTGGTGAAAAAATATTACAGGGAGCCAAAGTTAAGGCACTCTGAACTTTTCTTTTTTTCCCATAGGATAACATTACGGTAGTTTGCTCGCCTTTCAGGGCCATGTCTCGGGAAACTGTGAGAGATACGGACTTTCGTGGAAAATGCTTAGCCCCAGAACTAAGTATGAAACTAGCCAAGAAAGTGATAATTACTATGAATTTTTTTCTATGTCTTACGGTTCCTGAGATATAAGCAATTTAGTATTCCAACTCCTCATTTTCTGGTCTGAGACCCATTATTATGCATACATTCTTTGTACTCACTGTCTCTTTATGCAGCTTTTGGGTAAAACCAGCCTGTGCACTTACATTATTGCTACCCTTACTGTTTCCGCATGCGGTTCCGTACCTGATTCACTTACTGTTCCCATCTACTCCACCATGTGAGTTACCCTTTGTGTTTTCATTTGCGCTTGCATTTGCGTTATTTTAACCATTTGTGTCTACAGTACTGTTTATCTTTCTGTTTCACTTTGATTACCATGTACATTACCATTTGTGTTTGGGCACACGTATTTACTATGTGACAAGACATAACAATGGCGGGGCCTGGGACCCTTCCAGCCATCGCATTACATTTACTATTTCTCATTATCATTCTCAAAGAAGGAAATTAGAGGCAAAAACTCCATTTAATGCATTAGTTAGCTTTGTTCCTGGCGACAAAAGTGAGGAAATTCGGTGTTAGGGTTGAAAGCCCCCCTTTGACCCCACCGTCCACACTCCAACGGCATTGGGGTGCAGCGTTGGGGTTGTTGGTCTACTCACCCCATTCTCCTATACCTCTGCTTCTTCACACATCTGATGGGGTTGAGAGTCAGGTCCGACAACCCCAATGCACACCTCAATGCCGTTGGTGTGGACAGGTGGCTAAAGGAGCTAACCCTAACACTGAATTTCCTTACTTTTGTCACTGTGGAACAACCATAACTAATGCATTAAACTGACTTTTTTGCCTCTAATATATATACATATACATGTATGTATGTGTGTATGTATATATATATATGTATCTATCTATCCATATATATTATGGGAGCACGGTAGTGCTACCATAGTTAGGGTTGAGGCGCCATTTACATGTTAAACCCCAAATTTTGCACCTTAATAACTTTGCAACTGTTTGATGGATTTGCCTTAAATTTGGAATACACGATCAAGGCCCATATGCCTTGGGATCTGACAAGTTTTGTACCAGTTGCATATATGGCTGTAGAGTTATTAAGCATGATCTGCACGAGCTTTTATGCTTTTTTGGAATTCTACAGTCGTCTCTACAGGTTGCATGGTTTGCACGACTGGTCCAAAATCTTCATGGATCGTGCAGCGTGGGTCCCTGATGTGCCTTTTGAAGATTTCATGGAAAAATATTAAATGATTCAAAAGTTATTCAAAAAACAAGTTCCCATTATAAGTCAAAGGGAAAAGTTAACAAAAAGTTTGACAGTGTCGCAAATGCAGTTTTTACTTTCACAAATGGTCCTTTTACTGTCGCAAATCTGCTATTTTGTTTTCAGTTAGCATCAGAAAAATGCTTGGCATTTAAAATTGGGACCCTCTAGCAACCTAATTCTTTTTGTATTCACCTAGTCGGACCCTGGGAATGCTAGACATGTGTTTATTTTGGGGTAAAACACCCCAGAAATATGTTTTTCCACATTTCTGTAAAAAGTACTTTCACAAAGTAATGTTGAACATGTGACACTGTCGAATGAATTTGCGAAAGCTTTTGCAAAGTTCGACAGTACTTTTCAAGGGTGTGTGAAAATGAGAGCAATTATTTGGCACTGTGCTGCAAAAGAACGGTTTGGCCTTTGGGCTGAAATTTGGAGGGAATGCAGCCAAGATGTCACAGATGTGCCTTTTACTGCTTCAGTAAAAAAATATTACTCGACGGCAAAGTGACAGCACTCCAAAGTTGACGCTTTTCCCATAGGATAACATTACGGTGTCCATCGCATTACAAAAATCCTTTGGCACTGTGCTGCAAACTAAAGGATTGGTCTTTTGGGCTGAAATTTGGAGGGAAGGGAGGCTAAGTATGAAACTAGCCAAGAAAGTGATAATTACTATGACTTTTAACTTTTTTTTCTCTGTCGTACGGTTCCTGAGATATAAGCAATTTAGTATTCCAGCTCCTCATTTTGTGCTCTGAGAGCCAATATTATGCATACATTTTTTGTACTCACTGTGTTTCTATATGTAGATTTTGGGGAAACTATTGTGTGTTTTTGTATAAGTGTTACCCTTAGTGCTTCTGTTTGTGGTTCTGTACCTGTTTCAGTAAATTTTTGTGACTATGTCATCTTGTGTGTTGCTGTTTGCGTTTTCATTTGTGCTTGTGCTAATGTAATTTTATCTATTTGTGTCTACAATAGTGTTAATCTTTGTGTTTTGAGTTGTGCTACCATGTGCATTAACATTTGTGTTTGCTGACACTGTGTTAGTACGTGTGAAGACATCTCATGGCGGGAGCATGGGGCCCAAAGGTCACCGCGCTCAAGGCACTGTATTACATTCGGTATTTTTCAGTACTGTTTATCTTTGTGTTTTGCTTTGTGCTACTATGTGCATTAACATTTGTGTTTGCTGGCACTGTGTTAGTATGTGTGAAGACATCACGTGGCCCCTACCTGCCGTAAACAACACTGGCAGACAGAGAGACAGACACACATGGAAGTTGGGGGAAGAACCAAGGTAACAGGAACAATCACAGACTTGCTGCATGTTAAGTGAAGAGCCACAGGCAAAGAAGGACGATGCAGTTCAGTTGCACACCTCCCTGATTACAGGTACAGTGTAGTTAGCACAGTTATCACTCGCATGCTAAGTGAAGAGCCACAGGCAAAGAAGGGTGATGCAGATCAGTTGTACACCTCCCTGATTACAGCTACAGTGTAGTTAGCACAGTTACCACTTGCTGCTTGCTAAGTGAAGAGTCACAGGCAAAGAAGGGTGATGCAGATCAGTTGTACACCTCCCTGATTACAGCTACAGTGTAGTTAGCACAGTTATCACATGCTGCTTGCTAAGTGAAGAGTCACAGGCAAAGAAGGGCGATGCAGATCAGTTGTACACCTCCCTGATTACAGGTACAGTGTAGTTAGCACAGTTATCACTTGCTGCACGTTAAGTGTAGAGCCACAGGCAAAGAAGGGTGATGCAGATCAGTTGCACACCTCTCTGATTACAGGTACAGAGTAGTTAGCACAGTTATCACTTGCTGCATGCTAAGTGAAGAGTCACAGGCAAAGGAGGGTGTTGCAGATAAGTTGTACACCTCCCTGATTACAGCTACAGTGAATTTAGCACAGTTATCACTTGCTGCATGCTAAGTGAAGAGTCACAGGCAAAGAAGGGTGATGCAGATCAGTTGTACACCTCCCTGATTACAGCTACAGTGTAGTTAGCACAGTTATCACTTGCTGCTTGCTAAGTGAAGAGTCACAGGCAAAGAAGGGTGATGCAGATCAGTTGTACACCTCCCTGATTACATCTACAGTGTAGTTAGCACAGTTACCACTTGCTGCTTGCTAAGTGAAGAGTCACAGGCAAAGAAGGGTGATGCAGATCAGTTGTACACCTCCCTGATTACAGCTACAGTGTAGTTAGCACAGTTATCACTTGCTGCTTGCTAAGTAAAGAGTCACAGGCAAAGAAGGGTGATGCAGATCAGTTGTACACCTCCCTGATTACAGCTACAGTGTAGTTAGCACAGTTATCACTTGCTGCATGCTAAGTGAAGAGTCACAGGCAAAGAAGAGTGATGCAGATCAGTTGCACACCTCTCTGATTACAGGTACAGAGTAGTTAGCACAGTTATCACTTGCTGCATGCTAAGTGAAGAGTCACAGGCAAAGAAGGGTGATGCAGATCAGTTGTACACCTACCTGATTACAGGTACAGTGTAGTTAGCACAGTTATCACTTGAATGGCCTCAGCCAGGGAATGTCTCTCTAAGCTGCGACACCAGGTACTGGATCCTCAGTAGAGACCCACAGCACAGCTGAGGGTATGGACATCAATGGTAGACATTAGTGATTGCAGGGACACTCAAGTTAGCACAGTTAGTGTTTGTGTTGGCTCAGACAGGCAATGCCCCCCAAAAAAATCTGTACTGCATCATGAATACTGATGCACAGCAAGACTGAGGCAATGGACATCAGTGGTACACCTCTGTAATTGTAGGTAGACACAAGTTAGCACAGTTAGGATTTCTATGGCCTCACACAGGCAATTCCCCCCATGCATACCAGTTACTGATCCTGACTGTGCAGCCACAACTGCAAATCCTTAGGTAGAATGTCACACAGCTCTCCACCAGCTACTGCACTCTGACTGTAGACTGACAGTAAATGTAAGGGTGGTACATGCTAGTTAACTTAGTTAGGAATTACAGGAGGTCTGTAACTCAATATCTGAACCCCTAGCCCACATATTGCATACTGAGTTGAGAGTACAGAACAAACAAAACCATGGAGGTGAACAGTGTGATGGAGGAACTGCACATCCACACCACTTGATGCATCCTAAGTAAACAGTCACAGGAAAAGATAGGCAATGTACATCAGTTGTACAGCTCTCTGATTACTGGAATAGTCAAGTTAGCACAGTTATCACTTGAATGGGTTCAGGCAGGCAATGTGTCTCCAAACATGACAACAGGTACTGCATTGTAAGTGGAGATACACAACACAGGTGAGGGAATGAACATCTTAGTGGAGATACACAACACAGTTGATGGTTTGTACATCAATGGTAGACATCACTGATTGCAGGCATACTGAAGTTACCTCAATTAGAATTTTCATGAATTTAGGCAGCTAGAGCTGCTGCATCTCCCAAAATTTGTAGTGCATTATGACTGGTTATCTATAGGAACAATAGGTGATGGAGATCAATGGCACACCTCTGTAATTGTAGGTACAGTGAAGTTACCACAGTTAGGAGTTGCATGAGCTCAGCCAGGGAATTGCAGTATACATAGCAGTTACTGCATCCTAAGCCTATAGCCACAGCTGCATAGTGTTAGGTAGTGATGTCCGACACCTTGGTACAGTAATTACTACATGCTGAGTGGAGAGGCACAGGAAAAGTAAGTGCATTGCAGACTTCTTAACACTCATAGGAATTTTGGGAAGTGTGACATGCAATGTGCCACATTGTAGCCTATGTTGTGGATACTGAGTGGACAGCATAGCAAAAATAAGTCCATGAACATAGTTGTGGTAGTATTTGTTGCAGTTGATTTGCATGCTTAATAGAAACAACAGTTACATTCTAATGTCATTATGCTATGTTTCAGTAAAGACTCAACACAGGTGGTTATGTTTAAAAAAGATTTATTGCCAATTGCTGAAACTGAAAAAGGGCCAATTAAGATTTTATTTTTTTTTTTACAAAATCAGTCTCACAGTACAGTCCTTGCATGTGTGTAATCATTGCTTAGAATATAACTAAATGTGTCACATTTATGGCAACTAGATTATATGAATTGGAACAAGCATGTACATATTGTAATACAGCATAGAAAGAAGGCATCATAAGAAGGTAATTTGGTCTATTAAGTGGAATTATGTTGCAGGGTTCACATCTTGAGGTAAAGTCTCGGCTATCCCTGCAGTGTTCTCCCATCTTCTGTTGGCAAGCTTGTTATCTTCCTTCTATGCATATACCTGGTTCTTTAATAGGTGGTCACTGTCTTTAATGAGATGACCTGTTTTAGCAGTGAAGTTTAAGTGTTCACTACTCTTTGTGGGAAGAAGTGCTTTCTGACATTACTCCTGAACTTGTGACCCTCAAGCTGAACCTGTGGCTCTTCATTATATATTTGCTACTCAACTTGAAGAGACTTTGGTTAACAATATTATTTATATGTTTTAAGTAGATGAATGTTCTAATTATGTGTCATCCATTAGTTGTGTCCTTTATTAATAAAGGTATGTCAGGAGCGTCTAAGCAGTGATTACCCCGATGAAACTGTAATGTTTAGTTGTTATTGTGCGACTGATAATGTGTATGTTCCTGGGGTGGGCAAAAAAACAGATGCTAAGTGTTCAAGTAATAGAATATAAAAAAAAAATCTGATTTCAGTTACATTAGATAACTGGTATGTTCAGTTAAATATTTTAAGATATATCACTGACTAGGCGCATATGGAAAATTCCCACCCGACCCCTCAATAGAGGCGATCATAAACATAGTCAGGAACAGGTATGAAGTGCGTTGTGATCAGTAACAGAGTCTGATTTACAATTTTCAGTCATTTTACCATAGGTTACAATTACTTGTATGACAAGTACAAAAGATTTCATATTATTACAGGTACAATATACTGTACATTTATTTCAATTGTTACATTGATTTCTATGTTAGCTCTGAACTAGTAAGTAAAAAATATGTGTGGTACGCTGTTTTTATCAAAGATATGGGTCATTGAACTTAATCAGTGTAGTACTGTATTATATGTTAAAGATTTATTGTTACTTTACTCTTATAGTAATACTTTTACTAGAACAATAAAACTAGTTAGCAACAATGGTGAGATGGAATAACAATGTAAATATTATTTACATGTCATTACAAATGTATGTCAAAGTCAGTTGATAATAAGATGCAGTCATTCAGTATTTACACTTGCTTCATTTAACTTGTTGCATTATGACTAAAGAGTGTTATTTTTACATATGTACAGTTTCAGTATAACAAATAAAGCAGGCATAGTTCAACACTGTTGCATGGTGAACGAATGATGCTGTTGTCTATATGCCAACAGCTAACAGACAAAAAAACTGGTGATAGACAACTTGTGACAGAGTGTACCATTTGATGAATGAGATATGTGTTGCACAGTTATTTAAGATGATAAGTGAGAACTTTTGTTTCTCTGTAGAGAGAAAAAGTAAGAAACTGGAAGCAACTTCTTGTTATGTATGGGTATGATACAGCTACAAGAAAATATATGTACAGGAGAGGAGAGCCAGGAAGGCCTCTGTTTTGAGGTGTACAATCTTTGATAGACATGTAAGCATGGTTTCTCTAGTGACTGTGAATATTGTTGGCACCGATTGAAGCCACTACAACAATTTCCATGTTGTCATTGATCCACACAAGATCTTAGATGTCACAGTGCATGAAATGTCTCTGCCAGTATAGCATTTTGTTGATATGCTATGGTTTATTTCTTTAACTGGGTGACCAAAGTAGAAGACCAGGGAGGGGCTGTGGACATGGCCTACCTAGACTTTAGCAAGGCATTTGACACCTTCCCACACAAAAGATTAATAGTCAAATTAACCAGCCTGGGAGTGGGTCCCAGGGTGGTAGCCTGGATAAAACATTGGCTGGACAACAGGACACAGAAGGTAATTGTAAATGGAGTCCTCTCTGAAGAAAAAAAGAGGAGTTACTAGTGGGGTACTGCAGGGTTCAGTACTGGGTCCAGTCCTTTTTAATGTCTTTATAAGTGACATTGCAGAGGGACTGGAAGGAAAAGTATGCCTTTTTGCAGATGGCACAAAGATGTTTATTTATTTATTTATTGAATACAATCAGAATTACAATCTTTTGAGTCACAGACTCTTTTGCAAAGGCCCCACGTAGGTTACAGGGGGTGG
This sequence comes from Neoceratodus forsteri, assembly GCA_016271365.2. Taxonomy (NCBI): domain Eukaryota; kingdom Metazoa; phylum Chordata; order Ceratodontiformes; family Ceratodontidae; genus Neoceratodus; species Neoceratodus forsteri. The sequence continues at coordinate 4,566,551 of CM057449.1, read as the reverse complement.
AGAGTAGACAAATACAGTAAAAGACGAACATAGACAGGCATTATTTACAGTATCAGTACTGACAGAGCAGTCCAGGCTAGAACTTATTCAGCTGATGAGGGGATTAGGTAGCATTCTTAGAATCCCTAAAAAGGGGTTTGTAGGATGCTGTTTCATAGGGTCAAAAGAGTCCCTGTGTCAGGAAATGTGGAGGATTTGGGAGCAAAGTCACATTTAGCATTCTCCAATAGCTGGGTTTTAAGGCCAGATTTGAAAAGTGAGATGCTATGGGTCTGGGAGAGTGGGGGTGGTAATATGTTGAGCCAGAGAGGGGCACAGTAGCAGAAGGATCTTTGCCCTAGGGATGTTCTACAGAGGGGGACCTGAAAATATGAGCTAGTTGCGAGTTTTGTATTACGCCTGATGGGGCAACAGGGTTGATACACAAGGGGTCATGGAATTGATGAGAAGGGACTTGGCAAGGTTGGAGGAATAGTCAGAAGTATGGCAGCTAGGATTCAATGCAAGGAAGTGCAAAATAATGCACCTGGGAAGCAAGAACCTAGAGGAAGATTACACAATGGGGGGAGGTAGTAACAACAACAAAAAAGGAAAGGGACCTGGGGGTAATCATATCAGATGAGCTTAAGTTTAGCAAGCAATGTGAGAAGGCAGTAGGGAGGGCTAGGGGGATACTGGGATGCATAGGGAGAGGCATCACCAGCAGAAAACAGGAAGTTGTTATCCCTCTGTACAGACAGTTGGTGAGACCCCATCTGGAGTACTGCGTCCAGTTCTGGGGACCCCATCTCCACAAGGACATAGACAGGATAGAGGCAGTCCAGATGAGGGCAACTAAAATGGTGCAGGGTCTGCAAGAGAAGCCTTATGAGGAGAGATTAAAGGAGCTTAATATGTATACCCTTGAGGAAAGAAGGGAGAGGGGGGACATGATAGAAACTTTTAAGTACCTCAGTGGAATCAACAAAGTCCAAGAGGGTAGCATCTTTCAGAAAAAGAGATGTGCAAGAACAAGGGGACACAATTTAAAGATGGGGGAGCAGTTCTGGGGCAATGTGAGGAAGTATTTTTTCACAGAGAGGGTAGTGGATGCATGGATCAGCCTTCCTGAGGAGGTTGTGAGATCTAAAACTGTGGAAGAATTCAAGATTGCATGGGACAGACATAAAGCAGTTCTTATGGGGGGTAGGAAGAAATAGGCTGTGGGTTAACTAGGATCTGCGACCTATCCTGTAGGTAGGGAAATGGGCAGACTAGGTGGGCCAAGCAGTCCTTATCTGCCACCAAAGTCTATGTTTCTATGTTATTGAGAGTCGTAGATTGGAAACAATTGTACTGACCTATGACTGTTTCTGTCACAAAGTAGTTATTTAAAACATGCAACATGTTCTGTCCTGTTCTTCTGAAATATGAAGGTCATCATAATTCTTCAATATTAGAAGATGTGCATTTTTTAAGTGTCGTGGCAGTCTCTGTTTAAAGCTGCTTGTAGAGTTGTCACACTCTACCCATCCACTTCTGTGCTTTAGCAAACAGGTGTAATGGCCAGAATGCATGGCTTAACCATGGGGATAGACTACACTGTGAGTGTCAAACACTGATTGGTTAAAAACTATTCTACCAGCTGTGTAATCTGTGATAGGAGTGTCAACTCTGAGCCCATTGGAGTCAAACCTGTGCAACATAAGCAACAGATATTGAGATTAACTCCTGAGACATATGGACTGAGTGCATCTGCCTCCACACCTTTTACAGGAGTGACCACATTAAGCACTGGTAAATAGGTGTCGAAATTTGACACTTTTGGCTTGAGGGACAAAAAGAGTAATCCACAGCATGTCTTCTGTGGTTTCACACTGTGAAAGGCCACATGAAACACATACATATTTGGTTACATAATACACTGTGAAGTAGTGGCGCATTTGGGTGCCATCTTCATCCAAGTTGTTTATGACAGTCATCATAAACTCACTGGAGTCTTGCTGTATGTCAGCAGCAAATGTACTGCATCTGTCATATGTACCCAACACCTGGCATAGTGGTGTTAGTGACTGTACACTGTTAGACTGGTCAGAAGTCATGTTCACAATCTGCTTCAAAGTGTTTGATAGGGGATTGTCTTGTGTAGCAGATATTGCCTGCACAAAGTGTGGCATGTGTAGAAGAACTTGCATCACTGAGTTAGCGTAGCAGTTCACTCTAGTGCTGTTGTCAAAGACTGGTACAGCAACTACACCAACTGATTTCTGATGAATTGCTAGCTCTGAATGTTTAGTTGAAGTTGTGACCTTTGTTGAACTCTTTTGAGTTGAATCACTTCTTGAAGTTTGTGGCTATTTGGTGACACCTGTAGATTTGACTGTACCATGTGAGACAGCCAGATATGTAGGCAGTGGTATTAAAGACATTTGTGGCTAATGCAGAGTATGTAACTAGAGTTATAGGTCAGGGACACTGGTTTATCGGGATTGAGAAAGGGCATATTCCATTTTGCACATTGTAAAAAATGGTATTGTCACCGGTGTTTGCTAAGTCAAAATCCGGTTTTACTGGTGTTTGGCTTTGTGTACTTTATTTAACAATTTTTAACTTTGCTAACATTCATTTTAGCAACTTTGACCTCCACTATTGCACATCCTTCTATCCTTGTACCGAATTAAAGATATTTTGGGTAGAAGTTGTGATGGCAGCAGCAGCACTACAGTCCGCATCCCTAAGGTGTGATGGAAGCAGCACTACGGCCCCATCCCTCAGGTGCGATGGCAGCACCAACAGTACTATGACCCCCATCCCTCTGGTGTGATGGCAGCAGAAACAGCACTACAACCTCCTCCCTCCCTCCCTCCCTCAGGTGTGACAGAAGCAGCAGCACTGCAGCCCCATCCTTTAGGTGTGATGGCAGCAGTACTACATTACCCATCCACCAGTGGTGATGGTAGAAGTGCTACAGCCTCCACCCCTTTGGTGTGATGGCAGTAGCAACAATGCAGGCCACATCCCTCAGGGGTGATGGCAGTAGTGACAGCACTATGATTCCCTTTCTTCAACACCCACACCCTACATGCACAAGTTACAAGTGACTTGGTCTCTTTGCTTGTTAGAACGCAGGTGTGAATTAATCTGAACCATCACTGCTAAGGTGGACTACCTTGGTTCTTTCCTATCTATAATGTAACAGCCTGAATTGGATTTCTGCCTGTCACAACACTGACCAGGGTTGGGAAACAGACTTGGGTGTTGGAGGGCCAGCTGGTGGGTGAAGGCTTGAGTATCCAATGACCACTCACCTTCTTCTGGAAGGGAGGGTGGGTTCATGGCTCAGCATTTGCTGGCCCCTGGTGGAGGCCAGAGGCATGACAACTCATTGGCCCTCACTGCGAGAGGGAGCATGACAGACGTTGGCTTGTGCCTTGACATCATGTGGCCTTTCACACTCTGAAGAAAATGGGAAAGCACCCGCTGGCCAACTGAAGGATGACTGCTGGTCCCTCCATAAACCCGAAGTCCCAGACATGTATCCATTCTGACCCCTGCCATGCCCAGAATGCACAGGAAGCTCTTTGGGGAAATTCTCCTCCCCTGGTAGCCTCCCACAGGGGTAAGGTCCCACTCAATGAAGGGTTACTTAGGGTTACCTGGTAGCACAGTAGTAAGGGGCAGTGGATGATGGTCAGGACTCAGCAGGTGGTAAGGGGCCATGGCAGGCTTGAAGGAGTGGATGGCCGGGGGGTAGGAGGAGCAAAACAAAAATTGATTGAATTTGATTCTTTGAAATAATGTGTCTTCACCTAAAAAATCCACAAGTGATTAGTGGTGGACCTTCAAATGGATTAATGCATCTGCCGCACATGTGGATGATTTTTTTTCTACTTGGTGTCCATGAAAACGGCGTCTCCCAGTTTTCATGCCAGAGCTCAGATGTGAATTGAGCACCATTCTACCCACCAGCATCATACAGCCCCTGGGGTCTTACCTTCTGTACGTCTTTGACTTTGCTTTCAAAATCCACTGGCCACACATAAGTACACTTACATACTTAACATTTGCTTTTTGTTGAAGCAGTCTATCAGAAACTTTTTTGTTGTCACAGAGACTGAAACAGCAAGTGGGAGAAAAGGTGTAAATGATCTGGTTCACCTAAATGGGGTGCTGACCGTGAAGTATTTTCATTAGTAGTAAGGCAGTTTTTTCCTTGTGAACATACTTTCATTCAGACTAGTTTTCATTCAAACAACTGAGGATTTTGGGTGGCCCTTCTGATTGTAAACTTGAATAAGCTAGTTGGTAACAGTGATCCTGCATTTAGCAATCTACAACCAAGATGCTCATATGCAAATAATACAATAGAAACCTGACTAAAATCTAAAAACAAGCTTATAAAATGCATAAAATATATCTGAACATTAATCTTTACCTATACAAAATCATTGCAGACCAATTCAAACTAAGGTAAATTACATGGTACCCTGACTACTATTCTATGATGTAGTAAACATACATTGGCATTTTTTTGTATGTTCTTTGTAAACCAGGTAACGTCCACTAGTCAGAACTGCCTGTTGTCAGTAGTGACCTAGAAGCACTGGGGAGGTTAAGTGACTTGCTTGGAGTCACACAGTATACAAGTGGAGGTTGTGGGAATCAAACTCAAGTCTGCTGGATGTACCCAGTTTAATCACTGCTTATTACTCTAACCACTAGGCAATACTGCCAGACATAATAACACCCATATATAATGTTTTAATATATGATTTTAATAACAGTGCACAGTACCTACAGTACAAATTATGAACATGAAACACTTTACAACATTTTACTAAAACTGAACTATTTGCCACTCCATCTGCTGATTTTTTTCTTACACCAAGGTTGGTGACTAGTTGACAGAGCACTGTAAATAGCCTTTGATCAGGCTTCATTATTCTACATCCAGTAACAGATAACATTTGTTTATTCTGAATGTATTTAATATTGATTTTCTGTGGCTCGCCAAATAGAATCTAGCACTGCATGAAGCAGATGTTTTTACATTTTGGAAGAGGCAACACATCTTATCCATTTAGGATTCATGTTAGAAACAGAAGTTTTTATTCATATTTAAAACATATTCAAGTGCCAGTGTATTCATTTAGTAGTTTATGCTGACTAATATGTGCTGTAGAAAACAGTAAAGGATTTATTGTGAAGCACTCGGGATCTATAGTAGAACTCCTGCAATTTCCCAGCCAGTTGTGCAAAAAATCTCTGCAATTTCAGGTTACTTTTCCTGCAATTTTCCAGTGGCCCTGCCCATGTGTGCTGATACTTGTATTTTTTTTGTATCATACAGTGTAATTTAAAAAGTAAAAGACTCTTAGGCACATACTACATGGAAACTGTGGTTTCAGGAAGGAAAGCAATTCTCAGGTGATGGAGATGTTGGTGGGAAGCATAAGTAGTTAAACGGAATGGCTGATTACAACAAAGCAGTGTGGGTGAGTTCCTTACTGACTCTATATGCAGTAAAGCAGAAAAAATACAAAGCACAGCAGCATTCATTTTAAGATGCTGAAATCTGAGTCGGCCTGCTGGTGCTGGGGTAGCACTACTGCTTGTAATGCCAGTGACCCAGTGCCAGATGTGAACTCGGGTTGCTGGAGGTCTGGCCAGGGGAGTAGGATTAGGCACCCAGGGGACTGCTCTCCTCTTCCTCCTGGGAGGGTGGGCTGTAGGTCCTACTGCTTTACCTCCACCTGTGTGACCACGGGTAGTGGTGCAATGGTGCTGCAGAGTGATCAGGAGGGGAGGACGCTAGCCAGGATCTAGAGCAGTGGCATGTCTCTATGTGAGCTGCCTCATTGGATCTCCTGTAGTGCCAGTGCCCTCAGAGACAGAGACCAGAAAACCAGGAACAATCACCCCATATCGACCACTGGTAGAAGTGACCCAGCTACCCCAGACTTCATAACCAGGCTCCATGAGGGATCTACTGGGCTGCCCAACGCACACTAAGGGAGTGTGGAGGGATGACCTGGGGTCCCCTCCCTTCCCACCTGGAGGGGTACAACCCTTGCAGGATGGGGGTATGCCCACAGGAGCTCCTGAGCATTACCTGGGGTGAAGCTAGGGGATACCCTGCCTAGGGATCTCTGAAAAGTGAAGACTGATGCTGTGAAAAGGGGACATAGAAAGAGAAAATAAAAAAATGTAAAAAGATACTGAAATCTTAGAGATTCTGTGCAGTTACATGTAATTTCCATGAGGCACCAGTACAAGAATTAAAATTCCGCAAACCAAGCAGGATTCCATGATTGTTACCGGTAAAAATGGAAAACCAGGGTCCCTGAAAATTCCTGTGAAGGAAAGTGGGAACCAAGAGGCAGAGAATCGATGACTGTATAGGCAACGCACTGAGTACAGGAAGGTTGGGGAAAATAAATTCGGGACACACGCTGATGCAATGAGCAGACTCCAAATGATCCTAAGTGTGAAGGCAAGGCAGACTGATCCAGAAATTTGAACTATCATCGGATTTGAATGGTTGCATTGCTGAAGTCGCTCTCCCATCCTGCTGAACTCAGTCGAAAATGCCCTGTGCAGCAGTAATTTCCATGGATGACTACAGAATATTTTCCCTGATTCAAACTGATTAAGTTCTTTACTGGGATTTTGAGACTGCATGGGGGAGACGGATCAAGGAGAGCTAACATACGACTCCACTTAACAACATACAAACTGGGGACTTGAATCATTTTGTGACTTATCCAACAGAATTAGATGCTCCCTGCCTATTGCAAATGATTAGTCTTCAGTAAGCATGTGGCATCATTAAAAACCAATAATGGTCACCTCTAAACTGATGCTTGGTTTAACATGATCGTTTTTTTCTTTTCTCTCCTTCCCTAAGGTCACTAGTGCATTTCACGCAACTTTAAATGATGCTATTGCCACTAGTAAGGTGCCTTTGTAATACCAGTAAGGTAGCAAAATTAAAGATTGAGGGGGTAAACATCTAGGTAAAATGTATGAGAGTATTAATTTACTTTTACTACAAACCCCAAAGATGATGCTAAAAAATTGTCTTAAAGGCAAAATACCTCTGTTGTATTCAAGACCGAGCAGATTGAAATTTCTGGTCAGCTGCTTGTGGGGCATATTGATGCTGCTGCAGCCTGTATCATTAGCAAACATAACAGGAGCCCATCGCTATTGAGGCTCTAGAGGAGGTCCTTCAGTAACAGAGGCACAAGCATTCATCCTCATCCTCCTTAAAATAGGAGAACAAAGGGGCTAATAAGGTAATTTACCCCCACCCTTGGAAACAAATGTTTCTGATATATATGTTAATGGTTTATATTTTTGTTAAAGCTGTGTTAGCTTTTGGCTTTGATTGTGGCACAGCAGGACAGCTGGAATTCATGAGCAGTGGCATGTATTTACACTATGTGAGTGTTTTAGAGAGGAGAGGGCCATCACTGTGAGAGAAAGACCATTATTTAGATGTATGGGTTAAACCCGGAATATTTAACCCAACCTAATTATGGCACACCCCTATGTTATATGCACGTATAATGTGCATGGCACCACTAACCCTATTAAGAGGAGTAATATTCTCCAATGTATGAGAAGGGAGGGAACTAATGTTTTATTATTACAAGAAACACACCTCTCTCAAAGTGAACATAAAAAATGTGAGCGTTTGGGTTTCGCCCAGGTGGTGACCTCCTCGTATGGGGGGGGGTGTAGATGGTGAGGGACTGCCATAATGATTAAACAGGGAGTACCTTTTGAAATCAAGAACAAGATTGTCACTAAAGAAGGGAGATATGTTATCTTAAAGGGTCTACTAGATGGCCAGATGATTACTCTGGCTTCTATTTATATACCCCCAGCAACGGATTTTTCAATATATAGAAACCTTTTCATTCAATTGGCAGACTGGGCGGAGGGCAGGGTGATCTGCAGAGGAGACTTTAACCTGGATATTTCTAGGGGAAGTGTGGACCTTCCCACTCAGGGCCGAATAAATAAAATAACCAGAAAAGTTTGGAAACTGTTACAAGAATTGGGATATGATGATATTTGGCAGTTTTTACATGGCCCCTCACGCAGACATACATTTTACTCTCAAGCCCATGATTCTTACTCCTGCCTTGACTTTTTAGTAACCCAACGTGAACACTTAAATACTATACAGCATATTTGACAAGGAGATTTCTGTCTTTTGGATCATGCCCCTATTTTTTGTAGGCTTTATTCACATACCACCCATAGGAACATTTTTGGGAGGTTAAACCTGACCTTCCTCTGAGATAAGGAGACACAGGAATCGATTAGAGGTACAATAACCCAGGCTTTAATGACAATGACAATGACACCCAGGTTACTACAATAGCTATGATTTGGGATACAATTAAAGCAATAGTGAGAGGGAAACTTATAGGAATTTTGTCCCATCAGAAGAAACAGAGGGAGTCGCACAAACTCACCCTTGAAATACAGATAAAGGCCCTAGAAGAATTGCAATGTATCAAACACTGTAAATCCCGATCCCGGGAACTTACTTCTCTGAAGAAAGAGTTAAATAATATTCTAAATTATGCTATAGAACAGAAAATAATATTTTTATGACACAAATACTATGATGGGGACCCAGATTTATGAGATTAATTGCAGGCCAATTACGGGCCCAGAGAGTTAAATCCTCTATTCTGAAAGTAAGGCACCCTACTACCAGAGATCTTAAAAAATAATATCACCAATATCTTTGAGGCCTTTCTTCATTATTATTCTACACTTTATTCACAGAAATCTACCCCCTCTGATGAGAGAATGCAAGAATTCTTGGCTCCCCTAGATCTTGCTACTTTAACTCAAAAGCAGGGCATTCAGCTGTTAGCCCCCGTTTCCACCAAGGAGATAACAACAACAATCGGAAGTTTAAAAACAGGCAAATGCCCGGGATCTGATGGTCTACCGCGGGAGTTTTATAACATCTTCATCAAGACTCTTGCTCCAATACTCAGTTGGGTGTTTTCCTTTGTGAATACAGAGGAAGGAAGGACTCCCCCATCCTGGAATGAGGCCATAGTCTCAGTGATACCAAAACCGGGGGAAAGATCCCACATATTGGTCATCATACCTACCCATATCAATAGTAAACATGGATTATAAGATTTTCGCCTCAGTACTGGCAAAGAGGCTTGCTCAGTTTGCCCCATCTACAATAAACATGGATCAATGTTGTGGCTTTACCCCTGGACGTAAGGCCCAGGACAAAGTTAGGTGTATGCTATATGTTATTTAAAATATTGGCACTCACAAAACTCCCACTGTTTTGCTTGGACTAGATGCTGAAAAAGCCTTTGATATGGTGTCATGGAAATTCTTGAGAGGGGTATTGTTAAAATTTGGCTTTCCACATCAATATGTAGATACAATCTTTAAATTCTACAAGAATCCTACTGGATACATTAGAATGAATGTCCATACATCTGAGAAATTTTCCTTATGTTGAGGAACCAGACAGGGCAGTCCCCTTTCCCCACTCCTATCTGCATATTATATTGAACCCCAGGCCCAATATTTATGTCAAGCCTCTGACATTAACGGTGTTAAAATGACAGATGTAGAACAAAAGTTGTCTCTTTTCGCTAATGATATATTAGTGTACCTAACCAACCCTGATACCTCCTTGGTGGCCCTAAAAGTACAGGAATTTTCTATAATCTTTCAGGATTACATAGAAACATAGAATTTGATGGCAGATAAGGACCGCTTGGCCCACCCAGTCTGCCCATTTCCCTACCTAATGGATAAGCTGCAGATCCTAGTTAACCAGCAGCCTACTTCTTCCTACCCCCACCTCCTAGAATTGCCTTATGATTGTCCCATGCATGCTTGAATTCCACTACTGTTTTTGACTCTACAACTTCCTCCGGAAGGCCGTTCCATGCATCCACAACCCTCTCTGTGAAAAAATACTTCCTTAAATTACCTCTGAGTCACCCCCCCATCTTCAAATTGTGCCCGCTTGTTCTTGCACACCTCTTTTTTTGAAAGATGTTACCCTCTTGGACTTTGTCGATTCCCTTGAGGTACTTGAAAGTTTCTATCATGTCCCCCCTCACCCTCCTTTCCTCAAGGCTATACATATTAAGCTCCTGAAGTCTCTCTTCATACGTCTTCTGGTGCAAACCCTGCATCATTTTAGTTGCCTTCCTCTGGACAGCTTCCATCCTGTCTATGTCTTTGTGGAGACTGGGTCTCCAGAACTGCACACAGTTGTACAGATGGGGTCTCACCAACTGTCTGTACAGAGGGAAAATAACTTCCTGTTTCTACTGGTGATGCCTCTCCTATGCATCAGTATCCCCCAGCCCTCCTTGCTGCCCTCTCCATTTGCCGCTTACCTTTAGGTCATCTGATATGACTACCCCCAGGTCCCTTTCCATTTTTGTTGTTGTTAGTATCTCACCCTCCATTGTGTACTCTTCCCCTGGGTTTTTGTTTCCCAGGTGCATTACCTTGCACTTCTTAGCACTGAATCTTAGCTACCCTACATTTGACCATTCCTCTAACCCTGCCAAGTCTCTTCTTATCCTTTCCACCTAACCTTGTGCATCAACTCTGTTGCAGATCTTTGTGTCATCTGCAAAGAGACATACTTTTCCTTCCAGTCCCTCTGCAATGTCACTTATAAAGACATTGAAGAGGACCAGTCGTAATACTGAACCCTGCGGTACCCCACTAGTAACCCCCCTTTCTTCAGAGTCGACTCCATTTACTATTGCTCTCTGTGTCCTATTCTCCAGCCAATTCTTTACCAGGCTGTCATCTTGGGACGCACTCCCAGGCTGGCTTACTTGTATATTAATCTTTTGCATGGGACTGTGTCAAATGCCTTGCTAAAGTCTAGGTAGGCCATGTCCACAGCCCCTCCCTGATCTACTACTTTGGTCACCCAGTCAAAGAAATCTATCAGATTTGTCTGACATGACCTTCCTGCAGTGAATCCATGCTGCCTTGGGTCCTGCACCTCTGGCCTCTAGATACTCGACAGTTCTTTCCTTCAGAGTGATTCCATCATTTTCCCTACCACTGAGGTTAAACTAACAGGTCTGTAGTTTTCTGCTTCTGCCTTGCCCACTTTTGTGAAGAGAATCACATCTGCCCTCCTCAGTCCTCAGGTACCACCCGTCCTCCCATGATTTGTTAAAGAGGGTAGTCAGTGGTGTCACTAGTTCTACACTAGTTCTTTTAGAATTCTGGGATGAATCCCATCAGGCCCCATTGCTCTGTCCACCTTCAGTTTTGAGAGTTCTTTCAGAACCCTTTCTTCTGTAAATGGGCTGGTATCAACTTCTGTATCCAGAGTGTTTCTACTGTTTGTTTTAGGTACCGCCCCTCTTCCTTTGTAAATACTGAGCAAAATATTTGTTTAGTATCTCTGTCTTTCTACAGTCACTCTCTGCCCACCCTCCCTCCCTTTATTAGCCTCACTACCCCTCCCTTGGTCTTCCTTCCGCTCCCTGATGTATCTATAAAAGGTTTTATCCCCTTCTTAACTGAGTTGGCTATCTTTTCCTCAGTTTGGGCCTTTGCTGTTCTGACTGCCTTCCCAACTTCCTTTTGCTTTAACTGATACAGTTCTCTGTCCTGCTCCTTCTGTGATTCCTTGTACTTCTTGAATGCTTTCTTTTTCTCTTGAACCTTCACTGCCACTTCCTTTGAGAACCATAGTGGTTTCTTACATCATTTCATTTTGCTTATTTGCTTCACAAAAGGCTTGTTACCTCTGTGATGGCAGTCTTTATTATTCCCCATTGTTCTTCCACCCCTCCTTCCTGCCCATTTGCTAGTGCATTCCTTAGGCACTCACCCATTTTGGCAAAGTCAGCCCTCCTAAAGTCCGGTACTTTTGCCTTTGTATGGCTTGACTCTATTGCTGTGTTTATTGTGAACCATACTGTTCGATGTGCTAGTTCCCAGATGGCTACTCACTTCACATCTGTGATCCTCTCTCCATCTCCATTTGAGAGAACCAGGTCTAAGATTGCTCCCTCTTGAGTGGGCTCAATACTAGTTGTCTAAGGCATGCCTCCTGGGGCGCATCTAGAATAACCCCACTCTTCGAAGTGGCTGCTGCTACTGCACTTCAGTTAACATTTGGCATATTCAGATCACCCATCATCAATATCTCCCCTTTTTCTGCCATTCTAAGTATACTTTCTATCATTTCCTTGCCCATTTCCTCCCCATGAGAAGGGGGTCTGTATACAACCCCTGGGCAGATTGTGGTGCCATTGCCGGTCTCCAAATTTACCCACAGTGCTTCTTCTCCTTCCTGCTTTCACTTTTGTTCTGTTGCTTTGATTCCTTCCCTTATGTAAAGAGCTACTCCTCCTCCTCCTCTTTTGCCCTCCTTGTCCCACCTATAGATAGTGTATCCTGGTATGTTTACATCCCAGTAATGGCTTTGTGCGTACCATGTTTCTGTGAATGCCACGATATCCAGATGTTCCTCCTCCATCAAGGCCACTAATTCAGGAAGCTTGTTACTCAGACTACGGGCATTGGTACTGATTGCTCTCCATTTTTTGATGGCTTTACCTTCTGTTGCAGCATCCCCCAATGACCTTTCTACCTCTGTCTTTTTCTCATTTAGTACCCTGTTTTGTAGGGAGAGGCTGGTATTTTCCTGCTGCTTATCAGTGCCTCCCCCTTCACTAGTTTAAAAGCTTGCCAATGAAGCATTTAAACTGATTGCTCAAAAGACTTGTTCCCTTCCTGGATAGATGCAGACCATCCTGCCAGTATAGGCTGGTGTCCTCACAGGTGGAACCGAGTCCTCAATGAAGCCAAACCCCATGCTCCACACCATTTTTTCAACCATTCGTTAAACTGCATGGTGCAAAGTACCCTTGCCTTACTCATGCCATTGACAGGCAGCACCTCTGAGAAGGATACTGTGTGTAATACTTATCTTAGGCCCCTCCCCAATTCTACAAAGTCCTTCTGCGCTGCTCTAATCTCATGATGAGCCAAGTCATTTGCTCCTAGGTGGACAATGATGTTCAGCTCAGACTCCTGTGCAGCTGTTCTCATGATCCTGAGGATGCACTTTCTGTCCCTCCAAGCCATGGCACCAGGCAGGCACCATACTTCAGTTTTTCCTGCTCCCCCCAGTTCTATCCTCCTAATAATTGAGTCCCCCACCAGGAGCTGCTTCCTTTCCTTGTGGTGTCCTCTGCCTCCTTCCTATGGGCCTCCCTTGTGACAGTTGTCCTCAGCCTCCTTAGTCTCCTCTGTGGGTGCATCCATAGGGGAGCTATGCTCCCCCAGAATGGTGTATGGATTGTGGAGTGGAACAACTGACTGGGTGTGCCTCTGTTCCACCATCCTCACCCTCCCTAAGCCCACTGTGTTCCAACTGCTGTGCTTTCTTTGTAACCTCTGAGATGGTGGTGGCTCTGGTGCTCCCTGGATGGGGGAGGTTCCCTTCCTACCATCCAGTGTGGCCTGGGGGAAGGTTCCCTTACTACTGTCCAGTGTGGCCTGAAGACGGGCAACTTCCTCCCTCAGGGCAGAGAGTTGTCTGCAAATAAGGCAGCATCTCAGCCTCCAGAAAGACTCCCAAAGACTGCTGCCCCACAGCCATTACATTTCACTACTCCACATGTTTATCTACTTTTTGTGTGTGTGTGTATGCATGTGTATGATTGGTTTTTGTTATATGAAATATATATATATTATACAATGTGTATACTTACATTGTCGGTGCAGTGTGCTAAAGAGGATAAGACAGTGATATGCACCTTGCTCTTGAGAAATTATGTCAGAACCCCAGGTATAAAGGAACTATTTCCAGGGTGAGTGGGGTGAGGTGGGATGGGGTTGGGCCTAAACTGTGCCTCACAAAACAATCAGCTAAGAGCTCTAACCCACCCTTGTGATGGGTGCCTTCCTGTCAGCAAGATGCCCTACACAACAATTTGACAGAGAAAATACCCTACTAATCAAACAGAGAAAAATCCAGAAATCCAAGTCAGACACAGGTAAACCTCCCCAGCCCCAAAACAGCCTGGTGGTTTGTGCTCTGAAAGCAGTCAGCCCCAAAATAAGTCAGCTGTGCTTTAAACTCTTCCTGCACTGAAAATCTTAAGAATTGTAACAAAGATTGTCTTTTCCTGATAATTCTAAGTTCCTTATTTCACCTTTCAGTTAGAAGTAGCCTCCACCTGCAGAATATCTGCTACAAACCAAAGACAATTGTGAGGTTCACCTCCCTCTGTTGTGAGCACAACTTGCTTCCTTGCAAATCCTATATTCTGTATTGCAGCTTCCAGCCAGAGGTAGTTTCACTTGAAGAATATTAGCTGTTCACATGAAATATTATTTTACATTAAATATTGCTAAACCTGAAGCCCTAACGGTTGAATATAACCCCTCACCCACTTTCAAAAAGCAATGCCCAATCAGATGGGATAATACCAGTATAAAATATTTAGGTATACAGATTACCAAACACCCAGACTTACTTTTTTGCCATAATTACCATCCCCTGCTAGCAAACATTAAATAGGACCTGAGGAGATGGGATCTTTTGCCATCCTTCTTCTACACCAGGACACTGTCCCTCAAGATCAATGCATTACCAAGATTCTTATATATGTTTCAGTGCTTTCCAAGTGCCATATCCTCTAAATAACTTCTCTCCTGGCAAAAAATCTTCAACACATTCCAATGGAACCAGAGGAGGCCACAGATTAGCCTGTCCAAGTTAATCTTGCCCAAGGAGTTAGAGGGAGTAGCCCTTCCCTCACTCCAAAATTATTTGATTTCAGCCCAGATGTGTTTGGCATTGTTATGAGGAACTAAATCATACCATACAATTTGGAAGCAAATCGATCTAACCATACCAATCCTTCCACCACTCCCAGCTTGCTTATTTTCCTTGCACCACCTTAAGAAGGTTATGCAGGTAATTCTGCCGGCGACTACAGCCATGTTAAAGGGTTGGCAGTTGGGAATGAAATATAAAACCTTCCAACAGCAACTTTTGAAGTACAACTGGTTTGTGCTGACCCACCCATTTGATACACCAGTGCAAAACCTGTGGTATAAAAATCAGATCAAAAAGGGGTTAGAGGCACCATGGCAGCTGTTAAAAGGGAATGATATTATGGACTTTGCAGAAGCTCAGAGGACATACGCCTGGATGGAAAAAGATGGACTATATTATTATCAGATTAAAGATTACATACAAGTACAAATTAGAATAAATGACAGAAGCTCCCAGTTAAGGGAGGACAATACTCCATACAGGCAAATATGGTCCTCACTTCAGGGGAAAAGGCAATATCTATAATATACCAGGCTCTTATACAGCAAACATTGCACTCAGTGACACTGGTGCAAACTAGATGGGAACATGAGTTAGCACAACCAATACCTAGTAAGGATTGGCTGAAGATATGGAGGAGTACGTGGACTACGCCTCTTCCCCTATTTGGAGGGAATTTATGTGGAAGGTTAAGGTGAGTTTTTTTCTAGTTCCCTCAGTAGTTGCTTTAAGAAACTCTGGAACTACATCCCAGTGTTGGAGGGAGTGTGGGGAGACAAGGGCATCACATAAGCATATTTTCCTTGATTGCCCCCAAATTATCAGCCTTTTGGCTTCAGATATCACACCATAAGAAGTTGATATTGGACGTTCAGGACACACTCAAGGGGATTAATTTAATACTGGGGTTCCCCCCTATGGAGGCCAAAGACAAAGCTAAGTTATACCTCTGGTCAATATTCTTAGGCTCAGACTATAAATCTATCACTAAGAAGTGGCTTCAGACAACCTCCCCACTGATATCTGATTGGAAAGCTTTAATACTAAACATTCAGCACAATGAACAGATTTCTCTTTGTCTCCAAGATAAGATGGAAACCTACAACACAAGATGGTCACAGTTGGAACTTTACCAACACCAAGTACAGTAGTATATCGGAGACCAAGCTAAATAAATGAATTGTTGCCTTTTTTTTTTGGGCCTCCCCATTAAATTTAGTTGTGAGAAATACATAGGTGTCTGATTACTGAGTCTAAACACTGAAGTACTTGAGGGAAGGTTGCACTTATACTGTTGGTAATCTGGAAGTTTTGTCTAGAACTTAAGGAATGAATTACCATAATGTTGTAAGAGATGCTGATGATCCAATGTTATTGTCCTACATTAAATGCCAGAGTTATCATGTTGATGTTTTTATGTATTAGAAGGCTATATGTTGGAACAGCCAATATTCGTATTTGTATAAAGTCTAATATATCAAATATGGATGTAAGAAATTACGGTTTTAAATAAAGGAAGTATAAAAAAAATAAGATATGGACCAGCATACCAGCTAGAGACCCACACAGCTGGTTGAGTTACGTATATACTGATGGAAGATACAGAACAACATCTAAGATATGGACCAGCAGACCAGCTAGAGACCCACATAGCTGGTCGAGTTATGTATATACTTATGGAAGAAACAGAATAACATCTAAGATATGGACCAGCAGACCAGCTAGAGACCCACACAGCTGGTTGAGTTATGGATATACTGATGGAAGATACAGAACAACATCTAAGATATGGACCAGCAGACTGCTCTTCTGATTTGGAGGGACAACTGGTTATGCTAGATACAAGCAGAAATGGCCCAATACTGACAAGCCTAACCCTAAAAGATTTAGTGTAAGAGGAAGTAGCTAGATTATGTGCAAACAAAGCAGTGCTGCTTGTGCAAATGGCAGAGCTAGAGAAATGGACTGAGGAACAATCTGTTACAGCCACACAACAAGTTGCTATGGAAATGATAAATATGGACACAGATGATCTACTGAGTGCTATGGCTGCAAAATCAAATGCTAAGTCTCCCACAGAGGAGATAAGAGCTGGCACTTCTAATTATGCTAATATTGTAGTTAGTGCAAATAGTAAGGTAGAAATAGTGTCAGGAATGGAAAACACAGAGATTTTGTCTGGCCTAAGACACCCCACTGTCCAACCTGATATGCAAACTGACCCTGAACTATGGTCTGTAGATAGAGCACATCAGGCTGCAGGGTGGGATAAAGAAGCAGGTATGGGACAATGGGTGTCAGGGATATCACCCATCCATATGAGTAGAAGCCTTCCCCTTCTGGCTTCTTGAGAAGAAGCCAGAAGGGGAAAAAAGGAAACATATTCAATTCAGTGCTTTAGAGTAACTGGTAATTGCTATTTTTCTTTTAAACTTAGATTGTGGGCTTGTAGTGACACTATACTTTCTTTGTTGTCTTTACTTATAATTGTTTTGGGGCTGTTGAAAATTTAAAACACAGTGATGGTGTAATTCTGTGCTGTCTTTAATTGCTGCAATTTTTGCCCCCTCCTCCCTTCCCCAACTCTTAATTATATGCCTTGATAAATCTGATTGACAGGAGCTAAACACAGGGTATAGTAAGGGTGTGAAGTAGGAGGGGCATAAGGGGGAAGAAGCCCACGCTCAGCACAACAAGTGTTTTGACTCATTTATTTATTTATTGGTTTCTTTTTCAATAAAAACAAAAAATTATCTGAGGATCAGTGACAGGATTTTTGGTACAGTAAATTAATAAAAAGAGAACTAGGAGAGCTTTAGTAGCAGACAAGTAGTGGAATTGCAGTATAATGTGGGGAGTGGTGCAATGCAGTGGCTGTGGGGCAGCCATGTTCAGGCAGACCTTCTGGACACTGAGGTGCTGCCATATTTGCATGCATCTCTCTGGACTATGGGATGAGGTAGCCAGACTCAGAGTAGAAGTAAACTGGGTCAGGAGAACCATCACCCCTATCCAGGGACCACCCAGTCCAATGCAGCTGCCTCAAAGGATGCCGAGAACGAGGAGCACTTGGATGACAGTGGGCTCAGGGAGGGTTAGAGCAGTCAGGCAGAGGCACATCCCAGATCCTATTCCACTCAAGAACTCATATGCCACACTGGCAAATGAGGACAACCAAATAGAGGTCCCCAGAGAAGTGGAAGGAAAGGATGTGGAGGTTAGCCAAGGAGGTGACCTCAGCCGGGAAAGCAGTGGAGCCCAGAGGAGGAGGAAGTGAATCCTGGTGGGGGACTCCATCATAAGAGGGATCCAGCTAGGAACACAGGAGGGGGAGGACAGGGAGGTGAGGTGCCTACCAGGTGCCACAGCATGGAGGGATGGAAGGAAGATCCTGGGGCTCACTGGGAAGGCAAGATGGGAGGGTGAGCTGGATGTCATTATCCACCTAGGTACTAATGACTTGGCAAATGGGGAGCCAAAGGAAGTTCAGGAAGAGTTTAGGAGACTGGGGAGGGGTCTCAAGCAAGTAGCTACTTCTGTCACTTTCTCAGAAGTACTACCTGTGAGAGGCAAGGGAGAGCATAGGAGTGCATGCACCAGGAACTTTAACTCATGGTTGAAGAACTGGTGCTGTGAGGAAGGGTTTGGATTCATTGGTGACTGGGGACCAACCTGGAGGGATGGAGGTTTATTCAAGCCTGACGGCCTGCATCCATCCTGGAGGGGCATCCAAGCACTCAATGATAAGTTTAAATGCTACATTGACAATCATTTAAACTAGCAAAGGGGGGTGGCAGGCCAGAAAGGAGGGTACCTACTTGCTCACCCCCCACAGCTAGCAGTGGAACCAGTGAACCAGAGGAGTGGCTATCTCTGCAAAGCAGTGTGCAAAAGATGAAGATTAGTGCCCAAGAGGTGGATAAGCAGAAAAGGGCAAAATTCAGCAGAAGGGCAGACAGCAAAGGAGAACCAGGGATAAATGACAACCAAGGAAGGGGCTGGAGTAGAACAGTGAAGCAGTCTAGGGAGGTCAAATCATGGAAAGCCATGTGTGCAAATGCCATGAGCCTTAGCAACAAGATGGAAGATCTGGAGGCTGTCATGGTACAGTCAGACCTGGACATTGTGGCCATCACTGAAACCTGGTGTAATGATAACCATGACTGGGAGATGGCCATACCTGGCTACAACATATTCAGAAGAGACAGAGCAGGCAGGAAGGGGAGGAGTGGCACTGTATGTGAAAAATGACATAAGGGCCACAGAGATCCAGGAGGAACAAAATGGGGAGAGATACTGTGGGTTAGCTGGAAAGGAAAATGGGGACAGCCATCCACAGGTGTGGTCTATAGACCACCAGCCCAGGAGGAAGAAACAGATAGGGAGCTGATGCTAGCCATCCAAAGGATGGCAGACAAGAGTGAGGTAGTACTGGTTGGAGACTTCAATATTCCAGATGTGGACTGGAGCATCCCAGCAGCAGCATCAACTAGGAGCAGATTTATCCTGGAATCCCTTCAGGGTGCCTTCCTCAAGCAACTGGTCATGGAACCAACTCAGCAGAAGGCAAAACTGGACCTTGTGCTCACAAACAGGGACAGTGTGATGCAGGTAACAGTGGGGGAGCACCTGGGTAACAGTGACCACCAGTCATTGTGGTTTGAAATCACAGAAAGAGCAGAACCAAACCACACAAAAACACATATCCTGGATTTTAGGGGGGCAGACTTTGGGAAAATGGGGAGATACTTGAAAGAGGCATTAAGGGGAATGGGACAGGAATCAGGAGTTGAGGAACAGTGGGCAGTATTTAAAATGGGGATTACAAGAACAACAGAATTATGCATTAAGCAGGTTAGCAAGAGGAAAAGGAAGAGGAGACCATTATGATTTTCCAAAGAGGTAGCAAAGAAAGTGAAAGCCAAAAAGATTGCATTCAGGCAATACAAAAAGACACAGGTAGAAGGGGATAAGTGGAAATACCAGGAGAAGCAAAGGGAGGCATGGAGGTCAGTAAAGGAAGCCAAAGCTCAGACAGAAGAACACTGCAAAATCAGTGGGTAAAGGGGACAAAACCTTTTACAGGTACATAAGTGAAAAAAGAAAGACAAAGGGAGGGATAGTGAGACTGAAGGGGGAGGATGGAAGTCGTGTGGAGGATGACAACAGTAAAGCTGACATATTGAACAGGTATTTCTGCTCAGTCTTTACTGAGGAAGAGGGGTAATGGGTCTGAAGGGAGTACAAGGGTGAGAATGGTGCAGAAATGGACACAAGTCCTTTACATGAGAAAGGGTCCTGAAGGAACTGGAAGTAATAAGAGTTGATAAAGCAATGGATCCAGACAGGTGCACCCAGGGTCCTTAAAGAACTAAGAGAGGTGGTGGCTGAACTCTTGCTATCCTGTTTAGCCGATCACTGGAAACAGGGAGGTATCCAAAGACTGGAGGACAGCAGATGTAGTCCCCTTATACAAAAGTGGGAACAAAGAGGAAGCAGGGAACTACAGACCAGTCAGCCTCACCTCGGTAGTGGGGAAGATCATGGAAGCACTACTGAAGGAGAGATGGTGGAACATCTGGTTGTCAATGGACTACAGGACCCAAGGCAGCATGGTTTCACCGGGGAGGTCATGTCAGACCAACCTCATTTAATTTTGACTGGGTGACTGGGAGGTGGATCAGGAGGCAGTGACATGGCCCATCTGGACTTCAGCAAGGCCTTGACACTGTGCCACATAGAAGACTATTACACAAACTGGGGAATATGGGTGTGGGCAGGACAGTAGTGTGGTGGGTAGGTAACTGGCTGGGTGGCAGGACACAGAGGGTGGTGGTAAATGGCTGTCACTCCACAGAGGGAAGAGTGACCAGTGGGGTACCACAGGGATCAGTGCTGGAACCGGTCCTATTCAACATCTTCATCAGTGACATTGCGCAGGATCTAGAAGGCAGAATTTCACTGTTTGCTGATGACACAAAGCTCTATAACAGAGTAGACACACCAGAGGGTGAAGACAGAATGAGAAGTGACCTGCAGAAACTTGAAGAATGGTCAGGGTTTGGCAGTTGAAATTCAATGCAAAGAAGTGCAAGATAATGCATATGGGGCACAAAACCTGGCACAATATATCAGTTGGGGGTGAGGATATAGCATGCACCAAGCATGAAAGGGATCTTGGGGTTGTCATCTCTGATGACCTCAAGGTAGGAAACAGTGTGACAAGGCAGCAGGTAAAGCAAATAGGATGCTTGGATGTATAGGCAGGGCATCACCAGCAGGAAAAGGAGGTCATAATTCCACTATACAAGACACTAGTGAGGCCCCACCTGGAGTACAGTGTACAGTTCTGGAGACCATACCTACGTAAGGACATAGACAGGGTAGAGAAGGTTCAGAGGAGGGCAACAAAGATGGTGCATGGATTGCATCACAAGTCTTATGAAGACAGGTTGAAGGAACTGAACATGTACTCCCTGGAGGAGAGGAGGGAGAGAGGGGACATGATAGAGACATACAAGTATCTTACAGGGAGGAACAGGGTGCAGGAAAACACTATTTTTAAGCGAAAAAGATGTTCCAGGACTAGAGGGCATGGGATGAAGTTGGAGGGAGGCGATTCAGAGGAAACATGAGAAAGAATTTCTTCACAGAACGGGTGGTGGACAAGTGGAATACCTGCCAGAGGAAGTGGTGGGGGCTGAAACAATCATGGGATTTAAGAATGCATGGGATAGACATAAAGGAATTCTAGAGGTCAGGGATAAGGGGAAACAGACTTCTAGGAAAACAAACTGAACTTACACGCTCAAATGGGTATACTGGGTGGGCAATAGGCCCTTATCTGCCGACACTGTCTATGTATCTATGTATCTATATATCCCCAGAGCTACAATATATGTGAACTAAAAATCTGAAACTTGTGATGGAGGAAAATGTAGAACTCGGGCCTTAAAACTCCCTGCGGAAATCAGCCTGACTCAAAACCCAGTTTGGTAATTGCCAGGACAAGCAAGAGAACCAACAAATGCTGAAAAACGTAAGGCAAACTTCTGAGTCAGATTTAAATATAAGAGAAAATCATGACAATCTGAACACTAATCCTGCTGGCATACCAAGGACTGGCGCATGTCCTTACATAATCTTAATTAGAACCCCTATACAACCTGCAAACAGACATGATGTGGTCAGACTAATAAAATATGTTGGGAGAATGCAAAAAGCCCCAGACAGAATATATGTAGCTAGAATATTGTTAAAAGACTCTCTAAAATGTTTTGCCAATGAAATACACGCCCTCATTCATGTATTGAGGAAAACACATTTGACATTAGTTTTGAAACCCTGCAAGATCAGGAACCATTTTGGATGAAATACCATAGGCTAAAAAACATTTCCTTGTGGACTCGATTCATGGCTATTCCTCTGTCCAGACCAACACAAAAAGTCATCACTATTTTGATGGGAAGTGAGGAAGTTAATATGCATGACAGTGCATTGGCTAAAAGCACGATGCATTGTGCTTTCAGATCCAGATGCGATTTTCAATTCAGAGCAGATCTGGACCGCGGGAGGTGGAGACTCAGGTAATGTTAAAAATGAATGAAACTAGCCAGCCCGGTGGTGCTGAGGGTTGAGGCACTGGACATCACACCTCGTGGCATGCCAGTGACCCAGGTTCAGGAACAAGCCCAGACAGCCACGGGTCGGCAGGAAAGGAAGAGGACTGAGCATCCAATGGATAGCTCTCTTCTCTCGAGAGGGAGGGGGGCACCTGCTCAGTGCTTGGCTGGCCTCTGGCAGAAGCCGGAGGTATAGCCAGCACTGGAGCATGCAAGAAGGGGTTGGGAGTGGCGGACATCAACGGGAATGCTTTGACTTCAGGGCACTGGCCACTTCCTCAGAAAGGAGGAAAAAATACACTGCTGAAGCATGGGTAGATGGAGCACCAGTACTGACCTCTATGGCGACTGCCTGCCTGATCACCGAGGGACCCGATGAGACATTGAAGATATTGGGATGTTGGGGTCCCATCCCATACCCACCTGAGGGGTATATCCACAACTCCATGGGGGAACTCCTGGGGATTCAGGTAAGGCAAGTCATGGGGTGGTACCTTGGTGTCTCCCAAAGAAGCATAGCTCTGGGGTGAGGGAGGCGATAAAAACAGAAAGTAAAAAAAAAAATGAATGAAGCTGGTGTAATGCATATACCTAATATTATTTTTCTGGGTAGGGACAGGGAGTCCTTTTCTACCTGGGACAGCCAAAACCATGCAACAAGTGAGGTTCTGAGGCACATCTGAGTAGTGTTTGCAATCAACTCAAATGTTTTACATGTGGAGAGAAATGCAACATGTGTGATGGACTTGGCCACACTTTTCAAAATTGTTCATGGGCTGTGCACAACAAACCAGATTTGGCAGTTGGAGCTGAACAACATCTGTATATCACGTTGGCTCAAAAACAATAATATTACCTAGACAGACCACTGGACTAAGAGAAGCTAATATGCAATAATCAGGCCCTGATACTGAATGAAATACAACTACCACTGTAGTCCATAGTGGTACAACTGACTCAGAGCAACAACATGAACATATTTAGTCAAGTATCCCCCTCCACCACCCCACCCAGGTGAAATGGGAAGTGAAGCTGCAGAAGGAGAAACAGAAAGAACACCTGAAACTGTAATATCTTCAGCTGGAGACACAGAACAACCTACAAGTGTGCCTTAATCAACAGATATCAACAGAAATAACTGATATGAAACCTCCACCCTCAAATTTTGCTTAATTTACAACAATAAGAACTACCAGAAGCAGGAGATTGCAAGACCTTGCCAGCCCTAAAATCTAAAAGACAGAGTCCATCACTACCCAAAATAAATCTGAATTATTGCAGACAGATGTGGATGATTCAGAAAGTGATTCAGATATCTCTTCGGTTCAGTCTTCTCTTCCTGAACAGACAACTGATACTGAAGTGCAAATGGAGACCTCAGGCCCTCAGAAGAGAAAAGCAAAAGCAAAACACAAGATGAAGGAGTCTATACTGAGGAAAGGGAGACTGAACTAAAAGGGGCCATGACAACAAAAAAACTCTTAAAATGACAGAACATGACCATCTTGCTTGCCATACTATGAATGTTAATAGTATAAAAAACCGAGGTGAAAGAGCTCTGGCATTTTCATGTTCATCAATGTGTGCCTTAGATAGTATATTTTTACAGGATGTAAGGTATCACAGGTTACATGAGATCAAGCAAGCTAGACAAGCCTGGTATATAGGGTCTTCCTTTTGGTCATTTGGCCCAGAAACATGTTCTGGGGTTGGGATTCTTTTCAGCCTCCCTAACATGGAGCTTATACAATTAGTAGATCCAGTGCCAGGTAGAGTCTTGATTCTGGAAGAAAAGATTCATAACATAGCGTACAGACTGGTAAATATATACACACCTCATATTAAGGCATTTGAGATTGATCTACTCACATTAGTTCAACCCTTTTTACATACCTCTCAATACAGCATCATCGGTAGAGACTTTAATTGTGGTCTCTCATTAAAAGACAAAACAAGTACATCAAAAATTTCTAAACTGTTCTGTGATTCTAATTTTTTTATCCACAATGTTACAATCTTCTAATTTATTAGATGCCTGTAAAACAAAAAACAATTTACATACACCAGCATTTCATAAGGGAAATCTGGCTACACGCATTGATTTTTTCTTTAAAGCTTAACATTTACCAACACTTCTGTAGAAGTAACAGCATTTTCAGACTATAATACATTAATTATTTTTGTAGGAACCCAAAACATAATACAAAAAGTAGCAGGTACCTGGAAATTGAATACTTCATTATTACAAAATGAGAAATTAAAATCTTTATTTTTATTTATTTATTTATTTATTTATGACTTTGTTAACCGGGTGATTGCATTGATCCCAGGGACGTTTTCAGGCATAACCTGGGCCATAACACATGGAGCAGGGCGACAGTGGAGTGCAAGGTAACAGTAATACACATGAAACAGATTTGATACAAGCAACAATAGTAAGCACAATATACAGGTTTGACGCATAGGTCCATTTGAGAACAGTGAATACAAGGTTTCAATATCGGACATGAGGAGATTTGGTACAAAACAAACAAATCGTAGGCACAGTGTACAATGTGTGACTGCATCATCCAGTGAGCAAGTAATACACAGAATACTCTGTAAACAATATATATATACAATATAAACATGGTTACGTACAGGTATAATGCAGGAAGAAATTCAGCTTTCAGGATAGTCTATAGAACGCGCAGATAGAGGTAAAAGGGAAGGGGGGTGATGTTGTTTATTAAGGATACTCTTGGCCCCTTTAAAGTACTGTTAAGTATGAACAAGGAAGGAATTGACTGTCTTATTATTGAATTAATTGCGATAAGATTAGTGGCAGGAGTGTTTTATGCACCCCCTAAAACAAAAAGTAAAACATTTGATGTACTAGCAGAGTTAATTTTAGAAAAAATAAAGGACAAACAAGTAGTTTTAACAGTGGACTTTAATGCAGATTGGTTTCAGACTAGAGGGAAGAAATTGGAGAGTAGTTTTTCAATTCTGGGTTTGCACCAAATAATACAAATATCTACAAGAAATACAAAAAATGGAACTTACGGTTCTCTTTTAGATTTATTTTTTGCATCCCAGGACATAGTAAAAACCTAGGAAGTATTATCTTTAAATTTGGGGATCATAATCCTATTACTTGTACTATTGAGTTACAACAGTGCATTACTCAACAATCAACTATTTATTGGAACAGAGATTTTAAAGGGCTTAATGAGCAATCCTTTGTAAATCATCTAGGGCAAATTCACTGGGAAAGAATTTATTTGATACCAGACATAGAACTGGCTATTCAAGAGTTTAATGACATGTTTTTGAATGTAATACAGTACCATGTCCCATTAATATGAAAAATTAAAAGGAATAAAGAAGCCCCATGGATCACCGATAAGATAAAAAAAATGTAAAGATTAGAGATAGGGTAAGGAAAAAGGCGAGAAAAACAAAGAAAGAAGCAGATTGGAATACCTTCAGGTTTTGGAGGAATAAGTGTAAAAGTATAATTAAAAACATAAAGAATAAATATTATCAGAATAAAATAAAGAATTCCTCTGACTCCAAGCAGTCTTGGAAGTTTATAACAGAGCTGAAATCCCCAAATAAAGACTCCATAAGTCCTACTTTGGTACAAGATGGAAAACTAGTGACTGATACAAAGGTTATGGCGAATATTTTTAAAACGTATTTTTTTGAATTACCAGATTGAAAGTTGCCAGATTTGAATGTGAATGGAATGGATTTCTCTACTGTATCAGACACACTGGTAGCCCACGCATGAATATTTAAGTTTGAAACTTTAAAAGAGAGGGATATACTGAAAGAGCTAAAACATTTAAATAAAAGTAAATCAGGAGGTATTGATGGGATTGAGGCCCAATATTTAAAATTGGGAGCACATGTAATAGCCCCTATTGTGATCTATTTGTTCAATTGGAGTTTGAGTACTTCTACTGTTCCTGAAATTTGGAAGATGGGAAAAATTATTCCCATTTATAAATCTGGGGATCAAACTATTCCTTCAAATTATAGGCCAATAGCCCTTTTGCCAATTTTATCTAAAATCTTGGAATGTAAAGTCTATGAACAGGTAAATAATTATTTAGATACAAATACTGTAATAGTAGATGAACAACATGGTTTTAGAAAGGGGAGATCCGCAAACACTGCCCTGTTGGAATTTAATGACCTGGTTGCTACATCTGTGAACCAAGGAAAGTACACTGGGGCAGTGTTTATGGATCTCAGTAAGGCTTTTGATTTAGTTCAATATGATTTGCTTTTGACTAGGTTAAGGGCCATAGGGATTAAGGGCCAAATATTAAAATGACTTAAGTCATATTTGACAAATAGATATCAATGTGTTCAATGTGGCATAATGATGTCAGCCCCTGGGAAACTAGAGAGAGGTGTTCCCCAGGGCTCTTTTTTGGGCCCATTACTATTTAATATTTATGTTAATAATTTGGTTCATGAAATTAAACATAGTGAGGTGAGACTGTACACAAACAACACTGTTTTAGTGGCGTCTGCTGACAGTCTCACAGGTATGATGGATTCGCTTCAAAGTGATTTGTTACAAATGCAAAAATGGTTCGGTAAATCTGGCCTTCTTTTGAACGCTAAAAAAACACAAACTATGTTGTTTTCGATTGGTTCATATAGAGGAAAAGAGCCCAAACCACAATTACATTTACAAGATGGTACAACGATTGAAAATGTATTAACATACAGATACTTAGGGTTTCAAGTAGATGTTAGAATGACATATGTAAATCATATATCAGTTCAGGTAATGAAAGTGAATAAAAGATTAGGGGCCCTTAGAAGAGTTGCAGGAGCTTTACCTTTGGTAGCAAAGGAGCGATTGGCAAAACAGATGCTGTTACCCATATTGGAGTATGGTTCTATAATTTACATGAATTTGACTAAAACTGCTTTAATTTGGTTAATTAAGTATATTATAGGATAGGTAAAGTTGCTTCCAGAAGTATTAAAAATGAGCATCATTGTATAATTTATAATAAGTTAAACTGGCTTCAACATGAAGCAAAAAGAAACTATCTTTGGCTTACTATATGTCATAAGATAATTCACAAAAATTATAACCATCCATTGTATAAGCAATTAAAAAGAAAGATAAATAACGAATCATGTATAAAGACTAGGAATCCATTAAGCAATATCCCAATGTATAGAAGCTTTAATAGACTAGGGGACAGTATGCTCTAGAATAGAGTAGAATTAAGTTGGAATGGTTTGACTGAATCACAGAAAACAAATTTAGATTTTTTTTAAATTTAAAAATTAATTGTTTAATAGTTTGTTTTTTTTATGTATGTGTTTTAAATAATGTATGTATGTAGAGTGCGATTATGTTTGTTTGTATTAGTTATGTTAAATGTCAATTGTTAATTGGTAATTGTATTAGAATCTACATGCAGGACTTTGTTGTTAACAGGACTTTGTCCTAACAAATGAATTTCCTGTGAAAAAATACATTTTTAATCAATCAATCAATCAATCAATCAATCATATGTACAGGCAAGGTAGTCAAATATTACTGTGAAAAATACAATATAACAGTTGTAGGCAGGGGAATTGACTAGTGTGGGTAGGTGGGTGACTCCTGGGCTGGGGAGTTGACTAGTGTGGATTACGAACACATGAACATACAAAATTTGCCAGCAGATAAAGGCCTAGAGGTCTATCACGTCTGCTCAAATGTGCAGCTAGCATCCCTTATTCTGCAGCTGCCCCTCCCTTCCACCCTTCCCCTTCATTAACCCTCCCCCTTGTCCTGTCCCATCCTCTTTTGAAGCAGTCCACTGTTCTACTTGATACCACTTTTGCAGGTAACGCATTCCACCCAGCCACCAACCTCTCTGTAAAAAAGTGTCTCCTCATCTACCTCCTGAACCTTCCTCCCTCCAGTCTCATATCATGGCCACTGGTGGCCCTCCCCTCCCTTACTTTGAACAGTCCCTCTGTACCCATCTTGTTTATTCCTTTCATGTATTTAAAGGTTTCAATCATGTCACCCCTGTCCCTCCTCTCTTCTAGTGAGTACATGTTCAACTCCTTCAACCTCCTCTTGTATAATAAGTCCCCCAGCCCCTTGATAATCTTTGTTGCCCTGTGCTGCACCCCCTCCAGTAACTTAATGTCCCTTTTCAGATATGGGTGCCAGTACTGCACACAATACTCCAGGTGTGGTCTAACTAATGACCTATACAGTGGCAGAATCACCTCCTCCCTCCTCAAGGATATACCCCTTGCAATACAACCCAGCATTTTCTTAGCATTTGCAGCTGCCTTCCTACATTGTGCTAAGTTGTTCATTGATCCTGTAATGAGCACCCCCAGATCCTTCTCCTCCTCTATCTGGGTTAGCTGCAATCCCCCCAGCTGGTAACCCCTCCTTGGGTTCTTCATCCCAAAATGCAGCACCTTGCACTTTTTGGCATTAAACCCCAGTTGCCAGGTGTCTGACCAGGTTTCAAGCTTTGCCAGATCATCCTGCAATCCCTGTCATCCCCCCTAGGTCATCCACAACTGTGCCTACCTTGGTATCATCAGCAAACAGACTGATCTTGCTCTTGATGTCCCATGATATGTCTGCAATGAATATCCCAAACAACACTGGTCCCATCACCGAGCCCTGTGGAACACCACTCATCACTGCCCTTTGGTGTGAGAGCTCTCCTCCCACCACCACCCTCTGTTGCCTTCCCTGAAGCCAGTTTCTTACCCATCTCCCCAGCTTTGCACCTGCCCCTGTGCCTACTAACTTCCTTCCCAGCCTTCCATGCAGCACTGAGTCAAATGCCTTACTGAAGTCCAGATACAGGACATCCACTGCATGGCCCCTGTCCAGTTGCCTAGTTACCCAGTCATAGAACTCCACCAGATTGATTTGGCAGGATCTGCCACATATGAAGCCATGCTATCTACTGTCCTGTAGTCCTTTGGCCTCTAGGAGGACCATCAGGATAGTCTCCATTAGCTTACCCATGATGGATGTGAGGCTCACTGGTCTGTAGTTTCCCAGTTCATCCCTGGAGCCACTCTTGTAGAGGGGCACTACATGAGCCATCCTCCAATCCTGAGGTACACACCCCGAATGTAGTGAGGCATTAAATAGGTCTGCCAAAGGTCCTGCAAGGACCTCTGTCAGCTCCTTCAGTACCCTGGGGTGGATGCCATCTGGGCCTGGTGCCTTGTCCACCCTCAGTGCCTTCAAACCCTCTTGAACTCTGCCCTCCATGATTTCCTCATCTGTCACCCCTTCTCTCCCTGTTTCTGCCATTTCTCCCACCTTGGGTGTCACCCCCTCTTCTCTTTAGTAAATACTGAGCAGAAGTACTCATTTAGTTCTTCTGCCTTATCGCACCCTGCTTCCACCCAAACCCACTCCTTCCTAATCCTTACTATGTGATCCTTACAGCTCCTTTTCTCCCTGATGTACTTAAAGAAGTCCTTCTCCTCCTCCTTCTTAATGCCTTGTGCCAGCCTGAGTTCCGTAGATGCTTTGGCTCCCCTTACTGCCCTTGTCACCTCCTTCAATTCTGTCAAGTACTCCTCCCTGTCCTCCCCCCTCCCTGTTTTCTTGTACTTCCTAAAGGCAACTCTTTTCCTCCTTATCTTTTTTATGGCCTCTTTACTCAACCAGCTCAGTTTCTTAGCCCTAGCCTTCTTGCTCTGGGCTTTGCAGCAGGTTTTGGTTGCCTCCACTATCCCCAGCTTTATGAGCTCCCTCCTCTGGTTAGTGTCCATACTAGACTGAATTCTGGCTAGGTACCCTTTTACCACTTCCCCCATCCTCCCAAAGTCGGCCCTCCTGAAGTCCAGCACTCTTGTGCTAGATTCCACTCCTTTTGTTGCCCATATCCAATGTGAGCCATACTGAGTGGCGGTCACTCCCCAACAGCGGTTTCTCCACTGTAAATTCTCTCACAAAGTCCCCATTTGCCAGCACAAGGTCAAGGGTATTCCCTAACCTGGTTGGTTCACTGATCATTTGCAGCAGGAAGCTGTCCTGGAAGGCATCCAACAGTACCTGCTCCCTTCTGTTCCTGGTTGTTGGGGTATTCCAGTCCATTCCTGGCATGTTGAAGTCCCCCACAATCACCACACTACCCTTCTCGCAGGTCCTCCTGATCTGTTCCACTAGTTCCCTGTCTAACTCCTCCGTCTGAGATGGTGGCCTGTACACCACTCCCATTCTAAGAATCCTATTCTTGGAATCCTGGATTTGCATCCAAAGTGACTCCATACTACCCTCCTCCTCCTCTTCCTCCCTTACACACTTCAGTCCTTCCTTCACATATAGTGCCATCCCCCTCCTTTCCCAATCACCCTGTCCCTATGAAATAACCTGTACCCTGGTACAGACAGGTCCCAGTCATTGTATTGGGTGGCCCATGTTTCTGTGATAGCTCCGATGTCCACCTCTCCCTCTGCCATGAGAACCTGTAACTCTGTAGTTTTCCTCCCAAGGCTCCTAGCATTAAGGGTAACCACCTTCCACTCTTCCCTTCCCTCCCATCCTGCCCCCCTTTCCTAGCATCACCAACAGTACCTGCTATTTGCCCTTTGTCACTGTTATGGGGGGGTAAGCTCATATGGTTTTCCAACCTGTGGTCTCTGCATGTCTCTTCCCCAATTGTCACCCCCCACTCCTAGTTTAAATTCCCAACCTCCTCTATGTACTCCTCCATCCTCTGTTTCATCACTTTCTTTCCTTCCTCACTCAAGTGTAATCTGTCCTTGGCATAGAGACTACTGTCCTCCCAGGTCCCTCCCCACCCCCCCAACAGCCCATACCCTTTATCACAACACCAGGTTCTTAACCATCCGTTAAATTACTCTATTCTTAGCTTTCTTGTAGTGCTTGCCTTTGACACTGGAAGTATCTCTGAAAAAGTTACTGCTCTTCCTGCCCCCTCACATAATTGTGCTAGTTCCTCAAATCTCCTCTGGACTATATCTACTGTCTTGTCGGCCAGGTCATTTGTCCCAAGATGTATAATTAAATGAGGCTTGTCCCTACCCTTTCTAGCATATTTCAGAACAGATTGTCCCACTATTTCCGCTGTCATTCCTGGCATGGCCTCCACCCAAATGCAGCTATGCCTCTCCCCCTTGCTACCCCACCTGATTCCTCTTAGTATTGAGTCCCCCAGCACTAAGATTCCACCCCCTTACTCCCTGCTTGTTTCCATTCATCTCCCTCTCTCATTTCCAGTGCATCTTCTTCCTCCTGCACATTATTTCCCCCTTTTACCCCTGTTGCAATTCTCCCAGCAGAATTTCTCCCCGCTCCAGTTTGGTCCAGGCATTTATCAATTACTCCTCTAATTTCTTTATTTCCCTTCTCTACCTTCTTCCTCTCTAGCAGTGCAAAACTATTTTCTGAAGACCCTTCACAAATGCCCGCTCCCTCTCTCTTCATAGTAACCTGTTCTCTCTTTTCCACTCCATGACTTTTGCCACTTCTTTGCCTCCCTTCACAAGTCCCTATCTCCTCCTTCCATTTGTCTTTTGTCTCCTGACCTGGTTTCCCCAGCAGTCATCCTTTCTGGCCTGGGCCCCTTTGCCTCTGCTTCCATTCTTCTGACCCTCTCCTCACCACTGTTGGCTTAAATCACCCTCCCTCATCTCCCCTTTTTCCTCCATCCAGTATTGGGCTAAACCCACCCCCAATCTGCTTTGTCTGTCTTAGTTCCTCCTGCAGACCCTCAATCTCCTTTCTAAGTTTTTCTATGTGGTTGCACACTAAACATCCCCCCACACACCAGGCAATTTTTAGAAAGAGTGGTGCACCGCAGTTGTTGCAGCCTACCACCCTACTCATTGCTGTCATTGCCCACCAATGACCCCCACCCTTCCAGATGCAGGATACCAAACACTCCCCCAAGTCTCCCTTCTTCCCCCTCTATCAGTGTAAAACATTCTTTTCTTTATTTCCCTTACCTCCTTTGTTGTACACATTTAGATATATTGAGCAACTGCTTTTTATATACCTATCTTTCCTAGCCACACTCAAAAAGAGACTTTAAGTAGCCATTGCACAACCTTCTTCAAACTCCTACTCCTCCTTTCCCAAATGCAATACCAATACGAAGAAGTAATAATGAAAGCTCCTAGATTTGCATTTACTTCCCTTCCACTGAGATAGCAGTCACCTCTTCACTTGCTGCTGTTCCTTTCCTGGATGTCTGCTTCTGCTATGACAGGTGCATATCCTTTGTCCATTTGAGGATGTGATGTCAGAACCCCTGGTATAAAGGAAATCATAGACCAGGGGTGGGTGGGGTGAGGGTTTGGGGATGGGACCAGCCCAAGCTTTCCAGAAACAATCAGGTAGCTGAGACCTCTGATCAGACCATTAGCACCCTTCCCCCACTCTGCACTAAAACTTTGCAGCTAATGAAGCCAGCAACAATGAATCACAATTCTACTCAAAGCCCCCAAAATAGGGTTGCTACCCAAAGAAACAAGACTCCAGTTCAAACAGCTTCACCAACAACACATCAAAATAGGCGTGGAATTAGAAGATATCGGTCTCCAATTCAAAGAAACAGACCCAGTTAAATCACACCAATTATATTTTAAAACAGAAGAAATAGACCTCTACAAATGCAGCCTGCCACACAGTGAATCATCAAATAAATGAGCCCACTTATAGCTACCAAAACAGGTTTCAAAATTCCAACAGCCCCAAACAATACCCTGCTAGCCCCTTAGTAGTAAGAAAGGAAAGAAGTAACCTTCTACCAAGTAGAATCCACAAGAAACAATGTAAAAACAACAAGGAGAAGCTACTGTACTGTAGATCTGATCCTGTCCCCCTTCTATTTCCTTGGATTGGTGTCAGACCCCAGGGAGCAGTGGCAGGATGAGTTTGCCAGGAACCAGACTTTAAGGTGGGACTTGAAACTGGAGTGTGTGTCAATGGAATGGAGTTCAGCCAGTAGTTTGTTCCACTGCAAAGAGGCAGCTGCAGACCAAGCTCTGCTACCCATGTTGGTGGATACCCTAGGAACAGCTAAAGGGGGAGTACCATTACAGCGGAGGTTGTAGAGGAGTGTTCTGGTTTTCAGAAGACCAGTTAGAGAGGATTCTGGAGACATGTGAATGACATTGTCTACCATGCAGCAGAGGGCTAGGTCAAAGTGACCTTGTAGCGGTAGCTATCCAAGGGTATTATAGAGGGTACAGTGGTGGGTGGAGAACAGGACCAATAAAGCAAAGCAACAGGCACTATTGTAGGCAGCGGAGAGTTTAGCCATGGCAGTAGCTGAGGTCCTAGCATAAATAGGGGAGCAGTAGTCAAGAATGGGGAGAAGATTACCCTGGACAATGGCTAGTCTGGCTTCAGGGGTAAAGTATTGCCTGAATCTATAGGCGGCACCAAACTTTTTATGGAACCTTCTGACAAGGGAATTTGCCTGCTCAGTGAAGGTGAGGGAGGGGTCAAGAGTACTCCTAAGTATTTGTAGGTGTTGACATCCTCCAGGGCTGGGCCATCTGGGGTGAGAATGCATAAGGGGCGTGGTTTTTAGTTTTGGTCAGAAAGGGCTTAGATCTGAACAACATGGATTTAGTATTTTTTTTTTCATTTACTAAGAGGAGGTTTTTTGAGAACCAGCTGTGAGCCGCAGCATAATTGTGCAAGAGAACTGAGGAGATTGCAGCTGTGGATTTGTCACTGTGGAAGAGGACAAGGTCATCGGCATACAGGAGAGAGTGACAGTTGAGGCAGTCAAAGGGAAGTGCATTAATGAATAAGGAGAAAAGGAAGGGATCCAGGATTGAGCCTTAAGGGACCCCCACAGAGACAGGCAGGGTGGGGGAGCAGGTTTGACCAATACACACGAATTGTGAGTGATCAGTAAGGTAGTTAGTGAACCAGCTTATGACTGTCTGAGAACAACCAAGGAGACTAAGCTTGGAGGTAAGGAGAGCATGGTTAACCATGTCAAAAGCATTTGAGAGGTCAATGAAGACAGCCCAGTGGCTTTACCATTATCCATGTTAAAGAGGATGTGGTCGGACAGAAGGGTGAGGGCAGTGGCAGTGGAATGATTCTTGAGAAAGCTGTGCTGTTGGTTGCATAGGAGGGTGTATTTGCTATGCATTCAGTTAGCTGATTGTGGACTGCTCTCTCTCGAGTAGTTTACTGATATAAGGGGGAATGGATATCGGACGGTAATTGTCGGAGGATTTGGGGTCACCAGCTTTAAGAATGGGGATAACCTTAACTATCTTCCATGGGTCAGGCATGAAGGAAGTGGGAAGGGCAAGGTTAAAGATGAAGGTGAGTGGCCTGGCAATTGCTGGAGAGATCAGCTGAAGGAAGACAGGAGATAGCCCATCAGATCCAGAGGAGCCATGGTAAGGTAGACTTTTGAGTAGCTTCACTGTGTCGTATATGGAGACGGCTTTAAAATAGAATGGGCATATTTGCGGGTGAGTGGCAGAGCTGGAGGAGGATGGCAGTGTATCAGGTATTACGACTGAGCTTTGAGGCTGGGCAGTTGGCAGCTTATTTAGGTACATGGATAAGTTGGTGAACTTACAGTTGAAGACACTGGCCACATAGGGTCAGTCAGCAGCCCACCCTGGGAGATATCGATCTTAAAAGAAATTTGTCAGCTAAAAAATCTGTTTTTATTTTAAATGATAATTCCATACAGTGGTGGATAGACACCAAACATGACCTCTGTCATTTCCTAAAATATCAGAGTAAAGTACAGAGCATGGACAAGTATAAATTAAAGATTACTCAAGTAAAAGAACACAGTTACAAAAACTCATGACCTTGTCCACAATACTCAAAAAGGATTATACCACCCAAACTAATGCGATTAAAGATGAACTATGTTTATTTCATGTGGAAAAGCCCACACTCTTAAGCACCAGCAACAGTGTAGTACAGCAGTAATGATGGAAATTATTTGTCTATATGAAGCATGCCAGTTCAGGGTTGGGAATAAAGAAATCACAGCTTTATACAATAGTTATGATGAACTTCAAGAAACTAATGCTGGAATTCTGGAGGCACTCTATGAATAAATATGACCCCCCTAAGCATTGATAAAATATAACCCAAAGGTTTATTGGCTGATCTGTAGCTACCACAACCTCCTCACGTAGAGATACAGAAACTAGAACAACAAGTTCTGGGCAGATCTGATAGGGCTGAAGCTCAGAAATTTGGGGAAAAATATTGTAAAAATTTGTTTCATATTTCTACACCATACTTTCATTGTAACCTTGTTGTGATCCTGCCTCATCATGAAGACAGGCAGAGAAAATGTTCAAGTAGTGGCTTAAATGTGATTTTATGCTGAGACTGCAAAATCAACTTTCTGGACAATCAAAAACATGAGTAGACAGGAGTTTAACAAGCATTTGCCAATGCCAAACATTCGCTAGCAGGTGATTGCAGTGGTGTTTGGCATGTATGGTGCTTTACCCTAATGCCCTGTGCGATTGCTGGTATTTGCACAATAAATTGTCAGCATGACCTTTTGTTACCCCACATGCGCTACATAGGCAGAAACACGCTTTGGGCAGGATGTGAAAATGACAGCTGTACTGTTCATAAGGAAGTGTGGTAAAATGGCAATGTTGAAAATCTGGGTGGAAATATTGAAAATTTGCAAACCTAGGGCGTGCGATGGGAACTGTGCAATGCACGCTGGTAAAATAGTGATTGTTAGGAATTTTTTCACCAAATTGTCAACATTGGCAGTTTAAAACCTCTGCTAATGAACAGTGACACTGTGATTTTCTTAATATGTCCCATACACTGAGTTCGCACACCAACTGTGCCATTGTGCGCTACATGGGTGGAAACACGTTTTGGACAAGATGTGAAAAATGACAGCTGCAGTGCTCATAAGGAAGTGTGGTAAAATGGCAATGGTGAAAATCTGGAGTGAAAATATTGAAAATTTGCAAACTTACGAGCGTATGTAGGAACTGCACAATGCAGACTCATAAAATAGTCATATTTAGGAATTGTTTCACCAAATTTTCAGCACAGCCATTTTAAGACCCCTGCTCATGATCAGTGTCACTGTTATTTTCTTAATGTGTCTCATACATTGAGTTTGCAGACCGACTGCGCCATTGTGCGCTACATGGGCAGAAACACATTTTGGGCAAGATGTGACAAATGACAGCTGTACTGCTCATGAGGAGGTGTGGTAAAATGGCAATGTTGAAAATCTGGAGTGCAAATATTGAAAATTCGCAAACATACGAGAGTGCGAAGGAGCTGCACAACGCACGCTCGTAAAACAGTCATTTTTAGGAATTTTTTCACCAAATTTTCAACATAGCTATTTTAAGACCTCTGCTCATGAACAGTGTCACTGTGATTTTCTTAATGTGTTCCATACATCGATTTCGCACACCGACCTCACCATTGTGCGCTACATGGGTGGAAACACATTTTGGGTGAGTTGTGAAAAATGACAGCTGTACAGCTCTTAAGAAGGTGTGATAAAATGGCAATGTTGAAAATCTGGAGTGAAAATATTGAAAATTCGCGAACTTATGAGCCTGCATAGGAACTGCGCAATGCATGCTCATAAAACAGTAATTTTTGTGAATCTTAGTACAATTATTCAGCATGGTTTTGGATTATATCGATAACATTGTCATGGCGTTATTCAAGGCCAAAGGGTGATTTTGTGCAGTGACTGCACAGTGCCTGTGAAATCACCCTTTGGGCCTGAATAACACCATGACAGTGACATCATTCATGAGAAGGGGTCCCAAAAAACCCATGTTGAAAATTTGGTGCAAAAATTCCAAAAAATGACTGAAATATGCAATAAAGTGGAATCCCCCATCTAGCCCATTATACAGCTTACTGCCATTTCCTCAGTTCACAGTCACCTTTGAAGAGTGCAGATGTGTTACCAGCCCACCGAAGATAGTCACTCTGGAGTCCAGAAGTAAGTGTGGGGTGAGGGGTGTGGGGAGGCTGAGTGCACAGTGGGTGGGTGCAGGTTGTGGGGGTTGGGAGACACGCCAGTGGGACAGTTTTTGTTTTACAGGTTTGAAAAAAAAAAGGATGAAGTGGGATGTTTGCCATGCTGGGGTGGGCTCCCAGCATGGCAGAAGATGGCTGGGGGGGCAAGGAGCCGACGGGGGGTTGGGCACCCCCATCAGCAAAATAAAGCAAACATTTGCCACGCTGTGGTGGGCTTCTAGTGTGGCAGCAGGATGGCTTTGGGGGGGCCATGGAGCTGATGGAGGATTGGGTACCCCCGTCAGCAAACAATGTTTGCCACGCTGGGGTGGGCTCCCAGCATGGCATGAAAGCTTTGGGGGGGTGGCATGATGGACGTGCCCAGGGGGAGGTAGCACGTGACGTGAGGGGGGGTGGTGCTTAGTATGGCAGTGGTGTTTTTCTTTGAAGCAGAGGAGCACTGCTGTCATACTGAGCTGCTGCACCCATTAGTGCAGGACCGCCAGCCTGCTCAAGGGAGCAGTGCATTGGGTGGGAGAGGCACACCTCTAAGTGTGCTACTCTCCCAAAATGTTCCTTGCGCATGCGCACAAACGAACGTAAAAATGACAGCTGTTGGGGACTTACAGTGACATCATCACCTGAATAGTAGCTCTATAACTGAGCTCCTGCTATAGACCCTACAAATTTCCCCCAGTACAGCACTTTAAACACTATTATCCACAGAAATGGCAACTGAATCAACTGGGGACAACATCCGAGCAGGTCACAAGGCAAACATATACAAATATTGACCAATGCAGATGGATTTATAGAGAGAGAGGTGAACAGCCACAGCACCTCACCAGCTAGGAAACAAGACCCTGACATAGACACAGATGTGGAGTTGGAGAGCCTGTCCAGATCTTGATTTGAGACACTGCTGCATGAAATAAAATCATTCCGGGGAGAGACTAGGCAAGAATTTCAAACTTTGTGCCAACAACTTAAAAATGTGGAGGAGCGGCTCAATGAATCAGAAGGTTGCATTTCCTTCCTTGAAACTGAAACACAGCAACTACATGCATTGGTGGACTTTTTGGTAGACAACCAAGATGTCATGCAAGCAAATCTCAGGGACTTAGAGGCTAGATTGAGAAGGGAGAACATTCATATTTATCGATTGTCGGAGGACGCAGAAATGGGGAGGCTGACAGAGTTTCTGGAAGATCTTCATGATGCACTGAATCTCCCTGCAACTTTTATGTTCAAAGTAGAGCAAGGTCATCAGGCGTTACCCCCTTGACCGTCCTTAAACTCTCCAGCTTTAAAGGCAAGGAGGAACTTTTAAAATTGGCATAGCAGAAGAAGGTGGTTAAATACAATGCATCCTGATTGATTTTTGACCACATTATCTCCTGGGAATCTTAAGGCAATGCAGGCCAACTCCTTAATTTTGAAAGAACTACAGGCCCTCAACCAGCACTTTCAGACCCCTTCCTGGCCAAGCTGACACTTTTTTTGTTCCTTACCAAACCCCAGAGGAAGCTGTGGGTGCTCCTTGAGACAGAGACTGGCTGACAACCTCAGCGGCCTCTCAGGATTTGCACCCCAAACCCAATTGGTCAACTTGGTCTGCAGGAGAGAAACATCACCATTGGAATATAG
The DNA here is from genome assembly GCA_016271365.2 of Neoceratodus forsteri. NCBI lineage: Eukaryota > Metazoa > Chordata > Ceratodontiformes > Ceratodontidae > Neoceratodus > Neoceratodus forsteri. The sequence continues at coordinate 4,527,472 of CM057449.1, read as the reverse complement.
CTAAGAGGGTCGCACCATCAACCTTCCAAGTGTGGTGAATTAACTGAGTGTTGACCACAAAGATCGGCTATCTCAGCTGCACCACCAGCATCACCTGAAGCAGGTAGACTGGTGAGACAACGCTGTGGTTTGAATGGGGTTGGGTTGATGGAGGCACCCGGTAGGGAGAGGCAGGAGACAATCTGTAAGTTTGATGCCCATCGAGCTTTATTCATACCACAGGGAAAGGTAGACACAGTCATAAGGGAAGAGGGCAACCAAACCACACAAGAACAGTAAACAACATTCTCTACTATCACTAAGCAGTGCACCTCAGCCTAAGGCCACTATCTATTACAATTTATGATAAGCTTTCTCTAAACAATCTAATGAGCAAATCCAAAAGATCTATTACTCTGTACTGATGTGACAACCACAGTAGAGAACAATGGGTACCAGTGCAGACCCCAAAGGGTGGGGTGGCATAACCACCTCAAAGTTCATGATGTTATGGGAAGCCCAAACTGTTCCTGCTGTCTTTGTGTGCACAGTTGAAGAATGGAGTAGCAATGGGGTGAAAGGAAGAAGGCGGATTCCTGCTTGGTGCCAAGCTACACCAGTGGGAAAACCTAGGTGCGATTGGAAGGGATGAGAGATTTTTAAAAAGACCATGATACTTCAGCCAACACACTCACCAAAGTTGCTGGAATACTCTAGCACAAGAGAATTTAAATCTGCTAAACTCTTCCCTGGCACAAACCCTCTACCAGGGTTGCCAAGGATGACTGAACAAGGACTTGGCATTGAATCCACTTGAAAGGATTGTCAAGGATGGAGATTTGTGGCACTTTTTCCTGGCACAAACCCTTGATCAGAACTGCCAAGGATGACTGAACAAGGACTTGGCATTGAATCCACTTGAAAGGATTGTCAAGGATGGAGATTTGTGGCACTTTTTCCTGGCACAAACCCTTGATCAGGGCTGCCAAGGATGAAGGAATGAATGCCTTGTATTAAATCCACTTGCGAGGATTGCCAGGGATGAAGGCACGTTGAAGCTTCTTTGGTGAAAGATCCACAGGAGGATCACCAAGATCAAGCAGAATCCCAGAGGACAACGCAGTGCAAGTAAGGTGAAACAAGCAGGAAGTGTAGGATGCAGGATGAAGATCAGAGCCCTAGACTGTCCAGAACCAGAAAAAAAAAGGCAGACGACACACAATGGTCACGTTAGACTCGACTTTTATCGAACACCTGGGAGTGACTGATGAGGCTCCTTCCAGGGCATTCTGCTTCCAGGCTGACAAACCACAAGGAAACCAAGAGCCGGTGGTTGCGAGTCACACAGGGTGTCATCAGTTTTGACCAATGGTGGATGACAGGGAAGGAGTTGCTGTGAAGTTCTTCACTGGCTGGAGACCTCATTGGTGAAGAATCAGTTGGGAACAACCCCAGCAGGGGTTCTACGGCAGAAGATTGAGTTCATACACATTCAGTTGGCACTAAGAACACTGGTAATTACACTTTTCACTACACCAAGATGTTTAGTTGTTGCTGTGGCAATTTTCCAGGCGCAGGGGCAAACTGCTGGAATCCAAAGCAATTGTTCATAGCACAGGCAATTTGCCTGGAACAGGTGCAAATTGCTGGAATACAGGACAATTGCTCACTGCAGGGGCAATTTACCTGGAACAGGGGCAAATCACCAGCATGTGAGGCAATTGTTTGTTGCAGGGGTAAGTAACCACAATCCTAGTACAATACAGTCTTGGTGCTTGGCAATCAACACATTTCAGATTCTAATCAATACACAGTTTCATCAACTGACAGTCACTAGATGTGTGCCAAGCACCTCTTCAGGCTAACTCTCCACTTTGTGGGTCGTAGAATTTGAATTTGATGGCAGATAACAACTGCTTGGCTCACCTAGACTGCTCATTTTCCTACCTAATAGATAAGCTGCAGATCCTAGTTAACCAACAGCCTTTTTCCTCCTACCCACCACTAGAATTGCCTTATGTCTATTCCATGCATTCATGAATTTCCCCACTGTTTTTCACCCTACAACCTCCTCATGAAGGCTGTCCCATGTATCTATGACCCTCTCTGTGAAAAAAATACTTCCTCACATTACCTCTGAGCCTTCCTCCCCCCTCTGTCTTCAAATTGTGCCCCCTTGTTCTTGCACATCTCTTTTTCTCAAAGATGCTACTCTCTTAGACTTTGTAAATTCTCTTGAGGTACTTGAAAGTTTATATCATGTTCCCCCTCTCCCTCCTTTCTTGGAGGCTATACATATTAAGTTCCTTTAGTCTTTCTTCATATGGCTTCTGGTACAGACCCTGGTACATTTTGGTTGCCCTCCTCTGGACAGCCTCCACCCCATGTCTTTGCAGAGATGGGGTCGCCAGAACTGGACACAGTACTCCAGATGTGGTTTCACCAACTCTCTGTACAGAGGGATGACAACTTCTTTTTTTTATGTATTATAATTGTTGTTTGATCGTATTTTTTATGTTGAGTGCTGAAGTGCATTTTGTATTTTTGCAACGGTTACCATTGTGAATGAGTTTTTTACTCAATTGTTTTTTACCTTAATAAACAAACAAACAAGCGAAACTTCCTGATTTCTACTGGTGATGCCTCTCCCTATGCATCCCAGTATCTCCCCAGCCCTCCTTACTGCCTTCTCACATTGCTGGCCCACCTTTAGGTCATCTGATATGACTACCCCCAGGTCCCTTTCCATTTTTCTTGTCAGTATCTCACCCCCTCAGTGTGTACTCTTCCCCTGGGTTTTTGTTTCCCTGGTGCATTACTTTGCAATTCTTTGCATTGAATCTAAGCTGCCATACATTTGACCATTCCTCCATCCTTGCCAAGTCACCAAACAAATTCATCAAGCCCCCCTAAAATAATCCACACCAGGGTGTTAAAGCAGGAGTGCCTTGAGCTACTTAAAGCACACTTAAGCCTCATAGAGTGGTCACCAATCGGCACCTCCAAAGATGTTAATCAAACCTTGGACCTTTTCATTGGGCACTTCACTACAGCCTGCAATTTCTTCACACCTCTCAAAAGATGAAGGTCAGGGCAAGAGCTAACCCCTGGATAACCCTGAAGCTAATCACATTACTCAAACAAAGGGACCATCTCTGGCACTGTGCCCGAGCAACTTCCACACCTGGGGATATTCATAAATATAAAACTGCCAGAAACAAGTGCAAGTGGGCAACTCGGAGTACCAAAAGCAAATATTTCAAGGAAGCTGTCTCCAACTTCTGGGGTGATGGGGGAAAAAATTCTGGAATAACTTAAAAGACCTTACAGGCAAGGATCCTAAGTTACCACCCACCATGCTCAATATAAATGGAACACCAGTTTCATTGTTGGTTTAAAGACATATTCATTTAGTTTAGCTTTTATTTAGTTATGGTCGATATATTTTAATGCTGTTTTAATCTATATTATGTATATGTTTCTATGTACAGCGCCTTGGCTCTGAAAGGCGCTATATAAATAAAGTTGATTTGAAGTTGATTTGACCAACAACTGACCTTTTCACAATCACCAACACCTTCAACAATGCGTTCTTCAACTTGGATAGTGTCCTCCTATCTGATTGCTTTGATGCCCCCTATGGTAGTAACCCCCTTGACACTGCTTCTCCCCTACACCCATCCCCACGATATTACTCCAAGGAGATCCCAATACACTTAGCCAGAAACTTCATTCAGAAGGCAATCCGCAATGCAGGATACAGTGGTGACTCCTTTGACCTGAAGGTGTTAGTGCTGGTCCTTGATGAAATCCTTGTACCTCTGACAATGATCTTTCAACCTATCACTAAGAATGTCCCAGTTCCTATCTTGCTGGAAGCAGGAGACCATCACACCAGTGCACAAAAGTGGAGACAAGTCACTACACTCCAACTACAGACCCATCTCCATCCTCTCCCCTTTGTCCAAGGCCCTGGAATGCCTTGTCTCTGACCAGCTAGTCGAGTACCTGGAAAAATATAACATCCAATGTCCTGAGCAACATGGCTTTCGAAAAGGACACAGCACCACCACTGTACTACTAGAATTCATGAAATTCATCCACACCACACTCGACCAAGGAAATTGCATGGGGGAAGTATTCATCAATCTTATGAAAGCCTTTGACACAGTCAATCACCCACTCCTACTCAAGCAAATTTCAAGCATTGTGCTCTCCAAAGAAGCACTGCTCTGTTTCTCAAGTTACCTTGGGGAGAGGGTCCAGTGTGTCAGGATCACCAGTATCATCTCAGAAGATAAACTGGTCCTTTCAGGGGTCCCACAGGGGTCCATCCTGGGACCTCTACTCTTTGGCCTCTTTCTAAATGACCTCCCCAGTGTCTGCCAACAAAAGTTACTACTCTTCGCTGATGATGCAGTTTTTTTCATCAGGCACCAAGACATAGAGCTCCTTCAGAAACAACTACAGCTTGACTTCATACACATTGAAGAATGGTTCAAGATGCACAAACTGGTCCTGAACTACAGTAAAACAAAGTTGATGTATTTCTACAATGCCAGCAGCAAATACAAATCCCGTGACCTCACCATCAAAAAAAAGCAGAGACCATACCTGAACATGTTCCTAAGTTTAAATACCTATGTGTTACACTGGACAGTTTCCTCTCCTACAACTGGCACATAGAATCTGTCTCCAAAGCCACCAATATCCATATAAGCCTGCTCTACAGGCACAAACATTGCATGAATCTGGACTCACTTTGGTTGGCTATTAACAGCTCTGTCACTTCCATCATTGATTACTGGCTTGCGATCTATGGCTCTGCCTCTGTCACTGCCCTCTGCAGAATTATGGTTGCACTAAACAAAGCATGCAGGCTTCTAACAGGGCATGACTGACTAACACACACTTGTGATCTGTGTGCTCAGGCAGGATGGCTTCCTCTTATCAGCTGGATACAGTATCACACCTGCCTTTTGGCCAAAAGAGTCCTCCTTGGGATCATGCCTCCAGGGGTTGAAAAGCTCCTCATAGACCACTACAGCCCACAACAAACCAGAAGTTCACAACAACAAACCTTCATTGTCCCCAGATGCTGGACTACTATGGGACAGAGGGTTTTTGCTCACAGAGCTCCACAGTGGTACAATACCCTCAACAAAGAAACTCTTACTGCTGCTGCCCTTGGCCCATTTAAAAGCCAACTCTGTCTTCATCTCACCTCTACTAGTCAATGTGAATGCTTCACCTAACCAGGGGCCCCATGCTTCACTGCCTTCTGCCTTAGACAGGTCTACTACCCCTCTTCCCATGCCCTCCCTCCCTCCTCCCCTGCTCTCTCCCCTCCCCACTCCCTCTTCACCCTCCCAGGCACTTATGGACAACTATCCCACCCCTTCATTTCCCCAAGTGCACTCCTACCTTATCCCCCTCACCTTATGACAATGGCCTTCCTGCTTGCATACCCACACCCTCCCTATCCACATGCCAACAGCACTTATTGTGACTCTTGGAAGCTGGTTCTGATCACTGTGTCATTTTTTGTAATATAAAAATGGGTTATGGACTGTCTCTCTTGAGAAATGCTGAAACAGCATGTGAGATTGCTCACACGCACACACACACACACACACACACAGGTTTTACATACAAGGTGTTACCTGGAAGGCCCAAAGCTAATTACAGACTTTAACTAAGTTAATTATAGCTGTAGCTGCTAAGAGGAAAAATCAAAAACTTTTATAACGCTTAGAGGAAGAAGAGCAGGGTACGACATTTTAGTGCAAAGTCATAAAAGATGGTTCCATGTCCTGGAAGGGGGAAGCTTATCATAAGATCGAAGAGAGTCCTTTGAAGAACATCAGTTATGCTGAGGTTGCAGAATTTAATACTTGGAAAATACATCCTGTTTTTATATAGATATATTTTTTTATATATTCTGACAGGGAGGAGCTAGGTGACCTCATGCAAATAGGTGGGGAAAACCAGCTTTTAAACATTGTTCTGTTTTCCTTCAGAGACATTTCTATTTAGACTATGACATATAAACATCTGTGAGCACTTTGAGCAGGTATTTAAAGAGAGAGAGAGAGAGAGAGAGAGAGAATCTAAGTACTGTAGTAGGAATTGCACCGTTAAACCCTGTTTTGTTTAAGAGATTTGTATGTCTTGTGATATAATAGTTCTGTATTTTATTTGTTACATATTTTTTATCTATTGTAGTAAAACCATATTTTTAGAGCTTACTTGGTCTGTCTTTGATTTCTTTCCTTTACAGGTAGAGTATATGTGGTTAAAGCAGACACTGAACATAAGCTTGAATGGTGATACTAAACTGGCAAAAAGGTAAGCGTTTTAAATCTGAGGTCTTTTATTACAGTTTTTAAAGGTTCATTTCTGTACACCTGGTTAGGTGCCCGTAGGCAAATATATCTGGCCCCCTGAAGACAGAATTATCTGAGCCTGTGCATTGGTTATGCTAGCAAGAGGTTCACAGTTTGAATCCCTCCAGAACTTGAGACCAAAGGTTGACTTGAACCCACAAAAACAGACAAGAAGGTTACCTTGTTCTGTTAACAGTTCACAAGACTGTGCTCGGAGGTTGGCACTTTGGGACTAGAGGTCTGACCTGCTGAGTGGGTTTGTGACAGATTGGTTGGCAATCGTGGCATAATTTTGGTATCACAAGCTTTTATTGTTCAGCATGTCAGCTTGAGACTGTAAGCTCACTTGCAAAGAAAGAAAAAGGCAGTGATTTATTTTTAAAAAGGAAACAGAACCATATCACTTGGTGTACAGTCAAGTTCCTAGCCATTTTATTTTTTTTTCTAAACTGCAAGTCAGAGTAGCAGTAGTGAGGGAAGAAGATGGCTTCTGACTACAGCAGGCACACTGTAGACTCCTTAAAGCAGTTGTGCAGGGACAGAGGAGTCCCGTTTGTGGTGAAAGCCAGCAAGAAGAACCTCATAGATGCCCTGATGGTAGCAGATACCCAGAGCAGTGAGACATGGACCATGACTGAAAAGGACCAAACCTCGAGTGTGGCAGGGCTAGTGGCCAGTGCTGTGTCCAGATGTGGTGAGGAGGGCAAAAGGGTCACTGTCAGTGAAGAGCCACAGCAACAGGGAAAGGTCACCAGTATCCTGGATCCGGAAGTACTCAGGCTGCAAATTGAGTTGTGCAGGATGGAGCTGGAGTTCCAGGAGAAGAAAGAGCGAGAGAAGCAAGAGGAGGACTGTGAGGCAAAGTGAGAATGCCAAGCGGAAGAGTGTGAGGAGCATGAGCACCAGCGATCCGCAGAGGAAAGGAGAGCATGAGAACCCTGAGAGGTAGAGTGAGAATGCCAAGCGGAAGAGTGTGAGGAGCATGAGCACCAGCGATCCGCAGAGGAGAGGAGAGCATGAGAACCCTGTGAGGCAGAGTGAGAATGCCAAGCGGAAGAGTGTGAGGAGCATGAGCACCAGCGATCCGCAGAGGAAAGCAGAGCATGAGAACCCTGAGAGGCAGAGTGAGAATGCCAAGCGGAAGAGTGTGAGGAGCATGAGCACCAGCGATCCGCAGAGGAAAGGAGAGCATGAGAACACTGTGAGGCAGAGTGAGAATGCCAAGTGGAAGAGTGTGAGGAGCAAGAGCACCAGCGATCCGCAGAGGAAAGGAGAGCATGAGAACACTGAGAGGCAGAGTGAGAATGTGCTGGAAGAGGTGAGGAGCATGAGCACCAGCGATCCGCAGAGGAAAGGAGAGCATGAGAACACTGAGAGGCAGAGTGAGAATGCCAAGCGGAAGAGTGTGAGGAGCATGAGCACCAGTGATCCGCAGAGGAAAGGAGAGCATGAGAACACTGAGAGGCAGAGTGAGAATGCCAAGTGGAAGAGTGTGAGGAGCATGAGCACCAGTGATACGTAGAGGAAAGGAGAGCATGAGAACCCTGAGAGGCAGAGTGAGAACAGAGAGACGCTGACAGTGCAGAGCAGGAGCGCCAGAGGCAACACAAACTGGAGAAAATACGACTCTGACCAGGCATCAGAGCAGGTAAGTGGCTTGGGTTTAACTGGGACTGCAGGACTGGGTTACAAATTGAACTCCAAATTAATAGCCAAATTTAAAGAGGGGGAGGATATGAATTCCTTTTTAAACTCTTTTGAAAAAGTTTGTATTCAGGCTAAAATTCCTAGAGAGTCCTGGAACTTCCAGCTATCCCTGCTACTTACCAGGAAAGCTCGGAATGCACTGGGTCAAATGGACAATGAGGACAGTGATGATTACAGCAAACTTAAAGCTGCACTGTTAAAAAAGTTTGAATTAACTGCTGAAACATTTAGAGCTAAATTCCGTAAACTCAGGAGAAGCCCTGACTTGAGCTATGAGGAGCTAGCCATGAAACAAAGTCAGTTTTTGAAATGTTGGTGGGAAGGAATTGAGGCAAACTCTGTTGATAAAATTGAAAATGTGATTTTATTAGAACAGTTTTATTGGGCATGCCCAGCAGAGCTAAAAACCTGGCTAGAGGACCGAGATCCCAAAACAGTGCAAGAGGCTGCTGAACTCTCGGACTGCTATGTCAAGGGCAGACCTGCTCTGAGAGCTAATGGGGCGGGCATGGCAGCACAGAAAGGGAAAAGTGCAACTTCAGGGCAACTAAAACCTTCACTGCCTCCACCAAAACCAGTTAGCCCCAGGTTTCAGAGAAAAGATTTTTCTGAGACAAGAAATGAATGCTGGTTGTGTAAAGAAACTAGGCATATTGCCAGACAGTGTCCCAAAAAGTCAAGCAATAATACACAACCGGGTGCTAGAAAAGAAGTGGGTTGTTTGTGTGTCCCTGGAAGCATGCCAGTGAACATGAAAGAACACATGCACCCAGCCATGGTGAATGGTGTACAGACGCATAGGTTAAGGGACACAGGAGCATCCCTGACCTTGGTAAAGGGGGATTTGGTAGAGTCTGGTCAGCTTATACCCAATAAATACGTCACTGTACAGGACTTCACCCGTGAGGCAAAAATATTGCCCCTCGCTAGTGTTCTCCTAGACTGAGGTGAAACAGTGGGAACTGTGCAACAAGTGGCTGTAGCCAAAACCTTAGCAGTGGATGTGATCCTGGGCAACAATCTCATGCAAAATAGGTGGGGAAAACCAGCTTTTAAACTTTATTCTGTCTAGAATCTGACATAGCAACATCTGTGAGCACTTTAAGCAGGTATTTAGTGAGAGAGAAAATCTAAGTACTGTAGTAGGAATTGCACTGTTAAACCCTGTTTTGTTTAAGAGATTTGTATGACTTGTGATATAATAGTTCTGTATTTTATTTGTTACATATTTTTTATCTATTATAGTAAAACTCTACTTTTAGAGCTTACTTGGTCTGTCTTTGATTTCTTTCCTTTACAAGTAGAGTATATATGGTTAAAGCAGACACAGTACAGAAGCTTGAATGGTGATACTAAACTGGCACAAGGTAAGCGTTTTAAATCTGAGGTCTTTTATTACAGTTTTTAAGGGTTCATTTCTGTACACCTGGTTAGGTGCTTGTAGGGAAAGATATCTGGCCCCTCGAAGATAGAATTATCTGAGCCTGTACATTGGGTACGCTAGCAAGAGGTTCACAGTTTGAATCCCTCCAGAACTTGAGACCAAAGGTTGACTTGAACCCACAAAAAACAGACAAGAGGGTTACCTTGTTCTGTTGACTGTTCACAAAGATTGTGCTCGGAGGTTGGCACTTTGGGAGTAGAGGACTGACCTGCTGAGTGGGGTTATGACACTTATTACTAAGTTTATGTCTAAGTTTATTCTTTAAGTTTGACCTTGCACATTTGAGGTATTGTATTTAAACTATGCCTCAGCCTCTTGCTCTTTTTTTCTTCATTTTTACTATGTAATTATATATTATCCTATCAACCTTTGTATGCATGTTTACCTACCATTTCCTCGATGTGGAACCTTTGTAAATGAGCAGTTCCTGCTCAAAGGTAATTATAATCCTAGATTTCAATAAATAAAAAATAAATGCAAATGTCCCTCTTCATCTTTCCACTCCACCTTGAATATCAACCCTGTTGCAGATCTTTGTGTCATCTGCAAAGAGACATACTTTTTCTTCCAGTCCCTCTGCCATGTCACTTATAAAGACATTAAAAAGGACCGACCTCACGACTGAACCCAGCGGTGCCCCACTAGTAACCCCCCTTTCTTTACTGTGGACTCCGGGTACTATTACTCGCTGTGTCCTTTTGTCCAGTCAATGTTTTACGCTGGCTACCACTGTGGGAGCCACTCCTAGGCTATCTAATTTGCTAATCTTTTGTGCTGGACTGTGTCAAATGCCTTGCTAAAGTCCAAGTAGGCCATGTGCACAGTCTCTTCCTTGTCTACTACTTTGATCACTCAGTCAAAATAAATCAATTTAGATTGTCTGACATGACCTTCCTGCTGTGAATCCATGCTGCCTTGTGTCATGTGCCCCACTGGCCTCTAGGTACTCAACAATTCTTTCCTTCAGAAGTGATTCAATTATTCTTCATACCACTGAGGTCAAACTGACAGATCTGTAGTTTCTGGCCTCTGTCTTGTTCCCACTTTTGTGAAGGGAAATCACATCCGCCCTCCTCCAGTCCTCAGGTACCACGCCATCCTCCCATGATTTCTTAAAAAGTAACGTCAGTGGTGTTACTAGTTCTCCACTAAGTTCTTTTAGAATTCTGAGGTGAATTCCATCATGCCCCATTGCTTTATTCAGTTTCAGTTTTATGAGTTCTTTCAGAACCCTTTCTTCTGTGAAAGGACTGATATCAACCCCCCAATCCAGAGTGCTTCTATTGACTGGATTAGGTAACTCCCCCTCCTTTTCCATTGTGAATACTGAGCAGAAGTACTATTTCAGTATCCCTGCTTTTTCACTGTCCCTCTCTGTCCAACCACCCTCCTCTTTATTCAGCCTCAGAATCCCTGCCATAGTCTTTTTTTGCTCACTAATGTACCTATAAAAGGTTTTATCTCCCTTCTTAACTGAGATGGCTATATTTTCCTTGGTTTGGGCCTTTGCTATTCTGACTGCCTTCCCTACTTCCTTCTGCTTTAATTGGTACAGTTCTTTGTCTTGCTCCTGTTTTTCCTTATACTTCTTGAATGCTATATTTTTCTCACTAGACATTGAAACATAGATTTTTATGACAGATAAGGACCGCTAGGCCCACATAATCTTTCCATTTCCCTACCTACAGGATAAGCTGCAGATTCTAGTTAACCAACGGCCTACTTCCTCCTACCCCCACTAGAACTGCCTTATGTCTGTCCTATGCATTTTTGAATTCCCCTCAATGTTTTTGACTTCACAACCTCCTCAGGAAGGCTGTTCCATGTATCTACAAACCTGTCTGTGAAGAAATACTTTCTCACATTACCTCTGAGCTGTCTCCCCTCTGTCTTCAAAGTGTGCCACCTTGTTCTTGAACATCTCTTTTTCTGAAAGATGCTACCCTCTTGGACTTTGATTACCTTGAGGTACTTGAACGTTTCTATCATGTCGCCCCTCTCCCTTCTTTCCTTGAAGCTATACATCTTAAGCTCCTTTAGTCTTTCTTCATATGTCTTCTAGTGCAGACCCTGCACCATTTTGGCTGCCCTCCTGTGGATAGCCTCCACCTTGTCTCTGTCTTTGCAGAGATGAGGTCTCCAGAACTGCACACAGTACTCCAGATGTGGTCTTACCAACTGTCTGTACAGAGAGAAACCAACTTCCTGTTTTCTATTGGTGATGCCTCTCCCTGTGCATCCCAGTATCCCCTAGCCCTCCTTACCACCTTCTCACATTGCTTGTTTGCCTTTAGGTCATCTAATATAACTACCCCCATGTCTCTTTCCATTTCTGTTGTTGTCAGTATCTCACCCCCATTGTGTACTCTTCCCCTGGGTTTTTATTTCCCAAGTGCATTATTTTGCACTTATTTGCATTGAATCTAAGCTGCCATACATTTGACCATTCCTCCATCCTTGCAAAGTCCCTTCTCATCCTTTCCACCCTACCTTGGGTATCAACCCTGTTGCAGATCTTTGTGCCATCTGCAAAAAGACAATACTTTTCCTTCCATTCCCTCTGCAATGTCACTTATAAAGACATTAAAAAGGACCGGGCCAGTACTGAACCCAGTGGTACTCCACTAGTAACCCAACTTTCTTCACTGTGGACTCCATTTACTATTACCCTATGTGTCCTGTTGTCCAGCCTATGTTTTACCTAGGCTACCACCCTGGGGCCCACTCCCAGGCTAGCTAATTTGTTTATTAACCTTTTGTGTGGGACTGTGTCAAATGCCTTGCTGAAGTCTGGGAAGACCATGTCCACAGCCCTTCCCCGGTCTACTACTTTGGTCACCCAGTCAAATAAATTGATTAGATTCATCTGACATGACCTTTCTGCTGTGAATCCATGCGACCTTGGGTCCTGTGCTCCACTGGCCTCTAGGTACTCAACAATTCTTCCTTTCAGAAGTGATTCCTTCATTTTCCCTACCACTGAGGTCAAACTGTGCTCCCACTTTTGTGAAGAGGAATCACCTCTGCCCTCCTCCAGTCCTCAGGGACAACACCATCCTCCCATGATTAATTAAAAAGGGTAGTCAGTAGTGTTGCTAGTTCTCCCCTTAGTTCTTTTAGAATTCTGGGGTGAATCCAATCAGGCCCCATTGCTTTACCCACCTTCAGTTTTATGAGTTCTTTCAGAACCCTTTTTTCTGTCAATGGACTGATATCAACCTCCCCCCATGAGTGCTTCTTTTGACTGGATTAGGTATCTCCCCCTGCTCTTCCTTTGTGAATACTGAGCTGACGTATTCATTCAGTATTCCTGCTTTTTTCATGGTCACTCTCTGCCCAGCCACCCTCCTTTTTATTCAGCTTCAGTATCCCTACCTTATTCTTTCTTTGCTCCCTAATGTACCTATGTGACAGGGTAAACACAACACCGGGGAACAAGGGGTTAACCCCTTGGTTGAGGCTGAGGAAATGTAGGGAATGCAACAGACCAAGGGAGGGATGCATCCATAGGTGTGGCCAATTAGAGGAAGATTGCTAAAAGGCAGAGGAATCCAGCAAGGGAGTGAGTCAGTGAGTGAGAAGCTGGAAACTGCTGCCCTGTGAGACAGGAACCAGAGCTGAAAACCAAAGAGAATGTTTAAGCCATGCAGAGATACTTTGGGGAAAACAAGCTGAGCCTGCTACTGAGAACCAGACTATTTCTGAAGCAGAGGGTCCAGAGCTAGGCCAAAAACAGTAAGTGGCATATGCTGCTGAAAACTGCCTACAGATAAGGCTAAAGGGGAAACTATGTTTCATTTGAGACTGTATCTTGAGCAAACTTCTGGCCCACATAGCTGGTTCAAAGATTCTTTTGTTAAGTCAGCCTGAAAGAACTGTTTTGTGTTAACCTGTATGTTACCTGACCAGGCTGGAGAAGTTGAACTGACTGATTATTATTTTCTGGAGTAACAACTTACATTTGAAGCAATAAAAGTATATTTTGTTCCATGAACTTTAATCACAGCATGTTGCCTTTCCATCTACCATAGGCCAGCTTGTCACAACCTATAAAAGGTTTTATCCCCCTTCTTAACCGAGTTGGCTATCTTTTCCTCAGTTTGGGACTTTACTATTCTGACAGTCTTCCCCATTTCCATCTGCTTTAACTGGCACAGTTCTCTGTCCTGCTCCTTCTGTGTTTCCTGATACTTCCTGAATGCTATCCTTTTCTCCCTAACATTCCCTGCCATTTCTTTTGAGAACCATGGTGTTTTTTTCTTTCATTTTGATTTGTTTATTTGCTTCACACAAAAGCTTGTTGCGTCTGTGAAGACAGTTTTGATGTTTCCCCATTGCTGCTCCACCCCACCTTCCTGCCTGTTTGCAAGTGCTTTTCTGAGGCACTCTCTCATTTCAACAAAATCAGCCCTCCTGAAGTCCAGTACCTTCACTTTTGTGTGGCTTGACTCTACAGCTAAGTTTGTCATGAACCACACTGTTTGATGGTCACTTGTTCTGAGATGGCTATCCACTTGGAGATCTGAGATCCTCTCTCTGTTCCCATTTGAGAGTACCAGGTCTAAGATTGCTCTCTCCTGAGTCAGTTCTGAAACTGACTGTCTGAGGCATGCCCCCTGAAGCGCATCAGAATGGCCCTGCTCTTGGATGTGGCTGTAGCAAAGGTGCTCCAGTTAACATCAGGCATAGTCAGGTCCCTCACCAGCAATATCTTCCCTTTCTCTGCCATCTTAAGGATGCCTTCTATCATTTCCTTGTCCATTTCCTCCACCTGAGACAGGGGTCTGTATACAACACCTGTGTGGATTGTGGTGCCATTTCCAGTCTCCAAGGTGATCCACAGTGCTTGCTCTCCTCCCTGTTAACCCTTTAGTTACGTTGCTTTGATCCCCTCCCTTACACAAAGAGCTACTCCTCCCCATCCTCTTCTACTCTCCCTGTTTCTTCTGTAGATTGTGTACCATGGTATGTTGACATCCCAGTCATTGTTCTCTGTGTACCATGTTTTTGTGACTGCCAAAATATCCAGGCATCCCTCTTCCATCGAGTCCACCAGTTCAAGGAGCTTGTTACCTAGACTATGGGCATTGGTACTCATTACCCTCCATTTTGTTGTGGCTTTATTTCTTTATGCCCTATCCCAGTCCTTACTGCCTTTGTCCTTTTCTCCATTTACCCCTGCCCTTCTCCTATTGACTGCTCTATCTTGGTGTTTACCTCACTAACTACCTGATGTTTTGGGGGGGGAGCTAGGATTTCCCTTTTTCTTTTCAGTGTCTCCCCTTAGCTAGTTTAAATGCTTGCCAATGAAGCATTTAAACCTATCACCGAGGATACTGGTTACCTTCCAGGACAGATGCAGACCATCACACCAGTATAGGTCTGCATCCCTCCAGGTGGAGCCCCAGTCCCCAATGAAGCCAAATCCCTGAGCTCTGCACCCGTTTTTCAACCAATCATTGAATTCCATGGCGCAGAGTATCCTAGCCTCATCCATGGCTTTGACAGGTAGTATTTCAGAGGAGGTTACCATGTGTGCTACTTATCTAAGGCCCCTCCCCAATTCCACAAACTCCTGTTGCACTACTCTGATCACACTCCCAGCCAAGTCATTTGTCCCTAGGTGGATAATGACATCCAGCTCACTCTCCCTTGCAACTGCTCCCACAATCCTGAGGATTTGTTTCCTGTCGCTCCAAGCCATGGTGCTGGGCAGGCACCTTACCTCCCTTTCCCCTCTCTCCGACAGTTCTACCCCATAACAATTGAGTCCCCCAGCAGGAGTTGTTTTCTTCCCCTGCTGGGTCCTGTGCCACCCTCCTGTGGGTCTCTAATGTGGAGGTTCCCAGCATCCTTCTTGGTCTCTACTGTGGGTGCCTCTGTAGAGGAACCATGCCCTGCCAGAATGGTGAATGAATTGTGGAGAAGCACAACTGGAGGGGTGCACTTCTGTTCTACCACCCTCACCCTCCCTGAGCCTGCTGTGGTCCAACCACTCCTTTTTCTTTGCAACCTCTGAGATAGTGGTGGTGGCCTGGGTGGTCCCTGGGTGGGGTAGCAGGTTTCCTGAATCCTTGCCAGGTTAGCATGGAGACGAACAGCCTCCTCCCTCAGACCAGAGAGGTGCCTGCAAATAGCGCAGTAACTCAGTTTCCAGAATGTCTCCCGGAAGACTGCTTATCCCTAGCCAGTGCATTGTACCACTCCACACATGTCTGCCTCCCCTCCTGTTTAAGATGTTTTCCTTTTTTTTTTAGTTCTTGTTTTAGTGTGCTCAAACTTGTGAGTGACTTTATCCCTAGTCAGTGTGCTATGCCTTTAAGGCTATGAACAGGTTAGCAATTTTGAGGAAGTGATGTCAGAACCCTTAGCCTTTCCCGCCACTTCTTTTGAGAACCATCGTGTTTTTTTCTTTCATTTTGATTTATTTGCTTCACACAAAGGCTTGTTGCCTCTGTGATGGCAGTTTTGATGTTTCCCCATTGTTGCTCCATCCCACCTTCTTGCCTGTTTGCTAGTGCTTTTCTGAGGCACTCTCCCATTTTGACAAAATCAGCCCTACTGAAGTCAAGTACCTTCACTTTTGTGTGTATTGGCTCTACAGCAAAGTTTATCATGAACCACACTGTTTGGTGGTCACTTTTCCCAGATGGCTATCCACTTCAAGATCTGAGATCCTTTCTCCATTCCTGTTTGAGAGTACCAGGTCTAAAATTGCTCCCTCCTGAGTGGGTTCCAACACTATCTGTCTGAGGCATGCCGCCTATTGGTCTTGGATGTAGCTGCAGCAAAGGTGCTCCAGTTAACATCTGGTATATTCAGGTCTCCCATCAGCAATATCTCCCCTTTCTCTGCCATCGTAAGGATTCCTTCTATAATTTCCTTCTCCATTTTCTCCCCCTGAGATGGGGTCTGTATACAACCCCTGTGCAGATTGTGGTGCCATTTCCAGTCTCCAGGCTGACTTTCAGTGCCTCCTCTCCTCCCTGTTTACTCTTTAGTTCTGTTGCTTTGATCTCTTCCCTTACAGAGAGCTACTCCTCCTCCTCTTCTACTCTTCCTGTCCCTCCTGTAGATTTTGTACCCTGGTATGTTGACATACCAGTCATGGTTATCTATGTATCTTATTTCTGTGACTGCCACAATATCCAGGCATCCCTCTTCCATCAAGTCTACCTTCCCAGGAAGCTGGGTACCTAGACTATGGGCATTAGTACTCATTACCCTCCATTTTGTGATGGCCTTATCCCTTTTTGCCCCATCCCTGTCCTCACTGCCTTTGTCTTTTTCTCCATTTACCCCTGCCCTTCTCTCTATTGACTGCTCTATCTTAGTGTTAACCTCACTAACTATCCTGATTTTTGGTGGGGAGCTAGGATTTCCCATCTCCTTTTCAGTGCCTCGCCCCTTTGGCTAGTTTAAATTCTTGCCAAAGAAGCATTTAAACCTATCACCTAGGATCCTGGTTCCCCTCCTGGACAGAAGCAGACCATCACACCATTATAGGCCTGTATCTCTCCAGGTGGAGCCCTAGTCCACAATGAAGCTAAAACCCTGAGCTCTGCACTGGTTTTTCACCCATTGATTGAATCCCATTGTGTGGAGTATCCTAGCCTCACTCATACCATAGAGTGGCAGCACTTCTGAGAAGATTACCATGCATGCTACTTGTCTGAGGCCCCTCCCCAACTCCACAAACTCCTCCTGCACTACTCTGATCCCTTTCCCAGCCAGGTCATTTGTCCCTAAGTGGACAATGATGTGTAGCTCCCTCCCTATGCAGCTGCTCCCGTGATCCTGAGGATTCGCTCCTTGTCCCTCCTAGCCATGGTTCCAGGCAGGCACCTTACCTCCCTCTGCTCTCCCTCCCCCAGTTCTACCCTCTTATTAATAGAGTTCCCCACCAGGAGTTGTTTTCTTCCCCTGTGGGGTCCCATGCCACCCTCCTGCCGGTCTCCTTTGTAGAGATTCCCAGCATCCTCCTTGGTCTCCACTGTGGGTGCCTCTGTAGAGGAGCCACACTGTCAGAATGGCATATGAATTGTGGAGAGGTACAACTGGAGGGATGCACCTCTGTTCCACCACCCTCACCCTCCCTGAGTCCACTGTGGTCCAACTGCTTCTCTTTCTTAGCCTCCTCTGAGACAGTGGTAGTGGCCCTGATGGTTCCCGGGTGGGAAAGGTGGTTCCCTGAATTGTGGCTGATTCAGCCTAGAGAGGAACAACCTCTTTTCTTAGCCCAGAAAGGTGCCTGCAGATGGGACAACACCGCATCCTCCAGAATGTCTCCTGACAGACTGCTGCTCCATAGCCACTGCACTGCACCACTCCCATCATGTCTTTATTTGTGGTCCCTTAACTTTTTTATATACTTACTGTTTTGTTTCTGTTTATTTTATTTATTTATATACTTTCTTACTTTCCTACTGCCTCCATGCCCTTAAAGCTCCTGATCTTCCACATGAGTGAAGCTAACCATCTATGTAGTACTAAAAAAGGACTATAGGAGCCAGTCAATCTACCATTTTTTTAACAGTGTCATTCTTAATCCTAATTGGCATTTGTCATTTCTGTCACAAGTGAAGGCATTAAGTTGTTAAGGTGATAAAAATGATGTTTACTGGGAATCAGTGCATCTTAACTAATGGTATTTAATTTTTTTTAATTTATTTATCAAGTCTAGGATTTCAAACACCTTTGAGCCAAGGCTCTTCTACAAAGGTTCCACATCAGAGAAATACAAATTATGGGGAACATCAAGACAGACATTACAACAATGTGGACATTGCAAACAGATTACAGATTAATACAATTCAAGGGTAGAATTGTAAGCAAGGAAGCCAGCGGCATTTGTCAGAGAAAAAAGACAAGAGATAAGAAATGCCAGAGTCATCCGCAAAGACATAGACAGGATGGAAGCAGTCCAGAGGAAGGCAACTAAAATGGTGCAGGATCTGCACCAGAAGACATATGAAGAGAGACTTAAGGAACTTAATATGTATAGCCTCGAGGAAAGGAGGGAGAGGGGGGACATGATAGAAACTTTCAAGTATCTCAAGGGAATCAACAAAGTCCAAGAGGGTAGCATCTTTCAAAAAAATAGGTGTGCAAGAACAAGGGGACACAATTTGAATATAGAAGGGGGTGGCTCAGAGGTAATTTAAGGAAGTATTTTTTCACAGAGAGGGTTATGGATGTATGGAACAGCCTTCTAGAGGAGGTTGTGGAGTCAAAAACAGTGGTGGAATTCAAGCATGCATGGGACAGTCATAAGGAAATTCTAGGGGGTGGGGGTAGGAAGAAGTAGGCTGCTGGTTAACTAGGATCTGCAGCTTATCCAACAGGTAGGGAAATGGGCAGACTGGGTGGGCCAAGTGGTCCTTATCTGCTGTCAAATTCTATGTTTCTATGTTTCTTTAGGGAGAGGGAAGGGAGAGCTTGGGGGAGAAGGAATGTAGGTAGGGTCAGGAGAGGGTGAAAAGTGCAACATTTTGTATACCAAGATGCAGGGTTGGACTGGCTTACAGAGGGCCCACCTGGAAAGAAGATACAAGGGCCCACCTGGAAAATCAGTAGAGGAGTGCCCAGATTGAAACACTCGTATCAATATTCCACTTCAATCTGATACACTAACTCTGTGTTTGCATTTTACATTTATCAGCAGTGTTTCAGATACCCCATTTAATTAGAAAAAGAAGATAAATGCAAAAGTTTTCAGAGTTCAGAAGGTAACTACTTACCCAACTGAGGGGGGCCCACCTGGAAATTTCCAGGTATCCAGGTGGGCCAGTCTGACCCTGCCAAGATGTGAGGGTAGAATCCAGTGAGGATCTAATTACCATGGGTAATGTAGACCATATTGAACCAATTTCTGGCACTAATTGTGTTTCTGTTCCAGTTATGGATGTTACTGGCATTGGTGGTTTCCATTCCCCAGATAGTGCTTTAACTGGTGCTAATCCCAAGGATAAGAGAAGAAGGGCTAAACAATCTGCCAAACACTTTGCTAAGAATTCAGTCTAATCACTTTCAAAGGATCAATTGAAGGGAACAAGGAATGTTCCAGCAAAACTTAAACAACAGACCCTTAGTGAAGTATTTTTTAAGGACATGGCTAAATTAAACCAAGGCAATGATTTTCTACCTTTACCTTCACCGCCTTTGAATGTAACTTCTACCCCTGCTCAGCCTTTAAAGTCCTGCATGTCTAGTCCCCATAAATCATTTTTGTTGTCTCTAATAATGTGACTATACAGACTGAGAGTGCACTGGCACTGTGAAGGATGGCAGCATAGAAGATCAGCTCCACAGCTTTAATTTTTCTTTTTTTATAAAAACACATTTATTTGACCAAGTTCGCATCTAAAATATATTGTAAAAGAAGTCATAAATACCAGAGAGTACTATTTCACTTAACAGTACTTTGGAAGTATGATTATTAATACATTTTCACTGTTTTTTTAAAAAAAACACTCGCATAAACGCAAGGATGGATCAAAAAAGTACAGCTCTTCGCTCAGACCACACTAAAATGGCTGACAAAACTGATATCCAGCTGTTAAAAGAAATGCTAAACGACATTAAACTTGAGATTGGAGATGTCAAGCTGACTGTGGCAGATAGCAGGCAAGATCCAGTCTTAGTTGCTAAGAGATTAGACCACTCTGAAGAGCAAATTGAAATATTTAAAGAGACAGTGGCCAGCTTAGAGGATCAGGACCTAATACAAAATAAACAAATTCATTTTTTGACAGAGAAAATAGACGATCTTGAAAACAGAAGTAGAAGAAATAACCTGAGAATATTGGGTGTACCAGAAGGGTCTGAGGGAAATAACATGATTGAATTTTTACAACAAATTCTCCCCTCTATGCTAGAATATCAATGGCCCTGGACTCTTGAAATTGAACGGGCCCATCATGCTTTGGGTCCTTATCCAAAAGCCAGGCAGAGACCCAGACCCATAATTGCTCACTTCTTAAGATTCTCAGCCAAAGAACAGATTTTAAGAGTGTCTAGAGAAAAGAAATAAGCTGGAGGGGGAACAAAATCTGAGTTTTTCAGGACTTTTCTTCTTTGATTACTGAAAAAATTAAAGTATTTTTTTTTTTAATTAAACAGAGACTAGTCATGTTGGACATTAAATATTATTTTAAATACCCTGCAATTCTGAACACGATTGAACCAGATGGGAGAATTTGATCATTTGCCAGCACTAGAGAGGCTTTATCATTTGTGCTACTGTGTGAAAAGATGGTTTGAATTTCTCCTCAAAATGGACATATCAGCCGTATTTCAAAAAAACGGTGATTAGAAAACACTGCTCAAGCCTCACCAGAGCGTTTTAAATTGTGAGGCATCACAAAAGCAACAGGACAGAATGTATAAACTCAGACACATTCAGGCACACATATCTACTCTGGGAAGGGTATTAGTGCCAATAAGTTAGAAGAACTTGAGCCCAAAACGTCAACCCCTCTTCTCTATTCTCTAAGTGCACAAGGAAACCAGAGCCCAGAGCAAAAAACATACCTCATCGATCACCAGGAAATCGAGAGCACTAGCCAGACAAAGCCATCTCCCGGTTCTTCACTCTAAAGCTCAAAGAATTAGAAGTAGATCGAGGAGTAGAGGAAGCAGCAGATCATGAGACTGTTAGGCACATCTGCGCAAGAGCATCTGGATATGCAACCCAACATTGTTTCTTCAATTACTACAACCTAGGCAGCATTTTACTTAAAATGACTCTTGATGGAATTAAGCCTCCAATTGGTATTGCAAGCGCATTTCCTATCTTGTTGCTATGGAGGTTAGAGGTTTTAACCTAACAGTGTGCTAGGGTGTACCCAAAATGTAAAGGCTCTGATTGGCTGATGACTCTGACGTCTCACCTTTTCTCCAGTAACCATGATATAGGATCTAAACAATTGCTGGAAAAGGGCTTCTTTTTGTTTTCTCATCATGCTTGCTGGGAGATAAACAGAAGGATAATAATCAAGATAGTTTGCAGTAGCTGTTGCTTTCTTGAACTCTACATAAAATGTATCTGTTTTAGCTGCTTTTGCTGAAGCTCTAAAATAGTAAAGTTTATAAACAACACAGAAATGGGGGATGTAATCACAAAACATGATTCTGTCTTTCTTTCAGAAGTAAGTCAAGGGCATGTCTTTTAGAAGGGTTATCAATTGGAAGCAAAAATAGATTGTTTTTAAATAAAAAAAATGCTTCCCTATGCAGTGGGGTCTGAAATACGACAGGAAAGTAAGATTGTTTGCCGTGCTAATACTCTGGCTGTGGTTCTAATCCTGTTGTACAAATGCATTGCTTTGTAGTCTTGTTGATCTCCATTAGACCCTGCATATAGTGAAAAGGGTGGGAAATGCTTTTGAATATTTTTTTTTTAAGGGACAACAGAGAAAAAATAGAAATTACTTATATTTACCCTGTATAGGAACTAATGCTGTAAGCCTGCTAGCATACTGAGATAGAGCCTTGCAGGTACTTTGTTTAAGGAATAAACCCATGGGACTGTTCAGCTGCATTAACTTATAGGTACCAAACTACACCTCTAAATCTGATACTCTGTTCTTTTCTTCCATATTATAAGAGTGGCTATTAAATTAAAGTGAGAATTAACAAGTAGGAGGGAGAAGAACTCCTAGTACGTATTATGTACGAGACAAATATGCCACAAACAAAGCTATACTTCCAGGATCCAGTGTTTATAAGCTAGCCTGGTGACACTGAAATAAATCCATTAAAGTAATTTTGGTGCTTTTGAACTGCTTCCCTTCTTTCCTTGCTTTTTTCCTCTCACTGCCTTATTCCTTTTTATCTCCTGTTTCACTTATGTTTGTGCTAAACAAGCTATCTACAGTCCTACTTAGTTATGCACTGAAGTCTGGGAATAAATTTTGCACTTCTTTGGTTATCAGTATGTAGAGAACAGTTTTTTTGTCAAGTACCCTGCTCATATATGATAATATGCTTATGAGTATTGAAGCTGGGATCCATGTCTTCATTCAGTTGAAGCCACCTTAGATACCCATAACCTTGGACTCTGAGTCTGGTGCATATTGGGCAACAGAGGTAGAAAACCAGAATACCTAATTTACCCAATAAACACACTATTGGGTTAGTCTTAGCTGATTTTTCCTATATTTAGTTAATTATATTCAATAAGAGGGAAAATTAATTAAAATATTTTCATAGTTGTTTAAATTAGAAACTAACACAATCATTTAAATAAAAGTTCAAATTATGAGTAATAAGTTTTAGATACGTTTAGTAGAGTTGAGGTCAAGGAAATATTTCTTTTTTAGGAAAGTGAGCATGAATGGGTGGGCAGGTGGGATTTAATAGCTGAGTCTTGCAGTGTGAATTTATAACCTACCCATTTGTGTGTTTTCCTTTTTTCTACCTGAAGAAAACTATATATTGCCTGACAAAGGTGTGAATAAGAATTAATCCTGTTTGGAAATTACTCATTACAGATTTGCTTCTTGGAATGCCAATGGTCTTGGGTCTCAGATCAAAAGGAAAAAAGTTTTATGTCGTCTGACCAAAAGGAAAGCAGACATTGTTTTATTCAAGAAACTCATTTAACATTTGAAGAATCCTTGAAACTGAAGAGGCTGGATAGGGCAAGCTGAAAGTAAGTGTTACTCTTCAAAAAAGAGAGGGACATCTATTACCTTCATTAAACATAATCACATTTCTGATGCAAAAGAACATTATCAGATTCTATCTGGTTTATTAGACTGACAAAGGGTTTCGCTATGTAATGTGTATGCACCTAATGACAGAAAGAGTGAGTTCTTTAACACACTTATGGTGATACTGAACTCTTTTACAGATTATGAAATTGTTTTGTGAGGGGACTATAATGAATTATTAGACCCCATTCTGAATAGATCCTCTGCCAAAAAAGTACTGATGAAAACAAATTCAAGAGAATCATTTAAGAAAATGTTAAATGATGCAGGCCTTACAGTTTCATGGTGCACATTACATCCTACTGATAAAGACTTCTCCTTTTTCTGAAATAGGCATTTACTTTACAGTAGGATTGATTATTTTTTTATTTCTCACTCGATGATAACTAATACTTTAGAGGTTAAGCTGGATACAATTATTATTTCTGACCATGCCCTACTAACCTTAGTTCTGGTAATTGGGGGCTTAAGGGAGAGGACACAGAGATGGAAGTTTAATACTCCGTTATTAAAAGATAAAGATTTTACTACATGGGTTCAGAAACAAACAAAAGAATATTCCAAATTAATAATAATGGAGAGGCCTCACAGGTATCAGTTTTGGAAGCATATAAGGCATATATTTCAGGGGAAATAATAAAATATTCATCCAGTAGGAAGAGGGAGAGAGATAAGGTTCTTAAACAGAAAGTAGATGAACTAGTAGAGTTATCTTAGCTATCTAAAAAACAAAGAACACCCATAGGTAAAATGTGGCACAAAATGTCTGTGCTAAAAGGAGAAACAAACACTATACTATCACAAAAAGCAGAGTATGCACTTTTCAGAATAAGACAAAAATACTGGGAGGCTGGAGAGAAAGCAGGCAAGTTACTAGCTTTTAGACTAAAAAAAAAATGCAGCAACAAAACAGTATAACAGGTATTAAAAATAAGCTAGGAATAACAGTCACAAGAAATAAGGAAATTGATAAAGAGTTCCATGACTTCTTTCAGAGTATATACTGAGAAAAGAAAACACTGCCACCTGATAAGTTAGATGTCTTTAAAAAAAACTAAACTACCCTCTCTACAACAAGAGGATAGAAAGATGTTAGGGGAAAGCATTTCTTTAGAGGTAATGCAACCAGCTATGCAGGACCTTCCCTCAAATTTCATATTCAAGAGGAAATACATTATAAGAACCACCCACCATTTCCTCAACATCCAACAGAAGAACCTCGACCGCAGAGGGTAGTTGATCAAGGAGGTTGGCAGGTGGTTAGGCAGGGCAAATTGGGTGTCCCATCACTCTGTGCTCTCCAACATATTACCTCCAAAAAACATATAAACACTACAAACAGGTATCTGTCTCTATCTCTGAAATCAAACAAAGGGGCAGAGGACACTGCAGAGCAGGACACTGCAGCACAGGAGCTAGCACGACAAAATGTGCCCAAATCAGGAACAAAACCAAAAAAGCAAAAAGGAAATCCAAAAAACTTCTGATTATAGGAGACTCCATGATTTGGGTAGTTGATACACATCTCCAGCCAGGGCTAATGGTCAGATGTCTCCCAGGTACATCAGCATGGAGAGACACTGATCACATTTTTAAAATTGTTCAGGAAGCAGGAGAAAACATTGATGTCCTGGTACACATAGGGACTAATGATCTGGCTGCCTTGTTACAATGCTACCCTTGAACTGTATTAATCTGTACTCTGTTTGCAATGTCCACATTGCTGCAATGCCTGTCTTGATGATCCCCATAATTTGTATTTCTCTGACATGGAACCTTTGTAAAAGAGCCATGGCTTAAAGGTATTTGTAATCCTAGACTTGATAAATAAATAAACAAAATAAATAAATAAATAAATAAATAAATAAAAGCCAGTCAGTTGTGGAGACCAAGGAACACCTGACCAGGCTGGGTGACAAACTATCATCCATTTCATCCGAAATCTCCTTCTCTGAGATCCTGCCAGTCTGGGAGAGGGGGGCAGATGGACAGAAGACAGAGAAGGGGAGATAGGGGAGCTAAACATGTGGCTCAGGGGCTGGTGCCAGGAAAAAGGACACAGATTTGTAGGGAATTGGCAACAGTTCTGGGAGCTAAAGTTCTTTAAATTTGATGGACTGCATCTGACTAAGGAGGGAGTCAGTGGATTGGGGCAGAAGTTTGATGTCTTTGCAGAATACTGAAACTAGCAAATGGGGAGAGGGGTGCAGCACCCCATACGCCGAATAGGAAGAACACCCATCCCCCCTCAGCTAGTGGTCAAATAGGGATTCAGCATGTTTGCAGTTCATTTGCATCACCAGGTAAGAAAAAAAGGTTTGTCACCCCATATGATGCACAGGGGAAATGCCAAACTTCACCCAACAAGTAAAGCACCAAAATCTGGCCAATGGAAAATCATGTACACAAATGCTCATTGCCTGTGAAATAAGATCCCAGACCTGCAGACAATAATGTCAGAGGCTAAACTGGACATAGCAGCAATTAGTGAGACATGGTTTACCAGTAACCACACTTGGGAGACTTCAATACCTGGCTATGTACTGTTCAGAAGAGACTGAGGTGCAAAAGGGGGGTGGAGTGGCCCTGTGTGTCAATGAAAATATCAAAGCTACAGAAATTCAGAATACACATAAAGAGCCAGAAGAACTGTGGGTCACCCTGGAAACAGGAAATGGAACAGCCATAAGAACTGGGGTTGTCTACAGGCCCCCAGACCAGGAGGAGGACAAAGACACATTACTGTTAGATGATATACAAAACATGACAGCTAAAGGGGAGGTTCTAATAATGGTAGACTTCAACATGCCAGATACAGATTGGTCAATACCAGCAGGAACATCTGCCAGAACTAGACACATGGTGGATTCCCTGTAGGGGGTGGGCCTCAAACAACTGGTACAACAACCCACAAGGGACAAGGCTATCCTAGATCTAGTACTGACTAACAGGGAAGGGATCACAGATCTCCAGGTAGAAGGTCACCTGGGGGCCAGTGACCATCACATGGTATGGTTCAATTTGGCCGCCACATCTAAATCATCCCATTCCAAGGCAAAAATATGGGACTACAGAGGAGCTGACTTTGATAAGATGGCCAGCAGAGTTAAGCTAGCCCTGGCAAAAAGAAACACAGGTGAGGGGGTACAGGCAAAGTGAGCAAGCATTAAGGATGCAATACTTGAAGCAACATCCCATTGTGTTAGACAGAAAAGTAAGTGCAAAAGGAGAAGGAAACCACTTTGGTTCTCAAATACAGTAGCAGAAAAGGTCAGAGCCAAAAGGCTGGCCTTCAGGAAATATAAGGGAACACAGTAGGATGAAGATAAGGAGGCATACCAAACTGCCCTAAGGGAAGCAGAGAAGGCAGTAAGGCAGGCAAAGTCCCAAACTGGGGAAACACTAGCACGAACAGTAAAAGAACGTGACAAGACTTTCTATGGATATATTAATGAAAGGAGAAAGTCCAGAGGGGGTATTGCTAAGCTCAAAGGAAAAAAGGGAGCATGTGAGGAGGAGGACCCTGTAAAAGCATCTATCGTAAACAGATACTTTTGCTCAGTATTTACTGAAGAGAAGGGAAGGCAGGGCCCACAGCTCAGCACTATGGACACAGGGGTAAGGGAGGTGAGCACTACTCCTTTCACAAAAGAAAGGGTCCTACAAGAGCTTGCTAAGCTCAGGGTGGACATGGCAATGGGACCTGATGGCATACATCCCAGGGTACTTAAGAAGCTATGGGTGGAACTAGCAGAGCCATTAGCAGAACTGTTTAGTGAGTCTCTGAGCACAGGAGAGGTCCCAGAAGACTGGAGATGGGCTCATGTGATCTCGCTCCACAACAGTGGTAGCAGGGAGTAGGCAGAGAACTACAGACCAGTCAGTCTTACCTCAGTAGTGGGCAAGATTATGGAGGCACTCCTTAAGGAAAGGATAGCACAACACCTGGAATCCATAGGGGCACAAGATCCAAGACAGCATGGGTTTACAAAAGGAAAGTCCTGTCAAACTAATCTCATAGATTTCTTTGACTGGGTAACCAGGGTGGTGGACCAAGGGGGAAGCAGTTGATGTCACCTACCTTGACTTCAGCAAAGCTTTCAACACTATTCCACATAGAAGACTGAGTAATAAGATGGGTAGGCTTGGGGTGGGTCAGAAGTTGGTCAACTGGGTGGCAAACTGGTTGACGGGCAGAAAACAGAGAGTGGTGGTAAATGGTATACAGTCATAACAGATGCAAGTCATAAGTGGGGTACCTCAGGGATCAGTCCTGGGGCCAGTCCTCTTCAATATCTTCATTAGTGACATTGCAGATGGACTAGAGGGTAAGGCTTGCCTGTTTGCAGATGACACCAAGATCTGCAACAGAGTAGATAATCCAGATGGGGTGGGCAGAATGAGAAGAGATCTGGATAAACTAGCAAAATGGTCAGAAGAGTGGTAACTTGGATTTAATGCAAAGAAGTGCAAGATCATGCACATAGGGAAGAGAAACCCTGAAGCCACCTATAGGCTGGGTGGGAAGTTGCTGGCAGTCACAAAGGAAGAAAGAGACTTGGGCATCATCATCACCAATGACCTGAAATCATCCAAGCAGACCTCTAAAGCAGTAGGTAGGGTTGGGGGGATGTTAGGGTGTATCAGTAGGGGTAAAGTCATAAGAGGGAGGTAATAATCCCTCTTTACAAGACACTGGTTATGTCCAATCTGGAGTACTGCTTGCAGTACTAGAGGCCACACCTTCACAAGGACATTAACCAAATTGAGACAGTCCAGAGAAGGGCAACCAAAATGGTGCAGGGATTGCATCAGAAGACATGTGAGGACAGATTAATGGAGCTCAATATGTATACCCTTGAGCAAAGGAGGGCGAGAGGTGATATGATCGAAACGTTCAAACACCTTAAGGGCATTAACAAGGTGAAAGAGTCTAACGTCTTTAAATATAAGAAAAATAGCAGGACAAGAGGACACAGCATGAGAGTTGAGGGAGGCCGATTAAGGGGTAATGTGAGGAAATTATTTTTCACAGAAAGAGTAGTGGATGCATGGAACGGCCTACCTCAGGGAGTGGTGGCTATGAATACAGTGCAGGGCTTCAAACAGGCATGGGATAGGCATAAGGGAGTAATACAGATGAGTATGAAAAGATAGGCCACTGACAGAGCAAAGGCCGATGGCATATTTATCAGGTAGAAAAAGAAATGGGCAGACTGGATGGGCCTTGCGGTCCATATCTGCTGTCAACCTCTATGATTCTATAAAACACCCAGGCCTGATGGCTTTCTAGGTGAATACTATAAAACATTGGCACCAGTATTATTGCCACATTTGCATGTGACACTGGAGGATGCATGGGATAAAAACATTCTCTCTCTCCTACCATGCCACAAACCTATCTCACACTTCATAAAAAAGGCAAAGATAGTCTGGATTGTACCAGTTATAGACCAATCTCTCTTATGAATACTGATTACAAAATACTTGCCAAGGTGTCATCTAAAAGAGTACAGGCTGTTATAACCAAACTGGTAGGCCAAGAGCAGGTAGGGTTTATCAAAAACAGGTCTGGGGCAGATAGTGTGCATAGATTACTAAACTTGATATGGTCAGCCAATAAGAAGAAAGACTCCTACATTATATTATCACTTGACATATTTGAAGCCTTTGGTTCTGTGAACTGGACATACATGATAAAAACACTTAATGACTTCGGGTTTGGGGAAGATTTCCTTAAATGGGTAATGATGTTATATGATAAACCACAAACTCAGGTTCTAACCAATAGTATACTGTCTCCTGAAATTGTATTAACTTGTGGCACAAGACAAGGATGTTCACTCTCTCCTTACCTTTTTATTTTAGCTTTTGAGCACCTTATACAGATAAATGAAACACATCCTGAGATCAAGGGTATAACCTTATAAAAGGAAGACATTAAGACTTTTGCATTTGCGGATGATCTGCTATCGACAATAAGTACTCCAGTACATTAATGCCAATGCTTGAAATACATTTTAAGAGTCTTTGAGGATTTTATGGGCTTGAAAATAAACTGGGGGAAAACCCAGTTACTACAGAATGGTATTACTTCTCCAGTTAAGAATCTACTGTAGAATGTATTAGATATGAAATGGTTCAAGGACAGCATTACATATTTAGGTTTACAAATCTAAAGCAAATAGTAAACCTTAATTATGAGCCACTAATTAAAGATATTGAATTTAATTTCACCAAATGGGGGAAACTAAACCTCTCACTATGGGGTAGAGTGAACATAAAAAAAATGAATATTGCACCAAGATTATTCTATTTTAAAATGTACCTATCCTGCTGGGGAAAACACTTTTCAAGAGACTCGATCGAATAATGAGGAATTTTATATGGCAGGGAAAACCACCAAGACAGAGTATATCTAAATTAAGAATGCCATGTAGCAATGGGGGATTTGCTTTACCATGGTGGGAACGCTATCAACTAGCTTTTATTCTGAAACATGTGTTGAAACATTATAAGTGCCAAAGCATAGTGCCCAGCAGTGAATCAAAACCCTTATGGGAAGAAATGGAAAGAAGTATCCTTAGCCCCAACTCTCTTTTTGACCAAATGTATGTACCACAACAAGGGAAGACACTAGACAATCCCTGTATTCAGGGTTCAATATTAGCACTGAAAAAAAAATTATAGTATTAAAAATCCAACCAATATACCATTTGGTATGATGCCATTATGTGCGAACCCAAGAATAAAGAAGTGCAATAAAACACTTTCAAATACAGAGTGGACAAGCATGGATTTATCCAGAATTTGTCATCTGATTGATGAGAACACTAGAGTCCTACTCTCATTTCAAGAACTTAGGAAGAAATACCAGATTTGTAGGTATCAGTTCCACTTTTACTTGCAGTTAAGAGAATTACTGGTTGGGGCAGGTGTTTTAAAAGATGATTACACATTGTCACCATGTGAGGACTGAGAACAAGTTGATTACAATAACGTCACTTAAAAAAGGGGCTGGGATCATTTATAAAATACTGACTGATAAATTAACATCTCCATATTTGACCATCAAGGCCAAAAGAAAATGGGAGGAAGAACTGG
Organism: Neoceratodus forsteri; assembly: GCA_016271365.2. Classification (NCBI taxonomy): domain Eukaryota; kingdom Metazoa; phylum Chordata; order Ceratodontiformes; family Ceratodontidae; genus Neoceratodus; species Neoceratodus forsteri. Next base: position 4,497,137 of record CM057449.1, on the reverse strand, counting down.
ATTTCATAATAACAGAGGAGGAATGGAATCAAGCATGGAGGGCCACTACCAAAAATCATAAACCCAAGGTAGGCTGATCCAGTTCAAAATCCTGCATAGATATTATTTGAGTCCTCAGAAATTATTTTCAGTGGGTTATTTAAGCAATGCAACTGTTGGAGATGCAATGATGCCAATGTGGGCCTACTACATATCTTCTGGGGTTGCCTGAAGATCAAATAATTTGGAAGACAATACAATCTGTTGTAGGGTAACAAAGCAAAATATTAATTTATCCCCATTAATTTTTATCCTTGGAATTATACTTGAATCGTCATTATTAGAATTGGATAAATACCAAAAAAAACCATGGATTTTGCAAGCATCCCTTAGCCTTAAAAGACTAATTTTACAACACTGGGAAAGATAACACTACACCTTTATTAGTGAATGGTACTCACAAATGGCTTTCTTATATAATAATGAATTAATTTGTTATGCTATGGATAATAAGTTGGATATACGGGATAGTATTTAGTCGCCCTTTTGGCTCATGGTGTAATAAATGTTGATGTTCGGGTTATAGAGAGATTTGATATTAATAAATTCCAAGCTATACTGTTCAACTTTAGTTAGCACTAAAAGCTAATAGCTAAACCTTTATTTTAAATTGTTAATATGTGTGTGCGTGTGTGTGTGTGTGTGTATATATATATATATATATATATATATATATATATATATATATTAGAGGCAAAAAACTCCATTTAATGCATCAGTTAGGGTTGTTCCACAGTGACAAAAGTGAGAAATTCAGTGTGGGTTGACCCCCTTGGACCCCAGCCCATTCCCAACCGGCATTGGGGCGCATTGGATCATCAGCCCTAACTCTCACCGCATCACATGTGGAAAGAAGCAGAGTTACAGGAGAATGGGGTGAGAGTTAGGACCAAAGACCCCAATGCACTCCCCAATGCCGGTTGGGAGGGTGGGCTGGGGAGTCCAAGGGGGGGTTTCAATCCTACACCAAATTTCCTCACTTTTGTCACTGTGGAACAACCCTAACTGATGCATTAAATGGAGTTGTTTGCCTCTAATTTCCCTTCTTTTTGAAAATGATAATGACAATTAGTGAATGTAATGCGGCGGTGGGAGCACAGGGCCCTTCAGGCCACACGGTCTCGCCATGTGATGTCTTCACACATAGTAACACAGTGCCCACAAATGCAAATGGTAATGCGCATGGTCACACAAAGTGAAACACAAAGATAAACAGTACTAAGAAATAGTGAATGTAATACAGCGATGGGACCAGCTAAAGGAGCATGGAGCCAGAAGGGCCCCACCCTCCTGCCACATATTGTCTTCTTGACACATAGTAACACAGTGTCCACAAACAGAAATGGTAATGCGCATAGTGTGACAAAGTGAAACACAAAGATAAACAGTACTGTAGATACAAATGGTTTAAATTACAGAAACAGAAGCGCAAAGGGTAACACAAATGGTGACATAGACAGGAAAAGTAAGTGAAACAGGTATAGAACCAGAAACAGAAGCATTAAGGGTAAGAGTTATGGAAACGCACACAATTGTTTCCCCAAAAGCTGCATACAGAAAGACAGTGAGTACAAAGAATGTATGCAAAATAATGACTCTCGAAACAGAAAATGAGGACTTGGAATAGTAAATTGCTTATATCTCAGGAACCGTACAACATAGAAAAAAATTTTAAAAGTCATATGAATTATCACTTTCCTGGCTAGTTTTGTACTTAGCCCCCACTAGGGAACTAAGCATTTTTCTAATGAAACATCCGTATCTCCCCCCATTTCCGAGATACGGACCCTGAAAGGCGCGTCAAACGTCGTAATGTTATCCTATGGGGAAAAAAGAGACATTTGGAGTGCCATAACTTTGCCTCCCTATAATATTTTTTCACCAAACCACTGAAAAGGACATCTGAGGGATGTTGGCTGTCTTCCCTCCAAATTTCAGCCCAAAAGATTGAACCGTTATTTTGCAGCAGGGCACCAAAGGATTACTGCAATGTGTTGGATGCCGTAATGTTATCCTATGGGAAAAAGTGTCAACTTTGGAGTGCCGTAACTTTGCCGCCATGTAATATTTTTTCAATAAAACACTGAAAGGCACATCTGTGAGATGTTGGCTGCTTTCCCTCCAAATTTCAGCCCAAAACACCAAACTGTTCTTTTGCAGCGGGGTGCCAAAGAATTGCTGTCATTTTCCCACAACCTAGAAAAGTACTGTCGCAATTTCAGCTTTTCCTAAATTCATTCGACGAGGGTAACCTTAAGTGCAAAAAGTACTTTTATGAAAGTACTTTTTCCAGAAATTTGAAAACATATTGCTGGGCTGTTTTACCCCAAAATAAAGACATGGCTAGCATCCCCAGGGTCCAACTAGGAGAATAAAAAAAGAATTAGGTTGCTAGAGGGTCCCAAATTTAAATGCCAATCATTTTTCTGATCACCAACTGAAAACAAAATGGCAGATTTAAGACAGTAAAAGGGCCATTTGCGAAAGTAAAAACTGCATTTGCAACGCTGTCGAACTTTTTAACTTTTCCCATTGACTTATAATGGGAAATTGTTTTTTGAATAACTTTTGAACCGTTTAACATTTTTTCACGAAATCTTTAAAAGACACATCGGGGGACCTGACCACATGTTCCCTGAAGATTTTGGACTGGTCACACAAACCATGCGATCTGTAGCACCACAGAATTCTAAAGGAACGCATCATAGATCATGCTTTATAACCCACAGCCATATATCTGACCGTACAAAACTTGCAGATTTCAAGATGTATGGGTCTTGATAATGTATTCCACATTTCAGGCAAATTCATTGAACAGTTGCAAAGTTATTAAGGTGCAACATTTTAGGTTTAACATGTAAATGGCTCCTCAACCCAAACTATGGAGCACTACCGTGCTACCATAATATATATATATATATATATATACACATATATATGTAAGCTCTAGTTTCTAAATGTATTTCTTGTTTTTACTTCTTTCTTTCTTTATACTATACTACTAGTTTAAATTGTACTTATTACTTTAAAGATTTACGTAATGTATTTGAAATGGAAATAATAATTATCAATGAAAAAAAAATCATGTGAATATAAGCTCAGATGTTCTCTCTCCAATCTTGAAAAATCCCATTAGCATATATGATAACTGTAATGGTATACACAATGAGCAACAAACTAAGGGACAAGTTCTAGTAACTTCTGCAACTGGGAAAGTTGCTGATAAAGGAAGTTTTCCCGATTTATGAGATGCAGAATGTTCAGAATGCAGGGACTGAGCAGCAGCCTAGATTGTGTGCTAATAATGGGGTGGCACAGCTCAGAACTGAGGAGGCTAGAAGGGTGGTTAACCCCAACCAGGAAATATCTCACGTCGGTAAATCAGGTTTGAACTAAGTTTTACGTAAACTGAAAGTCACTATCCAGGGGCTCAAACAACTGGATGTAATACAAAAGAATAATTATTCTTTTATTCATCCAATCCATTCTTTTGTAGATGGGATTCAAAATTTAAGAACAGTGGATGATGACGGCATAAATAAATGTGCATGATTTGGAGATATCTAATCAATCACTACCAAATAGAACTGTTAGTGGTTCAAATCTGGCCTACATGTCCTCAGTTTTGAGTGAAGACATAATTAGGGTCCTTAAAATCAATATGCTGCCAATCTTACACTTTGTTAACAGTTGATCATAAATAGAACGGAAATTGAATCACTTAAGGATTTTATAGCAGTGAATGGAGCAAGGATGGATGATGTTATTAGGATCTTAAAAGAAATACACCCCCCCAATGAGTCCTCCTCAATACCTATGGAATGTGGGAGTGTCAATGTTGATGCCTCTATGGTAAATAGTTCATTACCTGTTAGACCAGACTTTCCACCAATTGATTTCCCTGAAGACATATTAGTAGATAAGAGGAAATCAATAGGTAGGACAGTGCAAGATAAGGAAACTGTCCCCATTAATGACTTAGAGACAGCTTCCAAACTTGATTCCTTGGTTGGAAAGGCTAATGAGAATCAAAAAAAGCTTAAATATTACCGTAAAAATTGCATAGGCACTAAAAAGAAGGTGGCTAATGGGAAAGTAAAAGGCTTAAGGCCAGGTATTCAAAACTTTGCGCTGGGCAAAAACCATTTGTGCAGGTTTAGCGCGGGATTAGAGTGGGTCTACTATATTCAAAAGGCCAAATAGCGTGGGCAAACTACATTAGCGCCAGGCAAAATCATAATGTATGCAAGGGGCAAACTGATGTGAATACAGGCTCAATGCTATATTCAGCGACTAGCGCTGCGCTAAGTGGTTTTGCGCTATTTAATGTGACACTTAGCATGGTGCACATTACCGCCCAGGAAAAGCTTGTCTTAACCCCGGCAATCAATTTTGTGTGGTGTTTGTGTGGCCTTTGCATGGCTTTGCGTGACTCTAACAAATAAATATGACACATAGACAAAGCCAAACATAGAGGAAACATGCTGCTTACTGATGGCATCACAATGATACCATCATCTGCCACCTGTCCCAGCCATGCCAGGCAGTAAGTGGTGACCCTGACACCAGTGGACAGCATGGCAGTGTGGTCATACAGCACACACCTGTGGACCACTCTTCTGTGGACACCAACAGATGCCAGCACACACATGCAGCACTGTGAGCATGGTGGATGTTGAGGGGAGAGTGTATGGGTGGCCAGGCTGTGCCACAGACCAGGTGTGGCCACAAGGCTGGGACACATCATGCAGTGCACATGGGCCAGTATTGGGAATACCCCAACACCAGTGTGCTTTTCTGATAATATATGCCGCCCCGGCCACATACTGCACAGCTGTACAACTGCCACAGCACACAAAGCCGGACATGTATATGTCACTGTGAGCATCCCATGCCAGAGGTGCAGCATCTGTGGGTCACACAACAGCATAACAGTAATGTCCACTGTCAGTAAACATCTGCAGGTTGGGCCGCTCACTGTGTATAGTGCAGTCATCATCACTGCCCTACACACCATAGGCATTGCTGTGTCCACACACTACTGGCCCCCTTGCTACTGTAGTGTCTGCTGTGCACTGTAGCATGACCTACAGTGTGACAGCTGCATGCAGCACCACCACCACCATCTGTGCCTATGCTATGTTATCCCAGTACAGCTGCAGGCAGCAGCGCATGTGAAAGTACAGGGTTCAAAACAGTATAATATTCCCCAAACTGTTTGCGCAGTGCTAACACGTTTGCGTGTGTTTAGTGCAGGGCTAAACCGTTAGCCCAGTGCAAACTACATGCAAATCAGGCCATAATGAGATGCTAATTTTGATGTTTGCCCAGAGATTACCTAAGTAGGCTCATTTGCATGTCACTTTTGAATATGGCAACGTTTAGCACCGGGCAAACGTGTTTGCACCGGGCTAACTGTTTAGCCCTGCACTAAACCTGCACAAACGTGTTAGCACTGCGCAAACAGTTTGGGGAATATTTTACAGTTTTTGCACACTGTACATTCACATACGCTGCTGCCTGCAGCTGTACTGGGTCCAGACATTTGCTGGCACACACATTGGCTGCATAGTTCACCTCTACCTACCTTCACATAGCTGTGCACTGTGTTGCTGTTGTGGTTTGCACTTCCTGGTTGCCATATTCTGAGCTGTCTTATTCTAGCACTAAGTTTGTCCTGCACTCCCAGCCCAGTTTGCCCAGCCTCATTCCCATGCTATATTCAGAAGCTGTTTGCCCTGGGCTATTCCTTTTGAATATGGCTTGTTTTGTGCTCCGGGCTAAGTTTGCCCACCGGGCAGTGCTAATTCAGCCTTGGGGCAAAGTTTTGAATATCTGGCTCCCAGAGTCCTGTAGTGGACAGGGAAAAAAAACAGGGAGTGAGAAAAACTAAAAATGTACAAGTTTTAAAGGAACAAACTTTGGAAGAGATAAAAAATGTTTTTTTTGTCTAATGCAAGTGTTTTATCTATTAATCCACTGCAAAGCAAGGAAAATTTGAGTAACATTGACCGCAATCATCATTTATTATATTATATATAATATTGATATTGCCCATCTCTCATCTCCTGGGTCTGTGTGGGTGGCTGTTTGTGTTTGTCTATGTCTGTAGTTTAGTTTTTGGGGATTTACAAGATTTTCTGCTTGGAGTAACTACACCATTCTTGCTGACTTCATCCGTGAAGGTCTCCTGGATTGGATTTCTGCAAAACATCACCACCAGATATTTGTATTTTCAGTTTAAAATCAACTTTTTGGAAGCTATCCCAAGCAAAACAGAAGTTAAGCAACTATATCTGACTAATTCAATGACTCTGGGTCTTGCTCGAATACACATTTTTGTCTGGCTTGCGCCTAAGGGATCTATTTGTGGGCTTTTAAACAACCTCTTTAAATAAGAAAGATAGCATAAGTACAAAAGGATTTCACATCCTGTACTTGTACTTGAGTAAGTGTGCCACAGGCTATCATTATAATGGGGCTGGGGAGGGCATGCCTGCAAGGTCTTGCAAAGCAAAAGCCTTTTGTCAAATCCCTGCCTAGCTATGACTCTGGGTGACCTCTGTCATGAGTTGCACCAATAGCCCACGTGGCAAAGAAAGAAACTGGACTGTGCATTTCTGTGTTTGCTAGCTGTGTCAGCAGCAGGGGAGTGGGTCACAATCGGTGACCAGAGACAGGAGAGTGGAGAGCTGTGTGAAGCTGTGGCTGCAGTTGGCAGCAGGGTCACAGTTGATGACCAGAGGAAGGAGAGCTGAGCTGTTTGGAGCTGATCTAGCAAGTGGTGCAGGTCGCAGTTCAGCGACTGAAGCAAGGGTAAGTCGGCCAACTGCAGATCACGGTGTAGGATCGGACCAATCAGGGAGAGAGACGCCAAGGCAGTAGGCTTTAACAAAGCCAGCCAGAACGAGAGAAGAACTGAAGGTGGGAGCAAGGAGGGTCCTGAGCTAAGGAAATCACTGTGAGGAGCTGGTCTGCAGCAAAGGAACTGGGTCCTGCATTTCTCCACCGGGGAGTTGGACTTCAACTTTGGTGGATATGCGAAATTGACACAGACACTATGAAATACTTCACAAAAGAGCTGAAATTGAGGTGAAATGAACTGGGTCAAGACTACTGATGCTGGAGGTGCTGGGGACTTGGACTTGAACTTGATGACTTGGACTTGAACTTGGTGACTATGGTCATGAATTATAGAATTCTTGATGCCTATGGTTTGCACATGCTTTATTATTTCTAAAAAATCTTGACTGTGGGTTGGGACTGAGGAGGGTGTGAGGGTTGAGGGCCCAAAAATACATAAGGGTGATTTTAGGACTGTATCTAAGTATCACAGAAAAAATAGTAGGGCAACACAGAGGGGGGGCGGCCAAGGGAGGGGAATCTTTGGCAGGGTGGTGGGGTGCTATTTAATGGCTATGATCCTAAATTAGGCTTGGAGGATGGGTGGGTTGTATGATGTGTAAGCAGCTGTCTCAGCTGAGGGAGGAGGTGGTGAGGCTAAGGTGTGGGTTAAATGGGGGGAAGCTGGGAAAAGGGGGTAGAGAGACAGGGATGGTATAAGCCAAGGAAGGAGTGGGAAGGGCTGAGTGGATTCACTGGAGGATCAGATACACTGTTCCGGAAGTCAAGCACTTGAGATGGAGAAGATGGAAGGGTATCCAGAGGGGATAGACCACAGGTGGTAACAGACAGCAGCAATTCCAGATCTGGGACAGTAATGCCCAAGACAGGAGGAAAGGGGTCAGTAGGAACTGACAGCAGGAAGTCTAGAGGCACAAAAATGATGCCTGTAGCTAGAGAAAAGGGGTCATCCAGGGATCAGGAGGAGTGGAAGACAGTAGGTTCAGCAAAAGGCAGACAGATGCCCAGTATGAAGAACAATGCAGGCATAGGTGAAATGGGCCAGAGGACAGAAGTAATAAATAGTTTTGCTCCCCTAGGTATTCTAGTCAAGGACATTTGAGAGGAAGGAGCCCAGCAGGGGCCATCAAAGAAAAGAAGGGAGGTGAAGAGTGGCTTGGGGACGTGGTGGGAAAGATCTCAGGTGCAGTGGAAGGGGGAGGAGGGGGCAGGCACATCACATGCAGAGGAAGGAGTGGAGGAGGGAACGGGCACATTAGGGACACACCAAAGGGTGGCACTAGGGAAACTATGGCATAAGAAAAGGGGCAGGAATGAAGCACTGGAAGAGCTGGGATTGAGCTCCTGGGAGGCTGAAAATGAACAGGAGGAAGTCTTGCAGGGCAGGAGCTGCAGTAGGAAGCTGGGGCATACAGACAGGGCAGGTGGTGAGGAGGAAGACTTCTCCATGTGGGGTATGGTGCTCAAAACCTTCTGGAAAGATGGGCAGGACAGGAACAGTTGGAGGGAAATCAATCACAGTTGGCACAACCTTGCACAGTGATGCAGATGGGGGAAGGCCAGGAACAGATAGAGGGGGGGTCAGGTGAAGTTGGCTCATGCACAAGCAGTGGTGCAGGAGGGGTTTGCAGGCATGAAGGTAGCCAGGTAGAAGTACAAGGGATGAGGAAGTATGGGAGGGGGGAGTCTGAGGAAAGGCTAAAGGGAGAGGGTGAAGAGGGACAGATGCTGAGTGTGGGTCAAAATCAGGATGGGTTAGGTGATGGGGAACAAAAGATGAGCTGGGGCAGAAACCAAGTTAGGATGGAACATGAGGAGGAGTCCAAAGGGAGCCAAACCCCGCAACACAAAGCTAGAGGCCAAAAGGACACCAAGGAAGCATGGGGCAGTAGGGTGGCACTTTTGGGGAACTCACTAATTAAGGGCTAAAATGGGTAAGGAAGGGAGCAAAAAACAATGCAGTATGGGTACAGTGCATGACAGGGGTGATGGCGTTGGAGATGAAGCATCATATTCCTTCCTGGAATAAGCAGCAGGATGAAAGGACACATCTGGTGTTTCATCTGGGCACAAATGACTTGGAGGGGAATAGTCTGATGGAGGTACAGGCAAGGTTTGAGGAACTCGCTAGGTTCTGTAGGAGCTACACTGTTTTTCCTTCCATTTCCTTCTCTGAGGTGTTGCCAGTACCAAGAGCGAGCACACCCAGAAAGGAGAAGATAAGAGCATTCAACAATTGGCTACAAGGTTGCTGTAGTCAGATGGGGTTTGGCTGGATAGGTGACTGGAGCTCTGCATGGGAGGAGGAGGGGCTGTATGCCCAAGACAGGCTGCACCTGAACTCTTCAGGGGCAACTGCACTAAAGAGTAAACTGGGGGATTTCATGGCAAGGAAGTTCAGTCTAAACTAGATAAGGGGGGGATGGCTAAGGGCAGGGCCATCCATACATGAGGCGGAGCAGAGAGGCTATCAGCCTCTCCCCAAGTCATAACACTCATCAAAGGAACAATTAGCAGCAGGGAAGAATGGGATGGGGCTACATGTTGGCTGGCTTTGATTGCAAATGCCAGGTCCTGGGGAACAAAATGAGAGAACTGGAGGCCACCTTGGTGGAGGAGAACCTAGATATTGTAGCAGTGAGTGAGACTTGGTGGAATGAGCACCATGCCTAGGAGGTGATAATTCCAGGGTAACATTTGTTTAGGAAAGATCAGGAGAGGAAGGAGGAAGGGGTGGCATTATATGGCAGGGAAGAGATTGGGGCATGGAAGGGCAGGATGAGGAGGGGGAAACAGAGATAATGAGGGTCACCCTAGACAGGGACAGGGGAAAATCTGTGTGATGGGGTAGTCCATAGGCTTCCTATGCAGCGGGAGGAAGGGGATAGACACTTTGTAGAATCAGTAACAAGGATGGCATGGAAAGTGGAAATTGTGCTAGTTGGGGACTTAAACCTTCTGGACATCAACTGGGAGGCCCAGACTGCAATCTCAGCAAGGAGCAGGGGCATCTTAGAGGCTCTTCAGGGCATATTCCTGCAGCAAAAGGTCAGTGATCCCACTAGGGGTGTAAACCTGTTGGATGTGGGCCTCACAAATGGGAACAGTGTGGAAGAGGTGGAGATGAGGGAAGAGCTTGGCACCAGTGACCACAGGGCTGTCAGGTTCAGGGTGAGAGCGGGCAGGGAGAGAGTTAGGACAAGAACCAATGTAATGGACTTCAGAAAGGCTGACTTTCATGAAATGAGAATGGTATTTGGGGAAGAAATGTTGAGGATAGGGAATGTGCAGGGGATGGAGAAATTATGGGCAGCCATCAAGAGAGGGGTATTTAAAGCCATGGACTCATCTATAAGAAGGGTAAGAAAGAATAGAAGACAGAAAAGACCTCTATGGTTCACTAGAGAGGTGGCGTTATGGGTCAAGGAGAAGACTTGAGCATTCAAGAGGTACAGAAGGACACAAAAGGATAAGGACAGGGAAACCTACAGGGAAAAAAGAAAGGAGACTGGGCAAAAGATAAGGAGGGCTAAGGAGGCCACTGAGGAGAGGATATCGAAGCAGCCAAGGAGGGAGGACACAACCTTCTTTATTTATGTTGGAGAAAGGAGGAGGGCACAGAATGGGATTGAAAGGAAGTGGAACAACACTCGTAGTCTGAGTAACAAGCTTCCTCAATTAGTGGCCTTGATGGAGGAGAAACATCTGGATATCGTGGCAGTCACAGAAACACGGTACACACAAAACCATGACTGGGATGTAAACATACTAGGATACACTATCTACAGGAGGGACAGGGAGGGTAAAAGAGGAGGAGGAGTAGCTCTTTACATAAGGGAAGGAATTAAAGCAACATAACAAAAGGGAAAACAGGGAGGAGAAGAAGCTCTGTGGGTAAATTTGGAAACTGGCAATGGCACGACAATCCGCACAGGGGTTGTATACAGACCTCCTTCTCAGGGGGAGGAAATGGACAAGGAAATGATAGAAAGAATACTTAGAATGGCAGAAAAATTGGAGATATTGCTGATGGGTGATCTGAATATGCCAGATGTTAACTGGAGTGCAGTTGCAGCAGCCACTTCGAAGAGTGGGGTTAGTCTAGATGTCCTACAGGGGGCATGCCTTAGAGAACTAGTATTGGAGCCCACTCAAAATGGAGCAATCTTAGACATGGTTCTCTCAAATGGAGATGAAGAGAGGGTCACAGATGTAGAAGTGGGTAGCCATCTGGGAACTAGCGACCATCAAACAGTATGGTTCACAATAAACACAGCAATAGAGTCAAGCCATACAAAGGCAAAAGTACTGGACTTTAGGAGGGCTGACTTTGCTAAATGGGTGAGTGCCTAAGGAATGCACTAGCAAATGGGCAGGAAGGAGGGGTGGAAGAACAATGGGGAATAATAAAAACCGCCATCACAGAGGTAACAAGCCTTTGTGTGAAGCAAATAAAACAAAATGATGTAAGAAACCACTGTGGTTCTCAAAGGAAGTGGCAGTGAAGGTTCAAGAGAAAAAGAAAGCATTCAGGAAGTACAAGGAATCACAGAAGGAGCAGGACAGAGAACTGTATCAGGTAAAGCAAAAGGATGCCGGGAAGACAGTCAGAACAGCAAAGGTCCAAACCAAGGAAAAGATATCCAACTCACTTAAGAAGGGGGATAAAACCTTTTATAGGTACATCAGGGAATGAAGGAAGACCAAGGGAGGGTTAGTGAGGCTTAATAAAGGGGAGGGAGGGTGGGCAGAGGGTGACTGTGAAAAGGCAGAGATACTAAACAAATATTTGGGTTCAGTATTTACAAAGGAAGAGGGGGATGTACCTAAAACAAACAGCAGAAACACTCTGGATACACAAGTTGATATCAGCCCATTTACAGAAGAAAGGTTCTGAAAGAACTCTTAAAACTGAAGGCGGACAAAGCAATGGGGCCTGATGGGATTCATCCCAGGATTCTAAAAGAACTAAGGGTAGAACTAATGACACCACTAACTACCCTCTTTAACAAATCATGGGAGGATGGGGTGGTACCAGAGGACTGCATGAGGGCAGATGTGATTCCCCCTTCACAAAAGTGGGAGCAAGGCAGAAGCAGGAAACTACAGACCTGTTAGTTTAGCCTCAATGGTAGGGAAAATGATGGAATCACTTCTGAAGGAAAGAATTGTTGAGTATGTAGAGGCCAGAGGGGCACAGGACCCAAGGCAGCATGGATTCACAGTGGGAAGGTCATGCCAGACAAATCTAATAGATTTCTTTGACTGGGTGACCAAAGTAGTAGATCAGGAAGGGGCTGTGGACATGGCCTACCTAGACTTTAGCAAGGCATTTGACACAGTCCCACACAAAAAGATTAATATACAAGTTAGCCAGCCTGGGAGTGGGTCCCAAGATGACAGCCTGGGTAAAGAATTGGCTGGAGAATAGGACACAGAGATTAATAGTAAATGGAGTCCACTCTGAAGAAATGGGGGTTACTAGTGGGGTACTGCAGGGTTCAGTATTAGGACCCATCCTCTTCAATGTCTTTATAAGTGACATTGCAGAGGGACTGGAAGGAAAAGTATGTCTCTTTGCAGATGACACAAAGATCTGCAACAGAGTTGTTGCACAAGGTGGGATGGAAAGGATGAGAAGGGACTTGGCAAGGTTAGAGGAATGGTTAAATGTATGGCAGCGTAGATTCAATGCTAAGAAGGGCAAGGTAATGCACCTGGGAAACAAAAACCCAGGGAAGAGTACACAGTGGGGGGTGAGATACTAACAACAACAAAAATGGAAAGGGACCTGGGGGTAGTCATATCAGATCACCTAAAGGTGGGCAAGCAATGTGAGAGGGCAGCAAGGAGGGCTGGTGGGATACTGGGATGCATAGGGAGAGGCATCACCAGTAGAAAACAGGAAGTCCAAGAGGGTAGCATCTTTCAAAAAAAGAGGTGTGCAAGAACAAGGGGGCACAATTTGAAGATACAAGGGGGCGGCTCAGAGGTAACTTAAGGAAGTATTTTTTCACAGAGAGGGTTGTGGATGCATGGAACGGCCTTCTGGAGGAGGTTGTGGAGTCAAAAACAGTGGTGGAATTCAAGCATGCTTGGGACAGTCATAAGGCAATTCTAGGGGGTGGGGGTAGGAAGAAGTAGGCTGCTGGTTAACTAGGATCTGCAGCTTATCCATTAGGTAGGGAAATGGGCAGACTGGGTGGGCCAAGCGGTCCTTATCTGCCGTCAAAATCTATGTTTCTATGTAATACTGGAAGGGGACGTTGAAAAAGCAGAGGCATTAAATAGCTATTTTGCCACAATCTTCACGGAGGAAAGAGAGGGTAGGGGACCAGGATGGGGTTGGGAAGGTGACTGGCACAGGCAGGTGGATGTGGCAGTATTCACAGCTGAAGGAGTAAGGGAAGAGCTGGGTAGACTTACGGTGGACAAGGCAATGGGGCCTGATGGAATACACCCAAGGATTCTCAAGGAGTAAAAGGATGAACTGGTGCCACATCTAGCGAGACTGTTTAACTTGTCCTTGGTCACTGGGGTAGTGCCAACAGACTGGAAGAGGTCAGAGGTGGTCACAATACATAAGGGGGGGGAAGGACGAGGTCAAAAACTACCGTCCTATTAGTCTTACCTCAGTGGTGGGGAAGGTAATGGAAAAAACTACTTAAGATCAGGTTGATAGAATAGTTGGAGATGAATGATATGCAGGATGACAGACAGCATGGCTTCACCAAGGGAAAGTCCTGTCAGACTAACCTGATAGATTTTTTGATGGGGTGATGCAGACAGTGGATCAGGGAGGAGTGGTGGACATGGCCTATCTGGATTTCAATAAGGCCTTCAACACCGTTCCGCATGGTGGAATGGTACATAAGCTGTAGAGACTAGGGGTGGACCACAGGATCACCAGGTGGGTGAAAAATTGGTTGAAGTGAAGGAGTCAGACTATGGTGGTAAATGGGACACATTCCAGGGAATGGGCGGTGACCAGTGGGGTGCCACGGGGTCAGTGCTAGGACCAATACTCTTTAACGTCTATGTTAGTGACCTGGCAGAGGGTCTGGAAGGATGGGTGTGCCTGTACATCCCCTTAATGGTAGAACACAGGGAGATCATCTAGGCCCATCCTCTTACTTCACAAAAACATTTTTTTTAGTAAATTGATTTGGCCCTCTGGGAGGTCATGGCAGTAGTAGTAAATAGAGTGGAAAGTGATCATTTTCTGATCACTTTGCATAAAAAGATTCATGCAAAGTATGGGATTTGTCCATCACCTATACCAATTATAATTTGTTACTCTAAAAAAATTGAATGGTCTTGGGAATTACAATTTAGCATGTTATCTTTAATAACTTATTTTTTTAAATACCTGGGATAATTCAATCATCGATCTGTCATTGATATATGAACATTTTAAATCTCTGTTTAATATTGTCAAGCCTAATTTATATTAAACCAAAATTATGCCAAGTTAACAAGCAACCGTTGGATGGTTTAATTCTGAGTGTAAATCTTATAAAAGGCAGCTGTGTAAAATATCTAGAAAAGCCAAGGCTAATCCAAAGCAGTCTAGTGCCATCAATCTGAAAATAGCAACAACAAAAAAATTATAGAAATTTAGTAAAGCAAAAAAAGAAAACATTTTGTGATCAACAATGGGGCAGGATGTATGTAGTAGTTATGGACAATGCTATTAAATTCTTTTGGTCTTTGGTTGCCTAAGGTTGTAAGGGGTGGTCTAATGAGTTAGAGCAACATATTGAACCAAGTAGATAGCTTGGGTTTTATGGTAACATGCTGTTAGATCCAAATACGGTATCTGTTTGGGATTCAATGGATATGAACATTATTAATGATCAATTTGTTCCATTCTTAAAAACAGAGGTGATTGAGGCCATTCAGAATATTAACTCTAATAAGGCATCAGGCCAAGACAGGATGCTGGGGACGTTTTTCTGTTTACCTGAAGTCTGGGCAAATTATTTGCTTCCTTTTTTTAATCAATGTGTTTGTAACAATTGTATCTCTGAGTCATGGGTAGGGGCCATTATCTTACCAATTTATAAAAAGGGTCTAAAGGATGACCCTGCGATGTATTGTCCTACAAGCCTACTGGATGTATTTTGTAATAGGTTTGCCAAATTATTATTGGTTAGACTTAGGGATGAGAGAATCACCGGGGAGCTTTTCAACACTTGACAATTGTTTTATACTTTCACATTTGATTGAAAAATATGTAAATATAAGGAAACAAAAACTGTATGTAGTCTTTGTGGACTACAGCTCAGCGTTTGATACAATTAACAGGTCAGCATTATGGGAGATAATGTTATCATGTGATATTTCCCCTGTATCGGTTAATAGCATCAGAAATCTTTATTCTCACACTCGGGCTCAGATTCACTCTGGGAGTGTACTATCGGGCTGAGTAGAAACAAATAAAGGCATCAGACAGGGATGCATTTTGGCACCCATGCTTTTCTCAATTTACTGAGATGATTTATTAACCAGTGGAAAACAGGAAGTTGTTATTCCTCTGTACAGACAGCTGGTGAGACCCCATCTGGAGTACTACATGCAGCTCTGGAGACCCAATCTCCGCAAAGACATAGAAAGGGTGGAGGCAGTCCAGAGGAGGGCAACTAAAATGGTGCAGGGTCTGCACCAGAAGACATATGTAGAGAGATTTAAGGAGCTTAATATGTATAGCCTTGAGGAAAGGAGGGAGAGGGGGGGACATGATAGAAACTTTCAAGTACCTCAAGGGAATCAACAAAGTCCAAGAGGGTAGCATCTTTCAGAAAAGGAGGTGTGCAAGAAGAAGGGGGCACAATTTAAAGATAGAGGGGAATCAACTTAGAGGTGATGTGAAGAAGTATTTTTTCATGGAGAGGGTTGTTTACAGGTTGCACCTGTAAACAAGCTTTCAGCTTAGTGTGTCTCACCTGGTTAAATAATTGGGAAATAGATGCATGGAACAGCCTTCTTGAGGAGGTTGTGGAGTCAAAAACAGTGGTGGAATTCAAGAATGTATGGGATAGTCATAAGGCAATTCTAAGGGGTTGGGTAGGAGGAAGTAGGCTGTTGGCTAACTAGGATCTGCAGCTTATCCATTAGGTAGAGAAATGGGCAGACTGGGTGGGCCAAGCAGTCCTTATCTGCCATCAAATTCTATGTTTCTATCTATTATAGTCTTTATAATCAAATTCTCCTAAAATTGGTACAAATGTCTGCTCAGCACTTGCTTATGCCAATGATCTTGTCTTGTGTTCGCTTTCAGTCTCAGGGCTTCAGAAGAAGCTAAACCTTTTGTCAACTGTGTCTAAGTCTTTATCATTGAAAATTAATCTTAGTAAAACAAAAGTAATGGTATTTGGTGCCAGGACTAACAGATATAGGTGGAAATTGGCAGATGATTATTTGAAAACAGTTTCATTGTATATATACTTGGGTTTATTATATAGAGAATAAAGTATGGGTTGGGGTGTGTAAAGTGATTTTACACACACCCGAGTTGTGGAATGCTACATAAACCCCGAAGGTAAAGCCCGAGGGGTTTGTAAAAGCATCCCACAATGAGAGTGTGTGTAAAATCAAGTTTTTCACACACCCTGATCCATTTTTTTTATATAATTGCTGGGTATAATTTTTTGCCACAGCAATTACATAAAATATGTACATCAGGCTTACATTTATGAGGTGGAATATAGAGGCTTACCTTTTTGATGTGGTTTTAAGTTTTTATTTTGCAGCAAAGATAAACTATTACTAGAGCTAAGAGATTCAGAATATTATTAAAAAAAGAGATTGAAACAAAAAAACCAAAAACAGTTTAATGAAAGTCCGTAGCTAGGCAGCAACTGTTGCTAGGACAGTCTGGTTACTAGAGCAACTGTGCCATGTGACCTGAAGAGGGAAGGGGGGAGAGAGAGAGAGAGAATATTTGTTTAGGGAGTGTGTGGAAAGGGTACCGAGGTTTTTTTTTTAATTTCAGTAGATGTATTTAAGATTTGTATAGGTATTTGATCATATTGACTGTGCTGTTTACCTTAGTCAGAGCTATCAGAGTCGTCGAGGACTTGTATTCTTCTTCTTCTTCTTTTCAGTGGTGGCGGCGCAGCATTGAAAACGTTGACCTTCACGGAGCTGTTGAAAATGCAGCCAGTTCCAAAGATTGAGGTCAGCATGTTGCTTGAAGTTGACTCGGGAAGTACAATGTTGGATTCAGTCTGGAAGGACTTCGGTGTTGAGGTGGATGGCATCTCACAGGCAGTTGTGTCGGTAAGCAGTTTACTGATTTGATACTGCTTGTTCTCTGAAAGCACCAAGTAGAGAGACAGTCAGAATGGTCGCGAGGTGAAAGCTCTTAGGCAGGGTTTTGATTATGGGCAAATGGCATACAGCTGCCGCTGGTCGTGAGAGAAAGTTGCAGAGGTTTTTTTTCATAGAGAAGGTGCGCGTGTTTGCCATTATAAACACTCCTTTATAACAGCAAATTACACACACTTTTCTCTATGGAAAAATATGATACCCCGTTATTATATTCCACTAATGGATCTTGGTTTAGACATCATGATTACATACTTTCTAAAACTAATAAAACAATAGGGGCCTTCTCTAAATTTAACCATGCCTACAGTGGATATTCACTTAGGCCTCTTTTATCCACCTTGCAGGCAAAGTACAATGCACAATCCCTTTATCGGGTAGAAATTTGGGGTTAAAACCATTAGATCATTTAGAAATACCAGCCAATAAATGCTTGAGGAAGTTACTGGCTATCAAAGATCCAAGCCGGCCTATTTCTTAAGAGTGGAATTGGGAATTTCTAATTTACAGGCACTGTCTGATTCTAGATTAAGACTACCAAAGGATAGAAGGGTTAAGATATGTTTAATGGAGAAAGAGGTTTGGGCACAACTCAACCACAAGCGGTCGACTTGACTCTCCTGTTTGCATAATCCCCTTCATAAATATTTGTTGTCTTTTCTGCTGAAATGCAGACACCAGTGTGTAAGTATCAGTGAGAAATACAACGTTTATGT
Organism: Neoceratodus forsteri; assembly: GCA_016271365.2. Classification (NCBI taxonomy): domain Eukaryota; kingdom Metazoa; phylum Chordata; order Ceratodontiformes; family Ceratodontidae; genus Neoceratodus; species Neoceratodus forsteri. The sequence continues at coordinate 4,479,189 of CM057449.1, read as the reverse complement.
AAAAAAGCAAAACATTACAGTTCCACAGAGAACTGGACTTGGCACGTACTGCTACTTCAAAATATTCTAAATGGTACTCCCACAGTATTGACAATCATGCATATAGATTTTATCTCTTTGTTTTGGAAAATCCAGATATTCGTAAAACATATATACGATTTAGGCTTAAATTGTTTGAATCTAATGTTTGAAATGCTTTATACAAGAACTCTAGTAATCCTGAGGATATGCTCTGTGCCTGTCAACAAGGAGAAAGGGAGGATTTGGCCCATGTTTTCCTGAGGTGTCCCTGGTACACTAAAATTAGGCACAAATGGTTATTTTCGTTAATCACTGGAATAGCAACATCCAGTGACACAGAGCTCATTACAGTTTTTCTTTCCTCTGAGGACTAAGCTATCATATATTCCATGGGGAAATTTGCATTCCTAACAAGGAAAATTAGGATAAGAAATGTGTGTGCCCTTAAGGGCTCATCCTTAGCGGTCTAGTGGTATTTTGGACCCCCATAGTGTTATACACTGGATTCATCCACCTGACCCCCTACTGCTATTTTTGCACATAAATTGTACCCCTTGTAGTTATTTGCACTGTTGGTCACTTTGTGTTAATTGTTGTGTCAGATTGTAATTTTATGTTGTGTGATATTGTTTTGTTTGTATGTATGTTGATGTTATAAAAATGTTTCATTTTGTGATAATCATTTTTTTAAATTGAACAAATAAACTGAAACTGAAACTGGTTACAGAGGATACTAAGCTGTGCAACAGAGTGGGCTCACAGAAATGGACAGCCAACCTGAAAGCTGACCATAGGAAGTTGAAGGAATGGTCCAGGGCTTGGCAGCTGAAATTTAGTGCCAAAAAATGTAAGGTAATGCAGATGGGTAGAAGAAACCCATAGAAACATAGGAACATAGAATTTGATGGCAGATAAGGACCTCTTGGCCCACCCAGTCTGCCCATTTCCCTACCTGATGGATAAGCTGCAGATCCTAGTTAACCAGCAGCCTACTTCTTCCTACCCAACCCCCTAGAATTGCCTTATGACTGTCCCATGCATGCTTGAATTCCACCACTGTTTGTGACTCCACAACCTCCTCTGGAAGGTCGTTCCATACATCCACCACCCTCTCTGTGAAAAAATACTTCCTTAAATTACCTCTGAGCTGCCCCCCTTCTATCTTCAAATTGTGCCCTCTTGTTCTTGCACACCCTTTTTTGAAAGATGCTACCTCTTGACTTTGTTGATTCCCATGAGGTACCTTGAAAGTTTCTATCATGTCCCCTTCTCCTCCTTTCCTCGAGGCTATACATATTAAGCTCCTTAAGTCTCTCTTCATATGTCTTCTGGTGCAGACCCTGCACCATTTTAGTTGCCCTCCTCTGGATAGCTTCCATCCTGTCTATGTCTTTTGGAGATTGGGTCTCCAGAACTGCAAGCAGTACTCCAGATGGGGTCTGACCAACTGTCTGTATAGAGGATAATAACTTCCTGTTTTCTACTGGTGATGCCTCTCCTATGCATCCCAGTATCCCCCAGCCCTCCTTGCTGCCCCTCTCACATTGCTTGCCCACCTTTAGTGATCTGATATGACTATCCCCAGGTCCCTTTCTGCTTTTTGTTGTTGTTATATCTCACCCCCCATTGTGTGACTCTTCCCTGGGTTTTTGTTTCCCAGGTGCATTACCTTGCACTTCTTAGCATTGAATCTAAGCTGCCATACATTTAACCATTCCTCTAACCTTGCCAAGTCCCTTCTCATCCTTCCCACCCCACCCTGTGCATCAACTCTGTTGCAGATCTCTGTGTCATCTGCAAAGAGACATACTTTTCCTTCCAGTCCCTCTGCAATGTCGCTTATAAAGACATTGAAGAGGATGGGTCCTAATACTGAACCCTGCAGTACCCCACTACTAACCCCCCATTTTTCAGAGTGGACTCCATTTACTATTAATCTCTGTGTCCTATTCTCCAGCCAATTCTTTACCCAGGCTGTCATCTTGGGACCCACTCCCAGGCTGGCTAACTTGTATATTAATCTTTTGCATGGGACTGTGTCAAATGCCTTGCTAAAGTCTAGGTAGGCCATGTCCACAGCCCCTTCCTGATCAACTACTTTGGTCACCCAGTCAAAGAAATCTGTCAGATTTGTCTGGCATGACCTTCCCACTGTGAATCCATGCTGCCTTGGGTCCTGTGCCCCTCTGGCCTGTAGATAATTAACAATTCTTTCCTTCAGAAGTGATTCCATAATTTTCCCTACCACTGAGGTTAAACTAACAGGACTGTAGTTTCCTGCTTCTGCCTTGCTCCCACTTTTGTGAAGGGGAATCACATCTGCCCTCCTCCAGTCCTCGGGTACCACCCCATCCTCCCATGATTTGTTAAAGAGGGTAGTCAGTGGTGTCACTAGTTCTACGCTTAGTTCTTTTAGAATTCTGGGATGAATCCCATCAGGCCCCATTGCTTTGTCCACCTTCAGTTTTAAGAGTTCTTTCAGAACCCTTTCTTCTGTAAATGGGCTGGTATCAACTTCTGTATCCAGAGTGTCTCTACTGTTTGTTTTATGTACCTCCCTCCTTTGTAAATACTGAGCAAAAATATTTGTTTAGTATCTCTGCCTTTTCACAGTCATCCTCTGCCCACCCTCCCTCCCCTTTATTAAGCTCTCACTATCCCTCCTTTGGTCTTCCTTTGCTCCCTGATGTACCTATAAAAGGTTTTATCCCCCTTCTTAACTGAGTTGGCTACCTTTTCCTCAGTTTGGGCCTTTGCTGATCTGACTGCCTTCCCAGCTTCCTTTTGCTTTAACTGATATAGTTCTCTGTCCTGTTCCTTCCATGAAATAAATGTACACCAGGAGGACACCAACTCAAAGAAACACAGATAGCACAAGATTTTGTCATAGAGGTCACTGATCACTTAAAGTTAAGAAATCAGTGTGAGAAGGAAGCACTGAAAGCAAATGGCATCCTTGACTGTATTAGTAGGGGCATTACTAGCAGGAAACAGGAGGTGATCATGCAGCTGTACAGGTCCTTGGTAAGGCCACACTTGGAATACTGTGGTCAGTTCTGGAGAACTCACCTCCAAAAGGACACTGACCATTTGGAGAAGGTGCAAAGAAGAGCTACTAAAATGGTGCAGGGTCTACACCACATGACACTCAAGGTGTGACTCTGAGAGCCATATTTATACTCCCTTGAACAAAGAAGAAACAAAGGTGACATGATCGAAACATTTAAGTATGTGAAGGGGATAAACACAACTCAGACAGGTAATCTGTTTCAGCACAACAGAACAGCACTTACAAGGGACCATAATTTGGGGTTGGTGGGAGGCAGGTTTAAAAGCAACCTCAGGAAGTACTTCTTTATGGAAAGAGTGGTGGAATCTTGGAACAGCCTGCCCCAGGATCTGGCAGCATCAAAGACGATTAGAGATTTCAAACTTGCATGCTATAGGTATTGTGGACAGATTAGGTTGTAAGCAATGTAGGTGGTAGTCTTTTTGGTCAAACTAGTTGGATAGTGTGATCCCCATCTCCTGATACATTTTTAAGTTCCTATGTTTTTATGCAGACCTTGCACCATTTTGACAGCCCTCACCTCTCTTCTTGCTGTTTTCTCCTTTTTCCAATTGTTCCCCTTTCCACACCTTTCTCATTTGACTGCTCTTTTCTCCCTTCTTCCTTTGCTAACCTACTGCTTCCTTGCATAACTTGAATTCTGGTGGGACTCTCTTCCCTAAGGATCTCCCTACTCTCTATCTCAGCTTGTGGTGGCCCACTTTCTGCCTCACATATTTCTTCTGTCACCCCCCAGCTACATTAATTGTCCATAGAAGTAGCATTTGAATCTTCCACTGAGGATTGTGGTTGCCTCCTGGATGAAAGAAGGCCATCACCTTGGTATAGAGATTTCAAACTTGCATGCTATAGGTATTGTGGACAGATCAGCATGCCTACCTTCTTAGTTCCTGGGTCTGCTGTACCTCAAGTCTCCACTCATGGGTCACCCAGGCACCAGATCATTTACCCCCTTCCCTCCAGAGGAGGAGGTGAGCTGGCCCTAGGATGCTCAGACCTCTTCCTCCCTGGCTGGCCTTCCAGCTCCCTGGGCTCTTTCCTGAACCTGGGTCACTGGCGTCGTGAGTGGAAATCCAACTGCTGCACTGGTGGGCCAGCCTACACCAGGGGTTCTGATACAATTTCCCCAAGAAGGTAAGGGGCATACATCTGTCATATCCTTACCAGCACAGCACACTGCATTGATGGTAAAAGGACACACACTAGCTAAAAAAAAATTTACACAGGATAAACATGAAAGAATACAGACATGTGGGGAGTAGTACAATGCACTGGCTATGGGGCAGCAGTCTTCTGGGAGACTTTCAGAAGAGTGAAATGCTGCCCCATTTGCAGACAACTCTCTTCTCTGAGGGAGAAGGTTGCCCATCTCCATGCCAAACTTGACAGGAGTAGGGGAACTTCCCCCACCCTGGGAACACCAGGGCCACCACTGCTGCCTCAGATGTTGCCAAGAAAGAGCAGTGTTTGAACCAGAGTGGGCTCAGGGAGGGTGTGGGTGTTGGAACAGAGGCACATCTCTTCAGTTGTACCACTCCACAATCGATATGCCATTCTGGTGGAGCAAAGTTCCCTTATGGAGGCACCCACATTGGAGACCGAGGGGGTTGTTGGGAACTGCCACAAGGGAGGCCCACAGGAAGGTGACACAGGATGCCTCAGAGAAAGAAAGCAGCTCCTGGTGGGGGACTCAATTATTAGGGGAATAGACTGGAGGATGCAAGAGAAAGTGAAATAAGGTGCCCGCCCCTGGCAACATGGCTTGGAGGGACAGGATGCAAATCCTCAGGATCATGAGAGTAGCTTCATGGGAGACAGAGGTGGACATCATTGTCCACCTTGGGACAAATTACTGGGCTGGGCATCAGATTAGAGCAGTGTAGGGGGAGTTTATGGAGTTGGGGAGGGATCTTAGACAAGTAGCACACACAGTATCCTTCTCGGAGGTGCTGCCTGTCTTTGGCATGGGTGAGGCAAGGGTACTCCATACCATATAATTCAATGACTGGTTGAAAAACTGGTACAGAGTGCAGGGTTTTGGCTTCATTGGGGATTGGAGTTCTACCTGGAGGGATACTCGCCTATACTGGCACAATGATCTGCATCTGTCCAGGAAGGGAACCAGTCTCCTGGGTGATAGGTTTAAATGTTTCATTGGCAAGCTTTTAAACTAGCCAGTGGGGGGAGGCACTGATAGAAGCAGGGAATTTCCAGCTTTCCCCCACAAAACAGGGTAGTTAGCAAGGTAAACACTAAGGTAGAAAGGTCAGTAGGGAGAAGGACTGGGGTAAATGGAGAAGGAAAAATCAGTAAGGGCAGGAATGGGGCAACAAAAGGTAAAGCTATCAAAAAATGGAGAATAATGAGTACCAATGCCCACAGTGTGGGTAACAAAGTGCCTGAATTAATGACCGTTATGGAAGAAAAACACCTGGATATCATGGCAGTCACAGAAACATGGTACACACAGAACCATGACCGGGATGTAAACATACCAAGGTACACTATCTACAGGAGGGATAGGGAGGGTAAAAGAGGAGTAGTAGTAACTCTTTACATAAGGGAAGGGATCAATGTAACAGAACTAAAGTGTAAACAGGGAGGAGAGGTGCCATTGCAGGCCAACTTGGAGACAGGCAATGTCATCACAACCTGCACGGGGGTTGTATACAGACCCCCAACTCAGGGAGAGGAAATGAACATGGAAATGATAGAAAGTATCCTTAGAATGGCAAAAAAAGAGGACATTTTGTTGCTAGGGGACCTGAATATACCAGATGTATAAAGCACAGCTAGTATTAGAACCCACTAAGGAGAAAGGGAGCAATCTTAGACTTGGTACTCTCAAATGGTGATGGAGAGAGGATTACAGATTTAGAAGTGTATGGCCATCTGTGAACCAGTGACCACCAACATTATGGTTCATGATAAGCACAGCCTAGAGTCAAGCAATACAAAGACAAAGATCCTGGACCTTAGGAGGGCTGACTTTGCCACATTGGATGAGTGCCTAAGGAAAGCATTAGCAAATGGGCAGGAAGGAGGGATGCAAGAACAATGGGGAATAATCAAAACTTCCATCACAGAGGCAACAAGCCTTTATATGAAGCAAATAAAAAAAAACTGTAAAAAAAAAACACTGTGGTTTTTAAAGGATGTGGCAGAGCAGGTTAGGGAGAAAAAGACAGCATTCAGGAAGTACAAGGAATAACAGAAGGAGCAAGACAAAGAACTGTGTCAGTTAAAGCAGAAGGATCATAGTAGTACAGTATAGTTTAGTTTATTTGTTCGACCATGAAAAGCCATTACAAACATGATACAATAAAAATACATTACTAAATGCAAATATATTACTAAATACTAAATATTAAATCATCCAATAATAATACAAAAAATAATACAGATCCATCAGTTTGCCTACATTAGTTACTTAGAGCAGCAAGAGATACCTATTAACAAATCTGTTACTTAAGGGAGCAATTTAATATTATTTTCCAACATCCTTAATTTAAGTACATAAAACAATAAATTAAAATATAAACCCTGCTTAAAGGAAATATTTGTTCTCCAGATCTTTTTCTTCTAATTGCTTAGTACAGTTGATGCCATGTACCCACATACATGTTCCAGTTTGACCAATAGGGAGAGTTATCGCAATCCATAGGAATATACCAACTCATACCCAGTTCTCAGAGGAAGAAACTTTAGTACGCACACACATATTGCCATTCTGCAATCACCTTTCTGTTACTTTTCAAGACATACCATGTCCAAGAGCACTTAACACAATACTCAACTCCCTTTGATATGGGAGTTTAGGGTATGCCATGAAGGGTTAACTCCCTGGCCCAACTAATCCTCAGGAAGTCTAGGCCAATTAGACCAACCTATTAGTCTCTCATGGGCAGGCTTCCCAGAGAAACTTCCGATTATCTGGGAGGTCAGTAGTCTCTATGCCAAGGACAGACTACACCTGAAAGAGGAGGGAAAGAAAGTGTTGAAACAGAGGAATGGAGGAGTACATAGAGGAAGTTGGGAATTTAAACTAGGTGTGGGTGGTTTCAATTGGGCAAGAGACATGCAGAGACCACAGGTTGGGAAACTATATGAGCTTACCCCCCATAACAGTGACAAAGGACAAATGGCAAGTACTATTGGTGATGCTAGTAAAAGAGGGCAGGATGGGAGGGGGGGAAGGGTGGAAGGTGGTTACCCTTAATGGTAGGAACCTTTGGAAGAAAACTGCAGAGTTACAGGTGCTCATGGCAGAAGGAGGAGGACATTGCAGCCATCACAGAAACATGGGCCACCCAATACAGTGACTGGGACCTGTCTGTACCAGGGTAGAGGTTATTTCGTAGGGACAGGGTGATTGGGAAAGGAGGGGGTGTGACACTATATGTGAAGGAAGGACTGAAGTGGGTAAGGGAGGAAGGGGAGGAGGGTAGTACAGAGTCACTTTGGAGGCAAATCCAGGATTCCAAGAATAGGATTCTTAGAATGGGACTGGTGTACAGACCGCCATCTCAGATGGAGGAGTTAGACAGGTAACTAGCGGGACAGATCAGGAGGACCTGCAAGAAAGGTAGTGTGGTGATTGTGGGGTATTTCAACAAGCCAGGAGAGGACTGGAGTACCCCAACAACCAGGAACATAAGAGAGCAGGTACTGCTAGATGCCTTCCAGGGCAGCTTCCTGCTGCAAATGATCAGTGAACCAACCAGGTCAGGGAATACCCTTGACATTGTGCTGGCAAATGAGGACTTTGTGAGAGAACTTACAGTGGAGGAATCGCTGTCAGGGAGTGACCACCACTCAGTATGGCTCACATTGGATATGGGCAAGGAAGGAGTGGAATCTGGCACAAGAGTGCTGAACTTCAGGACGGCTGACTTTGGGAGGATGGAGGAAGTGGTAAAAGGCTAACTGGCCAGAATTCAATCTAGTATGGACACTAACCAGAGGTGGGAGCTCATAAAGCTGAGGATAGTGGAGGCAACCAAAACCTGTTGCAAGGCCCAGAGCAAGAAGGCTATGGCTAAGAATCTGAGCTGGTTGAGCAAGGAGGTCATGGAAAAGGTAAGGAGGAAAAGAGCTGCCTTTAGGAGGTACAAGAAAACAGGGAAGGGGAGGACAGGGTGGAGTACTTGACAGAATTGAAGGAGCTGGCAAGGGCAGTAAGGGGAGCCAAGGTATTTATGGAACTCAGGCTGGCACAAGGCATTAAGAAGGGGGAGAAGGACTTCTTTAGGTACATTAGTGAGAAAATGAGCTGTAAGGACCACATAGTAAGGAATAGGAAGGGGGGTTGGGTGGAAGCAGGGTGCGATAAGGCAGAAGCACTAAACAATTATTTCTGCTCAGTATTTACTAAGGAGAAGAGGTGGGTGATACCCAAAGGGGGAGGAATCACAGAAACGGGGGGGGTGACAAATGGGGAAATCATGGAAGACAGAGTTCAGGAGGGTTTGAAGGCACTGAGGTTGGACAAGGTGCCAGGCCCAGATGGCATCCACCCCAGGGTACTGAAGAAGCTGGCAGAGGTCCTTGCAGGACCTTTGGCAGACCTATTTAATGACTCACTACATTCGGGGTGTGTACCTCAGGACTGGAGGATGGCTCATGTGGTGCCCCTCCATAACAGTTGCCCTAAGGATGATCCAGGAAACTACAGACCAGAGAGCCTCACATCCATCGTGGGTAAGCTAATGAAGACTATCCTGAAGGAGAGGCTAGTGGCCCTCCTAGAGGCCAAAGGACTACAGGACACAGACAGCATGGCTTCATACTTGGCAGATCCTGCCAAACCAACCTGGTGGAGTTCTATGACTGGGTAACTAGGCAACTGGACAGGGACCATGCAGTGGATGTCCTGTATCTGGACTTCAGTAAGGCATTCAACTCAGTGCTGCATGTAAGGCTGGGAAGTAAGTTAGAAGGCACAGGGGTGGGTGCAAAGCTGATGAGATGGGTAGGGAACTGGCTTCAGGGAAGGCAACAGAGGGTGGTGGTGGGTGGGGAGCTCTCACACCCAAGGGAAGTGACGAGCGATGTTCCACAGGGCTCGGTGTTGGGACCAGTGTTGCTTGGGATATTCATTGCAGACATATCATTGGACATCAAGAGCAAGATCAGTCTGTTTGCTGATGATACCAAGGTAGGAATGGTGGTGGATGACCTAGGGGGATGGCAGGGGTTGCAGGATGATCTGGCAAAGCTTGAAACCTGGTCAGACACCTGGCAACTGGGGTTTAATGCCAATAAGTGCAAGGTGCTGCATTTTGGGATGAAGAACCCAAGGAGGAGTTACCAGCTAGGGGGAGTGCAGCTAGCCCAGACAGAGGAGAAGAAGGATCTAGGGGTGCTCATTACAGGGCCAATGAACAACTCGGCACAATGTAGGAAGGCAGCTGCAAAGGCCAACAAAATGCTGGGTTGTATTGCAAGGGTTATATCCATGAGGAGGGAGGAGGTGATTCTGCCACTGTATAGGTTATTAGTTAGACAGCACCTGAAGTACTACATGCAGTACTGGCGCCTGTATCTAAAGAGGGGCATTAAGTTACTGGAGGGGGGGTGCAGTACAGGGTGACAAAGTTGATCAAATGGCTTGGGCCTTATCATATGAGAAGATGCTGAGGGAGTTGGAAACATAGAAACATAGAAGTTGACGGTAGATAAGGACCGCAAGGCCGATCCAGTCTGCCCATTTCTTTTTCTACCTTATAAATGTGCCATTGGCCTTTGCTCTGTCAGTGGCCTATCTATTCATACTCAGTTGCATTGCTTCCTTATGCCTATCCCATGCCTGTTTGAAGCCCTGCACTGTATTCATAGCCACCACTTCTTGAGGTAGGCCATTCCATGAATCCACCACCCTTTCAGTGAAAAAGAATTTCCTCACATTCCCCCTTAATCAGCCCTCCTCTAATCTCATGCTGTGTTCTCTTGTCCATTCTATTTTTCTTATATTTAAACATGTTAGATGCTTCCACCTTGTTAATGCCCTTAAGGTGTTTGAATGCCTCTATCATATCACCACTATCCCTCCTTTGCTCAAGGGTATACATATTGAGCTCTGTTAATCTGTCCTCATATGTCTTCTGATGCAGTCCCTGCACCATTTGTTGCTGCTCTCTGGACTGCCTCAATTTGGTTAATGTCCTTGTGAAGGTGTGGCCTCCAATACTGCATGCAGTACTCCAGATGGGGCCTAACTAGTGTCTTGTAAAGAGGGATTATTTCCCTCTAATGACTTGTGATACCCTTCTAATACACCCTAACACCCCCTAGCCTTACCTACTGCTTTAGAGGTCTGCTTGGATGATTTCAGGTCATCAGTGATGATGATGCCCAAGTCTCTTCTTCCTTTGTGACTGCTAGCAACTCCCCTCCCAGCCTATAGGTGGCTTCAGGGTTTCTCTTCCTTATGTGCATGATCTTGCACTTCTTTGCATTAAATCCCAGTTGCCACTCTTCTGACCATTTTGCTAGTTTATCCAGTTTTCTTCTTATTCTGCCCACTCCATATGGATCATCTACTCTGTTGCAGATCTTGGTGTCATCTGCAAACAGACAAGCCTTACCCTCTAGTCCATCTGCAAGGTCACTAATGAAGATGTTGAAGAGGACTGGTCCCAGGACTGATCCCTGAGGTACCCACTTGTGACTTGCATCTCTTCTGACTGTATACCATTTACCACCACTCTCTGTTTTCTGCCCATCAACCAGTTTGCCACCCAGTTGATGAATTTCTGACCCACCCCGAGCCTACCCAGCTTATTTATCAATCTTCTATGTGGAACAGTGTCAAAAGCTTTGCTGAAGTCAAGGTAGGCAACATCAACTGCTCCCCCTTGGTCCACCACTCTGGTTACCCAGTCAAAGAAATCTATGAGATCAGTTTGACAGGACCTTCCTTTTGTAAACCCATGCTGTCTTGGATCTTGTGCCCCAATGGATTCCAGGTGTTGCACTATCCTTTCCTTAAGGAATGCCTCCATAATCTTGCCCACTACTGATGTAAGACTGACTGGTCCGTAGTTCCCTGCCTCCTCCCTGCTACTACTCTTGTGGAGCAGGTTCACATGAGCCCTTCTCCAGTCTTCTGGACCTCTCCTGTGCTCAGAGACTCGCTAAACAGTTCTGCTAATGGCTCTGCTAGTTCCACCTTTAGCTCCTTAAGTACCCTGGAATGTATGCCATCAGGTCCCATTGCCTTATCCACCCTGAGCTTAGCAAGCTCTTGTAGGACCCTTTCTTTTGTGAAGGGAGTAGTGCTCACCTCCCTCCCCCCTGTGTCCATGGTGCTGAGCTGTGTGCCCTGCCCTACCTTCTCTTCAGTAAATACTGAGCAAAAGTATCTATTTAGGATAGATGCTTTTACACGGTCCTCCTCCTCACATGCTCCCTTTTCTCCATTAAGTTTAGCAATACCCCATCTGGACTTTCTCCTTTCACTAATGTATCTATAGAAAGTCTTGTCAACTTCTTTTACTGTTCATGCTAGTGTTTCCTCAGTTTGGGACTTTGCCTGCCTTACTGCCTTCCCTTCTTCCCTTAGGGCAGTTTGGTATTTCTTCCTATCTTCATCCCGCTGTGTTCCCTTATATTTCCTGAAGGTCAGCCTTTTGGCTCTGACCTTTTCTGCTACTGTATTTGAGAACCAAAGTGGTTTCCTTCTTCTTTTGCACTTCCTTTTCTGTCTAACACAATGGGATGTTGCTTCAAGTATTGCATCCTTAATGCTTGCCCACTTTGCCTGTAACCCCCTCACCTGTGTTTCTTTTTGCCAGGGCTAGCTTAACTCTGTTGGCCATCTTATCAAAGTCAGCTCCTCTGAAGTCCCATAGTTTTGCCCTGGAATGGGATAATTTAATTGTAGTGGCCAAACTGAACCATACCATGTGATGGTCACTGGCCCCCAGGTGACCTTCTACCTGGAGATCTGTGATCCCTTCCCTGTTAGTCAGTACTAGATCTAGGATAGCCCTGTCTCTTGTAGGTTGTTGTACCAGTTGTTTGAGGCCCTCCCCCTGCAGGGAATCTACTATGTGTCTAGTTCTGGCAGATATGCCTGCTGGTATTGACCAATCTGTATCTGGCATGTTGAAATCTCCCATTATCAGTTGAACATGTACTCACTGGAGGAGAGTAGGGATGGGGGACATGATTGAAACCTTTAAGTACATGAAAGGAATAAACAAGACAGGTACAGAGGGGCTGTTCAAAGTACGGGAGGGGAGGGACACCAGGGGCCATGATATGAGACTGGAGTGAGGAAGGTTTAGGAGGGTGTTGAGGATACACTTTTTTACAGAGAGGGTGGTGGCTGGGTGGAATGTGTTACCTGCAGAAGTGGTATCCAGTAGAACAGTGGACTGCTTCAAAGGGGATGGGACAGGACAAGGGGGAGGGTCAATGAAGTCGAGCAGACTTGACAGACCTCTAGGCCTTTATCTGCCGGCAAATTTTGTATGTCATAGTAGAAGGTAGATTATTGTTATTGTAGTTACCTTTTGATGGTAAGGGTAAAGAGCTGAGATAGAATGTATGTATTTTTGAATGTTATAGAAGCCAGAAGGGGAAGAAAGCATGTTCAATTCAGTGTTTTACAGTAATTGGTAATTGCTGTTTTTTTTAGACTTGGATTGTGAGCTTTTGGTGACACTGTACTTTCTTTGTTGTCTTTACTTAGAATTGTTTTTGGGCTGTTGAGGATTTAAAATGTAGTGGTGGTGTATTCTTTGCTGTCTTTGGTTGCTGCAAATTTTTGCCCCCTCTTCCCCCAACTCTTGATTATATGCCCTGTTAAATCTGATTGACAGGAGCTAAACACTGGGTACAGTAAGGGGTGTGGAGTAGGAGGGGAATACCAGGAAAGGAACAGCAGCAAGTGAAGAGGTGACTGCCCTCTCAGTGGGAGGGAAGTAAATGCAAATCTAGGATCTTTCATTATTACTTCTTCGCATTGATATTGCATTGGGGAAAGGAGGAGTAGGAGTTTGGAGAAGGTCGTGCAATGGCTACTTAATATCTGTTTTTTGAGAGTGGATAGGAAGGATAGGAATATAAAAAGCAGTTGCTCAATATATCTAAATGTGTGCAACAAAGGAGGTAGGGGAAATAAAGAAAATGTTTTGCACTGATAGAGGAGGGAGAGGGGAGGCTTGGGGGAGTGTTTGGTATCCTGCATCTAGAACGGTGGGGGGGTCAATGACAGCAATGGGTAGGGTGGTAGGCTGCAACAACTGCAGTGCACCAATCTTTCTAAAAATTGCCTGGAGTGTGGGAGGATGTTTTGTGTGCAACCACATAGAACAACTTAGAAAGGAGATTGAGGGTCCGCAGGAGGAACTAAGACAGGCAAGGCAGATTGGGGGTGGGTTTAGCCCAATACTGGAGGGAGGAAGAAGGGGAGATGAGGGAGGGTGGTTTAAGCCAACAGTGGCGAGGAGAGGGTCAGAAGAAGGGAAGCAGAGACAAAGGGGCCCAGGCCAGGAAGAACAATTGCCGGGGAAACCAGGTCAGGAGACAAAAAACAAATGGAAGGAGATAGGGACTTGTGAGGGAGGTGAAGAAGTGGCAAAGTCATGGAGTAGAAAGGAGAGAACAGGTTACTATAAAAAGAGAGGGACGGGCATTTGTGAAGGGCCTTCAGAAAATGGTCAGCACTGCTAGAGAGGAAGAAGATGGAGGAGGAAATGATGAAATTAGAGGAGTAATTGATAAAATGCCTGGACCAAACTGGAGCGGGGAAGTTCTGCTGGAGAATTGCAAATAGGGTAAAAAGGGGAAATAATGCAGGAGGAAGAAGAGGAGCTGAAATGGAGAGGAGATGAATGGAAGCAAGCAGGAGTAAGGGGTGGAACCTTAGTGCTGGGAGACTCAATACTAAGAGGAGTTAGGTGGGTAGCATGGGGAGGCACAGTCTCATTTGGTGGAGGCCATGCCAGGAATGACAGTGGAAAGGGTGGGTCAGTCTGTTCTGAAATATGCTAGAAGGGGTAGGGACAAGCCTCATTTAATTATACATCTTGGGACAAACGACCTGGCTGACAAGACAGTAGATACAGTCCAGAGGAGGTTTGAGGAACTAGCACAATTATGTGAGGGGGCAGGAAGATCAGTAACTTCTTCAGAGATACTTCCGGTGCCAAAGGCAAACACAACAAGAAAGCTGAGAATAGAGGAATTTAATGGATGGCTAGAACCTGGTGTTGCGCTAAAGGGTATGGGCTGTTGGGGGTGTGGGGAGGGACCTGAGAGAACAGTAGTCTCTTTGCCAAGGACAGACTACACTTGAGTGAGGAAGGAAAGAAAGTTTTGAAACAGAGGATGGAGGAGTACATAGAGGAAGTTGGGAATTTAAACTAGGAGTGGGGGGTGGCAGTTGGGGAAGAGATATGCAGAGACCACAGGTTGAGAAACCATATGAGTTTACCCACCATAACAGTGACAAAGGACAAATGGCAAGTACTGTTGGTGATGCTAGGAAAGGAGGGCAGGATGGGAGGGGGGAAGGGTGGAAGGTGGTTACCCTTAATGCTAGGAGCCTTGGGAGGAAAACTGCAGAGTAACAGGTTCTCATGGCAGAGGGAGAGGTGGACATTGCAGCCATCATGGAAACATGGGCCGCCCAATACAATGACTGGGACCTGTCTGTACCAGGGTACAAGTTATTTCGTAGGGACAGGGTGATTGAGAAAGGAGGGGGGTGGCACTATATGTGAAGGAAGGACTGAAGTGTGTAAGGGAGGAAGGGGAGGAGGGTAGTACGGAGTCACTTTGGATGCAAATCCAGGATTCCAAGAATAGGATTCTTAGAAAGGGAGTGATGTACAGGCCACCATCTCTGATGAAGGAGTTAGACAGGGAACTAGCAGGACAGATCAGGAGGACCTGTGAGAAGGGTAGTGTGGTGATTGTGGGTGACTTCAACATGTTAGGAGTGGACTGGAGCACCCCAACAACCAGGAATAGAAGGGAGCAGGTACCGCTGGATGCCATCCAGTACAGCTTCCTGCTGCAAATGGTCAGTGAACCAACCAGGTTAGGGAATACCCTTGACCTTGTGCTGGCAAATGGGGACTTTGTGAGAGAACTTACAGTGGAGGAACCACTGTCAGGGAGTGACCACCACTCAGTATGGTTCACATTGGATATGAGCAAGGAAGTAGTGGAATCTGGCACAATAGTGCTGAACTTCAGGAGGGCCAACTTTGGGAGGATGGGGGAATGGTAAAAGGGTACCTGGCCAGAATTCAATCTCATATGGACACTAACCAGAGGTGGGAGCTCATAAAACTGAGGATAGTGGAGGCAACCAAAACCTGTTGCAAGGCCTAGAGCAAGAAGGCTAGGGCTAAGAAACCAATCTGGTTGAGCAAGGACGTCATGGAAAAGGTAAGGAGGAAAAGAGCGGCTTTTAGGAAGTACAAGAAAACAGGAAGGGGGGAGGACAGGGAGGAGCACTTGACCGAATCAAAGGAGGTGACGAGGGCAGTAAGGGGAGCCAAAGCATCTATGGAACTCAGGCTGGCACAAGGCATTAAGAAGGGGGAGAAGGACTTCATTAAGTACATCAGGGAGAAAAGGAGTTGTAAGGACCACATAGTAAGGATTAGGAAGGAGGGGGGTTGGGTGGAAGCAGGGTGCGATAAGGCAGAAGCACTAAATGAGTACTTCTGCTCAGTATTTACTAAAGAAAAGAGAGGGTGACACCCAAGGTGGGAGAAATGGCAGAAGCAAGGTGGGAAGTGGTGACAGATGGGGAAATCATGGACAGCAGAGTTCGAGAGGGTTTGAAGGCACTGAGGGTGGACAAGGTGCCAGGCCCAGATGGCATCCACCCCAGGGTACTGAAGGAGCTGGCAGTGGTCCTTGCAGGACCTTTGGCAGACCTATTTAATGCCTTACTACATTCGGTGTGTGTACCTCAGGACTGGAGGATGGCTCATGTGGTGCCCCTCCACAAGAGTGGCCCCAAGGATGAACTGGGAAACTACAGACCAGTGAGCCTCACATCCATCGTGGGTAAGCTAATGGAGACTATCCTGAAGGAGAGGCTGGTGGCCCTCCTAGAGGCCAAAGGACTACAGGACAGCAGACAGCATGGCTTCACATGTGGTAGATCCTGCCAAACCAACCTGGTCAAGTTCTATGACTGGGTAACTAGGCAACTGGACATGCAGTGGATGTCCTGTATCTGGACTTCAGTAAGGCATTCGACTCAGTGCCACATGGAAGGCTGGGAAGGAAGTTGGTAGGCACAGGGGTGGGTGCAAAGCTGGTGAGATGGGTAGGAAACTGGCTTCAGGGAAGGCAACAGAGGGTGGTGGTGGGTGGGGAACTCTCACACCCAAGGGCAATGATGAGCGGTGTTCCACAGGGCTCGGTGTTGGGACCAGTGTTGTTTGGGATATTCATTGCAGGCATATCATGGGACATCAAGAGCAAGATCAGTCTGTTTGCTGATGGTACCAAGTTAGGCGCGGTGGTGGATGACCTAGGGGGATGGTAGGAGTTGCAGGATGATCTGGCAAAGCTTGGAACCTGGTCAGACACCTGGCAACTGGGCTTTAATGCCGAAAAGTGCAAGGTGCTGTATTTTGGGATGAAGAACCCAAGGAGGAGTTACCAGCTAGGGGGAGTGCAGCTAGCCCAGACAGAGGAGGAGAAGGATCTGGGTGTGCTCATTACAGGATCAATGAACAACTCAGCACAATGTAAGAAGGCAGCTGCAAAGGCCAACAAAATGCTGGGTTGTATTGCAAGGTATATCCTCTAGGAGGAGGAGGTGATTCTGCCACTGTATAGGTCATTATTTAGACCACCTGGGTACTGTGCTGAATCCGTATCTGAAAAGGGACATTAAGTTACTGGAGGGGGTGCAGTGCAGAGCGACAAATATGACCAAGGGGCTGGGGGACTTATCATATGAGAGGAGGTTGAAGGAGTTGAACATGTACTCGCTGGAGGAGAGGAGAGGAGAGACAGGGGTGACATGATTGAAACCTTTAAATACATGAAAGGAATAAACAAGACAGGTACAGAGGGGCTGTTCAAAGTAAGGGAGGGGAGGGACACCAGGGGCCATGATATGATACTGGAGCGAGGAAGGTTCAGGAGGGAGATGAGGTGACACTTTTTTACAGAGAGGGTGGTGGCTGGGTGGAATGCATTACCTGCTGAAGTGGTATGCAGAAGAACAGTGGACTGCTTCAAATGAGGATGGGACAGGACAAGGGGGAGGGTCAATGAAGGGGAAGGGTGGAAGGGAGGGGCAGCTGCAGAATAAGGGGTGCTTGCTGCACATTCGAGCAGACTTGATAGACCTCTAGGCCTTTATCTGCTACCAAATTTCATATGTTTGTATGTTCCTATCAGGTCATTTGTGGTCCTTACCACCAACTTTGGAAATCAGGACTCAGAGTAGCCCAAGGCTACCTAGACAATTATAGTCCTGTCATGGTATGCATAATTCAGGATTGGGGGGAGGTAGTAACAACAACAAAAAAGGAAAGGGACCTGGGGGTAATCATATCAGATGACCTTAAGGTTAGCAAGCAATGTGAGAAGGCAGTAGGGAGGGCTGGGGGTATACTGGGATGTATAGGGAGAGGCATCACCAGCAGAAAGCAAGAAGTTGTTATCCCTCTGTACAGACAGTTGGTGTGACTCCATCTGGAGTACTGCATCCAGTTCTGGAGACCCCATCTCTGCAAGAACATAGACAGGATAGAGGCAGTCCAGAGGAGGGCAACTAAAATGGTGCAGGGTCTGCAAGAGAAGCCATATGAGGAGAGACTAAAGGAGCTCAATATGTATACCCTTGAGGAAAGAAGGGAGAGGGGGGGGACATGATAGATACATTTAAGTACCTCAGTGGAATCAACAAAGTCCAAGAGGTATGCATCTTTCAGAAAAAGAGACATGCAATAACAAGGGGACACAATTTAAAGATAGGGGGAGCAGTTCAGGGGCAAAGTGAGGAAGTATTTTTTCACAGAGAGGGTAGTGGATGCATGGAATGGCCTTACTGAGGAGGTTGTGTAGTCTAAAACTGTGGGAGAATTCAAGAATGCATGGGACAGACAGAAGGCAATTATTGTGGGGGGTAGGAAGAAATAGGCTGTTGGTTAAGTAGGATCTGCGGCCTATCCTGTAGGTAGGGAAATGGGCAGACTAGATGGGCCTAGCGGTCATTATCTGCTGTCAACTTCTATGTTTCTATGTTTCAGCCCATTTAACAATGATCTGCCCCCAAATTTCTAGATCAGAAAATCACAAACAGCAATCTATGATGTGCAACAAAGTACTCCCTCCCTTGCTCTGAGAAAAATTAAAAGTGTATCCCTGGTACAGTTAAACAATCCATAAAGAAAATAACCTTACAGCATGTCAATACTCAGACACACCAATGACTCTGCAACTACAGTCAAGAACTAGATGTGCCAATTAGTTGTTGGTAAATTCTAAATTTACTTTAATGAATCTAACCCTATAATTGTGGGTTATCTATGTGTAACCCCCTTGTTCCCAGGGGTTACTAGAATCCCACTTAGAATCAGTGGCAGGCAGGGATGGCTAATTGTGAAATGTCAGTTAAATGGGTTTCATACTGTCACACTCTGTTTTCAGTCTCAGCTGAGCTGGAGTGATGATGTCAACTTAGAATTATCACAGCAGCATAAGCCACAATGGAATACTAGCTGCAGGGGTTAGCTGTGGAATGTTGGGTTAGAGTGAGTCAGTCTGAAGAAGGAGTCTGTGTGGAGGGTCTGGAGAGTGAGGAGTGCTGCAGAATGCAGCTCCTCAGATCAAGTTCTGAAAGACAGCTACCTCAGGAGAAGGGGTTGTGTGTTCTCACCCTAGAGAAGAACACAGAAGACCAGTGAAGGAAGTGGTAGAGACCGTTCCTAGAAGGTTTTCCAGTGCCCCATCCCCGGAGGGATGAGGGAGAATTCCAGGATTTAGGGGCAATACCCTGGCCCAGCATAGAGAGTGGTGAAGCTGCCAACAGTAGATTTGTTTGTTCTGTGAGTACCTGAGACTGTGAGTGGGAAAAAGCCCTGGGTCATCTGCATTCTCTAGTAAGTTTTTCTCTGACAAAGGGACTCTGTTTCACTAAGACTGTGTTTCAATTAAAAGTGTCTGCCTACTGTGGGGTCCAAGGGAGACTAGCCAAGTACAAACCTTTTAAGACTGTCAGAAGTAAAAGCATCTGCTAAACTGGTGGTCTAGAGTAAAAACATAGCCATATACAGAACTTTTAATTTTGTGACACCTCTGAGGTATGAGATGTAGAATGTTAAATGTGAAAGACATTTCAAGACAGCATCTACAAGAGAGTGTTTCAGAGAAAGGTGTTGTAACCAGATGAATGGCAGAGTATAAATTTGGAAGCAAGAGAGGGGAACCCCCCCAGAGTAACCATGTTTACCTCTCCGGGTTCAGTTTGGACACCTTTGATTTCCCTCAGTGCACTTGGCCAGTGCCTGAGGAAAACACCCAGATGAGGGATTTTGGATTTCCAGTGAGCCAGGATGTGCTCATGGGTGGCTGAAGGAGCCACCAGTAATTCCTCATGCAACATGACAAAGTGTCCCAGTACTGGCCGTGGGTGCCAAGTCAAGGGAAGTGTACCAGTTTGGGCCATGTGCGTGCCATTCCATTCAGAACCTGAGGGTTTGCTGTGTTTGTGCTCTGTACCTCAATAATCTGTAATACCGGTGGGAGTAGTCCTATGGGGGTCCATCTTCACTTTGTTTTTTTCTCTGTGTATGTCAACAAAAGCCACACTCTAGAATCCCAACCTGGTTTGGACAGTACAGTTATTGCTTCCAGTGTCTAGATTTACTTGGGTGTCCCTGACCAGAAGTACAAACCTAGCATAATGCTGAGCAAATGTTTTCTCCCAGGAACCCAGGTTGATTGCCATGTTAAATGGTCTCCCAGGTGTGAGCCAGGTAGTTGCCACACTTGGTTTGCCTGTCTAAGGATGGCAGGCTATGAAGTAGAAGTATGCGTCAGCAGAACATGTTCGTAGTGACTACCTCCATCCCTCTTGGTGGCGCCATGGTTTGAGAGGAGCAGCCCTGCTAGTTGAACAAGGGGGTCCGGTAGGAGGAGCTTACAAAATGGAGGCACCGCTGAGGATTTGTTTAGAATGTGGGAGAGAACAAGAGATGTTTGCTTAGGTTGTGGCTAGCGTTTTGTCTGTCTGGTAGTTGGTAGCCCAAAACACTGGAAGTTTTGAGCATAAGGGATTTACCCAAAGTAGTGCCATCCATATGTGCTGCTGTGTGCCTGCTGTTCATGTGCTGCTGTGATTGTGCCAATGTTTACCAAGAAGCTGTAAAGCCAGATTGTGTGTGCCTCTTGTTCTGCATCAAAAAGAGCATTTGCCAGCTTTAATTTTTAAGTTGTGACAAGAAAAAGTATGGAGAACTGTGGGAAACAAAGAGATATTTGTGCCCTGAAGTTTAAAATGCTTCCTGTGTGGACTGGGGGAGTCACTAGAGAAATTGCCATAAAAAATGGTTAAAATGGTGCTCCTGCCATGAAGTTACAGTTGGAAAGAAAAAAAGTTGTTTTGCAGTTTAACTTTTGCCTGCTCAACGATGGCCGTGGAAGAGAAGAGCACGAGAAGAGAGAGAGAGGCTCATTTGCATAGCGCCGAGTGATTGGTAAGACTGCAATTAGTCCGGCCCCCAAGTCAGCCTCACAGTGCTGCCCAGTGTTCAAGAGGGAGAGAGCGAGTAGTGTGAGAGCTGGTTAGCCAGGAGAAGTGTTGCGGTGACTGCAAACATTCTTAAAGTAAAAACAACAGACTTTTCTGTACTAAATCAGGCTCAACTCATATTCCGATTGACTGGGGAGAAAGCATGGTGTTCAAAGGGACAGTTGGCAAGACCACCAGCCCGTTTCAACCCAGAGGCCTCCAGGATCAGCTGTAGGCTGAAATTTCCATAGAAAAGACAGTTACTGATTCAGTGAGTACCATTCAGCAATACTGAGCTCAAACTGTGTGTGATTTTTCTAAAGCCAGCTGGAGCTGTGTGTAAACAGTGTGATTGTTTTTGCAAAGAACTGTGTAAAGTAAATCAAACCCAAGCAAGAATTCTGAGCATTAGACTGTAAGCATGTATTATGGATTCAGCAACAGTGTAATTTTCTGAGCAAAATGAGAGACTGTGAGTTGTATGAGAGGCTGAAACAAACAGGCAATCCTGTTCTAGAAATACTGTGGCTTTAGTGACTTTAAGTGAGTAAAAGTGATTGAAAGCTGATGTAAAGTCCTGGAAAATCATATAGATGTGCTGATGAAGAAAAACAATGCAGTCTATGCAATCTAAGTAAAATTTCTCAGTATGCAGAAAATCGGATATGTAGTGGCTTGAGTCAGATACAGAATGTTGATGTGTCAGGAGTGCTGCCGCCACCATTACAGGGTGGGGTAATAATGTAAACACAGCAGCAGGGAGACATTTTGTAAGACTGTTCAAAGTAAAGTGAACTCAGTGATAACAGTGAACTTTGTGTGTTTTTCTGCAGTCATGGCTTCAGGAGCATCCCGTTACCCAGATCATGCCCAGGCTGTGATAGTGGAAGAGGTTAACAAGCTGAAGGAAATAGAGAAATGTTTCCACAGTGGATGTTTGCCTCCTCATGTTGCGATTCCTGGATACCCTGTGAGAGTATGCATAATGTGCCTCATGGCTGGAAGGAACGTTTTCATGATTCCTCACTGTTTCAGGGTGCTTAGAGAAGCAAGGCCTAAAAAGTGCACCCAAGATTCATTTGGCTCCATGTGGACAAAGCGTCAAGATCCTGCAAGTAGCAGCACACAGCACCAGATGGAACCTGTTGGGGGAGGCCCAGCAGAGTCTAGCAAAAGGAAGAGGGTCTGGATGTACTGATAGAGTAGAATCCTTGTGATGTCTCCATGCCTGTGTCACAGACGGACAGTGCAGAGGGAGAATCAGTGGATTTGTGGAGATAGGGTCCAAGTCCTAGCCTCTTTGGAGAGGATGAGGTTTGAGTGACCCTAGATTGGGAGGTGTCTACCTCTGCATCCAGTGAAAAGTGGACAGTCTCAGGAGTGAGAATGACTGCTTACTCCTGGGCCCAGGTCCTAAGTGAGGAAGAGGAGGGAGCTATATATCCTTATGATGAAGATGCTAGTCCACAGCCTTGGGCTCTTGCCTCAGAGGAACCAGAGGAAGAAGTTGGTGACTCCACAGCCCTTCCCCCAGAAGGAAGGGTCAGGGACCCATTCTATGTAGTATTGAGTATGTGATACTGGCAGAACCAGGATGGTGGTCTTGATCTGACCAAGAGTAGTAAGGAGGAAAGACTGGTTCGTAGGAAGACACATGAGATCTATGGGATGTCCTTTCCTACCTTTCCTCAGAGATTCTATGAAGAGATTGAGAAAAACATGAAAGCCAGGCTAGTGGAAGGAGCAACTAAAAACTTGCATCTAGGAGCAACTCGATATGTCAGAGACAAAGTGGTCAAAGACAAACTCCAGTTCTGGAAGTTGGGCAGGCCACTGTACAATTTGTGGACAAAAAGGGAAACAAGACTTTCTAAAATGTGAATTATGAGCACCCAGATGGGGTAATAATTCTTGCGCCTGACTCATCATGGTACTATCCTCAATGTAACCAGCCTCCTGCAAATGTGCCCATGCCTACCAAGTGGAAAGCAGAGCAGTGGTAGCCAGTGCTGCCATCCAGCCATTGCCGTACCAATGTTGTTCCACCAGTCTGGTGTTTCAGGATCAAAGCTGCATCCAGATTCATCAGCCTTGCAGTGGGTCTTCCAGTTCCATCATCCCACCTTCCAGATGACTTCAACCCAGCTGTTTCCTGATTCATCACCTGGGATTTTGGATGACTTCAGTCCAGCTGTTCTCCTGTTCCAAGGTTCCATCTCCTAGCTGACATCAGGCAGAGATGACATCATCTCAGCAGTTTTCAGACATCCATTCTGTCATTTCTGGAAGATTTCCACCCAGCTGTATCTGAAAAATGCTGACAGGGAGAGTCTGCAGCTGGAGATCCAGGTGCTGTTTCATTTTTCATTCTTCAAGGGGCTGGTAAGTCATGACTTTTATTACTTTATTAACATTGCAATACACATCCTTCACCTGACAGACTACAGACTGTTGAACTGTCCACAGAGACTCTCCCCTTTGGGACTATAGTACATCAAGAACTGTGCTTCACCAGGCTCCAGCCCAGGAGAGACTCTTTCATGAACCTTGCCTTCGGGCACTGTTGTCACTAGTTGGGACAGTTAGGGCACACCACCCCCAAAAGGTGTATTGTGTATAATGTTCATGTTTTTCTACCATTTTCTACTGTTTTCTACTTTTTCTAAAAAATATCTTGGGGATTCTCCAGTGTTTTGATGGTAAGGATTATGGTCATGTACTGTGTTTGCAGATATGGGGTGTGTTTTTGTCTTTTCTCTTTCAGGTGGATCCTGATGAAGACAGAAGAGAAGACAAGAAGAGGATTGGAGGGACTCATCGAAGTTCCTCATGTGTTTTAAAGTGTTGTTTTTAAAGTACTCTGTAGTTGTTAACATGTGTTAACTTTTCCTTCCACAGGTGTAGTTGTGGGGGAGTGTGGGAGTGTAATACTTGGGTATAGTGGTAGCTCCGGTGTGTGGTTTGCAGGTGTCCAGGGATGGGGAGGTTCCCCTGTTTTAGGTAGTTTTATTTTGGTCAGATAGGTTTTCCCTAGAGGGCTAGGGAGATAGACAGGCTGGTGGTCCTGACCTGCAGTAGGGGCCGCAGTGCTGGTCTATTAGGCCTATGTGCTGGACAGTTCTTCCAGGCCCACTGGTTTCCATAGTGAGATCACAGTAAGATCACAGTGTAGGGGCTGATGCATCAGCCAATGGCCTCTGGGCACTTAGTGTTGTCTGTCTGTCTGTGCCTGGCACATGGTAGAGGAGAAGGTAGCACTACCTCCCCATAGTCAACAGATAGGGTAGAATGGCTTGGTGCTAGGTAGGTAATGACAGCGGACAGTCATTTTCCTGGACGAGGGTGGGTGTAACCCCCTTGTTCACAGGGATTACTAGACTCCCACTTAGAATCAGTGGCAGGCAGGAAAGGCTAATTGTGGAATACCAATTAAATGGGTTTCACACTGTCAAACTGTTTTCAGTCTCAGATGAGCTGGAGTGATGATGTCACCTTAGAATTCTCACAGCAGCATAAGCCACAAATGGAATGCTAGCTGCAGGGTTTAGCAGTAGAATGCTGGGTTAGAGTGAGTCAGTCTGAAGAAGGAGTCTGTGTGGAGAGTCTGGAGAGTGAGGAGTGCTGCAGAGTGCAGCTCCTCAGACTGAGCTCTGAAGGAGAACTACCTCAGGAGAAGGGGTTGTGTGTTCTCACCCTAGAGAAGAACACAGATGACCAGTGAACAAAGTTGTAGAGACCATTCCTAGAAGGTTTTCCAGTACCCCATCCCTGGAGGGATGGGGAGGGGAATTCCAGGATTCAAGGGCAATCCCTTGGTCCAGCTTGGAGAGTGGTGAAGCTGCCTAGATTCATTTGCTCTGTGAGTACCTGAGCCTGTGTGTGGGAAAAAGCCCTGGGGCACCTGCATTCCTGTGGTGAGTTTTTCTCTTACATAGGGACTCTGTTTCACCAAGACTGTGTTTCGAGTAAAAGTGCCTGTCTACTGTGGGGTCCGAGGCAGACTAGCCAAGTAGAAAACTATTAAGACTGTGTCTGAAGTAAAAGCATCTGCTAGAGTGGGGGTCTAGAGTAAAGACAAGCCATATACAGAACTTTTAATTTCATGACACCTCCGAGGTGTGAGATGTAGAATGTTAAATGGCAAGACTTTTCAAAAGAGCATCTACAAGAGAGTGTTTCAGTGAAAGGTGTTGTAACCAGATGAATGGCAGAGTATAACTTTGGAAGCAAAAGGTGGGAGACCCTCCATCTGCAGTAACCATGTTTACCTCTCCAGGTTTAGTTTGGGCATCTTTGTTTTCCCTCAGTGCGCTTGGCCAGTGCCTGAGGAAAACACCCTGATGTGGGAGTTTGGATTTCCAATGAGCCAGGATGTGCTTGTGGGTAGTCAAGGGAGCCACCAGTAATTCCTCTAGCAATTTGAGAAAGTGTCTCAGTACTGGCCATGGGTGCAAAGTCAAGGGAAGTGTACCAGTTCGGGCCATGTGTGTCATTCCATTCAGAACCTGAGGGTTCACTATGTTTGTGCTCTGTACCTCAGTAAGCTGCTTTACCAGTGGGAGTAGCCCTGTGGGGGTTTATCTTCACTTTGTTTATTCTCTTTGTATGTGAATTAAAGCCACACTCTAGAATTCCAGCCTGGTTTGGACAGTACAGTTATTGCTTCCAGTGTCTGTATTTACTTGGGTGCCCCTGACCAGAAATACAAACCTAGCATAATGCTGAGCAAACATTTTCTCCCAGGGACCCAGGTTGATGGCCACGCTGAATGGTCTCCCAGGTGTGAGCCAGGTAGTTGCCACACTTGGTTTGCTTATCTAAGAATGGCTGGCTGCAAAGTAGAAGTATGGGTCAACAGAACATGTTCATAGTGACTACTCCATCCCTCTCAATAGTGCCATGGTTTGAGAGGAGCAGCTCTACTATTTGAACAAGGGGAGGCCAGTGGGGGAGGTTACATATGCAATTACTCACAATTGTTCACTAATTAAACATCCTTGATATCTTCTGTCTGGAGTAGATTAAATTCCTAAGCTGCTAAACACAACTCTACCCACATATTTCAGCAATTAAAATGGACATTACAATAATAGAACAGGATTAAGTATGCCACATTTATATTGTGAACTTCCACCACAATGCCAGCAGTTTCCTTATATATAAATCTATAATACCCATGCCATATAAAATAGTGATGTAATAATAATAATAATTTTTATTTATAAGGTGCCTTTTGAGTCTCAAGGAGCCATACATAATAACAATTAAAACAGTTAACATCATTAAAAATACAGCCAGACCAAACAATTAAAACAATCAATATTCTAGAAATACAGTTTCCCACAGAAAGGTCTTCAGACCCCTCTTAAAACCCTCCACAGAAGTGCACTCCCGTAACAGACGGGGTAGAGAGTTCCAAAGGGTGGAGGCAACATGCAAGAAAGCCCAAGTGCCAGAAGATTTCAAATTCATCCTTGGAACCTCTAGCAACCCCTTGTCGGCCAAGTGGAGAGATCGATCAGGGCGATAGGGAACAAGAAGTTCTTTCAGATAGACTGGGCCCAGATCATGTGGGGCTTTAAAAGTCAGCAAGCCGACTTTAAAGGTGATCCACCACTGAATTGGCAGCCAGTGCAGCTTGCGCAGCACCAGAGTAATATGACAGGATCTTCTAGAACCCGTCAAAAGCCAAGCTGCAGCATTCTGTACTAGCTGCAGGCAATGAATTTCAACCACAGAAAGCGCTAGATAAAGGGAGTTGCAATAATCCTTGTGCAAGGGCACTAAAGCATGGTTTAAAGAAGGCA
Source organism: Neoceratodus forsteri (assembly GCA_016271365.2). Lineage (NCBI taxonomy): Eukaryota > Metazoa > Chordata > Ceratodontiformes > Ceratodontidae > Neoceratodus > Neoceratodus forsteri. The sequence goes on along the minus strand of CM057449.1, from coordinate 4,452,566 downwards.
GGTCTGCAGACAGAACAAGGTGCCGAACCCTGGTGATGTTCCTAAGATGATAAAAGGAAGTCTTGATGACTGCTGACACCTATGAATGCAGTGTCAACCTATCATCAAGAACTACCCCCAGGTTCTGCACCTGTTCAGAGGTCAGGAGAGAAACACCACCAAGAGAAATTCTGGAAGATGCAACACCGCCCAACCCCACTATCTGACAGCCCGGGTCCACAACCAGTACCTCAGTCTTATCAGAGTTCAACCTCAGCCAGCTGGAATCGATCCACTCCTGGATTTCTCTTAGACAGCTATTAAAGACTGAGAGAACTTCCTCCTGGTCGGGGCCAAAAGAAAGATAGAGCTGGGTATCATCTGCATAACAGTGAAACCTCAGCCCATACTTTCTTACAATGTCTGTGATGGGTAGCATATACACCACAAATAACATGGGTGACAATACTGAACCCTGAGGTACCCCACACAACAAAGCCATGGAATCCGATGAAAAAACCCTGGACACAACCCTTTGTGATCTCCCAGTGAGGAATGAAATAAACCATCTTAAGACGGTTCCATATATTCCACAAAGCAGCCTCAGGTGTTCTATCAACACCATGTGATCTACGGTGTCAAACACTGAAGAAAGGTCGAGGAGAACCAAGATAGAATGGCTCTTCCAATCTCTAGCCATCAAGAGACCATTGAGCACCCAAACCAGCGCTGTCTCGGTACTATGTCTTTTACAAAATCCAGATTGGAGAGGTTCATAGATTTCGTGGATGTCAAATGGTCCTTCAGTTGTGCAGCCACTACTTTCTCAATCACCTTCCCAACAAAGGGAAGGTTAGAGATAGGTCTGTAGTTTTCAAGACAGTCAGAGTCCAAGATAGCTTTCTTCAAGAGGGGTGTCACCACCACCTTTTTAAGGGAGCTAGGAAACTCACCAGATTCCAAAGAGCACCTGACTATCTGCACAAGGACAGGACCGATGATGTCAATACAACCCAAAATTAGGGAGGTCAGTCCAGGGTATAAACTACTACATGTAGGATGCATATGCTGGGTGATCCTCATGACATCCATGAACTCCAGCTGACTGAAGGAGCTCCAAGAAAACCAAGGCACCATGATCTCACACTGGTCCACGGCTGCTACCCTAGAGTGTGATGGCAGCAGTTCCTTCCTAATGTCTGCCACCTTATTTGCAAAGAACTGAGCAAGCTCATCACACTCCAGTTGCAAAAAAGCTTTCCAAACTTGCAGACAGGCTGAGTTGCACAGTCTGTCCACAGTTTGAAACAGCTGGACTGGTCAATTCTGAGCAACCACAATCTCCCTGGACAGGAATTCTGCCTTCTTACGGGTGATAGCAGATTGACAGACCAAATAATGATCCATCAATCTAAGGTGGTCAGCATCAAGGGTGGACTTTTGCGAGCAATGCTCTAACCTTTGCCCCTGTCTCCGCATCTCCCTCAATGTCCCATCAAACCAAGGGGGCTTGGGGTGAAGGGAGAGGGGGCAAACACAAACTGGAGCAATAGAATCCAGTGCCCCCACCACAGCTGTGTTATAAGCCAACACGAGGGTCTCTGGATCACTGCTTGCCAACATGGGAGATGAGAGGTCAAGCACTGCCATAACCCCTTGGGAATCAATATCCCGCAAAGGGCATACCTAACCAGCTCCACAGGGGCAGGCCTTTGGGGGGGTGCAAAAACTAAACCCCACTGTGTAATGGTCTGACCACCCGACAGGTTCCACCCCCACATTGAATGCCTCGACCCCAAGGAAGAAGATCAGGTCCAAAGAGTGTCCAAATTTATGTGTAGCAGAGGAAACCACCTGTGCAAGACCCAGCGTTGTCATTAGCTGGAGGAAGTGTTGACCAAATTGTGAGAGTTCGTCGTTGACCCAGGTGTTAAAGTTGCCCAGAACCATCAATCTAGGTGACTCAAATGCCATATCGACAATGAAGTCTGCCACTTCCTGAAGGAATTGCTTCTCATCACCGAGTGGATGGTAAATGAGAGCAATTCGAAAGCCTACACCTGCTACTACTATACACTCGAAGGACTTAACCCCCCCCACTAGGACCTTTGTGAGGCCAAATTCAGTCTTGAAACAGACCGCAACCCCCCTCCCTGTGATCCAATCTTGGACGGTGTAACACCGAGTACCCAGCTGGAGTCATAGTCTCCAAAATGGGGCCAGAATTATCATCCAGCCAGTTCTCAGTAATGCAAGCCAGTTCCACCGTACCAACAAGATCAGCAATAATTGAGGTCTTGGCTTTAATGAACCTGGCATTGTACAACACTGTCCGAGTTGGACGAACCTCACGGGCCGCTCAGGCCATCTGCCCACCATAATCGGTGGTGCCCTTGGGTATGGGCACCAGACATGGAAAACCACAATCTGGATTCCATTTCACCCCAGGGCACCTTCTGGACCCAACCACCCCAATACGATGGCCCCCTCCATCATCCTCCCCTGTATGTGTGTATGTGTAGAAGTGCCCACCAAAGTAAACCATTTTAAATGGTTCTATTACATACCCCTGTATCAAATACTTTTTCCCTTTAGGCTAATTAGATAAATTAATTACAGGGCTGCAAAGCAAATCATTGTATGAGTCAGTAACGAGTCAACTCTGCAAAGTTATCATTTCCCTCAAAAGGTAATAAATATATAAATGAGGAAAGATTTTACTCAGTAAAGTGCCTATGGATAAAGAAAGTGTAACTCAAACAGCAACAAAAAATAAGGCCAGACAGCACCCAGAATCTCTATGTCAGTTCTACAAAAAATACAAAAATGCAAACTGCACTTGGACCTTCACTGAAGTTCTCTCAAAAGAGACAGTTCTCTGCTCACAGGTCCATTAAGCTCCAAAACCACTGGTAAGAGTAATCTCAACCATCCAAATTCACTATAGCAAAAGGCCCTGTCATCTGGGAACTGCTTCCTAGGGCCAAAAGTGCCTTAGGTAGTAGCTTATACAGCAGCCTCTGCCCCAAGCATCAGCCGCATAAAACAGTTACAAGAGTACCTTAGGGGAAGAGGAAACTGCCTTGAAATTTGCTTCCAATAAAAAGTATTATCAGGAAAACCAGAAGAAAACTTTGGCAAACATGAGCAGACTTATCTTCATTTTGGGCTTCATAACTAAGGGTTCATGGTGTCTGTAGAGAAACCCGAGCATTTACTGCTCGCAGAAATAAATCAAACTCTCCAAAGGTCTCTGGCAGTTTTTCCCTCACTCTCTCTCTCTCTCATCTGGGCACCTTCAACTTCAACAGCCATTTCAACCTTCAAAGTAAAAAGAAGGTACTCCACTAAGCCCCATACAACTAGGTGACAAAAAAGGCAAATATCATATGACCCCCAGGCAGCGATGGCCAACCTTTTAAAGGGCTTCAAAAGCCTGTCAGCACAACTGTGCATCCATAAATACTGGTGTGGTTTGCCATAATTTTCTCCAGATTCCTCCTCATTTCAGTGCTGCTTTCCTCATCACAATATTAACAGCGTCTTGAGAGCTGAATAACAGTAACAATAAAAAATGAAACCCGGGACCCCTGCAATGGCCGTAACATGGAAACCTAAGCATAGCCAACCAGCACTCTTTTTCAGTACTCGATGCACAGTAGCATTACAAATCAAGGTAACATGCATAGACTAAAATGATACCTTGTACATAAATAGCCTTCATTTCATTCACTTAATATAGTCTTTTCTGTATAAAAGTCACAAAAAGATGCTAGTAACCACTAGGCTGCAAAAGCTGTGAAGAACAGAGCACTGTGGTGGCCACCTTCCCAGTAGAAAGCAGAAGGAAACAGGGAAGGCAGTCAGGATAGCAAAGGCCCAAACTAAGGAAAAAATAGTCAATTCAGTTAAGAAGGGGGATAAACAGGCTTTAAAAACATACCTGTGGATTCGAGCTTTCTGTGAATGAATGACTTTTATACTGGAATATTTGTTTTATATCTTTTATGATTGGATATTTGATGTGTTCTTTTAAATCTGTAAGGTGCCTTGATATTCTGAAAGGCACTATAGAAATAAAGTTACTATTATTATTATAAAACTCTTTCTAGGTACATCAAGGAATGAAGTAAGACCAAGGGAGAGAGAGTGAGGCTTAATAAAGGGGAGAAAGCTGGGCAGAGGTGACTGTGAAAAGGCAGAGATACTGAATGAATATTTTTGCTCAGTATTCACAAAAGAAGAGGGGGAGGTACCTAAACCAAACATTAAAATCACTCTTGACAGGGGGGGGTCGATACCAGTCCATTCACAAAAGAAAGGGTCATGAAGAAACTACTAAAACTCAAAGTGGACAAAGCAATGGGGCCTGATGGGTCTCACCCCAGAATTCTAAAAGAACTAAGTTGAGAACTAGTGACACCACTGACTACCCTTCTTAACAAATCATGGGAGGATGGTGTGGTACTGGAGAACTGGAGGAGGGTGGATGTGATTCCTCTTAACAAATGTAGGAGCAAGGCAGAGGCAGGAAACTACAGACCTGTTAGCTTGACCTCAATAGTAGGGAAAATGATGAAATCACTTCTGAAGGAAAGACTTGTTTAGTACCTAGAGGCCAGTGAGGCACAGGACCCAAGGCAGCATGGATTCAAAACAGGAAGGTCATAGCAGACAAATCTAATAGATTTCTTTGGCAGGGAACTGAAGTAATAGACCAGGGAGGGGCTTTGTATATGGCCTACCTAGACTTTAGCAAGGCATCTGACACAGTCCCACACAAAAGATAGTAAATAAGTTAGCCAGCCTGGCAGTGGGTCCAAGGTGGTATCCTGGGTAACAAGTTGGATGGACAACAGGACCTAGAGGGTAATAATAAACAGAGTACACTCTGAAGAAAGGGAGGTTACTAGTGGGGTACCACAGGGTCAGTATTGGGACCAGTCCTCTTTAACGTCTTTATAGGAGGCATTGTAGATGGCCTGGAAGGAAAAGTATGCCCCTTTGCAGATGACACAAAGATCTGTAACAGGGTTGATGCACAAGAAGGGGTGCAAAGGATGAGAAGGGACTTGTCAAAATTGGAGGACTGGTCAAAAATATGGCAACTTAGATTCAATGCAAAAAACTGCAAAGTAATGCATCAGGGAAATAAAAACAAAGGGGAAGAGTAAACAATGGGGGGGAGGTAATAACAACAACACAAATAGAAATGGGTTATATCAGATGACCTTAAGGTAGATAAGCAATGTGAGAAGGCAGTACGGAGGCTGGGGGGATACTAAGATGTATAGGGACAGGCATTACCAGTAGAAAACAAGACATTGTTATCCCTCTGTACAGACAGTTGGTGAGACCCCATCTGGAGTACTGCATACAGTTCTGGAGTCCCATCTCCACAGGTGCATAGACAGGATGGAGACAGTCCAGAGAAGGGCAACTAACATGATGCAGGGTCTGCAACAGAAGCCATACAAACAGAGACTAAAAGTGCTTAATATGTATACTCTTGAGGAAAGGTGGGAGATAGGGTACATGATAGAAACTTTCAAGCACCTCAAGAGAATCAACAAAGTCCAAGGTGAGAGCACCTTTCAGAAAAAGAGATGTACAAGAACAAGGGGGGAGGATTTGAAGATAGAGTGGGGACAGCTCAGGGCAACAGGAGGAAGTACTTTTTCACACTGAGGGTGGTGGATGAATGGAACTGCCTTCCTGAGGAGGTTGTGGGGTCAAACACAGTGGGGGAATTCAAGAATGCATGGGGTAGAAATAAGGCAATTTTAGTGAGGGGTAGGAGGAAGTAGGGTGTTGGGTAACTGGAATCTGCAGCTTATCCAAAATTTAGGAAATGGGCAGACTAGGTGGGCCAAGTGGTCCTTATCTGCCGTCAAAGTCTATATTTCTGTGTTTCTATGAGGAGTGTAAGAATCCAGACAAAAATGTGAATGTACAGTACACAGCATAGAAAGCATCCAGAAAACCCAAATCAGCAATTCTGCCAATATTTTTCATAACCATAGCAGAAATTACCTTTTTGCAATAAGGTTTCTTGTTGCACTGCTGCTTTAAGAGGCTGGCTGTAGTCCGCTGACTTTGCAGTGTTATGTAGGTGTTCTCTAGTTGAGCCTGTATAAAGTGTACTGAGCCTGCATAAATATGTGCTGTACCTAAGTGCATATTTATGGGCCCATACCCACTGGTATGCTAGACATTGTATGTTGCGAGGTCTCTGGTGAAAGTAGGGATTGCATTCTAGCCAGACTCCATACAGTCACCCATTTCCAGACATATTGGGCTTACAGGGGATCCAACTGTAACCAGACTGCAGGCACCATTGCCTCTCACCTCTCTCCCCCCCTCCCCAGGCTCCCACCCTAACCCTGCCATTGTTTGCATTGTGACCTCTTAATGCTTTTTCCTCCTCTTCATCCACAGGCTGCTTCAGCTCAGTTCCCTGTCCTGATGTTGCTGAAAGAGCAGCTCACCAGCAGCCAGAGCAGCTGATGCAGGTACTGAACAGAGGATGCAGAGTGCTACACTCATTGGTAATATTGCTATTTCGCATTAGTTATGGCTCTCCTAAATCCCACAACACTAGTGACCTGTATACTGCTATCTCTCCTCATGCAGCTCCCAACTTCCCTATGTTCCCTATCCCTCGGAGCCTCCCTGTCAGTCCTTAATAACTTTACTTTCTCCAGTCAGCTTGTAACATCTAACAACTTCCCTATGTTCCCTATCCCCCGAAGCCTCCCTGTCAGTCCTTAATAACTTCACTTTCTCCACTCAGCTTGTAACATCTAACAACTAATCTAATCTCACCTGACTACTTACCCCCTAACCACTTTATTCACCTCGCTGCATCTGTCTATAATTATGAAGTCATTGTTTTATATTCTGGCTAATTCCTTAATGTTTTAATTTTTTTGTGTTTGTAAATGTCTTTATATGTATCGTGTATGAAACTGGGCAACTGTGAAAATGGGCTGTGCCCACAGACCTTTTTTCAGCATAAAATAAAAATTAAATGAAAATTAAATAAAAATTGCCTTTTGTACCACATGTATCTGCCTTCCCCCCTCACCAGCCATGAGCTATGGTACCTCTTCATTCTTGCTACTAACAGGGCAGGTGATGTTGAACTGAACCCTGGTCGATAAGTCCATCTTTCATACATTGACACCAACTGGAAGGACACAAAGGGACTTAGAGTTGTTCATCTAAATATTAGGAGTCTTCACTGTAACTTAACTGAACTAGAGGCTTGGATCGCACTGTAGCACCCTGATGTCCTTAACCTATCTGAGACATGGCTTAATCCTTCCACTCCTGATACAGTTTGCTCTCTAACTGTAACCTAATCAGATGCAAAAGGCTCACCTCAAAACGTGGTGGTGGTGGTGTACTATTTTTCAAATCTCACCTCAATCTCTTTGCTCTTCCTTCCCCTGCTCTTTCGCACTGTGAGTCTCTTTATGCTACCCTCCTTCTAGGAACAAAGAAACTGCAAATTGTGTGTGCCTAATACCTCCCCACAGGGGGGACCACTGGTATGAGTAAACTTTTCTCCCAGGGTACCTTGGCTGCTGGACATAATGAAGTTCTCATCCTTGGTGACCTAAACCTCAACTGGTTTGGTATATGCAACAAACCCCTTCACACTGCAGTTCATGGGACACAATCTCCACCAACTCATAACTGAACCCACTGGGGTCATGTCTATCTCCAAATCAAGTACCCTAATTGACAGGGCCCTAACAAATCTGATTGACAGAACAGCTACTGCTGTTACTCTCTCTGACGTCATAACCGATCACTCTCTGATTTATGGTATCTGGCATGCTAAGGCAAACCCCTGTCGCCCTCCTAAATACATTCCTTTCTGCAACTTTGCCAACCTAAACCAGACTCAGTTTCTGCATGATCTCTCCATGCTTGACTGGTCCTGCGTCCATACAATTGAAACGTTCAGCTAGCTCTTCACCATTTTATAAGTATATTTGGGGTGCTCCAGGACTTGCACACCCCCTTAATCTCCTGTAGAATCCATAGTACTCCAACTAGGTAGCTCCCGAGCAACCTCACACAAGTAACAGCCAAGGACAAAAACTGGGTGTGCTATAAGATCTCCGGTCTCCCTTCTGATTTATTCAGTTATAGGACACAAATATATGCTTGCAAAAGAAATATTCGCACAGCAAAGAGCTCCTTTTGCAAGTGACTATTGATTGATGCTGCAGGTGATTCATGGAAACTTTGGTCACACATTAAGTCCTTCCTTGGAGCCAAACATTCCCAAGAAAGTAACAATATAGTCCTAAATGGTGAGCACTGTAATAATCCAGCCACCATTGCAAATTCCTTTAACCACCATTTCTCAGACCTGCCTAAGTATACGTCTCCTTTCTTTTCCACACTGTCTCCAACCCCCACACTGAGAACAAATCCTTGCATACACACCCTCCTTTTAAGTTTCATGTTATAACCACGGTAGATGTCCTTGAACAGTTACATACCATCTCTGACTGCATTAAGTTGGTTCAGATGGACTTGAGTCTGGGATCCTGAATCTAGCTGCTACTTTTATTACCTCACCTTTGGCCAACATCTTCAATCTTTCCCAATGCCATAGCTCAGTCCCTAGCATCTAGAAGATTGCTAGAATCACCCCTGTCTATAAAAAGGGTGATTCCAAATCAATTTCAAACTATCAACCCATCGCCATGCTCTCAGTTATTAGCAAAATCATAGAGAAACTTGTTGCCCAACAAACTATCTCCTTCCTCCTTGATCACAGCCTCATCTCTGAATCCCAGCATGGTTTCCATAAAGGTCACAGCACTGCAACAGCCATCCTTAGATTCACAAATGACACCAAAATTGCCATGGACGATGGCCAGCTGACTGGTCCTTAAAGACCTAACTTAGGCATTTGGCCTGGTTGGCCACCCTCTTCTTCACATCAAACTACTGTCACTTGGTTTCTCCCAGGATGTTGTAGCTTGGTTCAGTCGTTATCTGTCAAACTGTAAACTAGTAGTGAAATTCATCTCCATCATCTCCAACCTCACTATCATAAATATTGGGCCTGCAATGTTCAACATCTTCATCAGTGACATCGGGGGAGGTATTAGTGGTAGATTAGCCCTCTTTGCAGATTATACAAAATTGGGAGGCACAATGGACAATGAAGAGTCTGTCTGAAATATTCAGGCCAACCTAAAAAAGCTTGAAACATGGTCCACAGAATGGCAACTGAACTTTAATGCAAAGAAATGTAAAGTGACGCACTTAGGCAAAAGTAACCCCAAGACTGTATATTAGCTAAATTGAGTCAAACTCATCAGTTCATCTGAAGAAAAGGGCCTGGGGGTGTTAATCTCAGAAACCCTCAAAGAAACCAATCAGTGTAACTGCATACAAAAAGGCCAGCATAATGTTGTGGTGCATCAGCAGAAGCTTCAACAGCAGAAACAGGAACATCCTCCTCCCTCTATACAGAACACTGGTGAGACCTCATATGGAGTACTGTGTCCAGTTTAGGGGACTGCACCTTAGGAAGGACATCAATAGACTGGAGCCAGTCCAAAGAAGAGCCACTAAGATGATATCAGGAGTACACAACCTGACGTACAATTAAAATCTGAAGGAGCTAAATATGTTTACGCTCGAGGCTAGAAGGGAGGGGAGGGAGGACATGATTAAGACTTTCAAGTATCTAGAAGGCATCAACAAGTTTCCCTACTCTGAATTGTTTAACGGGTCCAATAACACTAACAAGAGGCGACAAAACTGAAAGCTTAAAGGGGGTAGCTTTAGGTGGGATGTCAGGAAACCTTTTTTATGGAGCATGTGATAGTACCTTCAATAAGTTTGCCCTCAGAAGTGGTGGAGTCTAAAATGGTCACTACATTCAAATTAGGATGGGACAGCAATAACATGCAGCACAAGGGAGGGGGATGAGCATCGCAAAAATTCTAGATTTGTAAAATTGTAACAGACAGTTACTTGGCCAAATAGGGGTCCTGCAAACAAATGGGCAAATCTGAAGGACCATTGGTGTCCTTCTGCCGTCGCCTTTTCTATGTTTCAGTGTTTCTGTTGGAGTCCCTCAGGGCTCCATCCTTGACCTCTACTTTTCTGCTTTTCATTAATGATCTCTCTCAAAAAATCCCTGCAGTACTTGTTTGTCCTTGCTGTATGCAGATGACCTGGTTCTCTATTTCAGCTTGAGTAACATCTCTAAAATCAGCCACTCTCCATCATCTGACTTCCATCACATTCAGTCATGGATCTTCAACAATAAACTTGTTCTTAATATTGGTAAAACCCAGGCCATGCACTTTGTTTCTGCCTCAGAGCTGGCCAGGGGAGAATTGAAGTCTCTTGTGTGAATGGTCACTACTAGAACGTTTTAGCTCCTTCAAGAATTTTGACATTATGCTTGACGCCACCCTTGACTATGACCAACATATCTTTGCCACATGTAAATAAGTTAATGACAAAATCAGAATTGCCTGCAGAACTAGCTATGCCCTAACCCCCTCTGCCAGGATAGCCATTGCCCAGCCTATGTCTATGGCTTGGTCACATATGTTGGTTTTCCTAAAGCCACTCTTCACAAGTGGGACATGTCATACAACAATATTTGTTCTAGGAGCGTGGATATGTTGTTCATCCACACTGTCTGGCATTGTTCCTTTCCCCTTTAAATCTTGCTGGAAGTCTTCAAGCTGGCTCCTCCCACCCACCCGGGTGGTAATATACCTATCCGTATGGCGAGATCTTCCTTTCCGCTGGAAGATTCAGGTTCCCTCGTGCTTCTGCAGTGTTGAGGCCCTGGATTCGTTTCGACGGTTTTCACTACATCTTCTCGCTCTAAAACTCGTTAGAGTTTATGACTCTGATTCGGACATGGATGACAAGTCATCCCCCGGATTTCACCGGTGTCTTTGTGGACAGAAAATGTCGTGCACCGATTCCCCACCTCTCGTGCGTTTACTGCCTCGGTTCTATTCACGATACCTCGCAGTGCTTCATTTGCGCTTCCTTCCATCCCAACATCCTGGAAGATCGACAGGCGCGCCTGAAGCTGGGTAGACCGAAGCTCCGCAACCCACCGGTAAAATCCAAGGAGGCCAGGTGGGCGGTTTCCGCGGCTGCGGGATCTGCCGAGCAGCTCGAGCACATGGCGGCCTTCGAAGAAGAAGCCGCTCAAGCCTCGGCTAGCCGAGGTTTCTTCGTGCCGCTCAACCTGGGCTCTTCCTTCTCAGGATCCCTCGGGAATTGTGCCAGTCTCTCCCTACCAAGGGTGAGGCGCCCTCGGGCTCGCACTCTTCCCATTCAAAGAAAAAGGATCCAAAATCTTCTTCGAGTCGAAGAAGACGCTCCTGGGATCAAGAGCGTTCTGAAGTTTCGACTTGGGTTGAAATTGCCTCCTCGGCTGCTGGGTTTTTAGACCTTACGCCTACACCGGGCGAAGTAGCCGAGGAGTTGGCTGATCCGGCCGAGATTATTCTCGACCCGATTGAGCCAGTATCACCGACTCCCGTCGATGATTCTTTGGAGAGAACGCCGATTCTCTCCTTCCCCAATGAGGAGACCCACCCTGCGGGTCTCCCGATCGAGGGAAAAGAACCGGAGCCTCAATTTTCACCGGGCCCAGTCTCTCCCGATCGACAAAGCCGACGCCGTCGGTCTCGATCAGGGAGTAAGTCCTCTTGATCGATCGACTAAAGGGCACAAGCACTCCCGCAAGGCGTCGCCACTGTTCCCCTCCTCGGATGAGGAGGCGACTTAAAATTTGTCGGCGCCAAGAGGATCTCATGTGGCAGCAATTTCTGCTAGCAGGTCAGAAGTTGGACCCCTCCGGGGTCCCTGCTATCTCTTGGCCTCAGCCTCTTCGGCCACCTCAGACACCGATTACTCCGGTGCCGGTCTCTTCAGGGGCTCCGGTGCGTCTTCCGACGCAACCGGTTTCAGGTTCCTCACCAATTTTGGTGGAACCTCCACCTAAGCTGCCCCTCGGAGGGATTCCCTCCAAGGAGGCATGACAGTCTTCGGGTCTCCCCCACAGACTGTCAATTACGGTCACCCTGATCGCCCTAGGCGTATCGAGGGGGACTTAGGTGGGCAGCCTTTATATCGGGACTCCTCCGATTCCGATAACACTGGCCTTCACTCTCTCGATGAGTTTTCGGCGTCAGGCTTGGAAGAAGGGCCTTCCTCCTTCCAGGGCATCCTCCGGCTCATTTCTGAATCGCCGGGGATGGCCCTACAGCCTATCCAGAAAAAGGCGGAATATCCCCTTACGGATATCCTTAAGAAGGAGGATACCCCTACGGAGGCATTTCCAGTCACCGAAGCCATTATGGGTCCGGCCTTGGAACTCTGGCAGCGTCCAGCCTCCTGCCCAGCTCCATCTGCCCGCATGGCACGCAAGTACGCGGTGCCCACAGGGTCCTTGGCTGGGTTTACTGAGCACCCCTCGGCGGAAAGCCTTGTGACTGCCTCAGTATTCAGGAGGACGGGCAGCTCAGCCGATACTGATCGCCCTCTGGACAAAGAGTCCAAACTTATGGACCACTCATCCTGGAAGGTCTATGCTGCATCTTCTTTGGGCCTTCGTCAGGCAAGCTCAGCGGTGATTATGGCACACTTCTCCCACGCCCTCTTGGGGTCGCTGGACAAAGTTCTCCCCCATCTCCCAGCTGACATGCAGACCATGGTCAAGCAGGTCAGGGACCAGGGCAGAGCTGTTGCTAAACAACAACTCCAGACTGCTCTGGACGTGGGTGATTCCTGTGCCCGTTCACTAGCTGCAGCAGTATCCACTCACCGCAGGGCTTGGCTGAGGTTATCCTCCTTTCCCGAGGATACTCAGCACAAGCTGGCTGATGTGCCCTTCCTTGGCACCAACCTCTTCGGGCCAGGAGTGGCAGGTCACCTGCAGCGTATCGAGCAATCTAATGCCACCTTAGATGCTACTTTGGCTAAGGGTTCTTCAAGTAAGAACCAGCAGAAGTGCAGGAAGAAGCCCTTTCGTCAGTCTTCCCCTGCGGCCAGACAACCACCCTTCCAAGGGGGTCAACAACAGCAGCAGGCTCAGGCTTGGTGCCCTAGGCCCAGGCAAGGTCCCCAGCAGCCACGCAAAGGAGGCCAAGGCGCTGGTCCAGGTGTCTCCTCCTCCTCCTCTAAGCCTGCTCAGTGACGGGCTGGGGGTGTCCTCCCCCGTACCCGTCACTTCAGCTCTGGGTCCTCCCATGGGGGGCCGGCTCTGCCACTTCATTTCCACCTGGTCTGGTATCACCATGGACAGATGGGTCCTGGAAGTGGTCGGGCGGGGTCTGCCCTTAGAATTCGAGCAGTACCCGCCCATCCGAGCCATGCCCCACGAGAGGAGCGGATCTCAGTCGGCCAGTCTGTCCTCCGAGACGACATTGTGCTACTCCTCCTTAAAGAGGTGGTGGCCAGTGGCGGATCCTCCTTCAGACCCAGGCTTCGTCTCCAGGTATTTCCTGGTGCCCAAGCGGACAGGGGTTGGCGCCCATTCTGATCTGCCGACCTGAATCGGTATCTCAGGTCTCGCACCTTTCAGATGGTAACTCTAAATCAGATCATACCATCCCTGGAGCGAAACATGTGGTTCTGCACACTGGATCTTCAGGACGCTTTTTTCCACCTCCCTATCTGTCCGTCTCATCAGCGGTTCCTCTGCTTCAGGGTCGAAGGACCCTTTACGAGTTCAGAGCCATGCCGTTCGGCCTGTCATCGGCCCCAAGGGTTTTCACCAAATGCATTGCAGTGGTGGCAGCCCATCTTCGGTGTCAGGAGGTTCGTATTAACCCCTACCTGGATGATTGGCTCCTAGCGGGATCCTCCCTTCAGGAGGTGGAGAGGTCCAGGGACCTGACCCTCCAAACCTGCTCACACTTGGGCCTTCTGATCAACGAGGCCAAATCGGAACTCGTACCTTCTCAGGTGATGGGCTTCATCGGGGCAGAGCTCGACTCTCGTCAAGCCAGAGCTCGGCTCCCAGCGGACAGGGCGGAGGTTCTCTCCTCCTTTGCCCAATCATTTTTGGTTGGGCACTCACGCCCTGCCCGGAACTTCCTGCACCTCCTGGGCTACATGGCGGCGTGCACGTCGGTGGTCCACTGGGCCAGACTGCACATGCTCCCCCTCCAGTGGGAGCTCGCCGCCCAGTGGTCTCAGTGTCAGAGTCTCTTTGGCCAGCTGGTCACGGTCACCCAGAGGATGTGGGATGCTCTCCAATGGTGGACCGTCCCGAGTCATCTGCAGGAAGGGATCCCGTTTGTCCGTCCCGAGCCGACGGTCATCCTTACGACCGATGCCTCTCTCATGGGCTGGGAAGCCCACATGGGGGACCACAGAGCTCATGGACTCTGGACCCCAGAGGAGTCCCGATGCCACATCAACCTGTTGGAGCTCAGGGCAGTCAGACTGGCTCTGTCAGCTTTCGCTCCTCAGCTCCGGGGTCAAGTGGTTCAAGTCCAGACGGACAATACCACGACCATGTACTACCTCAACAAACAGGGCGGCACGCACTCCCATCTGCTATGCAAGGAGGCGCTCCACATCTGGACCTTCGTCAGCCGACTGGAGGTGGATCTCCTAGCCATCCATGTGGCAGGAGCCGTGAACCAACTGGCGGATGCTCTCAGCCACTTAGGCCAGACATCCCACGAGTGGTCTCTCCATCCATAGGTAGCTTACTACCTGTTCTCTCATTGGGGCAAACCGTTGGTGGACCTGTTTGCCTCCAGGGAGAACACCAAGCTGAGGCTGTTCCATGCCCGCCCCCCTCAGCAGGGCTCGCTGCAGGGGGATGCCTTCTCGAGGCCGTGGACCCCAGGCCTCTTTTATGCCTTTCCTCCATTTCCCTTGATCCACAAGGTGTTACCTAAGGCGAGGAAGGACAAGGCGAAGGTGATCCTGTTAGCCCCAGATTGGCCACGCCAGTTCTGGTATCCAGATCTCCTCAGCCTCAGCTGCAGGAACCCGGAGCGGCTCAGTACACGCCCGGACCTGATTTTTCTGAACCAGGGGAAGGTCCTTCATCCGGACCTTCAATCCCTGCACCTCACAGCCTGGTTCCTGAGTGGCTAGAGTTCCTGGCTTTGGGTCTCTCTGAGGATGTCTACACCGTGGTGGAGGCATCTCAAAAAGAATCGACCAGGAAATGTTATGCCTTCAAATGGAAGAGATTTTCCATTTGGTGTCAGGGTCAAGGTCTGGACACCTTATCCTGCTTGGTGGCTAACATTCTGGACTACCTTTGGTCTCTCTCCAAAGGAGGTCTTAGGTCATCGACCCTTAGGGTGCACCTTGCAGCCATCTCTGCCTACCGGGCGCAGGCCGGTCAGCCGACGTTGGCTCAGGAGATGGTGATCGGGCGCTTTTCCAAAGGCCTGGATCACATATCCCCTCCGGTGCGTGAAGCTCCACCTCCGTGGGATCTTTTGCTGGTTTTGGCAAAGCTCATGGGCAAGCCATTCGAACCCATGCACAAGTGTGAGCTCTCGCACTTGTCGTGGAAGACTGCCTTCCTGGTGGCTATCACGTCAGCCAGAAGGACAGGGGAGCTCCAGGCGCTTTCGGTGGACTCCCCTTATCTGGTCTTTCACAGGGACAAAGTTGTCCTGCGCCCCCACCAGAAATTCCTTCTGAAGGTGGTGTCAGAGTTTCACCTTAACCAGGTGTTGACCCTGCCAGTATATTACCCTAATTACACCTCGGACACCGAATATAGGCTCTATACTCTGGACCTCAGACGTGCTCTCTCCTATTATAAGGAGAGGACTGCGGAAATTCGGGGAGAGGTTCGCCAGCTGTTTGTCACCTACGCTGAAGCCACTTCTGGCAGACCTGCAGCCAAGCGGACTATTGCGAGATGGATCACATCATGCATAGGTCTGTGCTATGAATTGGCGGGGAAGGAGCCTCCCAAAGGGCTAAGGGCTCATTCTACCCGTCATACGGCTGCTTTGGTGGCTGCTTCCAGGGACATCCCTATCCAGGAAATCTGTCAGGCCGCTACCTGGAAGTCAGCGAGCACCTTTATTAACCATTACCACATTGACCTAGAGTCACATCGGGATGCTGGTTTTGGGGCCTCAGTTCTCCAATCTCTATTCCCTAAGTAGGAGGTGTGCGCCTTGCCTCCCTCCTCCCGGAGAACTGCTAGGAGTCTGCCAGACAGTGTGGATGAACAACATATCCACACTCCTAGAAGAACAGGTTACTCACCTGTAACAGTAGTTCTAGGAGTGGTATATGTTGTTCATCCACACGCACCCACCCGACTCCTCCCGGCTTTAGGAGCACAACCTGGCTTCCAGTGGGCTAGATCTGGCGTCATGGGGCAGAGCCGAGGTATATTACCACCCGGTTGGGTGGGAGGAGCCAGCTTGAAGACTTCCGGCAAGATTTAAAGGGGAAAGGAACAATGCCAGACAGTGTGGATGAACAACATATACCACTCCTAGAACTACTGTTACAGGTGAGTAACCTGTTCTTGCTTTGCCTCGGCATCCCCTTGCCACACACACCATTGTCAGCTTTACGTTGACCATAAATGGCCCTCTTCCACTGCCCTAATACCCTCTCTGCCGGCCCCACTGCTTTGCTAAACTGCACTACTTCCTCCTGTCAGTCAGAGGCCATAACTTGTTTACTAACCTGTTGTCTATTTTGTCTATTTAATTATATCATAATTCCTGTTTATCTATTTGTTGTTCAACTTCTGCACTCCTGTTTGTATTCATGGCTTTTTGTACTTGAAACTGTTGTATTACTATGTCTTTCAATAGTTTTCTCTCCATTTAAGGAAGTAATGCTATTTCTACTGTAATGACCAATACTCTTATACAAAAATGCGCTTGTAATTAGTGTTTTCTTGTGTCCCCCTGTATTTCGTATTCCAGTGTTGTTGTGCTGGATTTGTGTGTACCTACATTCAACTGTTGGTGTGCTGTGTTGATTTGTACCCTCCCGTGTCATGCCCCAAAATAAGCATTTTTATACAGCAGTGTCAGTGACTCAGTAGGTAGCACACTCGCCTTTGAGGCCAGGAGATCAGAGGGCTGTGGGTTCAGTTCCTACATCTGGCACTTGGGTTAATATCCCAGTACATGAGAGGAGTGCTGCACTTTTGAGGTGCCATCTTTCGGATGAGACGTTAAACTGAGGTCCCATCTGCCTGGATTGGTGGTAGTTCAGGTGGATGTTAAAGATCCCATGGCACTTATTGGAAATAGTAAGGGAATTTCCCCGGTGTCCTGGATAAATTTCCCTCATTCACTAAAAATACCACCAACAGCTTAATCTGGTTCAAGGTCAGTTGGCATTCATCTGTAACCCCTTCCCCCAGGTCATGCCTGAAAATAGGCAGGATTTGTCTAGTGCACCTACCCGGTCAACAAAAAATAAATAAAAAAATAAATAAATAAATGTCTAGTGCATCTACCCGGTTATCAGAAACAAAATAAATAATCTTAAAACACCAGGGACAAATTCTGGACCAGAGAACTGATACTCAGACTTATAGTTGAAGCTGCAACATTGGGGGCTTATCTTGCTAAATATGAAGCTGTACATCTGGGGCTTATTTTCCTTCCACCTGAGACTCATTCCAGAAGTGCAGCTTCTCTTAAGTTTTTATTTGAGTTTAAGGGACAACCAATGGGAGTGGCACTCTCCAGGTGCCATAACTTCTAACTGTTGTTGAGAGGCTCTATGATGGTGGTGCAACACCTGGAACAGCAACGACCAACACAGCAACAGCTGGCGTCAACCAGAAACCTGACGCAAGATGCATATTGTGCATTGTAGAACAGCAACAGCCCCTACAGAGAACACCACCCAGTGAACAGGTGACCAAGGCTCCACCCCAGAAGCACACTAGACAGGCTGCATGTGTATGGGCACCCACCACCTTGTGGACCACAGAGACAGCAGGTCTTGGGCAGTGCAATACCCCCCCACCAGAAAGGTCTGGATGTATCATACCGGCACCCCCCCAGCCAGCCAGTGACATACAGAGGAAGTCCCCACCCAGCAGGGGCTGCACGGCGCAGACAGATGTCCCAATGGAAAGAGTGCCAGTGACAAGGGCCCCACCCCTCCAAGCAGGACAGAAACTACACACAGCTGCAGGGCATAGCCGGTGGCATAGAGCACACCCCAGCATGGTTCCACCCCCTCAGAGCACACTGGACACAGTGCTGATGTGGTGCAGATTTATTGTGTGTGTCGAGTACGGGAAGCAAAACAGGGGAACAGGTGGTCAACAGGCGTAGTACATCACACAACAGTGCCCACCATCCCACAGTGTCCACCCCCACACCCCCCATAGGAGCAACTGTCTAGAAGGCAGGGTCAACCAGCTGGGTAGCACCCATGTAGAGTGCTGCACTTTTGAGCGACTCAATAATATCACTCTACAAGAGATTGAGGGGTGCAATAGATCACTATATCCTGTATAGTGAGTATAGCAAGGAGCTGTACTCACTACTAGAGGATATGGATCCTATGTTGCTGACTTCTGCAGAGCTGCTCACATAGCATAGTGGTGTATACCACTGCTTGCACTGTGAACAGACCCGGGTTCGGGTCCAGCTATGGGCAAAAGAACTTTTTTTTTTAATCCAGTAATTTGCCCCGTGATCCACACTGCCTTGGAGTTTGATATTTAAGTTTGGGGGGTGTGGAGGGCCTGTTTGTGTTTTGAAAGTATTGTACTGACCGTTGCTATTTGTGATGGTTGGTACAATATCCATCGCCCTTTTGACTATGGGCTCATATTTATTCTCTTTATGTGATAGGTGGTCTTTCAGACTCACCTTTATCACATAAAACCATGCAGCTGTACCCACAAAGTCCATTATACCTGCAGGCAGGTGTTTAGGGCAATGCCCAGCAGGTAGTCCTGGAGCGTGCACTGGCTGTACTGCTCCACAATCTCCATCAGACATATGCTGCATTCCCAGGTCCACCATCTCCTGGCACCACCATCCTCACCCCACAACACCTGCTTGCATCTGCAGCTCAGTCAGTCATTGCTGCCACCACAGCACATCAATGAAGGGCCCACACTGTGGGGTGGGATGTCCCATCAGGGAATTGAACCCATGGTGCCAGCCCTCAATGCTGTTATTAGTGCATGGCAGACTCACGCACAGTGGCAGAACAATTCCAGTACCCGATCGGGTGGGTGGGGGCCGACGCACACCACTGCGGACTCTGCACCCCAGCCAGGAGTCCACAAAATAGTCCATGAAGGGTGCCATCTCCTCCTCATGCATGACAAACACCTCCCAGGTGTGTAGTTCCCCATAGGCAGTGCTGACATCCTCAGGTGGCATGAAGGCAAGGGCGGCATGCATTCAGACATGCAGGTCAAACTCATCGCTCATCATGTAGAGTTGTACCAGGGTGCCATTCTGCTGTAGCCTGTGCTACATGCACTGGGTGAAGTGGAAAAAACACCCTCTGATCCTGGCCTGTGGGAACACAGCACACATTGCCTCGTATGCTGTCAGCTCATAGTCGATCATGATGTTGTGCAGGTTTAGCCCAGGGCACAGCTCCACAACTTGCGGAGGACTGATGTGTAGCACCCCATGGTCCTGCTTGCCATCAGCACATACACTGTGGACAATACAGTCTCCACCTTGACTCCTTGTAGGCTGTACAGCTGGTTGAACAGTTGAGGGCAGCACCAGAAGGTCCTCAAGGGAATCAACAAAGTCCAAGAGGGTAGCATCTTTCAAAAAAAGAGGTGTGCAAGAACAAGGGGGCACAATTTGAAGATAGAAGGGGGGCAGCTCAGAGGTAATTTAAGGAAGTATTTTTTCACAGAGAGGGTTGTGGATGCATGGAATGGCCTTCCGGAGGAGGTTGTGGAGTCAAAAACAATGGTGGAATTCAAGCATGCATGGGACAGTCATAAAGCAATCCTAGGGGTTGGAGGTAGGAAGAAGTAGGCTGCTGGTTAACTGGGATCTGCAGCTTATCCAATAGGTAGGGAAATGGGCAGACTGGCCAAGCGGTCCTTATCTGCCGTCAAAATCTATGTTTCTATGTTTCTCTCGGCAAACCACAGGTGGCAACATTCCAGATACTCCAGGTTGTGGGTTGTACTGAAGATGAAGAATCTTGCTGCCCCCCTACCCAGTGTCATGTAAGAGGAAGGGTTCACCTGCATCAGTGCCCCTGTACTCCTCTGGGATGGACAGCTGGGAGAGGTTTGTTGGCTCCACAAGTGTGCTACATGTCACCCTCCTGGACCTCTGGACAATTCCCTTTAGATTACCTATGGATTGCAGTCGCCCCCCCCCACTGCATTGGTGATGCTGCTGCAGCTTGCGACCACCACCTACTGGCTGATCTTGGAGGTTACTGTTGCAGCTTGTGACCACCACCTACTGGCTGATCTTGGAGGTTGCCGCTGCAGCTTGTGACCACCACCTACTGGCTGATCTTGGAGGTTGCTGCTGCAGCTTGTGACCACCACCTACTGGCTGATCTTGGAGGTTGCTGCTGCAGCTTGTGACCACCACCTACTGGCTGATCTTGGAGGTTGCCGCTGCAGCTTGCGACCACCACCTACTGGCTGATCTTGGAGGTTGCTGCTGCAGCTTGTGACCACCACCTACTGGCTGATCTTGGAGGCTGCCGCTGCCTGCTCCTTTACTGCCACATGGATCTGCCTCACCTCCATGGTGGTGCCATCAGACTTATGGTTGTGCCATCCTGTGAGGGTTTACATCCTCTACCTCAGTAATGGTTCTTGCACACCCGCAGCTCTGGACGGTATTGTTTTCCACACACTTCTAGTATGTGAGTGCCCCTCGGTTGCGCTCCCATTGGCATAAATACCTGCAATGTGCTAGCTGTTCTTTCCCACATGTGCTCGTTATGAACTTCAGGCATATCTGAGGCTCACACATGCCTGCACTGCACTGGTAGCCATCACCCCCTGCCCTATTTGTAGGCACTGCAGTGGGCATCTGTGTTGTGCACCTTGCCTGCATGGGTGCAGTTGTCCTCCTGGCTGTGGGTGCACAAGGTGAAGCAATGTCTGGGTCAGGCTGGTGTGTTGTGGATCCCCTGATGCTATGCTGACCCTTGTCAGACCATGCTTCCCACGTCTACTGGTTCCAGTAGATCCCTCTGGTGCTGACATCCTCTCTGCCATCCTGTAGCCATTGTGGGTGTGTGGATCCACTGACATTTGGTGTGTCACACTGGAGGGCCTCACTGCTGCATCTCTGTGAGCTAGGATTCTGTACTGCTACTTTGGGTGTCACTGTGGAGGAGGCACTGAGTGGGTCTTTGCTCTGCTGGTGTTGCCATTCATGGTGTAAGCATTGTTGGGACACTAATTTCTGCTCTCATCTGGCATGTAGCCAGCTGCTGTCTGGAGAATGGACACTGGGGATATGTGGGCTGTGTAATCGTTTCAGCTGCCCTGCCTTGCAACTAATGGTCTTGTTGTCTGTAATTGGATTTAAAAAATAATCTAGCAACAGTGGGGGCTTATCTTGCATGAAGAATGAAACATGGACTTTAAAAAATAAATTGCTTGAATCATCAAGGGCTAATTTTACTCTGGCGACCTGATACATGGTGTAAATAAATTAATCTTGAAACACTGGGGACTAACGTTGGACCGAAGACCTGATACTTGGACTTGTAATTGAAGCTGTAAAATTGGGGCTAGTCTTGCTTATCGTGCTAAATCTGAAGCTGTTCATTATGACCGTAAACGCTTCTCTGGATCAGTGTAATTTCCTGCTTACTTATGTATGCAGAGGTAAAGGGGCAGAATATTTCAAAAGGCTTGCGCTGCAACGTATCCGACTACAGGTACACTGAACGTTAAAACTATCACTACATGCAGCTAACGCTTATAACATCATTGAGACTTTGAATAACTGTACCTGCCTCTTACCATCTGTGCCAGTGCTCCACTCTGTTATTTTGTATCCTGCTACAAACTGTGTTGTTATTTCGAGCTCCTGGTTACAGGAGGTACAGAATCAACATCAGATGCGATGAGGAGGAGATTGCTGCTCATGAATGCAGAGAAGAAGGGGCAGAATATTTCAAAAGGCTTGCACTGCTACTGCACAAGTGCAGTAGCATCAGCATAAGTGGCATGAACTCCACTCGTCAAAGAAAAAATGCTATCTAGAAAGTCTTAGGGAAACTATATTGATTGTATGTTTTAACTGCACATCAGGTAGGTCACTAACAAATGTGGGATATTAAAAATGTTTCATTTTTTTTTACTAACTTGTGGTGATGTGCATCCAAACCCAGGTCCCTCCCCAGTAATTGGCTGTGATATTGATGCACCTAACCATGGAGGTCTGGATATACGAACATACGAACATACGAAATTTGCCAGCAGATAAAGGCCTAGAGGGCTATCAAGTCTGCTCGAATGTGCAGCTAGCACCCCTTATTCTGCAGCTGCCCTTCCCTTCCACCCTACCCCTTCATTAACCCTTCCCCTTGTCCTGTCCCATCCTCGTTTGAAGCAGTCCACTGTTCTACTGCATACCACTTCTGCAGGTAACGCATTCCACCCAGCCACCACCCTCTCTGTAAAAAAGTGTCTCCTCATCTCCCTCCTGAACCTTCCTCGCTCCAGTCTCATATCATGGCCCCTGGTGGCCCTCCTCCCTTACTTTGAACAGCCCTCTGTACCTGTCTTGTTTATTCCTTTCATGTATTTAAAGGTTTCAATCATGTCCCCGTCTCCTCTCCTCCAGTGAGTACATGTTCAACTCCTTCAACCTCCTCTCATATGATAAGTCCCCAGACCCTTGATCATCTTTGTAGCCCTCGCTGCACTCCTCCAGTAACTTAATGTCCTTTTCAGATACAGACGCAGAACTGCATGCAGTACTCCAGGTGTAGTCTAACTAATGACCTATACAGTGGCAGAATCACCTCCTCCCTCCTTGAGGATATACCCTTGCAATACAACCCAGCATTTTGTTGGCCTTTGCAGCTGCCTTCCTACACTGTGCCGAGTTGTTCATTGACCCTGTGATGAGCACACCCAGATCCTTCTCCTCCTCTGTCTGGGCTAGCTGCACTCCCTAGCTGGTAAGTCCTCCTTGGGTTCTTCATCCCAAAATGCATCACCTTGCACTTTTTGGCATTAAAGCCCAGTTGCCAGGTGTCTGACCAGGTTTCAAGCTTTGCCAGATCATCCTGCAACCCCTGCCATCCCCCTAGGTCATCCACCACCGCGCCAACCTTGGTATCATCAGAAAACAGACTGATCTTGCTCTTGATGTCCCAATATTGTGCATTTTAGTGTGAGGAGTCTGGGGAAGAAGTCTGATGCTACTGGGGACTGGGTGGAGGAACATAAACCAGGGATTATCATTATTACAGAGATCTGGTTGAGCATCAGAGTTTCTGATGAATCTACTGATTTAGTTAACTATCAGACTTTTAGGAACGACAGGAACAAAAAGGGGGAGGAATTGTGATATATACCGAGAGTATTTTAACCACTAAGAAAAGTCCATACACTGTTTTAAAATGTGGAACAGAAACCCTTGCCATTGAGATAGTAATGCCTCGTAGAAAACCTTTTTTCCTAATAGGAGTTTATAAACCCCCTAAATTGGAGGCAAAGGCCTTTCATGTATCACTGGAGTTTTTGTTGAAATATAAACATTCTCATGAGTTATTCCTAACAGGTGATTTTAATACTAATTAGGGAAACATTGACCCAAATCATGCTCTTATTGATTTCCAAGTTGACCTGGGACTGACTCAATTATTTATTTTATTTATTCATTTTATTTTAGTCTCTGGTAACCGGGTAAGGCCCACTAGGCAGAAGTGCCAGTTTTCAGGGGCAACCTGGGAGCACTGGGCTGTTAAGTGACTTGTTCAGAGTCACACAGTATGCAAGTGGAGGTTGCTAGAATCAAACTCAGGTCTGGTCTGCTGGATGTATCAAGCTTGTTCACACCTCGCTCCTCTAACCCTCTAGGATATACTGCCAGCCTTATGGAACCTACAAGATTTCATCACCAAGAATCCCAAGAAATCTACAATTTTGGATCTTATGTTCACCAATTCCTCCCAGTATTATATGTCATATAGGGTATTACCTGAATAATTTTCTGACCATCAATTGACATATGCTACTAGAATTAGTATTACTGCACATAATCCAGGCCACAGGGTGTACTGGAGAAATTTCAAACAATTTGTTTATTTATCATCTATGTTAGATTTAGAAAACGTTAAGTGGTCTTGGCCAGACTTAATTCCCACTGCAACTGATGCTTGGGAATCCTTTTTAACCAAGTTCTTAAACATTTGTGACAAACATGTACCAGTGAGAGTTGGGAAGTCTAAATCTAAGGTAACTATCTAGTTTAACAATGACTTACATAAAGCTATGAAAAATAGAGACAGATAGTGGGAACTTGCCAAGAAATCTAAGAAGGATGATGATTGGACCTCACACAGACAATCTTGGAATGCCTATACAACTAAAGTTAAGTTAGCTAAACAGGAGTGTGTCAGAACCAGACTAGACAGTAATTATAAATGGAATCCAAGATTATTCTTATGGACTAATTCTGACTTAAATAGGAAATAATAAACAGCCTGATGTAAATAAAATTATGGTCACTGGAGCTGAACTTACATTTGGGGAAGAACTTGTGGATATTTTCAATATACATTTCAGTAAGGTGGGTTCTTTTGTACCTATTAAGGATGCCCACCTAGATTATACAGCAAATCGGGGTGACAAGTCATTTGGGTATGAGAGCTCTGAGGTATTTAGATTTAAATGTCTTTCTCCTGAAGAAGTGAGAACTGAATTATTGAGGCTGAATATATCTGCTGCACCTGGGTTTGATGGGATCCCCACCAAATTGTTGAAGTATGCCGCTCCATGTATAGCAGAACCATTGGCTCTTATCTTCAACCTATCCTGCATTTGGAGTGATTTTTTCTGAGAAATGGAAGGTTGCAAGAGTGAAGCCTATATTCAAGACTGGGAATAGGAGTGAGCTGGGCAATTATAGGCCCATCTCACTCCTGTCGTAGATCTCTAAGGTTTTTGAGAGAATCATCTCTAATCAATTGAGAGAATATTTGGATTTAAACAATAGGATATCCACTTATCAGTCTGGTTTTAGGTCCCAACATAGTACCAATACTGCATTGGTTAAGCCAGTCACTGATCTGCAGCTGAGCCTGGACAGGAGACAGGTGGCTGAAGCTTTGTTTATAGATCTTTCTAAAGCCTTTAATACTTTAAACCACTGGGTGGTCCAGTTTGGGCTCAGTCAGATCGATATGTCCACCCAGGTTGTTAACTGGTTCTCCTCTTAATTAAATGGGAAGCAATATAGTGCAGTGGTTTAAGGCTCCGAACTGCAAACCTGGAGACCTGGGCTTGACTCCCACAGCCCCCACTTGCACACCGTGTGACCCTGAGCAAGTCACTTAATTTCCTTATGCTCCCAGGTTGCACATGTAAACAAGCTTTCAGCTTAGTGTGTCTCATCTGGTAAAACAAAGGTAAACAAAAAAATGAGACAAAACAACTTGTGGAAATCAGCCCTTTCAAGTCAAATTTAGCTAATGTGTCCTCTGATATCCTGCATGGCTCAGTTTTAGGGCAGATGTTTTTTTTTTTTAATTTAAAGTTTATTAGAAATTTTTCATACAACAAGGAGACAGAACATGAGTTTACTATGTTATACAAATTGTCAATTATGTTAAATCTGTCCCCCCCAACCACCCAGCCTACAATCCTCCCTCCCTCCTTCCCCCGGCAAACCATAATATTTACAACATCAGTCATCGTTAACATTCCATAAAACCAATATTCATCAATCCACTTAAATTAAATAGAATACAAAGTGTGTAAAGGATCCCAAATCTTATTATATTTGCGCAATCTATGTTGGAGATTAGCACAGGCTTTTTTTGTCCTCAAATTCCCCAGTAATTCATTAAGCCATTCCATATAAGAGAGAACTTCTGTACTCTTCCAATGCCTAAGTGCCAGTTTCTTAACAGATATCGCTATTATAGACATATAATATTTACGTTTAATAAACTTAATTGAGGAATAATCTCCCAGTATGCAAATTTCAGGTGTAAAACAATCAGAAATACCTAACATAGGATCAGCCTTAGCTGAGATTGTCTCCCAAAGAGGTGCTACCTTTGGACAAGACCAGAAAATGTGCAGGAGTGTACCTTCTTCTAGGGAACAGCGAGTGCATAGGTTGGATTCGATAAGGCCCCATTTAGCTAACTTCTGAGGAGAGTAATATAGATTATGTAATATATAAAATTGAGTAAAACGGAGTCTATCCTGTGTTATGAAATGGTGGCAATTATACCACAGCGAGGCCCAATCCAATGTTAAAGAAGGAAACAGTCTTGTCCAGTATTCCGTAGGGCCTAAAAACTGTGGAAAACAAAAATCAAAAAGCATAGCATATAGCTTAGATATGGTCTTGGGGGGGTGACTTAAAATTTGGAGATCCTGATACAGTGATTTACTACCTAGCCCTGGTGGAGACTTCCTTAGAGTTTTTACTAGAAGATGCTTGAGCTGATACACTTTAAAATAACCGGAACATGGGATGTTAAACTTACACATGATTTCTGAAATAGAGAGCCAAGTATTCTCATCTTTTTGAAGCGAAAGGAGAGAGCCTTCCCCCAGCTGTGGTAACCATGTAGAAGGAATGAGCTTACCCCCCAATATGAACAAAGGAGAGTTCCAGAAAGACAAAGAGAGATTCTGTAGAGGATTATATGCAGGAATTCACAAAGCTGTCGATGATCCCTTACTGATAGTTCAATTACTGTGGATTTTAATTTGGGGGGGAGTTGTGAAGGTTTCAACGCAAGAAGGGTAGAGGGTTCAATCCCTATAGAATGAATCATGCGAGTCTCTATTTCGAGCCACTGTGGACTCGGGGATATATATGTTGTGTCTACCCATTTCATGTCTTTAGAGGTATGGGTGGCCCAATAATACATATTCAGAAGAGGAAGCCGTAACCCCCTCTTGTGCTTTGGTGCTGCCAACTTAGTGTATGCGAGTCTTGGTTGTTTCTGGGCCCAGATGAATTTTGTGAAAAGTTGATGTAACTTCTTAAACCATGCCCCAGGAAGCCAGATGTTAAGAAGATTGAGGGGATACAGGAGACGCGGCACAATGTTCATTTTAATCAGGTTGATCCAGCCCCAGATGGAGATAGGAAGTTTACTTCACCTGTCCAGATCATGTGTGATGGCCAAAATGAGAGGATCTGAATTCTTCTTGATGGCTGAGAGAGAAGTTCTGGTAAGGAAGATACCGAGATAGTCTAGAGCCTCCGGAACCCACTTAAGACCCAGGCCGATGACCGATTGCCTGAAGACTTTGTGGTTTAAGGGAAAGACACCCGATTTGCAGGGCAGATGTTATTTGACATCTGTATCAACGAGCTCAAATTCAACCTCCCAGACATTAAATACCATCTATATGTGGATGACACAATAATACATACTGAGGGTCAAACTCTGAATTTGATTGAATCTAAACTCCAGATGGCTTTAGACCAGGTGCAGGAATTCTTCAATATGCATCTTTTAATACTACATCCAAAAAAGGCAGAGGCCCTCTTGTTTGGGAATAAACAGTGTAAAGAACAGAATCCATGTCTGACCATTACAACCTTAGATGGTACAGTACTGATATAATGGAGGTAGATCATTACTGGTATCTAGGTCTTTGGTAATATTGCAACCTGACTTGGTCCCTCCACACAAATAATATGTTAGTAGGATTAAATAGAATATTGGGGTCCCTTTATGGATGTGAAAATTACATGTCCAAGGATAATCATTTAAATGTAGTAAATTCCTTATTCATGCCTGTTTTAGGCTATGGGGGCCTCCTATACAGTGGCACCTCCAGCTCCCTGTTGAACAATGTGGACCTTGTTTCATAGGATGGTTTGCTTTGTCTTGGAGGTACCCTATAGAACTCACAGATGTACTTTGTTCAATAATCTAAGCTGGTCAAAACCCGCTGTTTGCAGGAATTTACATCTCCTCAAATTTATATTTCAAAAATTTGGAAAAATGGGTTTCTAGCTTATATTCTTAAGCTAGTCCTTCTTAGAAGCGTGAACGATAATTTGAGGTCAGCACAGGGCATGCAATATTCAATTATTAGATGTCATTTGAATGTGGTTAAGTCATCTGTTTCCTACAGAGGAGTGGCTTTGTGGAATAAAATCCATTTATATTTAAGGAAAGTTAATCAACCAATCTACTTATCTGACTTGAACAAGTGGTACCTGAGCTGGTCTAGTAGCTCTTCTCATTGTAGTTAGCGTGATGTTTGCTAACTTTTGATTATTTATGTACATAGATATGTGTTGCCCTATTTATAATGTATGACTGTATACCTTTATATATTGTAACTGATGTTTGCCTTGTGTATTTTTATATATTGTAACTGAAGCTTGCCTTGTATATTTTTATATAATGTAACTGATGTTTGCCTTGTGTATTTTTATATATTGTAACTGATGTTTGCTGCTTTAACTTCATTAAAAATGAGCTAAGCTCAACTGAATGCTTCCCTTATTCTTATGAATAAAAAAGATTTACTACTTCTACATTTACTACCAAAGACTTAAATAAATAACAGTTTTTTTACCAGAGAATCATTCCAGAGTTGCCTGTTC
The DNA here is from genome assembly GCA_016271365.2 of Neoceratodus forsteri. NCBI lineage: Eukaryota > Metazoa > Chordata > Ceratodontiformes > Ceratodontidae > Neoceratodus > Neoceratodus forsteri. Next base: position 4,423,806 of record CM057449.1, on the reverse strand, counting down.
TCCAGAGTTTTCTTGAGGAAGAAAGATGGGCGGGTCTCACTGGGCAGACTAGATGGACTGAATGGTCCTTCTCTGCCGGCAAGATTCTATGATTCTCCTGGCCTCCCACCCATTCCTCCACATCTATTAAATGATGTAATGCTGAATGTCAGAATTTTCATTCAGTAGAATTCAGGACACTTGGACACATACAGTAATTGTTAAGAGACATGCAGAAACTGTCTAGGGGGATCAGATATATGTTTTTTATTTAAAAGCTATGAATTTACAGGATAGGTTCCACGGGCACAAGACTCATTTACAGAACTTCCCAAGTCAGTATAATTACAGTTAATGATAAAAATTATAAATATACATACTGACACATAAACACATATATATATATATGATGAAACACGTGTCTATGTCTTCTGTTAGCACCCTTTGCAAACTGTGAGAGAGGCCTTTCGGCACCATGCAATTCTGCTTAAAGTTGGACCAGCATAACATTCTGTGGTGATTTGCATATGCAGCCCATGAAGCTTTGCATTGTGGGGGGCATGTGTGATTTTGTATTTTCTTGAAACTTGGCTTCCCAGCCAAATGCCCTTTGGGGTAACCCTTGCCTCAGTGTTTGCGCACAGAGGTTCTTTGTCTTCTATATATTATACACTTATAATTGGCCCAAGATGCTGGCTCAGTGGTCCTGAGGGTTGATGTGCTGGATGCCATACCTCATGCCATGCTGGTGACCCAGGTTCAGGAATGAGCCTGGGCCACTGGGGGTCAGTAGGGGGAGGAGAAAATCAGGCACCCTGAGGACTGCTCTCTTCTCCTGGGGAGGGCTCAGGGGAACTCTGTGCTCAGTAGTGACACCTAGCGATGGCTAGGTACACTCACCCAGCAGCAAGGACAACACAAGTGTGGGTCTGGTGATGGCAGACCATCTGTGGAAGGGACTTGTGCTGACACCATTGCACGCTGCACTTGTGGGGACCTAAAGAGAAAACCCCCCTTGAGCCCGATAGGCAATGGCTCCTCACAATTCCTGATGCCACACGCCCAAACCCAGGTCTCTGTCTCTGCCCTCTCTGTCTCTATCAACCTAAGCTGCACACTCTAGATTATACACAGAGCACCAGTATGTGGAGATGGCCCTACCTCAGGGTGCTCATAGATGGAGTGATGGCCTGGCTGGGTTCAGTGAAGGACAGTAAAATAATGAGGAACAGGACCATGGTGGGCAGTAGAGCATTCAGGTGAGTTGGGGCAGTCTGAGAGAGTTCATATTCGGGGGTGCCAGAAAAAGAGTTTGAAAAAGTCACCTCCCAGATCACAGACTACCTTGCCAAACACAACCTCCTTTGCCCTGAGCAGCATGGCTTCCACAAAAAACACAGTACCACCACCACTCTCTTGGCATTTATTGGTACCCTACATGTAACCCTTGATGCAGGCCAGATTGCTGGTGCTGTATATATAGATCTCTCCAAACCACTCAACACCAGACATCAATCGCGCCTCCTAGCCTCACTTACCCAAATAACCTTCTCTCAGGATGTCACTGCCTGGTTCTCTGATTATCTATCTGACAGAACCCAAAAAGTCAGACTAGCACAAACACAGTCGTCCCCCCTCCAAGTCACATCTGAGATCCCACAGGGGTCAATCCTCGGCCCTCTGCTATTTAACCTATTTCTTAATTCCTTGCTAAGACCTGCTCCGGGAATCTCCTCTTGTACGCAGATGATGCAGTGTTATTCAGCACCCACTCCAACCCTGCTGCCCTCCAGCTAACCCTTCAAAGTTCATTTAGTGAAGCCATGTCCTGGTTTGCTGACCATAGGCTTGTCCTAAACCATTAAAATAACAAAGTCCATGCTGTTTACGCATGCCCAAAACAAGTTCAGTGGCCACCCCGTTCATATATAACTCTCGCAATGAAACTCTGGAACAAGTTGCTACATTTAAATACTTAGGAGTTACCCTGGATTCCAAACTCACCTACCATGAGCACATCCACTGAATGAACACGGCCATCATTGTGTGCATTGGTCTTCTCCATCAATACAAGCACTGTGTCTCCCCTGAAGCACTGCACCTAGCCATTTCCTCCTCTGTCCTGTCACTCACAGATTATGGGATCATTATCTATGGAGCTGCCAATAGCACATCTCTCAATAAAATCAAGGTTGTTCTGAATAAGGCCCGTGGGCTGGCCACTGCCTGTGATCGGCTGACACACTCCTGTACGCTCTTTGCCAGTACCAAGTGGCTAAACTTTGATTATCGTCTAAAGTATCAGACCTGTCTTTTTGCCAAAAAGTCACAGATGGCCTCATGCTCTCTGCTTTTGCTCTACTGCTTCCACCACCTCATAACACCAGACACACCTGTAACTCTGAGAAAACTCCTTACCTGGTCCCTTTTTGTAAAACCTCTATGGGGCAAAGAACCTTTAGGTATCAAGCTCCCCTGGCTGAATTCGCTCCCCAAAACAATCCTCACAGAACCTAAACTGGGTCTGTTCAAATCCCACCTCCATAACCACATCTCGTAGGTCTCTTCCTGTGACTGCACCTGACCACTACCCCCATAACCCTTGCTGCACTATGACAATGGGCCCCTCTTGGTCCTGCCAGTGTACTTGTCTCTGGTCACTGTCTTTGTCTCAGGCCACCATCTGACTGTCACACACTGGCCTGCACTGTTTTGCACCCGACTGTTGTAAATAACCACCTACCACATCTGCTAGCTTGTGATTCTCCACTGTAACTAGTGTACATTGTTAATTCTTCTTGCACCATTGTTTTGTTTTGCACCTGACTGTTGTAAATACCCACCTACCACATCTGCTAGCTTGTGATTCTCCATTGTAACTATTGTACATTGTTAATTCTTCTTGCACCATTGTTTTGTTTTGCACCTGACTGTTGTAAATACCCACCTACCACATCTGCTAGCTTGTGATTCTCCACTGTAACTATTGTACATTGTTAATTCTTCTTGCACCACTGTCTTGTTTTGCACCTGACTGTTGTAAATTCCCTGAACCTCATTGCCTGTATTGACTATACTCTATCTATTATATGCTGTGATATTTTCCTCGCATCATTGTTTATTCTTTGTATTGTCTAACAATGTCTTACTATTGTATTCTATGACGTGAGCCTTTGTAAAGGAGTCTCTGACTCAAAGGTATTAATTCCGATAAGTTCAATAAATGAATAATAAAAATAAATAAAATGATAATTGGCCAGAGATACATTACACTTCTACGTGGCATTTACTGTCATGTAGGCATAGCAAATGGAATGTGAAATGGGGGAAAATTGTTAATGGTCCTGTAATGTGTTTGCAATTTGAGAATAGGTGACGAGGCACCATTTATTTTATTTAGTGATTTGGAAAAGACCTTTGAGCACAAGCTCTTTCACAAAGGTTCCACATCATAGATTTCAAAACAAAGTACAATGGGAGAAAGCAAACGTACATCACAATGAATGATACAGCTTGGATTCAGAACTTACTGAATAACTCAAAACATAAGTATAAGTTAAAATAACAGGAGAAGCACTTTATGAGTGTCGGAGGGGGGGATAAGCAGCCACAAAGTGCCATGTCAGTAGTTCAGAGGGATGTGGATAGCAGGCAGTGGGGTGAAGAAAGGAGGTACGAGAGAGGTAGGTACTGTGGTGGAGGTAAGGGGTGGAGAAAGAAAGGTGATAAGGTATAGGGAGAATTGGGGGTGAGAAGATGTGCTAAAGTAAATGGTGGGGTGTGAGAGGGCATGGTCAAGTAGCTTGCAATAGTAGTGACTGTTAGGGAAACTCACGGGACTCGGAGTTGGGGGAGGGAGGAACGTAGGGTGGCAGGTGCCAAAGGAGCATGATGTGGCCTGATTGTTGAGGCAAGTCATGAGAAGAGACAGAGGGAGACCTGAGGCCTGCCTAGTGCTTGCTGGGGCACAAAGAGCAGGGGTGGCTGGACATGGGGCAGGTACACTTAGAGAATGTTATTAGGTGCTGTTTGAGTTCAGTTTTGAATTGGACCTGACAGTTGGTGGCCAAGAGGTGCCCAGGGAGTTCATTCATCCACAGGGGGGCCTTGAAGGTAAATGCTCATTGCCAAAGTGAGGTACAATGGAAGGGGATAGCCAAGGCCCCTCTAGTCCTCCCCCTGGTGACCTGTAACAAGTTGGCTGCCTTGATCAAATTGCCTACCCAAGGCAGTGTTTTACCCAATAAAGACTTCTTTCCTAGGATGCAAGTCTGGAATTTTACCCTGTTTCTTAATGACAGCCAGTCTGCATATTTATACAGAGTACAGGTGTACGTGCCATGCTCAGCATCCAGGGTGAGCCTGCAGGCTTTGTTGAGCACAATCTGAACCCTCTTGAGCACTGTATCCATTGTCGGACCGTAGACCACTAGTCCATAGTCAATTGTAGATATGATGGAACTGAAAGGCAGAGGGTCCCCAGAGAGAGATATTGCCTGTGCCTGTACAGGATACCAAGCTTAGTATTGACTGTCTTGACCAAAAAGTCAATATGGTGTGCAAACGTGAGGGTGTCATCTGTTATCACTCCCTGATACTTGAACAAGTGGACTTGTTCCAACGGCTCACTGCATGAATTGGAGATGATGAGGGGGTGGTGTTTATTTCTGTTGTGTGGGCTGTAGACAAGTATGGCCTTGGTCTTCTTATAGTTTAGTAGCAACTTATGACTACAGAACCAGTCCACCAGTTTGGAGAACGAGTTCTGTAGCTCAGATTGTAGGGCATCCTGAGACATGCTGTTGCTCAGAAGCACAGCATCATCTGCATATAGTATGAGTTTGGTGTCACAGGCTGTGGGAAGGTCATTTAAGAAGATGCTGAAGAGTAGGGGTCTCAGTACTGATCCTTGGGGTACCTCTAATGATACCTCTCTTGCGCTGGATACTGTTTGCCCAGTTCTGACACACTAATTTCTCCACATCAGGTAGTCTTGGAACCAGAAAAGGGTATAGGGTGTCACACCCATGTTTTGCAGTTGGATCAGTAACAGGGGATGGTTGACTGTATTGAAGGCTTTGGTGAGGTCAATAAAGACAGACCTCACCAGTCTGTCTTCATCCATGGCCTTATGTGCATAGACTGTGTAGTCCAGCAGGGCAGTGGTGGTACTGTGATTTTGTCTGAAGCCATGCTGGTTGGGGCATAGTAGATTATACTTATTGAGGTAATCGATGAGTTGACCATCAGAATCTTTTCCAGTGCCTTGAACAGAGGGGAGAGGATCGAGATGCATCTGTAGTTGGCTACCAGAGACATGTCACCTCCTTTATGCACTGGCATAACTAGGGCCTGCTTCCAAACCACCAGGAATTGGGCATGGGCCAGGGACTTATTGCACAGCATGGTAATGGGCAGTATAAGAATGCCTAGGTTGAGGGATAGAAGTTTCATGTCTATCCCTCATTTGGCCCACCATCATGTAGGAGTGTTATATTCCAGTGGGACTGTGGGTTGGGGGAAATTGTCAATGGCTGCAGTTCATGAGAAGGTATGTCTGTGCTGTTAGGATCAAATGTAAACAATGGGAGAACAGAGGTCGGTCTTATGTGGAAACTCCAATGGCACAAAAAGACAGCTGCAAACTCCTTTACTGCATAACCCAACTCTAGGGTACGTTTACAAATACTTCATTAATAAAAAGTAGCTGCCCCCTCAATACGACCATGCCAACGCATGTTTCACATCCAACAAGCACTTTATCAAGACACCGGCACCACTATGTGGATCTGTTTAAATAGTGCATTGCCATATATATTATAATAACTAGAAAGTGCCTTATACAACAACAGTAAAGTGCAATACTATACCTAAATATCACATGCAGCATAAAAAAGCACCAATTGGGAGGTCAAGTGTGCACCTGCACAGAATGGCTGCATAATCTATTTGTTCCGAGCCACCTCTCAATTTCCCTGTTCCGTTCTGTTATCGAACTTGACACCAGTGATTTTGCTCCTCTGCATTGGAGACTTAATGCAGCAGGAAGAAGTTCTGCTGATGGATTCACAAGTGCTGCAAAAACATAAGAAATCCATTGACTCTTCCTCCTGTCGGAGCCCGCTACTAGACTTGAAGATGCTGGCCATGGGAGGGCATTGGCCCCCCTCACTGGATCCAATCTGCCTAGTTCTACTCATCGAGCGGATCACTCAGTTGGTAGAGGCAATCCATCTTACTGGTACTGAGACTCCGACAAGTATCTCCCTCTTAATTGACCAGGTAGAAAAAACTGAGTCTACCTTATCGGCGATGGTGGAAAAAGTGGCTGAGCAGGACTGATGTCTGGTAAAAGCGGAAACCCGAATGGCCTAGTTGTCTGCAAAGTTAGAAGATCTGGAAGGCCATGGGAGGTGAAAGAATCTGAGATTGATCTGTCTTCCAGAGGTCCTAGAAGGGAAGAACCTAGTCTTATACTTAAGAGATCATCTTCCATTGTGGCTCAGTCTACCGCCAGAGGAGTACCTATTTGAAATTGAAAGGGCCCATCATATTCGGAGGGTGCAGTCATGAACCCCCAGTAAATCTAGACATCTCTTCTTTAAATTGCTGCATTAGCAGGACAAGGAGCTCATCTTATCAAAGGCTCAGGAGCTATGACATATCCAAGTGGAAGGTGCCCATATTTTCTTGTATCCGGACTATCCAAAATCAGTACTGGAACGGTGCTAGGCTTTTGACCTCATAAAGCAGATCCTTTGGGAGAAAGGTATTACATACACCCTGTTGTACCCTGCAGCTTTGGTGTCCTTCGGGGAGGGTTGCCCTGTTCAATTTACCCACCCCAGATGCTGACTACTTTCAGCGTTGCAATATGGACCTTCCTGCTGCCTACTCTTCACAATGGAAGGACCCTTTTCTCAAATCTCTGATGGTTGATTCTCCTAATGCAAATCCTCAGCAAGAATCTGCTGATACCCCCTTGGGATCACTTACTCATACCCATCTGGTTTTGCTAACTAATTTTTAGGAGGTAAGTCACCCGGTTACCTCTTCACTGGAGCTCCTGAAACTAACAGCCTGTTCTTGCACGCAGCTTACGCTCAGTGTGAAACCTGTACTGATGATGGCCTTGTGGGGAATGGATGCCATTCCTGACCACTCTGTGCCTATTACTGTTTTTTGAATTGCAACCCACTAGGTGGTGTTACCCCAAGGGATACTACCCTTGCATGCATGACTAAGTGCAGGTTGAGGGGTCTGGGTCCAAAAAATGGGTGCCTCCACCCTGAAGATAGGGTCAGTGGTATCGTAGCTGACATGAGTGCAGCCCTCTGGGACACTGATAGCCCCCTCTTTCCACTCTAGTGGCCTAGACTGTTCAGTGAATAGACAATTGCAATTAACACCATGATATAATGTCCACCCCACACTTGTTGCACTTACCACCAGGGCTGGATCTCTTGGCTCGGCCCTGGAAACCCCCTGTAAAATAAGACTTAGAACAGTAACCAACAGTATTACAATGTTTTCTATATAGAGGTACACCACAACCAGTTCAAGAGCAAAAAGATTCAGATCTGATTTATTCAGGGATTTGAACAAGGAAAGGGCCAGAATCTGGTATGTGATTCTATTCCTGGTTTAATCAGGTTAAACATGCATGCCTCTATCATTGTCACACACACTCCAGGTACCCAGTTGGATTTTCAGGCTAGCTTGAAGCATTGCCTGAGGTTGGTCAGCATTGCAGCTGTTGTTGGGGCCCTTAGGAAAAGAAAATACAACATGCATCTTAACCCACAATTTGTATTCCGGAGTTAGAGGGCTCAGTTCGTGAAAAGCAATCAAAACAATTAAATCAGATGACACACTTTGATTTGAACTGTGTTGCAGGGAGATACCCTGATAGTTACTTATGATACCCAAACCAGGTTGCAGGATGGATGAAATGGAGACCTCAGGATGAAATGCTGGTTTGCCAGGAGAAGCAGTGCCCACAGGATTTACTGTGGTGTCGTACCTGTTCGTTGGTGTTGAGCAGGGAGCTGAATCCCCATGCGGGTCTCTCATTAATTGAAATTCTGTAGCATGAGGAGCAGTAAAGACAGAGGTGTTGAGGCCCACACCGGGTGGAAAAAACTTAATACAGTCTGGTGATGTTGCTGGATGAAGATTCCAGCTACTGTGACACATTCAGCAAAGTGGGGAACCAAATCGTGACCCACTATTCACATCCAGAACACTTATAGTAAAGGCTGGTCATTACCAGAGTTTGGGTGACAGTCCAGTTGCAATTCACAGTGTCTCTGCACAAACTCTGGTTGTTTTGAAAGTCCTGACAGGCCAGTCACACTAAAGTAAGTCTTTGGTCTTCTTCAGGCAAAATCAGTCACAATCCAGGAAGGAAGTCACAAGTTCGGATAAAGTCCAATGTCTGGCTTAACTTCTCTTCACTTAGGAAGATGGTAGCAGGCAGGCCAGACACAGCCTTCCCGCGCTGATTTCCCCTGTGCAATACACAGGAGCAGCTGCTCGAATTTCTCGAGCTCCTCACTTTCTCAACTCCTACTTTGCACTGACTCATTGCTGCAGGCAGCACAGGACTTTCCTAGTGATCTAAAAGGTTCGGTTGGTTGATCCACCTGTCTGTCACAGCTAGGGCTCCCCCTACAGGTCCATTTAGGCCCCAAAGGATGAAAACTACAATTTCTAAAAAAATTCACTCCCACAAGACCCCTCGGGGGAAGGGTCCATTTTAGGGCCCCCAAAAAGTACAGATTGGTGTAGACCGGTAGTCCAGAACCAAGATGAAGGTGCAAACAGAAAGAGTCCATACTGCAGAGGAATTTATTTATTTGTTTGTTTGTTTACTGGGTAAGTGCACTGATCCAGAGGACCATTTTCAGTCATGACGTGGGCCACAGGGTGGCAAGCAACAGAGAAAAACACAGCAACACATACAGGGACACTTCAATCTATACTGTAGATTCACACCTCAGGCACGAGGTGGTGTGGAAAAAAAGAAATGCAGATAACATGATAGTACAAGGCAATGGTCAGGCGCACATAGTATGAAAGTGGGCCATGCATAGCAATAGAAATAACATGAGGTACTGGAGCCTCATTTCATGTTGCAGGAGAGCATATGTAGAATTACAAATTATAAATGTGATGTGAGACCAGTTTAGTACAGTCATCACTAGAGTTGTACGGGTTCGTATAGTTAGCCTCACATCAGGTCATGGATTTGAGGGAAGGAGGTTATATAGAACTGCAGTGATGAGGGAGGCTGTGGGTCTGCACTGTGGCACAGTTATTGGATACGTGTGCCAGCTGTTGGCAGGGTGGGTGTGTGCCAGGCTGCCACTGATGTTGCTGTGATCCTGCCAGGGCACTGTGCCATGTGACTGCTATGGCACATTTATTGGACACGTGTGCCAGCTGTTGGTGGGGTGGGTGTCCAGTTGGCTGCCACTGATGTTGCTGTGATCCTGCCAGGGCTTGGTGACATATGACTGCTATGGCACATTTATTGGACACGTGTACCAGCTATTGGTGGGGTGGGTGTGTGCCAGGCTGCCACTGATGTTGCTGTGATCCTGCCAGGACACTGTGCCATGTGACTGCTATGAAAAATTTATTGGACACATGTGCCAGCTGTTGGCGGGGTGGGTGTGTGCCTGGCTGCCACTGATGTTGCTGTGATCCTGCCAGAGAACTGTGCCATGTGACTACTATGGCACAGTCGGGTGGTCACTGTGTGGTGGGGACCACTGCTGTGCACTGTTGTGGTGTACCACGTTGTGAGCAGGCATTTGCCCACCCCCCTATGGGTGGCCTGTATCGGCCATCTGTGTGTGTGTGTTACTGCTGCCCATTGTGCACTGTGAATGGGAATGGTTCCTTGTGATGTTGCACTGACCACCTGCCTGTCCCATCCCCTAGGTGTCCAGAAACAGGTGTAGGAGGCCCCTCTACTCCTGGCTTCTGTGACAGTTAATCTTGATCACCTCTACAACAATGGAAGCCATGCTGCAGAACAGGCAGGTGCTGTTGGCGGACAGGAGGCATCAACGTCTGCAGGGGGTGGTAGGCCGTGACTACCACTAGTCGGGCCCTGATTTCCTCTGTTTCTCAAGCCATACCTCCCTCCTCCAGTCCCCCTTACCACTGTACAATCCCTGGTCCCTATCCCTTCCCCCTGCTTTCTTACCCTCCCCCACACCCTTCTCTGGTATATACTTGTTTGCCACAATATATTTATTTGCCATACCTGCCGGTGTCTGTGTCTGCTTTGCAGGTGGCAAGAGGAGCCATGCTGCAGTGGCCCAGTGCCTGCCTATGTGGTGTGCCTGTGTCAGGGTGTGTATTGTGCTTCTGTGGATCACTGCTATGTGCTGCGGTGTGTCCAACTGTGGTGGTGTCCCTCCTCTTGGTTGGTGGCTGTGCCTTGGGGTGTCCATGGGGCAGCTGTTGGGGGTGTGGTAGGTTTGTGTGCTTGCCTGCATGGTCCTGGGTGTGGCCTGCCCTGGTCTGGCTGTGCAGGGGGGGTATGGCCTGCAGCCTGTGGGGGCCCCCTTGGTGGCCCTCTGTACACCATTGGCACCTCCTGTTGCCTACTGCCTGTGCCACTGTTGTGTTCTGAGGTGGGGGTCTGGGTGCCTGTGTTTACCCTGCTGTGCCCAGCTGGTGGTAGCCTCCTGTGGCCTGTCACTGTACTTCCCTGGGCCACCTCTCTGTGCCATGCCCCCCTTTGTTGCTCTGCTCACACAGTTGCCCTGGGGCTTCCCTGTCTGCCCATTGCACACCTGTGTTTGCGCCATGGCACACCTCTGGTTGTGCCATGATGCATCCTCAGTTGCACCATGGCAAAACCACGGTTGCACCATGGCATAACTGTGTCATATTCAGCAGGGTTGTGCTGCGAAAGTGACACCAGTGCATCCTCTGAGTATGGCGCCTGTTGGGTCATGACGCATCAAATTTGCACTGCACTGGACATGCGCCGGCCTTTGGCGCATTTCTGAATATCTGAGCCTGAGTACAGTAGTAAAAATATGGAATGCATCACCACTTAACATTAAATTGAACAAACGTAGATTGATTATTAATATAAATTGGATGTTTGGAGCATAGAAAATGGTTGGATTAACTGTTATGGGTTTTAAATGAAAGAATCCATAAATGTATTGCCTCTTCCTCCCTTTTCTTCCTCAATATATGAACCTCGGTATCATAAATATACTAAAATACTAACATACTATTTGCCAGCAGATTAGGCCTTACGATCTATCGAGTCTGCTCGAACCTCAGATCCTCAATTGGGTGCCAAGGCCCCCCCTTGTGTCCAGAAACCCCTATCATCTATCCCCACCCCCCTGGGACAGGCCATCATCTGATATGTCCACTTTCTGTGTCTGTCCCACCCTCTCTTGAAGCCCTTCACTGTGGATCTCTGAACCAGCTCACCAGGCAGTGCATTCCAGGGGTCCACCACCCTGTCAGTGAAAAACCTCCTCCTCTTTTCCCCCTTCACCCTTCCACCTTCCAACTTCAAACCATGCCCTCTGGTGATACCTCCCTGCTTTAGTCTAAAGATCCCCTCCATGTTTGCCCTATTTATTCCCTTGAGGTACTTGAAGACCTCAATCATGTCCCCTCCATCTCTCCTCTCCTCCAATGAAAACAGGAAGAGCTCCTCAAGTCTGTCCTCATACATCAAATCCCCTAGCCCTCGTATCATCTTAGGTGCCCTCCTCTGTACCCTCTCCAGGAGCTGTATGTCCCTCTTCAATTGTAGTCTCCAGTACTGTACACAGTACTCAAAGTGTGGTCAAACCAGTCCATTGTACAGTGGCAGAATCACTTCCTTGCTGCTAGAGGTGATCCCCCGTACAATGCATCCCAACATCCTGTTTGCCTTGCTAGCCGCTCTCCTGCACTGCTCAGAGTTATTCATACATGCAACCACCATGACCCTTAGGTCTTTTTCCCCTATTGAGACCTCCAGCGCCTCCCCTCCCAGGGTGTACCTGAGTTTAGGGTTTCCCTGCCCAAGATGCAACACCTTGCACTTAGTGATATTGAAATTTTATTTCCATGTGTGAGCCCAGCTTTCCAGGGTGTCCAGGTCCCCTTGCAGGGCCAACCTCCCCTCTTCTCCTTCAACTACTGCTCCCATCTTGGAGTCATCAGTGAAGAGACTCATTTTACGCCCTATACCCTCCCTGATGTCCGATATGTATGCATTAAACAGGAACGGATCCAGGACCGAGCCCTGTGGTACCCCACTACCAACCTCTCCAGGGTTTGAGAGCTCCCCACAGACCACTACTCTCTGGGTGCATCCAGCTAGCCAGTTTTCAATCCATCTGACCATCAAAGGGCCTACTCTTAACCCCATCAGTTTCTCCACCAGACCATTGTGGGGGATAGAGTCAAACGCCTTGCTGAAGTCCTAGAATAATACATCCACAGGCTTTCCCCTGTCCAGTTCTGATGTTACCCATTCATAAAACTCCACAAGATTGGTTTGACATGATCTACCTGGCACAAACCCATGTTGCCGACTATCCAGACCTCCCACCTCCTGCAAGTACACCCCCAATCGTTCCTTTAGTATACTCTCTATTAATTTTCCCACCACCGAGGTCAAACTGATGGGTCTATAGTTACCTGGTACTTCCCTTGACCCCACTTTATGAATTGGCACCACATGTGCCTCTCACCAATCCCTAGGTACCCTCCCTGTCTCAAGTGACCTGTTGAAGAGCTCTGCCAGGGGTGCAGCCAGTATGTCTGCCAATTCCCATAGTACTCTTGGATGAATGCCATCTGGCCCAGGAGATTTGTCTTTCTTTAGGGCCTTGAGGGCTAACCACACCCTTTTTGCGGAGATAGCATGATCTGTCCCCTCCACCTTACTGGCCTTTTTATCCTTATCCAGATGTGACACCCCTAGGGTACCTCTCGCTCCCTCTTGCTCCATTTCTGTTGCTCCCCTGATCCCACTCACTGCTGCTTCAATCCTCATCATGCCTTGCTTTGTAGATATCCCATCCCCCTCCCTAGTGAACACAGAGGCAAAGTACTCGTTAAATACCTCTACCTGGTCCCTCACCTCTTCCACCCACCCTCCTTCTGATCTCAATCTGCTGAGATGGCCCTCAGTTTTTCTCTGCTCCCAATGTACTGGAAGAACCCCTTTTCCCCTCCATGTATCCCCTGTGCCAGCCACTGCTCTTTACTGGACTTTGCTCCCCTCACCATCCAGGTGACTTTTCTAGATGCAAGATGGTACATTTCCTTATCCCTATCCCCTCTTGTTGTTTTATTTTTTTTGTAGGCTGCCTTCTTTTCTCTGAATGCTACCTGTACCTCACTGGACCATCAGCATGGTTTTTGTGACCTTGCTCCCTTATGTTTCAACTTAACGCAGATCCTGACTGCCTCATGAAGTCCCCATTTTATGACCTCCCATCTCCTTTCCACACTTGTCATTGATGTAATCCCCTTCAAGTGATCCTTGAGAATATTTCCCATGCCCACAAAGTCTGCCCCCCTGAAGTCCACTGCCAGTGTCCTAGATCTCCCCCCTCTGCCCCATGCTTATTTGAAACCAGACAGTATAGGGGTCATTCCCAGTCAGGGGGTCCTCTACAACCAGGTCCCTTACCAGATCCCCATCTGGCAGAACCACGTCCAGAATATGCCCCTCACTGGTGGGCTCCATCACATGCTGTGTTAAGAACACATCCTGGAAGCCATCCCATTGTGCAAATATTTAACTGATGCAGATATTGTTATTCTATATTATGTATTACAATATAGTATACATTTATCTGTTACATTACTTTCTCCATAGAGAATGTGCAGTTACTGAATTTCTGTACATCAAAATCTGGTTTCAAAAATAACCCTTTAGAGTGTAGTAAGTGTCCTCCTCATCTTCAGCCCCCTCACCAAGTTTTACAATCTCCCAGAACCCATGACTGAATACAAGCAACAATTTCGTGGTATGATTTAGTATAACCTTATGGATACATAGGCAAGTGGCTAGGACAGTGGGGCTAAACTTCCAGACCATGGAATTCTGGAAATTGGGGGAATAACTCAGGGCTAATCCAATGGGATATCAGCAGATGGAGGCAGTGGGAATGGAGGAATAACTCAGGCATAGTTTAATGGGATATCAGCAGATGGAGGCAGTGGAAATAGGGGAATAACTCAGGACTAGCCAAATATGATATCAGCAGATGGAGTCAATGGGACTGGAGGAATAACTCAGAGCTAGTCTAATAGGACAGCAAATGGAGGCAGTGGAAGAGAGGAGATAACTCAGGGCCTGTCTAATGGGATATTAGTGATGGAGGCAGTTGGAATGGAGGAATAACTCAGTGCTAGTCTAATGGGATAGCAGATGAAGACAGTAGGAATGGGGGAATAATGCTAGGACTAGACTAATGGAATATCAGCAGCTGGAAGAACTGGAAATGGGGAAAAGCTTGGGGCTAGTCTAATGGGATGTTGGCATATGGAGGCGGTGAAGAATGGGGAAATAACTATGGGCTAGTCTAATGGGATATCAGCAGATAGAGGCAGTGGGAATTGGGGGAATAACTAGGGGCTAGTTTAATGGGATAGCAGCAGATGGAGGAAGTGGAAATGGGGGGATAACGTGGGGCCATTCTAATGGGATATCAGCAGATGGTGGCAGTAAGAATGGAGGAATTATCTCGAGGCTAGTTGAATGGGAAATCAGCAGTTGGAAGAAGCTGGAATGGGGAATGCTCAGGGATAGTCAAATGTGATATCTGCAGATGGAGGCAGTCAGAATGGGGGAATAACTCAGGACTAGTCTAATGGAACAGCAGCAGAAAGAACTGGAAATGAGGAAAAGGTTGAGGATAGTCTAATGGGATGTTGGCAGATGGAGGCAGTGAAGAATGGGGGAATAACTATAGGCTAGTCTAATGGAATATCAGCAGATAGAGGCAGTGGGAACTGGGGGAATAACTCTGGGCTAGTTTAATGGTATATCAGCAGATGAAGGCAGTGAAAATGTGGTGGATAACTTGGGGCCAGTCTAATGGGATACCAGCAGATGGTGGCAGTAAGAATGGAGGAATAACTTGAGGCTAGTCGAATGGGATATCAGCAGTTGGAAGAAGTGGGAATAGGGGAAGCTTGGGGATAGTCTAATGGGATGTCAGAAGATGGAGGCAGTGGGAATGGGGGGACTAACTCAAGGCTAGTCTAATAAGATACCAGCAGATGGAGGCAGTCAGAATGGGGGAATAACTCAGGGCTTGTCTAAAAGGATATCAGCAGTTGGAAGAAGTGGGAATGGGGGAATAACTCAGGACTAGCCTAATGGGATATCAGCAGATAGTGGCAGTGGGAATGAGGGAAGAACTCAGGGCTAGTCTAATGGGATATCAGCAGATGGAGGCAGTGGGAATGGAGGAATAACTCAGGGCTAGTCTAATAGGACAGCAAATGGAGACAGTGGAAAAGAGGGAATAACTCAGGGCCAGTCTAATGGGATATCAGTGAAGGAGGCAGTGGGAATGGAGGAATAACTCAGGGCTAGTCTAGTAGGACAGCAAATGGAGACAGTGGAAAAGAGGGAATAACTCAGGGCCAGTCTAATGGGATATCAGTGAAGGAGGCAGTGGGAATGGAGGAATAACTCAGGACTAGTCTAATGGGATATCAGCAGCTGGAAGAAGTGGGAATGGGAAAAAGCGTGGGGCTAGTCTAATGGGATATTGGCAGATGGAGGCAGTGAGAATGGGGGAATAACTATGTGCTAGTCTAATTGGATATCAGTAGATAGAGGCAATGGACATTGGGGGAATAACTAGGGGCTAGTTTATTAGGATAGCAGCAGATGGAGGCAGTGGAAGTGGGGGGGGGATAACTTGGGGCCAGTCTAATGGGATATCAGCAGTTGGAAGAAGTGGGAATGGGGAAGCTCAGGATAGTCTAATGGGATATCAATAGATGGAGGCAGTGGGAATGGAGGAATAACTTGGAGCTAGTCTAACTGGATAACAGACGGAGCCAGTGGGAATGGGGGGAATAACTTAGGTCTAGTCTAATGTGATATCAGCTGATGGAGGCAATGGGAATGGGGGAATAACTCGGGACTAGTCTAATGGGATATTAGCAGTTGGAGGCAGCAGGAATCATGGGAAAAACTCTGGGTTAGTCTAATTGGATATCAACAGATGGAAGCAGTGGGAATGAGGAGAATAACACAGGGCTAGTCTGTGACAGGGGCTCTTGCCACTCTTAAGGACTGAACGTTTCTTAAATCTATTGCAACAGTTCTTCTGTTTATTAGTTTATTCTATCCTTCACAATTTCTAGTCCATAAGGTTGGACACCTATCAGATCCCTTCCCCTCCCCTTTCTTGATTGTGCTATATTGTCCTCTTTAATTTTCCTTTTCTCTCTCATGTCCTCATAAAGAGGGAGGTTATTGTGTTAGTCCTCCAAGCATATGTAAAATAGGTTGTGTTTATCATTGTTGGGTTTAGTATGTAACAGCATTATGTCATAAAATACCTTGATGTATATACCTTGGGTGGGATATTCAAAAGGATTACGCCATACATAATAGGGTTGCGCCAGCGCAAGTCTGGAATTGCGCCATTGTGTGATATTCAGCAGGAAGCAGTTGCGCAACAGAAAACATGCTGAGCAACAGCGCAATGCAAATGAAGGTATGCACAACCGAAGGGGGTGGAACCATGCATGAAGTGCGCACTGCGATATTCAAAGGCTTGAGCAATGCGCAACAGTGGATCAGGCAGAAGTTGCGCCATGGCGGAAATGAGACAAAATAAAAAGGCTCAAGGAAGAGGTGTAAGAACGCGACAGGGAAGTCACATAAGGCAGGCAGACAGAGCAGAGAGCAGGCCAGAGCAGGAAACAGTGCAGGCCAGGGAGTGCACAGGACAGAATAGGGGCTAGTGAAGGTGTGTGGGGCCACAGAGTGCAGAGGCCAGTGGGTGTACCCGGTGCAGTGGAGGTAGCAGTCAGGACAGTGGGGGTAACAGATCAACAACAGCTGGGGGGACACAAGCCAAGGAGATGGACAGTGCCAGCTTCCACATGGAAGCTGTAATGAGGGGGGTGTGAAGGCATGCTGCAGGAGGACGTGGCCGTGGAAGGGCCCATTGGTGGTACGCTCCCAACAGGCAGTACCGTGCCCACATCAGCTTCGAGCTGTATTCAGATGTAGAGATTGTGGGCCGGTACCACCTGAACAGAGCAATACTGAGGCGACTCTGTGAGCTGTGCAGTGATGTGATCCAGGCACCCTCACGACGGAGTCATGCTCTGTCAGTGGAGACAAAGGTAACAGCCTGCATGTGCTTGATCACCATGGGTACCTTGCAGAGACCAACAGGGGACACCACAGGGACACCACAGGCATAACACAGTTGGCCACGTCAAGCATCCTCACCCAGTTCCTCAGCGCACTGCTGCCACATGCTGCAGAGTACATCCATTTCCCTAGCACCATGGCACAGCCTACAGCAAACATACAGGAGTTCCACAGGGTAACCCATATGCCTGGCATGCTAGGGGTGATAGACTACACCCATGTGGCCATTCACATGCCACCTGGCCCCGAAGGGGCTGCATATCATAATCAGAAGGGGTTTTCCAGTGTCAACTGCCAGGTGGTGTGTGATGCCAGTGGGAACATCATCAACGTCTGTGCCAATCACCCTGGCAGAGCACATGATTCATTCATATGGTACCAGTCTGCTCTGTGCCATTGATTCGAGAGTGGGACATCCCCACAGGACATCTAGTGGGTATGCATGTAGGATTGGCAAAGCGGGGTAAGGGAGGGTAAGCCAGAGGTGCCCTGGAAGTGTCACACAGGGTTAGGGTCAATATGATCCTGAACATGACACTAACCTCCACTATCTCCACACAGGTGACAGTGGATACCCACTCTGTCCCTGGCTGCTCACACCCTACCAGCAGCCCATGACCCCATCGCAGCAATGCTTCAATAAGGCACACGCTGTCACATGCAACATCATCGAGTGGGTGTTTGGGATGCTGAAGGCACGCTTCCGATGCCTAGACACCTCCTGCGGTGCCCTACAGTACAGCCCCTTAAAGGTCTGTGGGATATTCCTGGCCTGTTGTATCCTGCACAACGTGGCCAAAGACTGTGGGATAGCCGTACAGGTTGAGGAGGGGGACAGCGATGGGGATGCTGGTGATGATGGGGATGAGCAGCCCCCCCTTGGACGGCGTGACCCCCAACTGAGCTGGCTGGCCCAGCTGCACCGGGACACCATCACAGAGGAGCACTTCATCCAACACAGGTAAGTCATGGGGCCATGTGCAACCAACAGTGGCTAGGGCACAACCCACATACACACAGGGAAACACACCAGGGGTGCATGATGGCAAGGGAAGTGGCAGGGCACAGAAGCACACACATACAACCAGGGAGGGGTGAACAGTAACACGCCACATGGACAGACACACACACACACACCTGGCACAAAGTGCACAGGGGCCAGGTGCACAACAGAGCAGGAACAGACATTACATACACACACGTCCACAGGCCACCACCACCACCACCTGTACTGTCCATGTACGTGTGTCAGATGCTGGGCACCCTTGCATTTTGGTGTACAGCACAAAGCAGACATCATCATGCACACGCACCTGTGGACAGCAGTCAGGAGGGTGTGCAGGTGGTCCGTGTGTCGGCGTGTAGGGTAGGGCACCCACTGGTGCACTGCCCACCAAAACACACATTGCACACAGGGCAGCAGCAGACAGGGCCCACACTGGGAGACAGCTCAGTCATGTGGCACAGTGCCACGGCCACCTTGGATGCATGGGCAGCCCCGCTGAGACCCAGCAGCACTGGCAGGCTGAGCATGGGCCACATGGGGTGGCACCGATGGACCACCAGGGGTCCCACTGTGTGAATACGACCTTGTCCGCACAGGGGTCTGCAGCATACCAAACATACCTGCACCAGGGGTGCTCGGGATGCCACCAGCTGAACCCGGTGTCAACAGAGTGGGTGTCACACAACACCGGGAATGGGGAATAGATAGCGTACTGCGCAGTGTGAGCGGCACAGGGGCACCTGACTGTGTGCCCAATGTGGCCATGACACCGACCACTGCCTGTGTCAGCCTGTCAATGGTGGTGGTCACATCCACCTGCATATAGTCAATCCAGAACTGGATCCTCTCAGTGTCCCTGCTGTGTCGCTCCTCGACCCACTCCAGGGCTACACACAGTGCCTCCACAGATGTTGCAACCCGTATCTGCTGCTGTACTGATGCCTGCAGCAGACGGGTGTGCTCATCAAAGAGGTCATCTGCCACATTGGCAACCTGTCCCTCAGGGTCTGGAAGGGCCTGATGTACAACACCCCTTGAGGGTGGGTGCTGCTCACCAGGACCAGATATGGGCATGTCCACAGGCGCTGCACCTACATCACCGCTGATCCCTGTACCCCCAGTCCCGGTGGGTGACTGCTGCTGCTGCCCCTCCACCTGCTGTGCCCACGGGATCAGTGGTTCCACGGCTGTGGCTGCAACAGTGCCAGTGACCTGCACAGCCACTGGTACTGCCCCACCGGTGCTGACAGGCACAGCCTGGGACTGTGCTGACATGCTGGCACACATGTCAGAACCAGCTAGCTCCATGGGCATGAGCTGGCCTGCTGTGTATCCATTCTGTGACACACACATTTCAATGCCAATAGTGGTCGGTGCATCATTGATGTTGCAGGTCTGTGCCACAGCCACAGCCACGGCTTGCTGGCATGCTTGCATGCCAGACCGCTGGGACACAGGAAGGGCACTCCCCACATCTGTCTCAGCATCAGCGAAGGTAGCTGGGTGTGCACAGTGCTGCAGTGCACGCCAGGCAATCAGTGGAGGTGGATGGTCCCTCCTCCAACTCCGGGTGGCTGTCCGCAGTGGACAGGCTCTCCACTGCTGACCCCTGTAGATGCACAGGATCTGTAACAGAAAGGAAGGACACGTTAGTGCATGTGATCTACCTTCCCCCCAACCATGACATACCATGCAGTGATGGGCTACCACCTGTCTGGAAGCCACCTCCAGGTACACCCTCAATAGCACTGTGCTGCATGCTTGCAGCAAGCATGTCCTCCGCCAGGGTCAGCTGCACCACCTCTGGCTGTCCGCCTGTTGCAGCACATGCTACCCTGATGGCTGCAACCTTCTCCTTCACCCTCCTCCTGTCGGTCCCCATCTTCTTTTTACACTCCTGCACAGAGTGCTGGTGGCTGCCGTGCAGGTTGATTTCACATGCCACCCCCCTCCCATGCAGCAACATGGGCCTGAGGGGTGCCCCGTCATCCACTGAGAAGTGGCTCCTCAGCCAGGTAGGCCTCAAACAGTGCCTTGGTTTCTGCCTTCGTAAAGTTGGGCCTCCTCTTCCGCCCACCATCATCCTCCTCACCCAGTCCTCGCTTGGTCATTTCACAGCCTGTATGGGTGAGAGTGGTCACCTGTGACTGTGCAGTACACAGCAGTTCTCTGGGGCCATGGTCCAGTACAGCACAATGCATGTAACTCACCTATCAACTGCAGTAACCCGAATCTGGCCACTGCAGAACAGTGTCGCAGATTTATAGCACAATGCATGCAAATTAGGACTGGAGCAACTTTAATGAGATGCAAATCACGCCGCTGTGCCATTGAATGGCTGATCAGATGATTTGCATATGACGGCTGAATATCGCGCTGATGCGCTTTGCACAATATGGTTGAACCAGCTGAGCCAATGGCGCAGTTCAGTGACTGTGTAGTACACCGCACTGTGCATGCCCAGGTGGCTTACACAGGTGTCTGCTGTGCTGATGATGTGCTGTGCATGATAGGCAATTCAGGACATGGCTACCATTGTGTCAGTGGTGCTACAGCGACGGTCACCACATGGTGCTGTGGCACAACTGCACAATACTCCACTGTGGCATTGGCACACAGGCGACCAATCGCGCTGGACATGTAGACGTCTGATGGTGCTGTGCGTGGCCTTGCACCAGCGACCCATGACCCTGTGTCTGACCTTTACCCCCTTTGCGCTGTACGTATGGCATGCCTGCAGTTCTATAGCGCTGTTCGGTAACAGCGCGATAGGGACTGGCGGCGGTATACGAACAGCATGATAGGGACTAACGGAGTTGTATTGCACAACATTTCCACGTGGGGTTGCCGCACTGCGGAGTGCCATATTGCCTACCATATTCATGCAGGGATGGCACGCAGGAGAGCACCACAGTGGAGTGTGTTGGAGCTTGCCAACCTGGTGGCCATAGTGGAGCCTCACCATGGCCCACTGTTTGGAGATGAACCCCTGAACATGGCATGCACACATATGTGGCAGCAGATGGCCACTGCACTGGAGGAGGCCACTGGCCGGTGGCGCGCTCAGCAGAGCAGTGCAGGCACCTGTACGGTGACCTGCGGAGGAGAGAACAGGCACTACTGGTGTGACTATGTTCATGTGCTAGGAGGGGCATGGTGCCTAGGCCAGGTGGGTGAGCCATCTATGCACCTGTATTGTCCACACGGGTAACACTGTTTATTATGACCAACACATGGGGGAGGGTTGGTCTATGGTTGGCTGTGGTGGTTTTTACAGGATGTGTGATGTATGGGTCTGGCTGGGTGGGCAGGCACACTCATTGGAGCAGGGGGCTGTCTGCTTTGGGATTTCACTGATGTGTTTCTCACCTTTTGTTTCCCACAGGCATGGTGGAGCGGAGGCGGGCCCAGGCTGAAGCGCAGCGAGGGGTGACAGCGGTGGCTGTACATGGTGGTGGTGGAGTTGAGCCACAGCAGCAGCAGCTGCAGCAGCAGTATGATGAGGGTGAGTGTCATGACAACATGAATGCTATTGCATGCTGTGGGGGGGCAGGACATGGCCACCATCCATGGACAACACTGCCATGCACACGACATGTGACAGTCAGCACTGTCCAGTGGCACTGCATGTCTGGGAGTACGTTAATGATGGTCCATGCATGCACTGGGCACATGGCTGTGGCACTGCCTTCCCACTGCATAGCCAAGTCACTGTACAGCCTTGGTTGTGCTGTGCTGGGCATGGGTGGGGTGTGTGTGCAGTGGCACACATGGCTGTTGCTGCCTGGTTGGGCTTGTCTTGTGCACGGTCACTGGGGGTGGGTGCACTCCATCACAGGAGTGGAGCACTTGGCTGTATGCCATGCATGATGGGTGGGCTTCAGGGATATGGACAGTCACAGCCATTGACTCTGATCCCTTGTCCTAGGTGTCCAGATCCTGTGGAGAATAAAGCGGGCAGTCCACCGGCTCCTTGATGTCTCAGTGGAGTCCCTCGAGATCCTGAGGGACATGCAGCGCAGTGGAATCAGGCACAGGAGGAGGCTCCGGGACCAGCAGCAGCCAGCTGATGAGCGGCCTGGCAGGCAGTAGCTGCCCCTCACCTCCCCCCTTTACCCATCCCTCACACCCTGCCTTCCCTCTCCCAGTTGTTCACCCCTGCCCCTTACCCACCCCTACCGTGTACCCGTACCCCCACCCTTGTCTTGTATATGGTTGTACATAGTTCTGTCTGTTCCTGTTGTTCTTGTTGATATTTTCATTAGATAAATCTATTTTGTTATGAATACTGTGGTGGTCTCTGATTTGCAGCTGGCTATAAGTGCTCAGTTGCAGCGGTGTGCATGGCATCTGGGGTGGTATTGTCCTGGGTATGTGTGTGTGTGCGTGGGGAGGTGTCCCTGGTGTGGTAGTGACTTTCAGTCGGTCTGGCCTTGTGCTGTCACCCACTGCTGTGTGCTCCTGCTGGGTCTGACTTGTATGGTTCTGTGGTACACGAGGTTGCAGTGTGGCAGGGGGGTTGCATGGGGATTCCTGCAGTGACAGTCACTGCTCATGGGTGGTGTCTTGGGGTACCAGTGCAGGGTGTGCTGTGCACAGGGGGGTGCTGATGTGCACTTGGGTTGTCCGCCCTCTTTGTGTGGCAGTCTCAGCTTGCCAGTGGGTGTGCTGGGGCACCATGGCCCAGCTGTGCTTTGTTGGCTTGTCTCCATGGGTCGGTGGATATTCCGTCCCTCCCCCAGTGATGCTGTGCTTGGGGTATGGGGGTGTATTGTTAGTTCTACAGTGTGTTCCTGTGCCCATCTGTGGCATGGGTGGTGGGCCCCTGCCTATCTCCCTGGTTGTGCAGTTCCATTGCTCTGCTGCTGGGGGGACTCTCTGCTTGCGCTATGGCACCTCTGGACTGCTCAGCTGGGCTGGTCTTGTTGCACTATGGTGCATCATATCTGCTCAGCTTCCCCTTCCTGGTTGCGCTATGGTGCAGGTTGTGTGATATTCAGATGTTGGCTGGTTGCGCAATTTGGCTTGCTCTATGTTTGAATATCGCGTCTGTTGCGCATGTGCGCAATGAACTTGTGCTTGCTTCTGCTATTGCGCACATTTTGGGCACAGTTTGAATATCCGGCCCCTTATGTTTCTGGAACCTATAAATGTTGAAAATACCATGGCCAGAAGTGTTTTTGATAATGGTGAAAAGCACTAGGTGACTATTACAGGAATTACGTTAGTTGTGCTATTTAAAATGCATGAAAATTGCTGTACACTAAACAAGTCTGAAATGTCATAGTGATTTGCATATATCCCATGATGTTTTGCATGATGGACATATGTATGATTATGTATTTCTTTGAAACTAGATTTGTTGCCATTACCTTTTGGGGTAACCCTTTTTCAGTGTTTCTGCACTAAGGGTCTTTGTTTTTAGTTTGTTTTGTTTTCTTTTTTCTGTTTGAGCCTCCACTACACAAGCAAAAAGGGCCCACATAGGTATGAAGGGTTTTCACTGAAAAATGGTTAGATCAGAGTCTAGTGTAAGTAAGTGCTGGCTAAGTGCAGAGAGAGGACATACATAGTCTGTTGCTACAAACTAATGTACTGAAGAAAGAATATGCCATTACTGAAGCTTCTTTTCTGTATTCTGAATAAACGTCACACAGAGATTGTGTGTTGAACCTGAAGTTTGGTGTCTGGTCCATCTCTCATCCCACAAGCCCACCACAGACTCAGTGTTAGAAGTGGGATGACTTGCTGGAAGCATCTGAACTGGCCAAAGAGGGATGTTTTCTGATGGGTATCACCCAGATATCCCAAGTGGACCAATGCACCATGAGTTGCTGGAGAAGAAAGTCTGTGCAGTTCTGAAAAGAACCATGGCTGACAAACAGAGAGAAGCTGCAGCCATGTCTGTACCTGGGAGCTCGGAGGAAGGCCAAGACTGAAGACAACAAAGAGATACAGGTCGAAGCAGACTGGAGGTGCGAGAGACAACACCCTGGAGGTGGAGACCCTGATGATGATGAACCACTGGAGGAGTGGGCAATGGCTGGGGGCAGACTGACTATGCAGACAGGCAGAAAACTGGTGCCAGGTGCTCGAAAGGATCCCACCAGAGAGTTTGGATAAATTATCATAGGAGGATTTTTCATGGTCTCAGTTTGAGGAGGAGCCTCTAAATGAGCAGGATGTTCCTTTGTTTCTTGTTTTCCCAGGATGTTACCTGTTAGAGGTCAGAGATGCAAGTATGGAACTTGAATGTGAAACCTCAAGTAAGACTGTGCTTAGTGATATTGTGCTGGGATTGAAAGCTCCAAGCAAGTAAGAAGCAGCCTTGAGTCTGAAGAGACTTTTTCTTGTATTGATGCAGCTAAATCTATTAACAGTATTGACTGAGGTATACTGCAGGCTAAAGATGCTAATATTGCCAAAATGGTACAATATGTTAATGTCAAAGAGGTGGTACATATGTTTTATTTTTTTGTTTAAAAACCTACCAAAGAAAAGGTGGGTGGAAATTATTTGTTTTTAGTTGTTTTATCAGGAGTAGCACACTAACCTGAAAGCTTTTTTGCAGGTGTGACCTGGGAGCACAGGGAATTTAAGTGACTTGCTCAGGGTCACACAGTATGTAAGTGGAAGTTGTGCGATTCAAACCCAGGTCTGATCTGCTGGATGTCACCAGATTTGCAGCTCAGAGCCTTAAACCACTGCACTATACTGCCTCCCTCAATTGATAGGAACCTGTGTTGGGGTAGCACCTAGAGGGTCTACCCTCAGATGTCTGTATCTGTAGCAAGTGAAATAAATCAAGAGACACAGTAGGTTTACATAGAGGTTGAACCTAGGACTGGGACCCTGCTTAAAACTGGCATGTCTGGTGGGGTTGAAGCAGGAAATTACTAACCCTGGAGAAAGTCTGTGTATGGTACTGGACTTTACAGCTGTACAGATTTTTGATTAAGAAATATGATGTACTTTCCCGAAAAGGAGATGGTTCAGGAAAGGTACTGTTAGTCTCTTTTGAGAAATGTGTTAATGCCTCAGGGTAAAGAATGATGATATCCACTATGTTTATGATAGAGTGTTTATTGTTAATAGGGACCCTGAGACAGAGCATCTGAAGATGGATGGGTGGAAGCTCCATCCCTTCCTGGGTCAGGAAGGTGGTAAGCAGTCTGTAGTGACTGTTTCCCTCTTAAGGTGGGGGATATGTGACAGGTAGCGCCTGCCACTCTTGAGGACTGACATTTTCTTAAATGTCTTGCAACAATTTTTCTATTTCTTAGTCTATTCTATCCTTTACAGTTTGTAGTCCATAAGGTTGGTCACTTATAAGCACCCTTCCCCTTTCTTGATTATACTATAGTGTCCTCTTTAATTTTACTTTTCCCTCTCAGGTCCTCATACAGGGAGGTTACTTGGGTGACCTCCAAGCATTTGTAAACCAGGTTGTGTTTATCACTGTTGTATTTAGTATGTAATAGCACTATGTCATAAAATACCTTGATGTATATACCAGGGCCAGGATATTCAAACTGCACCCAAAAAGTGCGCAACAGCAGGAGCAAGTGCAAGTCCACTGTGCCCATGCGAAAGAAATACAATATTCAAAAATTGCACAGGCCAAGATGCGCCTATGGCCAACGATTGAATATCACACCATCTGCGCCATAGCTCAACTAGGGAGGTATAGCTGAGCATATCTGATGCACCATAGCGCAATAAAGGATGTTCAGCTGAGCAGCCTAGATACACAATTGCGCAACTAGGGATGCCCCCAGCAGCAGGGCAGCAATGCAATGCCAGGGATGCAGGGGCCCACCACCCATGCCACAGATGGGCAGAGGAACACACAGCAGAACAGACATTGTCCTCCCACACCCCGTGCACTGCACAACTGGGGGGAGCTGGAATAACCACTGGCCCTTGGATACCAGCAACAAACCCACAGCTGGGCCATGGCACCCCATCACACCCCCTGGCAAGCTGTGACTGGCACACAAACCACCCCATACAACACCATCCCACAAATGCAGAGCACACCCTGCACCATGATCCCCATACACCCTGCCCAGGAGTAGCACCCAACAGTGCTGGACACCCCATGCATGGCACCACCCCCACTGTGACAATCCAACCCTGTGTACCATGGAGCCATGCAGAGCAGCCCCACCATGGGCACCCTGCAGCAGGAGGCAGCAGAAAGTGATGCAACAGATGCATACACAGTGCCACCCTGCATGTCCCTCCCAAGGTACAGCTGAGAGACCGACCATGAATCAGCTCACGAGGTACCCCACATGTGACAGGACATGACCCAGACCCCACCTCCAGCGGTACAGCACCTGCACACCCTCCCAAGGACACATCCTGTCCCAGCACTGGCCACAACAGCCAGCACAGACACGCACAGTGTAGCATGGAGGCATGCACCACACAGGATGCAACACAGGGCATGGACAAACACCCACCCATACTCAAGGGCACACCAACACAGGGACACAGTAGCGGGTCAACCAAGACACTGGCTTATGGCCACGGCTGATGTGTACACATGGCCAGCACCCCTACATTGCACAGGTGTGCCATCCACCCTACGCAGGCACCATAAGGCTGTATGCCACTGGCGTGCTGCCAGAGCACAGGTGACAGACACTGGAGCACATCCCCTGCAACAGACACAAGCAACAGCATGGAGGAGGGACAACAACAGCGGTGGCCACAGTGCTACCAGAGGCAGAAGTGCACCATACTGGTGATGGAAGGTAACCTGGCATTGTGCTGGATACAGTTGTTATCCAGCATGGACAGCCACCACTGACACGCTAGCAGACCGTGCATATCACAGACATGCAAGGGTGTCAGCTGCACAGGCCATGCACGGTCTGACAGGGTGCCATGCACACAGTGCAGGCCCCATGGACCACTGCACACAGGCATCCAATGCCCAGAGTACAACACACAAATCACAGACAGTGACTAATCCACCTGCCCACACCATAGGCGGTTCACCCCTGCACATGCACACAAACACACATCCATGTGTGAACCACCCCGACCCCATGCACACCACTGCAGCTGAGCACCTGTAGCCCACTGCAAATAAGAGACCACCACAGTTGTCATAACAAAATGCTTATATTTAAAATAAGTATCAAAAACTATTTACAAGTATTTACAGGGGAGGAAGGGATACATAACAGGTGGGGTCAGGTAAGGGGCAGGGGTGAACATATGGGAGAGGGAAGAAGGGGTGTGAGGGTGGGTCAAAGGGGGAAGGTGGTAGTAGGGGCATGGAGTCCTCATTATGTGCCCCGGTCTTCCTCCCCATGGTGCCAATGTCTGCCGCTCCTCCTCCTCCTCACCCCATGGTGATGGATGCACTCTAACAGCTCCAGTGTCACCCTCACCACCCGGAGCACCTCCTTCATGTCCACAAGACCTGCCTACCCAGGCAGCCACAGTCACATGGACCACTGTATACACGCACAGCCCATGTCTTCCACAGCATCACCATGGTCGTACAGTGACTTGGCTATGCAGTGTGATGACAGTGCCACAGCCATGTGTCCAGTGCACACAGAGCCGTAGGAAGGCATTTTGGTACCCTGGGCAAGAGACTAATTTTGCGCCCCCCCCAGAAAAGAGCAGGGGGCGTCTGGGGGTCGCAAGGCCCCCAGAAGCTCTTAGGGGTTTACATGCTCTATGGTGAGTTTTGTGCCTTTTCTTGAAGAAAAAACACACTTTTGTTACATGTCCCCTACTCCTGGAGTTGCACAGCTTGATCCTGTTTTTTTTTAACCCTCCCCAACCTCTTAAATCTTCCCTTTTGTACCATGGCATCTCATAAATATTACCTCCATAAATTATAAAATCTATGTATTTCTTAGGTGTGCTGATAACTGTAATTGTGCTTTTCAAAAGAATCATGTATGTGCCTTTTTCCTGATTTCAGTTTATTATGTTATAATGCAACATAGAATTTGAAACATAGAAACATAGAATTTGATGGCAGATAAGGACCGCTTGGCCCACCCAGTCTGCCCATTTCCCTATCTACTGGATAAGCTGCAGATCCTAGTTAACCAGCAGCCTACTTCTTCCTACCCCCACCCCCCAGAATTGCCTTATGACTATCCCATGCATGCTTGAATTCCCCTACTGATTTTGACTCCACAACCTCCTCCAGAAGGCCGTTCCATGCATCCACAACCCTCTCTGTGAAAAAATACTTCCTTAAATTACCTCTGAGCCGCCCCCCCTCTATCTTCAAATTGTGCCATCTTGTTCTTGCACACCCTTTTTTGAAAGATGCTACCCTCTTGGACTTTGTTGATTCTCTTGAGGTACTTGAAAGTTTCTATCATGTCCCCCTCCCTCCTTTCCTCGAGGCTATACATATTAAGCTCCTTAAGTCTCTCTTCATATGACTTCTGGTGCAGACCCTGCACCATTTTAGTTGCCCTCCTCTGGACAGCTTCCATCCTGTCTATGTCTTTGCGGAGATCGGGTCTCCAGAACTGCACACAGTACTCCAGATGGGGTCTCACCAGCTGTCTGTACAGAGGGATAATAACTTCCTGTTTTCTACTGGTGATGCCTCTCCCTATGTATCCCAGTATCCCCCCAGCCCTCCTTGCTGCCCTCTCACATTGCTTGCCCATCCTTAGGTCATCTGATTTGACTACCCCCAGGTTCCTTTCCATTCTTGTTGTTGTTAGTATCTCACCCCCCATTGTGTACTCTTCCCCTGGGTTTTTGTTTCCCAGGTGCATTACCTTGAACTTCTTAGCATTGAATCTAAGCTGCCATACATTTGACCATTCCTCTAACCTTGCCAAGTCCCTTCTCATCCTTTCCACCCCACCTTGTGCATCAACTCTGTTGCAGACCTTAGTGTCATCTGCAAAGACGTACTTTCCTTCCAGTCCTTCTGCAATGTCGCTTATAAAGACATTGAGAGGACCCGTCCTAATACTGAACCCTGCGGTACCCCACTAGTAACCCTCCTTGCTTCTGAGTGGACTCCATTTACTATAACTCTCTGTATCCTATTCTCCAGCCAATTCTTTACCCAGGCTGTCATCTTGGGACCCACTCCCAGGCTGGCTAACTTGTATATTAATCTTTTGTGTGGGACTGTGTCAAATGCCTTGCTAAAGTCTAGGTAGGTCATGTCCACAGCCCCTCCCTGATCTACTACTTTGGTCACCCAGTCAAAGAAATCTATCAGATTCGTCTGGCATGACCTTCCGCTGTGAATCCATGCTGCCTAGGGTCCTGTGCCCCTCTGGCCTCTAGATACTCGACAATTCTTTCCTTTAGAAGTGATTCCATCATTTTCCCTATCACTGAGGTTAAACTAACAGGTCTATAGTTTCCTGCTTCTGCCTTGCTCCCACTTTGTGAAGGGGAATCACATCTGCCCTCCTCCAGTCCTCGGGTACCACCCCATCCTCCCATGATTTGTTAAAAAGGGTAGTCAGTGGTGTCACTAGTTCTACCCTTAGTTCTTTTAGAATTCTGGGATGAATCCCATCAGGCTCCCTTGCTTTGTCCACCTTCAGTTTTAAGAGTTCTTTCAGAACCCTTTCTTCTGTAAATGGGCCGGTATCAACTTCTGTATCCAGAGTGTTACTACTGTTTGTTTTATGTATCTCCCCCTCTTCCTTCATAAATACTGAGCAAAATATTTATTCAGTATCTCTGCCTTTCACAGTCTCCTCTGCCCACCTCCCTCCCCTTTATTAAGCCTCACTATCCCTCCCTTGGTCTTCCTTCGCTCCTTGATGTACCTATAAAAGGTTTTATCACCCTTCTTAACTGAGTTGGCTATCTTTTCCTCGGTTTGGGCCTTTGCTGTTCTGACTGCCTTCCCAGCCTCCTTTTGCTTTAACTGATATAGTTTTCTGTCCTGCTCATTCTGCGATTCCTTGTACTTCCTGAATGCTTTCTTTTTCTCTTGAACCTTCACTGCCACCTCCTTTGAGAACCATAGTGGTTTCTTACATCGTCTTGTTTTGTTTATTTGCTTCACACAAAGGCTCGTTACCTCTGTGATGGCAGTTTTTATTATTCCTCATTGTTCTTCCACCCCTCCTTCCCACCCATTTGCTAGTGCATTCCTTAGGCACTCACCCATTTTGGCAAAGTCAGCCCTCCTAAAGTCCAGTACTTTTGTCTTTGTATGGCTTGACTCTATTGCTGTGTTTATTTGAACCATACTGTTCGATGGTCGCTAGTTCCCAGATGGCTACCCACTTCTATATCTGTGATCCTCTCCATCTCCATTTGAGAGTATCAAGTCTAATATTGCTCCTCTCGAGTGGGCTCAGTACTAGTTGTCTAAGGCATGCCCCCTGTAGGGCATCTAGAATAACTGCACTCTTCGAAGTGGCAGCTGCAACTGCACTCCAGTTAACATCTGGCATATTCAGATCACCCATCAGCAATATCTCCCCTTTTTCTGCCATTCTTAGTATACTTTCTATCATTTCCTTGTCCATTTCCTCCCCCTATGATAGTCTGGTGTGGACAGACTCTGGATAGATCAGAAGGCAGAAGCAAGATGGTTCGAATTAAATCATAGCATAATACTGTATATGGTGTTGTTTATTTGAACCACCTTTCACATTCCAGAATCCAGACAGACTCCACAACAAACTGCAGACTACTAATTTAAAAATAGATGCATTAAAATATAACATAATAAGCTGGTAAATCAGGAGGAAACCATACATTCACACTGCACCATTGCTGTGAAGACTAGAGCAGTTCTAGGAAACATATATTATTTGGGGTATTTTACTACTCAGAATCACTATTGTAATGTGTGCAATGTGTGTGTGTGTGTATATATATATATATATATATATATATACACACACACACACACACAAATGCTTAAATACAACCAGTGGCCAGTGGTGCTTCTGCACAGTGCGTGGCTGGCTGTCCTGAGTGCTGCAGCTGATTCTTCATGAAATAGCAGTGAGTCTGGTACCGAGTACTTGTACTAGGAGACTGGATCCAGGCTGGCAACATCACCAAAGCAATAAATCACTGCCCCTACTCTCAAACACATGAACAGGAATTAAAATTCCTAATGGCTGCATATATGGGGGGGGCAAGGCCCCATCTCAGTACTGCTTGATACAGCCAAGTAGTTAGTGTGACCCTTTAGTACAAGCAGCAAAATATGTAACCCTCTTGGTCCAAGTCTTGGCTAAATTCAACTGGAATCTGGACCCCTTCCTGAATGGCTGAGATACTTCAGAATAGTGTGGCTAGGGCTACCACACAAATGGGCCACAGTACCATTCACATAAATGTGGTAGCCCTTCCACAATTGGTCACAGTTTCTTGTACCTAGGGGTTGACATTGGGTCACCAGGGAATGAAGCCACTAGGCCATGAAGGATCTGGAATCAGTGACCCACAAAGGCTCTATATTTGAGGATTATAGGTTTAGGAGGGGGGATGCTTTTTCAGGCTGGATGCCCCTGCACTGACCATTACACCCTATTCACAGAATGGCATTCACTGAGATTAGTGCAATTCCAGTTTGTGACTTGGTCCCAAGTGCAATCCAGTCTGTGTTTATACCCTCTAACAACTAGAGGCATAATTCACCCAGCATTGTGTACTGTATGGCACAATCGTGAAAGCACAATGGTGCAGCCAGTTTTCACCCATGAAGTGCTGCTACCCACCATAGTTACTGAAAATTGAGACCCTGAGGTTAAAAACAAAACAGACTACTGTGATGCACTGAATAATGAGGAGTGAAGTTGATATACTTGTTTGGACAATTTGTACTCCTTCACAGTGAAGGAGTGTGCTGCAAATTGCACAAACAAGTAAATCTGTTACCTCTACCCCAGCACTTAATTTTACCTTTCTGTAGGTAGGTAGTTCATTTCAGTCAATTCTTATGTACCACAGGAATCTACTCATGTGTAAAGTTATCACTAAGTAGCCTCATAACTTTTTTGGAATGGATTTCTGCATTACCCTTACCCTGAAGAAAATTCGTACTTGTATGGTACAGGAAAAGACTAATTAATCAATCATTTTTTTCTGGAGTGGACTCAGGAGTGGTACAATTTTAAATATTCAGAAGTTTGCAAACTTTCCATGTCTTGTCTTTTACTCTTTTTCTTTCTCTGTTTTGAAATGATTTTAAAGCAGAGAAAGAGTGTAACATCTTCAGAGCCGAAGGGTCCTGACTAATTATTAAAGCAAGTAAGCAACATCTCATTCTCGAGTCTCAATCTATTCCTATATTCTTGGCTTGACACACAAAACAGAATCTATTTTAAATTGATAACTTGAATTGCTTGAACTTTTTTTGAATAGTGTTTATGTTGTGCACTGAAACTGTGAGACAGAGGAAATTAAATATGCTGACTCCCTGAGGTCAGCAGCGTCACCCGCCTGGAGTATTAGAATGGGGGAAAGCAGCATGGGGTAGCCTGCATGGTGTGGAATGCATCACTGGGTGTGCAAGGGATGCAGAGCAAGAGAAGGAGAGAAAAAGATGACGTGGGAGGGATGGTGCCACATGGCCTGCTTGCACCATGGCTGTCAGTCTGCCGAACTAAAGAGCCAAAGAGGGGGCAGGCAGCAGCAACTGACAACTTCTTCACTCCCATCCTAGAGTCCCAGTTGGAGTCCCTTGAACTACTACTACAGCAGCTGGTCACTACACCACCCACCTACCAAGCCAGGCTGTGGGCCCAATCAGATTGGGCCCTCAGTCTAGGCCTGGCAGTTGGCTGGCATGGATGAGAGCCAGCAATTGGCTAGATTCCTTTCCCATTCCTCCTCCTGATGATGAGATCAGTGCAGTATCTGGATCAGATCAGTACCTGATTTCCAATTTAAATTCTAATTCCATTTTTTCAAATCGAGAAAATTACCTACCCCCGGCCGTGGCAGGCACCGCCATGCTGCATATACACTTCTTTTAGAAATCAGACTAGAGTTCAGACTCACTTACGCAGTCCACACAAAAGTAAGCAGCAAACAGGACACAAATTTGATTTTTAAACAATATGGAATTCGCCTTTCGGGGGATCACACATGGGAGATAGGATGACAGACTTATTACTAATATGCTAATGCTTACAATTAAAAATCCAAGATGGTCTGGACAAGACCTCACTAATGGATCTCTTGTCTCTCACACCTCTCTCTCTCTCTCTCTCTACTTTCACAAGTATCACAATAATATATGACTGTCTGGCTGTACACTCAGTCTTAGTGTCAACCACTCGCTCGTACCTTTTATAATGTGCGTTGAAGATAGAGGGGGCGGCTCAGAGGTAATTTAAGGAAGTATTTTTTCACAGAGAGGGTTGTGGATGCATGGAATGGCCTTCCGGAGGAGGTTGTGGAGTCAAAATCAGTGGTGGAATTCAAGCATGCATGGGATAGTCATAAGGCAATTCTGGGGGGTGGGGGTAGGAAGAAGTAGGCTGTTGGTTAACTAGGATCGGCAGCTTATCCAGTAGGTAGGTAGGGAAATGGGCAGACTGGGTGGGCCAAGCGGTCCTTATCTGCCGTCAAATTCTATGTTTCTATGTTTCTATACTGACCTGCCTACAGTGTCTCTTTCTTTCTCACTCGCTGTATTACACACCACCACCACATGACTGTTTGCCTGCAGCTCATGTACCCCCCCAAACTTGCTGATCTTTGGCAGATGCACCCTTGCTGACAGCCAGTTATAATTACAGTCTAAATGAGCAAAAAAAAAATTTAAAGTGGTACTGCAAGTGAATAAATACGCAAGCTTGCATTGAAAATTGTGCCCCTTGGAGGCTTGCGCCCAGTGCTGGAGCACTGCCCACCCCACCCTTTCTACGGTAATGGGTGCACACATGGACCACCATTGATGCACTCCCAGACATGCAGTGCCAATGGACAGTGCTGACTGTAACAAGTTGCATGCATGGCAGTGGTGTCAATGGATGGTGGCCTGGCCCCGCTGCCTGCCCAATTATACAGCATGCAATAGTAATCATGGATGAAAGGCACTCACCACCATCAGGGTGGTCCATGCACTGTTGCATGCCCAGTTACACAGTATGCAATAGTAATCATGGATGTAAGGCACTCACCATCATCTGGGTGGTCCATGCTCCGCTGCCAACCCAATTATTCAGCATGCAATAGTAATCATGGATGTAAGGCACTCACCATCAGGGGGGTCCATGCACTGTAGATTGCCTAGCTATACAGTATGCAATAGTAATCATGGATGTAAGGCACTCACCATCATCATCTTCGTCCATGCACTGTTGATTGTCCAGTTATACAGTATGCAATAGTAATCATGGATGTAAGGCACTGACCATCATCTGGGGGGTCCATGTACCGCTGCCAGCCCAGTTATACAGTATGCAATGGTAATCATGGATGTAAGGCACTCACCATCATCAGGGTGGTCCATGCCCCGCTGACCACACAGTTATACAGCATGCAATAGTAATCATGGATGTAAGGCACTCACCACCATCAGGGTGATCCATACAACACTGCCCACCCAGTTATACAGCATGCAGTAGTAATCATGGATGTAAGGCACTCACCATCATCAGGGGGGTTCCTGCACCGCAGCCTGCCCAGTTATACAGCAAGCAATAGTAATCATGAATGTAAGGCACTCACCATCGTCATGGCGGTCCATGCCCCGCTGCTCGCCCAGTTATACTGCATGAAAAGTTATCATGAATGTAAGGCACACACCATCATCAGGGTGGTAAATGCCCCACTGCCCTCCCAATTATACAACATGCAATAATAATCATGGATGTAAGGTAGTCACCATCATCAGGGTGGTCCATGCGTTGCTGCCCGCCCAGTTATACAGCATGCAATAGTAATCAAGGATGTAAGGCACTCACCATCACCAGGTTGGTCCATGCCCCGCTGCCCACCCAGTTATACAGCATGCAATAGTAATCATGGATGTATGGCACTCATCATCATAAGGGTGGTCCATGCCCCACTGACCACCCAGTTATACAGCATGCAATGGTAATCATGGATGTAAGGCACTCACCATCATCAGGGTGGTCCACGTGCCGCTGCCCACCCAGTTATACAGCATGCAATAGTAATCATGGATGTAAGGCACTCACCATCATCAGGGTGGTCCCTGCCCCACTGCCCACCCAATTATTCAGCATGAAGTAGTAATCATGGATGAAAGGCACTGACCATCATCAGGGGGGTCCATGCCCCGCTGCCCACCCAGTTATACAGCATGCAATAGTAATCATGGATGTAAGGTACTCACCATCATCAGGGGGTCCATGCCCGCTGCCCACCCAGTTATACTGCATGAATAGTAATCAAGGATGTAAGGCACTCACCATTATCAGGGGGTTCATGCCATGCTGCCCACCCAGTTATACAGCATGCAATAGTAATCATGGATGAAAGGCACTGACCATCACCAGGGGGTCCATGCCCCGCTGCCCACCCAGTTATACAGCATGCAATAGTAATCATGGATGTAATGTACTCACCATCATCAGGGGGGGTCCATGCCCCGCTGCCCGCTCAGTTATACAGCATGCAATAGTAATCATGGATGTAAGGCACTCACCATCACTAGGGTGGTCCATGCCCACTGCCCACCCAGTTATACTGCATGAATAGTAATTAAGGATGTAAGGCACTCACCATTATCAGGGGGTTCATGCCATGCTGCCCACCCAGTTATACAGCATGCAGTAGTAATCATGGATGAAAGGCACTCACCATCATCAGGGTGGTCCATGCCCGCTGCCCACCCAGTTATACAGCATGCAATTGTAATCATGGATGTAAGGCACTCACCATCATCAGGGGGGTCCACGCGCTGCTGCCCACCCAGTTATACAGCATGCAATAGTAATCATGTATGTAAGGCACTCACCATCATCAGGGTGGTCCATGCCCTGTTGCCCGCCCAGTTTTACGGAATGCAATAGTAATCATGGATGTACGGCACTCACCATCATCAGGGGGTGTCCATGCCCCGCTGCCTGCCAAGTAATACAGTCTGCAATAGATTTCATGGATGTAAGGCACTCACCATCATGAGGGGGGTCCATGCGCCACTGTCCGCCCAGTTATACAACAGTAATCATGGATGCAAGGCACTCACCATCATCAGGGGGTCCATGCCATGCTGCCCACCCAGTTATACAGCATGCAATAGTAATCATGTATGTAAGGCACTCACCATCATCAGGGTGGTCCATGCCCCGCTGCCCACCCAGTTATACAGCATGCAATAGTAATCATGGATGTAAGGCACTCACCATCACTAGGGTGGTCCATGCCCACTGCCCACCCAGTTATACTGCATGAATATTAATCAAGGATGTAAGGCACTCACCATTATCAGGGGGTTCATGCCATGCTGCCCACCCAGTTATACAGCATGCAGTAGTAATCATGGATGTAAGGCACTCACCATCATCAGGGTGGTCCATGCCCCACTGCCCACCCAGTTATACAGCATGCACTAGTAATCATGGATGTAAGGCTTCAAATTCATCAGGGTGGTCCATGCCCCACTGCCGCTCAGTTACACTGCATGCAATAGTAATCTTGGATGTAAGGCATTCACCATCATCAGGGAGGTCCATAACCCGCAGCCCGCTCAGTTACACAGCATGCAATAGTAATCATGGATGTAAGGTGCTTACCATCATCCGGGTGGACCATGTGCCGCTGCCCGCCCAGTTATACAGCATGCAATGGTAATCATAAGGCACTCACCGTCATCAGGGTGGTCCATGCCCCTCTGCCCCCCCCAGTATACAGCATGCAATAGTAATCATGGATGTAAGGCACACACAATCAACAGGGGGGTCCATGCACCACTGCCCACCCAGTTATACAGCATGCAATAGTAATCATGGATGTAAGGCCCTCAAATTCATCATGGTGGTCCATGCCCCACCACCCAACTGGTTATACAGCAAAGCAATAGGAATAATGGACGTAAGGCACACACCATCATCAGGGTGGTCCATGCCCTGCTGCCCATTCAGTTACACAGCATGCAATAGTAATCATGGATGTAAGGCACTCACCATCATCAGGGTGGCAAATGCCATGCTGTGCGCCCAGTTATACAGCATTCAATTGTAATCATGGATGTAAGGCGCTCACCATCATCAGGGTGGTCAATGCACTGCTGGCCACCCAGTTATACAGCATGCAATATTTAATCATAGATGTAAGGCACTCACCATCATCCGGGGGTGGGTCCAAGCTCCGCTGCCGACCCAGTTATACAGCATGCAGTAGTAATCATGGAAGTAAGGCACTCACCATCATCAGGGTGGTCAATGCACCACTGCCACCCAGTTATACAGCATGCAATAGTAATCATGGATATAAGGCACTCACCACCATCAGGGTGGTCCATGCCCCACTACCCACCCAGTTATACAGCATGCAAAACTAATCATGGATGCAAGGCACTCACCATCTTCAGGGTGGTCCATGCACCGCTGACTGCCCAGTTATAGCATGCAAAAGTAATCATGGATGTAAGGCACTCATAATCATCAGGGGGGTCCATGCCCCGCTGCTCACCCAGTTCTACAGCATGCAATAGTAATCATGGATGAAAGTCACTCATTATCATCAGGGTGGTCCATGCGCCACTGCCCACCCAGTTATACAGCATGGAATAGTAATAATGGATGTGAGGCACTCACCACCATCAAGGGGTTCATGCCCGCTGCCCACCATTATCAGCATGCAGTTGTAATAATGGATGTAAGGCACTCACCATAATAAGGGTGCGTCCATGCGCCACTGCCCTCCCAGTTATACA
Organism: Neoceratodus forsteri; assembly: GCA_016271365.2. NCBI lineage: Eukaryota > Metazoa > Chordata > Ceratodontiformes > Ceratodontidae > Neoceratodus > Neoceratodus forsteri. The sequence goes on along the minus strand of CM057449.1, from coordinate 4,385,574 downwards.
GCATGGAATAGTAATAAGGGATGTAAGGCACTCACCACCGTCAAGGGGGTCCATGCCCCGCTGCCCACCCGTTATGGAGCATGCAATAGTAATAATGGATGTAAGACACTCACCATCATAAGGGTCATCCATGCACTGCTGCCATCCAGTTATACAGCACACAATAGTAATCATGGATGTAAGGCACTCATCATCATCAGGAAGGGTTCATGCACCGCTGCCCACCCAGTTATACAGCATGCAATAGTAATCATGGATGTAAGGCACTCACCATCATCAGGGGGGTCCATGCACCGTTGCCCACCCAGTTATATAGAATGCGATAGTATTCATGGATGTAAGGCACTCACCATCATCAGGGAAGTCCATGCCCGCTGCCCACCCAGTTATACAGAATGAAATAGTAATCATGGATGTAAGGCACTCACCATCATCAGGGGGGTCCATGCCCTGCTGCCCGCCCAGTTATACACATGCAGTAGTAATCATGGATGTAAGGCACTCACCATCATCAGTGGGGTCCATGCACCGCTGCCCACCCAGTTATACAGCATGCAGTAGTAATTGTGCATGTAAGGCCCTCAAATTCATCAGGGTGGTACATGCCCCGATGCCCACCCAGTTATACAGCATGCAATAGTAATAATGGATGTAAGGCCCACACCATAATCTGGGTGGTCCCTGCCCATCTGCCTTCTCTGTTACACAGCATGTAATAGTAATCATGGATGTGAGGTGCTCATCATCATCAGAGTGGTCCATGCCCCGCTGCGCGCCCAGTTATACAGCATGCAATTGTAATCATGGATGTAAGACACTCACCATCATAAGGGTGGTCCATACCCTGCTGCTCGGCCAGTAATACAGCACGCAATATTTAATCATAGATGTAAGGCGCTCACCATCATCAGGGTTGTCCATGCGCTGCTGCCCACCCAGTTACACAGCATGCAATAGTAATCATAGATGTAAGGCACTCACCATCATCCGGGGGGTCCATGCCCTGCTGCCAACCCCGTTATAAAGAATTCAGTAGTAATCATGAATGTAAGGCACTCACCATCATCAGTGGGGTCCATGACCAGCTGCCCACCCAGTTATACAGCATGCAATAGTAATCATGGATGTAAGGCACTATCCATCATCAGGGTGGTCCACACCCAACTACCCACCCAGTTAGACAGCATGCAATAGTAATCATGGATGTAAGGCACTCACCATCTTCAGGGTGGTCCATGCGCCGCTGGCCGCCCAGTTATAGCATGCAAAAGTAATGACAGATGTAAGACACTCACCATCAACAGGGTGGTCAATGCCCGCTGCCCGCCTAGTAATACAGCATGCAATATTTTATCATAGATGTAAAGCACTCACCACCATCAGGGGGGACCATGCCAGGCTGCCAGCCCAGTTTTACTGCATGCAATAGTAATCATGGATGTAAGGCACTCACCATCATCAGTGGGGTCCATGCACCGCTGCCCACCCAGTTATACAGCATGCAATGGTAATCATGGATGTAAGGCACTCACCATCTTCAGGGAGGTCCATGCCACGCTGCGCGCCCAGATATACATCATGCAGTTGTAATCATGGATGTAAGACACTCAGCATCATCAGGGTGGACCATGTCCCGCCACCCACCCAGTTATACAGCATGCAATAGTAATAATGGATGTAAGGCACTCACCATCATCAGGGGGGATCCATGTACCGCTACCCACCCAGTTATACGGCACGCAATAGTAATCATGGATGTAAGGCACTCACCACCATCAGGGTGGTCATTGCGCCGCTGCCCACCCAGTTATACAGCATGCAATAGTAATCATGGATGTAAGGCAATCACCATCATCAGGGTGGTAAATGCCCTGCTGCCTGCTCAGTTACAGCATATGCAATAGTAATCAGGGATGTAAGGCGCTCACCATCATAAGGGTGGACCTTGCACCGCTGCCCTCCCAGTTATACAGCATGCAAAAGTAATCATGGATGTAAGACACTCACCATCATCAGGGTGGTCCATGCCCCCCTGCCCGCCCAGTTATTCAACATGCAATATTTAATCATAGATGTAAGGTGCTCACCATCATCCGGGGGGTCCATGCCGCGCTGCCCAGCCAGTTATACAGCATGCAGTAGTAATCATGTATGTAAGGCACTCACCATCATCAGGGTGGACCATGCGCCGCTGCCACCCAGTTATACAGCATGCAATAGTAATCATGGATGTAAGGCACTCACCATCATCAGGGTGGTCCACGCCCCACTACCCACCCAGTTATACAGCATGCAAAAGTAATCATGGAGGTAAGGCACTCACCATCATCAGGGGGGTCCATGCCCCGCTGCTCACCCAGTTCTACAGCATGCAATAGTAATCATGGATGAAAGTCACTCATTATCATCAGGGTGGTCCATGCGCCACTGCCCACCCAGTTATACAGCATGGAATAGTAATAATGGATGTAAGGCACTCACCACCATCAAGGGGGTCCATGCCCCGCTGCCCACCCATTATGCAGCATGCAGTTGTAATAATGGATGTAAGGCACTCACCATAATAAGGGTCGTCCATGCGCCACTGCCCTCCCAGTTATACAGCATGGAATAGTAATAAGGGATGTAAGGCACTCACCACCGTCAAGGGGGTCCATGCCCCGCTGCCCACCCGTTATGGAGCATGCAATAGTAATAATGGATGTAAGACACTCACCATCATAAAGGGTCATCCATGCACTGCTGCCATCCAGTTATACAGCACACAATAGTAATCATGGATGTAAGGCACTCATCATCATCAGGAAGGGTTCATGCACCGCTGCCCACAGTTATACAGCATGCAATAGTAATCATGGATGTAGGCACTCACCATCATCAGGGGTCCATGCACGCTGCCCACCAGTTATATAGAATGCGATAGTATTCATGGATGTAAGAGCACTCACCATCATCAGGAAGTCCATGCCGCTGCCCACCCAGTTATACAGAATGAAATAGTAATCATGGATGTAAGGCACTCACCATCATCAGGGGGGTCCATGCCCTGCTGCCCGCCCAGTTATACACATGCAGTAGTAATCATGGATGTAAGGCACTCACCATCATCAGTGGGGTCCATGCACCGCTGCCCACCCAGTTATACAGCATGCAGTAGTAATTGTGCATGTAAGGCCCTCAAATTCATCAGGGTGGTACATGCCCCGATGCCCACCCAGTTATACAGCATGCAATAGTAATAATGGATGTAAGGCCCACACCATAATCTGGGTGGTCCCTGCCCATCTGCCTGCTCTGTTACACAGCATGTAATAGTAATCATGGATGTGAGGTGCTCATCATCATCAGAGTGGTCCATGCCCCGCTGCGCGCCCAGTTATACAGCATGCAATTGTAATCATGGATGTAAGACACTCACCATCATGAGGGTGGTCCATACCCTGCTGCCCGGCCAGTAATACAGCACGCAATATTTAATCATAGATGTAAGGCGCTCACCATCATCAGGGTTGTCCATGCGCTGCTGCCCACCCAGTTACACAGCATGCAATAGTAATCATAGATGTAAGGCACTCACCATCATCCGGGGGGTCCATGCCTGCTGCCAACCCGTTATAAAATTCAGTAGTAATCATGAAATGGGCACTCACCATCATCAGTGGGGTCCATGACCAGCTCGCCACCCAGTTACAGCATGCAATAGTAATCATGGATGTAAGGCACTATCCATCATCAGGGTGGTCCACACTCAACTACCACTCCAGTTAGACAGCATGCAATAGTAATCATGGATGAGGCACTACCATCTTCAGGGTGGTCATCGCTGCTAGCAGCCCAGTTATAGCATGCAAAAGTAATGACAGATGTAAGACACTCACCATCAACAGGGTGGTCAATGCCCGCTGCCCGCCTAGTAATACAGCACGCAATATTTTATCATAGATGTAAAGCACTCACCACCATCAGGGGGGACCATGCCAGGCTGCCAGCCCAGTTTTACTGCATGCAATAGTGATCATGGATGTAAGGCACTCACCATCTTCAGGGAGGTCCATGCCACGCTGCGCGCCCAGATATACATCATGCAGTTGTAATCATGGATGTAAACACTCAGCATCATCAGGGTGGACCATGTCCGCCACCACCCAGTTATACAGCATGCAATAGTAATAATGGATGTGAGGCACTCTGTCATCAGGGGATCCATGACCGCTACCCACCCAGTTATACGTACATAATAGTAATCATGGATGTAGAGCACTCACCACCATCAGGGTGGTCATTGCGCCGCTGCCCACCCAGTTATACAGCATGCAATAGTAATCATGGATGTAAGGCAATCACCATCATCAGGGTGGTAAATGCCCTGCTGCCTGCTCAGTTACAGCATGCAATAGTAATCAGGGATGTAAGGCGCTCACCATCATAAGGGTGGACCTTGCACCGCTGCCCTCCCAGTTATACAGCATGCAAAAGTAATCATGGATGTAAGACACTCACCATCATAAGGGTGGTCCATGTCCCCCTGCCCGCCCAGTTATTCAACATGCAATATTTAATCATAGATGTAAGGTGCTCACCATCATCCGGGGGGTCCATGCCGCTGCCCAGCCAGTTATACAGCATGCAGTAATCATGTATGTAAGGCACTCACCATCATCAGGGTGGACCATGCGCCGCTGCCACCCAGTTATACAGCATGCAATAGTAATCATGGATGTAAGGCACTCACCATCATCAGGGTGGTCCACGCCCCACTACCCACCCAGTTATACAGCATGCAAAAGTAATCATGGAGGTAAGGCACTCACAATCATCAGAGTGGTCCATGCGCTGCTGACTGCCCAGTTATAGCATGCAAAAGTAATCATGGATGTAAGGCACTCACCATCATCAGGGGGGTCCATGCCCCGCTGCTCACCCAGTTCTACAGAATGCAATAGTAATCATTGATGAAAGTCACTCATTATCATCAGTGTGGTCCATGCGCTGCTGCCCACCCAGTTATACAGCATGGAATAGTAATAATGGATGTAAGGCACTCACCACCATCAAGAGGGTCCATGCCCCGCTGACCACCCGTTATGCAGCATGCAATAGTAATAATGGATGTAAGGCACTCACCATCATAAGGGTCATCCATGCACCGCTGCCACCCAGTTATACAGCATGCAATAGTAATCATGGATGTAAGGCACTCATCATCATCAGGGGGATCCATGTGCCACTGCTCGCCCAGTAATACAGAATTCAATAGTAATCATGGATGTAAGGCACTCACCATCATCAGGGAAGGCTCATGCACCACTGCCCACCCAGTTATACAGCATGCAATAGTAATCATGGATGTAAGGCACTCACCATCATCAGGGGGGTCCATGCACCGCTGCCAACCCAGTTATATAGAATGCGATAGTATTCATGGAAGTAAGGCACTCACCATCAACAGGGGGGTCCATGCACCGCTGCCCGACCAGTTATACAGCATGCAATAGTAATGCATTTAAGGCCCTCAAATTCATCTGGGTGGTACATGCCCCGATGCCCACCCAGTTATACTGCATGCAGTAGTAATCATGGTTGTAAGGCACTCACCATCAACAGGGGGGTCCATGCCCCGCTGCCCGCCCAGTTATACAGCATGCAGTAGTAATCGTGCATGTAAGGCCCTCAAATTCATCAGGGTGGTACATGCCCCGATGCCCACCCAGTTATACTGCATGCAATAGTAATAATGGATGTAAGGCACTCACCATAATCTGGGTGGTCCCTGCCCATCTGCCCGCTCTGTTACACAGCATGCAATAGTAATCATGGATGTAAGGCACTCACCATCATCAGGGTGGTCCATACCCTGCTGCCCGCCGAGTTGTACAGCATGCAATAGTAATCATGGATGTAAGGCACTCACTGTCATCAGGGTGGTCCATGTCCCGCTGCACGCCCAGTTATACAGCATGCAATTGTAATCATGGATGTAAGACACTCACCATCATAAGGGTGGTCCATACCCTGCTACTCGACCAATGTACAGCCACGCAATATTTAATCATAGATGTAGGCGCTCACCATCATCAGGGTGGTCCATGCGCTGCTGCCCACTCAGTTAGACAGCATGCAATAGTAATCATAGATGTAAGGCACTCACCATCATCCGGGGGGTTCATGCCCCGCTGCCAACCCAGTTATAAAGTATTCAGTAGTAATCATGAATGTAAGGTGCTCACCATCATCAGGGTGGTCCATGCACCGCTGCCACCCAGTTATACAGCATGCAATAGTAATCCTGGATGTAAGGCAATCACCATCATCAGGGTGGTCCACGTTAGCTGCCCGCCAGATAATTCAACTTGTAATAGTAATCATGGATGTAAAACACTCTCCACCGTCATCAGTGAGGTCCATGCCCAGCTGCCCACAGTTATACAGCATGCAATAGTAATCATGGATGTAAGGCACTCTCCATCATCAGGGTGGTCCACACCCCACTACCCACCCAGTTAGACAGCATGCAATAGTCATCATGGTTGTAAGGCACTCACCATCTTCAGGGTGGTCCATGCGCCGCTGACCGCCCAGTTATAGCATGCAAAACTAATCACAGATGTAAGACACTCACCATCAACAGGGTGGTCTATGCCCCGCTGCCAGCCTAGTGATACAGCACGCAATATTTAATCATAGATGTAAGGCACTCACAATCATCCAGGTGGTCCATGCCCCGCTGCCCACCCTGTTTTACAGCATGCAACAGTAATCATGGGTGTAAGGCACTCACCAACATATGGGGGGGTCCATGTGCCGCTGCCCACCCAGTTATACAGCATGCAATAGTAATCATGGATGTAAGGCACTCACTATCATCAAGGGGGGTCCATTCCCCACTGCTGGCCCAGTTAAGCAGCATGCAATAGCAATCATGGAAGTAAGGCACTCACCGCCATCAGGGGGGACCATGCCCCGCTGCCAGCCCAGGTATACTGCATGCAATAGTAATCATGGATGTAAGGCACTCACCATCATCAGTGGATTCCATGCACCACTGCCCACCCAGTTATACAGCATACAATAGTAATCATGGATGTGAGCACTCACCACCATCAGAGGTGGTCCAGCTTACTGCCCACCGGATATACTGCACATAATAGTAATCATGGATAAGGCACTCCACCATCATAAGGTGGAACATGCACCGCTGCCCGTGATGCCTAAGCATGCAAAGTAATCATGGATGTAGGCACTCCTGCCATCATCAGGGTGGTCCATGCCTCCCTACATGATTATTCAACATGCAATATTTAATCATAGATGTGGGTGCTCACCATCATCCGGGGGTCCATGCCGCGCTGCCCAGCCAGTTATACAGCATGCAGTAGTAATCATGTATGTAAGGAACTCACCATCATCAGGGTGGTCCATGCGCCGCTGCCACCCAGTTATACAGCATGCAATAGTAATCATGGATGTAAGGCACTCACCATCATCAGGGTGGTCCATGCACCGCTGGCCTCCCAGTTATAGCATGCAAAAGTAATCCTGCATGTAAGGCACTCACCATCATCAGGGGGGGTCATGCCCCGCTGCCCACCCAGTTATACAGCATGCAATAGTAATCATGGATGTTAGGCACTCACTATCATCAGGGTGGTCCATGCGCCGCTGCCCACCCAGTTATACAGCATGGAATACTAATAATAGATGTAAGGCACTCACCACCTTCAAGGGGGTCCATGCACCGTTGCCGCCCAGTTATACAGCATGCAATAGTAATCATGGATGTAAGGCACTCACCACCATCAGGGGGGTCCATACCGCTGCCCACCCAGTTATACAGCATCAAATAGTAATCATGGATGTAGGCATTCACCATCATCAGGGTGGTCACATACTGCTGCCCCCAGTTATACAGCATGCAATAATAATGGTGTAAGGCACACACCATCATCAGGTGGTCCCTGCCCGCTGCCCGCTCAGTTACAGCATACAGCCAATCATGGATGTGAGCACTCCTGCATCATCAGAGTGGCCCATGCCCTTCTTGCTACATTTATACAACATGGTGTAATCATGGATGTAGACACTCACCATCATAAAAGTGGTCCATGCCACCTGCCCGAGTCAATATTTACAATAGCAATATTTAATCATAGATGTAAAGCTCACCATCATCAGGGTGGACAATGCTGCTGCCCCCAGTTATACAACATGAAAACAGTAATCATGGATGTAAAGTACTCCTGCATCATCAATTGGTCTACGGCGCTATGCCCACCCAGTTATTCAACTTTGTGCAATAGGTAATCATGGATGTAAGGCACTCTGCATCATCGGTGGTCTATGCCCTACCCACCCAGTTATCACAGCATGCAATAGTAATCATGGATGTAAGCGCTCACCATCATAAAGAAGATGTGGGAACATGCACGCTGCCCATGATTATTCAACAATGCAATTTAATCCATAGATGTAAGGTGCTACGCCATCATCAGGGGGGTCCATGCCGCGCTGCCCAGGCAGTTATACAGCATGCAGTAGTAATCATGTATGTAAGAAACTCACCATCATCAGGGTGGTTCATGTGCCACTGCCAGCCCAGTTATACAGCATGCAATAGTAATCATGGATGTTAGGCACTCACTATCATCAGGGTGGTTCATGCGCTGCAGCGCTCCCAGTTATACAGCATGGAATAGTAATAATGGATGTAAGGCACACACCACAATCAAGAGGGTCCATGCACCGTTGCCCCAGTTATACATGCAATAGTAATCGCTGGATGTAAAGTGCTCGGCATCATCATCAGAGGGATCCATAGTACGCTGTCTTCCCCAGTTATACAGCATGCAATAGTAATGTGGATGTAAGGCATTCACCATCATCAGAATGGTCCATGCCACGCTGCCCCAGTTATACAGCATGCAATAGTAATAGTGATGTGAGCACACACCATCATCAGGGTGGTCCCTGCCCGCTGCCCATCGGTTACAACATACAATAAATCATGGATGTAGAGCACTCACCATCATCAAGTGGCCCCATGCCCGCTACGCACTAGGTATACAACATTCAATTATGTCGATGGATGTAAAGACACTCACCATCATAAAGGTGGTCCATACCACTGCTACCCGACCAGTAATACAGCATAATATTTAATCATAGATGTAAGCGCTCACCATCATCAGGTGGTCCATGCACTGCTGCCACCCAGTTACACAGCATGCAATAATCATAGATGTAAGGCACTCACCATCATCGGAGGTCCATGCCCGCTGCCAGCCAGTTATAAAGTATTCAATAGCAATCATGAATGAAGGCACTCACCATCATTAGGGTGGTCCATGCTCGCTGCCACCCAGTTATACAACATGCAATAGTAATCCTGGATGTAAAGGCACTCACCATCATCAGAATTGGTCCCATAGACAGCTGCCCACCAATTATCCAACATAATAGTAATCATGGATATAAGGCACTCACAGTCATCAGTGGGGTCCATACCCAGCTGCCCACCAGTTATACAGCATGCAGTAATCATGATATGAGCTCTCATCATCAATTGGTCACACCCCAACCACCAGTTAGACAACATGCAATAGTCATCATGGATGCTAAGGCACTCACCATCTTCAGGGTGGTCCATCGCGTTGACCAGCCAGTTATAGCGCAAAGTAATCACAGATGTAGACACTCTCTACCATCAACAGGGTGGTCTATGCCCGCTACGCCTAATGTGTACAGCCGCAATATTTAATCCTTAGATGTAAGGCACTCACCATCATCTGGGGGTCCATGCCCGCTGTCACCCTGTTTTACAGCATGCAGCAGTAATCAGGGTGGCAGGCACTCACCAGCGTATAGGAGGTTCATCATACTGCCCACCCAATTATACAGCATGCAATAGTAATCATGGATGTAAGACACTCACCTATCATCTGGGATCCATTCCCCACTGCTGTAAGAGATTAAGCAGCATGCAATAGCAATCATTGAGTAAGCACTCACCGCCATCAGGAGACCATGCCCGCTACCAGCCAGTTATACAGCATGCAATAATCATGGATGTAAAGCTCACACCATCATCAGTGGGGTGCATGCCACTACAAACCAATATTACAACACCGCAATGGTAATCATGGTTGAAAAGCACTCACCATCTTCAGGGAGGTCCATGCCACGCTGCATGCCCAGTTATACATCATGCAGTTGTAATCATGGATGTAAGACACTCAGCATCATCAGGGTGGACCATGTACCGCCGCCCACCCAGTTATACAGCATGCAATAGTAATAATGGATGTAAGGCACTCACCATCATCAGGGGGGGATCCATGTACCACTACCCACCCAGTTATACGGCATGCAATAGTAATCATGGATGTAAGGCACTCACCACCATCAGGGTTGTCCATGCCCCGCTACCCACCCAGTTATACGAGCAATAGTAATCATGGATGTAAGGCGCTCACCACCATCAGGGTGGTCATTGCGCGCTTCTTACCCAGTTATACAGCGTACAATAGTAATCATGGATGTAAAGGCAATCACCATCATCAGGGTGGTAAATGCAAATTGCTACCCGCTCAGTTGGCATACAGCCAAGTAATCATGGATGTAAAGGCGCTCACCATCATAAGGGTGGAACATACGCTGCCGCCCAGTTATACACACGAAAAAGTAATCTTGGATGAAGACACTCACACCATCATCAGGTGGACCATCCACTGCCCGCCAGTTATTCAACATGCAATATTTAATCATAGATGTAAAATAGCTCACCATCATCGGAAGGGGTCCATGCCGCTGCCCAGCCAGTTATACAGCATACAGTAATCTGTATGTAAAGAACTCACCATCATCAAGGTGGTCATAAGCTGCTGCCACCCAGTTAGACAGCATGTAATAGTAATCATGAATAAGGCACTCACCATCATCAAGGGTGGTCCATCGCGCTAGCCTCCCAGTTATAGCATGTAAGTAATCTTGGATGGTACTCTACCATCATCAGGGGTCCTTGCCGCTGCCAGCCAGTTATACAGCATGTGCAAAAGTAATCATGGATCTTGGGCACTCACTATCATCAGGTGTCCATGACGCTGCCCACCAGTTATACAACATGGAATAGTAATAATGGATGTAAGGCACTCACCACCATCAAGAAAGTCCATGCACGTTGCAGCCCAGTTATACAGCATGCAATAATCATGGATGAGGTACTCATCATCATCAGAGAATCCATGTCCTGCTCCCCAGTTATACAGCATGCAATAGTAATCATGGATGTAAGGCATTCACCATCATAGAATTAGTCCATGCCGCTGCCCACAGTTGTACAACATGGAATAATAATAGTTCAAAGCACACCATCATCGAAAGTGGTCCCTGCCCGCTGCCCGCTCAGTTACAGCATGCAATAGTAATCATGGATGTAAGGCACTCACCGTCATCAAGTGGCCCATGCCCGCTTTCTTGGCATGATTATACAACATGCAATTGTAATCATGGATGTAGACCTCCTACCATCATAAAGTCATACCTGCTGCCCGGCCAGTAATACAGCACATAATATTTAATCATTGATGGCTCACCATCATCAGGTGGACAATGCCGCTGCCCCAGTTATACAGCATGAACAGTAATCATGGCATGAGGCACTCACCATCATCAGGGTGGTCCACACGACGCTGCCCACCCAGTTATTTAGCATGCAACAGTAATCATGGATGTAAGGCACTCTCCATCATCAGGGTGGTCTATGCCCCACTATCCACCCAGTTATACAGCATGCAATAGTAATCATGGATGTAAGGCATTCACCATCATCAGTGTGGTCCATGCCACGCTGCCTACCCAGGTATACAGCATGCAATAGTAATCAGAGATGTAAGGCACTCCTATCATCAGAGCACTTATCCTTGTTGCCGCCCAGTTATACAGCATGCAATAGACAATCATGGATGTAAGACACTATCACCATCATAGTGAGTGGTCCACGCATGCTACCTGCCCAGTTATACAGCATGTAACAGTAATCATGGATGAAAGCTCACCATCATCAGAATTGGTCACCCCTCTACATCAGAATTGACATGCAATATTTAATCATAGATGTGGAGGTCACCATCCTCGGTGAGGGGTCCATGCACGCTTTGCCACCAGTTATACAACAGGCAATACGTAATCATGGATGGGCACTTAGCATCATCGAAGAGGTGGTCACAGCCTGCCCAGTGCTGCGCATATGTAATCATGGATGTAAGGCACTCACAATAATCAACAGGAGGAATTTTTGTGCCTTGCTGCCCACTGGTGCCATCATACAATAGTAATCATGGATGTAAAGAGCCCTTAAATTCATCAAGGTGGTCCATGCCCGCCACCCACCCAATTATACAGCGGCAATAGTAATAATGGATATAAAGAACACACCATCATCAGGGTGGTCCATGCCGTCCTGCCCACTCAGTTGCACAGCATGCAATAGTAATCATGGATGTAAGGTGCTCACCATCACCAGGGTGGTCCATGCCACGCTTCGCGCCCAGTTATACAGCATGCAGTTGTAATCAGGATGTGAGCACTCACCTACCATCATCAAATTGGTCATGTCGCCCGTAACCAGTTATACAGCATGCAATAGTAATATGTATGTAAGGCACTCACCATCATCGAAGTCCGTAACACCACTACCGACCAGTTATAGCATGCAATAGTATCATGGATAAGACTCCACCACTATCGGTGGTCATGCCGCTGCCGCGGTTATACAGCGTACAATAGTAATCATGGATACAAGGCACTCACCATCATCAGGGTGGTCCATGCCCTCCTGCCACCCAGTTATTCAGCATGCAATATTTAATCATAGATGTAAGGCGCTCACCATCATCCGGGGGCCCATGCCCTGCTGCCCTACCCAGAATTATTCAGCATGCAGTAGTAATCATGTATGAAAAGACTCACCATCATCTAGGTGGTCCCAGCCGACACTGGCTGACCAGTTACAGCATACAAACGTAATCATGGATGAACACTCACCATCATCAGGGGTCCATGCCTTTGCCACAGATATACAGCCTGCAGCCAATGTGTGGATGAGCACTCTACATCATAGTCATGCACTATTACCGCCCAGATATACAGCATAAATAGTAATCATGGATATGAAGCCTCCACCATCATCAGGATCATGTGCACTGCTACGCCAGATTATACTGCATGCAATAGTAATCATGGATGTGAGCCTCACCATCATCAGGGGGTCCATGCCACTGCCCAACCAGTTATGCAGCATGCAAAAAGTAATCATGGATGTAAAACTCACCATCATCAGGGGTCCATACGCTGCCCACCCAGATTATACAACATGCAAAAATAATCATGGATGAAAAGCACTCACCATCATCAGGGGTCCATACGCTGCCACCCAGTTATACAGCATCTAATAATAATCATGGATGTAAGCATTCACCATCATCAGGTGGTCGCCCCTGCCATTAATTTATACAGCATGCAATAGTAATCATGTATAGGCCTCACCATCAACAGGGGATCATACCACTGCCCTCCCAGTTATACAGCATGCAATAGTAATAATGGATAACAAAACTCACAAGAGATGGTCCATACCTACTACCTGCCAGTTATACAGCATGTAATAATGATCGTGGATGTAAGGCCCTCAAATTCATCAGAAGTGGTACAGCCCCATGCCCACCCAGTTACACAGTATGTAATAGTAATCATGGATGTAGGCACTCACCATCATCAGGGTGGTAAGAAATGCTGCAGCATGTGATTATACAACATGCAATTGTAATCATGGATGTAAGGCACTTTCGCCATCATCAGAGTAGTCCATGCCCACTGCATGATTAGCCGCGTAATAGTAATCATGGATGAACAATCACCATCGTAAGGGTGGTCCATACCCTGCTGCCCGGCAAGTAATACAGCATGGAATAGTAATAATGGATGTAAGGCACTCACCACCATCAAGGTTGTCCATGCCCCGCTGCCCACCTGATATGCAGCATGCAATAGTAATAATGGATGTAAGGCACTCACCATCATAAGGGTCGTCCATGCACCGCTGCCACCCAGTTATACAGCATGCAATAGTAATCATGGATGTAAGACACTCACCATCATCAGGTGGTCCATGCACGCTGCCCACCAGTTATATAGAATGCGATAGTATTCATGGATATGAAACACTCACCATCATCAGAACTGATCGTACCCACCAGTTATACAAAATGAAATAGTAATCATGGATGTAGACCTCACCATCATCAAGGGGGTCCATGCCCTGCTGCCGCCAGTTATACACATGCAGTAGTAATCATGGAAGTCAAGGCACTCACCATCATCAGTGGTGTCCAAGCACCGCTGCCGCAGATATACAGCATGCAGTAGTAATCATCATAAAAGAGCACTCACCATCAACAGTGGGGTACATGCCCGCTGCCCACCAATTATACAGCATGCAGTAGTTATCGTGCATAGGGCCCTCAAATTCATCAGAGATGGTACATGCCCCGTGCCCACAGTTATACAACGTATAGTAATAATAGTTTGTAAAAGGCCCACACCATAATCTGGGTGGTCCCTGCCCATCTGCCCGCTCTATTACACAGCATGCAATAGTAATCATGGATGTAAGGCGCTCACCATCATCAGGGTGGTCCATGCCCCGCTGTGCGCCAAGTTATACAGCATGCAATTGTAATCATGGATGTAAGACCCTCACCATCATAAGGGTGGTCCATACCCTGCTGGCCGGGCCAATTATACAGGACGCAATATTTAATCATAGATGTAAGGCACTCACCATCATCAGGGTGGTCCATGCACCGCTGCCACCCAGTTATACAGCATGCAATAGTAATCATGGATGTAAGCACTCACCATCATCAGGTGGTCCATGCGGACGCTGCCATCCAGTTATTCAGCCTTAAATAATCATGGATGTAGGCACTCTCCATCATCAGCAGGTGGTCCATGCCCCACCCACCCAGTTAGACAGCATGCAATAGTAATCATGGATGTAAGAGCACTCATCTTCAAAGGGTGGTCCATCGCACTGACCACCCAGTTACTTATGTAAAGTAAACACAGATGTAAGATTACTCACCATCAACAGGGTGAGCTGTGCCCGCTGCTTACCCAGTAATACCAGCGTAGCCTTTAATCATAGATGCAAGGCACTCACCATCATCCGAGGGTCATACCCGCTGCCCGCCCTGTTATACAGCATGCAGCAATAGTCATGGGTGTAAGGCACTCACCAACATATAGGGGGTCCATGCGCTGCCATGAATTATACAACGTGCAATAACAATCATGGATGTAAGGCACTCACTATCATCCAGGGGTCTATTCCCCTGCCGGCCAGATTAAGCAGCATGCAATAGCAATCATAAATAAAGGCCCTCACCACCATCAGGGGGACGATACTTACTGCCCACCAGTTATAGCATGCAAAAGGTAATCATGGATGTAAGGCACTCTGCATCTTCAGGGAGGTCCATGCCGTACTAGCTCCGAATTATACATCATGCAATTGTAATCATGGATCATAGACACTCAGCATCATCAGGGTGGACCATGCCTGCCGCCACCAATTATACAACATACAATAATAATAATGGATGTAAGGCACTCACCATCATCGGGGAATCTATGTACCGCTACCCACCCAGTTATCCGACATCACAATAGTAATCATGGATGTCAGCGCTCACCACCATCAGGGTGGTCATTGCCCGCTGCCCACCCAGTTATACAGCATGCAGTGGTAATAGTGCATGTAAAGGCCCTCAAATTCATCAGGGTGGTACGTGCCCGATACCCGCAGTTATACAGCATGCAATAATAATAATGATGAGCCACACCATAATCTGGTGGTCCTGCCCATCTGCCGCTCTATTACACAGCATACAATAGTAATCATGGATGTAAGTAGCTCACCATCATCAAGGTGGTCCATGCCCGCTGTGGATTAAACAGCATGCAATTGTAATCATGAAATGAACCCTCACCATCCTCAGGGTGGTTATACCCTGGCGGAGCCAGTGTACAGGGCCAATGTTAATCATAGATGTAAAGGCACTCACCATCAGTAGGGTGGTCCATACACATGATACCGTCATACAGCATGCAATAGTAATCATGGATGTAAAGGCACTCACCATCATCAGGGTGGTCCATGCGGCTGCACCAGTTATGTATCAATAGTAATCTGGATGCAAAAGTACTCACCATCATCAGGGTGGTCCACCTGGCATGCCGCTTGATTATTCAACAACAATAGTAATCATGGAATTAAAGGCCTCACCGTCATCAGTGGGTCCATGCCAGCTGCCCACCCAGTTATACAGCATGCAATAGTAATCATGGATGAAGGCACTCTCCATCATCAGGGTGGTCCATGCCCACTACCCACGGACCAGACTGCATACATCATCGCGGATGTAGAGGCCTCACCACTGGGGTGGTCCATGCGCCTGACCGCCCAGTTATAATACCAAGTAATCACAGATGTAAGACACTCACCAATTTAACAGGGTGGTCTATGCCGCTGCCCACCTAGTAATACAGCACGCAATATTTAATCATAGATGTAAGGCACTCACCATCATCTGGGGTTCCATGCCGCTGCCCACCCTGTTTTACAGCATGCAACAGTAATCATGGGTGTAAGGCACTCACCAACATATGGGGGTCCCATAGCCCACTCACACACCCAGTTATACATCGGCAATAGTAATCATGGATGTAGGCACTCACTAACATCTAGGGGTCATTCCCACTATAGCCCAGTTAAGCATGCAATAGCAATCATGAGTAAGGCACTCCACGCCATCAGGACCATGCCCGCTGCCAGCAGGTTATACTAAGCCATAGTAATCATGGAGTATAAGGCACTCACCATCATCAGAATTGGTCCACGACATGGAAGCCGGTTATAACATGCAAAAGTAATCATGGATGTAAGGCACTCACCATCATCAGGGGGGTCCATGCCTTGTTGCCCGCCCAGTTATACAGCATGTAATAGTAATCGTGGATGTAAGGCACTCGCCATCATCACGGTGGTCCACACGCTGCTGCCTGACCTGTTATACAGCATGCAATAGTAATCATGGATGTAAGGCACTCGCCATCATCAGGGTGGTACATGCCCCGCTGCCCGCCTAGGTATACAGCATGCAATAGTAATCATGGATGTAAGGAACTCACCATCATCAGGGTGGTCCATGCACCGCTGTCCGCCCAGTTATACAGCATGCAATACTAATCATGGATGTATGCCATCACCATCATCAGAGTGGTCCATGCCCCGCTGCATGCCCAGTTATACAGCATGTAATAGTAATCATGGATGTTAGAAACTCACCATCATCAGGGTGGTTTATGCCCCTCTGCCCGCCAAGTTATTCAGCATGCAATATTTAATCATAGATGTAAGGCGGTCACCATCCTCCGAAGTCCGTAGCTACTTGACCAATTATACAGCATACAATACTAATCATGGATATGCACTCACTACCATCATCAGGGTGGTCAATGCCCCGCCGCCCAGTTATACAGCATGTAATAGTAATCATGGATGTAAAACTCACCATCATCAGAATGGTCCATGCCCTCTGCCAGCCAGTTATACAGCATAAATATTTAATCATAAGTAAAGCGGTCACCATCATCAGAATTGGTTCATACCTGCTGCCCACCGTTATACAGCAGCAATAGTAATCATGGATGGGGCACATACCATCATCAGAGACTGGTCCAGCGCGCTGCCTGCCCAGTTATACTGAACGCAATATTAATCATGGATGTAGGCGCTACTTAATCAGCAGGGGTCCATGCCTTGCTGCCCGCAGTTATACAGCATACAATAGTAATCATGGATATAAATTTGTAAATTCATCAGGGTGGTCCATGCCCGACCCCCCAGTTATACAGCAAAAGCTAGTAATAATGGATGTAAAACTACACCATCATCAGGATGGTCCATGCCGCCCTGCCCTCTCAATTCACCGGCATGCAATAGTAATCATGGTCTGGGTGCTCTACCATCTGGGGTGGTATTACCACGCTACTTGGCCCAGTTAAACAGCATGCAGGTGTAATCATGGATGTAAGACACTCCCACCATCATCAGGGTGGTCCATGTCCCGCCGCCCAAACAGTTATACTGCATGCATTAGTAATAATGGATGTAAGGCACTCACCATCATCAGGGTGGTCCATGCCGTCCTGCCCGCCCAGTTATTCAGCATGCAATAGTAATCATGGATGTAAGGCGCTCTCCATCATCCGGGGGGTCCATGAGACGCTGCCAGCCCAGTTATAACGTAAAAGTAATCATGGATGTGGCCTCACCATCATCAGGGGTCCATGCCCGCTACCACGCCAAGTTATACAGCATGCAATAGTAATCATGGATGAAGGCACTCACTATCATCAGGGTGATTATCGCTACTGCCCTCCGGCTATACAACATGCAATAGTAATATGGATATGAGCACTCACCATCGCTAAGATGATCCATGCACCGCTACCGCCCAGTTATACAGCATACAATAGTAATCATGGATGTAAGGCACTCATCATCATCAGGGTGGTCCATGCCCCCCTGCCGGCCCAGTTATTCAACATGCAATATTTAATCATAGATGTAAGGTGCTCACCATCATCCGGGGGTCCATGCCCTGCCTGCCCAGCCAGTTATACAGCATGCAGTGATAATCCTGTATGTAACTACTCCCATCATCAGGGTGGTCCATGCGCCCTGCCAGTTATACAGCATCGTAGTAATCATGGATGTAAGGCACTCACCATCATCAAAGGGTGGTCCATGCGTAGCCTCCCAGTTATAGCATGCAAAAGTAATCATGGATGTAAGGCTCACCATCATCAGAGGTCCGCCCCGCTGCCGTGATTATACAGCATGCAATAGTAATCATGGATGTTGAGCGCTCACTATCATCAGGAATTGGTCCATGCGCTGCCACCCAGTTATACAACATGGAATAGTAATAATGGATATGAGCACTCACCACCATCAAGGGTCCATGCCGTTGCCGCCCAGTTATACAGCATACAATGGCAATCATGGATGCAAAAGGCACTCTCCGCATCATCAGAATTGGTCCATGCACTTATGCCAACCCAGTTACACAGCATACTATAGTAATCATAGATGTAAGGCACTCACCATCATCCGGGGGGTCCATGCCGCGCTGCCCAGCCAGTTATACAGCATGCAGTAGTAATCATGTATGTAAGGTACTCATCATCATCAGGGGGATCCATGTGTTGCTGCTCCCCCAGTTATACAGCATGCAATAGTAATAATGGATGCAAGGCACTCACCATCATCAGGGTGGTCCCTGCCCGCTGCCCGCTCAGTTACAGCATGCTATAGTAATCATGGATGTAAGGCCTCACCATCATCAAGTGGCCCATGCCCCTGCGCGCCAGTTATACACAGCATGCAATTGCATCATGGATAAGACACTCTCACCATCATAAGGGTGTCCATACCCTGCTACGGCAGTAATGTACAGCACACAACCCCAATCATACATGTAAGGCACTCACCATCATCAAGGGTGGTCCATACTGCTGCCACCAGTCACAGCATGCAATAGTAATCATAGATGTAAGGCACTCACCATCATCCTTGGGGTCCATGCCCCGCTGCCAACCCAGTTATAAAGTATTCAGTAGTAATCATGAATGTAAGGCGCTCACCATCATTAGGGTGGTCCTTGCACCGCTGCCGACCAGTTATACAGCATGCAATAATAATCCTGGATGTAGGCACTCACCATCATCAGGATGGTCCCTTGACCTGCCAGCCCAGTTATTCCAGCATACAATAGTAATCATGGATGTAAGACACTCACCATCATCAGTGGGGTCCATGCAACTGCCCACCAGTTATACAACATGCAATAATAATCATGGATGTAAGGCACTCTCACATCATCAGGGTGGTCGCCCACTACCCACCCAATTAGACAGCGTAATAGTCATCATGGATGTAAGGTTCATCTTAGGGTGGTCCTCACCATGACAGCGATTAACATGCAAAAATAATCACAGATATAAGACACTCACATCAACAGGGTGGTCTATACCCGCTGACGCCTAATGTGTACACAATATTTAATCATAGATGTAAAGACCTCACCATCATCCGGGGGTCCATGCCCTCTGCCCAACCTGTTTACAGCATGCAACAATAATCCATGGGTGTAGAGCACTCACCCAACAAATAGAGTTCGTCGCCACTGCCGCAGTTATACAGCATGCAATAGTAATCATGGATATGAAGCTCACTATCATCTGAAGTCCATTCCCCACTGCTGGCCCAGTTAAGCAGCATGCAATAGCAATCACAAATGGCTTTTCCACTGCCATCAGGAGGACCATGCCCGCTGTAGCCCAGTTATACTATGCAATAGTAATCATGGATGTAAAACACTCACCATCAGTCATGGTCCATACGCTGCCCACCCAGTTATACAGCATGCAATGGTAATCATGGATGTAAGGCACTCACCATCTTCAAGGAGGTCCATGCCACGCTAGCTGCCCAGTTATACATCATGCAGTTGTAATCATGGATGTAGAACTCAGCATCATCAGGGTGGACCATGTCCTGCCCACCCAGTTGCCAGCATGTGTAATAATGGATATGAGGCACTCACCATCATCAGGGGATCCATGCACGCTACCCACACAGTTGTCTGACATACAATAATAATCATGGATATGAGGCACTCACCACCATCAGGGTGGTCCATGCCCGCTACAGCAGTTATACTGCATACACAATAATCATGGATAAGGCACTCACCACCATCAGGGTGGTCATTGTGCGCTGCCCACCAGTTATACAGCATGCAATAGTAATCATGGATGGGCAATCACCATCGTGGGGTGGTAAATGCCGTGCGCTGCCCGCTCGATTACAGCATGCAGTAATCGCTGGATGTAGGCTCACCATCATAAAGGGTGGAACGTGCACGCTGCCTGCCCAGTAATACAGCAAAAGTAATCATGGATGTAAGACACTCACCATCATCAAGGATGGTCCATGCCCCTACCGCCCAGTTATTCAACATGCAATATTTAATCATAGAGTAAAAGTGCTCACCATCATCCGGGGGTCCGTGCCACTCTGCCCAGCCAGTTGCCACAGCATGCATTATCAATCATGTATGTAAGGAACTCATCATCATCAGGGTGGTCCATGCTTTGCTACTTACCCAGTTATACAACATCTATTAGTAATCGCGGATGTAAGGCATACCATCATCAAGGGTGGTCCCATGCGCTGGCCTCCCAGTTATAGCATGCAAAAGTAATCATGGATATAACAGGCACTCACCATCATCAGGGGGTCCATGCCCGCTGCCAACCAGTATACAGCATACAATGTAATCATGGATGTGAGCACTCACTATCATCAAAGGTGGTCCTTAGCCTGCCCACTAGTTATACAACATAGAATAGTAATAATGGATGTAAAATGCTCACCACCATCAAGGGTCAAGCTTCCGTTACACGCCCAGTTATACAAGCATGCAAAAGTAACCATGGATGTAAGGCTCTACACCATCATCAGGGTGGTCTATGCCCCACTACCCACCAGTTAGCAGCATGCAATAGTAATCATGGATGTAAAGTTACCATCATCAGTGTGGTCATGTCTTTCACCCAGTTATACAGCATGCAATAGTAATCAGAGATGTAGGCACTCACAATCATCAGAGGTCCATGCTGTTGCCCACCCAGTTGCAACATGCAATAGTAATACGTGGATATGAGCACTGTCATCATCACATTGGTCCTAGCAGCTGCCCTGACCAGTTATACAGCATGCAATAGTAATCGGATGTAAGGCACTGCCATCATCGAAATTGGTACATGCCCGCTGCCCACCTAGTTATACAGCATGCAATAGTAATCGCGGATGTATGGCACTCGCATCATCAGGGTGGTCATCGCCGCTGCCCACCCAGTTATACAGCGTATAATAGTAATCGTGGATGGAAGAAACTCTCCATCATCAGGGTGGTCTATGCCCTTCTGCCCGCCCAGTTATACAGCATGCAATATTTAATCATAGATGTAAGGCGGTCACCATCCTCCAGTGAGGGGTCCATGCACCGCTGCCCACCCAGTTATACAGCAGGCAATAGTAATCATGGATGTAAGGCACTTAACAGCATCAGGGTGGTCCACGCCTGCTGCCTGCCCAGTTATACTGCATGCAATAGTAATCATGGATGTAAGGCACTCACAATCAACAGGGGGGTCCATGCCTTGCCGCCCACCCAGTTATACATCATACAATAGTAATCATGGATGTAAGGCCCTTAAATTCATCAGGGTGGTCCATGCCCCGCCAACCACCCAGTTATACAGCAAGCAATAGTAATAATGGATGTAAGGCCCACACCATCATCAGGGTGGTCCATGCCGCCCTGCCCTCTCAGTTGCACAGCATGCAATAGTAATCATGGATGTCAGGTGCTCAACATCACCGGGTGGTCATACCATGTAGCGGATTGCCAGCATGCAGGTGTAATCATGGATCTATAGAACACTCACCATCTCAGGTGGTCCATCCCGCCCCACCCAGTTATACAGCATGCAATAGTAATAATGGATGTAAGGCACTCCACCATCATCGGGGATCCATGTACACTACCGACCCAGTTATATGGCATACAATAGTAATCATGGATGTAAGACACTCACCACTATCAGGGGTGGTCATGCCCGCTACTCCCAATTATACAGCATACAATAGTAATCATGGATGTAAGGCACTCACCATCATCAGGGTGGTCCATGCCTCTCTTCCTGATTATTCAGCATGCAATTTTTTAATCCATAGATGTAAGGCGGCTCACCATCATCCGGGGAGCCTGCCTGCTATACCCAGTTATTCAGTATGCAGTAGTAATCATGTATGAAAGGGACTCACCATAATCTGCGTGGTCCTTGCGATGCTGGCTGCCCAGTTACAGCATGCAAAAGTAAACATGGATGTAAGGCACTCACCATCATCAGGGGGGTCCATGCCCCGCTGCCCACCCGTTATACAGCATGCAATAGTAATAATGGATGTAAGGCACTCAACATCATAAGGGTAGTCCATGCACTGTTACCGCCCAGTTATACAGCATAAAATAGTAATCATGGATGTAAGGCACTCATCATCATCAGGGGGATCCATGTGCCGCTGCTCACCCAGTTATACAGCATGCAATAGTAATCATGGATGTAAGGCACTCACCATCATCAGGGGGGTCCATGCGCCGCTGCCTACCCAGTTATACAGCATGGAATAGTAATAATGGATATAGGCACTCACCACCACCATCAGGGGTCCATGCACCGTTACGCCCAGTTATACAGCATGCAATAGTAATCATGGATGTAAGGCACTCACCATCATCAGGGGTCATACGCTGCTCACACAGATTATACAGCATGCAAAAAGTAATCATGGATGAGCTCACCATCATCAGGGGTCATGCACGCTGCACGCAGTTGTAGCATGCAATAGTCATCATGGATGTAAGGCATTCACCATCATCAGGTGGTCCATACTTACCGCCAGTTATACAGCATGCAATAGTAATCGTATGTAAGGCACTCACCATCAACAGGGGATCGCCGCTGCCCACAGTTATACAGCATGCAATAGTAATCATGGATGTAAGGCACTCTCCATCATAAGGGTGGTCCATACCCTGCTGCCTGCCCAGTTATACAGCATGTAATAGTAATCGTGGATGTAAGGCCCTCAAATTCATCAGGGTGGTACATGCCCCTATGCCCACTCAGTTATACAGCCACAATAGTAATAATGGATATAAACACCATCATCAGGGTGGTCCCTGCCTGTTGCCTGCTCTGTTACACCATGTAATAGTAATCATGGATGTAGGCACTCACCATCATCTGGGTGGTAAATGAACAATAAGCCCAGTTATACAGCATGCAATTGTAATCATGGATGTAAAGCTAGCATCATCGGTGGTCCATACCCAGCTGGGCAGTTATGCAACCTGCAATAGTAATAATGGATATAAGCACTCACCATCATATAATAATTACATGACAGATAGCGTATACAGCAGGACAGAGCCGTGATATGAATGAATGGTTACATGACAGAAGGAGGTGATACAGGAGGACAGTGCCTCAGTGATGCTTGACAGAATACTGTTACATGACTGAAGAAGGCTACACAGAACAGCACACAATATCATAAATAGAATATAGTTATGACTGAAGAGGTTATACAGGAGGACAATAACTCTGTGATACATGAACGAATACAGTTCTTGACTGAAGGATATAGGATGACAATGCCTCAGTGATACAGGAATAGATTACAGTTACAGCCTAAGGATGCTATACAGGAGGACAGCGCCACAGTGATACATGAACAGAATACAGTTACATGACTGAAGGACTATACCAGGTGACTCATCGCCTCAGTGATCAGGAAAAAATACAGATACTTGGCTGAATAGGGATATAGGAGGACAATGCCTAAGTGATACATGAATAGAATACCAGTTACTTGAGTGGAGGACAATATAGGAGACCACCTCTAGTACATAAACATAATACAGTTATGACTGAGGAGGCTATAAGGAGACAGCACCTCAGTGATACATGAATAGAATACATTGCACAGCTGAAGGAGCGATATAACATAACAAGCCTCAGTGATCTTGGGAATAAATACAGTTACATGACTTAAGGAGGCTATACAGGAGGACAGCGACTCAGTGATACATGAATAGAATAAGTTACTTGACTGAAGGGACTATATAAGGGACAATGCATCGGTAAGCACAGAATAGAATACAGATGCGTCTGGTGAGAGATACAGGAGGAAAACAACTCAGTGATACATGAATGGAATAAATTACATGACTGAAAGAATCAAGACAGGAGGACAACACATAAGTTACACATATTAGAATACAGTTACCGACAAGGGGTATATTAGGACAACACTGTAGTGATACATGAATAGAATACAGTTACTTGACTGAAGGAGGATATGGGGAAGCATACAATGATATATAGAGAATACAGTTACATGACTGAAGGAGGCTATAGGACCCAAGCGCCTCAGTGATACATGAATAGAATACAGTTTCTTGACTGAAGGGAGAATTGAGGGAGGATGCCTAAGTGATACATGAATAGATAATACTTGACCAAGGAGACTAATGGAGGACAATGCCTCAGTGATACAGAATAGAATACAGTTACATGACTGAGAGGATTATACAGGAGGACAGCGTCTCAGTGGTACATAATAGAATACAGATACTTGTTTGAATAAGGCTATACAGGAGGACAAACAACTCAGTGGAACATGAATAGAATACAGTTACATGAATGAAGAATCAAGACAAGAGGACAATACCTCAGTTATACATGATTAGAATACAGTTACAAGACAGAAGAAATGCATTAGGTCAGCATGTAGTGATATGAATATAATACAGTTACATGACTGAAATAATCAGATAGGAGGACAGCAGCCTCAGTGATACATGAAGAAATACAGTTACTTGACTGAAGGAGACTATATAGGAGTAAAACACCTCAGTGATACATGAATAGAATACGGTTACTTGACTGAAGGAGGCAATACAGGAGGACAGCACCTCAGTGATACATGAATAGAATACAGTTACTTGACTGAAGGAGTCTATATAGGAGGACAACGCCTCAGTGATACAGGAATAGAATACAGTTACATGACTGAAGGAGGCTATACTGGAGGACAGTGTCTCAGTGATACATGAATAGAATACAGTTACTTGACTGAAGTAGACTATAAAGGAGGAGGACAATGCCTCAGTGATACAGGAATAGAATACAGACACTTGTCTGAATGAGACTTTACAGGAGGACAAACAACTCAGTGATACTTGAATGGAATACAGTTACATGACAGAAGGGGGTAATGCATTAGGACAACACCTTAGTGATACATGAATATAATACAGCTACATGACTGAAATAATCAATACAGGAGGACAACGCCTCAGTGATACATGAATAGAATACAGATACATGACTGAATGAGGCAGTACAGGAGAACAACTCAGTGATACAGGAATAGAATACAGTTACTTGACTGAAGAAGTCTATATAGGAGGACAACGCCTCAGTGATACAGGAATAGAATACAGATACTTGACTGAATGAGGATATGGAGGAGGACAACGCCTAAGTGATACTTGAATAGAATACAGTTACTTGACTGGAGTAGACTATATAGGAGGACAACGCCTCAGTGATACATGAATTGAATACAGTTACTTGACTGAATGAGGCTACACAGGAGGACAGCACCTCAGTGATACATGAATTGAATCCAGTTACTTGACTAAAGGAGACAATATAGGATAACAAGCCTAGGTGTTACAGGAATAGACACCACAATATCACGAATGAAGGAGGCTATACAGGAGGACAGCGTCTCAGTGATATATGAATAGAATAAGTTACTTGACTGAAGGAGACTATATGAGGAGGACAATGCCTCAGTGATACAGGAATAGAATACAGTTACTTGTCTGAATGAGGCTATACAGGAGGACAAATAACTCAGTGATACATAGAATAACTACAGTTACATGACGGAAAGAATCATGACAGGAGAACAACACCTCAGTTATACATGATTAGAATACAGTTACATGACAGAAGGGGGTAATGCATGAGGACAACACCTTAGTGATACATGAATATAATAGAGTTACATGACAGAAATAATCAATACAGGAGGACAACGCCTCAGTGATACATGAATAGAATACAGATACATGACTGAATGAGGCAATACAGGAGAACAACTCAGTGATACAGGAATAGAATACAGTTACTTGACTGAAGAAGTCTATATAGGAGGACAATGCCTCAGTGATACAGGGAATAGAACACAGATACTTCACTGAATGAGGGATATAGTGGAGGACAACACCTATGATACATGAATAGAGATACAGTTACTTGACTGAAGTAGACTATATAGGAGGACAACGCCTCAGTGATACTTGAATGGGCCACAGTTACTTGACTGAAGGAGGCTACACAGGAGGACAGCACCTCAGTGATACATGAATTGAATACAGTTACTTGACTAGGAGACTATAAGGATAACAACACCTCAGTGTTACAGGAACAGAATACATTTACATGACTGAAGGGAGGCTATACAGGTGGACAGCGTCTCAGTGATACATGAATAGAATAAGTTACTTGACTGAAGGATACTATAAAGGAGGACAATGCCTCAGTGATACAGGAATAGAATAAGGTTACTTGTCTGAATGAGTCTATACATGAGGAAAAGCAACTCAGTGATACATGATTAGAATACAGTTACATGGCAGAAGGGGGTAATGCATTAGGACAATGCCTTAGTGATACATAAATATAATACAGTTACATGACTGAAATAATCAATGCAGGAGGACAACTCCTCAGTGATACATGAATAGAATACAGTTACTTGACTGAAGGAGGATATAGGGGAGGACAACGCCTAAGTGATACATGAATAGAATACAGTTACATGACTGAAAGAATCAAGACAGGAGGAAAACACCTCAGTTATACATGATTAGCATACAGTTACATGACAGAAGGGGGTAATGCATTAGAGACAACACATAGTGATACATGAATATAATACAGTTACATGACTGAAATAATCAATACAGGAGGAAGCGCCTCAGTGATACATGAATAGAATACAGTTGCTTGACAGAAGGAGGATATAGAGGAGGACAAGCGCCAGAAGTGATACATGAATGAGAATACAGTTACTTGACTGAAGGAGACTATAGGAGGACAATGCCTCAGTGAAACATGAATAGAATATAGTTACATGACTGAAGGAGGCTATACAGGAGGTCAGCAGGCTCAGTGATACATGAATAGATTGCAGTTACTTGACTGAAGGAGACTATATAGGAGGTCAATGCCTCAGAGATACAGGAATAGAGAATACAGATACTTGTCTGAATGAGGCTATACAGTGGGACAAACAACTCAGTGATACATGAATAGAGATACAGTTACATGACTGAAAGAATCATGACAAGAGGACAACACCTCAGTTATACATGATTAGATACAGTTACATGACAGAGCGTGTGCATTAGGACAACACATAGTGATACATAAATATAATGCAGTTACATGACTAAGAAATAATCAATACAGGAGGACAACGCCTCAGTGATGCATAGAAAGAATACTGATACATGACTGAATGAGGCAATACAGGAGAACAACTCAGTGGTACATGAATAGAAATACAGTTACTTGACAGAAGAAGTCTATATGGAATTACAACGCCTCAGTGATACAGGAATTGAATACAGTTACATGACTGAAGAGGAGCTATACAGGAGGGCAGCGGCTCAGTGATACATGAATAGAGAATACAGATACTTGACTGAAGGAAGATTATATAAGAGGACAAGCGCCTCAGTGATACAGGAATAGAAATACAGATAGTTGTCTAAATGAGGGCTATACAGGAGACAACAACTCTAAGATACATGAATAGAATACAGTTACATGACTGAAAAAATCAAAACAGGAGGACAACACCTCTGTGATACATGATTAGAATACAGTTGCGCACATGACAGAAGGGGTACATTGAGACACTGCCTTAGTGATACATGAATATAATAGAGTTACATGACAGAAATAATCAATCTAGGAGGACAGCTCCTCAGTAGATACATGAATAGAATAGAGATACATGACTGAATGAGGCAATACAGGAAAACAGCTCAGTGATACATGAATAGAATACAGTTACTTGACTGAAGGGTCTATATGGGAGGACAACACCTCAGTGATACAGGAATGAGTATAGCGAGATACTTGACTGAATGAGGCTATACAGGAGACAAACAACTCAGTGATACATGAATAGAATACGGTTACATGACCAGATAGTCATGACAGAAGAACAACACCTCAGTTATACATGATTAGAATACAGTTACATGATGAGAAGGGGTAATGCATTAGGACAACACCGTAGTGATACATGAATATAATACAGTTACATGACTGAAATAATCATTACAGGAGGACAACGCCTCAGTGACACAAGAATAGAATACAGATACATGACTGAATGTGGCAATACAGGAGAACAACTCAGTGATACAGGAATAGAATACAGTTATTTGACTGAAGAAGTCTATATAGGAGGACAATGCCTCAGTGATACAGGAATAGAATACAGATACTTGACTGACTGAGGATATAGAGGAGGACAACGCCTAAGTGATACATGAATAGAATACAGTTACTTGACTGGAGTAGACTATATAGGAGGACGACGTCTCAGTGATACAAGAATTGAATATAGTTACTTGACTGAAGGAGTATACAGAGGAGGACAGCACCTCAGTGATACATGAATAGAATACAGTTACTTGACTGAAGGAGAATATATAGGATAATAACGCCTCAGTGTTACAGGAATAGAATACAGTTACATGACTGAAGGAGGCTATACAGGAGGACAGCGTCTCAGGTGATCGTGTAAATGGAATAAGTTACTTGACTGAAGGAGACTATATGGGAGGACAATGCCTCAGTGATACAGGAATAGAGACAAAGATACTTGTCTGAATGAGTAGCTACAAGGAGGACAAACAACTCAGTGATACATGAATGAAATACAGATTACATGACTGAAAGAATCATGACAGGAGGACAGCACCTCAGTTATACATGATTAGAATACAGTTACATGACAGAAGGGGGAAATGCATTAGGACAACGCCTTAGTGATACATGAATATAATACAGTTACATGACTGAAATAATCAATACAGGAGGACAACGCCTCAGTGATGCATGAATACAATACAGTTACTTGACTGAAGGAGGATATAGAGGACAACAACGCCTCAGTAATACATGAATAGAATACAGTTACTTGACTGAAGGAGGCTATACAGGAGGACAGCGCCTCAGTGATACATAAATGGAATACAGATACTTGTCTGAATGAGTCTAAACAGGAGGACTAACCACTCCGTGATACAAGAATAGAATACAGTTACACGACTGAAAGAATCAAGACAGGAGGACAACACCTCAGTTATACATGATTAGAATACAGTTACATGACACAAGGGGGTAATGCATTAGGACAATGCCTTAGTGATACGTGAAAATAATACAGTTACATGACTGAAATAATCAATACAGGAGGACAACGCCTCAGTGATACATGAATAGAGTACAGTTACTTGACAGAAGGAGGATATAAAGGAGGACAACGCCTAAGTGATACATGAATAGAATACAGTTACTTGACTGAAGGAGACTATATAGGAAGACAACGCCTCAGTGATACATGAATAGAATACAGTTACATGACTGAAGGAGGCTATACAGGAGGACAACGCCTCAGTGATACATGAATAGAATATAGTTACATGACTGAAGGACACAATACAGGATAAAACAACTCAGAGATACATGAATAGAATACAGTTCCTTGACTGAAGGAGGATATAGAGGAGGACAACGCCTAAGTGATACATGAATAGAATACAGTTACTTGATTGAAGGAGACTATATAGGAGGACAACACCTCTGTGATACAGGAATAGAATACAGATACTTGACTGAATGAGGCTATACAGGAGGACAACTCCTCAGTGATACATGAATAGAATTTCATTACATGACTGAACTAGTCTATACTGGAGGACAGCGAATCAGTGATACATGAATATAATACAATTAGTTGACTGATGCAGGCTATACAGGAGAACAATGCCTTAGTGATACTTGAATTGAATACAGTTACATGACTGACGGAGGCAATACAGGAGGACAGTGCCTCAGTGATACATGAATAGAATACACTTACATGACTCAAGGAGGTGATACAGGAGGACAGTGCCTCAGTGATGCATGAATAGAATACAGTTACATGACTAAAGGGGGCTATCGAGGAGGACAACACCTCAGTGATACCTGAATCAAATACAGTTACATGACTGAAGTAGACTATACAGGAGGACAGCGCTTCAGTGACACATAAATGGAATAGAGTTACATGACTGAAAGAGGCTGTACTGGCGGACAGAGCCTCAGTGATACATGAACATAATACAATTACATGACAGATAGGAGCTATACAGCAGGACAGAGCCTAAGTGATACATGAATAGAATATAGTTACATGACAGAAGGAGGTGATACAGAAGGACAGTGCCTCAGTGATGCTTGAACAGAATGCTGTTACGCATGACTGAAGAGGCTACACAGGAGACAGCACCACAGCAATGCATGATAGAATATGGTTACATGACTGAAAGGAGGTTGATGGGAGGACAACAACTCTGTGATACATGGAATGAATACAGTTTCTTGACTGAAGGAGGATATATGGGATGACAATGCCTCAGTGATGCAGGAATAGATTACAGTTACATGACCTAAGGATGCTATACAGGAGGACAGCGCCTCAGTGATACATGAACAGAATACAGTTACTTGACTGAAGGAGTCTATATCGGTGGTCATCGCCTCAGTGATACAGGAATAGAATACAGATACTTGGCTGAATGAGGATATAGAGGAGGAGAACGCCTAAGTGATACATGAATAGAATACAGTTACTTGAGTGGAGGAGACAATATAGGAGGACAACGCCTCTGTGATACATAAATAGAATACAGTTACTTGACTGAAGGAGGCTATACAGGAGGACAGCACCTCAGTGATACATGAATAGAATACAGTTACTTGACTGAAGGAGACGATATAGCATAACAACGCCTCGGTGTTATTGGGAATAGAATACAGTTACATGACTGAAGGAGGCTATACAGGAGGACAGCGGTTCTGTGATACATGAATAGAATAAGTTACTTGACTGAAGGAGACTATATATGAGGACAATGCATCAGTGACACAGGAATAGAATACAGATACTTGTCTGAATGAGGCTATACAGGAGGAAAAACAACTCAGTGATACATGAATAGAATACAGTTACATGACTGAAAGAATCAAGACAGGCGGATAACACCTCAGTTATGTATGATTAGAATACAGTTACACGACAGAAGGGGTTAATGCATTAGGACAACACCTTAGTGATACATGAATAGAATACCGTTACTTGACTGAAGGAGGATATAGAGGAGGAAAACGCCTAAGTGATACATGAATAGAATACAGTTACATGACTGAAGGAGGCTATACAGGAAATCAGCGCCTCAGTGATGCATGAATAGAATACAGTTACTTGACTGAAGGAGACTTTATAGGAGGACAATGCCTCAGTGATACAGGAAAAGAATACAGTTACATGACTGAAGGACGTTATACAGGAGGACAGCGTCCCAGTGATACATGAATAGAATACATTTACTAGACTGAAAGAGACTATATAGGAGGAGAATGCCTCAGTGATACAGGAATAGAATACAGATACTTGTTTGAATGAGGCTATACAGGAGGACAAACAACTCAGTGATACATGAATAGAATACAGTTACATGAATGAAAGAATCAAGACAGGAGGACAACACCTCAGTTATACATGATTAGAATACAGTTACAAGACAGAAGGGGGAAATGCATTAGGTCAACGCCTTAGTGATACTTGAATATAATACAGTTACATGACTGAAATGATCAATACAGGAGGAGAACGCCTCTGTGATTCATGAATAGAATACAGATATATGACTGAATGAGGCAATACAGGAGAACAACTCAGAGATAAATGAATAAAATACAGTTATTCGACTGAAGGAGCCTATATAGGAGAACAAAGCCTCAGTGATACTGGAATAGAATACAGATACTTGACTGAATGAGGATGTAGAGTAGGACAACGCCTCAGTGATACATGAATAGATACTTGTCTGTACAGGAGGACAACGCCTCAGTGATACATGAATAGAATACAGTTACTTGACAGAAGGAGGATATAAAGGAGGACAACGCCTAAGTGATACATGAATAGAATACAGTTACTTGACTGAAGGAGACTATATAGGAAGACAACACCTCAGTGATACATGAATAGAATACAGTTACATGACTGAAGGAGGCTATCCAGGAGGGCAGCGCCTCAGTGATACATGAATAGAATATAGTTACATGACTGAAGGACACAATACAGGAGAAAAACAACTCAGTGATACATGAATAGAATACAGTTCCTTGACTGAAGGAGGATATAGAGGAGGACAACGCCTAAGTGATACATGAATAGAATACAGTTACTTGATTGAAGGAGACTATATAGGAGGACAACACCTCCATGATACAGGAATAGATTACAGATACTTGACTGAATGAGGCTATACAGGAGGACAACTCCTCAGTGATACATGATTAGAATTTCATTACATGAATGAACTAGTCTATACAGGAGGACAGCGAATCAGTGATACATGAATATAATACAATTAGTTGACTGATGCAGGCTATACAGGAGGACAATGCCTTAGAGATACGAGAATTGAATACAGTTACATGACTGACTGGAGGCAATATAGGAGGACAGTGCCTCAGTGATACATGAATAGAATACACTTACATGACTCAAGGAGGTGACACAGGAGGACAGTGCCTCAGTGATGCATGAATAGAATACAGTTACATGACTAAAGGGGGCTATCGAGGAGGACAACACCTCAGTGATACCTGAATCAAAAACAGTTACATGACTGAAGTAGGCTATACAGGAGGACAGCGCTTCAGTGACACATAAATGGAATAGTGTTACATGACTGAAAGAGGCTGTACTGGCAGACAGAGCCTAAGTGATACATGAACATAATACAATTACATGACAGATGGCAGCTATACAGCAGGACAGAGCCTAAGTGATACATGAATAGAATATGGTTACATGACAGAAGGAGGTGATACAGGAGGACAGTGCCTCAGTGATACTTGAACAGAATACTGTTACATGACTGAAGAAGGCTACACAGGAAGACAGCACCACAGTAATGCATGAATAGAATATAGTTACATGACTGAAAGAGGTTATACAGGAGGACAATAACTCTGTGATACATGAATAGAATACAGTTTCTTGACTGAAGGAGGATATATAGGATGACAATGCCTCAGTGATACAGGAATAGATTACAGTTACATGACCTAAGGATGCTATACAGGAGGACAGCGTCACAGTGATACATGAACAGAATACAGTTACATGACTGAAGGAGTCTATATCGGTGGTCATCGCCTCAGTGATACAGGAATAAAATACAGATACTTGGCTGAATGGGGATATAGAGGAGGACAATGCCTAAGTGATACATGAATAGAATACAGTTACTTGAGTGGAGGAGACAATATAGGAGGACACGCCTCTGTGATACATAAACATAATACAGTTACTTGACTGAAGGAGGCTATACAGGAGGACAGCACCTCAGTGATACATGAATAGAATACATTTACTTGACTGAAGGAGACGATATAGCATAACAACGCCTCGGTGTTCTTGGGAATAGAATACAGTTACATGACTTAAGGAGGCTATACAGGAGGACAGCGGCTCAGTGATACATGAATAGAATAAGTTACTTGACTGAAGGAGACTATATATGAGGACAATGCCTCAGTGACACAGGGAATAGAATACAGATGCTTGTCTGAATGAGGCTATACAGGAGGAAAAACAACTCAGTGATACATGAATAGAATACAGTTACATGACTGAAAGAATCAAGACAGGAGGACAACACCTCAGTTATACATGATTAGAATACAGTTACACGACAGAAGGGGGTAATGTATTAGGACAACACCTTAGTGATACATGAATAGAATACAGTTACTTGACTGAAGGAGGATATAGAGGAGGAAAACGCCTAAGTGATATATGAATAGAATACAGTTACATGACTGAAGGAGGCTATACAGGATGACAGCGCCTCAGTGATACATGAATAGAATACAGTTTCTTGACTGAAGGAGGAAATTGAGGAGGACAATGCCTAAGTGATACATGAATAGAATACAATTACTTGACTGAAGGAGACTTAATAGGAGGACAATGCCTCAGTGATACAGGAATAGAATACAGTTACATGACTGAAGGAGGTTATACAGGAGGACGCGTCTCAGTGGTACATGAATAGAATACAGATACTTGTTTGAATAAGGCTATACAGGAGGACAAACAACTCAGTGAAACATGAATAGAATACAGTTACATGAATGAAAGAATCAAGACAGGAGGACAATACCTCAGTTATACATGATTAGAATACAGTTACAAGACAGAAGGGGGAAATGCATTAGGTCAACGCCTTAGTGATACTTGAATATAATACAGTTACATGACTGAAATAATCAATACAGGAGGACAACGCCTCAGTGATACATGAAGAGAATACAGTTACTTGACTGAAGGAGACTATATAGGAGTAAAACACCTCAGTGATACATGAATAGAATACGGTTACTTGACTGAAGGAGGCAATACAGGAGGACAGCACCTCAGTGATACATGAATAGAATACAGTTACTTGACTGAAGGAGTCTATATAGGAGGAAAACGCCTCAGTGATACAGGAATAGAATACAGTTACATGACTGAAGGAGGCTATACTGGAGGACAGTGTCTCAGTGATACATGAATAGAATACAGTTACTTGACTGAAGTAGACTATAAAGGAGGACAATGCCTCAGTGATACAGGAATAGAATACAGACACTTGTCTGAATGAGACTATACAGGAGGACAAACAACTCAGTGATACTTGAATGGAATACAGTTACATGACAGAAGGGGGTAATGCATTAGGACAACACCTTAGTGATACATGAATATAATACAGCTACATGACTGAAATAATCAATACAGGAGGACAACGCCTCAGTGATACATGAATAGAATACAGTTACTTGACAGAAGGAGGATATAGAGGAGGACAATGCCTAAGTGACACATGAATAGAATACAGTTACTTGACTGAAGGAGACTATATAGGAGGACAATGCCTCAGTGATACAGGAATAGAATACAGTTACATGACTGAAGGAGGCTATACAGGAGTACAGCGGCTCAGTGACACATGAATAGAATACAGTTACTTGACTGAAGGAGACAATATAGGCAGACAATGCGTCAGTGGTACAGGAATATGACACAGATACTTGTCTGAATGAGGCTGTACAGGAGGACAAACAACTCACTGATACATGAATAGAATACAGTTACATAACTGAAAGAATCATGACAGGAGTACAAAACCTCAGTTATACATGATTAAACTACAGTTACAAGACAGAAGGGGGTAATGCATTAGGACAACACCTTAGTGATACATGAATATAATACAGTTACATGTCTGAAATAATCAATACAGGAGGACAACGCCTCAGTGATACATGAATAGAATACAGATATATGACTGAATGAGGCAATACAGGAGAACAACTCAGAGTTAAATGAATAAAATACAGTTACTCGACTGAAGGAGCCTATATAGGAGGACAACGCCTCACTGATTCTGGAATAGAATACAGATACTTGACTGAATGATGATACAGAGGAGGACAACGCCTCAGTGATACATGAATAGAATACAGTTACTTGACTGAAGGAGGCTATACAGGTGGACAGCGGCTCAGTGATACATGAATAGAATACAGTTACTTGACTGAAGGAGACTATATAGGAGGACAATGCCTCAGTGATACAGGAATAGAACACAGATACTTGTCCGAAAGAGGCTATACAGGAGGACAAACAACTCAGTGAAACATGAATAGAATACAGTTACATGACTGTAAGTATCATGACAGGAGGACAAAGCCTCAATGATACATGAATAGAATACAGATACATGACTGAATGAGGAAATACAGGTGAACAACACAGTGATACATCAATAGAATACAGTTAGTTGACTGAAGGATTCTATATAGGAGGACAATGCCTCAGTGATACAGGAATAGAATACAGATACTTTGGCTGAATGAGAATATAGAGGAGGACAACGCCTAAGTGATACACGAATAGAATACAGTTACTTGACTGGAGTAGACTATATAGGAGGACAACGTCTCAGTGATACATGAATTGAATATAGTTACTTGACTGAAGGAGTCTACAGAGGAGGACAGCACCTCAGTGATACATGAACAGAATACAGTTACT
This sequence comes from Neoceratodus forsteri, assembly GCA_016271365.2. Classification (NCBI taxonomy): domain Eukaryota; kingdom Metazoa; phylum Chordata; order Ceratodontiformes; family Ceratodontidae; genus Neoceratodus; species Neoceratodus forsteri. Next base: position 4,348,298 of record CM057449.1, on the reverse strand, counting down.
TGACTGAAGGAGAATATATAGGATAATAACGCCTCGGTGTTACATGAATAGAATACAGTTACATGACTGAAGGAGGCTATAAAGGAGTACAGCGTCTCAGTGATACATGAATAGAATAAGTTACTTGACTGAAGGAGACTATATAGGAGGACAATGCCTCAGTGATACAGGAATAGAACACAGATACTTGTCTGAATGAGGCTATACAGGAGGACAAACAACTCAGTGATACATGAATAGAATACAGTTACATGACTGAAAGAATCATGACAGGAGGACAACACCTCAGTTATACATGATTATAATACAGTTATATGATAGAAGGGGGTAATGCATTAGGACAACACCTTAGTGATACATGAATATAATACAGTTACATGACTGAAATAATCAATACAGGAGGACAACGCCTCAGTGATACATGAATAGAATACAGATACATGACTGAATGAGGCAGTACAGGAGAACAACTCAGTGATACAGGAATAGAATCAGTTACTTGACTGAAGAAGTCTATATAGGAGGACAACGCCTCAGTGATACAGGAATAGAATACAGATACTTGACTGAATGAGGATATGGAGGAGGACAACGCCTAAGTGATACTTGAATAGAATACAGTTACTTGACTGGAGTAGACTATATAGGAGGACAACGCCTCAGTGATACATGAATTGAATACAGTTACTTGACTGAAGGAGGCTGCAGAGGAGGACAGCACCTCAGTGATACATGAATTGAATCCAGTTACTTGACTAAAGGAGACAATATAGGATAACAACGCCTCGGTGTTACAGGAATAGAATACATTAACATGACTGAAGGAGGCTATACAGGAGGACAGCGTCTCAGTGATACATGAATAGAACAAGTTACTTGACTGAAGGAGACTATATAGGAGGACAATGCCTCAGTGATACAGGAATAGAATACAGTTACTTGTCTGAATGAGGCTATACAGGAGGACAAATAACTCAGTGATACATGAATAGAATACAGTTACATGACTGAAAGAATCATGACAGGAGGACAACACCTCAGTTATACATGATTAGAATACAGTTACATGACAGAAGGGGGTAATGCATTAGGACAACACCTTAGTGATACATGAATATAATAGAGTTACATGACTGAAATAATCAATACAGGAGGACAACGACTCAGTGATACATGAATAGAATACAGATACATGACTGAATGAGGCAATACAGGAGAACAACTCAGTGATACAGGAATAGAATACAGTTACTTGACTGAAGAAGTCTATATAGGAGGACAATGCCTCAGTGATACAGGAATAGAATACAGATACTTCACTGAATGAGGATATAGTGGGAGGACAACACCTAAGTGATACATGAATAGAATACAGTTACTTGACTGAAGTAGACTATATAGGAGGACAACGCCTCAGTGATACTTGAATTGAATACAGTTACTTGACTGAAGGAGGCTACACAGGAGGACAGCACCTCAGTGATACATGAATTGAATACAGTTACTTGACTAAAGGAGACTATATAGGATAACAACACCTCGGTGTTACAGGAATAGAATACATTTACATGACTGAAGGAGGCTATACAGGCGGACAGCGTCTCAGTGATACATGAATAGAATAAGTTACTTGACTGAAGGATACTATAAAGGAGGACAATGCCTCAGTGATACAGGAATAGATAAGGTTACTTGTCTGAATGAGTCTATACATGAGGAAAAACAACTCAGTGATACATGAATAGAATACAGTTACATGACTGAAAGAATCAATACAGGAGGACAACACCTCAGTTATACATGATTAGAATACAGTTACATGGCAGAAGGGGGTAATGCATTAGGACAATGCCTTAGTGATACATAAATATAATACAGTTACATGACTGAAATAATCATTGCAGGAGGACAACTCCTCAGTGATACATGAATAGAATACAGTTACTTGACTGAAGGAGGATATGAGGGAGGACAGCCTAAGTGATACATGAATAGAATACCAGTTACATGACTGAAAGAATCAAGACAGGAGGAAAACACCTCAGTTATACATGATTAGCATACAGTTACATGACAGAAGGGGGTAATGCATTAGAACAACACCTTAGTGATACATGAATATAATACAGTTACATGACTGAAATAATCAATACAGGAGGAAAGCGCCTCAGTGATACATGAATAGAATACAGTTGCTTGACAGAAGGAGGATATAGAGGAGGACAACGCCTAAGTGATACATGAATAGAATACAGTTACTTGACTGAAGGAGACTATATAGGAGGACAATGCCTCAGTGAAACATGAATAGAATATAGTTACATGACTGAAGGAGGCTATACAGGAGGTCAGCGGCTCAGTGATACATGAATAGATTGCAGTTACTTGACTGAAGGAGACTATATAGGAGGTCAATGCCTCAGAGATACAGGAATAGAATACAGATACTTGTCTGAATGAGGCTATACAGGAGGACAAACAACTCAGTGATACATGAATAGAATACAGTTACATGACTGAAAGAATCATGACAAGAGGACAACACCTCAGTTATACATGATTAGAATACAGTTACATGACAGAAGCGGTAATGCATTAGGACAACACCTTAGTGATACATAAATATAATGCAGTTACATGACTGAAATAATCAATACAGAGGACAACGCCTCAGTGATGCATGAAAAGAATACAGATACATGACTGAATGAGGCAATACAGGAGAACAACTCAGTGGTACATGAATAGAATACAGTTACTTGACAGAAGAAGTCTATAGAGGAGTACAACACCTCAGTGATACAGGAATTGAATACAGTTACATGACTGAAGAAGGCTATACAGGAGGGCAGCGGCTCAGTGATACATGAATAGAATACAGATACTTGACTGAAGGAGACTATATAAGAGGACAACGCCTCAGTGATACAGGAATAGAATACAGATAGTTGTCTAAATGAGGCTATACAGGAGGACAACAACTCTAAGATACATGAATAGAATACAGTTACATGACTGAAAAAATCAAAACAGGAGGACAACACCTCTGTGATACATGATTAGAATACAGTTACATGACAGAAGGGGGTAATGCATTAGGACACTGCCTTAGTGATACATGAATATAATAGAGTTACATGACTGAAATAATCAATACAGGAGGACAGCTCCTCAGTGATACATGAATAGAATAGAGATACATGACTGAATGAGGCAATACAGGAAAACAGCTCAGTGATACATGAATAGAATACAGTTACTTGACTGAAGGAGTCTATATAGGAGGACAACACCTCAGTGATACAGGAATAGTATACAGATACTTGACTGAATGAGGCTATACAGGAAGACAAACAACTCAGTGATACATGAATAGAATACGGTTACATGACTGAATGTATCATGACAGGAGAACAACACCTCAGTTATACATGATTAGAATACAGTTACATGATAGAAGGGGGTAATGCATTAGGACAACACCGTAGTGATACATGAATATAATACAGTTACATGACTGAAATAATCATTACAGGAGGACAACGCCTCAGTGACACAAGAATAGAATACAGATACATGACTGAATGTGGCAATACAGGAGAACAACTCAGTGATACAGGAATAGAATACAGTTATTTGACTGAAGAAGTCTATATAGGAGGACAATGCCTCAGTGATACAGGAATAGAATACAGATACTTGACTGACTGAGGATATAGAGGAGGACAACGCCTAAGTGATACATGAATAGAATACAGTTACTTGACTGGAGTAGACTATATAGGAGGACAACGCCTCAGTGATACATGAATTGAATACAGTTACATGACTAAAGGAGACTATATAGGATAACAACGCCTCGGTGTTACAGGAATAGAATACATTTACATGACTGAAGGAGGCTATACAGGAGGACAGCGTCTCAGTGATACATGTATAGAATAAGTTACTTGACTGAAGGAGACTATATAGGAGGTCAATGCCTCAGTGATACAGGAATAGAATACAGATACTTGTCTGAATGAGGCCATACATGAGGAAAAACAACTCAGTGATACATGAATAGAATACAGTTACATGACTGAAAGAATCAATACAGGAGGACAACACCTCAGTTATACATGATTGGAATACAGTTACATGACAGAAGGGGGTAATGCATTAGGACAACGCCTTAGTGATAAATAAACATAATACAGTTACATGACTGAAATAATCAATACAGGAGGACAACGCCTCAGTGATACATGAATAGAATACAGTTACTTGACTGAAGGAGGATATAGGGGAGGACAACGCCTAAGTGATACATGAATAGAATACAGTTACATGACTGAAAGAATCAAGACAGGAGGACAACACTTCAGTTATACATGATTAGCATACAGTTACATGACAGAAGGGGGTAATGCATTAGAACAACACCTTAGTGATACATGAATGTAATACAGTTACATGACTGAAATAATCAATACAGGAAGACAACGCCTCAGTGATACATGAATAGAATACAGTTGCTTGACAGATGGAGGATATAGAGGAGGACAACGCCTAAGTGATACATCAATAGAATACAGTTACTTGACTGAAGGAGACTATATAGGAGGACAATGCCTCAGTGAAACAGGAATAGAATATAGTTACATGACTGAAGGAGGCTATACAGGAGGACAGCGGCTCAGTGATACATGAATAGATTACAGTTACTTGACTGAAGGAGACTATATAGGAGGTCAACGCCTCAGTGATACCGGAATAGAACACATATCCTTGTCTGAATGAGGTTATACAGGAGGACAAACAACTCAGTGATACATGAATAGAATACAGTTACATGACTGAAAGAATCAAGACAGGAGACAACACCTCAGTTATACATGATTAGAATACAGTTACATGACAGAAGCGGTAATGCATTAGGACAACACCTTAGTGATACATAAATATAATACAGTTACATGACTGAAATAATCAATACAGGAGGACAACGCCTCAGTGATGCATGAAAAGAATACAGATACATGACTGAATGAGGCAATACAGGAGAACAACTCAGTGATACATGAATAGAATACAGTTACTTGACAGAAGAAGTCTATATAAGAGGACAACGCCTCAGTGATACAGGAATTGAATACAGTTACATGACTGAAGAATGCTATACAGGAGGACAGCGGCTCAGTGATACATGAATAGAATACAGTTACTTGACTGAAGGAGACTATATAGGAGGACAACGCCTCAGTGATACAGGAATAGAATACATATACTTGACTAAATTAGGCTATACAGGAGGACAACAACTGAAGATACATAGAATAGAATACAGTTACATGACTGAAAGAATCAATACAGAGGACAACACCTCAGTTATACATGATTAGAATACAGTTACATGACAGAAGGTAATGCATTAGGACAACGCATGTAGTGATAGTAAAATATAATACAGTTACATGACTGAAATAATCAATACAGGAGGACAACGCCTCAGTGATACATGAATAGAATACAGTTACTTGACTATAGGGAGGATATAGGAGGACAACGCCTAATGATACATGAATAGAATACAGTTACATTATTGAAAGAATCAAGACAGGAGGACAGCACCTCAGTTATACATGATTAGCATACAGTTTCATGACAGAAGGGTGATGCATTACAACACCACCTTAGTGATACATGAATATAATACAGTTACATGACTGAAATAATCAATACAGGAGGACAGCGCCTCCAGTGATACATGAATAGAATACAGTTGCTTGACAGAAGGAGGATATAGAGGACAAGCCTAGTGATACATGAATAGAATACAGTTACTTGACTGAAGGAGACTATATAGGAGGACAATGCCTCAGTGAAACAGGAATAGAATATAGTTACATGACTGAAGGAGGTTATACAGGAGGACAGCGGCTCAGTGATACATGAATAGATTACAATTACTTGACTGAAGGAGACTATATAGGAGGTCAATGCCTCAGTGATACAGGAATAGAATACTGATACTTGTCTGAATGAGGCTATACAGGAGGACAATCAACTCAGTGATACATGATTAGAATACAGTTACATGACAGAAGCGGTAATGCATTAGGACAACACCTTAGTGATACATAAATATAATACAGTTACATGACTGAAATAATCTATACAGGAGGACAACGCCTCAGTGATGCATGAAAAGAATACAGATACATGACTGAATGAGGCAATACAGGAGAACAACTCAGTGATACATGAATAGAATACAGTTACTTGACAGAAGAAGTCTATATACAAGGACAAGCGCCTCAGTGATACAGAGAGTGAATACAGTTACATGACTGAAGAAGGTATACAGGAGGACAGCAGCTCAGTGATACATGAATAGAATACAGTTACTTGACTGAAGGAGACTATATGGAGGACAACGCCTCAGTGATACAGGAATAGAATACAGATACTTGACTAAATGAGGCTATACATGAGGACAACAACTCAAAGATACATGAATAGAATACAGTTACATGACTGAAAAAATCAAAACAGGAGGACAACACCTCTGTGATACATGATTAGAATACAGTTACATGACATAAGGGGGTAATGCATTAGGACAATGCCTTAGTGATACATGAATATAATACAGTTACATGACAGAAGGGGGTAATGCATTAGGACACTGCCTTAGTGATACATGAATATAATAGAGTTACATGACTGAAATAATCAATACAGGAGGACAGCTCCTCAGTGATACATGAATAGAATAGAGATACATGACTGAATGAGGCAATACAGGAAAACAGCTCAGTGATACATGAATAGAATACAGTTACTTGACTGAAGGAGTCTATATAGGAGGACAACACCTCAGTGATACAGGAATAGTATACAGATACTTGACTGAATGAGGCTATACAGGAAGACAAACAACTCAGTGATACATGAATAGAATACGGTTACATGACTGAATGTATCATGACAGGAGAACAACACCTCAGTTATACATGATTAGAATACAGTTACATGATAGAAGGGGGTAATGCATTAGGACAACACCGTAGTGATACATGAATATAATACAGTTACATGACTGAAATAATCATTACAGGAGGACAACGCCTCAGTGACACAAGAATAGAATACAGATACATGACTGAATAATGGCAATACAGGAGAACAACTCAGTGATACAGGAATAGAATACAGTTGTTGACTGAAGAAGTCTATATAGGAGGACAATGCCTCAGTGATACAGGAATAGAATACAGATACTTGACTGACTGAGGATATAGAGGAGGACAACGCCTAAGTGATACATGAATAGAATACAGTTACTTGACTGGAGTAGACTATATAGGAGGACAACGCCTCAGTGATACATGAATTGAATACAGTTACATGACTAAAGGAGACTATATAGGATAACAACGCCTCGGTGTTACAGGAATAGAATACATTTACATGACTGAAGGAGGCTATACAGGAGGACAGCGTCTCAGTGATACATGTATAGAATAAGTTACTTGACTGAAGGAGACTATATAGGAGGTCAATGCCTCAGTGATACAGGAATAGAATACAGATACTTGTCTGAATGAGGCCATACATGAGGAAAAACAACTCAGTGATACATGAATAGAATACAGTTACATGACTGAAAGAATCAATACAGGAGGACAACACCTCAGTTATACATGATTAGAATACAGTTACATGACAGAAGGGGGTAATGCATTAGGACAACGCCTTAGTGATAAATAAACATAATACAGTTACATGACTGAAATAATCAATACAGGAGGACAACGCCTCAGTGATACATGAATAGAATACAGTTACTTGACTGAAGGAGGATATGGGAGGACAACGCCTAAGTGATACATGAATAGAATACAGTTACATGACTGAAAGAATCAAGACAGGAGGACAACACCTCAGTTATACATGATTAGAATACAGTTACATGACAGAAGGGGGTAATGCATTAGGACAACACCTTAGTGATACATGAATATAATACAGTTACATGACTGAAATAATCAATACAGGAGGACAGCGCCTCAGTGATACATGAATAGAATACAGTTGCTTGACAGATGGAGGATATAGAGGAGGACAACGCCTAAGTGATACATCAATAGAATACAGTTACTTGACTGAAGGAGACTATATAGGAGGACAATGCCTCAGTGAAACAGGAATAGAATATAGTTACATGACTGAAGGAGGCTATACAGGAGGACAGCGGCTCAGTGATACATGAATAGATTACAGTTACTTGACTGAAGGAGACTATATAGGAGGTCAATGCCTCAGTGATACAGGAATAGAATACAGATACTTGTCTGAATGAGGCTATACAGGAGGACAAACAACTCAGTGATACATGAATAGAATACAGTTACATGACTAAAAGAATCATGACAGGAGGACAACACCTCAGTTATACATGATTAGAATACAGTTACATGACAGAAGCGGTAATGCATTAGGACAACACCTTAGTGATACATAAATATAATACAGTTACATGACTGAAATAATCAATACAGGAGGACAACGCCTCAGTGATGCATGAAAAGAATACAGATACATGACTGAATGAGGCAATACAGGAGAACAACTCAGTGATACATGAATAGAATACAGTTACTTGACAGAAGAAGTCTATATATAAAGGACAACGCCTCAGTGATACAGGAATTGAATACAGTTACATGACTGAAGAATGCTATACAGGAGGACAGCGGCTCAGTGATACATGAATAGAATACAGTTACTTGACTGAAGGAGACTATATAGGAGGACAACGCCTCAGTGATACAGGAATAGAATACATATACTTGACTAAATTAGGCTATACAGGAGGACAACAACTGAAAGATACATGAATAGAATACAGTTACATGACTGAAAGAATCAATACAGGAGGACAACACCTCAGTTATACATGATTAGAATACAGTTACATGACAGAAGGGGTAATGCATTAGGACAACGCCTTAGTGATACGTAAATATAATACAGTTACATGACTGAAATAATCAATACAGGAGGACAACGCCTCAGTGATACATGAATAGAATACAGTTACTTGACTATAGGAGGATATAGGGGAGGACAACGCCTAAGTGATACATGAATAGAATACAGTTACATTATTGAAAGAATCAAGACAGGAGGACAGCACCTCAGTTATACATGATTAGCATACAGTTTCATGACAGAAGGGGTAATGCATTACAACACCACCTTAGTGATACATGAATATAATACAGTTACATGACTGAAATAATCAATACAGGAGGACAACGCCTCAGTGATACATGAATAGAATACAGTTGCTTGACAGAAGGAGGATATAGAGGAGGACAACGCCTAAGTGATACATGAATAGAATACAGTTACTTGACTGAAGGAGACTATATAGGAGGTCAATGCCTCAGTGATACAGGAATAGAATACTGATACTTGTCTGAATGAGGCTATACAGGAGGACAATCAACTCAGTGATACATGATTAGAATACAGTTACATGACATAAGCGGTAATGCATTAGGACAACACCTTAGTGATACATAAATATAATACAGTTACATGACTGAAATAATCTATACAGGAGGACAACGCCTCAGTGATGCATGAAAAGAATACAGATACATGACTGAATGAGGCAATACAGGAGAACAACTCAGTGATACATGAATAGAATACAGTTACTTGACAGAAGAAGTCTATATAAGAGGACAACGCCTCAGTGATACAGAAATTGAATACAGTTACATGACTGAAGAAGGCTATACAGGAGGACAGCAGCTCAGTGATACATGAATAGAATACAGTTACTTGACTGAAGGAGACTATATAGGAGGACAACGCCTCAGTGATACAGGAATAGAATACAGATACTTGACTAAATGAGGCTATACATGAGGACAACAACTCAAAGATACATGAATAGAATACAGTTACATGACTGAAAAAATCAAAACAGGAGGACAACACCTCTGTGATACATGATTAGAATACAGTTACATGACATAAGGGGGTAATGCATTAGGACAATGCCTTAGTGATACATGAATATAATACAGTTACATGACTGAAATAATCAATATAGGAGGACAACGCCTCTGTGATACATGAATAGAATACAGTTACTTGACTGAATGAGGCTATACAGGAGGAGATCGCCTCAGTGATACATGAATAGAATACAGGTACATTACAGAAGGAGGCTATAGAGGAGTACAACACCTCAGTGATACAGTAAGATAATACAGTTTCATGTCTGAAAGTTGCTATCGAGGAGGAAATCGCCTCAGTGATACATGAATAGAATACATTTACTTTACTGAAGGAGGCTATAGAGGACAACACCTCAGTGATAAATGAATAGAATACAGTTACATGACTGAAGCAGGCTATACAGGAGGACAGTGCTTCAGTGGCGCATAAATGGATTACAATTACATGACTGAAAGAGGCTATACAGCAGCGCCTTAGTGATACATGAAAATAATACAGTTACGTGACTGAAATAATCAATACAGGAGGACAATGCCTCAGTGATACATGAATAGAATACAGTTACTTGACTGAAGGAGGATATAGGGGAGGACAACGCCTAAGTGATACATGAATAGAATACAGTTAGATGACTGATGGAGGCTATACAGGAGTACAATGCCTCAGTGACACATGAATAGAATACAGTTACATGACTGACGGAGGTGCTACAGGAGGACAGTGCATCAGTGATACATGAATATAATACAGTTGCATGACTAAAGGGGGGCTATACAGGAGGACAGCGCTTCAGTGATGCATAAATGGAATACAGTTACATGACTGAAGGAGACTATACAGGTGAACAATGCCTCAGTGATACTTGAATAGAATACAGTTATATGACTGAAGGAGGCTATACTGGAGGACAGCGCCTCAGTGATTCATGAACATAATACAATTACATGACAGACGGAGGCTATATAGGAGGACAGAGCCTAAGTGATTCATGAATAGAATACAGTTACATGACTGAAGGAGGCGATACAGGAGGACAGTGCCTCAGTGATACATGAATTGAATACAGTTACTTGACTGAAGAAGTCTATATAGGAGGACAATGTCTCAGTGATACAGGAATAGAATACAGGTACTTGACTGAATGAGGCTATACAGGAGAACAACAACTCAGTGATACATGAATAGAATACAGTTACTTGACTGAAGGAGGATATAGAGGAGGACAACGCCTAAGTGATACATGAATAGAATACAGTTACTTGACTGAAGGAGACTATATAGGAGGACAACGCCTCAGTGATACATGAATAGAATACAGTTACATGACTGCAGGAGGCTATACAGGAGGACAGCGCCTCAGTGAAACATGAATAGAATACAGTTACTTTACTGAAGGAGGATATAGAGGAGGACAACACCTAAGGGATACATGAATACAATACAGTTACTTGACTGAAGGAGTCTATATAGGAGGACAATGCCTCAGTGACATAGGAATAGAATACAGTTACATGACTGAAGGAGGCTATACAGGAGGACAGCGTCTCAGTGATACATGAATAGAATACAGTTACTTGACTGAAGGAGACTATATAGGAGGACAATGCCTCAGTGATACAGGAATAGAATACAGATACTTGTCTGAATGAGGCTATACAGGGGGACAAACAACTCAGTGATACATGAATAGAATACAGTTACATGACTCAAGGGGGCTATACAGGAGGACGGCGCCTCAGTTATACATGATTAGTATACAGTTACATGACTGAAGTGGGCTATGCAGGTAGTCAGCGCCTCAGTGATACATGATTAGTATACAGTTACATGACTGAAGGAGGCTATGCAGGAGAACAATCCCTCGGTGATACATGAATTAAATACAGTTACATGACTGAAGGGGGATATGCAGTAGGACAGCACCTCAGTGTTACATGCATAGAATACAGGTACATGACTGAAGGACGCTATACAGGAGGACTGTACCTCAGTGGTCGATGATTAGCAAAACAGTTAAACAGTGTACAGTGATATATGGTTTCTGGTGAGTAGAGCTGTGAGAATAATGGTGCAACATAACTTAGGACCAGGTGACAACAGCAGGGAGGGGTGCAGATATTAGGCCCGGAGGGGGACTGTAGTACTTGTGCAAGTTAGGTAGAACTTGTGAAGTGGCAGAAGTGCAGAAAAAGCAGTCTGAGGGAACTTGTCATGATCCTAAGCAGGATGGCCACTTAGGGTTGGTAAATTAGTCCCCACAGGGGCTATCCAGAGGATTGCTGGAGACTGGATTAGTCTGTTTGTACATTGCAGAGTAGCTGGAAGGAAAGGTCAGCCTGTTTGCCAATGACAACAAGATCTGCAACGTGGGTGAATACTCCAGAAGGGTGCAGAAAATTAAGAGGGACCTAGATATGCTTGAAAGATGGTTGGAGATATGGCAACTGAGGTTCAATGCAAAGAAGTGAAAAATAATGCACCTGAGTAGAGAGTACACTGTGGGAGAGCAACAGGTATGGAGGGAGAAGCTGACTGTCACCAAAGAGTAAACGGACCTAGGGGTTATCATCTCTGATGATCTTACGGTATCAAAGCAGTGCACAAAGGTGACAAGGAGGGCCAGTGGGATGCTGGGATGCATAGGCAGGGGTATCACTAGGAGGAGGTGGTAGGTACCACAGTTGTGACATTTCCTGTGGCAGAGCAGGAAGGGGTGGATCAGTGGGGCATCCACAAGGTGAGCTCATTTACAGGGGCACTAGTAATTTATTTGTTTTTGTTAGAACAAGTTAAACAAAAGCAAAACACAATCAAACCATTACTTGCATTTTTTTCCTTCTAATTACTCTGACTAGGTTATAAACCCAGCAACTTATCTGGAATGGATATCATTAACTGCAGGTACTGTGGAACAATTTTCAGAAGGACAGTCTTACAGGATTTAGGACAATGTCCTACATGCTGGGCCATTGGAGATCTTAGAGCTCAGCTCCGGGCAGCATGGGCAGAGATTGCATGCCTCAAATTTCATATTCAAGAAGAAATACATGATAAGAACCACCCGCCATTTCCCCAGCATCCAACAGAAAAACCTTGACCGCAGAGGGTAGTTGGACCAGGAGGTTGGCAGGTGGTTAGCAGGGGCAAATCACTCTCTGCTCTCCAACATATTAACTCCAAAAACCAGATAAACACTACAAACAGGTATCTGCCTCTATCTCTGAAATCAAACAAAGAGGCAGAAGACTCTGAAGAGCAGGACACTGTGGCACAGGGGCTAGCACAACAAAACTCACCCAAATCAGGAACCAAAACAAAAAAAGCAAAAAGGGAATCCAAAAAACTTCTGATCATAGGAGACTCCATGATTCGTGGAGTTGATACCCATCTCCAGCCAGGGGTAATGGTTAGATGTCTCCCAGGTACATCAGCATGGAGAGACACTGACCACATTGCTAAAATTGTTCACAAAGCAGGAGAAAACATTGATGTCCTAGTACACATAGGGACTAATTATCTCGCCAGCCGGTCAGTTGTGGAGACCAAGGAACACCTGACCAGGCTGGGTGACAAACTATCACCCATTTTGTCCGGCATCTCCTTCTCTGAGATCCTGCCTGTCTGGGAGAGGGGGGCAGATGGATGGAAGTTCAGAGAAGGGGAGATAGGGGAGCTAAACACGTGGCTCAAGGGCTGGTGCCAAGAAAAAGGACACAGATTTGTAGGGAACTAGCAGCAGTTCTGGGAGCAAAAGTTCTTTAAATTTGATAGACTGCATCTGACTAAGGAGGGAGTCAGTGAATTGGGGCAGAAGTTTGACGTCTTTGCAGAATATTTAAACTAGCAAATGGGGAGAGGGGTGCAGCACCCCATACGTCGAATGGGAAGAACACCCTTCCCCCCCTCAGTTAGTGGTCAAACAGGGATTCAGCATGTTTGCATTTCCTTTGCATCACCAGGTAAGAAAAAAGGTTTGTTTCCCCATACAATGCACAGGGGTAATGCCAAACCTCACCCAACAACTAACATACCAAAATCTGGCCAATGGAAAATCTTGTACAAAAATGCTCACAGCCTGGGAAATAAGATCCCAGACCTGCAGGCAATAATGTCAGAGGCTAAACTGGACATAGTAGCAATTAGTGAGATGTGGTTTACCAGTAACCACACTTGGGAGACTTCAATACCTGGCTATGTATTGTTCAGAAGAGACCGAGGTGCAAAAGGTGGGAGGAGTGGCCCTGTATGTCAATGCAAATATCAAAGCTACAGAAATTCAGAATACACATAAGGAGCCAGAAGAACTGTGGGTCACCCTGGAAACAGGAAATGGGACAGCCATAAAAACTGGGGTTGTCTACAGGCCCCCAGACCAGGGGGAGGACATAGACACATTACTGTTAGAAGATATACAAAACATGGCAGCTAAAGGGGAGGTTCTGATAATGGGAAACTTCAACATGCCGGATACAGATTGGTCAATACCAGCAGGAACATCTGCCAGAACTAGACACATAGTGGATTCCCTGCAGGGGGTGGGCCTCGAACAACTGGTACAACAACCCACAAGAGACAGGGCTATCCTAGATCTAGTACTGACTAACAGGGAAGGGATAACAGATCTTCAGGTAGAAGGTCACCTGGGGGCCAGTGAACATCACATGGTATGGTTCAATTTGGCTACTACATCTAAATCATCCCATTCCAATGCAAAAAACTATGGGACTTCAGAGGAGCTGACTTTGATAAGATGGCCAACAGAGTTAAGCTAGCCATGGCAAAAAGAAACACAGGTGAGGGGGTACAGGCAAAGTGGGCAAGCATTAAGGATGCAATACTTGAAGCAACATCCGTTGTGTTAGACAGAAAAGGAAGTGCAAAAGAAGAAGGAAACCACTTTGGTTCGCAAATACAGTAGCAGAAAAGGTCAGAGCCAAAAGGCTGGCCTTCAGGAAATATAAGGGAACACAGCGGGATGAAGATAGGGAGGCATACCAAACTGCCCTAAGGGAAGCATGGAAGGCAGTAAGGCAGGCAAAGTCCCAAACTGAGGAAACACTAGCACGAACAGTAAAAGAAGGTGACAAGACTTTCTATAGATACATTAGTGAAAGGAGAAAGTCCAAAGGGGGTATTGCTAAGCTTAATGGAGAAATGGGAGCATGTGAGGATGAGGACCATGTAAAAGCATCTATCTTAAATAGATACTTTTGCTCAGTATTTACTGAAGAGAAGGTAGGGCAGGGCCCACAGCTCAGCACCATGGACACAGAGGGGAAGGAGGTGAGCACTACTCCCTTCACTAAAGAAAGGGTCCTACAAGAGCTTGCTAAGCTCAGGGTGGACAAGGCAATGGGACCTGATGGCATACATCCCAGGGTACTTAAGGAGCTAAAGGTGGAAGTAGCAGAGCCATTAGCAGAACTGTTTAGTGAGTCTCTGAGCACAGGAGAGGTCCCAGAAGACTGGAGAAGAGCTCATGTGATCCCGCTCCACAACAGTGGTAGCTGGGAGGAGGCAGGGAACTGCAGACCAGTCAGTCTTACCTCAGTAGTGGGCAAGATTATGGAGGCACTCCTTAAGGAAAGGATAGTGCAACACCTGGAATCCATAGGGGCACAGGATCCAAGACAGCATGGGTTTACAAAAGGAAGGTCCTGTCAAACTAATCTCATAGATTTCTTTGACTGGGTAACCAGAGTGGTGGATCGGGGGGAGTAGTTGATGTTGCCTACCTTGACTTTAGCAAAGCGTCTGAGACTGTTCCACATAGAAGATTGATAAATAAGCTGGGTAGGCTTGGGGTGGGTCAGACGTTGGTCAACTGGGTGGCAAACTGGTTGATCGGTAGAAAACAGAGAGTGGTGGTAAATGGTATACAGTCAGAAGAGATGCAAGTCACAAGTGGGGTACCTCAGGGATCAGTCCTGGGGCCAGTCCTCTTCAACATCTTCATTAGTGACCTCGCAGATGGACTGGAGGGTAAGGTTTGTTTGTTTGCAGATGACACCAAGATCTACAACAGAGTAGATGATCCAGATGGGGTGGGCAGAATGAGAAGAGATCTGGATAAACTAGCAAGATGGTCAGAAGAGTGGCAACTGGGATTTAATGCAAAGAAGTGCAAGATCATGCGCATAGGGAAGAGAAACCCTGAAGCCACCTATAGGCTGGGAGGGGAGTTGCAAGCAGTCACAAAGGAAGAAAGAGACTTGGGCATCATCATCACTGATGACCTGAAATCATCCAAACAGACCTCTAAAGCAGTAGGTAAGGCTAGGGGGGTGTTAGGGTGTATTAGTAAGGGTATCACAAGTCATAAGAGGGAGGTAATAATCCCTCTTTACAAGACACTGGTTAGGCCCCATCTGGAGTACTGCATGCAGTATTGGAGGCCACACCCTCACAAGGACATTAACCAAATTGAGGCAGTCCAGAGAAGGGCAACCGGAATGGTGCAGGGACTGCATCAGAAGACATATGAGGACAGATTAACAGAGCTCAATATGTATACCCTTAAGCAAAGGAGGGAGACAGGTGATATGATCGAGGCATTCAAACACCTTATGGGCATTAACAAGGTGAAAGAGTCTAACATGTTTAAATATAAGAAAAATAGCAGGACAAGAGGACACAGCATGAGATTAAAAGGGGGCCGATTAAGAGGGAATGTGAGGAAATTCTTTTTCACAGAAAGGGTGGCGGATGCATGGAACGGCGTACCTTAAGGAAGTGGTGACTGTGAATACAGTGCAGGGCTTCAAACAGGCATGGGATAGGCATAAGGGAGCAATGCAAATGAGTATGAATAGATAGGCCACTGACAGAGCAAAGGCCAATGGCACATTTATAAGGTAGAAAAAGAAATGGGCAGACTGGATGGGCCTTGCGGTCCTTATCTGCTGTCAACTTCTATGTTTCTATGTTTAGGTGGTGATGCCATTGTATGAAACATTGGTAAGACCTCACCTGGAGTACTACATGCAGTCCGGGGGGGCCACACCTGAGCAAGGACATAGATAACGTGGAGACTGTCCAGAGAAGGGCAGCAAAGGTGGTGCAGGGCTTATACCACAAAACATATGAGTAGAGACTAAGGGACCTCAATATGTACTCACTGGAGGAGAGAAGACAACAGGGGGACATGTTTGAAACTTTAAAGTACCTCAAGGGGATAAACAAGGCATAGGAGGGGGAACTTTCTCAATGTAGAAAAAGTACTAGAACAAGGGAGCACAATACGAAATTGGAAGGGGGTAGATTAAGAGGTAATGTGAGGAAGGTTTTCCACACAGAAAAGGTAGTCGACACATGGAATAGCTTGCCACGGGAGGTAGTGGGGGCAAGTACAGTGGAGGGGTTTAAGCATGCCTGGGGCAGGCTGAAGGGAAACTTGAGAGTTTAAGGAGAGATGAAAGCCGTTGATCACAGAGGGCCGTGGCCACATACACTGTATAAAGCCTACGGGCAGACTGGATGGGCCTAGCAGTCTCTATCTGCAGACAGTTAATATGTTTCTATACTGTATACCAAGTTCCAGTGTACAGTCAACTGAAACAAATTCCTAAGGGCAGGCTACACCTCTCCAATGAAATCCTGTATTTTAGGGCATGTGTAGAATGTATGAGTGTGGGTGTGTGTGTGTGTGTGTGTGAGTGTGTAAGTGTATGTGTGTGTGTGTGTGTGTGTGTGTGTGTGTGTGTGTGTGTGTGTGTGTGTGAGTGTGTGTGTGTGTGTGAGTGTGTGTGTGTGAGTGTGTGTGTGTGTGTGAGTGTGTGTGTAAGTATGTGTGTGTAGTGTGTGTGTTGTGTGTGCGAGTTGTGTGTATGTGTGTGTGAGTGTAGTGTAGGTGTGTGTGTCTGTGTGTGTGTCTGTGTGTGTGTGTGTGTGTGTGTGCGAGTGTGTGTAAGTGTGAGTGTATGTGTGTGTGTCTGTGTGTGTGTGTGTCTGTGTGTGTGTCTGTGTGTGTCAGTGTGTGTGTGTGTCAGTGAGTGTGTGTGTGTGTGAGTGTGTGTGTGTCTGTGTGTGTGTGTGTGTGTGTGTGTGTGTTGTACTCTCCTCTCTACATTGCCTCCAGCATTTACCATCCCCTTTGCCCCCAGTGCATTTTAATATGTGGAGTGATAAAATACTGCATTCTTACCCTCCAGGCAAATCCTCTCTGTCCCGGTGATGCTGTCGTATGAAGCCCTATATCCCATATTTTAACCCATTCTTTTTTAGTTATATGGAACTCAGCTCCTTCCCATTTCTTTTGTATGTGGTCAGTTGCATCTTTCATTTGGGAAATGAGTTATTTATAGATTCTTATTATGGCTTCCTATGACTCCGCTATGTCGAACAGTTGTGCTGCAGCCGTCTCCCCTTCCTTGCAATCAGTGTGAGCTGAGCTTTCCTAACCTGGGCTAAAGTGTAGTTTTGTATCTGTAGGTGCCTGATCCTATCCACCTCCTGCCACCTCTTTTTACATTCCTCAAATGTGTGAAGATTAAATCCTGTCATGATCTGACTTACACTATGGAAGCCTGTCGCTTATACTAATTGCTTATTTTCCCTGGCAGAAAATGAGGGTCTCTATGCATCTAGGAGTCTTGCCATTTGTCTCTCTTGATCCTTGGGAGGTCCTGCAGCCTCAGCAAGGCACTCAGGAACACTCTTACTTCTGTGTACCAATTTGCCTGTTCTCCCTCTGCTATGTAAGGTTGCAGTATGAGTGACCTGGGGTTTAGTCTTGTCAGTTTTGCTGACTCCAAGTGTTTCCAGTTAGCTTCTGCCTGTGCATCTCCCCATTGTAATGCCCATCGTATTGGGGCAAAGACCCAGTACCCCTTCATGTCTGGGACCACCCAACCAACAAAGCTCTTCCCCAGCTGCAGCACCCTCTGCCTTATTTGTGGTCTCTGTCTGCCCATATGAATTTTTGCGATGATCTCTACAGCTCTTAAACCATTTTTTACTCAGCATCACTGGTTCACACTGGAATACATACATATGTCTGTGGAGAATCACATACTTTTCTCATTTTAATCCAATAATCTTCAAGACAAGGGTTTTCCAATAGCACGTGTAACACACTGACATCAGTAGAGTTACATTTCCAGCGCTTAGAGTTAGGAGTGAGGCCCATCCTATAAAGTTTTATAGGGGACATATTGAAGTGATGCAGAATGTTGTACTGTGTAAGCTCACCTTGGAGGTCTTTGTTTCCATGATAGGCATGGTCCCAGGCAGAACTCCAGTCTTTGTCATCTGTTTTGGTTCCTAACTTTTCTTCCCATTTTTGCCTAGCAAAGGAAGTGAGAGAGATAAAGAAGTGAGAGATGAGCAGAGGGTTTTTGTATACAATACTGGTTACTTTTTTAAGAGGGCAAACTCTCCCAAGCTGCTCCCATGCTGTATTATTGGGGAGAGAGAAGTCTGCCTCTGAAAGATGTTCTGAAAGTGCATGCCTTAGTAACAATGAAAATGGAACCAAGGAAAAGGATTTCAGAGAAGGACGTTAATGTGGTGGAATCTTTGTGTAAAACATGGTAAAGATGGTTTTATTTATTTATTTATTTATTGACATTTCGGATAACACCTTTGAGAACAAGATCATTTCATAGGTTCTACGTCAGATGGACAATACATATTGGAAAAGTGTGAGATGGAGAACAAACAAAACAAGGAATTATACAAGACATTACAAGAGTGTATAACTAGAGATGTTCCAATACATGTGGCATTGTACAATGTATGCCATGGTGCATATCTGATTAAAACCTGGAATTCAAAGGGTCATATTAGAGGGGGTGAGGTCTTATAAAAGACCCTTTACAGAAAAATGAGAACAGACTCAGCCTAATATCTAATAATCAACAAAGTAAGGGATGGCAGCAGCCCAGGGACCTCATCAGAGGTGAGAAGGTATAGGTTAAATCATTTTAAAGTGAGCAAGGGAGCTCAGGAGATATGACAGGGAAGGGGAATGGGGAAAGCCATGGAAGGGTGAGGGGAAAGAGTGGAAGGGTTCAAGAGGAAATGTGAAAGAGAATGATTAGCAACTCAGAACAGTTATTTACATTCTGAGAACAGTTATGCATAAGAGAAGGATAGCATAATATTAGCATAAGTGCTGTTGTCAAGAAGGAGGGTTATTGGAAGCAGTCACAACTGGCATCAGCAACTAGCTATTGCTTAAATTTAACCTTGAAGGAGCCCAAGGTGGATACTGAAGTGGTGTCATGGTGAAGCGAGTTCATCCATAGTGGGGCATGGTAAGCAAAGGACCTTTGTCCCAGAGAAGTGCAACAGTGGGGTATATTAAAAATCTGGCTAGTAGAGCTTCTGGTGCAATGACGGTTGATAGTGGGGGTACTAAGCTTTTGCACTCCTGGGGGCATTTTGTCTAAGCTTACTTTTTTGAATAGTAAACATGTTTGGTAATGAGCCTACCTTTGAATTGGAGCCAGTTAGCCTGAGTGTACGTGTCGCGGGTAAGGGACAGATGGGCCGAGCCGGTAAGGAGCCGGCATGCTTTGATGAGGACAACTGTGATGCGGCAAAGAGTTGTTTCAGTAGTTAATTCATAGATTGGTAAGCCATAATCAATAAGTGAGACAAGAGAGCTTTGAATGGCCAGGTTAAGAGCCTCTGGGGTCAAACATTGCTTATGCCCATAAAGTAGCCCAATGCAGGAGTTAACAGCCTTAGCAATGTTGTCAATGTGATAGGCATAGGTCATCATACTGTCAATAGTAATCCCTAGATATTTAAAGAGCTGAACTTGCTTCAGTTAGAAGAGAAGGGGAAGGGGAAAGAATCTTCTGACTGGTGGCTGTGAGAGAGAGAGAGAGTAAGTAGCCTTGAAAGATTTTCTTAGCTGGGATTTCTGTGTGCTTGTAATTGTATTGGAGGGCTGGTCTTAACTGCAATTTATTGTGCTTTTACATTGAGTTTGGACAGGAGGAAGGGATTGTAGAAGACAATTTGGTGTTTGTGGGTGTTTAAAAGTTGCTATCTGCTATAAGTGCAGGCATCGTATTACAGGGGATTACTGCTGTTTGAATGTAAGGTGTGACTACCAGCTCAGTCAGTCTTCAGTTAGAGGGGAAGGGGGAAGAAGCTTCTAGCTAGTGGCTGTGAGAGATAGAGTAAGTAGCCTTAAAAGATTTTCTTAGCTGGGATTTCTGTGGGTTTGTAATTGTATTGGAGGGCTGGTCTTAACTGCCATTTATTGTGCTTTTACATTTAGTTTGGCAGGAGGAAGGGATTCTAGCAGACAAGTTGGTGATTGTGTGAGGTGTCACTGCCAGAGGACTCCTTGGCTGACTGTGTTTTGACACAGCCTGTGGTGTACTCTGGAGGAGGTTGCAGTGCTTGGAGGTGCAGTGAGGGGCAGACACAGGGCTGATGCACACTCGTGAGAGACAGGTGTGGGCCTAATCCCACACTCCCCACCCCTCCCTCCCCAGAGCTTGGCTCCTTTATAGGGGGAACACCTGCCCTGCAATTGGAGGAAAAGGCTTCAGGTGCAGCTCATGTAGTTCTGGCCACTGGGGGCTGGGTTTAAAGGCTGGGTGAGAGGAGCTTAGGAAGTTGTACACTTCCCCTTTAAGTTTACTGTGTAGTACTGCACCTAGTAATGGGGGTACCTGTTTACTGTGTAGTACTGCACCTAGTAATGGGGTACCTGTTTACTGTGTAGTACTGCACCTAGTAATGGGGGTACCTGTTTACTGTGTAGTACTGCACCTAGTAATGGGGTACCTGTTTACTGTGTAGTACCGCACCCAGTAATGGGGGTACCCGTTTACCGTGTAGTACCGCACCCAGTAATGGGGCACCTGTTTACCGTGTAGTACTGCACCCAGTAATGGGGCACCTATTTACCGTGTAGTACCGCACTCAGTAATGGGGTACCCGTTTACTGTGTAGTACTGCACCTAGTAATGGGGTACCTGTTTACTGTGTAGTACTGCACCTAGTAATGGGGTACCTGTTTACTGTGTAGTACTGCACCTAGTAATGGGGTACCTGTTTACTGTGTAGTACTGCACCTAGTAATGGGGTACCTGTTTACTGTGTAGTACTGCACCTAGTAATGGGGTACCTGTTTATTGTGGGACTTTGTCTAGCATTAGTGGGTGACCTGATTAGTGGGTAGGGGTGTATCTTGGAATAGTGGGGAACCTGGTCGTTTACCCAAGGAAACCTACTTGGAGGGGGATGGGACCACACGTCATAAGGGCCGGCAACTTTGGGAGGGTGGTGGTGTGCACATGGTGTGGGGGAAGCTATGATACTGGACTGGGCTTGGAAGTTTGGTGGTTGCCCAGTGTGTTACCAACTGGCACAGCTTAGGGAGGAGGTTGAGGGGATTAGCAGCCAGTTGGAGGGAGGGGGGAGGTATGGTTGGAGAACAGGGCAGGGGCTCTCCCATGGGGTTTATTTTATTTATTTATTTAGATTTTGTTTACCAGGTAAGTACACTAGACAAGTATTTTGGCTATTTTCAGGAATGACCCGGGAGAGTACAACAAAAAAATATGATAGGTGCACATAATGGTTCCAGGTACATCAAGACAACTATAACAAGACATAAGGATAATAGGAACAGCATTGACTAATAACAGTAACTTACAGGAGTAACAGCACTATCCTCAGGAATGGTAGGTCATAATATAACTTATAACTTAAACTTATAACTATATAAATTAGCACCCCAGGGCAACGGAGGTTATTTGCACCAAGCACTAGGGGCGTGGGCAAAGGGAAAGGAGTGCAGGAGAGTACTTTGGGGTCACAAAGGGACCCTGACAGAGAGGACCAGAAAAGGAGGATACTACCAAGGAAGCAGGAAGGTATCTGGTGACCCTCACAGAGGGGGACCAAAGGGAGGACATTCTCAGGGAAGTAGGCAGAGGGCTGGGGCTGGACAGAAGGAAGCAAGGGGGAGAGGTGGATCGTACCTTAAGCTCAGTAACCACTTCAATTCTCTTCTTCTGCTTGGGGATGAGGGGGTGACATAGCCATGACAGGGGATGATAGAAATGGAAAGGGAGTTGGGGGCAGGAGGCGGGGACAAGATAGCAGGAAGAACAGGGGGGAACTTGGAATGTGGGAAAACAGAGGGAGCAGGGGATCAGAGCAGGAAGAGGAGGGGGTATAGGGAGGAAAGTGCAAGGAGAAGGACCAGTTGGGAGGAAAGGGCAAAGGGAAGAACCAGAAGTACAAGGAGGATATAGTAAAGGGAACTGAGGGTTTGGGCCAGGGGAGCACAACAGGCAAGGAGGGGCTGAACAGAGATAGGAAAGAAGGGAGGACGAGGCAGGCTAGTTTATCAGATGGGGGAAGGACCAGTTGCTAGCAGTGACAGGGGGGTAGTGGGGTACAGAAGGATACTCGGGAGGAAGAGAGGCATAGGATCAGTGGGGAGAGGGTGGTCAGGGTAAATAAGGAGGGGGCAGCAGGTGGCACCCAGATAAGGGGAGAAGCAAGGAGCCAGCTGGGGGGAGGGGCTGATAGAAAGGATGAGGGACATGGAAGGGGGAGAAATGGAGGAAAAGAGGTGGTCAGAGTGCTCCTGTTGAGTGATTCCATGATTGGGGGTATATAATGGGATAGGGAGGGGGAAGTCTGCCCAGTTAGAATATAATGAATCCCTGGGCTAATGGTGCACAAGGCCAAGCATGAGGTATATCAGCTGGCAATGAATTGTGGAGGTTCCTTGGATGTACTGGTCCACCTGGGTGCCAATGATATTGAGGGAAATAGTGAGCTAGAGATACAGACAAGGTTTAGGGAGCTTGCCAGGGTCTATCATGACATAGGATGCACAATTTGCTTCTCAGAAATCCAGCCGGTGCCAAGGGCTAGTAAGGAACACAAAAGGAAGATTAGGGAGATAAACCAGTGGCTCAGAGAGTGGTGTGGGGCCAGAGGGTATGGGCTGATGGGGAATTGGGGGGAGACCTAGGAGGATAAGGGGCTGTATGGTAGAGATAGGCTCCATCTCAGTTTGGAGAGGAAGGAAATTCTTAAGTTGAAAATAGAGGGGTTTGTTGGTGAAAGGTGGGGTTTAAACTTGTGAAGGGGGAAGGATGGGAGAAAAGGCTGTCTAGGGGTCCAATAAAGGAGGGACTATGTCTCCACCCCTCTGGGGAGCTGGAGGAATGTTGGAAAAGGCCAACTGGTGAGGTGTAGACCATGGGAAGATGGTATCCCCATGGGAATGAGAGCAGGGGAAATGGAAGTATAGGGAAAGGGTGGAAGGTAGTCCTGCTAAATGCCAGGAGCTTGGGCAATAAAATGCCTGAGCTCCAGGTGATGCTAACTGAGGGAGCGGTGGATGTGGCAGTGATCACTGAGACCTGGGTTCCACAGGACACGACTGGGACCTGAACCTGGAGGGTTACACCATGTTCAGGAAGGACGGGGGGAGGGATGGGGAGAAGAGGTAGCAATAATAGTCAAAAACTGCATTGGCATAGGAGGAGTGGAGGAGGCGGAGGGAACTGTGGAGACAATTTGGGTCACCTTGATAACAAGGGGGGGCAAGAGAGTAAAAATAGGAGTGGTATATAGACCCCCTGCCCTGGCGAAGGAGCTGGAGGAGACTCTGCTAGCAGATGCTGGGAGACACTGCAGATTGGGCAGGGGAAGGGTGGTGGTGTTGGGGGGCTTAAACATGCCAAGAACGGACTGGGAGACTATGACATCCTCGGTGGCCAGGTAACAGAGGTTGTTGGATGTCTTTCAGGATGTGTTCCTAACTCAGCAGGTGGGGAACCGACCAGGGAGGTGCAGATACTGGATGTGGTCCTGGCAGACAGTGACCAGATTTGGGGCCTGAAGGTAAGGAACCCATTGGCGGGGAGTGACCATAGCATGGTCTGGTTCTGCCTGGACCTAGGAGGGGTAGAAGGCTGCACAAAGATGGAGGTAACTTGCTTCAAGGGGTGGATTTCAAGGTAATGGGAAGGATACTTAGGGAGCATTTGGATGGGATTGGGCCAGACATGGATGCTGACAGTAGGTGTGAAATCATCAGGAGTGCCGTACAGGATGCTACCAGCACCTGTGCAAGAGTAAGACGAAAATGTGGTAGGACCTGAAAACCCTGTTGGTGGACCAGGGAGGTTCAGGAGCTGGTGAGGGGAAAGAAGGCTGCCTATAGGTATTTCAAGTGCTCAAGGAGTAAAAGAGATCGAGGGGAGTATGAGCAGATGGCCAGAAGGGCCACTAGGGTGGTGAGACCAGCTAAGGCAAAGAAGGAGCAGAACCTGGCCAGGAAAATTAGGAGAGGGAACAAGGAGTTCTTTACATACATTGGGGAATAACGAAGGGTGAAGGGGTAGATTAGCAGGATTAAAACAGGGGAGGGATGGGCACAGGACCCAGGGGAGCAGGCTGAGGTTGTAAATGAGTACTTTGCCTCAGTTTTCACCAGGGAAAAAGGGGGGGCTGCATCCTACATGGGAGGAAATGGTGAAACTGAAGGGGGGGACCCTTACCGATCAGTGGGTCTGGGGAGAAGGAGGGGACATCACTGGCAGGAGGGGGGGAAGCAAAGCAGCTGGATGAGGTAGCAGAGGTGGAAATCACAGCAGAGTGAGTGAGGGAAGCCCTCAGGTCCCTTAAGATGGAGAAAGTCCCAGGGCCAGATAAAGTACATCCCAGAGTGCTGATGGAACTGGCGGATGTCCTGGTGAAACCTCTGGTGGAGCTTTTCAACATCTGTCTGAGGGCAGGTTGGGTGCCCCAGGACTGGAAGGTGGCTCATATAGTGCCTATCCACAAGGGGGAATCAAGGGAGGTGGCAGGGAACAATAGGTCCATCAGCCTGACATCAGTGGTGGGCAAGGTGATGGAGTGCATAGTCAAGGAGAGGCTGGGAGTGACCTGGAAAAGTCGGGGTGCCTGGACGATAGACAGCATGGAGTCATCCTAGGGAAATCGTGTCAGACAAAACTTGTGGAGTTCTATGACTGGGTGATGAGTGCCTTGGACCTGGGTAGACCGGTGAATGTCCTCTTTCTTGACTTGAGCAAGGCGTTTGACTCTGTTCCTCATGGGGGCCTGTTAGAAAAGCTGGGAGATATGGGGGTGGGGAACAAGATGATCAGATGGATAGGCAATTGATTCCAGAACTAGACCCAAAAGGTCGTGGTTGGTGGGTTAGTCTCATCCCCAAGGAGGGTCATTAGTGGGGTCCCTCAGGGATCGGTCCTTGGGCCCCTCATGTTCAATGCCTACATCTCTGACATAAGGAAGGATATCAGGAGTGAGATGAGTCTCTTTGTAGATGACTCAAAACTGGGGGTGGTGGTGGAGGAGGGGAGGGTGGCCCTACAGGGGGACCTGGAGACCTAGAAAGGTGGTCTAGGAAGTGGAAGATGAGATTCAATGCATGGAAATGCAAGGTACTGCACCTGGAGCCAGAAACCCGGGCCAAGTGTACACCTTGGGGGGGGCTACAAGTCTCAATGACTGAGAGGGACTTGGGGGTGGTGGTGAATGTCAAGATGAACAACTCAGAGACTTGTATGAGGGCAGCAGCCAAGACCAACAGGATGCTGGGATGCATCGCTAGGGGGATCACCTCCAGGAGGAGGGAAGTGATACTCCCTCTGTATAACTGCCTGGTGAGGCTACAGCTAGAGTACTGTGTGCAGTTTTGGAGGCCACACCTATAGAGGGACATTAAACTCCTGGAGAGGGTCCAGAGGAGGGCAACCAAAATGATCTGGGGCTTGGGGGATAAGACCTATGGGGAGAGGCTTGAAGAGCTAAATATGTACACATTGGAAGAGAGAAGGGACCGGGGGGACATGATAGAGGTCTTCAGATACATGAAAGGGGTAAATAGGGAAGGAGCAGTCAGGGTGCTCCGAGAGAAGGAGGGGGGCAACTAGTGGGCATGGTTGAAGCTGGACATGGGGAGTTTCAGGGGAGAAAGGAGGAGGTGCTACTTCACTGAGAGGGGGCTGAGCCATGGAATGCACTGCCCAGGGGGCTGGTGGAGGCAGAGATGGTGGAGGGTTTCAAGAGGGGGTGGGACAGGTACAGGGGAAGGGTTCTGGAAGCAAATTCCAGTGCAGTGATCAGAGACTGGGAAGAGAGAAGCCAGAGAGGGCGAGGGGACAGCAAGGTCAGCTCCCATCATGGGGCTGACCAAATGACAGAACAAGAGACCGTTGGGCCTATTCTGCTGGCATTTAAGTATGTTAGTATGCTCCAGGAGAGAGCCCTCTTCACTGGTGATAGAAAGGTTGTAAGTTCTGTGCCTATTTTGGGAGCTGGAGAACAGCATGGTTTTAGTCTTGTTGTAATTCATAACTAACTTGTGCTTATGGAACCATCTTTCAATGACTACAGAATTACTCTGCAGCATAGATTCCAAACCTTAGGATCTGGATCACTGGTAAACTGGACAGCATCATCAGCGTATAAAAGGATGTGACCCTGACAGGAGTATGGAAGGTTGTTGAGGAAAATGCTAACTAAAAGAGGGCCCAAGATGGACCATTGAGGAACTCCAGATAGTCTGCTATCTGAGAGGGTGTTTCCAATTTTCACCTGCTGTGTACGGTTGTGCAGGTAACTTTCAAACCAGACTGTGCTGTCATGAGCTTGGCCAATAGTGGTAAGCTGTTCGACAAGGAGGGCATTATTCACTGTGTCAAAAGCTTTGGTTAAATCAATGAAAGCAGCACCGACCAGGTGTCCTTGATCTAAGGAGTTGTGAATAAAGCCAGTGAACTCCAGAAGGATGGTAGTGTTACTATGACCATTTCTGAACCCGTGTTGTTGCGGGCATTATAACTGATATTTTTCTAAGTATTCAACCAGTTGGTCAGCCACTATATGCTCACGAGCTTTTGAGAATGGGAGCCAGACAGAAATAGGCATGTAGTTACCAGAAATTGTGCAATCCCCAGACTTATGAACTCCCAGACTTATGAATTGGTGTCACAGTGGCAGAGTTCCATTTCTGAGGAAATTGAGATTAACTAAGTGACATGTTAATAATATGTGTTAGAGGTGACAGAATTTCATCCATCGTAAGGGCTACAAATTTAGGATCCAAGGTGTCACCACTAAATCCTGATTTCCCTAACACCTTGAGTAGGTAATTCCTGGTTCCATGGGCTGAGAAGGTTTTGACGTAGAAAGGAGGATGAGAAGAGTGCAGAGTCTCTTTCCAAGAGTAGTCACTTGTGAGGGGGTGAGAGAAGTAGCCAGGTGGCAGGACACCACTCAGGTCTATGAATGCATTATTAAAAGTGATAGCACTAAATTTGGGGTCAAGTGAGGGCACACCATCAATGTTATGCACGGTAGGGGCAGATCTGAAGTCTTTCCCAGTGACCTCTCTAAGGTTAGTGCAATTTTTTCTGGTATCATTCCAGGTCCAAGAGAGAGCACTTCCTTATAATATTGATCTTTAGCTGCATGAGTAGCAGCCTGAGACCAGGCGTTGTTAGATAGTGAAGCACCATCCAGGTCAGCATCCCGGTATGAGTGAGAAATTAGCACGTGCTCATTCATCACTCACTACAGGACTCATTCGACGTGCAATCAGCAGTTGTCTGCAGAGGTGGAACAGTGGGTTCAGCCAGTCCCCGGCTCTGTTCAGGGATAGTTGGGGGTTGGGGGGACTGCACTGCCAGGTGGAGGGATGGCAGGCCACTGGACTTCAAGGGAAGGGTTATATTTTATAAATACAGGAGCCAGAGATCACGATGGGTGGGTACCACTAGACAACCAGAGAAGAGTTATATGTTATATATACGGAAGTCAGAGATCATGAAGGGTGGGTACCCCTAGACTACCAGGGAAGGATTATATTTTATATATACAGCAGTCAGAGATTGTTATGGGTGGGTACCCCTAGACTACCAGGGAAGGGTTATATTTTATAGATACAGAAGTCAGAGATCGTGATGGGTGAGTACCTCTAGACTACCAGGGAAGGGTTATATTTTATAGATACAGAAGTCAGAGATCATGATGGGTGGGTACCCCTAGACTACCAGGGAAGGGTTATATTTTATAGATACAGAAGTCAGAGATCGTGATGGGTGGGTACCCCTAGACTACCAGGGAAGGGTTATATTTTATAGATACAGAAGTCAGAGATCACGATGGTTGGGTACCCCTAGACTACCAAGGAAGGGTTATATTTTATATATATAGGAGTCAGAGATCGTGATAGGTGGCTACCCCTAGACTACCAGGGAAGGGTTATATTTTATATATACAGCAGTCAGAGATCGTGATGGGTGGGTACCACTAGACTACCAGCGAAGGGTTATATTTTATATATTCAGGAGTCAGAGATCGTGATGGGTGGGTACCCCTAGACTACCAGGGAAGGGTTATATTTTATATATACAGGAGTCAGAGATCGTTATGGGTGGGTACCCCTAGACTACCAGGGAAGGGTTATATTTTATATATACAGCAGTCAGAGATCGTTATGGGTGGGAACCACTAGACTACCAGGGAAGGGTTATATTTTATATATTCAGGAGTCAGAGATCAGGATGAGTGGGTACCCCTAGACTACCAGGGAAGGATTACATGTTATATATATAGGAGTCAGAGATCGTGATAGGTGGGTACCCCTAGACTACCAAGGAAGGGTTATATTTTATATATATAGGAGTCAGAGATCGTGATAGGTGGGTACCCCTAGACTACCAAGGAAGGGTTATATTTTATATATACCAGAGTCAGAGGTCACAATGGTTGGGTACCCCTAGACTACCAGGGAAGGGTTATATTTTATATATTCAGGAGTCAGAGATCACGATGGTTGGGTAACCCTAGACTACCAGGGAAGGGTTATATTTTATATACACAGTGGTCAGATATCATGATGGGTGGGTACCACTACACTACCAGGGAAATAAATGTATGTTATGGCACTATGGGGGTTGAGGATTGTAATGAGGGGGCAGGTGAACCACTAGAATAACAGGGAAAATGTTACTTTTCAGAGACTCGGGGGTTGGGGACTGTGATGTGGTATGGGAAGGGGACTACTAGACTACCAGGGAAATAATGTATGTCATGGCACTATGGGATTTGGTAATTGTGGTGATAGGGTAGGGGAACCACTAGACTATCTGGAGCTATCTAGAAGTAAGTTGAAGTGTATCGAAGTTACTCTTTGAATTACTTTGAATCACACCACTGCATTACCACATGTGTTTTGCAGTGTCTATTTAGCACCACGCTACAGGTGGCATAAACACCCGTAGCATGGCACTAATATTGTGAATTTGCCAGTGCACCAGCATTCATGGCAAGTCCCCTACCCTCTTCCCCTGCATACATTAACTTTTAGCGTCAGCACTATCATGCAACACTACTGTTAAAAAGACTTTTGAATATTGCAGCCTGGCACAAATCTGGCACTATTCCAGTGCAACAGATTTGTGCCAGGTGCAAAGCTTTGAGGATCTAGCACTTAGAGTCCAAAAGTGAGTTAACTAGATCAGCTGAAACCAAAGGTGATCTATTCTACTATAAGTAGAATGTCAATTAGAAAGAAAGGTGTAGCTTTATCTTGGAGGTTGACCAACCACAGGCATCAGATAGGGCACATGCCTCTAATAGATTGTGTAGTGACTGGCATACCTTAGTGGTGTTTTGGGTTAATTTAGGAGTGCTTCAGTCTAGTAGAGGATCTAGAACCTCACTGAAGTCCCCTACAACAATTAGTCAATGTTCCACGTAATTGGAGAGCATTGACGAGATCAAATAAAACAAGCATTTGTCAATGCCGAATGTTCGCTTGCAGGTATTTGCAGTGGTGTTTGGCACGTATGGTGCTTTACCCTAATGTCCTGTGTGATTGCTGGTATTTGCACAATAAAATTTCAGCATGACCTTTTTGTTACCCCCATTGTGTGCTACATAGGTGGAAACACGTTTTGGGCAGGATGTGAAAAATGACAGCTGTACTGCTCATGAGGAGGTGTGGTAAAATGGCAATGTTGAAAATCTGGAGTGGAAATATTGAAAATGTGGAAATCACAGCAGAGAGAGTAAGGGAAGCCCTCAACTCCCTTAAGACGGAGAAAGCACCGGGGCTGGATAAATTACATCCCAGAGTGCTGAAGGAACTTTCGGATGTCCTGGCGAAACCCCGGGTGGAGCTTTTCACCACCTCTCTGAGGACAGGGTGGGTGCCCAAGGACTGGAAGGTGGTGCATATAGTGCCTATCCACAAGGGGGGATCAAGGGAGGTGGCAGAGAACTGCAGGGCTGTCAGCCTGACATCGGTGGTGGGCAAGGTGATGGAGGGCATTGTTAAGGAGAGGCTAGGGGGGGACCTGGAAAAGTCAGGGTGCCTGGACAATAGACAGCATGGATTTGTGTTGGTAAAATCTTGTCAGACAAACCTTGTGGAGTTCTATGACTGGGTGACGAGTGCCTTGGACCTTGGTAGACCAGTGGATGTCCTCTTTCTAGACTTTAGCAAGGCATTTGACTCTGTTCCTCAAATGGGCCTGTTGGATAAGCTGGGAGAAATAGGGTTGGGGAACCAGATGATCAGATGGATAGGCAATTGGCTCCAGGACCGGATGTAGTTGGGATAGTCTCAACCCCAAAGAGAGTCATTAGTGGGGTCCCACAGGGATCAGTCCTTGGGCCCCTCCTGTTTAACGCCTATGTCTGTGACATAAGAACAGGAATCAGGAGTGAGATGAGTCTCTTTGTGGATGACTCAAAACTGGGGGCGGTAGTGGATGGGGAGGAGGGGAGGGTGGCCCTACAGGGGGACCTGGAGGCTCTGTAAAGATGGTCTAGAAAGTGGAAGTTGAGGTTCTGAGGCCACACCTTGAGTCATGCGTGCAGTTTTGGAGGCCACACTTAAAGAGGGACATTAAACTCCCGGAGAGGGTCCAGAGGAGGGCAACCAAAATGATTAGGGGCTTGGGGGACAGGACCTATGAGGAGAGGCTTGAAGAGCTAAATATATACACATTGGAAGAGAGAAGGGACCGGGGGACATGATGAGGTCTTCAAGTACATGAAGAGGGTAAGTAGGGAGGAACAGTCAGGGTGCTTCAAGGAAGGAGGAGGGGCCACTAGAGGGCATGGGTGGAAGCTGAGGGGGAAGATTCAGAGGAGAAAGGAGGAGGTGCTACTACTGAGAGGGTGGTGGAGCCATGGAATGCACTGCCTAGGGGCTGGTGGAGGCAGAGACGGTGGAGGGGTTCAGGAGGGGCTGGACAGGTACAGGGAAGGGTTCTGGAAGCAAAATCCAATGCTGCAAGAATATCGAACTGGGAAGGATTAGCCAGAGAAGGCGGGGGGCAGCAGGTCAACACCCAGGGTGGGGGCTGACCAATCAAAGCAGACTGAGAAGACCATTAGGCCTATTCTGCTGGCATTTTAGTATGTTAGTAAAATTGCAAACCTACGAGCATGCGGCGTGGAAGTGCAATGCACGCCCAGAAAACAGTCATTGTTAGGAATTTTTTCACCAAATTTCAACACTGGTATTTTAAAACCTCTGCTAATGAACAGTGTCACTGTGATTTTCTTACTGTGTCCCATACATTGATTTCAAGCACCGACTGCGCCATTGTACTACATGGGCGGAAACACGTTTTGGCAGGATGTGAAAAATGACAGCTGTACTGCTCATAAGGAGGTATGGTAAAATGTCAATGTTGAAAATCTGGAGTGAAAATATTGAAAATTCACAAACTTACGAGCGTGCGTAGGAACTGCACAATGCACACTCGTAAAACAGTTATTTTTAGGAATTTGTTCACCAAATTTTCAACATAGCCATTTTAAGATCTCTGCTCATGAACAGCGATACTGTGATTTTCTTAATGTGTCCCAACCCATACACTGAGTTCGCACAGCGACTGTGCCATTGTGCGCTACATGGGCGGAAACACATTTTGGGCAAGATGTGAAAAATGACAGCTGCACTGCTCATAAGGAGGTATGGTAAAATGGCAATGTTGAAAATCTGGAGTGAAAATATTAAAAATTTGCAAACTTACGAGCGTGCGTAGGAACTGCGCAACGCAGACTCGTAAAACAGTCATTTTTAGGAATTATTTCACCAAATTTTCAACACAGCCATTTTAAGACCTCTGCTCATGATCAGTGTCACTGTGATTTTCTTAATATGTCCCATACATTGAGTTTGCATACCGACTGCGCCATTGTGCGCATATGGCTCAAACACGCTTTTGGGCAGGATGTGAAAATGACAGCTGTACTGCTCATGAGGAGGTGTGTAAATGGCAATGTTGAAAAATCTGAGTGCAAATATTGAAATTCGCAAACGCATGAGCGACGTAGGAACTGCCGCGCACGCGCGCTTGTCAAACAGTCATTTTAGGAATTTTTTCACCAAATTTCAACATAACCATTTTAAGACCTCTGCTCATGAACAGTGTCACTGTGATTTTCTTAATGTGTCCCATACATTGATTTTGCACACCGACTGTGCCATTGAAGCATTAATATGGGCGGAAATACATTTTGGGTGAGATGTGAAAATGACAGCTGTACTACTCATAAGAAGGTGTGGTAAAATGGCAATGTTGAAAATCTGGAGTGCAAATATTGAAAATTCGCAAACCTACAAGTGTATGTAGGAACTGCACAATGCACGCTCGTAAAACAGTCATTTTTAGGAATTTTTTCACCAAATTTTCAACATAGCCATTTTAAGACCTCTGCTAATGAACTGTGTCACTGTGATTTTCTTAAGGCATCCCATACATTGATTTCACACACCGACTGCGCCATTGTGCGCTACATGGGTGGAAACACGTTTTGGGCAGAATGTGAAAAATGACAGCTATACTGCTCATAAGGAGGTGTGGTAAAATAGCAATGTTGAAAATCTGGAGTGAAAATATTGAAAATTTGTGAACTTATGAGCCTGCATAGGAACTGCGCAATGCACCCTCGTAGAACAGTATTTTTTGGAATTTATAATTAAATTAGATTTTTGACCCTTTCATGAATGATGTCACTGTCATGGCAGTTATTCAGGCCCAAGGGTCATTTCACACAGTGACTGTGCAGTGACTGTGAAATCACCCTTCTGGCCCGAATAACACCATGACAGTGACATCATTCATGAGAAGGGGTCCCAAAAACCCCATGTTAAAAATTTGGTGCAAAAATTCCAAAAATGTCTGAGATATGCAATAAAGTTGAAACCCCCCTATCTAGCCCATTATACAGCTTACCGGCATTTCCTCAGTTTGTGATCGGCTTTGAAGAGTGCAGACATGTCCCTGGCCCACCGAAGATCTCGCGCTGAGCTCCAGAGGTAAGTATGGGGTGAGGGGGGGGTGTGGGGAGGCAGGGTGCGAGTGAGTGGTGCGGTTGTAGGAGGGAGGTGGGAGACTGTTGGGACCATTTTTACTTTACAGCTTTTTTTTATTGACAACGTGGGACGTTTGTCATGCTGGGGTGGGCTCTCAGCGTGGCACACAGATGGCTGGGGGGCCGAGGAGCTGACGGGGGATTGGGCACCCCCATCAGCAAACAATGGGGGACATTTGCCATGCTGGGGTGGGCTCCCATCATTGCAGAAGGATGGCTTGGGGGCCATGGAGCCGACGGGATTGGGCACCCCGCTGACAAACAACGTGGATGTTTGCCAGACTGGGGCGGGCTCTCAGCGTGGCAGCAAGGATTTTGGGGGGACATGCGATGGGGGGGCAGCGCGGACGGTGTTTGTATGACAGCGGTATTTTTTTTGCCGGCGACCACCGGCTGTTTCACACAGCTCCCGCACCCATTGGTGCAGGACCACCACACCTGCTCAACTGAGCAGTGGATTTAATAGAGACACACCTCCAAAGTGTGTGACTGTCCCAAACGCCTTTACGAGCAAGTGAACATACAAAATCTAAGTTGCCCAGTGTTAGGTGCATATATGTTGCAACTACCACCTGCAGGCCATCCAGCAAGCCTATTAAGATTTGATACCTACCCTCCTCGTCAGCTAATGCTATACGTGATGTTTAAAGAAAGTTTATTCCTTTCCTAATCAGGATTGCAGTACCCTTTGCTTACTGTTATAAGTGTTACATTCAACCAGTGATACCCAAGATCTGGCAAGCTTAAGTGACTCTGTATTATCTAGAAGAGTTTCTTGCATTAAAGCAATATCTGCACCTTTTTTATCAAGACAAGATAAAACCTTTTTCCTTTTAATGGGAGACCCGAGTCCGTTAATGTTCCAAGAAAACAGTTTATACGGATGCATGATTATTGATAGCAATCCAGCTCTTTCTCATGTACAGGCTACGCTAACTAGCAAATAAAGCAGGAGATCCTGCCTAAAAATGGTAACTCTTTGTTAAAACTGATGGATAAGAGCTTTGAATAAATATAGAAAGCCCCAAATATCCAAAGTTAAAATAAATGGAAAGAAACTATCAAACTAGCAACAATTCAATAAATAATCAAAGTAGACTAGAACAAAATTGAAATTTAGACCACTTGTAAGCTGTTCAATTCTGGTGTCTGGGACATAGTACTACAGGCAAAACATTGCAAAACTTGCATGAATAAGCTTAATTAACCAGAGTAGGCACAGCAGTTATATTTAATTATTGGGATTAAAATAGTTCTTAAAACACTTCAGCTAAGCAAAAGCAGCAGGCCTATAGTCCACCAGACTAACACAGTCTAAGGTGGGTTAGGTAAAGTGAGTGTGGAACTGGTGTCAGACAACCATTCAGAGTGAACCAGCTGTCTGTAAAGTATGCAGCAGATAATGTTTTCCATGGTCCAGAGGTCAACTACCTGGAGTGCAATATACAGTTGTTATCATATTTTTGTTAAAGATGAATGCAGGAGACCCTGAGACACATGGGGAAGTACAGTGAAGTGAGTTTGGTACAGTGGGAACAGGACAGGGGAAGATGATGGCAACAGTGCTGGTAATAGAAAGTATATTTGTTCATTTTGTAGAGCTCCTGCCTCTGGCTAATAAAAGCTGGAATAACTCAGTTGGAGCAGAGGGTCAGTAAAACAACCTCTCAGATTTAAGGTGCTGTCCACACTTCATCCAGGTGAGGTCTAATAGGACCAAATCAATCATGAGTCTAAACTAGCTGGCTCTTTTGTGAGATTCTGCTGAAAGTGAGTCAGATTTAACTGTAAGTTTAGCCTGAGATATTTCACATAATCCAGACACAGCACTGACAATATAGGCACATATATTTAAACAGGATGGGAAGGGGTTCAAGATGGGGAATGAGTTAGGGTAAGCCATGAGGGATCCTTAAAAAAAGAAGCATTCATCGGGCCAACTTAAAATAAATACAGCCCAAAATACCCACACTCACAGAAACCCAAGGTAATGTGTCACAAAAGTGATCAAGTAATTCTATGAGGAAGCTTTATTTGCTGGCTAATAGATTGTGATGAAATTAAGAATTTGTAAGCAGCAGAATATTGATTTACCACAGCCAGTATTTCAGGAATATCTAGTCAACCATTGTGAGTTCAGAAAAGAAGGTCCAATATCATCCCTGAGAGGAGGAACACAATAAAACTACAGCGATATCACTGCTGTCAGACAGGAAGAGCCATGCATAAAACAAAGTTGGATTCCTTGTCAGATGTGTTGCAGTAGGAAGGGAAGCCTCACCAGTCAAAGTTTCACATATATAAGATGTTTCTGGAGGGCTAGAAACAGTGCAGGTCTCATCCGGTGCAACATCAGCATGCCTTCTGCTTTCTGGTTCAGTAGTGAGCCGTGATGAAGAGGACTGCTGGATGTCTTTACTATGACCATGTTTTCTAGGATTAGCAGCATAGGTGGCAAGTCTCGGAATGCTTGATGGAAGATTGAGGAGTCTGGACTTCTGCTGGATCCCAGGTACAGATGGGGGAGAATTTTGGAGGGATACAGCGGCATAGGAATGGAAAGTAGCTGACTGCAGGCTTGAGCACTTTACGAATGTTGGGCCAGACCTCCAGAGATTCAGACCTGCACCTTGCTAGTAATAGCATGAGAGATTGTAGTAGCATGAGCAGGGCTACCAGACCCTTGTGCTAATTCTAAATCCAGATGAGAGTTGGCATTAATAGCGGCTGTTTTCTTAGTGAAGGCTGTGGAGTTTTGATAATTCCTAAAAAGGTTCCAAGCACTGGCTACGGAATCACTTCATAAAGGTCTACCCCCACCATATTGTATCATCAGGGTCACAGGGTATTTAAAATAATATGGAATCCCATATCTCTGGAGCTGTTGCTTAGCTTCATAGAAAACTCTTCTTTTGTTTACAGTTTCTTCAGAAAAGTCCTGGAAGATGACAATATGCTCCCCTCTTCACTAAAAATGTCTTTGTATTCTGGCAAGGCGACAAATCTCCTCAACAGAATATCTAAGCAAACAGGCAATAACCGGTCTTGGCTTCCCATTTTTCTGCTTGGGCCCCTGAGAGACCTATGTGCCCTATCAATCTCAAGAGGCCAAGGCCATTGATAGTTAAGGATCTCCAGTAAGAAACTTTGTAAAATTAATACCATATTGGGACCCTCCAGCCCTTCAGGGCCACCCAAAAGACTTATGCAGTCTGGGTCCAGTGATGGTTTCTTTAATAGTGGTCTAACCAGGGCCTCTTTCTTGGCCAAGGGGAAGATCTCATTCCTCAAGGAACTCCAGATGATCTTGGCCGTGATAGATCCAATCAGGTTCTAACACCCCATCAAAAGTCATGTTGAACCTGGATCTAGATCATAGTGTTCTGGTCACAGCCTCAAGACACCTTCAACCACCTCCTCCACCCCAACTGGGTCAAACTCAGCCCACACAGGAGGAGTGCTCCAGGATGTCCCGAGGGGAGCCCCACAATCTCTAAGATTGATGTTGGTGGAGATCTTGGCCCTAATAGAGGACACTTTGTCAGCAAAGAACAGAGCAAACTCTTCGCATTTTGAGCTTGAACATGTTCTTCCCACACAGAGACAGGCTGGATGTAATAGCCCATCTACCACACAAAGGAGCTGAACCAGTCTGTTCTTTGCCATAAAAATCTGCCTTCTTTCAGGAGAATCTGCCTTCTTTCAGGAGAGTAACCCTGATTGTCCTTATAATGGGACCTCAGGGCCAATTTGTCTTCCCTCAGGCCAGAGCAGCAACATTTCTCTAACCTCTGACCCTTAATCATTAACTCCCTGAGTTGCCCATCAAACCAGGGAAGTCTCAGGTGAGTGGAAAAGGGACAGACATGAACGGGTGTAACCACATTAAAGACTGCAGTGACAGCTCCATTATAGGCCACCATGACGTCTCAGGTGAGTGGAAAAGGGACAGACATGAACGGGTGTAACCACATTATAGGCTGCAGTGACGGCTCCATTATAGGCCACCATGGCATCTCAGGTGAGTGGAAAAGAGACAGACATGAATGGATGTAACCACATTAAAGGCTGCAGCGACGGCTCCATTATAGGCCACCATGACATCTCCGGTGAGTGGTAAAGGGTCAGACATGAACGGGTGTAACCACATTAAAGGCTGCAGTGATGGCTCCATTATAGGCCACCATGACATCTTCAGTGAGTGGAAAAGGGACAGACATTAACGGGTGTAACCACATTAAAGGCTGCAGTGACAGCTCCATTATAGGCCACCATGGCCTCTCAGGTGAGTGGAAAAGGGACAGACATGAATGGGTGTAACCACATTATAGGCTGCAGTGACGGCTCCATTATAGGCCACCATGGCCTCCTCTGTTCCAGTCGGACATGCAGCCTCCACAGTTGATAGGTCCAGCACTGCCAATAGTCCTGTTGTGGACAATCCCCATAAAGTGTGGTACTGAACCATCTCCACATAGGCAGAACCTTCAGAGGGGCCCTAAACCTGAACCTCAAGCCCTGTGGTGCTGAGGGCTGAGGCACTGGACACATTACCTTGCACTGCGCAAGGGACCTTGGTTCAGAAATGAAACATAGAAACAGAAACATAGAAGTTGATGCCAGATAAGGACCGCAAGGCCAATCCAGTCTGCCCATTTCTTTTTCTACCTTATGAATGTGCCATTTACCTTTGCTCTGTCAATGGCCTTTCTATTCGTACTCATCTGTATTGCTCCCTTATGCCTATCTCATGCCTGTTTGAAGCCCTGCACTGTATTCATATCCACCACTTCCTGAGGTAGGCCATTCCATGCGTCCACCACCCTTTCTGTGAAAAAGAACTTCCTCTCATTACCCCTTAATCGGCCTCCCTCTAATCTCATGCTGTGTCCTCTTGTCCTATTTTTCTTATATTGAAACATGTTAGACTCTTTCACCTTGTTAATGCAGTTAAGGCATTTGAATGTTTCAATCATATCACCTCTCTCCTTCCTTTGCTCTAGAGTATACATATTGAGCTCAGTTAATCTGTCCTCAAATGCTTTCTGATGCAGTCCCTGCACCATTTTGGTTGCCTTTCTCTGGACTGCCTCAATTTGGTTAATGTCCTTGTGAAGGTGTGGCCTCCAGTACTGCATGCTGTACTCCAGATGGGGCCTAACCAGTGTCTTGTAAACACAGATTATTACCTCCCTCTTCTGACTTGTGATACCCTTACTAATACATCCTGACATCCCTCTAGCCTTACCTACTGCTTTAGTGGTCTGCTTGGATGATTTCAGATCATAGGTGATGATGATGCCTAAGTCTCTTTCTTCCCTTGTCACTGCCAGCAATTCCCCTTCCAGCCTATAGGTGGCTTCAAGGTTTCTCTTCCTATGCGCATGAATCTTGCACTTCTTTGTGTTAAACCCCAGTTGCCACTCTTCTGACCATTTTGCTAGTTTATCCAGATCTCTTCTCATTCTGCCCACCCCATCTGGATCATCTACTCTGTTGCAGATCTTGGTATCATCTACAAACAGAAAAAACCTTACCCTTCAGTCCATCTGCAAGGTCACTAATGAAGATGTTGAAGAGGACTGACCCCAGGACTGATCACTGAGGTACCCCACTTGTGATTTGCATCTCTTCTGACTGTATACGATTCACCACCACTCTCTGTTTTCTGCCCTTCAACCAGTTTGCCACCCAGCTGACCAAAGTCTGACCCACCCGGAGCCTACCCAGCTTATTAATCAATCTTCTATGTGGAACAGTATCGAAAGCTTTGCTGAAGTCAATGTAGGCAACATCAACTGCTCCCCCTTGGTCCACCACTCTGGTTACCCAGTCAAAGAAATCTATGAGATTAGTTTGACAGGACCTTCCTTTTGTAAACCCATGCTGTCT
This sequence comes from Neoceratodus forsteri, assembly GCA_016271365.2. Taxonomy (NCBI): domain Eukaryota; kingdom Metazoa; phylum Chordata; order Ceratodontiformes; family Ceratodontidae; genus Neoceratodus; species Neoceratodus forsteri. The sequence goes on along the minus strand of CM057449.1, from coordinate 4,308,020 downwards.
TGGATGCTGTGTGCCTATGGATTCCAGTTGCTGCACTATCCTTTCCTTAAGGAGTATTTCCATAGTCTTGCCCACTACTGAGGTAAGACTGACTGGGTCTGTACTTTACTGCCTCCTCCTTGCTACCACTTTTGTGGAGCGGGATCACAAGAGCCCTTCTCCAGTCTTCTTGGACCTCTCCTGTGCTCAGAGACTCACTAAACAGTTCTGATAATGGCTCTGCTAGTTCCACCCTTAGCTCCTTTAGTACCCTGGGATGTATGCCATCAGGTCCCATTGCCTTGTCCACCCTGGGCTTATCGAGCTCTTGTAGGACCCTTTCTTTTGTGAAGGGACTAGTTCACACCTCCCTTCCCCCTGTGTCCATGGTGCTGAGCTGTAGGCCCTGCACTACCTTCTCCTTAGTAAATACTGAGCAGAAGTATCTATTTAGGATAAATGCTTTTACATGGTCCTCCTCCTCACATGTCCCCTTATCCCCTTTGATCTTAGTAATACCCCCTCTAGACTTTCTCCTTTCACTAATATATCTGTAGAAAGTCTTGTCACCTTCTTTTACTGTTCGTGCTAGTGTTTCCTCAGTTTGGGCCTTTGCCTGCCTTACTGCCTTCCCTGCTTCCCTTGGGGAAGTTTGGTATGCCTCCCTATCTTCATCCTGCTGTGTTCCCTTATATTTCCTGAAGGCCAGTCTTTTGGCTCTGTCCTTTTCTACTACTGTATTTGAGAACCAAAGTAGTTTCTTTCTTCTTTTGCACTTTCTTTTCTCACTAACACAATGGGATGTTGCTTCAAGTATTGAATCCTTAATGCTTGCCCACTTTGCCTGTACCCCCTCACCTGTATTTCTTCTTGCCAGGACTAACTTAACTCTGTTGGCCATCTTATAAAAGTCAGCTCCTCTGAAGTCCCATATTTTTGCCTTGGAATGGGATGATTTTGTTATAGTGGTCAAAGTGAACCATACCAAGTAATGGTCACTGGCACCCAGGTGACCTTCTGCCTGGAGATCTGTGATCCTTTTCCTGTTAGTACTAGATCTAGGATAGCCCTGTCTGTTGTGGGTTGTTGAACCAGTTGTTTGAGTCCCACCCTCTGCAGGGAATCCACCATGTGTCTAGTTCTGGCAGATGTCCCTGCTGGCACTGACCAGTATATATTTCTATATCTCATTTTATCTTGGCTTGTCTGACTGTCCTGTAGCTGGGTGAAGGGTGTTAATTGTCTGGCCTCTGACCTCAGCTATGTGATAACTGGAGGTGGGGCTTAGTCACAGTTAAAGCAGCAAACAGAAGTTCATCTTCTCAGAAGAAGCCAGAAGGTGAAGGAAAGAAACATATTCAATTCAGTGCTTCAGGTAACTGGTAACTGGTATTTTCTTTTAAACTTAGATTGTAAGCTTGTAGTGACACTATACTTTCTTTCTGTGTTGTCTGTGCTTATAATTGTTTTTGGGCTGTTGAAAATTTAAAAAATAGTGGTGGTGTAATTCTGTGCTTGTCTTTAATTGCTGCAATTTTCGCCCTCCCACCCCTTCCCCAACTCTTAATTATATGCCCTGATAAATCTGATTGACAGGAGCTAAACACAGGGTATAGTAAGAGATGTGAAGTAGGAGGGCATAAGGGGAAGAAGACCACCCTCAGCACGACAAGTGTTTTGACTCATTTATTTATTTATTGGTTTCTTTTGCCTTAAAAAATTATATATCTGAGGATCAGTTACAGGATTTTAGTACTGTAAATAAATAAAAGAGAACTAAGAGAGCTTCAGTAGCAGATAAGTAGTGGAATTGCAGTATAATGTGGGAGTGGTGCAATGCAGTGGCTGTGGGCAGCCTATTCAGGCAGACCTTCTGGACATTGAGGTGCTGCCCATCTGCATGCATCTCTCGGGACTGCGGGATGAGGTAGCCAGACTCATAGCGGAAGTAAACTGGGTCAGGAGTACCATCACCCCTGTCCAGGAACCACCCAGTCCAATGCAGCTGCCTCAAAGGATGCCGAGAACAAGGAGCACTTGGATGACAGTGGGCTCAGGGAGGGTTAGAGCAGTCAGGCAGAGGCACATCCCAGATCCTATTCCACTCAAGAATTCATATGCCACACTGGCAAATGAGGACAACAAAATAGAGGTACCCAGGGAAGTGGAAGGAAAGGACGTGGAGGTTAGGCAAGGAGGTGACCTCAGTGGGGAAAGCAGTGGACCCCAGAGGAGGAGGAAGCGAATCCTGGTGGGGGACTCCATCATAAGAGGGATCCAGCTAGGAACACAGGAGATGGAGGACAGGGAGGTGAGGTGCCTACCAGGTGCCACGGCATGGAGGGATGGAAGGAAGATACTGGGGATCACTGGGAAGGCAAGACAGGAGGGTGAGCTGGATGTCATTATTCACCTAGGTACTAATGACTTGGCAAATGGGGAGCCAAAGGAAGTTCAGGAAGAGTTTAGGAAACTGGGGAGGGTCTCAAGCAAGTAGCTACTTCGTCACTTTCTCAGAAGTACTACCTGAGAGAGGAAGGGAGAGCATAGGAGTGCATGCACCAGGAACTTTAACTCATGGTTGAAGAACTGGTGCTATGAGGAAGGGTTTGGATTCATTGGTGACTGGGGACCCATCTGGAGGGATGGAGGTTTGTTCAAGCCTGATGGCCTGCATCCATCCTGGAGCGGAATCCAAGCACTCAATGATAAGTTTAAATGCTACATTGACAAGCATTTAAACTAGCAAAGGGGGGTGGCAGGCCAGCAAGGATGGTACCTACTTGCTCACCCCCCACAGCTAGTAATGGAACCAGTGAACCAGAGGAGTGGCTATCTCTGCAAAGCAGTGTAAAAGTTGGAGATTAGTGTCCAAAAGGTGGATAAGCAGAAAGGGCAAAATTCAGCAGAAGGGCAGACAGCAAGGAGAACCAGGGATAAGTGACAACCAAGGAAGGGGCTGGAGTAGAACAGTGAAGCAGTCTAGGGAGGTCAAATCATGGAAAGCCATGTGCAAATGCCAGGAGCCTTAGCAACAAGATGGAAGATCTGGAGGCTGTCATGGTACAGTCAGATTCTGACATTGTGGCCATCACTGAAACCTGGTGTAATGATAACCATGACTGGGAGATGGCCATACCTGGCTACAAACATATTCAGAAGAGACAGAGCAGGCAGGAAGGAGGAGGAGGCACTGTATGTAAAATGACATAAGGGCCACACAGATCCAGGAGGAACAAATGGGGAGAGATACTGTGGTTAAGCTGAAAGGAAAATGGGGCCAGCCATCCACACAGGTGTGGTCTATAGACCACCAGCCCAGGAGGAAGAAACAGATAGGAGTTGATGCTAGCCATCGAAAGGATGGCAGACAAGGGTGAGGTAGTACTGGTTGGAGACTTCAATATACCAGACGTGGACTGGAGCATCCCAGCAGCAGCATCAACTAGGAGCAGATTTATCCTGGACTCCCTTCAGGGTGCCTTCCTCAAGCAACTGGTCATGGAACCAACTCGGCAGAAGGCAATACTGGACCTTGTGCTCACAAACAGGGACAGTATGATGGGGGTAACAGTGGGGAGCACCTGGGTAACAGTGACCACCAGTCATTGTGGTTTGAAATCACAGAAAGAGCAGAAGCAAACCACATAAAACACGATCCTGGATTTTAGGGGGGCAGACTTTGGGAAAATGGGAGATGCTTGAAAGAGGCATTATGGGAATGGGACAGGAATCAGGGATTGAGGAACAGTGGGCAGTATTTAAAATGGGGATTATAAGAACAACAGAATTATGCATTAAGCAGGTTAGCAAGAGGAAAAGAAAGAGGAGACCATTATGGTTTTCAAAAGAGGTAGCAAAGAAAGTGAAAGCAAAAGATTGCATTCAGGCAATACAAAAGACACAGGCAGAAGGGATAGGGAGAAGTACCAGGAGAAACAAAGGAGGCAGAGAAGTAGTAAGGGAAGCCAAAGCTCAGACAGAAGAACACATTGCAAAATCAGTGGTTAAAGGGGACAAAACCTTTTACAGGTACATAAGTGAAAAAAGAAGGACAAAGGGAGGGATAGTGAGACTGAAGGGGGAGGATGGGAGCCGCGTGGAGGATGACAACAGTAAAGCTGACATATTGAACAGGTATTTCTGCTCAGTCTTTACTAAGGAAGAGGGGGGTAATGGGTCTGAAGGGAGTACAAGGGGTGAGAATGGTGCAGAAATGGACACAAGTCCCTTTACACGAGAAAGGGTCCTGAAGGAACTGGAAGTAATAAGAGCTGATAAAGCAATGGGGCCAGATGGGTGCACCCACGGTCCTTAAAGAACTAAGAGAGGTGGTGGCTGAACCTCTGGCTATCCTGTTCAGCCAAATCACTGGAAACAGGGAGGTACCCAAAGACTGGAGGACAGCAGATGTAGTCCCCTATACAAAAGTGGGAACCAAGAGGAAGCAGGAACTACAGACCAGTCAGCCTCACCTCGGTAGTGGGAAAGACTTGGAAGCACTACTGAAGGAGAGATTGGTGGAACATCTGGTTGTCAATGGACCACAGGACCCAAGGCAGCATGGTTTCACCAGGGGAGGCCGCGTCAGACCAACCTCATTGGAATTTTTGACTGGGTGACTAGGAGGTGGATCAGGAGGGCAGGACATGGCTCATCTGGACTTCAGCAAGGCTTTGACACTGTGCCACATAGAAGACTATTACACAAACTGGGGAATATGGGTGTGGGCAGGACAGTACTGTGGTGGGTAGGTAACTGGCTGGGTGGCAGGACACAGAGGGTGGTGGTAAATGGCTGTCACCCACAGAGGGAAGAGTGACCAGTGGGTACCACAGGGATCAGTGCTGGGACCGGTCCTATTAAACATCTTCATCAATGACATTGCACAGGATATAGAAGGCAGAATTTCACTGTTTGCTGATGACACAAAGCTCTTAACAGAGTAGACACACCAGAGGGTGTAGACAGAATGAGAAGGACCTGCAGAAACTTGAAGAATGGTCAAGGGTTTGGCAGTTGAAATTCAATGCAAAGAAGTGCAAGATAATGCATATGGGTCACAAAACCCTGGCACAATATATCAGTTGGGGGTGAGGATATAGCATGCACCAAGCAGGAAAGGGATCTTGGGTTGTCATCTCCTGATGACCTCAAGTAGGAAACAGTGTGACAAGGCATCAGGTAAAGCAAATAGGATGCTGGGATGTATAGGCAGGGCATCACCAGCAGGAAAAGGGAGGTCATAATTCCGCTATACAAGACACTAGTGAGGCCCCACCTGAGTACAGTGTACAGTTCTGGAGACCATACCCACGTAAGGACATAGACAGGGTAGAGAAGGTTCAGAGGAGGGCAACAAAGATGGTGCATGGGTTGCATCACAAGTCCTAAGGAAGACAGGTTGAAGGAACTGAACATGTACTCCTGGAGGAGAGGAGGGAGAGAGGATATGATAGAGACATACAAGTATCTTACAGGGAGGAACAGGGGTAGGAAAACACTATTTTAAGTGAAAAGATGTTTCAGGACTAGAGGGCATGGGATGAAGTTGGAGGGAGGACGATTCAGAGGAAACATGAGAAAGAATTTCTTCACAGAACGGGTGGTGGACAAGTGGAACACCCTGCCAGAGGAAGTGGTGGGGGCTGAAACAATCACGGGATTTAAGAATGCATGGGATAGACATAAAGGAATTCTAGAGGTCAGGGTTAAGGGGAAATAGACTTCTAGGAAAACAAACTGAACTTACAAGCTCAAATGGGCAGACTAGGTGGGCCATAGGCCCTTATCTGCCGACACTGTCTATGTATCTATCTATCTATGTATATCTGGCATATTTATGTCTCCCATTATCAGAACCTCCCCTTTAACTGTCATGTTTTGTATATCTTATAACAGTAACATGTCAATGTCCTCCCCCTGGTCTGGAGGCCTGGACACAACCCTAGTTCGTATAACTATCCCATTTTCTGTTTCCAGGGTGACCCACAGTTCTTGCTCCTTATATGTATTCTGAATTTCTGTAGCTTTGATATTTTCATTGACATAAAGGGCCACTGCACCCCCCTCTTTTTGCACCTCGGTCTCTTCTGAACAGCACATAGCCAGGTACTGAAGTTTCCCAAGTGTAGTTACTGGTAAACCATATCTCACTAATGGCTACTATGTCCAGTTTAGCCACCGTCATAATTGCCTGCAGGTTTGAGATCTTGTTTCCCAGACTGTGAGCATTTGTGTACATGATTTTTCATTGGCCAGATTTAGTTGTTGGGCGAGGTCCGGCATTTCCCCTGTGTGTCGTATGGAAAGCTGGACCTTCTTCCTTTACCTGGTGATGCAAATGAACTACAAACATGCTGAACTCCTGTTTGACCACTAGCTGAGGAGGAGAGGGGTGTTCATCCATTTTGACGTATGAGGTGCTGTACCCCTCTGCCCATTTGCTAGTTTAAATATTCTGCAAAGATGTCAAACTTCTGCCCCAATGCACTGACTCCCTCCTTCGCAGATGCAGTCCATCAAATTTAAAGAACTTTTGCTCCCAGAACTGTTGTCAGTTCCCTACACATCTGTGTCCTTTTTCCTGGCACCAGCCCTTGAACCACATGTTTAGCTCCCCTATCTCCCCTTCTCTGACCTTCTGTCCATCTGTCACCCTCTCCCAGACTGGCAGGCTCTCAGAGAAGGAGATGCCAGATGAAATGGATGATAGTTTGTCACCCGGCCTGGTCAGGTGTTCCTTGGTCTCCACAACTAATCAGCTGGCGAGAGCATTAGTCCCTATGTGTACTAGGACATCAATGTTTTCTTCTACTTCCTGAACAATTTTAGCAATGCGCTGAGTGTCTCTCCACACTGATGTACCTGGGAGCAATCTGACCATTACTTCTGGCTGGAGATATGTATCAACTCCCTGAATCATGGAGTCTTCTATGATCATAATTTTTTTGGATTTCCTTTTTGCTTTTTTTGTTTTGTTTCCTGTTTTAGGTGAGTTTTATTGTGCTAGCTCTTGTGCTGCAGTGTCCTGCTCTGTGGTGTCCTCTGCCCATTTGTTTGATTTCGGAGACAGAGGCAGATACCTGTTTGTAGTTTTTATATGGTTTGTGGTGGTGATATGTTTAAGAGCACTGAGTGATGGGGCACCCGATTTGCCCCTCCTAACCACCTGCCAACCTCCCAGACCAACTACCCTCAGTGGTCGAGGTGTTTCTGTTCGATGTTGGGGAAATGGTGGCCAATTCTTGTACTATATTTCCTCTTGAATATGCAATTTGATGTGTGCAATCACCGCCCATGCTGCCTGGAGCTGAGCCGTTAGATCTTCAGTGGCCCAGCATGCAGGACAGTGTCCTAAGTCCTGTAAAACTGCCCTTCTGAAAAGTGTTCGGTAGTACCTGCAGTTATTGATATCCATTCCAGATAAGTTGCTGGGTTTATAACCTGGTCAGTGTAATTAGAAGGACAAAAATGAAAGCAAAAGATTGATTTTGTGTTTTGTTTGTTTTTGTATAACTTGTTGTAACAAGTTAAATTACTGGTGCCCCTGTAAATGAGGTCACTGCGTGGATACCCCTCTGATCTGCCCCTTCCTGCTTTGCTACAGGAAATGTCACGACTGTGCTACCCTATAAAAAGAGTGTAATGTGGGGTTGTTGGGGATGGGGGTCTGTGACTGGGCCCTTCCCCTGCTGAAAATGAAGAACCACGGATGAAAGAAACAAGGAGGTAAGAGCAGAAACAATCAGCCAGCAACAAATGCAGTAATCCTGAAAGCTAATCCTAATGACAGATAAAACTGTGAAACCTGTAAAGCACCACCTGTAATAATTTCATAGAAGATATACCCTGTAGGAAACACTTTGCTACAGAGAAACATAAAGCAGTAACAGAAAATATACTTTGCAAAAGACAATTTGAACCAGAAGATTATAGCAGTAATCTGTAAGCACACACCTGTAGGCACACCCTGTAATAATGCAGCAGAAGGTATACCCAGCGACAACAATTTGAATCAGAGAAGAATAAAGCAATAAAATGTTAGCAACAAACAGTAACAATCCCTGTGATTACAAAATAAAAATAACAACACACAGTAAATCTGCCTAGCCAAACAAAGTCTTTATCATTATCCTTGCTCTGGTAAGGTTCTTTGCACTGTCCTTTCAAGCAACCTAGAAGAAAAGAGCTCAGGTGAAGCTAGGTGCCTTGGCCAGCAATCCTAGTCTTCCACCTCTCTGACCTAGAGTTGTCAGGGTACAGGCACACAGGGGAGAGTGGGAGCAGGATTGAGGATTGGCTATCCTCTCCAGCTGGGTGGGTCACCTGCCCATAGTCCCACCATCACTAGATGGAGGTCTGGTGACAGGCATAGGATGCAGTGGAGCAACAAGTAGGGTGGGGCGTCCCACAGGGTGTGACATGTACATGCCTCCACACATGTGTGTCACATGATGTAAGCAAGGGCTCAGGGAATTGGGACAACAAAAATGAAAAGAACATATAAAATACAAACAATGTGAGAGGGCAGTAAGGAGGGCTGGGGGATACTGAGATGCATAGGGAGAGGCATTACCAATAGAAAACAGGAAGTTGTTATCCCTCTGTACAGACAGTTGGTGAGACCCCATAAGGAGTACTGCATGCAGTTCTGGAGACCCAGTCTCCACAAAGATATAGACAGGATGGAGGCGGTCCCGAGGAGGGCAACTAAGATGGTGCAGTGTCTGCACCAGAAGATGTATGAATAGAGACTTAAGGAACTTAATATGTATAGCCTCGAGGAAAGGAGGGAGAGGGGAGACATGATAGAAACTTTCAAGTACCTCAAGGGAATCAACAAAGTCCAAGAGGGTAACATCTTTCAGAAAAAGAGGTGTGCAAGAACAAGGGGGCACAATTTGAAGACGGGGGGATGCCTCAGAGGTAATGTGAGGAAGTATTTTTTCACGGAGAGGGTTGTGGATGCATGGAACAGCCTTCATGAGGAGGTTGTGGAGTCAAAAACAGTGGTGGATTTCAAGAATGCATGGGACAGTCATAAGGCAATTCTAGTGGGTGGGGGTAGGAAAAAGTAGACTGTTGGTTAACTAGGATCTGCAGCTTATCCATTAGGTAGGGAAATGGGCAGACTGGGTGGGCCAAGTGGTCATTATCTGCCATCAAATCCTATGTTTCTATTACCTCCGGGGGAAGAAAAACCTGAACCCTACTGTGCTTTGATCCAACTACAGGGTAGCCGAGAAATGATTTGACCAGCTGGTGAAAAGATTTAGAAATGATGTATTGCTGAATGCCAGATATGAGGATGTACTCCAAGAATATATTGAACAACACATGGTACGAACATATGAAGAAGCCAGCAGAAGAAGACCATTTGATCTATCTAGTCTGCTCATATTGCAGGGTCCACAACTTGAACTCATGTCCCTGCCCTCCCTCCCTACTCCTCCCATCCTCCCTACCCATGACCTTAACCCTCTCCCATGTCCGTCCCAGCCTCTCTTAAAGCTGCCCACTGTCTTCAATGAGATGACCTCTTCCAGCAGTGCATTCTAAGTGTCCACCACCCTCTCTGTGAAGAAGTGCTTCCAGACCTCCCTCCTATATTTCCCACCGTCCAGCTTAAGACTGTGCTCCCTAGTGTTATAGTTGCCACTCAACTTAAAGAGACTCTCCTTATAAACTTTATCTATCCCTATCAAGTACTTCAAGGTCCCAGTCATGTCCTCTCTTTCTCTCCTATCTTCCAGATAGTACATGTTCAGTGCCCTCAACATCTCCTTGTATGCACTACCCTGCTGACCCACTATAATCTTTGTAGCCCTCATCTGGACTTCTCCCAGCAGGTAAATGTCATTTTTGAGGTGTGGGCTTCAGTACTGAACTCTATACTCTAGATGAAGCCTTACTAGTGCCCTGTACTAGGGCAGTATAACCTCCTCTCTCCTACTACTGATCCCCCTAGATATGCATCCCAGCAACGTGTTTGCCTTTGCTGCTGATTTCTTGTACTGCATGGAGTGCTTCAGGTCACTAGTGATCATCATTCCCAGGTCCTTCTCCTCTGATGCAGATACACAGACTCCACCCAGGTAGTACTCTGTCCTTGGAGTCCTGGCTTCAACATGCATAACTTTGCATTTTTTGGCACTGACGTCAAGCTGCCAGATCCTGGACTAGCTCCCCAGCTTTTCCAGATCTTCCTGTAGATTCTGTATATATTCAACTGTGTCTACTCTCTCACAGAGCTTGGTGTCTTCCATGAATAGGCACATTTTGCCCTTAATGCCAACCTCAATGTCATTTATGAAGACATTCAACAACACTGGCCCTAGTACAGAGCCCCGTGGGATCCCACTGGTTACCTCTCTGGTACCAGATAACTCTCACCCACAACCACCCTCTGGGTTTTGTCCCTCAGCCAGTCTCCCACCCATCTGGCCATTTTTCCCCAACCCCAAGATCCACCAACTTCCTAAACAACTTTTTGTGGGGCACAGAATCAAAGGCCTTGCTGAAATCAAGATAGAGGATGTTTACCACTTGGCCCCTGTCAACTGTCTTAGTGACACAGTCAAAGAGGTCAATGGGGGAGGCACTGACAAGCAGCAGAAAAATCCCAGCCTCTCCCTACAAAACAGGGTACTAAATGAGAAAAAGACCAAGGTAGAACGGTCAGTGGGGGATGCTGCAACAGAAGGTAAGGCCATCAAAAAATGGAGAGCAATGAGTACCAATGCCCGTAGTCTAGGTAACAAGCTTCCTGAATTAGTGGCCTTGATGGAGGAGGAACATCTGATATCGTGGCAGTCACAGAAACATGGTACACATAAACCATGACTGGGACGTAAACATACCAGGATACACTATCTACAGGAGGGACAGGGAGGGCAAAAGAGGGGAGGAGTAGTTCTTACATAAGGGAAGGAATAAAAGCAACAGAACAAAAGGGTAAACAGGGAGGAGAAGAAGCACTGTGGGTAAATTTGGAGACAGGCAATGGCACCACAATCCGCACAGGGTTAGATACAGACTTCTCTCAGGGGAGGAAGTGGACAAGGAAATGATAGAAAGTATACTTAGAATGGCAGAAAAGGGAGATATTGCTGATGGGTGATCTGAATATTCCAGATGTTAACTGGAGTGCAGTTGCAGCTGCCACTCTAAGAGTGCAGTTATTCTAGATGCCCTACAGGGGCATGCCTTAGACAACTAGTACTGGAGCCCACTCAGAGGGAGCAATATTAGACTTGATACTCTCAAATGGAGATGGAGAGAGGATCATAGATGTAGAAGTGGGTAGCCATCTGGGAACTAGCGACCATCGAACAGTATGGTTCACAATAAACACAGCAATAGAGTCAATGCCAACAAAGACAAAAGTACTGGACTTTAGGAGGGCTGACTTTGCCAAAATGGGTGAGTGCCTAAGGAATGCACTAGCAAATGGGCAAGAAGGAGGGTGGAAGAACAATGGGGAATAATAAAACTGCCATCACAGAGGTAACGAGCTTTGTGTGAAGCAAATAAACAAAACAAGACGATGTAAGAAACCACTATGGTTCTCAAAGGAAGTGGCAGTGAAGGTTCAAGAGAAAAGAAAGCATTCAGGAAGTACAAGGAATCGCAGCAGGAGCAGGACAGAGAACTGTATCAGTTAAAGCAAAAGGAGGCTGGGAAGGCAGTCAGAACAGCAAAGGCCCAAACTGAGGAAAAGATAGCCAACTCAGTTAAGAAGGGGAATAAAACCTTATAGGTACATCAGGGAGCAAAAGGAAGACCAAGGGAGGGATATTGAGGCTTAATAAAGGGAGGAGGGTGGGCAGAGGAGAATGTGAAAGGCAGAGATACTAAACAAATATTTTTGCTCAGTATTTACAAAGGAAGAGGGGGAGGTACATAAAACAAACAGTAGTAACACTCTGGATACAGAAGTTGATACCAGCCCATTTGCAGAAGAAAGGGTTCTGAAAGAACTCTTAAAACTGAAGGTGGACAAAGCAATGGGGCCTGATGGGATTCATCCCAGAATTCTAAAAGAACTAAGGGTAGAACTAGTGACACCACTGACTACCCTCTTTAACAAATCATGGGAGGATGGGGTGGTACCCGAGGACTGGAGGAGGGCAGATGTGATTCCCCTTCACAAAAGTGGGAGCAAGGCAGAAGCAGGAAACTATAGACCTGTTAGTTTAACCTCAGTGATAGGGAAATGATGGAATCACTTTAAAGGAAAGAATTGTCGCGATCTAGAGGCCAGAAAGGCACAGGACCCTAGGCAGCATGGATTCACAGCGGAAGGTCATGCCAGATGAATCTGATAGATTTCTTTGACTGGGTGACCAAAGTAGTAGATCAGGGAGGGGCTGTGGACATGGCCTACCTAGACTTTAGAAGGCATTTGACACAGTCCCACACAAAAGATTAATATATAGTTAGCCAGCCTGGGAGTGGGTCCCAAGATGACAGCCTGGGTAAAGAATTGGCTGGAGTCTAGGACACAGAGAGTAATAGTAAATGGAGTCCACTAAGAAGAAAGGAGGGTTACTAGCGGGTACCGCAGGGTTCGAGTTAGGACCAGTCCTCTAATGTCTTTATGTTTACATTGCAGAAGGACTGGAAGGAAAGTATGTCTCTTTGCAGATGACACTAAGATCTGCAACAGAGTTGATGCACAGGGTGGGGTGGAAAGGATGAGAAGGGACTTGGCAAGGTTAGAGGAATGGTCAAATGTATGGCAGCTTAGATTCAGTGCTAAGAAGTGCAAGGTAATGCACCTGGGAAACAAAAACCCAGGGGAAAAGTACACAATGGGGGGTGAGATACTAACAACAACAAAAATGGAAAGGGACCTGGGGGTAGTCATATCAGATGACCTAAAGGTGGGCAAGCAATGTGAGAAGGCAGCAAGGAGGGCTGGGGGGATACTGGGATGCATAGGGAGAGGCATCACCAGTAGAAAACAGGAAGTTATTATCCCTCTGTACAGACAGCTGGTGAGACCCCATCTGAGTACTGTGTGCAGTTCTGGAGACCCAATCTCCGAAAGACATAGACAGGATGGAAGCTGTCCCAGGAGGGTAATTAAAATGGTGCAGGGTCTGCACCGGAGGACATATGAAGAGCCTTAGGAGCTTAATATGTATAGCCTCGAGGAAAGGAGGGAGAGGGGGGACATGATAGAAACTTTCAAGTACCTCAAGGGAATCAACAAAGTCCAAGAGGGTAGCATCTTTCAAAAAAAGAGGTGTGCAAGAACAAGAGGGCACAATTTGAAGATAGAGGGGGCGGCTCAGAGGTAATTTAAGGAAGTATTTTTTCACAGAGAGGGTTGTGGATGCATGGAATGGCCTTCCGGAGGAGGTTGTGGAGTCAAAATCAGTGGTGGAATTCAAGCTTGCATGGGATAGTCATAAGGCAATTCTGGGGGGTGGGGGTAGGAAGAAGTAGGCTGCTGGTTAACTAGGATCTGCAGCTTATCCAGTAGGTAGGGAAATGGGCAGACTGGGTGGGCCAAGCGGTCCTTATCTGCCATCAAATTCTATGTTTCTATGTTTCTATGTCTATGTTTCTATGTTTCTATGTTTCTATATGCCACTAACCTTTCCTTCGGTATATGGTCTTCATGAGCCTGCCCATAATGGAGGTTAGACCGACAGGACTGTAATTCCCTGAGTCACCCTTAGGACCGCTTTTGTGGAGGGGCACTATATGTGCTGTTCTCCAGTCCTGCAATACCATGCCTGACTCTAGTGAACTATTAAATAGATCTGCCAATGTCTCTGCCAGCTCCTCAGCCAGTTCCTTTAGTACCCTTGAATGTACACTGTAAGGGCCTGGTGATTTGTCTGCCCTCAATGCCAGCAGACCCTCCCTCACTCTATCCTTTTCAATCATTACATCTGTGTTCCCTTCCCTCCTCGCTCCTCTTTCCCCTCCTGAAGGCGCTGGTCCTTCCTTCTCCCTAGTTATGAGGGAACAGAAGTACTCATTTAATATCTTTGCTTTTCCCCGTTATCCTTCACCAACTCCACCTCTTTCTTAAGCCTAACAATCCTTTCCTTCTTGTCCCTTTTCTCACTTATATAGCGAAAGAAAGCCTTCTCCTTTTCTTAATTTCTTCAGCTATCTGCTGCTCCTTCTGTGCCTTTTGCTCGCTGGACTTCCTGACTTGCCTCACTAGCCAACCTTGGGTAATTTTCCCTATCCACCTCTCTTTTGGTGTTCCTGAATTTTCTATAGGCCAACTTCTTTTTCCTTACTTCCTGGGCAACCCCAGAACTGAACCAGCTGGGTGCGTTGGCCCTTGTGTTCTTCCTCCTGAGCCTAATGCACTCATCTGTGGCAACCAGTATTTCTTCCTTAATGATGGACCACCTTTGGTCCAAGCCATTATCTGCTTTGGTGCCCACCAGATGGCTGTTTAGCACTTTGCCCATTTTCCTGAAGTCTGCCCTACTGAAATCCAAGATTTTGGTCTTAGTTGGCATGCTTTCCTTGCCCACATCCAACTGGAACCACACTGTGCAATGGTCACTTTCACCAAGTTGGTCCCACACCATTATTTCTCGTACATGTTCCCCATTTGTGAGCACCAGATCAAGAATTGTCTCAGCTTTTGTTGGTTCAGTGATGCCCTGAGTCAGGAACCCACTCTGTAGTCCTTCCAGGATCACCTGACTCCTTATACATGTTGTGGAGGATATGCTCCAGTCCACCTTGGGCAGGTTGAAGTCCCCCACAATTACCACATCTCCTTTCCCCGCATCTTCCAATATTTATGAGATCGGTTTCCTGTCCCTCTGCTCATCAAGACTGGGTGGTCTGGTAACCACACCCAGCCTCACCTTTCTCCCTCTACTGGGCCTTAACTGAACCTGTAATGCCTCCACCTCCCCTTCCTCTGACTCCTCCCCCATGCAAGTTATTCCTTCCCTGATATAAACTGCCACCCTTCCCCCACTTCCTGACTACCCTGTCCCTCCTGTATAGTTTATATCCAGGGATTGCAAGGTCCCCGTCATGGTGTGATGTTACCACCCTCTGTCTGCTAATGGTGTCTGGAGGTCATCCATCTTGTTTCCAAGACTCTGCACATTCAGAGACTCCACCCTCCACCTAGAATCTGACTTTCCTTCTCTTTCCTGTATTCTTCAGTACATGTTTATTACATATGTGTGCACCCCTCCATGTACCCATGTTATGTGTTCCTCACCCCCTCCGCCCTTTGCTAACTGTGTTCTTGCCCCTTCCACTTCCCCCCAAAAATCTTCCATCATTGTTTATTTATTTATTTTTATTTTAGTCTTTGGTAACCAGGTAAGGCCCACTAGACACAAGTGCCTGTTTTCAGGGGTGACCTGGGAGCACTGGGCGGTTAAGTGACTTGCTCAAAGTCACACAGTATGCAAGTGGAGGTTGTGAGAATCAAACTCAGGTCTGGTATGCTGGTTGTACCAAGCTTGTTCAAACCTCATTCCTCTAACCTCTAGGCTATACTGCCAGCCCTGTTTCTTAGCAACCACCTGATTCTACCTAAACACAATATCTTTAATAAATGCCTTTTAAATCACCAGCCCAGAAATCCCATAAAACAGTAACAGAGTAAGTCACAGTACCACCTAAACAACATGCCGCCTCCCAGCGACAAGTCAGCTAATCCTGGTGACAAGGGCAACCCCACAAACATCTTAAACAAACTGCCTATCTGCTGTATAAAATGAAACCTACACAATATACGATTCATCACAGAACAAACATGCTGTATACTGTTCCCAACTAACATGAGAGATAGAGAATAATGTCTGTGCAGGTGTGTGTCATGAGGAGTATTCACACACCCAAGGTGCAAGATAATCCATAAACCCAGAGAGTGAAGCCTGAGGGGTTTATGGGATTATCACACACCGAGGGTGTGTGAAAAAATCCAACTAACACACACTTTGCACTGACATTATTTTTTATAACTTCCTGGAGCAAGGGAATTTATGTCAACACCTCTGGAGCAGCTCATTAGGGCAGGTAAAAGACGCCGCGCACACACACACACACACACACACACACGTTATACACGTGTTTCTTTTTTTATTACAGCGCACTTATTCACATCATGCTTCATTCATGATACAACTACCGTGAAGCCCCGCTTCAACAACAGGAAGTGCAGGATCAACGAAATAAATGTTCCAATTAGGAGAGGAAGGATCAACCAGATAAACAATTAAATATATATAAAAGGTATCTGCTAGGGTGGTGAGTGGTAACGTATGGTGTGAGTGCTCCTTAATCATTGTACCCAATAGCTCTGTATTAAGTCTAAACCATCCAATGAGTCTCCTGATACAAAATGGCTGCCCAGAGTATAATGATTTAAGGGAAAAATGGAGCCACATTTTTTCAGGTATTCGGCCTGCCCAGAAACAGACATAGGGCCAATGAGGTGACGCGCTTTAAATGAGTGACAGCAAACACCATAACAACCTGCTCTATGAGTTATTACGATGTTTGAAACACAGCTCTAGTCCATGTATTAAAGGGGGTCACCAGTAATTATGCATATATCCCACACCTCCACGTATGCAACAATTACCTCCTTCTCAGGCCATAAACTGTACACCAAATTATTTAAAAACTAGCAAAAATACAGAAAATTTTCAATTATTTAAGGAACTTCACAGAGACACAGCCACTCTGCTGCCAGCTTTCTAGAATCATAGAAGATAGAATATGTGATCACAGAATAGAGGTAGAAAATGCAGCTGCAATATATATTACAAATGGGATTGCCAACAGAATCACATATGATCTGCTACACCATGCAGTTGTAAGGGAAGATAAAATTACAACAAAGCTACACATAGCGTTTGATGCAGCTGCAATACATCATACAAATGGGATTGTCAACAGCATCATGTATTATCTGCCACACCATGCAGTTATAAGGGAAGATAAAATTATCCATCATACTGATGGGACTGTCAACAGCATTACATATTATCTGCTACACCACACAGTTATAAGGGAAGATACAATTACAACTGAGTTACACGCAGTGTTTGATGCAGCTCCAGTACATCAAACTAATGGGATTGTCATCAATGTCATGTGTTATCTGCCATACCAAGCAGTTATGGAGGGCACACCACACAGTTCTGGAGGGCACACCACACAGTTATGGAGGGCACACCACACAGTTCTGGAGGGCACACCACACAGTTCTGGAGGGCACACCACACAGTTATGGATGGTAAGGGCTTCGTCCCACCCATCATGCCCCTCAACCCCACCCACCCCAAGCACAACATTTTCTTTTGTATCAGGGGTTCTGACATCATTTCCCCAAACATGCAAAGGACATACATCTATTCATATCCTTAAAGGCACAGCACACTGAATGGGGGTAAACACACTCACACATTTGCACACATTAAAAAAAAAATTAAACAATAAAAGAGACAGACATGTGGGGAGTGGTGCAATGCACTGACTGTGGACTGGCAGTGTTTTGGGAGATGTTCTGGAGGCTGCGTTGCTACCCTATTTGCAGGCATCTCTCTGGTCTGAGGGAAGAGATTGCCAATCTCCACGCTCACTTGGTGAGGATTCAGGAAACCTCCTCCCCCACTTATGAAGCATTCCAGCCACCACCACTGCATCAGAGATGACCAAGAAAGAGTAGTGGTTGGAACACGGTGGGCTCAAGGAGGGTGAGGGTGGTGGAACAGAGGCACACCCTCCAGTTGTGCATCTCCACAATTCATTCACCAGTCTAGTGCAGTGTGGTTCCTCTATGGAGGCACCCACAGTGGAGCCCAAAAAGGATGCTGAGAACCTCCACAAAGGAGAACCACAGGATGGTGGCACGGGACCCCACAGGAGAAGGAAACAACTCCTGATGGGGGACTCAGTTGTTAGGGGGATAGAATTGGAGGAGGGAGTAGAAAGGGAGGTAAGGTGCTTGCCTGGCACCATGAATTGAAGGGACAGGAAGCAAATCCTCAGGATCATGGAAGCAGCCCCATGGGGGAGGGAGCTGGATGTCATTGTCCACCTAGGGACAAATGATCTGGCTTGGAATGGGATCAGAGCAGTGCAGCTGGAGTTTGTGGAGTTGGGGAGGGGCCTTAGACAAGTAGCATGCATTATAACTTTCTTGGAAGTGCTACCTGTCTATGGCATGGGTGAGGCTAGGGTACTCCACACTATGGGATTCAAATACTGGCTGAACTGGTTTGGAGCTCAGGGATTTGACTTCACTGGGAACTGGGAGTCCACCTGGAGGGATACAGGCCTATACTGTTATGATGGTCTGCATATGTCCAGGAGGGGGATCAGAATCCTAGGTGATAGGTTTGACTGCTTCATTGACAAGCATTTAAACTAGCCAAAGGGGGAGGCACTGTAGGGAAGCAGGGAAATCCTAGCCTTCTCCCCACAAAACAGGGTAGCTAGTGAAGTAGATAAAAAAGTAGAGAAGTCAACAGGGAGCAGGACGGGGTAAATTCAGAAAAAGGCAGTAAGAACAGGGTTGGGCCTAAAAGGGGTAAGACCATCAAAAAATAGAGGACAATGAGTACCAATGCCTGTAATCTGGGTAACAAGCTCCCTGACCTAGTGGCCCTGATGGAAGAGGAATGCCTGGATATCATGGCAGTCACAGAAACATGGTACACAGAGAATCATAACTGAGATTTCAACATACCAGAGTACACAATCTACAGGAGGGACAGGGAGGAAAGAAGAAGAGGAGGAGTAGCTCTCTTCATAAGATAAGAAATCAAAGCAACATAACTGAAAGATACACAGGTAGGGGAGGAGGCACTCTGGGTCACCCTGGAGACAGGAAATGGCAATGCAATCTGCACGGGGATTATTTACAGACCACCGTCTCGGGGAGACAATGGATAAGGAAATGATAGAAGGAATCCTTAGAATGGCAGCAAAAAGAAAGATTCTGTTGATGATGGACTTGAATATGCCAGATGTTAACTGGAGCACCTTTACTGCAGCCACATCAGAGAGCAGGGTCTTTTTCGATGCCCTGCAGGGGGCATGTCTCAGACAGCTAGGGTTGGAACCCACTCAGAAGGGAGCAATCTTAGACCTGGTATTTTCAAATGGGGATGGAGAAAAGATCTCAGATTTAGAAGTGGGCAGCCATTTGGAAACAAGCAACCATGAAACAGTGTGGTTCACAATAAACACAGCTGTAGAGTCAAGCCATACAAAAGCAAGAGTGTTGGACTTTAGGAGGGCTGACTTTGGCAAAATCGGAGAGTGCCTCAGAAAAGTACTGGCAAAAAGACAAGAATAAGGGGTGGAGGAACACTAGGGGAAAATCAAAACTGCTATCACAGAGGCAACACGTCATTGTGTAAAGCAAATCAACAAGACAAAATGAAGGAAAAAGCCACTATGGTTCTCAAAAGAGGTGGCAGGGAAGGTTAAGGTGAAAAATACAGCATTCAGGAAATATAAGGAAACACAAGGAGCAGGACAGAGAACTATATCAGTTAAAGCAGAAGGAGGCAGGGAAGGTAATCATAGATATATAGACAGTGTCGGCAGATAAGGGCCTATGCCCACCCAGTCTGCCCATTTGAGCTTGTAAGTTCAGTTTATGTTTTCCTAGAAGTCTGTTGCCCCTTACCCCTGACCTCCAGAATTCCTTTATGTCTATCCCATGCATTCTTAAATCCCTTGATTGTTTCAGCCCCCACCACTTCCTCTGGCAGGGTATTTCACTTGTCCACCACCCATTCTGTCAAGAAATTCTTCCTCATGTTTCCTCTGAATCATCCTCCCTCCAACTTCATCCCATGCCCTCTAGTCCTGGAACATCTTTTTTGCTTAAAAATAGTGTATTGCTGCACCCTGTTCCTCCCTGTAAGATACTTGTTTGTCTCTATCTATCCCTTCTCTCCTCCTTCCTCCAGGGAGTACATGTTCAGTTCCTTCAACCTGTCTTCATAAGAATTGTGATGCAATCCATGCACCATCTTTGTTGCCCTCCTCTGAACCTTCTCTACCCTGTCTATGTCCCACGTAGATATGGTCTCCAGAACTGTACACACTGTACCCAGGTGGGGCCTCACTAGTGTCTTGTATAGCGGAATTATGACCTCCCGTTTCCTGCTGGTGATGCCCCAGCCTATACATCCCAGCATCGTATTTGCTTTACCTGCTGTCTTGTCACACTGTTTCCCTACCTTGAGGTCATCAGAGATGATAACCCCAAGATCCCTTTCCTGCTTGGTGCTTGCTATATCCTCACCCCCCAACTGATATATTGTGCCAGGGTTTTTGTGCCCCATATGCATTATCTTGCACTTCCTTGTATTGAATTTCAACTGCCAAACCCCTGACCATTCTTCAAGTTTCTGCAGGTCCCTTCTCATTCTGTCTACACCCTCTGGTGTGTCTACTCTGTTATAGAGCTTTGTGTCATCAGTGAATAGTGAAATTTTGCCTTCTAGGTCCTGCGCAATGTCACTGATGAAGATGTGGAATAGGACCGGTCCCAGCACTGATCCCTGTGGTACCCCACTAGTCACTCTTCCCTCTGTGGAGTGACAGCCATTTACCACCACCCTTTGTGTCCTGCCACCCAGCCAGTTACCTACCCACCACACTACTGTCCTGCCCACACCCATATTCCCCAGTACGTGTAATAGTCTTCTATGAGGCACAGTGTCAAAGGCCTTGCTGAAGTCCAGATAGGCCATGTCCACTGCCCTCCCCTGATCCACCTCCCTAGTCACCCAGTCAAAAAATTCAAAGAGGTTGGTCTGACATGACCTCCCCCTGGTGAAACCATGCTGCCTTGGGTCCTGTAGTCCATTGACAACCAGATGTTCCACCAATCTCTCCTTCAGTAGTGCTTCCATGATCTTCCCCACTACCAAGGTGAGGCTGACTGGTCTGTAGTTCCCTACTTCCTCTTTATTCCCACTTTTGTATAAGGGACTACATCTGCTGTCCTCAGTCTTTGGGTACCTCCCTGTTTCAGTGATCGGCTAAACAGGATAGCCAGAGATTCAGCCACAACCTCTCTTAGTTCTTTAAGGACCCTAGGGTGCACCCATCTGGCCCCATTGCTTTATCAACTCTTATTACTTCCAGTTCCTTCAGGACCCTTTCTCGTGAAAGGACTTGTGTCCATTTCAACTATTATCACCCTTGTACTCCCTTCAGACCCATTACCCCCCTCTTTCTCAGTAAAGACTGAGCAGAAATACCTGTTCAATATGTCAGCTTTACTGTTGTCATCCTCCACGCAGCCCCCATCCTCCCCCTTCAGTCTCACTATCCCTCCCTTTCTCTTTCTTTTTTCACTTATGTACCTGTAAAAGGTTTTGTCCCCTCAATCAGAATAGCAAAAGCCCAAACTGAGGAAACAATAGCCAACTCTGTTAAGAAGGGGAAAAAACCTTTTGTAGGTACATTAGTGAGTGAAGAAAGACAAAGGAAGTGATACCTAGGCTTAATAAAGGGGAAGGAATGTGGGCAGAGGGGGACAGTGAAAAAGCAGGGATACTGAATGAATACTTCTGCTCAGTATTCACAAAAGGGGATGGGGATGTCCCGAAACCAAACGACTGAAACGCTCTGGATAGTGGGTCTATGCCAGTCCATTCACAGAAAAAAGGTGGATAAAGCAATGGGGCCTGATGGGATTCAAACCAGAATTCTAAAAGAACTAAGGTTAGAATTAGTGACACCATTGACTATCATCTTTAACAAATCATGGGAGGATGGGGTGGTACCTGAGGACTGGAGCAGGGCAGATGTAATTCTGCTTCATGAAAGTGGGAGCAGAGCAGAGGCAGGAAACTACAGACCTGTTAGTTTGACCTCAGTGGTAGAGAAAATTATGGAATCACTTCTGAAAGAAAGAATATTTGAGTACCCAGAGGCCAGCGGGGCACAGGACCCAAGGCAGCATGGATTCACAGCAGGAAGGTTATGTCAGATGAATCTAATATATTTCTTTGACTGGGTGGCCAAAGTAGTAGACCAGGGAGGGGCTGTGGACATGGCCTACCTAGACTTTAGCAAGGCATTTGACACGGTCCCACCCAAAAGATTATTATGCAAATTAGCCAGCCTGGGAGTGGGTCCCAAGGTGGTAGCCTGGGTAAATAATTGTATGGACAAAAGGATGCAGAGGGTAATAGTAAACAGAATCCACTCTGATGAAGTGGAGGCTACTAACGAGGTACTGCAGGGTTCAGTACTGGGACTGGTCCTCTTTAATGTCTTTGTAAGTGACATTGCAGAGGGACTGGAAAGAAAAGTATGTCTCTTTGCAGACGACACAAAGATCTGCAACAGGGTTGATACACAAGGTGGGGTAGAAAGGATCAGAAGGGACTTGGCAAGTTTGGAGGAATGGTCAAATGTATAGCAACTTAGATTCAACGCAATGAAGTGCAAAGTAATGCACCTGGGAAACAAAACAGAAGAGTACACAATGGGAGGTGAGATAACAACTACAACAAAAGTGGAAAGGGACCTAGGGGTAGTCATATCAAGTGACCTAAAGATGGGTAAGCACTGTGTGAAGGCAATAAAAAGGGCTGGGGGATACTGGGATGCATAGGGAGAGGCATCACCAGAAGAAAACAGGAATTTGTTATCCCTCTGTACAGACAGAGGGGAGATAGCTCAGGGATAATGTGAGGAAGTATTTTTTAACAGACAGGGTTGTAGATGCATGGAACGGCCTTCCTGAAGAGGTTGTGCATTCAAAAATAGTGGGGGAATTCAAGAATGCATGGGTCAGACATAAGGTAATTCTAGTGGAGAATAGGAGGGAATAGGCTGTTGGTTAACTAGGATCTGCAGCTTATCCATTAGGTACAGAAATGGGCAGACTAGGTGGGCCAATCAGTCCTTATCTGCTGTCAAATTATGTTTCTATGTATAAGGAAAGATTACAACTGCATTGCACATAGTGTTTGATGTGTTGTCTCATGAAGAAGGAACACCATCATTAAATAATTGCTTATTAACCAGTCCTAATCTGAATCCAGACCTGCCAGGCATCCTGATTAAGTTTCTACAGAACAAGATGCATTCATGGCAGACATCCAAAATGCATTTCTATAAATCTCTCTGGCTGAGAAAGGCTAGAGATGCTGTAAGATTCATTTAGATGAATGAGGTTCCCAAAGAGGGTGAATAAGCTAGACTCCGTATAATGAGAATAACCCTAGTTTTATTTGGAGCATCACTGAGTCCATTTTTACTGGCAGCTACCATCAGACACTATTTGAAACAGTACAAAGAAACTCAGAAACATAGACATAGAAAAATAGACTTTGACAGCAGATAAGGACCTCTTGGCCCACATAGTCTGTCCATTTCCCTACCTACAGGATAAGCTGCAGATCCTAGTTACCCAACAGCCTATTTCTTCCTACCCTCCACAAGAATGGCCTTATGTCTGTCCCATGCATTCTTGAATTCTTCCAGTTTTAGATCCCACAACTTCCTCAGGAAGGCTGTTCCATGCATCCACCACCCTCTCTGGGAAAAAAAATACTTCCACACATTGCCCCTGAGCCATCTCCCCTCTGTCTTCAAGTTGTGTCCCCCTGTTCTTGCACATCTCTTTTTCTGAAAGATTCTACCCTCTTGGACTTTGTTGATTCCACTGAGGTACTTAAACATTTCTAGCATGTCTCCCCTCTCCCTCCTTTCCTCAAGGGTATACACATTAAGCTCCTTTAGTCTCTCCTCGTATGGCTTCTCCTGCAGACCCTGCACCATTTTAATTGCCCTCCTCTGTACTGCCTCCATCCTGTCTATGTCTTTGTGGAGATGGGATCTCCAGAACTGGACACAGTACTCCAGATGGGGTCTCACCAATTGTCTGTACAGAGGGATAACAATGTCCTGTTTTCTGCTGGTTATGCCTCTCCCTATACATCTGAGCATCCCCCCAGCTCTCCCTACTGCCTTCTTACATTGCTTTCTAACCTTAACATCATCTGATATAATTACCCCCTGGTTTCTTTCCATTTTTCTTGTAGTTACTACCCCCCATTGTGTAATATTCCCCTGGGTTTTTGTTTCCCAGGTGCATTATGTTGCACTTCTTTGCATTGAATCCAAGCTGCCATATGTCTGACCATTCCTCCAACCTTGCCAAGTCCCTTCTCATCCTTTCCATGCCTCCTTGTGTATCAACCCTGTTGCAGATCTTTGTGCCATCTGCAAAGAGGCATACTTTTCCTTCCAATCCCTCTGCAATGTCACTTATAAAGACATTAAGTGCTGTACCCCACTAGTGACCCCGCTTTCTTCAGAGTGGACTCCATTTACAATTACTTTCAGTGTCCTGTTGTTCAGCCAATGTTTTACCCAGGCTGCCACCCTGGGACCCACTCCCAGGCAGATTCATTTGTCTATTAATCTTTTGTTTGGGACTGTGTCAAATGCCTTGCTAAAGTCTAGGTAGGCCATGTCCACTCACCTAGAAGTTACCAAAATGTTAAATAAATTACTTTCTGTACTTGATTTTATAGCCAGAGCAGACAATGTGGAGGAAGCTTACAATCTAACTGTAGAAGTGAAGGAGATACTGCTTACAGCTGGCATGTTTATATGCAAATGAATAGCTAACTCCAAAGCATTTCAGGATCAGCAGCAAGGAAACCCAATGGATGGCATTGCCAAGATCAAGAATCATAGAACACTATTGATTGTGCTGGGTCTGGCCTGGAGAACAGAAACTGACCATTAAGTATTGTAGTTGAAATGCGGAACCTGTTGGCATTCTTAAAGGAGTGGAGAAATACAAAAGGAAAGATGTTAAACCACCATGGCCTGGATATTCAGCGGTTGCGCATGGTGCAACAGTGTTGCACCATGCGCAACCCACTGATGTGCCCCAGGGTGATATTCAAAGGGGGAAAGCACGCTGCACAAATCCCGATGTGCCGGGGTGCACCAGTAATGTATGTGGCACAAGTGTGGGGGCGTACCCATGCATACTCTGCACATCCCAAAATTCAGCCCAGGATGTGCTGTGTATTTGCAGACACACGCCCACCTTCACCACACAGGGGGATGCAAAGATCTGCTGAAAAAAATAGGAGCAAGGCCTGTCCACCCACGGGTGAGCTGCCGCATTGCAAGGCACAACACGGCAGCCGCCAGCTGTGGGTGGTCACCCGACCTCCAGAGACACAAGCTGGGCATCTGCCCCCCCACGCCTGATCATGGGGTTTGTAAATCTCATCCGATCTCAAGCTTATGAAAACCTAAATGTATCCCTGGTGGTCCAGTGACCCACTCCCCATGCTGGATTGTGAGCTTCATAAAATGAAATATACCTGGTGGTCCAGCTGCACCCTCCCCCACCCGCCCACTGTAGACCATACACTGTACCACACAGTCCAGATATGTGAATGGGATTCGTGTAGTACAGTACAGTTGCATGCCCATTGGCCCACACTGTAGATCAATGGCATACCCTGTATGCTGTCCGAGCAGCAGGGCAGCTTGCAGGTGGGGAGCTGCTACCCTCCGCTGAACGGGGTGGAGTGGGGTAGCAGATCTGAGTGGTCGAGTGGGGAGGGGGGTACCGCTGGAGCACAAGGTATATTTCATTTTGCGGAGCCCATGGTCAGGTATGGGAGTGGGTCCACTGGACCACCAGGGATACATTTAGTTTCAATACACCCGTGATCGGATTGGGGAGAAGGTCCACTGGACCACCAGGGAGTGACTTAATGTGATTACGCCTTCGATGAGGTGAGGGGGTAGGGACCACTGGACCACCAGGGATATTGTACGTCAACATAGCCCGCAATGGGTGGGGAGGTAGTAACAACAAAAAAACAGGAAAGGGACCTGGGGTAATCATATCAGATGACCTCAAGGTTAGCAAGCAATGTGAGAAGGCAGTAGGGAGGGCCGGGGGTATACTTGGATGTATAGGGAGAGGCATCAGCAGCAGAAAACAGGAAGTTGTTATCCCTCTGTACAGACAGTTGGTGAGACCCCATCTGGAATACTGTGTCCAGTTCTGAGACCCCATCTCCGAAGGACATAGACAGGATAGAGGCAGTCCAGAGGAGGGCAACTAAAATGGTGCAGGGTCTGCAAGAGAAGCCGTGAGGAGGAGAGACTAAAGGAGCTTAATATGTATACCCTTGAGGAAAGAAGGGAGAGGGGGGACATGATGGAAACTTTCAAGTACCTCAAGGGAGTCAACAAAGTCCAAGAGGGTAGCATCTTTCAGAAAAAGAGACTTGCAAGAACAAGGGGACACAATTTAAAGATAGAAGGAGGG
Organism: Neoceratodus forsteri; assembly: GCA_016271365.2. Classification (NCBI taxonomy): domain Eukaryota; kingdom Metazoa; phylum Chordata; order Ceratodontiformes; family Ceratodontidae; genus Neoceratodus; species Neoceratodus forsteri. The sequence continues at coordinate 4,281,733 of CM057449.1, read as the reverse complement.
CAGTTCAGGGGCAATGTGAGGAAGTATTATTTCACAGAGAGGGTAGTGGTACCCCACTAGTCACTCTTCCCTCTGTGGAGTGACAGCCATTTACCACCACCCTCTGTGTCCTGCCACCCAGCCAGTTACCTACCCACCACACTACTGTCCTGCCCACACCCATATTCCCCAGTACGTGTAATAGTCTTCTATGAGGAAGTTGTGGAGTCTAAAACTGTGGAAGAATTCAAGAATGCATGGGATAGACATAAGGCAATTCTTATGGGGGCAGGAAGATATAGGCTGTTGGTTAAATAGGATCTCTGACCCTGTATCACCAGGTGAGAATGGGCGAGACTAGATGGGCCTAGTGGTCCTTATCTGCCATCAAAGTCTATGTTTCTAATTGGGCATTGGGGCTGGTTGCCACCGAGGGTCAGGGGGGCATCAGTCCCCAACGGTTGCAGCCTGGCAGGCACCAGGCACAAGTCGCCAGGGATCGGTACACCTGCATGCAAATAGGGCCATAATGAAATGCAAATGGCTCGATTTGTGCCATGCATGCATTAAGGCCCCATTTGCATACCCACCACTGAATATCATGGTGTCTGCACCTAGCACAACCACACTTGTGCTGGCGCATCCCCCCTGCTCCTCTCTAGGCACTTGAGCTGGCGCAATGCCACTGCACCATGCACAATGTGGGTGGCCACAGTGCTGTATTCAATGGTGCTGAGCCATGGCACAGCACCATTGAATATCACCCAGACTATGGCCTGGCGCATATAATTTGCACTGTGCCCAGGCTTGCGCCCCTGCCTGGTGCAGTCTGAATATCGGGGCCCATGGGTTAAACCAACCAGATTAAATACAGAAAACCCAACTAATTCTACCATTTTGTATCTTATTTTCACTAATTTCCCTAATGTCTACTCAGAAGGAGGAGTCCTTACAGAAGCCTTTTCAGCCCCTCAAATTTTCTATGCCACTTGAAAGTCCACCAGAGTTCAAAACTAGATTTCATTTACTAATTGGAAAAGTTTTAAAGGCTTCAGTTGTGTTAGGTTTATGTTGGAAGTGGAGAGCTTGCAATGGGACAGACTGGAGCCTTTTCCAGGCACCTCAGAGGCCTGGTCCTACTTTTACCAGGGTTTTTTGAATATTTCTGACTCCCATGCACCTATGAGACAATAATAATAATGCATGGTATGATGCAGCACTGTATACTCTCAAAAATGATAGGAATAAGAAAGGCCAAAAAGCAAAGAAATCTAGATTAAGTTGGGATTGGAAATCTTATAGGCAAGCATAGACCAGATACGCAAGTGAAATTAGAAAGGCAAAACAAGATTATTTAAAGTCAGAATTACACACAAACTGCACATGAAATCCAAGATCATTTTGGAATATTATGACAAATTTGATGAGGAAAAATAAAAGTTAACAAATAAACACACTAGGAATAGTTGTAAGTAATGATGTTGTAAAAGCTTTTTAATAAATATTTTAATGAAGTTGGGACTCAGACAACTGCCTCAAAGCTGTCTCATATATGTATTGTAGGACCCTTAGCCAGTCTGGGCACACAAGGAACAGACAGGCAAAAAGGAACTCTGACAAAAGGGTTAAATCTGCTCCATATATGCAGTGCACATTAGGACCTTTATCAAATTTCGGCACATACCGTAGTGCTTGAGGCAGTCAGATTAGCAAAGGCTCAAACTGAAGGGAGATAAACACTTTTATAGATACATTAGGGAGCAAAGAAAGACCAAGTGAGGGAGAGTGAGACTTAATAAAGGGTAGGGTGGATGGGCAAAGAGCGACAGTGAAAAAGCAAGGATACTGAATGAATACTTCTGCACAGTATTCACCAGAGAAGAGGAGGGGAAGGTACCTAATCCAATCAATAGAAGTACTGTGGTTGGGGGGTTGATACCAGTCCTTTTATAGAAGAAAGGGTTCTGAAAGTACTCTTAAAACTAAAGGTGGACAAAGCAATGGGGCCTGATGGATTTCAGCTCAGAATTCTAAAAGAACTAAGGGGAGAGCTAGTGACACTATTGACTACCCTTTTTAACAACTCAAGGGAGGATGGTGTAGTAACCAAGGACTGCAGTAGGGCAGATGTGATTCCCCTTTACAAGAGTGGGAGCAAAGCAGAGGCAGGAAATTGTTCTATGTGATGATAGTGACCACACAAAGGTGATCGCTATTATCCTGACCTGTAATATCACCGAAAACAATTTTGGCGATATGCACAATAAGGCTAGCAGGAATTGTGCATACCGGGGAGGGGCTATACCCCTGCACTCTTCCACAGGGGGCTTCAACCCCCGCACCCTTCAAATAAAGATTCTCAATTCCAGGGGGGTGCATGTTGGGAAGGGGGGCACATCCCAGATGCAAAAAAAATCTAAGTCCAGCAGCTGCGGGATTTGCAAAAATTTCACACCTACCCCCAGTTCCGAACCTGGGACCTGCTCCATCGGAGCTATGCACCCTACCCACCACATGGCTGGCTCATTGAAAGCAGGTTCCCTGTGGGTCACATCCTGTTCCCAATCCTCTACATCCCATCCGCCACCCTCCCTCCTTTCTGTCACCTATCCTCACTACGTCGCAGAGGCAGTCACCATCTCCTACAGTCACCCATGAGGAAAGTGCCATTATATGGGTCACCGTTATAATGGTCGCCCATATCCGGTTGCCCTCCTCACATGCTACCCAGGACCCTACATATCTTAGCTTGACCTCAGTAGTAGGGACAATGATGGAATCACTTCTGAAAGAAAGAATTGCTGAGTACCTAGAGGCCAGCAGGTCACAGGACCCAAGGCAGCACAGTTCACAACAGGAAGGTCATGCCAAATGAATTTAATAGATTTCTTTGACTGAGTGACCAAAGTAGTAGACCAGGGAGGGTCTATGTATATGGCTAACCTAGACTTATGTAAGGCAGTCAACACAGTCCCACATAAAAGATTATAACACAAATTAGTAAGCCTGGGAGTGGGTCCCAGGGTTGTTGCCTAGGTAAAACACTTGCTGGACAATAGGACACAGAAGGTAATAGTAAATGGAGTCCTATCAGAAGAAAGGGGGGTTACTAATGAGGTACCACAGGAGTCAGTATTGGGTTCTGTCCTTTTTAAAATCTTAATAAGTGACATTGCAAAGGTACTGGAAGGAAAATTATGCCTTTTTGCAGATGACACAAAGATCTGCAACAGGGTTAATACACAGAGGGGTGGAAAGGATAAGTAGGGACTTGGCAAGGTTGGAGCAATGGTCAAAAGTATGGCAGCTTGGATTAAAGGCAAAGAAATGCAAAGTAATGCACCTGGGAAACAAAAATTCAGGGGAAGAGTACACAATGGGGGGGTGAGATAATAAAAACAAAAATAGCAAGGGACCTGGGGTGGTCATATCAGATGACCTTAAGGTGGGCAAGCAACATCAGAAGGCAGTAAGGAGGGCTGGTGGGATACTGGGATGCATAGTGAGAGGCAACACCAGCAGAAAACAGGACATTGTTATCCCTCTGTACAGACAGTTGGTGAGATCCCATCTGGAGTACTGTGTGCAGTTCTGGAGACCCCAACTCTGCAAGGACATGGAGGCAGTCCAGAGGAGGGCAACTAAAAATGGTGTAGGTTGTGCAACAGAAGCTATGCAAAGAGACACTAAAGGAGCTTAATATAATGACGGGCATGGCACGGTAGCCAGCGATGACAGCAATTATAAATGATAGGTATGCCATGGTAGCCAGCGATGATAGCAATTATAAATGAAAGGGCATGGCATGGTAGCCAGTGATGACAGCAATTATAAATGAATGGGCATGGCATGGTAGCCACTGATGATAGCAATTATAAATAATGGGCATGGCACGGTAATCAGTGATGATAGCAATTATAAAAGAATGGGCATGACACGGTAGCCAGTAAAGATAGCAATTATAAAAGAAGGGGAATGGCACAGTAGCCAGTGATGGTAGCAATTATAAATGAATGGGCATGGCACGGTAGCCAGTGATGATAGCAATTATAAATGATGAGTGTGGCACGGTAGCCAGTGATGATAACAATTATAAATGATGGGCATGGCACGGTTGCCAGTTATGATAGCAATTATAAATGATTGGTATGGCACAGAAGCCAGTGATGATAGCAATTATAAATGAATTGGCATGGCACGGTAGCCAGCGATGACAGCAATTATAAATAATGGGCATGACATGGTAGCAATGATGATAGCAATTATAAATGATGGGCATGGCGCAGTAGCCAGCGATGACAGTAATTATAAATGATGGGCATGGCATGGTAGCCAGAGATGATAGCAACTTTAAATGATGGGCATTGCACGGATGCCAGTGAAGATAGCAATTATAAATGATGGGCATGGCACGGTAGCCAGCTATGATAGTAATTATAAATAAATGGGCATGGCATGGTAGCCAGTGATGATAGCAATTATAAATGATGGGCATGGCACAGTAGCCAGCGATGATAGCAATTATAAATGATGGGCATGGCATGGCAGCCAGTGATAATAGCAATTATAAATAATGGGCATGGCATGGTAGCCAGTGATGATAGCAATTATAAATGAATGGGCATGGCACAGTAGCCAGTGATGATAGCAATTATAAAAGATGGGCATGGCACGGTAGCCAGCAATGAAAGCAATTATAAACAAATGGGCATGGCACGGTAGCAAGCAAAGATAGCAATTATAAAAGAATGGGCATAGCACGGTAACCAGTGATGGTAGCAATTATAAATGATTCGGCACAGTAGCCAGTGATGATAGCAATAATAAATGATGCGTGTGCGTGTGGCATGGTAGTCAGTGATGATAACAATTGTAAATGATGGGCATGGCACGGTAGCCAGTGATGATAGAAATTATAAATGATGAGAATAGCACGGTAGCCAGTGATGATAGCAATTAAAAAAAGATGGGCATGACATAGTAACCAGTGATGATAGCAATTATAAATGAATGGGCATGGCACTGTTGCCAGTGATGATAGCAATTATAAATGAATGAGCATGACTCAGAAGCCAGTGATGATAGCAATTATAAAAGATGGGCATGGCATAGTAACCAGTGATGATAGCAATTATAAATGAATGGGCATGGCAAGGTTGCCAGTGATGATAGCAATTATAAATGAATGAGCATGGCACAGTAGCCAGTGAAGATAGCAATTACAAATGATGGGAATGGCACGGAAGCCAGTGACTATAGCAATTATAAGTGATGGGCATGGCACGGTAGCCAGAGATGATAGCAATGATAAATGAATGGGCATGGCAAGGAAGCCAGTGATGACAGCACTTATAAATGAATGGGCAAGGCATGCTAGCCAGTGATGATAGCAATTATTACTGATGGGAATGCCACGGTAGCCAGTGATGACAACAATTATAAATGAATGGGCGTGGCACAGTAGCCAGTGATGAAAGCAATTATAAAGGATGTGCACAGCACGGTAGCCAGTGATGATAGCAATTATAAATGATGGGAGTCGCATGGTAGCCAGTGATGATAGCAATTATAAATGAAGGCATGGCACGGTAGCCAGTGATGACAACAATTATAAATGAATGGGCGTGGCACAGTAGCCAGTGAAGAAAGCAATTATAAAGGATGTGCACAGCACGGTAGCCAGTGATGATAGCAATTATAAATGATGGGAGTCGCATGGTAGCCAGTGATGATAGCAATTATAAATGAAGGGATGGCACGGTAGCCTGTGATGATAGCAATTATAAATGAATGGGCATGGCACGGTAGCAAGTGATGATAGCAATTATAAATGAATGGGCATGGCACAGTAGCTAGTGATGATAGCAATTACAAATGATGGGAATGGCACCGAAGCCAGTGATGATAGCAATTATAAGTGATGGGCATGGCACGGTAGCCAGAGAAGATAGCAATGATAAATGAATGAGAATGGCAAGGAAGCCAGTGATGATAGCACTTATAAATGAATGGGCATTGCATGGTAGCCAGTGATGAGAGCAATTATTAATGATGGGAATGCCATGGTAGCCAGTGATGATAACAATTATAAATGAATGGGTGTGGCACAGTAGCCAGTGATGAAAGCAGTTATAAAGATGTGCACAGCATGGTAGCCAGTGATGATAGCAATTATAAATGATGGGAGTTGCATGGTAGCTAGTGATGATAACAATTATAAATGAATGGGCGTGGCACAGTAGCCAGTGATGAAAGCAATTATAAATGAATGGACAAGGCATGGTAGCCAGTGATGATAGCAATTATAAATGATGGGCATGGCATGGAAGCCAGCGATGATAAAAATTATAAATAATAGGCATGACACAGTAGCAGTGATGATAGCAATTATAAATGAATGGACAAGGCATGGTAGCCAGTGATGATTGCAATTATAAATGATGGGCATGGCATGGAAGCCAGCTATGATAGCAATTATAAATGAATGGGCATGGCACGGAAGCCAGTGATGAAAGCAATTATAAATGAATGGACAAGGCATGGTAGCCAGTGATGATTGCAATTATAAATGATGGGCATGGCATGGTAGCCAGCTATGATAGCAATTATAAATGAATGGGCATGGCACGGAAGCCAGTGATGACAGCAATTATTAGTGATGGGAATGCCACGGTAGCCAGTGATGATAACAATTATAAATGAATGGGCGTGGCATGGTAGCCAGTGATGAAAGCAATTATAAATGATGGGAGTTGCATGGAAGCCAGTGATGATAGCAATTATAAATGAATGGGCAACGCACGGAAGCCAGTGATGATAGAAATTATAAATGATGGGTATGGCATGTTAGCCAGCAATGGTAGCAATTATAAATGAAAGGGCATGGCACAGTAGCCAGTGATGATAGCAATTATAAATAATGGGCATGGCATGGTAGCCAGTGATGATAGCAATTATAAATGAATGGGCATGGCACAGTAGCCAGTGATGATAGCAATTATAAAAGATGGGCATGGCACGGTAGCCAGCAATGATAGCAATTATAAACAAATGGGCATGTCACGGTAGCAAGCAAAGATAGCAATTATAAAAGAATGGGCATAGCACGGTAACCAGTGATGGTAGCAATTATAAATGATTCGGGCACAGTAGCCAGTGATGATAGCAATAATAAATGATGCGTGTGGCATGGTAGTCAGTGATGATAACAATTGTAAATGATGGGCATGGCACGGTAGCCAGTGATGATAGAAATTATAAATGATGAGAATAGCACGGTAGCCAGTGATGATAGCAATTAAAAAAGATGGGCATGACATAGTAACCAGTGATGATAGCAATTATAAATGAATGGGCATGGCACTGTTGCCAGTGATGATAGCAATTATAAATGAATGAGCATGACTCAGAAGCCAGTGATGATAGCAATTATAAAAAGATGGGCATGGCATAGTAACCAGTGATGATAGCAATTATAAATGAATGGGCATGGCAAGGTTGCCAGTGATGATAGCAATTATAAATGAATGAGCATGGCACAGTAGCCAGTGAAGATAGCAATTACAAATGATGGGAATGGCACGGAAGCCAGTGACGATAGCAATTATAAGTGATGGGCATGGCACGGTAGCCAGAGATGATAGCAATGATAAATGAATGGGCATGGCAAGGAAGCCAGTGATGACAGCACTTATAAATGAATGGGCAAGGCATGCTAGCCAGTGATGATAGCAATTATTACTGATGGGAATGCCACGGTAGCCAGTGATGAAAGCAATTATAAAGGATGTGCACAGCACGGTAGCCAGTGATGATAGCAATTATAAATGATGGGAGTCGCATGGTAGCCAGTGATGATAGCAATTATAAATGAAGGCATGGCACGGTAGCCAGTGATGACAACAATTATAAATGAATGGGCGTGGCACAGTAGCCAGTGATGAAAGCAATTATAAAGGATGTGCACAGCACGGTAGCCAGTGATGATAGCAATTATAAATGATGGGAGTCGCATGGTAGCCAGTGATGATAGCAATTATAAATGAAGGGATGGCACGGTAGCCTGTGATGATAGCAATTATAAATGAATGGGCATGGCACGGTAGCAAGTGATGATAGCAATTATAAATGAATGGGCATGGCACAGTAGCTAGTGATGATAGCAATTACAAATGATGGAATGGCACCAGCCAGTGGATGATAGCAATTATAAGTGATGGGCATGGTACGGTAGCCAGAGAAGATAGCAATGATAAATGAATGAGAATGGCAAGGAAGCCAGTGATGATAGCACTTATAAATGAATGGGCATTGCATGGTGCCAGTGATGAGAGCAATTATTAATGATGGGAATGCCATGGTAGCCAGTGATGATAACAATTATAAATGAATGGGTGTGGCACAGTAGCCAGTGATGAAAGCAGTAATAAAGATGTGCACAGCATGGTAGACAGTGATGATAGCAATTATAAATGATGGGAGTTGCATGGTAGCTAGTGATGATAACAATTATAAATGAATGGGCGTGGCACAGTAGCCAGTGATGAAAGCAATTATAAATGAATGGACAAGGCATGGTAGCCAGTGATGATAGCAATTATAAATGATGGGCATGGCATGGAAGCCAGCGATGATAGCAATTATAAATAATAGGCATGACACAGTAGCAGTGATGATAGCAATTATAAATGAATGGACAAGGCATGGTAGCCAGTGATGATTGCAATTATAAATGATGGGCATGGCATGGAAGCCAGCTATGATAGCAATTATAAATGAATGGGCATGGCACGGAAGCCAGTGATGAAAGCAATTATAAATGAATGGACAAGGCATGGTAGCCAGTGATGATTGCAATTATAAATGATGGGCATGGCATGGTAGCCAGCTATGATAGCAATTATAAATGAATGGGCATGGCACGGAAGCCAGTGATGACAGCAATTATTAGTGATGGGAATGCCACGGTAGCCAGTGATGATAGCAATTATAAATGAATGGGCATGGCACGGTAGCCAGTGATGATAACAATTACAAATGATGGGAATGGCACCGAAGTCAGTGATGATAGCAATTATAAGTGATGCGCATGGCACGGTAGCCAGAGATGATAGCAATGATAAATGAATGAACATGGCAAAGAAGCCAGTGATGATAGCACTTATAAATGAATGGGCATTGCACGGTAGCCAGTGATGACAGCAATTATTAATGATGGGAATGCCATGGTAGCCAGTGATGATAACAATTATAAATGAATGGGTGTGGCACGCTAGCCAGTGATGAAAGCAATTATAAAGATGTGCACAGCATGGTAGCCAGTGATGATAGCAATTATAAATGATGGGAGTTGCATGGTAGCCAGTGATGATAGCAATTATAAATGAATGGGCGTAGCCCAGTAGCCAGTGATGATAGCAATTATAAATGAATGGGCAAGGCATGGTAGCCAGTGATGATAGCAATTATAAATGATGGGCATGGCATGGAAGCCATCGATGATAGCAATTATAAATAATAGGCATGACACAGTAGCAGTGATGATAGCAATTATAAATGATGGGCATGGCACGGTAGCCAGCTATGATAGCAATTAAAAATGATGGGCATGGCACGGAAGCCAGTGATGATAGCAATTATTAGTGATGGGAATGCCACGGTAGCCAGTGATGATAACAATTATAAATGAATGGGCGTGGCATGGTAGCCAGTGTTGAAAGCAATTATAAATGAATGGGCAACGCACGGAAGCCAGTGATGATAGAAATTATAAATGATGGGCATGGCATGTTAGCCAGCGATGGTAGCAATTATAAATGAAAGGAATGGCATGGTAGCAGTGATGAGAGCAATTATAAATGATGGGCATGGCACGGTAGCCAATGATGAAAGGAATTATAAATGATGTGCATGGCATGGTAGCCAGCGATGACAGCAATTATAAAAAATGGGCATGACATGGTATCAGTGATGATAGCAATTATAAATGATGGGCACGGCACGGTAGCCAGTGATGATAGCAATTACAAATGATGGGGATGGTACTGAAGCCAGTGATGATAGCAATTATAAATGATGGGCATGGCAAGGTAGCCAGCTATATTAGCAATTATAAATGAATGGGCATGGCACGGTAGCCAGTGATGATAGCAATCACAAATGATGGAGATGGTACGGAAGCCAGTGATGATAGCAATTATAAATGATAGGCATGGCATGGTAGCCAGCTATGATAGCAATTATAAATGAATGATCATGGCACGGTAGCCAATGATGATAGCAATTTTAAATGATGGGCATGGCACGATAGCTAGCGATGATAGCAATTATAAATGATAGGTATGGTATGGTAGCCAGTGATGATAGCAATTATAAATGATGGGCATGGCAAGGTAGCAGTGATGATAGCAATTATAAATAATGGCCATGGCATGGCAGCCAGCGATGATAGCAATTATAAATGAAAGGGCATGGCACGGTAGCCAGTGATGACAGCAATTATAAATAATGGGCATGACATGGTAGCAATGATGATAGCAATTATAAATGATGGCCATGGCGCATAGCCAGCGATGACAGTAATTATAAATGATGGGCATGGCATGGTAGCCAGAGATGATAGCAACTTTAAATGATGGGCATTGCAATGATGCCAGTGAAGATAGCAATTATAAATGATGGGCATGGCACGTAGCCAGCTATGATAGCAATTATAAATAAATGGGCATGGCATGGTAGCCAGTGATGAATAGCAATTATAAATGATGGGCATGGCACGGTAGCCAGCGATGATAGCAATTATAAATGATGGGCATGGCATGGTAGCCAGTGATGATAGCAATTATAAATAATGGGCATGGCAAGGTAGCCAGTGATGATAGCAATTATAAATGAATGGGCATGGCACAGTAGCCAGTGATGATAGCAATTATAAAAGATGGGCATGGCACGGTAGCCAGCAATGAAAGCAATTATAAACAAATGGGCATGGTACGGTAGCAAGCAAAGATAGCAATTATAAAAGAATGGGCATAGCAATTGCAACCAGTGATGGTAGCAATTATAAATGATGTCGCACGGTAGCCAGTGATGATAGCAATAATAAATGATGGGCATGGTATGGTAGTCAGTGATGATAACAATTGTAAATGATGGGTATGGCACGGTAGCCAGTGATGATAGCAATTATAAATGATGGGCATGAGTATAAGCCAGTGATGATAGCAATTATAAAATGATGGGCATGGCATAGTAACCAGTGATGATAGCAATTATAAATGATAATGGCATGGCACAGTAGCCAGTGATGATAGCAATTATAAATGATGGGAATGGCACGGAAGCCAGTGATGATAGCAATTATAAGTGATGGGCATGCACGGTAGCCAGTGATGATGGCAATTATAAAGATGGGCATGCAAGTGCAGCCAGTGATGATATAGCAATTATAAATGAATGGGCATGGCATGGTAGCCAGTGATGATAGCAATTATTACTGATGGAATGCCATGCTGGTGATGACAACAATTATAAATGAATGGGCTGGCACAGTAGCCAGTGATGAAAGCAATTATAAGGGATGTGCATAGCACCGGTAGCCAGTGATGATAGCAATTATAAATGATTGGCAGAGTAGCCAGTGATGATAGCAATTATAAATGATGCGTGTGCAATGGTAGCCAGTGATGACAACAATTATAAATGAATGGGCGGCATAGCAGCCAGTGATGAAACGTAATTATAAAGGATGTGCACAGCACGGTAGCCAGTGATGATAGCAATTATAAATGATGGGGAGTCGCATGGAGCCAGTGATGTAGCAGATTATAAATGACTGGATGGCACGGTAGCCTGTGATGATAGCAATTATAAATGAATGGCATGGCACGTAGCAAGTGATGATAGCAATTATACGAATGGGATGGTACAGTAGCTAGTGATGATAGCAATTAAATGATGGGAATGGCACCGGTCAGTGATGATAGCAATTCTGTGATGGGCATGGCACGGTAGCCAGAGAAGATAGCAATGATAAACGAATGAGAATGGCAAGGAAGCAGTGATGATGTACTTATAAATGAATGGCATTGCATGGCAGCCAGTGATGAAGCAGTTATTAATGGTGGGATGCTATGGTGACGGTGGTGATGGCAATATAAATTACTGGTTGTCTGTGCCAGTGAGAAAGCAGTAATAAAGGTGTGCAGCATGGTGGCCAGTGATATGATTATAAATGCTGGGAGTTGTATGGTGGTAGTGATGATAACAATTATAAATGGATGGGCGTACTTTGTGGCAGTGGTGAAAGCAATTGTAAATGAATGGACAAAGTAGCCAGTGATGATAGCAGTATAAATGAGGGTATGGCATGGAAGCCAGCGATGATAGTATTATAAATATTGGGCGTGACACAGTAGCAGTGATGATAGATTATAAATGAATGGACAGGCATGGTGGCCAGTGATGATTGCAATTATAAATGATGGCATGGCTGGAAGCCAGCTATGATAGCAATTATAAAATGGGCATGTACTGGAAGCCGGTGATGAAGCAATTATAATGAATGGACAAGGCATGTGGCCAGTGATGATTGTAATTATAAATGATGGGCATGTACAGGCAGTGATGTGAAAGCAATTATAAATGAATGGACAGGCATGTAGCCAGTGATGATTGCAATTATAAATGATGGGCATGGTATGAGCCAGCTGTGATAGCAGTTCTCGTGAATGGGCATGGCACGAAGCCAGTGAAAGCAATTATAAATGAATGGACAAGGCATGGTGGCAGTGAGTTGCAATTATAAATGATGGGCATGGCATGGTGCCAGCTGTGATAGTACTTATAAATGAATGGGCATGGTACGGAAGCCAGTGATGACAGCAATTAGTGATGGAATGTACGTTGGCCAGTGATGATGTAATTACAATGAATGGTCGTATGGTAGCTGTGATGAAAGCAATATAAATGATGGAGTTGCATGCAGCTTGTGTTGATAGCAATTATAAATGAATGGCAACCACGGAAGCCAGTGATGATGAAATTATAAATGATGGGTGTGTTAGAATGGTAGCAGTATAAATGAAAGGGCGTGGCACAGTGGCCAGTGATGATAGCAATTATAAATAATGGCGTGGCATGGTCAGTGTTGATAGCAATTATAAATGAATGGCACAGTAGCCAGTGATGATAGCAGTTTAAAAGATGGGCGTGGCACGTGGCCAGCAATGATAGCAATTATAAACAAATGGCATGTACGGTGGCAAGTAAAGATAGCAATTATAAAAGAATGGCATATCATGGTAACGAGTGATGGTAGTAATTATAAATGATTGGCACAGCCAGTGATGATAGTAATAATAAATGATGCGTGTGGTATGGTAGTCAGTGATGATAACAATTAAGATGGCATGCCGTGTATTGATGATGAAATTATAAAGAGAGAATAGCACGGTAGCCAGTGAGATAGCAACAAAAGATGGGCATGACATAGTAACCTGTGATGATAGCAATTATAAATGAACATGGCACTGTTGCCAGTGATGATAGCAATTGTAAATGAATGAGCATGACTCAGAAGCCAGTGATGATAGCAATTATAAAGATGGGTGTAACTAGTGATGATAGTAATTATAATGAATGGCATGGCAAGGTTGCCAGTGATGATAGCAATTATAAATGAATGGCATGGCACAGTAGCCAGTGAAGATAGCAATTACAAATGATGGGAATGGCGGCGTCAGTGATCATAGCGTTATTATAAGTGATGGCATGGACGGTGCCTGAGATGATAGCAATGATAAATGAATGGGCATGGCAAGGAAGCCAGTGATGACAGCACTTATAATGAATGGGCGGCGTGCTAGCCAGTGATGTTACAATTATTACTGATGGGAATGCCACGGTAGCCAGTGATGAAAGCAATTATAAATGATGCACAGCACGTGGCCAGTGATGATGGCAATTATAGATGATGGAGTGGATGGTGGCCAGTGATGATAGCGATTATAGAAGGCATGGCATGGCAGTGATGACAACAATTATAATGAATGGGCGTGGCACAGGCAGTGATGGAAGCAATTATAGGGATGTGCTGGCATGGTGGCCGTGATGTGATTATATATGTGGTGTGGTGCGGTGGCCAGTGATGATGGTATTATAATGGAGGCGTGGCTGCCAGTGATGACAACAATTATAAATGAATGGGCGTAGCTGTGATGATGAAATTATAAGGATGTGTACATACGTGGCAGTGATGATGGCAATTATAAATGATGGGGTCGATGGTAGCCAGTGATGTGATTATAAATGAAGGGACACTGTGGCCTGTGATGATAGCAAATTATATAGATGGGCGTGGCGGTGGCAAGTGATGATAGCAATTATAAATGAATTGGCGTGCACAGTAGCTATGATATGCAATTACAATGATACTGGTTTTGAAGCCAGTGATGATAGCAATTATATGTGATGGGCATGTACGGTAGCCCGAGAAGATAGCATGATAAATGTAGAGAATGGCAATAGTTGGTGATGATACTCTTATAAATGAATGGGCGTGTATGGTGCCAGTGATGAAGACTATTATTGATGGAATGGCATGGTATTGATGATGATAACATTATAAATGACTGGTGTGGCAGTGGCCAGTATTTGAAAGCAGTAATAAAGATGTGCACAGCATGGTGGCTAGTGATGATAGATTATAAATGATGGGGTTGTATGTACTAGTGATGGTAACATTTATAAATGAATGGGCTTGGCACGGTAGCCAGTGATGAAACAATTATAAATGGATGGACAATGCTGGCCAGTGGTGATAGCAATTATAATGATGGGTATGGTATGGAAGCCAGCGATGATAGTAATTATAAATAATGGGCATGATACAGTGGCAGTGATGATGTGATTATAAATGAATGGACAAGGCATGGTAGCCAGTGATGATTGCAATTATAAATGATGGGCATGGTATGGGAAGCCCTGAGTGGCAATTATAAATGAATGGGCATGGCAGGAAGCCAGTAAGCAATTATAAATGAATGGACAAGGCATGGTGTAGTGATGATTGCAATTATAAATGGGCATGGCATGGTAGCCACTGTGATCGCAATTATAATGAATGGGCAGCGGCACTGAAGCCATTATTAATTGATGGGAATGCCACGGTGGCCAGTGATGATATCAATTATAATGAATGTTGGGTATGGTAGCCATGATGAAAGCAATTATAAATGATGGGGTTGCATGGCCAGTGATATGATTATAAATGGATGGGCAGCGACGGAGGCCAGTGATGATAGAAATATAAATGATGGTATGGCGTGTTGTGCCAGCAATGGTATTATTTATAAATGAAAGGGTATGGCACAGTAGCTAGTGATGATAGCAATTATAACTGTGGGTATGGCATGGTAGCCAGTGGTGATGGCAATTATAAATGAATGGCATGGCACAGTGGCTGTGATGATAGAATTATAAAGATGGCATGGTACTGTAGCCAGCAATGATAGCAATTATAAACAAATGGGCATGGCATTGGTAGCAAGCAAAGATAGCAATTGTAAAGAATGGGTATATGCGGTAACCAGTGATGGTAGCAATTATAAATGATTCGGCACAGTGTGATGATGATGTAATAATAAATGATCGGTGGCATGGTAGTCAGTGATGACAATTGTAAATGATGGGCATGGCCAGTGATGATAGATATATAAATGATGAGAATACACGGTGTCGGTGGTGGTAGCAATTAAAAGCCCTCTATCTATCCTCTCGCTCTCTCCATCTATCACTGTCCCCTCCTCTACCTCTAGCACTCTACTCGCATCTTCCTCTATCTACTCACTCTCCCTCTCCCCCTCCCATCTATTACTCTGTCCATCTCCCTTCATCTATCCTCTCTCCCTCCCTCCATATACCACTCTTCCATTCAGTCTATCTTTCTATCACTTTCTCCTCTCCCCCCTCCTCCATCCTATCCTCTCTCCTCCTCCCTCTCTCCATCTAACTATCACTCTCCCCCTCTCCCTCCCCTCCTCTATCACTCTCTCATCATCACTCTCCTCCCTATCACTCTCTCCTCCTTATCTATCCTCTCCCCTCCCTCTATCCTTTTCCTCCTCCTCTCTCCATCCTCTCTCCCCAATCCAGTCCTAGCAAAACCAACAATATTGCCTTTCGTCAATTTGCAGAGGCTGGGTGGTAACGTTCTTCTGTACAAATCATTAGCTGAAGGAAAGAGATGATAATACCACGGTACAAATTATTAGAATTCAATAGCTGCATGAGGTAGGTGATACTACCCCTGTACATATCATTAACTGAAGGAGGGAGGTACTTAAAACCTTGTACAATTGATTACCTGAAGGAGAGCAGAGATAATTTCTCTTTACAAATCTTTAACTGAAGGAGTGACAAGATAATGACCCTTTATAAATCACTAGCTTAAGGTGGAATGTGAAAATGTCCCTGTACAAATCATTAGTTGAAGCAGGGAGGTGATAATGCCCATCTACAAATCATTAACTGAAGGAAGTACAGAATAATGCCTCAGGACAGATGTCTGTCTGAAGGAATGAGCTGATAATACCCATGTGCAAATCATTAGCAGAAGGAGGGAGGTGATAATGCCCCTCTACAGATCATTGGCAGAATGGGGGATGTAATAATGCCCCTGTTCAAATATCTAGCTGAAGGAGGGAGGTGATAATGCCCCTTTACAATTCACTAGCTGAAGCAGGGAGGAGATAATGCCCCTGTACAAATCAAAAGTTGAAGGGAAGAGGTGATAATGCCCCTGTACAAATCATTAGCTGAAGGATGGAGGTGACAATGAGCCAGTAGAAATCCTTAACTGAAGGAGGGAGGTAATAGTGTCCCTTTAAAAATCACTAGCTGAAGTAGGGAGGTGATAATGTGACTGTACAAATCACTAGCTGAAGGGAGGAGGTAATAATGCCCCAGTACAAATCCTTAGCTGAAGTACAGAGGTGACAATGTCCATCTATAAATCACTAGCTGAAGGGAGGAGGTAATAATGCCATAGTACAAATCATTAGCTGAAGCAGGAAGGGGATAATGCTCAAGAACAAATCACTAGCTAAAGGAGTGAAGAGGTTATACTTCTATACAAATGATGAGATGAAGGACGGAGGTGACAAGAACCCTGTAGAAATCATTGGTTGAAAGATGGAGGTGATAATGCACCAGTACATATCAGTAGCTGAAAGATGGAGGTGATAATGCCCCTGTACAGATACATAGCTGAAGGAGGGAGGTAGTAAAGAAACAGTACAAATTGCTAGCTAATGGAGAGAGGTCATAATGCCACTGTACAAATCATTAGCTGAAGGTGGAAGATGAGAATGGCCCTGTAAAAGTCATTAGCTGAAGGAGAGAGGTGATAATGCCCCAGTACAAATCATTAGCTGAAGGAGGGAGGTGATAATGCCCCAGTATAACTCATTAGAAGAAGCAGGGCGATGATAATGCCCTAGTACATGTCATTAGCTGAAGGAGGGAGGTGATAATGCCACATTAGAAACCGTTACCTGATGGAGAGAGGTGATAATGCACCATAGAGATCACTAGCTGTGGAGGCAGGTGTAATGAACCATTAAAAATCACTAGATGAAGGAAGGAGGTAATAATTCCCCAGTACAAATCATTAGCTGAAGCAGTGAGGTGATAACACCCCAGTACAAATCACTAACTGAAGGGATTATTTGTTAATAGCCCTGTAGAAATTATTAGTTGACGGAGAGAAGCGATAATGCCCTGCACAAATTAAGAGCTGAAGGACGGAGACTATAATACCCCTGTACAAATCACTAGGTGAAGGAGGAAGGTGATAATGAGCATGTAGAAACCACTTGCTGAAGGGAGGAGGTAATAATGCCCCTGTAGAAATCGATAGGTGAAGGAGGGAGATGATAATGCCCCTGTAGAAATCAATAGGTGAAGGAGGGAGGTGATAATGCCCCTGTAGAAATTGATAGGTGAAGCAGGGAGGTGATAATGCCCCTGTAGAAATCGATAGGTGAAGGAGGGAGGTGATAATGCCCCTGTAGAAATCGATAGGTGAAGCAGGGAGGTGATAATGCCCCTGTAGAAATCGATAGGTGAAGCAGGGAGGTGATAATGCCCCCGTAGAAATCGATAGGTGAAACAGGGAGGTGATAATGCCCCTGTAGAAACTGATAGGTGAAGCAGGGAGGTGATAATGCCCCTATTAAAATCACTAGGTGAAGGAGGGAGGTGATAATGCCAGAGTACAAATCATTAGCTGAAACAGGGAGGTTTTAATGCCACAGTTCAAATCAGTATCTGAAAAGGGAGGAGATAATGCCCCAGTACAAATCCTTAGCTGAAGGACAGAGGTGACAATGTCCATGTATAAATCATTAGCTGCAGGACGGAGGTGATAATGCCCAAGTGCAAATCATTAGCAGAAGGAGGAAGGTGATAATGCCCCTACACAGATCAATAGCTGAAGGAAAGAGCTGATAATGCCTCTGTAAAAATTAATAGCTGACTGAGGGAGGTGATAATGTGCCTATACAAATCACTAGCTAAAGGAGGGAGGTGATAATACCCCTGTACAAATTATTAGTTTAGGAAGGGAGATGATAATACCACTTTCCAATTCATGAGCTGAAGCTGGGAGGTGATAATACCCCAGTAGAAATCAGTAGCTGAAGGATGGGGGTTATAAAGCCCCTGTGCAAATCATTAGCTAAAGGACAGAGGTGACAATGGCCCTGTACAAATCATTAGCTGAAGAAGGGAGGTGATAATGCCTCAATACACATCATTAGCTGATGCAGAGAAGTGATAATGCCCCAGTAAAAATTACTACCTGAAGAAGGGAAGTGGTAATGCCCCTGTACCAATCACTAGAGAAAAGAAGGAGGTGATAATATCTGACTGCAAATCATTAATTGAAGGAGGTAAGTTATAATATCCCTCTATAAACCATTAGCTGAAGGAGAGAGGTGATCATGCCCCAGTACAAATCATTAGCTGAAGTAGGGAGGTGATAATGCCATTGTACACATTTCTAGCTGAAGGTGGAAAGTGATACTGTCCCTCTACAACTCTTTAGCTGAAGGAAAAAGGTTACAATAAATCTGTACAGATCAATAGCTGAAGGAGGGAGGTGATAATGCCCCTGTCCAAATCGCTACATAATGGAGGAAGGTCATAAGGCCCCTGTACAAATCAATAGCTGTAGAAGGGAAATGATTATGTGACTGTATAAATCATTAGCTGAAGGATGGATGTGAAAATGTCCAAGTCATTAGCTGAAGAAGGGAAGTGATAATGCCACAGTACAAATTGATACCTGATGCAGGGAGGTGCCCCTCTACAGATCACTAGCTGTTGGAGGCAGGTGATAATGCCCCCACCCAAATCATGAGCTGAAGGAGGGAGGGGATAATACCCATGTACAAATTATTAGCTGAAGGGGGGAGGTGATAATTCTCTTGCACAAATCATTAGCCAAAGGAGGAAGGTGATAAAGCCCAAGTAAAAATCATTAGCGGAAGGAGAGAGGTGAAAATGCCCCTTTAAAAGCCCTAGCTGAAGGATGCAGAAGATAATGTACCCATACAAATCACTAGTTGAAGGGAGAAGGTAATTATGCCCAAGTACAAATCATTAACTGAAGCAGGTAGGTAACAATGCCCCAGTAGAAATCAGTAGCTGAAAGAGGAAGGTGATAATGCAACTGTTAAAATCACTAGCTGAAGGAGGGAGGTGATAATGTAACTGTATAAATTACTTGCTGCAGGAGGGTGGTAATAATGCCCCAGTACAAATCATAAGCCGAAGCAGGGAGGTGATAAATCCCCTGTACAAATCACTAGCTGAAGGAGGAAGAGATAATACCCTTGTACAAATCATTAGTTTAAGGAGGGAGGTGATAATACCACAGTACAAATCATTAGCTGAAGAAGGGAGGTGATAATACCCTGAAAAAATAAATAGCTGAAAGAGGGGGGTGATAATGCAGCTATACAAATCACTAACTGAAGAAGGGATGTGATTATGCCCCAGCACAAATCATTAGCTGAAAGAAAGAGGAGATAATGCCCAGGTACAAATCATTAGCTGAAGGAGGGAGGTGGTAACGCCACTGTATAAATCATTAGCTGAGGGAGAGAGGTGGTAATGCCACTGTAAAAATCACTAGCTGAAGGAGGAAGGAGACTATACTCTTGTACAAATCATTAATTGAAAGAGGGAGGGAGGTGATAATGCCAGTGTATAAATCATTAGCTGAAAGAGAGTGGTTATCTTGCCCCAATACAAATCATTAGTTGAATGAGGGAGGTGATAATGCTCCTGTACATATCGACAGCTGAAGGAGGGAGAAGATAATGTCCCAGTTCAATTCATTAGCTGAAGCAGAGAGGTGATAATGCCTGAGTGAAAATTACTATCTGAAAGAGGGAGATGGTAATGCCCCTGTACAAATCACTAGATGAAGGAGGGAGGTGATAATGCCCCAGTATAAATCATTACCTAAAAGAGGGAGGTGATAGCTCATGGAGTGAGGTGATAATGCCCCTGTACAAATCATTAGCTGAAGGACGGAGGTGACAATGTCCCTGTATAAATCAGTAGCTGAAGGAAGGAGGTGATTATGCCTCTGTACAAATCGCTAGCTAAAGGAGGAAGGGGAAATATCCCTGTACAAGTCATTAGCAGAAGGAGGACGGTGATGATGTCCCTGTACAACTCATTAGCTGAAGGATGGAGGTGATAATGCCCCTGTACAAATTACTAGATGAAGGAGAGAGGTGATAATACCTCTGTACAAATAATTTGTTAAAGGAGAGAGGTGATAATGCCCCAGTAGAAATCATTAGCTAAAGGAGGGCAGTAATAATACACCAGTATAAATCATTAGCTGAAGGAATTAGGTGACAGTACCTCTGTAGAAATCAAGAGTGAAGGAGGGAAGAGATAATACCCTCATACACATCATTAGTTGAGGACGGGGATGGTAATGCCTCTGTACAAATCATTAATTGAAGGAGGGAGGTGATAATGCTGGTGTAAAGAACAATAGCTGAAGGAAAGAGTTGATGATACCCCTGAACAAATCATTAGCTTAAAGACGGAGGTAGCAATGTCCCTGTGTAGATCATTTGTTGAAGGAGGGAGGTGATAATGCCCCAGTACAAATCATTAGCTAAAGGAGGGAGGTGATAATGAACCAGTACAAATTATTAGCTGAAAGAGGGAGGTGAAAATGCCCTGTGCAAATCACTAGCAGAAGGAATGAGGTGATAATGTCCCTGTACAGATCATTAGCAGAAGGTGGAATGTGATAATGCCCCTGTACAGACCGATAGCTGAAGGAAGGAAGTGATAACGTCACAGAAGAAATCACTGGCTGATGGAGGGAGGTGATACTGCCCTGTACATTCAATAGCTGGAGGATGGAGGTGATAATTCCCAAGAACAAATAAATAGCTGAAAGGGATAGGTGAGAATGTCCCTGTATAAGCCATTAGCTGAAGGAGAAAGGTAATAATGCCCCAGTACAACTCATTAGCTAAAGGCGGGAAGTGATAATGCCACTGTAAAAGTCATTAGCTGAAGGAGGGCAGTGATAATGCCCCTCTATAAATCATTAGCTAAAAGAGGGAGGTGGTAATACCCCAGTACAAATTATCAGCTGAAGGAGGGAGGTGATAATACCCCAGTACAAATCACTAGTTGAAGGAGGGAGGAGATAATACCCCTGTACAAATCAATAGTTGAAGGAGGCAAGTGATAATGCCCCAGTACAGATTGATAGCTGAAGTAGGGAGGTGATAATGTCATAGTACAGATCGTTACCTGAGGGAGTGAGGTGATAATGCCCCTGTACAAATCATTAGTTGAAGGAGGGAAGTGATAATGCCCCAGTACAAATCACTACATGAAGGCGTTAAGGGATAATACCGATGCACAAATTATTAGCAGAAGGAGGGAGGTGATAATGCCCCCAAAAAATCACTAGCTGAAGGATGAAGACTTTAATGCAAATGTAATAATGATTGGCTGAAGGAGGGAGTTGATAATGCACTTGTACAAATCATTAGCTGAAGGAGTGAGGTGATAATGTGCCTGTACAAATCACTAGCTGAAGAGAGGAGATGATAATGTCACAGTTCAAATCATTAACTGAAGCAAGGAGGTGATAATGCCCAAGTAAAAATCACTAACTAAAGGAGGGAGGTAGTAATGCCCCTCTTCAAATCACTAGATAAATGAGAGAGGTGATAATACCTCTGTACAAATAATTTGTTGAGGGAGGAAAGTGATAATGCCCCTGTAAAAGTCATTAGCTAAATGAAGGCAGTGATAATGCTTCAGTACAAATCATTAGCTGATGCAGGGAGGTGACAATGCCCCAGCACAAAACATTAGCTGAAAGAGGAAGGTGGGAATGCCCCTGTACAAATCACTAGATTAAAGAGAGAGGTGATAGTACCACTGTACAAATCATTAATTGAAGGAGGGAGGTAATAATGCTCCTGTACAGAATGATACCTGAAGAAAGGAGGTGATAATGCTCTGTACAAATGACTAGCTGAAGGATGAGGTGATAATATCCCAGTACAAATCATTAGCTGAAGGAGGGAGGTGATAATGCCCCAGTACAGACCGATAGTTGAAGAGTGGAGGTTATAAAGCCACAGTTCAAATCGCTATCTGAAGAAGAGAGGGGGAAATTCCCTTATACAGATGACTAGTTGATGGCGGGAGATAATAATGCCCCAGTACAAATCACTAGCTGAAGGAGTGACTTAAAAATTCCCAAGTACAAATCATTAGCTGACACAGGGAGATGATTATGTCCCAGTACAAATCACTAGCTGAAGGAGTTAATGGATAATATCCCTGTACAAAGTATTAGTTGAAAGGTGGAGACAATAATGCCTCTATACAAATCACTAGCTGTAGAAGGGAGGTGATAATGCCCTTGTACAAATCATTAGCTGAAGGAGGGAGGGGATAATGCCCCAGTAAAAATCATTAGCAGAAGGAAGGAGGTGGTAATGCCCCTGTACAAGTCACTAGATGAAGGTGGGATGTGATTATACCCCATGTACAAATCATTAGCTGAATGAGGGAGGTGATAATGCCCAAGTACAAGTCATTAGCTTAAGGAGGGAAGTAATAATACCCCAGAACAAATCAATAGCTGAAGGACTGCAGTGATAATACTCCAGTACAAATCACTAGTTGAAGGAGGGAGGAGATAATACCCCAGTACAAATCATTAGTTGAAGGCGGGATGTAATAATGCCCAAGTACAAATCATTAGCTAAAGGAGGGATGTGATATTACCCCAGTACAAATCACTAGCTGAAGGAGGGAGATGATAGCTGATGGAGTGAGGTGATAATGCTCCTGTACAAATCAATAGCTGAAGGACGGAGGTGACAATGTCCCTGTATAAATCATTAGCTAAAGAAGGGATGTGATAATACCCCTTTACAATTCACTTGCTAAAGAAGGGAGGTGATAATGCACCAGTTCAAATAATTAGCTGAAGGAGGGAAATCATAATGCCCCAGTACAAATCATTAGCTGAAGGAGGGAGGTGATAATGCCCCTGAAAAAATCATTAGCTGATTAAGGGAGGTGATAATGTACCTGTACAAATTACTAGCTGAAGGAGAGAGGTGATAATGCCCCCCGTACAAACCATTAGCTTAAGGAGTAAGGCAATAATGCCTCTGTTCAAATTATTTGCTAAGGAAAGGAAATGATAATACCCCTTTAGAATTCACTAGCTGAAGGAGTGAGGTGATAATGCCTCTGTTCATATTATTAGGTAAGGAAGGAAGATGATAATACCACTTTACAATTCACTAGCTGAAGTAGGGAAGGGATAATGCCCAAGTGCAAATCATTAGCTAAAGGAGAGAGGTGATAAAGCCCCTGTAGATATCGATTGCTGAAGGAAGGAGGCAGTAATGCCCCCGTTGAAATCATTAGCTAAAGGATGGCTGTGATAATGCCCCAGTACAAATCATTAGCTGAAGCTGGGAGGTGATAATGACCCTGTATAGATCGATATCTTAAGGAAGGAGGTGATAATGCCCCAGCACAAATCATTAGCTGAAGGAGGGAGGAGATAATACCCCTGTACAAATTATTAGTGGAAAGAGGGAGGTGATAATGCCCCTATACAAATCACAACTGCAGGACGGAGGTGACAATTTCCATGTATAAATCATTAGCTGAAGGAGGGACATGAAAATGCCCCAGCACAAATCATTAGCTGAAGGAGGGAGGTGATAATACCCCAGTACAAATTATTAGCTGAAGGAGGGAGATAATAATGCCAATGTACGAATCGCTAGCTGAAGGAGGGAGGTGATAATGTCACTGTGCAAATCATTAGCAGAAGGAGGTAGGTAATAATACCCCTGTACAGATCGATAGCTGAAGGATGGAGGTGATAATGCCACACTACAAATCGCTAGCTGATGGAGGGAGGTGATAATTCCCCTGTACAAATCAATTGCTGAAGGAAGGAGATGAAAATGTCCCTAAACAAGTCATTAGCTGAAGGAGGGTGGTGATAATGCCCCAGTACAAATCATTAGCTGAAGGACGGTGGTGAAAATAACACCTGTACTGATCAATAGTTGAAGATGGGGAAGAGATAATGCCCCAGTACAAATCATTTGCTGAATGAGGGAGGTGATAATTTCCCTGCACAGATCATTAGCTGAAGAAAGGAGATGATAATGCCACAGTAGAAATCACTAGCTGATGGAAGGAGATGACAATCTCCCTGTTAAATCAATAGCTGAAGGAAGGAGGTGATAATATTCTGTACAAATCATTAGCAGAAGGAGGAAGGTAATAATGCCCCTGTACAGATCAATAGCAGAAGGATGGAGGTTATAATACCACAGTACAAATCAATAGCTGAAGGAGGGAGGTGATAATTCCACAGTACAAATTGCTACCAGATGAAGAGAGGTGACAATTCCCCCTGTACAGATCACTAGCTGATGGAAGGAAATAATAATGCATCAGTACAAATCACTAGCTGAAGAAGTGAGGTAATAATTCCCCAGTACAAATCATTAGCTGAAGCAGGGAGATGATAATGCCCCAGTTCAAATCACTAGCTGAAGGAGTTAGGGGATAATATCCCTGAACAAATTATTAGCTGAAGGTTGGAGACAATAAAGCCCTTCTATAAATCACTTGCTGAAGGACGGAGACAATAATGCCCCTGTACAAATCACTAACTGAATAATGGAGGTGATAATGCCCATGTACAAATCATTAGCTGCTGGAGGGAGGTGATAATGCCCTTTAAAAATCTTTAGTGAAAGAGGGAGGTGATAAAGAGCCTTTACAAATCACTAGTTGAAGGATGGAGGTGATAATACCCCTCTACAAATGACTATCCAAAGGAAAGTGGTGGTAATGCCCCAGTAGAAATAAATAGCTGAAAAAGGAAGGTGATAATGCCCCTATTAAGATCACTAGGTGAAGGAGGGAGGTGATAATTTGCCTTTACAAATCACAAGCTGACGTTATGACATAATAATTCCCCAATTCAAATCATTAGCTGAAACAGGGACGTGATAATGCCCAGTACAAATCACTAGCAGAAGTAGGGAGGTGATAATCCCCCTGTAAAAATCAGTAGCTATAGGTGGAAGATAATAATACCACTCTACAAACCATTAGTTGAAGGAGGAAGGGAGGTGACAATGCCTCAGAAAAAATCATTAGCTGAAGAAGGGGGCTGATAATACCACTGTACTAATAAAAAGCTGAAAGAGTGATGAGATAATGCCCATGTACAAATCACTAGCTGAAGAAGGGAGGTGATTATGCCCCTGTAAAAATCATTAGCTGAAGGAGTGAGGTGATAATAGCTCTGTTCAAATTATTAGCTAAAGAAGGGAGGTGATAAAGCCCCTGTAGAGATCGATAGCTGAAGGAAGGAAGGAATAATGCCCCTGTACACATCATTAGATAAAGGACAGAGGTGACAATGCCCCAGAACAAATCATTAACTAAAGGAGGGCGGTGATAATGCCCCAGTACAAATCCTTAGCTGAAAGAGGGAGGTGATAATGCCCTTGTACTTATCGCTAGCTGAAGGAGGGAGGGGGTAATTACCCAGTAAAAACCATTAGCAGAAGGAAGGAGGTAATAATGCCCCTGTACAAATAATTAATTGAAGGAGCGAGGTGATAATGCCCCTATACAATTCACTAGCTGAAGGAAGGAGGCAATGATGCCCTATAGAAATCATTAGCTTAAAGATGGAGGTGGCAATGTCCGGGTATAAATCATTTGCTGAAGGAGGGAGGAGATAATGCCCCAGTACAAATCATTAGCTAAAGGATGGAGGTGATAATGAACCAGTACAAATTATTAGCTGAAGGATGGAGGTGAAAATGCCCCTCTACACATCGCTAGCAGAAGGAATGAGGTGATAATGTCCCCGTACAAATCATTAGCAGAAGGTGGAATGTGATAATGCCCCTGTACAGATCGATAGCTGAAGAAAGGAAGTGATAACGCCACAGAAGAAATCGCTGGCTGATGGAGGGAGGTGATACTGCCCTGTACATTCAATTGCTGGAGGATGGAGGTGATAATTCCCCAGAACAAATAAATAACTGAAAGGGATAAGTGAGAATGTCCCTGTATAAGTCATTAGCTGAAGTAGAAAGGTGATAATTCCCTAGTACAAATCATTAGCTAAAGGTGGGAGGTGATAATTCCATTGTAAAAATCATTAGCTGAAGGAGGGCAGTGATAATGCCCCTGTATGAATCATTAGCTAAAGGAGGGAGGTGGTAATATCCCAGTACAAAATATCAGCTGAAGGAGGGAGGTGATAATACCCCAGTACAAATCACTAGTTGAAGGAGGGAGGAGATAATACCCATGTACAAATCATTTGTTGAAGGAGGCAAGTGATAATGCCCCAGTACACATTGATAGCTGAAGTAGGGAGGTGATAATGTCATAGTACAGATCGCTACCTGAGGGAGTGAGATGATAATGCCACTGTACAAATCCTTAGTTGAAGGAGGGAGGTGATAACACCCCAGTACAAATCACTAGATGAAGGAGTTAGGAGATAATACCGATGTACAAATTATTAGCTGAAGAAGGGAGGTGATAATGCCCCTATAAAAATCACTAGCTGAAGAATGGAGACTTTAATGGAAATGTAAAAATGATTAGCTGAAGGAGGTAGTTGATAATGCACTAGTTCAAATCATTAGCTGAAAGAGTGACGTGATAATATGCCTGTATAAATCACTAGCTGAAGGGAGGAGGTAATAGTGTCCCTGTACAAATCATAAGCTGAAGCTAAGGAGATGATAATGCCCAAGTAAAAATCACTAACTGAAGAAGGGAGGTAGTAATGCCTCTCTATAAATCATTAGATGAAGGAGGGAGGTGATACTACCACTGTAGAAATAATTAGTTGAAGGAGGGAAGTGATAATGCCCCTGTACAAATCATTAGCTAAATGAGGGCAGTGATAATGCCTCAGTACAAATCATTTGCTGATGCAGGAAGGTGACAATGCCCCAGCACAAAACACTAGCTGAAGGAGGAAGGTGGTAATGCCCCTGTACAAATCACTAGATGAA
Source organism: Neoceratodus forsteri (assembly GCA_016271365.2). Lineage (NCBI taxonomy): Eukaryota > Metazoa > Chordata > Ceratodontiformes > Ceratodontidae > Neoceratodus > Neoceratodus forsteri. Next base: position 4,254,095 of record CM057449.1, on the reverse strand, counting down.
GGAGAGAGGTGATAGTACCACTGTATGAATCATTAATTGAAGGAGGGAGGTGATCATGCCCCTGTACAGATCAATAGCTGAAGGAGGGAGGTGATAATGATATAGTACAAATCACTAGCTGATGGAAAGAGGTGATAAAGCCAGAATAAAAATCACTGGCTCAATGAGGGAGGTGATTAGGCCCATGTTCAAAACATTAGTTGAAGGAGGGAGGTGATTATAGCTCTGTACAAATCATTAGCTGAAGGAGTGAGGTGATAATGTCTCTAATCAAATCATTAGCTGATGGAGGGATGTGACAATGCCCCTGTAAAAATCAATAACTGAAGGAGGAAGGAGACAATGTGCCTGTACATATCTCTATCTGAAGGAGGAAGGGAGGTAATAATGCCCCATTACAAATCATTTGCTGAGGCAGGGAGGTGACAATACCCCTGTACAAATCACTAGCTGAAGCAGCAAGGGGATAATACACCTGTTCAAATCACTAGTTGAATGAGTGAGGTGATAATTAACCTCTACAAATCATTATCTAAAGGAAGGCCAAGATAATGCCCCTGTTCAAATCATTCCATGAAGTAGTGAGGTGATAATGACCCTGTTCAAATCATTAGCTGAAGGAGGGAGGGATAATGCCCCAGTAGAAATAATTAGCTGAAAGAGGGAGGTGATAATGCCTCTATTAAGATCACTAGCTGAAGGTGGGAGGTGATAATGTGCCTTTACAAATCACTAGATGAAGTAAGGACATAATAAGGCCGCAGTCCAAATTGCTAGCTAAAGCAGGGAAGTGATAATGTCCAAGTGCAAATCACTAGATGAAGTAGGGAGGTGATAATACCCCTCTATAAAAAAAATTAGTTGAAGGAGGGAGGTGATAATGTCCCAGAAAAAATCATTAGCTGAAGAAGGGAGATGACAACACTCCATTACTAATCAATTGCGGAAAAAAGGGAGGTGATAAAGCCCCAGTACAAAGCACTAGCTGAAGGATGGAGGTGATTATGCCACAGTACAAATCATTAGCTGAAGGAGGGAGGTGATAATGCCCCTAAAAAAATCACTAGCAGAAGGAGAGATGTGATAATGTGCTTCTGCAAATCACAAGCTGAAGGAGGGAGGTAATAATGCCACAGTACAAATCATTAGCTGAATCAGGGATGTGATAATTCCCCAGTACAAATCGCTAGTTAAAGCATGGAGGTGATAATACCCCTTACAAATTGTAAGCTTAATTAGGGTGGTGATAATACCGCAGTACAAATCATTAGCTGAAGGACTGAGGTGATTATGCCACTGTATAAATCATTAGCTGATGGAGGGAGCTGATAATGCCCCTGTACATATTCATAGCTGAAGGATGGATGTTATGATACCGCTTCACAAATCATTACCTGAACGAGGCAGTATTTGGTGTCCCAGTACAAATCATTAGCTGAAGAAGGGATGTAATAATGACCCAGTACAAATCATTAGCTGACAGAGGGAGGTGATAATGCCCCAGTAAAAATCACTAGCTGTGGGAGGGGGATGTTATAATTCCCATGTAAAAATCATTAGCTGATGGAGGGAGGTGATAATGTCCCTGTCAATATCACTTGTTGAAGGAGGGACATGATAATACCGCTGTACAAATAATTACCTGAACGAGGGAGGAGATAGTGCCCCTGTACAAATCATTAGCTGACGGAAGGAGGTGATAATACCCCCTTAGAAATATCTAGCTGAACGAGGGAGGAGATAATGTCTCTGTTCAAATCATTAGCTAAAGAAGGGAGGTGATAATACCCCTTTACAATTCACTAGTTGAACTAGGGAGGTGATAATGCCCCAGTTCAAATTATTAGCTAAAGGAGGGAGGTGATAATGCCCCTGAAACAATCATTAGCATATTGAGAGAGGTGATAATGTGCCAGTTCAAATCACTAGCTGAATGCAGGAGGTAATAATGCCCCGGTTCAAATCACTAGCTGAAGGACGGAGGTGATGATGCCCTTGTACAAATGACTAGCTGAAGGAGGGTGATGATTATACCCCTGTACAAGTCATTAGCTGAAGGAGTGAGGTGATAATACATACATTCAAATTATTCGCTAAGGAAGGGAGATGATAATACCCATTGACAATTCACTAGTTGAAATAAGGAGGTGATAATGCCTCAGTAGAGTTCAGTAGCTAAAGAGAGGGGTTATAAAACCCCTGTAGAGATCGATAGCTGAAGAGAGGAGGCGATAATGCCCCTGTACATTTCATTACAAAAGAACAGATTTGACAATGCCCCTGTACAAATCATAAACTGAAGGAGTGAGGTGATAATACCCCAGTAGAAATCATTAGCTGAAGGAGGAGGTGATAATGCCCATTGTAAATTAACAGCAGAAGAGGCTGGATACAATGCCCCAGTACATATCATTAGCTGAAGGAGGGAGGTGATAATGCCCCTGTATAAATCAATAGCTGAAAGAGGGAGGTGATAATGTCCCTGTACAAGTGATTAGCTGAAGGAGGGAGGTGATAATGCCAAAGTACAAATTATTAGCTGAGGGAGGGAGGTAATAATGCCCCAGTACAGATCGATACCAGAAGGAGGGAGGTGATAATTACACAGTATGAATCGCTACCTGATGGAGAGAGGTGACAGTTCACCTGTACAGATCACTAGCTGATCGAGGGAGGTAATAATGCACCAGTACAAATCACTAGCTGAATGAGTCACGTAATAATTCCCCAGTACACATCATTAGCTAAAGCAGGGAGATGATAATGCTCCAGTACAAATCACTAGCTGAAGGAGTTAGGGGATAATATCCCTGTACAAATTATTAGCTGAAGGAGGGAGGCAATAATGCCCCTCTACATATCACTTGCTGAACGATGTAGACAATAATGCCCCAGAACAAAACATTAGCTGAAGGAGGGAGGTGATGATTCCCTTGTACAAATCATTAGCTGCAGGAGGGAGGTGATAATACCCCAGTACAGATCGATAGCTCAAGGATGGAGGTGATAAGTCCTCAGTTCAGATGGCTACCTGATTGAAAGAGGTGACAATTCCCCTGTAAAGATCACTAGCTGATCAAGGGAGGTAATAATGCCCCAGAACAAATCACTAGATGAAGGAGTGAGGTAATAATTCCCCAGTACAAATCACTAGCTGAAGGAGTTAGGGGATTATATCCCTGTAAAAATTATTAGTTGAAGGAGGGAGGAAGTAATGCTCCTCTACAAATCACTTGCTGAAGATGGAGACATTAATGCCCCTGTACAAATCACTAGCTGAAGCGGGCAGGTGATAATGTCCTTGTACAAAACATTAGCTGCAGGAGGAAGGTGATAATGTCTCTGTTCAAATCATTAGCTGACGGAGGGAGGTGACAATGCCCCTGTAAAAATCAATAGCTGAAGGTGGGAGGTAGTAATTCCCCTCTACAAACTATTAGTTGAAGGAGGGAGGTGATAACACCCCAGACAATATCATTAGCTTAAGTAGGGAGGTGATAATACCCCTGTACAAATCACTAGCTGAAAGAAGGTTGTGATAATGCCCCTGTACAAATCACTAGCTGAAGCAGCGAGAGGATAATGCCCCTGTACAAATCATTACTTGAAGTAGTGAGGTGATAATACCCCTGTACAGATCACTAGCTGAAGGAGAGACTTGATAACACCCCTGTACAAATCATTACCTGAAAGAGGGAGAAGATAATACCCCTTTACAATTCACTAGCAGAAGTAGGGAGGTGATATTGCCCCAGTTCATATCACTAGCTGAATGAGGGAGGTGATTATACTCCTGTACAAATCTTCAGCTGTAGGAGTCAGGTGACAATGCCTCTGTTCAAATTATTAGCTCAGTAAGGGAGATGATAATTCTCCTTTACAATTCACTAGCTGAAGTAGGGAGGTGATAATGCCCCAGTGCAAATCATTAGCTAAGGGAGGGAGGTGATAAATATCCTGTAGAGATCGATAGCTGAAGTCAGGATGTGATAATGCCCTAGTACAAATCATTGGCTGAAAGATAGAGGTGATAATGCCGCAGTACAATCGCTAACTGAAGGAGGGAGGTGATAAAGTCCCTATACAAATCATTAGCCAAAGGAAGGAGGTGATAATGCCCCTGTATAGATCGAAACATGAAGGAGGGAGGTGATGATGACACAGTACGAATTGCTGTCTAATGGAGGGATGTGATAATGCCCCAGTACAAATCATTAGCTGAAGGAGGGAGGTGATAATGTCCCTGTACAAGTCGCTAGCTGAAAGAGGCAGGTAATAATGCCCCTGTACAAATCATTAGCTGAAGGATGGAGGTTATAATGCCCCTGTTCAGATTGACAGCTGAAGGAGGGAGGTGATAATGCCACAATACAAATTGTTAGCTGATGGAAAGAGGTGATAATGCTACAGTGAAAATCACTAGCTGAAGGAGGGAGGTGATTAGGCCCATGTACAAAACAATAGCTGAAGGAGAGGGGCTGATTATACACCTGTACAAATCATTAGCTGAAGGAGGGAGGTGATAATGTGCCTGTACAAGTCACCATCTGAAAGAGGGAAGTAATAATGTCCCATTACAAATCAATTGCTGAAGCAGGGAGGTGATAATGCCCCTGTACAAATCACTAGCTGAAGCAGTGAGGGGATAATATCCCTGAACAAATCACTAGTTGAACGGGTGATGTGGTAATACCCCTCTACAAATCAATATCTGAAGGAAGGTGGTGATAACGCCCCTGTACAAATCATTACTTGAAGTAGTGAGGTGATAATACCCCTGTACGTATAACTGGCAGAAGGAGGGAGGGAAGTGATAATGCCCCTGTACAAATCATTACTTCAAGTAGTGAGGTGATAATGCCCCTGTACGTATAACTGGCAGAAGGAGGGAGGGAGGGAGGTGATAATGTCCCTGTACAAAACATGAGCCGAAGGAGGAAGGGGATAATTCCCTTGTACAAATTATTAGTTGAAGGAGGGAGGTGATAATGCACCAGTAGAAAAAATTAGCTGAAAGAGGGAGGTGATAATGCCCCTGTTAAGATCACTAGCTGAAGGAAGGAGGTGATAAAGTGCCTTTACTAATTACTTGCTGAAGTAAGGACATAATAATGCTCCAGTTCAAATCATTAGCTGAAGTAGGGAACTGAAAATGCCCCAATACAAATCACTAGATGAAGGAGGGAGTTGATAATGACCCAGTACAAATCATTAACTAAAGGAGGGTAGTGATAATGCCCCAGTACAAATCATTGGCTGAAAGAGGGAGGTGATAATGCCCCTGTATAGATTGATATCTGAAGGAGGAGGTGATAATGACACAGTACAAATCACTATCTAATGGAGGGATGTGATAATGCCCCTGTACAAATCATTAGTTGAACTACACAGAAACACAGAAACATAGAATTTGACGGCAGATAAGGACCACTTGGCCCACCCAGTTTGCCCATTTCCCTACCTGATGGATAAGCTGCAGATCCAAGTTAACCAGCAGCCTACTTCTTCCTACCCCAACCCCCTAGAATTGCCTTATGACTGTCTCATGCATGCTTGAATTCCACCACTGTTTTTGACTCCACAACCTCCTCTGTAAGGCTGTTCCATGCATCCACAACCCTCTCTGTGAAAAAATACTTCCTTAAATTACCTCTGAGCCGCCCCCCTTCTATCTTCAAATTGTGCCCTCTTGTTCTTGCACACCTCTTTTTTTGAAAGATGCTACTCTCTTGGACTTTGTTGATTCCCTTGAGGTACTTGAAAGTTTCTATCATGTCCCCCCCCCTTTCCTCGAGGCTATACATATTAAGCTCCTTAAGTCTCACTTCATATGTCTTCTGGTGCAGACCCTGCACCATTTTAGTTGCCCTCCTCTGGACAGCTTCCATCCTGTCTATGTCTTTGCGGAGACTGGGTCTCCAGAACTGCACGCAGTACTCCAGATGTTGTCTCACCAGCTGTCTGTACAGAGGGATAATAACTTCTTGTTTTCTGCTGGTGATGCCTCTCCCTATGCATTCCAGTATCCCCCAGCCCTCATTGCTGCCTCTCACATTGCTTGCCCACCTTTAGGTCATCTGATACACCACCCCAGGTCCCATTCCATTTTGTTGTTGTTAGTATCTCACCCCTCATTGTGTACTCTTCCCCTGGGTTTTTGTTTCCCAGTTGCATTACCTTGCACTTCTTAGCATTGAATCTAAGCTGCCATACATTTGACCATTCCTCTAACCTTGCCAAGTCCCTTCTCATCCTTTCCACCCCACCTTGTGCATCAATTCTGTTGCAGATCTTTGTGTCATCTGCAAAGAGACATACTTTTCCTTCCAGTCCCTCTGCAATGTCACTTATAAAGACATTGAAGAGGACCGGTCCTAATACTGAACCCTGTGGTACCCCACTGCTAACCCCCCTTTTTTCAGAGTGGACTCCGTTTACTATTAATCTCTGTGTCCTATTCTCCAGCCAATTCATTACCCAGGCTGTCATCTTGGGACCCACTCCCAGGCTGGCTAACTTGTATATTAACCTTTTGTGTGGGACTGTGTCAAATGCCTTGCTAAAGTCTAGGTAGGCCATGTCCACAGCCCCTCCCTGATCTACTACTTTGGTCACCCAGTCAAAGAAATCTATCAGATTTGTCTGGCATGACCTTCCCTGTGAATCCATGCTGCCTTGGGTCCTGTGCCCTCTGGCCTCTAGATACCAACAATTCTTTCCTTCAGAAGTGATTCCATCATTTTTCCTACCACTGAGGTTAAACTAACAGGTCTGTAGTTTCCTGCTTCTGCCTTGCTCCCACTTTTGTGAAGGGGAATCACATCTGCCCTCCTCCAGTCCTCAGGTACCCCCATCCTCCCATGATTTGTTAAAGAGGGTAGTCAGTGGTGTCACTAGTTCTATCCTTAGTTCTTTTAGAATTCTGGGATGAATCCCATCAGGCCCCATTGCTTTGTCCACCTTCAGTTTTAAGAGCTCTTTCAGAACTCTTTCTTCTGTAAATGGGCTGGTATCAACTTCTGTATCCAGAGTGTTTCTACTGTTTGTTTTAGTACCTCCCCTCTTCCTTTGTAAATACTGAGCAAAATATTTGTTTAGTATCTCTGCCTTTTCACAGTCACCCTCTGCCCACCCTCCCTCCCTTTATTAAGCCTCACTATCCCTCCTTGGTCTTCCTTTGGCCTGATGTACCTATAAAGGTTTTATCCCCCTTCTTAACTGAGTTGGCTATCTTTTCCTCGGTTTGGGCCTTTGCTGTTCTGACTGCCTTTCCAGCTTCCTTTTGCTTTCACTGATACAGTTCTCTGTCCTGTTCCTTCTGTGATTCATTGTACTTCCTGAATGCTTTCTTTTTCTCTTGAACCTTCACTGCCACTTCCTTTGAGAACCATAGTGGTTTCTTACCTTGTTTTATTTTGTTTATTTGCTTTACACAAAGGCTTGTTACCTCTATGATGGCAGTTTTTATTATTCCCCATTGTTCTTCCACTCCTCCTTCCTGCCCATTTGCTAGTGCATTCTTTAGGCACTCACCCATTTTGGCAAAGTCAGCCCTCCTAAAATCCAGTACCTTTGTCTTTGTATGGCTTGACTCTATTGCTGTGTTTATTGTGAACCATACTGTTTGATGGTCGCTAGTTCCATGATGGCTACCCACTTCTACATCTGTGATCCTCTCTTCATCTCCATTTGAGAGAACCAGGTCTAAGATTGCTCCCTCTTGAGTGGGCTCCAATACTAGTTGTCTAAGGCATGCCCCCTGTAGGGCATCCAGAATAACCCCACTCTTAGAAGTGGCTGCTACAACTGCACTCCAGTTAACATCTGGCATATTCAGATCACCCATCAGCAATATCTCCCCTTTATCTGCTATTCTAAGTATACTTTCTATCATTTCCTTGTCCATTTCCTCCCTGAGAGAGGTCTGTATACAACCCTGTGCGGATTGTGGTGCCATTGCCTGCCTCCAAATTGACCCACAGTGCTTCTTCTCCTCCCTGTTGTCCCTTTTGTTCTGTTGCTTTGATTTCTTCTTTTATGTAGAGAGCTACTCCACCTCCTCTTTTACCCTCCCTGTCCTTCCTGTAGATAGTGTATTCTGGTATGTTTACATCCCAGTCATGGTTCTGTGTGTACCATATTTCTGTGACTGCCACAATATCCAGATCTTCCTCCTCCATCAAGGCCACTAATTCAGTGAAGCTTGTTACCCAGACTATGGGCATTGGTACTCATTGCTCTCCTTTTTTTGATGGCTTTACATTCTGTAGCAGCAACCCCCACTGACCTTTCTACTTTGGTCTTTTTCTCATTTAGTACCCTGTTTTGTAGGGGGAGGCTGGGATTTTTCTTCTGCTTATCAGTGCCTCCCCCTTTGACTAGTTTAAAGGCTTGCCAATGAAGCATTTAAACCGATTGCTCAAAAGACTTGTTCCCTTCCTGGACAGATGCAGACCATCCTGCCAGTATATGCTGGTGTCCCTCCAGGTGGAACCCCCATTCCCAATGAAGCCAAACCCCTGTGCTCCACACCATTTTTTTAACCATTTGTTAAACTGCATGGTGCAAAGTACCCTCGCCTCACTCATGCCACTGACAGGCAGCACCTCTGAGAAGGATACTGTGTGTGCTACTTGTCTTAAGCCCCTCCCCAACTCTACAAAGTCCTTTTGCACTGCTCTAATCTCATGATGAGCCAAGTCATTTGTCCCTAGGTGGACAATGATGGCCAGCTCAGACTCCCGTGCAACTGTTCTCGTGATCCTAAGGATGCACTTCCTGTCCCTCCAAGCCATGGCACCACGCAGGCACCTTACTTCAGTTTTACCTGCTTCCCCCAGTTCTATCCCCCTAATAATAATAATTGAGTCCCCCACCAGGAGCTGCTTTCTTTCCCTGTGGTGCCCTCTGCCTCCTTCCTGAGGGCCTCCCTTTTGACAGTTGTCTGCACCCTCCTTAGTTTCCTCTGTGGGTGCATCCATAGGGGAACTATGCTCCCCCAGAATGGTGTATGGATTGTGGAGGTGATAATGTCCCTGAACAAGAGATTAGCTGAAAGAGGCAGGTGATAATGCAACAGTACAAATTGTTAGCTGAAGGAGGAGGTTATAATGCCCCTGAAAGGATCAATAGCTGAAGGAGGGAAGTGATAATGCCACAGTACAAATCACTTGCTGATGGAAAGAGGTGATTACACCCCAGTAAAAATCACTAGCTAAAAGAAGGAGGTGATTAGACCCCTGTAGAAAACATTAGCTGAATGAGGCAGGTGATTATACTCCGGAACAAATAATTTGCTGACTGAGTGAGGTGACAATGTCACTGTTCAAATTAATAGCTGAAAGAGGGAGGTGACAATGCCCTGTAAAAATCAGTAGGTGAAGGAGGAAGATGTTTATGTGCATGTACAAATCACCACCTGAAGGAGTGAGGTAATACTGCCACATTACAAATCTTTTGCTGAAGCAGGGAATTGATAATGTCCCAGTACAAATCACTAGTTGAACCAGTGAGGTGATAATACCCCTGTACAAATCATCCCTTGAAGTAGTGAGGTGATAATGCCCCTGTACAGATCACTGGCAGAAGGAGGGAGGTGATAATGCCCCTGTACTAATCATTAGCAGAAAGAAGGAGGTGATAATTCCCCTTTTAAGATCACTTGCTGAAGGAGGGAGGTGATAAAGTGTCTTTACTAATCACTAACTGAAATAAGAACCTAATAATGCCCCTGTTCAAATCATTAGCTCAAGCAGGGAACTGATAATGCCCCAGTACAAATCACCAGATGAAGGTGGCAGGTGATAATACCCCTCTACAAACCATTAGTTGAATAAGGGAGGTGATAAAGCCCAGTAAAAATCATATGTTGAAGAAGGGAGGTGAGAATACCCCTTTAGAAATCAATAGCTGAAAGAAGGAGGTGATAATCCCCCTCTACAAATCACTAGCTGAAGGAGGGATGTGATTTTGCCCCTGATCTAATCATTAACTGTAGGAGTAAGACAATAATAGCACTGTTCAAATTTTTAGCTAAAGAAGGGAGGTGATAATACCCCTTTACAATTCACTAGCTGAAGTAGGGAGGTGATAATGCCACAGAACAAATCATTAGCTGAAGGAGGGAGGTGATAATGTGCTTCTGCAAATCACGAGCTGAAGGAAGAAGATAATAATGCCCCTGTACAAATCATTGACTGAATCAGGGAGGTGATAATGCCCCAGTACAAATCACTAGCTGAAGTAGGGGTGATAATACCCCTTTTAAAATCACTAGTTAAAGCTGGGAAGTGATAATTCCCCTGTACAAATCATTAGCTTAATCAGGGAGGTGGTAATACTGCAGTACAAATCATTAGCTGAAGGACTGAGGTGATTATGATGCTGTATAAGTCACTAGTTGGAGGAAGGAGGTGACAATGCCCCTGTTCAAATCATTATTTGACAGAGGGACATGATAATGCCCTGGTAAAAGTCACTAGCTGTAGGAGGGACGTGATAATACCCCTGTAAAAATCATTAGAAGATGGATGGAGGTAATAATGCCCCTGTACAGATCATCAGCTGAAGGAGGCACTTTATAATACCTCTGTACAAATCATTACCTGAACGAGAGAGGAGATAATGACTGTGAACAAATCATTAGCTGACGGAGGGAGGTGATAATACCCCAGTATAGATAACTAGCTGAAGGAGGGTGGTGATAATGACTCAGTTCAAGTCATTAGCTGAAGAAGGGAGGTGATAATACCCCTTTACAATTCACTAGCAGAAGTAGGGAGGTGTTAATGCCCCAGTTCAAATCATTAGCTGTAGAAGGGAGGTGATAATGCCCATGACAAAATCAGTAGCTCATTGACAGAATTGGCAATGCCCAAGTACAAATCAATAGCTGAAGGAGGGAGGTAATAATGCCCCAGTTCTAATCACTAGCTGAATGAGGGAGGTGATAATGCCCTTGTACAAATCACTAGCTGAGGAAGGGAGGTGATAAAGCCCCTGTACAAGTCACTAGCTGAAGGAGGGTGGTGATTATACCCCTGTACAAATCATTAGTTGAAGGAGTGTGGTGATAATGCCAATGTTCAAATTATTCACTAAGGAAGGGAAATCATAATGCCCCTTTACAATTCTAGTTGAAGTAAGGAAGTGATAATGCCTTAGTACATATCATTAGCTAAAGGAGGGAGGTGATAAAAACCATGTAGACATTGAAAGTTGAAACAATGAGGTGATAATGCCCCTGTACATATCATTGGCTGAAGGAGGGTGGTGATAATGCCCCTGAATAGATCGATATCTGAAGGATGGAGGTGATAATGCCACAGTGGAAATCGTTATCTAAAGGAGGGATGTGATAATGCCCCAGTACAAATCATTAGCTAAAGGAGGGAGGTCATAAGGCCCTGTAGAGATCGATAGCTGAATGAAATAGGTGATAATGCATCTATACAAATCATTAGCTAATGGACAGAGGTGATTATGCTGCTGTATAAGTCACTAGCTGAAGGAAGGAGGTGACAATGCCCCTGTTCAAATCATTATTTGACAGAGGGACATGATAATGCCCTGGTAAAAGTCACTAGCTGTAGGAGGGACGTGATAATACCCCTGTAAAAACATTAGAAGATGGAGGGAGGTGATAGTTTTAGTTTAGTTTTAGTTTTTTTTTTTTTTTTGACTGGGTAAGTGCACTAGGCAAATCCTGCCTATTTTCAGGCACGACCCAGGGAAGGGGATACAGATGAATGTCAACTGAGCTTGAACCAGATGAAACTGTTGGTGGTATTTTTAGTGAATGAGGGAAATTTGGCCAGGACACTGGGGAAATTCCCCTACTCTTTTCGATAAGTGCCATGAGATCTTGAACATCCACCTGAACTACCACCAATCCAGGCAGATGGGACCTCGGTTTAACGTCTCATCCGAAAGATGGCACCTCAGAAGTGCAGCACCCCTCTCATGCCGCACTACAGTGTCAGTACTGGGATATTAACCCAAGTGCCAGATGTGGGAACTGAACCCACAGCCCTCTGATCTCCCAGCCTCAGAGACGAGTGTGCTACCTACTGAGCCACTGACACTGGCAAATGCCCCTATACAGATCATCAGCTGAAGGAGGCACTTTATAATACCCCTGTACAAATCATTACCTGAACGAGGGAGGATAAAGTGCCCCCGTACAAATCATTAGCTGAAGGATGGAGGTGAGAATGACTCTGAACAAATCATTAGCTGATGGAGGGAGGTGATAATACCCCAGTACAGATAACTAGCTGAAGGAGGGTGATGATAATGACTCTGTTCAAGTCATTAGCTAAAGAAGGGAGGTGATAATACCCCTTTACAATTCACTAGCAGAAGTAGGGAGGTGATAATGCCCCAGTTCAAATAATTAGCTGTAGAAGGGAGGTAATAATGCCCCAGTTCTAATCACTAGCTGAAGGGGGGAGGTGATAAAGCCCCTGTACAAGTCATTAGCTGAAGGAGGGTGATGATTATACCCCTGTACAAATCATTAGCTGAAGGAGTGAGGTGATAATGCCAATGTTCAAATTATTCGCTAAGGAAGGGAAATCATAGTACCCCTTTACAATTCACTAGTTGCAGTAAGGAGGTGATAATGCCTTAGTACAGATCATTAGCTAAAGGAGGAAGGTGATAAAACCCCTGTAGACATCGAAAGTTGAAACAGGGAGGTGATAATGCTCCTGTACATATCATTGGTCAAAAGAAGGAGATGATAATGCCCCTGTACAAATTGCTAGCTGAAGGAGGGAGGTGTTAATGTCCCAAAACATATCATCAGCTGATATAGGGTGGTGATAATGACCCTGAATAGATCGGTATCTGAAGGATGGAGGTGATAATGCCACAGTACAAATTGCTATCTAATGGAGGGCTGTGATAATGCCCCAATACAAATCATTAGCTAACGGAGGGAGGTCATAAGGCCCTGTAGAGATTGATAGCTGAAGGAAGGAGGCAATAATGCATCTATACAAATCATTAGCTAATGGACAGAGGTGACAATGCACCTGTACACATCATTAGATGAAAGAGGGAGGTGATAATTCCCCAGTACAAATCCTTAGCTAAAGGAGGGCAATGATAATGCCCCAGTAAAAATCATTAGCTGAAGGAGTGAGGTGATTAGGCCCCTGTACAAAACATTAGCTGAAGGAGGAAGGTGATTGTACCCCTGTACAAATCATTAGCTGATGAAGTGAGGTGATAATGTCTCTGTTCAAATCATTAGCTGAAGGAGGGAGGTGACAATGCCACTGTAAAAATCAAAAGCTGAAGGAGGAAGGTGATAATACTCCTTTACAAACCAATAGCCGAAAGAGGGAGGTGATAATGCCCCTGTACAAATAACTAGCTGAAGGAGGGAGGTAATTATGCCCCAGTACTAATCCTTAGCTGAAGGAGTGAGATGATGACAGCTCTGTTCAAATTATTAGCTAAAGAAGAGAGCTGATAATACCCCTTTACAAATCATTAGCTGAAAAAGGGAGGTGATAATGAACATGTGAAAGTCACTAGCTGAAGAAGGGAGGTGATAATGTACTTCTACAAATCACGAGCTGAAGGAGGAAGGTAATAATGCCTCAGTACAAATCACTATCTGAACCAGGGAGGTGATAATGCCCCAGTACAAATTGTTAGCTGAAGCTGAGAGGTGATAATGCCCCAGTACAAATCACTAGGAGGGTGATAATACCCCTATAAAAAGCACTAGTTAAAGCAGGGAGGTGATAATACCCCTTTACAAATCATTAGCTAAATTAGGACAGTGATAATTCCGCAGTACAAATCATTAGCTGATAGACCGAGGTGATTATGCTGCTGAATAAATCACTAGCTGAAGGAGGAAGGTGACAATGCCCCTGTACAAATCATTATTTGACAGAGGGAGGTGATAATGCCCCGGTAAAAATCACTAGCTGTAGGAAGGAAGTAATAATACCCCTGTAAAAATCCTTAGATGATGGAGGGAGGTGATAATGCCCCTGTACATATCACTAGCTGAAGGAGGGACTTGATAATACCGCTGCACAAATCATTAGCTGAGGGAGGGAGTAGATAATGCCCCTGTACAAATCATTAGCTGAAGGAGGGAGGTGATAATACCCCAGTACAATTCACTAGCTGAAGGAGGGAGGTGATAATGCCTCTATTCAAGTCATTAACTAAAGAAGGGAGGTGATAATTCCCCTATACAATTCACTAGCAGAAGAAAGGATGGGATAATGCCCCAGTTCAAATCATTAGCTGAAGGAGGGAGGTGATAATGCCCTTGAAAAAATCAGTAGCTGATTGAGGGAGGTGATAATGCCCTTGTACAAATCCCTAGCTGAAGGAGGGAGGTAATAATGCCCCTGTACAAGTCACCAGCTGAAGGAGGATGGTGATTATACCCCTGTACAAATCATAAGCTGAAGGAGTGAGGTGATAATGCCACCGTTCAAATTATTCGCTAAATAAGGGAGATGATAATACCCCTTTACAGTTCACTAGTTGAAGTAAGGAGGTGATATGCCTTAGTACAGATCACTGGCAGAAGGAGGGGGTGATAATGCCCCTATACAAATCATTAGCTGAAGGAGGGAGGGGATAATGCCCCCATAAAAATCATAAGTTAAAGGAGGGAGGTGATAATGCCCCAGTAGAAATAATTAGCTGAAAGAGAGTTATGATAATTCCCCTTTTAAGATCACTTGCTGAAGGAGAGAGGTGATAATGTGCCTTTTCAAATCACTAACTGAAGTAAGGACATAATAATGCCACTGTTCAAATCATTAGGTGAAGCAGGGAACTGATAATGCCACAGTACAAATCACTAGATGAAATTGGGAGGTGATAATTGCTCTGTGAAAATCACTAGCAGTCGGTGGGAGGTAATAATACCCCTCTACAAACCATTAATTGAAGGAGGGAGGTGATAATGTCCCAGAAAAATCATTAGCTGAAGAAGGAACGTGATAATACCCCTTTACAAATCAGTAGCTGAAAGAGGGAGGTGATAATGCCCCTCTACAAATCACTAGCTGAAGGAGGAAAGAGATTATGCCCCTGTATTAATCATTAGCTGAAGGAGTGAGGTGATAATAGCTTTTTTCAAATTATTAGCTAAAGAAGGGAGGTGATAATACCCCATTACAATTCACTAGCAGAACTAGAAAGTTGATAATGCCAGAGTTCAAATCATTAGCTAAAGGAGGGAGGTGATAAAGCCCCTGTAGAGATCATTAGCTGAAAGAAAGAGGTGATAATGTCCCCTAGAAATCATTAGCTTAAGGACATAGGTGTCAATGCCCCAGTACAAGTCATTAGCTGAAGGAGGGAAGTGACAATGCCCCAGTACAAAATACTAACCAAAGGAGAGCAGAGATAATGCCCTTGTACAAATTGCTAGCTGAAGGAGGGAGGTGATAATGCCCTTGTACAAATCGCTAGCTGAAAGAGGGACGTGATAATGCCCTTGTACAAATCGCTAGCTGAAAGATGGAGGTGATAATGTTCCTGTAAAAGTCATTAGCTGAGGGAAGGAGGAGATAATGCCCCTGTTCAAATCATTAGCTAAAGAAGGGAGTTGATAATACCCCTTTACAATTCACTTGCTGAAGTAGAGAGGTGATAATGCCACTGAAAAAATCATTAGCTGATTGAGGGAGGTGATAATGTGCCTGTACAAATCACTAGCTGAGTGTGGGAGGTAATAATGCCCCAGTACAAATTACTATCTGAAGCAGGGAGGTGATACTACCCCTGAACAAATCATTAGCTAATGGACGGAGGTGATAATACGGCAGTACAAATCATTAGCTGAAGGACTGAGCTGATAAAGCCACTGTATAAATCAGTAACTGAAGGAGGGAGGTGACAATGCCTCAGAACCAATCACTAGCTGTAGGAGGGACATGATAATACCCCTGTACAAATCATTAGCTGATGGAGGGAGGTGATAACACCCCTGTGCAAATATTAGGATGAACAAAGGAGGAGATAGAGCCCCAGTACAAATCATTGACTGAAGGAGGGAGGTGATAATGCCCCTGTATAAATAACTAACTGACAGAGGGAGGTGATAATGCCCCGGAATAAATCACTAGCTGTAGGAGGGACATGATAATTCCCCTGTACAAATCATTAGCTGATGGAGGGAGGTGATAATACCCCTGTGCAAATCATTAGCTGAACAAGGGAGGAGATAATGCCAATGTACTAATAACTGGCTGAAGGAGGGAGGTGATAATGCCCATGTACAAATGAATAGCTGAAGGAGGGTGGTAATAATACCCCAGTACAAATCATAAGTTGAAGAAGGGTGGTGATAATACCCCTGTACAAATCATAAGTTGAAGGTGGGAGGTGATAATGCCCCAGTACAAATCACTAGCTGAAGGAGGGAGATGATAATACCCAGTAAAAATCAATAACTGAAGGAGGGAGGTGATAATGCCCCTGTACAAATCATTACTTGAAGGAATGAGGTAATAATGCCCCTGTATAGATCACTGGCAGAAGAAGGGAGGTGATGATGCCATGTGCAAATCATTAGCTGAAGGAGGGAGGGGATAATGCACTTATACAAATCATTAGTTGAAAGTGGAAGGTGATAATGTCCCAGTAGAAATATTTAGTTGAAAGAGAGATGTGATAATAGCCCTGTTAAGATCACTAGCTGAAGGATGGAGGTGATAGTGTGGCTTTGCAAATCACTTGCTGAAGTAGGAATGTAATAATGCCCCAGTTCAAATCATTAGCTGAAACCAGGAGGAGATAATGCTCCTGTACAAAGCACTAGCTGAAGGAGGTGGGTGATTGTGCCCCAGTACAAATCTCTAGGTGAAGGAGGGAAGTAATAAAACGCCTGTACAGATCATTAGTTGAAGGTGGGAGGTGGTAATGCCCCAGAACAAACCATCAGCTAAAGCAGGGAGGTGATAATACCCCTGTACAACTCACTAGCTGAAGGAGGGAGGTGATTATGCCCCTGTTCAAATTATTAGCTGAAGAAGGGAGGTGATAATACCCCTTTAAAATTCACTAGCTGAAGTAAGGAGGTGATAATGCACCAGTAAAAATCATAAGCCTGATAGATGGTGGTGATTAAGCCCCTGTACAGATCAATAGCTGAAAGAAGGAGGCGATAATGCCCCTGAATGAATTGTTAGCTAAAGGACAGAGGTGACAACACCCCTGTCCAAATCTTTAGCTGAAGGAGGGAAGTGATAATGCCCCACTACAAATCACTAGCTGAAGCAGGGAGGTGATAATGCCCCTATACAAATCTCTAGCTGAAGGAGGTAGGTAATAATACCCCTGTGCAAATCATTAGTTGAAGGAGGGAGCTGATAATGTCTCAGAACAAACCATCAGCTAAAACAGGGAGGTGATAATACCCCTGTAGAAATCATTAGCTGAAGGAGGGGGTGATTATGGCCTTGTAAATATCATTAGCTGAAGGAGTGAGGTGATAATAGCTCTGTTCAAATTATTAGCTGAAGAAGGGAGGTGATAAAACCCCTTTACAATTCACTTGCTAAAGAAGGGAGGTGAAGCACCATTTCGAATAATTACTGAAGGAGGGAAATCATAATGCCCCAGTACAAATAATTAGCTGAAAGAGGGAGGTGATAATTCCCCTGCAAAAATCTCTAGCTGACGGACGGTGGTGATTATGTGCTTCTACAAATCATGAGCTGAAGGAGGTGATAATGCCCCAGTATAAATCATTAGCTGAGACAGGGAGGTGATAATGCCCCAGTAAAAATCACTAGCTGAAAGAGGCAGGTGATAATGCCCAAGAAGAAATAATTAGCTGATGGACGTAGGTGATAATGCCCCTGCACAAGACACTAGCTGAAGGAGGGAGGTGATAAAGCCCCTGTTGAGATCAATAGCTGAAAGAAGGAGGCAATAATGCCCCTGTACAAATCATTAGCTAAAGGACACATGTGAAAATGCCCCTGTCCAACTCTTTAGCTGAAGGAGGGAAGTGATAATACCCCACTACAAATCACTAGCTGAACCAGGGAGGTGATAATGCCCCTGTACAAATCTCTAGCTGAAGGAGGGAGGTAATAATACCCCTGTGCAAATCATTAGTTGAAGGAGGAAGCTGATAATGCCCCAGAACAAACCATCAGCTAAAAAAGGGAGATGATAATACCCCTGTACAAATATTTAGCTGAAGCGGGGGGTGATTATGCCCTTGTAAATATCATTAGCTGAAGGAGTGAGGTGATAACAGCTCTGTTCAAATATTTAGCTGAAAAAGGGAGATGATAATACCCCTTTACAATTCACTTGCTGAAGAAGGGATTTGATAATGCACCAGTTCAAATCATTAGCTGAAGGAGGGAGGTGATAATTCCCCTGTAAAAATCTCTAGCTGATGGACGAAGGTGATTATGTGCTTTTACAAATCATGAGCTGAAGGAGATGATAATGCCCCAGTATAAATCATTAGCTGAGACAGGGAGGTGATAATGCCCCAGTAGAAATCACTAGCTAAAAGAGCCAGGTGATAATGTCCCTGTACAAATCACTAGCTGAAGGAGGAAGGGGATAATGCCCTTGTACAAATCATTAGTTGAAGGAGGGAGCTGATAATGCCCAAGAAGAAATAATTAGCTGAAGGAGGAAGGTGATAATGCCCCTGTAAAAATCATTAGCTGAAGGAGAGAGGATATAATGTGCCTGTATAAATCACTGTCTAAAGGAGGGAGATACAACTGCCCCATTACAAATCACTAGCTGAAGGAGGGAGGGGATAATACCCCAGTACACATCATTAGCTGAAGAATGATGGTGATAATGCCCCTGTACAAACCATTACTTTAAGAAGTGAGTTGATAATGCCCATGTACAGATCACTGGCAGAAGGAAGGAGATGATAATGCCTAAATACAAATCATTAGCTGAAGGAGGAAGGGGATAACACTCCTGTTAAGATCACTAGCTGAAGAAAGGAGGTGAAAATGTGCCTGTACAAATCATTAGCTGAAGGAGGGGAAATAATAATGCCCCAGTACAAATAATTAGCTGAAAGAGGGAGGCGATAATGCCCCTGTACAAATCACTAGCTGAAGGAGGGAGGTGATTATGCCCCGGTACAAATCATTAGCTGAAGGAGAGAGGTGATAATAGCTCTGTTCAAATTATTAGCTAAAGGAAGGAGGTGATAATACACCTTTCTTATTCACTAGCTGAAGGAGGGAGGTGATAATGCCCCCGTACAAATCATTAGCTATAGGACTGAGGTGATAATGCCCCTGTATAAATGAATAGCTGAAGGAGGGATGTGATAGTGCCCCTGTACAAATCTCTAGCTGCAGGAGGAAGGGCATAATTCCCCTCTACAAATCACTAGTTGAAGGAGGGAGGTGACAGTACCCCTGTTCAAATCATTACTTGAAGGAGTGAGGTGATAATACCCTTGTACAGATCACTGGTAGCAGGAGGGAAGTGATTATGCACTTGTACAAATCATTAGCAGAAGGAGGGAGGTGATAATGCCCCAGTAGGAATAATTAGCTGAAGGAGGGAGGTGGTAATACCACTGTTAAGATCATTAGCTGAAGAGAGAGGTGATAATGTGCCTGAACAAATCCCTAGCTGAACGATGGAGGTGATAATGGCCTTTTACAAATTATTAGCTAAAGGAGGGAGGTGTTAATGCCCCTGTACAAATCATTAGCTGAAAGAGGGCAGTGATAATGCCCCTGTACAAATCATTAGCTGAAGGTGAGAAGTGATAATATCCCATGTACAAATGATTTGCTGAAGGAGGGGGTTGATAATACCCCTGTAGATATTACTAGCTGAATGAAAAACATGATAGTGGCCTGTAGAAATCAATAGTTGAAGGAGACAGGTGATAATACCCCTGTACAGATCATTAGCTGAAGTAGGGAGGTGTTAGTGCCCTTGTACAATTCACTAGCTGAAGGTGTGAGGGGATAATGCCCCAGTGCAAATCATTAGCTGAAGGAGGGAGGTGATAATGCCTTTGTTCAAATCATTAGCTAAAGAAGGGATATGATAATACCCCTTTACAATTCTCTAGCTGAAGTAGAAAGTTGATAATGCCTTGGTTCAAATTATTAGGTGATGGAGGAAGGTGATAAAGCCCCCGTAGAGATCAATAGTTGAGGAAGGAGATGATAATGCCCCAGTACAAATCATTAGCTGATGGACAGAGGTGACAATGCCCCTGTACAAATCATTAGCTGAAGGAGGGAGGTGATAATGCCCCTGTACAAATCATAAGCTAAAGGAGGGCAGTGATAATGCCCAAGTACAAATCATTAGCTGAAGGAGGGAGGTGATAATGCCCCTGTACAAATCATAAGCTAAAGGAGGGCAGTGATAATGCCCAAGTACAAATCATTAGCTGAAGGAGGGAGGTGAGTATGCCTTTGTTCAACTCATTAGCTAAAGAAGGGACATGATAATACCCCTTTACAATTCACTAGCTGAAGTAGAAAATTGATAAGGCCACTGTACAAATCACTAGCTGAAGGAGGCAGGTGATAATGTCTCTGTACAAATCATTAGCTGAAGGAGGGAGGTGATTATGCCACAGTACACATTGCTATCTAATGGAGAGATATTATAATGCCACTTTACAAATCATTAGCTGAAGGAGGGGGTTTATAATGCCCCTGTAAAAGTTATCAGCTGAAGGAGGGAGGTGATAACGCCCCTTTTCAAATCTTTAACTGAAGGAGGGAGGTGATAATGCCCCTGTACAGACTGATAGCTGAAGGAGGGAGGTGATAATGCCCCTGTTCAGATTGATAGCTGAAGCAGGGAAGTGATAATGTCACAGTACAAATTGCTATCTAATGAGGGGATGTGATAATACCCCTTTACAATTCACTTGCTGAAGCAGGGAGGTGATAATGCCCCAGTACAAATCATTAGCTGAAGGTGGGAGGCGATAATGCCCCTGTAAAAATCTCTAGCTGCAGGAGGGAGGGCATAATTCCGCAGTACAAATCACTGGTTGAAGGAGGGAAGCGATAATACTCCTCTACAAATCATTAGTTGAAAGAGGGAGGTGACAATGCCCCTGTACAAATCATTACCTGAAGGAGTGAGGTGATACTAGCTCTGTTCAAATTATTAGTTAAACAAGGGAGGTGATAATACCTCTTTACAATTCACTAGCTGAAGGAGGAATGTGATAATGCCCCAGTACTAATCACTTGCTGAAGTAGGGAGTTAATAATACTCCTGTACAAATAATTAGCTATAGGACTGAGGTGATAATGCCACTGTATTAATGACTAGCTGAAGGAGGGATGTGATAATGCCCCATTACAAATCATTTCCTGAAGCAGGGAGGTAAAAATGACACAGTAGAAATCACTAGCTGAATGAGGGAGGCGATAATGCCCCTGTAAAAATCTCTAGCTGCAGGAAGGATGGCATAATACCCCTGTAGATGGAGGGAGGTGATAATACCCGTCTACAACTCATTATCTGAAGGAGTGAGGTGATAACGCCCCTGTACAGATCACTGGCAGTAGGAGGGAGGTGATTATGTCCCTGTACAAATCATTAGCGGAAGGAGGGAGAGGATAATGCCCTTGAACAAATCATTAGTTGACAAAGGGAGGAGAAAATGCCCCAGTAGAAATAATTAGCTGAAGGATGGAGGTAATAATGTGCCTGAACAAATCACTTGCTGAAGGAGGGAGGTGATAATGCCCCAGTAAATATCATTAGCTGAAGGGGGAGGTGATAATGCCCCTGTTCAAATCATTAGCTAAATGTGAGAGGTGATAATATCCTGTGTACAAATGATTAGCTGAAGGAGGGGGTTGACAATACCCCTGTAGAAATTACTAGCTGAATAAAGAATGTGATAATTGCCCTGTATAAATCTTTAGTTGAAGGAGAGATGTGATAATACCTCTGTACAGATATTTAGCTGAAGGAGGAAGGTGATAATACCCCAGTACAAATCATTAGCTGAAGGAAGGAGGTGATAATACCCCAGCACAAATCACTAGCTGAAGGAGGGAGGTGACTATGCCCCTGTAGAGATCAGTAGCTGAGGAAGGAGGCAATAATGCCCCTGTACAAATCGTTAGCTAAAGGATGTTGGTGATAATGCCCAAGTACAAATCATTAGCTGTAAGAGAGAGGTGATAATGCCCCTGTACAAATCACTAGCTAAAGGAGGGAGGTGATAATGTCTCTGTACAAATCATTAGCTGAAGGGGGGAGGTGATAATGCCACAGTACAAATTGCTGTCTAATGGGGGGGGGGTGATAATGCTTTTTTACAAATTATTAGCTGAAGGAGCGGGTTTATAATTCCCCTGTAAAAGTCATTAGCTGAAGGAGGGAGGTGATAAAGCCCCTGTTCAAATCTTTAGCTGAAGGAGGGAGGTGATAATGTCCCTGTACAGATCGATAGCTGAAGGATGGAGGTGATAATGCCTCTGTACAGATCGATAGCTAAAGCAGGGAGGTGATAATGCCACCGAACAAATTGCTATCTAATGGAGGGATGTGATAATACCTCTTTACAATTCACTAGCTGAAATAGGAAGTGATAATGCCCCAGTACAAATCAATAGCTGAAGGAGGGAGGTGACAATGCCCCTGTAAAAACCACTCGCTGAAGGAGGGAAGGGATAATGCCCTTGTACAAATCATTAGTTGAAGGGGGGGGTGATAATGTCCCAGTACAAATCATTAGCTGAACGAGGGAGGTGATAGTGCCCCAGTACAAATCATTAGCAGAAGGAGGGAGGGAGGTGATAATGCCCCTGTACAAGTCACTAGCTAAAGGAGGGATGTGATAGTACCCCTGTACAAATCAATAGCTGAAGGAGGGAGGTGATAATGCCCCTGTACAAATCATTACTTGAAGGAGTGAGGTGATAATGCCCCTGTATAGATCACTGGCAGAAGTAGGGAGGTGATAATGCCCCGTGCAAATCATTAGCTGAATTAGGGAGGGGATAATGCACTTGAACAAATCATTAGTTGAATGGGGTAGGTGATAATGCCCCAGTAGAAATATTTAGTTGAAAGAGGGATGTGATAATAGCCCTGTTAAAATCACTAGCTGAGTGATGGAAGTGATAATGTGCCTTTACAAATCACTAGCTGAAGTAGGGACACAATAATGGCCCAGTTCAAATCATTAGCTGAAGCAGGGAAGTGATAATGCCCCACTACAAATCACTAGCTGAAGGTGAGAGGTGATAATATCCCATGTACAAATGATTAGCTGAAGGAGGGGGTTGATAATACCCCTGTAGAAATTACTAGCTGAATGAAGAATGTGATAAAGGCCCTGACCTGAAGAAATCATTAGTTGAAGGAGAGAGGTGATAATACCCCAGTACAAATCATTAACTAAAAGATGGAAGTGGTAATACCCCAGCACAAATTGCTAGCTGAAGGAGGGAGGTGATAATGCCCTTGTACATATCACTAGCTGAAGGAGGGAGGGGATAATGCCCTAGTACTAATCAATTGCTGAAGTAGGGAGTTGATAATACCCCTATAAAAATCACTAGTTAAAGCAGGGAGATGATAATACTCCTGTACAAATCATTAGCTAGAGGACTGAGGTGATAATGCCACTGTATAAATGACTAGCTGAAGGAGGGAGGTGACAATGCCCCTGTGCAAATCATTGGCTGACGTGGGGAGGTGATAATGTCCCAGTGCAAATCACTAGCTTAAGGTGGGACATGATACTACCCCTGTACAAATCATTAGCTGAATTTGGGAGGAGATAGTGCCCCAGTACAAATCACAAGCTGAAGGAGGGATGGTGATAATGCTAATGTACAAATCACTATCTGAAGGAGGGAGGAAATTATGCCCCATTACAAATAATTTCATGAAGCAGAGAGGTAAAAATGACACTGTTCAAATCACTAGCTGCAGGAGGGAGGGCATAATACCCCTTTACAAATCACTAGTTGAAGGATGGAGGTGATAATATCCCTGTACAAATCATTAGTTGAAGGAGGGAGGTGACAATGCCCCTGTACAAATCATTACCCGTAGGAGTGAGGTGATAATGCCCCAGTACAGATCACTGGCTGAAGAAGGGAGGTGATTATGCCCCTGTACAATCATTAGCTGAAGAAGGGAGGGAATAAAGCCATTGTACAAATCGTTAGTTGAAGGAGAGAGGTGATAATGCCTCAGTAGAAATATTTAGCTGAAGGAGGGAGGTGATAATACCCTTGTTAAGATCATTAACTGAAGGTGGGAGGTGATAATGTGCCTGAACAAATCACTGGCTGAAGGAGGGAGGTGGTATTGGCCTTTTACAAAAAATTAGCTAAAGGAGGGAGGTGATAATGTCCCTGTACAAATCATTAGCTGAAGGAGGGAGGTGATAACATCCCATGTAGAAATGGTTAGCTGAAGGAGGGGGTTGATAATACCCCTGTAGAAATTACTAGCTGAATGAAGAATGTGATAATGGCCCTGTACAAATCATTAGTTGAAAGTGAGATGTGATAATACCCCTGTAGAGATCAATAGCTGAAGGAGGGAGGTGATAATACCCCAGTACAAATCATTAGCTGAAGGACGGAGCTGATAATACCCCAACACAAATTACTTGATGAAGGAGAGAGGTGATAATGCCCTTGTACAAATCACTAGCTGAAGGTGGGAGGGGATAATGCCCCAGTATTAATCACTTGCTGAAGTAGGGAGTTGATAATACCCTTATAAAAATCACTAGTTAAAGCAGGGAGGTGATAATACTCCTGTACAAATCATTAGCTAGAGGACTCAGGTGATAATGCCACTGTACTAATCATTAGCTGATGTGGGGAGGTGATAATGCCCCAGTGCAAATCACTAGCTAAAGGTGGGACGTGATAATACCCCTGAACAAATCATTAGCTGAACTTGGGAGGCGATAGTGCCCCAGTACAAATCACAAGCTGAAGGAGGGATGGTGATAATGCTAATGTACAAATCACTATCTGAAGGAGGGAGGAAATTATGCCCCATTACAAATCATTTCTTGAAGCAGAGAGGTACAAATGAAACTGTTCAAATCACTAGCTGCAGGAGGAAGGGCATAATACCCCTTTATAAATCACTAGTTGAAGGAGGGAGGTGATAATACCCCTGTACAAATCATTAGCTGAAGGAGGGAGGTGATAGTACCCCCTGTTAAGATCATTAGCTGAAGGTGGGAGGTGATTATGTGCCTGAACAAATCACTGGCTGAAGGAGGGAGGTGGTAATGGCCTTTTACAAATCATTAGCTAAAGGAGGGAGGTGATAATGCCCAAGTACAAATCACTATCTGAAGGAGGGAGGAAATTATGCACCATTACAAATAATTTCATGAAGCAGAGAGGTAAAAATGACACTGTTCAAATCATTAGCTGCAGGAGGGAGGGCATAATACCCCTTTACAAATCACTAGTTGAAGGATGGAGGTGATAATATCCCTATACAAATCATTAGTTGAAGGAGGGAGGTGACAATGCCTCTGTACAAATCATTACCCGTAGGAGTGAGGTGATAATGCCCCTGTACAGATCACTGGCTGAATGAGGGAGGTGATTATGCCCCTGTACAAATCATTAGCTGAAGGAGGAAGGGGATAATGCCATTGTACAAATCATTAGTTGAAGGAGAGAGGTGATAATGCCTCAGTAGAAATATTTAGCTGAAGGAGGGAGGTGATAATACCCTTGTTAAGATCATTAGCTGAAGGTGGGAGGTGATAATGTGCCTGAACAAATCACTGGCTGAAGGAGGGAGGTGATAACATCCCGTGTAGAAATGGTTAGCTGAAGGAGGGGGTTGATAATACCCCTGTAGAAATTACTAGCTGAATGAAGAATGTGATAATGGCCCTGTACAAATCATTAGTTGAAAGTGAGAGGTAATAATACACCTGTAGAGATCAATAGCTGAAGGAGGGAGGTGATAATACCCCAGTACAAATCATTAGCTGAAGGACGGAGCTGATAATACCCCAACACAAATTACTTGATGAAGGAGGGAGGTGATAATGCCCTTGTACAAATCACTAGCTGAAGGTGGGAGGGGATAATGCCCCAGTATTAATCACTTGCTGAAGTAGGGAGTTGATAATACCCTTATAAAAATCACTAGTTAAAGCAGGGAGGTGATAATACTCCTGTACAAATCATTAGCTAGAGGACTCAGGTGATAATGCCACTGTACTAATCATTAGCTGATGTGGGGAGGTGATAATGCCCCAGTGCAAATCACTAGCTAAAGGTGGGATGTGATAATACCCCTGAACAAATCATTAGCTGAACTTGGGAGGCAATAGTGCCCCAGTACAAATCACAAGCTGAAGGAGGGATGGTGATAATGCTAATGTACAAATCACTATCTGAAGGAGGGAGGAAATTATGCCCCATTACAAATCATTTCTTGAAGCAGAGAGGTAAAAATGACACTGTTCAAATCACTAGCTGCATGAGGGTGGGCATAATACCCCTTTACAAATCACTAGTTGAAGAAGGGAGGTGATAATACCCCTGTACAAATCATTACCCGAAGGAATGAGGTGATAATGCCCCTGTACAGATCACTGGCAGAAGGAGGGAGGTGAATTTTCCCCTGTACAAATCATTAGCTGAAGGAGGGAGGGGATACTGCCCTTGTACAAATCATTAGCTGAAGAAGGAAGGGGATAATGCCCTTGTACAAATCATTAGCTGAAGGAGGGAGGTGATAGTACCCCCTGTTAAGATCATTAGCTGAAGGTGGGAGGTGATTATGTGCCTGAACAAATCACTGGCTGAAGGAGGGAGGTGGTAATGGCCTTTTACAAATCATTAGCTAAAGGAGGGAGGTGATAATGCCCAAGTACAAATCATTAGCTGAAAGAGGGTGGTGATAATGCCCTTGTACAAATCGCTAGCTGAAGGAGAGAGGTGATAATGTCTATGTACAAATCATTAGCTGTTGGAGGGAGGTGATAATGCCCCTGTACTGATCGATAGTTGAAGGAGTGAGGTAATAATGCCACAGTATGAATTGCTATCTAATAGAGGGATGTGATAATGCCCCTTTATAAATCATTAGCTGAAGTAGGGGGTTTATAATGCCTCTGTTCAAATCATTAGCTAACGATGGGAGGTGATAATACCCCTTTATAATTCACTAGTTGAAGTAGGGATGTGACAATGCCCCAGTGCAAATCATTAGCTGAAGAAGGAAGGTGACAATGCCCCTGTAAAAACCTCTAGCTGAAGGAGGTAGGTGACAATGACCTCTGTACAAATCACTATCTGAAGGAGGGAGGAAATAATACCCCATTACAAATCATTTGCTGAAGCAGGGAGGTAATAATAACACAGTACTAATCACTAGCTGAAGGAGGAAGGGGATAATGCCCCTGTACAAATCATTAGCTGAAGGCAAGAAGTGATAATATCCCATGTAAAAAAATGATTAGCTGAAGGAGGAGGTTGATAATACCCCTGTAGAAATTACTAGCTGAAGGAAAAACGTGATAATGGCCCTGTACAAATCATTAGTTGAAGGAGAGAGGTGATAATACCCCTGTACAGACTGTTAGGTGAAGGAGGGAGGTGATAATGCCCCTGTACAAATCACTAGCTGAAGGAGGGAGGTGACAATGCCTGTGTAGAAATCACTAGCTGAAGGAGGGAGGTGATAATATCTCTCTACAAATCATTAGCTGAAGGAGGGATATGATAATGCCCCTGAACAAATCATTAGCTGAAGAAGGAAGGTGGTAATAACTCTGTACAAATCACTTGCTGAAGGAAGGAAGGGGTAATGCCTCTGTAAAAGTCATTATCTGAAAAAAGGAGGTGATAATGTCCCTGTGGAGATCATTTGCAGAATGATGTGGTGATAATAGCCCTGTGCAAATCATTAGCTGAATGAGGGATGTGATAATACCCCAGTACAAGTCATTAGCTGGAGGAGGGAAGTGATAGTGCCTCAGTACAAATTACTAGCTGAAGGAAAGAGGTGTTTATACCCTTGTACAAATCACTAGGTGAAAGAAGTAGGTGATAATACCCCAGTACAAATCATTAGCTGAATGAGGGATGTTATAATTCCCCAGTACACATTACTGGCAGAAGGAGGGAGGTAATAATGCCCCTGTACAGATCACTGGTTGAAGGAAGGAGGTGATTATGTCCCTGTGCAGATCACTAGCAGAAGGAAGGAGTGGATAATTCCTCTGTACAGATCACTGGGAGAAGGAAAGATGTGATAATGCCCCAGTACAGATCACTAGTAGATGGTGGGAGGTGATAATGCTCCTCTACTGATCGCTGGCAGAAGGAAGGAGGTTTTAATGCCCCTGTACTGATCACCAGTTGAAGGGAGATGGAGTTAATGCCCCTGTACAGATGACTGGCAGAAGGGTGGAGGTGATATCGCCCTGTTCAGATGACTGGCAGAAGGAAGGAGGTGGCATCCCCCTGTACAGATTACTGGCAGAAGGAAGGAAGTGATAATGCCCCTGTACAGATTAATAGTTGACGTGAGGAGGTGATTATGCCCCTTTAGAAAATGACTAAGAGAATCCTAGCATTGTGATTGGCTCAGATGCCAACCTAATTGGATAGGTATTTTTCAATAGAACCCTTTTAATACCGAGCACCATCTAAAAGCCCCAAATCCAAACGTGGTATCCTTGTACCACGCAAAACATCAAAAGCGGCTGCCATTTTGTAAATGCTCAGTAACTAAATGAACAAGCCAGACACCATCCCTGCCCTGAGCAACAGACGTCACCTCCCCACACAGCCAAAGCCATGAATACTTAACAGAAATCCATTTTTTCATTATTTTATCAGGAGAGATACACTAAGCTGAAAGCTTGTTTACAGGTGCAACGTGGAAGCACAAGCAAGCTACAGTAAGTGATTTGCTATGGGCCATACAGTATGCAGTTGGGGGCAATGGGATTCAAACCCAGGTCTCCAGGTTTGCAGCACAGAGCCTTAAACCACTGAGCTATACTGCCTCCTGAAATCACTCACTTAAAATAAAATCAAAGCTTTTAAACCAGCACTGCACAGTTTTAAAATGGGGCACAGGAGCCTGCAGCTCCCTCTCCCTCAGAGGCTATGCCTGTAGTAACTGAAGAAACCAGTAAACACTTTGCATGTCCACAGAGCTTCTTAGTCCCCTTGTCCCAAAAAACACCCACCCTGTCAGGTACATTCACTTACCTGCTGCACTGTCTCCTCTAAGCCCAGGATTTCCTCTTCTGTTTTTTTCTTCAGCTTTAACAAGCACTCCCAAGTCCATCCCTGGCACCACTCCCGATGATGTATTCCCCAACCCTGTATATATTACAAGTATGGAGGCACCTAGACTGCACCTGATCAGTCTCATTTAACATTTCTCACACCCAAAAATCAATAGTAAATCCTCTCCTTAATCCAGCTTGTTCCTCATCCACCGGCACTACCAACCATAGCATCAGCTCCCGTTCCAATTTTTAACATAGGACTACAAGTCCCATAAACCTGCAGGGCAACTAAGCAATCAGGCTAATAGCATAAACCAAAGTGCCATCTACTATCACGGACAGCATAATACAGGGACTACTTTACAAAATAAATATATTTGATTATTTTTTTAAACATTAATTACACTTCTTTAAAACTTTTCTTTTAATTTAATAAAAAATATAACATATGAGCCATTTTCTAAGTACAGTAATACCCTCTAGGGTGGACGGTATTGAGAAATACCAGACCTTCCCGGGGCAATGTGGCCCTTCACTTGTGGCATGGGGCTTCATTATGCCACTGGTGGTCCAGTATTTCCCAATACCACTCACTCTGTTGGGTATTATTGTTTACGTACAGATCATTAGAAGGTGGAAGGTGATAATGTGCCTGTACAGATCAGATGGAGGGAGGTGATAACGCCCCAGTACAGATCACTGACAGAAGCAGGGAGATGATAATGCCCCAGTACAGATCACTGGCAGAAGGAGGAAGGGAGGTGATAATGCCCCAGTACAGATCACTGGCAGAAGGAGGGAGGTGATAATGCCCCAGTACAGATCACTGGCAGAAGGAGGGAGGTGATAATGCCCCAGTACAGTTCACTGGCAAAAGGAGGGAGGTGATAATGCCCCAGAACAGATCACTGGCAGAAGGAGGGAGGTGATAATGATCCAGTACAGATCACTGGCAGAAGGAGGGAGGTGATAATGATCCAGTACAGATCACTGGCAGGAGGGAGGTGATAATGATCCAGTACAGATCACTGGCAGAAGGAGGGAGGTGATAATGCCCCAGTGCAGTTCACTGGCAGAAGGAGGGGGATGATAATGATCCAGTACAGATCACTGGCAGAAGGAGGGAGGTGATAATGATCCAGTACAGATCACTGGCAGAAGGAGGGAGATAATAATGATCCAGTACACATCACTGGCAGAAGGAGAGAGATGATAATGATCCAGTACAGACCACTGGCTAAAGAAGGGAGCTGATAATGCCTCTGCACAGATCAGATGGAGGAAGGAGGTGATAATGCCCTTGCACAAATCACTGACAGATGGAAGCAGGTGATAATGCCCCTGTACAGATCACTGATAGATGGAAGCAGGTGATAATGCCCCTGTACAGATCACTGAAAGATGGAAGCAGGTGATAATGCCCCTGTACAGATCACTGACAGATGGAAGCAGGTGATAATGCCCCTGTACAGATCACTGGCTAAAGGAAGGAGATGATAATGCCCCAGTAAAGATCACTGGGCAAAGGAAGCAAGTGATACTGCCCCAGTACAGATCACTGGCCAAAGGAAACAAGTGATAATGCCTCAGCACAGATTACTAGCTGAATAAAAGTACTGATAATGTCCCTATACAGACCACTGGCAGAAGGAAGGAGGTGATAGTACCCTCTACGGTTAACCTGCAGTAAAAGAGAGGTGATAATGTCCCTGTACAGTGCACCAGTAAAAGGGAGGAGGTGATAGTACCCTCTACGATCAACCTGCAGTAAAAGAGATGTGATAATATTCCTGTACAGATCACTGATAGAAGGAAGGAGGTGATAATTCTCTTGTACAGATCACTCGCAGGCGGGTGCTGATAATGTCCCTATACAGACCACTGGCAGAAGGATGGAGGTGATAATGACCCTGTACAGACCACTGGAAGAAGGATATAAGCAATAATACCCTCTAGGGTAGGCGATATTGGGTTATTTCTGTCCGCCCATGGGTGTAATGAGGCCTGATGTTGCAGGTGGAGGGCCTTATAGCACCTGGAAGGTCTCGTATAGCCCAAAACTGCCCACCTTTGAGGGTATTATTGCTCTTAGAAAATGGGTTATATGTGACATTGTTTATAAAATAAACATGTTAAAAAAAACAATTAAACATCAGCAAAACTGAATAGAACTAACATTTCTTTTAAAGTAGTCCCTCCACTAGAAAGACTCCATGGCTACTTTGCTTTTATTCAGAATCAAGTAGTGTCTCCCACCACCACAAATACATGCACACATTCATACACAGCACTGCTGTTTTGTACAGAAACACAGTTCTGCAGGTTATTTTTTTTTGTTTTAAAGATTTTATTGAAGTTTTCCAAAACATACAAATACATACATTAAAAAACCAACAGTGCCATGTTAAGTGATAAAGGCAAGACACATGACACAATGTTAGGAAACATTTTTTTTAAAGGCTTACATACACTGTAAAAAACAAGTAACAAGCAGGACCAGTGTCCAAAATCTAATATCTAAAAGGGTACCTACCTTGTATCATTAGAAGTGGAGACAGGACCACAAAAAGGCGATAAAGTCTGCTCATGTACCAGGGCAGCTGTTATGATCCGGGGTTCTTAGCCTCATGTGGTACCGTACCCTTTCGACAACTACAAGGAAAAAGAGGTACCCACAAACTAACATAGGACTACCAAGCATGTTATAACTATATACAGAGAAAAACAAGTGTAGCATGCAATACCAGTAGGGGGTGCCAGTAAACCCTTATGGAAACGCTGATAATAGAAATACAACTTCCAGGACTGCACCTCATGTACAGTAGTTAAATTGTGAACCTTCTTACCACATACCTGTTCTGGGTGCAAGATATGCCAAGTAGGACTCCCAGCATTTATTGAATCGAGCAGTTTGACACTTGACGATATAGGATTTTTTCTCCTGCTCGAAAATATTTCTCATGGACGTAACAATATCTACTATTTTGGGAGCCTGTAATCTACACCAGTAACTAAGGAGTTGGCATTTGACCTGCATACAGGTCAACATGAACCGTTTGAGTTCCAGAGCAGAAAGGCGAAGAGTTGGGGGGACAATGCCCAATAACACTAGAGATGGAGCTACAGTAGTGGAATATTCTTACCCAGGACAGCACTGCCCAGCTAGCATACCTGACCCACATGGGTTGTGCATGTACTGCTGAGCAGGACCAAATTATTTGAAAAAAGATCCCCCCCCCCGACTGAAAACATCTCCAATAATTATCATTACCCAGCGCTTTGAGTTTATGCAGTACAACTGGTGTTCTGTACCACCAGTGAATCAACTTGTTCTGTATTACACTGGTGTCAGGCATCAGTGTAGATTCTGTGCCCAATAGTTCAACATTAATTCAATTGTTTTTTCATTTTTTATAGAAGCATGTAATGTGTCTCCCCCCCCCCACACACACACACATACATACATACACACTTTTAACTATGGTTGTGACAGAATTATTGGGATGTCTTACTTGGCTGAGTAATCTGAGGCTGCAGTATATGGAGTGAGCACTGAGCCAAGTTTGGTTTTAAATAAATTGTCTTTGCTCCACTCCATTGTCCTGTCTGTTTCTGAGCTAAACAGGACTTTTGATCAGCCTTATATTTTTTTATAAAGGAAAAAAAACTGCAGTTAATCCATTAAAAACTGCAGAGCTATTTAGGATCAAGTGTACTGGTAGAGAGGTGCTACCCTGTAGCTCACACTTCAGTGTCTGATTCCTTTCCACAGCTGCTGAAAGAGAGCATTTTAGAGGGAATAGTCTAATGCTTTTTGTGTATTTTTCTAGTTTTACTCAGTTGGGAAGGATGAGAAACTGAGCTTGATTTGGGTGACTGAAGAGGACAGTCAGCACGGTCTGCAGTGGGTGGCGCTGAATGGTACCGTATGGACGCTCTCTGCAAGTGCTACTAGTAAAATGGAATTATGTAAGAATATGTGGAGCAGCGTTTACCTTGCGGGGAAAAAAAAAACAACACACAGTCACTGCCAGTCGACTCTGCCTTCTGTATGGTTTGTGCATTAGGACTAGACTGGAAGAATTTACATAGAAACATGGACATTGACAGCAGATTAGGACCACTGGGTCCATCTAGTCTGTCCATTCTCCCTACCTACTGTAAAAGTCACAGACCCTACTTGATCTCCGGCTTTACCTCCTTGTTCCTATTGCTAGGATTCCCCTATGCCACTCCCATGCATGCATGAATCCCCTCACTGTGCTTTCCCTCACCACTTCCTCTGGGAGTCTATTCCACGCATCCACAACCCTTTCTGTGAAGAAATACTTTCTCACGCTACTTCTTAGTCTACCCCCTTCCAACTTCATGTCATGTCCCCTCATTTCTGGATATCTCCTTTTCTGAAAGATGCTACCCTCTGGTACCCTATTTATGGCTTTTAGATATGTGTAGGTCTCCCCTGTCTCTTCTCTCCTCCAGAGTATACCTGTTGAGATGTCCTAGTCTCTCCTCAAATGACTTTTGGTGCAGGCCCTGTACCATCTTTATTGCCCTTCTTTGAACTGCCTCCACCCTGTCTACATCCTTATGGAGATGCGGCCTCTAGAACTGGATGCCATATTCTAAATGAGGCCTCACCAATGATCTGTAGAGTGGCATCACCACCTCCTTCCTTCTGCTGATGATACCTCTCCCTATGCACCCCAGCATCCCCCTGGCTCTCCCCATAGCCTTGGCACATTGTTTGGCCACCTTTAGGTCATCAGATAAGATTACCCCCAAATTCCCTTTCCTGTTTGGTGACCATCACTTTCTCTTCCCCATCATGTAATCCTCCCCTGGGTTTTTGCTCCCCAAATGCATGATTTTGCAGTTTTTTGCATTAAATCTCCGCTGTCACACTCTGGATCATTTCTCCAGTTTATCTATGTCCCATCCTTATTTTTTCCACCCCTCCCAGAGTGTCTAGCCTGTTGCATATCTTAGTGTCATCCACAAAAAGGCACATCTGCCCCTGCAGCCCCTCTGCAATGTCACTTATGAAGACATTAAACAGGACTGGGCCCAGGACTGATTCCTGTCACACTCCTTTGGTCACCCTCCTTACCTCAGATTGAGTACCATTTACCATGACACTCTGTCTTCTATCACTCAGCCAGTTCCTAACCCCATTTGCCACCTTGTGACCCACTTCTGGACCCCATTTGTCACCTTGTGACCCACTCCTGCACCCCATTTGCCACCTTGTGACCTACTTCTGGACCCAGTTTGCCACCTTGTTACCCACTCTTGGGTTGCCCAGTTTGTTCATAAGTCTTCTATGTGGAACAGTATTGAAGGCCTCAGTGAAATCCAGGTCGGTGACATCCACATGCAGCCAGGAGTTGAAAGCAACATGATTGTGATCGCCAGATGGAAAAATGAAAGGCAGTTGGGAGCATCGAAGACAGTAGCAGATACACAGTAGACCCTTTTTTTTATACGTGCTTATTAGAGGCATGACAAGCGGGAAGCTGATGACAGCAGTGAGTAGAAACTTTGAACTGGGATGCAATGGCTTTCAAAGAGGTCAGGTAACCATGAGTGGCATCTGTACAGTAAGTCACAACAACTTTGACAAGCAGCAGCTGGTTGCTAAAGAAGCTGCTGCTGCCTACTAAGGGAAGGCAGAAACATTTTTGAGAGGGTCCTATGGAACAACAGGAGATACCATAATTCTTTTATGTAGTGACACGTGAGCACAGCAGAGGTTGGTGTGTGGTTTCTTGTGGCAGCTGGAAATGAATTAAGGAGTCTTGGTAGGGCAGTATCTCTCACTAAGTGAGAGAAAAAATGGCGGCATTTTCAAATTGAATTGGTTGCTTTCAGCCAATGGCAAGCAGGGTGGGCTCAAAGATACCTGAATTGGTGAAGGGCACCAGTGCTGGTATTTTTTATTTGCTGGGCATCTATTGAAAATTAATGTACCTCTGACAGGGGTACAAGCCAATCAGAACCCAACAAAAGAAAGCTCATTTTCAAAGGAGATGATCATGCCCCTGTACAGCTCACTGGCAGAATAGGGGATATGATAATTGCACTGTACAGATCACCAGTAGAAGGTGGGAGGTGATAATGCCCCTGTTTAGATCACTAGTAGTAATAATAATAATAATAAACTTTATTTATATGCACCTTTCTCAAAACCAAGGCACATTACAATAAAATACAGAATAAAACATACTAAAACATATTTAAAAACTCAGTTGACTACAAGCAATTAATTGGCATCCAAGTTATCTACTAATGCCTTACTCCATAAAAAAGACGTTAAGCCCCTTTTAAAACCCTCCACCGTCATGCACTCTCTAATCCAATGTGGTAGAGAATTCCAGAGGGTTGGCGCCATGAACATAAAAGCTCGGGGGTTGGAGCATTTTAAAATTACCCTCTGGATCTCTAGCAACCCCTCATTGGCCTAGCGGAGTGGTCGCGTCGGTAGGTAAGTCACCAGAAGCTCTTTCAGGCGATCAAGGCCCAAACCGTGTAGGGCTTTGTAAGTCAGAAGTCCGACTTTGAAGGTGATCCACCACTGAATCGGCAGCCAGTGCAGATCTCAGAGCACCGGTGTAATATGGGAGGAACGGGAAGTCCCCATTAACAACCGGGCTGCCAAGTTCTGCAATAGCTGCAAGCGGCAGATATCAACCCCAGGCAGCCCAAAGTAAAGGGAGTTGCAGTATTCCAGATGCGAGGTCACAAAGGCGTGGATCAGAATGGGTAGGTCACTGGATGGAACAAAGTGCTTGATCCTGGAGATGTTCCTAAGATGGTAAAAGGATACCTTAACAACTGCTGACACTTGCGCATGCAATGTCAGCTGATCATCAAGGATCACCCCCAGGTCTCGCACCCATTCAGAAGTCGGGAGCTCCGCATCCTCCAGGAATAAACCAGAGGTTTGAGGCACTCCCAACCCCTCAATCCGTTGGCCATGATCCACAACCAGCACCTCTGTCTTCCCTGAGTTCAACTTCAACCAACTGGATCTCATCCAATCCTGGATCTCACTGAGACAGTTATTAAACACTGAGAGTGCTCTATTCTGGTCAGGCACAAAGGACAGATAGAGCAGGGTATCATCAACATAACAATGAAACTCCAGCCCATATCATCTTACAATGCCTCCAAGGGGAAGCATGTACACTGCAAACAACATAGGGGACAGCACAGAGCCCTGAGGCACACCACAGGTCAGAGCGGTGGGATCGGAGGAAAACATCCCCGATACCACCCTCTGAGTTCTACCTGTGAGGAAAGAAGTAAACCATCTGTGCACCAGGCCCGAAAGACCACAGATGCATCTCAGGCGCTCAAGCAACACTCCATGGTCTACGGTGTCAAATGCTGCTGACAGATTCAGAAGGACCAAAATGGACCATTTTTTCTGGTCTCTCACCATCAGGAGGTCATTGAGGACCCGAACCAGTGCAGTCTCAGTGCTGTGCCCCTTTCGAAAGCCTGATTGAAGAGGATCGTAGATGTTATGGATGGTAAGATGGTTGTCCAACTGGGCTGCCACCACTTTCTCGATTACCTTCCCAACAAAGGGAAGGTTCGAGATGGTTCTGTAGTTTGCCAGGGAGTCGGGGTCCAAAGATGCCTTTTTCAATGCTGGTGTCACCACCGCTTCCTTCAGGGAGTGGGGATATTCACCAGTGTCTAGGGAACACAAGACTATCCTGGCTAGAACCGGGAAGATAACCTCCCCACAGCCCATAATCAGGCCTATGGGACCCAGGTCTAAACTACAGCTGGTGGTGCGCATACCCTGGACAATCCTCATAACATCCTTGATTTACAGCCTTATGCAGGAACTCCAGGTGAACGGTGTGCTTATGACCATAGGCTGGACCACCACAACTCCCATGGAGGGGGGAGCACAAATCTCGGCCCTGATGTCGGCCACCTTACTTGCAAAGAATCGAGCAAGCTCCACACACTGCAACTGTGAAAAGGCTCGACGGACCTGCAGACAGGCTGGGTTGCACAGCCTGTCTATGGTTTGAAAGAGCTGGGCTGGTCGACTCTGAGCAGCAGCAGTTTCTCCGGACAGGAACACTGCCTTCTTATGAGTAATTGCTGACTGATAGAGTTTATAATGCTCTAGGAGTCTAAGATGGTCAGCATCTAAGCCGGAGTTCCGCCAACATCTCTCCAACTTGCAACCTAATATTCACAACTCCCTCAGATCCTGATCAAACCAATGGGATCGGGGGCGAAGGGAGAGAGGCCGCACACGGGGTGCGTAGTAGAAGGTTGGAAGTGATAATGCCTCTGTGTAGATTACTAGTAGAAAATTGGAGGTGATAATGCCCCTCTACATCTCACATGCAGAAGGAAGTAGGTTATAATGCCCTTGTAGATCACTAGTAGAAGGTGGGAGATGATAATGCCCCTGTGTAGATCACTAGTAGAAGGTTGAAAGTGATAATGCCCCTGTGTAAATCACTAGTAGAAAATTGGAGATGATAATGCCCCTCTACATCTCACATGCAGAAGGAAGGAGGTTATAATGCTTTGTATAGATCACTAGTAGAAGGAAGGAGGTGATAATACCCCTTTGTAGATCATTAGTAGAAGGAGGGAGGAGATGAAAATCCCCCAGTAAGTCTGACCTCTATTGGAACACTGTGTTCCTTCAGAAATCCACATTTAAAGAGCCACTGATGCATGAAGAAGATCTTTAAAAAACATGTTTGGACATAAAGCAGCTTATATTCATCACTGGCTCTATATTTCTTATCTGCATTACTTATTGCTAAGACCATTTGTTTCTTATCTTATCTTGTTGTAAAGTGCCTTGATGATTTGAAAGGCACTTATATGAAATAACATTATTATTATCATTATTAAAAACAGGATAGTTGCTTCTTGAGGATTCATCAGCTTCTACTGCTTCTTCCCAACCTGATGTCATAATACTCTGCCTGTGACATCACAGTTGTATCCATGGCAAAAGATTGTGATGCCACAACATGGTATTATGATTTCATGTAGGGAATAAGCTGTGTAGGCAGATAAATTCTAAAGGATAAAGATATTATTTTTGTGGGAATTTTTTCAGTAATGAATAAAGGAGAGGAAAAAATCCATATGAGATATATGAAATACAAGCTTTACTGTGTCTAGTTATTATGTTTTCAAAGTTTTCTCAAAGGCATCATCTGCTCTTTAAGATGGTTAGGTACAAACTAGTAGCAATGAAGAGGAGGACCACCAAATGATTCAGCGACAAAAGGTGGACTTACGAGAAGCACCTGGAGGATCGGAACATCTGTTCTGGGAAGGGTAGCAGAAAAAAGGGGACATGATTGAGATATTTCAGTTCCTCTGTGGAATAATGTAGAAATCAGGGACTTTTCACAACAAGGACAGATCCTCATAGAGACCACACATACTTTCTCACCTATGGAGGGGTAAATACATGGACACGCTCAATAAATGTGGGGACCTGTACACATCCACAGCCCTGCTCAATGGCCCACTACACACCCAATCCCAAACATGCATGTCTACATAGACAGGTGGGATAAGTACAGGCCACAGAGTGACTTTTGGCTTCTGGTGAACAGATCTCATGCTTATCACATGTGGGGATTTCTGCACTCTCACAGCCCTGTCTGCAAGCCCAATACACATCCAATCCCAAGAGTGCACATGTCTACACAGACAGGTGGGATGGTTGCAGCCAAGCAAGAGGCTGTTGGCATGAGGGTCATCCCAGAAGAAATCTCCATGTCATGGGGACCAGCAGTGTGGTCAGAGACTATGCAGTTGTAATAGCTGCAGTACTATGTGTTCTCTTTGTCTGTTTACAGTTATATCCACTGTGCCCAGCCAGCTCCCTCTCCTCCAGCCCCCAAGCCTCTGAACTGATCCTCAGTGGACTGGGAGCATGAACTGGCACTGTATGCTGTCTTTTTAAATACTTCTACCATTCCAGTAACAACAGCAGGCAGGGGTTTTACCATCTGGTGCATATGAACATCAGGGTGCAGAGTGTCACTGCCAGTACATGATCAATTCCTGCATATCCTAGACCTCTGTTTGGAACAAATCCATAGCATTAATATTTCCATAAGATGAAACTCCATGAAACTAACAGGATGGGTGAATGTTGTCTGGAGGAGAATGGCATCAGGGTGCAAAGTGCCATGGCCAAGCTATGCTCAGTTCAAGCATATCCCAAACCTCAGTGTGGCCCGAGCCCTAAGTATTAATGCTTTCACCAGTGGTAACTGCACAAAACTGTCTATGGGTACTGTCCAGTGTAGATTGCCATCAGGGTGCAAAGTTCCGCAGATGAGCTATGCTCAGTTCAAGCATATCCCAAACCTCAGTGTGGCCCGAGCCCTAAGTATTAATGCTTTCACCAGTGGTAACTGCACACAACTGTCTATGGGTACTGTCCAGTGCAGATTGAAATCAGGGTGCAAAGTTCCACTGCTGAGCTATGCTCAGTTCAAGCACATCCCGGACCTCAGTATGGATTATGCTCTTAGTATTAACACTTCCACTAGCAGTAATGTCATGCAACTGCCTGTGAGATAATGTCCAGTGCAGATGGGCATCGGGGCGCAGAGCATCACAACCAGGATATGCTCAATTCCAGCATATCCCATACCTCTCTAAGAGGACTGAACCTCAAGAATTAATACTTCCACCAGAGGTAACTCCATGAAACTGCCCCCAGGATACTGTCTAGTGGCAGTATAGCCTAGAGGTTAGAGGAATGAGGTGTGAATGATTTTGGTACATCCAGCAGACTAGACCTGAGTTTGATTCTCACAACCTCCACTTGCATACTGTGTGACCCTGAGCAAGTCACATAACCACCCAGTGATCCCAGGTCACCCCTGAAAACAGGCACGTGTGCCTAGTGGGCCTTACACAGTTAACAAAGACTAAAATAAAATAAAAAAAAAGATTGCTATCGGTGTGCAGAGCACCATTGCTGAGCTATGCTCAGTTTAAAGCAAGAGTATTTCAAAATCCTGACACACACAGTCTCAAGTGTCAGGAGCCTGATATTAAGTTCCTGACACTCGGTATTTGCACATGGCAGAGTTGGTTAAAATAAATGTGTGGGATGCAGGGATGAAGACCCACAAAAATCTCTACCATGCCTAAATTCTGAGTGCCTGAAGCCTGAGTGTTGGGAACGTAGTCTCAAACTCCTGACACTAGGGATTATGTATGTCAGGGTTCTATAGTGAATCTGTTCAAGCATATCCCAGACCTATGTGTGGATTGAGTCCAAAGTATTAATACTGCCACCAGATGTAACTCATGAAACTAACAGGGTGGGATGCAATGTGATTCAAATGGGCATTGTGGTGTAGAGCATCGCTGCTGGATATGCTCATGTCAAGTGTATCACAGACCTCTGGGAGTTATTACTTACACCAGAAGTAACTCAGTGAATCTGAAGGAGATGGTCAAAAATGATTTCTAAGTATTTTGTTTTGAATGGGAAGAAAGAACATTAAACAAGCTTCAAGATGAACTCATAAACCACCAATGAGACAATGGAGTTGTTTCAGTGGGATGCTACAAGCATATGGGGAAAATGTGGTTGGGTACCATGTGGGCAGGGGAGACTAAGGGGTCTGGCAGGGGTACAGCTGTTTACAGTACAGTGGACTGGACAGACTGATTTTGTTTCCTGCTGACATGTATGGCATGTCTGCATTTCTGTTTCATGTCTACATTTTATTTCAAATTTGTACACACTGCACGCCATGTAAATCAAATGTATCGCAGATTGTTCAGTTCCAGGTTGTTCGTTGAGAACTTTAGCATAAATGCACCTGCTGTTGAAGATTTATGCACTGTACACTTAGGTTACTGTGGACTTCATATGAAAATGTACTCAACACCAAGTGGTACTTTTGTGCTGCTATGAAAGATGAAGGATTAAGGTAGCAGAGTGTGGTCTTTGTACAGTAGTACAGGAGTAACTGTTTCTATTCATACCAAAGTGAAGTCTTTCTATAGCAGTGCAAGGTTACTATTTCTGCACATAGCTGTGTGAAGACTTTCTACAGCAATACAAGGGTTACTGTTTCTATCCACAGCTATGTGAAGTCTTTCTATAGCAGTACAAATGTTGCTGTTTCTGTCCACAGCTGTGTGTAGTCTTTCTATGGCAGTACAAGGGTTACTGTTTTTATCCACAGCTACATTAAGTCTTTCTACAGCAGTATGAGGGTTAATTTCTCTAACCACAGCAGTGTCAGGTATTTA
The DNA here is from genome assembly GCA_016271365.2 of Neoceratodus forsteri. Classification (NCBI taxonomy): domain Eukaryota; kingdom Metazoa; phylum Chordata; order Ceratodontiformes; family Ceratodontidae; genus Neoceratodus; species Neoceratodus forsteri. Next base: position 4,212,559 of record CM057449.1, on the reverse strand, counting down.
CACCGCAGTACAAGGGTTACTGTTTCCATACAGTTATGTGAAGTCTTTCTGTAGCAGTATTAGGGTTAGTGTTTCTATCCAAAGCTACGTGAAGTCTTTTTACAGCAGTTCAAGGGTTACTGTTTCTATCCACAGCTATGTGAACTTTTTCTACAGCACTACAAATGTTATAGTTTCTGTTCACAGCTGTGTGAAGTCTTTCTATGGCAGTACAAAGGTTACTGTTTTTATCCACAGCTACATTAAATGTTTCTACAGCAGCATAAGGGTTAATTTATCTAACCACAGCAGTGTCAGATATTTACACAGCTGTACAAGGGATACTGTTTCCATACAGAGTTATGTGAAGTCTTTCTATTGCAGTATAAGTTTTAGTGTTTCTATCCAAAGCTACATGAAGTCTTTCTACAGCAGTATAATGGTTATTGTTTCTGTTCACAGCTGAGCTCTTTGACAGCAGAGAATGACACCTTGGGAGTACTCAGCAGGTCCTCTTGGGGCATGCTGACAGTTTCTACAGAATATCTATGCTAGAGCTCTTCCAAGTGTGTTCAATAATGTCAGGTTAGGCAGGTGTAGTGGGCAAAGGGGAAGGAGCATGCAAGATTTCAGAGCCAACCGCTATTGTTATTGATGCCACCACTTCAGCATTTTGTCTGTGTGGAATCCTATTGCTGTTGGTACATTACATCAGCTGCTTTACATACACAACGTGCAGGCAGTATAATATATGACCAACATTACATAAATTAGAAACCACAGTCATTAAAACAACAAATTACACCATGGCATGAGCACCACAAACCACAACTGCAACCTGTATGGTACAGAGCTTGAGCAAATTGTAACAGAGAGGCATTTGGGAGTCATAATAGGTACTGACATGAGATTCCAGAAACCCTGTAACAAGGCTGCAATGAGGGCTAATAGACTAATAGGTTGCTTTAAACAGTATCTGTCACTAGAACAGACCACTGTAGCCTTCCAATGTATAGAATTTAAAGCAGATCCCACATGTATTATTGTACTCCATGATGGAGCTCCTACCTTAGGAAAGATATCATTCTGAAGAGAATACAGCACAAGACAACCAAGTTAATCCCAAGACAACTCAACAAGCCCTATGAAAAAAGATTGGATGATCTAGGACTAGTCATGTTAGAGACAAGAAGGGAAAGAGGAAACTTGCTCTAGCTCTATGAAATATTGGGTGAAAATGATATAAAAACTGAACTGGGGCTAAAATTGTGGGCTAGAGAGTTCAGTTTGAGACCGCACAGAAAATGGAATTAACTAGAACAACCTAAAAAATGCAGCAGGTGAGAGTTCTTTACTGAAATAGTGAGGAGAATATGGAACAGGCTTCTAGAGAAGATAGCAGAAGTTAGAACATTAACAGCTTTCAAAAGTTACCTGATGCATGGATAGGAGATAATCAAGGGATTGCTTGAGCCCACTAATGTGGGAGACTGACTCGAAGGGCAATAGCCTTCTTCTGTTGGAAACACCTAGTACCTAGTATAATGTCATTATTCCATAACAGAAAGTTGTATTGTTGTATGTTTGGTTAATTTGTTTACTAAATTAAATGTTTTTTATGCAGAGATGTATATCTTTAACAACATAGCTTTTTCCCATTGACTGCTGCAGTGTGAACGATGCCTGTGGGATTACTGCTACGCATAGCGCACAGTTTATCTTTAGCTGCTGCACTCTTTGGGGAAATGGAAAGACACACCACGATGGGGGAAAGCTTAAACTGACCTACACAAACAATAAATCACAGGGTCCCTTAGAACCAATTTCTCCAGTCCCAGTGTCAGTCTGCACCTAGGCTAGCAACAGAAAAACAAACAATTTTTGTTGCTTGGTGTCGATCTAGTATTGGATTCATGTCCCAAGCCACTCATCATCTAGCTCCACCCCTTTGGGTCATAACAAACACTCCATTAGAACCACACCACAACAATGCAATCCCCACCCCTGACTTGGCACATAGCACTTAAAATACATATAATTTTGCTAGCAAAGAATCCCCAGTTAGGCAGTCTATAATTATTCGGTGCAGTTAGCATGCATCCCAGGTTACAAAACAAGACACATGGCATATGGGCCTGGAAATAACATGAGGGTATTGAGTGTCACACAAGGGACCACAACCATAATTTTTGTAGCTTTGATTATGCAGTCCATGATTGCATTGGCCACATGGCCCAGAAGCAGCTTGTCATATGAACCCCTACGAGATCAAGATTCACAAACTGGCCCAACTGCAGTCCCACAGTGATGCTCATGTTACTTCAGAAAAGAATGACATTCATTTGTCAGATACAGAGTAATCTCAAAACACAGGTAGTGTTACCCTCTGAGAGACTGAATGTAATATATAACCATTCTGTAATCACGCAGGACAGCTGCTTATGTTACCCCCTGTGAGACTGAGGTTGTAGCCCCCCTGTAATCACACAGTTCAACTTGATCTGCTACCCACTGTGAGATAGAGGTTGTAGCCCTGCTCTAGTACCACAATGCAGATTACTATGTTACCTCCAATGAGACTGAGTTTCAAGCCTTGCTGTAATACCATGATACAGCTTGATATGTTACCCCCTGTGGGACTGTGGTTGCAGCCTTGCAGTAATCCCACAATGCAGTTTGTTATGTTACCCCCTGTGAAGCTGAGGTTGTAACCCTGCTGTAGTCACACAGTACAACTTATGTTACCCCCTGAGAGACTGAGACTGTAGCCATTCCTGTAATCCCACAATGTAGTTTGTTATGTTACCCCCTGTGAGGCTAAGGTTGTAGCCCTGCAGTAACCCTACAGTGTAGTGTGGTATGTTACCCTGTGAGGCTGTGATTGAAGCCCTGCTGTAATCCCACAATGCAGTTTGTTGTATTACCCCTGTGATAATGAGGTTTATGTATCAGCTCCTTCGTAATCCCATAGTGAAGTCTGTTATATTACCCCCATGAGACTGAGATTGTAGCCCTGCTCTAATCTCAAAATTTAGTTCATAATTTTCCCTCCTATGAGACTGAGGTGGTACCCTTGCTTAGTCCCACAATGCAACTTGTTATGTTATGCTATATGAAATTTAGGTTGTAGCCCTGATATAAACCCACAATGCAGATTGCTATGTTACCACTGAGAGAGAGAGAGAGAGAGAGAATGTGTCAGTTTCACTGTAATCCCAGAATACAGTTTGTTATATTGCCCCTGTAATAACGAGATTTATGTATTAGCCCCATCATAACACCACAGTGCAGATTTTTATGTTACCCTTTTTGAAACTGAGGTTGTAGCCCTGCTGTAATCCCACAGTGTAGCTTGTTATGTTACACTCTGTGAGACTGAGGTTGTAGACCCGCTATAATCCCACAATGCATCTTGTTATGTTACCACCTATGAAACTATGATTAATAATCCTGCTGTAACCCCACAGTGCAACTTGATATGTTCCACCCTGTGAAACTGAAGTTGTAGGCCTGCTATAGTCCACAGTGCAGCTTGTTATATTACCCCCTATGAGGCTGAGGTTGTAGCCCTGCTGTAATCCCACAGTGCAGCTTTGTATGTTATCCCATGTGAGACTGAGATAGCAGCCCTGCTATAATCCCACAGTGCAATTTGTTATGTTACCCACTGTCAGACTGAGGTTATAGCCCAGCTGTAATCCCACAAATAATTTTATTATGTTCCCTCCCGTGAGACTGAGGTTGTAACCCTGCGGTAGGATAGGTTAGGATAGGGTAGGATAGGATAGGACAGGATAGGATAGGATAGGATAGAATAGGGTTGGATAGAACAGGATAGGATAGGATAGGATAGGATGGGATAGGGTAGTATAGGATGGGATGGGATAGGATAGGATGGGATAGGATAGGATAGGATAGGATAGGATAGGATAGGATAGGATGGGATGGGATGGGATGGGATGGGATCGGATAGGATAGAATAGGATAGGATAAGAACTTGATGTATATAGTGCTCAGAGCACTTAAAAATAGTGATATGCATATTTTAAATTAGCATATGAGGCATAGACTAACATTAATACAGTTCTACCCATTCCACACTCAGCATTTAAACAATATTTCAATAAAAACAGGTTGATAAAAAAAGAGCCATAGTTAACATAAACAGGATAGTAGTCAATAATTCATTAAATCAAATCAAATTAAATGCCCGTTCAAAGATTATTGTTTTATTACCCCTTTTAAAGACCTCTGCTGAAGGTGCCTCCTGGAGATGTTGAGGTAGAGAGTTCCACAGGGCTGGCATGGCAACAGAGGGTACTCTGTCCCAAGACTGCTGCAGCCTAACCTGGGGAACCACCAGGAGGCCACCCTCAGAGGAGCGGAGAGCCCAAGACAAGTGATGAGGAATCAGAAGGTCTTGCTATTAGGCTGTTCTATCCCCTCACCTATGCAGGGCTTTATAGGTCAGAAGTCCAACCTTGAAGGCAATCATCCAGCTCACTGGCAACCAGTGTAGCTCTCAGAGGACAGGTGTGACATGGTCAAATTTTGAGATGCCAGTCACAACCTCACCCCTGCATTCTGCACCAGCTGCAGATGGTGAAGGTTGCCTCTAGATAGCCCCAGATACAGGGCATTTCAGTAATCCAGTCTGGATGTGATGAAGGCATCCACATGAGTGGGCTGGTCATCAGATGGTATCAAGATTTGGATCTGGATGATGTTCCTCAGGTGGTAGAAACTACTCTTAATGACTGCAAAATCTTGATCCTCATGTGTCAGGCCATCATCAAAGACCATGCCCAGATCTTTCACCAAAATGGAGGGAACCTGGGGAAGATGCCCTAGGACTAGCCCAGGGGGATCCCCAAGTCCCTTTTTAACTGGCTCCATCACTGGTACCTCCATCTTGTCCAGGTTAAGTTGTAAACAGTTGTGTGTCATCCAGTTCTGGATCTCCTCCAGGCAGTTGTTAATTTCCAAGTGCACAGGACAGGTATAGCTGGGTGTCATTGGCATATCAATGGAAACCCAGCCCATACCATCTGATAATGTCTCTCAATGGAAGCATATACACCTTGAACAATGAGGGCACCAGGACTGACCCCTGCAGAACACCACAGGACAGTGGCATTGGGCTAGATGAGACTAATCCCATCATCATTTGCAGTCTGTCTCTGAGGAAGGACCTAAACCAGTTGATGACTGTTTCACTTAGTCCAATCCAGTTCATCAAGCAGTCCAGCAGCACCTCATGATCAATGGTGTCAAATGCTACCAAGAGTTCAAGGAGGATAAAAATGGAATGCACTCCCCTATCCCTTGCCATTAGAAGATCATTTTGCACTCTCACCAGTGCAGTCTCAGTGCTATGCCCGGATCTATATACAGAGGGGAAACACTCATAAGTTTTGAAGGAGGCAAGATGCATCCCTAACCAAATGGCCACAACTTTCTCTAGATCCTTCCCTAAGAATGGATGGTTCACGATTGACCTGTAGTTCCTGAGACACTCCAGGACCATCAAAGGTGTTTTTCGGTAGAGGTCTAACCAATCTGGCAAGCAAGTTCCACTCCATGCACTCAGCATGCTCAGTAACCAAAAAATCCATAAAGAGAACAAAACCAGCACCAAAGATTAGGTGAATAAGGCTTTATTTCCAGGATGATGCTCCTTTGAATGAAACCGATCAAGGTCCTGGTCCCTACTCAAGCTCTTTGGCATTTCTGGAAATAAATCCTTATTCACCTAATCTTCAGTGCTGGTTTTGAGGTCTAACTAATACCTCTTTCAAGGCTTGGGAATGACCCGGCACTCGAGTGAACTCCAGACAATTCCAGCAACTACAGGCTCTGTCAGGTCCACACATCCGACCAAAAGATGGGTTGGATCTGGATCAAGGTCACAATATGTTGGCCGTAGCATCAGGATTATGTGTGCCACCTCCTCCACTCCAACCAGATTTAACTCAATTGAGAGAAGAGAGATGCTCTGGCACGACTCAGGATAAACCTCATAATCCCTTTAGGCAGCACTGGAAGATACCTCAGCCCTGATAGAGGACACCTTGTTGGTAAAGAACAGAGAAAACTCATTGCATGTTGTGCTTGAACCTGCACCTCCTGCACAGAGACATGTCAGGTGTAATAGCCTATTGACCATGTGTAAGAACTCAGCTGGTCTGTGCCCAACTGCAGAAATTTCCCTGGACAAAAATTTCATTTTTTTTCAGAAAATTGCCCCCGATAGACAAAGTAATGTGTCCTTAGGGCCAATTTGTCCTCCATCAGGCCAGAACTCCTCCACCACTACTCTGACCTCTAACCCTTAGTCTTTAACTCCATAAGCTCCCCATCAAAACAGTGGGTCCTTCAGTGAGTAGACAAAGATTGGTGTGATCAAGTTGAAGGCTGAATCAACGGCCCTATTATAGGCCACCACAGCTTCCTCCAGCCCAATCACACATGCAGTCTCCACACTCAATAAGTCCAGCATTACCTGTAATCCTGCTTGTGTCAAACCCCTTAAAGGGTAATACCAGGCCATCTCCACAGAGGTAGGACCTTACAGAGGGCCCCATACATGAACCCCATGGTGCTATGATCTAACCAAATGACCGGATCAATCTTGAAGTCATCGACCCCAAGACCCAGAGTGAGCACCAGGTCCAGAGTGCAGCCACTTGAGTGGGTCACTGAGGTGACAATTTGTGACAGGTCCAGACCCTCTATAATCTGTAGGAGATCAAGATCAAATGACAGAGTCCATCACCAAACCAGGCATTGAAATCCCCCAGAATGAGCTATCTGTGGGTCTCCAACACATGGCCATTGATGAAATCCCAAAAACCCTGCAGAATCCCTCCTACCATGAGGGCAGTAGACCAGGAGGACCCTATAGCCTGCACCAAGACCCCCCCCCCATGCAGCAACACACTCAAATGATCTGGAATATCCCACTGGTAGCACCTTGAGGCCCATGCTGTCTCTAAAACAGATGGCCACACCCCAGTCTCTGCAATCATTCCTCAGGCTGTGTATCACAGAGTACCTGGCCGGCACTGCTGCCTCCAGAAGGGGTGTAGAATGTTCATCCAGCCAAGTCTCTGTGATGCAAGCCAGGTCTACTGAGGAAATCACATCTGCTATTACTAGAGTCTTGTTCCTGATCTTCCTGGCATTGCATTTCACAACTCTAGTAGGATGAAGAAAGACTGCTGAAACAGCCTCCTGCCCACCCTCAATGGTGGAGCCCTTGGGTATGGGAATTAGACAGGGTGAACCCCCTCTAATTCCCATTTTGCAACAGGATACTTCCTCAACCTCAACACCGAAATTGAAGACTCATCATCGCCCACTCGTATATCCCCACCTCGACTACCTCCTCTGAGCTATTCCCAAAGCCCTGCATCTGCCATAAGTTTCTGCAAGCAATGAGGGAAGCTCAAAGGGATGGAGGCCATGCAGCTGGGCTGCCAAGTAGGTGCACCTTTCTGGCCCATAACCCCAGCACATACTGACTCCATAACCCAAATAACCACCACTAAACTCCCAATACAGCAAAGTTTAGACCCACCCCAAATAATAATCAGAACATTTAAAAGCAGGAGGAATTAACACATCTACTTCTAAACATATATACCACCATTCATGTAATATTAGTTTCCCCTTAAAAATCCACCCCCATATAATACCCAATTACAAAAATACTATACAACTTAAGCTTATAAAAAGAGAAAAAGAAAGAAAAGAAGATCCACTGTGCACTATTAGTCTCAATCTAACCTGTTTTCATTTAATGCCATGGTGTTCTTCATCCCCAGTATAGAAACTGTCCAGTTTCTTTGGCCAGAAGTAAAGCTGTCTCACAGCCCAAAATTATAACAGTGAAAGACTTTCAATGTATTATCCAAATATACTTCTTAACTATATCTGGAGACACAATAATCATGGTTTACACTGTCCAGACAGTGAAGGCTCTCCCGCTGATTGTGGCAATATCGAATGGGTGCTCCTGACAATTCCAGTCCTGATTGTCTGGTATAGCAGAACAGTTATGCAAAAGCAATGCAAAGTCCATACAATGCCAAACATAGCCGCAGCTCTCCACCAGTGACCCTTGTTCACATCAGCCAGTCTGACCATGCATAACATCAGCCCGCCAATCACTAATGGGCAAAACAGCAACATCAGTGCTCCAACATAAAGCCACTGTTAAAGCATGCCACTTCAGCTCTTGCAAAGTCCTTATGAAACAACATGCCACTTCAGCTCCTTCAGCACCTCCAGTCCAATCAGGAAGACCTAACCAGTTCTCCCCTTGGCAAGCATCTTCCAAAGCCAGGGGGTGGCTGCTTCTTGTCCAGAATCCTATAGTCCACAGCAGAAGTTTGTCTCCTTGTGCTTGAGTCCCTAGGGATATCTGCAGTACCTTACATGCAGTTCAAAAATCATTTTTTTATTTAAGTGCACAATGTAAAAGAAAAATAAACTACACAAGCAATATACTTAATAAAAACACTAGAAAATAAACTCTAAAAACAACTCTTAAAACACTTACAAATTAATTTAGTTGAGAGTCTCTGCTTCACAGCTAAAGACAGCAGCCCAGCCTGGCCACCATCTTGACCTTCCAGTGCAGTCTGTTATGTTATCCCCTAACTCTAACCCTGATGCTAGCCCTAATCCCCTAACTCTAACCCTAATCCTAATCCCTGAACCCTGACCCTAACCCTAACCCTGATCCCCTAAACCCTGACCCTGACCCTAACCCTCAACCCTAACCCTAACTCTGATTCCCTAACCCTGATCCCCTAACCCTAACCCTGATCCCCTAACCCTAATCCTAATCCCCAAACCCTGACCCTAACTCTAACCTTAATCCTAACTCCTAACCCTAATCCTGATCCCCTAACCCTAACCCTGATCCCCTAACCCTAACCCTAATCCTAATCCCTGAACCCTGACCATAACTCTAACCTTAATCCTAAACCCTAACCCTAACCATGATCTCCTAACCCTAACCCTAATCCCCTAAACCCTAACCCTGACCCTGACACTAACCCTCAACCCTAACCGTATTTATTTTCTTTATTTGCTTTTGTTAACCAGGTAAGCACACTAGACAGCCAAGTGTCTATTTTCAGGTGTGACCCAGGAAACTACAAGGTACATTACAAGGTACATACATGAACATCAGCAAATATAAGTGGAGGATTACATTACAGGTTTAAAGCTCACAGTGGTGAGTAAGGTGGGGGACATTACAAGCATCAGATTTCATCAGGCAAATAGTAGTGAAGAGTTAATATAAAGTGACCAGAACACAGGGACGTTGTAAGACAACAATATCAAAAACAGGTATTACAATACAGTATTAAACATTGCAGTCAGTAGGAAGAAGTGCCGTGTGAATTTATCACTCCAGGCAGCAAGTTGTAAGGTTAGCAGTTACTGTAGAATAAGGAGGAGTCACAGTTGGGATAGAGTGGGCCCAGTGTGAGAGAAAGGAGTGTACAGTTATAGTGCTCACCCTGTTTTGCCGGTGGGCCTAAATGGTCCATTTTTTATATATGCTGTGAGAACAGGAGGAGTATGAGCACAGTTGTGCTCTGCCCACGTTGTAATGTTTAGGTAGCATCTCAGTTAGTTGGGGCATCTCAGGCTGAGATGGTTTGTCTAGTGCAGAGACAGGTGGCAGCAGTTTTGAGAAAACCCCAGAGGGAGGCTTTAAAGCTCTGGTGCGAGGGAGAGGAGCTAGTGCTAGTTGGAAGAGAGTTCCAAACTCTGGGGGCATATGCAGCAAAGGCTCGGTCACCCATTTGTGTGCGGGTTTTAGGTACCAGGAGGGCATGGGAGCTGCTGGATTACAGACTGTAGGAGGGTGTAGCAAGAACAAGGATCTCAGCAAGGTTTTGAGGGGTGGCAGTTCTGACAATATTGTCAGTGAAGTTGCCCATGACATAAGAGTGGTGAGTTTCCGGTGGGGGCCACTCAAGCCAGGTGTAAAGCTCACAGTGATGAGTAAGGTGGGGAGCTGAGATCGCAAAACAGCATATGTTGTTGTACGCTAAGTCCCACTTTACTAGACTAGTTTTTGCAATGTGGGCAAAGGTGATTAATTGGTAGCAAAGCATGGGTACGAGGACTCCCCTGGCTAAAGCAAGACAGGCAGCTGGAGTTAGACAGTTTTTTGCTCTGTAAGCCTGACCCAGCTTGCAATTTGAGGCCTTACATGAATTTTGTATGTGCAGGTTCATATCCAGCTGTGGGCCAAGGGTTACCCCCAGGTACTTGACCGAGCCTGCGACAGTCAGCGGTGACCCATCAGCCCCGGAGATCTGTAATGAATCCGGGGCAGCTTTTAACTTGGCCACTGAGCCAAATAGTATGGCCTCTATCTTCTGTAGGTTAATAACAAGTTTATGGTCCTGCAACCAAGTTTGGATGTGATTGAAGTCCAAGTTTAGTTTGGTGTTAATGGTGGTGATGTCCTGGGATTTGGCCATGATGACTAGGTCATCTGCATACAGCACTGAGGACCCTAGAACCGGAGCCAGAGGGTAGCTCATTTATAAAGAGAGAGAACAGGAGAGGCCCCAGGACAGAGCCCTAGGGGACTCCTCAGTTAAACTGGGCAGGCTCAGACAGGACCTTGTTGAATTTGGTGTACTGATGCCTGCCCATGAGGTAATTACTGATAAATGCAAGAGCTGGGGAGAAGAAGCCAAGTGACAGGAGAGAGGAGCACAGTAATGTGTGGTCAACCCGATCAAAGGTGTTTGAGAGATCAACAAAGATGGCCCCGGTCATCATCATCATCATCGTCTTTATTTATTCAGGCGAACATCATTGAGCAAGGCTCATTTAAAAGATGGACCTGATAAGGTCAAGGTTCAATAGTTGATACACAACAGATACATCATACACTTATATAAGACAGTTATACATACAGGGGAAAACGCGTTTATAAACACAGTGATGTACAGTAAATTCACATGATAAAAAATGGTTGCAGGAAAGTTAAGCTAATATTTACAGTATGTACAGTATATACATATCCCAGTGGGGGGGGCATGGCAGACACTCAACATAATGTAATACTAGGGTGGTGAAGGTATTACTGGGTGCCATAAGATGGGGTGTCTGTCTGGAAGAAATATGCCATATATGGTTTGGAAGGGAGATTTTTGAGATGACAATGCTAGCTCTTGTGGTAGCAACTGCTTTTCTCTTTGAAGAAGACTGTACAATGCTGTTTAAAGGATGCAGATGGAATGATATTGGACAGTTTTAGGGGTTTTTGTAGGGTGTTCCATGCTATAGCTAGAGAATAGCTGATTGCTGCCCTCCCTAGCCTGGTGTTGAATTTGGGCAATTTGAGCAGGATGATGTTGTTGCTTCTTAGGGCACAGGAGCTAGGAGAGGTCTGGGTGAAGCAGTCCAGGATATAGTTTGGAAGTTTTTTTGACAATGCTCTGTAAAGTCAGTTCAGTTCACCTCGGTCAGCAGCAGACCTGATCTCCGAGGTAACAACTGCTAGGGCCGTGGAGGTGCTATGCCCCTTTCTAAATCCATGTTGTGCAGGGGAGAGAAGATTGTGGGTCTGTAGGTAGTGGGTGACCTGAGAGGCGACTACCTTTTCCAGGAGCTTGCTGATCACTGCTAGGATTGCAATGGGATGGTAGTTCTTGAGGTCTTTTGTGTCCCCATGCTTGGGTACAGGTATCACCTTGGCCATCTTCCAGATGTCCAGGACGATGCCTGAGGTGAGCGATGCATTGAAGACATGGGCTACAGGCTGGTCTAGTACTGATGCCCCTAGCCTCAGCAGCTTGGGCTCCAGGCAGTCATGCCCAGCTCCAGCGTATGGGGATAGACCAGCAAGGAGCTTCTGGGCCTCCATGTCTGTTACTGCCTTGAGGTAAAAGGGCAGTAGGGGGGTTGTCCCTCTGGGTGAGGAGGCCCAGTCAGTAGGGTAGTGCGGCAGTTTGGGTAAAGCAGGCAAGTCTGAACTGAACATTGAAGGCATTGGCAATAGTGTGTGGGGGGGTTGCTGCAGTTAACCCTGTCAATGAGCATATCGGTGACCTGCGCTCTCATGGCCCCATCCACCACTTTCTTAATGCTCTGCCAGAAAGTCCTCGGATTTTTGGCTGTGGAGAGCAGGATGGACTGACAGTATTCACTTTTTGCTGAGCGAATGGCTCTCTTGCATGAGTTCCTCAGCTGCCTGTAATTCTGGAGATCCGTGCTGGACAGTGAGCTCTTATACCTCATCCAGCATTTATCCCTTTGCCTCATGAGAATATACAGGCCTCCATGGAGCCATTTAGTTGCAGTGCCCCTCACTCTCCTTCTTGTGAGGGGGGCATGCCTGTCTTGAAGTGGGGTGAACGCTTTTAGAAAGTTGTCAAGGGCCATTGAGGGGTCATTGGTGGCCATGACCTGAGACCAGTCAGTATGTCTCAGGTCTTCAAGGAAGTCTCCAGCACTGAGTTTGGAGTAATCCCTCATTTGAATCACTTTGTGTGGGATTTTGCCAGGAGTGTTGCCCCATATGCAGAAGGTGGGAGAATGATCTGATGTAGCATCAGGTAAAATGCCACAGGAGGTAATTTTCTCCATTCTGTTGCTTAGTACCCAGTCGATGATGGAGCCCTTGTTGCCTCTGAGAGAGGGTCTAGTGGGTTCAGAGATGAGCTGGCTTAGGGACTGTCCAGCCAACAGTAGTTCGTATTGCTGGGCACTACAACCTGCCCAGTTAAGGTTGAAGTCCCCCAGGACTAGTAACTTGTTTGAGCCAACCTTTGGGCTGAGACTGTTTAGGAGGTACGACAGCCCAGACACACTACCCTTGGGAGGGTTGTAGGCACAAATCACATGCACCTTTTTGGTGTTCCATAGCAGGAGGAGGACATGTAGGAACTCACAGAGCTATGATGCAGATTGCGAGTGTCCTATGACTGAGACCTTTAAGTGCGTCTTGTATATGAGTACTCTGCCTGCTCTCTTGTTCTGGGGCCTGTCCAACCTAATGAGGTTGTAGCCTGGAAGGTCACAAACTGAGTCAGATGTGTGTGGCTTAAGCCATGTCTCAGTGATCCCCATAATGTCTGGATTATAGTGGGCCACCCAAGCTGTTAGCTCAGTAAGGTTTGGTAGAAGGCTGCGTATGTTTAAGTGCATGAGCCTCAAGCCTTTGGCCGATACCCAGGAGGAAGGTGGTTTCAGGGAGGGTCTAGCACTCATTGAGCCCATAATTTGAACAGGGGCCTCAGCCAGTCCATGCCACCCAGGACAACCTCTCAGTGGAGGCATCCTCTCAAGTCACCGGGGTGTCAGGCACAGAAAGGAGGCAGGGGCAGTGAGGGGACTGAGTTGATTAGCTGAGGAGGAAGAGGAGCAGGGAAGAGGACGAGTGGGCAGTAAAGAAAGGAGGTACAGGAGATAGAGTATCCAATAGGAAACAAAAAGGGTGGTTCCCTAGGCCAAAGTGGGCAGAGCTAAGGCCTATTTAATTAAGGTAGGAGGTGGGGGAGGGGGTGGGCAAACATTTTCTTCCAAAACCCACTGAAGTCTATAGGTGCAGAGCCCAGCAAAACAATTTGAAACAGTCAAGATTGCAGGGCCAATCAGTGGCACGTGAAACACAAGAGGAGATGGAAGCAACAGGCAGCAGCCAATGGGAGCCTTTCAGCACTTCCCAGTTCGGTCTGGGAGCTTACCAGCAAAAGGAGGGTTCCTTGGCAGTGAGCAGTGGTGGTGTGGATGACTGGCCCAGGTAGCCTCATCTGCTCAGATGTTTCCCTGATCAGGGGCTGAGAGATCTGAGGAAAGGAATAGAGCAACAGATTGTGAGTCACAGTAATAACAAAGGGTGACACTGGAGAGTAAATCAGGGGTGTGTGCAGTGAACAGAGAGAGAGAGAGAGAGAGAGAGGAATTTGGCAGAGGGGGGGAGGGTGCCACAGATAAGAGAAATAAGCTTGAACTGGCACCAGGGGTGAGGACAGAGGGGAGATTTAGTAGAATATGAAATTTACAAGGGGAGGAGGAGAAGAGAGATGCAGGGTTTGACAGGAAGGGGAAGGGTGGAGAGAAAGAATGAATGCAGAGGGGCAGGAATTACTTCATAGTTCTAAATTACAGCAGTTTCCATCTGCACTTTACAGTTCAATTCTAAAACATTTAGGCAGGTCTACACAATTAATTAACCCTAATCCCCTAACTCTAACCCTAACCCTAATCCCCTAACCCTAACCCTAACCTAACCCTAATCCCCTAACCCTGACCTTAACCCTAACCCCTAACCCAACCCTAAAACTAACCCTAATCCCCTAACCCTAAACCTAACCCTAATCCCCTAACCCTAACTCTAACCTGACCCTAAACCCCGAACCCTGACCCTAACCCAAAGCCTAACCCTAATGACCCTAACCTTAACCCCAACCCTAACCCTAACTGTAATGATATCTTGACCTTCTAATGCAGCTTGTTATGTTATCCCCTAACCCTAAACCTAACCACTAACCTTAGCCACCATCTTGACCTTCTAATGTAGCTTGTTATGCTATCCTCTAACTCTAACTCTAGCCCTAATCCCTTACCCTAACTCTAAACCTAATTCTAACCCCTAACATCTAACTCTAACCCTGGCCATCATCTTGACCTTCCAATGCAGTTTGTTATGTTATCCCCTGATCCAAACCCTAACCCTAACCTTAATGCTAATGCTAATCCTAACCATGCCCCTAACCCTAATCCGCTAACCCTGAACCTAACCATTACCCTAACTCTAACTCTGACCCTAGCCCTAATCCCCTAATTCTGACCCTAACCCTAACCATAACCCTAACCTCTAGCCCTAACCCTAACCCATAACCCTAACCCTAATCCTAATTTCCAAACCCTGACCCTAACACTAACTGTAAACCCTAACCCTAACCCTGACCCTAATCCTAATCCACGAACAATGCTGGTAACCCTAACCACTATCCCTGACGCTAACTCTAACCCCTAAGCCAAACCATAACAATAACCATAACCATAACTCTAATGTTAACCTGTATGAGATTGAAGTTGTAGACCAGCTGTACTCCCACAATACAGTGTGTTATGTTACTCCCTGTAAAACTGAGGTTTTAGAGCTGCTGTAATCCCAAAATACACTTCATTATGTAACCCCCTGTGAGACTGAGGTTTTAGTCCTGCTATAATCTCACAATACAGTTTGTTATGTCACCCCCTGTGAGACTGAGATTTTAGCCATGCCGTAATCCCACAATACAGTTTGTTATGTTACCCCTGTGAGATTGAGGTTTTAGTCCTGCTGTAATCCTACAATACAGTTTGTTACGTTACCCCCTGTGAGACTGAGGTTTTAGCCTTGCTGTAATCCCACAATACAGTTCATAGCCATTGCTGGGGGGGGGGGTTGTCTGGTTTGAAAGAACTCCCACTTTTGAAACTCCCCCTTTACTTTTCATTATTTTAAAAAAAGTTTCATTTCTGTTTATTTTTTCACTGTTACAGAGTGCTAATGCACACATAATGAACCCCAGCACTTTCTCTCTGCATGCGCCCCCTCTCTCCTTCTGCTGCTAATCAGCTCCCTCAGTACCAGTAAGATGACTGGAGCTGCTTTGTGAGTCTTTCTCTGCACCCCCCCATGACTGGCTGGCCAATTGGAGCTCACATCAGCATAGTGAATGTGACCTCAATAAAGCCCGGCCACTGCCTACAATTCACACTGTCAGCTAACACTGGAGGAAGATGGAGCATGGTGGCAGGCTCAGAGATGACATAACAAGGACAGCAAAAAAGAAGTAGAGGACCTCTACTTATAATATTATCAGTCACAGGCAGGTAAATTTTGCTGCCCACTATTGCCAGAGATGTGTCCCTTAATAACTATATCTTAAGGTATAGGCTGTGCAGTTGGGCAAGAGAGCTTTTCTGCTGGTGGGCTAAAAATGTAAAAATAAATTATATAAATCCACCTCTATACAAAAGGCAAAGTTGTCATGTTTCATATGCCTGTTTTAACTTTTCATAAGTAAAGCAAAAGAGGTACCACAGTGGAAAGGCAATGCAAGTGTTTGGAACTGTCTGGCTGGGATCTGCGCTGCCACCTCATTAATTGTGCTGTTCAGAGAGGTCTTCACTGTGGTCCCATTTTCATGGACATTCAGTACCACTTAGGTCTGTGTCATCTGTGCCAGATGCCATTAAATCAAATAAGTTGTGATGTGTTTTCTCCAGATGACCATGTGCCAGTAGAATGACATTTGTTGTTACAGTTCACTGTTTTGAACATACCCACTGTACTTTTGGAAGCATGTTGGGGTGGGGTTGGGGGTGGGGGTAGGCATTTAGGAGATGAAAATCCCTGCCGCTTTCAAATTACCTTTCCCCTCACTCCCTTAGTCATACCTACCACATTGAAGAATGGAGTGGGGGCAACAATTGTAGTACTCAATATTGAACTAAGACTTAATGTTACATATTTTTTTCCAAGCAGGGTACCTGGAATAGAAACATAGAAATATAGACAATGATGGCAGAAAAAGACCAGAGGTCTATCCAGTCTGCCCAAGTTCCTATAATCCCTGGAACCTACAATTTCTCCAGGGTACTAACCCTCCCTGTCCTCTTTCTAGTCACCTCCTTGATCCTGTTGCCTCCAGTAACCACTATTCCCTTCATTGTGTCCCAGCCCTGCTTGAATCCTCTCACTGTTTTTACACCCACCATTTCAGCTGACAGACTGTTCCAAAGTTCCACCACCTTCTCCATAAAGTAGTACTTCCTCACATCTCTCCTGAACCTACTTCCTGTTAATTTCCATTAGTGTCCATGTGACCATGAATTGGTACTCAGGCTAAATAGTACCTCGTAGTTCACTTTAATTCATTTCAGGAACTTGAAGATCTCTATCATATCTCCTGTCTCCCTTCTGGTCTCCAATGAGTACATATTTGGTGCCTTGAGGCACTCCTCATAGGATTTGCCCTGCTGTCCCTGAATCATTTTAGTCACTCTGCACTGCACTGTCTCCAACCTATCCTTATCCTTCCTGAGGTGAGGACTCCAGAACTGGGCACAGTACTCTAGGTGAGGCCTCACCAGGGATCTGTAGATGGGAAGTATTACCTCCTTTCTTCTGCTATCAATACCCTTACCAATACATCCCAGCATCCTGCTAGCCTTGCTATAGGCCATGTTGCCCTGACTCAATTACTTAAATGGTATATTGAGTTGTGGATGGGGTAGAGAGAGTTCAGATATGAGTTATTTAGACTTAACATAAGCCACAAAAGTGCACCACTGAGCATACCATAGCCCATGGTTTCTGGGGCCTATCAGACCCAGACCACTGCCCTAGTAGCAAGCCAGGTCTGCAGTAAGTTTGTAGTGTATAATACCCAGCCAGAACCAGCTGCAGACTCTGTATTGAGGTTCAGTGCATTAGCATTTGCTCTCTCTATATATATATCTATATATCTACATATGTAATAGATAACCTACTCTAAGGAGTGCATTTGCTCTCTGATATATGCATGCCTTGGTGTGCGTTGTTAAGCATGAGTCCACAGGCCAAGTGCATCAACCACCCAAGGCGTATGTATATCAGAGCATGACCACACATCCTAGAGTGGGTTATCTACTTTATAAAACGGCAAAATTGTTTTGGAGGAGTAAAAGTGCAGGAGTGTGGTCACACTCTGATAGATGCATGGTCATGTGATGTGTTTTATACAATCACAATGCTGGATTTGTTATTTACTTAGCTTAAAATTTTATAAACACACACACACACACACACACACAATCTGAACCACCCAGATAGTAATAATTGTCCTTAGAGCAGGAGGTGGAGGGGAGCTCACAGATGTGTTATTCTGGTTTAAAATAATCTACAAAATTAGCCACAGAGTATCTAGTACCCCAAAGCTTCTGTGTCCAAGCAGCCCCCAGACCCCTTTCCTACACACCAGTAGATACAGCTGTAGATATTAAAACTCATAACATAATATATCTGAGACAATGTCTTAGGTATATTACGAAACAGCATCTTGCTGCCCTCTGGTACTGAATACATATGTATTCACCCTGCAGCCAGCCAAATAATAATTTGTTTAGAACAAGGAGTGTAGGATATCTCAGATATGACTTCTTAAGCTTCAAAACAAGCCACAAAATGCACCACAGAGCAATTCTAGGATTCCATGGTTTCCGTGGAACTAGCGGCCCAAGAACCCACAGCTTTTTAAAAAAAATTGCAGACAGCATAAAAAGAACCCTCTTTATGAAAATCCTGGCAACAGCCCTGCAGTTTGCTATGTTACCCACTGTGAGACTGAGGATTTAGCCTTGGTGAAATCCCACAACACAGTTTGTTATGTTACCCCTGTGAGACTGAAGTTTTAGCCCTGCTGTTATCCCACAATAGAGTTGGTTATGTTACCCTCTGTGAGACCGAGGTATCCATTGTGCCAGTAATCCCACAATGCAGTTTGTTATGTTAAACTCTGTGAGACTGAGGTTTTAGCCCCGCTGTAATCGCACAATGCAGTTTGTTATGTTACCCCCATGTGACTGAGGTTTTAGTCCTGCTGTAATCCCACAATGTATCTTGTTATGCTACCCCCTGTGAGACTGAGGTTTTAGCCCTGCTGTAATCCCACAATGCATCTTGTTATGTTACCACCTGTTAGACTGAGGTTTTAGCACTGCTCAAATACCACAACACAGTTTGTTATGTTACCCCCTGTGAGACTGAGGAATGTTAGTATGTTACCCCTTTGTGAGACTGAGGTTTTAACCCTCCTGTAATCCCACAATGCATCCTGTTATGTTACCCCTATGAGACATAGAAACATAGACTTTGACGGCAGATAAGGACTGCTAGGCCCATCTAGTCTGCCCATTTCCCTACCTACAGGATAGGCCGCAGATCCTATTTAACCAACAGCCTATATCTTCCTACCCCCCACAAGAATTGCCTTATGTCTGTCCCACTCATTCTTGAATTCTCCCACAGTTTTAGACTCCACAACTTCCTCAGGAAGGCTGTTCCATGCATCCACTACCCTCTCTGTGAAATAATACTTCCTCACATTGCCCCTGAACCGCCCTCCTTCTATCTTTAAATTGTGTCCCCTTGTTCTTGCAAGTCTCTTTTTCTGAAAGATGCTACCCTCTTGGACTTTGTTGATTCCCTTGAGGTACTTGAAAGTTTCTATCATGTCCCCCCTCTCCCTTCTTTCCTCAAGGGTATGCATGTTAAACTCCTTTAGTCTCTCCTCATACAGCTTCTCTTGCAGACCCTGCACCATTTTAGTTGCCCTCCTCTGGACTGCCTCTATCCTGTCTATGTCCTTGCAGAGATGGGGTCTCCAGAACTGGACACAGTATTCCAGATGGGGTCTCACCAAATGTCTGTACAGAGGGATAACAACTTCCTAGTTTGTGCTGCTGATGCCTCTCCCTATACATCCCAGTATACCCCCGGCCCTCCCTACTGCCTTCTCACATTGCTTGCTAACCTTAAGGTCATCTGATATGATTACCCCCAGGTCCCTTTCCTGTTTTGTTGTTGTTACTACCTCCCCACCCATTGTGTATACTTCCCCTGGGTTCTTGTTTCCCAGGTGCATTATTTTGCACTTTTTTGCATTGAATCCTAGCTGCCATACGTCTGACCATTCCTCCAACCTTGCCAAGTCCCTTTTCATCCTTTCCACGCCTCCTTGTGTATCAACCCTGTTGCAGATCTTTGTGTCATCTGCAAAAAGGCATACTTTTCCTTCCAGTCCCTCTGCAATGCCACTGATGAAGACATTAAAAAGGACTGGACCCAATACTGAACCCTGCGGTACCCCACTAGTAGCCGCCCTTTCTTCAGAGTGGACTCCATTTACAATTACCTTCTGTGTCCTGTTGTCCAGCCAATGTTTTACCCAGGCTACCACCCTGGGACCCACTCCCAGGCTGGTTAATTTGACTAATAATCTTTGTGTGGGACTGTGTCAAATGCCTTGCTAAAGTCTAGGTAGGCCATGTCCACAGCCCTCCCTGGTCTACTACTTTGGTCACCTAGTCAAAGAAATCTATTAGATTTGTCTGACATGACCTTCCCACTGTGAACCCATGCTGCCTTGGATCCTGTGCTCCACTGACCTCTAGGTACTCAACTATTCTTTCCTTCAGAAGTGACTCCATCACTTTCCCTACCACAGAGGTCAGACTGACAGGTCTGTAGTTTTCTGCCTCTGTCTTGGTCCCACTTTTGTGAAGGGGAATCACATCCGCCTTCCTCCAGTCCTCGGGTACCACACCATCCTCCCATGATTTATTAAAAAGAGTAGCCAGTGGTTTCACTAGTTCCTTCCTTAATTCTTTTAGAATTCTGGGGTGAATTCCATCAGGACCCATTGCTTTGTCCACCTTCAGTTTTAGGAGTTCTTGCAGAACCCTTTCTTCTGTGAAAGGACTGGGATCGACCCCCCTATCAAGAGTGCTTCTGTTAATTGGATTAGGCACTTCTCCCTCCTCTTTTGTGAATACTGAGCAGAAATATTCGTTCAGTATTCCTGCTTTTTCACTGTCCCCCTCTGCCCACCCACCGTTTATTCTATTCAGCCTCACTATCCCGCCCTTTGTCTTTCTACGCTCGCTGATGTACCTATAAAAGGTTTTATCCCCCTTCTTAACTGAGTTGGCTATCTTTTCCTCAGTTTGGGCCTTTGCTATTCTGACTTCCCTCCCTACTTCTTTCTGCCTTAACTGGTACAGCTCTCTGTCCTGCTCCTTCTGTGTTTCCTTATACTTCTGAATGCTATCTTTTCTTCCTGACTTTCACAGCCACCTCTCTTGAGAACCATAGTGACTTTTTCTTTCATTTTGATTTGTTTATTTGCTTCACACAAAGGCTTGTTGCCTCTGTGATGGCAGTTTTGATAATTCCCCATTGTTGCTCCACACCTCCTTCTAGCCTGTTTACTAGTGCTTTTCTGAGGCACTCTCCCATCTTGCCAAAGTCAGCCGTCCTAAAGTCCAGTACCCTCACTTTTGTATGGCTTGACTCTGTAGCTGAGTTTAACGTGAACCACACTGTTTGATGGTCACTTGTCCCCAGATGGCAACCCACTTCTAGATCGGAGATCCTCTCACTGTCCCCGTTTGAGAGTATGAGGTCTAAGATTGCTCCCTCATGAGTGGGTTCCGAAACTAGCTGTCTAATGCCTGCCACCTGTAGGGCGTCAAGAATGGCCCTGCTCTTGGATGTCGCTGCAGCAAATGTGCTCCAGTTAACATCTGGCATATTCAGGTCTCCCATCAACAGTATCTCCCCTTTCTCTGCCATTCTAAGAATGCCTTCCATCATATCCTTGTCCATTCCTTCCCCCTGACATGGGGGTCTATATACAACCCCTGTGCGGATTGTGGTGCCCTTTCCAGTCTCCAAGGTGACCCACAGTGCCTCCTCTCCTTCCTGTTTACTCGTTTGTTCAGTTGCTTTTATCCCTTCCTTTACATAGAGAGCTACTCCTCCCCCTCTTCTCCCCTGCCTGTCTCTCCTGTAGGTTATGTATCCTGGTATGTTAACATCCCAGTCATGGTTCTCTGTGTACCATGTTTCTGTGACTGCTACGATATCCAGGCATCCCTCTTCCATTAAGGCCACCAGCTCAGGGAGCTTGTTGCCCAGACTACGGGCATTGGTACTCATTACCCTCCATTTCCTGATGGCCTTACCCCCTTTTGCCCCATCCCTGTCCTTCTTGCCTTTGTCACTTTCTCCATTTACCCCTGCCCTTCTCCCTATCGACACCTCCATGTTGATGTTTGCCACACTTACTACCGTGATTGTTTGGGGGGGGCTAGGATTTTCCTGCTCCTTTCCAGTGCCTCCCCCCTTGGCTAGTTTAAAAGCTTGCCAATGAAGCATTTAAACCTATCACCTAGGAGACTGAGGTTTTAGCCCTGCTGTAATCCCACAATGCACCTTGTTACATTACACTCTGTGAGACTGAGGATTTAGCCCTGCTGTAATCCCACAATACAGTTTGTTATGTTACCCCTGAGAGACTGAGATTTTAGACCTGCTGTAAACCCACAATATAGTTTTTTTATGTTACTCCCTGTGAGTCTGAGGGTCTAGCACTGCTGTAATCCTACAGTACAGTTTGTTACGTTACCCCCTCAGAGACTGTGGTTTTAGCTCTGTAGAAATCCCACAAAGCAGTTTCTTATATTACCCCCAGTGAGACCAAGGTTTTAGCCCCACTGTAATCGCACAATGCAGTTTATGTTACCCCCTATGTGACTGAGGTTTTTGCCCTGCTGTAATCCCACAATACACTTTGTCACATTACCCCCTCTGAGACTGATGTTTTAGCCCTGCATTAATCCCACAATGCAGTTTGTAATATTGCCACCTGTGACACCGAGGTTTTAGCCCTGCTGTAATCCCATAATGCAATTTGTTAGATTACCCCCTGTGTGATTGAGATTTTAGTCCTGCAGTAATCCCACAATGCATCTTGTTATGTTACTCACTGTGAGACTGAGGTTTTAGCCCTGCTTTAATCCCACACTGCATTTTGTTGTGTTACATTCTGTGAGACGGAGGTTTTAGCTCTGCTCTAATCCCACAATATATCTTGTTACATCATCCCTGTGAAACCAAGGTTTAAACCCTGTTAAAATCCCACAATACAATTTATTATGTTGCACCCTGTGAGACTGAGCTTTTAGCCCTGCTGTAATCCCACAATGCATCTTGCTTTGTCACCCCTATGAGCCTGAGGTTTGAGCCCTTCTGAAATCACTCAATGCACCATGTTATATTACCCCCCGTGAGACCGAGGTTTTAGCCCTGCTGTAATACCACAATGCAGTTTTTTTATGTTACCCCCTGTGTGATTGAGGTTTTAGCTCTGCTATAATCCCACAAAACAGTTTGTTATGTAACTACCAGTGAGACTGAGGTTTTAGCTGTGCTGTAATCCCACAATGCAGTTTGTTATGTTACCCCCTGTGAGACTGAAGTTTTAGCCCTGCTGTAATCCCACAATACAGTTTGCTATGTTACCTCGTGTGACACTGAGGTTTTAGCAATGCTTTAATCCCACAATGCATCTTATGTTACCCCCTCTGAGACCGAGGTTTTAGCCCTGCTATAATCCCACAATACAGTTTGTTATGTTAGCCCCTCTGAGACTGAGGTTTTAGCCCTGCTGTAATCCGACAATGCAGTTTGTTATATTCCCCTCTGTGATTGCGGTTTTAGTAGTGCTGTTATCCCACAATTCATCTGGTTATGTTACCCCCTGTGAGACTGAGGTTTTTGCACTGCTTTAATACCACATTACAGTTTGATATGTTACCGACTGAGAGATTGAGGATTTAGACATGCTGGGTGGGATATTCAAAAGGGTTGCGCCATGCGCAATAGGGTTGTGTCTGCGCAAGCCCAAAAGTGTGCCATTCTGCGATATTCAGCAGGAGGCAGTTGCACCACTGAAAACATGCTGAGCAACAGCGCAATGCAAATGATGGTATGTGCAACCGAAGGGGGTAGATCCATGCATAAAGAGCGCAATGTGATATCCAAAGACTTGCGCATTGCGCAACAGCAGACCAGCCGGAAGTTGCGCCCCAGTGGAAATGAGCCAAAATAAAAAGGCTCAAGGAAGTGGCGCAAGAACACCACTGGGATGCTAAGTGGGGAAGAGAGAGAGAGAAATACAGACAGTGACAGGCCAGGGCAGGCAAGGGAAGTAGTGTGGGCCATAGGCTGCAGAGGCCAGCGGGAGGGTGCCCGGTGCAGTGGAAGTAGCAGTCAGGACAGTGGGGGTAATAGAGAAACATCAGCCGGGGGGGCACAAGCCAGGGAGATGGACAGTGGTAGCTTCCACATGGAAGCTGTAATGAGGGGGGTGAGAATGCAAGGTGCAGGGGGACGTGGCCGTGGAGGGGCCCGTCGGTGGTACGCCCCCAACAGGCAGTACCGTGCCCGCATCAGCTTTGAGTTGTACACAGATGTAGAGATCGTGGGCCAGTACCGCCTGAACAGGGCAATACTGAGGTGGCTCTGTGAGCTGTGCAGTGATGTGATGCAGGCACCCTCACGACGGAGCCATGCTCTGTCAGTGGAGACCAAGGTGACAGCCTGCATGTGCCTGCTGGCCACGGGCACCTTCCAGAGGCCAACAGGGGACACCACAGGCATCACACAGTCGGCCATGTCATGCATCCTCACCCAATTCCTCAGCGCACTGCTGCCACATGCTGCAGAGCACATCCATTTCCCCAGCACCGCGGCAGAGCATACAGCAAACATGCAGGTGTTCCACAGGGTAGCACATATGCCTGGCATGCTAGGGGCCATAGACTGCACCCATGTGGCCATTCGCACGCCACCTGGCCCCGATGGGGCAGCGTATAGGAACCAAAAGGGATACTCCAGTGTCAACTGCCAGGTGGTGTGTGATGCCACTGGGTGAATAATCAGTGTCTGTGCCACACACCCTGGTGGAGCACATGATGCCTTTATATGGCATCAGTCCACACTGTGCCATCGATTCGAGAGTGGGGACATCCCCACAGGCCATCTAGTGGGTGAGTACACATGTAGGGAATGCAAACTCAGGGCAAGGGTGGGAATGCCACAGGTGCCATGGTAGTGGCACACAGGGATATGGGCAATATGGACCTGAACATGTGACTGATCTCCACTATCTCCACACAGGTGACAGTGGATACCCACTCTGTCCCTGGCTGCTCACACCGTACCAGCACCCCATGACCCCATCGCAGCAATGCTATAATGAGGCAAATGCCACCACACGCAACATCATTGAGCAGGTGTTTGGGATGCTCAAGGCATGCTTCCGATGCCTAGACACCTCCTGTGGTGCCCTACAGTACAGCCCCTCAAAGGCCTGTGGGATATTCCTGGCCTGTTGTATCCTGCACAACATGGCCAATGACTGTGGGATAGCCGTACCAGTTGAAGAGGGGGACAGTGATGGGGACACAAGCAGTGCCAGTGTTGATGGTGATGTGCAGCCCCCCCTTGGATGGTGGGACCCCGACTGATCCGGCAGGCCCAGCTGCACCGGGACACCATCACAGAGGAGCATTATGCACAACACAGGTAAGTCAAGGGGCCATGTGCAAACAACACTCTCCTGGCGCAACCCACAGGCACACAGAGTACCACACCAGGGGTGCATGACGGCAAGGAGGGTGGAAGGGACCTGGCACACAAACACACCATCAGGGAGGGGTGAACAGTCATATGAACACACACACACACACACACACACAAACACACCAGGCACAAAGCGTACATGGACAGGTGCACAGCAGAGCAGGAACAGACATGGCAAACACACAGATCCACAGACCACACCCACCACCTGTACTGTCCAAGCACGTGTGTCAGATGCTGGGCACCCTTGCACCTTGGTGTACAGTACAATGCAGGCATCATCATGCACACACACCTGTGGACAGCAGTCAGGATGGTGTGCAGGTGGTCCGTATGTCGGCGTGATGGGCAGGGCACCCACCAGTGCACTGCCCACCATGATGCACAGTGCACACAGGGCAGCAGCAGACAGGGACCACACTGGGAGACAGGTCAGTCATGTTGCACCATTCCACGGCCACCATGGATGCATGGACGGCCCCACTGTGACCCAACAGCACTAGCAGGCTGAGCAGAGGCCACATGGGGTGGTACCGATGGACCACCAGGGGTCCCACTGCACGATCGCAACCTTGTCCGCACTGGGGTCTGTAGGATGCCAAACATACCTGCACCATGGGTGCTTGGGATGCCCACAGCAGAATCTGGTGTCAACAGGCCTGGTGTCCCATGACACCAGGAACAGGGAGTGGAGAGCATACTGTGTGAGGTGCGTGGTACAGGAGCACCTGCGTGTGTGCCCAATGCAGCCACGACAGCGACCAATGCCTGGGTCTGCCTGTCAATGGCGGTGGTCACATCCATCCGCATATGGACCATCTCTGCACGGTCTAGAGCAGACTCCCTGCTGTGCCGCTCCACAGCCACACACAGTGCCTCCACAGACGTTGCAATCCGCCTTTGCTGCTGTACTGATTCCCCCAGCAGGCGGGTGTGCTCGTCCAATGGGTACTCTGCCACAATGGCATCCTGTCCCCCAGGGTGTGGAAGGTCCTGATGCACAACACCCATTGAGGGTGTGTGCTGTTCACCAGAACCAGGAATGGGTGTATCAAAGTGCGGCGGGCATGTGCCACCACAGGACACTGCACCCCCAGACCTAGTGGGTAACTACTGCTGCTGCCTCTCCAACCACTGTGCCCCAGGGACCACTCGTTCCACCACTGTGGCCACAACAGTGCCAGACACCTGCACAGCCACTGGTGCTGCCCCACTGGTGCTGACAGGCACAGCCTGGGACTGTGCTGACATGCTGGCACACAAGTCGGAACCAGCAAGGCCCTGGGGCATGTGCTGGCCTGCTGTGTGTCTGTCATGGGACACACACATGTCACTGCCCATTGCAGTCCTTGCATCATCAATGGTGCAGGTATGTGCTACAGCCACAGTCACAGCGTGCTGGCATGCTTGCATGCCAGACTGCTGAGACACAGGCTGTGCACCCCCCACACCCGACTCACTGACACCAGAGTTGGCAGCCCTGCGTGCATGCCGGTGCAGTGCATGCTGGCTGGTGACAGAGGTGGATGGACCATACTCCATGTCCAGCAGGTCATCCTCACTGGCTGGACCCACCACCACCATCCCCTGAAGATGAACAGGATCTGTAACAGAAAGAGAGGACATGTGAGTGCATGTGAACAACCTTCCCCCCCAACACCACCACCATATCATACTGTGCAGTGATGGGCTTCCACCTGTCTGTAATCCACCTACTGGTACTCCCTCAATAGCACTGCACTACATTGATGCAGCCAGTCGGTCCTCAGCTGGGGTCAGCTCCACCACTGCTGTCTGGTCCCCACCAGTGACAGCACGTGCCGCCCTGAGGGCTGCCACCTTCTCCTTCACCCTCCTGCGGTCTGTCCCAATCTTCTTTTTGCATTCCTGCACGGAGAGCTGGTGGCTTCCATACAGGTTCACTGCCCAGGCTACCCCCTCCCATGCAGCCGCATGGGCCTGAGGGGTGCCCCACCATCCACTCAGTAGTGCCTCCTCCTCCAGGTAGGCCTGGAAGAGGGCCTCAAGTCTCTGCCATGGTGAAGTTGGGCCTCCTCCTTCGCCCACCATCCTCATCCTCACCCTCACCCTGGCTCTGCTCGGTCATGGCTTTCTGCATGGGTAGAAGTGGACACCTGTCACTGTGCAGTCTACAGTGTTATCCCATGCCCATTGTCCAGAGCATCCCACAGCATGCAACTCACCTCTCACCTGCAGTAACCGAATCTGGCCAGCCCAGCCCACTGTTGCACTTTTATAGCGCAATGCATGCAAATTAGGAGTGGAACAACTGTAATGAGATGCAAATCATGCCACTGCACCATTGAATGGCTGATCAGATGATTTGCATGTGTCGGCAGAATATCGCGCCATTGCGCTTTTCGCAATACAGTTGAGCCGGCTGAGCCAACAGCGCAGATCTGTGACTGTGCAGTACACTGCATTGCGCATGCCCAGGTAGCTTACACAGGAGTCTGCCGCACTGATGATGTGCTATGTGTGATCGGCAATTCAGGCCATGGCCACCATTGTGCCAGTGGTGCTACAGCACTGGGCACTATATGGCGCTGTGGCACTACTGCGCAATAGTCCACTGTGGCACTGTCACGTAGGTGTTGGTCACGCAGGATGCATAGATGTCAGATGGCACTGTGAGTGGCCTTGCATCATAGACCCCTGACCTGATGTCCAACCTTGGCCCCCTGGCGCTGTTCGGCTGCCATGTGTACGGCCCTATGGCGCTGTCTGGTGACAGCGCTATTTGGACCAACGGTGCTGTACGAACAGCGCGATTGGAACCTATGGTGGTCTATTGTGCAACATTTCCACGTGGGGTTGCCGTGCTGTGGGGCGCCATATTGCCTGCTGTAGAGTTGGAAGCATGGCATGCAGGAGGGCAGTGCAATGGATCCCGGTGGAGGTGGCCAACCTGGTGGCCCTGGTTGAGCCCCACTATGGGGCACTGTATGGTGAGGAGCCCCTCACCATGGCTAGAACCAAGGTCTGGCTGCAAGTGGCCAATGACCTGGTGAGGGTCACTGGGCAGCACCAGTCTCTGTAGGGGTGTGAGTGTGTTTTGGTGGCTGTGCATGGGTGATGGCTCTGACATGGTTGGCTGTGTCAGTGTGCCCAGGTGTGAGATGCATGGGTCTGGCTGTGTGGGCAGGCACTCTCTCTGGGGCAGGGGGCAGTCTGCTTTGGAGTCACACTGATGTTTTTCTCAACATTTGTCTCTCACAGGCCGGGCAGAGAGGATGCAGGCATGGGGTGAGGAGGGCCGTAGCAGGGCCCCGGTGCCGGTCGGTGGTGTTGCGAGGGGTGGGCCGCAGCAGCAGCAGCAGCAGCAGCCTCAGTTGCTTGCAGAGTGTGAGTATCATTACATCATGGATGCTATTGCATGCTAGGGGGGTGGGCATGACCACCAGCCATGCACAACACAACAATGCATGACACAGGTGACATTCATCACTATCCAGTGTCACTGCACGTCTGTGTGTGCGTCACTGGTGGTCCATGCATGCACTGGGCACATGGCTGTGGAACTGGCATCACACCACATTGCCACATCACTTGACAGCCTTGTTTGTGCTGTGATGGACATGGGCAGTGTGTGTGTGCAGTGGTGCACATAGCTGGTGCCGCCTGGTGGGGCTGGCCATGTGCATGTTCACTGTGGGTGGGTGCATACCATCACAGGTGCGGGACATTGGGCTATATGGCTTGCAGGTTGGGTGGTGTTCAGAGTTGTGGTCAGTCACAGCCATTGACTGTGTTCCCATTTTTCTAGGCCTCATTGAGCTCTGAAGGATAGAGCTGGCACTGCAGCAGCTCACCCAGGTGTCCATGGACAACAGGATCATCCTCAACAACATCCAGTGCCATGACCTACGGAGGAGGCACAGGCAGACACTATGGCACCAGGCGGCAGAGGACCAGCCTGCTAGGCCTTAGGCCGGATTCCTTTCCCACTTCACCCATCCCTCCCACCCTGCCTTCCTTTCCAAGTTGTTCATCCCTACCCTTGCCCACCCCTACCTTGTACCCCTACCCCCCTTGTAAATAGTTTTGTTGTTGTTGATTTAGTAATTTACATTTTTATAATACATATATATTTTGATATGAATACTGTGTTGGTCTCTGATTTTCAGCTGGCTATGGTTGCTCAGTTGCAGTGGTGTGCATGCCATCTGGGGCGGTATGGTTATGGGTATGTGTGTGTGTGTGTGTGTGTGTGTGTGCATGTGTGTGCATGGGGTGGTGTCTCCAGTGGGGCAGTGACTTTCAGTTGGTCTTGCCATCTGCTGCCACCCACTGCTGGGTGCACAGGGTTAGTCTGGCTTGTATGCTTCTCTGCTGCACGGGGTTGACGTGTACCGGGAGGATGCATGGTGTTTCCTGCAGTGGCAGTCACTGAACATGGGTGGTGTCTTGGGGTCATGGTGCAGGGAGTGCTGTGCATATGGGGGGCTGATGTGCACTGTGGTTGTCAACCCCCTGTGTGTAGCAGTCTCAGCCTGCCAGTGGTTGTGCTGGGGCATCATGGCCCTGCTGAGCTTTGTTTGCTTGTCCCCATGGGCCAGTAGATCATCCGTCCCACCCCCAGTGATGCTGTGCTTGGGGTGTGCAGGTGTCTTGTTGGTTCTGCAGTGTGTTCCTGTGCCCATGTGTGGCATGGCTGTCGGTGGGCCCCAGCCTGCCTCCCTGGTTGTGCAGTTCCATTCCTCTGCTGGGGGGGAACTCTGCTTGCACTATGGCACCTCTGGACTGCTCAGCTGTGCTGCCCTTGTTGCGCTATGGTGCACCCTTTCTGCTCAGCTTCCCCTTTCTGGTTGCACTATAGCACAGTTTGTGTGATATTCAGACGTTGGCTGCTTGCGCAATTTGTTCTGCTCCATGTTTGAATATCGCGTCTGTTGTGCTTATGCCAAATGATTTGTGCTTGCTCCTGCTGTTGCGCATGTTTTGGGAGCAGTTTGAATATCTGGGCCTTAGGATTTAGCCCAGCTGTAATCCCACAATATAGTTTGTTAGGTTACCCCCTGTGAGACTAAGGTTTTAGTCCTGCTGTAATACCACAACACAGTTTGCTATGTTACTGCCAGTGAGATTGAGGTTTTAGCCTTGCTGTAATCCAACAATTAACTTTGTTATGTTCCAACATGTAACACTGAGGTGTTAGCCCTGCTGTACTCCAACATTGCATCTTATTATGTTACCCAGTGTGTGACTGAGGTTTTAGCCATGCTGTAATCCCACAATGCAGGGAGTTAAGCTACCCCCTGTGAGACTGAGGATTTAGTCCTACTGTAATCCTACAATTCAGTTTCTTATGTTACCCTCTGTGACACTGAGGTATTAACCCTGCTTTAATCCTACAGTGCAGTTTGTTATGTTACCACCTGTGAGTCTGAGGTTTTAGCCCTGCTGTAATTGCTCAGTGCAGTTTATGTTACCCCCTGTGAGACTGAGGTTTAGCCCTGCTCTATTACTACAATACAGTTTGTTATGTTACTCACTATGGCAATGTAGTTTTAACCCTGCTGTAATCTCACAATACAGTTGGTTGTGTTACCCCCTTGGAGACTGAGGTTTTATCCCTGCTGTCATCCCACAATACAGTTTGTTATGTTACCCCATGTGAGATTGAGGTTTTAGCCCTGCTGTAATCCCAAAATATAGTTTGTTATGTTACCCCCTGTGAGACTAAAGTTTTAGCCCTGCGGTTATCCCACAATGCAGTTTGCTGTGTTACCCCATCTGAGGCTGAGGATTTAGCACTGCTCCATTCCTCCAGTGCATCTTATGTAACCCCCTTTAGACCGAGGTTTTAGCCCTGCTCTAATCCCACAAGTCACTATGTTATGTTATCCCCTGTGAGATTGGGGCTTTACTCCGTCTGAAATCACACAATGCATCTTGTTTTGTTATGCCCTGTGAGACTGAGATTTGAGTCCTGCTGTAATCCCTCAATAGATTTTGTTATGTAATACCCTGTGATATTGAGGTTTTAGCCCTGCTGTAATCCCACAGTACAGTTTGTTATGTTAAAACCTGTGAGACTCAGGTTTTAGAACTGTTGAAATCCAACAATATAGTTTATGTTACTCCTGGTGAGACTGAGGTTTTAGCCCTGCTGTAATCCCACAATGCATCTTATTATGTTACCCACTGTGAGACTGAGGTATTAGCCATGCTGTAATCCTACAATGCAGTTAGTTATGCTACCCACTATGAGACTGAGGTTTTAGTCCTGCTGTAATTCTACAATTCCAATTTGTTATGTAAACCTCTGTGAGACTGAGGTTTTAGCCCTACTTTAATCCCACAGTACCATTTGTTATGTTACCACCTGTGAGACTGAGGTTTTAGCCCTGCTGTAATCCCACAATACAGGGAGTTATGCTACCCCCCTGTGAGACTGAGGATTTAGTCCTGCTGTAATCCTACAATTCAGTTTCTTATGTTACCCTCTGTGACACTGAGGTATTAACCCTGCTTTAATCCTACAGTGCAGTTTGTTATGTTACCACCTGTGAGTCTGAGGTTTTAGCCCTGCTGTAATCCCACAGTACAGTTTGTTATATTACCCTCGGTGAGACTGAGGTTTTAGCCCTGCTGTAATCCCACAATGCATTTTGTTATGTTACCCCATATGAGACTAAGGTTTTAGACCTGCTGTAATTGCTCAATGCAGTTTGTTATGTTACCCCCTGTGAGACTGAGGTTTTAGCCCTGCTCTATTACTACAATACAGTTTGTTATGTTACTCACTATGGCACTGTGGTTTTAGCCCTGCTGTAATCCCAAAATATAGTTTGTTATGTTACCCCCTGTGAGACTAAAGTTTTAGCCCTGCGGTTATCCCACAATGCAGTTTGCTGTGTTACCCCATCTGAGGCTGAGGATTTAGCACTGCTCCATTCCTCCAGTGCATCTTATGTAACCCCCTTTAGACCGAGGTTTTAGCCCTGCTCTAATCCCACAAGTCACTATGTTATGTTATCCCCTGTGAGATTGGGGCTTTACTCTGTCTGAAATCACACAATGCATCTTGTTTTGTTACGCCTTGTGAGACTGAGATTTGAGTCCTGCTATAATCCCTCAATAGATTTTGTTATGTAATACCCTGTGATATTGAGGTTTTAGCCCTGCTGTAATCCCACAGTACAGTTTGTTATGCTAAAACCTGTGAGACTCAGGTTTTAGAACTGTTGAAATCCAACAATACAGTTTATGTTACTCCTGGTGAGACTGAGGTATTAGCCATGCTGTAATCCCACAATGCAGTTAGTTATGCTACCCACTATGAGACTGAGGTTTTAGTCCTGCTGTAATTCTATAATTCAATTTGTTATGTAACCCTCTGTGAGACTGAGGTTTTAGCCCTACTTTAATCGCAAAGTACCGTTTGTTATGTTACCACCTGTGAGACTGAGGTTTTAGCCCTGCTGTAATCCCACAGTTCACTTTGTTATGTTTCCTGCTGTGAGACTGAGGTTTTTGCAATCCTCTATTTCCACAATATAGTTTGATATGTTACCCTCTGTGTGACTGAAGTTTTAGCACTGCTGTAATCCCACAATACAGTTTGTTATGCTACTGTCTGTGATACTGAGGTTTTAGTCCGGCTGTAATCACACAGTACAGTTTGATATGCTACCCCCTGTAAGGCTGAGGGTTTTGCCTTCTGTAATCCCACAGTACAGTTTGTTATGTTACTCCATTTGAGACTGGGATTTTAGAACTGGTGTAATCCTACAATACAGTTTGTTATGTTACCCCTAGTGAAACTGAGGTTTTAGACCTGACGTATTCCCATATTACAGTTTGTTAGGTTAACCCCTGTGAGATAGAGGTTTTACTCCTGCTGTAATCCCACAATACAGTTTGTTATGTTACCCCTGTGAGGTTGAGGTTCTATCCCTGCTGTAATCCCACAGTTCAGTTTGTTGTATTACCCCCGAGAGACTGAGGTTTTATCCCTGCTGTAATCCCACATTATAGTTTGTTATGTTACTTCAGGTGAGGCTGAGGTTTTAGCCATGCTGTAATCCCACAAAATAGTTTGTAACATTACCCCTTGAGAGGTTGAGGTTTCATCCCTACTGTAATCCCTCAATACAGTTTGTTATGTTGCCCTGTGTGAGACTGAAGTTTTAGCCCCGCTGTAATTTCAAAAGACAGTTTGATATGTTACCACCTGTGAGCCTGAGGTATTAGCCTTGCTGTAATGCCACAGTATAATTTGCTATATTACTCCCAGTGAGACTGAGGTTTTAGCCCTGCTGCAATCAAACAATTCAATTTAGGTTACCCCGTGTGAGACTTAGGTTTTAGCCCTGCTGTAATTCAGCAATGCATCTTATGTTACCCTCTTTGAGACTGAGGTTTTAGCAGTGCTGTAATTCCACAACACAATTTATTATGTTATTCCCTGTTATATTAAGGTTTTAGTCTTGCTGTGATACCTCAATGCATCTTGTTAAATTACAGCCCATGAGACTACGGATTTAGCCCTGCTGTAATTCCTCAATGCATCTTGTTAAATTATTGTCCGTGAGGCTGAGGTTTTATCCCTGTTGTAATCCCACAATACATTTTGTTATGTTTCCCCATGGGAGACTGAGGTTTTAGCCCTGCTGTAATCCCACAATGCATCCTGTTTTGTTACCCCTTGTGAGACTGTGGTTTTAGCCTTGCTGTAATCACACAGTACAGTTTGTTAAGTTTCCCACTATGAGACTTAGGATTTAGCCCTGCTGTAATCCCACAATATAGTTTGTTATGTTACCCTCTAGGAGACTAAAGTTTTAGTCCTGCTGCAATACCACAACACAGTTTGTTAGGTTACTGCCAGTGAGATTGAGGTTTTAGCCTTGCTGTAATCCCACAATGCATCTTATTATGTTACCCAGTGTGAGACTGAGGTTTTAGCCATGCTGAAATCCCACAATGCAGGGAGTTATGCTACCCCCTGTGAGACTGAGGATTTAGTCCTGCTGTAATCTTACAATTCAGTTTGTTATGTTACCCTCTGTGACACTGAGGTTTTAGCCCTGCTTTAATCCCACAGTGCAGTTTGTTATGTTACCACATGTGAGTCTGAGGTTTTAACCCTGCTGTAATCACACAGTACAGTTTGTTATATTACCCATGGTGAGACTGAGGTTTTAGCCCTGCTGTAATTGCACAATGCAGTTTGTGATGTTACCCCATGTGAGACTGAGGTTTTAGCCCTGCTCTATTACTAAAATACAGTTTGTTAAGTTACTCACTATGACACTGAGGTTTTAGCCCTGCTGTAATCCCACAATATAGTTGGTTGTGTTACCCCCTCGGAGACTGAGGTTTTATCCCTGCTGTCATCCCACAATACAGTTTGTTATGTTACCCCCTGTGAGACTGAAATTTTAGCCCTGCTATGATCCCTCAACTCAGTTTGCTATAATACCCCCTAGAAACTGAGGTTTTATCCCTACTGTAATCCCAAAATATAGTTTGTTATGTTACCCCCTGTGAGCCTCAAGTTTTTGCCCTGCGGTTATCCCACAATGCAGTTTGCTGTGTTACCCCATCTGAGGCTGAGGTTTTAGCGCTGCCCTAATCCTTCAGTGCATTTTATGTTACCCCCTTTGAGACCGAGGTTTTAGCCCTGCTCTAATCCCACAAGGTACTATGTTATGTTATCCCCTGTGAGGCTGGGGTTTTAGTACTGCTGTAATCTCACAATGCATCCTGTTTTGTTACCCCTTGTGAGACTGAGATTATAGCCTTGCTGTAATCACACAATACAGCTTGTTAAGTTTCTTACTATGAGATTTAGGATTTAGCCCTGCTGTAATCCCACAATATAGTTTGTTATGTTACCCCCTGTGAGACTAAGGTTTTAGTCCCGCTGTAATACCACAACACAACTTGTTATGTTACTGCCAGTGAGATTGAGGTTTTAGCCTTGCTGTAATCCAACAATTAACTTTGTTATGTTCCACCCTTGAGACTGAGGTTTTAGCCCTGCTGTAATCCAAAATTGCATTTTATTATGTTACTCAGTGTGTGACTGAGGTTTTAGCCATGCTGTAATCCCACAATGCAGGGAGTTATGCTACCCCCTGTGAGACTGAG
This sequence comes from Neoceratodus forsteri, assembly GCA_016271365.2. Taxonomy (NCBI): domain Eukaryota; kingdom Metazoa; phylum Chordata; order Ceratodontiformes; family Ceratodontidae; genus Neoceratodus; species Neoceratodus forsteri. Next base: position 4,177,230 of record CM057449.1, on the reverse strand, counting down.
GATTTAGTCCTGCAGTAATCCTACAATTCAGTTTCTTATGTTACCCTCTGTGACACTGGGGTATTAGCCCTGCTTTAATCCTACAGTGCAGTTTGTTATGTTACCACCTGTGAGTCTGAGGTTTCAGCCCTGCTGTAATCCCACCGTATAGTTTGTTATATTACCCACAGTGAGACTGAGGTTTTAGACCTGCTGTAATTGCTCAGTGCATTTTGTTATGTTACCCCATATGAGACTGAGGTTTTAGCCCTGCTGCATTACTACAATACAGTTTGTTATGTTACTCACTATGACACTGAGGTTTTAGCCCTGCTGTATTCCCACAATACAGTTGGTTGTGTTACCCCCTCGGAGACCGAGGTTTATCCCTGCTGTCATCCCACAATACAGTTTGTTATGTTACCCCCTGTGAGACTGAGGTTTTAGCTATGCTGTAATCCCACAATGCAGAGAATTATGCAACCCCCTGTGACACTGAGGATTTAATCCTGCTGTAATCCTACAATTCAGTTTGTTATGAAAAGCTATAAACATCAACCTTTAAACTACATAACAAGTAGTAATTATGCCACATACATTGCAGTCGGCTTGTACATTTAACACAACTCAAGATGACATGACATTTCCCCAGGCATTAAAGATTTAAGAAAGAAAGATATGTATGGAATGGTTTAATTTTGTTACACATTTCCCTTCTTCTCTCAGTGAGAAGATTTGTCTGAACATTCCAGTGTAACAGTACTTATCTGTAGGCATCCAACCATAGCGATTTCTGAGATTAACAATTGGTTCTGGGACGATTGCTAGTCAATATTGAATGAAGACACTTGGCACTGCCATTTTTGGGGTTTTAGAATCATCTGCAAACATCGCTGCTGCTCAATCTCTGGTGAACTGATGATCCATCTTGTAGCTTTGATACCTGAGAGTCTGAAAAATGTTAACCAGATTAGGACTGCAGCACTGGCCATTGTTTGCATTCCTTTCCCTCTGATGTGGCAGCTGATCGCTTCAGATACTATAAACTCTGTCAGACACTCTGTATGGTCAGTTTGCCACATCTTTTAGACTGCTTTTATGTTGCCCACTATGATTCCCCAAAGGCAGGGATGCATGGAAACCACTTCATGCAGAACCAATGCTAGCCTGGAAATCTTCTCCAATAAGAAAGTTCACGTCCTTGTCGCCTGTGTTGTCCCTGATGTCATAACCCTCCGCTATGCAGCCGACTTCCTGACACAGCCTGGGTGCACCACTCGATCTTCTTTTGACCGATTCTGGCAATCTTTTCTGGAATTTACTCTTATGCGATCCCCCGAAGCAGTAGACAGATTAAGGACATCGCTGCACTAGCCATAAACTGTTTCCCACTCACCGACATAATAGGCTGACAGCTAGAGGCAAAGTGAGTTTTCAGACGGCGAGACTCTTACATCCATATAGTTTTAATTATCTTTAATGTTTCAGCTATAGCCTCCTTCTGATTATATAAAATACAAGTGCACATTAGTAAGCATACTACAGGTCTTTTAAGCATGTTAATCCTTGCGAAGGCTCCCCGGTTTAACTACAGGGTGCTCTGAATGACTTCTCATACCCTCGGTACCTTACGTAAACAACTCTGGCAAGACTTTTTTAAGTTCAGCTTGTGCGATCTCTGCTGATTCATACGATTGACTTTGATCCTTTATTGTTACTTGGAGCGAAGCTGGGTATCTGACCCTAAAATGAAAGCCCGCGGCTATTAGTTTGGAAATGACTTGATTCAGGTCTTGACGTTTGAGCCACACAGAATGAGGCAGATCGTGAATAATTCTGATCTTTTTGTCTTCCCAGGAAATTTCTTACAATGCCTTGACTTTGACCAGTATATGCTCTTTATCCAGATAGTTTAGCAGTTTACAAATAGCCGGCCTCGTCGGAGCACCCGGGGGGGGGGGTGAAGCGATCTATGTACCCTTTCCACCATATAGCTACCATTTGGAGGTGGACCTGCCACCTTTCCAAAAAGTTTCAGGACAAATTGTATAGTTGCTGTACCTTCCTCTTTTTCAGGGATTCCAATTATGACTAGATTATTTCTTCTGCTCCACCCCTCCAAATCTTCGAGCTTTTCCTCTATTTTCTTGATACGCTTATTAAGTGAGACCCATTCCAAATCATGCTTGTTGACTCTGGTTTCCACGGATTTTATTTTAATCTCATTGTCTCCTACTCTTGTATTCAGGGTATTCAATGCTGATTTAAAGCACTAGATCTCAGATGAAATCTCCTCTATGGATGGTTGTAGCAGAGCGAAAATCTCTAAGAACCTTTCCTCCGTTAATGATGAAGGCCCTGAGGTTGATTTGCTGGGTCCCTGGTGAGGGCGCTTTGCGGCCTGCTCTTTCTCTGGGGAAGGAGATGGCGTATGTTTTACCGGCAATTTTTTAACAAAGGCTTCCATTTTCAATAGTATTAACTATAGGAGACTGCGACTCCAGCACTTCACCAATAATTATGGCTCAGAAAAACACTACTTTACTCAGATTGAGGGCTTTTAATCCGGGCTGAGAATGGAGCTGACTAAATGAGCTGTTCTTCCTAGGCTGCCATCACGTGATCCCCACTATTTGTAATGTCATCCCCTGTGAGACTGAGGTTTTAGCCCTGCTGTTAACCCACAACACAGTTTGTTCTGTTACCTCATCTGAGGTTGAGGTTTTAGCATTGCTCTAATCCCCCAGTGCAACTTACAGTATGTTAGCCCCTTTGAAACTAAGGTTTTAGCCCTGCTCTAATCCCACAAAACAGTTTGTTATGTTATCCTCTTTGAGATTGAGGTTTTTGTCCTGCTGTAATCCCACAATGCATCTTGTTTTGTTACACCCTGTGAGACTAAGGTTATAGTCCTGCTGTAATCCTTCAATAAAGTTTATTATGTTACCCTCTGTGAGACTGAGATTTTAGTCCTGCTGTAATTCCACAATACAGTTTGTTATGTTGCCTCCTGTTAGACTGAGGTTTTAACCGTGCTGTAATCCTTCAGTACAATTGGTTATGTTATCACCTAAGACACTGAGGTTTGAGCCCTGCAGTAATCCCACAATACAGTTTTTTATGTTACCCCCTGTGAGACTGAGGTTTGAGCCCTGCTGTAATCCCAGAATACATCTTGTTATGTTACCCCTAGTGAGACAGAGGTTATAGCCTTTCTGTAAACATAGAATACAATTTGTTATGTTACCCCTGTGAGACTGAGTTTTTAGCCCTGCAGTAATCCCTCAATGCATCTTGTTATCTTATCCCGGGGGAGACTGAGGTCTGAGCCCTGCTGTAATCCCAGAATACATATTGTTATGTTACCCCTAGTGAGACAGAGGTTATAGCCTTGCTGTAAACATAGAATACAATTTATGTTACCCCTGTGAGACTGAGTTTTTAGCCCTGCAGTAATCCCACAAAGCAGTTTGTTATGTTGCTCCCTGTGGGACTGAGGTTTTGGCCCTGCTGTAATCCCACAATGCAGTCTGCTAAATTGCCCCCTGTGAGACTGAGATTATAGAACTGCTGTAATCACATAATACAGTTTGTTATGTTGCACCCTGAGATATTGAGGTTTTAGCTCTGCTGTAATCCCACTCTACAGTTTGTTATGTTACTCTCTGTGAGACTCAGGTTTTAGTTCTGCTGTAATCCCTCAAAACAGTTTGTTATGTTGCCTCTTCTGAGACTGAGGTTTTAGCCCTGCAGTAATCCCACAGTACAGTTTGTTATGTTGCTCCCTGTGAGACTGAGGTTTTAGCCCTTCTGTAATCCCACAATACAGATTGTTATGTTACCCACTGTGAGACTGAGGATTTAGCAATGCTGTAATCCCACCATATAGTTTGTTATGTTAACCCCTGTGAATCTGAGGTTTTAGCCTTGCTGTAATCCCACAATACAGTTTGTTATGTTACTCCCCATGAGACTGAGGTTTTAGCCCTGCTGTATTGAAACAATACAGTTTGTTATGTTACCTTGTGTGAGACTGCGGATTTAGCCGTGCTGTAATCGCCCAATGTATCTTATATTACCCCTTAGAGCCTGACATTTTAACCCTGCTATAATCCCACTAGACAGTTTGTTATGTTATCCTTCTGAGATGAAGGTTTTAGTCCTGCTGTAATCCCACAACGCATCTTGTTATGTTACACCCTGTGAGACTGTGGTTTTAGCCCTACTGTAATCCCACAATAGAGTTTGTTATGTTAACCCTTGTGAGACTGAGGATTTAGCTCTGCTATAATCCACAATGCATCTTGTTATCGCACCATCTGTTAGTCTGAGGATTTAGCACTGCTGTAATCCCACAAAGCATCATGTTATGTTATTCACTGTGAGGCTGAGGTTTTAGCCCTGGTTTTATCACAGAATGCATCTTGTTATATTACCTCTTGTGAGACTGAGGTTTTAGCCTTGCTGTAATTGCACAATACTATTTGTAATGTTACCCCCAGTGAGACTGAGGTTTTAGCCTTGCTATAATCAAACAATACGTTTTGTTATGCTACCCCAGTGAGACTGAGGTTTTAGCCCTGCTGTTAACCCACAATGCAGTTTGTTCTGTTACCTCATCTGAGGCTGAGGTTTTAGCACTGCTCTAATCCACCAATGCTTCTTATATTACCCCCTTTGAGACCAAGGTTTTAGCCTGCTCTAATCCCACAAGACAGTTTGTTATGTTATCCCATGTGAGACTGAGGTTTTAGTCCTGCTGTAATCCCACAATGCATCTTGTTTTGTTACTTCCTGTGAGACTGAGATTTTAGTCCTGCTGTAATTCCTCAATAGAGTTTGTTATGTTGCTCCCCCGTGAGGCTGAGGTTTTAGTCCTGCTGTAATCAAACAATATAGTTTATTATGTTACCCTCTCTGAGACTTAGGTTGTATCCCTTCTGTAATCCCACAATATAGTTTGTTATTCTACCCTCCATGAGACTGAGGTTTAAGAACTGCTGTAATACCACAATACATTTGTTATGTTACTGCCTGTGAGGTTGAGGACTTAGCCTTGCTGTAATCCCTCACTTCACTTTGTTATGTTCCCCCCAGGAAACTGATGCTTCAGCTATGTTGTAATCCAGCAATACAGGCTGTTATTTTGCCCCCCTGGGAGACTGAGGTTTTAGCCCTGCTGTAATCCCACAATACAGTTTGTTATGTTACCCACTTTGAGACTTGATGTTCTAGCCCTGCTGTTATCCCACAATGCAGTTTGCCCTGTTTCCCCCATGTGAGACTGAGGTTTTAGCAATGCTGTAATCCCACAATACAGTTTGTTATGTTACAAATTGTGAGAATAATGTTTTAGCCTTGCTGTAATCTCATAAAACAGTCTGTTATGTTACTCCCTGTGACAGTGAGGTTTTATCACTGCTGTATTCCCACAATTCATCTTGTTTTGTCACACCCTGTGACACTGAGAATGTTGTCATGCTGTAGTCCCCCAATAGAGTTTGTTATGTTACACCCTGTGATATTGAGGTTTTACCTCTGCTGTAATCCCAAAGTACAGTTTGTTATGTTTACTCCTGTGGGACTGAGGTTTTTTGCACTGTTGTAATCCAACAATATAGTTTATGTTACTCCTGGTGAGGCTGAGGTTTTAACCCTGCTCTAATCCCTCAGTACAGTTTGTTATGTTGCCTCCTGTGAGACTGAGGTTTTAGGGGTGCTGTAATCCTTCAGTACAATTGGTTATATTACCCCCTCAGATACTGAGGTTTTAGCCCTGCTGTAATCCCACAACACAGTTTGTTATGTTGCTCCCTGTGGGACTGAGGTTTTAGTCCTGCTGTAATACCACAATACAGTTAGTTAAGTTACTCCCTGTGAGATTGAAGTTTTAGCTTTCCTGAAATCTCTTTACTTTGTAATGTTTCCCCTGTCAGACTGAGGTTTTATCCCTGCTGTAATCCAACAATACAGGTTGTTATGTTACACCCTGAGATATTGAGGTTTTAGCCCTGCTGTAATCCCACTCTACAGTTTGTTATGTTGCTCCCTTTGAGACTGAATTTTGAATCCTGCTAAAATCAAACAGTACAGTTTTCATATTACCCTCTGTGAGACTTAGGTTTTATCCCTGCTGTAATCCCACAGTACAGTTTGTTATGCTACACCCCGTGAGAATAAGGTTTTAGCCCTGCTGTAATACCACAATACAGTTTATGTCACTGCCTAGGAGATTGAGGATTTAGCCTCGCTGTAATCCCTCAATTATCTTTGCAATGTTCCCCCATGAAACTGAGGTTTTAGCTATGTTTTAATCCAGCAAAACAGGCTGTTATGTTACCCTCTGGGAGATGGAGGATTTAGCCCTGCTGTAATGCCACAATACAGTTTATGTTACCCACTTTGAGACTTGATGTTCTAGCCATGCTGTTATCCCACAATGCAGTTTGCTCTGTTTCCCCATCTGAGACTGAGGTTTTAGATGTTCTGTAATCCCTGAACTCATCTTGGAATGTTACCCCTGTCAGAAATAGTTTTTAGCCCTGCTGTAATCCCATATTACAGTTTGTTATGTTACCTCATGTGGGACTGAGCTTTTAGTGCTGCTGTAATCCCACTTTGCATCTTGTTATGTTACACCCTGTGAGACTCAAGTTTTAGCCCAGCTGCAATCCCACAATACCGTTAGTTATGTTGCCTCTTGTGAGACTGAAGTTTTAGCCCTGCTCTAATCCCTCAATACAGTATGTTATGTTACCCCCTGTGAGACTGAGGTTTTAGCAATGCTGTAATCTCACAATTCACTTTGGCAAGTTATCTGACTGAGATTGAGGTTATAGCCCAGTTGTAATCCCACAATGCAACTTGTTATGTTTCTCCCTTTGAAACCAAAGTTTTAGCCCTGCTGTAATTCCACATTGCAATTTATTCTGTTATCATCTGTGAGACTGAGGTTTTAGCCCTGCTGTAATCCCACAATGCAGTTTGTTATTATATCCCCTGTGAGACTGAGGTTTTCGTCATGCAGTAATCCCACAATTCAGTTTGTTATGTTACCCACTGTAAGGCTGATGTGTTAGCACTGCTGTAATCCCACAGTACAGTTTGTTATGTTACCAGCTGTGAGACTCAGGTTTTAGCCCTGCTGTAATCCCACAATTCAGTTTGTTAAATTACCCCCTGAGAGGCAGAGGTTTTAGCCCTGCTGTAATCCCACAATGCACTTTATATTTCCCCTGTGAGACTGAGGTTTTAGCTTTGTTGTAATTGCACTATACTATTTGTAATGTTACCTCCTGTGAGACTGAGGTTTTAGCCTTGCTGTAATCAAACAATACCGTTTGGTATGTTACTCCATGTAAGACTGAGTTTTTAGCCCTGCTGTTAACCCACAATACAGTTTGTTCTGTTACCCCATCTGAAGCTGAGGTTTTAGAGCTGCTGTAATCCCCCAATGCATTTTACAGTATGTTAGACCCTTTGAGACCGAGGTTTTAACCCTGCTCTAATCCCACAAGACAGTTATGTTATCCACTGTGAGATTGAGGTTTTAGTCCTGCTGTAATCCCACAATGCATCTTGTTTTGTTACACCCTGTGAGACTGAGATTTTAGTCCAGCTGTAACCCCTCAATTGAGTTTGTTGGGTTACACCCTGTGATACTGAGGTTTGAGCCCTGCTGTAATCCCACAGTACAGTTTGTTATGTTTACCCCATGAGACTGAGGTTTTAGCCTTGCTGTAATTGCAGAATACAGTTTGTTATGTTACCACTGTGAGACTGAGTTTTTAGTCCTGCAGTAATCCAACAATGCAGTTTGTTACATTGCTCCCTGTGAGACTGAGGTTTTAGTCCTGCTGTAATACAATACAGTTGGTTAAGTTACTCCCTGTGAGATTGAAGTTTTAGCTTTCCTGAAATCACTCAATTAACTTTGTAATGTTCTCCCCCTTGAGACTGAGGTTTTAGCTCTGCTGTAATCCAGCAACACTGATTGTTATGTTATTCCATGGGAAATGAAGGTTTTAGCCCTGCTTCAATCCTACAATACAGTTTGTTATGTTACACCCTGAGATATTGAGGTTTTAGCCCTACTGTAATCCCACAATGCAGTTTGTTATATTAACCCCTGTGAGACACAGGTTTTAGTCCTGCTGTAATCCCACAATACAGTTTGTTATGTTGCCTCTTCTGAGACTAAGGTTTTTAGCCCTCCTATAATCCCACAATACAGTTTGTTTTGTTACCCCTGAGAGACTGAGGTTTTAGCCTTGCTGTAATCCCACAATACAGTTTGTTATGTTACTCCCCCTGAGACTGAGGTTTTAGCCCTCCTGTATTCCCACAATACAGTTTGTTATGTTACCCTTTGTGAGACTGGGGATCTAGCCATGCTGTAATCGACCAATGCATCTTATGTTACTCCCTTACAGCCCAACATTTTAACCCTGCTATAATCCCACAAAACAGTTTGTTATGTTATCCCTGTTAGATGAAAGTGTTAGTCCTGCTGTAATCCCACAATGCATCTTGTTATGTTACACTCTGTGAGACAGTGGTTTTAGCCCTACTGTAATCCCACAACAGAGTTTGTTATGTTAACCCCTGAGAGACTGACGATTTAGCACTGCTGTAATCCACAATGCATCTTGTTATCTCACCCTCTGTTAGTCTGAGGATTTTGCACTGCTGTAATCCCACAATGCATCTTGTTATGTTATTCACTGTGAGGCTGAGGTTTTAGCCCTGGTTTTATCCCAGAATGTATCTTGTTATGTTACCCCTTTTGAGACTGAGGTTTTAGCCTTGCTGTAATCAAACAATGCAGTTTGTTATGTTACTCCTAGTGAGACTGAGGTTTTAGCCCTGCTGTTAACCCACAATGCATTTTTTTTGTTACCCCATCTGAGACTGAGGTTTTAGCGCTGCACTAATCCCCCCAATGCATCTTATGTTACCCCCTTAGAGACCGAGGTTTTAGCCCTGCTCTAATCTCACAAGACAGTTTGTTATGTTATCCCCTGTGAGATTGAGATTTTAGTCCTGCTGTAATCCCACAATGCATCTTGTTTTGTTACACCCTGTGAGACTGAGATTTTAGTCCAGCTGTAATCCCTCATAGAACATAGAATTTGACGGCAGATAAGGACCGCTTGGCCCACCCAGTCTGCCCATTTCCCTACCTACTGGATAAACTGCAGATCCTAGTTAACCAGCAGCCTACTTCTTCCTACCCCCACCCCCCAGAATTGCCTTATGACTATCCCATGCATGCTTGAATTCCACCACTGATTTTGACTCCACAACCTCCTCCAGAAGGCCATTCCATGCATCCACAACCCTCTCTGTGAAAAAATACTTCCTTAATTACCTCTGAGCCGCCCCCCATCTTCAAATTGTGCCCTCTTGTTCTTGAAATATGGAGAAGCTGGTTTTGAACCCACAACCCCCTGAATGTCTTAGTACAATGCCTTAACCACTACACCACAGGAGATATACAATAGTGTTTGTTATGTTGCTCCTTGTGAGAATAAGATTTTAATCCTGCTGTAATCAAATAGTATAGTTTCTTATGTTACCCTCTGTGATACTTTGGTTTTAACCCTGCTGTAATCCCACAATATAGTTTGTTATACTACCCCCGTGAGACTAAGGTTTTAGCCCCACTGTAATACCACAATACAGTTTGGTATGTTACTGCCTGGGAGATTGAGGATTTAGCTGTAATCCCTCAATTAACTTTTTATGTTCCCCCAAGAGACTGAGGTTTTAGCTATGTTGTAATCCAGCAAAACAGGCTGTTATGTACCCTCCGGGAGATGGAGGTTTTAGCCCTGCTGTAATGCCACAATACAGTTTGTTATGTTACCCACTTTGAGACTTAGGGTGGGATATACAAAAGGGTTGTGCCATGCCCAATAGGGTTGCGCCTGAGCAAGACCAAAAGTGCGCCATTCTGCGATATTCAGCAGGAGGCAGTTGCTCCACCGAAAACATGCTGAGCAACAGTGCAATGCAAATGAAGGCATCTGCAACTGACAGGGATGGATCCATGCATAAAGAGTGCAATGCGAAATTCAAAGACTTGAGCATTGCGCAAGAGCGGAACTGTCGGAAATTGTGCACTAGCGGAAATGAGCCAAAATAAAAAGGCTCAAGGAAGTGGCGCAAGAACGCTACAAGGATGCCAAGTGGGGCAGCGAGAGAGACAGACAGACAGACAGACAGTGACAGACTAGGGCAGGCAAGGCAAGCCTTGTGGGCCATAGGCTGCAGAGGCCAGCGGCGGGTGCCCGGTGCAGTGGAAGTAGCAGTCAGGACAGCGGGGGTAACACAGCAACACCAGCTGGGGGGGCAAAAGCCATGGAGATGGACAGTGCCAGCTTCCACATGGAAGCTGTAATGAGGGGGGTGAGAATGCATGCTGCAGAGGGATGTGGCTGTGGAAGGGCCCATCGGTGGTACGCCCCCGACAGGCAGTACCATGCCCGCATCAGCTTTGAGCTGTACACAGATGTCGAGATCATGGGCCGGTACCGCCTGAACAGGGCAATACTGAGGCGGCTCTGTGAGCTGTGCAGTGATGTGATGCAGGCACCCTCATGACGGAGTCATGCTCTGTCCGTGGAGACCAAGGTGACAGCCTGCATGTGCCTGCTCACCATGGGCACCTTCCAGAGGCTGACAGGGGACACCACAGGCATCACACAGTTGGCCACATCACGCATCCTCACCCAATTCCTCAGTGCACTGCTGCCACATGTTGCAGAGCACATCCATTTCCCCAGCACCGCAGCAGAGCGTACAGCAAACATGCGGGAGTTCCACGGGGAAGCACGTATGCCTGGTGTGCTAGGGACCATAGACTGCACCCATGTGGCCATTCGCACGCCACCTGGCCCCAATGGGGCAGTGTATAGGAACTGAAAGGGATACTCCAGTGTCAACTGCCAGGTGGTGTGTGATGCCACTGGGTGAATAATCAATGTCTGTGCCACACACACCCTGGTGTAGCACATGTTGCCTTCATATGGTATCAGTCCACACTGTGCCATCGATTTGAGAGTGGGGACATCCCCACAGGACATCTAGTGGGAGAGTATGCATGTATGGAATGCAAACTTGGGGCAAGGGTGGGAATGCCACAGGTGCCATGGTAGTGGCACAGGGATATGGGCAAAATGGACCTGAACATGACACTGATTTCCACTATCTCCACACAGGTGACAGCAGGTACCCACTCCATCCCTGGCTGCTCACACCATACCGGCGCCCCATGACCCCATCGCAGCAACGCTATAATGAGGCACATGCCGCCACATGTAACATCATAGAGTGGGTGTTTGGGATGCTCAAGGCACACTTCTGATGCCTAGACACCTCCGGCGGTGCCCTACAGTACAACCCCCAAAGGCCTGTGGGATATTCCTGGCCTGTTGCATCCTGCATAACATGGCCAAGGACTGTGGGATAGCCGTACAGGTTGAAGAGGGGGACAGCGATGGGGATGCCAGTGGTACTGGTGTTGATGTTGATGAGCAGCCCCTCCTAGGACGGCGGGACCCCCTACTGATCCGGCAGGCCCAGCTGCACTGGGACACCATCACAGAGGAGCACTATGCACAACACAGGTAAATCAAGGGGACATGTGCAACCAACACTGTCCATGCACAAACCACAGGCACACAGGGGAACACACCAGGGGTGCATGACAGCCAGGGGAGTGGAAGGGTCCAGGCATACAAACGCACCATCAGGAAGGGGTGAACACTCATATGGACACACACACACCAGGCACAGAGCATACATGGACAGATGCACAGCACAGCAGAACTGACATTGCTAACACACAGCACCACTGACCACCCCCACCACCTGTACTGTCCAAGTACGTGTGTCAAATGCTGGGCACCATTGCAACTTGCTGTACAGTACAATGTAGGCATCATCATGCACATGCACCTGTGGGCAACAGTTGGGCATGTGTGCAGGTGGTCCGTGTGTCGGCGTGTTGAGCAGAGCACCCAGCAGTGCACTGCCCTCCATGACACATATTGCACACAGGGCAGCACCAGACAGGGCCCACACTGGGAGACAGGTCAGTCATGTAGCACTGTCCCACGGCCACCGTGGATGTGTGGGCAGCCCTGCCATGACCCAACAGCACTGGCAGGCTGAGCAGAGGCCACATGGGGTGGCACTGTTGGACCACCAGGGGTCCCACTGTGCGAACGTGACCTTGACCGCACAGGGGTCTGCAGCATGCTGAACACACCTGCACCAGGGATGCTCGGGATTCCCACAGCAGAACCTGGCATCGACAGGCCTGGTGTCACACAATGCCGGGAATGGGGAGTGGATCATGAACTGTGTGGGGTGTGCGGTACAGGGTCACCTGACTGTGTGCCCAATGTGTCCACGAAAGAGACCACTGCCTGGGTCAGCCTGTCAATGGCGGCGGTCACATCCATCCACATGTGGACCATCTCTGCATGGTCCAGAGCACACTCCCTGCTGTGCCACTCCACAGCCACACACAGTGCCTCCACGGACATTGCAACCCGCCTCTGCTGCTGTACTGATTCCCACAGCAGGTGGGAGTGCTTGTCCAATGGGTACTCTGCCACAACAGCAGCCTGTCCCCCAGGGTGTTGAAGGTCCTGATGCACAACACCCCTTGAGGGTGGGTGCTGTTTGCCAGGACCAGGAATGGGCATAGCACAGGGCGAAGGGCATGTGCCACTGCTGGACACTGTACCCCCATACCTGGTGGGTGACTGCTGCTGCTGCCCCTCCAACCGCTGTGCCCCAGAGTCCACTCATTCCACCGCTGTGGCCGCAACAGTGCCAGCCACCTGCACAGCCACCATTGCTGCCCCACCTGTGCTGAAAGACACAGCCTGGGACTGTGCTGACATGCTGGCACACAAGTTGGAACCAGCAAGGCCCAGGGGCATGTGATGGCCTGCTGTGTGTCCGTCATGGGACACACACATGTCACTGCCCATTGCAGTCCTTGCATCATCAATGGTGCAGGTACGTGCTACAGCCACAGTCACAGCGTGCTGGCATGCTTGCATGCCAGACTGCTTGGACACAGGCTGTGCACCCCCCACACCCAAATCACCGACACCAGAGTTGGCAGCACAGCGTGCATGCTGGTGCAGTGCATGCTGGCTCGTGACAGAGGTGGATGGACCGTACTCCATGTCCAGCAGGTCATCCTCACTGCTTGGTCCCACCACCACCACCGTCTCCTGAAGATGAACAGGATCTACAACAGAAAGAGAGGACATGTGAGTGCATGTGAACAACCTTCCTCCCCCCCAACACCACCACCATGTCATACCATGCAGTGATGGGCTTCCACCTGTCTGGAATCCACCTCCTGGTACGCCCTCAATAGCACTGCGCTGCATAGTTGCAGCCAGTCGGTCCTCAGCTGGGGTCAGTTCCACCACCGCTGGCTGGCCCCTGCCAGTGCCAGCGCATGCCGCCCTGAGGGCTGCCACCTTCTCCTTCACCCTCCTGTGGTCTGTCCCAATCTTCTTGCATTCCTGCATGGAGCTCTGGTGGCTTCCGTGCAGGTTCCCTGTCTGGGCTACCCCCTCCCATGCAGCCGCACGGGCCAGAGGGGTGCCTCAGCTTCCACGCAGTAGTGTCTCATCCTTCAGGTAGGCCTGGAAGAGGGCCTCAGTCTCTGCTGTGGTGAAGTTGGGCCTCCTCCTTCGCCCACCATCCTCACCCTCACCTTGTCTCTGCTCGGTCATGGCAATCTGTATGGGTGGAAGTGGACACCTGTCACTGTGCAGTCTACAGCATTATCCCATGCCCATTGTCCAGAACATCCCACAGCATGCAACTCACCTCTCACCTGCAGTAACCGACTCTGTCCAGCACAGTCCACTGTCGCACTTTTATAGCACAATGCATGCAAATTAGGAGATGAGCAACTGTAATGAGATGCAAATCGCGCCACTGTGCCTTTGAATGGCTGATCAGATGATTTGCATGTGTCGACTGAATATCGCGCCATTGCACTTTTTTGCAAGACAGTTGATCCAGCTGAACCAATAGAGCAGATCTGTGACTCTGCGGCACACTGCATTGCGCCTGCCCAGGTAGCTTACGCAGGCGTCTGCCTCGCTGATGATGTGCTGTGTGTGATCGGCAATTTAGGTCATGGCCACCATTGTGCCAGTGGTGCTACAGCACTGGGCACTATATGGCACTGTGGCACTACTGCACAATAGTCCACTGTGGCACTGTTACACAGGTGGTCAGTCACGCAGGATACATAGATGTCAAATGGCGCTGTGCGTGGCCTTGCGTCATAGACCCCCTGAACTGGTGTCCGACCTTTGCCACCTGGTGCTGTTCAGCTGCCATGTGTACGGCCCTATTGTGCTGTCTGGTGACAGCACTATGTGGACTGATGGCACTGTGCGAACAGCATGATTGGAACCTATGGTGGTCTATTGTGCAACATTTCCACATGGGGTTGCCATGCAGCGGGGCATCATATTGCCTGCTGTAAACTTGGTAGCATGGCACGCAGGAGGGCAGTGCAATGGAGCCCCATGGAGGTGGCCAACCTGGTGGCCCTGGTGGAGCCCCACTATGGGGCACTGTATGGTGAGGTGCCCCTCACCATGGCTAGGACACAGGTCTGGCTGCAAGTGGCCAATGACCTGGTGGGGGTCACTGGGCAGTGCCGGTCTGCTGAGCAGTGCCGGTACAGATACAGTGACCTCCGCAGGAGGGAGCCTGACCTGCTGCATGAGCGGCTGTGGTCACGTGCCAGGAGGGGCGTGGTGCCTAGGCCAGGTAAGTGTACCGCCTATGCACCTGAATTCTCTGTAGGGGTGTGAGTGTGTTTTGGTGGCTGTGCATAGGTGATGGCTCTGACATGGTTGGCTGTGTCAGTGTGTGCAGGTGTGAAATGCATGGGGCTGGCTGTGTGGGCAGGCACTCTCACTGGGGCAGGGGGGCAGTCTGCTTTGGAGTCACACTGATGTTTTTCTCCACATTTGTCTCCCACAGGCCGGGCTGTGAGGATGCAGACATATGCTGAGGAGGGCCGTGACAGGGCCCAGTACCAGTCGGTGGTGCAGCAGGAGGTGGGCCACAACTGCAGCAGCAGCAGCAGCAGACACAGCTTATTGTGGAATGTGAGTATCATTACATCATGGATGTTATTGCATGCTGGAGGGGGTGGGCATGACCACCAGCCATGCACAACACAACCATGCATGACACAGGTGACATTCATCACTGTCCAGTGTCACTGCACATCTGTGTGTGTATCACTCATGGTCCATGCATGCACTGGGCACATGGCTGTGTAATTGGCATCGCACCACATTGCCACGTCACTTGACAGCCTTGTTTGTGCTGTGATGGACATGGGCAGTGTGTGTGTGTGTGTCCAGTGGTGCACATAGCTGGTGCCGCCTGTTTGTGATGGCCATGTGCATGTTCACTGTGGGTGGGTGCATACCATCACAGGTGCGGGACATTGGGCTATATGGCTGGCAGGTTGGGTGGTGCTCAGGGTTGTGGTCAGTCACAGCCATTGACTGTGTTCCCATTTTTCTAGGCCTCAGTGTTCTCTGGAGGATACAGTGGGAACTGCATCAGCTGACACAAGTGTCCTTGGACAACCGAGCTATCCTCAGTAACATCCAGTGCCATGGCCTGCGGAGGAGGCATGCCAGGCACAACGGCACCGGGCAGAGGAGGACCAGCCTGCTAGACCTTAGGCCGGATTCCCTTCTCCTTCACCCATCCTCCCACCCTGCCTTCCCTCTCCAAGTTGTTCATCCCTACCCCTTGCCACCCCTACCTTGTACTCCTACCCTCCCTTGTAAATAGTTATGGTGTTGTTGGTTTTGTGATTTACAGTATTAGAATACATTTATATTTTGATATGAATACTGTGTTGGTCTCTGATTTGCAGCTGGCTATGGTTGCTCAGTTGCAGTGGTGTGCATGCCATCTGGGGTGATATGGTCCTGGGTGTGTGTGTGTTTGTGTGTGTATGTGCGCGTGTGTGTGCATGGGGAGGTATCTCCGGCATGGCAGTGATTTTCTGTTGGTCTTGCCATCTGCTGCCACCCACTGCTGGGTGCACAGGGTGGGTCTGGCTTGTATGCTTCTCTGCTGCACGGGGTTGACGTGTGCTGCGGGGATGCATGGTGTTTCCAGCAGTGCCAGTCACTGCACATGGGTGGTGTCTTTGGGTCATGGTGCAGGATGTGCTGTGCGTACGGTGGGGCTGATGTGCACTGTGGTTGTCAACCCCCTGTGTGTGGCAGTCTCAGCCTGCCAGTGGTTGTGCTGGGGCATCATGGCTCTGCTGTGCTTTGTTGGCTTGTCCCCATGGGCCAGTGGATCATCTGTCCCACCCCCAGTGATGCTGTGCTTGGGGTGTGCAGGTGTCTTGTTGGTTCTGCATTGTGTTCCTGTGCCCATGTGTGACATGGCTGGCGGTGGGCCCCAGCCTGCCTCCCTGGTTGTGCAGTTCCATTGCTCTGCTGGGGGGGGCGCTGTGCTTGCGCTATGGCTCCTCTGGACTGCTCGGCTGGGCTGCCCTTGTTGCATTATGGCACAACCTTACTGCTCAGCTTCCCCTTCCTGGTTGCACTATGGCACAGTTTGTGCGATATTCAGACATTGGCTGCTTGCGCAATTTGTACTGCTCCATGTTTGAATATCGCATCTGTTGTGCATATGCGCAATTGATTTGTGCTTGCTCCTGCTGTTGCGCACATTTTGAGTGCAGTTTGAATATCTGGCCCTGAGATTTTAGCCCTGCTGTTATTCCACAAAGCATGTTGATATGTTAACCCCTGTGAGACTGAGGATTTAGCCCTGCTGTTTAGTAACAAAGGAGTTAGTTATGCTACACCCTCTGAGACTGAGATTTTGGTCCTGCTGTAATCAAACAATTTAGTTTGTTATGTTGCCTCTTCTGAGACTGAGATTTTAGCCCTGCTGTAATTCCACAGTACAGTTTGTTTTCTTGCCCCCTGAGAGACTGAGCTTTTTGCCCTGCTGTAATCCCACAATAGAGTTTGTCATGTTACCCATGGTGAGACTGTGGTTTTAGCCTTGCTGTAATCCCACAATACAGTTTGTTACGTTACTCCCTTACCTGCTGTGAGACTGAGACTTTAGCCCTTCTTTATTCCCACAGTACAGTTTACAATTTTACCACCTGTCAGACTGAGGTTTTACCTCCGCTGTAATCCCACAATCCATTTTACTATGTTACCCTGTGTAAGACTGAGGTTTTAGCCAAGCTGTGATCCCACAAAACAGTTAGTTATGCTACCCCTCTGTGAGACTGAGGTTTTAGTCCTGCTGTAATACTACAATTCACTTTATTATGTTACCATCTATGAGGCTTGAGGTTTTAACCCTTCTTTAATCCCACAGTATAGTTTGCTATGCTACCCCCTTGTGAGACTGAGGCTTTAGTCCTGCTGTAATCCCACAGTATAGTTTGCTATGCTACCCCCTTGTGAGACTGAGGTTTTAGTCCTGCTGTAATCCCACAGTATAGTTTGCTATGCTACCCCCTTGTGAGACTGAGGCTTTAGTCCTGCTGTAATCCCACAGTATAGTTTGCTATGCTACCCCCTTGTGAGACTGAGGCTTTAGTCCTGCTGTAATCCCACAGTATAGTTTGCTATGCTACCCCCTTGTGAGACTGAGGTTTTAGTCCTGCTGTAATCCCACAGTATAGTTTGCTATGCTACCCCCTTGTGAGACTGAGGCTTTAGTCCTGCTGTAATACTACAATTCACTTTGTTATGTTACCATATATGAGACTGAGGTTTTAACCCTTCTTTAATCCCACAGTATAGTTTGCTATGCTACCCCCTTGTGAGACTGAGGCTTTAGTCCTGCTGTGATCCCACAGTATAGTTTGCTATGCTACCCCCTTGTGAGACTGAGGCTTTAGTCCTGCTGTAATCCCACAGTATAGTTTGCTATGCTACCCCCTTGTGAGACTGAGGATTTAGTCCTGCTGTAATCCCACAAGTATAGCTTGCTAGGCTACCCCCTTGTGAGACTGAGGCTTTAGTTCTGCTGTAATCCCACAGTATAGTTTGCTATGCTACCCCCATGTGAGACTGACGCTTTAGTCCTGCTGTAATCCCACAGTATAGTTTGCTATGCTACCCCCTTGTGAGACTGATGCTTTAGTCCAGCTGTAAACCCACAGTATAGTTTGCTATGCTACCCCCTTGTGAGACTGAGGCTTTAGTCCTGCTGTAATCCCACAGTATAGTTTGCTATGCTACCCCCTTGTAAGACTGAGGCTTTAGTCCTGCTGTAATACTACAATTCACTTTGTTATGTTACCATGTATGAGACTGAGGTTTTAACCCTTCTTTAATCCCACAGTATAGTTTGCTATGCTACCCCCTTGTGAGACTGAGGCTTTAGTCCTGCTGTAATCCAACAGTATAGTTTGCTATGCTACCCCCTTGCGAGACTGTGGCTTTAGTCCTGCTGTAATACTACAATTCACTTTGTTATGTTACCATGTATGAGACTGAGGTTTTAACCCTTCTTTAATCCCACAGTATAGTTTGCTATGCTACCTCCTTGTGAGACTGAGGCTTTAGTCCTGCTGTAATCCCACAGTATAGTTTGCTATGCTACCCCCTTGTGAGACTGAGGCTTTAGTCCTGCTGTAATCTCACAGTATAGTTTATTATGCTACCCCCTTGTGAGACTGAGGTTTTAGTCCTGCTTTAATCCCACAGTACAGTTTGTTATGCTACCCCCTTGTGAGACTGAAGTTTTAGTCCTGCTGTAATCCCACAGTATAGTTTGCTATGCTATCCCCTTGTGAGACTGAGGCTTTAGTCCTGCTGTAATCCCACAGTATAGTTTGCTATGCTACCCCCTTGTGAGACTGAGGCTTTAGTCTTGTTGTAATCCCACAGTATAGTTTGCTATGCTACCCCCTTGTGAGACTGAGGTTTTAGTCCTGCTTTAATCCCACAGTACAGTTTGTTATGCTACCCCCTTGTGTGACTGAAGTTTTAGTCCTGCTGTAATCCCACAGTATAGTTTGCTATGCTACCCCCTTGTGAGACTGAGGCTTTAGTCCTGCTGTAATCCCACAGTATAGTTTGCTATGCTACCCCCTTGTGAGACTGAGGCTTTAGTCCTGCTGTAATACTACAATTCACTTTGTTATGTTACCATCTATGAGACTGAGGCTTTAGTCCTGCTGTAATCCCACAGTATAGTTTGCTATGCTTCCCCCTTGTGAGACTGAGGCTTTAGTCCTGCTGTAATCCCACAGTATAGTTTGCTATGCTACCACCTTGTGAGACTGATGCTTTAGTCCTGCTGTAATCCCACAGTATAGTTTGCTATGCTACCCCCTTGTGAGACTGAGGCTTTAGTCCTGCTGTAATCCCACAGTATAGTTTGCTATGCTTCCCCCTTGTGAGACTGAAGTTTTAGTCCTGCTGTAATCCCACAGTATAGTTTGCTATGCTACCCCCTTGTTAAACTGAGGCTTTAGCCCTGCTGTAATCCCACAGTATAGTTTGCTATGCTACCCCCCTGTGAGACTGAGGCTTTAGTCCTGCTGTAATCCCACAGTATAGTTTGCTATGCTACCCCCTTGTGAGACTGAGGCCTTAGTCCTGCTGTAATACTACAGTTCACTTTGTTATGTTACCATCTATGAGACTGAGGTGCATGCTGGCTGGTGACAGAGGTGGATGGACCCTGCTCCATGTCCAGCAGCTCATCCTCACTGCCTGGTTCCACCACCACTATCCCCTGAAGATGAACAGGATCTGCAACAGAAAGAGAGGACATGTGAGTGCATGTGAACAACCTTCCTCCCCCCCAACACCACCACCATGTCATACCGTGCAGTGATGGGCTTCCACCTGTATGGAATCCACTTCCTGGTACACCCACAATAGCACTCTGCTGCATTGATGCAGCCAGTCGGTCCTCAGCTGGGGTCAGCTCCACCACCACTGGCTGGCCCCGCCAGTGCCAGCGCATGCCACCCTGATGGCTGCCACCTTCTCCTTCCTACTGTACTTATGGATTACAGCAGGGCAAAAACACCAGTGTCACAGGGTGTAATTTGACAAACTGGATTTGAGGGATTACGGCAGGGCTAAAATCTCAGTCTCACAGGAGGCGACATAACAAACTGCACTGTGGGATTACAGCAGGGCGAAAACCTCAGTCTCACCAGGAGTAACATAAAGTGAATTATAAAATTACAGCTTTGCTAAAACCTCAGTCTCACAGGGTGTAACATAACAAGATGCATTTTGGGATTACAGCAGGAATAAAACCTCAATCTCACAGGGGATGACATAACAAACTGTCTTGTGGCATTACTACAGTGTTAAAGCCTCAGTCTCACAGTGCGTAATATAGCAAACTGTGTTGTGAGAATACAGTAGGGCTAAAACCCTCAGTCTCACAAGGGTAAAATAATAAAATGTATTGTGGAATTACAGCAGGGCTAAAACTTCAGTCTCACAGGGGTAAAATAATAAGATGCATTCTGTGATTACAGCAGGGCTAAAACCTCAGTCTCACAGGGTGTGACATAACAAACTGAATTGTGGGATTATACCAGGGCTAGAACCTCAGTCTCAAAGGGGGTAACCTAACAAACTGTATTGTGGGATTACAGCAGGGCTAAAACCTCAGTCTCACAGGGGATAACATAACAAACTGTCTTGCGAGATTACTGCAGTGCTAAAGCCTCAGTCTCACAGCGGGTAATGTAATAAACTGTGTTGTGGGATTACAGTGGGTTTAAAACCCTCAGTCACACCAGGGTAAAATAACAAAATGTATTGTGGGATTACAGCAGGGCTAAATCCTCTGTCTCACAGGGGTGACATAGCAAGATGCATTGTGGGATTACAAGGCTAAAACCTCAGTCTCATAAGGAGTAACATAGCAAACTGTATTACGGTATTATACCAGGACTAGAACTTCAGTCTCAAAGGAGGTAACCTAACAAACTGTATTGTGGGATTACAGGAGGGCTAAAACCTTTGTCTCAGATGGGGTAACATTATAAACAGTATTGTTGGATTACAGCAGGGCTCAAACTTCCACCTCACAAAGGGAAACACAACAAACTGTATTGTGGGATTAAAGCAGGACTGAAACCGCAATCTCACAGGGAGTAACATAACAAACTGCACTGAAGGAATAGAGCAGGGTTAAACCTCAGTCTCACGGGGTGTAACATAACAAGGTGCACTGTGGGATTACAGGAGGACTAAAACCTCAGTCTTATGGGGTAACATAGCAAACTGTATTGTGGGATTACAGCAGGTCTAAAATCTCAATATAATGGGGGTAGCATAACTAACTGTATTGTGGGATTACAGCAGTGTTAAAACCTCAGTCTCACAGTGGGTAACATAACAAACTATGTTGTAGGATTACAGCAGGGCTAAAACATTAAGACTCTCGGGGGTAAAATAACAAAATGTATTGTAGGATTTCTGCAGGGCTAAAACCTCAGTCTCACAGGGGTAATTTAACAAAATGTGTTGTGGGACTACAGCAGGGCTGAAACCTCAGTCTCACAGCAGGTAGCATAAGAAACTGTACTGCAGGATTATAGCAAGTCTAGGACCTCTGTCTCAAAGGGGGTAACCTAACAAACTCTATTGTGGTATTATAGCAGGGCTAAAACCTCAGTCTCACAGTGTGTAACATATCAAACTGTATTGTTGGATTACAGCAGTGCTAAAACCTCAGTCTCACAGAGGGTAATGTAATAAACTGTACTGTGGGATTACAGCATGTCTAAAACCTCAGTCTCACAAGGGTAACATAAAAAAGTGTATTGTGGGATTACAGCAGGGCTAAAACCTCAGTCTCACAGAAGGTAATTTAAAACTGCATTGTGGGATTACAGAGGTCTAAGACCTCAGTCTCACACATGGGGTAACATAACAAGATGCATTGTGGTATTACAGCAGGGCTAAACCATCAGTCTCACAGGTCGTAACACAATAAATTGGATTGTGGGATTACAGCGGAGCTAAACCTTTGGTTTCACCGGGGGAACATAACATTGGTGGTAGTTCAGGTGGATGTTAAAGATCCCACGGCACTTATCGAAAAAAGTAGGGGGATTTCCCTGGTGCCCTGGCCAAATTTCCCTCATTCACTAAAAATACCACCAACAGCTTAATCTGGTTCAAGGTCAGTTGGCATTCATCTGTATCCCCCCCTCCCCCGGGTCGTTCCTGAAAATAGGCAGGATTTGTCTAGTGCACTTACCCGGTCAACAAAAGCTAAATAAATAAATAAATGATGCATTGTGGGATTACAGCCGGGTAAAACCTCAATCTCAGTGGGGTAACATATCAGACTGAATTGTGAGATTACAGCATGGCTAAAACCTCAGACTCACAGGGGGTGACATTACATACTGTATTGAGGGATTACAGCAGGGCTAAAACCTCAGTCTCAGAGGAGGCAACATAACAATCTGTATTGTGGGATTACAACAGGGCTAAAACTTCAATCTCACAGGGTGAAACATAACAAGATGTAATGTGGAATTACAGCAGGACTAAAACCTCAGTCTCACAGGGGGAAATATAACAAGATGCATTGTGGGTTACAGCACATCTAAAACCTCAATCTCACAGGGAGTAATGTAACAAACTATTGTGGGATTACAGGAGGGTTAAAACCTCAGTCTCACATGGGGAACTTCACAAACTGTTTCATGGGATTAGAGCAGGTTAAAACCTGAGTCTCATAGGTGGTAAAATAACAAAATGTATTGTGGGATTACAGCAGGGCTAAAACCTCAGTCTCACATGGGGAAACTTAACAAACTGCATTTTGTGATAACAGCAGGGATAGAACATCAAGTCTCAAAGTGGGTAACATAACAACATGTATTGTGGGAATGCAGCAGAGCTAGAACCTCATTCTCACAGGGTGTAACATAACAAACTGTATTGTCGGATTACGGCTAGGCTGAAACCTCAGCCTCACAAGGGGAAACATAGCAAACTGCATTTTGGGATTTCAGCAGGGCTAAAACTTCAGTCTCATGGGGGAACATAACAAACATAATTGAGAGATTACAGCAAGGCTAAGACCTCAATCTTACATTCAGTAACATAAACTGCACTGTGGAATTACAGCAGGGCTAAACCCTTAGTCTCATGGGGGGTAGCATAACAAACTATATTGTGGGATTACAGCAGGGATAAAACCTAAGTCTCACACTGGGTAACATAACACACTGTACAGTTTGATTACAGCAGGACTTAAACCTCAGCCTCACAGGGGGTAACATTACAAATAGTATTGTGCAATTTCAGTAAGGCTAAAACCTCAGATTCACAAGGGGTAACATAAGATGGATTCTGGGATTAAAGCAGGACTAAAACCTCAGCCTCACTGTGAATAACATAACAAGATGCACTGTGGATTACAGCAGGGCTAAATCCTCAGTCTCACAGGAGTTAACAAAACAAACTCTATTGTGGGATTACAGCAGGGCTAAAACCTCCAACTAACCGGGAAAACATAACAAACTGTTTTGTGGGATTACAGCAGGGCTAAAACGTCGAGCTCAAAGGGGGTAACATAAGATGCATTGTGGGAATATTGCATGGCTAAACTCTCAGTCTCACACAGGGTAACATAACAAACTGTATTGTGGGAATACAGCAGGGCTAAAACCTCAGTCTCACAGGGAGAAACATAACAAACTGTTTTTGGGATTACAGCAAGGCTAAAACCTCAGTCTCACAGGGGGTAACATAACAAACTGTATTGTGGGGTTACAGCATTGCTCAAAACTCAGTCTCAGAGTGGGTAACATTACAAACTGTATTGTGGGATAACAGCAGGGCTAAAACCTTAGTCTCTCAGGGGGTAACAAAACAAACTGTATTGTTGGATAACAGCAGAGCTAAAACCTCAGGCTCAGCGGAGGCAACATAACAAACTGCATTGTAAGATTACAGTAGGACTAAAACTTGAGCCTCACAAGGGGGTAACATAACAAACTGCAATATGGGATTACAGAAGGGCTAAAACCTCAGTCTCACATGGGGAAACTTAACAAACTGCATTTTGTGATAACAGCAGGGATAGAACATCAAGTCTCAAAGTGGGTAACATAACAACATGTATTGTGGGAATGCAGCAGAGCTAGAACCTCATTCTCACAGGGTGTAACATAACAAACTGTATTGTCGGATTACGGCTAGGCTGAAACCTCAGCCTCACAAGGGGAAACATAGCAAACTGCATTTTGGGATTTCAGCAGGGCTAAAACTTCAGTCTCATGGGGGAACATAACAAACATAATTGAGAGATTACAGCAAGGCTAAGACCTCAATCTTACATTCAGTAACATAAACTGCACTGTGGAATTACAGCAGGGCTAAACCCTTAGTCTCATGGGGGGTAGCATAACAAACTATATTGTGGGATTACAGCAGGGATAAAACCTAAGTCTCATGCTGGGTAACATAACACACTGTACAGTTTGATTACAGCAGGACTTAAACCTCAGCCTCACAGGGGGTAACATTACAAATAGTATTGTGCAATTTCAGTAAGGCTAAAACCTCAGATTCACAAGGGGTAACATAACAAGATGGATTCTGGGATTAAAGCAGGACTAAAACCTCAGCCTCACTGTGAATAACATAACAAGATGCATTGTGGATTACAGCAGGGCTAAATCCTCAGTCTCACAGGAGTTAACAAAACAAACTCTATTGTGGGATTACAGCAGGGCTAAAACCTCCAACTAACCGGGAAAACATAACAAACTGTTTTGTGGGATTACAGCAGGGCTAAAACGTCGAGCTCAAAGGGGGTAACATAAGATGCATTGTGGGAATATTGCATGGCTAAATCCTCAGTCTCACACAGGGTAACATAACAAACTGTATTGTGGGAATACAGCAGGGCTAAAACCTCAGTCTCACAGGGAGAAACATAACAAACTGTTTTGTGGGATTACAGCAAGGCTAAAACCTCAGTCTCACAGGGGGTAACATAACAAACTGTATTGTGGGGTTACAGCATTGCTCAAAACTCAGTCTCAGAGTGGGTAACATTACAAACTGTATTGTGGGATAACAGCAGGGCTAAAACCTTAGTCTCTCAGCGGGTAACAAAACAAACTGTATTGTTGGATAACAGCAGGGCTAAAACCTCAGGCTCAGCGGAGGCAACATAACAAACTGCATTGTAAGATTACAGTAGGACTAAAACTTGAGCCTCACAAGGGGGTAACATAACAAACTGCAATATGGGATTACAGCAGGGCTAAAACCTCAGTCTCACCATGAGTAACATAGACTGTATTGTAGGATTACAACAGTGCTAAAACCTCAGTCTCACGGAGAGGGGGTAATATAACAATTTCTACAGTGGGATTACAGCAGGGTTAAAAATCTCAATGGTAACATAACAACCTGTATTGTTGGATTACAGCAGGGCTAAAACCTCAGCCTCACTGGGGGGGGGGACATAACAAAGTTAATTAAGGGCTTCAAGGAAGGCTAAACCTTCAATCTCACAGGGAGTAACTTAACAAACTGTATTCTAGTATTACAGCAGGGCTAAAACCATAGACTCACGGGGGTAACATAACAAACTATATTGAGCAATTACAGAAGGGCTAAACCCTCAGTCTCACAGAGGGCAACATATCAAACTGTACTGTTAGAGTACAGCAGGACTAAAACCTCTGTCTCACAGGGTGCAAAATATGAAATTGCATTGTGGGAGTACAGTAGGGCTAAAAAATCAGTCTCACACAAGGTGACATAACAAGATGCATTGTGGGATTACAGCAGGGCTAAAAATTCAGTCTCACAAGGGTAACACAACAAACTGTATTCTGCGATTACATCAAGGCTAAAACCTCTGTCTCACAGGGGGTAACATAACAAACTGTATTGTGGGATTACAGCATTGCTCAAACCTCAGCCTCACAGTGGGTAACATTGCAAACTGTATGTATTGTGGGGTTACAGCAGGGCTAAAACCTCAGTGTCTCAGGGGGTAACAAAACAAACTGCATTGTAGGATTACAGCAGGGCATAAACCTCAGTCTCATCATGAGTAACATAAACTGTATTGTATGATTACAACAGTGCTAAAACCTCAGTCTTACAGGGGGTACCATAACAAACTGTACAGTGGGATTACAGCATGGCTGAAACCTCAGTATCTCAGGGGGAAACATAACAACCTGTATTGTTGGATTACAGCAGGGCAAAAGCCTCAGCCTCACGAGTGGAACGTAACAAAGTTAATTGAGGGATTACAGGAAGGCTAATACTTCAATCTCACAGAGAGTTACTTAACAAACTGTATTGTGGTATTACAGCAGGGCTAAAACCTTAGAGTCACAGGGGTAACATAACAAACTATACTGAGGAATTATAAAAGGGCTAAACACTCAGTATCATGGAGGGCAACATATCAAAATGTACTGTTGGAGTACAGCATGACTAAAACCTCAGTCTCACAGGGAGCAACATAACAAACTGCATTGTGGGATTACACCAGGGCTACAAAATCAGTCTGACACAGGGTAACATAACAAGATGCATTGTGGGATTACAGCAGGGCTAAAAACTCAGTCTCACAGGGTAACATAAATTCTACGATTACAGCAAAGCTAAAACCTCAGCCTCACAAAGGGTAACATAACAAGAGGCATTCTGGGATTACAGCAGGGCTCAAACCTCAGTCTCACAGTGGGTAAAATAACAAACTGTATTGTGGGATTACAGCATTGCTAAAACCTCAGCCTCCCCGGGGATAAGATAAGAATATACATTGTGGGATTACAGCAAGGGAAGATCCTCAGACTCACAGGCAGAAACATAATAAAGTGTATTGTGGGATTACAGCAGGGCTAAAACCTCAGTGTCTGAAGGGGTAACATAACCAATTGTATTGACGGATTACAGCCGACTAAAACCTCAGTCTCACAGGAGGCAACATAACAAACTGTATTGTGGGATTACAGCAGGGCTAAAACCTCAGTGTCTGAAAGGGTAACATAACCTATTGTATTGATGGATTACAGTAGGACTAAAACCTCAGTCTCACAGGAGGCAACATAACAAACTGTACTGTGGGATTACAGTTGGACTAAAACCTCAGTCTCACAGGGGATAAATTAACACACTGCAATGAGGGATTACAGAAGGGCTAAAACCTTAGTCTCACCAGGAGTAACATAAACTGTATTATTGGATTACAAAAGTGCTAAAACCTCAGTCTTACAGGGGTTAACATAACAAACTGTACAGTGGAATTACTGCATGATGAAAACCTCAGTCTCACGGGGGAAGAATAACAAACTGCAAAGTGGGATTACAGCAAGGCTAAAACCATAGTCTTACAAGTGTAACATAACAAACTGTCTTGTGGGATTACAGCAGGTCTAAAACCTCAATATAACAGGTGGTAGCATAACTAACTGTATTGTGGGATTACAGCAGTGCTAAAACCTCAGTATCACAGTGGGTAAGAAAACTAACTGTGTTGTAGGATTACAGCAGGGCTAAAACCCTAAATCTCTCAGGGTAAAATAACAAAATGTGTTGTGGGATTTCTGCAGGGCTAAAACCTCAGTCTCATGGGAGTAACATAACAAGACGTATAGTGGGATTACAGCAGGGCTGAAACCTCAATCTCACAGCGGGTAACAAAAGAAAATGTATTTTGGGATTATAGCACATCTAGAAAAGAAGTCTAAAAGTGGGTAACCTAACAAACTGTATTGTGGGATTACAGCAGGGCTAAAACCTCAGTCTCACAGGGAGTAACATGATCTGAATTGTAGGATTACAACAGTGCTAAAATCTCAGTCTCTCAGGTGGTAATATAACAAACGTATAGTGGGATTAAAGCAGGGCTAAAACCTCAGTCTCACAGGGGGTAACATAATGTGCTGTACTGATGGATTACAGAAGGGTTAAAACACCAGTGTCACAGGGTGTAACATAACAAACTGGATTTGAGGGATTACAGCAGGGCTAAAATCTCAGTCTCACAGGAGGCAACATAACAAACTGCACTATGGGATTACAGCAGGGCTAAAACCTCAGTTTCACCAGGAGTAACATTAACTGAATTGTAAAATTACAGCATTACTAAAACCGCAGTCTCACAGGGTGTAACATAACAAGATGCATTGTGGGATTACAGCAGGAATAAAATCTCAATCTCGCAGGGAATGACAAAACAAACTGTTTTGTGGGATTACTGCAGTGTTAAAGCCTCAGTCTCACAGTGCGTAATACAGCAAACTGTGTTGTGGGATTGCAGTAAGGCTAAAACCCTCAGTCTCACAAAGGTAAAATAGTAAAATGTATTGTGGAATTGCAGCAGAACTAAAACTTCAGTCTCACAGGGGTAACATAACAAGATGCATTCTGTGATTACAGCAGGGCTAAAACCTCAGTCTCACAGGATGTGACATAACAAACTGAATTGTGGGATTATACCAGAGCTAGAACCTAAGTCTCAAAGGGGGTAACCTAACAAACTGTATTGTGGGATTACAGCAGGGCTAAAACCTCAGTCTCACAGGGGTGACATAACAAGATGCATTGAGGGATTATAACAGATCTAAAACCTCAACCTCAAAGTGTGTAACTTATCAAACTGTATTGTTGGATTACAGCAGTGCTAAAACCTCAGTCTCACAAAGAGTAATGTAATAAACTGTACTGTGGGATTACAGCATGTCTAAAATCTCAGTCTCACCGGGGGTAACATAACAAAGTGTATTGTGGGATTACAGCAGGGCTAAAACCTTGGTCTCACAGGGTGTAAAATAACAAACTGCATTTTGGGATTAGAAAGGTCTAAAACCTCAGTTTCACATGGGATAACATAACAAAATGCATTGTTGGACTACAGCAGGGCTAAAACATCAGTCTCACAGGTCGTAACACAATTAATTAAATTGTGGGATTACAGCAGAGCTAAACCATTGGTTTCATCGAAGGGAACATAACACGATGCATTGTGGGATTACAGCCAGGTAAAACCTCAATCTCAGTAGGGTAACATATCAAACTGAATTGTGGGATTACACCATGGCTAAAACCTCAGACTCACAGGAGGTAGCATTATATGCTGTATTGAGAGATTACAGCAGGGCTAAAACCACAGTCTCAGAGGAGGCAATATAACAAACTAAATTGTTGGATTACAGCAGGACTAAAACCTCAGTCTCAGAGGGTGTAGCATAACTAACTCCTCTGTTACTAAACAGCAGGGCTAAATTCTCAGTCTCACAGCGGGTAACATATCAACATGCTTTGTGGAATTACACAGCAGGGCTAAAATCTCAGGGCCAGATATTCAAACTGCACTCAAAATGTGTGCAACAGCAGGAGCAAGCACAAATCAATTGCGCATATGCGCAACAGACGTGATATTCAAACATGGAGCAGAACAAATTGTGCAAGCAGCCAACGTCTGAATATCGCACAAACTGCGCCATATTGCAACCAGGAAGGGGAAGTTGAGCAGTAAGGTAGCACCATATCCAGAGGTGCCATAGTGCAAGCACAGCGCCTCCCCAGCAGAGCAATGGAACTGCACAACCAGGGAGGCAGGCTGGGGCCCACCGCCGCCAGCTATGCCACACATGGTCACAGGAACACACTGCAGAACCAACAAGACACCTGCACACCCCAAGCACAGCATCACTGGGGGTGGGACAGATGATCTACTGGCCCATGGGGACAAGCCAACAAAGCACAGCAGAGCCATGACACCCTAGCACAACCACTGGCAGGCTGAGACTGCCACACACAGGGGGTTGGCAACCACAGTGCACATCAGCCCCCTGTATGCACAGCACACCCTGCACCATGACCCCAAGACACCACCCATGTGCAGTGACTGGCACTGCTGGAAACACCATGCATCCCCCCCGGCACACGTCAACCCCATGCAGCAGAGAAGCATACAAGCCAGACCCACCCTGTGCACCCAGCAGTGGGTGGCAGCAGATGGCCAGACCAACAGAAAGTCACTGCCATGCCAGAGATAACTCCCCATGCACACACACACACACACACACACACACACACACACCCCAGGAAAATACCACCCCAGTTGGCATGCACACCTCTGCAACTGAACAACCATAGCCAGCTGCAAAACAGAGACCAACACAGTATTTATATCAAAATATAAATGTATTCTAAAACTGCAAATCACAAAACCAACAACACCATAACTATTTACAAGGGGTAGGAGTACAAGGTAGGGGTGGGCAAGGGTAGGATGAACAACTTGGAGAGGAAAGGCAGGGTGGGAGGGATGGGTGAAGTGAGAAGGGAATCCGGCCTAAGGCCTAGTAGGCTGGTCCTCCTCCACCCAGTGCCGCTGTGCCTGGCCATGTCTCCTCCACAGGCCATGGCTCTGGATGTTACTGAGGATAGCTCACTTGTCCAAGAACACTTGTGTCAGCTGATGCAGTTTCCTCTGTATCCTCCTGAGAACACTGAGGCCTAGAAAAATGGGAACACAGTCAATGGCTGTGATTGACCACAACCCTGAACACCACCCAACCTGCAAGCCATATAGCCCAATGTCCCGCACCTGTGATGGTATGCACCCACCCACAGTGAACATTCACATGGCCATCACAAACAGGCAGCACCAGCTATGTGCATCACTGCACATACACACTGCCCATGTCCATTACAGCACAAACAAGGCTGTCAAGTGACGTGGCAATGTGGTGCGATGCCAGTTCCACAGGCATGTGCCCAGTGCATGCATGGACCACCAGTGATGCACACACAGACGTGCAGTGACACTGGACAGTGATGAATTCCTCCTGTGTCATGCATGGTTGTGTTGTGCATGGCTGGTGGTCATGCCCACCCCCTCCAGCATGCAATAGCATCCATGATGTAATGATACATTCCACAAGAAGCTGTGTCTGCTGCTACTGCTGCTGTTTGCTCACCTGCTGCTGCACAACTGACTGGTACCGGGGCCCTGTTACGGCCCTCCTCAGCACATGCCTGCATCCTCACAGCCCGGCCTGTGGGAGACAAATGTTGAGAAAAACATCAGTGTGACTCAAAGCAGACTGCCCCCTGCCCCAGTGAGAGTGCCTGCCCACACAGCCAGCCCCATGCATCTCACACCTGCACACACTGACACAGCCAACCATGTCAGAGCCATCACCTATGCACAGCCACCAAAACACACTCACACCCCTACAGAGAATACAGGTTCATAGATGGTACACCCACCTGTCCTAGGCACCATGTCCCTCCTGGCACATGACCATAGCTGCTCATGCAGGTCAGGCTCCCTCCTGCAGAGGTCACTGTATCTGTACTGGCACTGCTCAGCAGACCGGCACTGCCCAGTGACCCCCACCAGGTCATTGGCCACTTGCAGCTAGACCTGTGTCCTAGCTATGGTGAGGGGCACCTCACCATACAGTGCCCCATAGTGGAGCTCCACCAGGGCCACCAGGTTGGCCACCTCCACGGGGCTCCATTGCACTGCCCTCCTGCGTGCAATGCTACCAAGTTTACAGCAGGCAATATGGCGCCCCACTGCGAGGCAACCGCACTGGAGATTTTGCACAATAGACCACCATAGTTTCCAATCGCGCTGTTTGCACAGTGCCATCAGTCCACATAGCGCTGTCACCAGACAGCGCAATAGGGCCATACACATGGCAGCTGAACAGCACCAGGGGGCAAAGGTCGGACACCAGGTTAGGGGTCTATGACACCAGGCCACGCACAGTGCCATCTGATATCTACGTATCCTGCGCGACTGACCACCTGCGTGACAGTGCCACAGTGGACTATTGCGCAGTAGTGCCACAGCGCCATATAGTGCCCAGTGCTGTAGCACCACTGGCACAATGGTGGCCATGGCCTGAATTGCCGATCGCGCACAGCACGTCATCAGCTTGGCAGACGCCTGCGTAAGCTACCTGGGCATGCGCAATGCAGTGTATTGCACAGTCACAGATCTGCACTATTGGCTCAGCCAGATCAACCACCTTGCAAAAAGCGCAATGGCGCAATATTCAGCCAAAACATGCAAATCATCTGATCAGCCATTTAAAGGCGCAGTGGCATGATTTGCATCTCATTACAGTTGCTCCTCTCCTAATTTGCATGCATTGCACTATAAAAGTGTGACAGTGGGCTGTGCTGGACAGAGTCAGTTACTGCAGGTGAGAGGTGAGTTGCATGCTGTGGGATGTTCTGTATAATAGGCATGGGATAATGCTGTAGACTGCACAGTGACAGGTGTCCACTTACACCCATACAGATCACCATGACCGAGCAGAGACAAGGTGAGGGTGAGGATGGTGAGCGAAGGAGGAGGCCCAACTTCACCACTGCAGAGACTGAGGCCCTCTTCCAGGCCTACCTGGAGGATGAGGCACTACTGCGTGGAAGCCGGGGCACCCCTCTGGCCCATGCAGCTGCATGGGAGGGGGTAGCCTGGGCTGTGAACCTGCACGGAAGCTACCAGCATTCTGTGCAGGAATGCAAGAAGATTGGGACAGACTGCAGAAGGGTGAAGGAGAAGGTGGCAGCCTTCAGGGCGGCACATGCTGGCACTGGTGGGGGCCATCCAGGGGTGGTGGAGCTGACCCCTCCTGAGGACTGACTGGCTGCAACTATGCAGTGCAGTGCTATTGAGGGCATACCAGGACGTGGATTCCAGACAGGTGGAAGCCCATCACTGCACGGTATGACATGGTGGTGGAGTTGGGGGGGAGGAAGGTTGTTCACATGCACTCACATGTCCTCTCTTTCTGTTGCAGATCCTGTTTGTCTTCAGGAGACGGTGGTGGTGGGACCAGGCAGTGAGGATGACTTGCTGGACATGGAGGAGGGTCCATCCACCTCTGTCACCAGCCAGCATGCACTGCACCAGCATGCACACTGGGCTGCCAACTCTGGTGTCAGTGATTCGGGTGTGGGGGGTGCACAGCCTGTGTCCCAGCAGTCTGGCATGCAAGCATGCCAGCACGCTGTGACTGTGGCTGTAGCACGTACCTGCAGCATTGATGATGCAAGGACTGCAATGGGCAGTGACATGTGTGTGTCCCATGACAGACACACAGCAGGCCATCTCATGCCCCTGGGCCTTGCTGGTTCCAACATATGCACCAGCATGTCGGCACATTCCCAGGCTGTGCCTGTCATCACCGGTGGGGCAGCACCGGTGGCTGTGCAGGTGTCTGGCACTGTGGCGGCCACAGCGGTGGAACGAGTGGACTCTGGGGCACAGCGGTTGGAGGGGCAGCAGCAGCAGTCACCCACTAGGTATGGGGGTACAGTGTCCAGTGGTGGCACATGCCCACCGCCCTGTGCTACACCCATTCCTGGTCCTGGTGAACATCTCCCACCCTCAAGGGGTGTTGTGCATCAGGACCTTCAACACCCTGGGGTATAGGCTGCTGTTGTGGCAGAGTACCCATTGGACAAGCACACCCACCTGCTGCGGGAATCAGTACAGCAGCTGAGGCGGGTTGCAATGTCCGTGGAGGCACTGTGTGTGGCTGTGGAGCGGCACAGCAGGGAGTGTGCTCTGGACCGTGCAGAGATGGTCCACATGCAGATGGATGTGACTGCCGCCACTGACAGGCTGACCCAGGCAGTGGTCTCTGTCGTGGACGCATTGGGCACACAGTCAGATGACCCTGTACCACACACCCCACACAGTTCACAATCCACTCCCTATTCCCGGCATTGTGCAACACCAGGCCTGTCGATGCCGGGTTCTGCTGTGGGCATCCCGAGCATCCCTGGTGCAGGTGTGTTCGGCATGCTGCAGACCCCTATGCGGGCAAGGTCGTGTTCACCACAGTAGGACCCCTGGTGGTCCAACAGTGCCACCCCATGTGGCCCCTGCTCAGCCTGCCAGTGCTGTTGGGTCACAGCAGGGCCACCCATGCATCCGCAGTGGCTGTGGGACAGTGCTACATGACTGACCTGTCTCCCAGTGTGGGCCTTGTCTGGTGCTGCCCTGTGTGCAATATGTGTCATGGTGGGCAATGCACTGCTGGGTGCTCTGCTCAACACGCCGACACACGGACCACCTGCACACCCTCCCAACTGTTGCCCACAGGTGCATATGCATGATGATGCCTGCATTGTACTGTATACCAAGGTGCAAGGGTGCCCAGCATCTGACACATGTACTTGGACAGTACAGGTGGTGGGGGTGGTTGGTGGTGCTGTGTGTTAGCAATGTCGGTTCTGCTGTACTGTGCATCTGCCCATGTATGCTCTGTGCCTGGTGTGTGTGTGTCCATATGAGTGTTCACCCCTCCCTGATGGTGTGTTTGCATGCCTGGACCCTTCCACTCCCCTGTCCATCATGCACCCCTGGTGTGTTCCCCTGTGTGCCTGTGGTTTGCGCATGGACAGTGTTGGTTGCACATGTCCCCTTGACTTACCTGTGTTGTGCATAGTGCTCCTCTGTGATGGTGTCCCAGTGCAGCTGGGCCTGCCGGATCAGTCGGGTGTCCCGCCTTCCTAGGGGGGGCTGCTTATCAACATCAACACCGGCGCCACTGGCGTCCCCATCGCTGTTCCCCTCTTCAACCTTTATGGCTATCCCACAGTCCTTGGCCATGTTGTGCAGGATGCAACAGGCCAGGAATATCCCACAGGCCTTTGGGGGGCTGTACTGTAGGGCACTGCCGGAGATGTCTAGGCATCGGAAGCATGCCTTGAGCATCCCAAACACCCGCTCTATGATGTTGCGTGTGGTGGCATGTGCCTCATTATTGCATTGCTGCGATGGGGTCATGGTGCACCGCTACAGTGTGAGCAGCCAGGGATGGAGTGGGTACCCGCTGTCACCTGTGTGGAGATAGTGGAGATCAGTGTCATGTTCAGGTCCATTTTGCCCATATCCCTGTGTGCCACTACCATGGCACCTGTGGCATTCCCACCATTGCCCCAAGTTTGCATGCCATACATGCGTACTCACCCACTAGATGTCCTGTGGGGATGTCCCCACTCTCAAATCAATGGCACAGTGTGGACTGATGCCATATGAAGGCATCATGTGCTCCGCCATGGTGTGTGGCACAGACATTGATTATTCGCCCAGTGGCATCACACACCACCTGGCAGTTGACACTGGAGAATCCCTTTCAGTTCCTATACGGTGCCCCATCGGGGCCAGGTGGCATGCGAATGGCCACATGGGTGCAGTCTATGGCCCCTAGCACGCCAGGCATACGTGCTACCTTGTGGAACTCCCGCATGTTTGCTGTACGCTCTGCTGCGGTGCTGGAGAAATGGATGTGCTCCGCAGCATGTGGCCGCTGTGTGCTGAGGAATTGGGTGAGGATGTGTGATGTGGCCGACTGTGTGATGCCTGCGGTGTCCCCTGTTGGCCTCTGGAAGGTGCCCATGGTGAGCAGGCACATGCAGGCTGTCACCTTGGTCTCCGCTGACAGATGTGACTCCGTCGTGAGGGTGCCTGCATCACATCACTGCACAGCTCACAAAGCCGCCTCAGTATTGCCCTGTTCAGGCCGTAGCGGCCCACGATCTCTACATCTGTATACAGCTCATAGCTGATGCCGGCACTGTACTGCCTGCTGGGGGCGTACCGCCGACGGGCACTTCCACGGCCCCATACCCCTGCAGCTTGCATTCTCACCCTCCTCATTACAGCTTCCATGTGGAAGCTGGCACTTTCCATCTCCCTGGCTTCTGCCGCCTCGGCTGGTGTTGCTGTGTTACCCCCGCTGTCCTGACTGCTACTTCCACTGCACCGGGCACCCCCCGCTGGCCTCTGCAGCCTATGGCCCACAATGCTTGCCTTGACTGCCTTAGCCTGTCACTGTCTTTCTGTCTGTCTGTCTGTCTCTATCTCTCTACCCCACTTGGCATCCTTGTAGCATTCTTGCGCCGCTTTCTTGAGCCTTTTTATTTTGGCTCATTTCCGCTAGTGCACAATTTCCAGCAGTTCTCCTCTTGCGCAATGCGCAAGTCTTTGAATTTTGCATTGTGCTCTTTATGCATGGATCCACCCCCATCGGTTTCGCATGCCTTCCTTTGCATTGCACTGTTGCTCAGCATGTTTTCGGTGGTGCAACTGCCTCCTGCTGAATATCGCTGAATGGCGCACTTTAGGCCATGCGCAGGCACAACCCTATTGAGCATGGCGCAACCCTTATGAATATCCCACCCTTGATATTCTAGCCCTGCTATAATCCCACAATGCAGTTTGCTATGTTTCCCTGTGTGAGACTGAGTTTTAGCCTCGCTGTAATCCAACAAATCAGTTTGTTAAATTACCCCACTGAGATTGAGGTTTTACCCGGCTGTAATCTCACAATGCATCTTGTTATGTTATGTTATGTTAAAAGAAACTGTATTTTGGGATTATAGCACATCGAGAAAAGAAGTCTAAAAGTGGGTAACCTAACAAACTGTATTGTGGGATTACAGCAGGGAATAAACCTCAGTCTCACAGGGAGTAACATGATCTGAATTGAGACTCAAGTTTTAGCCCTGCTGCAATCCCACAATACAGTCAGTTATGTTGCCTCCTGTGGGACTAAGGTTTCAGCACTGCTCTAATCCCTCAAAACAGTATGTTATGTTACCCCCCGTGAGACTGAGGTTTTAGCCATGCTGTAATCTCTCAATTCAGTTTCTCAAGTTATCCCACTGAGATTGAGGTTTTAGCCCAGCTGTAATCCCACAATGCAACTTGTTAAGTTTCTCCCTTTGAAACCAAAGTCTTAGCCCTGCTGTAATCCCACTATGCAATTTATTATGTTACCACCTGTAAGACTACGGTTTTAGCCCTGCTGTAATCCCTCATTACAGTTTGTTATGTTATCCCCTGTGAGACTAAGGTTTTAGTCCTACTGTAATCCCACAATACAGTTTGTTATGTTGCCTCCTGTGAGACTGAGGTTTTAGTCGGCTGTAATCTGTCAATACAATTGGTTATGTTACCCCTTCAGACACTGAGGTTTTAGCCCTGCTGTAATCCCACAATATACTTTGTTATGTTTCTGACTGTGAGCCTGAGGATTTTCCCTCGCTGTAATCCCACAATGTATATTCTTATCTTATCCCCGGGGAGGCTGAGGTTTTAGCAATGCTGTAATCCCACAATACAGTTTGTTGATTTGCATATGCAGCCCATGATGCTTTGCATTGTGGGGGCATGTGTGATTTTGTATTTTCTTGTTATTTTATCCACTGTGAGACTGAGGTTTGAGCCCTGCTGTAATCCCAGAATGCCTCTTGTTATGTTACCCTTTTGTGAGGCTGAGGTTTTAGCCTTGCTGTAATCGCAGAATAAAGTTTGTTATGTTACCTCTGTGAGACTGAGTTTTTAGCCCTGCTGTAATCCCACAATGCATCTTCTTATGTTACCCTGTGTCAGACTGATTTTTTAGCCCTAGTGTAATCCCACAATGCAGTTTGTTATATTGCTCCCTGTGAGACAGAGGTTTTAGTCATGCTGCACTCTAACAGTACATTTTGATATGTTGCCCTCCATGAGACTGAGTGTTTAGCAGCCCTTTTATAATTCCTCAGTATAGTTTGTTATGTTACCCTCGTGACTCTAAGGTTTTAGCCCTGCTGTAATACCACAGTACAGTTTGTTAAGTAATTCCCTGTGAGATTGAAGTTTTAGCCTTCCTGTAATCCCTCAATTAACTTTGTTACGTTCCACTCGTGAGGCTGAGGCTTTAGCCCTGCTGTAATCCAACAATACAGGTTGTTTTGTTTCCCCCTGAGATACTGAGGTTTCAGCCATGCTGTAATCCCACTGTACAGTTTGTTATGGTACCCCCTGTGAGACTGAGGTTTTAGCACTGTTGTAATCATACAATACAGTTTATGTTACTAATGATGAGACTGAGGTTTATGCCCTGCTGTAATCCTACAATGCAGTTTGTTTTGTTACCCCCTGAGAGACTGAGGTTTTAGCCCTGCTGTTATCCCACAATACAGTTTGTAATGTTACCCACTCTGAGACTGAGTTTGAGCAATGCTGTAATCCCACAATACAGTTTGCTATGTTACCCCCTGTGAGACTGAGGCTTTAGCCTTGCTGTAATCCCACAAAACAGTTTGTTATGTTTCTCCCTGTGAGACTGAGGTTTTAGCCCTGCTGTATTCCCACAATACAGTTTGTTATGTTACTCTGCGTGAGACTGAGGATTTAGCCATGCAATGTTCCCACAATCCATCTTATGTTACCCGCTTTGAGCTGGACGTTTTAGCCCTGCTGTAATCCCACAAGACAGTTTGTTATGTTTTCCCAGTTAGTTGGAGGTTTTAGCCCTGCTGTAATCCCACAATAGAGTTTATTTTGTAACTCCTGTGAGACTGAGGATTTAGCCCTGCTGTAATCCACAATGCAGCTTGTTATGTTATTCACAGTGAGGCTGAGGTTTTAGTCCTGCTTTAATCCCAGAATCCATCTTGTTATGTTACCCCTAGTGAAACTGAGGTTTTAGCCTTACTGAAATTGCACAATACTATTTGTAATGTTACCCCCTGTGAGACTGAGGTTTAAGTCCTGCTGTAATCAAACTGTACAGTTTGTTATGTTACCCAGTGTGAGACTTAGGTTTTATCCTTGCTGTAATCCCACAATATAGTTTGTTATGCTACCCCCCGTGAGACTAATGGTTTAGCCCTGCTGTAATACCATAATGCAGTTTGTTATGTTACTGAATGTAAGATTGAGGTCTTAGCCTTGCTGTAATCTCTCAATTAAGTTTGTTATATTACCCCGTGAGACTGAAGTTTTAGCTCTGCTGAAATCCCAAAATGAAGTTTGCTATGTTTCCCCGTGTGAGGCTGAGGTTTCAGCCTAGCCGTAATCCCACAATACAGTTTTTTATGTTACACCCTGTGAGACTGAGGTTCTAGCTCTGCTGCATTCCCACAATACATGTTGTTATGTTACCCACTATGAGACTTGATGTTCTATCCCTGCTGTTATCACAAAATGCAGTTTTCTAAGTTTCCCAATGTGAGACTGAGGTTTTAGCATAGCTGTAATCCTACAATTCATCTTGTTATGTTACCCTCTGAAAGACTATGGTTTTAGCCCTTCTGTAGTCCCACAATACATTTTGTTATGTTTCCACCTATGAGACTCAGGTTTTAACCTGCTCTAATCCAACAAAACAGTTTGTGAAGTTCCTCATGTGAGACTGAGGTTTTAACCCTCCTGTAATCCCACAATAGTTTGTTACGTTACTCCCTCTGAGATTGAGGTTTTAGATGTGCTGTAACCCACAACGCATCTTGTTATATTTCCCCCTGTGAGACTGAGGTTTTAGTCCTGCTGTAATTCCACATTGCATCTTGTTATGTTTCACCCTGTGAGACTGAAGTTTTAGCCCTGTTGTAATCCCACAATACAGTTTGTTATGTTGCCTCCTCTGAGACTGAGGTTTTAGCCCTGCTGTAACCCCTCAATACAGTACGTAATGTCACCCCCTGTGAGTCTGAGGTTTTAGCCATGCTTTAATCCCACAATTCAGTCTGATATGTTACCCCACTGAGATTGAGGTCGTACCTGGCTGTAATCCCACAATGCATCGTGTTATGTTCCCCCGGTGAAACCAAAGGTTTAGCTCTGCTGTAATCCCACAATCCAATTTATTGTGTTACAACCTGTGAGACTGATGTTTTAGCCCTGCTGTAATCCCACAATGCATCTTGTTATGTTACCCCATGTGAGACTGAGGTCTTAGACCTCTGTAATCCCACAATGTAGTTTGTTATGTTGCCCCTGTGAGACTGAGGTTTTAGCCCTGCTGTAATCCCACAATACACTTTTTTATGTTACCCCTGTGAGACTGAGGTTTTAGACATGCTGTAATCCCACAGTACAGTTTATTACATTACCCTCTGTGAGACTGAGGTTTTAGCACTGCTGTAATCCAACAGTACAGTTTGATATGTTACACACTGTGAGACTGAGGTTTTAGCCCTGCTGTAATACCACAATAGAGTTTTTTAGGTTACCCCTTCGAGACTGATGTTCTAGACTTGCTATAATCCTGCAATACAGTATCTTATGTTACCCGATGTGAGACTGAGGTTTCAGCCCTGCCGTAATCCCACAATGCATCTTGTTATGTCACCCCTGTGAGACAGGATTTAGCCCTGCTGTAATCCTACAATACAATTTGTTATTTTACCCTGGTGTGACTGAGGGTTTTAACCCCACTGTAATCCCACAACACAGTTTATTACATTACCCACTGTGAGACTGAGGCTTTAACACTGCAGTAATCCCACAAAACAGTTTGTTATGTTATCCCCTGAGAGACTGAGGTTTTAGCCCTGCTGTAATCCCACAATACAGTTTGTTAGGTTACCCCCTTTGAGACTGAGGTTCTAGCCCTGGTATAACCCACAATTCAGTTTATGTCATACCCTGTGAGACTGAGGTTTTAGCCCTGCTGTAATCGCAGAATGCATCTTATTATTTTACCCCTGTGAGACTGAAGTTTTAGTCCTGCTGTAATTCCACAATACATTTTATTATTTTACCCTTGTGAGACTGAGGGTTTTAGCCCTACTGTATACTCACAACACAGTTGGTATATTACGCACTGTGAGACTGAGGCTTTAACACTGCAGTAATGCCACAAACAGTTTGTTATGTCATCCCCTGTGAGATTGAGGTTTTATTCCTGCTGTAATCCCAAAATGCATCGTGTTATGTTACACCCTGTGAGACTGAGGTTTTAGCAAAGCTGTAATTTTACAATTCACTTTATGTTACTCCTGATGAGACTGAGGTTTTAGTCCTGCTGTAATCCCACAGTGCAGTTTTTTATGTTGCCTGCTGTGAGACTGAGATTTTAGCCCTACCAAAATTCCCTTAAATCCAGTTTGTTAAGTTACACCCTGTGACACTGGTGTTTTAGCCCTGCTGTAATCCATCAGTACAGTACATTATGTTACCCCCTGTAAAACTGAGGTTTTAGCCCTGATTTAATCCCACTATAGAGTGTGTTATATTACTGCCTGAGAGACTGAGCTTTCAGCACAGTTGTAATTCTACAATTCAGGTCATGTTACTCCCTGTGAGACTGAGGTTTTAGCCCTGCTGAATTCCCACAGTATAGTTTGTTATTTTACCCACTATGAGACTGTGAATTTATGAGACTGAGAATTTAGCCATGTTATATTCCCACAATGCGTCTTATGTTACCCCCTTTGAGCCCAACATTTTAGCCCTGCTGTAATCCCACAAGACAGTTTATTATGTTTTCCCAGTTAAATGGAGGTTTTAGCCCTGCTGTAATCCCACAATAGAGTTTGTTTAGTTAACTCCTATGAGACTGAGGATGTAGCCCTGCTGTAATCCACAATGCATCTTGTTATGTTATTCACAGTGAGGCTGAGGTTTTAGCCCTGCTTTAATCCCAGTATCCATCTTGTTATGTTACCCCTTGTGAAACTGAGGTTTTAGCCTTTCTGAAATCACACAATTCTATTTGTAATGTTACCCCCTGTGAGACTGAGGTTTAAGTCCTGCTGTAATCAAACAGTACAGTTTGTTATGTTACCCAGTGTGAGATTTAGGTTTTATCCCTGCTGTAATCCCACAATATAGCTTGTTATGCTACCCCCCCATGAGACTAAGCTTTTAGCCCTGCTGTAATACCACAGTGCAGTTTGTTATGTTACTGAATGTGAGATTGAGGTCTTAGCCTTGCTGTAATCCCTCAATTAAGTTTGTTATGTTCCCCCCATGAGACTGAGGTTTTAGCCCTCCTGTAATCCCAAAATGCAGTTTGCTATGTTTCCTCATGTGAGACTGAGATTTTGGCCTAGCTGTAATACCACAATACAGTTTGTTATGTTACCCCCTGTGAGACTGAGGTTCTAGCCCTGCTGTATTCTCACAATACAGTTTGTTATGTTACCCACTTTGAGACTTGGGCCCAGATATTCAAACTGCACTCAAAACTAGCACAACAGCAGGAGCAAGCACAAACCAGTTGCGCAAATGTGCAACAGGTGTGATATTCAAACATGGAGCTGAGCAAATTGCGCAAGCAACCAATGTCTGAATATTGCACATACTGCGCCGTCGCGCAACCAGGATGGAGAAGCTGAGCCAAAATGTTGCGCTATGGAGCAACCAGGGAAGCTCAGCTGTGCATTCCAGAGCTGCCATAGAACAAGCACAGCCCCCCCCAGAGCAATGGAACTGCACATCCAGGGAGGCAGGCTGGGGCCCACCGCCAGCCATGCCACACATGGGCACAGAAACACACTGCAGAACCCACACCACACTGCACACCCCAAGCACAGCGTCACTGGAGGTGGGACGAATGATCCACGTGCCCATGGGGACAAGCCAACAAAGCATAGCAGAGCCATGACACCCCAGCACAACCACTGGCAGGCGGAGAGTGCCACACACAGGGGGTTGACAACCACAGTGCACATCAGCCCCCCGTACACACAGCACACTCTGCACCGTGACCCTAAGACACCAACCATGTACAGTGACTGGCACTGCAGGAAACACCATGCATCCCCCCTGGCACACGTCAACCCCGTGCTGCAGAGAAGCATACAAGCCAGACCCACCCTGTGCACCCAGCAGTGGGTGGCAGCAGACGGCAAGACCAACAGAAAGTCAATGCCATGCTGGTGATACCTCCCCATGCACACACACGCACACACACACACATATGTACCCAGGACCATACCACCCCAGATGGCTTGTACACCACTGCAACTGAGCAACCATAGCCAGCTGTAAATCAGAGACCAACACAGCATTCATATCAAAATATAAATGTATTCTCAAAGAGTAAAGTGCAAAACAATCAACCAGAACTATTTACAAGGGGGGGATGGGTACAAGGTTGGGTTGGTCAAGGGGTGGGGATTACAAACTTGGAGAGAGAAGGCAGGGTGGTAGGGATGGGAGAAGTGGGAAGGGTAAGAACAAGTTATGGTCCCGCTGGCCGCCCGTCTCCTGGCTGGTGTTGGCCCATCCCATGCCGCGTCCTCCGAAGGCCATGCCTGTGGATGGACTGCAGGATGGCGTGGTTGTCCTCCAGGAGCTGTCTCAGGCTCCAGACATCTCTCCCAATGCGCCGGAGAACCTCGAGGCCTAGGAAAATGGGAACACAGTCAATGGCTGTGACTGACCACGACCCTGAACACCACCCAACCTGCAAGCCATATAGCCCAATGTCCCGCACCTGTGATGGTGTACACCCACCCACAGTGAACATGCACATGGCCATCACAAACAGGCGGCACCAGCTATGCGCACCACTGCCCACACACACTGCCCACGTCCATCACAGTACAAACAAGGCTGGCAAATGATGTGGCAACGTGGTGCGATGCCAGTTACACAGCTATGTGCCCAGTGCATGCCTGGACCACCAGTGACGCATACACAGACGTGCTGTGATACTGCACAGTGATGAATGTCACCTGTGTCATGCCTACATACATAGATACATAGGCAGTGTTGTCAGATAAGGGCCTATGGCAAACCCAGTCTGTCCATATGAGCTTGTAAGTTCACGTTGTTTCCCTAGAAGTCTGTTGCCCCTTACCCCTGATCTCCAGAATTCCTTCATGTCTGTCCCCTGCAGTCTGAAATCCCGTGATTGTGTCAGCACCCACCACTTCCTCTGGCAGGGTGTTCCACTTGTCCACCACCCGCTCTGTGAAGACAGTCCATCACCATGTGTCCTCTGAATCGTCCTCCCTCCAACTTCATCCCATGCACTCTAGTCCTGGAACATTATTTGCACTTCAAAAAGTGTGTCCTGCACCCTGATCCCCCTGTAAGATTCCTGTATGTCTCCATCATATCCCCTCTCTCCCCCCTCCCCTCCAGGGAGTAC
Organism: Neoceratodus forsteri; assembly: GCA_016271365.2. Taxonomy (NCBI): domain Eukaryota; kingdom Metazoa; phylum Chordata; order Ceratodontiformes; family Ceratodontidae; genus Neoceratodus; species Neoceratodus forsteri. The sequence continues at coordinate 4,133,288 of CM057449.1, read as the reverse complement.
ATGTTCAGTTCCTTCAACCTGTCGTCATAGGACCCGTTATGCAAGCCATGCACCATCTTTGTTGCCCTCCTCTGAACCTTCCCTGGCCACTCTACATCCTTACGTAGGTATGGTCTCCAGAAATGTACACTGTACTCCAGGTGGGGCCTCACTAGTGTCTTGTATAGTGGAATCATGACCTCCCTTTCCTGCATGGTTGTATTGTGCAGGGCTAGTGGACCTCCCCCCCCAGCATGCAATAGCATCCATGAAGTCATGATACTCACATTGCTCAAGCAGCTCTGTCTGCCGCTGTTGCCCCTGCTGCTTTTGCTGTGGCTGCTGCTGCTGCTGTATCAGGGGGGCGACTCCTGCTGCCACCGGGGCCCTGGCATGACCCTCCTCATCCCGGCCCTGCATCCTCAGATCCCGGCCTGTGGGAGACATATGTTGAGACAAACATCAGTGTGACTCAAAAGCAGAGTGTCCACTGCCCCAGTGAGAGTGCCTGCCCACACAGCCATAACCATCCATCGCACAGCTGCGCACACTGACACAGCCAACCGTGTCTGAGCTGGCACCTATGCACAGCCACCCAAGCACACACACACCCCTACAGAGAATATAGATGCATAGATGGTACACTCACCTGGCCAAGGCACCACGCCCCGCCTGGCATGGTCCTGCAGTCTGGCCAACATGTCCGGCTCCCTCTGGTGGAGGTCACTGTACTGATGCCGGCACTGCTCAGCAGACCGGCCCTGTCCAGTGACCTCCACCAGGTCATTGGCCACTTGCTGCTACATGTGGGTCCTAGGCATGGTGAGGGGGGCCTCACCATAGAGTGCCTCACAGTGGGGCTCCACCAGGGCCACCAGGTTGGCCACCTCCAGTGGGCTCCAACTCACTGCCCTAATCCTAGCCATCTCAGCCAGTTTACAGCAGGCAATATGGCGCTCCGCTGCACTGGAACCCCACGTGGAGATGTTGCGCAATAGACCACCACAGGCTCCAATCGCGCTGTTCGAACAGTGCCGTCACTTCACATAGCGCTGTCACCAGACAGCACAATAGGGATGTACACATGGCATGCGAACCACGCCAGGGGGCAAAGGGCATACACAAGGTCACAGCAATGACACAAGGCTATGCACAGTGCCATCGGACATATAGGCATCCTGTGCGACTGCCAAGCTGTGTACCAGTGCCACAGTGGACCATTGTGCAGTAGTGCTACAGCGCCATATAGTGCCCAGTGCTGTAGCGCCACTGGCACCATGGTGGCCATGGCCTGAATTGCCTATTGCACTCAACAGGTCTGCAGCACGATAGACGCATGCGTAAGCTGTCTGGGCATGCGCACTGCAGTGTAGCATGCAGGCACAAATCTGCGCCATTGGCTCAGCCGGCCCTTCCGTATTGCACAAAGCGCAAATCTGCGATATTCAGCCGACATATGCAAATCATTCGATCAGCCATTCAAAGGAGCAGTGGTGCGATTAGCATGTCATTAAAGTTGCGCCACACCTCATTTGCATGTGTTGCGCTATAAAAACGTGACAGTGGGTTTTGCTGTCCAGATTCGGTTACTGCAGGTGAGAGGCGAGTTACATGCTGTGTGATGCTCAGGACAATGCTCATGGGCAAGGGTGCTGGAGGATGATAAAGGCTGAGGGGGCTGAGCATGAAAAGGGCACTGAAAAAGGGACAAAGGGCACCCTTTCTATCAGTATCTGCCATACGGAGAAGAAACATGGGGGGCTTCCGCACCCCCAGGCCGGCACCTATGCTCATGGGGAAATGCTGTTGACTGCACAGTGACAGGTGTCCACTTCCACCCATACAGATCACCATGACTGACCAGAGCCAAGCTGAGGGTGAGGACGGCGGGCGTAGGAGGAGGCCGAACTTCACAGCGGCAGAGACGGAGGCCCTCTTCCAGGCCTACCTGGAGGATGAGCCACTATTGAGTGGACAGAGGGGCACCCCTCAGGAACGTGCAGCTGCACGGGAGGGGGTAGCTCGGGCCATCAACCTGCACTGAAACCACCAGTGCTCCATGCAGGAATGCAAGAAGAAGATGGGGACTGACCGCAGGAGGCCGAAGGAGAAGGTGGCAGCCTTCAGGGCGGCACATGCTGGCACTGGTGGGGGCCCGCCAGTGGTGTTGCAGCTGACCCCAATGGAGAGACACTGGTCATGGCCATGCAGCTGAGTGCCATTGCAGGCATACCAGGCAGAGGATTCCAGACAGGTGGAAGCCCATCACTGCACGGTATGACATGGTGGTGGTGTTGGGGGGGGGCTGTTGTTCACATGCACTCACATGTACCCTCTTTCTGTTACAGATCCTGTTCATCTTCAGGAGACGGTGGTGGTGGTGGTGGTGGGTCCAGACAGTGATGCAGACCTGCTGGATGTGGAGGAGGGACCATCCACCTCCGCCACCAGCCAGCAGGCACTGCAGCAGCATGCACACTGGACCAACAACTCTGGTGTCAGTGATACGGGTGCGGGGGATGCACAGCCTGTGTCTCAGCAGTCCAGCATGCAGGTATGCCAGCATGCTGTGCCTATGGCAGTGGCATGTACCTGCACCATTGATGATAGCAGGCCTGCAATGGGCAGTGATAGGTGTATGTCCCATGACGGACACATGGCAGGCCAGCACATGCCCCTGGGCCTTCCTGGTTCACACCTGTGTAGCAGCATGCTGGCACAGTCCCAGGCTGTGCCTGTCAGCACCGGTGGGGCAGCACTGGTGGCTGTGCAGGTGTCCGGCACTGTTGCCAGCATGGAGGTGGAACAGGTGGGCCTGGGGGCTCAGCAGTTGGAGGGGCAGCAGCAGCAGTCGAACACCAGGTCTGGGGGTACAGTGTCAAGCAGTGGCACATGTCCACCACCCTTTGATCTGCCCATACCTGGTCCTGGTGAACAGCGCCCACCCTCAAGGGGTGCTGTGCACCAGGACCGTCCACACCCTGGGGGTCACGATGCCATTGGGGCACATTACCCATTGGACATGCACACCCACCTGCTGCAGGAATCAGTACAGCTGCAGGGGCAGGTTGCAAGGTCCGTGGAGGCACTGTCTGTGTCCGTGGAGCGGCACAGCAGGGAGTGTGCTCAGGACTGACCTGAGCTGGTCCTTATGTGGACGGATGTGATCACCGCCATTGACAGGCTGACCCAGGCAGTGGTCTCTGTCACTGTCACATTGGGCACACTGTTAGGTACCCCTGTACCGCACACCCCACACAATGCACTCTCCACTCCCCATTCCCGGCGTCATGCGACACCAGGCCTGTCAACGCCAGGTTCTGCTGTGGGCATCCCGAGCACCCCTGGTGCACATTTGTTCAGCATGATGCAGACCCCTGTGCAGGCAAGGTCAATGTTCACGCAGTGGGACCCCTGGTGGTGCAACAGCGCCACCCCATGTGGCCCCTGCTCAGCCTGCCAGTGCTTCTGGGCCACGGCGGGGCCACCCACGTATCCGTGGTGGCCGTGGGACAATGCTACATGACTGAGCTGTCTCCCAGTGCGGGCCCTGTCTGGTGCTGCCCTGTGTGCACTGTGTGTCATGGTGGGCAGTGCACTGCTGGGTGCTCTGCTCACCACGCTGACACTGGACCACCTGCACACTCTCCAACTGCTGTCCACAGGTGCGTGTGCATGATGATGCCTGCATTGCACTGTACACCAAGGTGCAAGGGTGCCCAGGTCCTGACACACGTACATGGACAGTACAGGTGGTGGGGGTGGTCGGTGGTGCTGTGTGTTGGCAATGTCGTTTCCGCAGTGCTGTGCTTCTGCCCATGTATGCTGCCTGGTGTGTGTGTGTCCATATGAGTGCTCATCCCTCCTTGATGGTGTGTTGATATGCCTGGAACCTTCAACTCCCCTGACCTTCATGCAGGGTGTGTTCCCCTGTGTGCCTGTGGTTTGCACATGGACAGTGTTGCCTGCACATGTCCCCTTGACTTACCTGTGTTGGGCGTAGTGCTCTTCTGCAATGGTGTCCCGGTGCAGCTGGGCCTTCCGGGTCAGTCGGGGGTGCCTCCTTCCTAGGGTGGGCTGCTCATCACCAACATCACCGGCGCCACTGGCGTCCCCTTCGCTGTCCCCCTCTTCGACCTGTACGGCTATCCCATGGTCTTTGGCCATGTTGTGCAGGATGCAACAGGCCAGGAATATCCATCAAGCCTTTTGGGGGCTGTACTGTAGGGCACCGCCGGAGGTGTCTAGGCATCAGAAGCATGCCTTGAGCATCCCAAACACCCGCTCTATGATGTTACATGTTGTGGCATGTGCCTCATTATAGCATAGCTGCGCTGGGGTCGTGGGGCGCCGCTACGGTGTGAGCAGCCAGGGATGGAGTGGGTATCTGCAGTCACCTGTGTGGAGATAGTGGAGAGCAGTGTCATGTCAGGTCCATATTGCCCATATCCTTGTGTGCCACTACCATGGCACCTGTGGCATTCCCACCCTTGCCCAGAGTTTGCATTCCATACATGTGTACTCACCCACTAGATGACCCATGGGGATGTCCCCACTCTCGAATTGATGGCACAGTGCAGACTGGTGCCATATGAAGGCATCATGTGCTCCACCAGGGTGTGTGGCACAGACATTGATAATGCGTCCAGTGGCATCACACACCACCTGGCAGTTGACACTGGAAAACCCCTTTCGGTTCTGATATGCCTGGCCGTCAGGGCCAGGTGGCATGCGAATGGCCACATGGGTGCAGTCTATGGCCCCTAGCATGCTAGGCATACGTGCTACCCTGTGGAACTCCTGCATGTTTGCTGTACGCTCTGCCACGGTGCTGGGGAAATGGATGAACTCTGCAGCATGAAGCAGCAGTGAGCTGAGGAATTGGGCGAGGATGCGTGACATGGCTGACTGTGTCATGCCTGTGGTGTCCCCTGTCGGCCTCTGGAAGGTACCCATGGCAAGCAGGCACATGCAGGCTGTCACCTTGGTCTCCACAGACAGAGTGTGACTCCGTTGTGAGGGTACCTGCATCACATCACTGCACAGCTCACAGAGCCGTCACAGTATTGCCCTGTTCAGGTGGTACTAGGCCACGATCTCGACGTCTGTGTACAGCTCGAAGCTGAGGCGGGCACGATACCGTCTGTTGGGGCCATACCACCAACGGGCCCTACCGCAGCCACGTCCCCCTGCAGCATGGTGTCTCACCCCCCTCATTACAGCTTCCATGTGGAAGCTGGCACTGTCCATCTCCCTGGCTTCTGCCCCCCCAGATGCTGTTCCTGTGTTACCCCCACTGCCCCCACTGGTGCTTCCACTGCACCAGGCACCCCACTGGCCTCTCTGTCCTCCTGGACCCACTGTCCCTGTCTGCCCTTCCAGCTTCTGTCTCTCTCTCTCTCTCTCTCTCTCCCCCAGTTTACGGCCTGCTAGGGTTCTTCGCGCGCTCGCCAGAGCCTTTTTTATTTTGGCTCAATTCCGCTACTGCACAACTTCCGGCTGAGCCACTCTTGCGCATTGTGCAAGTGTTCGAATATCGACATGCATTTTATGCATGCTGGATTCGCTTCTTCGGGTTATGCGCATGCCTTCATTTCCATTGGCGCTTGCTGCTCAGCATATTTTCGGAGGGCGAATTGGCCCCTTCTGAATATCGCAGAATGGCGCATTTTTGGAGTTGTGCATGCGCAACCCTGTTGCACATGGCGCAACCCTTTTGAATATCTGGGCCTTGGTGTTCTATCCCTGCTGTTGTCCCAAAATGCAGTTTGCTAAATTTCCCCATCTGAGACTGAGGTTTTAGCCTGGCTGTAATCCCACAATTCATCTTGTTATGTTACCCTCTGTGAGACTGTGGTTTTAGCCCTGCAGTAATCCCACAATACATTTTTTTTTACCACCTATGAGACTCAGGTTTTAAACCTGCTCTAATCCCACAAAACAGTTTGTGATGTTCCCCATGTGAGACTGAGGTTTTAACCCTCCTGTAGTCCCACAATAGATTTTGTTACGTTACCCCCTGTGAGATTGAGATTTTAGACATGCTGTAACCCACAACGCATCTTGTTATGTTTCCCCGTGAGACTGAGGTTTTAGTCCTTCTATAATTCCACATTGCAACTTGTTATGTTTCACCCTGTGAGACTGAAGTTTTAGCCCTGTTGTAATCCCACAATATAGTTTGTTATGTTACCCCCTCTAAGACTGAGGTTTTAGGCCTGTTGTAATACCACAATGCATCTTGTTATGTCACCCCTGTGAGACAGAGGTTTTTGCCCTGCCGTAATCCCACAATACATTTTGTTATTTTACCCTTGTGCAACTGAGGGCCAGATATTCAAAACTTTGCCCAGGGGAAAAATTAGCACTGCCCGGCGGGCAAACTGTGCCCAGAGCAAAAACATAGCCATATTCAAAATGAATAGCCCGGTGCAAACCCAGCTGAATATAGCAAGCGAAGGAAGCCGGGCAAACAGGCCCAGGAGTGCAGGGCAAACATTGCCCAGGATTAAGACAGCACTAAATATAGCAGAGAAGACAGCACTGAATATAGCAATCAGACAGAGGGCAGTGCAAACACCCACAAAAACAAAAGTGTCACAGAGGTGTAAGCAGCTGTCCAGGAACACAGGAAAGCAGAAGAGCCCAGCCAGACACAACTACAGTACCAGTGAAAGGAATGGAATAACCTACAACCACAAGTGAAATCAGAACGCCACAGAACATTGTCAAATCCCAAGTCCACCCCAAAAGACACAGGACACAGGAATGTCAACTCAAAAGTATAATGTAAACTGTGAAAATACAAAGTGCAAAGGCAACATGAACATATATACAGAAACAAAAATCAAAACATAGCAGAACACTTTTCTGTACAAATGGTGCAAGAAAACCTAATGGAAGGGAAAGGGCAGTAACAAAGGGATTGAAAACAATGGGAAAACAACAGTAATAGTGCAAACAGTCAAATGGTAAATGAAGCAACAGAACAATGGGGTAAGAATGTGGTTGTGAGAGGATGTGGAAATGCAAAGCAATGATGGGGAACAGGATGGCAGGAACAGGGCTAGGGACACTGGGCCAGGGACAGGAAGCAGGATAAGGTACACAGAATGCAGGGGTTAGGTGCGGGTGCTGGCAGACGCTCCTCTAAGACAGCTGCAAACACGCCCTCGTCTCAGATATGAGTACAGCCTGCTGTTCAATCAGGGTGCGCTGCTGGCGCACTATCCTCCGCAGAAGCTCCTCCATTCCCTCACCCTCCTCTGGACGGCTGGCCCACAGTGATGACCTACGTGGACCTACAGGAGAAAGGGGGGACCACATCAGGGCATGATAATGACACAAAGGCGCCATGTACCACCACACGGTGGACAGCATGCCCCAACAACCATGCCCATGTGCTAGTATGTAACAAACTACAACATACACTAACATGTGCCTGCAGGACAAGGCAGTACGTAACAGGCAGCATGCAACACCCCAGTGTACATCGATATGCATGGAAGTATGCTGAGAAACCCAACAACGTGGAGGCCAGCCAGCACAGTGGCATGCAGACTGTAACAGTGCAAACAGACAGCCACCTCCAGAGATGTGAACGACAAGTGGACACTGACTGATATGCACATGGGATGACACATGGTGGGACATGCTGCCCACGGTCACACAGCTATGATACAAACTACAGATGACACCAACTGGAGAAATTGCCACAGCCCCAACCACGTGTGTGTAACCACACATGCCTGTCATGTACACCCCCAACAGTGGCCCACCCTCACTGCTGCCCTCCACAGGAACTGTTGACACCCAGCCAAACTGCCACCCACGATGCCATAATACAGCAGCTGTACAAATGATGACAGGAAACCCTGAACAGGTGGGTGAGTGACTGACAAATGTGCAACAGTGGCAAGTGACACAGATAAAGACTCGACAATGACCACAGAGAACAATGACACTGGCATCAGAACAGTAGGGACTGCAGGACAGGTAACCAAGCAGTACACAACCAGTGGAAGTGCCAATGCCCAGCCACACACTTGCTGCAACAGAAGGGTGAGGGGCCCACAATGGTGTACAGAATGGCACAGTGCCGTGACACCACCCATGCAAGAAGACACACACATGTGAAACACAGACACTGGGCCTGGTCCACCAGTGGCACTGCAGCGGTGGGCCAAAGGCATGCACAGGACAGTGTCACCCTGGTGGTCAAGGCATGGCGAGGCACACACACACCTGTGGGAGCAGCATCTGCCATAGGGGCTGACAACCAGCACACCATGCTACCACAGAACAACTCCTGCAGCACACCTGCATAACATGGCACAAACAGTGTGCACTACAGGGACAGAGGGACAGCACTCTTAGGGACAATGGCCCCTACATCAGAGCATGAGCCCACAGGCAGGGGTGTAGCCAGACATCCACATGTTCTACATACAATCCCAAACAGCCGCACTCATAAATGCTGTACTCAGCAACCCCAAACGGTAAACCCTTCCAAAAGGGTATGATGTCTATCAGATAATTCCCCACCTCTAATGAGGTTGTACATTCCAGGTGGGCCCCTCAGTTGAGTAAGTGGTTACCGCCTGAACTCTGAAAACATTTGCATTTAGTATCGTGTTCCCTTATTAAATAGGGTATCTGGGACACTGTTGATAAATGTGAGATGCAAACACAGAACTAGTGTATCCGAATGAAGTGGAATATTGATATAAGTGTCAACCTGGGCCCTCCTCTATTGATGTTCCAGGTGGGCCCTTGCATCATCTGTCCAGGTGGGCCCTTGCACCCCAGTCCGACCCTCTGTCCTACACAACAGCATTTAAAACAGGGCCACACCCCAGTGGCCTACAGTGACCCAAAATGTCTGGTGTACCTAGGAACAGTTGACAGACATGCAGTACACCAAAGTGTACACTATCGTGTACAGTGCGATGCCTACATACACACTTGCTCAACTGCCTGCCCTGTAAAGCCAGACTCATAGTGGAAAAGCATAACATTGCACAGTACTCACGCACAACACCACTATCACCGTCCGTGCTCTCTGCTGCACGCGTGCCAGTGGAGGCACCCTGCGCCTGTCGGATGATGGCCCCTGTCTGCTCGTAGCACGTCTCTCCTGCCTGTGGTTTGTTTCGGTGCTCTGCAGTGAGAAGAGGGTACAGCATCGTCAGTACAATATCAGCCACCACGGTACACTAAAGACCACCCTGTACCCCAGTGGTGCAGCACAACACACGCAGTGGCAGATGGGTGCAGTGCACCACCAAAGCCATGCCAAGCATGACAGGGGTCCATGCACACTGTCTACCCCTATCCCACACAGTACACACATGGCTTCATGGACTCCATGAGCAACATGTGTAGCTCAGCAACACATAAGTACACCACGAACACACTGCCCCACCACCCATGCCAGCAGTCGTGCTACAGTCATCCCTTACCTGGCACAGGCACAGTCCCCTCATGAACCATGGCCCTGCAGCGTTCAAGCAGTGGTCGCTGCCTGCACCTGAGGTCAGCATAACGATGCCGGCACTTTCACCATCACGTGGGATACCTGTGATGGCACTTAGTCTGCGGGCATGGAAGCCCAGACCTGTGTACGGGCAAACTCCCCTCCCGCACAGGTCCAAATAGGCGGCGATGGCGCCTTTCTGTGAACTGCACGAGGTTGGCAGTCTCAACCTCATCCCACCGCCTGTCATGGCCCACCACTGCCCTTTGCCTAGCTCTCCCAGACATATTTGTGCTGTGGAAGGGGGCAAATAAACTGAACAACAGTGCAACAACTGTGCATACACCCTGACACACAGTACAACTGAAGTGCAGCGCCGCGCTGATGTATGCCGTAGCGCCGCGCTAACAGGAAGTGATTGCAATGCGCAGGCGTGACCCCTACCATCACCCTGGTCGATGTGCCGCATGCGTGTAGCGCGGCGCTGAAGCTGGTTAGCGCTTGGCGCTGCCGCTGATTAGCGCCCGCTAAAGCGGTTAGCGCAGCACTGGACCGCGTATAACAAGGTAACATGAGCATGCATGCTGCACATAGCGCGGCGCTGTTCTCAAATAGCGCTGTCAAAGAAGCGCCGGTTATTCAGAGCCATATTCAACGGCTGTATGCAAATGAGGGTACTGTGTGTGTATGGGCAAAACGTGTGATTAGCATATAATTATTCGCTCATTTGCATGACTAACAGGCAGGATTGCCTGGCCGGGCTATAAAGGGCAAGCAGTGCACCACCAGTGTTGTATTGTGGAACTGCGGTGGGAATACAGCAGTGAACAACATGGAGAGAGACATGCAACAGGGGGATCGGCAGCAACAGCCAGGTATGTATCAAGGATGTGGATAGGCATATTCATTGTACACAGTTGTGTCCAGTTTGGTCGACCGCCTGTCACAAACCAATTATCAATCTAATCTGTGGTATTTGGGTTAGTGTTGGCCACTGTGGACTGTGTCATGCATGTATGATCTCTTTAGAGTGTAGAGGAATCATCTGACAATTGTTTGGAAGGGGGTGCAGTTTTGATGGGCCGTGTACATTATGTAATGGGGGGATGGTTGGAGACTGTGTACACTCCTGGTATGTATGACCACCGTGGGACAACATACATCCACTGCATTGTGCTCATCCCCCCTGCAGTACAATGTGTCATGTGCCAATGTTTGCACATTTGTGTTCACGCCAGGTGCACTGCTGCTGTACCATGACAGTGCACCATCTTGTCTTCCTGCATGTGTGGAGTGATGGCCTCTGCCCCCACCCGGAGTACACAATGTACCAGTAATGTGCGCTCCCATGCCACAAACAGTCATGGGGTTCATGGCACATGTGTGCACACCACCCAGACGCAGGACAGACAGTGGCAATGTGGGCATGTGAACGACAGGCACATGCAGCCATCTGATATGTCCATGTGGCCTGTAGCACTGAGGGGTGATATCATGCTGTCCACTGTGTGATGCAGTGCAGCACCAACGCAGCCACTGACACCTGTCCACTTTTTATTATCCCATAGGTGTGCAGGCTCAACCGACGCATCCGTGCACGAAATTCTCACAAGATGAGCTAAACACCCTGGCACATGAGGTAAAGGTGAGAGAACATGTGTTGCGCACACAGGGCCACCGATGCTGCTGGCGGCAGGCTTGGGAGGAGGTGACTGCAGCGGTGAATGCGGTTGGTGGTCGTGGGAGATCGACTGAGGCAGTCCGAAGCGTTGGAATGACCTCCTGCGGCGTGCAAGGAGGAGGTGGCACAGCGCCACAGAGACAGGACCAGAACTGGTGGTGGTCCACAGGAACACCAGCAACGGTGCAGGAGCCACACATGGCGGTGGTGGCATCCACATTGCGGATGGTGGCAGTGGCAGGTGTGCCAGGTGGGAGTTGGAGACATCCCTTGCACTTCCAAGGCCAGGTCTGTATTCACATGTGCAACCCTGTATGTGGTGCAGGCAAGGGTGCATGGTCCTGCTTTTGGTGTCCTGCACAGGCTGCACTGTATCCTGCAGAAATGATGGCTGGCATGGTCAAGATCACTGTGGGGTGGGTGGGTGCATGTTGGCACAGGCTTGTGTGAGGTGGGTACCTGTCCTGAGGGCTGCATGGTGTGGTGGTGGTGATGGTAGTGGTGGTGGTTTGCCACAGTGTCCATGGATGGATGACTGACCCTGTCCCTATTCTCTCCTCAGCACTCTCAGACAGGCCTGCACCACCACAGCATGGGCCACAGATGTCTAGCCAGGTTCCTGAGGTTGTGGAGGAGTTTGAAGATGATCGGCCAACAACATCTGGACATTGTGTATCTCAGGGCCGTAGGGGCCCAATGCATGTTGGGCATACCCAGGGACAGGGCATGCAACTGCCTTGGGAGGAGGCACACTCACCAGGGCTGTTAGGAGACAGTGGGCACCTGGATGTTGCCCCAACTGAGAGTGATGGGGTGGGAGAGGTACTGCTGGTCACTGTCACCAGTGCAGATGACAATGATGTCTCTACATATGCACATCAGCTGGACATTCCTGTGCCAGGGGATGTAGGGGTGGGGCTTGCTGAAGGCCATGGAACAGGTCTGGGTGCTTCTGTAGGTGTCGGCAGTGTGGCTGAACACATGGTGGTGGGTGGTGTGGGTGGTGTTGCAGGACAGCAAGGCGTGCATTTTCTGACAACTGCTGAGGTTCCAGTCCATATGGTGCCACAGCCCACTGCCACTCATATGCAGCAGCCAGCTGTAGCAGTTGGTGCAGTGCCACAGGCACCACTGCCAGCTGCTGCTGTGGGTCCTGTGCCTCTGGTCCATGAAGGCCATGGTGCCCGGCCACTCCTGCAGGCTGCTGTCACATCACAGCAGGAGGCCCGTCTGGACCTGCATGCCATGCGGCGTGAGCTGCGGCACGAGCTGGGTCAGATACGGGAGGCAATAAGAGTGGGCTTTGCTCATGCTGAGCAGCAGGCAGAGGACAGGTTTGGCCGCCTGGTGGGTGCCATAGACCGTGGCTTCTCGGGGTTGACTGCTGCAGTGGTGGCAATTGGTGGTGTCATGCAGGGTGTGCCTATTAGTCGGCAACATGGGTTTGTTGGCTCTGGTGCACATGGCAGAGGGGCACACAGGCAGGCACACCGTGGGCGCAGGGCTGCCACTGTTACCAGTTCAGAGCCATCACAAACTCCACCTGCAACCCAGCGGCGCCGTGGCCATCCATATCCCCCTATCTGCCTCCACCAACCCCCGGGGGCACAGGAGGCCAACCGTGCCTGCCTCACCTTCCACTTCAGCTGTGTCCTCTGCACAGAGCACCCCAGGGTCCGTAACCCATGGTACGGGAGCACGCCACATGCGTGGGTTGCGTCACCGGTGATGCCCACAGGCTGTCTGGCGTACTCTAGGTGCTTCCCTGTCATGCATGGGCAGATCTGTGCACACACACACACACACACACACACACACACACACTCCCACCAACACAGTTGCCCCCCCTTTCCCTCACAGCACACATTGCACCTCCCCATCATGATTACACCGTTTGTGTGTATCCCCACCACATATGTGCTGCACAATCATGGAGTCACACCACATGCACACACTATTTGTATTACACTGGGTTTGTTTGCTGTTGTGATTCTGGTTTTCACTGTAATGTTAGTCTGTGCACGTTAAAATTGTTGCTCACTTGTACTCTTCTGGTTGTTGTGCAGTCTGTACTTACCCTCTGGTCTGTTGCAGTATCCTGATGATGTCGTCCCGGTGCTGTATGGCTCTGCGTGCCATGCAAGGGTCCCTCCTCTCCAGTTGCTCCACTATCCCCCTGACCACTGGCTCTGGCTCACTGTCAGACTGTCCCTCAGGTTCAGGTGCCTGTATCCCATGGTTCATTGCCATGTTGTGCAGCATACAACAGGCTAGGAAGATTCGGCATACCTTCTGAGGTGTATACTGTAGGGCACCACCTGATGTGTCAAGGCATCTAAATAGCATCTTCAGGATGCCAAACACCCTCTCTATAATGTTTCTTGTTCTGGCATGTGCCTCATTGTAGAGCTCCTCCGCCACTGTGGCCGGTCGGAGTACTGGTGTGAGCAGCCAGGGCCACAGAGGATAGGCACTGTCTCCTGTCAAAACATATAACTTGTTAGTGCTGTACTGTGGTCTGTCAGCTGCTGTCCTGCACCTGTCTGTGGCCCTCCCACATCCCTTCCCTGGCCTGCAATGCCTGCCCCCATCCATGCTGTTGTGTGTTTGCCTTGTGTGCTACAACTCACCGACTAGTTGTCCACTGGGTATTCTGCCCTCCTCAAAGGCCTGACACAGCTGAGACTGGTGCCAGATGAAGGCGTCGTGGGCACTGCCGGGGTACTGTGCATATACATTGGTGATGCGCCCCGCCGCATCGCACACCACCTGGCAGTTGATGGAGTGGTACCCCTTCCTGTTCACATACACATCACTGCCATCTCCAGGTGGTGCACGGATGGGGACATGGGTGCAGTCAATGGCACCCAGTACAGATGGTAGTGTGCAACTCGATGGAACTGCTGCATTGTTTCACTGCGCTCTGCTGCTGTGCTGGGGAATACTATGAATTCCGAAGCATGTGGCAGGAGAGCCTCTAGGAACTGGGTCCAGGATGCGTGGGTGGACTGTTACCCTCAATGGTGTCCCCGCTGGTCGTTGGAACGTCCCTGTGGCAAGAAGCACATCACTGCGGTCACCTTCTCCTCCACTGTCATGGCATGACTGCGTCTAGTGTTTGACTGCAGCTGCTCGTGCAGGAGTTCAGCAGGCTGCCTCAACATTCCCCTGTTCATCCAGTCCGACCAGCGATGTGTTCATCAGGCAGGGTCTCAAAGGAGACCCTGGGCGGTACAGCCTGTTTGCAGCATACCGTCTCCTGTGCCTGCGTTGTGGCCCATGTTGTGCCTGCTCCCTTCCTCCACTCCTCCTCCTCCTCCTCCTCCACTACAGCTGCCATCAATGGCAGGATCACTGCTACTGGGACTGCACACATTCCTACTTCCTGTGCTGCCCTCCTCCTCTGTGTTTTGCCCTGTGTTTAGACCGGCCTTTTATAAGGCGGTAACTAAGCGCCAGCGCTAAAGGCTGCGCTATGTATCCTAGCGCGGCTCTGGACTTGAATATCCCTTGCAGCGTCTCTCTGCGCATCTCGCCCATCCTTTTGCCCTCATACATTATTGTTAGTCCAGCGCTACTGCAGTTTGGCAGCGCTTATTTGGCCTTTTGAATATGGCAGACCCGCGCTAATCCCGCGCTAAACCTGTGCAAATGCTTTTTGCCCGGCACAAGGTTTTGAATATCTGGCCCTGAGTGTTTTAACCCTGCTGCAATCCCCCAACACAGTTTGTTATATTATCCACTGTGAGACTGAGGCTTTTGCACTGCACTAATCCACAAGACAGTTTGCTATGTTATCCCCTGTGAGACTGAGGTTTTAGCCCTGCTGTAATCCCACAAAACAGTTTGTTAGGTTACCCCCTTTGAGACTGAGGTTCTAGCCCTGGTATAATCCCACAATTCAGTTTCTTATGTTACACAATGTGAGACTGAGGCTTTAGCCCTGCTGTAATCCCAGAATGCATCTTGTTATGTTACCCCTGTGAGACTGAAGTTTAAGCCCTGCTGTAATTCCACAATACATTTTATTATTTTACCCTTGTGAGACTTAGGGTTTTAGCCCTTCTGTAATCCCACAACACAGTTTGCTATATTTCCCACTGTGAGACTGAGGCTTTAACACTGCAATAATCCCACAATACAGTTTGTTATGTCATCCCCTTTGAGACTGAGGTTTTATTCCTGCTGTAATCCCACAATGCATCTTGTTATGTTACACCCTGTGAGACCGAGGTTTAAGTAAAGCTGTAATTTTACAATTCAGTTTATGTTACTCCGGGTGAGACTAAGGTTTTGGCTCTGCTGTAATCCCAAAATGCAGTTTGTTATGTTATACTCTGTGACACTGGTGTTTTAGCCCTGCTGTAATCCATCAGTACAGTACATTATGTTACCCCCTGTGAGACTAAGGTTTTAGCCCTGCTTTAATCCCACTATAAAGTTTGTTTTAATATCCACTGAGAGACTGAGCTTTTAGCACTGTTGTAATACTACAATTCAGATCATGTTACTCACTGTGAGACTGATTTTGTAGCCCTGCTGTACTCCCACAATGCATTTTGTTATGTCAGACTCTAAGACACTGAGGTTTTAGTATTGCTGTAATCCAGCAATACAATTTGATACGTTACATCCTGTGAGACTGAGGTTTTAGCCCTGCTGTAATCCCACAATACAGTTTGTTATGTTGCCTCCTCTGAGACTGAGGTTTTAGCCCTGCTGTAATCCCTCAATACAGTACATAATGTCACCCCCTGTGAGTCTGAGGTTTTAGCCATGCTGTAATCCCATAATTCAGTCTGATATGTTACCCCACTGAGATGGAGGTTGTACCCGTCTGTAATCCCACAATGTATCGTGTTATGTTCCCCCAGTGAAACCAAAGGTTTAGCTCTGCTGTAATCCCACAATCCAATTTATTGTGTTACGACCTGTGAGACTGATGTTTAAGCCCTGCTGTAATCCCACAATGCATCTTGTTATGTTACCCCATGTGAGACTGAGGTCTTAGACCTCTGTAATCCCTCAAAGCGGTTTGTTATGTTACCCCTGTGAGACTGATGTTTTAGCCCTGCTGTAATCCCACAATACACTTTTTTATGTTACCCCTGTGAGACTGAGGTTTTAGACATGCTGTAATCCCACAGTACAGTTTATTACATTACCCTCTGTGAGACTGAGGTTTTAGCACTGTTGCAATCCAACAGTACAGTTTGATATGTTACACACTGTGAGACTGAGGTTTTAGCCCTGCTGTAATCCCACAGTACAGTTTGTTAGGTTACCCCCTTTGAGATTGATGTTCTAGATGTGCTATAATACCACAATACAGTTTCTTTTGTTACCCGCTGTGAGACTGAGGTTTCAGCCCTTCTGTAATCCCACTATACATCTTGTTATGTTACCCCTGTGACACTAAGTTTTAGCCCTGCAGAAATCCTACAATACATTTTGTTATTTTACCCCAAGAGACTTAGGGTTTTAGCCCTGCTGTAATCCTACAATACAGTTCGTTATGTTACCCACTGTGAGACTGAAGTTTTAGCACTGCTTTAATCCCACAATACAGTTAGTTATACTACCACCTGTTATATTGAGGTTTTAGACCTGCTGTAATCCCACAAAACAGTTTGTTATGTTACCCCTGTAAGACTGAGGTTTTAGTCCTCCTGTAATCCCACAATGCACCTTGTGATGTTACACGCAGTGATACTGAAGTTTAAGCTCTGCTGTAATCCCACAGTGCAGTTTGTTATGTTGCTTCCTATGAGATTGAGGTTTTAGCCCTGCTGTAATCCCTCAGTACAGTACGTTATGCTACCCCCTGTGAGACTGAGGTTTTAGTCATGCTGCAATCCTGCATTACTGTCTGTTATGTTACCCCACTGAGATTGAAGTTTAAGACTGACTAAACTCCCACAATGCATCTTGTTATGTTACCCCCTCTGAAACCAAAGTTTTAGGCCTGTTGTAATCACAGAATGCAATTAATTATGTTACATCCTGTGAGACGGATATTTTAGCCATGCTGTAATCCCACAATACATTTTGTTACTTTACACCCAGGGAAACTCATGTTTTAGCCCTGCTATAATCTGACAACACAGTTTGTTAGGTTACCCCATGGGAGACTGAGGTTTTAGTCCTGCTCTAATCCCACATTGCAACTTGTTATGTTACACCCTGTGAGACTGAAGTTTTTGCTCTGCTGTAATCCCACAATACAGTTTGTTATGTTGCCTCCTGTGAGACTGAGGTTTTAGCCCTACTGTAATCATACAATACATTGTGATATGTTATCAGCTGTTAGACTGAGCTTTTAGCCCTTCTGTAATCCCACAATGCATCATGTTATGTTACCCAATGTGAGATAGAGGTTTTAGTCCTGCTGTAATAACACAATGCAGTTTGTTAAACTACCCCATTAGAGTGAAGTTTTAGTCCTGCTATAATCCCACAATATAGTTTGTTATGTTACCCACTGTGAGACTGAGGTTTCAACCCAGCTGTGATCCCACAGTACAGTTTGTTATGTTACGATCTATGAGATTGAGGTTTTAGCCCTGCTGTAATCCCTCTATGCATCTTGTTATGTTACCCCCTGTGAGACTGAGGTTTTAGACATGCTGTAATCCCTCAATGCAGTTTGGTATGTTACCCCTGTGAGATAGAGTTTTTAGCCCTGCTGTAATCCCACTTGACAGTTTCTTATGTTACCCCTGGTGGGACTGAGCTTTTAGTCCTGCTGTAATCCCTCATTGCAAGTTGTTATGTTACACCCTGTGACACTCAAGTTTTAGCCCTGCTGCAATCCCTCAATACAGTTAGTTATGTTGCCTCCTGTGGGACTGAGGTTTCAGCACTGCTCTAATCCCTCAAAACAGTATGCTGTGTTACCTCCTGTGAGACTGATGTTTTAGCCATGCTGTAATCTCTCAATTTAGTTTATTAAGTTATTCCACTGATATTGAGGTTTTAGCCCAGCTGTAATCCCACAATGCAACTTGTTATGTTTCTCCCTTTGAAACCAAAGTTTTAGCTCTGCTGTAATCCAACTATGCAATTTCTTATGTTACCACCTGTGAGACTGCAGGTTTAGCCCTGCTGTAATCCCACTATGCAGTTTGTTATTCTTCCCCCTGTGAGACTGAGGTTTCCATCATGCAGCAAATTCCACTGTACAGTTTGTTATGTTAACCCCTGTGAGACTGAGGTTTTAGCACTGTTGTAATCCAACAATACAGTTTATGTTACTCCTGGTGAGACTAAGGATTTAACCCTTCTGTAATCCCTCAATGCAGTGTGTTATATTATCCCCTGTGAGACTGAGGTTTTAGTCCTTCTGTAATCCCACAATACAGTTTGTTATGTTGCCTCCTGTGATACTGAGGTTTTAGTCCTGCTGTAATATGTCAATACAATAGGTTATGTTACCGCTTCAGACACTGAGGTTTATTCCCTGCTGAAATCCCACAATACAGTCTGTTATGTTTCTGCCAGTGAGACTGAGATTTTAGTCCTGCTGTAATAACACAATACAGTTTGTCATGTTACCCACTTTGAGACTTGATGTTCTATCCCTGCTGTTGTCCCAAAATGCAGTTTGCTAAATTTCCTCATCTGAGACTGAGGTTTTAGCCTGGCTGTAATCCCACAATTCATCTTGTTATGTTACCCTCTGTGAGACTGTGGTTTTAGCCCCGCTGTAATCCCACAATACATTTTGTTATTTTACCACCTATGAGACTCAGGTTTTAAACCTGCTCTAATCCCACAAAACCGTTTGTGATGTTCCCCATGTGAGACTGAGGTTTTAACTCTCCTGTTGTCCCACAATTGATTTTGTTATGTTACCCCCTGTGAGATTGAGGTTTTAGACATGCTGTAACCCACAACGCATCTTGTTATGTTTCCCCCTGTGAGACTGAGGTGTTAGTCCTTCTATAATTCCACATTGCATCTTGTTATGTTTCACCCTGTGAGACTGAAGTTTTAGCCCTGTTGTAATCCCACAATATAGTTTGCTATGTTACCCCCCTGAGACTGAGGTTTTAGGCCTGTTGTAATACCACAATGCACCTTGTTATGTCACCCCTGTGAGACAGAGGTTTTTGCCCTGCCATAATCCCACAATACATTTTGTTATTTTACCCTTGTGCGACTGAGTGTTTTAGCCCTGCTGTAATCCCCCAACACAGTTTGTTATATTATCCACTGTGAGACAGAAGCTTTTACACTGCAGTAATCCACAAGACAGTTTGTTATGTTATCCCCTGTGAGACTGAGGTTTTAGCCCTGCTGTAATCCCACAAAACAGTTTGTTAGGTTACCCCCTTTGAGACTGAGGTTCTAGCCCTGGTATAATCCCACAATTCAGTTTCTTATGTTACACAATGTGAGACTGAGGCTTTAGCCCTGCTGTAATCCCAGAATGCATCTTGTTATGTTACCTCGTGAGACTGAAGTTTTAGCCCTGCTGTAATTCCACAATACATTTTATTATTTTACCCTTGTGAGATTTAGGGTTTTAGCCCTACTGTAATCCCACAACACAGTTTGCTATATTTCCCACTGTGAGACTGAGGCTTTAACACTGCAGTAATCCCACAATACAGTTTCTTATGTCATCCCCTTTGAGACTGAGGTTTTGTTCCTGCTGTAATCCACAATGCATCTTGTTATGTTACACCCTGTGAGACCGAGGTTTAAGTAAAGCTGTAATTTTACAATTCAGTTTATGTTACTCCGGGTGAAACTAAGGTTTTAGCCCTGCTGTAATCCCAAAATGCAGTTTGTTATGTTACACCCTGTGACACTGGTGTTTTAGCCCTGCTGTAATCCATCAGTACAGTACATTATGTTACACCCTGTGAGACTAAGGTTTTAGCCCTGCTTTAATCCCACTATAAAGTTTGTTATAATACCCACTGAGAGACTGAGCTTTTAGCACTGTTGTAATACTACAATTCAGATCATGTTACTCACTGTGAGTCTGATTTTTTAGCCCTGCTGTACTCCCACAATGCATTTTGTTATGTCAGCCTCTATGACACTGAGGTTTTAGTACTGCTGTATTCCAGCAATACAATTTGATATGTTACATCCTGTGAGAGTGAGGATTTAGCCCTGCTGTAATCCCACAATACAGTTTGTTATGTTGCCTCCTCTGAGACTGAGAATTTATGAGACTGAGAATTTAACCATGCTATATTCCCACAATGCATCTTATGTTACCCCCTTTGAGCCCAATGTTTTAGCCCTGCTGTAATCCCACAAGACAGTTTATTATGTTTTCCCAGTTAAATGGAGATTTTAAACCTGCTGTAATCCCACAATAGAGTTTGTTTTGTTAACTCATATGAGACTGAGGATGTAGCCCTGCTGTAATCCACAATGCATCTTGTTATGTTATTCACAGTGAGGCTGAGGTTTTAGCCCTGCTTTAATCCCAGTATCAATCTTGTTATGTTACCCCTTGTGAAACTGCGGTTTGAGCCGTTCTGAAATCGCACAATACTATTTGTAATGTTACCCACTGTGAGACTGAGGTTTAAGTCCTGCTGTAATCAAACAGTACAGTTTGTTATGTTACCCAGTGTAAGATTTAGGTTTTATCCCTGCTGTAATCCCACAATATAGTTTGTTATGCTACCCCCCGTGAGACTAAGGTTTCAGCCCTGCTGTAATACCACAATGCAGTTTGTTATGTTACTGAATGTGAGATTGAGGTCTTAGCCTTGCTGTAATCCCTCAATTAAGTTTGTTATGTTCCCCCCCATGAGACTGAGGTTTTAGCCCTCCTGTAATCCGAAAATGCAGTTTGCTATGTTTCCCCGTGTGAGACTGAGATTTTGCCCTAGCTGTATTCCCACAATACAGTTTGTTATGTTACCCACTTTGAGACTTAATGTTCTATCCCTGCTGTTGTCCCAAAATGCAGTTTTCTAAATTTCCCCATCTGAGACTGAGGTTTTAGCCTGGCTGTAATACCACAATTCATCTTGTTATGTTACCCTTTGTGAGACTGTGGTTTTAGCCCCGCTGTAATCCCACAATACATTTTGTTATTTTACCTCCTATGAGACTCAGGTTTTAAACCTGCTCTAATCCCACAAAACAGTTTGTGATGTTCCCCATGTGAGATTGAGGTTTTAACCCTCCTGTAGTCCCACAATTGATTTTGTTACGTTACCCCCTGTGAGATTGAGATTTTAGACATGCTATAACCCACAACACATCTTATGTTTCCGCCTGTGAGACTGAGGTTTTAGTCCTTCTATAATTCCACATTGCATCTTGTTATGTTTCACCCTGTGAGACTGAAGTTTTAGCCCTGTTGTAATCCCACAATATAGTTTGTTATGTTACCCCCTCTGAGACTGAGGTTTTAGGCCTGTTGTAATACCATAATGCATCTTGTTACGTCACCCCTGTGAGACAGAGGTTTTTGCCCTGCCATAGTCCCACAATACATTTTGTAATTTTACCCTTGTGCGACTGAGTGTTTTAGCCCTGCTGTAATCCCCCAACGCAGTTTGTTATATTATCCACTGTGAGACTGAGGCTTTTGCACTGCACTAATCCACAAGACAGTTTGTTATGTTATCCCCTGTGAGACTGAGGTTTTAGCCCTGCTGAAATCCCACAAAACAGTTTGATAGGTTACCCCCTTTGAGACTGAGGTTCTAGCCCTGGTATAATCCCACAATTCAGTTTATGTTACACAATGTGAGACTGAGGCTTTAGCCCTGCTGTAATCCCAGAATGCATCTTGTTATGTTACCCCTGTGAGACTGAAGTTTTAGCCCTGCTGAAATCCCACAAAACAGTTTGATAGGTTACCCCCTTTGAGACTGAGGTTCTAGCCCTGGTATAATCCCACCACAGAGTTTGCTATATTTCCCACTGTGAGACTGAGGTTTTATTCCTGCTGTAATCCCACAATGCATCTTGTTATGTTACACCCTGTGAGACTGAGGTTTAAGCAAAGCTGTAATTTTACAATTCAGTTTATGTTACTCCGGGTGAGACTAAGGTTTTAGCCCTGCTGTAATCCCAAAATGCAGTTTGTTATGTTACACCCTGTGACACTGGTGTTTTAGCCCTGCTGTAATCCATCAGTACAGTACATTATGTTATCCCCTGTGAGACTAAGGTTTTAGCCCTGCTTTAATCCCACTATAAAGTTTGTTATAATACCCACTGAGAGACTGAGCTTTTAACACTGTTGTAATACTACAATTCAGATCATGTTACTCACTGTGAGACTGATTTTTTAGCCCTGCTGTACTCCCACAATGCATTTTGTTATGTCAGCCTCTATGACACTGAGGTTTTAGTACTGCTGTAATCCAACAATACAATTTGATACATTACATCCTGTGAGACTGAGGTTTTAGCCCTGCTGTAATCCCACAATACAGTTTGTTATTTTGCCTCCTCTGAGACTGAGGTTTTAGCCCTGCTGTAATCCCTCAATACAATACGTAATGTCACCCCCTGTGAGTCTGAGGTTTTAGCCATGCTGTAATCCCACAATTCAGTCTGATATGTTACCCCACTGAGATTGAGGTTGTACCTGGCTGTAATCCCAAAATGCATCGTGTTATGTTCTCCCAGTGAAACCAAAGGTTTAGCTCTGCTGTAATCCCACAATCCAATTTATTGTGTTACGACCTGTGAGACTGATGTTTTAGCCCTGCTGTAATCCCACAATGCATCTTGTTATGTTACCCCATGTGAGACTGAGGTCTTAGACCTCTGTAATCCCACAATGCAGTTTGTTATGTTACCCCTGTGAGACTGAGGTTTTAGCCTTGCTGTAATCCCACAATACACTTTTTTATGTTACCCCTGTGAGACTGAGGTTTTAGACATGCTGTAATCCCACAGTACAGTTTATTACATTACCCTCTGTGAGACTGAGGTTTTAGCACTGCTGTAATCCAACAGTACAGTTTGATATGTTACACACTGTGAGACTGAGGTTTTAGCCCTGCTGTAATACCACAATAGAGTTTGTTAGGTTACCCCCTTCGAGACTGATGTTCTAGGCTTGCTATAATCCTGCAATACAATTTCTTATGTTACCCGCTGTGAGACTGAGGTTTCAGCCCTGCTGTAATCCCACAATGCATCTTGTTATGTCACCCCTGTGAGACAGGATTTAGCCCTGCTGTAATCTTACAATACATTTTGTTATTTTACCCTGGTGCGACTAAGGGTTTTAACCCCACTGTAATCCCACTACACAGTTTATTACATTACCCACTGTGAGACTGAGGCTTTAGCAGTGCAGTAATCCCACAAAAAAGTTTGTTATGTTATCCCCTGTGAGACTGAGGTTTTAGCCCTGCTGTAATCCCACAATACAGTTTGTTAGGTTACCCCCTTTGAGACTGATGTTCTAGACCTGCTATAATCCTGCAAATACAGTTTCTTATGTTACCCGCTGAGAGACTGAGGTTTCAGCCCTGCTGTAGTCCCACAATACATTTTGTTAAATTACCCCTGTGAGACTGAGGTTTTAGCCCTGCAGAGATTCCACAATACATTTTGTTATTTAACCCCCTGAGAGTCTTAGGGTTTTAGCCCTGCTGTAATCCTACAACATAGTTTGTTATGTTACCCACTGTGAGACTGATGTTTTAGCACTGCTGTAATCCCATAATACAGTTAGTTATGCTACCCCTGTTATATTGAGATTTTAGACCTGCTGTAATCCCACAATACAATTTGTTATGTTACCCCATAAGACTGAGGTTTTAGTCCTCCTGTAATCCCACAGTGCACCTTGTTATGTTACCCCCTGTGAGTCTGAGGTTTTATCCATGCTGTAATCCCACAATTCAGTCTGATATGTTACCCCACTGAGATTGAGGTTTTACCCAGCTGTAATCCCACAATGCATCATGTTATGTTCCCCCGGTGAAACCAAAGATTTAGCTCTGCTGTAATCCCACAATCCAATTTATTGTGTTACGACCTGTGAGACTGATGTTTTAGCCCTGCTGAAATCCCACAATGCATCTTGTTATGTTACCCCATGTGAGACTGAGGTTTTAGCACTGCTGTAATCCCACAATACACTTTGTTATGTCACCCCTGTGAGACTGAGGTTTTAGGCATGCTGTAATCCCACAGTACAGTTTATTACATTACCCTCTGTGAGACTGAGGTTTTAGCACTGCTGTAATCCAACAATACAGTTTGATATGTTACACACTGTGAGACAGAGTTTTTAGCCCTGCTGTAATACCACAATAGAGTTTATTAGGTTACCCCCTTTGAGACTGATGTTCTAGACCTGCTATAATCCTGCAAATACAGTTTCTTATGTTACCCGCTGAGAGACTGAGGTTTCAGCCCTGCTGTAGTCCCACAATACATTTTGTTAAATTACCCTTGTGAGACTGAGGTTTTAGCCCTGCAGAGATTCCACAATACATTTTGTTATTTTCCCCCGTAGAGTCTTAGGGTTTTAGCCCTGCTGTAATCCTACAACATAGTTTGTTATGTTACCCACTGTGAGACTGACATTTTAGCACTGCTGTAATCCCACAATACAGATAGTTATGCTACCCCTGTTATATTGAGATTTTAGACCTGCTGTAATCCCACAATACAGTTTGTTATGTTACCCCATAAGACTGAGGTTTTAGTCCTCCTGTAATCCCACAGTGCACCTTGTTATGTTACACCCCGTGAGACTGAGGTTTTAGCCCTGCTCTATTCCTACAATGCAGTTTGTTATGTTACTTCCTGTGAGATTGCGGTTTCGGTACTGCTTTAATCCCACAAGACAGTTTGTTATGTTTCCCTTTGTGAAGCGGAGGTTTGAGCCCTGCTGTAATCCAACAATACTGTTTATTATGTTACTCCATCTGATACTGAGGTTTTAGCCCTCCTGTAATCCCACAATACAGTTTGTCAGGTTACTCCCTTTGAAACTGAGGTTCTAGCCCTGGTATAATCCCACAACACAGTTTGCTAAATTACCCCCGTGAGACTGAGGTTTCAGCCCTGTTGTAATCCCACAATGCATCTTGTTATGTCACCCCTGTGAGACAGAGGATTTAGCCCTGCTGTAATCCCACAATACATTTTGTTATTTTACCCTGGTGCGACTGAGGGTTTTAGCCCCACTGTAATCCCACAATACAGTTCATTATATTACCCACTGTGAGACTGAGGCTTTAGCAGTGCAGTAATCCCACAAGACAGTTTGTTATGTTATCCCCTGTGAGACTGAGGTTTTAGCCCTGTTGTAATCCCACAATACAGTTTGTTAGGTTACCCCCTTTGAAACTGAGGTTCTAGCCCTGGTGTAATCCCACAATTATGTTTGTTATGTCACCCCCTTTGAGACTGAGGTTTTAGCCCTGCTGTAATCACAGAATGCATCTTGTTATGTTACCCCTGTGAGACTGAAGTTTTAGCCCTGCTGTAATTCCACAATACATTTTATTATTTTACCCTTGAGAGACTGAGGGTTTTAGCCCTACTGAAATCCCACAACACAGTTTGCTATATTACGCACTGTGAGACTGAGACTTTAACACTGCAGAAATCCCACAAGACAGTTTTTTATGTCATCTCCTGTGAGACTGAGGTTTTATTCCTGCTGTAATCCCTCAAATCCAATTTGTTATGTTACACCCTGTGACACTGGTGTTTTAGCCCTGCTGTAATCCATCAGTACAGTTCATTATGTTACCCCCGTAAAACTGAGGATTTAGCCCTGCTTTAATCCCACAATACAGTTTGTTATATTACCCCCTGAGAAACTGAGCTTTTAGCACAGCTGTAATCCTACAATTCAGATCATGTTACTCCCTGTGAAACTGAGGTTTTAGCCCTGCTGTACTCCCAGAATGCATATTGTTATGTCACCCTCTGTAACACTGAGGTTTTAGCACTGCTGTAATTCAACAGTGCAGTTTGATATGTTACACACTGTGAGACCGAGGTTTTAGCCCTGCTGTAATCCCATAGTACAGTTTGTTAGGTTACTCCTTTGAGAATGATGTTTTAGATGTGCAATAATCCCACAATACATTTGTTTTGTTACCCACTGTGAGACTGAGGTTTCAGCTGTGCTGTAATCCCACTATACGTCTTGTTACGTTACCCCTGTGAGACTGAGGTTTTAGCCCTGCAGAATTTCCACAATACATTTTCTTATTTTACCCCAAGAGACTTAGGGTTTTAGCCCTGCTGTATTCCTATGACACAGTTAGTTATGTTACCCCCTGTGAGACTGAGGTTTTAGCACAGTGGAATCCCACAATATAGTTAGTTATGCTACCCCCTGTTATATTGAGGTTTTAGACCTGCTGTAATCCCACAAGACAGTTTGTTATGTTACCCCTGTAAGACTGAGGTTTTAGTCCTCCTGTAATCCCACAGTGCACTTTGTGATGTTACACCCTGTGAGACTGAAGTTTTAGCCCTGCTGTAATCCCACAGTACAGTTTGTTATGTTGCTTCCTGTGAGATTGAGGTTTTAGCCCTGCTGTTATCCCTCAATACAGTACATTATGTTACCCCCTGTGAGACTGTGGTTTTAGCCGTGCTGCAATCCCGCATTTCAGTCTGTCATGTTACCCCACTGAGATTGAAGTTTAAACCCCGCTATAATCCCATAATGCATCTTGTTATGTTATCCCCTGTGAAACCAAAGTTTAAGGGCTGCTGTAATCCCAGAATGCAATTAATTATGTTACATCCTGTGAAACGGATATTTTAGCCATGCTGTAATCCCACAATACATTTTGTTACTTTACACCCTGGGAAACTCAGATTTTAGCCCTGCTATAATCCGACAACACAGTTTGTTAGGTTACCTCATGGGAGACTGAGGTTTTAGTCTTGCTCAAATACCACATTGCAACTTGTTATGTTACACCCTGTGAGACTGAAGTTTTAGCCCTGCTGTAATCCCACTATACAGTTTGTTATGTTGCCTCCTGTGAGACTAAGGTTTTAGCCCTACTGTAATCACACAATACATCGTGATATGTTATCAGCTGTTAGACTGAGCTTTTAGCCCTTCTGTAATCCCACAATGCATCTTGTTATGTTACCCAACGTGAGATTGAGGCTTTAGCCCAGCTGTAATAACACAATGCATTTGTTATGCTACCCCCTTTAGACTGAAGTTTTAGTCCTGCTATAATCCCACAATTTAGTTTGTTATGTTGCCCACTGTGAGACTGAGGTTTCAGCCCTGCTGTAATCCCACAGTACAGGTTGTTATGTTACCCCCTGTGAGACTGAGGTTTTAGACATGCTGTAATCCCTCAATGCAGTTTGGTATGTTACCCCTGTGAGACAGAGTTTTTAGCCTGCTGTAATCCCACTTGACAGTTTCTTATGTTACCCATGGTGGGACTGACCTTTTAGCCCTGCTGTGATCCCACAATTTAGTTTGTTATGTTACACCCTGTGAGACTCAAGTTTTATTCCTGCTGCAATCCCACAATACATTTAGTAATGTTGCCTCCTGTGGGACTGAGGTTTCAGCACTGCTCTAACCCCTCAAAACAGTATGTTATGTTACCCCCATGAGACTGAGGTTTTAGCCATGCTGTAATCTCTCAATTTAGTTTATTAAATTATCCCACTGAGATTAAGGTTTTAGCCCAGCTGTAATCCCACAATGCAACTTGTTATGTTTCTCCCTTTGAAACCAAAGTTTTAGCCTGCTGTAATCCCACTTTGCAATTTATGATGTTTCCACCTGTGAGACTGCGGTTTTAGCCCTGCTGTAATCCCACTATGCAGTTTGTTATTCTTTCCCCTACGAGACTGAGGTTTCCATCATGCAGTAATTCCACAGTACAGTTTGTTATGTTAACCCTTGTGAGACTGAGGTTTTAGCACTGTTGTAATCCAACAATACAGTTTATGTTACTCCTGGTGAGACTAAGATTTTAGCCCTTCTGTAATCCCTCAATGCAGTTCTTTATGTTATCTCCTGTGAGACTGAGGTTTTAGTCCTTCTGTAAACCCACAATACAGTTTGTTATGTTGCCTCCTGTGAGAATGAGGTTTTAGTCCTGCTATAATCCGTCAATACAATAGGTTATGTTACTACTTGAGACACTGAGGTTTTAGCGCTGCTGTAATCCCAGAATACACTTTCTTATGTTTCTGCTTGTGAGTCTGAGGATTTAGCCCTGCTGTATTCCCACAATGCATATTCTTATCTTATCCCCAGGGAGGCTGAGGTTTTTACCCTGCTGTAATCCTACAATACAGTTTGTTATTTTACCCACTATAAGACTGAGGTTTGAGCGCTGCTGTAATACCAGCATGCCTCTTGTTATGTTACCCTTTGTAAAACTGAGGTTTTAGCCTTGCTGTAATCGCAGAATAAAGTTGTTTATGTTACCCCTGTGAGACTGAGTTTGTAGCCCTGCTGTAATACCACAATGCATCTTGTTGTTACCCTGTGTGACACTGATTTTTTAGCCCAAGTGTAATCCCACAATGCAGTTTGTTATGTTGATCCCTGTGAGACTGAGGTTTTAGTCATGCTGTACTCTAAAAGTGCAGTTTGATATGTTGCCCTCTGTGAGACTGAGGGTTTAGCCTTTCTGTAATCCCTCAATACAGTTTATTATGTTACCCGCATGAGTCTAAGGTTTTAGCTCTGCTGTAATACCACAATCCAGTTTGTTATGTTACTGAATGTGAGATTGAGGTCTTAGCCTTGCTGTAATCCATCAATTAAGTTTGTTATGTTCCCCCATGAGAGTGAGGTTTTAGCCCTGCTGTAATCCCACAGTACAGTTGTTAAATTACCCCCTGAGGCTTTAACCCTGCTGTAATCCAACAATACAGGTTGTTATGTTACCCCCTGAGATATTAAGGTTTCAGCCATGCTGTAATCCCACTGTACAGTTTGCTGTGTTACCCCCTGTAAGACTGAGGTTTTAGCACTGTTGTATTCATACAATACAGTTTATGTTACTCAAGGTGAGACTGAGGTTTATGCCCTGCTGTAATCCCACAATGAAGTTTGTTAAATTACTCCCTATGAGATTGAGGTTTTATCCCTGCTGTTATCCCACAATATAGTTTGATATGTTACCTCCTCTGAGCCTGGGGTTCTAGCCCTGCTGTTATCCCACAATACAATTTGTTTTGTTACCCCCTGAGAGACTGAGGTTTTAGCCCTGCTGTAACCCCACAATACAGTTTGTAATGTTACCCACTCTGAGACTGAGGTTTGAGCAATGCTGTAATCCCACAATGCAGTTTGTTATGTTGCCCCTGTGAGACTGAGGTTTTAGCCTTGCTGTAATCCCACAAAACAGTTTGTTATGTTTCTCCCTGCGAGACTGAGGTTTTAGCCTTGCTGTAATCCCACAAAACAGTTTGTTATGTTACCCCCTGTGAGACTGAGGTTTTAGCCCTGCTGTAATCCCACAATAGAGTTTGTTTTGTTAACTCCTGTGAGACTGAGTATTTAGCCCTGCTGTAATCCACAATGCATCTTGTTATGTTATTCACAGTGAGGCTGAGGCTTTAGCCCTGCTTTAATCCCAGAATCCATCTTGTTATGTTACCCCTTTTGAAACGGAGGTTTTAGCCTTACTGAAATCGCACAATGCTCTTTATAATGTTACCCTCTGTGAGACTGAGGTTTAAGTCCTGCTGTAATCAAACAGTACAGTTTGTTATGTTACCCAGTGTGAGACTTAGGTTTTATCCCTGCTGTAATCCCACAATATAGTTTGTTATGCTACCCCCCATGAGACTAAGGTTTTAGCCCTGCTGTAATACGACAATCCAGTTTGTTATGTTACTGAATGTGAGATTGAGGTTTTAGCCTTGTTGTAATCCATCAATTAAGTTTGTTATGTTCCCCCATGAGAGTGAGGTTTTAGCCCTGCTGTAATCCCACAGTACAGTTGTTAAATTACCCACTGGGAGACTAAGGTTTTAGCCTTGCTGTAATCCCACAATACAGTTTGTTATGTTACTCCCTGTGAGACTGAGGTTTTAGTCCTGCTGTAATCCGACAATACCGATTGTTATGTTGCTTCAAGTGAGACTGAGGTTTTGGCCCTGCTGTAATCCCACAATGCAGTCTGCTAAATTGCCCCCTGTGAGACTGAGATTATAGAACTGCTGTAATCACATAATACAGTCTGTTATGTTACCTCCTGTGAGAATGATGTTTAAGCTTTGATGTCATCACACAACACAGTTTGCTATGTTACCCCATGTGAGACTGAGGTTTTAGGTCTGCTGTAATCCCACAATGCATTTTATACTACCCCCTTTGAGAGCGAGGTTATTGTCCTGCTGTAATCCCACAAGACAGTTTGTTATGTTATCCCCTGTGAGATTAAGGTTTTAGTCCTGCTGTGATCCCACAATGCAGCTTGTTATGCTACACCATGTGAGACTGAGGATTTAGCCATGCAGTAATCCCACAATGCAGTTTGTTATGTTGCCTCCTGTGAGACTGAGGTTTTAGCCCTGCTATAATCCCTCAATAGAGGTTGTTCTGCTACACCCTGTGATATTGAGGTTTTAACCCTGCAGTAATCCCTTAGTGCAATTTGTTATGTTACCCCCTTTGTGGGACTGAGGTTTTAGCCCTGCTGTAATCCCACAGTACAGTTTGTTATATTACCCCTCGTGAGACAGAAGTTTTAGCACTGTTGTAAAACTTCAATACAGTTTGTGTAACTCCTGGTTTGACTAAGGTTTTAGCCCTGCTGTAATCCCACAATGCAGTTTGTTAAATTAGCCCTTGTGAGACTGAGGTTTTTGTACTGCTGTAATCCCAGAATACAGTTTGTTATGCTGCCTCATGTGACACTGAGGTTTTAGCCCTGCTGTTATCCCACAGTACAGTTTATGTTACACCCTGTGAGACTGAGGTTTTAGAACTGCTGTAATCCCATAATATAGTTTGTTATGTTACCCCCATAAGACTAATGTTTTAGCCTTGCTGTAATCCCACAATACAATTTGCTAGGTTACTCCCTGCAAAATTGAGGTTTTAACCCTGCTGTAATCACATTATACAGTTTGCTATGTTACAGCATTTGAGACTGAGGTTTTATCGCCTTATGTAATCCCACAATGCATCCTGTTATGTTACACCTTGTGAGACTGAGGTTTAAACCCTACTGTAATCCCAAAATGCAGTGTGTTATGTTGCCTCCTGTGAGACTGAGGTTTAAGTCCTGCTGTAATCAAACAGTACAGTTTGTTATGTGACCCAGTGTGAGACTTCGGTTTTATCCCTGCAGTAATCCCACAACATAGTTTGTTATGTACCCCCTGTGAGACTAAGGTGTTAGCCCTGCTGTAATACCACAATCCAGTTTGTTATGTTACTGAATGTGAGATTGAGGTCTTAGCCTTGCTGTAATCCATCAATTAAGTTTGTTATGTTCCCCCATGAGAGTGAGGTTTTAGCCCTGCTGTAATCCCAAAATGCGGTTTGCAATGATTCCTCATGTGAGACTGAGGCTTTAACCTAGCTGTAATACCACAATACAGTTTGTTATGTTACCCCCTGTGAAACTGAGGTTCTATCCTTGCTGTATTCCCACAATACAGTTTGTTATGTTACCCAGTTTGAGACTTGATATTCTATCCCTGCTGTTGTCCCAAAATGCAGTTTGCTAAATTTCCCCATCTGAGACTGGGGGTTTAGCCTGGCTGTAATCCCACAATTCATCTTGTTATGTTACCATCTGTGAGACTGTGGTTTTAGCCCTGCTGTAATCCCACAATATATTTTGTTATTTTATCACCTATGAGACTCAGGTTTTAAACCTACTCTAATCCCACAAAACAGTTTGTGATGTTCCCCATGTGAGACTGAGGTTTTAACCCTCCTGTAATCCCACAATAGACTTTGTTACATTACCCACTGTGAGACTGAGGTTTTAGACGTGCTGTAACCCACAACACATCTTGTTATGTTTCCGCCTATGAGACTGAGGTTTTAGTCCTTCTGTAATTCCACATTGCATCCTGTTATGTTACACCCTGTGAGACTGAAGTTTTAGCCCTGCTGTAATCCCACAATATAGTTTGTTATGTTACCTCCTCTGAGACTGAGGTTTTAGGCCTGTTGTAATACCGCAATGCATCTTGTCATGTCACCCCTGTGAGACAGAGGTTTTAGCCCTGCCGTAATCCCACAATACATTTTGTTATTTTACCCTTGTGCGACTGAGTGTTTTAGCCTTGCTGTAATCCCCCAACACAGTTTGTTATGTTATCCCCTATGAGACTGAGGTTTTAGCCCTGGTATAATCCCACAATTCAGTTTGTTATGTTACCCCTGTGAGACTGAGGTTTTAGCCCTGCTGTAATCCCACAATACACTTTTTTATGTTACCCCGTGAGACTGAGGTTTTAGACATGCTGTAATCCCACAGTACAGTTGATTACATTACCCTCTGTGAGACTGAGGTTTTAGCACTGCTGTAATACAACAGTACAGTTTGATATGTTACACACTGTGAGACTGAGGTTTTAGCCCTGCTGTAATACCACAATAGAGTTTGTTAGGTTACCCCCTTCGAGACTGATGTTCTAGGCTTGCTATAATCCTGCAATACAATTTCTTATGTTACCCGCTGTAAGACTGAGGTTTCAGCCCTGCTGTAATCCCACAATGCATCTTGTTATGTCACCCCCTGTGAGACAGGATTTAGCCCTGCTGTAATCTTACAATACATTTTGTTATTTTACCCTGGTGCGACTGAGGGTTTTAACCCCACTGTAATCCCACTACACAGTTTATTACATTACCCACTGTAAGACTGAGGCTTTAGCTGTGCAGTAATCCCACAAAACAGTTTGTTATGTTATCCCCTGTGAGTCTGAGGTTTTAGCCCTGCTGTAATCCCACAAAACAGTTTGCAAGGTTACCCCCTTTGAGACTGAGGTTCTAGCCCTGGTATAATCCCACAATTCAGTTTGTTATGTTACACAATGTGAGACTGAGGGTTTAGCCCCTGCTGTAATCCCAGAATGCATCTTGTTATGTAATCCCTGTGAGACTGAAGTTTTAGCCCAGCTGTAATTCCACAATACATTTTATTATTTGACCCTTGTGAGACTGAGGGTTTCAGCCCTACTGTAATTCCACAGCACAGTTTGCTATATTCCCCACTGTGAGACTGAGGCTTTAACACTGCAGTAATCCAACAAGACAGTTTGTTATGTCATCCCTTGTGAGATTGAGGTTTTATTCCTGCTGTAATCCCACAATGCATCTTGTTATGTTTCACCTTGTGAGACTGAGGTTTATGCAAAGCTGTAATTTTACAATTCAGTTTATGTTACTCCTGGTGAGACTGAGGTTTGAGCTCTGCTGTAATTCCAAAATGCAGTTTGTTATGTTGCCTCCTGTGAGACTGAGATTTTAGCCCTGCTGTAAACCCTTAAATCCAGTTTGTTATGTTACACCCTGTGACAATGGTGTTTTAGCCCTGCTTTAATACATCAGTACAGTACATTATGTCAACCCCTGTGAGACTAAGGTTTTAGCCCTGCTTTAATCCCACAATAAAGTTTGTTATAATACCCACTGAGAGATTGAGCTTTTAGCACTGTTGTAATACTACAATTCAGATCATGTTACTCCCTGTGAGACTGATTTTTTAGCCCTGCTGTACTCCCACAATGCATTTTGTTATGTCAGCCTCTGTGACACTGAGGTTTTAGCACTGTTGTAGTCCAACAATACAATTTGATATGTTACATCCTGTGAGACTGAGGTTTTAACCCTGCTGTAATCCCACACTACAGTTTGTTAGGTTACCCCCTTTGAAACTGATGTTCAAGACATGCTATAATCCCACAATACAGTTTGTTGTGTTCCCCTCTGTGAGACTGAGGTTTTAGCCCTGCTGTAATCCCACAATATGTCTTGTTATGTTACCCCTGTGAGACTGAGGTTTTAGCCCTGCAGAAATCCCACAATACATTTTGTTATTTTACCTCTGAGGGACTTTGGGTTTTAGCCCTGCTGTTATAATATGACACAGTTAGTTATGTTACCTCCAGTGAGACTGAGGTTTTAGAACTGCTGTAATCCCACAATACAGTTAGTTATGCGACCCCCTGTTATATTGAGGTTTTAGACCTGCTGTAATCCCACAAGTCAGTTTGTTATGTTACCCCCATAAATCTGAGGTTTTAGTCCTCCTCTAATCACACAGTGCACCTTCTTATGTTACACTCTGTGGGACTGAAGTTTTAGCCTTGCTATAATCCCACAATACAGTTTGTTTTGTTGCCTCCTGTGGGACTGAGGTTTTAGCCCTGCTGTACTCCCACAATGCATTTTGCTATTTTACCCAATGTGTGACTGAGGGTTTTAGCCCCTGCTGAAATCCCATGACATGGTTTGTTATGTTACCCATAGTGAGACTGAGGTTTTCGGTCTGCAGTAATTCCTCAATACAGCTTGTTGTGGTACCCCCTGTGATATTGAGGTTTCAGCCCTGCTGTAACCCCACAGTACAGCTTGTTATGTTATCACCTGTGAGACTGATGTTTTAGCCCTGCTGTAATCACACAGTAGAGTTTGCTACATTATCCCCTGTAAGACTGAGGTTTTAGCGCTGTTTTAATCCTTCAATACAGCTTGTTGTGATACCCCTGAAAAACTGAGGTTTTAGCCCTGCTGTAGTCCCAAAATACAGTTTGTAAAGTCACACACTGTGAGATTCAGGTTTTAGCCCTGCTGTAATCCCACAGTACAGTTGTTAAATTACCCCCCTGGGAGACTGAGGTTTTAGCCTTGCTGTAATCCCACAATACAGTTTGTTATGTTACTCCCTGTGAGACTGAGGTTTTAGTCCTGCTGTAATCCGACAATACCGATTGTTATGTTGCTTCAAGTGAGACTGAGGTTTTGGCCCTGCTGTAATCCCACAATGCAGTCTGCTAAATTGCCCCCAGTGAGACTGAGATTATAGAACTGCTGTAATCCCATAATACAGTTTGTTATGTTACCTCCTGTGGGAGTGATGTTTAAGCTTTGATGTCATCACACAATACAGTTTGTTGTGTTACTCCCTGTGAGACTGAGGTTTTAGCCCTGCTGTTATCGCAAAATACAGTTTGTTATGTTACCCCATGTGAGACTGAGGTTTTAGGTCTGCTGTAATCCCACAATGCATCTTATACTACCCCCTTTGAGAGCGAGGTTATTGTCCTGCTGTAATCCCACAAGACAGTTTGTTATGTTATCCCCTGTGAGATTAAGGTTTTAGTCCTGCTGTGATCCCACAGTGCAGCTTGTTATGCTACACCATGTGAGACTGAGATTTTAGCCATGCAGTAATCCCACAATGCAGTTTGTTATGTTGCCTCCTGTGAGACTGAGGTTTTAGCCCTGCTATAATCCCTCAATAGAGTTTGTTCTCCTACACCCTGTGATATTGAGGTTTTAATGCTGCAGTAATCCCTTAGTACAATTTGTTATGTTACCCCCTTTGTGGGACTGAGGTTTTAGCCCTGCTGTAATCCCACAGAACAGTTTGTTATATTACCCCTCGTGAGACAGAAGTTTTAGCATTATTGTAAAACTTCAATACAGTTTGTTATGCTGCCTAATGTGAGACTGAGGTTTTAGCTCTGCTGTTATCCCACAGTACAGTTTATGTTACACCCTGTGAGACTGAGGTTTTAGAACTGCTGTAATCCCATAATACAGTTTGTTATGTTACCCCCTTTGAGACTGATGTTTTAGCCTTGCTGTAATCCCACAATACAATTTGCTAGGTTACTCCCTGTGAAATAGAGGTTTTAACCCTGCTGTAATCACATTATACAGTTTGTTATGTTACAGCATTTGAGACTGAGGTTTTATCGCCTTCTGTAATCCCACAATGCATCTTATGTTACGCCCTTTGAGACCAAGGTTTTAGCCATACTGTAATCCCACAGGACAGTTTGTTTTGTTATCTCCTATTAGATTGAGGTTTTAGTCCTGTTGTAATCCCACAACGCTTCTTGATATGTTACCCCCAGTGAGACTGAGGTTTTATTCCTGCTGTAATCCCTCAATACAGTTTTCAATGTTACTGCCTGTGAGACTGAGGTTTTAGCCCTGCTATAATCCCACAATGCATCTTGTTATATTACAATCTTTGAGACTGAGGTTTTAGCCCTGCTGTAATCCCACAGTAGAGTGTGTTATGTCAACTGTGTGAGACTGAGATTTTAGCCTTACTGTAATTGCACAATACAGTTTATGTTACCCCCTGTGTGACTGTGGTTTTAGCCCTGTTGTAATCCCACAATTCATCCTGATATGTTATCCCCTGTGAATCTGAGGTTTTAGCCATGCTGTAATCCCACAATACAGTTAGTTATGTTATCCCTGGTGAGACTGATGATTTATCCCTACTGTAATCCCACAGTACAGTTTGCAATGTTACCACCTATGAGACTGAGGTTTTAGCCCTGGTGTAATCCCACAATGCATCTTGTTATGTTACACTGCATGGGACTGAGGTTTAAGCCATGCTGTAATCCCACAATGCATCTTGACATGTTACCCACTGTGAGACTGAGGTTTTAGCCCTGCTGTAATATCACAATCCATCGTGTTATGTTACACTGCGTGATGCTGAGGTTTAAACCCTGCTGTAATCCCACAATGCATCTTGATATGTTACCCCCTGTGAGACTGAGGTTTTATCCCTGCTGTAATCCCACAATGCAGTTTGGATTGTTACCCCCTGTGAGACTGAGATTTTAGCAATGCTGTAATTTCCACAATACAATTTGATATGTTTCACCTAGTGAGACTGAGGTTTCAGCCTTGCTCTAGTCCAACAATACAGTTTGTTTTCTTATCACCTCTGAGGCTGGGGTTTTAGCCCTGCACTTATCCCACAATACAATTTGTTTGGTTACCCCCTTTGAGACTGAAGTTCTAGCCTTGCTATAATCCAACAATACAGTTTGTTGTGTTAACACCTGTGAGAGTGAGATTTTAGCCCTGCTGTAATTCCACAATGCATCTTATATTCTTACCCCAGAGAGACTGAGGTTTTAGCCCTGCTGAACTCCCACAATGCATTTTGTTATTTTACCCAATGTGCGACTGAGGGTTTTAACCCTGCTGAAATCTCACTACATGGTTTATGTTACCCACAGTGAGACTGACGTTTTCGGTCTGCAGTAATTCTACAATACAGTTTGTTATGGTACCCCCCTGTGATATTGAGGTTTCAGCCCTGCTCTAACCCCACAGTACAGCTTATGTTACCTTCTATGAGACTGATGTTTTAGCCCTGCTGTAATCGCAGAGTAGAGTTTGCTATGCTACCCACTGTGAGACTGAGGTTTTAGTGCTGTTTTAATTCTTCAATACAGTTTGTTATGATACCCCCAAGAGACTGAGGTTTTAGCCCCGCTGTAGTCCCAAAATACAGTATGTAAAGTCACCCACTGTGAGATTCAGATTTTAGCCCTGCTGTAATCCCACAATACAGTTTGTTATGTTGCCTCCTATGAGACTGAGGTTTTAGTCCTGCTGTAATCCATCAATACAATAGGTTATGTTATCCCTTCAGACACTGAGGTTTTAGCCCTGCTGTAATCCCACAATCCAGCTAATGTTTCCACCTGTGAGTCTGAGGTTTTAGCCCTGCTGTAATCCCACAATGCATCTTATTTTATCCCCATGGAGGCTGAGGTTTTAGCCCTGCTGTAATCCCACAATACAGTTTGTTATTTTACCTACTGTGAGACTGAGGTTTAAGACCTGCTGTAATCCAACATTGCATTTTGTAATGTCACCCTCTGTGAGACTGAAGTTTTAGCACTGCTGTAATCCAACAATGCAGTTTGATATGTTACAGCCTGTGAGACTGAGGTTTTAGCCCTGTTGTAATCCCACAGTAGAGTTTGTTAGGTTACCCTCTTTGAGACTGATGTTCTAGATCTGGTATAATTCCACAATACAGTTTGATGTGTTATCCACTGTGAGACTGAGATTTCAGCCCTGCTGTAATCCCGCAATACATTTTGTTATGTAACCCCTGTGAGACTGAGGTTTTAGCCCTGCGGAAATTCCACAATGCATTTTGTTATTTTACCCCCAAAGAGATTTAGAGTTTTAACCATGCTGTAATCCTACGACACAGTTAGTTATGTTACACACTGTGAGACTGAGGTTTTAGCACTGCTATATTCGAACAATACAGTTAATTATGCTACCTCCTGTTATGTTGAGGTATTAGACCTGCTGTAATCCCACAAGACAGTTTGTTATGTTACCCTGGTAAGACTGAGGTTTTAGTCCTGCTGTAATCCCACAGTGCAGCTTGTTATGTTTCACCCTGTGAGACTGAAGTTTTGGCCCTGCTGTAATCCTGCAATGCAGTTTGTAATGTTTCATCCTGTAATATTGAGGATTTAACCCTGCTGTAATCCCTCAATACAGTATGTTATGTTACCTCCTGTGAGATTGAGGTTTTAGCCATGCTGTAATCCCGCATTTCAGTCTGTTATGTTACCCCACTGAGATTGAAGTTTAAGCCCCGCTATAATCTCACAATGCATCTTGTTATGTTACCCCCTGTGA
Organism: Neoceratodus forsteri; assembly: GCA_016271365.2. Classification (NCBI taxonomy): domain Eukaryota; kingdom Metazoa; phylum Chordata; order Ceratodontiformes; family Ceratodontidae; genus Neoceratodus; species Neoceratodus forsteri. The sequence goes on along the minus strand of CM057449.1, from coordinate 4,094,558 downwards.
AACCAAAGTTTTAGGCCTGCTGTAATACCACAATGCAATTAATTATGTTGCATCCTGTGAGACTGATGTTTCAGCCCTGCTGTAATCCCACAACACAGTTTGTTATGTTACTCACTGTGAGACGGAGGTTTAGCCCTGCTATAATCCCACTATACGGTTTGTTTCATTACCCCTTTGAGACTGAGGTTTTAGACCTGCTGTAATCTGACAATGCATCTTGTTATCTTACCCCCTGAGAGATAGACTTTTTAGCCCTACAGTAATCCCACATGACAGTTTATGTTACCCCCGTGAGACTGAGGTTTTAGTCCTCCTGTAATCCCACATTGTATCTTGTTATGTTACATCCTGCAAGACTGAAGTTTCAGCCCTGCTGTAATCCCTCAATACAGTTTGTTATGTTTCCCCCTGTGAGACTGTGGTTTTAGCCCTGCTGTAATTTTCAATACAGTATGTTATATTACCCCTTGTGAGATCGACATTTTAGCCATGCTATAATCACATAATTCAGTTTATTAAGTCACCCCACTGAGATTGAGGTTTTAGCCCTGCTGAAATCCAACAATGCATCTTGTTATGTTACCCCTGGTGAAACCAAAGTTTTAACCCTGCTGTAACCCCACAATGCATCTTGAAATGTTACCAGCAGTGAGACTGAGGTTTTAGCCATGCTGTAATCCCACTTTGCATCTTGTTATGTTACCCCATATGAGACTGAGGTTTTAGCACTGCTGTAATCCCACAGTAGTTTGTTAGTTTACCACCTGTGAGACTGAGATTTTATTCCTGCTATAATCCCACAATACTGTTTGTTTAATAACCCCATGTGAGACTGATGTTTAAGCCCTGCTGTAATTCCACAATGCATCATTTTACGTTACATCGTGTAAAATGGAAGTTTTAGACCTGCTGTAATCCCAGAATGCAGTTTGCTATGTTACCCCCTATGAGATTGAAGTTTTAGTACGGCTGTAATCCCACAATGCACATTGTTATTTTACCACTGTGAGACTGATGTTTTTGACATGCTCTAATCCAACAATACAGTTTATTATGGTACACCCTGTGAGATTGAAGTTTTAACCCTGCTGTAATCCCACAATACAGTTTGTTAGGTTACCCCCCTTTGAAACTGAGGTTCTAGCCCTGTCATAATCCCACTATACATTTTGTTATCTTACTGCTGTGAAACTGAGGTTTTAGCCCTGCTGTAATTACAATACATCTTGTTATGTTACCCTTGTGAGACTGAGGTTTTTGCCCTGCTGTAATCCCACAATACATTTTGTTATTTTACCCCCTGATAGACTGGGTTTTTTTGGCACTCTGTAATCCCACGATACAGTTTGTTTTGTTACCCACTTTGAGACTGAGGTTTTATCACTGCTATAATCCCAAATGCATTTGTTATGTTACCCCCATGACATAGGGTTTTTAGCCCTGCTGTAATCCCACAAGACAGTTTGTTTTGTTACCCCCATAAAACTGAGGTTTAGGTCCTCCAGTAATCCCTCATTGCACCTTGTTATGTAACATCCTGTCAGACTGAAGTTTTATCCATGCTGCACCCCCACAATACAGTTTGTTATGTTGCCTCCTGTGAGACTGAGGTTTGAGCCCTGCTGTAATCCCTGAATACAGTATGTTATTTTGCCTCCTGTGAGACTGAGGTTTTAGCTCTGCAGTAATCCCTGAATACAGTATGTTATGTTACACTCTGTATGACTGAGGTTTTGGCCATGCTGTAATCTCATAATTCAATTGTCATGTTACCTCACTGAGATTGAGGTTTTAGCCCTGCTGTAATCCCACAATGCAACTTGATATGTTACCCCCTGTGAGACTGAGGTTATAGCCTTGCTGTTATCCCACTATGCATCTTGTTATGTTACCGCACAGGAGACTGTGGTTTTAGCCCTGCTGTAATGCCACAATGCAGATTGTTAGCCTACCCCCTCTGAGGCTGAGGTTTTAGTTATACTGTAATCCGACAGTTCAGTTTGTTATGTTTCGACCTGTGAGACTGAGGTTTTATCCCTGCTGTATTCCCACTATACAGTTTGTTAAATCACCCCCCTGTGAGACTGAAGTTTTAGGCCTGCTGTAGTCCCACAGTGCATCTTGTTATGTTACCTGATGTGAGACTGAGATTTAAGACATGCAGTAATCTCACAATGCAGTTAGTTATGTTACGCCTGTGACACTGAGGTTTTAGCCCTGCTGTAATCCCACAATGCAATTTATTATGTTATTTCCTGTGAGACTGAGGTTTTAGTCCTGCTGTAATCCCACAATGCAATTTATTATGTTATTTCCTGTGAGACTGAGGTTTTAGCACTGCTGTAATCCTACAATGCATCTTGATATGTTACCACCAGTTATTCTACCCCCTGTGAGACTAAAGTTTTTGTCCTGCTGTTATCCCACAATTCAGTTTTTTATGTCACCTGCTGTGAGACTTGAGGTTTTAGCCCTGCTCTAATCCCACAATTCAGTTTGTTATGTTGCCTCCTTTGAGGTTGAGGTTTTAGTCCTGTTCTAATCCCTTGATACAATATGTTATGTTACCCTCTGTGAGACTGACGTTTTAGGCATGCTGGAATCCCACAATTCAGTTTGTTATGATACCCCACTGAGATAAAGTTTTTAGCCCTGCTGTAATCCCACAATGTGTCTTGATATGTTACCCGCTGTTAGACTGAGCTTTAGCCCTGCTGTAATCCCACAATGCATCTTTTTATGGTACCCCATGTGAGAGTGAGATTTTAGCCCTGCTGTAATCACATAATGCAGTTTGTTATACAACCCCCTGTGAGGCTGAGGTTTGTGTCCTGCTATATTCCCTCAATTCAGTTTGTTATGCTACCCACTGTGAGACAGAGGTTTTAGCCCTGCTGTAATCCCTCAGTACAGTATGTTATATTAACCCTTATGAGTCTGAGGTCTTAGCCCTGCTGTAATTTCAATACATCTTGTTATTTTACCCTTGTGAGAGTAATCCCACTATACATTTTGAAATTTTACCCTCTGAGAGTCTGAGAGTTTTAGCCTTGCTGTAATCACACAACACAGTTTGTTATGTTACACACTGTGAGACTGAGGTTTTAGCTCTGCTGTAATCCCACAATACAGTCCGTTATGCTACCCCCTGTGATATTGAGGTTTTAGACCTGCTGTAATCCCACAACGCATCTTGTTATGTTATGCCCTGTGAGATAGAGTTTTTAGCCCAGCTATAATCACACAAGAAAGTTTGTTATGTTACCCCCATAAGACTGAGGTTTTAGTCCTCCTGTAATCCCTCATTGCACCTTGTTATTTTACATCCTGTGAGTCTGAAGTTTGAGCCGTGCTGCAATCCCACAATACAGTTTGTTATGTTGCCTCCTGTGAGGCTAAGGTTTTAGCCGTGCTGTAATCCACCAATACAGCGGCCTGGATATTCAAACTGCACCATTCTGAGGCGCAAGCCCTAGCGCTGCTCAAAATAGTTGTGCTGGGGTGTGGTCGGGGCGATATTCAAAGGAGTTGTTCTACTGAGCAACTCCTTTGAATATCATCCCCTAGCCACAGCCACTGTGCATGGTGCAGTGGAACTGGCTCCATCTCAAGTTGTCAGAGTGGAGCATTCAACTTGCAGTAGCGCAAGTACCATTGCCCCAAGCGCAAATTTCCAATATTCAAAAGTTGACATGCAAATGGGGCCATAATTCATGCAAGGCACAGGGGGGGGACCATTTTCATCTGATTATGGCCCCATTTCCATGCCATTAGCATGTAGGTGCGCCTATCTCGAGGACCTGTGCCTGGCCGCCCTGCTAGGCAGCAGCCGTCAGAGACTGACGCCCCCTGCAGCCCAATCGCGGGCAGAATGTGAAAACAACCCCCCCACCCAAACATCTCCCAGTGCCCGATCATGGGCAGAATGTATACTGACAACCCCCCCAAACATCTCCCAGTGCCCGATTGAGGGCAGAATGTATACTGACAACCCCTCTGCCAAACATCTCCCAACACCCGATCGTGGGCAGAATGTATACTGACAACCCCCCCAAACATCTCCCAATGCCCGATCACATGGGCAGAATGTATACTGACAACCCCCTGCCCAAACATCTCCCAACACCCGATGCTGGGCAGAATGTATACTGACAACCCCCTGCCCAAACATCTCCCAATGCCCGATCGCGGGCAGAATGTAAAGACCCCCAACCTGAATATCTCCCTGGTGGTCCAGTGGACTGTAATGCCCGATCACGGGCAGAATGTATAATGGCAACCCCAAACATCTCCCTGGTGTCAGTGTCCCCCACCCCACCACAGAATCCCACACCCCGCTCCCCCGCGGCCAGGCGGCAGCATCCACCGCCTGCTGCCCCGCCCACCTGACTGACTGTCTGGTAGGGCTGCATTCCCATTGCTGCAGAGCTAGAGCCAATGGGCGTGCAGCCTATACCGTAATGACGGTCCAGATATGTAAATGATGTTCATTCACAAATCTGGACTGTCACGTATAATATGGGCACTGCGCCCATTAGCTCTAACTCACCAACATGAAACCACTACGGACGGTCGGTCGGCAATAATGGGCGGCAAGCGGGATGCTGCCGCGGAAAGTGAACTCCTCGGTGAGTGGTGGAAGATGAACACCGAAGATGACTGAGGTGGCTCAATGCTCCCCATTCTGCCTGCGATCAGGCATTACGGTCACTGGACACCAGATGACCAGGTGAAAGAAGATCGACCCCACATTCTGCCCAGCGATCGGGCATTGGGAGATGTTTAGTGGGAGGTGGTTTTCAGTATACATTCTGCCTGTGATCGGGCATTGGGAGATGTTTGGGAGGGGGGGTGATTGTCAGTATACATTCAGCCCGCGATCAGGCATTGTGAGATGTTTGGGGAGGGGGTTGTCAGTATACATTCTGCCCGCGATCGGGCATTATGGTCCACTGGACCACCAGGGATGAGAACAGGAGTGGGGCCACATTGCTGCCCCCATTCGGACTGGTGAGGAGGCACAGGGACTGAGTTGGGGGCCAGCCACGGGTGGCAGCTGCTGTGTTGCACCCTGCAATACAGCAGCTCACCTGTGGGTGGCCCTCAACTTGATCCTTTTTTTTTTGGCTCAAAGTTGTGCAGACGCAGGTTGGGGGTTGCGCCTGCACAACTCTGCACAACCCGACTGAATATCGGGCTGTGCAGTTTATGCATGGTTCCTCCCCTTCCTGTTGAGCATGCATTCATTTGCATTGCGCTGTTGCTCAACCTGTTTTCAGTGGTGTAACTGCCTCCTGCTGAATATCACAGAATGGCACAACCCTTTTGAATATCTGGGCCAGAGTGTTTTGTTGCCTCCTGTGAGACTGAAGTTTTAGCCCTGCTCTAATTTCTGAAAACAGTATGTTATGTTACCTTCTGATAGACTGAGATTTTAGCTCTGCTGTAATCCCATGATTCAGTTTGTCATGTTACCCTACTGAGATTGAGGTTTTATCCCTGCTTAAATCCCACAATACATCTTGATATGTTAATCCCTGTGAGACTCAGGTTTTAGCTCAACTGTAATCCCACAAGGCATCTGGTTATATTACCCCACATGAGACTGAGGTTTTAGCAATGCTGTAATTCTACAAGTCAGTTTCTTATGTAACCCACTGTGAGACTAAGGATTTAGCCCAGCTGTAATCCCACAGTACAGTTTCTTATGTTACACCCTGAGAGAGAGGTTTTAACCCTGCTATAATCCCGCCATACAGTTTACTAAATTACCACCTATAAAACTGAGGTTTTAGGCCTGCTGTAAACCCACAATGCATCTTTTTTTGTTACCCCATGTGAGTCTGAGGTTTTAGCCATGCTGTCATCCCACAATGCAGTTTGTTATGTTGCACTGTCAGACTGAGGTTTTAGCACTGCTGTAATCCCACAATGCAATTTATTATGTTACCCCTGTGAAACTGAGGTTTTAGCCCTGTTGTAATCACACAATGCATCTCAATATATTACCACCAGTGAGACTGAGGTTTTTGCCCTGCTGTAATCCCACAATGCAGTTTGTTATGCTACCCCCTCTGTGATTAAGGTTTTTGTCCTGCCTTAATCCCACAATTCAGTTTCTTATGTTACCCACTCTGAGATTCAGATTTTAGCCCTGCTGTAATCCCACAATACAGTTTGTTATGTTGCCTCCTGTGAGACTGAGGTTTTAGCCCTGTTGTAATCCCACAATACAGTTTGTTATGTTTCCACCTGTGAGTCTGAGGTTTTAGCCCTGCTGTAATCCCACAATACAGTTTGTTATTTTACCCACTGTGAGACTGAGGTTTTAGCCCTGCTGTAATCCCACATTGCATTTTGTAATGTCACCCTCTGTGAGACTGAAGTTTTAGCACTGCTGTAATCCAACAATGCAGATTGATATGTTACACCCTGTGAGACTGAGGTTTTAGCCCAGTTGTAATCCCACAGTAGAGTTTGCTAGGTTACCCTCTTTGAGACTGATGTTCTAGATCTGGTATAATTCCACAATACAGTTTGATGTGTTATCCACTGTGAGACTGAGATTTCAGCCCTGCTGTAATCCCACAATACATTTTGTTACGTTACCCCTGTGAGACTGAGGTTTTAGCCCTGCAGAAATTCCACAATACATTTTGTTATTTTACCCCCTGAGAGACTTAGAGTTTTAGCCGTGCTGTAATCCTACAACACAGTTAGTTATGTTACACACTGTGAGACTGAGGTTTTAGCACTGCTGTGTTCGAACAATACAGTTAATTATGCTATCTCCTGTTATGTTGAGGTATTAGACCTGCTGTAATCCCACAAGACAGTTTGTTATGTTACCCCTGTAAGACTGAGGTTTTAGTCCTGCTGTAATCCCACAGTGCAGCTTGTTATGTTTCACCCTGTGAGACTGAAGTTTTGGCCCTGCTGTAATCCTGCAATACAGTTTGTAATGTTTCATCCTGTAATATTGTGGTTTTAGCCCTGCTGTAATCCCTCAATACAGTATGTTATGTTACCTCCTGTGAGATTGAGGTTTTAGCCATGCTGTAATCCCGCATTTCAGTCTGTTATGTTACCCCGCTGAGATTGAAGTGTAAACCCCGCTATATTCTCACAATGCATCTTGTTATGTTACCCCCTGTGAAACCAAAGCTTTAAGCCTGCTGTAATACCACAATGCAATTAATTATGTTGCATCTTATGAGACTGATGTTTCAGCCCTGCTGTAATCCCACAACACAGTTTGTTATGTTACTCACTGTGAGATGGAGGTTTAGCCCTGCTATAATCCCACTATACAGTTTGTTTCGTTACCCCTTTGAGACTGAGGTTTTAGACCTGCTGTAATCTGACAACGCATCTTGTTATCTTACCGCCTGTGAGATAGACTTTTTAGCCCTACAGTAATCCCACATGACAGTTTATGTTACCCCCTGTGAGACTGAGGTTTTAGTCCTCCTGTAATCCCACATTGTATCTTGTTATGTTACATCCTGTGAGACTGAAGTTTCAGCCCTGCTGTAATCCCGCAATACAGTTTGTTATGTTGCCCCCTGTGAGACTGTGGTTTTAGCCCTGCTGTAATTTTCAATACAGTATGTTATATTACCCCTTGTGAGATCGACATTTTAGCCATGCTTTAATCACATAATTCAGTTTATTAAGTCACCCCACTGAGACTGAAGTTTTAGCCCTGCTGAAATCCAACAATGCATCTTGTTATGTTACCCCTGGTGAAACCAAAGTTTTAACCCTGCTGTAACCCCACAATGCATCTTGAAATGTTACCAGCAGTGAGACTGAGGTTTTAGCCATGCTGTAATCCCACTTTGCATCTTGTTATGTTACCCCATGTGAGACTGAGGTTTTAGCACTGCTGTAATCCCACAGTAGTTTGTTAGTTTACCACCTGTGAGACTGAGATTTTATTCCTGCTATAATCCCACAATACTGTTTGTTTAATTACCCCATGTGAGACTGATGTTTAAGCCCTGCTGTAATTCCACAATGCATCATTTTATGTTACACCATGTAAAATGGAAGTTTTAGACCTGCTGTAATCCCAGAATGCAGTTTGCTATATTACCCCCTATGAGACTGAAGTTTTAGTCCGGCTGTATTCCACAATGCACATTGTTATTTTACCACTGTGAGACTGATGTTTTTGACATGCTCTAATCCAACAATACAGTTTATTATGGTATACCCTGTGAGACTGAGGTTTTAACCCTGCTGTAATCCCACAATACAGTTTGTTAGGTTACCCCCCTTTGAAACTGAGGTTTGAGCCCTGTCATAATCCCACTATACATTTTGATATCTTACTGCTGTGAAACTGAGGTTTTAGCCCTGCTGTAATTACAATACGTCTTGTTATGTTACCCTTGTGAGACTGAGGTTTTTGCCCTGCTGTAATCCCACAATACATTTTGTTATTTTACCCCCTGATAGACTGTTTTTTTTTGCCACTCTGTAATCCCACAATACAGTTTGTTTTGTTACCCACTTTGAGACTGAGGTTTTATCACTGCTATAATCCCACAATGCATTTGTTATGTTACCCCCATGACATAGGGTTTTTAGCCCTGCTGTAATCCCACAAGACAGTTTGTTTTGTTACCCCCATAAAACCGAAGTTTAGGTCCTCCGGTAATCCCTCATTGCACCTTGTTATGTAACATCCTGTCAGACTGAAGTTTTATCCATGCTGCACCCCCACAATACAGTTTGTTATGTTGCCTCCTGTGAGACTGAGGTTTGAGCCCTGCTGTAATCCCTGAATATAGTATGTTATATTGCCTCCTGTGAGACTGAGGTTTTAGCTCTGCAGTAATCCCTGAATACAGTATGTTATGTTACACTCTGTATGACTGAGGTTTTGGCCATGCTGTAATCTCATAATTCAGATTGTCATGTTACCCCACTGAGATTGAGGTTTTAGCCCTGCTGTAATCCCACAAAGCAACTTGATATGTTACCCCCTGTGAGACTGAGGTTATAGCCTTGCTGTTATCCCACTATGCATCTTGTTATGTTACCACACAGGAGACTGTGGTTTTAGCCCTGCTGTAATGCCACAATGCAGATTGTTAGCCTACCCCCTCTGAGACTGAGGTTTTAGTTTTACTGTAATCCGACAGTTCAGTTTGTTATGTTTCGACCTGTGAGACTGAGGTTTTATCCCTGCTGTATTCCCACAATACAGTTTGTTAAATCACCCTCGTGAGACTGAGGCTTTAGGCCTGCTGTAGTCCCACAGTGCATCTTGTTATGTTACCTGATGTGAGACTGAGATTTAAGACATGCAGTAATCTCACAATGCAGTTTGTTATGTTACGCCTGTGACACTGAGGTTTTAGCCCTGCTGTAATCCCACAATGCAATTTATTATGTTATTTCCAGTGAGACTGAGGTTTTAGTCCTGCTGTAACCCCACAATGCAATTTATTATGTTATTTCCTGTGAGACTGAGGTTTTAGCACTGCTGTAATCCTACAATGCATCTTGATATGTTACCACCAGTGAGGCTGAGGTTTCAGCCCTGCTGTAATCTCACAATGCAGTTTGTTATTCTACCCCCTGTGAGACTAAAGTTTTTGTCCTGCTGTTATCCCACAATTCAGTTTCTTATGTCACCTGCTGTGAGACTTGAGGTTTTAGCCCTGCTCTAATCCCACAATTCAGTTTCTTATGTTGCCTCCTTTGAGGTTGAGGTTTTAGTCCTGTTCTAATCCTTTGATACAATATGTTATGTTACCCTCTGTGAGACTGAAGTTTTAGGCATGCTGGAATCCCACAATTCAGTTTGTTATGATACCCCACTGAGATAAAGTTTTTAGCCCTGCTGTAATTCCACAATGTGTCTTGATATGTTACCTGCTGTTAGACTGAGCTTTAGCCCTGCTGTAATCCCACAATGCATCTTTTTATGGTACCCCATGTGAGAGTGAGATTTTAGCCCTGCTCTAATCACATAATGCAGTTTGTTATACTACTCCCTGTGAGGCTGAGGTTTGTGTCCTGCTATATTCCCTCAATTCAGTTTGTTATGCTTCCCGCTGTGAGACAGAGGTTTTAGCCCTGCTGTAATCCCTCAGTACAGTATGTTATATTAACCCTTATGAGTCTGAGGTCTTAGCCCTGCTGTAATTTCAATACATCTTGTTATTTTACCCTTGTGAGAGTAATCCCACTATACATTTTGAAATTTTACCCTCTGAGAGGCTGAGGGTTTTAGCCTTGCTGTACTCACACAACACAGTTTGTTATGATACCCACTGTGAGACTGAAGTTTTAGCTCTGCTGTAATCCCACAATACAGTTTGTTATGATATCCCCAGTGATATTGAGGTTTTAGACCTGCTGTAATCCCACAACGCATCTTGTTATGTTACGCCCTGTGAGATAGAGTTTTTAGCCCAGCTATAATCACACAAGAAAGTTTATGTTACTCCCATAGGACTGAGGTTTTAGTCCTCTTGTAATCCCTCATTGCACCTTGTTATTTTACACCCTGTGAGTCTGAAGTTTAAGCCATGCTGCAGTCCCACAATACAGTTTGTTATGTTGCCTCCTGTGAGGCTAAGGTTTTAGCCCTGCTGTATTCCCCCAATACAGCGGCCCGGATATTCAAACTGCACCATTCTGAGGCTCAAGCCCTTGCGCTGCTCAAAATAGTTGCGCAGGGGTGTGGTCGGGGCGATATTCAAAGGAGTTGTTCTACTGAGCAACTCCTTTGAATATCATCCCCCAGCCACTGCCACTGTGCATGGCACAGTGGAACTTGCTCTAACGCAAGTTGTCAGAGTGGAGCATTCAACTTGCAGTGGCGCAAGTACCATTGTGCCAAGCGCAAATTTCCAATATTTAAAAGATGACATGCAAATGGGGCCATAATTCATGCAAGGTGCAGGGGGGGCCATTTTCATCTGATTATGGCCCCATTTGCATGCCATTAGCATGTAGGTGCGCCGATCCCTGAGGACTTGTGCCTGGCCGCCCTGCCAGGCAGCAGCCGTCGGGGACTGTCGCACCCTGCAGCCCAATCGCAGGCAGAACATGAAAACAACCCCCCCACCCAAACATCTCCCAGTGCCCGATCATGGGCAGAATGTATACTGACAACCCCCCCAACATCTCCCAATGCCCGATCACAGGCAGAATGTACTGACAACCTCCCAAACATCTCCCAATGCCCGATCGCAGTCAGAATGTATACTGACAACCCCGCCCAAACATCTCCCAATGCCCGATCGTGGGCAGAATGTATACTGACAACCCCCAAACATCTCCCAATGCCCGATCATGGGCAGAATGTATACTGACAACCCCTGCCCAAACATCTCCCAATGCCCGATCGCGGGCAGAATGTAAAGACCCCCATCTGAATATCTCCCTGGTGGTCCAGTGGACTGTAATGCCCGATCGCGGGCAGAATGTATAATGGCAACCCCAAACATCTCCCTGGTGTCAGTGTCCCCCACCCCACCCCACACATGAATCCCCCACCGCGGCTCCCCGGCGGCGGCGCGGCAGCATCCCCCGCCTGCTGCCCCACGCCCTGACTGACTGTCTGGTAGGGGCTGCATTCCCATTGCTGCAGAGCTAGAGCCAATGGGCGTGCAGCCATACCGTACATGACAGTCAGATATGTAAATGATGTTCGTTCACAAATCTGGACTGTCAAAAGCGAGTATGGGATCTGCGCCCATAATCTAACTCTCCACAAGGCGTGAAGCTACCAGACGGTCAATAAGCGAGATGGTAGGGGCGGCAGGTGGTTGGGATACTGCCTCCGCCGGCTGCGGGGTGGAGGCGGGGTGGTGGGGCTTCATGAGTGAGTGGGGTGGGGGTGACACTAGACACCAGGGAGATGTTTGGAGGTTGTCATCATCACATTCTGCCTGCGTTGGCATTACGGTCCACTGGACCACCAGGGAGATATTCAGGTTGGGGATCATTTTACATTCTGCCCTGATCGGGCATTGGGAGATGTTTGGGTGGGGGTGGTTGTCAGTATACATTCTTCCGTGATCAGGCATTGGGAGATGTTTGGGCAGGGAGGTGGTTGTCAGTATACATTCTGCCTGCGATTGGGCATTGGGAGATGTTTGGGGGTTGTCAGTATACATTCTGCCCGCGATCGGGCATTGGGAGATGTTTTGGTGGGGGGGTGGTTGTCAGTATACATTCTTCCCGCGATCGGGCATTGGGAGATGTTTGGGCATGGGGGGGTTGTCTGTATACATTCTGCCCGCGATCAGGCATTACAGTCCACTGGACCACCAGGGATGTGAACAGGAGGGGGGCCACATTGCTGCCCCCAATCGGGCTGGTGGGGTGGCACAGGGACTGAGTTGGGGGCCAGCCACGGGTGGCAGCTGCCGTGTTGTGCCCAGCAATACAGCAGCTCACCAGTGGGTGGCCCTCAACTTGATCCTTTTTTTTTGGCTCAAAGTTGTGCAGACGCAGGTTGGGGGTTGCACCTGCACAACTCTGCACAACCCGACTGAATATCGGGCTGTGCAGTTTATGCATGGTTCCTCCCCCTCCTGTTGAGCATGCACTCTTTTGCTTTGCGCTGTTGCTCAACCTGTTTTCAGTGGCGTAACTGCCTCCTGCTGAATATCGCAGAATGGCACAACCCTTTTGAATATCTGGGCCAGCATGTTTTGTTGCCTCCTGTGAGACTGAAGTTTTAGCCCTGCTCTAATTTCTGAAAACAGTATGTTATATTACGTTCTGATAGACTGAGGTTTTAGCCCTGCTGTAATCCCATGATTCAGTTTGTCATGTTACCCTACTGAGATTGAGGTTTTATCTCTGCTTTAATCTCACAATGCATCTTGATGTGTTAATCCCTGTGAGACTCAGGTTTTAGACCAGCTGTAATCCCATAAGGCATCTGGTTATGTTACCCCACATGAGACTAAGGTTTTAGCACTGCTGTAAATCTACAGTTCAGTTTCTTATGTAACCTCGCTGTGAGACTGAGGATTTAGCCCAGCTGTAATCCCACAGTACAGTTTCTTATGTTACACCCTGAGAGAGGTTTTATCCTACTATAATCCCACAATACAGTTTACTAAATTACCACCTATAAAACTGAGGTTTTAGGCCTGCTGTAAACCCACAATGCATCTTTTTTTGTTACCCCATGTGAGTCTGAGGTTTTAGCCATGCTGTCATCCCACAATGCAGTTTGATATGTTGCACTGTGAGACTGAGGTTATAGCACTGCTGTAATCCCACAATGCAATTTGTTATGTTACCCCTGTGAGACTGAGGTTTTAGCCCTGCGGAAATTCCACAATACATTTTGTTATTTTACCCCCGGAGAGATTTAGAGTTTTAACAGTGCTGTAATCCTACGACACAGTTAGTTATGTTACACACTGTGAGACTGAGTTTTAGCACTGCTGTATTGAACAATACAGTTAATTATGCTACCTCCTGTTATGTTGAGATATTAGACCTGCTGTAATCCCACAAGACAGTTTGTTATGTTACCCTGGTAAGACTGAGGTTTTAGTCCTGCTGTAATCCCACAGTGCAGCTTGTTATGTTACACTCTGTGAGACTGAAGTTTTGTCTCTGCTGTAATCCTGCAATACAGTTTGTAATGTTTCATCCTGTAGTATTGAGGTTTTAGCCCTGCTGTAATTCCTCAATACAGTATGTTGTGTTACCTCCTGTGAGACTGAGGTTTTAGCCATGCTGTAATCCAGCATTTCAGTCTGTTATGTTACCGCTGAGATTGAAGTTTAAGCCCGCTATATTCTCACAATGCATCTTGTTATGTTACCCCTGTGAAACCAAAGTTTTAGGCCTGCTGTAATACCACAATGCAATTAATTATGTTGCATCCTGTGAGACTGATGTATAAGCCCTGCTGTAATCCCACAACACAGTTTGTTATGTTACTCACTGTGAGACGGAGGTTTAGCCCTGCTTTAATACCACTATACAGTTTGTTTCTTTACCCTTTGAGATTGAGGTTTTAGACCTGCTGTAATCTGACAACGCATCTTGTTATCTTACCCCTGTGAGATAGACTTTTTAGCCCACAGTAATCCCACATGACAGTTTACGTTACCCCTGTGAGACTGTGGTTTTAGTCCTCCTGTAATCCCACATTGTATCTTGTTATGTTACATCCTGCGAGACTGAAGTTTCAGCCCTGCTGTAAATTTTCAATACAGTATGTTATATTACCTCTTGTGAGATCGACATTTTAGCCATGCTATAATCACATAATTCAGTTTATTAAGTCACCCCACTGAGATTGAGGTTTTAGCCCTGCTGAAATCCAACAATGCATCTTGTTATGTTACCCCTGGTGAAACCAAAGTTTTAACCCTGCTGTAACCCCACAATGCATCTTGAAATGTTACCAGCAGTGAGACTGAGGTTTTAGCCATGCTGTAATCCCACTTTGCATCTTGTTATGTTACCTCATATGAGACTGAGGTTTTAGCACTGCTGTAATCCCACAGTAGTTTGTTAGTTTACCACCTGTGAGACTGAGATTTTATTCCTGCTATAATCCCACAATACTGTTTGTTAAATAACCCATGTGAGACTGATGTTTAAGCCCTGCTGTAATTCCACAATGCATCATTTACGTTACATCGTGTAAAATGGAAGTTTTAGACCTGCTGTAATCCCAGAATGCAGTTTGCTATGTTACCCCCTTTGAGACTGAATTTTTAGTCCGGCTGTAATCCCACAATGCACATTGTTATTTTACCACTGTGAGACTGATGTTTTTGACATGCTCTAATCCAACAATACAGTTTATTATGGTACACCCTGTGAGACTGAGGTTTTAACCCTACTGTAATCCCACAATACAGTTTGTTAGGTTACCCCCTTTGAAACTGAGGTTTGAGCCTGTCATAATCCCACTATACATTTTGATATCTTACTGCTGTGAAACTGAGGTTTTAGCCCTGCTGTAATTACAATACGTCTTGTTATGTTACCCTTGTGAGACTGAGGTTTTGCCCTGCTGTAATCCCAAATACATTTTGTTATTTTACCTCCTGATAGACTGTTTTTTTTTTGCCACTCTGTAATCCCACAATACAGTTTGTTTTGTTACCCACTTTGAGACTGAGGTTTTATCACTGCTATAATCCCACAACGCATTTGTTATGTTACCCCCATGACATAGGGTTTTTAGCCCTGCTGTAATCCCACAAGACAGTTTGTTTTGTTACCCCCATAAAACCGAAGTTTAGGTCCTCCGGTAATCCCTCATTGCACCTTGTTATGTAACATCCTGTCAGACTGAAGTTTTATCCATGCTGCACCCCCACAATACAGTTTGTTATGTTGCCTCCTGTGAGACTGAGGTTTGAGCCCTGCTGTAATCCCTGAATATAGTATGTTATATTGCCTCCTGTGAGACTGAGGTTTTAGCTCTGCAGTAATCCCTGAATACAGTATGTTATGTTACACTCTGTATGACTGAGGTTTTGGCCATGCTGTAATCTCATAATTCAGATTGTCATGCTACCCCACTGAGATTGAGGTTTTAGCCCTGCTGTAATCCCACAAAGCAACTTGATATGTTACCCCCTGTGAGACTGAGGTTATAGCCTTGCTGTTATCCCACTATGCATCTTGTTATGTTACTGCACAGGAGACTGTGGTTTTAGCCCTGCTATAATGCCACAATGCAGATTGTTAGCCTACCCCCTCTGAGACTGAGGTTTTAGTTTTACTGTAATCCGACAGTTCAGTTTGTTATGTTTTGACCTGTGAGACTGAGGTTTTATCCCTGCTGTATTCCCACAATACAGTTTGTTAAATCACCCTCATGAGACTGAGGCTTTAGGCCTGCTGTAGTCCCACAGTGCATCTTGTTATGTTACCTGATGTGAGACTGAGATTTAAGACATGCAGTAATCTCACAATGCAGTTTGTTATGTTACGCCTGTGACACTGAGGTTTTAGCCTTGCTGTAATCCCACAATGCAATTTATTATGTTATTTCCTGTGAGACTGAGGTTTTAGTCCAGCTGTAACACCACAATGCAATTTATTATGTTATTTCCTGTGAGACTGAGGTTTTAGTACTGCTGTAATCCTACAATGCATCTTGATATGTTACCACCAGTGAGGCTGAGGTTTCAGCCCTGCTGTAATCTCACAATGCAGTTTGTTATTCTACCCCCTGTGAGACTAAAGTTTTTGTCCTGCTGTTATCCCACAATTCAGTTTCTTATGTCACCTGCTGTGAGACTTGAGGTTTTAGCCCTGCTCTAATCCCACAATTCAGTTTCTTATGTTGCCTCCTTTGAGGTTGAGGTTTTAGTCCTGTTCTAATCCTTTGATACAATATGTTATGTTACCCTCTGTGAGACTGAAGTTTTAGGCATGCTGGAATCCCACAATTCAGTTTGTTATGATACCCCACTGAGATAAAGTTTTTAGCCCTGCTGTAATTCCACAATGTGTCTTGATATGTTACCTGCTGTTAGACTGAGCTTTAGCCCTGCTGTAATCCCACAATGCATCTTTTTATGGTACCCCATGTGAGAGTGAGATTTTAGCCCTGCTCTAATCACATAATGCAGTTTGTTATACTACTCCCTGTGAGGCTGAGGTTTGTGTCCTGCTATATTCCCTCAATTCAGTTTGTTATGCTACCCGCTGTGAGACAGAGGTTTTAGCCCTGCTGTAATCCCTCAGTACAGTATGTTATATTAACCCTTATGAGTCTGAGGTCTTAGCTCTGCTGTAATTTCAATACATCTTGTTATTTTACCCTTGTGAGAGTAATCCCACTATACATTTTGAAATTTTACCCTCTGAGAGGCTGAGGGTTTTAGCCTTGCTGTACTCACACAACACAGTTTGTTATGATACCCACTGTGAGACTGAAGTTTTAGCTCTGCTGTAATCCCACAATACAGTTTGTTATGATATCCCCAGTGATATTGAGGTTTAGACCTGCTGTAATCCCTAGCGCATCTTGTTATGTTCGCCCTGTGAGATAGAGTTTTTAGCCCAGCTATAATCACACAAGAAAGTTTATGTTACTCCCATAGGACTGAGGTTTTAGTCCTCTTGTAATCCCTCATTGCACCTTGTTATTTTACACCCTGTGAGTCTGAAGTTTAAGCCATGCTGCAATCCCACAATACAGTTTGTTATGTTGCCTCCTGTGAGGCTAAGGTTTTAGCCCTGCTGTATTCCCCCAATACAGCGGCCCGGACATTCAAACTGCACCATTCTGAGGCTCAAGCCCTTGCGCTGCTCAAAATAGTTGCGCAGGGGTGTGGTCGGGGCGATATTCAAAGGAGTTGTTCTACTGAGCAACTCCTTTGAATATCATCCCCCAGCCACTGCCACTGTGCATGGCACAGTGGAACTTGCTCTAACGCAAGTTGTCAGAGTGGAGCATTCAACTTGCAGTGGCGCAAGTACCATTGTGCCAAGTGCAAATTTCCAATATTTAAAAGATGACATGCAAATGGGGCCATAATTCATGCAAGGTGCAGGGGGGGCCATTTTCATCTGATTATGGCCCCATTTGCATGCCATTAGCATGTAGGTGCGCCGATCCCTGAGGACTTGTGCCTGGCCGCCCTGCCAGGCAGCAGCCATCGGGGACTGTCGCACCCTGCAGCCCAATTGCAGGCAGAACATGAAAACAACCCCCCCACCCAAACATCTCCCAGTGCCCGATCATGGGCAGAATGTATACTGACAACCCCCCCAACATCTCCCAATGCCCGATCACAGGCAGAATGTATACTGACAACCCTCCAAACATCTCCCAATGCCCGATCGCAGTCAGAATGTATACTGACAACCCCCCCGCCCAAACATCTCCCAATGCCCGATCGTGGGCAGAATGTATACTGACAACCCCCAAACATCTCCCAATGCCCGATCATGGGCAGAATGTATCTGACAACCCCCTGCCCAAACATCTCCCAATGCCCGATCGCGGGCAGAATGTAAAAGACCCCCATCTGAATATCTCCTGGTGGTCCAGTGGACTGTAATGCCCGATCGCGGGCAGAATGTATAATGGCAACCCCCAAACATCTCCCTGGTGTCGAGTGTCCCCCAACCAACCACATGAATCCCACCACCCCCTCCCCCGGCGCCGGCGGCAGCATCACCCGCCTGCCCCACGCCCACTGACTGACTGTCTGGTAGGGGCTGCATTCCCATTGCTGCAGAGCTAGAGCCAATGGGCGTGCAGCCATACCGTACATGACAGTCAGATATGTAAATGATGTTCGTTCACAAATCTGGACTGTCAAAAGTGGGTATGGGCTCTGCGCCCATAATCTAACTCTCCACGTAAGGCGTGAGCCCTACCAGACAGTCAGTAGGCGGATGGTGGGGCGGCAGGTGGTTGGGATGCTGCCGCCCGCCGGCTGCCGGGGTGGAGCGGGGTGGTGGGGCTTCATGAGTGAGTGGGGTGGGGGTGACACTAGACACCAGGGAGATGTTTGGGGGGGTTGTCATTATACATTCTGCCTGCGTTCGGGCATTACGGTCCACTGGACCACCAGGGAGATATTCAGGTTGGGGGATCATTTACATTCTGCCTGTGATCGGGCATTGAAGATGTTGAGAAGGTGATTGTCAGTATACATTCTTCGCGCGATCGGGCATTGAGAATGTTGGGCGAAAGTGGTTGTCGGTATACATTCTGCCTGCGACAGGCGATGAGAATGATTGAGAGGTTATCGTATACGATTCTGCCGCGTCGGGCATTGAAGATGTTTGGTGAGGGTGGTTGTCAGTATACATTCTTCCAGCGATCGGCATTGAAAGATGTTTGGGCATGAGGTTGTCTGCTTACATTCTGCCCGCGATCAGGCATTACAGTCCACTGGACCACCAGGGATGTGAACAGGAGGGGGGCCACATTGCTGCCCCCAATCGGGCTGGTGGGGTGGCACAGGGACTGAGTTGGGGGCCAGCCACGGGTGGCAGCTGCCGTGTTGCGCCCGGCAATACAGCAGCTCACCAGTGGGTGGCCCTCAACATGATCCTTTTTTTTTGGCTCAAAGTTGTGCAGACACAGTTTGGGGGTTGCATCTGCACAACTCTGCACAACCCGACTGAATATCGGGCTGTGCAGTTTTTGCATGGTTCCTCCCCCTCCTGTTAAGCATGCACTCATTTGCTTTGCGCTGTTGCTCAACCTGTTTTCAGTGGTGTAACTGCCTCCTGCTGAATATCGCAGAATGGCACAACCCTTTTGAATATCTGGGCCAGCATGTTTTGTTGCCTCCTGTGAGACTGAAGTTTTAGCCCTGCTCTAATTTCTGAAAACAGTATGTTATATTACCTTCTGATAGACTGAGGTTTTAGCCCTGCTGTAATCCCATGATTCAGTTTGTCATGTTACCCTACTGAGATTGAGGTTTTATCTCTGCTTTAATCTCACAATGCATCTTGATGTGTTAATCCCTGTGAGACTCAGGTTTTAGACCAGCTGTAATCCCATAAGGCATCTGGTTATGTTACCCCACATGAGACTAAGGTTTTAGCACTGCTGTAAATCTACAGTTCAGTTTCTTATGTAACCCGCTGTGAGACTGAGGATTTAGCCCAGCTGTAATCCCACAGTACAGTTTCTTATGTTACACCCTGAAAGAGAGGTTTTATCCCTGCTATAATCCCACAATACAGTTTACTAAATTACCACCTATAAAACTGAGGTTTTAGGCCTGCTGTAAACCCACAATGCATCTTTTTTTGTTACCCCATGTGAGTCTGAGGTTTTAGCCATGCTGTCATCCCACAATGCAGTTTGATATGTTGCACTGTGAGACTGAGGTTATAGCACTGCTGTAATCCCACAATGCAATTTGTTATGTTACCCCTGTGAGACTGAGGTTTTAGCCCTGCGGAAATTCCACAATACATTTTGTTATTTTACCCCCGGAGAGATTTAGAGTTTTAACAGTGCTGTAATCCTACGACACAGTTAGTTATGTTACACACTGTGAGACTGAGGTTTTAGCACTGCTGTATTCGAACAATACAGTTAATTATGCTACCTCCTGTTATGTTGAGATATTAGACCTGCTGTAATCCCACAAGACAGTTTGTTATGTTACCCTGGTAAGACTGAGGTTTTAGTCCTGCTGTAATCCCACAGTGCAGCTTGTTATGTTACACTCTGTGAGACTGAAGTTTTGTCTCTGCTGTAATCCTGCAATACAGTTTGTAATGTTTCATCCTGTAGTATTGAGGTTTTAGCCTGCTGTAATTCCTCAATACAGTATGTTGTGTTACCTCCTGTGAGACTGAGGTTTTAGCCATGCTGTAATCCAGCATTTCAGTCTGTTATGTTACCCGCTGAGATTGAAGTTTAAGCCCGCTATATTCTCACAATGCATCTTGTTATGTTACCCCCTGTGAAACCAAAGTTTTAGGCCTGCTGTAATACCACAATGCAATTAATTATGTTGCATCCTGTGAGACTGATGTATAAGCCCTGCTGTAATCCCACAACACAGTTTGTTATGTTACTCACTGTGAGACGGAGGTTTAGCCCTGCTTTAATACCACTATACAGTTTGTTTCTTTACCCCTTTGAGATTGAGGTTTTAGACCTGCTGTAATCTGACAACGCATCTTGTTATCTTACCCCCTGTGAGATAGACTTTTTAGCCCCACAGTAA
Source organism: Neoceratodus forsteri (assembly GCA_016271365.2). NCBI lineage: Eukaryota > Metazoa > Chordata > Ceratodontiformes > Ceratodontidae > Neoceratodus > Neoceratodus forsteri. Next base: position 4,073,880 of record CM057449.1, on the reverse strand, counting down.
TCCCACATGACAGTTTACGTTACCCCCTGTGAGACTGAGGTTTTAGTCCTCCTGTAATCCCACATTGTATCTTGTTATGTTACATCCTGCGAGACTGAAGTTTCAGCCCTGCTGTAATTTTCAATACAGTATGTTATATTACCTCTTGTGAGATCGACATTTTAGCCATGCTATAATCACATAATTCAGTTTATTAAGTCACCCCACTGAGATTGAGGTTTTAGCCCTGCTGAAATCCAACAATGCATCTTGTTATGTTACCCCTGGTGAAACCAAAGTTTTAACCCTGCTGTAACCCCACAATGCATCTTGAAATGTTACCAGCAGTGAGACTGAGGTTTTAGCCATGCTGTAATCCCACTTTGCATCTTGTTATGTTACCTCATATACCCCACCCACACATGAATCCCCACCTCCCCCGCCTCCGGCAGCCGGCGGCCGGCAGCATCCCACCGCCTGCTGCCCCCGCCGCCACTGACTGACTGTCTGGTAGGGCTGCATTCCTATTGCTGCAGAGCTAGAGCCAATGGGCGTGTAGCCCCTACACGTACATGACAGTCCAGATATGTAAATGATGTTCGTTCACAAATCTGGACTGTCAAGTACGGTATGGGCTGCACGCCCATTGGCTCTAGCTCTGCACCAATGGGCGTGAGCCCTACCAGACAGTCAGTAGGCGGATGGTGGGGCGGCAGGTGGTTGGGATGCTGCAGCCCGCCGGCTGCCGGGGTGGAGCGGGGTGGTGGGGCTTCATGAGTGAGTGGGTTGGGGGTGACACTAGACACCAGGGAGATGTTTGGGGTTGTCATTATACATTCTGCTCATGTTGGCATTACGTCCACTGACCACCAGGGAGATATTCAGGTTGGGGGGATCATTTTGCATTCTGCCTGTGATCGGGCATTGGGAGATGTTTGGGTGGGGGGGTGGTTGTCAGTATACATTCTTCCCGCGATCGGGCATTGGGAGATGTTTGGGCAGGGGAGGTGGTTGTCAGTATACATTCTGCCTGCGATTGGGCATTGGGAGATGTTTGGGGGTGGTTGTCAGTATACATTCTGCCCGCGATCGGGCATTGGGAGATGTTTTGGTGGGGGGGTGGTTGTCAGTATACATTCTTCCCGCGATCGGGCATTGAGAGATGTTTGGGCATGGGGGGTTGTCTGTATACATTCTGCCCGCGATCAGGCATTACAGTCCACTGGACCACCAGGGATGTGAACAGGAGGGGGCACATTGCTGCCCCCAATCGGGCTGGTGGGGTGGCACAGGGACTGAGTTGGGGCCAGCCACGGTGGCAGCTGCCGTGTTGCGCCCGCAATACAGCAGCTCACCAGTGGGTGGCCTCAACTTGATCCTTTTTTTGGCTCAAAGTTGTGCAGACGCAGTTTGGGGTTGCATTCAGACACCCTGCACAACCCGACTGAATATCGGGCTGTGCAGTTTTGCATGGTTCCTCCCTCCTGTTAAGCATGCACTCATTTGCTTTGCGCTGTTGCTCAACCTGTTTTCAGTGGTGTAACTGCCTCCTGCTGAATACGCAGAATGGCACAACCTTTTGAATATCTGGGCCAGCATGTTTTGTTGCCTCCTGTGAGACTGAAGTTTTAGCCCTGCTCTAATTTCTGAAAACAGTTATATTACCTTCTGATAGACTGAGGTTTTAGCCCTGCTGTAATCCCATGATTCAGTTTGTCATGTTACCCTACTGAGATTGAGGTTTTATCTCTGCTTTAATCTCACAATGCATCTTGATGTGTTAATCCCTGTGAGACTCAGGTTTTAGACCAGCTGTAATCCCATAAGGCATCTGGTTATGTTACCCCACATGAGACTAAGGTTTTAGCACTGCTGTAAATCTACAGTTCAGTTTCTTATGTAACTCCGCTGTGAGACTGAGGATTTAGCCCAGCTGTAATCCCACAGTACAGTTTCTTATGTTACACCCTGAGAGAGAGGTTTTATCCCTGCTATAATCCCACAATACAGTTTACTAAATTACCACCTATAAAACTGAGGTTTTAGGCCTGCTGTAAACCCACAATGCATCTTTTTTTTTGTTACCCCATGTGAGTCTGAGGTTTTAGCCATGCTGTCATCCCACAATGCAGTTTGATATGTTGCACTGTGAGACTGAGGTTATAGCACTGCTGTAATCCCACAATGCAATTTGTTATGTTACCCCTGTGAGACTGAGGTTTTAGCCCTGCAGAAATTCCACAATACATTTTGTTATTTTACCCCCCGGAGAGATTTAGAGTTTTAACAGTGCTGTAATCCTACGACACAGTTAGTTATGTTACACACTGTGAGACTGAGGTTTTAGCACTGCTGTATTCGAACAATACAGTTAATTATGCTACCTCCTGTTATGTTGAGATATTAGACCTGCTGTAATCCCACAAGACAGTTTGTTATGTTACCCTGGTAAGACTGAGGTTTTAGTCCTGCTGTAATCCCACAGTGCAGCTTGTTATGTTACACTCTGTGAGACTGAAGTTTTGTCTCTGCTGTAATCCTGCAATACAGTTTGTAATGTTTCATCCTGTAGTATTGAGGTTTTAGCCCTGCTGTAATTCCTCAATACAGTATGTTGTGTTACCTCCTGTGAGACTGAGGTTTTAGCCATGCTGTAATCCAGCATTTCAGTCTGTTATGTTACCCCGCTGAGATTGAAGTTTAAGCCCCGCTATATTCTCACAATGCATCTTGTTATGTTACCCCCTGTGAAACCAAAGTTTTAGGCCTGCTGTAATACCACAATGCAATTAATTATGTTGCATCCTGTGAGACTGATGTATAAGCCCTGCTGTAATCCCACAACACAGTTTGTTATGTTACTCACTGTGAGACGGAGGTTTAGCCCTGCTTTAATACCACTATACAGTTTGTTTCTTTACCCCTTTGAGATTGAGGTTTTAGACCTGCTGTAATCTGACAATGCATCTTGTTATCTTACCCCCTGTGAGATAGACTTTTAGCCCCACAGTAATCCCACATGACAGTTTACGTTACTCCCTGTGAGACTGAGGTTTTAGTCCTCCTGTAATCCCACATTGTATCTTGTTATGTTACATCCTGCAGACTGAAGTTTCAGCCCTGCTGTAATTTTCAATACAGTATGTTATATTACCTCTTGTGAGATCGACATTTTAGCCATGCTATAATCACATAATTCAGTTTATTAAGTCACCCCACTGAGATTGAGGTTTTAGCCCTGCTTGAAATCCAACAATGCATCTTGTTATGTTACCCCTGGTGAAACCAAAGTTTTAACCCTGCTGTAACCCCACAATGCATCTTGAAATGTTACCAGCAGTGAGACTGAGGTTTTAGCCATGCTGTAATCCCACTTTGCATCTTGTTATGTTACCTCATATGAGACTGAGGTTTTAGCACTGCTGTAATCCCACAGTAGTTTGTTAGTTTACCACCTGTGAGACTGAGATTTTATTCCTGCTATAATCCCACAATACTGTTTGTTAAATAACCCCATGTGAGACTGATGTTTAAGCCCTGCTGTAATTCCACAATGCATCATTTTACGTTACATCGTGTAAGATGGAAGTTTTAGACCTGCTGTAATCCCAGAATGCAGTTTGCTATGTTACCCCCTATGAGACTGAAGTTTTAGTCCGGCTGTAATCCCACAATGCACATTGTTATTTTACCACTGTGAGACTGATGTTTTTGACATGCTCTAATCCAACAATACAGTTTATTATGGTACACCCTGTGAGACTGAGGTTTTAACCCTACTGTAATCCCACAATACAGTTTGTTAGGTTACCCCCTTTGAAACTGAGGTTTGAGCCCTGTCATAATCCCACTATACATTTTGATATCTTACTGCTGTGAAACTGAGGTTTTAGCCCTGCTGTAATTACAGTATGTCTTGTTATGTTACCCTTGTGAGACTGAGGTTTTTGCCCTGCTGTAATCCCACAATACATTTTGTTATTTTACCCTCTGATAGACTGTTTTTTTTTTGCCACTCTGTAATCCCACGATACAGTTTGTTTTGTTACCCACTTTGAGACTGAGGTTTTAGCACTGCTATAATCCCACAACACATTTTGTTATGTTACCCCCATGACATAGGGTTTTTAGCCCTGCTGTAATCCCACAAGACAGTTTGTTTTGTTACCCCCCATAAAATTGAGGTTTAGGTTCTCCAGTAATCCCTCATTGCACCTTGTTATGTAACATCCTGTCAGACTGAAGTTTTATCCATGCTGCACCCCCACAATACAGTTTGTTATGTTGCCTCCTGTGAGACTGAGGTTTGAGCCCTGCTGTAATCCCTGAATATAGTATGTTATATTGCCTCCTGTGAGACTGAGGTTTTAGCTCTGCAGTAATCCCTGAATACAGTATGTTATGTTACACTCTGTATGACTGAGGTTTTGGCCATGCTGTAATCTCATAATTCAGATTGTCATGCTACCCCACTGAGATTGAGGTTTTAGCCCTGCTGTAATCCCACAATGCAACTTGATATGTTACCCCCTGTGAGACTGAGGTTATAGCCTTGCTGTTATCCCACTATGCATCTTGTTATGTTACTGCACAGGAGACTGTGGTTTTAGCCCTGCTGTAATGCCACAATGCAGATTGTTAGCCTACCCCCTCTGAGGCTGAGGTTTTAGTTTCACTGTAATCCGACAGTTCAGTTTGTTATGTTTCGACCTGTGAGACTGAGGTTTTATCCCTGCTGTATTCCCACAATACAGTTTGTTAAATCACCCCCTGTGAGACTGAGGTTTTAGGCCTGCTGTAGTCCCACAGTGCATCTTGTTATGTTACCTGATGTGAGACTGAGATTTAAGACATGCAGTAATCTCACAATGCAGTTTGTTATGTTACGCCTGTGACACTGAGGTTTTAGCCCTGCTGTAATCCCACAATGCAATTTATTATGTTATTTCCTGTGAGACTGAGATTTAGCACTGCTGTAATCCTACAATGCATCTTGATATGTTACCACCAGTGAGGCTGAGGTTTCAGCCCTGCTGTAATCTCACAATGCAGTTTGTTATTCTACCCCCTGTGAGACTAAAGTTTTTGTCTTGCTGTTATCCCACAATTCAGTTTCTTATGTCACCTGCTGTGAGACTTGAGGTTTTAGCCCTGCTCTAATCCCACAATTCAGTTTGTTATGTTGCCTCCTGTGAGGTTGAGGTTTTAGTCCTGTTCTAATCCCTTGATACAATATGTTATGTTACCCTCTGTGAGACTGAAGTTTTAGGCATGTTGTAATCCCACAATTCAGTTTGTTATGATACCCCACTGAGATAAAGTTTTTAGCCCTGCTGTAATCCCACAATGTGTCTTGATATGTTACCTGCTGTTAGACTGAGCTTTTAGCCCTGCTGTAATCCCACAATACATTTTGTTATTTAACCCCCTGATAGACTGGGTTTTTTTGCCACTCTGTAATCCCACGATACAGTTTGTTTTGTTACCCACTTTGAGACTGAGGTTTTAGCATTGCTATAATCCCACAATGCATTTTGTTATGTTACCCCCGTGACATAGGGTTTTTAGCCCTGCTGTAATCCCACAAGACAGTTTTGTTACCCCCATAAAACTGAGGTTTAGGTCCTCTGGTAATCCCTCATTGCACCTTGTTATGTAACATCCTGTCAGACTGAAGTTTTATCCATGCTGCACCCCCACAATACAGTTTGTTATGTTGCCTCCTGTGAGACTGAGGTTTGAGCCCTGCTGTAATCCCTGAATACAGTATGTTATATTGCCTCCTGTGAGACTGAGGTTTTAGCTCTGCAGTAATCTCTGAATACAGTATGTTATTTTACACTCTGTATGACTGAGGTTTTGGCCATGCTGTAATCTCATAATTCAGATTGTCATGTTATCCCACTGAGATTGAGGTTTTAGCCCTGCTGTAATCCCACAATGCAACTTGATATGTTACCCCCTGTGAGACTGAGATTATAGCCTTGCTGTTATCCCACTATGCATCTTGTTATGTTACTGCACAGGCGACTGTATTTTTAGCCCTGCTGTAATGTCACAATGCAGCTTGTTATCCTACCCCCTCTGAGACTGAGGTTTTAGTTTTACTGTAATCCGACAGTTCAGTTTGTTATGTTTTGACCTGTGAGACTGAGGTTTTATCCCTGCTGTATTCCCACTATACAGTTTGTTTAATCACCCCCTCTGAGACTGAGGTTTTAGGCCTGCTGTAGTCCCACAGTGCATCTTGTTATGTTATCTGATGTGAGACTGAGATTTAAGACATGCAGTAATCTCTCAATGCAGTTTGTTATGTTACGCCTGTGACACTGAGGTTTTAGCCCTGCTGTAATCCCACAATGCAATTTATTATGTTATTTCCTATGAGACTGAGGTTTTAGCCCTGCTGTAATCCCACAATGCAAATTTATTATGTTATTTCCTGTGAGACTGAGGTTTTAGCACTGCTGTAATCCTACAATTCATCTTGATATGTTACCACCAGTGAGGCTGAGGTTTCAGCCCTGCTGTAATCTCACAATGCAGTTTGTTATTCTACCCCCTGTGAGACTAAAGTTTTTGTCCTGCTGTTATCCCACAATTCAGTTTCTTATGTCACTTGCTGTGAGATTTGAGGTTTTAGCCCTGCTCTAATCCCACAATTCAGTTTGTTATGTTGCCTCCTGTGAGGTTGAGGTTTTAGTCCTGTTCTAATCCCTTGATACAATATGTTATGTTAAAATAAATAACAAAAACAGCTCCTCCGAAAAATAGGCGCTCGAGTTACGACTGAAGTCAAAAACGAAAAACAAAACTCAGCACTCTGTAATTGGCGTTCACAGCAGGCATATTTTATTAACAAAATACTACGCCAAGGGTCGGGATTGTTTGTTCCTTGTGGTGAGGCTTGGCGTGGTTTTTTGTAAATTAAATATGCCTGCTGTGAACGCCAATTACAGAGTGCTGAGTTTTGTTTTTCGTTTTTAATGTTATGTTACCCTCTGTGAGACTGAAGTTTTAGGCATGCTGTAATCCCACAACTCAGTTTGTTATGATATCCCACTGAGATAAAGTTTTTAGCCCTGCTGTAATCCCACAATGTGTCTTGATATGTTACCCACTGTTAGACTGAGCTTTTAGCCCTGCTGTAATCCCACAATGCATCTTTTTATGGTACCCCATGTGAGAGTGAGATTTTAGCCCTGCTGTAATCACATAAGCAGTTTGTTATACTACCCCCTGTGAGGCTGAGGTTTGTGTCCTGCTATATTCCCTCAATTCAGTTTGTTATGCTACCCGCTGTGAGACAGAGGTTTCAGCCCTGCAGTAATCCATCAGTACAGTATGTTATATTAACCCTTATGAGACTGAGGTCTTAACCCTGCTGTAATTTCAATACATCTTGTTATTTTATCCTTGTGAGATTAATCCCACTATACATTTAGAAATGTTACCCTCTGAGAGGCTGAGGCATTTAGCCCTGCTGTAATCATACAACACAGTTTGGTATGTTACCCACTGTGAGACTGAGGTTTTAGCTCTGCTGTAATCCCACAATACAGTTTGTTAAAATGCCCCCTGTGATATTGAGGTTTTAGACCTGCTGTAATCCCACAACGCATCTTGTTATGTTATGTCCTGTGAGATAGAGTTTTTAGCCCAGCTATAATCACACAAGAAAGTTTGTTATGTTACCCCCATAAGACTGAGGTTTTAGTCCTCCTGTAATCCCTCTTTGCACCTTGTTATTTTACACCCTGTGAGTCTGAAGTTTGAGCCATGCTGCAATCCCACAATACAGTTTGTTATGTTGCCTCCTGTGAGGCTAAGGTGTTTGCACTGCTGTAATCCCCCAATACAGCGGCCCGGATATTCAAACTGCGCTATTCTGAGGCACAAGCCCTTGTGCTGCTCAAAATAGTTGTGCAGGGGTGTGGCCAGGGTGATATTCAAAGGAGTTGTTCTACTGAGCAACTCCTTTGAATATCATCCCCCAGCCACAGCCACTGTGCATGGCGCAGTGGAACTTGCTCCACCGCAAGTTGTCAGAGTGGAGCATTCAACTTGCAGTGGCGCAAGTACCATTGCGTCAAGCGCAAATTTCCAATATTGAAAAGAAGACATGCAAATGGGGCCATAATTCATGCAAGGCACAGGGGGGGCCATTTGCATCTGATTATGGCCCCATTTGCATGCCATTAGCATGTAGGTGCACCTCTCCCCTAGGACTTGCGCCTGACCACCCTGCCAGGCAGCAGCCATCAGGGGACTGACGCACCCTGCAGCCCAATCGCGGGCAGAACATGAAAACAACCCCCACCCAAACATCTCCCAGTGCCCGATCGCGGGCAGAATGTATACTGACAACCCCCCCAACATCTCCCAATGCCCGATCGCATTCAGAATGTATACTGACAACCCTCCCAAACATCTCCCAATGCCCAATTGTGGGCAGAATGTATACCTACAACCCCCCATCCAAACATCTCCCAATGCCCGATCGCGGGCAAAATGTAAAAAGACCCCCGTACCTGAATAACTCCCTGGTTGTCCAGTGGACTGTAATGCCCGATCATGGCAGAATGTATAATAGCAACCCCAAACATCTCCCTGGTGTCTAGTGTCCCCCACCCCACCCACCCATGAAGCCCCACCACCACTCCCCACTGCAGCCAGCACATGGCAGCATCCCACCCGCCTGCCACCCCGCTGCCCACCGACTGACTGTCTGGTTGGGCTGCATTCCCCATTGGTGCAGAGCTAGAGCCAATGCGGCAGCCCATATCAGGCTGACAGTCCAGATATGTAAATGATGTTCATTCACAAATCTGGACTGTCATGCCGGTATGGCTGCACCCATTGGCTCTAGCTCTGCACCATCGGGCGGAGCCCCACCGACAGTCAGTTGGCGGGTGGCGGGCAGCAGGCGGTTGGGATGCTGCCACTCGCTATCTGCCGGAGGGGGAGCGGGGTGGTGGGGCTTCATGGGTGAGTGGGATGGGGGGACACGACACCAGGGAGATGTTTGGGGGGGTTGTCATTATACATTCTGCCTGTGATCTGGCATTCCTGTCCACTGGACCACCAGGGAGATATTCAGGTTGGGGGGATCATTTTACATTCTGCCCACGATCGGGCATTGGGAGATGTTTGGGTAGGGGAGGTGGTTGTCAGTATACATTCTGCCCATGATTGGGCATTGGGAGATGTTTGGGAGGGTTGTCAGTATACATTCTGCCTTGTGATCAGGCATTGGGAGATGTTTGGGTGGGGGGGTGGTTGTCAGTATACATTCTGCCCGCGATCGGGCATTGGGAGATGTTTGGGTGGGGGGGTTGTCAGTATACATTCTGCCCGCGATTGGGCATTATGGTCCACTGGACCACCAGGGATGTGAACGGAAGGGGGGCCACTTTGCTGCCCCTAATCGGGCTGGTGGGGAGGCACAAGGACTGAGTTGGGGGCCAGCCATGGGTGGCAGCTGCTGTGTTGCGCCCTGCAATACAGCAGCTCACCTGTGGGTGGCCCTCAACTTGATCCTTTTTTTTTTGGCTCAAAGTTGTGCTGGCTCAGGTTGGGGGTTGCGCCTGCACAACTCTGCACAACCCGACTGAATATCGGGCTGTGCAGTTTATGCATGGTTCCTCCCCCTCCTGTTGAGCATGCATTCATTTGCATTGCGCTGTTGCTCAACCTGTTTTCAGTGGCGCAACTGCCTCCTGCTGAGTATTGCAGAATGGCACAACCCTTTTGAATATCTGGGCCAGCGTGTTTTGTTGCCTCCTGTGAGACTGAAGTTTTAGCCCTGCTTTAATTTCTGAAAACAGTATGTTATATTACCTTCTGATAGACTGAGGTTTTAGCCCTGCTGTAATCCCATGATTCAGTTTGTCATGTTACCCTACTGAGATTGAGGTTTTATCCCTGCTTTAATCCCACAATACATCTTGATATGTTAATCCCTATGAGACTCAAGTTTTTGCCCAGCTGTAATCCCACAAGGCATCTGGTTATGTTACCCCACATGAGTCTGAGGTTTTAGCACTGCTGTAATTCTACAGTTCAGTTTCTTATGTAACCCACTGTGAGACTGAGGATTTAGCCCAGCTGTAATCCCATAGCACAGTTTCTTATGTTACACCCTGAGAGAGAGGTTTTAACCCTGCTATAACCCCACAATACAGTTTGCTAAATTACCACCTATAAAACTGAGGTTTTAGGCCTGCTGTAAACCCACAATGCATCTTTTTTTGTTACCCCATGTGAGTCTGAGGTTTTAGCCATGCTATCATCCCACAATGCAGTTTGTTATTTTGCACTGTGAGACTGAGGTTTTAGCACTGCTGTAATCCCACAATGCATCTCAATATATTACCACCAGTGAGACTGAGGTTTTTGCCCTGCTGTAATCCCACAATGCAGTTTGTTATGCTACCCCCCTCTGTGATTAAGGTTGTTGTCCTGCTGTAATCCAATAATTCAGTTTCTTATGTTACCCACTGTGAGACTGAGGTTTTAGTCCTGCTGTAATCCCACAATGCAATTTATTATGTTACCCCATGTGAGACTGAGGTTTTAGACCATGCTGTGATCCCAAAATGCAGTTTGCTATGTTACCCTCTTAGAGACTAAGGTTTTAGCACTGCTGTAATTCCTCAATACACTTTGTTTTGTTTCCCACTGTGAGACTGAGGTTTTAGACATGCTGTAATCCCACAATACAGTTTGTTATGTTACCCCTGTGAGACTGAGGTTCTAGCCCTGCTATAATCCCACAGTACAGTTTGTTATGTTACCTGCTGTGAGACTGAGGATTTAGGCCTGCTGTAGTCCCACAATAAATCTGGTTATGTTACCCATTTGAGACTTAGGTTTTTTCCCTGCTGTAATCCCACTATACATTTTGCAGTTTTACCCCCTGAAAGACTGAGGGTTTTAGCCCTGCTGTAATCCCAAGACACAGTTTGTTATGTTACACACTGTGAGACTGAGGTTTTATCAGTGCTGTAATACTACAATACACTTTCTTATGCTATCCCCTGTGATATTGAGGTATTAGACTTGCTGTAATCCCACATTGCATCTTGTTATGTTACCCCCTGTAAAACAGAGTTTTTAGCCCTGCTGTAATCCCTCAATACAGTATGGCATGTTGCCTCCTGTGAGACTGAGGTTTTAGCCCTGCTGTAATCATTCGATACAGTATGTTATGTTACCCCCTGTTTGACTGAGGTTTTAGCCATGCTGTAATCCCATAATTCAGTTTGCTATGTTACCCCACTGAGTTTGAGGTTTTAGCCCTGCTGTAATCCCTCAATGCATCTTGTTATGTTACACCTCCTGAAACTGAGGTTTTAGCCCTGCTGTGATCCTACAGTTCAGTTTGTTACATTTCCTGCTGTGAGACTGAGGTTTCAACCCTACTGTAATCCCACAGTACAGTTTATGTTACCACCTGTGAGACTGAGGTTTTAGACCTTGGTGTAATCCCTCAGTACAGTATGTTATCCTACCCCTTGTGAGACTGAGGTTTTAGAACGGTTTGAATTAGAATACATCTTATTTCACCCCTGTGAGACTGAGGTTTTTGCTCTGCTGTCATCCCACTATTCAGTTTGTTATGCTTCCCCCTGTGATAATGAGGTTTTACACCTGCTGTAATCCCACAATGCATTTTATGTTACCCACTGTGAGATTGAGTTTTTAGCTCTGCTGTAATCCCACAAGACAGTTTGTTATGTTACCCCCATAAGACTGAGGTTTTAGTCCTCCTGAAATCCTTCATTGCACCTTGTTATGTTACACCCCATGAGACTAAAGTTTTATGCTGCAATCCCAGAATACAGTATGTTATTTTGCCTCCTGTGAGAATGAGGTTTTAGCCCTGCTGTTATCCCTCAATAGAGTACATTATGTTACCCTCTGTGAGACTGAGGATTTAGCCATGCTGTATTCCCATGATACAGTTTGTCATGTTACCCCACTGAGATTGAGGTTTTAGCCCAGCTGTAATCCCACAGTACAGTTTCTTATGTTACCCCATGTGAGACTGAGGGTTTATCCCTGATGTAATCCCACAATACAGTTTGTTAAATTACCCACTGTGAGAATGAGGTTTTAGGCCTTCTGTAATCTGACAATGCATCTTTTTATGTTACCCTGTGTGAGACTGAGGTTTTAGCACTGCTGTAATCCATTAATACACTTAGTTATGTTACACCCTGTGAGACTCAGGTTTTAGCCCTGCTGTAATCCCTCCATTCAGTTTGTAATGTTATCCCCATAGAGACTGAGGTTCTAGCCCTGCTATAATCCCACAATACAGTTTGTTATGTTACCTGTTGTGAGACTGAGGATTTAGGCCTGCTGTAGTCCAACAATACATCTTGTTATCTTACCCCTGTGAGACTCAGGTTTTTGCCCTGCTGTAATACCACTATTCATTTTGATATTTTACCGCCTGAGAGACTGAGGGTTTTAGCCCTGCTGTAATCCCAACACACAGTTTGTTAAATTACCCCCTGTGAGACTGAGGTTTTAGCCCTGCTGTAATCCAAAAAGGCATCTCGTTTTGTAACCCCGCTTGAGAATGAGGTTTTAGTCCTGCTGTAATCCTACAGTTCAGTTTGTTATGTTACCCGCTGTGAGACTGAGGTTTTAACCCAGCTGTAATCCCACAGTACAGTTTCTTATGTTACCCCCTGTGAAACTGAGGGTTTATCACGGCTGCAATCCCACCATTCCATTTGTAATATTACCCACTTTGAGACTGTGGTTTTAGCCCCGCTATAATCCCACAATACAGTTTGTTACGTTACCCCTGTGAGACTCAGGTTTTTGCACTGCTGTAATCCCACTATACATTTTGTTAATTTACCGCCTGAGAGACTGAGGATTTTAGCCCTGCTGTAATTGCAGAGTAGAGTTTGCTATGTTACCCACTGTGAGACTGAGGCTTCAGCCATGATGTAATCCCACAATACAGTTTGTTATGCTTCCCCCTGTGATATTGAAGTTTTAGACCTGCTGTAATCTTACAAGACAGTTTGTTATGTTAACGCCTATGAGATAGAGTTTTTAGCACTGCTGTTATCTTACAAGACAGTTTGTTATTTTACCCCCCATAAAATTGAGGTTTTAGTCCTCCTGTAATCCCTTACTGCACCTTGTTATGTTTCACTCTGTGAGACTGAAATTTTAGCCCTGCTGCAATCCCAAAATACAGTTTGTTATGTTGCCTCCTGTGAGACTAAGGTTTTAGCCACGCTGTAATCTCAAAATACAGTATGTTATGCTGCCTCTTGTGAGACTGAGATTTTAGCCCTGCAGGAAACCCTCAATACAGTATATGTTACCCCCTGTAAAACTGAGATTTTAGCCATGCTGTAATCCCATAATTCAGTTTGTTATGGTACCCCACTGAGTATGAAGTTTTAGCCCTGCTGTAATCCCTTAATGCAACTTGATATGTTACCCCCTGTGAGACTGAGGTTTTAGCCCTGATGTAATCCCACAATGCATCTTGTTATGTTACACTGCATGAGACTGAGGTTTAAGCCCTGCTGTAATCTCACAATGCATCTTGATATGTTACCAACTGTGACACTGAGGTTTTATCCCTGCTGTAATCCCACAATACAGTTTGCAATGTTACCCCCATGAGACTGAGGTTTTAGCCCTGCTGTAATCCCACAATGCATTGTGTTATGTAACACTGCATGATACTGAGGTTTAAGCCCTGCTGTAATCCCACAATGCATCTTGATATGTTACCCCCTGTGAGACTGAGGTTTTAGCCCTGCTGTAATCCCACAATACAGTTTGGATTGTTTCCCCCTGCGAGACTGAGGTTCTAGCCCTGCTCTAGTCCAACAATACAGTTTGTTTTGTTATCACTTCTGAGGCTGGGGTTTTAGCCCCACAGTTATCCCACAATACTATTTGTTTGGTTACCCCCTTTGAGACTGAAGTTCTAGCCTTGCTATAATCCAGTGATACAGTTTGTTGTGTTACCACCTGTGAGAGTGAGATTTTAGCCCTGCTGTAATTCCACAATGCATCTTATAATCTTACGCCACAGGGACTGAGGTTTTAGCCCTGCTGTACTCCCACAATGCATTTTGTTATTTTACCCGATGTGTGACTGAGGGTTTTAGCCCTGCTGAAATCCCTCGACGACATGGTTTTTTATGTTACCCACAGTGAGACTAAGGTTTTCGGTCTGCAGTAATTTCACAATACAGTTTGTTATGGTACCCCCTGTGATATTGAGGTTTCAGCCCTGCTGTAACCCCACAGTACAGCTTGTTATGTTACCCCCGTGAGCCTGATGTTTTAGTCCTGCTGTAATCACAGAGTAGAGTTTGTTATGTTACCCTATGTGAGACTGAGGTTTTAGTGCTGTTTTAATCCTTCAATACAGTTTGTTATGATATCCCTGAGAGACTGAGGTTTTAACCCTGCTGTAGTCAGAAAATACAGTTTGTAAAGTCACCCACTGTGAGATTCAGGTTTTAGCCCTGCTGTAATCCCACAGTACTGCTGTTAAATTACCCCCTGGGAGACTGAGGTTTTAGCCTTGCTGTAATCCCACAATACAGTTTGTTATGTTAATCCCTGTGAGACTGAGGTTTTAGTCCTGCTGTAATCTGACAAAACTGATTGTTATGCTGCTTCAAGTGAGACTGAGGTTTTAGCCATGCTCTAATCCCACAATGCAGTCTGTTAAATTACCCCGTGTGAGACTGAGATTTTAGAACTGCTGTAATCCCATAATACTGTTTGTTATGTTACCCCCTGTGAGACTGATGTTTAAGCTTTGATGTTATCACATAATACAATTTGCTATGTTACTCCCTGCGAGACTGAGGTTTTAGCCCTGCTGTTATCACAAAATACAGTTTGTTATGTTACCCCATGTGAGACTGAGGTTTTAGGCCTGCTGTAATCCCACAATGCATCTTATTTTACCCCCTTTGAGAACAAGGTTATTGTCCTGCTGTAATCCCACAAGACAGTTTGTCATGTTATCCCCTGTGAGATTAAGGTTTTAGTCCTGCTGTGATCCCACAATGCATCTTGTTATGCTACACCATGTGAGGCTGAGGTTTTAGCCATGTAGTAATCCTACAATGCAGTTTGTTATGTTGCCTCCTGTGAGACTGAGGTCTTAGCCCTGCTGTAATCCCTCAATACAGTTTGTTCTCCTACACCCTGTGGTACTGATGTTTTAACCCTGCAGTAATCCCTTAGTACAGTTTGTTATGTTACCCCCTTTGTGGGACTAAGGTTTTAGCCCTGCTGTAATCCCACTGTACAGTTTGTTTTATTACCCCTCATGAGACAGAAGTTTTAGCACTGTTGTAAAACTACAATACAGTTTTTGTAACTCCTGGTATGACTGAGGTTTTAGCCCTGCTGTAATCCCACAATGCAGTTTGTTAAATTAGCCCTTGTGAGACTGAGGTTTTTGTACTGCTGTAATCCCAGAATACAGTTTGTTATGCTGCCTCATGTGAGACCGAGGTTTTAGCCCCACTGTAATCCCACAATGCAGTCTGTTATGTTACACCCTGCAAGACTGAGGTTTTAGCCCTGCTGTTATTCCACAATACTGTTTATGTTACTCCCTGTGAGAGTGAGGTTTTAGAACTGCTGTGATTCCATATTACAGTTTTTTTATGTTACCCCCTGTGAGATTGATGTTTTAGCCTTGCTGTAATCACACAATACAATTTGCTAGGTTACTACCTGTGAGACTGAGGTTTTAACCCTGCTGTAATCACATTATACAGTTTATTATGTTGCAGCATTTGAGACTGAGGTTTTAGCGCCTTATGAAATCCCACAATGCATCTTATTTTACCTCCTTTGAGACCAAGGTTTCAGCCCTACTGTAATCCCACAGGACAATTTGTTATGTTATCTCTTGTTAGATTGAGGTTTTAGTCCTGCTGTAATCCCACAATACATCTTGATATGTTACCCCCTGTGAGACTGAGGTTTTATTCCTGCTGTAATCCCACAATACATTTTGCATTGTTACCCCCTGTGAGACTGAGATTTAAGCCCTGCTGTAATCCCACAATGCTTCTTGATATGTTACCCCTTGTTTGACTGAGATTTTATCCCTGCTGTAATCCCACAATACAATTTGCATTACTTCCTCTGAGACTGAGGTTTTAGCCCTGCTGTTATCCCAGAATGCATCTTGTTATGTAACAATCTGTGAGACTGAGGTTTTTGCCCTGCTGTAATTCCACAACGCAGTTTGTTATGTTAACCATGTGAGACTGAGATTTTAGCCTTACTGTAATCGCACAATACAGTTTATGTTACCCCCTGTGAGTCTGAGGTTTTAGCCCTGCTGCAATCCCACAATGCAGTTAGTTATGTTACCCCCCGGTGAGACTGATGTTTTATTCCTACTGTAATCCCACAAAACAGTTTGCAATGTTACCACCAATGAGACTGAGGTTTTAGCCCTGCTGTAATCCCACAATGCAACGTGTTATGTTACACTGCATGATACTGAGGTTTAAGCCCTGCTGTAATCCCACAATGCATCTTGATATGTTACCCACTGTGAGACTGAGGTTTTATCCCTGCTGTAATCCCACAATACAGTTTGGATTGTTACCCCCAGTGAGACTGAGGTTTTAGCCCTGGTGTAATTCCCACAATACAGTTTGATATGTTTCCCCGGTGAGACTGAGGTTTTAGCCCTGCTCTAGTCCAACAGTACAGTTTGTTTTGTTATCACCTCTGAGGCTGGGGTTTTAGCCCTGCAGTTATCCCACAATACAGTTTGTTTGGTTACCCCCTTTGAGACTGAAATTCTAGCCTTGCTATAATCCAACAATACAGTTTGCTGTGTTACCACCTGTGAGACTGAAATATTTGCCCTGCTGTAATTCCACAATGCATTTTATAATCTTACACCAGAGAGACTGAGTTTTAGCCCTGCTGAACTCCCACAATGCATTTTGTTATTTTACCCAATGTGCGACTGAGGGGCTTAGCCCTGTTGAAATCCCACGACATGGTTTGTTATGTTACCCCATGTGAGACTGAGGTTTTAGGCCTGCTGTAATCCCACAAAGCATCTTATATTACCCCCTTTGAGAGCGAGGTTATTGTCCTGCTGTAATCCCACAAAACACTTTGTTATGTTATCCTCTGAGAGATTAAAGTTTTAGTCCTGCTGTGATCCCACAATGCATCTTGTTATGCTGCGCCATGTGAGACTCAGGTTTTAGCCATGCAGTAATCCCACAATGCAGTTTGTTATGTTGCCTCCTGTGAGACTGAGGTTTTAGCCCTGCTGTAATCCCTCAATACTGTTTGTTCTGCTACACCCTGTGATATTAAGGTTTTAACCCTGCAGTAATCCCTTAGTACAGTTTATTATGTTACCCCCTTTGTGGGACTGAGGTTTTAGCCCTGCTGTAATCCCACAGTACAGTTTGTTATATTACCCCTCGTGAGACAAAAGTTTTAGCACTGTTTTAAAACTTCAGTACAGTTTTTGTTACTCTTGGTAAGATTAAGATTTTAGAACTGCTGCAATCCCACAATGCAGTTTGTTAAATTATTCTCTGTGAGTATGAGGTTTTACTACTTCTGTAATCCCAGAATACAGTTTGTTATGTTGCCTCATGTGAGACTGATGTTTTAGCCTTGCTGTAATCCCACAATACAATTTGTAAGGTTATTCCCTGTGAGACAGAGGGTTTTAACCATACTGTAATCCCATAATACAGTCTGTTATGTTACAGCGTTTAAGACAGAGGTTTTCACCATGCTGTAATCCCACAATACATCTTATGTTACCCCCTTTGAGACTGAGGTTTTAGCCCTGCTGTTATCCCACAATGCATCTTGTTATGTAACAATCTGTGAGACTGAGGTTTTAGCCCTGCTGTAATTCCACAATGGAGTTTGTTATGTTAACCATGTGAGACTGAGATTTTAGCCTTACTGTAATCGCACCATGCAACGTGTTATGTTACACTGCATGATACTGAGGTTTAAGCCCTGCTGTAATCCCACAATGCATCTTGATATGTTACCCATTGTGAGACCGAGGTTTTAGCCCTGCTGTAATTCCCACAATACAGTTTGATATGTTTCCCTGGTGAGACTGAGGTTTTAGCCCTGCTCTAGTCCAACAGTACAGTTTGTTTTGTTATCGCCTCTGAGGCTAGGGTTTTAGCCCTGCAGTTATCCCACAATACAATTTGTTTGGTTACCCCCTTTGAGACTGAAATTCTAGCCTTGCTATAATCCAACAATACAGTTTGTTGTGTTACCACCTGTGAGACTGAAATTTTTGCCCTGCTGTAATTCCACAATGCATCTTATAATCTTACACCAGAGAGATAGAGTTTTAGCCCTGCTGTACTCCCACAATGCATTTTGTTATTTTACCCAATGTGCGACTGAGGGGCTTAGCCCTGCTGAAATCCCGCGACATGGTTTGTTATGTTACCCCATGTGAGACTGAGGTTTTAGGCCTGCTGTAATCCCACAAAGCATCTTATATTACCCCCTTTGAGAGTGAGGTTATTGTCCTGCTGTAATCCCACAAGACGGTTTGTTATGTTATCCCCTATGAGATTAAAGTTTTAGTCCTGCTGTGATCCCACAATGCATCTTGTTATGCTGCACCATGTGAGACTCAGGTTTTAGCCATGCAGTAATCCCACAATGCAGTTTGTTATGTTGCCTCCTGTGAGACTGAGGTTTTAGCCCTGCTGTAATCCCTCAATACTGTTTGTTCTGCTACACCCTGTGATATTAAGGTTTTAACTCTGCAGTAATCCCTTAGTATGGTTTGTTATATTACCCCCTTTGTGAGACTGAGGTTTTAGCCCTGCTGTTATCCCACAGTACAGTTTGTTATATTACCCCTCATGAGACAAAAGTTTTAGCACTGTTTTAAAACTTCAGTACAGTTTTTGTTACTCTTGGTAAGATTAAGATTTTAGAACTGCTGCAATCCCACAGTGCAGTTTGTTAAATTGTCCCCTGTGAGTATGAGGTTTTACTACTTCTGTAATCCCAGAATACAGTTTGTTATTTTGCCTCATGTGAGACTGATGTTTTAGCCTTGCTGTAATCCCACAATACAATTTGCTAGGTTATTCCCTGTGAGACAGAGGTTTTAACCCTACTGTAATCCCATAATACAGTTTGTTATGTTACAGCATTTAAGACAGAGGTTTTAGCCCTGCTGTAATCCCACAATACATCTTACATTACCCCCTTTGAGACTGAGGTTTTAGCCATGCTGTAATCCCAAAATTCATCCTGTTATGTTATCCCCTGTGAGTCTGAGGTTTTAGCCCTGCTGTAATCCCACAATACAGTTTGTTATCTGTCCCTCCCAGTGAGACTGATGTTTTATCCTGGCTGTAATACCACAAAACAGTTGCAATGTTAGCCCCTGTGAGACTGAGGTTTTAGCCCTGCTGTAATCCTGCAATACAGTTTGTTATGTTACCCCTGGTGAGACTGAGGTTTTAGCCCTGCTCTAGTCTAGCAATATAGTTTGTTATGTTACCGCTTCTGAGACTGGGGTTTTAGCCCTGCTGTTATCCCACAATAGAGTTTGTTTGGTTACCCCCTTTGAGACTGAAATTCTAGCCTTGCTATAATTCTACAATACAGTTTGTTGTGTTACACCCTGCAAGACTGAGATTTTAGCCTTGCTGTAATTCCACAATGCATCTTATAGTGTTATCCCAGTGAGACTGAGGTTTTAGCACTGTTGTACTCCCCAATACATTTTGTTATTTTACCCAAAGTGTGACTGAACGTTTTAGCACTGCTGAAATCTAGCTACATAGTTTGTTATGTTACCCACAGTGAGACTGAGGATTCGCTCTGCAGTAATTCCACACTACAGTTTGTTATGGTACACCCTGTGATATTGAGGTTTCAGACCTGCTGTAACACCTCAGAACAGTTTATGTTACCCCCCATGAGACTGATGTTTTAGCCCTGCTGTAATCACAAGTACAGTTTGTTATGTTACCCCCTGTGAGACTGAGGTTTTACCGCTGTTTTAATCCAATAATACAGTTACTTATGATACCTCTGAGAGACTAAGGTTTTAGCCCTGCTGTAGTTCCAAAATACAGTTTGTTAAATTACCCCCTCTGAGACTGAGGTTCTAATCCTGCTGTAATCCCACAGTAGTTTGTTATATTGCCTCATGTGAGACTGAGGTTTTAGAACTGCTGTAATCCCTTAATACAGTTTGTTATGTTACCCAAATGAGACTGATATTTTAGCCTTGATGTAATCCCACAATACAGTTTGCTATGTTACTCCCTGTGAGACTGAGGTTTTAGCCCTGGTGTTATTGCAAAATACAATTTGTTATGTTACCCATTGTGAGACTGAGGTTTTAGGCCTACTGTAATCCCACAATGCATCTTATATTACCCACTTTGAGAGTGAGGTTTTAGTCCTACTGTAATCATACAAGACAGTTTGTTATGTTATCCCCTGTGAGATTGAGGTTATAGTCCTGCTGTGATCCCACAATGCATCTTGTTATGTTACACCATGTGAGAGTGAGATTTTAGACATGCAGTAATCCCATAATGCAGTTTGTTATGTTGCCTCCTTTGAGACTGAGATTTTAGCCCTGCTGTAATCCCTCAATACAATTTGTTCTGTTACACCCTGTGATATTGAGGATTTAGCCCAGCAGTAATCCTTCAGAACAGTTTACGTTACCCCCTTCGTGGGACTGAGTTTTTAGCCCGGATGTAATCCCACAGTACAGTTTGTTGTTTTATCCCTCATGAGACAGAAGTTTTAGCACTGTTGTAAAACTTCAGTGCAGTTTTTGTTACTCCTGGTAAGGTTGTGGTTTTAGCCATGCTGTAATCCTACAATGCAGTTTATTAAATTACCCCCTGTGAGACTGAGGTTTTATTTATTTTATTGAAATCTAGGATTACAAATACCTTTGAGCAGGAACTACTCATTTACAAAGGTTCCACGTCGAAGGAATGGGGGGTATACATACGTACAAAGGTCAATATAATAATACATAGTTACGCAATAACAAGAAGTATGAGACTGAGGCTTAGGAAATTCCAGTAATTCAAAATGTGCCAAATGTTAGGTAGCATGACATAACCAGCCAAGGGCAATCTTGGAAATAAGCACTGCAGGTGAGGGAAGGGGGTATGCAGGCAGGAAGGCCATTGTCAGAGGGTAGAGGGTGAAGGTAAGAGCTCTAAAGGGGAGGGAGAGAGAGAGAGGAGGGATAAAAGTCAGGAAATGCCCCGGGGGAGGAAAGGGAGAGGGGGCAAGGGGGTAGGCAGGTAGATGGAGGCAAGGTGGGGAGAGAGAGCTTTCAAGACTGAAGTGGAGGGCAGTGAACGGTGGGCCCCCGATTAGGCGAGGCAGTCACAATGACTAGTTGAAATTAGATGAAGTCAGAGTTGTCTCTTAAAAAGACCAAGAGCAGCAGCAGTAAGAGTTTCTTTGTTGAGAGTATTGTACCACTGTGGTGCTCTGTGGGCAAAGGTCCTCTGGCCCATGGTAGTCCGGCATCGGGGGACAAGGATGGTTAGTTGTTGTGAACTTCTAGTTCTTTAGGTGCTGTGGTGGTCAATAAGTAGCTTTTCAATGCCCGGGGGCATGACTCCAAGGTGGACTTTTTTGGCTAAGATGCAGGTTTGATACTGTATCCGGCTGATGAGATGTAGACATCCTGCCCGAGTGTACAGGTCACAAGTGTGTGTAAGTCGATCAGCCCCAGTTAGCAGCCTGCATGCTTTGTTGAGTGCAACTGTAATTCTGAGGAGGGCAGAGGCGGAGGCAGAGCCATAAATTGCTAGCCCGTAATCGATGATGGAGGTGACAGAGCTATTGATAGCCAACCAGAGAGTGTCAGGAGTCATGCAGTGTTTGTGCCTGTAGAGCAGGCCTATACGGATGTTGGTGGCTTTGGTGACAGAATCTATGTGCCGATGGTAGGACAGTGAGCTATCCAATGTGACACCTAGGTATTTAAAATCAGGAACGTGTTCAAGTAAGGTCCCTGTTTGGTTTAGTATGGTGAGGTCACGGGATTTGTACTTGCTCCTGGCATTGTAGAAGGTCATAACCTTTGTTTTGCTGTAGTTCATGACCAGTTTGTGTGACTTGAACCATTCTTCAATGCGCATGAATTCAAGCTGTAATTGTTTCTCGAGGAGCTCTGCATTTTGGTGGTTGGCGAACATGACTGCATCATCGGTGTAGAGCAGTAATTTCTGGTGACAGACACTGGGAAGGTCATTGAGGAAGAGGCTGGAGAGTAGTGGCCCCAGGATGGACTCCTGTGGGACCCCTGAAAGGACTGGCTTTTCTTCTGAGGTAACACCAGCAATCCTAACCCGCTGGATCCTCTCCCCAAGGTAGCTTGAAAACCAGAGCAGTGCTTCATTGGAGAGCCCAATGTTTGAAAATTGCTTGAGTAGTAGTGGGTGGTTCACAGTATCAAAGGCTTTTAGAACTGCTGTAATCCCAGAATACAGTTTGTTATGTTGCTTCATGTGAGACTGATGTTTTAGCCCTGCTGTTATTCCACAATGCAGTTTGTTATGTTACTCCCTCAGAGACTGAGGTTTTCGAACTGCTGTAATCCCATAATACAGTTTGTTATGTTAACCTCTGTGAGACTGATGTTTTAACCTTGCTGTAGTCCATCAATACAATTTGCTAGGTTACTCCCTGTGAGACTGAGGTTTTAACCCTGCTGTAATCCCATTATACAGTTTTTATGTTACAGCATTTGAGACTGAGGTTTAAACCCTGCTGTAATCCCATTATACAGTTTTTATGTTACAGTGTTTGAGACTGATGTTTTAGTACAGCTGTAATCCCACAATCCATTTTATATTACCCCCTTTGAGACCAAGGTCTTAGCCCTACTGTAATCCCACAGGACAGTTTGTTATGTTATCTCCTGTTAGATTGGGGTTTAGTCATGCTGTAATCCCACAATGCATCTTGTTAAATTACAATCTGTGAGATTGAGGTTTTAGTCCTGCTGTAATCCCACAAACAAGTTTGTTATGTTAATTGTATGAGACTGACGTTTTAGCCCTGCTGTAATTACACAATGCATCTTGTTATGTTAGCCTCCGTGAGAAAGAGGATTTAGCCCTGCTGTAATCCCACAATGCATCCTGATATGTTATCCCCTGAGAATCTGGGAATTTAGCCCTGCTGTAATTGCACAATACAGTTTGTTATCTTACCCCCATTGAGACTGATGTTTTAGCCCTGCTGTAATCCCACAATGCATCTTGTTATGTTACCCCTTGTGAGACTGAGGTTCTAGCCTTATTGTAATCACACAATATAGTTTGTGATGTTACCCCTGTGAGACTGAGATTTTAGCCCTGCTGTAATCCCACAATTCATCCTGATATGTTATCCCATGTGAGACTGAGGTTTTAGCCCTGCTGTAATCCCACAGTACAGTTTGTTATGTTACCCCCGGTGAGACTGATGTTTTAGCCCTGTTGTAATCCAACAATGCATCATGTTATGTTACCCCTTGTGAGACTGAGGTTTTAGCCCTGCTGTAATCCCACAATATACTTTGTTATGTTACCACCTGTGAGACTGAGTTTTTAGTCCTGCTGTAATCCCTCAATACAGAATGTTATTTTACATCTTGTGAGACTGAGGTTTTAGTCCTGCTGCAATTACAATACATCTTGTTATTTTACGCCTGTGAGACTGAGGTTTTAGCCCTGCTGCAAACCCACTATACATTTTGTTATTTCACTCCCTGAGAGGCTGATGGTTTTAGCCATATTGTAATCCCACAACACAGTTTGTTTTGTTACCCTCTGTGAGACTGAGGTTTTAGCACTGACGTCATCCCACTCTACAGTTTGTTACGCTACCCCCTGTGATATTGAGGTTTTTGCCCTGCTGTAATCCCAAAACGCATCTTGTTATGTTACCCCCAGTGAGATAGAGTTTTTAGCTCTGCTGTAATCCCATAAGACAGTTTGTTATGTTACCCCCCGTAAAACTGAGGTTTTAGTCCTCTTTTAATCCTTCATTGCACCTTGTTATGTTACACCTTGTGAGACTAAAGTTTTAGCCATGCTGCAATCCCACAATACAGTTTGTTATGTTGTCTCCTGTGAGACTGAGGTTTTAGCTCTCCTGTAATCCCTCAATACAGTATGTTATTTTACCCTCTGTGACACTGTGGTTTTAGCCCTGCTGTAATCCCACAATTCATCCTGATATGTTATCCCCTGTGAGTCTGAGGTTTTAGCCCTGCTGTAATCTTACAATACAGTTATGTTACCCCCGGTGAGACTGATGTTTTATTCCTACTGTAATCCCACAATACAGTTTGCAATGTTACCACCTATGAGACTGAGGTTTTAGCCCTGGTGTAATCCCAGAATGCATCTTGTTTTGTTACCCACTGTGAGACTGAGGTTTTAGCCCTGCTGTAATCCCACAATACAGTTTGGATTGTTACCCCCGGTGAGACTGAGGTTTTAGCCCTGCTCTAGTCCAATACAGTTTGTTTTGTTATCGTCTCTGAGGCTGGGGTTTAAGCCCCTGCAGTTATCCCACAATACAATTTGTTTGGTTACCCCCTTTGAGACTGAAGTTCTAGCCTTGCTATAATCCTACGATACAGTTTATTGTGTTACCACCTGTGAGACTGAGATTTTAGCCCTGCTGTAATTCCACAAAGCATCTTATAATCTTACGCTGGAGAGACTGAGGTTTTAGCCCTGCTTTACTCCCACACATTTTATGTTACCCCCTGTGAGACCAAGGTCTTAGCCCTACTGTAATCCCACAGGACAGTTTGTTATGTTATCTCCTGTTAGATTGGGGTTTTCGTCCTGCTGTAATCCCACAATTCATCTTGTTATGTTACAATCTGTGAGACTGAGGTTTTAGTCCTGCTGTAATTCCACAAAAGAGATTGCTATGTTAACCATATGAGACTGAGGTTTTAGCCCTGCTGTAATTCCACAATGCATCTTGTTATGTTAGCCTCCGTGAGAAAGAGGATTTAGCCCTGCTGTAATCCCACAATGCCTCCTGATATGTTATCCCCTGAGAGTCTGGGAATTTAGCCCTGCTGTAATCGCACAATACAGTTTGTTATGTCACCCCCATTGAGACTGATGTTTTAGCCCTGCTGTAATTCCACAATGCATCTTGTTATGTTACCCCTTGTGAGACTGAGGTTTTAGCCTTACTGTAATCGCACAATAAAGTTTGTTATGTTACCCATTGTGAGACTGATGTTTTAGCCCGGCTGTAATCCCACACTTCATCCTGATATGTTATCCCATGTGAGTCTAAGGTTTTAGCCCTGATGTAATCCCACAGTACAGTTTGTTAGGTTACCCTCGGTGAGACTGAGGTTTCAACCTTGCTGTAATCCCACAATGTACTTTGTCATGTTACCACCTGTGAGACTGAGGTTTTAGTCCTGCTGTAATCACTCAGTACAGTATGTTATTTTACATCTTGTGAGACTGAGGTTTTAGCCCTGCTGTAATTACAATACATCTTGTTATTTTACACCTGTGAGACAGGTTTTTGCCCTGCTGCAATCCCACTATACATTTTGTTATTTTACTCCCTGAGAGGCTGATGGTTTTAGCCGTACTGTAATCCCACAACACAGTTTGTTACATTACCCACTGTGAGACTGAGGTTTTAGCACTGACGTCATCCCATTCTACAGTTTGTTAAGCTACCTCCTGTGATATTGAGGTTTTAGCTCAACTGTAATCCCATAAGACAGTTTGTTATGTTACTTCCGTAAGATTGAGGTTTTAGTCCTCTTTTAATCCTTCATTGCACATTGTTATGTTACACCTTGTGAGACTAAAGTTTTAGCCATGCTGCAATCCCACAATACAGTTTGTTATGTTGCCTCCTGTGAGACTGAGGTTGTAGCTCTGCTGTAATCCCTCAATACAGTATGTTATTTTACCCTCTGTGAGACTGAGGATTTAGCCATGCAATAATCCCATGATTCGGTTTGTCGTGACACCCCACTGAGATTGAGGTTTTAGCCTTGCTGTAATCTCACAATGCATCTTGATATGTTACCCCCTGTGAGACTGAGGTTTTAGCACTGCTGTAATCCAATAAGGCATCTTATTATGTTACACCCCTTTGAGACTGAGGTTTTAGCCCTGCAGTAATCCTACAGTTCAGTTTGTTGTTACCCACTGTGAGACTGAGGTTTTAGCCCAGTTGTAATCCCACAGTACAGTTTCCTATGTTACCCCCTGTGAGACTGAGGGTTTAGTCCTGCTGTAATCCCACAATGCAACTTGTTATGTTACAATCTGTGAGACAGAGCTTTTAGCCCTGCTGTAATCCCACTATACAGTTTGTTATGCTAACTGTGTGAGACTGAGGTTTTAGCCCTGCTGTAATTCCACTATGCATCTTGTTATGTTACCCTCCATGAGAAAGAGGATTTAGCCCTGCTGTAATCCCACAATGCATCCTGATATGTTATCCCTTGTGAGAATGGGGATTTTGCCCTGCTGTAATCGCACAATACAGTTTGTTATGTTACCCCCGGTGAGACTGATGTTTTAGCCCTGCTGTAATCCCACAATGCATCTTGTTATGTTACCCCTTGTGATACTGAGGTTTTAGCATTATTGTAATCGCACAATATAGTTTGTTATTTTACCCCCTGTGAGACTGAGGTTTTAGCCCTGCTGTAATTACAATTCATCATGTTATTTTACGCTTGTGAGCCTGAGGTTTTTGCCCTGCTGCAATCCGACTATACATTTTGTTATTTTACTCCCTGAGAGGCTGATGGTTTTAGCCATATTGTAATCCCAAAACACAGTTTGTTATGTTACCTACTGTGAGACTGAGGTTTTAGCACTGACGTCATCCCACTCTACAGTTTGTTAAGCTACTCCCTGTGATATTGAGGTTTTAGCCCTGCTGTAATCCCAAAACGCATCTTGTTATGTTACCCTCTGTGAGAATGAGGATTTAGCCCTTCTGTAATCCCACAATGCATCCTGATATGTTATCCCATGTGAGTATGGGAATTTAGCCCTGCTGTAATCGCACAATACAGTTTGTTATGTTACCCCCGGTGAGACTGATGTTTTAGCCCTGCTGTAATCCCACAATGCATCTTGTTATGTTGTCCTTTGTGATACTGAGGTTTTAGCATTACTGTAATCACACAATATAGTATGTTATGTTACCTCCTGTGAGACTGAGGTTTTAGTCTTGCTGTAATCCCACAGAACAGTTTGTTATGCTACCACCTGTGAGACTGACATTTTAGTCCTGCTGTAATCCCTCAGTACAGTATGTTATTTTATATCTTGTGAGACTGAGGTTTTACCCCTGCTGTAATTACAATACATCTTGTTATTTTACCCCTGTGAGACTGAGGTTTTTGCCCTGCTGTAATCCCATTATACATTTTGTTATTTTACTCCCTGAGAGGCTGAGGGTTTTAGCCCTGCTGTAATCCCACAACACAGTTTGTTATGTTACCCACTGTGAGACTGAGGTTTTAGCACTGATGTCATCCCACTCTACAATTTGTTATGCTACCCCCTGTGATATTGAGGTTTTAGCCCTGCTGTAATCCCAAAATGCATCATGTTATGTTACCCCTGTGTGATAGAGTTTTTAGCTCTGCTGTAATCCTACAAGACAGTTTGTTATGTTTCCCCCATAAGACTGAGGTTTTAGTCCTCTTTTAATCCTTCATTTCACTTTGTTATGTAACACCTTGTGAGACTAAAGTTTTAGCCACACTGCAATCCCACAATGCATCTTGATATGTTACCCCCTTGAGACTGAGGTTTTAGCACTGCTGTAATCCAACAAGGTATCTTGTTATGTTACCGCACGTGAGACTGAGGTTTTACCCCTGCAGTAATCCTACAGTTCAGTTTGTTATGTTACCCACTGTGAGACTGAGGTTTTAGCCCAGTTGTAATCCCACAGTACCATTTATTTTGTACCCCCTGTGAGACTGAGGGTTTATCCCTGCTGTAATCCCAAAATACAGTTTGTTTAATTACCCCCTTTGCGTCTGAGGTTTTAGGCCTTCTGTAATCCCACAATTCATCTTTTTATGTTACCTCGTGCGAAACTGAGGTTTTAGCACTGCTGTAATCCCTTAATACACTTAGTTATGTTACACCCTGTGAGACAGGTTTTTAGCCCGGCTGTAAGACCTCCATTCAGTTTGTTACATTACCCCCTTAGAGACTGAGCATCTAGCCCTGCTATAATCCCAAAATACAATTTGTTATGTTACCCACTGTGAGACTGAGGTTTTAGCACTGCTGTAATCCCATAATACAGTTTGTTATGTTACCCTCTGTGAGACTGATGTTTTTGCCTTGCTGTAATCCCACAATACAATTTGCTATCTTATTCTCTGTGAGACTGAGGTTTTAACCCTGCTGTAATCCCATTATACAGTTTGCTATGTTACTGCATTTTGAGACTGAGGTTTTAGCCCTGCTGTAATCCCACACTACAGTTTGTTATGCTACCACCTGTGAGACTGAGGTTTTAGTCCTGCTGTAATCCCTCAGTACAGTATGTTATTTTACATCTTGTGAGACCGAGGTTTTAGCCTTGCTGTAATTACAATACATCTTGTTATTTGACCCCTGTGAGATGGAGGTTTTTGCCCTGATGTAATCCCACTATACATCTTGTTATGTTACCGTACGTGAGACTGAGATTTTACCCCTGCAATAATCCTACAGTTCTGTTTGTTATGTTACCCACTGTGAGACTGAGGTTTTAGCCCAGTTGTAATCCCACAGTACTGTTTCTTTTGTACCCCCTGTGAGACTGAGGGTTTATCCCTGCTGTAATCCCACAATACAGTTTGTTAAATTACCCCCTTTGCTTCTGAAGTTTTAGGCCTTCTGTAATCCCACAATTCATCTTTTTATGTTATCTCATGTGAAACTGAGGTTTTAGCACTGCTGTAATCCCTTAATAAACTTAGTTATGTCACACCCTGTGAGATAGGTTTTTAGCCTGGCTGTAAATCCTCCATTCAGTTTGTTACATTACTCCCATAGAGACTGAGTGTCTAGCCCTGCTATAATCCCAAAATACAATTTGTTATGTTACCCACTGTGAGACTGAGGATTTAGGCCAGCTGTAGTCCGACATTGCATCTTCTTATGTTTCCCCTGTGAGACTCAAGTTTTTGCCCTGCTTTAATCCCACTATACATTTTGTTATTTTACCTCCTGAGTGACTGAGGGTTTTAGCCCTGCTGTAATCCCAAGACAAAGTTTGTTATGTTACCCCCTGTGAGACTGAGGTTTTAGCACTGCTGTTATCCAGCAATACAGTATGATATGTTACCCCTATGAGATTTAGGTTTTTGCCCTGCTGTAATCCCACTATACATTTTGTTATTTTACCCCCTGAATGACTGAGGGTTTTAGCCCTGCTGTAATCTCAAGACACAGTTTGTTATGTTTCCCACTGTGAGACTGAGGTTTTAGCAGTGCTGTAATCCCACAAAACCATTTGTTATTTTACCCCTGTTAGACTGAGGTTTTAATCCACCTGTAATCCCTCAATGCACTTTATTATGTTTCACCCAGTGAGACTGAAGTTTTTGCCATGCTGCAATCCCAAAATACAGTTTGTTATGTTGCCTCCTGTGAGACTGAGGTTTTAGCCCTGCTGCAATCACTGAATTCAGAATGTTATGTTACCTTCTGTGAGACTGAGGTTTTAGCCATGCTGTAATCCCAGGATACAGTTTGTCATGTTACCACACTGAGAATGAGGTTTTAGCCCTGCTGTAATCCTACAGTTCTGTTTGTTACATTACCCAATGTGAGACTGAGGTTTTACCCCTGCTGTTATTCCACAATGCAGTTTGTTATGTTACTCCCTCTGAAACTGAAGTTTTTGAACTGCTGTAATCCCATAATACAGTTTGTTATGTTAACCTTTGTGAGACTGATGTTTTAACCTTGCTGTAGTCCATCAATACAATTTGCTAGGTTACTCCCTGTGAGACTGAGGTTTTAACCCTGCTGTAATCCCATTATACAGTTTTTATGTTACAGTGTTTGAGACTGAGGGTTTAGCCCAGCTGTAATCCCACAATCCATTTTATATTACCCCCTTTGAGACCAAGGTCTTAGCCCTATAGTAATCCCACAGGACAGTTTGTTATGTTATCTCCTGTTAGATTGAGTTTTAGTCATGCTGTAATCCCACAATGCATCTTGTTAAATTACAATCTGTGAGACTGAGGTTTTAGTCCTGCTGTAATCCCACAAACAAGTTTGTTATGTTAACCGTATGAGACTGACGTTTTAGTCCTGCTGTAATTACACAATGCATCTTGTTATGTTAGCCTCCGTGAGAAAGAGGATTTAGCCCTGCTGCAATTCCACAATGCATCCTGATATGTTATCCCCTGAGAATCTGGGAATTTAGCCCTGCTGTAATTGCACAATACAGTTTGTTATGTTACCCCCATTGAGACTGATGTTTTAGCCCTGCTGTAATCCCACAATGCATCTTGTTATGTTACCCCTTGTGAGACTGAGGTTCTAGCCTTATTGTAATCACACAATATAGTTTGTGATGTTACCCCTGTGAGACTGAGGTTTTAGCCCTGCTGTAATCCCACAATTCATCCTGATATGTTATCCCATGTGAGACTGAGGTTTTAGCCCTGCTGTAATCCCACAGTACAGTTTGTTATGTTACCCCCGGTGAGACTGATGTTTTAGCCCTGTTGTAATCCAACAATGCATCATGTTATGTTACCCCTTGTGAGACTGAGGTTTTAGCCCTGCTGTAATCCCACAATATACTTTGTTATGTTACCACCTGTGAGACTGAGTTTTTAGTCCTGCTGTAATCCCTCAGTACAGTATGTTATTTTACATCTTGTGAGACTGAGGTTTTTGTCCTGCTGCAATTACAATACATCTTGTTATTTTACGCCTGTGAGACTGAGGTTATAGCCCTGATGTAATCCCACTATACATTTTGTTATTTTACTCCCAGAGATGCTAAGGGTTTTAGCCCTGCTGTAATCCCACAACACAGTTTGTTTTGTTACCCTCTGTGAGACTGAGGTTTTAGCACTGATGTCATCCCAAAACGCATCTTGTTATGTTACCCCCAGTGAGATAGAGTTTTTTGCTCTGCTGTAATCCCATAAGACAGTTTGTTATGTTTCCCCCATAAAACTGAGGTTTTAGTCCTCTTTTAATCCTTCATTGCACCTTGTTATGTTACACCTTGTGAGACTAAAGTTTTAGCCATGCTGCAATCCCACAATACAGTTTGTTATGTTGCCTCCTGTGAGACTGAGGTTTTAGCACTGTTGTAATCCAACAAGGCATTTTGTTATATTACCCCACGTGAGACTGAGGTTTTACCCCTGCAGTAATCCTACAGTTCAGTTTGTTATGTTACCCACTGTGAGACTGAGGTTTAATCCAGTTGTAATCCCACAGTACTGTTTCTTTTGTACCCCCTGTGAGACTGAGGGTTTATCCCTGCTGTAATCCCACAATACAGTTTGTTAAATTACCCCTTTGCTTCTGAAGTTTTAGGCCTTCTGTAATCCCACAATTCATCTTTTTATGTTACCTCATGTGAAACTGAGGTTTTAGCACTACTGTAATCCCTTAATACACTTAGTTATGTTACACCCTGTGAGACAGGTTTTTAGCCTGGCTGTAAACCCTCCATTCAGTTTGTTACATTACTCTCATAGAGACTGAGTGTCTAGCCCTGCTATAATCCCAAAATACAATTTGTTATGTTACCCACTGCAAGACTGAGGATTTAGGCCAGCTGTAGTCCCACATTACATCTTCTTATGTTTCCCCTGTGAGACTCAGGTTTTTGCCCTGCTTTAATCCCACTATACATTTTGTTATTTTACCCCCTGAGAGACTGAGGGTTTTAGCCCTGCTGTAATCTCAAGACACAGTTTGTTATGTTACCCCCTGTGAGACTGAGGTTTTAGCACTGCTGTTATCCAGCAATACAGTATGATATGTTACCCCTATGAGACTTAGGTTTTTGCCCTGCTGTAATCCCACTATATATTTTGTTATTTTACCCCCTGAGCGACTAAGGGTTTTAGCCCTGCTGTAATCTCAAGACACAGTTTGTTATGTTTCCCACTGTGAGACTGAGGTTTTAGCAGTGCTGTAATCCCACAAGACCGTTTGTTATTTTACCCCTGTTAGACTGAGGTTTTAATCCACCTGTAAACCCTCAATGCACTTTATTATGTTTCACCCAGTGAGACTGAAGTTTTTGCCATGCTGCAATCCCAAAATACAGTTTGTTATGTTGCCTCCTGTGAGACTGAGGTTTTATCCCTGCTGCAATCACTCAATTCAGAATGTTATGTTACCTTCTGTGAGACTGAGGTTTTAGCCGTGCTGTAATCCCAGGATACAGTTTGTCATGTTACCACACTGAGAATGAAGTTTTAGCCCTGCTGTAATCCTACAGTTCTGTTTGTTACGTTACCCAACGTGAGACTGAGGTTTTAGCCCAGCTGTAATCCCACAGTACAATTTCTTATGTTACCCCCTGTGAGTCTAAGGGCTTATCCTGGCTCAAATCCCACCATTCAGTTTGTAACATTACCCCCTTTGAGACTGAGGTTTCAGCCCTGCTATAATCCCACAATACAGTTTGTTATACTACCCACGGTGAGACTGGTTATTTAGGCCTACTGTACTCCCACAATACATCTTGTTATGTTACCCATGTGAGACTCAGGTTTTTCCCTGCTGTAATCCCACTATACATTTTGTGATTTTACCATCTGTGAGACTGAGGGTTTAAGCCTTGCTGTAAACCCAAAACAAAGTTTGTTTTGTTGCCACTGTGAGACTGAGGTTTTAGCCATGCTGTAATCCCACAATACGGTTCATTTTGCTCCCTCTTGTGATATTGAGGTTTTAGACCTGCTGTAAACCCACAACGCATCTTGATATGTTACCCCCTGTGAGACTGAGGTTTTATCCCTGCTGTAATCCCACAATACAGTTTGTTATATTACCCCTTGTGAGACAGAATTTTTAGCACTGTTGTAAAACTTCATTATAGTTTTTGTTACTCCTGGTAAGATTGAGGTTTTAGCACTGCTGTAATCCCACTATGTAGTATGTTAAATTACTCCCTGTGAGACTGAGGTTTTAGCACTGCTGTAATCCCAGAATACAGTTTGTTATGTTGCCTTATGTGAGACTGAGGTTTTAGAACTGCAGTAATCCCATAATACAGTTTGTTATGTTACCCTCTGTGAGACTGATGTTTTTGCCTTGCTGTAATCCCACAGTACAGTTTGCTAGGTTATTCCCTGTGAGACTGAGGTTTTAACCCTGCTGTAATCCCATTATACAGTTTGCTTTGTTACTGCATTTGAGACTGAGGTTTTAGCCCTGCTGTAATCTTCAATGCATCTTATGTTACCCTCTTTGAGGCCAAGGTTTTAGCCCTACTGTAATCCGACAGGACAGTTTGTTATGTTATCTCCTGTTAGAGTGAGATTTTAGTCTGGCTGTTATCCCAAAATGCATCTAGTTATGTTATAATCTGTGAGATTGGTGTTTTAGCCCTGCTGTAATCCCACAATAGAGTTTGTTATGCTAACCATGTGAGACTGAGGTTTAATCCCTGCTGTAATTCCCCAATGCATCTTGTTATGTTACCGTCTGTAAATCTGAGGTTTTAGCCCTGCTGTAATCCCACAATATAGTTTGTTATGTTACCCCTGGTGAGACAGATGTTTAAACCCTGCTGTAATCCCACAATGCATCTTGTTATGTTACCCCTTGTGAGACTGAGGTTTTAGCCTTACTGTAATCACACAATACAGTTTGTTATGTTACCCCCTGTGAGACTGAGGTTTTAGCCCTGCTGTAATCAAACAATTCATCCTGATATGTTATCCCTTATGAGTCTGAGGTTTTAGCCCTGCAGTAATCCTCCAATACAGTTTGTTATGTTACCCCCAGTGAAACTGATGTTTTAGCCCTGCTGCAATTCCACAATGCATCTTGCTGTGTTACCCTTTGTGAGACTGAGGTTTCAGCCCTGCTGTAATCCCACAGTATAGTTTGTTATGTTACTTACTGTGAGACTGAGGTTTTAGCCCTGCTGTAATCCCACAATATAGTTGGTTATGTTATCCCTGTGAGACTGAGGTTTTACCCTGCTATAATCCCACAATACAGTTTATTATGTTACTCTCTGTGAGATTGAGATTTTAGCCTTGCTGTATTCTCACAGTTAACTTTGTTATGTTACCCCTTCAGACTGAGTTTCTAGCCCTGCTGTAATCCCACAATGCAGTTTGTTATGTTACCCCTGTGAGACTGATGTTTTAGCCCTGCAGTAATCCCACAATACATTTTTTCCTTTTACCCCTGTAAGACTCAGGTTTTAGCCATGCTGTAATCCCACAACACAGTTTGTTATGTTACCCCCTGTGAGACTGTTGTTTTAGCACTGCGGTAATCACACAATACAGTTTTATATGTTACCCCCTCTGATATTTGTGTTTTAGCCCTACTGTAATCCCACAGTACAGTTTGTTATGTTACCCTCTGTGAGACTGTGGTTTTAGTACTGCTGTAATCCAACAATACAGTTTGTTATGATACTCCCTGTGAGACTAAGGTTTTAGTCCTGCTGTAATCCCACAATACAGTTTCTTATGTTGCCCCAGGAGAGATTGAGGTTTTAGCCCTGCTGTGATCCCACAATATATTTTGTTATGTTACCCCCTGTGAGTCTGAAATTTTAGCCAAGCTTCAATCCCAAAATACAGTTTGTTAAATTGCTTCCTGTGAGACTGAGGTTTTAGCCCTGCTGTAATCCGTCAATACAGTATGTTATTTTACCTTCTGTGAGACTGAGGATTTAGCCATGCTGTAATCCCATGATTCAATTTGTCATGTTACCCCACTGAGATTGAGGTTTTAGACTTGCTGTAATCCCACAATGCATCTTGATATGTTACCCCTGTGAGACTGAGGTTTTAGCACTGCTGTAATCCAACAAGGCATCTTGTTATGTTACCCCACATGAGACTGATGTTTTAGACCTGCAGTAATCCTACAGTTCAGTTTGTTATGTTACTCACTGTGAGACTGAGGTGTTAGCCCAGTTGTAATCCCACAGTACAGTTTCTTATGTTACCCCCTTTGAGACTGAGGGTTTATCCCTGCTGTAATCCCACAATACAGTTTGTTATATTACCCCCTTTGCGTCTGAGGTTTTAGGCCTTCTGTAATCCCACAATTCTCAGTGATCCAGTTATGGAAGCAGTATAGCACAATAGTCTAAGGCTCTGAGCTGCACATTTGGAGACATCCAGCAGACCAGACCTGGGTTTGAATCCCACAGCTTCCACTTGCATACTGGGTGACCCTGAACAAGTCACTTAACCTCCTTGTGCTCCCAGGTCGCTCCTGTAAAAAAGCTTTCAGCTTAGTGTGCTATACCTGGTTAAATAAATAGAAAAATCATCTTTTTATGATACCACATGTGAGACTGAGGTTTTAGCACTGCTGTAATCCCTTAATACACTTCATTATGTTACACCCTGTGAGACTGAGGTTTTAGCCCAGCTGTAATCCCTCCATTCAGTTTGTTACATTGCCCCTTTAGAGGCTGAGGGACTAGCCCTGCTATAATCCCAAAATACAGTTTGTTATGTTACCCGCTGTGAGACTGAGGATTTAGACCTGCTGTAGTTCAATATTACATCTTCTTATGTTACCCCTGTGGGACTCAGGTTTTTGCCCTGCTGTAATCCCACTATACATTTTGTTATTTTACACCCTGAGAGACCGAGGGTTTTAGCCCTGCTGTAATCCCAAGACACAGTTTGGTATGTTACCCCCTGTGAGACTGAGGTTTTAGCAGTGCTGTAATCCCACAAGACCATTTGTTATTTTACCCCAGTTAGACTGAGGTTTTAATCCACCTGTAATCCCTCAATGCACCTTATTATGTTTCACCCAGTGAGACTGAAGTTTTTGCTATGCTGCAATCCCAGAATATAGTTTGTTATGTTGCCTTCTGTGAGACTGAGGTTTTAGCCCTGCTGTAATTCCTCAATACAGTATGGTATATTGCCTCCTGTGAGACTGAGGTTTTAGCCCTGCTGTAATCATTCAATACAGTATGTTATGTTATTCCCTGTGAGACTGAGATTTTAGCCATGCTGTAATCCCACAATTCAGTTTGTTATGTTACTTCACTGAGTTTTTAGGTTTTAGCCCTCCTGTAATCTCTCAATGCATCTTGATATGTTACCTCCTGTGAGACTGAGGTTTTAGCCCTGCTGTAATCCTACAGTTCAGTTTGTATTTTACCACCTGTGAGACTGAGGTTTCAGCCCTTCTGTAATCCCACAGTACAGTTTGTTATGTTACCACCTGTGAGACTGAGGTTTTAGCCCTGCGGTAATCCCTCAATACAGTATGTTATATTACCCTTTGTGAGACTGAGGTTTTAGCCCTGCTGTAATCCCACTATACATTTTGTTATTTTACCCCTGAGAGGCTGAGGGTATTAGCCCTGCTGTAATCCCACAACACAGTTTATTATGTTACCCACTGTGAGACTGAGGTTTTAGCACTGCAGTAGTCCCACTATACATTTTGTTATGCTACCCACTGTTATACTGAGGTTTTATACCTGCTGTAATCCCACAACCCATCTAGTTATGTTACCAACTGTGAGATAGAGTTTTTAGCGCTGCTGTAATCCCACAAGACAGTTTGTTATGTTACCCCATAAAACTGAGGTTTTAGTCCTCCTGGAATCCTTCACTGCACCTTGTAATTTTACACCCTGAGAGACTGAAGTTTCAGTCATGCCACAGTCCCGCAATACAGTTTGTTATGTTGCCTCCTGTGAGACTGAGGTTTTAGCCCTGCTGTAATCCTCATTACAGTATGTTATGTTGCCCTTTGTGAGACTGAGGTTTTAGCCATGCTGTTATCCCAGGATACAGTTTGTCATGTTACCACACTGAGAATGAGGTTTTAGCCCTGCTGCAATCCCTCAGCACATCTTGATATGTTGTCCCCTGTGAGACTGAGGTTTTAGCCCAGCTGTAATCCCACAGTACAGTTTCTTATGTTACCCCCGTGAGACTGAGGGTTTATCCTGGGTGTAATCCCACCATTCGGTCTGTAACATTACCCCCTTTGAGACTGAGGTTTTAGCCCTGCTATAATCCCACAATACAGTTTGTTATGTTACCCACTGTGAGACTAATTATTTAGGCCTGCTGTACTCCTACAATACATCTTGTAATGTTACCCCTGTGAGACTCAGGTTTTTCCCTGCTGTAATCCCACAATACAGTTTGTTTTGCTTCCACCAGCGATATTGAGGTTTTAGACCTGCTATAATCCCACATCACATCTTGTTATGTTACCGCCTGTGATATAGAGTTTTTAGCCCTGCTGTAATCCTATAAGACAGTTTGTTATTTTTCCTCCATAAGACTGAGGTTTTAGTCCACCTGTAGTCCCTCAATGCACCTTGCTATGTTTCTGCATGTGAGACTGAAATTATAGCCATTCTTCAATCCCAAAATACAGTTTGTTATGTTGCTTCCTGTAAGACTGAGGTTTTAGCCATGCTGTAATCTCACAATTCATCCTGAAATGTTATCCTCTGTGAGTCTGAGGTTTTAGCCCTGTTGTAATCCCACAGTACAGTTTGTTATGTTAACCCCGATGAGACTGAAGTTTCAGCCCTGCTGTAATCCCACAGTATTGTTTGTTATGTTACTGTTTGTGAGACTGAGGTTTTAGCCCTGCTGTAATCCCGGAATATACTTTGTTATATTACCACCTGTTTGATTGAGGTTTTAGTTCTGTTGTAATACCTCAGTACAGTATGTTATTTTACATCTTGTGAGACTTAGGTTTTAGCCCTGCTGTAATTACAATACATCTTGTTATTTTACCCCTGTGAGACTGAGGTTTTTGCCCTGCTGTAATCCCGCTATACGTTTTGTTATTTTGCTCCCTGAGAGGCTGAGGGTTTTAGTTCTGCTGTAATTCCACAACACAGTTTGTTATGTTACCCACTGCAAGACTGAGGTTTTAGCACTGATGTCAGCCCACTCTACAGTTTGTTATGCTACCCCTTGTGATACTGAGGTTTTAGTCCTGCTGTAATCGTTCAATACAGTA
This sequence comes from Neoceratodus forsteri, assembly GCA_016271365.2. Taxonomy (NCBI): domain Eukaryota; kingdom Metazoa; phylum Chordata; order Ceratodontiformes; family Ceratodontidae; genus Neoceratodus; species Neoceratodus forsteri. The sequence continues at coordinate 4,035,625 of CM057449.1, read as the reverse complement.
TGTTATGTTACCCCCTGTGAGACTGAGATTTTAGCCATGCTGTAATCCCATAATTTAGTTTTTTATGTTACCCCACTGAGTTTGAGGTTTTATCACTGATGTAATCCCTCAATGCATCTTGATATGTTACCCCCTGTGAGACTGAGGTTTTAGCCCTTCTGAAATCCCACAGTGCATCTTGTTATGTTTCACCTCGGGAGACTGAGGTTTTAGTCCTGCTGTAATCCTACTGTTCAGTTTGTTCTGTTACCACCTGTGAGACTGAGGGTTTTAGCCCTGATGTAATTGCAAAAGACAGTTTGTTTTGTTGCTCACTGTGAGACTGAGGTTTTAGCCATGCTGTAATCCCATAATACAGTTTGTTTTGATTCCACCTGTGATATTGAGGTTTTAGAACTGCTGTGATCCCAAACCGCAACTTGGTATGTTACCTCCCATCAGATAGAGTTTTTAGCTCTGCTGTAATCCCACAAGACAGTTTGTTATGTTACTCCTGTAAGACTGAGGTTTTAGATGTCTTTTAATCCTTCATTGCACCTTGTTATGTTATACCTTGTGAAACTAAAGTTTTAGCCATGTTGCAATCCCACAATGCAGTTTGTTATGTTGCCTCCTGTGAGACTGAGGTTTTAGCTCTCCTGTAATCCCTCAATACAGTATGTTATGTTACCCTCTGTGAGACTGAGGATTTAGCCATGCTGTAATCCCACAATTCAGTTTGTCATGTTACCCCACTGAGATTGAGGTTTTAGCCTTGCTGTAATCCCACAGTGCATCTTAATATGTTACCCCCTGTGAGACTGAGGTTTCAGCACTGCTGTAATTCAACAAGGCATCTTGTTATGTTACCCCACGTGAGACTGAGGTTTTAGACCTGCAGTAATCCTACAGTTCAGTTTGTTATGTTACCCACTGTGAGACTGAGGTTTTAGCCCTGCTGTAATCCCAAAACACAGTTTGTTATGTTACCCCCTGTGAGACTGAGGCTTTAGCACTGCTGTTATCCAACAATACAGTTTGATATGTTACCTCGTAAGACTTCAGTTTTGGCCCTGCTGTAATCCCTCTACACATTTTGTTATTTTACCCCCTGAGCGATTGGGGGTTTTAGCCCTGCTGGAATCCCAAGACACAGTTTGTTATGTTACCCACTGTGAGACTGAGGTTTTAGCAGTGCTGTAATCCCACAAGACCATTTGTTATTTTACCCCTGTTAGACTGAGGTTTTAAGCCACCTGTAAAACCTCAATGCACCTTATTATGTTTCACCCAGTGATACTGAAGTTTTAGCCATGCTGCAATCCCAAAATACAGTTTGTTATGTTGCCTCCTGTGAGACTGAGGTTTTAGTTCTGCTATAATCCGTCAATACAGTATGGTGTGTTGCCTTCTGTGAGACTGAGGTTTTAGCCCTGCTGTAATCGTTCAATACAGTATGTTATGTTACCCTCTGTGAGACTGAGATTTTAGCCATGCTGTAATCCCATAATTCAGTTTGTTATGTTACCCCACTGAGTTTGAGGTTTTAGCACTGATGTAATCCCTCAATGCATCTTGATATGTTACCCCCTGTGAGACTGAGGTTTTAGCCCTGTTGAAATCCCACAATGCATCTTGTTACGTTACACCTCAGGAGATTGAGGTTTTAGTCCTGCTGTAATCCTACAGTTCAGTTTGTTCTGTTACCACCTGTGAGATGAGACTGAAGTTTCAGTTCTGCTGTAATCCCACAGTACAGTTTGTTATGTTACCACCTGTGAGACTCAGGGTTTAGCCCTGCTGTAAACCCTCAGTACAGTATGTTATATTACCCCTTATGAGACTGAGGTTTTAGCCCTGTTGTAATCCCACTTTACATTTTGTTATTTTACCCCCTGAGAGGCTGAGGGTTTTAGCCCTGCTGTAATCCCACAACACAGTTTGTTATGTTTCCCACTGTGAGACTGAGGTTTTAGCACTGCTGTAATCCCACTATACAGTTTGTTATGCTACCCCTTTTTATATTGAGGTTTATACCTGCTGTAATCCCACAATGCATCTTATTATGTTACCAACTGTGAGATAGAATTTTTAGCTCTGCTGTAATCCCACAAGACAGTTTATGTTACCCCATAAGACTGAGGTTTTACTCCTCCTGTAATCCTGCACTGCACCTTGTAATGTTACACCATGTGAGACTGAAATTTCAGCAATGCCACAGTCCCACAATACAGTTTGTTAAGTTGCCTCCTGTGAGACTGATATTTTAGTCCTGTTGTAATCCCTCAATACAGAATATTATGTTACCCTCTGTGAGACTGAGGTTTTAGCCATGGTGTAATCCCAGGATACAGTTTGTCTTGTTACCACACTGAGAATGAGGTTTTAGCCCTGCTGTAATCGCTCAATGCATCTTAGTATGTTGCCCCCCTGTGAGACTGAGGTTTTAGTCCTGCTGTAATCCTATAGTTCTGTTTGTTATGTTACCCACTGTGAGACTGAGGTTTTAGCCCATCTGTAGTCCCGCAGTACAGTTTCTTATGTTACCCCCTGTGAGACTGAGGGTTTATCCTGGCTCTAATCCCACCATTCAGTTTGTAATGTTACTCCCTTTGAGACTGAGGTTTTAGCCCTGCTACAATCACTCAATACAGTTTGTTATGTTACCCACTGTGAGACTGAGGATTTAGGCCTGCTGTACTCCCACAATACATCTTGTAATGTTACCCCTGTGAGACTCATGTTTTTCCCTCCTGTAATCCCACTGTACATTTTGTTACATTACCGCCTGAGAGAGTGAGGGTTTTAGCCCTGCTGTTATCACAAAACACAGTTTGTTTTGTTACCTACTGTGAGACTGAGGTTTTAGCCATGCTGTAATACCATAATACAGTTTGTTTTGCTTCCACCTGTGATATTGAGGTTTTAGACCTGCTGTAATCCCACATCGCATCTTGTTATGTTACCACCTGTGATATAGAGTTTTTAGCCCTGCTGTAATCTTACAAGACAATTTGTTATTTTACCTCCATAAAACTGAGATTTTAGTCCTCCTGTAATCCCTCATTGAACTTTGTTATGTTTCACCCTGTGAGACTGAAAATTTAGCCATGCTTTAATCCCAAAATACAGTTTGTTATGTTGCCTCTGTGAGACTGAAGTTTTGGCCCTGCTCTAATCCCTCAATACAGTATGTTATGTTGCCTCCTGTGAGACTGACGCTTTAGCCCTGCTGGAATCCCTCAATGCAGTATGTTATGTTACCACCTGTAAGACTGAGGTTTTAGCCATGCTGTAATCCCATAATTCAGTTTGTTATGTTACCCCAATGAGTTTGAGATTTTGGCCATGCTGAAATCCCTTAATGCATCTTGATATGTTACCCCCTGTAAGACTGATGTTTTAGCCCTGCTGTAATCTCTCAATGCATCTTGTTATGTTACACCACGTGAGACTGAGGTTTAAACCCTGCTGTAATCCCACAATGCATCTTGATATGTTACTCCCTGTGAGACAGAATTTTTAGCACTGTTGTAAAACTTCAATATAGTATTTGTTACTTATGGTAAAGATTGAGGTTTTAGCTCTGCTGTAATCCCACAATGCAGTTTGTTAAATTACCACCTGTGAGACTGTGGTTTTAGTACTGCTATAATCCCAGAATACATTTTGTTATGTTGCCTTATGTGAGACTGAGGTTTTAGAACTGCTGTAATCCCATAATACAGTTTGTTATGTTACCCTCTGTGAGACTGATGTTTTAGCCTTGCTGTCATCCCACAATACAATTTGCTGGGTTACTCCCTGTGAGACTCAGATTTTAATCCTGCTGTAATCCCATTATACAGTTTGTTATGTTACAGCATTTAAGACTGAGGTTTTAGCCCTGCTGTAATCCCACAATGCATCTTATGTTACCCCCTTTGAGAACAAGGTTTTAGCCCTACTCTAATCCCACAGGACTGTTTGTTATGTTATCTCCTGTTAGATTGAGGTTTTAGTCCTGCTGTAATCTCACAATAGAGTTTGTTATATTAACCATGTGAGACTGAGGTTTTAGCCGTGCTATAATTCCCCAATGCATTTTATGTTACCCTCTGTGAGAAAGAGGATTTAGCCCTGCTGAAATCCCACTATGCATCCTCATATGTTATCCCCTGTCAATCTGAGGTTTTAGCCCTGCAATAATCCCACAATACAGTTTGTTATGTTACCCTCGGTGAGACTGATGTTTTAGCCCTGCTGTAATCCCACAATGCATCTTGCTATGTTACTTCTTGTGAGACTGAGGTTTCAGCCCTGCTGTAATCCCACAGTATAGTTTGTTATGTTACTCCTGTGAGACTGAGGTTTTAGCCCTGCTGTAATCCCACAATATAGTTTATGTTACCCTGTGAGACTGAGGTTTTAGCCTGCTATAATCCCACAATACAGTTTATTATGTTACTCTCTGTGAGATTGAGATTTTAGCTTTGCTGCATTCTCACAGTTAACTTTGTTATGTTACTCCTTCAGACTGAGTTTCTATCCCTGCTGTAATCCCACAATGCAGTTTATGTTACCCCTGTGAGACTGATGTTTTAGCCTTGCAGTAATCCCACAATACATTTTTTTTTTACCCTGTAAGACTCAGGTTTTAGCCATGCTGTAATCCCACAATGCAGTTCTTCATGTTACCACCTGTGATACTTTGGTTTTAGTACTGCTATAATCCCAGAATACAGTTTGTTATGTTGCCTCATGGGAGACTGAGGTTTTAGAACTGCTGTAATCCCATAATACAGTTTGTTATGTTACCTCTGTGAGACTGATGTTTTAGCCTTGCTGTCATCCCACAATACAATTTGCTGGGTTACTCCTGTGAGACTGAGATTTTAACCTGCTGTAATCCCATTATACAGTTTATGTTACAGCATTTGAGACTGAGGTTTTAGCCCTGCTGTAATCCCACAATGCATCTTATGTTATCCCCTTTGAGAACAAGGTTTTAGCCCTACTCTAATCCCACAGGACAGTTTGTTATGTTATCTCCTGTTAGATTGAGGCTTTAGTCCTGCTGTAATCCCATAATGCATCTAGTTATGTTACAATCTATGAGACTGAGGTTTTAGCTCTGCTGTAATCTCACAATAGAGTTTGTTATATTAACCATTTGAGACTGAGGTTTTAGCCTGCTATAATTCCCCAATGCATTTTATGTTACCCTCTGTGAGAAAGAGGATTTAGCCCTGCTGAAATCCCACTATGCATCCTGATATGTTATCCCCTGTCAATCTGAGGTTTTAGCCCTGCTGTAATCCCACAATACAGTTTGTTATGTTACCCCCGTGAGACTGATGTTTTAGCCTGCTGTAATCCCACAATGCATCTTGCTATGTTACTCCTTGTGAGACTGAGGTTTTAGCCCTGCTGTAATCCCACAATATAGTTTGTTATGTTACTCTGTGAGATTGAGATTTTAGCCTTGCTGCATTCTCATAGTTAACTTTGTTATGTTACCCCTTCAGACTGAGTTTCTAGCCCTGCTGTAATCCCACAATGCAGTTTGTTATGTTACCCCTGTGAGACTGATGTTTTAGCCCTGCAGTAATCCCACAATACATTTTTTTCTTTTACCCCTGTAAGACTCAGGTTTTAGCCATGCTGTAATCCCACAACACAGTTTTTCATGTTATCCCCTGTGAGACTGTTGTTTTAGCACTGCGGTAATCACACAATGCAGTTTTATATGTTACCCCTTCTGATATTTGTGTTTTAGCCCTGCTGTAATCCCACAGCACAGTTTGTTATGTTACCCTCTGTGAGACTGTGGTTTCAGCACTGCTGTAATCCAAAAATACAGTTTGTTATGATACTCCCTGTGAGACTGAGGTTTTAGCCCTGCTGTAATCCCACAATACAGTTTCTTATGTTACCCCATGTGAGACTGAGGTTTTAGCACTGCTGTAATCCTACAATACAGTTTGTTTTATTACTCCCTGAAAGACTGAGGTTTTAGCCCTGCTGTAATCCAACAATACAGTTTATTTTACCCCCGTGAGACTGAGGTTTTAGCCCTGCTGCAATCCCACAACACTTTTTGTTAAGTTACCCTCTGTGACACTGAGGTTTTAACCCTTCTGTAATCCCACAATGCATCTTGTTATGTTACCACAAGTGAGACTGATATTTTAGACATGCTGTAATCCCTCCATACAGTTTATGTTACCCCTGTGAGACAGAAGTTTGAGCCCTCCTCTATTCCCAAATACAGTTTGCTATGTTACTCGCTGTGAGATTGAGATTATAGCCCTGCTGTAATCCCACAATACAGTTTGTCATGATACCCCCGGTGAGACTGAGGTTTTAGTTCTGCTGTCATCCAACAATACAGTTTGTTGTGTTAACCCTGTGAGACTGAGTTTTAGCCCTGCTGTAATCCCACAATACTGTTTGTTAGGTTACCCCTTGAGACTGAGGTTCTAGCCCTGCTATAATCCCACAATGCAATTTGTTATGTTACCCTCTGAGACTGAGGTTTTAGCCCTGCTGAAATACCACAATACATTTTGTTATTTTACCTTCTGTGAGACTGAGGGTTTTGCTCTGCTGTAATCCCATAACAAACTTTGTTATGTTACCCACTGTGAGACTGAGGTTTTAGCACTGATGGAATCCCAAAATACAGTTTGTTGATGTTCGTCCTGTGAGACTGATGTTTTGCCTAGCTGTAATCCCACAATACAGTTTGTTATGTTACTCCCAGTGAGGCTGAGGTTTTAGCCCTGCTGTAATCCCACAATACCATTTGTTATGTTACCCCATGTGAGACTGAGGTATTAGAGATGCTGTAATCCCACTTTGCATCTTTTGAGTTACCTTTGAGACCGATTTTTAGCTCTGCTGTAATCCCATAATACAGTTTTTTAAATTACACCCTTTGAGACTTGAGGTTCTAGCCCTACTGTTATTCCACAATGCAGTTTGTTATGATTTCCCTGAGAGACTGAGGTTTTTGCCCTGCTGTAATCCAGCAATACATTTTGTTACATTCCCCCCTGTGAGACTGAGGTTTTAGCCATGGTGTAATCCCAGGATACAGTTTGTCTTGTTACCACACTGAGAATGAGGTTTTAGCCCTGCTGTAATCGCTCAATGCATCTTAGTATGTTGCCCCCCTGTGAGACTGAGGTTTTAGTCCTGCTGTAATCCTATAGTTCTGTTTGTTATGTTACCCACTGTGAGACTGAGGTTTTAGCCCATCTGTAGTCCCGCAGTACAGTTTCTTATGTTACCCCCTGTGAGACTGAGGGTTTATCCTGGCTCTAATCCCACCATTCAGTTTGTAATGTTACTCCCTTTGAGACTGAGGTTTTAGCCCTGCTACAATCACTCAATACAGTTTGTTATGTTACCCGCTGTGAGACTGAGGATTTAGGCCTGCTGTACTCCCACAATACATCTTGTAATGTTACCCCTGTGAGACTCATGTTTTTCCCTCCTGTAATCCCACTGTACATTTTGTTACATTACCGCCTGAGAGAGTGAGGGTTTTAGCCCTGCTGTTATCACAAAACACAGTTTGTTTTGTTACCTACTGTGAGACTGAGGTTTTAGCCATGCTGTAATACCATAATACAGTTTGTTTTGCTTCCACCTGTGATATTGAGGTTTTAGACCTGCTGTAATCCCACATCGCATCTTGTTATGTTACCACCTGTGATATAGAGTTTTTAGCCCTGCTGTAATCTTACAAGACAATTTGTTATTTTACCTCCATAAAACTGAGATTTTAGTCCTCCTGTAATCCCTCATTGAACTTTGTTATGTTTCACCCTGTGAGACTGAAAATTTAGCCATGCTTTAATCCCAAAATACAGTTTGTTATGTTGCCTCCTGTGAGACTGAAGTTTTGGCCCTGCTCTAATCCCTCAATACAGTATGTTATGTTGCCTCCTGTGAGACTGACGTTTTAGCCCTGCTGGAATCCCTCAATGCAGTATGTTATGTTACCACCTGTAAGACTGAGGTTTTAGCCATGCTGTAATCCCATAATTCAGTTTGTTATGTTACCCCAATGAGTTTGAGATTTTGGCCATGCTGAAATCCCTTAATGCATCTTGATATGTTACCCCCTGTAAGACTGATGTTTTAGCCCTGCTGTAATCTCTCAATGCATCTTGTTATGTTACACCATGTGAGACTGAGGTTTAAACCCTGCTGCAATCCCACAATGCATCTTGATATGTTACTCCCTGTGAGACAGAATTTTTAGCACTGTTGTAAAACTTCAATATAGTATTTGTTACTTATGGTAAAATTGAGGTTTTAGCTCTGCTGTAATCCCACAATGCAGTTTGTTAAATTACCACCTGTGAGACTGTGGTTTTAGTACTGCTATAATCCCAGAATACATTTTGTTATGTTGCCTCATGTGAGACTGAGGTTTTGAACTGCTGTAATCCCATAATACAGTTTGTTATGTTACCCTCTGTAGACTGATGTTTTAGCCTTGCTGTCATCCCACAATACAATTTGCTGGGTTATCCTGTGAGACTCAGATTTTAATCCTGCTGTAATCCCATTATACAGTTTGTTATGTTACAGCATTTAAGACTGAGGTTTTAGCCCTGCTGTAATCCCACAATGCATCTTATGTTACCCCCTTTGAGAACAAGGTTTTAGCCCTACTCTAATCCCACAGGACTGTTTGTTATGTTATCTCCTGTTAGATTGAGGTTTTAGTCCTGCTGTAATCTCACAATAGAGTTTGTTATATTAACCATGTGAGACTGAGGTTTTAGCCGTGCTATAATTCCCCAATGCATCTTATGTTACCCTCTGTGAGAAAGAGGATTTAGCCCTGCTGAAATCCCACTATGCATCCTCATATGTTATCCCCTGTCAATCTGAGGTTTTAGCCCTGCAATAATCCCACAATACAGTTTGTTATGTTACCCCCGGTGAGACTGATGTTTTAGCCCTGCTGTAATCCCACAATGCATCTTGCTATGTTACTTCTTGTGAGACTGAGGTTTCAGCCCTGCTGTAATCCCACAGTATAGTTTGTTATGTTACTCCCTGTGAGACTGAGGTTTTAGCCCTGCTGTAATCCCACAATATAGTTTATGTTACCCCTGTGAGACTGAGGTTTTAGCCCTGCTATAATCCCACAATACAGTTTATTATGTTACTCTCTGTGAGATTGAGATTTTAGCTTTGCTGCATTCTCACAGTTAACTTTGTTATGTTACTCCTTCAGACTGAGTTTCTATCCCTGCTGTAATCCCACAATGCAGTTTATGTTACCCCTGTGAGACTGATGTTTTAGCCTTGCAGTAATCCCACAATACATTTTTTTCTTTTACCCCTGTAAGACTCAGGTTTTAGCCATGCTGTAATCCCACAATGCAGTTCTTCATGTTACCACCTGTGATACTTTGGTTTTAGTACTGCTATAATCCCAGAATACAGTTTGTTATGTTGCCTCATGGGAGACTGAGGTTTTAGAACTGCTGTAATCCCATAATACAGTTTGTTATGTTACCCTCTGTGAGACTGATGTTTTAGCCTTGCTGTCATCCCACAATACAATTTGCTGGGTTACTCCCTGTGAGACTGAGATTTTAACCCTGCTGTAATCCCATTATACAGTTTATGTTACAGCATTTGAGACTGAGGTTTTAGCCCTGCTGTAATCCCACAATGCATCTTATGTTATCCCCTTTGAGAACAAGGTTTTAGCCCTACTCTAATCCCACAGGACAGTTTGTTATGTTATCTCCTGTTAGATTGAGGCTTTAGTCCTGCTGTAATCCCATAATGCATCTAGTTATGTTACAATCTATGAGACTGAGGTTTTAGCTCTGCTGTAATCTCACAATAGAGTTTGTTATATTAACCATTTGAGACTGAGGTTTTAGCCCTGCTATAATTCCCCAATGCATCTTATGTTACCCTCTGTGAGAAAGAGGATTTAGCCCTGCTGAAATCCCACTATGCATCCTGATATGTTATCCCCTGTCAATCTGAGGTTTTAGCCCTGCTGTAATCCCACAGTACAGTTTGTTATGTTACCCTCGGTGAGACTGATGTTTTAGCCCTGCTGTAATCCCACAATGCATCTTGCTATGTTACTCCTTGTGAGACTGAGGTTTTAGCCCTGCTGTAATCCCACAATATAGTTTGTTATGTTACTCTCTGTGAGATTGAGATTTTAGCCTTGCTGCATTCTCATAGTTAACTTTGTTATGTTACCCCTTCAGACTGAGTTTCTAGCCCTGCTGTAATCCCACAATGCAGTTTGTTATGTTACCCCTGTGAGACTAATGTTTTAGCCCTGCAGTAATCCCACAATACATTTTTTTCTTTTACCCCTGTAAGACTCAGGTTTTAGCCATGCTGTAATCCCACAACACAGTTTTTCATGTTACCCCCTGTGAGACTGTTGTTTTAGCACTGCGGTAATCACACAATGCAGTTTTATATGTTACCCCTTCTGATATTTGTGTTTTAGCCCTGCTGTAATCCCACAGCACAGTTTGTTATGTTACCCTCTGTGAGACTGTGGTTTCAGCACTGCTGTAATCCAAAAATACAGTTTGTTATGATACTCCCTGTGAGACTGAGGTTTTAGCCCTGCTGTAATCCCACAATACAGTTTCTTATGTTACCCCATGTGAGACTGAGGTTTTAGCACTGCTGTAATCCTACAATACAGTTTGTTTTATTACTCCCTGAAAGACTGAGGTTTTAGCCCTGCTGTAATCCAACAATACAGTTTATTTTACCCCGTGAGACTGAGGTTTTAGCCTGCTGCAATCCCACAACACTTTTGTTAAGTTACCCTCTGTGACACTGAGGTTTTAACCTTCTGTAATCCCACAATGCATCTTGTTATGTTACCACAAGTGAGACTGATATTTTAGACATGCTGTAATCCCTCCATACAGTTTATGTTACCCCTGTGAGACAGAAGTTTGAGCCCTCCTCTATTCCCAAATACAGTTTGCTATGTTACTCGCTGTGAGATTGAGATTATAGCCCTGCTGTAATCCCACAATACAGTTTGTCATGATACCCCCGGTGAGACTGAGGTTTTAGTTCTGCTGTCATCCAACAATACAGTTTGTTGTGTTAACCCCTGTGAGACTGAGTTTTAGCCCTGCTGTAATCCCACAATACTGTTTGTTAGGTTACCCCCTTTGAGACTGAGGTTCTAGCCCTGCTATAATCCCACAATGCAATTTGTTATGTTACCCCCTCTGAGACTGAGGTTTTAGCCCTGCTGAAATACCACAATACATTTTGTTATTTTACCTTCTGTGAGACTGAGGGTTTTGCTCTGCTGTAATCCCATAACAAACTTTGTTATGTTACCCACTGTGAGACTGAGGTTTTAGCACTGATGGAATCCCAAAATACAGTTTGTTGATGTTCGTCCTGTGAGACTGATGTTTTTGCCTAGCTGTAATCCCACAATACAGTTTGTTATGTTACTCCCAGTGAGGCTGAGGTTTTAGCCCTGCTGTAATCCCACAATACCATTTGTTATGTTACCCCATGTGAGACTGAGGTATTAGAGATGCTGTAATCCCACTTTGCATCTTTTTGAGTTACCTCCTTTGAGACCGATTTTTTAGCTCTGCTGTAATCCCATAATACAGTTTTTTAAATTACACCCTTTGAGACTTGAGGTTCTAGCCCTACTGTTATTCCACAATGCAGTTTGTTATGATTTCCCTGAGAGACTGAGGTTTTTGCCCTGCTGTAATCCAGCAATACATTTTGTTACATTCCCCCCTGTGAGACTGAGGTTTTAGACCTGCTGTAATCCCACAACACATCTTCTTATGTTACCCACTGTAATATTGAGGTTTTAGCCCTGCTGTAATCCCAGATGACAGTTTGTTATTTTATCCCCTGTGTGTCTGAGGTTTTAGTCCAGCTGTAATCCCACATTGCATCTTGTTATGTTTCACCCTGTGAGACTGAAGTTTTAGCCCTGCTGTAATCCCACAATACAGTTTGCTATGTTGCCTCCTGTGAGACTGAGGTTTTAGCTCTGCAGTAATCCCTCAGCACAGTATGTTATGTTACCTCTTGTGAAACTGAGGTTTTAGCCATGCTGTAATCCCACAATTCAGTTTGTTATGTTACCCCATGGAGATTGAGGTTTTAGCCCTGTTGTAATCATACAATCCATCTTGCTATGTTACCCCCGGTAAAACCAACATTTTTCCCTGCTGTAATCCCACAATGCAATTTATTACGTTACCCCCTGTGAGTCTGAAGTTTTAGCCCTGCTGTATTAACACAATGCATCTTGATTTGTTACCGCCAGTGAAACTGAGATTTTAGCCCTGCTGTAATCCCATAATGCATCTTGTTAGGTTACCCGCTGTGAGACTGAGGTTTTTGCCCTGCTGTAATCCCACAATACAGTTTGTTAAATTACCTCCTGTGAGACTGAAGTTTTAGCCCTGATGTAAACCCACAATGCATCTTGTTATGTTACCCCATGTGAGAGTGAGGTTTTAGACCTGCTGTAATCCAGAAATGCATTTTGTTATGTTATCCCCTGTAAGACTGAGGTTTTAGACATACTGTAATTCCACAGTACAGTTTTTTTTATGTTACCCGCTATGAGGCTGAGGTTTTTGCCCTGCTGTAATCCCACAATACTCTTTGTTATGTTACCCCCTGTGAGACTAAGGTTTTTGTCCTGCTGTAATCTCACAATTCAGTTTCTTATGTTACCCGCTGTGAGACTGAGGTTTTAGCCCTGCTGTAATCCCACAGTACAGTTTGTTATGTTACCACCTGTGAGACTGAAGTTTTAGCCCTGCTGTAAACCCACAATGCATCTTGTTATGTTACCCCATGTGAGGCTGAGGTTTTAGACCCGCTGTAATCCCACAGTGCATTTTGTTATTTTACCCCCTGTGAGACTGAGGTTTTAGCCCTGTTGTAATCACTCAATACTCTTTGTTATGTTACCCCCTGTGAGACTGAGGTTTTAGACATACTGTAATCCCACAGTATAGTTTGTTATGTTACCCCATGTTAGACTGAGGTTTTAGCCCTGCTGAAATACCACAATGCATCTTATGTTCCCCCCTCGAGACCGATGTTTTAACCATGCTGTAATCCCACAGTACAGTTTGTTATGTTACTTCCTGAGAGAGTGAGGTTCTAGCCCTGCTGTAATCCAACAGTGCATCTTGTTGTGTTACCCCCTGTGAGACTGATTTTGTTTCCCTGCTGTAATCCCACCATACACTTTGTTATGTTTCCACATGTTAGACTGAGGTTTTAACCCTGCTGTAATCCCACAATGCAATTTATTATGTTACCCCATGTGAGACTGAGTTTTTAGCCCTGCTGTAATCAAACAAATGATCTTGTTATGTTACCCTGTGTGAGGCTGAGGTTTTAGCCCTGCCGTAATTCCACAATGCAGTTTATGTTACCCCCTGTGTGATTGAGATTTTAGTCCTGCTGTAATCCCACAATACAGTTTGTTTTGTTACCCCCTGTGAGACTGAGGTTTTTGCCCTGCTGTAATCCCTCAAAGCATCTTGTTATGTTACCCCTGGGAGACCAAGCTTTTATCCCTGCTGTCATTCCACAATACATGTTGTTATTTTACCCCTGTGAGACTAAGGTTTTAGCCCTGCTGTCGTCCCACAATACAATTTGTTGTGTTACCCACTGTGATATTGGTTTTAGCCCTGCTGTAATCCCACAGCTCAGTTTGTTATGTTATCCCCTGTGAGACTGAGGTTTTAGCACTGCTGTAATCACACAATACAGTTTGTTATGTTATCCCCTGTGATATTAATGTTTTAGCCCTGCTGTAATCCCACAGTACAGGTTGTTATGTTACCCCCTGTGAGACTGAGGTTTAAGCCCTGGTGTGATCCCACAGATCAGTTTGTTGTGTTACCCCCTGTGAGACACAGGTTTTGGCACTGCTGTAATCCCCCAATGCTTCTTGTTATGTCACCCCCTCCGTGTGACTGATGTTTTGGCCCTTCTGTAATCCCACAATACAGTTTGTTATGTTACCCCTGAGAGACTGAGGTTTTATCCCTGCTGTAATCCCACAATATAGTTTGCTATGTTTCCCCCTGTGAGGCTGATCTTTTAGCACTGTTGTAATACCAAAATACAGTTTGTTATGTTTCCACCTGTGAGACTGAGGTTTTAGCCTTTCTGTAATCCCACAATACAGATTGCTATGTTACTCCCTGTGAGACTGAGGTTTTTGCCCTGCTATAATCTCACAATACAGTTTGTTATGTTACCCCATGTGAGTCTGAGGTTTTAGCCCTGCTGTAATCCCACACTGCTTCTTATTTTACCCACTCTGAGGCCGAGTTTTTAACTATGTTGTAATCCCACAGTAAAGTCTGTTATGTTACCTCCTGTGAGAGTGAGGTTTTAACCCTGCTGTAATCCCATATTGCATCTTGTTATGTTACCCCCTCTGAGACTGAGGTTTTAGCCCTGCTGTAATCCCACCATACAGTTTGTTATGTTACCCCCGTGACACTGAGGTTTTAGCCTTACTGTAATCCCACAATACATCTTGTTATGTTACCTCCATGTGAGACCAAGGTTTTAGCCCTACTGTTATCCCATGGTACAGTTTGTTATGTTACCCCTCTGAGACTGAGTTTTTAGCCCTGCTCTAATCCCACAATGCATCATGTTATGTTACCCCCCGAGACTGAGGTTTTAGCCTTGCTGTAATCCCTCAATATGGTTTGTTATGTTACCCCTGTGACACTGAGGTTTTAGCCTTGCTGTAAATCCACAATGCATCTTGTTATGTTTCCCCTGTGTGAGACCAAGGTTTCAGCCTTGCTCTTTATTTATTTATTGAAATGTTTCACCAGGAAAGGCACACTGAGCTATTAATCTGCTTGTTTCCAGGTGCATTTTGGGAAAAGGGAAATTGGAACAATTTGCATGTTTGCAAACTACTTAGAATACACATTTAGATAATACCGTACACAAGATGCATTTGAGTTCATGCCTGCAGTGCTTAAGATCATCAGGAAAAGGGAGTGGGAGTAATAATAATGTTAGACACTTAACCAAGGATGCCAATGCTGAACTTTGCAAAGTCAGACTGGAGTCTGGAAGCTACATCCATGGGAGAATGGCCAGAGGTATACAGGACAGTGCTATTACACAAACTGGAGTCTGGATGCTACTACATCCATGGGAGAATGGCCAGAGGTATACAGGACAGTGCTATTACACAGACTGGAGACTGGATGCTACATCCATGGGAGAATGGCCAGAGGTCCCCCTACCAAAGAGGTTACTAAATGAGAAAAAGACCAAGGTAGAAAGGACAGTGGGGGATGCTGCTACAAAAGGTAAAGCCATCAATAAATGGAGAGCAATGAGTACCAATGCCCATAGTCTGGGTAACAAGCTTCCTGAATTGGTGGCCTTGATGGAGTAGGAACATTTGGATATCGTGGCAGTCACAGAAACATGATACACACAGAACCATGACTGGGACATACACTTTTCAGGATACACTATCTACAGGAGGGATGGGGTTAAAGAGGAGGAAGAGTAGCTCTCTACATAAGGGAAGGAATCAAAGCAACAGAACAAATGGGTAAGCAGGGAGGAGGAGAAGAAGCACTGTAGGCCAACTTGGAGGCAGGCAATGGCACCACAATCTACACAGGGGTTATATACAGACCCTCCTCTCAGGGAGAAGAAATGGACATGGAAATGATAGAAAGTATACTTAGAATGATAGGAAAAGGGGAGATATTGCTGATGGATGATCTGCATATGCCAGATGTTAACAGGAGTGCAGTTGCAGAAGCCACTTCTAAGAGTTGAGTTATTCTAGATGCCCTACAGGGGACTTGCCTTAGACAACTAGTATTGGAACCCACTCAAGAGGGAGCAATCTTAGACCTGGTTCTCTCAAATGGAGATGGAGACAGGATCACAGATGTAGAAGTGGTTAGCCATCTAGGAACTAGCGATCATCGAACAGTATGGTTCACAATAAACACAGCAGTAGAGTCAAGCCATACAAAGGCAAAAGTACTGGACTTTTGGAGGGCTGACTTTGCCAGAATGGGTTAGTGCTTAAGGAATGCACACGCAAATGGGCAGGAAGGAGGGGGTGGAAGAACAATGGGGAATAATCAAAGCTGCCATCACTAAGGAAACAAGGCTTTGTATGAAGCAAATAAACAGAACAAACTGATATAAAAACACTATGGTTCTCATGGGAGGTGGCAGGGAAGATTAGGAAGAAAAAGAAAGCATTCAGGAAGTACAAGGAATCACAGAAGAAGTAAGGCACAGAACTATATCAGTTGCAGAAGGAAGCAGGTAAGGCAATCAGAACAGTAACGGTCCAAACTGAGGAAAAGATATCCAACTCAGTTAAGAATGGGGATAAAACCCTTTATAGGTACATCAGGGAGTGAAGGAAAACCAAGGGAGGGATAGTGAGGCTTAATAAAGGGGAGAGGGTGACTGTGAAAAGGCAGAGATAATAAACACATTTTTTTGCTCAGTATTCATAAATGAAGAAGGGAAGGTACCTAAACCAAACAACAGAAACACTCTGGAAAGGGGGTTGATACATAGATACATAGACATTGTCGGCAGATAAGGGCCTATGGCCCACCCAGTCTGCCCATTTGAGCTAGTAAGTTCAGTTTGTTTTCCTAGATGTCTGTTGCCCCTTACCCCTGACCTCCAGAATTCCTTTATGTCTATCCCATGCATTCTTAAATCCCGTGATTGTTTCAGCCCCCACCACTTCCTCTGGTAGGGTGTTCCACTTGTCCACCACCCATTCTGTGAAGAAATTCTTTCTCATGTTTCCTCTGAATCGTCCTCCCTCCAACTTCATCCCATGCCCTCTTGTCCTGGAACATCTTTTTCGCTTAAAAATAGTGTTTTCCTGCACCCTGTTCCTCCCTGTAAGATACTTGTATGTCTCTATCATATCCCCTCTCTCCCTCCTCTCCTCCAGGGAGTACATGTTCAGTTCCTTCAACCTGTCTTCATAGGACTTGTGATGCAATCTATGCACCATCTTTGTTGTCCTCCTCTGAACCTTCGCTACCCTGTCTATGTCCTTATGTAGGTATGGTCTCCAGAACTGTACACTGTACTCCAGGTGGGGCCTCACTAGTGACATGACCTTCCTGCTGTGAATCCATGATACCAGTCCATTCACAGAAGAAAGAGTTCTTAAAGAACTGTTAAAACTGAAGGTGGATAGAGCAATGAGGTCTGATGGGATTCATCCCATAATTCTAAAAGAACTAAGGGTAGAACTAGTGACACCGCTGACTACCCTCTTTAACAAATCATGAGAGGATGAGGTGGTACATGAGGACTGGAGGAGGGCAGTTGTTATTCCACTTCACAAAAGTGGGAACAGGGCAGAGGAAGGAATCTACAAACCTGTTAGTTTGACCTCAGTGATAGGGAAAATGATGGAATCACTTCTGAAGGAAAGAATTGTTGAGTACCTAGAGGCCAGAGGGGTGCAGTACCCAAGACAGCATGGATTCACAGCAGGAAGGTCATGTCAAATGAATCTAATAGATTTCATTGACTGGGTGACCAAAGTAGTAGATCAGGGAGGGGCTGTGGACATGGCCTACTTAGACTTTATCAAAGCATTTGACAAAAGTCCCACACAAAAGATTAATGTATGAGTTAGCCAGCCTGGGAGTAGGTCCCAAGATAGTATCCTGGGCAAACAATTGGCTGGCGAACAGGATGCAGAGGGTAATAGTAAATGGAGTCCACTCTGAAGAAAGTGGGGTTACTAGTGGGGTACAGCAGGGTTCAGTTCTAGGACCAGTCCTCTTCATTGTCTTTATAAGTGACATTGCAGAGGGACTGGAAGGAAAAGTATATTTCTTTGCAGATGACACAAAGATCTGCAACAGGGTTAATAAACAAGGTGGGGTGGAAAGGATGAGAAGGGACTTGGGAAGGTTGGAAGAATGGTCAAATGTATGGCAGCTGAGATTCAATGCTAAGAAGTGCAAAGTAATGCACCTGGGAAACAAAAACCCAATGGAAGAGTACACAGTGGTGGGTGAGATACTTAAAACAACAGAAATGGAAAGGGACCTACGGCTAATCATACCAGATAACCTAAAGGTGGGCAAGCAATGTGAGAGGGCAGTAAGGAGGGCTGGAGGGATACTGGGATGTATAGGGAGAGGCATCACCAGTGGAAAACAGGAAGTTGTTATCCCTCTGTACAGACAGCTGGTGAGACCCCATCTGGAGTACTGCATCCAGTTCTGGAGACCCAACCTCTGCAAGGACACAGACAGGATGGAGGTAGTCCAGAGGAGGTCAAGTAAAATGGTGCAGAGTCTGCACAAGAAGACATACGAAAAGAGACTTAAGGAGCTTAATATGCATACAGCCGAGGAAAGGAGGAAGAGAGGGTGCATGATAGAAATGTTCAAGTACCTCAAGGGAATCAACAAAGTCCAGGAAGGTAGCATCTTTCAGAAAAAAAGGTGTGCAAGAACAAGGGTGCACAATTTGAAGATAGAAGGGGGACGACTCAGAGGTAATGTGAGGAAGTATTTTTTCATGGAGAAGGTTGTGGATGCATGGAATGGCCTTCCTGAGGAGGTTGTGGAGTCAAAAACAGTAGAGGAATTCAAGAATGCATGGGACAGACATAAGGCAATTCTAGTGGGGGTAGGAGGAAGTAGGCTGTTGGTTAACTATGATCTGCAGCTTATCCATAAGGTAGGGAAATGGGCAGACTAGGTGGGCCAAGCAGTCCTTACCTGCTGTCAAATTCTATTTTTCTATGTTTCTATGCTATTTCCTTTATTATAAATGCCAAGAAAAATTCCTGAGTTCTGATTGGTCGGTGTTGATCTTCAACAGTGATGTTATCTCAGCATTATATCACGCTTATTCAAAAATCAGCAAAAAATATATTTCAAAAATGTATTGTTCACTTTGTTTATATTTTTTTACAAGCAAATCATTTTGTAATTGTAAAAATGCACTCCAGGACATGTGTCAGGGAGATAATGTCTCTTCTTAAGTGTTGTATGCACTCGACCTACAGACCTGTGCCCAACCACCGACATGTGACATTATGACAGCAAAACACACATCGTCATGCACTGTCCTGTGCTGAATCTCTGACCTGTTTCCTCAAGTATAAGTGACAAAGTAATCACTTTAAATGATATGGCTAATCTATAACCTATTTGGAAAGGAGTGTTAAGAACATCACTACATTTTTTTTATGTATGTTATAAAACCCCACCTTGTTTGCCAAAAAAACATGTAATTATGATATCATAGCATGCAAATGTCTCTGGTTGTATACTGCTGTATTGTTAATCTCTGTTTTTGTTCTTTGTTTTGACTTGGAGCCTTTGTAAACGAGCCTTGACTCAGAGGTTTTTATCCCAATCTGAAATAAATAAAATTATAACTGAAAAAGACATTGTCATATTGCAGGCAATCAAATGCAGACCATTATCTAGTGTTAAGCCTTCCCAGTGTTTTAGAACCACATATAGAATAGTGGATGGGTGACCATCCACAAGGTTGTGTTTCCTTTGAGGGAGTTGATGACATCATACAGACCTCAAGAGCAAAGCTCAAGAGGTCTTTATGATATCATCAACTGCCAAAAAGGAAATACAGTGTTCGTTGTGGATGGCCACCCATTTACTACTTTGTACAGTATATGGTCACCCATTAACTACGTTATATTCACTTATTTATTGAAATGTTTCTCTGGGGGGCACACTGAATGACAAGTTGCTTATCTCACAGTACAACCTGGGGAGAGGGGTAACATAGGGTTGTGAAGGATGATCAGTTACAATTGTTTGTGGGTAGTACAAACAATACAACATTGTAAGATTATGCAACAGTTTGAACACAAGGTATTGTACAATAAACTGTAGTGGAACATTGGGTAAATTACAATGGGGCCCAGATATTCAAACTGCTCCTAAAATGTGCGCAACAGCAGGAGCAAGCACAATTCAATTGCGCATATGTGCAACAGACGCGATATTCAAACATGGAGCAAAACAAATTGCGCAAGCAGCCAACATCTGAATATCGCACAAACTGCGCCATAGCGCAACCAGGAAGGGGAAGCTGAGTAGAATGGTTGCACCATAGCACAACAAGGCTAGCCCAGCTGAGCAGTCCAGAGGTACCATAGTGCAAGCAGAGCCCCCCACCCCCAGCAGAGCAATGGAACTGCACAACCAGGGAGGCAGGCTGGGGCCCACCACCAGCCATGCCACACATGGGCACAGGAACACACTGCAGAACCAAGACACCTGCACACCCCAAGCACAGCATCACTGGGGGTGGGATGGATGATCCACTGGCCCATGGGGACAAGCCAACAAAGCACAGCAGGGCCATGACACCCCAGCACAACCACTGGCAGGCTGAGACTGCCACACACAGGGGGTTGACAACCACAGTACACATCAGCCCCCCGTCTGCACAGCACTTCCTGCACTGTGACCCCAAGACACCACCCATGTGCAGTGACTGTCACTGCAGTAAACACCATGCATCCCCCCGCCAGCACACGTCAACCTCGTGTAGCATAGAACCATACAAGCCAGACCCACCCTGTGCACCCAGCAGTGGGTGGCAGCAGATGGCAAGACTGACAGAAAGTCACTGCCACACCGGAGACACCTCTCCATGCACACACACACACACACACACACACACACACACACACACGCACAGACGTACCCAGGACCATGCCACCCCAGATGGAATGCACACCACTGCAACTGAGCAACCATAGCCAGCTGCAAATCAGAGACCACCACAGTATTCATAACAAAATAGATATATATTTCAAAAATAGAAAGTAGAACAACAAGAACAATAACAAAACTATTTACAGATATTTACAAGACCGGGGGTAGGGGTACAAGATAGGGTGGGCAAGGGTAGGGTGAACACTGGGAGAGGGAATGCAGGGTGGGAGGGATGGGTGAAGTGGGAAGGGGAAGCCTGTCTAAGGCCTAGAAGGCTGGTCTTCTGCTGCCTGGTGCCGTCTTGGTTGGCTGTGCCATCGCCGGAGTCCACGGCACTGGATGTCCTGGAGGATGTCATGGTTCTCAACGGACACCCTGGTCAGCTGGAGGAGGGCATGCTCAATCCTGCATAGGACACTGAGGCCTAGGAAAAGGGAAACAGTCAATGGCTGTGACTGTCCACAACCCTGAACACCACCCAACCTGCAAGGCATATAGCCCAGTGTCCCGCACCTGTGATGGTATGCACCCATCCACAGTGACCATGCACCTGACATGCCCAACCAGGCGGCACCAGCTATGTGCACCACTGCACACACACACACTGCCCATGTCCATCACAGCACAAACAAGGCTGTCAAGTGACGTGGCAATGTGGTGGGATGCCAGTTCCACAACCATGTGCCCAGTGCATGCATGGACCACCAGTGACACACACACAGACGTGTAGTGACACTGGACAGTGATGACTATCGCCTGTGTTGTGCATGGTTGTGTTGTGCATGGCTGGTGGTCATGCCAACCCCCTCCAGCATGCAATAGCATCCATGATGTAAAGATACTCACACTCTGCAAGCAGCCGTGGCTGCTGCTGCTGCTGCTGTGGCCCACCCCTCGCAGCACCACTATCCACCACCTGGGCCCTGCCACGGCCCTCCTCAGCCCGTGCCTGCATCCTCTCTGCCAGGCCTGTGGGAGACAAATGTTGAGAAAAACATCAGTGTGGCTCCAAAGCAGACTGCCCCCTGCCCCAGAGAGAGTGCCTGCCCACACAGCCAGACCCATGCATCTCACACCTGCACACACTGACACAACCAACCATGGCAGAGCCATCCCCCATGCACAGCCACCAAAACACAGTCACACCTCTATGGAGAATACAGGTGCATAGATGGTACACCCTCCTGGCCTAGGCACAATGCCCCTCCTGGCACATGACCATAGCTGCTCATGCAGGTCAGGCTCCCTCCTGCGGAGGTCACTGAATCTGTGCCTGCACTGTTCTGCAGACCGGCGCTGCCCTGTGACCCTCACCAGGTCAGTGGCCACCTGCAGCCAAACCTGGGTGCGAGCCATGGTGAGGGGCTCCTCCCCATACAGTGCCCCATAGTGGGGCTCAACCAGGGCCACCAGGTTGACCACCTCCACTGGGCTCCATTGGGGCACTCTCCTGCATGCCATAGTTTGAGTTGTACAGCAGGCAATATGGCACCCCACAGTGCGGCAACCCCACGTGGAAATGTTGTGCAATAGACCACCATAGGTTCCAATCGCGCTGTTCATACAGCGCCATCGGTTCACATAGTGCTGTCACCAAACAGCGCAATAGGGCCATACACATGGCAGCCGAACAGCACCAGGGGGCAAAGGTCAGACACCAGGTCAGGGGTCTATAACGCAAGGCCACACACAGCACCATCTGATGTCTACGCATCCTGTGCGACCGACCACCTGCGTGCCAGTGCCACAGTGGACTATTGCACAGTAGTGCCACTGCGCCATACGGTGCCCAGTGTTGTAGCACCACTGGCACAATGGTGGCCATGGCCTGAATTGCCGATCGCGCACAGCACATCATCAGCGTGGCAGATGCCTGCGTAAGCTACCTGGGCATGCGCAATGCAGTGTACCACACAGTCACAGATCTGCGCCATTGGCTCAGCCGGCCCAACCATATTGCTCAAGGCGCAATGGCGTGATATTCAGCTGACACAAGCAAATCATCTGATCAGCCATTCAAAGGCACAGTGGCATGATTTGCATCTCATTACAGTTGCTCCACTCCTAATTTGCATGCATTGCACTATAAATGTGTGACATTGGGCTGTGCTGGCCAGATTAGGTTACTGCAGGTGAGAGGTGGGTTGCTTGCTGTGGGATGTTCTGGACAATGGGCATGGGATAATGCTGTAGACTGCACAATGACAGGTGTCCACTTCTACCCATACAGATCACCATGACCGAGCAGAGCCAAGGTGAGGGTGAGGATGGTGGGTGAAGGAGGAGGAGGCCCAACTTCACCACGGCAGAGACAGAGGCCCTCTTCCAGGCCTACCTGGAGGAGGAGTCACTACTGAGTGGACAGTGGGGCACCCCTCAGGCCCATGCAGCTGCATGGGAGGGGGTAGCTTGGGCAGTGAACCTGCATGGAAGCCGCCAGCGCTCCATGCAGAATGCAAAAAGAAGATGGGGACAGACCACAGGATGGTGAAGGAGAAGGTGGCAGCCCTCAGGGCAGCACGTGCTGGCACTGGCAGGAGCCAGCCAGTGGTGGTGGAGCTGACCCCGGCTGAGGACTGACTGGCTGCATCAATGCAGCGGAGTACTATTGAGGGTGTACCAGGCGGTGGATTCCAGACAGGTGGAAGCCCATCACTGCACGGTATGACATGGTGGTGGCGTTGGGGGGGAGATTGTTCACATGCACTCACATGTCCTCTTTTTCTGTTGCAGATCCTGTTCATCTTCAGGGGATGGTGGTGGTGGGTTCAGGCACTGAGGAAGACCTGCTGGACATGGAGGAGGGTCCATCCACCTCTGTCACCAGCCAGCATGCACTGCACCAGCATGCACGCTTGGCTGCCAACTCTGGTGTCGGTGAGTCGGGTGCGGGGGGTGCACAGCCTGTGTCTTAGCAGTCTGGCATGCAAGCATGCCAGCACACTGTGACTGTGGCTGTAGCACGTACCTGCACCATTGATGATGCAAGGACTGCAATGGGCAGTGACATGTGTGTGTCCCATGACAGACACACGCAGGCCAGCACATGCCCCAGGGCCTAGCTGGTTCCAACGTGTGTGCCAGCATGTCGGCACAGTCCCAGGCTGTGCCTGTCAGCACCGGTGGGGCAGCAGCAGTGGCTGTGCAGGTGTCTGGCACTGTTGCAGCTACAGCAGTGGAACGAGTGGTCCCTAGGGCACAGCGGTTGGAGGGGCAGCAGCAGTCACCCACCAGGTCTGGGGGTACAGTGTCCAGTGGTGGCACATGCCCACCACCCTTTGATATGCCCATTCCTGGTCCTGGTGAACAGCGCCCACCCTCAAGGGGTGTTGAGCATCAGGACCTTCCACACCCTGGGGGACAGGATGCCATTGTGGCAGAGTACCCATTTGAAGAGCACACCCGACTACTGCAGGAATCAGTACAGCAGCAAAGGTGGGTTGCAATGTCTGTGGAGGTACTGTGTGTGGCTGTGGAGCGGCACAGCAGGGACTGTGCTCTGGACCGTGCAGAGATGGTCCATATGTGGATGGATGTGACCGCCACCATTGACAGGCAGACCCAGGCATTGGTCGCTGTTGTGGCTGCATTGGGCACACAAGCCGGTGCTCCTGTACCACGCACCCCACACAGTATGCTCTCCACTCCTGATTCCCGGTGTCGTGTGACACCAAGCCTGTCAATGCCAGGTTCTACTGTGGGCATCCCAAGCACCCCGGTGCAGGTATGTTTGGCATCCTACAGACCCCACTGCGGACAAGGTCGGGATCGCGCAGTGGGACCTCTGGTGGTCCATTGGTGCAACCCCATGTGGCCCCTGCTCAGCCTGCCAGTGCTGTTGGGTCACAGCAGGGCCACCCACGCATCTGCGGTGGCTGTGGAATGGTGCAGCATGACTGACCTGTCTCCCAGTGTGGGCCCTGTCTGGTGCTGCCCTGTGTGCACTGTGCGTCATGGTGGGCAATGCACTGGTGGGTGCCCTGCCCATCATGCCAACATAGGGACCACATGCACACCATCCTGACTGCTGTCCACAGGTGCATGTGCATGATGATGCCTGCATTGTACTGTACACCAAGGTGCAAGGGTGCCCAGCATCTGACGCATGTGCTTGGACAGTACAGGTGGTGGGTGTGGTCTGTGGATCTGTGTGTTTGTATGTCTGTTCCTGCTCTGCTGTGCACCTGCCCATGTACACTTTGTGCCTGGTGTGTTTGTGTGTGTCTGTGTGTCCATATGACTGTTCGCCCCTCCCTGATGGTGTGTTTGTGTGCCTGGTCCCTTCCACCCCCCTTGCCATCATGCAACCCTGGTGTGTTACTCTGTGTGCCTGTGGGTTGCGCCAGGACAGTGTTGTTTGCACAAGGCCCCTTGACTTACCTGTGTTGTGCATAATGCTCCTCCGTGATGGTGTCCCGGTGCATCTGGGCCTGCTGGATCAGTCGGGAGTCCTGCCATCCAAGGGGGGGCTGCTCATCACCATCAACACCGGCACCACTGGCGTCCCCATCGCTGTCACCCTCTTCAACCTGTACGGCTATCCCACAGTCATTGGCCATGTTATGCAGGATACAACAGGCCAGGAATATCCCACAGGCCTTTGAGGGGCTGTACTGTAGGGCACTGCTGGAGGTGTCTAGGCATCGGAAGCGTGCCTTGAGCATCCTAAACACCCACTCAATGATGTTGCGTGTGGCAGCAAGTGCCTCATTATAGCATTGCTGCGATGGGGTCATAGGGTGCCGGTACGGTGTGAGCAGCCAGTGACAGAGTGGGTATCCGCTGTCACCTGTGTGGACATAGTGGAGATGAGTATCATGTTCAGGTCCATATTGCCCATATCCCTGTGTGCCATTACCATGGCACCTGTGGCATTCCCACCCTTGCCCCGAGTTTGCATTTTCTACATGCATACTCACCCACTAGATGGCCTGTGGGGATGTCCCCACTCTCGAATCAATGGCACAGTGTGGACTGATGCCATATGAAGGCATCATGTGCTTGATTATACGCCCAGTGGCATCACACACCACCTGGCAGTTGACACTGGAGAAGCCCTTTCCATTCCTATATGTGGCCCCATCAGGGCCAGGTGGCATGCGAATGGCCACATGGGTGCAGTCTATTGCCCCTAGCATGCCAGGCATATGTGCTACCCTGTGGAATGCCTGCATATTTGCTGTACGCTCTGCTGCAGTGCTGGGGAAATGGATGTGCTCTGCAGCATGTGGCAGCAGTGCACTGAGGAATTGGGTGAGAATGCATGACGTGGCCGACTGTGATGCCTGTGGTGTCCCCTGTTGACCTCTGGAAGGTGCCCGGTGGTGAGCAGGCACATGCAGGCTGTCACCTTGGTCTCCACTGACAGAGCATGACTCCGTCATGAGGGTGCCTGCATCACATCACTGCACAGCTCTTAGAGCCACCTCAGTATTGCCCTGTTCAGGTGGTACCAGTCCACGATCTCTACATCTGTGTACAGGTCAAAGCTGATGCGGGCACGGTACTGCCTGTTGGGGACATACCGCCAATGGGCTCATCCACGGCCACGTCCCCCTGCACCTTGCATTCTCACCTCCCTCATTACAGCTTCCATGTGGAAGCTACCACTGTCCATCTCCCTGGCTTGTGACCCCCCCTGGCTGATGTTGCTCTGTTACCCCGCTGTCCTGACTGCTGCTTCCACTGCACCGGGCATCCCCCCACTGGCCTCTGCAGCCTATGGCCCACACTGCTTCCCTTGCCTGCCCTGGCCTATCACTGTCTGTCTTCCTCTCTTTTCCCCACTTGGCATCCCTGTAGCATTTTTGTGCCTCTTCCTTGAGCCTTTTTATTTTGGTTCATTTCTGCTGGGGTGCAACTTCCGGCTGTTCCACTGTTGCACATTGCGCAAGTCTTTGGATATCACATTGCGCTGTTTATACATGGATCCACCCCCTTCGGTTGCGCATGCCATCATTTGCATCGCACTGTTGCTCAGCATGTTTTCGGTGGCGCAACTGCCTCCTGCTGAATATCGCAGAATGGTGCACTTTTGGACTTGCACAGGCGCAACCCTATTGCGCATGGCGCAACCCTTTTGAATATCCAGCCCTACATGTCCAAAATCATACAAAAGAACATATGAACATACAAAACAGTAATAATGTGATAGAACCATTAATAGTGCATGAGTATACCAGGAGCAGGCTCAAGGTAGTACACAAGTGCTGCTGGAGTAATAAGGATGGGGTTAGGTTGTGCACACTGGTGACCCAGAAGGGCAGGTGTATAAGAGAGGAGGAAGAGGCAAGACCTGAATATAAGGAGAAGGGGTAGCCATTTCCTGATTTCCCCCTTCAGGATGTTGAGAACCCTGCCAGGGTTGGTCATGGTAGGAAGGCAGAAACTGGTGACAGGTATTAAGGTGTGTTAAAGCAGGAACAGCTGAGGGAAAGGTAATTGTGCAGAGTAGCGGTAAGGGAGTAGTTGGAGGTGGAGTGTTGTATTTCAGGGGGAAGGGAATTCCAGATTTTAGGGAAACGATGAGCAAAACCAGTCTGACTAATGAGGGTGGAGTGGTCAGGGACTGTCAATGTGCAGTGTAATTTGATCTGAGAGAGTGGGTGGGGGGAGATGGAGTGGAGAGAGAGAGAGAGAGAGAGAGGATGAGAGATAGGAGGGGTGCCCCTAAACCAGAATTTGAAGGTTAGTTTGGCACAGTGAGAGATGCATCTGTGAGATAGTGAAAGGAAGATTAGAGAGTGATAGAACTCACAGTGGTGGGAGCGAGAAGGGGAGTTGATAGCAAAGCGGCAGAAGGAGTTAAAGAGAGTGTCCAACTTAGTCAGGGAATGTTTGGAAGCAGCACCATAGACTATGTCACAGTAGTCAAAGATGGGGAGTATCATCTTCTGGATAATTTTGCACCTCGCAGTCAGCGGAATGAACTATGATTCCTGTACAGAGCACCAAGTTTGGGGTGCATTTTCTTCAGGATAGCATCGATATGCACAGAGAAGTTGAGGTGCTGGTCCAGCCAAACTAGCAGATATCGAAATGAGGAGGTGTCCTCCAAGATGGTCCCATCAAGGGTGTGGAAGGTGGGTAGGGCTGGGAGCCTAGACAGTCTCTGCCTTGTGCCAAATGTCACTGAGACTGTCTTCTTGACATTTAGAAAAAGCTGGTGAAAAGCAAACCAGAGCTGAACTTGGTTGAAGTCATGCTGTAAGCTGGTTTGCACAGCAGCAGGGTTTTTGAAGGAACTGTACAAAACAGTATCGGCATCGTACATGTGGATAGAGGAGGATGAGCAGGCTGTGGGAAGATCATTAAGGAAAATGAAAAGGAGTAGGGGACCAAGCACTGAGCCCAGAGGGACACCACTGTTGATGGGGAGTGGAGGGAAGGGAAATCAAGGATTCTCACTGACTGGGTCCTGCCAGTGAGGTAGGATTTAAACCAGTTGGTGGCTGATGGAGCAAGGCCAGCTGAGAAGAGTGAATCAAAAAGCAGGGGATGGGAAACAGTGTCAAAAGCTTTGGCTAGATCGACAGTGATGGCCAAAGTGCTAAGGCTGTCGTCCATCCCTGAAAGGATGGAGTCAGTAAGCCTGAGGAGAGAGGTGGTTGTTGAGTGGTTCTTCTGAAAATCAGATTGGAAAGGGGTGAAGAAGGAGGAATCAGAGAGGAAGGGTGCTAGTTGAGAGAGAACTAAATGTTCTTGAAGTCTGGAAAGGGTAGGAAGGAGGGAAATAGGGCGATAGTTGCCAGGAGTGGATGTGTCACCACCCTTGGGGTGAGGAAGGACTACAGCGTGTTTCCAGGATGAGGGTACTTGGGCCGAAATAAAGGACAGGTTAAGGATTAGGGAGATAGGATAAGCAATTGCAGGAGCAGAAAGGTAGAGAAGTTTATGATCAAGCTCATCTGGTGAGGAGCCTTTAGAGAGGTTGAGGGATAGGACAGCATTAAGAACTTCATCAGGGGAGACAGTAGAAAAGGAAAATGGGGTGGGGTAGGCACTGGCTGAGATTAAGGGCTGACGTTAGTTGGTGTCAATAGGGAGAGAGAATTTAGAAGAGACGTGGCACAAGAGGTGTAGTATGCGTTAAATTCATTGGCCATGGAGCCGGGGTCTAAAACTAAGGAGTTATTTATTTTGAGAACTGAAGGGGGAGGGTGAGAGGGGGGAAATAATAGGGCATGGACTACCCTCCAGAATTTAGATGGAGAGTTAGTGTTAGTCAGGAATTAGGAGTTGAAATAATCAAACTTAGCCAGTCTAGTAGCTATAGTACATGTATTACGTAGCATTCTGTACTTGGCATAGTCATTTGGATGTTTAGTAGATTTGGGTTTTCTCCAGGCACAATTGCTCTCCCTGAAGCAGGCCAGGAGTTCGGTGGTGATCCAGGGGAGGTGAAGCCCACAGACTCAGTCTGTTTGAAAGGAGAAAAGGCACTCCAGAAGGCAATGAATTTATCTTTAAAATAGCCAAGTGCTTGGTCGACAGAAATGGCAGTGGAGAGGGGACCCAGTCGGTGGAAGTGAGTGCAGAGCTGATTGGGGTAAGGGCTAAGGATTTAAAGGACAAGTATGCTTGTAGAAGTAGGTTTGGGGTGATGAACCTTACATACAATGAAAATGGGGTTGTGGTCACTAAGAGACCAGATTTAATGACACGTTGAGGGAAGGTTGTGAGTGCCTAGTCAAGCAGGGTGTGGTTTTGTGTTTTGGGATTAGGGCATGTGGGCTTAAGTATAAATTGAATGAAGTTTAGAGCAGCGACATCATTGCATAGCTTGTTTAACTTGGGTGACAACTAATTTAGATCACCCATTATGAAAAGTTCACCAGATTGCAAAGAGGGAGGTGATATTGGCAAAGAGTTCAGTCATGACTGAGATTTGAATGCTTGGGTGGCAATAGACGGCAGCCAAAAAGACTGGGATTGAGAAAGGGAGGGTAATGTGGGTGACAAGGGCTCCATAGGTAGCTGGGATGGAGGTAGATGGGGTGGTAGTAAACTGCAGTGAGGACAGGATATACATGGTTACTCCCCCCCACGACCTGCTTGATCTTGTGTGAAGATGGAATACCCAGGGATAGCAATGGCACTGTCAGGGGTGCTATTTTTGAGCCATGTCTCAGTAATAATTAGGATGTCAGGGTGTGTGAAATCATAAAGAGTTTGTAGGAGGTTGATTTTAGGTAGCAGGCTGCAGATGTTCAGGTGGAGGAGCTTCAACCTGTTAGGGAGGTTGTAGTGGGGGTGGGGTTTGGAGACATGTTATTTGGGTAAGGAGCCAGGGTAGGAGAAGAAATAGGGCCAGGGTTGGGGTGGATATTCCATGATGAAAGAAGGAGGAGTGCAAGGATGAAATAATGAAGTTTAGGACTTTTGTAACTGGAGTAGGAAATATGTGAGGGAGAGGAAGAGAGAGGGAGGGAGGGGTGGAGAGAGAAGTAGATAAGGAAATGAAGAAGGGCAAAATGCCTCGGAAGGGAAAACAGTGATGCTGGAGGGTAGTAGGGAAAGTGGGGTCTGCTTACAAGGGGAGTTGTATGGGTGAATTACAGAATGAAGGAAGTATCTGGAAGGGAAGGGGAGAGAGAAGTGGCAGTAGGAGTAGAGGGGGAGACTGGGATAAGGGTAAGAACCAGGAAGGGTGTGAATAGGAGGGAGATGAAAACCATTCTGGGTAGGGTAGTAAAGGCTTTGTACAGGCTTTCAGATTCAGATCACACCACTGAATGCTAGAACATTGATAATTTGCTTTAGGTATGAATGACTCAGGACTAGAAGTGTTAGGGGAGAGTAGTGGGTAGAGGATTGCAACCTACATGTGCTGCTGCCCTCTAGTGGCTTTACAGTGTAATTTGCTAATGGAAAAGTAGGGTAAAAAAAAAATCACTGACAGGCCAGTGCAGTTTACGCAAATGCTACTCTGCACTGAACTGTTCACAGAGGTGTGCAACTGAGTGAATTGGCAAGCAGAAAGACCAGGACTTATCTACACAGCTGCTAAAAGGAAAAAATGTCAAAGGTCAGTGTTTCTCTGCAGTTTTATACCCTAGTCCAATGATTTCAGCACTGGTTGGAGCGTTGGGCAGGAAAAGAATGTCATCACTCTGGGCCATCTGGAACCTTTCAGTTCCCACTGGGAGGAAGGCTCAAAAATCCTCTTTCCCTTGTTCTGGGTCCATGACCAGATGTTACCTTATGAGCCAAGAAGGATCGTGGGCAGCAGGCACCTTCTTGGCCTGTCCTAAGCAGGCAGGTTGCTGTGGAAGGGACTGCATCAGTGGTACCAGCTCAGTGGGCTCCGATCAGACTGAGAGAGAGGAATGAAGAGATGGAAGTTATAAGCCTTGATGGAGGTTGGAGGAGGGATCAGAGCTAGGAGGAGTGAGAGACAAAACCAAAAAATTAACAGTTGAAAGGACTTGGGATGATGGGGAGGGTGCTCTGTTACAGACTCCGTCTAGGTGCTAGCAAAAAATTGCAGCACAGAGTTCAAACAAAGGGTGTTAAATGGGGGCATGTATCTGACCTGCAATATTTGGTGCCAGGTCCTAGGAGCAGGTCTAGTAGCCAGACAGATTACAAATGCAGAAAAATTGAAACTTTAAAAGAAAAGTTCAGAAATTACCATCAGCAATCTAATGTGAAATTTAACCACTGCACTACTTAAAATTAGCTCTGAAAATCAACTCTACTGTCCATTTAAGGAAACTCTAGTGGCAGGATTGCCATAAATAATAAAAAAAAATCAATACATCACTGACAGTCCAGTGCAGGTTAAGCAAATGCTGCTCTGCACTGAACTGCTCACAGAAGTGTGCAACTGAGTGAATTTGCAAACAGAAAGATCAGAACTTATCTACACAGCTGCTAAAAGGAAGAAACGTCAAAGGTCAGTGTTTCTCTGCAGTTTTATACCTTAATCCAGTGATTTCAGCACTGGCTGCAGCATTGGGCAGGAAACCAATGTCATCACTCTGGGCGATCTGGAACCTTTCAGTTTCTACTGGAAGGAAGGCTCAAAAATCCTCTTTCTCTTGTTCTGGGTCCAGGACCAGATGTTGCCTTATGGGCCAAGGAGGACCGTGGGCAGCAGATGCCTCCTAAGCCTGTCCTAGGTAGGTGGGTTGCTGTGGAGGGGACTGTATCAGCGGTACCAGCCCAGTGGGCTCTGATCAGCCTTATGGGCCAAGGAGGAGCGTGGGCAGCAGGCGCCTTCTCTGCCTGTTATATAGTATATGGTTGCCATCCAGAGATAGAGAACATCCATTATTTTTGTTTTGGTTACCTTCAGTATTTTTTGGTGAGGTTCTCACTCACTCCAACTTCTCTAATCTATCTAGCTGAATACAGCTTGTAGAGACTCCTACCATGTTGGAGAGAAGAATTGTTTTGTGGATGTTACAAACACCTGTGACTGCTCTGTTTCATTTTTTAAATGACAAAAAAAAATTTTCTTTGTTTTTGTAAGAGAGATGGTTCCTGAACATGTCTGAACTACAGAGGTGCACTGCTCAGTACTCTCTGAATCACATTGCCATGTTTTATTCAATTTTTCCCCTAAAAGAGCATGGATTGAACCAATCAAACAGAAGGACTGTCTTAAAAGTTGTACTATCGACGTGACGTCAGAACGATAGCACAGCTTTTTGTGTTTGCTTGCACACATGTGCGAGAAACACATTGCATCAGCTTCCTTTACTAGTGGGTTATGGAGGCGCGGCAGTGTTGTGGCGAATGGCAGCAGTCCATTCGAGGGCCGGTCTATTTCATGCCAATAGAGGAGCCTACTGCAGTTAATGAGCATGCCAGCATGCTCAAAGGAACTGACCACTGCAATTAGGGAGCATCACGTCACAGAACAATTAGCTGTGATGTCGGGCATTCCTGATTGTAGTGGTCAATGTAGCAGAATGGTCTACTGTTCTGCAGTTCACAGAAGCATAGTGGGGGGTGGTAGGTTGGACAAACACCCGACCGTGTAATTCAGTTTTCCCTTCCGTGGGGAACTTACTGAGGAAAGACAAAGATTTTTTTTCTGTTTTTTTCCCAGTCCTCTGCCACCTTTGGACGGATATTTTGGGGCAGTTTTAGTACATCTGAGCAGCAGGAAAACTAAATAACCTCAGAAGCAGACTGGATGGGCCTTGTGGTCCTTATCTGCCATCAACTTCTATGTTTCTGTTTCTATTTTTCTATGTAAGCAGCGCTTGGAACAATCATAGGTTCTTGCTCTCTGGACTCTACTTCATGTGATAAGGTAAAAGTGCAGCCAGCCAAGCTTTATCTTTGGGCTCAGAGTACTTTGAATAGGAGGAAGGGGGAGCTAGCTATACTGTCTGCCATTCACTTCCAGTAAAATTGCAGCCATGGAAAAGCTGCTGAGTGCTGCTGCTGTGGAATACTGCAGCAAGTTTACCAGTGGCAGCCAGCCATCCAAAAGCAGACATCTGCACCAACATAAGTAATAATTACAGGGTAATCAGGTGCTGCTGGGCTGTCTACTAGGAAGCATGAGACCTCCCACCCAGGCAAGGAGCCAGCCAAGCAGGTCAGCCATGCGTGCACTGCACTGATCTGGAAGAGCTGTTGGGTGTGCGACCAGAAGTGATGGTCCCCCACAATGAAGGTGGCCACAGGATCAGCTTGGGTTTCTGTCAGGCTTGGCTCCTGTAGTCTCTATCTTCTCCCCTCCTGCTTCCCTTTTGTGAACTGTGGCTTCAGTTTCTAAGGAAGACACCAAGATAGTCTACCCCCTCCCCACACACCCACAATGGTCTGAGAACAAATTCCAGGCATTCACTTTAAGTTGCTGGTGGTATGGGTCCCTTACTTTAACAGCCATGCCAGCAATATGGTGACTGAATCAGCTGCCACTTTGCTGATCGCCATTGGGAGTGAACAACTGGAAAAGGGAAAAGTCGCAAATACTGTAGTTTCGGTGTTTGTGTGAAATTCTAAACAGCTGGAAGAGAACATGTTGACAACAAAGGGACAACAAATCATGCGTACAGATAAAGTTTTAGGGTCCTAAATTGTTTTGCCAGATATAGCTGGCAACAGCATATGTTGTTGTGACACACTCCCAACTGACTAGTTCTGGACTCTGCTATCTATTTGTACTCCATTACATTTAGGAATCAGCCTGTGGCTCTAGCTGGCTATATACATTTAGTACATAGGTATGCAGTGGCCATGTGAAGGGAGAAAAATGAAAATAGCTTTCATTGTTTGATAATGCTTTTGGAGAATCATGAGGGAAGCAGCCTCAGCAGTAAACAAGCATTTGTCAATGCCGAATGTTGTCGCGCTGGCATTGGCATTGACGGAGGTGGAGAGGCATAGCGCTGTGAGTTTGTTATCTGTCCCAAAAGATGATTTTGCACAGTGAGTATGCCACTGTGCGGCAGAGCTGTGGAAACTTGTTTTGGGCAGGCTGTGGAAAATGGCTGCTGGACTGTTGATAATGAGGTGTGCACAAATGCCAGTGGCGAAAATGTGGCATGAAAATATTGCAGATTTACAAAGTTACAAGGGTGCGTGGAAACTGCTCAGTGCACACTTGCAACACAGTCATTGTCTGGACTTTTGCCTCCATAGAAACATAGAAACATAGAATTTGACGGCGGAGAAGGACTGCTTGGCCCACCTAGTCTACTCATTTTCCTACCTAACAGATAAGCTGCAGATCCTAGTTAACCAACAGCTTACTTCCTCCTACCCCTCCCCACTAGGACTACCTTATGCCTGTCCCATGCATTCTTGAAGTCCCCCACTGTTCTTGACTCCATGACCTCCTCAGGGAAACTGTTCCATGCATCCACAATCCTCTCTATGATAAAATACTTCCTCACACTACCTTTGAGCTGTCCCCCCCTCTATCTTCAAATTGTGCCCCCTTGTTCTTGCACATCTCTTTTTCTGGAAGATGCTACCCTCTTGGACTTTGTTAATTCCCTTGAGGTACTTGAAAGTTTCTATCATGTCCCCTCTCTCCTTCTTTCCTCAAGAGTATACATATTAAGCTCCTTTAGTCTTTCTTTGTATGTCTTCTGGTGCAGACCCTGCACCATTTTGGTTGCCCTCCTCTGGACAGCCTCCACTCTGTCTATGGCTTTGCAGAGATGGGGTCTCCAGAACTGCACACAGTACTCCAGATGCGGTCTCACCAACTGTCTGTACAGAGGGATAACAACTTCCTGTTTTCTACCATTGATGCCTCTTCCTATGCATCCCAGTATCCCCCCAGCCTTACTTATTGCCTTCTCACATTGCTTGCCCACCTTTAGGTCATCTAATATAATTACCCCCAGGTTCCTTTCTATTTTTACTGTTGTCAGTATCTCACCCCCCATTGTGTACACTTCCCCTGGGTTTTTGTTTCCCACGTGCATTAATTTGCACTTCTTTGCCTTGAATCTGAGCTGCTACACATTTGACCATTCCTCCAACCTTGCCAAGTCCCTTCTCATCCTTTTCACTCCATCTTGTGTATCAACCCTGTTGCAGATCTTTGTGTCATCTGCAAAGAGACATACTTTTCCTTCCAGTTCCTCTGCAATGTCACTTATAAAGACATTAAAAAGGACCGGTCTCAGTACTGAACCCTGCGGTACCCCACTATTAACCCTCCTTTCTTCACTGTGTACTACATTTACTACTACCCTTTGCGTCCTGTTGTCTAGCCAATTTTTTATCCAGGCTACCACCTTGGGACCCACTCCAAGGCTGGCTATCTTGTGTATTAATCTCTTGTGTGGGACTGTATCAAATGCCTTGCTAAAATCTAGGTAGGCCATGTCCACAGCCCCTCCCTGGTCTACTACTTTGGTCACCTAGTCAAAGAAATCTATTAGATTCATCTGACATGACCTTCCTGCTGTGAATCCATGCTGCCTTGGGTCCTGTGCCCCACTGGCCTCTAGGTACTCAACAATTCTTTCCTTCAGAGGTGATTCCAGCATTTTCCCTACCACTGAGGTCAAACTAACTGGTCTGTAGTTTTCTGCCTCTGTCCTGCTCCCACTTTGTGAAGAGGAATCACATCTGCCCTCCTCCAGTCCTCGTGTACCACCCCATCCTCCCATGATTTGTTAAAGAGAGTAGTCAGCGGTGTCACTAGTTCTACCCTTAGTTCTTTTAGAATTCTTGGGTGAATCCCATCAGGCCCCATTGCTTTGTCCACCTTCAATTTCGTTAGTTCTTTCAGAACCCTTTCTTCTGTAAATAGACTGGTATCGACTCCCATCTTCAGAGTGTTTCTCTTGTTTGGTTTAGGTAATTCCCCCTCCTCTTCCTTTGTGAATACTGAGCAGAAATATTCATTCAGTATCCCTGCTTTTTCACTGCCACCTTCTACCCACATTCCCTCCCCTTTATTAAGCTTCAATATCCCTCCTTTGGTCTTTCTTCACTCCCTAATGTACCTATTAAAGGTCTTATCCCCCTTCTTAACAGAATTGGCTATCCTTTCCTCGGTTTGGGCCTTTGCTATTCTAACTGCCTTCCCAGCCTCTTTCTGCTTTAACTGATAAAGTTCTCTGTCCTGCTCCATCTGTGTTTTCTTACATTTCCTGAATGCTGTCCTTTTCTCCTTAACCTTCCCTGCCACCTCTTTTGAGAACCATAGCATTTTTTTCCTTCGTTGTGTTTTATTGATTTGCTTTACACAAAGGCTTGTTGCCTCTGTGATGGCTGTTTTGATCACTCCCCATTGTTCCTCCACCCCTCCTTCTTGCCTGTTTGCTAGTGCTTTCTGAGGCACTCTCTCATTTCCCAAAGTCAGCCTCCTAAAGTCCAGTACTCTTGCTTTTGTATGGCTTGACTGTATGGCTGTGTTTATTGTGAACCACACTGTTTGGTGGTCGCTTGTTCCCAAATGGCTACCACTTCTAAATCTGAGATTCTTTCTCCATCCCCATTTGAGAGTACCAGGTCTAAGATTGTCCTCCCGAATGGGTTCCAATACTAGCTGTCTGAGGCATGCCCCCTGTAGGGCATCAAGAATGACCCTGCTCTTGGATGTGCCTGTAGCAAAGGTGCTCCAGTTAATATCTGGCATATTCAGGTCCCCCATCAACAATATCTCCCCTTTTTCTGCCATTCTAAGAAATACTTCTATCATTTCCTTGTCCATTCTCTCCCCCTGAGATGGGGGTCTGTATACAACCCCCATGCGGATTGTGGTGCCATTTCCTGTCTCCAGGGTGACCCAAAGTGCCTCATCTGCTCCCTGTTTACTCTTTAGTTCTGTTGCTTTGATCCCTTCCTTTACATAGAGAGCTACTCCTCCTCTTTACCCTCCCTGTCCCTCCTGTAGATTGTGTATCCTGGTATGTTGACATCCCGGTCATGGTTCTCTGTGTACCATGTTTCTGTGACTGCCACAACATCCAGGCAACCCTCTTCCATCAAGGCCACTAGTTCAGGGAGCTTGTTACACAGACTATGGGCATTGGTACTCATCATCCTTCACTTTTTGACAGCCTTACCCCTTTTAGCCCCATTTCTGTCCTTACTGCCTTTGCCTTTTTTTACATTTAAATCTGTCCTACTCCCTAATAACTTCTGTACCTTGATGTTTACCTCACTAATCACCTTTTTTGTGGGGGGGGGCTCGGATTTCCCTGCTCCTTTTCAATGCCTCCCCCTTGGCTAGTTTAAATGCTTGCCAATGAAGCATTTAAATGTCTCACCTAGGATCCTGGCTCCCCCCTGGACAGATGTAGACCATCGGACCAGTATAGGTCTGCATCCTTCCAGGTGGCTCCCCAGTCCCCAATGAAGCCAAAACCCTGAGCTCCACACCAGTTTTTCAACCACTCATTTAATTCCCTGGTGAGAAGTGCCCTAGCATCTCCCTTGCCATAGACAGGCAGCACCTCTGAGAAGGTTACCGTATGCACTACTTGTCTAAGGCCCCTTCCCAACCCTACAAACTCCTCTTGCACTGCTCTGATCCCATTCCTGGCCAGGTAATTTGTCCCTAGGTGGACAATGACATCCAGCTCCCTCCCTCGTGCAGCTCCTCCCACAATCCTGAGGATGCGCTTCCTGTCCCTCCAACCCATGGCGCCAGGAAGGCACCTTACCTCCCTCTCCCCTTCCTCCCCCATTTCTACCCCCTAATGATTGAGTCCCCCACCAGGAGTTGTTTCCTTCCCCTGTGGGGTCCCATGCCACCCTCCTGTGGGTCTCCTTTGTGAAGGTTCCCGGCATCCTCCTTGGTCTCCACTGCAGGTGCCTCCATAGAGGAACCACTATCCACTAGAAGAGCAAATGAATTGTGGAGAGGTACAGCTGGAGGGATGCAACTCTGTTCCACCACCCTCTCCCTCCTTGAGCCCACCCTGGTCCAACCTCTCTTCTTTCTTGGCAACCTCTGAGGTAGTAGCATTGGCCCTGGTGGTCCCTGTGTGGGGGAGGAGGTTTCACAAATCCTAGCCAGGTCAGCCTGGAGACGGGCAACCTCCTCTCTCAGACCAGAGAGGTGCCTGCAAATAGGGCAGCATCGCAACCTCCAGAATGTCTCCCAGAACACTGCCGCCCCACAGCCATTGCACTGCACCACTCCTATCATGTCTTATTTTGTGTCCTCTCTGCTGTTTCTCTGGATGCTTATTCTCTCCTCTCCTTACAACTCTCACCCTTCCTGTTCTGGGACAGCAACTTCCTATCTTCCTCAGTAGCCTCCTTCTTCCTTGCTCAATAGCAGACCACCAGCAGCTGGGGGGATTATTGAGCTACTTTTTTTCTTTAGGGTTGACAAAACCAATGTTTCTCTATGATCCTTTCCTTCCTACTGCCAAACAGGAAGTTTCTGTTGACAGTCAAATCCAGTGGCTATAAAAGTAGAGCTGGCTTTGTGTGGGTGGGATGGAGGGCAATTAGTAAGAAAAAAGGCTAGCAACAGGAAGTTGTAATTTGACTCACCTGCTTTTATAGTGTCTAAACCACACCCCCAGGTAAGCTCTCTTTCCTCCTACTGGTTTAGCAAAGTCAGCTGATACAGTAACCTTCCCTGCACAGAACACACACTGACTTTCTTTCTTTTCTTTCTTTTTTTTAACCCTAAATAAGACCCCGCCAAATTTTCAACATAAGCATTTTAGGACCTCTGCTGATGAATAGTGTCATCGTCATATCCTGAAAGTGTCCTGAAAAGTGATTTCTCATAGTGAGCGTGCAATTCTGCACCGGACAAGGGAAAACACATTTCAGCCAGCTGTACTGTTCATAAGAAGGTATGGAAAAATGGCAATGATGAACAGCTGGAGTGAAAGTATTACAAATTCACAAAGTCACGAGTGTGCATGCAAACTGCCCAACACGTGCTTGTAAAACACTCATTTTATTGACTTTCATCCCTAAATTTTCAACATAGGCATTTTAGACATCTGCTAATGAACAGTGTCACTGCCATTTTCATAATGTCTCTCGAACATGGGCTTTCCACAGCGACTGCGCTATTGTGCACCGAAACTGCAAGAACAGATTTTGGTCAGGATGTGAAAAATGAAAGCTGTACTGTTCATTAGGAGGTGTAGAACATTGGCACTGTTGAAAATGTGGAGTGAAAATATAAGTTTGCGAACTTACGAGCGTGCGTGCAAACTGCGCAACACATGCTCGTAACACAGTCATTTTATGGAGTATTGTCACCAAATTTTCAACACAGGCATTTTAGGACCTCTGCTCATGAACAGTGTCACTGTCATTTTTGTAATGTGTCCCAAACAGTAATTTCGCACAGCAACAGCGCTATTCTGCACCGCAAGTGCGAAAACACATTTTGGCAAGGATATGAAAAATGACAGCTGTATGGTTCACAAGAAGGTGTGGTAAAATGCCAGTGTTGAGAATCTGGCA
Organism: Neoceratodus forsteri; assembly: GCA_016271365.2. NCBI lineage: Eukaryota > Metazoa > Chordata > Ceratodontiformes > Ceratodontidae > Neoceratodus > Neoceratodus forsteri. Next base: position 3,995,987 of record CM057449.1, on the reverse strand, counting down.
TGAAAATGGTGTGAATGCGCTAAATTACGAGCGGGCATTGCGCAGTTGCTACACAGGCTCGTAAACCAGTCATTTTTTAAATTTTTCCCACCAAACTTGCAACATAGGCTTTTTGAGAGACCCTCTCATGAACAGTGGCACTGTCATTTTGTTACTCAGTCCCAATAGGTGATTCCATGCAGTGACTGTGAAATCACCTTTTGGGTCTGAATATAACCATGAATGTAAAATTCATGAGAGGGTCCCAAAATCCATGTTGAAAATTTGAACCAAATTCACAAAATGCCCAAATATGCATTAAAGTTGAAAAATCCTATTCATTCCATTATACAGCTTATCGGCATTTCTTCAGTTCACGGTCGGCTTTGAAGAGTGCAGACATGTTCCTGGTCCACAGAAGATCGTCGCGCCGGACTCCTCAGGCAAGTATGGGGTGGGGGGTGAGGGGAGGCAGGGTGCGCTGGGTGGATGTGGGTGGAGGGAGGGGGGCATTGAGACTACAAGGGACCGTTTTCATTTTACAGGGAAAAAAAAAGAAAAAACCATCCCGGGACACCTTTTTGCAGGATTTGGCACGCTGGGGTGGGCTCCAGCATGCCACCTAAGTGTTAGGGTGTCTGCTAGCTGACGGGGATTGGGCATCCCGTCGGCACACAAAAAGGCGGGGCACAAGCTGAGGGGATTGGGCACTCCCTGGAATTCAACAATTAGGGGTTATGCCAATGGGGAGTAGGCTCCCCATCGGCCACCTGAAAGAGGGGTTAACCAACAGAAGTTGGGCATCCCGAAGTTGGCAGTAGTTAGGCTGCCGCCGCCGACCATGTACATAATGGCGGCGGAGATGACAGAAAGGGCCACTGCATATGACGAGCTTTGCTCAGATTGCAGTGGACCTTTTCTTAGATTTACGTGCCACATTATGTATGCTTGGTATGGCACCGGCATGCAGGCTGATTGGGGAATGCGGAACGCACCTACTGGTGCATGCCCTGCATTTGCCCAACAGTGACCGCGCCTCCAAAGCTGCATTGTCCAAAGATGTTGGCTGCGCAAGCATGTGAACATAACAAGATGGAACTTGTTTAGGGGAATGAGCCATCTTCATTTTGAAATAAAGAAAACCTTAATAAGAAGGCAGGGTTTTATGCACAAGCCAGTACTCTTTTCTAGTTGGATGTCTGAAGTTGCTATTTTAAATGTTTTTTTTTCTCATTTCAGTTTTTAAAAAACTTCTGAGCTAGAGAGAAACCATCTGGAGTAATACCTTTTAAATAGGTTATTTCAGTATGCCAGAAAGACACTACTGACTGGTCTGGGCTGATTATGAAGTATAGCCAATACTAGATGCTGAGGCAAGGGCTTTGTTTTGTTTTGTCCTGTTTCAAAAGAAGTACTTTCTACCCCTATGGACTTTTACAAAGGGTTAATGAGACTGAGTGATTAGACAAGAACATGTATCCAAACAAACATTTGTCAATGCCGAATGTTGGCTTGCAGGCACTGGCTTTGGTAGTGCATGAGTGCATAATAGGATTGGCAGTGAAGTACTGAACTGACGTCAACCTCAGGCTCACCCTACAGAGAGTGAGAGACATTGGGGTGTACCTTTGGGTCATCGGCCATAGCAGATAAGCTCCAAAGTATGAAAGAGGTGCAGCAGCCACAGTGTGATCCTTCTCGTCTCCAAGACTTCCTGAGACTGACTGTAGAAAGTCATGTTTCATTGACTGAAAAGAGGTGACCCTGGTTGCTATCTGTGCAGCTGCGTAGAGCATCAGTGAATCAAGCCCAGCATCCCAAACCCTGACTACTGTAATGCTGCCTGCTGGATCCTGATATCAAGTCCTGGACAGGCAATGCATAATTTTTTGTTTAGTGTTGTTGTTTATTAAGGGAAAGCCTACTGTAAGCAGGTGAAAGTACAGAGTTTCATGTATTAAATTTCAAGCTGCATTCAGTCTCGGAAAAGGTGCACTCACAAATACACCAAAAGGGTCAGATTAAGTCTGATCTGTTTACCTAATCCCTGGTTCCCAGAGACTTAATTTAGGGGGATGTCAACAAGGGCTCACAGTGCCTGAGGCAGTGTTACTGTAATATAGCATAATGGTTGTGTAACTTACTCCTAAGGAGCCCTACATTAGTCTATTTCACTGCAAAAAGCAATATTAATAATGTATACTAGCCATTTCCAGGTAAAGTGCTCCATTTCCCTAAGTTACAAGACTCACCACAAATCATGCCCCTCAAGACATCCTGCTCCAATAATAAAGGGACAGTCCATACAAGACTGGGGGCAAATACTTGACTTGTACCGGGGCATCAGCATCTTTGAAAACCCAGAAAATATTCACTTTAAAAAAAACTCATGCAAGAAAACACAATGAAAAAGAGGTTTGTAAAGAATAACAATTACAACTATACAGGATTTTTGTGTTTCAAATCACCACTCTTCATTGACAGAGATGCCTCAGATAAGAGGGACCTGGGAAGTGTTGGTGACAAATCAGGGACCTGGCCCCAAATTAGGGAGTGTTGACTGAAAAATTGTGGTGTTGAACTGGGAGTCCTCAGGTTGTATGCTGCACAGCAAGTGGACAGTACAGCATTCATCCTAGTAATGTGAGACAGAGCTATTGGCAGTAGTCATTAGGTTGAGCTGATCACTTACACTAGTGCTGTTCTTGGACCAGTGCACAATGACTTGTTGTGTTCGGTGCTGGAATTCATGCTTTTCAGGCAGTTTGTAGCAGACATCTCACATGGGTTGATGAGTAAAATCAATCTGTTCACAAATGATACCAAACTGGGAGCAGTTGTGGATGACATTGAAGGGTGGAAGGGACTGCAGGATGACCTGACTAGGCTAAAGGAGTGGTCAGAAACATGGCAGCTGGGTTTCAATGGCAAGAAATGCAAGGGGCTGCACTTTTGGAGCTAGCAACCTGGTGTGCAATTACCACATGGGAGGCGTACAACTAGAAAGCACCATGGAGGAAAAGGGTAGCAACAAAAGCCAGCAAGATGCTGTCGTGTATAGCAATGGGTATCTCCTCCAGAAGAAGGGAAGTGATCCTTTCCCTGTTTTGGTCACCGGTGAGGCCATACCTAGAGTACTGCGTGTAGCACTGGTTCTTATTCCTAAAGAAAGAAGGATGTCAGGTCACTAGAGGGGTTGCAGTGTAGAGCCATAAAGATGATCCAGGGATTGGAGAGAAAAACATATGAGGACAGGCTGAATGATCTGAATATGTACTCCCTGCAAGACAGAAGGGATGGGGGGATGTGACTGAGACCTTTACTCAGCCCTATTCCCAACTTCCCTTGACTGGCTTTCTCCTCTGCCAGTTACAAGAGCTTGAATCTCCCATAGGTTCTTTCCACTGGGTTGACCAGAGGAGGAGGAAAAGTCCCATCTGGAGCAAAACCCAAACATGTCCCAGGGACCAACTGGCAGTTTGGGCCAAGGGAAAGCAGATGGGTCTTCATTAAGCCTGCCTGAATGCCATTTTTCAATTGTTCTCTTAAGTCCCCCTAGCCACTGTGGCTCAACAGTGTGTGAGTGATGAGATGTGCTGAACACACTCAGAAATTGCAGTCCACGCACTTTGAAACCTCTCAGAGCCTGCACTAGCAATGGGCACCGACCAGGTGGAAGTCAAATGCTGAGATGGAGAAGTAAGACTGTCAACATACAGCTAGATGGTAAATGCATTACATTTTATAATGCTTATTAAACGTCAATGTTTTGAGTGTAGAAGACATAGTTCAGCAGGAAACTTACAAGCAAGCAATGATATCAATCAGCAGTCTGTCATACCTTCATAATAAAAATTATTTTATTTTGTCTTGGTGTGTGTGGTGCATTTCTATATTAGCACCAATATAGCTCTTTCAGCAGATCATACTGTATATACCTGCAAGGCCTCCTGGGAGGCAAGGAATATACATAGTGACCGGTCTGTATTTCTGGTATTTTGGCCTGTCCCTTTGTCTCATATGTAGGTCTCTCTTTTGGGTAACACTTTCAAAACCTGGTTGTGCCACACTTCAAAAGCTGGCTGCTGCTGAGAGACTCATATTATGCCTGCACTTCCTCACAAGGAGTAGAATATGCTGTACTCTTGTATAGGTGTGCAAGTGATCTTTGTACTCTAGCAACACAGAAACATGGAATCTAATGGGAGAAGAAAGAACCCGTAGGCCTAAGCCCATCAAGCGTGTCCTATTTCCCTGCTGGCTGCTGCTGAGAGACTCATATTGTGTCTGCACTTCCTCATAAGGAGGAGTAGAATATGTCATGCTCTTGTATAGGTGTGCAAGTGATCTGTGTACTCTAGCAACACAGAAACATGGAATCTAATGGGAGAAGAAAGAACCCGTAGGCCTAAGCCCATCAAGCATGCCCTATTTCCCTGCTGGCTGCTACTGAGAGACTCATATTGTGTCTGCACTTCCTCATAAGGAGGAGTAGAATATGCTGTACTCTTGTATAGGTGTGCAAGTGATCTTTGTACTCTAGCAACACAGAAACATGGAATCTACTGGGAGAAGAAAGAACCCGTAGACCTAAGCCCATCAAGCGAGCCCTATTTCCCTGCTGGCTGCTACTGAGAGACTCATATTGTGTCTGCACTTCCTCATAAGGAGGAGTAGAATATGCTGTACTCTTGTATAGGTGTGCAAGTGATCTTTGTACTCTAGCAACACAGAAACATGGAATCTAATGGGAGAAGAAAGAACCCGTAGACCTAAGCCCATCAAGCGAGCCCTATTTCCCTGCTGGCTGCTACTGAGAGACTCATATTGTGTCTGCACTTCCTCATAAGGAGGAGTAGAATATGTCATACTCTTGTATAGGTGTGCAAGTGATCTGTGTACTCTAGCAACACAGAAACATGGAATCTAATGGGAGAAGAAAGAACCCGTAGGCCTAAGCCCATCAAGCGTGCCCTATTTCCCTGCTGGCTGCTGCTCCCCTGAATTGAAGAATGCACGGCACAGACATGAGGCAATTATAGTGGGAGGTTGGGGAAGTAGGCTATTGGTTAACTAGGATCTGCAGCTTATCCATTAGGTAGGGAAATGGGCAGACTAGGTGGGCCAAGTGGTCCTTATCTGCCATCAAAGTCTATGTTTCTGTGTTTCTTTTCAGCCTCAGGGGTCATTACCTCCTGTCTTTCCTCTACCTATCATGTCCATGTCTTTATCCCATGCATGTTTGAAGACCACCACTGTCTTTGCCCCCACCACCTGCTGTGGCATGCTGTTACAGGCATCCATTATGCCTTTCTGAGAAGTATGATTTCCTCACATCACTTCTAAGCTTCCCCTGTTTAAGCTTCTTTGTATGTGCCCTATTGTGGTGCTCCTCCTTCTCTGAAAGAGACTCCCCTCCTGTTCCTTGTGTACTCCTGTGACATACGTATGGCTCAATTATGTCCAGTCAAGCTGTTCCCCAGGGGGTAAATGCTGAGTTCCTACAGTCCCTCCTTGTATGTTTTCTCGTGAAATTCCATGCATCATTTGGAAGCCCTCCTCTGGCTCACATCCACCCTGTCAATGTTCTTGAGGAGTTGTGGCCTTCAGAACTGACATTGCACACAGTACTCTAGGTGTGGTCCCACTACTGAGTGATACAGGTGCAACACCATCTACATTGTCCTGTTTAAGCAACCTCTATATATGCACGCTAGCAATGCGATAACTTTATCAGCTACTCTGTTGCACTGCCCTGCCACCTTGAGATCATCAGATATGATTTGCCCAATGTCCCTCTCTTACTTGATGATAATAAGTACCCCATCATATACTCAGTGCCTATGTTTCCCTGTACCAGGTGCATAACTTTGCTCTTTTGAGCACTGAAACAAAGCTGCCACCCCTAGACCATTCCTTCAGTTTCCCCATATCGCTTTGTATTCTCTACAACACCTCCTGAGTGCCCATCTTATCACAGATTATGTCACTGCAAAGAGACATACCTTCCCTGCATTTTCTCAGCAATGACACTTATGAACACACTGATGAGGACAGGACATAATACCAATCCTTGTCATTCTATTGGTCAATCTTCCTTTCCCCAGAGAGAAATCCATTTACCACCAGGTGTCAGCTTGGCTCACTTAGTAGCACATCCACATCTGGGACAGAAGGTTATTGGTCCTAGTCCCACACTGGGATTGGGCTTATACCATACATGCTGGCACCTGAGTGCAGTACTAGGGGGTGCTGTACTGTCAGGATGTGCCATTCTTTGGATCAAATGCTAAACTGAGGTCCCTTCTACCCATCTCTGGTGCTGTCCTGATGGATGTCACGGTGACAATGAGATAACCCAAGGTACTTTAAAGAAAGAGTAGGGAACTCTATGGTGTCCTAACCAACATTCTCCTTCCCTTCCATTCAACCTGGTTCATCCAGTTGTCCAAGGCAGTATGTGGGTGTTGATGTGCAGAATGGCTGCTACTACACATTTAATCACTTCAATTTAGTCTAGCAGTGCTTGTAAAGTGCTTTGGGATACAATGTGTATGAAAAGTGCTATGTAAAGTCTGATTCTTCTCTGTCTCCTATTCTGCAACCTGTTTGATACCCAACATACTGCCTTATCCTCAAACTCAGGTTGCTAAGTTTCGATTTTAGCCTCCTGTATGGCACAGTGGCAAAAGCATTATAGAAGTCCAGATAGACAATATCCAGTATCTTCACCTAATGCACCTTCCTAGTCACCCAGTCAAAGAAATCTGTGAGATCTGTTTCACATGAGCTCCCATACGTTACACCACGATGCAGGTCATGCAGCTCATTTGCGTCTACATACTCCGTCAGCCTCTCCGTCAGTACAGCCACTGCTAATTTCCACACCAGTAATGGGGGAATGACCGGCATGTCATTTCTGGCCTGCACATACTCCGTCAGCCTCTCCGTCAGTACAGCCACAGATGATTTCCCCACCAGTAATGGGGGAGTGAACGGCATGTCATTTCCGGCCTGCACATACTCCGAAAGCCTCTCCATCAGTACAGCCACCGCTGATTTCCCCACCAGTAAGGGGGAGTTACCGGCATGTCATTTCCGGCCTGCGCATACTCCGTCAGCCTCTCCATCAGTACAGCCACAGCTGATTTCCTCACCAGTAATGGGGGAGTGACCGGCATGTCATTGTCGGCCTGCGCATACTCCGTCAGCCGCTCCATCAGTACAGCCAGCGCTGATTATCCCACCAGTAATGGGGGAGTGACCGGCATGTCATTTCCGGCCAGCGCATACTCCGTCAGCCTCTCCGTCAGTACAGCCAGCGCTGATTTCCCCACCAGTAATGGGGTGACCGGCATGTCATTTCCGGCCCGCGCATACTCCGTCAGCCTCTCCGTCAGTACAGCCACTGCTGGTTTCCCCACCAGTAATGGGGGGGCGACCGGCATGTCATTTCCAGCCCGCGCATACTCCGTCAGCCTCTCCGTCAGTACAGCCAGCGCTGATTTCCCCACCAGTAATGGAGGGGTGACCGGCATGTCATTTCCAGCCTGCGCATACTCCATCAGCCTCTCCGTCAGTACAGCCACCGCTGATTTTCCCACCAGTAATGGGGGGATGACCGGCATGTCATTTCCGGCCTGCGCATACTCCGTCAGCCTCTGCGTCAGTACAGCCAGCGCTGATTTCCCCACCAGTAATGGGGGGTGACCGGCATGTCATTTCCGGCCTGTGCATACTCCGTCAGCCTCTGCGTCAGTACAGACACCGCTGATTTCCCCACCAGTAATGGGGGGAGACCGGCAAGTCATTTCCGGCCTGCGCATACTCCGTCAGCCTCTCCGTCAGTACAGCCACCGCTGATTTCCCCACCAGTAATGGGGGGGTGACCGGCATGTCATTTCCGGCCTGCGCATACTCCGTCAGCCTCTCCGTCAGTACAGCCACCGCTGATTTCCCCACCAGTAATGGGGGTGACCGGCATGTCATTTCCGGCCTGCGCATACTCCGTCAGCCTCTCCGTCAGTACAGCCACCGCTGATTTCCCCACCAGTAATGGGGGTGACCGGCATGTCATTTCCGGCCTGCGCATACTCCGTCAGCCTCTCCGTCAGTACAGCCACCACTGATTTCCCCACCAGTAATGGGGGGGTGACCGGCATGTCATTTCCGGCCTGCGCATACTCCGTCAGCCTCTCCGTCAGTACAGCCACCGCTGATTTCCCCACCAGTAATGGGGGTGACCGACATGTCATTTCCCTCAGTTAATTAGTACAAGGTCCAGTAATGCTCCACCATGACATCTGCAACACTGTCCCGGTTAATCAGAACAAGGTTCAGTAATGCCCCACTATGACATCTGCAACAAAGTCCCTGTTAAATAGTACAAGGTCCAGTAATGCCCTACAATGACATCTGCAACACTGTCCCAGTTAATCAGGACAAGGTCCAGTAATACCCCACCATGACATCTGCAACACTGACACGGTTAATCAGTTCAAGGTCCAGTATTGCCCCGCCATGACAGCTGCAACACTGTCCCAGTTAATCAGTACAGGGTCCAGTAATGCCTCGCAATGACATCTGCTACACTGTCCCAGTTAATCAATACAATGTGCAGTAATGCCCCACCATCACATCTGCAACACTGTCCCAGTTAATTAGCACAAGGTCTGGTAATGCCCCACCATGAGATCTGCAACACCGTCCTGGTTAATCAGTACAAGGTCCAGTAATGCCCCACCATGACATCTGAAACACTGTCAAGTTAATCAGTGAAAGGTCCAGTAATGCCCATGACATGACATACAACACTATCCGGTTAATCAGAAGAAGGTCCAGTAATGCCCTGCCATGACAAATGCAACATTGTCCCAGTTAATCAGTACAAGGTCCAGTAATGCCCTGTCATGACATCTGCAACACTGTCCCAGATAATCAGTACAAGGACCAGTAAAGGCCCTCCATGACATCTGAAACACTATCCCTGTTAATTAGAACAAGGTGCAGTACTGCCCTAGCGCAGCATCTGCTACACTGTCCCGGGTAATCAGTACAAGGTCCAGTAATGCCCCACCACTGACATCTCCTACGCGTCCAAGTTAATTAGTACAAGGTCAGTAATGCTCCACCATGACATCAGTAACACTGTCAAAGTTAACCAGTACAAGGTCCACAAATCCCTGCCATGACATCTGCGCTGTCCCAGTTAATTAGTACAAGGTCGGTAATGCCCGCCATGACATCTGCAACACCGTCCCGGTTTAATCAGTACAAGGTCAGTAATACCACACCATGACATCTAAACACTGTCCCAGTTAATCAGTACAAGGTCCAGTAATGCGCTCCATGACATCTGTAACACTGTCCTTGTTAATTAGTAGAAGGTTCAGTAGGCTCCCGCCATGACAACTGCAACACTGTCTCAGTTAATTAGTACAAGGTCCAGTAATACTCCACTATGACATCTGCAACAAAGTCCCTGTTAAATAGTACAAGGTCCAGTAATGCCCTACAATGACATCTGCAACACTGTCCCAGTTAATCAGGACAAGGTCCAGTAATACCCCACCATGACATCTGCAACACTGACACGGTTAATCAGTTCAAGGTCCAGTATTGCCCCGCCATGACAGCTGCAACACTGTCCCAGTTAATCAGTACAGGGTCCAGTAATGCCCCGCAATGACATCTGCTACACTGTCCCAGTTAATCAATACAATGTGCAGTAATGCCCCACCATCACAACTGCAACACTGTCCCAGTTAATAAGTACAAGGTTCAGTAATGCCCCGCCATGACATCTACAACACTGTCCCAGTTAATCAGTACAAGGTCCAGTAATGCCCACCATGACAACTGCAACACTGTCCCGGTTAATCAGTACATGGTCCAGTAATGCCCCGCCATGACATCTGCAACACTATCCCAGTTAATTAGAACAAGGTCCAGTAGTGCCCCACCATGACAACTGCATCACTGTCCCAGTTAATCAATACAAGGTCAGTAATTCCCCACCAAGACATCTACAACACAGTCCCGATAAATCAGTACAAGGTCCAGTAATAACCCAACATGACATCTGCAACTCTGTCCCTGTAAATTAGTACAAGTTCCAGTAATGGCCCACCATAACAACTGCAACACTGTCCCAGTTAATCAATAGAAGGTCCAGTAATGCCCCACCATGACATCTCCAACACAGTCCCGGTTGAACAGTACAAGGTCCAGTTGTGCACCGCCATGACATCTGGAACACTTTCCCTGTTAAATAATACAAGGTTCAGTAATGCCCCACCATGACAACTGCAACACTGCCCAGTTAATCAAAAGGTCCAGTAATGCCCTGCCAAGACATCTGCAACACTGTCCCAGTTAATTAGTACAAGGTACAGTAATGCACCACCAAAGACATCTGCAACACTGTCCCAGTTAATTAGTACAAGGTCCAGTAAGGCACCACCATGACAACTGCAACACTGTGCCAGTTAAATAGTTCAAGGTCCAGTAATGCCCCGCCATGACATCTGCAACACTGTCCCAGTTAATAAGAACTAGGTCCGGTAATTCCCTGCCATGACATCTGCAAAACTGTCACTGTTAAGTAATACAAGGTGCAGTACTGCCCCGCCATGACATCTGCTACACTGTCCCGGGTAATCAGTACAAGGTCCAGTAATGCCCCACCATGACATCTCCTACAACGTCCAAGTTAATTAGTACAAGGTCCAGTAATGCTCCACCATGACATCAGTAACACTGTCCCAGTTAACCAGTACAAGGTCCACCAAATCCCTGCCATGACATCTGCAACGCTGTCCCAGTTAATTAGTACAAGGTCCGGTAATGCCCCGCCATGACATCTGCAACACCGTCCCGTTTAATCAGTACAAGGTCCAGTAATACCACACCATGACATCTGAAACACTGTCCCAGTTAATCAGTACATGGTCCAGTAATGCCCCTAAATGACATCTGTAACACTGTCCCTGTTAATTAGTAGAAGGTTCAGTAAGGCTCCGCCATGACAACTGCAACACTGTGTCAGTTAATTAGTACAAGGTCCAGTAATGCTCCACTTTGACATCTGCAACACTGTCCCGGTTAATCAGAACAAGGTTCAGTAATGCCCCACTATGACATCTGCAACACAGTCCCTGTTAAATAGTACAAGGTCCAGTAATGCCCTACAATAACATCTGCAACACTGTCCCAGTTAATCAGGACAAGGTCCAGAAATGCCCGACCATGACATCTGCAACACTGTCCCGGTTAATCAGAACAGGGTCCAGTAATGCCCCGCCATGAGATCTGCAGCACTGTCCTAGTTAATCAGCACAAGGTCCTACAATGCCCCACGATGACATCTGCAACACTGTCCCGGTTAATCAGTTCAAGGTCCAGTATTGCCCCACCATGACAGCTGCAACACTGTCCCAGTTAATCAGTACAGGGTCCAGTAATGCCCCGCAATGACATCTGCTACACTGTCCCAGTTAATCAATACAATGTGCAGTAATGCCCCGCCAAAGACATCTGCAACACTGTCCCAGTTAATTAGTACAAGGTCCAGTAAGGCCCCACCATGACAACTGCAACACTGTGCCAGTTAAATAGTTCAAGGTCAGTAATGCCCGCCATGACATCTGCAAAACTGTCCCAGTTAATAAGTACTAGGTCCGGTAATACCCGCCATGACATCTGCAAAACTGTCACTGTAAAGTAATACAAGGTGCAGTAATGCCCCGCCATGACATCTGCAACACTGTCCTGGGTAGTCAGTACAAGGTCCAGTAATGCCCCATCATGACATCTGCTACACGTGTCCGAGTTAATAAGTACAAGTTCCAGTAATGCTCCACCATGACATCTGTAACACTGTCCCAGATAATCAGTACAAGGTCCATCAAAGCCCTGCCATGACATCTGCAACACTGTCCCAGTTAATTAGCACAAGGTCTGGTAATGCCCCACCATGAGATCTGCAACACCGTCCTGGTTAATCAGTACAAGGTCCAGTAATGCCCCACCATGACATCTGAAACACTGTCCAAGTTAATCAGTACAAGGTCCAGTAATGCCCCACCATGACTTATGCAACACTATCCCGGTTAATCAGAAGAAGGTCCATTAATGCCCCGCCATGACAAATGCAACACTGTCCCAGTTAATCAGTACAAGGTCCAGTAATGCCCTGTCATGACATCTGCAACACTGTCCCAGATAATCAGTACAAGGACCAGTAAAGGCCCTCCATGACATCTGAAACACTATCCCTGTTAATTAGAACAAGGTGCAGTACTGCCCGCCATGACATCTGCTACACTGTCCCGGGTAATCAGTACAAGGTCCAGTAATGCCCCACCATGACATCTCCTACAACGTCCAAGTTAATTAGTACAAGGTCCAGTAATGCTCCACCATGACATCAGTAACACTGTCAAAGTTAACCAGTACAAGGTCCACCAAATCCCTGCCATGACATCTGGAACGCTGTCCCAGTTAATTAGTACAAGGTCCGGTAATGCCCCGCCATGACATCTGCAACACCGTCCCGTTTAATCAGTACAAGGTCCAGTAATACCACACCATGACATCTGAAACACTGTCCCAGTTAATCAGTACAAGGTCCAGTAATGCCGCTCCATGACATCTGTAACACTGTCCTGTTAATTAGTAGAAGGTTCAGTAAGGCTCCGCCATGACAACTGCAACACTGTCTCAGTTAATTAGTACAAGGTCCAGTAATACTCCACCATGACATCTGCAACACTGTCGGTTAATCAGAACAAGGTTCAATGTGCCCACTATGACATCTGCAACAAAGTCCCTGTTAATCAGTACAAGGTCCAGTAATGCCCTACAATGACATCTGCAACACTGTCCCAGTTAATCAGGACAAGGTCCAGTAATACCCCACCATGACATCTGCAACACTGACACGGTTAATCAGTTCAAGGTCCAGTATTGCCCCGCCATGACAGCTGCAACACTGTCCCAGTTAATCAGTACAGGGTCCAGTAATGCCCCGCAATGACATCTGCTACACTGTCCCAGTTAATCAATACAATGTGCAGTAATGCCCCACCATCACATCTGCAACACTGTCCCAGTTAATTAGCACAAGGTCTGGTAATGCCCCACCATGAGATCTGCAACACCGTCCTGGTTAATCAGTACAAGGTCCAGTAATGCCCCACCATGACATCTGAAACACTGTCCAAGTTAATCAGTACAAGGTCCAGTAATGCCCCGCCATGACTTATGCAACACTATCCCGGTTAATCAGAAGAAGGTCCATTAATGCCCCGCCATGACAAATGCAACACTTGTCCCAGTTAATCAGTACAAGGTCCAGTAATGCCTGTCATGACATCTGCAACACTGTCCCAGATAATCAGTACAAGGACCAGTAAAGGCCCTCCATGACATCTGAAACACTATCCTGTTAATGAGAACAAGGTGCAGTACTGCCCTGCGGACATCTGCTACACTGTCCGGGTAATCAGTACAAGGTCCAGTAATGCCCCACCATGACATCTCCTAGCGTCCAAGTTAATTAGTACAAGGTCCAGTAATGCTCACCATGACATCAGTAACACTGTCAAAGTTACCAGTACAAGGTCCACCAATCCCTGCCATGACATCTGCACGGCTGTCCCAGTTAATTAGTACAAGGTCGGTAATGCCCGCCATGACATCTGCAACACCGTCCGTTTAATCAGTACAAGGTCAGTAATACCACACCATGACATCTGAAACACTGTCCCAGTTAATCAGTACAAAGGTCCAGTAATGCCGCTCCATGACATCTGTAACACTGTCCTTGTTAATTAGTAGAAGGTTCAGTAGCTCCGCGATGACAACTGCAACACTGTCTCAGTTAATTAGTACAAGGTCCAGTAATACTCCACCATGACATCTGCAACACTGTCCCGGTTAATCAGAACAAGGTTCAGTAATGCCCCACTATGACATCTGCAACAAAGTCCCTGTTAAATAGTACAAGGTCCAGTAATGCCCTACAATGACATCTGCAACACTGTCCCAGTTAATCAGGACAAGGTCCAGTAATACCCCACCATGACATCTGCAACACTGACCACGGTTAATCAGTTCAAGGTCCAGTATTGCCCCGCCATGACAGCTGCAACACTGTCCCAGTTAATCAGTACAGGGTCCAGTAATGCCCTGCAATGACATCTGCTACACTGTCCCAGTTAATCAATACAATGTGCAGTAATGCCCCACCATCACAACTGCAACACTGTCCCAGTTAATAAGTACAAGGTTCAGTAATGCCCCGCCATGACATCTACAACACTGTCCCAGTTAATCAGTACAAGGTCCAGTAATGCCCACCATGACAACTGCAACACTGTCCCGGTTAATCAGTACATGGTCCAGTAATGCCCCGCCATGACATCTGCAACACTATCCCAGTTAATTAGAACAAGGTCCAGTAGTGCCCCACCATGACAACTGCATCACTGTCCCAGTTAATCAATACAAGGTCAGTAATTCCCCACCATGACATCTACAACACAGTCCGGTAAATCAGTACAAGGTCCAGTAATAACCCAACATGACATCTGCAACTCTGTCCCTGTAAATTAGTACAAGGTCCAGTAATGGCCCACCATGACAACTGCAACACTGTCCCAGTTAATCAATAGAAGGTGCAGTAATGCCCCACCATGACATCTCCAACACAGTCCCGGTTGAACAGTACAAGGTCCAGTTGTGCACCACCATGACATCTGGAACACTTTCCCTGTTAAATAATACAAGGTTCAGTAATGCCCCACCATGACAACTGCAACACTGCCCCAGTTAATCAATACAAGGTCCAGTAATGCCCGCCATGACATCTGCAACACTGTCCCAGTTAATTAGTACAAGGTACAGTAATGCACCGCCAAAGACATCTGCAACACTGTCCCAGTTAATTAGTACAAGGTCCAGTAAGGCCCCACCATGACAACTGCAACACTGTGCCAGTTAAATAGTTCAAGGTCCAGTAATGCCCCGCCATGACATCTGCAACACTGTCCCAGTTAATAAGAACTAGGTCCGGTAATTCCCCGCCATGACATCTGCAAAACTGTCACTGTTAAGTAATACAAGGTGCAGTACTGCCCCGCCATGACATCTGCTACACTGTCCCGGGTAATCAGTACAAGGTCCAGTAATGCCCCACCATGACATCTCCTAACGTCCAAGTTAATTAGTACAAGGTCCAGTAATGCTCCACCATGACATCAGTAACACTGTCCCAGTTAACCAGTACAAGGTCCACCAAATCCCTGCCATGACATCTGCGACGCTGTCCCAGTTAATTAGTACAAGGTCCGGTAATGCCCCGCCATGACATCTGCAACACCGTCCCGTTTAATCAGTACAAGGTCCAGTAATACCACACCATGACATCTGAAACACTGTCCCAGTTAATCAGTACATGGTCCAGTAATGCCCCTAAATGACATCTGTAACACTGTCCCTGTTAATTAGTAGAAGGTTCAGTAAGGCTCCGCCATGACAACTGCAACACTGTGAGAGTTAATTAGTACAAGGTCAGTAATGCTCACTTGACATCTACAACTGTCGGTTAATCAGAACAAGGTTCAGTAATGCCCACTATGACATCTGCAACACAGTCCTGTTAAATAGTACAAGGTCCAGTAATGCCTACAATAACATCTGCAACACTGTCCCAGTTAATCAGGACAAGGTCCAGAAATGCCCGACCATGACATCTGCAACACTGTCCCGGTTAATCAGAACAGGGTCCAGTAATGCCCCGCCATGAGATCTGCAGCACTGTCCTAGTTAATCAGCACAAGGTCCTACAATGCCCCACGATGACATCTGCAACACTGTCCCGGTTAATCAGTTCAAGGTCCAGTATTGCCCCACCATGACAGCTGCAACACTGTCCCAGTTAATCAGTACAGGGTCCAGTAATGCCCCGCAATGACATCTGCTACACTGTCCCAGTTAATCAATACAATGTGCAGTAATGCCCGACCATGACATCTGCAACACTGTCCCAGTTAATAAGTACAAGGTCCAGTAAGGCACCACCATGACAACTGCAACACTGTGCCAGTTAAATAGTTCAAGGTCCAGTAATGCCCCGCCATGACATCTGCAAAACTGTCCCAGTTAATAAGTACTAGGTCCGGTAATACCCCGCCATGACATCTGCAAAACTGTCACTGTAAAGTAATACAAGGTGCAGTACTGCCCCGCCATGACATCTGCTACACTGTCCCGGGTAATCAGTACAAGGTCCAGTAATGCCCCACCATGACATCTCCTAAAACGTCCAACTTAATTAGTACAAGGTCCAGTAATGCTCCACCATGACATCAGTAACACTGTCCCAGTTAACCAGTACAAGGTCCACCAAATCCCTGCCATGACATCTGCAACGCTGTCCCAGTTAATTAGTACAAGGTCCGGTAATGCCCCGCCATGACATCTGCAACACCGTCCCGTTTAATCAGTACAAGGTCCAGTAATACCACACCATGACATCTGAAACACTGTCCCAGTTAATCAGTACAAGGTCCAGTAATGCCCCTCCATGACATCTGTAACACTGTCCCTGTTAATTAGTAGAAGGTTCAGTAAGGCTCCGCCATGACAACTGCAACACTGTCTCAGTTAATTAGTACAAGGTCCAGTAATGCTCCACCATGACATCTGCAACACTGTGCCAGTTAAATAGTTCAAGGTCCAGTAATGCCCCACCATGACATCTGAAACACTGTCCAAGTTAATCAGTACAAGGTCCAGTAATGCCCCGCCATGACTAATGCAACACTATCCCGGTTAATCAGAAGAAGGTCCATTAATGCCCCGCCATGACAAATGCAACACTGTCCCAGTTAATCAGTACAAGGTCCAGTAATGCCCTGTCATGACATCTGCAACACTGTCCCAGATAATCAGTACAAGGACCAGTAAAGGCCCTCCATGACATCTGTAACACTATCCCTGTTAATTAGAACAAGGTGCAGTACTGCCCCGCCATGACATCTGCTACACTGTCCCGGGTAATCAGTACAAGGTCCAGTAATGCCCCACCATGACATCTCCTACAACGTCCAAGTTAATGAGTACAAGGTCCAGTAATGCTCCACCATGACATCAGTAACACTGTCAAAGTTAACCAGTACAAGGTCCACCAAATCCCTGCCATGACATCTGCAACGCTGTCCCAGTTAATTAGTACAAGGTCCGGTAATGCACCGCCATGACATCTGCAACACCGTCCCGTTTAATCAGTGCAAGGTCCAGTAATACCACACCATGACATCTGAAACACTGTCCCAGTTAATCAGTACAAGGTCCAGTAATGCCCCTCCATGACATCTGTAACACTGTCCTGTTAATTAGTAGAAGGTTCAGTAAGGCTCCGCCATGACAACTGCAACACTGTCTCAGTTAATAAGTACAAGGTCCAGTAATGCTCCACCATGACATCTGCAACACTGTCCCGGTTAATCAGAACAAGGTTCAGTAATGCCCCACTTTGACATCTGCAACACAGTCCCTGTTAAATAGTACACGGTCCAGTAATGCCCTACAATGACATCTGCAACACTGTCCCAGTTAATCAGGACAAGGTCCAGTAATACCCCACCATGACATCTGCAACACTGCCGGTTAATCAGTTCAAGGTCCAGTATTGCCCCGCCATGACAGCTGCAACACTGTCCCAGTTAATCAGTACAGGGTCCAGTAATGCCCCGCAATGACATCTGCTGCACTGTCCCAGTTAATCAATACAATGTGCAGTAATGCCCCCACCATCACAACTGCAACACTGTCCCAGTTAATAAGTACAAGGTTCAGTAATGCCCCGCCATGACATCTACAACACTGTCCCAGTTAATCAGTACAAGGTCCAGTAATGCCCACCATGACAACTGCAACACTGTCCCGGTTAATCAGTACATGGTCCAGTAATGCCCCCGCCATGACATCTGCAACACTATCCCAGTTAATTAGAACAAGGTCCAGTAGTGCCCCACCATGACAACTGCATCACTGTCCCAGTTAATCAATACAAGGTCAGTAATTCCCCACCAAGACATCTACAACACAGTCCCGATAAATCAGTACAAGGTCCAGTAATAACCCAACATGACATCTGCAACTCTGTCCCTGTAAATTAGTACAAGTTCCAGTAATGGCCCACCATAACAACTGCAACACTGTCCCAGTTAATCAATAGAAGGTCCAGTAATGCCCCACCATGACATCTCCAACACAGTCCCGGTTGAACAGTACAAGGTCCAGTTGTGCACCGCCATGACATCTGGAACACTTTCCCTGTTAAATAATACAAGGTTCAGTAATGCCCACCATGACAACTGCAACACTGTCCCAGTTAATCAAAGGTCCAGTAATGCCCTGCCAAGACATCAGCAACACTGTCCCAGTTAATTAGTACAAGGTACAGTAATGCACCACCAAAGACATCTGCAACACTGTCCCAGTTAATTAGTACAAGGTCCAGTAAGGCACCACCATGACAACTGCAACACTGTGCCAGTTAAATAGTTCAAGGTCCAGTAATGCCCCGCCATGACATCTGCAACACTGTCCCAGTTAATAAGAACTAGGTCCGGTAATTCCCCGCCATGACATCTGCAAAACTGTCACTGTTAAGTAATACAAGGTGCAGTACTGCCCCGCCATGACATCTGCTACACTGTCCCGGGTAATCAGTACAAGGTCCAGTAATGCCCCACCATGACATCTCCTACAACGTCCAAGTTAATTAGTACAAGGTCCAGTAATGCTCCACCATGACATCAGTAACACTGTCCCAGTTAACCAGTACAAGGTCCACCAAATCCCTGCCATGACATCTGCAACGCTGTCCCAGTTAATTAGTACAAGGTCCGGTAATGCCCCGCCATGACATCTGCAACACCGTCCCGTTTAATCAGTACAAGGTCCAGTAATACCACACCATGACATCTGAAACACTGTCCCAGTTAATCGGTACATGGTCCAGTAATGCCCTAAATGACATCTGTAACACTGTCCTATTAATTAGTAGAAGGTTCAGTAAGGCTCCGCCGCAACAACTGCAACACTGTGTCAGTTAATTAGTACAAGGTCAGTAATGCTCCACTATGACTATCTCACACTGTCCGGTTAATCAGAACAAGGTTCAGTAATGCCCCACTATGACATCTGCAACACAGTCCCTGTTAAATAGTTACAAGGTCAGTAATGCCCTACAATAACATCTGCAACACTGTCCCAGTTAATCAGGACAAGGTCCAGAAATGCCCGACCATGACATCTGCAACACTGTCGGTTAATCAGGAAGGGTCCAGTAATGCCCAGCCATGAGATCTGCAGCACTGTCCTAGTTAATCAGCAAAGGTCCTACAATGCCCCGCGATGATCTGCAACACTGTCGGTTAATCAGTTCAAGGTCCAGTATTGCCCCACCATGACAGCTGCAACACTGTCCCAGTTAATCAGTACAGGGTCAGTAATGCCCGCAATGACATCTGCTACACTGTCAGTTAATCAATACAATGTAGCAGTAATGCCCGCCAAAGACATCTGCAACACTGTCCCAGTTAATTAGTACAAGGTCCAGTAAGGCACCACCATGACAACTGCAACACTGTACCAGTTAAATAGTTCAAGGTCCAGTAATGCCCGCCATGACATCTGCAAAACTGTCCAGTTAATAGACTACTGGATCGGTAATACCCGCCATGACATCTGCAAAACTGTCACTGTAAAGTAATACAAGGTGCAGTACTGCCCGCCATGACATCTGCTACACTGTCCGGGTAATCAGTACAAGGTCAGTAATGCCCACCATGACATCTCCTAAAGCGTCCAACTTAATTGGTACAAGGTCCAGTAATGCTCCACCATGACATCAGTAACACTGTCCCAGTTAACCAGTACAAGGTCACCAAATCCTGCCATGACATCTGCAGCGCTGTCCCAGTTAATTAGTACAAGGTCCGGTAATGCCCCGCCATGACATCTGCAACACCGTCCCGTTTAATCAGTACAAGGTCCAGTAATACCACACCATGACATCTGAAACACTGTCCCAGTTAATCAGTACAAGGTCCAGTAATGCCCCTCCATGACATCTGTAACACTGTCCCTGTTAATTAGTAGAAGGTTCAGTAAGGCTCAGCCATGACAACTCAACACTGTCTCAGTTAATTAGTACAAGGTCCAGTAATGCTCCACCATGACATCTGCAACATGTGCCAGTTAAATAGTTCAAGGTCAGTAATGCCCCCACCATGACATCTGAAACACTGTCCAAGTTAATCAGTACAAGGTCAGTAATGCCCGCCATGACTAATGCAACACTATCCGGTTAATCAGAAGAAAGGTCCATTAATGCCCCGCCATGACCGATGCAACACTGTCCCAGTTAATCAGTACAAGGTCAGTAATGCCCTGTCTGACATCTGCAACACTGTCCCAGATAATCAGTACAAGGACCAGTAAAGGCCCTCCGCATGACATCCTGTAACACTATCCTATTAATTAGAACAAGGTGCAGTACTGCCCGCCATGACATCTGCTACACTGTCGGGTAATCGAGTACAAGGTCAGTAATGCCCCACCATGACATCTCCTACAGCGTCCAAGTTAATTGGTACAAGGTCAGTAATGCTCCACCATGACATCAGTAACACTGTCAAAGTTAACCAGTACAAGGTCCACCAAATCCCTGCCATGACATCTGCAGGCTGTCCCAGTTAATTAGTACAAAGTCGGTAATGCCGCCATGACATCTGCAACACCGTCCCGTTTAATCGGTACAAGGTCCAGTAATACCACACCATGACATCTGAAACACTGTCCCAGTTAATCAGTACAAGGTCCAGTAATGCCCCTCCATGACATCTGTAACACTGTCCTGTTAATTAGTAGAAGGTTCAGTAAGGCTCCGCCATGACAACTGCAACACTGTCTCAGTTAATAAGTACAAGGTCCAGTAATGCTCCACCATGACATCTGCAACACTGTCCCGGTTAATCAGAACAAGGTTCAGTAATGCCCCACTTTGACATCTGCAACACAGTCCCTGTTAAATAGTACACGGTCCAGTAATGCCCTACAATGACATCTGCAACACTGTCCCAGTTAATCAGGACAAGGTCCAGTAATACCCCACCATGACATCTGCAACACTGACCCGGTTAATCAGTTCAAGGTCCAGTATTGCCCCGCCATGACAGCTGCAACACTGTCCCAGTTAATCAGTACAGGGTCCAGTAATGCCCCGCAATGACATCTGCTGCACTGTCCCAGTTAATCAATACAATGTGCAGTAATGCCCCACCATCACAACTGCAACACTGTCCCAGTTAATAAGTACAAGGTTCAGTAATGCCCCGCCATGACATCTACAACACTGTCCCAGTTAATCAGTACAAGGTCCAGTAATGCCCACCATGACCTGCAACTCACTCCTGGTTAATCAGTACATGGTCCAGTAATGCCCATCATGACATCTGCAACACTATCCCAGTTAATTAGAACAAAGGTCCAGTAGTGCCCCACCATGACAACTGCATCACTGTCCCAGTTAATCAATTCAAGGTCAGTAATTCCCCACAGACATCTACAACACAGTCGATAAATCAGTACAAGGTCCAGTAATAACCCAACATGACATCTGCAACTCTGTCCCTGTAAATTAGTACAAGTTCAATAATGGCCCCATAACAACTGCAACACTGTCCCAGTTAATCAATAGAAGGTCCAGTAATGCCCCACCATGACATCTCAACACAGTCCGGTTGAACAGTACAAGGTCAGTTGTGCACCATGACATCTGGAACACTTTCCTGTTAAATAATACAAGGTTCAGTAATGCCCCACCATAACAACTGCAGCACTGCCAGTTAATCAAAAGGTCAGTAATGCCCTGCCAAGACATCTGCAACACTGTCCCAGTTAATTAGTACAAGGTACAGTAATGCCCACCAAAGACATCTGCAACACTGTCCCAGTTAATTAGTACAAGGTCCAGTAAGGCCCCACCATGACAACTGCAACACTGTGCCAGTTAATTAGTACAAGGTCCAGTAATGCCCTGCCATGACATCTGCAACACTGTCCCGGTTAATAAGTACTAGGTCCGGTAATACCCTGCAATGACATCTGCAAAACTGTCCCTGTTAAGTAATACAAGGTGCAGTAATGCCCTGCCATGACATCTGCAACAATGTCCCGGGTAATCAGTACAAGGTCAGTAATGCCCACCATGACATCTCCTACAGCGTCAAGTTAATTAGTACAAGGTCCAGTAATGCTCACCATGACATCAACACTGTCCCGTTAACCAGTACAAGGTCCACCAATCCCTGCCATGACATCTGCAGCGCTGTCCCAGTTAATTAGTACAAGGTCGGTAATGCCCGCCATGACATCTGCAACACCGTCCGTTTAATCAGTACAAGGTCCAGTAATACCCACCATGACATCTGAAACACTGTCCCAGTTAATCAGTACAAGGTCCAGTAATGCCCCTCCATGACATCTGTAACACTGTCCCTGTTAATTAGTAGAAGGTTCAGTAAGGCTCCGCCATGACAACTGCAACACTGTCTCAGTTAATTAGTACAAGGTCCAGTAATGCTCCACCATGACATCTGCAACACTGTGCCAGTTAAATAGTTCAAGGTCCAGTAATGCCCCACCATGACATCTGAAACACTGTCCAAGTTAATCAGTACAAGGTCCAGTAATGCCCCGCCATGACTAATGCAACACTATCCCGGTTAATCAGAAGAAGGTCCATTAATGCCCCGCCATGACAAATGCAACACTGTCCCAGTTAATCAGTACAAGGTCCAGTAATGCCCTGTCATGACATCTGCAACACTGTCCCAGATAATCAGTACAAGGACCAGTAAAGGCCCTCCATGACATCTGTAACACTATCCCTGTTAATTAGAACAAGGTGCAGTACTGCCCCGCCATGACATCTGCTACACTGTCCCGGGTAATCAGTACAAGGTCCAGTAATGCCCCACCATGACATCTCCTACAACGTCCAAGTTAATTAGTACAAGGTCCAGTAATGCTCCACCATGACATCAGTAACACTGTCAAAGTTAACCAGTACAAGGTCCACCAAATCCCTGCCATGACATCTGCAACGCTGTCCCAGTTAATTAGTACAAGGTCCGGTAATGCACCGCCATGACATCTGCAACACCGTCCCGTTTAATCAGTGCAAGGTCCAGTAATACCACACCATGACATCTGAAACACTGTCCCAGTTAATCAGTACAAAGGTCCAGTAATGCCCTCCATGACATCTGTAACACTGTCCTGTTAATTAGTAGAAGGTTCATAGCTCACGCCATGACAACTGCAACACTGTCTCAGTTAATAGTACAAGGTCCAGTAATGCTCCACCATGACATCTGCAACACTGTCCCGGTTAATCAGAACAAGGTTCAGTAATGCCCCACTTTGACATCTGCAACACAGTCCCTGTTAAATAGTACACGGTCCAGTAATGCCCTACAATGACATCTGCAACACTGTCCCAGTTAATCAGGACAAGGTCCAGTAATACCCCACCATGACATCTGCAACACTGACCCGGTTAATCAGTTCAAGGTCCAGTATTGCCCCGCCATGACAGCTGCAACACTGTCCCAGTTAATCAGTACAGGGTCCAGTAATGCCCTAATGACATCTGCTGCACTGTCCCAGTTAATCAATACAATGTGCAGTAATGCCCCACCATCCAACTGCAACACTGTCCCAGTTAATAAGTACAAGGTTCAGTAATGCCCGCCATGACATCTACAACACTGTCCCAGTTAATCAGTACAAGGTCCAGTAATGCCCACCATGACAACTGCAACACTGTCGGTTAATCAGTACAAGGTCCAGTAATGCCCGCCATGACATCTGCAACACTATCCCAGTTAATTAGAACAAGGTCCAGTAGTACCCTACCATGACAACTGCATCACTGTCCCAGTTAATCAATACAAGGTCAGTAATTCCCCACCAAGACATCTACAACACAGTCCCGATAAATCAGTACAAGGTCCAGTAATAACCCAACATGACATCTGCAACTCTGTCCCTGTAAATTAGTACAAGTTCCAGTAATGGCCCACCATAACAACTGCAACACTGTCCCAGTTAATCAATAGAAGGTCCAGTAATGCCCCACCATGACATCTCCAACACAGTCCCGGTTGAACAGTACAAGGTCCAGTTGTGCACCACCATGACATCTGGAACACTTTCCCTGTTAAATAATACAAGGTTCAGTAATGCCCACCATGACAACTGCAACACTGCCCAGTTAATCAAAAGAGGTCAGTAATGCCCTGCCAAGACATCTGCAACACTGTCCCAGTTAATTGGTACAAGGTACAGTAATGCACCGCCAAAGACATCTGCAACACTGTCCCAGTTAATTAGTACAAGGTCCAGTAAGGCCCCACCATGACAACTGCAACACTGTGCCAGTTAAATAGTTCAAGGTCCAGTAATGCCCCGCCATGACATCTGCAACACTGTCCCAGTTAATAAGAACTAGGTCCGGTAATTCCCCGCCATGACATCTGCAAAACTGTCACTGTTAAGTAATACAAGGTGCAGTACTGCCCCGCCATGACATCTGCTACACTGTCCCGGGTAATCAGTACAAGGTCAGTAATGCCCCACCATGACATCTCCCAGCGTCCAAGTTAGGTGGTACAAGGTCAGTAATGCTCACCACGACATCAGTAACACTGTCCCAGTTAACCAGTACAAGGTCCACCAAATCCCTGCCATGAGCATCTGCGCTGTCCCAGTTAATTAGTACAAGGTCGGTAATGCCCATGACATCTGCAACACCGTCCGTTTAATCAGTACAAGGTCCAGTAATACCACACCATGACATCTGAAACACTGTCCCAGTTAATCAGTACAAGGTCCAGTAATGCCCTCCATGACATCTGTAACACTGTCCCTGTTAATTAGTAGAAGGTTCAGTAAGGCTCCGCCATGACAACTGCAACACTGTCTCAGTTAATTAGTACAAGGTCCAGTAATGCTCCACCATGACATCTGCAACACTGTCCCGGTTAATCAGAACAAGGTTCAGTAATGCCCCACTATGACATCTGCAACACAGTCCCTGTTAAATAGTACAAGGTCCAGTAATGCCCTACAATGACATCTGCAACACTGTCCCAGTTAATCAGGACAAGGTCCAATAATGCCCGACCATGACATCTGCAACACTGTCCCGGTTAATCAGAACAGGGTCCAGTAATGCCCCGCCATGAGATCTGCAGCACTGTCCTAGTTAATCAGCACAAGGTCCTACAATGCCCCACGATGACATCTGCAACACTGTCCCGGTTAATCAGTTCAAGGTCCAGTATTGCCGCACCATGACAGCTGCAACACTGTCCCAGTTAATCAGTACAGGGTCCAGTAATGCCCCGCAATGACATCTGCTACACTGTCCCAGTTAATCAATACAATGTGCAGTAATGCCCCGCCAAAGACATCTGCAACACTGTCCCAGTTAATTAGTACAAGGTCCAGTAAGGCACCACCATGACAACTGCAACACTGTGCCAGTTAAATAGTTCAAGGTCCAGTAATGCCCCGCCATGACATCTGCAAAACTGTCCCAGTTAATAAGTACTAGGTCCGGTAATACCCCGCCATGACATCTGCAAAACTGTCACTGTAAAGTAATACAAGGTGCAGTACTGCCCCGCCATGACATCTGCTACACTGTCCCGGTTAATCAGTACAAGGTCCAGTAATACCACACCATGACATCTGAAACACTGTCCCAGTTAATCGAGTACAAGGTCAGTAATGCCCTCCACGACATCTGTAACACTGTCCTGTTATTAGTAGAAGGTTCAATCAAAGTACGCCATGACAAGCTGCAACACTGTCTCAGTTAATTAGTACAAGGTCCGGTAATGCTCCACCATGACATCTGCAACACTGTCGGTTAATCAGAACAAGGTTCCAGTAATGCCCACTATGACATCTACCAACACGGTCCCTGATAAATCAGTACAAGGTCCAGTAATGCCCTACAATGACATCTGCAACACTGTCCCAGTTAATCAGGACAAGGTCCAGTAATGCCCGACCATGACATCTGCAACACTGTCCCGGTTAATCAGAACAGGGTCCAGTAATGCCCCGCCATGAGATCTACAGCACTGTCCTAGTTAATCAGCACAAGGTCCTACAATGCCCCACGATGACATCTGCAACACTGTCCCGGTTAATCAGTTCAAGGTCCAGTATTGCCCCGCCATGACAGCTGCAACACTGTCCCAGTTAATCAGTACAGGGTCCAGTAATGCCCCGCAATGACATCTGCTACACTGTCCCAGTTAATCAATACAATGTGCAGTAATGCCCAGCCATCACAAGTGCAACCCTGTCCCATTTAATAAGTACAAGGTTCAGAAATGCCCTGCCATGACATCTACAACACTGTCCCAGTTAATCAGTACAAGGTCCAGAAATGCCCACCATGACAACGGCAACACTGTCCCGGTTAATCAGTACATGGTCCAGTAATGCCCCGCCATGACATCTGCAACACTATCCCAGTTAATTAGAACAAGGTCCAGTAGTGCCCACCATGACAGCACTGCAACGCATCCAGTTAATCAATACAAGGTCAGTAATTTCCCCACCAAGACATCTACAACACAGTCCCGATAAATCAGTACAAGGTCCAGTAATAACCCAACATGACATATGCAACTCTGTCCCTGTAAATTAGTACAAGTTCCAGTAATGGCCCACCATAACAACTGCAACACTGTCCCAGTTAATCAATAGAAGGTCCAGTAATGCCCCACCATGACATCTCCAACACAGTCCCGGTTGAACAGTACAAGGTCCAGTTGTGCACCGCCATGACATCTGGAACACTTTCCCTGTTAAATAATACAAGGTTCAGTAATGCCCACCACTGACAACTGCAACGCCCAGTTAATCAAAAGGTCCAGTAATGCCCTGCAAGACATCGCAACACTGTCCCAGTTAATTAGTGCAAGGTACAGTAATGCCGGCCAAGACATCTGCAACACTGTCCAGTTAATTGTACAAGGTCCAGTAAGGCACCACCATGACAACTGCAACACTGTGCCAGTTAAATAGTTCAAGGTCCAGTAATGCCCCGCCATGACATCTGCAACACTGTCCCAGTTAATAAGTACTAGGTCCGGTAATACCCCGCCATGACATCTGCAAAACTGTCACTGTTAAGTATTACAAGGTGCAGTAATGCCTCGCCATGACATCTGCAACACTGTCCCGGGTAGTCAGTACAAGGTCCAGTAATGCCCCACCATGACATCTGCTACACTGTCCAAGTTAATAAGTACAAGGTCCAGTAATGCTCCACCATGACATCTGTAACACTGTCCCAGATAATCAGTACAAGGTCAACAAAGCCCTGCCATGACATCTGCAACACTGTCCCAGTTAATTAGCACAAGGTCTGGTAATGCCCCACCATGACTTCTGCAACACCGTCCCGGTTAATCAGTACAAGGTCCAGTAATGCCCCACCATGACATCTGAAACACTGTCCAAGTTAATCAGTACAAGGTCCAGTAATGCCCAGCCATGACTTATGCAACACTATCCCGGTTAATCAGAAGAAGGTCCATTAATGCCCCGCCATGACAACTGCAACACTGTCCCAGTGAATCAGTACAAGGTCCAGTAATGCCATGTCATGACATCTGCAACACTGTCCCAGTTAATCAGTACAAGGTCCAATAATGCCCCTCCATGACATCTGTAACATTATCCTTGTTAATTAGAACAAGGTGTAGTAATGCCCCGCCGTGACATCTGCTACACTGTCCCGGGTAATCAGTACAAGGTCAAGTATTGCCCCACCATGACATCTATAACAATGTCCCGGTTAAGCAGTACAAGGTCCAGTAATGCCCCGCCATGACTTCGGCAACACTGTCCCGGTAAATCAGTATAAGGTCCAGTAATGCCACGCCATGACAACTGCAACACTGTCCCAGATAAGCAGTACAAGGTCCAGTAATGCCCTGCCATGACATCTGCAAAACTGTGCTAGTTAACCAGTACAAGGTCCAGTGATGCCCATCCATGACATCTGTAACACTATCCCTGTTAATTAGAACAAAGTGCAGTAATGCCCCGCCATGACATCTGCTACACTGTCCCGGGTAATCAGTACAAGGTCCAGTAAGGCCCCACCATGACATCTCCTGCAACTTCCAAGTTAATTAGTACAAGGTCCAGTAATGCTCCACCATGACATCAGTAACACTGTCCCAGTTAACCAGTACAAGGTCCACCAAATCCCTGCCATGACATCTGCAACGCTGTCCCAGTTAATTAGAACAAGGTCCGGTAATGCCCCGCTATGACATCTGCAACACCGTCCCGTTTAATCAGTACAAGGTCCAGTAATACCACACCATGACATCTGAAACACTGTCCCAGTTAATCAGTACAAGGTCCAGTAATGCCCCTCCATGACATCTGTAACACTGTCCCTGTTAATTAGTAGAAGGTTCAGTAAGGCCCCGCTATGACAACTGCAACACTGTCTCAGTTAATGAGTTCAAGGTCCAGTAATGCTCCACCATGACGTCTGCAACACTGTCCAGGTTAATCAGAACAAGGTTCAGTAATGCCCCACTATGACATCTGCAACACAGTCCCTGTTAAATAGTGCAAGGTCCAGTAATGCCCCACAATGACATCTGCAACACTGTCCCAGTTAATCAGTTCAAGGTTCAGCATTGCCCCGCCATGACAGCTGCAACACTGTCCCACTTAATCAGTACAGGGTCCAGTAATGCCCCGCAATGACATCTGCTACACTGTCCCAGTTAATCAATACAATGTGCAGTAATGCCCCGCCATCAAAACTGCAACACTGTCCCAGTTAATAAGTACAAGGTTCAGTAATGCCCCACCATGACATCTACAACACTGTCCCAGTTATTCAGTACAAGGTCCAGTAATGCCCACCATGACAACTGCAACACTGTCCCGGTTAATCAGTGCAAGGTCCAGTAATGCCCCACCATGACATCTGCAACACAATCCCAGTTTATTAGAACAAGGTCCAGTAGTGCCCCACCATGACAACTGCAACACTGTCCCAGTTCATCAATACACGGTCAGTAATGCCCCACCATTATATCTACAACACAGTACGGGTAAATCAGTACAAGGTACAGTAATAACCCAACATGACATCTGCAACTCTGTCCCTGTAAATTAGTACAAGGTCCAGTATTGGCCCACCATAACGCTGTAACACTGTCCCAGTTAATCAGTAGAAGTTCCAGTAAATGCCCTACGCGGACATCTCAACACGGTCCGGTTGAATAGTACAAGGTCCAGTTGTGCACTGCCATGACATCTGGAACACTTTCCCTGTTAAAAATTACAAGGTTCAGTAATGCCCCACCATGACAACTGCAACACTGCCCAGTTAATCAACACAAGTCCAGTAATGCCCTGCCAAGACATCTGCAACACTGTCCCAGTTAATTAGTACAAGGTACAGTAATGCACCACCAAAGACATATGCAACACTGTTCCAGTTAATTAGTACAAGGTCCAGTAAGGCCCCACCATGACAACTGCAACACTGTGCCAGTTAAATAGTTCAAGGTCCAGTAATGCCCCGCCATGACATCAGCAAAACTGTCCCAGTTAATAAGTACTAGGTCCGGTAATACTCCACCATGACATCTGCAAAACTGTCACTGTAAAGTAATACAAGGTGCAGTACTGCCCCGACATGACATCTGCAACACTGTCCCAGTTAATAAGTACTAGGTCCGGTAATACCCCACCATGACATCTGCAAAACTGTCCCTGTTAAGTAATACAAGGTGCAGTAATGCCCAGCCATGACATCTGCAACACTGTCCATGGAAGTCAGTACAAGGTCCAGTAATGCCCCACCATGACATCTGCTACACTGTCCAAGTTAATAAGTACAAGGTCCAGTAATGCACCACCATGACATCTGTAACACTGACCCAGATAATCAGTACAAGGTCCATCAAAGACCTGCCATGACATCTGCAACACTGTCCCAGTTATTTAGCACAAGGTCTGGTAATGCCCCACCATGACATCTGCAACACCGTCCCGGTTAATCAGTACAAGGTCCAGTAACGCCCCACCATGACATCTGAAACACTGTCCAAGTTAATCAGTACAAGGTCCAGTAATGCCCCGCCATGACTTATGCAACACTATCCCGGTTAATCAGAAGAAGGTCCATTAATGCCCGGCCATGACAACTGCAACACTGTCCCAGTTAATCAGTACAAGGTCCAGTAATGCCCCTACATGACATCTGTAAGACTATCCCTGTTAATTAGTACAAGGTGTAGTAATGCCCCACCGTGACATCTGCTACACTGTCCCGGGTAATTAGTACAAGGTCCAGTATTGCCCCACCATGACATCTGCTACACTGCCAAGATAATTAGCACAAGATCCAGTAATGCTCCACCATGACATCTGTAACACTGTCCCAGTTAACCAGTACAAGGTCCACCAAAGCCCTGCCATGACATCTGCAACGCTGTCCCAGTTAATTAGTACAAGGTCCGGTAATGCGCCGCCATGACATCTGCAACAGCGTCCCAGTTAATCAGTACAAGGTCCAGTAATGCCATGCCATGACATCTGCAACACTGTCCCAGTTAATCAGTACAAGGTCCAGTAATGCCCCTCCATGACATCTGTAACACTGTCCCTGTTAATTAGTAGAAGGGTCAGTAATGCCCCCCATGACAACTGCAACACTGTCTCAGTTAATTAGGACAAGGTCCAGTAATGCTCCACCATTACATCTGCAACACTGTCCAGGTTAATCAGTACAAGGTCCAGTAATGTCCCAAAATGATATCTGCAGCACTGTCCCGGTTAATTAGTACAAGGTCCAGTAATGCAGCACCATGACATCTGCAGCACTGTCACTTTTAATTAGCACAAGGTCCAGTAATGACCTGTCATGACAGCTGCAACACTGTCCCTGTTAATTAATACAAGGTCCATTAATGCCCTCCATGACAACTACAACCCTGTCCCAGTTAATTAGTACAAGGTCCAGTAATGCTACACCATGACATCTGAAACACTATCCCAGTTAATCAGTACAAGGTCCAGTAATGCCCCTCCATGACATCTGTAACACTGTCCCTGTTAATTAGTAGAAGGTTCAGTAAGGCCCCGCCATGACAACTGCAACACTGTCTCAGTTAATTAGTACAAGGTCCAGTAATGCTCCACAATGACATCTGCAACACTGTCCCGGTTAATCAGAACAAGGTTCAGTAATGCCCCACTATGACATCTGCACACAGTCCCTGTTAAATAGTACAAGGTCAGTAATGCCCTACAATGACATCTGCAACACTGTCCCAGGTAATCGGGACAAGGTCCAATAATGCCCCACCACATCTGCAACTATGTCGGTTAATCAGAACAAGGCCAGTATTGCCACATGCATCTGCAGCACCGTCCTAGTTAATTAGCATAAGACCAACAATGCCCCGCAATGACATCACCACTTTCCGGTTAATCAGTTCAGGTTCAGTATTGCCCGCCATGACGGCTGCATCACTATCCAATCAGTACAGAGTCCAGTAATGCCCCACAATGACATCTGCTACACTGTCCCAGTTAATCAATACAAAGTGCAGTAATGCCCCACCATCAAAACTGCAACACTGTCCCAGTTAATAAGAACAAGGTTCAGTAATGCCCCACCATGACATCTACAACACTGTCCTAGTTAATCAGTACAAGGTCCAGTAATGCCCACCATGACAACTGCAACACTGTCCCGGTTAATCAGTACAAGGTCACAATGCCCACAATGACATCATACAACCTATCCCAGTTAATTAGAACAAAGGTCCAGTAGTGCTCCACCATGACAACAGCAACACTGTCCCAGTTAATCAATACAAGGTCAGTAATGCCCCACCATGACATCTACAACACAGTCCGGGTAAAATCAGTACAAGGTCCAGTAATAGCAACATGACATCTGCAACTCTGACCCTTTAAGTGGTACAAGGTCCAGTAATGGCTCACGCTAACAACTGCAACACTGTCCCAGTTAATCAATAGAAGGTCAGTAATGCCCACCATGACATCTCCAACACAGTCCCGGTTGAACAGTACAAGGTCCAGTTGTGCACCGCCATGACATCTGGAACACTTTCCCTGTTAAAAATTATAAGGTTCAGTAATGCCCCACCATGACAACTGCAACACTGCCCAGTTAATCAACACAAGTCCAGTAATGCCCTGCCAAGACATCTGCAACACTGTCCCAGTTAATTAGTACAAGGTACAGTAATGCACCGCCAAAGACATATGCAACACTGTTTCCAGTTAATTAGTACAAGGTCCAGTAAGGCCCCACCATGACAACTGCAACACTGTGCCGATTAAATAGTTCAAGGTCAGTAATGCACAGCCATGACATCTGCAACACTGTCCCAGTTAATAGTACTGGGTCGGTATTACCCCACCATGACATCTGCAAAACTGTCCTGTTAAGTAATAGCAAGGGTGCAGTAATGCCCATCATGACATCTGCAACACTGTCCATGGAGTCGAAATACAAGGTCAGTAATGCCCACCATGACATCTGCTACACTGTCCAAGTTAATAGGTACAAAGGTCCAGTAATGCACCACCATGACATCTGTAACACTGACCCAGATAATCAGTACAAGGTCCATCAAAGCCCTGCCATGACATCTGCAACACTGTCCCAGTTATTTAGCACAAGGTCTGGTAATGCCCCACCATGACATCTGCAACACCGTCCCGGTTAATCAGTACAAGGTCCGGTAACGCCCCACCATGACATCTGAAACACTGTCAAGTTAATCAGTACAAGGTCAGTAATGCCCACGCCATGACTTATGCAACACTATCGGTTAATCAGAGAAGGTCCATTAATGCCCGCCATGACAACAACAACACTGTCCCCAGTTAATCGGTACAAAGGTCCAGTAATGCCCTACATGACATCTGCAAGACTATCCTTGTTAGTGGTACAAGGTGTAGTAATGCTTACCGTGACATCTGCTACACTGTCGGGTAATGGTACAAGGTCAGTATACCCCACCATGACATCTGCTACACTGCCAAGATAATAGCACAAGATCCCAGTAATGCTCCACCATGACATCTGTAACACTGTCCCAGTTAACCAGTACAAGGTCACCAAACCCTGCCAGCTGACATCTACAGCAGCTGTCCCAGTTAATTAGTACAAAGATCGGTGTGCCCGCCATGACATCTGCAACAGCGTCCCAGTTAGTGGTACAAGGTCCAGTAATGCCATGCCATGACATCTGCAACACTGTCCCCAGTCAATCAGTACAAAGGTCCAGTAATGCCCCTCCATGACATCTGTAACACTGTCCCTGTTAATTAGTAGAAGGGTCAGTAATGCCCGCCATGACAACTGCAAAATTGTCTCAGTTAATTACATAAGGTCAGTAATGCTCCACCATTACATCTGCAGCACTGGTCAAGTTCAATCAGTACAAGGTCCAGTAATGTCCCAAAACATGTATCTGCAGCACTGTCGGTTAATTGGTACAAGGTCAGTAATGCAGCACCATGACATCTGCAGCACTGTCGCAAATAGTAGCACAAGGTCCAGTAATGACCTGTCATGACAGCTGCAACACTGTCCCTGTTAATTAATACAAGGTCCATTAATGCCCTCCATGACAACTGCAACCCTGTCCCAGTTAATTAGTACAAGGTCCAGTAATGCTACACCATGACATCTGAAACACTGTCCCAGTTAATCAGTACAAGGTCCAGTAATGCCCCTCCATGACATCTGTAACACTGTCCCTGTTAATTAGTAGAAGGTTCAGTAAGGCCCCGCCATGACAACTGCAACACTGTCTCAGTTAATTAGTACAAGGTCCAGTAATGCTCCACCATGACATCTGCAACACTGTCCCAGTTA
This sequence comes from Neoceratodus forsteri, assembly GCA_016271365.2. NCBI lineage: Eukaryota > Metazoa > Chordata > Ceratodontiformes > Ceratodontidae > Neoceratodus > Neoceratodus forsteri. Next base: position 3,961,942 of record CM057449.1, on the reverse strand, counting down.
ATCAGAACAAGGTTCAGTAATGCCCCACTATGACATCTGCAACACAGTCCCTGTTAAATAGTACAAGGTCCAGTAATGCCCCACAATGACATCTGCAACACTGTCCCAGGTAATCAGGACAAGGTCCAATAATGCCCCACCATGGCATCTGCAACACTGTCCCGGTTAATCAGAACAAGGCCCAGTAATGCCCCGCCATGACATCTGCAGCACTGTCCTACTTAATTAGCATAAGGTCCTACAATGCTCCACGATGACATCTGCAACACTTTCCCGGTTAATCAGTTCAAGGTTCAGTAATGCCCCGCCATGACATGCATCACTGTCCCTTAATCAGTACAGGTCCAGTAATAACCATGACATCTGCTACACTGTCCCAGTTAATCAATACAAAGTGCAGTAATGCCCACCATCAAAACTGCAACACTGTCAGTTAATAAGAACAAAGTTAGGGGCATTACCGGATCTTGTACTAATTAACTTGGACAGCATTGCAGATGTCATGGCAGGGCTTTGATGGACCTTGTACTGGTCAACTGGGACAGTGTTACAGATGTCATGGTGGAGCATTACTGGACCTTGTGCTAATTAGCTTGGACAGTGTAGCAGATGTCATGGTGGGGCATTACTGGACGTTGTACTGATTACCCGGGACAGTGTAGCAGATGTCACGGCGGGGCATTACTGCACCTTGTTCTATTTAACAGGGATAGTGTTACTGATGTCATGGAGGGGCATTACTGGACCTTGTACTGATTAACTGGGACAGTGTTGCAGATGTCATGGCAGGGCATTACTAGACCTTGTACTGACTACCCGGGACAGTGTTGCAGATGTCATGACGGGGCATTACTGCACCTTGTATTACTTAACAGGGACAGTTTTGCAGATGTCATGGTTGGGCCTTACTGGACCTTGTACTAATTAACTGGGCAGTGTTGCAGTTGTCATGGTGGGGCATTATTGAACCTTGTATTATTTAACAGGGAAAGTGTTCCAGATGTCATGGCGGTGCACAACTGGAGCTTGTACTGTTCAACCGGGACTGTGTTGATGTATGTGGTGGGGCATTACTGGACCTTCTATTGATTAACTCGGACAGTGTTGCAGTTGTCATGGTCGGCCATTACTGGACCTTGTACTAATTTACAGGGACAGAGTTGCAGATGTCATGTTGGGGCATTACTGGACCTTGTACTGATTTACCGGGACTGTGTTGTAGATGTCATGGTGGGGCATTACTGACCTTGTATTGATTAACTGGGACAGTGTTGCAGTTGTCATGGTGGGGCATTACAGGACCTTGTTCTAATTAACTGGGATAGTGTTGCAGATGTCATGGTGGGGCATTACTGGACGTTGTACTGATTAACTGGGACAGTGTTGCAGTTGTCATGGTGGGCATTACTGGACCTTGTACTGATTAACTGGGACAGTGTTGTAGATGTCATGGCGGGGCATTACTGAACCTTGTGTAACCCCCCTGCAAATGGGGTTTCCCAAAAGACTTCCAGGAGCTTGCTTGAATGCTCCAAGCCTGAATTGTGTTTGGCGTTTAAGCCACTTATCAGTGAGTGTTTTTAGAGCCTCTGGTACTGTCTCTTAGAGCTGTCTGTTGCAGACATAATTAGTTTATATGGGGGGACTGTGTGTTTTCTCTGTTTGAGTACCACTCGAGCTGCTGCCAATTCACTCCATTTTGCAGTCACTAGGAGTACAAAGGAACCTATCTGAAAGATGTAACTGTTTGCCAGAAATCATTTAAAGTAAGAATGAAAATACAGTTTGTCTAACCTGCTTTCTTTGCAGTCAGATCTGTGTCTGCCTAGTTCCCCATTCTGGTTTTGAACTGCTGAACTGGACCAATCAGTGTGGGTAGCTAGCTCTAAAATGGTGCCTTGGACGAATCAGAACTTGACTCATAATCTGAGCCAGCCACAAGAGGATTGTATGGGCAGTGACTCTGGGAGATGTAGTTTAGACTTGATGCCTTTTTGGACCAACAGCAGCAGTCTATTGTGAGTGACAGCCAATCCAATCAAGAACTGGGAGGAACTCAAAGGAAGTGCCCGGTTTTGTCTGTTGGGAGTTTCAGTTTAGACCTGGGAGTGAAGGGGAAAGAAACCCTGTGCTCCTTCAGTGCACAGTTTCAGTCAAAAAATGTGTAAGCAGGCCAGAGTTCGGTCTGCAGCTTGTGTAACTGCTTGTTAGGACTGAATCCGTCCTGTGAAAAGAATCAAAGGATCTCTGAAGAATAGAACCCAGGCTCACCCTGTAGAAGACTCGAGAAATTGTTGACTTGCACTCGGTCTGTCAGGAACTGAATCTGCTGTGTGTTCTCCCGGGTATTGTTCAGTAATTGCGATTGGGATAGAGAAGCCGCCTGCCTGGTATAGTACTTTCTATTTTTTACCATATAAAAGTGTGAGGAGTCTCTTGGAGCTCAAGAGTAACCCTGCTGACATTGAAGGACCCTATCTTGTTTGGAGGTCGTGAGTACATAATTCGGTCTCTCCTGTTGAATTGCCACATTAAATCCAAATGGAATTACTGTACTGCTGACTGTTTAATTTTCCTTTCTCTGGTGAAAGGTCCCCCTACCAGCTGCCATGGTTTGACTAGCTTACTAGCGCTTGGGGTACCCAGTGACAGTAACTGGTAGGGATAGGCTGTGCACAGAGCCATAGGTAGATAGTAAAGTGATAAGCTAATAAACCTGATTTCCCTGTCCTTGTTATATCCCCTAAATAAATCAGAGCTGCTTGTTTCCAGCAAAGTTATACTGCTCTGAGGTATTTGTCTATGTTAAAGTACTGTACTGTGATTGTTGCACTGTATCTTATTTCAAAGGAGGTCCTGAAAGCGAACCAGACCCGGGGTAAGTGTATACTGTGAAGGTAATTTGATATATTTAAAATACTAGTGGGAAGAAAGGGGTTTGCAGTGTCCCAGAGGGCTGTGACCAAGTAAGTTTAACTATTGCAAACCCTGACCTCTGGGTGGAGGCAATGCATTGATCCAGGCCCCTCAACCTGTTAGTGGCAAATCAGGCAGGGTAGTAGCCCCTGGGATAACACCATCTAGGGGTTACATCTTGGAGGCTCACCGCTGGGATTGTGTGTCCTCTAGTGGCCATATTTACTAACCACTGTTAAGAAAAATGGGTACCCCTAACAGAAGTGGCTGTGCAATGGCTGGTGGAGTGGTGTACTGGGGAGGAGATCAGACTCCCAAATGCTATGCTTATACTGGACATCCCCTTGGTATAATAATGAGCATTGTACAGGAGTACTTTCCAAGGTGGAAGGTTTATAAAACTCTGTGGGTGGTGGGTCGGCATGCTAATCTGCTCACCTACACTTTTCTGGCCCTTGTAGAGTTTAAGTATCCCATAGATAGCTCTAAAGTGCCACAGACCATTACCCCAGAGGGAGCCCTCACTGCTTGAGAGTGATAACTAAGGACAGTAAAGACCTGGGGGAATGAGCCCACCACTATCTGAAACTTTGAGGAGAAATTTAGCTAAATGGTTGCTGGGAGAAGGGAAAACTGTGAGAACTTGAAGAAACTATTTGCTACCTGGGGTGTTCCACCCCAACACCCTCTCCTGCTCCAGTGCCCGTAATGGTGGCTGAACCAATGTAAGACTCCTATTTCTGCACCTGCCATTAGTCACGACTCTTACGAAGGTTGAGGATCTTCTCTGGCACTCCTCCCCACCCCCCAAGGGAGGATGATCAGACCTGGATAGACTATGTTGCCCCTCAAGTGCTAGAATGGCAATGCTCGGAAGCCGAAAAGCCGAAGAGGGTTAGTGAGAGCCTCCGAGGTCCTGCCCTGGCTACCATCCGTGCTAAACGGCCAGTAACCCTGAAGCTTTACTGCATTGGCGCTCCATCTTGAGGCCTCTGAGAATGTGTATGGAGCCCAGATTCTGATGAGGACCATGGTGGAGAGGAAGAAATGCACAACAGTACTAAGTGGAGTTGGTTGTCTGTGTGTCTCTCGGTTGGAAAAATTGTTGCAAGAATGCCATGAAAGGGTAGTTTACCAACGATTGAACTGGACTGAACCAGACTGGACAGAATCCTTAAGTCTGCCCTTCTTAGAACTGCTGTTGCTTCTCCAGTTACACCTTAGCAAATCGACTGGAATCCCCAATCTCCTATGATGAGTTAATGAGAGAAATTGAGGAGTTGAGAAAAGGCGACTGGAGGACCTGCACTAACAGCTGTGGCTACGACCCGAGGACTGAGGGTGACCCATCAAGGAAGTTCAGGGGCAGAGGTGGACAGTCAATGAGTGCTCTCAAGGAAAAAGATATGTCACAATGGGGCTAACTGTTGAGAGAGATCCGAATTCAAAACAGTCCCTTTATGAAGGCCACGCCTGCAAGTAATGGGGCCTGACCTATATCCAACTGTATCTGTTATGGGGGTGGGGGGTACCCACCCATGTATCTCCTGCTGATAACAGCTCCGAACTCGATTCCTTGACTATGGAAGTGGAGAAACTGATGAGATGTCTCCCCAAATGCTTATCTCATACGCGAGACAGAGATGGCACCAAGGTTTCCAGTTAGTAATACCCCTGCCCCTGTTCAGTGTGTGGCGCTCGGCCAGCTCAAACTCCAGAAAGTATGTTTTGCTATAATTGTGGAAAGATGGGCACACATGAAAAAGGGAATGCCGGGTCCCCAAAAGACACTGACAAAGTGGCATATAGGCTACAAGGAGAGCTTCGATGAACAAATCAGTGGTTAAGAGGTGCACAAAATGATCCCAGTGAGGGCACCAAAATGCTAACTCACATCCTTTGTGGCAAGGTCAGTTGCGCCAGGCCCCCACTATCGCCTCTCCAGACTGGTCCAGAATAGTGGGTCCCCCCATGGAGACCACTGTTAAGGTGAATGGAGTGTCTACAAGAGCTGTATTAGACAGTGGCTCCCAAGTGACAATTATGTTCCAGGATTGGTATCAGAAGCATTTTTCAGACGTACCCTTACAACCATTAGAAGGACTGCATGAATGGGGGTTAAGTGAGAAGGCCTACCCCTATTCCGGGTATGTCCGATTTGGCTGTCTTTCCCCACCTCCATGGCTGGAGTGGCTCAACAAGTAGAGACCCTAGCCTTAGTGTGTCCCCCCCACTGACTGTATGATGGTGTCCCTTGTTGATTGGAACAAATGCTCATATGTTCGGAAGGCTGGCACAGTTGTGTTATGAAAAACAGGGGTCAAAGACTAGTAGAGCTTTAAGAGTTCCGGGTTTAATTTAGAAGGCCTATGAGGCACAGAGAGATGCTGAAAAATAGAACCAGAGGAACCAGTCGGAATTGTATGGAAGAAGGATCCTGAGTCTCTGATCCTGGCGCAAATGCCCATGTACACTTTACAGGGAGAGGTCCGTCAGATTAAAAGGATGTTAAGAATAAAATTATTGTTGGATGCACCAGGCGATGGAAATTGCCAGAGGGACTGCTGGTCAAGCCTAGTATTTTGCCCGCTAGAGCCCATGCTTATGCCAGAAGGGTAATGGTCCAAGTTCATAATGTGTCTGAAAGAGCATTCGAGTAAATAGAGGTTGCATCCTGGCTAATGTGCATTGTGCAGACACTGCAAAATGCTTTCCAGCAGCAGAGTTCAGGGAAGAATGACAGAGTAACGCCTGACTTGTTTGATTTGGCGACTCCCTGCTGCCAGCTGAATGGAAAGTGAGGATCAGTGAGAAGCTGCCCAGAGAGACCAGGTGTTTCTTTAAAGGAATGGGATGTAGGATGCGTCAAGGAGCTGAGCACAATATCCGACGCATGACGAAAGACCATTTCTGTGAGAGGCCCCGACGCCTGGCACCTGCTGACATAGATGATGTGAGACGCATCTGCAAGAGATGTTAGCTGTTGGTGTAATACAAGAATCCAGAAGCCTTATGCTTCCCCATTGTGGTAGTAGGAAAGAATGGAACAGTAAGGATGTGTGGATTATTGCACCTAAAACGGGGCGGACTATCCCGATCAGTACACAATGTCCCGTATTCAGGATGCTTTGACCGCCTAAACGGGAGCAAGTGGTTCTCTGTGTTGGATCTCCCTGAGTGGGTACTACCAGATCCCGGCTGTCCCAGAGGACCGAGAAGACAGCCTTTTATCTGTCTGGTTGGCTTCTATGAATTCAAGGAGGATGCCCTTAAGGATTTCAGGTGCCCCAGCCACTTTTCTTTCAACGATTGGATGGAGCGTGCAGTAGGGGACATGAACTACTAGATGCCTAGTATACCTAAGATGATGTTATTGTGTTTGAGTCTACTGGAGGAACATGAGAGTGGATTATTTAAGGTATTGGACCGACTGGAGGACTTTGGTCTTAAACTGTCCATGATAAGTGTCAATTTTTCCAAACATCAGCAAAGCATGTGAATACATAATATCCACTGAGGGAATAGAGACCCACCCAAGTAAAGTTGAGGCCTTGATCTACTTGGCCACAGCCCAAAAAATCTAAAAGAACTGCAAAGATTCCTGGGATTCTGTGGTTATTATCGGCGTTTCATCAAGGACTATTCAAGAGTGATCCGCCTTTACTTAACCTTACTCAAGGTATCCCAACCCACAAAAAAATACCAAAGTCAGCGCCCCTCAAGTCTGAGAGAGTGTATTTTTGTCCGAGGAAGTATTTGGGGTCTGGCTGGACTCTTGATTGTGAGACTGCTTTTCATGAGATCATATATCAACTTACCTATGCTCCAGTGCTGGCCTATGCCGATCCAAGAAAACCTTACGTCCTGCACACACTGATGCTAGCTTGCAAGGGTTGGGGGGCTGTAAGTACTACATACAGAATGGCTCTGAGACCAGTGGCCTTTGCCAGTAGAAGCCTGACCCATCCGAAAAAGAACTATCCTGGTAAGATAAGTTAGAGTTCTAGCTATCAGTGGCTATTGTTGACCAATTCCATGAGTACTTGTATGGGGGCTAAAATACTAGTAAAACTGACAATCACTTTTGACCCATGTGCAGACCTCAGCTGTTGATGCCACTGGCCAGGTGGCTTCTCTGCATTATCTACATATGACTATGCTCTAATACCGAGCAGGTCTGAACCACATAGATGCTGATGCTCTCTCCTGAGGCCTGTTTCCCAGAATGATTGGGTCCGATTGGCAGAACCTGACATTCGGGCACTCGTCGGAAGTTTGACAGGGAGGAACAAATGTCCCCGGACGCAGTGGACTGCATGGTGGATTGCTTTGGGACCCTCTGAGAATTGCATACCTGTTGCTTATTGCCACTTTTCTGCAATAGACATTGGTGCATCACTAGCTGGACAATGACAGTATTTGTGGCTCAGTCCTGCGATCCTATGATCAAATCAGCTTTAGACCCTCTATGCGAAAAGATGTGTCCAAATTACGCCACTGATTTGAGAACTGCACTGTTATACAAAGAAGGTCCTAAGTTGAAACTGATCAATAAACTGTTAAACAGAGAAACAGTAGACAGGGGACAAGTAGACAAACAACAACTGGTGCTGCCCACTGCCTTTTGAGACTCAGTATTGAGGTCCTTACACAACCACATGGGGCACCTTGGTATAGACAGAACACTTGACTTGGTGAGATCCAGATTCTATTGGCCTAAGATGGGGGCTGATGTGGAGAAACACATTCAAACTTGTAGTCGCTGCTTACAGAGGAAAGCTTTGCCCCAGAGGGCTGCCCCCCTTGTTAACATAACCACCAGTGCACCCATGGAGCTGGTCTGTATTGATTTTCTGAGTTTGGAGTCAGATCAAAGAAATATCAGTAATGTGCTGGTGGTCACTGACCATTCACGAGATATGCCTAAGTTTTCCCACCAAAGACCAGAAAGCATCCACTGTAGCCAAAGTACTTGTAGAAAACTTTTTGTTCACTATGGGGCTCCACAAGAATCCATTCTGATCAAGGAGAGACTTTGAGAGTCGTCTGATCAAAGAGATGCTTTCTGTGGGGAGTGCTAAGTCCAGAACCACTCCTTACCACCCCCAGGGGACCTGCAGCCTGAACGCTTGGAACCGCACTTTGCTAGATATGCTAGGCACCCTGCACCAGAGCGACAAGACTAGATGGAGCCAACAAAATAGCACCCTCTGGTACATGCTTATAACTGCACCAAAGTGATGCCACTGGGTTCTCCCCTACCGCCTGATGTTTGGAAGAGAAGCTCACTACCAGTAGATGTGTGTTTTGGGGCTCTCCTGATGGGGTTTCAAGCTGACAACTATTTACAGTATGTGTAAAAGTTAAAGGCCCAGCTAACTCCATGCGTTACTCAACTGCTCAAACCATGGCTGCCAAAAGAAATCTGGCCAACAAAGAAAGGTTTGATAAAAGGAAAGCACAGGAACTCCAGGAGGGAGATCGGGTATTAAGAAATCTGGGACTGAATGGCAAGCACAAGATTGCTGACAGATGTGCACCATCTCCCTCACATTGTAGTGGGCAAACTAGATGATCTGCCAAGTGTACAAAGTAAGGCCTGAGAATAATTCAAAAGATGTAAAAACAATGCATAGAAATCATTTACTGCCCATTGACAAATCTTAATGAGTCTGAGCCCCTAGAAGATGCCTCTGGACCAGTGACTAGAGCTGCTGCTAAGAAAAGATCAAGAAAGTCTGCACCTACAGAAGCAAAGTTAAAGTGTTCCCTCCACAAGTCCCAGTTGAGCATGACTGTCAGTCCATATCGGAAGAAAGTGAGAGTGACTTTGAATACTATCCTTCTTACGAACTGAGTCAGTTGTTTCTGGGCAATCCCCTAGTCAATACTGGAGATGAAGCTGGGCCTTCTGGACTGTCCAAGCCCCAGTTTCGGCCTCCTGGAGCCAATGCTCCCAGAAAATGAAGTAAGCATCAGATCAGATGAAATGGAATCATTGTGCATGGTTGAACTGTTTGAGCTTCAGGAGGAAATGATAGATTGGGGCAGACTGGTGATACACCTGAACAAGAAGAGTATTTTTGAGTGCCCTGACAGTCCACTGCCAGTGTCCGAAAGCTCCATGCGAGCCGAATGTTGTGGACTCAGAAACTGTAACTCCTGAGCTGAAAGTGCCCAAAGTTCTAGCCTCTCTCCCCATGGAGACTCCCCTGACAAGTGAGGACAATGCTGAAAATGAGGCTCAGAGTGCAGATACTGTACCAGTTCCCCTAGAAAGACTGGTCGAGCTGTAAAGCCTGTGGTGCACCACAGTTATGAATCAATTGGGAGGCCTGTGGATTTGCCTCTCAATGTTGTCCATAAAGGAGTGTATGTGTCCCCCAGCTCATTGCCCAAACTTGAGAGTCAGTGCTAACCCAAGTTACTTGTGTTGCTCAGCTACATGGTGCCCTTGCCCCGTCCAGCCCAAGGTAACTGATAGGGAAGGCCCCTCTTTTCAGGTTTCATGGCCAAAAGGAAATAACTTGAGTTATGGTACAATGTGTATGTATTACTGTGTAAAGAGGACTGATTGCAATGTTTCAGAAAATGTGTTCTTGGTAAAATGATATATTGACTGATGATTACATGTGTGAGCCTAATGCAAATGTATATGGTTGAAGTTAAACTATTAGTACTTGCTTGACGTAGACGTCAAGCTTTCCCAGGCCAGGAAGGGTGTAACCCCCTGCAAATGGGGTTCTCAAAAGACTTCCAGGAGCTTGCTTGAATGCTCCAAGCCTGAATGGTGTTTGCCATGCTGCTCACTTATCAGTGAGTGTTTTTAGAGCCTCTGGTACTGTATCTCTTTAAGAGCTGTCTGCTTGCAGACATAATTAGTTTATATGGGGGGACTGTGTGTTTCTCTGTTTGAGTACCACTCGAACTGCTGCCAATTCACTCCATTTTTGCAGTCACTAGGAGTACAAAGGGAACCTATCTGAAAGATGTAACTGTTTGCCAGAAATCATTTAAAGTAATAATGAAAATACAGTTTGTCTAACCTGCTTTCTTTGCAGTCAGAATTGTGTCTGCCTAGTTCCCCATTCTGGTTTTGAACTGCTGAACTGGACCAATCAGTGTGGGGTACTTAGCTCTAAAATGGTGCCTTGGACGAATCAGAACTTGGACTCATAATCTGAGCCAGCCACAAGAGGATTGTATGGGCAGTGACTCTAGGAGATGTAGTTTAGACTTCGGTGCCTTTTTGGACCAACAGCAGCAGTCTATTGTGAGTGACAGCCAATCCAATCAAGAACTGGGAGGAACTCAAAGGAAGTGCACAGTTTTGTCTGTTGGGAGTTTCAGTTTAGACCTGGGAGTGAAGGGAAAAGAAACCCTGTGCTCCTTCAGTGCACAGTTTCAGTCAAAAAACGTGTGTAAGGCCCAGAGTTCCGGTCTGCAGCTTGTGTAACTGCTTGTTAGGACTGAATCTATCCTGTGAAAAGAATCAAAGGATCTCTGAAGAATAGAAACCAGGCTCACCCTGTAGAAGACTGGAGAAATTGTTGACTTGCACTCGGTCTGTCAGGAACTGAATCTGCTGTGTGTTCCCCCGGGTATTGTGCAGTAATTGCAATTGGGATAGAGAAGCAGCCTGCCTGGTATAGTACTTTCTTTTTTTTACCATATAAAAGTGTGAGGAGTCTCTTGGAGCTCAAGAGTAGCCCTGCTGACATTGAAGGACCCTATCTTGTTTGGAGGTCGTGAGTACTAATTCGGGTCGCTTCCCTGTTGAATTGCCACATTAAATCCAAATGGAATTACTGTACTGCTGACTGTCTAATTTCTTCCTTTCTCTCAGAAAGGGGCCCTACCAGCTGCCACGGTTTGGACTAGCCACTAGGCTTGGGTACCCAGGGACAGTAACTGGTAGGGATAGGCCTGCACAGAGCCATAGGTAGATAGTAAAGGATAAGCTAATTAACCTGATTTCCAGTCCTTGTTATATCCCCTAATAAATCAGAGCTGCTTGTTTCAGCAAAGTTATACTGCCTGAGGTATTTGTCAATGTTAAAGTACTGTACTGTGATTGTTGCACTGTATCTTACTACAGGAGGTCCCAGTGCCGGAACCGGACCTGGGGGTAAGTGTATACTGTGAAGGTAATTCTGATGTATTGTGGGGGCCAGTAGTGGGAAGAAAGGGGGGTTGCAGTGTCCCAGAGGGCTGTGACCAAGTAAGTTTAACTATTGCAAACCCTGACCTCTGGGTGGAGGCACCGGCCATTGGATCCAGGCCCCTCAACCTGTTAGTGGCAAATCAGGCAGGGGTAGTAGACCCTGGGATAGCGCCATCTAGGGGTTACACTTGTACTTATTAACTGGGACAGTGTTGCAGTTGTGATGGCGGGGCATTACTGCACATTGTATTGATTAACTGGGACTGTGTAGCAGATGTCATTGCGGGGCATTACTGGACCCTGTACTGATTAACTGGGACAGGGTTGCAGCTGTCATGGCGGGGCAATACTGGACCTTGAACTGATTAACCGGGACAGTGTTGCAGATGTCATCGTGGGGCATTGTAGGACCGTCTGCTGATTAACTAGGACAGTGCTGCAGATGTCATGGTGGGGCATTACTGGACCTTGTTCTGATTAACCGGGACAGTGTTGCAGATGTCATGGTGGAGCATTACTGTACCTTGTACTAATTAACTGAGACATTGTTGCAGTTGTCATGGTGGGGCATTACCGGACCTTGTACTAATGAACCGGGACAATGTTTCAGATGTCATGGCGGTGCATTACTGGACCTTGTACTGATTAAGTGGGACAGTGTTGCAGTTGTCATGGTGGGGCATTAATGGACCTTGTACTAATGAACTGGGACAGTGTTGCAGATATCATGGATGGGCATTACTGAGCTTGTACTGATTAACTGGGACAGTGTTGCAGATGTCATGGTGGTGCATTACCGGACCTTGTACTAGTTAACTGGGACAGTGTTGCAGTTTTCATGGTGGGGCATTACTGGAACTTGCACTACTTTACTGGGACAGTGTTGCAGATGTCATGGTGTAGCATTACTGGACCTTGTACTAATTAACTGGGACAGGGTTGCAGTTGTCATGGCGGGCATTAACGGACCTTGTATTAATTAACAGGGACAGTGTTGCAGATGTCATGGCAGGTCATTACTGGACCTTGTGCTTATTAAAAGTGACAGTGTTGCAGATGTCATGGCACTGCATTACTGGACCTTGTACTAATTAACCGGGACAGTGTTGCAGATGTCATTTTGGGACATTACTGGACCCTGTACTGATTAACCTGGACAGTGTTGCAGATGTCATGGTGGAGCATTACTGGACCTTGTCCTAATTAACTGAGACAGTGTTGCAGTTGTCATGTTGGGGCATTACTGAACCTTCTAATAATTAACAGGGACAGTGTTACAGATGTCATGGAGGGGCATTACTGTACCTTGTACTGATTAACTGGGACAGTGTTGCAGATGTCATGGCATGGCATTACTGGACCTTGTACTGATTAACTGGGACAGTGTTGCAGTTGTCATGGCGGGGCATTAATGGACCTTGTACAGATTAACTGGGACAGTGTTACAGATGTCAAGGTGGGGCATTAATGGACCTTGTACTGATTAACTTGGACAGTGTTTCAGATGTCATGGTGGGGCATTACTGGACCTTGTACTGATTAACCGGGACGGTGTTGCAGATGTCATGGCGGGGCAGTACCAGACCTTGTACTAATTAACTGGGACAGCACTGCAGATGTCATGGCAGGGCTTTGATGGACCTTGTAGTGGTTAACTGGGACAGTGTTACAGATGTCATTGCGGGGCATTACTGGACCTTGTACTAATTAACTGGCACAGTGTTGCAGTTGTCATGGTGGGGCCTTACTGGACCTTGTAATAATTAACTGGGCAGTGTTGCAGTTGTCATGGTGGGGCATTATTGAACCTTGTATTATTTAACAGGGAAAGTGTTCCAGATGTCATGGCGGTCCACAACTGGACCTTGTACTGTTCAACCGGGACTGGGTTGGAGATGTCATGGCGGAGCATTACTGGACCTTCTATTGATTAACTGGGACAGTGTTGCAGTTGTCATGGTGGGCCATTACTGGACCTTGTACTAATTTTACAGGGACAGAGTTGCAGATCTCATGTTGGGGCATTACTGGACCTTGTACTGATTTACCGGGACTGTGTTGTAGATGTCATGGTGGGGCATTACTGACCTTGTATTGATTAACTGGGACAGTGATGCAGTTGTCATGGTGGGGCATTACTGGACTTTGTTCTAATTAACTGGGATAGTGTTGCAGATGTCATGGCGGGGCATTACTGGACCTTGTACTGATTAACCGGGACAGTGTTGCAGTTGCCATGGAGGGCATTACTGGACCTTGTACTAATTTACAGGGACAGAGTTGCAGATCTCATGTTGGGGCATTACTGGACCTTGTACTGATTTACCGGGACTGTGTTGTAGATGTCATGGTGGGGCATTACTGACCTTGTATTGATTAACTGGGACAGTGATGCAGTTTGTCATGGTGGGGCATTACTGGACTTTGTTCTAATTAACTGGGATAGTGTTGCAGATGTCATGGCGGGCATTACTGGACCTTGTACTGATTAACCGACAGTGCCGCAGCTGCCATGGAGGGCATTACTGGACCTTGTACTGATTAACTGGGACAGTATTGTGATGTCATGGCGTGGGCACTACTGAACCTTGTACTCTATTAACTGGGACAGTGTTGCAGTTGTGATGGCGGGGCATTACTGCACATTGTATTGATTAACTGGGACTGTGTAGCAGATGTCATTGCGGGGCATTACTGGACCCTGTACTGATTAACTGGGACAGTGTTGCAGCTGTCATGGCGGGGCAAAACTGGACCTTGAACTGATTAACTGGGACAGTGTTGCAGATGTCATCGTGGGACATTGTAGGACCGTGTGCTGATTAACTAGGATAGTGCTGCAGATGTCATGGCGGGGCATTACTGGACCTTGTTCTGATTAACTGGGACAGTGTTGCAGATGTCATGGTGGAGCATTATTGACCTTGTACTAATTAACTGAGACAAGTGTTGGGTTGTCATGGCGGGCATTACTGAACCTTCTACTAATTAACAGGGACAGTGTTACAGATGTCATGGAGGGGCATTACTGGACCTTGTACTGATTAACTGGGACAGTGTTTCAGATGTCATGGTTTGGTATTACTGGACCTTGTACAGATTAAATGGGACGGTGTTGCAGATGTCATGGCGGGGCATTACCGGACCTTGTACTAATTAACTGGGACAGCGTTCCAGATGTCATTTTGGGACATTACTGGACCTTGTACTGATTAACCTGGACAGTGTTGCAGATGTCATGGTGGAGCATTACTGGATGTTGTCCTAATTAACTGAGACAGTGTTGCAGTTGTCATGTTGGGGCATTACTGAACCTTCTAATAATTAACAGGGACAGTGTTACAGATGTCATGGAGGGGCATTACTGTACCTTGTACTGATTAACTGGGACAGTGTTGCAGATGTCATGGCATGGCACTACTGGACCTTGTACTGATTAACTGGGACAGTGTTGCAGTTGTCATGGCTGGGCATTACTGGACCTTGTACAGATTAACCGGGACAGTGTTGCAGAAGTCATGGCGGGGCATTGCTGGACCTTGTACTGATTAACCGGGACAGTGTTACAGATGTCATGGTGGGCCATTACTGGACCTTGTACTAATTTACAGGGACAGAGTTGCAGATCTCATGTTGGGGCATTACTGGACCTTGTACTGATTTACCGGGACTGTGTTGTAGATGTCATGGTGGGGCATTACTGACCTTGTATTGATTAACTGGGACAGTGATGCAGTTGTCATGGTGGGGCATTACTGGACTTTGTTCTAATTAACTGGGATAGTGTTGCAGATGTCATGGCGGGGCATTACTGGACCTTGTACTGATTAACCGGGACAGTGTTGCAGTTGCCATGGAGGGCATTACTGGACCTTGTACTGATTAACTGGGACAGTTTTGTAGATGTCATGGTGGGGCATTACTGAACCTTGTACTTATTAACTGGGACAGTGTTGCAGTTGTGATGGCGGGGCATTACTGCACATTGTATTGATTAACTGGGACTGTGTAGCAGATGTCATTGCGGGGCATTACTGGACCCTGTACTGATTAACTGGGACAGTGTTGCAGCTGTCATGGCGGGGCAATACTGGACCTTGAACTGATTAACCGGGACAGTGTTGCAGATGTCATCGTGGGACATTGTAGGACCGTGTGCTGATTAACTAGGATAGTGCTGCAGATGTCATGGCGGGGCATTACTGGACCTTGTTCTGATTAACTGGGACAGTGTTGCAGATGTCATGGTGGAGCATTACTGGACCTTGTACTAATTAACTGAGACAGTGTTGCAGTTGTCATGGCGGGGCATTACTGAACCTTCTACTAATTAACAGGGACAGTGTTACAGATGTCATGGAGGGGCATTACTGGACCTTGTACTGATTAACTGGGACAGTGTTTCAGATGTCATGGTTTGGTATTACTGGACCTTGTACAGATTAAATGGGACGGTGTTGCAGATGTCATGGCGGGGCATTACCGGACCTTGTACTAATTAACTGGGACAGCGTTGCAGATGTCATGGCAGGGATTTGATGGACCTTGTACTGGTTAACTGGGAAAGTGTTACTGATGTCATGGTGGAGCATTACTGGACCTTGTACTAATTAACTTGGACAGTGTAGCAGATGTCATGGCAGGGCATTACTGCACCTTGTTCCAATTAACAGGGATAGTGTTACAGATGTCATGGAGAGGCATTACTGGACCTTGTACTGATTAACTGGGACAGTGTTGCAGTTGTCATGACGGGGCATTACTGGACCTTCTTCTGATTAACCGGGACAGTGTTGCAGAAGTCATGGCGGGGCATTACTGCATCTTGTATTACTTAACAGGGACAGTTTTGCAGATGTCATGGCGGGGTATTACCGGACCTAGTACTTATTAACCGGGACAGTGTTGCAGATGTCATGGTGGGGCCTTACTGGACCTTGTACTAATTAACTGGGACAGTGTTGCAGATGTCTTTGGCGGTGCATTACTGTACCTTGTACTCATTAACTGGGACAGTGTTGCAGATGTCTTGGCAGGGCATTACTGGACCTTGTTGTGATTAACTGGGACTATGTTGCAGATGTCATGGCGGGCATTACAGGACCTTGTGTTGATTAACTGGGCAGTGTTGCAGTTGTCATGGTAGGGCATTACTGAACCTTGTATTATTTAACAGGGAAAGTGTTCCAGATGTCATGGCGGTGCACAACTGGACCTTGTACTGTTCAACCGGGACTGTGTTGGAGATGTCATGACGGGGTATTACTGGACCTTCTATTGATTAATTGGGACAGTGTTGCAGTTGTCATGGTGGGGCATTACTGGACCTTGTACTAATTTACTAGGACAGAGTTGCAGATGTCATGTTGGGGCATTACAGGACCTTGTACTGATTTACAGGGACTGTGTTGTAGATGTCATGGTGGGGCATTACTGACCTTGTATTGATTAACTGGGACAGTGTTGCAGTTGTCATGGTGGGGCATTACTGGACCTTGTTCTAATTAACTGGGATAGTGTTGCAGATGTCATGGCGGGGCATTACTGGACCTTGTATTGATTAACCGGGACAGTGTTGCAGTTGTCATGGTGGGCATTACTGGACTTTGTACTGATTAACTGGGACAGTGTTGTAGATGTCATGGCGGGGCATTACTGAATCTTGTACTTATTAACTGGGACAGTGTTGAAGTTGTGATGGCGGGGTATTACTGCACATTGTATTGATTAACATGCATAGAGATGTCATTGCAGGGCATTACTGGACCCTGTACTGATTAACTGGGACAGTGTTGCAGCTGTCATGGCGGGGCAATACTGGACCTTGAACTGATTAACCGGGACAGTGTTGCAGATGTCATCATGGGGCATTGTTGGACCTTGTGCTGATTAACTAGGACAGTGCTGCAGATGTCATGGCGGGGTATTACTGGACCTTATACTATTTAACTGGGAGAGTGTTGCAGATGTCATGGCGGGGCATTACTTGATCTTGTCCTGATTAACTGGGACAGTGTTACATATGTTATGGCGGGGCATTCCCAGACCTTGTACTGATTAACTGGGACAGTGTTGCAGATGTCATTGTGGGGCATTACTGGACCTTGTACTATTTAGCAGGGACTGTGTTGCAGATGTCATGGTGGGGCATTACTGAACCTCTTACTGATTAACCTGGACAGTGTTGCAGATGTCATGGAGGAGCATTACTGGACCTTGTACTAATTAACTGAGACAGTGTAGCAGTTGTCATGGCAGGGCATTACTGAACCTTATACTAATTAACAGGGACAGTGTTACAGATGTCATGGAGTGGCATTTCTGGACCTTGTACTGATTGACTAGGACAGTGTTTCAGATGTCATGGTGTGGTATTACTGGACCTTGTACTGATTAAACGGGACGGTGTTGCAGATGTCATGGCGTGGCATTACCGGACCTTATACTAATTAACTGGGACAGAGTTGCAGATGTCATGGCAGGGATTTGATGGACCTTGTACTGGTTAACTGGGACAGTGTTACTGATGTCATGGTGGAGCATTACTGGACCTTGTTCAAATTAACTTGGACAGTGTAGCAGATGTCATGGTGGGGCATTACTGGACCTTGTACTGATTACCCAGGACAGTGTAGCAGATGTCATGGCGGGGCATTACTGCACCTTGTTCTAATTAACAGGGATAGTGTTACAGATGTCATGGCGGGGCATTACTGGACCTTCTACTGCTTAACTGGGACAGTGTTGCAGAAGTCATGGCGGGGCATTACTGGACCTTGTACTGCTTAACTGGGACATTGTTACAGATGTCATGGTGGGGCATTACTGGACCTTGTACTGATTAACTTGTTCAGTGTTGCAGATGTCATGGTGGCGCATTACTGGACCTTGTACTGATTAACCGGTATGGTGTTGCAGACGTCATGGCGGGGCTTTACCGGACCCTGTGCTAATTAACTGAGACAGTGTTGAAGATGTCATGGCAGGGCTTTGATGGAACTTGTACTGATTATCTGGGACAGTGTTACAGATGTCATGGTGGAGCATTACTAGACCTTGTACTAATTAACTTGGACAGTGTACCAGATGTCATGGTGGGGCATTACTGGACCTTGTACTGACTACCTGGGACAGTGTTGCAGATGTCATGGCGGGGCATTAATGCACCTTGTATTACTGAACAGGGACAGTTTTGCAGATGTCCTGGCGTGGTATTACCGGACCAAGTACTTATTAACCGGGACAGTGTTGCAGATGTCATGGTGGGGCATAACTGGACCTTGTACTAATTAACTGGCACCGTGTTGCAGATGTCCTTGGCTGGGCATTACTGTACCTTGTTGTGATTAACTGGGACTGTATTGCAGATGTCATGGCGGGCATTACTGGACCTTGTATTGATTAACTGGGGCAGTGTTGCAGTTGTCATAGTGGGGCATTACTGAACCTTGTATTATTTAACAGGGAAAGTGTTCCAGATGTCATGGCGGTGCACAACTGGACCTTGTACTGTTCAACCGGGACTGTGTTGGAGATGTCATGATGGGGCATTACTGCTTCTTCTATGGATTAAGTGGGACAGTGTTGCAGTTGTCATGGTGGGGCACTACTGGACCTTGTACTAATTTACAGGGACAGAGTTGCAGATGTCATGGTGGGGCATTACTGGACCTTGTACTGATTAACTGGGACTGTGTTGTAGATGTCATTGCGGGGCATTACTGGACCCTGTACTGATTAACTGGGACAAAAGGTCAGCTATACGGGCAATACTGGACCTGAACTGATTAACCGATGCGTTGCAGATGTCGTTGGGGCATTGTATTACCTTGTACTGATTAACTGGGACAGTGTTGCAGATGTCATGGCGGGGCATTACTGGACCTTCTACTCATTAACTGTGAGAGTGTTGCAGATGTCGTGGAGGGGCATTACTGGAACTTGTCCTGTTTAACTGGGACAGTGTTACAGATTGTATGGCGGGGCAATCCTGGACCTTGTGCTGATTAACTGGGACAGTGTTGCAGATGTCATTGTGGGGCATTACTGGACCTTGTACTAATTAACAGGGACTGTGTTGCAGATGTCATTGTGGGGCATTACTGGACCTTGTACTAATTAACTGGCACAGTGTTGCAGTTGTCATGGCGGTGCATTACTGTAACTTGAACTAATTAACTGGGACAGTGTTGTAGTTGTCATTGTGGGTATTAATGGACCTTGTACTAAATAACTGGCACAGTGTTGCAGTTGTCCTGGGGGTGCATTACTGGAACTTGTACTGATTAACAGGGACAGTGTTACAGATGTCATGACGTTGCATTACTGGACCTTGTACTAATTAACTAGGACAGTGTTGCAGTTGTCATGGTGGGACATTACTGGACCTTGAACTAAATAACAGGGACAGTGTTGAAGATGTCATGGTGGTGCATTACTGGACCTTGTACTCATTAACTGGGACAGTGTTTCAGATGTCATGGCGGCATTACTGGACCTTGTACTGATTAACTGGGACAGTGTTGCAGTTGTCATGGTGGGGCATTACCGGACCTTGTACTAATGAACTGGGACAGTGTTGCAGATGTAACCCCTAGATGGCGCTATCCCAGGGGCTACTACCCCTGCCTGATTTGCCACTAACAGGTTGAGGGGCCTGGATCCAATGGCGAGTGCCTCCACCCGGAGGTCAGGGTTTGCAATAGTTAAACTTACTTGGTCACAGCTCTCTGGGGCTATGCAACCCCCCTTTCTTCCCACTAGTGGCCCACACAATATGTCAGAATTACCTTCACCGTATACACTTACCCCAGGATTGGTTCCGCACTGGGACCTCCTGTGAAGTGATACAGTGCAACAATCACAGTACAGTATTTTAACAGACAACTACCTCAGGTATAACTTGCTGAAACAAGCAGCTCTGATTTATTTAGGGAGATATAACAAGGACAGGGGGAAATCAGGTTAATTAGCTCATCACTTTACTATCTACCTATGGCTCTGTGCACAGGCCTATCCCTACCAGTTACTGTCCCTGGGCACACAAGCCCTCATGGCTAGTCCAAACCGTGGCAGCTGGTAGGGGCCCTTTCACAGAGAGAAAAGGAAAATTAAACAGTCAGCAGTACAGTAATTCCATTTGGATTTAATGTGGCATTTCAACAGGGAGCGACAGCGAATTAGCACTCACGACCTCCAAACAAGATAGGGTCCTTCAATGTCAGCAGGGCACTTCTTGAGCTCCAAGAGACTCTCACACACTTATATGGTGAAAAAAAGTACTATACCAGGCAGGCTGCTTCTATCCCAATCGCAATTACTGGACAATACCCGAGAACACACAGCAGATTCAGTTCCTGACAGACCGAGGTAATCATCAATTTCTCCAGTCTTCTACAGGGTGAGCCTGGTTTCCTCTCAGAGATCCTCTGATTCTCTCACAGACTTATCTAGTCCTAATAAGCAGTTACAACAAGCTGCAGACTGGGAACTCTGGGCCTTAATGCTTTTGACTAAACTGCACTGAAGGAGCACAGGGTTTCTTTCCCTCTCACCGCCACATCTAAACTGAAAACCCAACAGACAAAACCGGCACTTCCTTGAGTTCCTCCCAGTTCTTGACTGGATTGGCTGTCACTCACAATAGACTGCTCCTGTTGGTCCAAAAGGTGCTGAAGTCTAAACTACATCTCCCAGAGTCACTGCTGCCCATACAATCCTCTTGTGGCTGGCCCAGATTATGAGTCCAAGTTCTGATTCGGCCCAAGGCACCATTTAGAGCTAGCTTACCCCACCTGATTGGTCCAGTTCAGCAGTTCAAAAGGAGAATGGGGAACTAGGCAGACACAGTTCTGACTGCAAAAAAGCAGGTACAAACTGTATTTTCATTATTACTCTACATGATTTCTGGCAAACAGTTACATCTTCAGATAAGTTCCTTTGCACCTTAGTGACTGCAAAAATAGAAGTGAATTGGCAGCAGCTTGAGTGGTACTCAAACAGAGAAGCACACAGTCCCCCATTAAACTAATTATGTTCAAAAGCAGCATCGCTTTAAAGAGACAGTACCAGAGGCTCTAAAACACTCACTGATAAATGGCTTAAACGCCAAACACCATTCAGGTTTGGAGCAGCATTCAAGCAAAGTTCTGGAAGTCTTTGGGAACCTGCCTGCAGGGGTTACAGATATCATGGATGGGCATTACCGAGCATCTACTGATTAACTGGGACAGTGTTGCAGATGTCATGGTGGTGCATTACCGGACCTTGTACTAGTTAACTGGGACAGTGTTGCAGTTTTCATGGTGGGGCATTACTGGAACTTGCACTAATTTACTGGGACAGTGTTGCAGATGTCATCGTGGGGCATTGTAGGACCGTGTGCTGATTAACTAGGACAGTGCTGCAGATGTCATGGCGGAGCATTACTGGACCTTGTTCTGATTAACCGCGACAGTGTTGCAGATGTCATGGTGGAGCATTACTGGACCTGTACTCATTAACTGGAGACAGTGTTGCAGCGGTTGCAGGGGCATTACCGACCTTGTATCAATGAACCGGACAGTGTTTCAGATGTCACGGCAGTGCATTACTGACCTATATTACTAAGTGGGCCAGTGTTGCAGTTGTCATGGTGGGGCATTACTGGACCTTGTACTACTGAACTGGGACAGTGTTGCAGATATCATGGATGGGCATTACCGGAGCTTGTACTGATTAACTGGGACTGTGTTGCAGATGTCATGGTGGTGCATTACCGGACCTTGTACTAGTTAACTGGTACAGTGTTGCAGTTTTCATGGTGGGGCATTACTGGAACTTGTACTAATTAACTGGGACAGGGTTGCAGTTGTCATGGCGGGCATTAATGGACCTTGTATTAATTAACAGGGACAGTGTTGCAGTTGTCATGGTGGGGCATTACTGAACCTTGTATTATTTAACAGGGAAAGAGTTCCAGATGTCATGGCGGTGCACAACTGGACCTTGTACTGTTCAACCGGGACTGTGTTGGAGATGTCATGGCGGGGCTTTAGTGCACCTTATATTGATTAACTGGGTCAGTGTTGCTGTTGTCATGGTGGGGCATTACTGGACCTTGTACTAATTTACAGGGACAGAGTTGCAGATGTCATGGTGGGGTATTACTGGACCTTGTACTGATTAACCTGGTCAGTGTTGCAGATGTCATGGTGGAGCATTACTGGACCTTGTCCTAATTAACTGAGACAGTGTTGCAGTTGTCATGTTAGCATTACTGAACTCTTCTAATAATTAATAGGACAGTGTTACAGATGTCATGGAGGGCATTACTGACCTTTGTACTGATTAACTGGGACAGTGTTGCAGATGTCATGGCATGGCATTACTGAACTTGTACTGATTAACTGGGGACAGTGTTGCAGTTGTCATGGCGGGCATTACTGGACTTGTACAGATTAACCGGCTAATGGTAGAAGTCATGGTGGGGCATTACTGACCTTGGACCGATTAACCGGACGGTGTTGCAGATGTCATGGGCGATTACCGACCCGTACTAATTAACTGGACAGCATTGTGATGTCTTGAAGGGCTTTGATGGATCTTGTACTAAGGTTAACTGGACAGTTACAGATGTCATGGTGGAGCAATATTGACCTTTGTGCCAATTAACCTGGACAGTTTAGCAGGATGTCATGTGGTGGGGTATTACTGGACCTTGTACTGATTACCCGGACAGTGTAGAGATGTCACGGAGGGGCATTACTGCACCTTGTTCTAAATTAACAGGATAGTGTTACAGATGTCATGGAGGCATTACTGACCTTGTACCGATTAACTGAACAGTGTTGCAGATGTCTTGGGCAGGCATTATTAGACCTTGTACGGGATTTCACCGGAGCCAGTATAGGATAGTCATGACAGGGCATTACTGCACCTTGTATTACTTAACAGGGACAGTTTTGCAGATGTATGCATGTGCGTATTACTGACCCAGTACTTTATTAACCGGGAGTGTGCGTAGATGTCATTGCAGCATTACTGACCTTTGGTACTAATTAACTGGGCACAGTGTTGCAGTTGTCATGGTGGGGCCTTACTGACCTTGTACTAATTAACTGGGCAGTGCAGTTGTCATGGTGGGGCATTAATGAACCTTGTATTATTTAACAGGAAAGTCTTCCAGATGCATCGCGGTGCACAACTGGACCTTGTACCGTTCAACCGGGACTGTGTTGGAGATGCTCGCATGGGCAGCACTGGACCTTCTATTGATTAATTGGGACAGCGTTGCAGTTGTCATGTAGGGCCATTACTGACCTTGTACTAATTTACAGGGACAGAGTTGTAGATGCTGCCAGCACTACTGGACCTTTGTACTGATTTACCGGACTGTGTTGTAGATGCTGCTGGTGGGGTATTACTGGACCTTGTATTGATTAACCAGGACAAAAGTTGCTGATGTCATGGAGGGAATTACTGATCTTGTACTGATTAATCCGACAGTAAATGTGATGCTGCGTGTGGTGGCTACTGAACCTTGTACAGATTAAACGGGACGGTGTTGCTGATGTCAGGTCGGGCATTACTCGACCTTGTACTCATACTAACAGGGACAGCATTGCAGATGTCATGGTAAGCGACATTTGATGGACTTTGTACTGGTTAACTGGGACAGTGTTACTGATTTCATGGTGGAGCATTACTGGACCTTGTACTAATTAACTTGGACAGTGTAGCAGATGTCATGGTGGGGCATTACTGGACCTTGTACTGATTACCCGGGACAGTGTAGCAGATGTCATGGCGGGGCATTACTGCACCTTGTTCCAATTAACAGGGATAGTGTTACTGATGTCATGGAGAGGCATTACTGCACATTGTATTGATTAACTGGGACTGTGTAACAGGTGTCATTGCAGGGCATTACTGGACCCTGTACTGATTAACTGGGACAGTGTTGCAGCTGTCATGGCGGGGCAATACTGACCTTGAACTGATTAACCGACAGTGTTGCAGATGTCATCGTGGTATTGTAGGACCGTGTGATTAACTAGTACAGTGCTGCAGATGTCATGGTGGGGCATTACTGGACCTTGTTCTGATTAACCGGGACAGTGTTGCAGCTGTCGCTACGGAGCATTACTCGAACCTTCTACCAAATAACCGGACAAAGCTACGTCATGAGGTGCATTACTGGACCTGTACTGATTAACGGACAGTGTTTCAGATGTAATGGTGGTATTACTGGACCTGTACAGATTAAACGGGACGGTGTTGGTGATGTCATGGCGGGCACAATCTGACCTTGTACTAATTAGGACAGCGCTGTTAGACAATGTCAAGTGACAGGATTTGATGGACCTGTACTGGTTAACTGGGACAGTGTTACTGATGTCATAGTGGAGCACATGACCTTGTACCAATTTAATCCTGGACAGTGAAAGCAGATGTCATGGTGGGCATTACTGACCTTGTACTGATTACCCGGACAGTGTAGATGTCAGCGTGGCGGGGCATTACTGCACCTTGTTCCATTAACAGGATAGTGTTTCACGTCTGGAGAGCCATTACTGACCTTGTACTGATTAACTGGCACAGTGTTGCAGATGTCTTGGCAGGGCATTACTGGACCTTGTACTGCTTAACTGGGACAGTGTTGCAGTTGTCATGGTGGGGCATTACTGGAGCTTCTACTGATTAACCTGGACAGTGTTGCAGAAGTCATGGCGGGGCATTACTGGACCTTGTACAGCTTAACCGGGACATTGTTACAGATGTCATGGTTGGGCATTACTGGACCTTGTACTGATTAACTTGGACAGTGTTGCAGATGTCATGGTGGGGCATTACTCGACCTTGTTCTGATTAACCGGGACGGTGTTGCAGATGTCATGGTGGGGCATTACCGGACCCTTTGCTAATTAACTGGGACAGTGTTGAAGATGTCATGGCAGGGCTTTGATGGACCTTGTACCGATTATCTGGGACAGTGTTACAGATGTCATGGTGGTTTACGTATTGCTGGAATGCCTCACCAGATCTGCAACACCGCCCCGGCAGCCGTGCAATGTCCAGTAACGCCCACCATGACATCTGGAAACACGTCTACATTCAGCACAAGGTCCAGTAATGCCCCTGCATACATCTGTAATGGTCCCCAGTGACTAGAAAGGTGTGTAATGCTCGCCAGTGACATCTGCTACACTGTCCCGTAATAATACAAGGTCCAGTATGTCTCACCATGACATCTGCTGCACTGCCAAGATAATTAGCACAAGATCCAGTAATGCCCACCATGACATCTGTACTCGTCCATAACCAGTACAAGGTCCATCAGTTCTGCCATGACATCTGCAACGCTTGTCCCAGCATTAGTACAGGCCGGTAATGCCCCGCCATGACATCTGCACACCGTCTGCATCAGTATAAGGTCCAGTAATGCCATGCCATGACATCTTGTAACACTGTCCTAGTAATCAGTACAAGGTCCAGTAATGCCCTCCATGACATCTAAAACATTGTCCCTGTTAATTAGTAGAAGGGTCAGTAATGCCCCAATGACAACTGCAACACTGTCTCAGTTAATTAGACAAGGTCCAGTAATGTCCACCATGACTTCTGCAACACTGTCCAGGTTAATCAGCATGTTGTCCAGTAATGTCCTGTACTACCCTGCAATTGTCCTGTTATTAGTACAAGGTCCAGTAATGCAGCAATATGACATCTGCACACTGTTACTTTTTAATTAGCACAAGGTCCAGTAATGACCTGTCCTTATATCTGCAACACTGTCCTGTTAATTAATATAAGGTCCATTAATGCCCGCCATGACAACTGTAACCCTGTCCAAGTTCATAAGGTCCAGTAATGCACCATGACATCTGCAGCACTGTCCCAGCAATTAGTGTTCCAGTAATGCCCACCATGGAAATCACATGTCCCAGTTACAGTACAAGGTCCGTAATGTACCACCATGACATCTGCGTCCTGTCCCCGTTAATCAGCGTCTGCACGCCCATCCATGATATCTTCAATGTCTCAGTTCATTAGTAAGTCCAGAATGCCACTATGACAATGCAGCATTGTCCCACTTAATCTGTACAAGGTCCAGTAATGCACCGCCATGACATCTGAAACACTGTCCCAGTTCATTAGTACAAGGTCCGGTAATGCCCCACCATGACAACTGCAACACTGTCCCAGTTAATCAGTACACGTCCAGTAATGCACCACCATGACATCTTCAACACTGTCCCTGTTATTTAGTTCAAGGTCCAGTAATGTCCCACCATGACAACTGCAACACTCTCCTAGTTAATTAGTGCAAGTTCCAGTAATGCACCCCAGACAACTGTAACACTGTCCTCGTTAATCAGCATCAGTCCAGTAATGCACCACTGATATCTTCAACACTGTCCAGTTAATCAGTGCGGTCCGTACTGCCAGACATCTGCAACACTGTCCTGTTAATTGCGCAAGGTCCATTACTTGCACGATAATTACAACACTGTCCTAGTTAATTAGTTCCAGTAACACCACCATGACAACGCAAATAACTGTGCCAGTTAATTAGCATAAGGTCCAGTAATGCCCCATATGACATTCAACACAGTCCCTGTTAATTGGTATAAGGTCCAGTAATGCTTATAGTGACATCTGCACACTGTCCAGTTCATCAGCATAAGGTCCAGGATTGCTCTGCCAACATCTGTAACACTGTCCCAGTTCAACAGGACAAGGGCCAGTAGTGCCCCACCATGCCATCTGCAACACTATCACAGTTAATTAGTAGAAGGTCCAGTCATACCCCGCCATGACATCTGCAACACTGTCCCAGTTAATCAGTACAAGGTCCTACAATGCACGATGACATCTGCAACATTGTCCCGTTATCAGTTCAAGGTCCGCATTGCCCCATTATGACAGCTGCAACACGTCCCAGTTAATCAGTACAGGGTCCAGTACCCTGCAATGACATCTGGCTCTGTCCTAGTTATTAATTCAATGTGTGTAATGCCCCACCATCACAACTGCATTATGTCCCAGTACTAGCGTCTGTAATGCCCCATGAATTTCCAAACACTGTCCCGTTATCAGTACAAGGTCCAGTAATGCCTAAACGGCGACAACTGCAACACTGTCCCGGTTGATCAGTACAAGGTCCAGTAATGTTCGGCCATGACATCTGCAACATTATCCTGTTAATTAGAACAAGGTCCAGTAATGCCCCACCATGACAACTGCAACACTGTCCTAGTTAATCAATACAAGGTCAGTAATGCCCCACCATGACATCTACAACACAGTCCCGTGAATCAGTACAAAGGTCCAGTAATGCCCCAACATGACATCTGCAACTCAGTCCTGTAACAGTCAAGTCCAGTAATGGCTCACCATGTCAACTGCAACACTGTCCTAGTTAATCAATAGAAGGTCCATAATGTCTCCCCATGACATTCCAACAGTCAGAGTAGAACAGCATGTCCAGTGTTCTCGCGACATTTGGAACATCTTCTGTTAAATAATACAAGGTTCAGTAATGCCCTGTCATGACAACTGCAACACTGCCCAGTTAATCAACATAAGGTCCAGTAATGCCCGCTATGACATCTGAAGATAGTCCTGTTATCACAACAAGGTCCAGTAATGCCTCCAAGATATCCGCAACACTGTCCCAGTTAATTAGTACAAGGTACAGTAATGCACCGCCATGACAACTGTAACACTGTCTCAGTTAATTAGGACAAGGTCCAGTAATGCTCCACCATGACATCTGCAAGACTGTTCAGGTTAATCAGTACAAGGTCCAGTAATGTCCCAAATGACATCTGCAGCACTGTCCCGTTAATTAGTACATGTCATAATGCAGCGCCATGACATCTGCACACTTTTTTATAGCACAAGGTCTAGTAATGACTTGTCATGACATCTGCAACACTGTCCCGTTAATTGGTACAAGGTCCATTAATGTTCGCCATGACAACTGCAACCTGTCCCAGTTAATTAGTACAAGGTCCAGTAATGCGGCACCATACCTTCAACACTGTCCCAGTAAATTAGTGTGGTTCTGTCATGCCTTACTGCTGAAACTGCACGTCCCAGTTATAGTACAAGGTCCGTACGCACCACCATGGTATCTGCACACTGTCCAGTTAATCAGTAAGTTCGGATGCCCATCCATCATATCTAAATACTGTCCCAGTTCATTAGTACAACGGTAATGCCCACTATGACACTGTAACACTGTCCTTAATCCGTACTAAGGTCCAGTAATGGACCGCCATGACATCTGAAACACTGTCCTGTTCATTAGTACAAGGTCCGTAATGCCTCTACCATGTGCAACACTGTCCCAGTTATCAGCGGTGCAGTAATGCACCACATTTCAACACTGTCCCTGTTATTTAGTTCACGGTCAGCACCCACCATGACAACTGCAGCACTGTCTTATAATTAGCAAGTTCCAGTATGCACCCCAGGACAACTGCAACACTGTCCCGTTAATCAGTATAAGATCCAGTAATGACCTCTGCAACAACAGTCCACTTAATTAATAAGGGTCCAGAAATGACATGACATCTACGTCTCAGTTAATCATCATAAGTCAGTAAAGCTCCACTATGACATCTTCAAGGCTGTCCCAGTTCATTAGCTGGGGTCCAGTAATGCTCCACCATGACAACTGCAACTCTGTCCATTTAATCATACAAGGTCCAGTAATGCACCATGACATCTGAAACATCGTCCCAGTTCATTAGTACAAGTCCGTAATGCCCCTGCCACGACAAACTGCAACACTGTCCCAGTTAGACAGCACAAGGTCCAGTAACGTACACCGCCACGACACTTCTAACACTGTCCCTGTTATTTAGTTCAAGTCGTAATGTCCCACCATGACAACTGCATCACGTCCTAGTTAATTAGTACAAGGTCCAGTAATGCAACATGACATCTGTAACACTGTCCAATTGTCCGTTCCAGTAATGCACCCCAGGACAACTGCAAATTTTCCGGTAATCAGCAAGGTCCAGTAATGCACCGCAGGACATCTGCAACGCTTCGTCCACTTAATTAATGCACCAGAAACGTGCACCTCATGACATCTGTAACACTGTCCTGTGCTAATCAGTACAAGGTACAGTAA
Organism: Neoceratodus forsteri; assembly: GCA_016271365.2. NCBI lineage: Eukaryota > Metazoa > Chordata > Ceratodontiformes > Ceratodontidae > Neoceratodus > Neoceratodus forsteri. The sequence goes on along the minus strand of CM057449.1, from coordinate 3,932,735 downwards.
TGCACCACCATGATATCTGCAACACTGTCCCAGTTGTGTGCATGTCCGTAGCCTGCCATGACATCTGCAACATTATCCTGTTAATTAGTACATCCACTAATACCCGTAATGACAACTTCAAACATTGTCCTAGTTAATTGTTGTTACAGTATGCACCGCCATGATAACTGCAACACTGTGCTAAATTAAAAGGTCCAGTAATTTTCAATGACATCTGCAGCATATCCGTTAATTAGAACAAGGTCCACGCCTATAATGACATTGACAACACTGTCCTGTTAATCAGCATGGTCCCGGGATTGCCCACCTAACATCTGTAAGACTGTCCAGTAACAGGACAAGGTCCAGTAATGCCTCGGCCATGACATCTGCACTCTCACGCATTAGTAAAGGTCCTAATGCCCTACTATGACATCTGCAACATTGTCCCGAAGCATCAGTTCAAGGTCCAGTATTGCTCCCCATGACAGCTGCAACACTGTCCTAGTTAATCACAGGGTCCAGTTATGCCCCTCCATTCCATAAATACAGTCCCGGTTAATTTGCATGCTATCCAGAATGTTCTCACCATGACATCTGCAACTCGTCCCTGTAAATTAGTAAGGTCCAGTAATGCCCCACCATGACAACTGCAACATGTCCAGTTAATCAATAGCAGTAATGTCCCGGCGACATCTCCAACACAGTCCCGTTAATCAGCAAGGTCCAGTAATGCCCACCATGACATTCCGTAACCTGTCCTAAATATTAGTCGTCCAATGCCCCACCATGACAACTGCAACACTGTCCAGTTAATAGAAGGCATAATGTTCGCCATGACATCTCCAACACAGTTCCGGAAGTAAGCCAGTTGCACCGCCATGACATCTGGAATTCTTCCTTTGTTAAATAATGCAAGGTTCAGTAAGATCCATCGTGACAACTGCACATCGCCCCAGTTAATACAAGGTCCAGTAATGCTCGCATACATCTGCAACACAGTCCCAGTTAATCCTGTGTCCAGTAATGCCATGCCATGACATCTGCAACACTGTCCCAGTTATCCGCACAAGGTCCAGTAATGCACCACCATGACATCTTCACACTGTCCCTGTTATTCAGTTCAACCAGTAACCACCATGACAACTGCAACACTGTCCTAGTTAACCAGGACAAGGTCCAGAATGCCCCACCATGACATCTGGAACATTGTCCAAGCATCAGTACAAGGTCCAGTAATTCTACCATGACATCTGTTACACTGTCTGTTAATTGTACAAGGTCCAGTACGCGCTACCATGACTTCTGCAACACTGTCCTGGACTCTGTACAAGGTCCAATGCCCCACCATTAACTGCAACATGTCCAGTTAATCATAAGGTCCAGAAATGCTATGCTCTGACATTTGCAACACTGTCCCAGTTAATCAGAAAGGTACAGTAATGCCTCCATGACAACTGCAACACTGTCTCAGCATTATAAAGGTCCGTAATGCCCACCATGACATCTCAACACTGTCCCGTTAATTAGTACAATTCAGAATGCAGCACCACATTGCAACACTTTACCTGTTAACTAGTACAAGGTATAGTAACTCCTGCTATGACATCTGCAACGTCCTTGTTAATTAATACAAGGTCCATTAATGCTACACTATGACATCTGCAACCCTGTCCCAGTAAATTAGGGCCAGTTCCAGTAATGCCTCACCATGAAAATCCATAACACTGTCCCAGTTAACTAGAGGCCCGTAAGTTCTCCATGATATCTGCAACACTGTCCTAGTTAATTAGTACAAGGTCCTAATGCACCCATGACATCTGTAACACTGTCCCGTTAATCAGCATGTTCCAGTAATGCACCACCGACAACTGCAACTGTTCTGGTTTATCAGCAATGTCCAGTAATGCACCACATCTGCAACACTGTCCCAGTTAATTAGTACAGGGTCCAGTAATGCAATCGCCATGACATCTGTATCACTGTCCTAATCAGTACAATGTCCAGTATGCAACACCATGACATGCAAGACTGTCCCAGTTAATCAGTACAAGGACCAGTGCCCTCATACATCTGCAACACTGTTCCAGTTATTATATAAGTTACAGTAATGGTCCACCATGACATCTGCAACACTGTCCCAGTTTATTATTGCTGTTGCAGTAATGCCCTCCAGACAACTGCAACATCCCAGTTATTCAGCATAACGTCCGGAATGCCAGCCATGACATCTGCAACACTGTCCCAGCACCAGTGTCAACCGGTAATGCCCACCATGACAACTGCAACCCTGTCCCAGTTACTTTGTACAAGCTTCCGTAATGCCCCTCCATGATATCTGCAACACTGTCCCAGATAATCAGTACAAGGTCCAGTAATGCCCACCTTGACAACTGTAACACTGTCCCGGTTAATCAGTACAAGGTCCAGTAATGCCCCACCATGATGTCTGCTACACTGTCCCACTTAATCAGTACACGGTCCAGTAATGCACTGCCATGACGTCTGTAACACTGTCCCTGTTAATCAGTACAAGGTCCAGTAATTCACCACCATGACAACTGCATCACTGTCCCGGTTAATCAGTACAAGGTACAGTAATGCACCGCCATGACATCTGTAACACTGTCCCTGTAAATCAGTACAAAGTCCAGTAATGCTCCACCATTACATCTTCAACACTGTCCCAGTTAATTAGTTCAAGGTCCAGTCATGCACCGCCATGACATCTGTAACACTGTCCCTGTTAATCAGAACAAGGCCCAGTAATGCACCACAATAATCAACACTGTGGGGGATCAGTACAAGGTCCAGGAATGCACCGCCAAGACATCTGCAACACTGTCCCTGTTATCAGTTGGGTCCAGTACAGCCATGACATTCGGCACTGTCCCTATAATCAGTACAAGCCCAGTAATGCACCACCATGACATTGCAACACTGTCCCAGTTGATTAGTAAGGCATGGGAATGCACTCATGATATCTGCAACACTGTCCCTGTTAATATATAAGGTCCAGTAATGCACAGCCGACATGTACTGTCCCAGTTAATCAGTACATGTCCAGTAATGCTCCACCATGACTTGCCACACGTCCCAGTTTATTAGTAGAAGGTCCAGAATTTCACCTGACAATTGCAACACTGTCCCAGTTAATCAACACAAGGTCCAGTAATGCCTCCAAGACATATTCGCAAATCTGTCCTGTTATTAAGTACTGGGTCCGCGCCATGACATCTGAAACTGTCCCGTTAAGTAAGTTGTGTAGTAATGCCTGCCATGACATCTGCAACAATGTCCCGGGTAATCAGTAGAAGGTCCAGTAATGCCCCACCATGACATCTGCTACACTGTCCAAGTTAATCAGTACAAGGTCCAGTAATGCTCCACCATGACATCTGTAACACTGTCCTAGATAATCAGTAAAAGGTCCATCAAAGCCCATCCATGACATCTGCAACACTGTCCCAGTTATTTAGTACAAGATCTGGTAATGCCCCACCATGACATCTGCAACACCGTCCCGGTTAATCAGTAAAAGGTCCAGTAATGCCCACCATGACGCCTGCAACACTGTCCGTTAATCTGTACAAGGTCCAGTACTCACATGAAATCTGCAACACTGTCCCAGCACTAGTACAAGTGCGGACTTTCAAGATATCTGCAACACCGTCCAAGTTCATCAGTACACGTCCAGTAATACCTCATGACAACTGCAACACTGTCCCAGTAATCAGCAAGGTCCATTGCCCTGCCTTGACATCTAAATGTCACAGTTAATCAGCAAGGTCCGGTAATGCTTCCATGACATCTGTAACACTGTCCTGAGGTCTAGTTCATTGCATGCGCCCATGACATTTCCAACACTGCCCGTTATTAGGCACAAGGTCCAGTAATGCACCGCCATGACATCTGCAACACTGTCCCTGCATTGTATAAGGTCCAGTAATGACCGTTATGACATTCGGTAACTTTGTCTCGTATTATTAGAAGGTCCATTAATGCCCGCGGTCAACTGCACACTGTCCCAGTTAATTGGCACAAGGTCCAGTAATACCATACCACGACATCTGTAACACTGTTCGTGTAAATTAGTGCAAGTTCCAGTGCCTCACCATGACATCTGCAACACTATCCAGGTAACTGTACAAGTTTGCATATCTCCATGATATTTGCTACACTGTCCCAGTTCAGTGCTGTCCAGTATGCCCTACTATGATAACTGCTACTCTGTCCCAGTTCACTGTGCAAGGTCCAGTACGTACCACCAGACAACTGCAACACTGTCCCGGGTTCATCAGCAAGGTCTGTAATGCACCGCCTGACATCGCAATACTGTCCTAGCATTAGTACAGTCCATAATGCACCATGACATCTGTAACATTGTCCCAGTTCATCAGTACAGGTCCAGTAATGCACCACCATGACATCTGCAAGACTGTCCCCTAACTAGTACAAGAACAGTACGTGACCTGTCATGACATCTGCAACACTGTCCTGTTACCAATACAAGGTTCATTATGCTACACCAAGAGCAACCCTGTCCCAGTAAATTAGCATGTTCCAGTAATGCCTCACTATGAAAACTACAATACGTCCCAGTTATCAGAATAGGCCCGGAATGTTGCCCGTGATATCTGTAACACTGTACTAGTACTTGGTACAAGGTCCAGTAATAACGTCATGACATCTGTACACGTCCCAGTTAATCAGTACAAGTCCAGTAATGCACAACCATGACAACTGCAACACTGTCCCGGGTTATCAGTACAAGGTCCAGTATGCACCGCCGACATCTGCAACACTGTCCCATAATTAGCAGGGTCCAGTGTAATCACCATATATCTGTACACTGTCCCAGTTAATCAGCATGGTCCAGTAATGCAACACCGTGACATCTGCAACACTGTCCCAGTTAATCAGTACAAGGTCCAGTAATGCCCTCCGTGACATCTGCAACACTGTCCCAGCGTTATTACAAGTTGTTGTACTTCCCCATGACATCTGCAACACTGTCCTAGTTTATTATTACAAGTTGCAGTAATGCCACCCATACAACTGCAACACTGTCCCGTTATTCAGTATAATGTCCTGTAATGCCCAGCCATGACATCTGCAACACTGTCCTAGTACTAGTACATTGTCCGTAATGTCTCACCATGACAATTGCAACCCTGTCCTGTTCATTTGTAAGCTCGTAATGCCCCCATGATCTGTAACACTGTTCCGGCATCAGTACTGGGTCCAGTAATGCCCACCTTGACAACTGTAACACTGTCCCGCTAAATCAGTACAAGGTCCCGTAATGCCTACCATGACGCCTGCTTTTCGTCCCACTTAATCAGTACAAGGTCCAGTAATGCACTGCCATGACGTCTGTAACACTGTCCCTGTTAATCAGTACAAGGTCCAGTAATGTACCACTGTGACAACTGCATCACTGTTCCGTTAATCAGCAAAAGGTACAGTGGTGCACCGCGATATCTGTAACACTGTCCGTTAATCGCAAAGTCCAATGCACCACCATTACATCTTCAATGCCTCAAGTACTAGTATAAGGTCCAGTCATGCACCGCCATGACATCTGGAAATACCGTCCTTGTTAATCAACAACCAGTAACACCACAATGATAATTGCAACATTGCAGGGGGTTAATCAGCACAATACCAGTAATGACTACCATGACATCCAACACTGTCCCAGTTGGTGGTTGGTCCAGGAATGCACCGCCGAGACATCTGCATCACGTCCCCTGTTAATTAGTACAAGGTCCAGCAATGCACAGCTATGACATCTGTGGCACTGTCCCTGATAATCAGTAAGCCCAGTAATGCTCCACCATGACTTCTGCCATGTCCTTGTCCCAGTTTATTAGCATGTCCAGTAATTCTACCTTGACAACTGCAACACTGCCTGTTAATCAACACAGGTCCAGTAATGCCTTCCAAGACATCTGCAACACTGTCCCGGTACAAGTACTAGGTCCGAAATACCCCCGTGACATCTGCAAACTGTCCTGTTAAGTAATACAGCAGTAATGCCTCCAGGCTACATCTGCAACAATGTCCCGGTAATCAGTACAAGGTCCAGTAATGCCCCACCATGACATCTACACTGTCCAAGTACTAGCATATGTCCAGTATGCCCACCATGACATCGTAACACTGTTCCAGATAATCGTACAATGTCCATCAAAGCCCATCCATGACATCTGCAAACTGTCCCAGTTTTTTAGTACAAGATCTGGTAATGCCCGCCATGACATCTGCAATACAGTCCCAAAATCAAAAGGTCCAGTAATGCCCTACCTTACGCTTCTGTAATACTGTCCAAGTTAATCAGTAAGGTCCAGTAATGCTCCACCATGAATCTGCAACACTGTCCTAGTTCATTAGTACAACCGCATGCGTCCATGACATCTGTAACACTGTCTCGTTATTAGTACAGGTCCAGTAATGCAGCGCCATGACATCTGCAACACTTTCCTGTTAATTGCATAAGGTCCAGTATGAACTGCCAGGACCTGCAACACTGTCCCTGTTAATTAACAAGGTCCATTAATGCCCGCTATAGCAACTGCAATACGTCCCAGTTAATTACAAGGTCCAGTATACTACACCACTATATGCAACACTGTCCTGTAAATTAGTGCAAGTCGTGCACGCCCCACCATGACATCTGCAACACTATCCCAGGTAATGGCATGTTTGCGTACCCCATGATATTTACACTGTCCCAGTTCATTAGTACAGTCCAGTAATGCCCCACCATGACAACTGCTACCTGTCCCAGTTAATCAGTGTAAGGTCCAGTAATGCACCTCATGACAACTACAATATCGTCTCTGTTAATTCAAAAGGTCCAGTATCGCACCACCATGAATCTACAACACTGTCCCGGTTATCAGTACAAGGTCCAGTAATGCACTGCCTTGAGATCTGCACTGTCCTAGTACTAGTACAGGGTCCAGTAATGCACCGGATGATCTGTAACATTGTCCGTGTTAATCAGTATAACGTCCAGTAATGTCACCATGACATCTGCAATACAGTCCCTGTACTAGTACAAGGTCCATTAATGCCTGCCATGACACCAAGATTGTCCTAGCACTGTATGTTGCAGTAATGCTCCACCATGATATCTGCAACACTGTCCCAGTCAATTATTACAGGGCAGTAGTGCCCACCATGACAACCGCAACACTGTCTCTGCATTAGTACAAGGTCCAGCAATGCAGCCATGACATCTGCGGCACTGTCCCTGATAATCAGTACAAGCCCAGTATGCACCATTTTCAACACTGTCCCGTTAATTAGTATAAGGTGCAGGAATGCACCGCCATGACATCTGCAACACTGTCCCTGTTAATTAGTACAAGGTCCAGTAATGCACAGCCATGACATGTGCATCACTGTCCCAGTTAATCAGTACAAGGTCCAGTAATGCTCCACCATGACTTCTGCTACACTGTCCCAGTTTATTAGTACAAGGTCCAGTAATTCCCCACCTTGACAACTGCAACACTGTCCCAGTTAATCAATTCCAGGTCCAGTTCTCCAGACATCTTTAACATGTCCTGCTAATAAGTACTAGGTCCGAAATTCCGCCATGACATCTGCAAACTGTCCTGTAGTAAACACAGGTAATGCTTGCCATGACATCTGCAACAATGTCCCGGTAATCAGTAGAAGTCCATGTCCCACCATGCATCTGCTACACTGTCCAATTTAATAGAATGTCCAGTAATGCCCACCATGACATCTGTAACACTGTCCCAGATAATCAGTACAAGGTAAATCAAAGCCCATCCATGACATCTGCAACACTGTCCCAGTTATTTAGTACAAGATCTGGTAATGCCCGGCCATGACATCTGCAACACCGTCCCGGTTAATCAGTACAAGGTCCAGTAATGCCCCACCATGACGTCTGCAATACTGTCCAAGTTAATCAGTATAAGGTCCAGTAATGCTCCACCATGAAATCTGCAACACTGTCCCAGCTAATTCAGGCACAAGGTCCGTAATGCCTTGGTGACATCGCAATACCGTCCCGTTAATCAGTATAAGGTCCAGTACTCCTCCATGATAACTGCAACACTGTCCTAGTACCAGTCTGACCATTAATGCCCTGCCTTTGACATCTGCAACATTGTCCCAGTTAATCAGTGCTGCTGGGGCCCAGTAATGCCCTCCAGATATCTGTAACATGTCTCAGCATTAGTTCAAGGTCCAAATGCCCCCATGACATCTGGTACACGTTCTAAGTTAATTAGTGCAACCAGTACGTAGCGCCATGATTCGCAACACTGTCCTGTTATTAGACAAGGTCAGTAATGACCTGCCATTACACTGCAACACGTCCCTGCTAATACATGTATCCACACGCTCACCATAATAACTGCACACTGTCCCAGTTAATTAGTACAAGGTCCAGTAATACTACACCACGTCATCTGCAACACTGTCCCAGTAAATTAGTGCAAGTTCCAGTAATGCCCCACCATGACATCTGCAACACTATCCCAGGTAATCAGTACAAGCTCTGGTAATACTCTCCATATCTCTACACTGTCCCAGTTCATAGCAAGGTCTAGTAATGCACAGCCATGACACTACAACATTGTCTTCGTTAATCAGTACAAGGTCCGTAATGCACTACCATGACAATCAATACTGTCCGTTAATCAATAAGGTCCAGTAATGCCTCTTACATTTGGGTACTGTCCTGTTAATTAGTGGGGTCCAGTAATGGACCGCCATGACATCTGTAACATTGTCCCAGTTAATCATACAAGGTCCAGTATCACCACCATGACATCTGCAACACTGTCCCAGTTAATCAGTATTACGCCCAGTAATGTCACGCCATGACATCTGCAACACAGTCCTGTTCATTAGTACAGTCCATTAATGCCCGCCAGACAACTACAATACTGTCCCAGTTAATGGTATGTTGCATGCTTCACCATGACATCTGCAACACTGTCCTTAAATATTACAAGGCAGTAATGCACCACCATGACATCTGCAACACTGTCAGTTAATCAGTACAAGGTCCAGGAATGCACCGCCAAGACAATGCAACACTGTCCTGTTCATAGCATAAGGTCCAGTAATTGCCAGTTATGACATCTGGACTGTCCCTGATAATCAGTATGCCTTGTGCACTATGACATTTGCAACACTGTCCCGTTAATTAGTACAAGGCACAGAATGCCCGCATGACATCTGCAACACTGTCCCGTTATTCACAAGGTCCAGTAACACCTTCATGACAACTGCAACACTGTCCCAGCATCAGTTCAAGGTCCACATGCCCCTGTTTTGACATCTGCAACACTCCCAGTTAATCAAATGTCCGTAATGCCTCCATGACATCTGTAACACTGTCCCCTGTACTTAGTTCAAGGTCCAGTCGCGCCTATGATCTGGAACACTGCCTCGTTAATTAGTACATGTCCAGTAATGCAGCCATGATATCGCAACACTGTCCCGTTAATTAGTACAGGTCCAGTAATGACTCGTGACATCTGCAACATGTCCCTGTTAATAATACAAGGTCCATTAATGCTCGCTATAACAACTGCATCACTGTCCTTTCATTAGCAGGTCCAGTAATACTACATTACGATATCTGCAACACTGTCCCAGTAAATTAGTGCAAGTTCCAGTAATGCCCCACCATGACATCTGCAACACTATCCCAGGTAATCAGTACAAGCTCTGGTAATACGCCTCCATGATATCTGCTACACTGTCCAAGTTCATTAGCACAAGGTCCAGTAATGCCCCACCATGACACTGCAACTCTGTCCCAGTTAATCAGTGCAAGGTCCAGTAATGCACCGCCATGACAACTACAACACTGTCTCTGTTAATCAGTACAAGGTGCAGTAATGCACCACCATGAACTGCAACATTGTCCTGTTATCAGCACATCGTCCAGTAATGCACCCTTGACATCTGCACACTGTCCTGTGCCTCATATGGTCCAGTAATGTACCGCCATGACATCGTAACATTGTCCCATTAAAGCACGGTCCAGTAATGTACCACCAGACATCTTCAACACTGTCCCAGTTAATCAGCAACGTCCAGTAATGCCTCATTACATCTGCACATAGTCCCTGTTAATTAGTGCAAGGTCAATTATTCTCGCCAGGCAACTACAACACTGTCCCCAGTTCGTTGTTACAGTATAATGCTCATAATGACATCTGCAACACTTCCCTGTTAATTGTTACAAGGCGAGTAGTGCTCACCGACAACTGCAACATTGTCCCAGTTAATCAGCATAAGGTCCGGTAATGACCAGCCATGACATCTGCAACACTGTCCTAGCACTAGGCAAGGTCCGGGTAGGCCCCACCGTGACAACTGCAACACAGCTAATCAGTACAAGGTCTAGTAATGCAATCATGACATCTGCAACATTGTCCCGTTAATTACTATAAAGTCCAGTAATGCACCACCAAACATCCTCACACTGTCCCAGCACTAGTATAATGCTAGTCATGCACCATGACATCTGTAACACTTTCCCTGTTAATCAGAACAAGGTCCTGCAATGCACCACAATAATAACTGCAACACTGTAGGGGTTAATCAGTACAAGGACCAGTAATGCACCACCATGACATCTGCAACACTGTCCCAGTTAATTAGTACAGGGTCCTGTAATACACCGCCATGACTTCTGTAACACTGTCGCTGTTAATCAGTACAAGGTCCAGTAATGCACCACCATGACATCTGCAACACTGTCCCAGTTAATCAGTACAAGGTGCAGTAATGCGCCACCATGACATCTGCAGCACTGTCCCTGTTAATTAGTATAACGTCCAGCAATGCGCATCCATGACATCTGCAATACTGTCCCTGTTAATCATTACAAGCTCCAGTAATGCACCACCATGACATTTGCAACACTGTCCCCGTTAATCAATACAAGGTCCAGTAATGCTCCACCAGGACATCTGCAACACAGTCCCAGTTAATCTTTACAAGGTCCAGTAATGCCTCACCTTAACATGTGCAGCACTGTCCCTGTTAATTAGTACAACGTCCAGCAATGCACAGCCATGACATCTGTATCACTGTACCAGTTAATCAGTACAAGGTTCAGTAATGTCCCACCATGACTTCTGCAATACTGTCCCAGTTAATCAGTCCAAGGTCCAGTAATGCTCCATCAAGACATCTGCAGCACTGTCACGGTTACGTCATAGTAGTAAATCATTTTTTGTTCACAATAAATAATTGAGCTTATTAGCATAGCTCATTTTCATGAAGTTCCAAATTTGATAAGAAATTTCATGATAAACAATACCAGAGATTAATAGAAATAATAAGGCAGGAAATAATACAAATAATCAACTATTCAAAAAACATATAACAAATAGATTTACAGTGTTAAACATTGTTATACGGTATACTCTATTTAGTGCAAATATCTGCCATTTTGTTCATTAGTGTCATGTTTATTCTATTGCAACTTAGAGCTGGAGGATCTGTTCAATGTCTAACACCTCTGGAAGTACAGAAGATTCATATCTTAGATTACATTTTATCATAAAATTGAGTCTGTTAAGGTCCTAGGTTCATTAGTCTTCCTAACCTCAACAATGTGTAATATAACTAGGCACTTTCTATGCCAGACTTTAATCATAAATTGAAGCAGACAAATCTCTTCTCACTATAGGGCTAATCCAGTCCAATTCTTAAAAGTAAGCACTTTGTGTTCAATAGGGGCACTAGAGAAAATTGCTAATCATGGAAAACTAAGTCTCATTACTTGTATACTTTTCTCGGCTCCTGCATAGAGTAGATCAATCCAACACTGGGAGTATTCAAGATAACTGCAGTCAAACTTAACATCCTGGACATAAACTTGTTATATCTATACAATACACCTATTTTTCATTAATGTTCTTTATGATGGGAATTTATGGAGATATCCCATTTCAAACTAGTGTCTAACCAGACCCCAAGATATTTGTATGATTCACTCGTTGATGGCAATACTATGGTATGAATATTCAGTCAATTTTTTTTATTATTATTTTAAACAGCAATAATTGTGTTTTATGGTATCTAGAATAAGATGATCTTTTTGAAATTCCTGAATTTCATCAAGTTTCAATTGTAGCCTCTCATTTAGATTCTCAGAATCTCCTCAACATACAGTACAGTATCATCAGTACATATGTCACGGCAGATGTGATGCAACCTAAAATCATTCATGTAAACATTGAATAATAAAGTCCCAGAATAGAACCCTGGCACTTCATTATTTATTTCAAAATCTAGATTTACTTAGTACCAGGTCATAATACACCATGACATCTGCAACCCGTCCCAGTTCATTACAAGGTCCAGTAATGTCTCGCCATGACAAGTGAACACTGTCCCAGTTAATCAGCAAAGTCCAGTACGTTCTCCATGATAACTCAACACTGTCCTAGCATCAGTTTAAGGTCCAGTTATGCCTCACCATGACATGTGCAACATGTCCTAGTTAATCAGCATAAGGTCCAGTAATGCCCCATGGCACTGCAACCTGTCCCAGTTACTAAGCACAAGGTCCGTAATGCCCCGCCATGACATCTGCATCATTGTCCCTATCATTATAGCCCAGTACGCACTGCTATGACAACTGCAACACGTCCCAGTAGTAGTACAAGGTCCCGTAATGCCTCACCATGATAACTGCAATACTGTCCTAGTTCATCAATACAAGGTCTAGTAATGCCTCACCATGACATCTGCAACACAGTCCTGTTAATCAGCACAAGGTCCAGTAATGCCTCACCATGACATTTGCAATACTGTCCCTGTATTAGGCAATGTCCAGAATTGCACCGCCACATATCTGCAACACTGTCCCGGCGTTAATCAAAGTACAAGGTCCAGTAATGCCCCATGACAACTGCAACACTGCCTGGTTAATTAGGCATAAGGTCCGGGACGTTCCCCACCATGACATCTGCAACACCGCCCTGTTAATTAGTACAAGGTCTGTATGCGCTGGCGACATCTGCAACACTGTCCCAGTTGATTAGCAAGGCGTCTGCCCTGCCTGCCATCTGCAACACGTCCTAGTATCAGTACAGACCAGTACGCCCTGCATGACATCTGCAACACTGTTCGGGTTAATCAATAGGTGTCCAGTAATGCCCCACCATGTTATTCCAACACTGCCCCGTTCATCAGCACAAGATCCAGTAATGCCTCGCCATGACATCTGTACATTGTCCCGTTATTGGGACTAGGTCGGTAATTCCCTATGACAATGGCCACACTCTCCCGTTAATCTGTGCAAGGTCCAGTATTGCCCGCCAAGACATCTGCACCTGGCCCAGTTAATCAGTACAAGGTCTGTACCCCTGCTGAAATCTGAATATAGTCCTGGTTAATTGGTGTTAGGTCCAGTAATGCCTCACCATGATACTCCGCAACCTCCCTGTTAATCAGTACACGTCCGTAATGCCTCTATAAATCTGTATCATTGTCCTGGGTAATTAGTGCAAGGTCCAGTAATGCCCCACCATGACAACTGCAACACTGTCCCAGTTCATTAGTACAAGGTGCAGAATGCCGGCCATGACATCTGTAACACAGTCCTGTGATCAGAACAAGGTCCACAATGCCCGCCATGACATCGTAACACGTCCCACTAATCAGTACAGCCCGTAGGCCCTACCACGATATCGTAATATTGAATGGTTAACAGAACAAGATGAATAATGCCCGCCATGACATCTGCAATACTGTTCGCTTAATCAGCAAGCTCTGGTAATGCCCACCATGATATTGCAACATTGTTGGAGTTAATCAGTGAAATGTCCGTAATGACCCATCATGATGTCTGCAACACTTCAGTTAAATAATACAAGGTCCATTATGCCCCACCATGACATCCGCCGCATCACTGTCCCAGTTAATCAGGACAAGGTCCAGTAATGCACCCACATGTCATCAGCAACACTGTCCCCACTCAATACAAGGTCCAATACCACTATGACTTCTGCAACACTGCCCGTTAATTAGCACAAGGTCCAGAGCCCACCATGTCTTGAAACACTGTCCTGGTTAATCAGTACAAGGTCCAGAACGCCTCAATGACTTCTGCAACACTGTCCTGGTTAATTAGTACAAGGTCCAGAATGCCTCACCATGACATCTGCAACACTGTCCCGTTAATCAGTACAAGTTGTAATGCCCTCCAACATTGAACACTTCCCGTTCATTATTAAGGTCATAATGCCTCACCATGATATCTGCAACACTGTCCCGTTAATCAGCATATGACTAAATGCACCGCAATGACTTCTGCAACACTGCCCTGGTTAATTAGCAAGGTCCAGTACGCCTCGGCGACATCACATCATTGTCCCGTTAATTAGTACAAGGTCCAGTAATGCACCACCATGACAACTGTCAACATCATTCAAGTTATTATACGTCCTTGGTATTGCTCACCATGGCAACTGCAACGCTGTCCCAGTTAATCAATACAAGGTCCAGTAATTCTGCACCATGACATCTGCAACACAGTCCCGTTATTCAGCACAAGGTCCAGAATTGCACCTGCTTGACATCTGCACTGTCCTGTTAATCAGCAAGGTCCAGTAATGCCCTACCATGACAACTGCAACAATGTCCTGGTTAATTAGTACAACCAGTAATGCTCACTATGATATCTGCAACACGTCCTAGTACTCAGTGCTGGTCCAGTAATGCCCTGCTGGTGATATCTGCAACACTGTTCGGTAACTGTACAAGGTCCTGTGATGTCCCACCCTGATATCTCAACACTGTCCCGGTTGATCAGTACAAGGTCCAGTAATGCCCACCATGACATCTGCAACACTGTCTGTTATTGCATCAGGTCCGTACACTCGCCATGAGATTCGCCACACTCTCCCGTTAATCAGTACAAGGTCCAGTAATACCTCGCCAGACATCTGCAACTCTGCCTCAGTTAATCAGCATAAGGTTTGGTAATGCCCTTCATGAATCTGTAACACAGCCTGGCTAATTAGCACTGGTCCAATGCCCACCATGACATCTGCAACTTGTTTGTTAATCAGTACAAGGTCCGTAATGTCCCTCCTGAAATTGTATCTTTGTCCTGTTAATTAGTACAATGTCCAGTAATGCCTCACCATGTCATCTGCAATACTGTCCTGGTTAATCAGTACAGGTCCGCACGTCCTAAATGACATCTGCAACACTGTCCTGGTTAGTATAAGGTCCAGTAATGCAGGGCCATGACATCTGAAAACACTGTACTGTCATTAGGCAATGTGGTCAATAATGACTGCCATGACATCTGCAACACTGTCCTGTTTATTAATATAATGTCCACATGCCTACTATGACAACTGCAACACTGTCCTAGTTCATTAGCAAGGTCCAGTAATGCTACACTATGACATCTGCAACACTGTTCCAGTAAATTAGTACAAGTTCCAGTAATGCCCCATCATGAAAATTAGAGCCTGTCCTATTATCTAGTACAAGGTCAGGTAATGCCCACCAAGACATCTGCAACATCGTCCCAGTTAGCATGCTCCTAATCCCTAGACATCTGAAACACTCTCCGGTTCATTAGCAGAAGGTCCAATAATGCCCCATGACAACTGCAACACTGTCCAAGAAAATTTAGTTATGTCCAGTAATCACGCATGACATCTGAACATTGTCCCGTTCATTAGTACAAGGTCCAGTAATGCCCTACCATGACAACTGCAACACTGTCTGTTAATCAATAAGGGTACAGTAATGCACCAATATGATACCTTTCAACACTGTCCTGTTATTCAGTTCATGTCCAATGTCCCACCATGACAACTGCAACACTGTCCTAGTTAACTGTGGAAGGTCCAGTAATGTCTCACCATGACATATGTACACTGTCTGCTATCAGTACAAGGTCCAGTATTGCGCCACTATATTTCTGCAACACTGTCGCGGTTAATTTGTACAAGGTCCAATGCTACACTATGACAACTGCAACACTGTTCCAGTATCATTATAAGGTCCAGTAATGCCATGCCATGACATTTGGCAACACTGTCCCAGTTAACTGAACAAGGTACAGTAATGCCTCCATGACATCTTGTAACACTGTTCCTGTTAATTAGTGAATGTTGAGCGCTCCCGTGACACGCCGTACACTGTCTCAGTTAATTATACAAGGTCCAGTAACAACCAGACATCTGCAACACTGTCCCGTTGATTAGTACAAGTATAATGCAGTTGTCATGACATCTGCAACACTGTCCCTGTTAATTGGTAATAAGCTATGTAAAGACCCGCGACATCTGCAATACTGTCCCGTTCATCATACAAGGTCCATTAATGCTACACCATGACATCTGCAACACTGTCCTGTAAATTACATGTTCCAGTAATGCCCACCATGAAACTACAACATGTCCCAGTTAACTAGCAAGGTCTGTAATGTCCCACCATGACATCCAACACATCGCAGTTAATCAGTATGTTCGTAATGCCCCTCCATGATGTCTGCAACACTGTCCCAGTTCATTAGTACAAGGTCCAGTAATGCCCCACCATGACAACTGCAACACTGTCCAAGTTAATCAGTACAAGGTCCAGTATTGCACCGCCATGACCTCTGAATCACTGTCCCGGTTCATTAGTATAAGGTCCAGTAATGCCCCACCATGACAACTGCAACACTGTCCCAGTTAATCAGGACAAGGTCCAGTAATGCCCACTGCGGACATTCTGTAACACTGTCCGTTAATCAGTTGGGTCCAGTAATGCCCGCCATGACATCTGCAACACTGTCCTAGTACAACTACGTGGGTCCGTAATACCCGCCATGACATCTGCCACACTTCCGGTTAATCAGTACAAGGTCCAGTAATGCCTCGCCAAGACATCTGCTTTCGCCCTAAATAATCAGCAAGTCTGGTTCTCCATGAAACTGTAACACGTCCTGATATTAGATTGGGTCCAGTAATGCTTCACCATGATTCTGCAACTCTGCTCTGGTTAACGCAAGGTCTGTAATGCCTCCATGAAATCTGTATCATTGTCCTACATTATACAAGGTCCAGTAATGCCCTACCATGACAACTGCAACATGTCCTCGTTCATCCATGGGCGGCACAGTAATGCCTCACCATGACAACTTCAACACTGTCCCAGTTAATTGCAGGTAATATCACCATCACACCGCAACACTGTCCCGTAAATTAGAACAAGGTTCAATAATGCCCCACCATGACATCTGCAACACTGTCCCACTTAATCAGTATAAGCTCCGTTCCCCATGATATCTGTATTACTGTAATGGTTAATCAGAACTAGTCAGCAATGTCATGCCTTCTTCGCAACACGTCCCACTTAACTGTACAGGCCCGTAATGCCCCACCATGACATCTGCAACACTGTTCTGGTTAATCAGTGAAATATCCAGTAATGACCCATCATGACGTCTGCAACACTTTCCAGTTTAAATAATACAAGGTCCAGTAATGCCCCACCATGACATCTGCATCTCTGTCACAGTTAATCAGGAAAAGGACGGGTAATGCACCGCCATGACATCAGCAACACTGTCCCTGTTAATTAATACAAGGTCCAATAATGCCCCACCATGACAACTGCAACACTGTCCCAGTTCATCAGTACAAGGTCCAGTATTGCACCGCCATGACCTCTGAATCACTGTCCCGGTTCATTAGTACAAGGTCCAGTAATGCCCCACCATGACAACTGCAACACTGTCCCGGTTAATTATTACAAGGTCCAGAAATGCCCCACCATGACATCTGCAACACTGTCCCGGTTAAAAAATACAAGGTCCAGAAATGCCCCGCAATGACTTCTGCAACACTGTCCTGGATAATTAGTACAAGGTCCAGTAATGCCCCACCATGACAACTGCAACACTGTCCAAGTTAATCAGTACAAGGTCCAGTAATGCACCACCATGATATCTGCAACACTGTCCCGGTTAATCAGTACAAGGTCCAGTAATGCCCCGCCATGACATCTGCAACACTGTCCCAGTTCATAAGTACTAGGTCCGGTAATACACCACCATGACATCTGCCACACTTCCTGTTAATCAGCTACAAGGTCCAGTGTTGCTCTCACAAGACATCTGCAATACTGCCCCAGTTAATCAGTACAAGGTCTGGTAATGCCCTCCATGAAATCTGTAATACAGTCCTGGCTAATTAGTTCTGGGTCCAGTAATGTTCTACCATGACATCTGGGTAACCTCTGCTCTGGTTAATCAGCGCTAGGTCTGGTAATGCCCTCCATGAAATCTGTATCTTGTCCTGCTAATTAGTATAAGGTCCAGTAATGCCCCACCATGACAACTGCAACATTGTCTCGGTTCATCCATACAAGGCACAGTAATGCCCCACCATGACAACTGCAACACTGTCCCAGTTAATTAGTACAAGGTGCAGTAATGCCCCGCCCATCACATCTGCAACACTGTCCCGGTAAACTGTGAACAAGGTCCAATAATGGCCCCTACCATGACATCTGCAACCTGTCCCGCTTAATCAGTACAAAGCCCGGTGTAATTCTACCATGATATCTTGTAACATTGTAATGGTTAATCAGAACTAGGTCAAATAATGACGCGCCATGACTTCTGCAACACTGTCCCACTTAATCAGTACAAGGTCTGGTAATGCCCCACCATGATATCTGCAACACTGTTCCGGTTAATCAGTGAAATGTCCTGTAATGACCCATCATGATGTCTGCAACACTTTCCAGTTTAAATAATACAAGGTCCAGTAATGCCCCACCATGACATCTGCATCACTGTTCCAGTTAATCAGGACAAGGTCCAGTAATGCACCGCCATGACATCAGCAACACTGTCCCTGCGTTAATTAACAAGGTCCAATAATGTCAGCACTACGACATCTCCGCAACACTGTCCCAAGTTAATCAATACAAGGTCCAGAAACGCCCACCATGACATTCCACAACACTGTCCCGGTTAGTCAGCATGTCCAGTAATGTCCCAAATGACATCTGCAACACTGTCCTGGTTAGGTTAGTACAAGGTCCAGTGTAATGCAGCCTATGATGATTCTCAGCAACACTGTCCCTGTTATTAATTAGTACAAGGTATAGTAATGACCCATGACTCTCTCTGGGTAACACTGTCCCTACATCAATATAAGGTCCATTAATGCCTGCCATGACAATCATGCAACACTGTCCCACCTCGACTAGTACAAGGTCCAGTAATTTGCCACTTATGACATCTGCAACATTGTCCCAGTAAATTAGTACAAGTTCCAGTAATGCCCCACCATGAAAACTCCAACACTGTCCCAGGTAACTAATACAAGGTCCGTAATGCTTCCCACCATGACATCTGCAACATTCGTCCCAGTTAATCAGTACAAGCTCCGGTAATGCCCCTCCATGATATCTGCAAAACTGTCCCAGTTCATTAGTACAAGGTCCAGTAATGCCCCACCATGACAACTGCAACACTGTCCCAGTTAATCAGTACAAGGTCCAGTAATGCCCCTCCATGACATCTGCAACACTGTCCCTGCGAATCAGAACAAGGTCCAGTAATGCACCCCATGACATCTGCAACACTGTCCCAGTTCATTAGTACTAGGTCAAGTAATTCCCCTCCATGATATCTGAAAAACTGTCCCAGTTCATTAGTACAAGGTTCAGTAATGCCCCACCATGACAACTGCAACACTGTCCCAGTTAATCAGGACAAGGTCCAGTAATTTCCCACCATGACATCTGAAACACTGTCCAAGTTAATCAGTACAAGGTCCAGTAATGCCCCACCATGACATCTGTAACACTGTCTGGGTTAATCAGTACAAGGTCCAGTAATGCGCCACCATGACTTCTGCAACACTGTCCCGGTTAATCTGTACAAGATCCAGTAATGACACACCATGACAACTGCAACACTGTTCCAGTAAATCATTACAAGGTCCAGTAATGCCATGCCATGACATTTGCAACACTGTCCCAGTTAATCAGAACAAGGTACAGTAATGCCCCTCCATGACATCTGTAACACTGTCCCTGTTAATTAGTAGAAGGTTCAGTAATGCCCCGCCATGACAACTGCAAAACTGTCTCAGTTAATTAGTACAAGGTCCAGTAATGCTCCACCATGACATCTGCAACGCTGTCCCAGTTAATCAGTACAAGGTCCAGTAATGTGCCAAAATGACATCTGCAACACTGTACCGGTTAATTAGTACAAGGTCCATTAATGCAGCGCCATGACATCTGCAACACTGTCCCTGTTAATTAGTACAAGGTACAATAATGACCTGCCATGACATCAGCAACACTGTCCCTGTTAATTAATACAAGGTCCATTAATGCTACACCATGACATCTGCAACACTGTCCCAGTAAATTAGTACAAGTTCCAGTAATGCCCCACCATGAAAACTACAACACTGTCCCAGTTAACTAGTACAAGGTCCGGTAATGCCCCAGCATGACATCTGCAACACTGTCCCAGTTAATCAGTACAAGCTCCGGTAATGCCCCTCCATGATATCTGCAACACTGTACTAGTTAATTAGTACAAGGTCCAGTAATGCTACGTCATGACATCTGTTACACTGTCCCTGTTAATCAGTACAAGTTCCAGTAATGCACCACCATGACAACTGCAACACTGTCCCAGTTAATTAGTACAGGGTCCAGTAATGCACCGCCATGACATCTGTAACCTTGTCCCAGTTAATCAGTTCAAGGTCCAGTAATGCAACACCATGACATCTGCAACACTGTCCCAGTTAATCAGTTCAAGGTCCTGTAATGCCCCGCCATGACATCTGCATCACTGTCCCAGTTAATTAGTACAAATTACAGTAATGCTCCACCATGACATCTGCAACACTGTCCCAGTTTATTATTACAAGGTGCAGTAATGCCCCGCCATGACAACTGCAACACTGTCCCAGTTATTCAGTACAAGGTCTGGTAATGCCCAGCCATGACGTCTGCAACACTGTCCCAGTTAACTAGTACATTGTCCGGTAATGCCCCACCATGACAACTGCAACCCTGTCCCAGTTAATCAGTACAAGCTTCGGTAATGCCCCTCCATGATATCTTAAACACTGTCCCGGTTAATCAGTACAAGGTCCAGTAATGCCCACCATGACAACTGTAACACTGTCCCGGTAAATCAGTACAAGGTCCAGTAATGCCCCGCCATGACATCTGCTACACTGTCCCACTTAATCAGTAAAAGGTCCAGTAATGCACTGCCATGATGTCTGTAACACTGTCCCTGTTAATCAGTACAAAGTCCAGTAATGCACCACCATGACATCTTCAACACTGTCCCAGTTAATTAGTACAAGGTCCAGTCATGCACCGCCATGATAACTGCAACACTGTAGGGGTTAATCAGTACAAGGACCAGTAATGCACCACCATGACATCTGCAACACTGTCCCAGTTAATCACAACAAGGCCCAGTAATGCCCTGCCAAGACATATGCAACACTGTCCCAGTTAATTAGTTCAAGGTACAGTAATGTGCCGCCAATGACATCTACAACACTGTCCCAGTTTATTAGTACAAGGCCCAGTAAGACCCCACCATGACAACTGCAACACTGTCCCGGTTAATTAGTACAAGGTCCGGTAATACCCCGCCATGACATCTGCAAAGCTGTCCCTGTTAAGTAATACAAGGTGCAGTAATGCCCTGCCATGACATCTGCAACAAAGTCCCAATTAATCAGTACAAGGTCCAGTAATGCCCCACCATGACATCTGCTTCACTGTCCAAGTTAATTAGTACAAGGTCCAGTAATGCTCCACCATGACATCTGTAACACTGACCCAGATAATCAGTATAAGGTCCATCAAAGCCCTGCCATGACATCTGCAACACTGTCCCTGTTAATTAATATAAGGTCCATTAATGCCCGCCATGACAACTGCAACACTGTCCCAGTTAATTAGTACAAGGTCCAGTAATGCTACACCATGACATCTGCAACACTGTCCCAGTAAATTAGTACAAGTTCCAGTAATGCCCCACCATGAAAACTACAACACTGTCCCAGTTAACTAGTACAAGGTCCGTAATGCCCCACCATGACATCTGCAACACTGTCCCAGTTAATCAGTACAAGCTCCGGTAATGCCCCTTCATGATATCTGCAAAACTGTCCCAGTTCATTAGTACAAGGTCCAGTAATGCCCCACCATGACAACTGCAACACTGTCCAAGTTCATCAATACAAGGTCCAGTAATGCACCACCATGACATCTTCTTCAACACTGTCCCTGTTATTCAGTTCAAGGTCCAGTAATGTCCCACCATGACAACTGCAACACTGTCCTAGTTAATCTGTACAAGGTCCAGTAATGCCATGCCATGACATTTGCAACACTGTCCCAGTTAATCAGAACAAGGTACAATAATGCCCCTCCATGACATCTGTAACACTGTCCCTGTTAATTAGTAGAAGGTTCAGTAATGCCCCACCATGACAACTGCAACACTGTCTGAGTTAATTAGTACAAGGTCCAGTAATGCTCCACCATGACATCTGCAACACTGTCCCGGTTAATCAGTACAAGGTCCAGTAATGTCCCAAAATGACATCTGCAACACTGTCCCGGTTAATTAGTACAAGGTCCAGTAATGCAGCGCCATGACATCTGCAACACTGTCCCTGTTAATTAGTACAAGCTGCAGTAATGACCTGCCATGACATCTGCAACACTGTCCCTGTTAATTAATACAAGGTCCATTAATGCTACACCATGACATCTGCAACACTGACCCAGTAAATTAGTACAAGTTCCTGTAATGCTCCACCATGAAAACTACAACACTGTCCCAGTTAACTAATACAAGGTCCGGTAATGCCCCTCCATGATGTCTGCAACACTGTCCCAGTTCATTAGTACAAGGTCCAGTAATGCCCCACCATGACATCTGCAACACTGTCCCTGTTAATTAGTACAAGCTGCAGCAATGACCTGCCATGACATCTGCAACACTGTCCCTGTTAATTAATACAAGGTCCATTAATGCTACACCAAGACATCTGCAACACTGTCACAGTAAATTAGTACAAGTTCCTGTAATGCTCCACCATGAAAACTACAACACTGTCCCAGTTAACTAGTACAAGGTCCGGTAATGCCCCACCATGACATCTACAACACTGTCCCAGTTAATCAGTACAAGCTCCAGTAATGCCCCTCCATGATGTCTGCAACACTGTCCCAGTTCATTAGTACAAGGTCCAGTAATGCCCCACCATGACAACTGCAACACTGTCCCAGTTAATCAGTACAAGGTCCAGTAATGCACCACCATGATATCTGTAACACTGTCCCGGTTAATCAGTACAAGGTCCAGTAATGCCCAGCCAAGACATCTGCAACTCTGCCCCAGTTAATCAGTACAAGGTCTGGTAATGCCCCTCCATGAAATCTGTAACACAGTCCTGGCTAATTAGTACTGGGTCCAGTAATGCCCCACCATGACATCTGCAGCTCTGCTCTGGTTAATCAGTATAAGGTCCGGTAATGCCCCTCCATGAAATCTGTGAAATCTGTATCATTGTCTTGGTTAATTAGTACAAGGTCCAGTAATGCCCCACCATGACAACTGCAACACTGTCCCGGTTCATCCATACAAGGCACAGTAATGCCCCAGCAAGACAACTGCATCACTGTCCCAGTTAATTAGTACAAGGTGCAGTAATGCCCCGCCATCACATCTGTAACACTGTCCCGGTAAATCAGAACAAGGTCCAATAATGCCCCACCATGACATCTGCAACACTGTCCCGCTTAATCAGTACAAGCTCCGGTAATGCCCCACCATGATATCTGTAACATTGTAATGGTTAATCAGAACTAGGTCAAATAATGCCCTGCCATGACTTCTGCAACACTGTCCCGCTTAATCAGTACAAGCTCCGGTAATGCCCCACCATGATATCTGCAACACTGTTCCGGTTAATCAGTGAAATGTCCTGTAATGACCTATCATGACGTCTGCATCACTGTCCCAGTTAATCAGGACAAGGTCGGGTAATGCACCGCCATGACATCAGCAACACTGTCCCTGTTAATTAATACAAGGTCCAATAATGCCCCACCATGACTTCTGCAACACTGTCCCGGTTAATTATTACAAGGTCCAGAAATGCCCCGCAATTACTTCAGCAACACTGTCCCGGTTAATTAGTACAAGGTCCAGAAATGCCCCACCATGACATCTGCAACACTGTCCTGGTTAATCAATACAAGGTCCAGAAATGCTCCACCATGACATCTGCAACACTGTCCCGGTTAATCAGTATAAGGTCCAGTAATGTCCCAAAATGACATCTGCAACACTGTCCTGGTTAGTTAGTACAAGGTCCAGTAATGCAGTGCCATAACATCTGCAACACTGTCCCTGTTGATTAGTACAAGGTACAGTAATGACCTGCCATGACATCTGCAACACTGTCCCTGTTAATTAATATAAGGTCCATTAATGCCCGGCCATGACAACTGCAACACTGTCCCAGTTAATTAGTACAAGGTCCAGTAATGCTACACCATGACATCTGCAACACTGTCCCATAAATTAGTACAAGTTCCAGTATGACCCACCATGAAAACTACTACACTGTCCCAGTTAACTAGTACAAGGTCTGGTAATGCCCCACCATGACATCTGCAACACTGTCCCAGTTAATCAGTACAAGCTCCGGTAATGCCCCACCATGATATCTGCAAAACTGTCCCAGTTCATTAGTACAAGGTCCAGTAATGCCCCACCATGACAACTGCAACACTGTCCCAGTTAATCAGTACAAGGTCCAGTAATGCACCACCATGATATCTGCAACACTGTCCCGGTTAATCAGTACAAGGTCCAGTAATGCCCCGCCATAACATCTGCAACACTGTCCAAGTTAATAAGTACTAGGTCCGGTAATTCCCCACCATGACATCTGCCACACTCTCCCGGTTAATCAGTACAAGGTCCTGTAATGCCCCGCCAAGACATCTGCAACTCTGCCCCAGTTAATCAGTACAAGGTCTGGTAATGCCCCTCCATGAAATCTGTAACACAGTCCAGGCTAATTAGTACTGAGTCCAGTAATGCCCCTCCATGACATCTGCAACTCTGCTCTGGTTAATCAGTACAAGGTCCGGTAATGCCCCCTCCATGAAATCTGTATCATTGTTCTGGTTAATTAGTACAAGGTCCAGTAATGCCCCACCATGACAACTGCAACACTGTCCCGGTTCATCCATACAAGGCACAGTAATGCCCCACCATGACAACTGCAACACTGTCCCAGTTAATTAGTACAAGGTGCAGTAATGCCCCACCATCACACCTGTAACACTGTCCCGGTAAATCAGAACAAGGTCCAATAAAGCCCCACCATGACATCTGCAACACTGTCCCACTTAATCAGTACAAGCTCCAGTAATGCCCCAGCATGATATCTGTAACATTGTAGTGGTTAATCAGAACTAGGTCAAATAATGCCCCACCATGACTTCTGCAACACTGTCCCGCTTAATCAGTACAAACTCCGGTAATGCCCCACCATGATATCTGCAACACTGTTCCGGTTAATCAGTGAAATGTCCTGTAATGACGTCTGCAACACTTTCCAGTTTAAATAATACCAAGGTTCAGTAATGCCCCACCATGACATCTGCATCACTGTCCCAGTTAATCAGGACAAGGTCGGGTAATGCACCGCCATGACATCAGTAACACTGTCCCTGTTAATAAATACAAGGTCCAATAATGCCCCACCATGACTTCTGCAACACTGTCCCGGTTAATTATTACAAGGTCCAGAAATGCCCCACCATGACATCTGGAACACTGTCCCGGTTAAAAAATACAAGGTCCAGAAATGCCCCGCAATGACTTCTGCAACACTGTCCTGGTTAATTAGTACAAGGTCCAGTAATGCCCCACCATGACATCTGCATCACTGTCCAAGTTAATCAGGACAAGGTCCAGTAATGCACCGCCATGACATCTGCAACACTGTCCCTGTTAATTAATACAAGGTCCAATAATGCCGCACCATGACTTCTGCAACACTGTCCCGGTTAATCAGTACAAGGTCCAGAAATGCCCCACCATGACAACTGCAACACTGTCCCGGTTAATCAGTACAAGGTCCAGTAATGTCCCAAAATGACATCTGCAGCACTGTCCTGGTTAGTTAGTACAAGGTCCAGTAATGCAGCGCCATAACATCTGCAACACTGTCCCTGTTAATTAGTACAAGGTACAGTAATGACCTGCCATGACATCTGCAACACTGTCCCTGTTAATTAATAACAAGGTCCATTAATGCCCGCCATGACAACTGCAACACTGTCCCAGTTAATTAGTACAAGGTCCAGTAATGCTACACCATGACATCTGCAACACTGTCCCAGTAAATTAGTACAAGTTCCAGTAATGCCCCACCATGAAAACTACTACACTGTCCCAGTTAACTAGTACAAGGTCCGGAAATGCCCCACCATGACATCTGCAACACTGTCCCAGTTAATCAGTACAAGCTCCGGTAATGCCCCTCCATGATATCTGCAAAACTGTCCCAGTTCATTAGTACAAGGTCCAGTAATGCCCCACCATGACAACTGCAACACTGTCCCGGTTAATCAGTACAAGGTCCTGTAATGTCCCAAAATGACATCTGCAACACTGTCCTGGTTAGTTAGTACAAGGTCCAGTAATGCAGCGCCATAACATCTGCAACACTGTCCCTGTTAATTAGTACAAGGTACAGTAATGACCTGCCATGACATCTGCAACACTGTCCCTGTTAATTAATATTAGGTCCATTAATGCCCGCCATGACAACTGCAACACTGTCCCAGTTAATTAGTACAAGGTCCAGTAATGCTACACCATGACATCTGCAACACTGTCCCAGTAAATTAGTACAAGTTCCACTAATGCCCCACCATGAAAACTACAACACTGTTCCAGTTAACTAGTACAAGGTCCGGAAATGCCCCACCATGACATCTGCAACACTGTCCCAGTTAATCAGTACAAGCTCCGGTAATGCCCCTCCATGATATCTGCAAAACTGTCCCAGTTCATTAGTACAAGGTCCAGTAATGCCCCACCATGACAACTGCAACACTGTCCCAGTTAATCAGTACAAGGTCCAGTAATAGACCGCCATGACATCTGAAACACTGTCCCGGTTCATTAGTACAAGGTCCAGTAATGCCCCGCCAAGACATCTGCTTCTCTGCCCCAGTTAATCAGTACAAGGTGTGGTAATGCCCCTCCATGAAATCTGTAACACAGTCCTGGCTAATTAGTACTGAGTCCAGTAAAGCCCCACCATGACAT
Source organism: Neoceratodus forsteri (assembly GCA_016271365.2). Taxonomy (NCBI): domain Eukaryota; kingdom Metazoa; phylum Chordata; order Ceratodontiformes; family Ceratodontidae; genus Neoceratodus; species Neoceratodus forsteri. Next base: position 3,905,353 of record CM057449.1, on the reverse strand, counting down.
CTGCAACTCTGCTCTGGTTAATCAGTACAAGGTCCGGTAATGCCCCTCCATGAAATCTGTATCATTGTCCTGGTTAATTAGTACAAGGTCCAGTAATGCCCCACCATGACAACTGCAACACTGTCCCAGTTAATTAGTACAAGGTGCAGTAATGCCCCGCCATCACACCTGTAACACTGTCCCGGTAAATCAGAACAAGGTCCAATAATGCCCCACCATGACATCTGCAACACTATCCCACTTAATCAGTACAAGCTCCAGTAATGCCCCACCATGATATCTGTAACATTGTAATGGTTAATCAGAACTAGGTCAAATAATGCCCCGCCATGACTTCTGCAACAGTGTTCCGGTTAATCAGTGAAATGTCCTGTAATGACCCATCATGACGTCTGCAACACTTTCCAGTTTAAATAATACAAGGTCCAGTAATGCCCCATCACGACATCTGCATCATTGTCCCAGTTAGTCAGGACAAGGTCGGGTAATGCACCGCCATGACATCAGCAACACTGTCCCTGTTAATTAATACAAGGTCCAATAATGCCCCACCATAACTTCTGCAACACTGTCCCGGTAAATTATTACAAGGTCCAGAAATGCCCCACCATGACATCTGCAACACTGTCCTGGTTAATTAGTACAAGGTCCAGTAATGCCCCACGATGACATCTGCATCACTGTCCCAGTTAATCAGGACAAGGTCCAGTAATGCAGTGCCATAACATCTGCAACACTGTCCCTGTTAATTAGTACAAGGTACAGTAATGACCTGCCATGACATCTGCAACACTGTCCCTGTTAATTAATATAAGGTCCATTAATGCCCGCCATGACAACTGCAACACTGTCCCAGTTAATTAGTACAAGGTCCAGTAATGCTACATCATGACATCTGCAACACTGACCCAGTAAATTAGTACAAGTTCCAGTAATGCCCCACCATGAAAACTACAACACTGTCCCAGTTAACTAGTACAAGGTCCGGTAATGCCCCACCATGACATCTGCAACACTGTCCCAGTTAATCAGTACAAGCTCCGGTAATGCCCTTCCATGATATCTGCAAAACTGTCCCAGTTCATTAGTACAAGGTCCAGTAATGCCCCACCATGACAACTGCAACACTGTCCCAGTTAATCAGTACAAGGTCCAGTAATGCACCGCCATGACATCTGAAACACTCTCCCGGTTCATTAGTACAAGGTCCAGTAATGCCCCACAATGACAACTGCAACACTGTCCCAGTTAATCAGTACAAGGTCCAGTAATGCACCACAATGTTATCTGCAACTCTGTCCCGGTTAATCAGTACAAGGTCCAGTAATGCTGCGCCATGACATCTGCAACACTGTCCCAGTTAATAAGTACTAGGTCCGGTAATACCCCGCCATGACATCTGCCACACTCTCCCGGTTAATCAGTACAAGGTCCAGTAATGCCCAGCCAAGACATCTGCAACTCTACCCCAGTTAATCAGTACAAGGTCTGGTAATGCCCCTCCATGAAATCTGTAACACAGTCCTGGCTAATTAGTACTGGGTCCAGTAATGCCCCACCATGACATCTGCAACTCTGCTCTGGTTAATCAGTACAAGGTCTGGTAATGCCCCTCCATGAAATCTGTATCATTGTCCTGGTTAATTAGTACAAGCTCCGGTAATGCCCCACCATGATATCTGTAACATTGTAACGGTTAATCAGAACATGGTCTAATAATGCCCCACCATGAGTTCTGCAACACTGTCCCACTTAATCAGTACAAGCTCCGGTAATGCCCTACCATGATATCTGCAACACTGTTCCGGTTAATCAGTGAAATGTCCTGTAATGACCCATCATGACGTCTGCAACACTTTCCAGTTTAAATAATACAAGGTCCAGTAATGCCCCACCATGACATCTGCATCACTGTCCCAGTTAATCAGGACAAGGTCCAGTAATGCACCGCCATGACATCAGCTACAATGTCCCTGTTAATTAATAAAGGTGCAATAATGCCCCACCATGACTTCTGCAACACTGTCCCGGTCAATTAGTACAAGGTCCAGAAATGCCCCACCATGACATCTGCAACACTGTCCCGGTTAATCAATACAAGGTCCAGAAATGCCCCGCAATGACTTCTGCAACACTGTCCTGGTTAATTAATACAAGGTCCAATAATGCCCCACCATGACTTCTGCAACACTGTCCCGGTTAATTAGTACAAGGTCCAGAAATGCCCCACCATGACTTCTGCAACACTGTCCTGGTTAATTAGTACAAGGTCACGTAATGTCCCATCATGACATCTGCAACACTTTCCCAGATAATTAGTACAAGGTCCAGTAATGCCCCGCCATGACATCTGCAACACTGTCCTGGTTAATTAGAACAATGTCCAGTAATGCCTCACCATGACATCTGCAACACTGTCCCGGTTAATCAGTACAAGGTCTCAGAAGTCCCCGCCAATACAGCTGTAACACTGTCTTGGTTAATTATTACTGGTTCCAGTAATGCCCCACCATGACTTCTGCAGCACTTCCCTGGTTAATCAGCAAAAGGTCTGGTAATGCCCCGCCATGAAATCTGCAACACTGTCCTGGTTAATCAGTTCAAGGTCCAGTAATGCCCCGCCATGACATCTGTAACACTGTCCTTGATAATCAGTACTAGATCCAGTAATGCCCCACAAAGACATTTGTAACACTGTCCCCGTTAATCAATACAAGGTCCAGTAATGCTTCACCATGACATCTGCAACACATTCCCAGTTAATCTTTACAAGGTCCAGTAATGCCCCACCTTGACAACTGCAACACTGTCCCGGTTAATTAGTACAAGGTTCAGAAATGCCCCGACGTGACATCTGTAACACTGTACCAGTTAATCAGTGCAAGGTTCAGTAATGACCCGCCTTGACTTCTGCAATACTGTCCCAGTTAATCAGTCCAAGGTCCTGTAATGCTCCACCAAGACATCTGCAGCACTGTCGCGGTTAATAAGTAGTAGTCGTAGTAAATCATTTTTTTATTCACAAATGAATAATTGGAGATATTCACTTGAGCATAGATCATTTTCAAGGAAGTTCCAAATTTGGTTAAGAAAATTCCTCATAAATAAACAATACCACAGGATTAATAGAAAATTAATACATGACAGGAAATAATACAATTAATCAACTATTCAAAAAAAACATATGACAAATAGACTTCAGAGTGTTAAACAATTGTTACGTGGTATACTCTTATTTAGTGCGAACATATGCCATTTCCTTTGTTCATTAGTGTCATGTTTAGTTTTAATGCATCTTAGAGCTGGAGGAGATCTGTTCAATGGCTAACACCCCTGGCAAGTACAGAAGATCTACGTATCTTTAGATTACATTTAAGCATTACAAATTGAGCTCCAGTTGAGGTCCTTAGGGTTTCCTTAGTCTTCCTAACCTCAAATAAATCAGTAATATAACAGGTACTTTCTTATGCCAGACTTTAATCATAAATTGAAGCAGATGTAAATATCTTCTCACTATAGGGCTAATCCAGTCCAATTCCTTAAAAAGTAAGCACCTATGTGTTCTATAGGGGGCATCTAAGAGAAAAATTGCCAATCTGCGGAAAACTAAGTCTACACTACTTGTATATTTTTCTAAGGCTCCTGCATAGAGTAGATCACCGTAATCCAACACTGGGAGTATCCAAGAGTTAACTGCAGTCAAACGAACATCCCTGGACATAAACTTGTTATATCTATACAATACACCTATTTTTCTATCAATGTTCTTTATGAGGGAATTTATGTAGATATCCCACCCTAAACTAGTGTCTAACCAGACCCCAAGATATTTATATGAGTCCACCTGCTTGATGGCAATACCATACACAGTATGAATATCCAGGTGCAAATCTTTTTTTATTATTATTATTTTTAAACAGCAATAATTGTGTTTTACTGGTATTTAGAATAAGGTGATTCGTTTAAAAAAAATCCTGAATTTCATCAAAAGCCAATTGCAGCCTCTCATTTATAGATTCTACAGAATCTCCCTCAACATACAGCACAGTTTCATCAGCGTACATATGACACTGTGCTGATGTGGATGCAACCTTAAAATCATTCTTGTAAACATTGAATAATAAAGGCCCCAGAATCGAACCCTGCGGTACTCCATTATTTATTTCCAAAATCTTAGATTTTAATTAGTACCCAGTCCAGTAATGCACCACCATGACATCTGCAACACTGTCCCAGTTAATTACTACAAGGTCCTGTAGTGCCCCAAACCATGACATCTGCAACACTGTCCCAGTTAATTAGTACAAGGTCCAGAAATACCCCGCCATGACATCTGCAACACTGTCCCTGTTAATCAGTACAAGGTCCAGTAATGCCCCACCATGACAATTGCAACACTGTCCCGTTTAATTAGTACAAGGTCCAGTAATGCACCGCCATGACATCTGCAACACTGTCCCAGTTAATCAGTACAAGGTCCTGTAATGCCCCACCATGACATCTGCAACACTGTCCCCATTAATCAGTACAAGGTCCAGTAATGCCCCACCATGACATCTGAAACACTGTCCCGGTTAATAAGTACTAGGTCAGGTAATACCCCACCATGACATCTGCAAAACTGTCCCTCTTAATCAAGGCCCCTAGTATTCTGCGGCCTCAGAATTTTGTGCAGAACTTGCAATCTACCGCAGAACTTCTGTGGTGCTGCAGAATTCACTCTTCTTGTTGATTTTTTATTAATATTTCTGTTTTTCCATAGAATCTGGTTCCCTTCCCCTCTTTTTATATCCAAAACCCCCTATATACTCAGAATGTGATGTTATCATTGCTATAACATCATATATTAGCTAATGAAATGGCTGCAATCTGCAACTGAAATGAACAGTCACTTATCTACCACAGCTTCCACTGCCAAAGATGGTGGCACAGCACATCAGACATGGTGATAGTTGCTCAACCTGCACTACAGCTTAATACATTTTTCAGTCTTACATTATTGCACTAGGGCCAGCTTAAACAAAACCCTGTCAATAGCATCGACCTGTTAAGTCCATACCTCACTTTGTACAGACCTATTTCTGCATTTAAGGTATAGAGATGCCAACTGAAATGAATAACTGGTAAAATGAATTTAACTCTAATTTTTAAGAAAAATACAGTAATTATGCCCAGAAAAGTGGAAAATAATAATGTGTAGACCTGGTGAAAGAATAGACCTGTTAAATAAATAATTGCACTATAAGCATTTTTGCCAGGGTTATTGATTACATATTGTCATTGGTTGATAGAGTCACCTAAAAGTTATGGAGAAATGTTGTGTGCAGGGACAGCTATTGGGCCAGAGGGTAGCATGCTGTGTTTCTGTGCTGGCAACTCAGGTTCAGACATTAGCTCTGGGAGCTGGCTGGGCATCACAAGGATTGATGGAACACATCATTGCTCGGAGCCTGGGAAGGTATGGTGCAGTGTTCTGTCACATGGTGGACACATTGTGCTGGTCTGGAGAGCTCTAGCTCACAATTGGTTCACATGCATGTCATAGCCTGATGGTGTTACGCAATGTGTCAGGGAAAGCAGGTTGACATCAAAAATGAGTTTTGCAATAACCCCTCTATTCCATTTCTAATGGGACCTGTATGAATGAGGATGCAAGTTCATGGAAATAAAAAAATATATATATATATATATATATACTGTATACACACACACACACACACACACACACACACACACACACACTTGTATGTATGTTACAGATTGCATATAAATATGTAAGTGATACACAGTTGGAACCTCATTAGTGGTGTAGAAAGCACATACAAATATATAAGTGGAAGACAATGGAAACATCATTAGTGGGATAGATAACATGCATATAGTAATACCTTATTTATCACATAAGATCCCCTCTGCATATGTCATTTATTTAACAGGCTAGGATCTTAAGGGAGAGACATTTGTTTTGCCTTTTTAGGCATAAAATAATTTTTAAAATTCTGTTATTTTTTGAACTAGTGTTACTGTGCTTTCCATCATCCTAATTGCTTTTACCACTACCAAGAAAGTGAAGTCAGGCTGACAAGCTGTCACCGTGATGTGGTAGTTTGTAAGTGCTGCAGAACTTCCGCAGAAATTACAAACCACCGCCGCAGAAGTTCTGCAGCAAATGGTAGTCTTGCCGCAGAACTTGGTCCCACTGTGCTGCAGAAAAGTAGGGGCCCTGCTGTTAATTAGTACAAGGTCCAGTAATGCCCCACCATGACATCTGCAACACTTTCCCAGTTAATTAGTACAATGTCCAGTAATGCCTCACCATGACATCAGAAACACTGTCCCAGTTAATTAGTATGAGATCCAGTAATACCCCACCATGACATCTGCAACACTGTCCCGGTTAATCAAAATTAGGACCAGTAATGCTCCGCCATGACATCTGCAACACTGTCCTGGTTAATCAGTACAAGACCTAGTAATGCACTGCAATGACATCTGTAACACTGCCCCAGTTAATCAGTAGAAGGTCCAGTAATGCCTTGCCATGACATCTGCATCACAGTCCCTGTTAATTAGTACAATATCCAGTAATGCCCATTCATGACATCTGCAACACTGTCCAACTTAATCAGTATAAGGTCCAGTAATGCCCCGCCAAGACATTTGCAACACTGTCCCAGTTAATCACTACAAGGTCCAATAATGCCCCGCCATGACATCTGCTGCACTGTCTCTGTTAATTAGTACAAGGTCCAGTAATGCCCCGCCTTGACATCTGCAACACAGTCCCAGTTTATCAGTACAAGGTGCAGTAATGCCCTGCCATGACATCTGCAACTTTGTCCTGCTTAATTAGTACAAGGTCTGGTAACGCCCCACCATGACATTTGCAGCAATGCCTTGGTTAATTAGTACAAGATCCAGTAATGCCCCCCCATGACATATACAATACTGTCCCGGTTAATCTGTACAAGGTCCAGTAGTGCCCCACCTTGACATCTGCAACACTGTCCCAGTTAATTAGTACAAGATCTAGTATTGCCCTACCATGATATCTGAAACACTGTTTTAGTTCAACAGTACAAGGCAGGGGCGGACTGGTAGGGGTGCTTGGGATGCTATTTGCATCCTGGCCTGTCCCTGGCATTTCAGCATGTGACCTGTGTGCGCTGCTTTGCTTTTTTTTTTTGCTTTTTTTTTCTATACTTAACACCAGTTGCCATTGCCATGATTGCCAGACTCAAGTTTGCTTTTTGTCTGGGGGAGATATCACAGACTTCAGGGTCGGAACAGAAGTCCAAAAATAGGTCAAAGGCCCTGTACCCACCAATGCAGCACTGAGACAATTAACTATTCACTTGCTTCTATTCCCAGCCCCAGCCACAATGCAGCCAATAACATCAGCTGTGGGGGTAGGGGATGCTAACCGTGTATGCTGCTCACTGTCCCATCATGCCCAGATCCAGATGTGGTCTGGTCTGGCTGTGAAGCGAGGAGAAGAAGAAGGTGTTATTTCGATTGGTGCCAAGTGCCATTTTTTGAGTGGAGATCGAAAGAGGAGGTCCGGGTCGAGTGTTTGTGCTCATTATCACTACACCGCAGTCTGCACCTGGAGTCAGAGAATGTGTGTTGGCTGCGGTTTCTTTCTGTGTTCATTACTTAGTGCTAGTAATTATTGGTGGGGTCATGGGCTGCACCAGTCAACCATCCATCGACATCGGCAAATATTAAATTATTTTTCATCGAGTATGCGGGTGGGTGAGTCAGGGGAGTGCGTCCAATGGTACACTGAGCTGCTGGCATTCTTAAAACAAGATCATCATTTGTTGAGGAGGACTGGAGTGTGCTGGGTCTGTGTGTACCTGCCCTGATGTAGGTAAAATGAATTTATTTTGAAATGTATATTTATTTTATTCCTCTAATGACCTTGCCTTAAAGGCTTTTCCAGTTCTGATGATGCATTGTCTGGTGATGGTGGTAATACTGTATGAAGGGACCACACAGGTCGGCCAGGAGTCAAAATGGTACTAGCGGGGGTGCTATGGAATGGGCTGGCCAGGAGGGGGTAATCATATGAAATGGGGGAAAAAAATGCCACCAGCACATGCTGTGGTCCAGTCCTACTGGACTCCATGAGAGTGAATGTAAATAAATTTTAATGTGGTATTGGTTATGCCCCAGACCTCGCCCTCTACTGTATCTTCCTGCTGGTGTTCGACCTCCATGATCGGGGAAGGGATGGTGGCTTGGTGGGAATCAGTCCAGTGGTCCAATTTGGAGATGAGCAATCTATGCATTGAGGCCTGGGGCAGGAGGAAAGATCACTGCTGGCAGGTAGAAGTCAGGACTCAAGAGCCGATGGGGCTGGGGCCTGGGGCCTGGGGGTCGGTCAGGGATTGCTATGTGAGCTGTGGGACCAGGCAGGCAGGGTTCCCTAGATCATCTACAAACATTATTACCGCATGCCTGCAAATACAGCCGATGCTGCTCTGTATAGGAGAGGGCTAATCTCCACATAAGTAACAAAACTCAGCAAAATACGGTGCACAAATGAAGAGCAAGGCAAAGAAGGTTGAAGACTCATAGAGGAGTCGAGGCGCTAGGGTTACTGATTACCTGGAAACTGCTTTTTTGTGGCAATAAGCAAAAAACACATTGGTGTTTATTATTCAAACATCTTTGCCTTGCTTTTCATTTGTGTACTGTATTTTGTTGAATTTTGTTTCCTAGATCACCATTTATTGGTAGGCTGCCTGTGGCATCTACTGTTAATTCTTCTTTTCTGTGGGTGTGTATTATGCAAGTGTCAGGTGAATAGATCAAGGATTTTGCAAAAGGCAGTGTGTATGGGAAGCTTTATGTTACAGCAGCAATGTTGAGACTTGGTTTATTTTTTTATACTCTGTTTTATTTTCAAAAATGAAAACTCTGTATAGAATAATACACATTCATTGTTCAGGTACAGTTTACACAGGTTGTAAAGTTAAATGGATGATTATATAAATAACAAAAAAGAATGCAGTGATTGAAATCGATCATTGGAAATCAAGGAAATGATAAAAAGAAAAAACATCAACATTGGGCAATTTACATTCTGAAAAGCACATGGCTGGTATGTTAAGATATCTCATTATAAGTAAAAAAAAACATGGGCATAGTATCTCACTTTTATAAGTCAATTTCATGGACATCAAGGGATAAGTAAACACTTTACTGTACTTTCACTTATATTAACCTTCTCAAACCAGACAGGTAGCAAAAACCTTACCCTGTATTAAGACCAATTTAGTCTTCTGGTGATGGTACTATTACTTTAATAGCCTAACTAATATAATAAAAAATCACTTCATGTCTTAAGTGTTAGATCTGATTTGAATAAAGTTCCCACGTAGTCCATTGGGAAACAAATATTTCCATTCTATTGTGCAGTGAAAAGGATAACTGCTCACTATGTTGAATATTTAAAAGTAATGCTTTCCAGTCCATTAACATTGGGGGTTTAGGCTGGAGCCACCTCATAGTGATCACTTTATAAGCAGCACATAGGAGGATAGACCATAGGTATAGGGTGTCCCTTCCCTTCATTCCTCTTGGAGGAATACCCAAGAGACAGTTTAGGTATCAGTGTAGCTCAGTTGGTAGCACATCTGCCTCTGGACCAGAAGGTCATGGGTTCTTGTCCCACACCGGGATTGGACTTGCACCTAAAAATTGCTGGCATCTGAGTGTAGTATTGAGGAGTGCTGTACTGCTGGGGTGTGCTGTCCTTCGGATGTGATGTAAAACTGAGGTCCCTTCTGCCCATCCTGCTGTTGTCCTGGTGGGTGTCCAGATGGAAGTAAAAGAACCCAGGGCACTCTACACAAAGAGCAGGGAGCACTCCCAGTGTCCTGGCCAACATTCCCCTTCCCATAAACCAGTTCATGCAATTATCCAGGCTGCGTGTCAGTGATGATGTGCGATATGGCTGCCACCACACATTCAGTCACTTCACTACCAGTCTAGCATTGCTTGTAAAGTGCTTTGGGATACTGTGTATGAAAAGCACTATATAAATGCTGATTCTTCTTCTTCTACCCCTGTCAATGGGCTCTGGATGTCCAGTAGGTGGGTAATGTGGGTAATGTTGTGGGAGAGAAAGGACCAAAAATGATCTTGCTTGGGGCATAGATAAGAGATATGACTATGTGTGGCTATCTGGTCTCCACATCCTCTCCAGCATTCTGAGGGGCTCCTGGGGTCCTGCACACCACTATGGCAGCAACCAGGAAGAACCTAATTCGGACACATCATAGAAATTCTCTCCAAGTTGAGGAAGTGGACCATACCCCCCGCCAAACCTTAGACCAGTCCTTTATGTATATTGTTGTATTGTAGAGGTGGATAGGCAGAAAAAGGGGCAAACTTCAGCAGAAGGGCAGACAGCAAGGAGAACCAGGAATAAAGGACAACCAAGGAAGGGGCTGTAGTAGAACAGTGAAACACTCTAGGGAGATCAAATCATGGAAATCCATTTGCGCAAATGCCAGGAGTCTTAGCAACGAGATGGAAGATCTGGGGGCTGTCATGGTGCAGTCAGACCTGGACATTGTGGCCATCACTGAAACCTGGTGTAATGATAACCACGACTGGGAGATGGCCATACCTGGCTACAACATATTCAGAAGAGACAGAGCAGGCAGGAAGGGAGGAGGAGTGGCACTGTATGTGAAAAATGACATAAGGGCTATAGAGATCCAGGAGGAACAAAATGGTGTAGAGATTCTGTGGGTTAAGCTGGAAAGGAAAATGGGGCCAGCCATCCGCACAGGTGTGATCTATAGACCACCAGCCCAGGAGGAAGAAACAGATAGGGAGCTGATGCTAGCAATCCAAAGAATGGCAGACAAGGGTGAGGTAGTACTGGTTGGAGACTTCAATATTCCAGATGTGAATTGGAGCATCCCAGTAGCAGCATCAACTAGGAGCAGATTTATCCTGGACTCTCTTCAGGGTGCCTTCCTCAAGCAACTGGTCATGGAACCAACTCGGCAGGAGGCAATACTGGACATTGTGCTCACAAACAGGGACAGTGTGATGGGGGTAACAGTGGGGGAGCACCTGGAGAACAGTGACCACCAGTCATTGTGGTTTGAAATCGCAGAAAGAGCAGAACCAAACCACACAAAAACACGTATCCTGGATTTTAGGGGGGCAGACTTTGGAAAAATGGGTCGATACTTGAAAGAGGCATTAAGGGGAATAGAGCAGGAATCAGGGGTTTCGGAACAGTGGGCAGTATTTAAAATGGGGATTACAAGAGGACAGAATTATGCATTAAGCAGGTTAGCAAGAGGAAAAGGAAGAGGAGACCATTATGGTTTTCCAAAGAGGTAGCAAAGAAAGTGAAAGCCAAAAAGATTGCATGCAGGCAATACAAAAAGACACAGGCAGAAGGGGATAGAAAGAAGTACCAGGAGAAGCAAAGGGAGGCAGGGAGGTCAGTAAGGGAAGCCAAAGCTCAGACAGAAGAACACATTGCAAAATCAGTGGGTAGAGGGGACAAAACCTTTTACAGGTACATAAGTGAAAAACGAAAGGCAAAGGGAGGGATAGTGAGACTGAAGGAGGAGGATGGGGGCAGCATGAAGGATGACAACAATAAAGCTGACATACTGAACAGGTATTTCTGCTCAGTCTTTACTGAGAAAGAGGAGGGTAATGGGTCTGAAGGGAGTACAAGGGGTGAGAATGATGCAGAAATGGACACAAGTCCCTTTACACGAGAAAGGGTCCTGAAGGAGCTGGAAGTAATAAGAGTTGATAAAGCAATGGGGCCAGATGGGGTGCACCCCAGGATCCTTAAAGAACTAAGAGAAGTGGTGGCTGAACCTCTGGCTATCCTGTTTAGCCAATCACTGGAAACAGGGGAGGTACCCAAAGACTGGAGCACAGCAGATGTAGTCCCCTTATACAAAAGTGGGAACAAAGAGGAAGCGGGGAACTACAGACCAGTCAGCCTCACCTTGGTAGTGGGGAAGATCATGGAAGCACTACTGAAGGAGAGATTGGTGGAACATCTGGTTGTCAATGGACTACCGGACCCAAGGCAGCATGGTTTCACCAGGGGGAGGTCATGTCAGACCAACCTCGTTGAATGTTTTGACTGGCTGACTAGGGAGGTGGATCAGGGGAGGGCAGTGGACATGGCTTATCTGGACTTCAGCAAGGCCTTTGACACTGTGCCACATAGAAGACTATTACACAAACTGGGGAATATGGGTGTAGACAGGACAGTAGTGTGGTGGGTAGGTAACTGGCTGGGTGGCAGGACACAGAGGGTGGTGGTAAATGGCTGTCACTCCACAGAGGGAAGAGTGACCAGTGGGGTACCACAGGGATCAGTGCTGGGACCAGTCCTATTCAACATCTTCATCAGTGACATTGCGCGGACCTAGAAGGCAGAATTTCACTGTTCGCTGATGACACAAAGCTCTGTAACAGAGTAGACACACCAGAGGGTATAGACAGAATGAGAAGGGACCTGCAGAAACTTGAAGAATGGTCAGGGGTTTGGCAGTTGAAATTCAACGCAAGGGAGTGCAAGATAATGCATATGGGGCACAAAAACCCTGGCATAATATATCGGTTGGGGGTTGAGGATATAGCATGCACCAAGCATGAAAGGGATCTTGGGGTTATCATCTCTGATGACCTCAAGGTAGGGAAACAGTGTGACAAGGCAGCAGGTAAAGCAAATAGGATGCTGGGATGCATAGGCAGGGGCATCACCAGCAGGAAAAGGGAGGTCATAATTCCACTATACAATACACTAGTGAGGCCCCACCTGGAGTACAGTGTACAGTTCTGAAGACCTTACCTATGTAAGGATATAGACAGGGTAGAGAAGGTTCAGAGGAGGGCAACAAAGATGGTACATGGATTGCATCACAAGTCCTATGAGGACAGGTTGAAGGAACTGAATATGTACTCCCTGGAGGAGAGGAGGCAGAGAAGGGATATGATAGAATAAGTATCTTACAGGGAGGAACAGGATGCAGGAATACACTATTTTTAAGCGAAAAAGATGTTCCAGGACTAGAGGGCATGGGATGAAGTTGGAGGGAGGACGATTCAGAGGAAATGTGAGGAAGAATTTCTTCACAGAATGGGTGGTGGACAAGTGGAACACCCTGCCAGAGGAAGTGATGGGGGCTGAAACAATCATGAGATTTAAGAATGCATGGGATAGACATAAAGGAATTCTGGAGGTCAGGGGTAAGGGGCAACAAACTTCTAGGAAAACATAAACTGAACTTACAAGCTCAAATGGGCAGACAGGGTGGGCCATAGGCCCTATCTGCCAACACTGCCTATGTATCTATGTATTGATTTCCCTTTCCCAGCATGTTTTAACTGGTTCTATATTATGGGCAAGCAATTGGGTCAAATATCTTTGTATCTTGGAAATGGCCTGTTCACCCTGTAGGGACCTCCATATTTGGATGTATGAGGTTGGGTCCTCTCATATTTTGAATGTTAGATTCTTGTTTTTTAAGATGTGTATGAATGTAACTTCTCATCTGGAAATAATATAGCTTTTCTCCAGTAGCCCAACCATATCTCTCTGTCCTTCCTCGAAACTTAGGACTGTATTTCCTACAAGAAGCTGTCATGGGGCAAACAGACCCTGGGTCACCTGTCTGGCATACCAGCTGGCTATGTTTGCCAGAGAATAACAATGATGAATACAGAAACCACTGATATTTCCATAGATGGGACTGGACTGCTTTACTGTGAAGGTTCCTTTGCCACCCTTCTATTACAGATGTGGTGGCATTGTGGATTAACTGTCTGTTTTTTTTGTATTAAGGAATGAGTAAAGAGGGTTGCCTGTAGGAGGAAAGCTGGAGGGAGCTGGACCACCTTCGAGGATGTGGAGTCTGCTGCAACTAATTTAAAAAGTTATTTTCCAGAGTTATTCCAGGATCGCTGACTATTTCTGTTAACACCCTGGAGGAAGGGGTTTTTCAGTGATGTGGGAAAGATAAGGACTCGTCTGAGTTAATAGTTAATTTGTATTTCAGTACCTAATGGTCGCAAATGCTTTATTTATGGTCAAAAGGAGAAATGTCTTTGCTGGCCCAGAAGATCCATATGTTTGGAGGGAATACTTACCCTAGCTACAAGCTAGGAGAACTGCAATAATTCCCATCAAAATATCTGATATGGTGGCCTTTGATGCTCTAGTGGCCAACGCCCTTGTTAAGGAGACATTGAATAAAGGAATGTGCCTTCTCGATCGGGAAAAACAAAAAGGAGAGTGAAAGCCGTGAATTCCGGCTTTGACCACTAGAGGGAACCATAGACTGGTATATGGACATTCTCTATCGTTGTTTTATATATATAAATTGCATTTGCGACTAGAATTTATAACTGCAGATTGTTATGTTTTCCTCGCAAGAGATGTACTAAGTAATTCTAGGGTTTCTCAAGTCACTTTACCAATGGTAGCTCATAATAGGGTTCTGGATGTAGACTCATGGTTTCAACAGGGAACCCAGGCTTAACTGTGTACATTTCTATCTCTTATTATACCCACTGCTTATCGCTTTTTAGCATATGGAGAGCCTATATAACAGGACGCTCACTTCTAAGATAACTGGGAAGTTCCAACTTTAAATTAAACTACCTTTGTGGGGGTTTCTTGTAGTAAGTCATTAAGATACTAGCATAACGGTGGGATCTGCATGCCTCTCATTCTTAATGTAGGATATAGATAGAGATACCTGGATTTAGGTTAAATGTTTGAGTTCTAATGATACTATATTATATTCTAGGTATCTAAATTAGGATCACAAATATAGTTGGGTGGTTGGATTGGTTGGGGGGGATAGTTGCTGCTTAGTTAGCTGTTGGCCGGGGCTGTAATAGTAAGGGAGGGTGGGTGGGTTGGGACTGCAAAAAGTTAGTTTACAAGTAAATGTTTCTTTTCAAATAGTTACTGGTATTGTAAAGATGAGGTGGGTAAGGGGTGGGAGGATTGGGGTTGGCTAACTGCAACACGGATGTGGATGTTCTTTGTTATGATAAAACAGTGGATCATTAAGATATCCCCATACACTTCATCTGACTCTACTCAGGTTGAACCACCATGATGGGTACAATTAAGTTTGCCTCTTGGAATGTGAAACGACTGAGGCAACAATTGAAACAGTATAAAGTTCTTAAACATTTGGCACTATTAGCCTCTGAATTTATGTTTATCCAAGAATCTCACCAATGGACTCTGAGGCTCTGCGTATGCAGAGACAACAAATAAATCATGTTTACTCCTCTGGAGGCATGACTCAAAGCTGTGGAGTCCTAATATTGCTATCTAGAAAGATACCCTTTACACTTATTCAAACACTTAATGATCCACAGGGCAGATATGTTTTCATTCATTGGCGTTGATATTCTATTGAACTAATGCTAGGAAGTATGTACGGACCTAACAGTGATTCCCCAGGATTTTTAATGCAACTGGTTAATGTTTTATCTCCATTTTTATCATTATCCATGATTCTGGGAGGTGATATGAACATAGTATTTGATCCCACGATGGACCGTACTTGGGGACACAAAAGAGGACTCTCACCAGCACAAAGGGCCTTCTGAGAATTCATTGAAAATTTAGGTCTGTGTGATGTATGGCGAGTCCCTAATCCTGTTGATAAGGGTTATACCTTTACCTCCCCGGTTCACAAGACATCTTCTCAAATAGACTATTTATTTATCTCTAAAATACTTTTGGGTGGAGTTTTAGAGACATCTATTCAGCCAGGCCCTCCTTCTGGTCACTCATTGGTTATTTGCCATAGCTGTTACTCCAGGCAGAATGACATGGTGGAAATTTAACAACCAGCTGTTGAAAGATAAAGCAATGGTCAGCACTATTACTAAACACGTTGAGCAGTTTATAGAATTTAACACTGGATCTATAACTAGGTTTGATTTGGTATGGTGCGCATTTAAAGCCTACATGACAGGGGTTCTGATTAGTCTCTCCTCTCAAAGGAAAAAGGAAAATGAACAGGACTCAGAGGCTAAACTGGACATAGTAGCAACTAGTGAGACGTGGTTTACCAGTAACCACACTTGGGAGACTTCAGCACCTGGCTATGTATTGTTCAGAAGAGACCGAGGTGCAAAAGGGGGAGGAGTGGCCCTGTATGTTAATGAAAATATCAAAGCTACAGAAATTCAGAATACACATAAGGGCCAGAAGAACTGTGGGTCACCCTGAAACAGGAAATGGGACAGCCATAAGAACTGGGGTTGTCTACAGGCCCCCAGACCAGGGGAGGACATAGACACATTATTGTTAGAAGATATACAAAAACATGACAGCTAAAGGAGGTTCTGATAATGGGAGACTTCAACATGCCAGATACAGATTGGTCAATACCAGCAGGAACATCTGCCAGAACTAGACTCATAGTGGATTCCCTGCAGGAGAGGCCTCAAACAACTGGTACAGCAACCCACAAGAGACAGGGCTATCCTAGATCTAATACTGACTAACAAAGAAGGGATCACAGATCTCCAGGTAGAAGGTCACCTGGAGCCAGTGACCATCACATGGTATGGTTCAATTTGGTTACTACATCTAAATCATCTCATTCCAAGGCAAAAATATGGGACTTCAGAGGAGCTGACTTTGATAAGATGGCTAACAGAGTTAAGCTAGCCCTGGCAAAAGAAACACAGGTGAGGAGGTACAGGCAAAGTGGGCAAGCATTAAGGATGCAATACGAAGCAACATCCCATTGTGTTAGACAGAAAAGGAAGTGCAAAGAAGAAGAAACCACTTTGGTTCTCAAATACAGTAGCAGAAAGGTCAGAGCCAAAGGCTGGCCTTCAGGAAATATAAGGGAACACAGCGGGATGAAGATAGGGGAGGCATACCAAACTGCCCTAAGGGAAGCAGGTATGGGCAGTAAGGCAAGCAAAGTCCCAAACTGCGGAAACACTAGCACGAATAGAAAAGAAGGTGACAAGACTTTCTATAGATACATTTAGTGAAAGGAGAAAGTCCAGAGGGTATTACTAGCTTAATGGAGAAAAGGAACAAGTGAGGAGGAGGACCCTGTAAAGGCATCTATCCTAAATAGATACTATTGCTCAGTATTTACTGAAGAGAAGGTAGGGGCAGGCCCACAGCTCAGCATCATGGACACAAGGGGAGGAGGTGAGCACTACTCCCTTCACAAAAAGAAAGGGTCCTACAAGAGTTTGCTAGGCTCAGGTGGAAAAGGCAATGGGACCTGATGGCATACTATCCCAGGGTACTTAAGGAGCTAAAGGAGGAACTAGCAGAGCCATTAGCAGAATTGTTTAGTGAGTCTCTGAGCACAGGAGGTCCCAGAAGACTGAGAAGGGCTCATGGATCCCGCCCACAAGAGTGGTAGAGGAGGAGGTGGGGAACTACAGACCTGTCAGTCTTACCTCAGTAGTGGGCAAGATTATGGAGGCACCTCTTAAGGAAAGGATAGTGCAACACCTGGAATCCATAGGAGCACAGGATCCAAGACAGCATGGGTTTACAAAAGGAAGGTCCTGTCAAACTAATCTCATAGATTTCTTTGACTGGGTAACCAGAGTGGTGGACCGGGGGGGCAGTTGATGTCGCCTACCTTGACTTCAGCAAAGCTTTTGATACTGTTCCACATAGAAGATTGATAAATAAGCTGGGTAGGCTTGGGGTGGGTCAGAAGTTGGTCAACTAGGTGGGAAACTGGTTGACTGCAGAAAACAGAGAGTGGTGGCAAATGGTATACAGTCAGAAGAGATGCAAGTCACAAGTGGGGTACTTAGGATCAGTCCTGGGGCTAGTCCTATTCAACATCTTCATTAGTGACCTCCTGGATGGGCTAGAGGTAAGGGCTTGTCTGTTTGCAGATGACACCAAGATCTGCAACAGAGTAGATGATCCAGATGGGGTGGGCAGAATGAGAAGAGATCTGATAAACTAGCAGAATGGTCAGAAGAGTGGCAACTGGATTTAATGCAAAGTGCAAAATCATGCACATAGGAAGAGAAAACCCTGAGCCACTTATAGGCTGGGAGGAGTTGCTAGCAGTCACAAAGGAAGAAAGAGACTTGGGCATCATCATCACTGATGACCTGAATCATCCAAGCAGATCGCTAAAGCAGTAGGTAAGGCTGGGGGGTGTTAGGGTGTATTAGTAGAGTATCACAAGTCGTAAGAGGAGGTAATAATCCTCTGTACAAGACATTGGTTAGGCCCATCTGGAGTACCTGCATGCAGTATTGGAGGCCACACCTTCAAAAGGACATTAACCAAATTGAGGCAGTCCAGAGAAGGGCAACCAAAATGGTGCAGGGACTGCATCAGAAGACATATGAGGACAGATTAACGGAGCTCAACATGTATACCCTTGAGCAAAGGAGGGAGAGAGGTGATATGATCGAGGCATTCAAACACCTTAAAGGCATAAACAAGATGAAAGAGTCTAACATGTTTAAATATAAGAAAAATAGCAGGACAAGAGGACACAGCATGAGATTAGAGGGAGGCCGATTAAGGGGGAATGTGAGGAAATTATTTTTCACAGAAAGGGTGGCAGATGCATGGAATGGCATACCACAAGAAGTGGTGGCTATGAATACAGTGCAGGGCTTCAAACAGGCATGGGATAGGCATAAGGGAGCAATACAAATGACTATGAATAGATAGGTCACTGGCAGAGCAAAGGCCAATGGCACAGTTATAAGGTAGAAAAAGAAATGGGCAGACTGGATGGGCCTTGCGGTCCTTATCTGCCATCAACTTCTATGTTTCTATGTTTCTATGTAGGACTCAGGTACCCTGCTTACACAAATACGTCTATTGGAAGCTCAATTGACTCCTTCCTCGTCGGATGAAGTCAGACTAAAACTATCTAAATTAAAAGACAGTTATTTGGAAATTCTAAGGGAAAAGGTGGAATTCGCTATATTAAAGACTAAAGCTTCTTACGCAGATCAAGGGGAAAAATCAGGGTGCCTTTTAGCACTCAGAATTAAACAACAGGAGTCTGCTAGATATATTCCCTCTATTCTATCTCTGAAAGATGGTATGCTAAAAACATCGCCGTCTGATATAGTTCAGAATTTAAGACCTTTTATTCAAACTATATAGCTCAAGGTTGAACTCACCTTATCTCCAAGAGGTGGATTCTTACCTAATGTCTGCCAATTTAGCAACCATTGTCAGTGTCAGTGGCTCAGTAGGTAGCACACTCGTCTCTGAGGCCGGGAGATCAGAGGGCTGTGGGTTCAGTTCCCACATCTGCCACTTGGGTTAATATCCCAGTACTGACACTGTAATGCAGCATGAGAGGGGTGCTGCATTTCTGAGGTGCCGTCTTTCGGATGAGACATTAAACCGAGGTCCCATCTGCCTGGATTGGTGGTAGTTCAGGTGGATGTTAAAGATCCCATGGCACTTATCGAAAAGAGTGGAGGAATTTCCCCGGTGTCCTGGCCAAATTTCCCTCATTCACTAAAATACCACCAGCAGCTTAATCTGTTTCAAGGTCAGTTGGCATTCATCTGTATCCCCCCCCCACCGGGTCGTTCCTGAAAATAGGCAGGATTTGTCTAGTGCACTTACCCGGTCAACAAAAGCTAAATAAATAAATAAACCCTTTCTAGCATACAACAACAGATGCTTACCGTTCCTATTTCCTCTGAAGAGATAGTAAGGGCTATTGACAGCTTATCCCCCGATAAGTAACCAGGTCCAGATGGGTTTTCTGCTAATCTTTACAACCAATTTCAGAAACAATTAGTCCCTTTAATGTTGATACTGTTTCAATACATTTTAACGGGGGATGAGGTAGATCCTACACTGTTCGAGGCTTTGATTGTTGTATTACTTAAAACCGGTCATAACCCGGAATTAACTACTAGCTATCGCTCTATCTCTTTGTTGAATCATGATAGTAAAATCTTGGCTAAGTTAATAGCTACACGTCTTAATACGGTATTGCTGTCCCTTATTGGACCAGAGCAAGTAGGCTTCATGAAAGGACGCTCATCTGTGGATCATCTTCGAACACTTTCGCATGTTTTATCCATTTGAAGGGACGCTCATTTCCCAGCAGTACTTATCTCTCTGGATGCAGAGAAAGCTTTTGATAGGGTGGACTGGAATTTCCTGTTTTGTACTCTTAAGGCTTATAATTTCCCTCTTATGTTTCAGCACTGGATAAAGGCTCTATACCATGCTCCCTCTGCACGAATTACTACTAATGGAGTGTTGCCATCCCTTTTTCCACTAGAAT
Organism: Neoceratodus forsteri; assembly: GCA_016271365.2. NCBI lineage: Eukaryota > Metazoa > Chordata > Ceratodontiformes > Ceratodontidae > Neoceratodus > Neoceratodus forsteri. The sequence continues at coordinate 3,885,044 of CM057449.1, read as the reverse complement.
CTGGTACCAAACAAGGGTGGCCCCTATCTCCCCTACTTTTCAATTTATATCTAGAACCTCTGATTCGCTGTTTAATAGGGTGCTCACAGATTAAAGGCATTCTGGTTCAGGATCAAGAAATCAAAGTTTCGGCATATGCTGATGATCTTCTATTACAATTATCCCACCCAGAGAACTTGATTCCTCCTATGCTTACTATGATTGAAGAATACAGTCATCTATCCAACTATAAATTAAACGTTGATAAGACTATTATATTTCCCCTCAATCATAAAGTTCTCAAAACTTTGGTTAAGGTTTTTGGTTTATCCTGGGAACAAGGAACTTTAAGATATTTAGGCATTACTATTTCTAGAAATCCGGTCCTTTTCCAGAAGCTGAATCTGGACTCCTTAGTTAGAATTATTGAAACAGACCTTGACAGATGGTTTAAACTCTGAATTTCTTTATGGGGGAGAATTAACTTAATTAAGATGAATGTCTTCCCAAGGCTTTTCTACCCTCATAATCTACTTAACATCTGGTTACCTCTCTTCTGGTTCCGTAAAGTACATGAAATTATTACAAAATTCATATGGCTTAATAAGCAGCCTAGATTGGCTTATTTCAAACTGGCGGCTCCCAAAGAAAAGAGAGGTTTACGCCTTCCACATCTTATTTTTTATTATTGGGCCGGGCACGTTTCCAAATACCTGTGCTGGCTGTCACCTAGGGAAGAAGTTTTTTCATCTTTATTTGCCCCTGTGGCTTAAAATTTAATTATCCCTTATTGCTGCTTGTGGATTAACTCCTGAAGCACTTTTTCACATCAAGGTTAGCTCATTACTGGCACAGTTGAAAGTCTCACCTATAGCAACATCCATTAAAGTTCACTCACAGTTATGCAACTTTCTTAAATACAATCATACACGGGACTTAATGCAACCGATTGGGGGCAATCCCAATTTGAAAATAAATAATAACCTAATCTCTACTAAATGGTTGGCACCGATCAATGACTTATTTCCCGCTTCCTTGATTTCAAAAGAGCAAACTTGGCTCTCTTCCACCGAGATATTATCCATGCTGAAGTTACCTATAAAATGCAACTTTAAAATTTATCAATTAAGACATCTTATTGTAAAGATATTTGGTATTTCTCCCCCTCAAACACACTCATTAGCTTTTAGGAGTGAACTGGGTATCATAATCAGCTCCCAACAAATGGTCTCTAAATGTTATAAAATTTTATACAATTGGGCTTATCCAAACTGTTTCGCTCCTTCAGATTATTGGACTTCGTTTTTCCCTACGCAAGAATTACAATGGGAAACTCTATGGAAGAACTGCCATAAATATGTCTCCCAAGATAGATTATATCCTACTCAATTTCATATATTACATAATTTATACAATACCCAGCAAAAACTATTTAAATTTGGCCTCTTAGCTGCTCCTACTTGTAGCTGATGCTGTAAAGAAGAAGGCTCTCTATATCATATTTTCTGGACTTGCCCTAAAGCTACAGTTCTGTGGACCAATATTAAACAACATACGGACCCTTTGCTAGGTCTTAATGACTTATTTACTCCTGAAATTGGTGTATTAGGAGATTACAGTAAAATTACCATGCCTATCAGATGATATCATATGGCCCTCATCTTCATGACTGTTAAGAAAGTAATTTTATGGCATTGGAAAGATAGTGAGGACATTGCTTACTATGAATGGCTTAAAGAACTCGTTGCTAATCTGAGGACGGAGAAAACCATTGCCAGTCTTAATAATAAGCCTGAGAGATACAAGAAAAGATGGGAATCACTGCATACATTGTTTTCATTCTAAGATATTTTCTATTTATCTATATGATCAAGCTGTGTTGCAGGGGGTGCTTTTTGTGTTTGGGACATGTTATGGGGGTAGGTGGGGGGGATATGAGAATGGCTTATGTCTAAGGTACCCATACTATTGCGTCACTTGCAGTGCTCTGTTGGACCCTTTCTCATTTTATTGTAGGTATGTTTTTTGTTTGTTTTGTTGTGTTATGAAAAGAAAAAACTCAATAAAATTTAAATGGAAAAAAAAGAAACAAAAGGACAGAGCTTCTGATTTGTTAACATTTAGGGGATATCCTGATAGCTCCAAAAAATCTCAAATTCTTTTAAGTAAATGTGGCATTGAGGTTTCTGAGCTAGTTAAGTATATTAAAATATCATCCGCAAACATTGCTAACTTGTGTTCTGTGCCTGCTAAGTTCACTCCTGTAATATCCAAGGAGCTCCTAATATATTGTGCTAGGCCTTCTATGTAAAGAGTGAAAAGTAATGGGGATAAGGGACATCCCTGTCTTGTACCTCTAAATAAGGGGGAACTTCCAGAAATGTGTCCATTAGACCTGATATAGGCTGTAGGAGTTTCATAGAATTTAAAAATTAACTCAGAAAATTGTACCTGGAAGCCAAAGGAGGCAAGGGACCCACGTAGAAAATCCCATGATACCATATCAAATGCCTTTTCGGCATCTAGACTTAACAATAAGGTAGGGTGGGACTGGGTTATAATGTGTTCAACAAGATAGATGGTTCATCTAAAATTGTCCTGCACTTGTCTACCAGGAATAAAGCCACATTGGTCCAAATGTATTGTATTAGGAATAAATTGTATTAATCAGTTTGCTAGAATAGATGCAAATATTTTATAGTCCGTGTTTAGACTGAAATGGGTCTATATGATGGCATAGGGTGGGATCCTTGCCTGCCTTGGATATAACAGAAATTATAGCCTCATTCCAGGAAGGGGGAATTTTTCCATGCTTGGTGGGAATAAAGGAGAATAGCCTTTCCAATAGGGGTGTTAGGACCGCGGGGAATATTTTGTAGAATTCTCCCAGGAGGCCGTCAGATCCTGGGCACTTTCCTATCTTCAGAGTTCCAATTGCAGCTGTAATCTCCTGGGTTGTCACCAGTTTAGTTAATATAGATTGTTGTTGTTCTGAAAGGGTGGGCATATGGAGCTTAGACGGGAAGCCAGTGATCATCTGTGTAGAGACTGTGGGGCCTGGGAAGTACAATTCAGTATAATAAGACAAGAAAGCTTGGGATATGGTGGATAAAGCGCTTCTCAACTCATTAGATTGGGGTCTCTAATTTTAGGAATTGCCTCTTTAGCTCGGTGGGCTCATAGCCTACCTGCAAATAGCCTTAAAAATCTAGGTCCTCATCCTAATATTTATGCCTTAAATAAGCCAGTTTCTGTTTGACTGAATAGTCTAGTATCTCGTTAAGTTCTTTTTTTAAGTGTAGCTAGTTGCTTATTCCTGGTTATACTGACCCATTGGCACCGCAAGCTTTCCAGGTCTTTAATTTGTAATTCTAGGTTAGTTCCCGTGGCTTCCCTTTGTTTTTTCTTATGGGCTGAAATCCCGATTAACCTCCCCCAGAATAGCTTTAATAGTATCCCACAGAATCACAGGTGTGGTATCTTTTATGTCATTGTCATGAATGGCTTGTTTTATTATTTCCTCTACCTGCTTCCTAACTTCCTCATCTCTGAAGAGAGATAAGTTTAGTCACCAGAAAATATTTTTCTTAATTTTACCTATTTGTACTTTCATAAAAATAGGGGAGTGGTCAGAAAGGACAAAGTCTCCTGACCAAATTTTTTGTATGGTCCCCAGATATTCACGAGATGTTAGGAAAAAATCTAGGCATGAGTGTGTGCCATGAGCTTGGGAGAAGAAGGTATGCCTAGGTGAGGATCCATTTAGATAGTGCCAGGCATCCTCATATCCCAGTTTATTAACTAGTTTACCCACCTCTCTACTAGTTTTGGTAGCTTTACCACTGTGAGACTGGTTTCCTGTCCTTACTGAGATATTCAAGTTAAGGCCCCCCCCCAAAAAAAATCACCCTTCCCTCTGCCCACTGTGCCAAGTGAAGAAAAAAGGATATATAGAAGGAAATATTTGTTGCTGGGGAGAAGTAGGTAGATGCCAGGTAATATGTTGACCATTTAGGGTACCCTTGACCACCATCACATACCCTCCCTCTTTGTTGACAACTCAATCCTGTAGGTCAAAAGGAATTCATTGTCTAATCAATACTGCCATACCCCTATGACAACCTCCTTTATAGAAGGAGGCCACCATGTGGCTGACTCCAAATTTGTCAGACTTTCTGTGCTCAGATTGGGAAAGATAGGTTTCCTGAAGAAGCAAAATATCTGCCCCCCATCCGTTTTAAGTATTGTAACAACTTGGTATGCTTTATTGGATTGGAAATACCATGCACGTTATATGTGCATATTGTGTAGGATTGTGTTGTCATTTATAATTAAAGGATTCTCCCACTATGGTGACCTCCCCATTATGTGACAAAAATATATCAATCAATCAGTCAAAATCTTTATTTACCCAGGTGGGCACCATTGAGCAGGGCTCATTTTCAAGATGGACCTGGTCATACAAAAATCATAGTACAGTAACATGGTAAAACGTAATGCAATATTATACAAAGAAGAAAAATATACATATGTACATCAACATTTGAGAGAGAGGGCCTTTACAACAGATAGACTCATAACTGGGTACAGCCATAATGTTTACTTAAAAGGAGAGAGAAAGGCAAGAAGAGAGATACCAGCGTAGGATGAAATGACAGGGTTGGAATAGTTTACTGGCATACTTCAGGGAAGGGGGTGGAACTTGGCCATGGCTAAAGAGAGGCAGAGAAGCCGGTATTTTGGTAGGGAGAGAAAAGCAGGGGCAGAGGCAGGGCTGGAGGCAGGATGGGCAGGAGGGAAACTGGAAAATAGGTGAGCTAATGATGTGGAAAACATTTGCAGAATTCCTTCACAGAGTGGTCATAGCGCGACTTGAAAATATTAAGGCTAACAGGACAGCTCAGCTTCAAGTTTTTTTGCATATTGTTCCACAAGGAAGGCAACGAAAAACATATGGCAGCTCTGCCAAAACGAGATTTGACTTTAGGTAATTGCAAGACAATTAGGGAATAGCTTCTTAGAGCATAGGCACCTATCACACTCAGGGGAATACAATCAGAGAAGTATAGGGTGAGCTTGTAGGTAACCACTCTGAAAGCTCATAGAGCAGTATTTCTATTTCTCCTATAATAAAGGGAAGTCCAGCCCACAGCAGTGTACAAGGAGCAATGGTGTGTGGAAAGTGGAAGGCCCATTACGAACCTGATTGCTCTGTGGTATAGAATTGTCCACAGCTTAGCCAGGGGCAGAGCAGTACAATGGCTATAGAAAGTCTGCATAATCGATTATGAGGAAGGTCGTGACTGACCAACGCTGCTTGGCATCCCTAGTAAGGAAGTGGTTAATTCTGTAGAATAGTGCTAGTCTTTGTCTTAGTTTCTTCTGTAGTTCTTCGAGATGTTGAGAGAAGGAGAGTTTGTGATCGAGCCATACACCCAGATATTTGAATTTTGGCACATACTGTAGATTTTCTCCAAGTACTGTGGTAATATGAGAGTTAGCCCCAATGTAAGCAGGGTTCTCCGCATGGGAGGAAGGGGAAAAGAACATTGCTTTTGTTTTTTTCACATAAAGCAGAAGCTTTTTGCTTATGTGCTGGTATTGCAATAGATTAAATTCAGCTTGGAGGACTTCACCGGCTGCTTCCGGCGTAGGGCAACTCAAATAAAGTATTGTGTCATCAGCGAACAAGTGGATATTGGCCTTATTGATGTTGTCATCGATGTTGTTAATGTAAACCACAAACAACAGGGGACCAAGGATAGACCCCTGAGGCACACCTCTCTGTAGCGGTTTAAGTGGTGAAAGATCACCTTCAGCTTTAACCTGCTGTTTCCGATCTGCGAGGTAGTCATCAAACCAGCACATAGAGTTAGGATCCAGACCAAGGTTACATAGGGAGGAAAGAAGCATGCCATGGTCGACTGTGTCGACTGTGTCGATATATGTCCCTTCCCAAGAGTCCAAAATGGTTGTCAGACTTATTGCCCTAATTATGAGATTGTTCTTGCCCAAAAAACCTTTTCACAAAACAATTTGCCAACTAGGCAATAACATACATAAGAACAAAATAACCAACTTTAAAAACATTGATCATCCAAGGCTGGAGGCTAATAAAAAAAAATCAACCTCTTTGTCCTCTCAGATATGAGAAGATTGAGGATATATGCTTGTGTTTCCATTTCTGGAAGATCTCCTCCAGAGCATAGTTGAAGAAGTTCTCCATACAGTATGTACCAATAGGTACTGTTCATCACTGCTGGCATGCTAGATCAATCACACATTAACACCCCAACTAAAATTATTTTGATCAAAATGTTAGAGGTGGAATGCAACTGTGTCAAGAACGACAATCCCCTGAAGGAAGGCTCCTTCGTTGCTCCCTCAGCCATCTCCTGCACCCTGCAAAAGAAAAAGGGGCAATAAGGATGACCTCAGTGATAGCAAACGAGGAGCCAAGCCACCCAATTTAAAGTTGGGGAAAATATAATTTAATTTCTGGAGGATCCAGAAATCATGACGTTCCTGCCACGTTTCCCCCAAGGGTTTAACATTCAGACTATATTCAGAAATCAGTTAATAACCCAGTATTTTAATAGTTGTGTCAGCGAGTCCATATGTGCTGAAACAGTACAGGGAGAGAAACACATAGAGGACCCAAAAGATCCAGTTATGTCCCACCATCACAGCTGCAACACTGTCCAGGTTAATTAGTACAGGGTCTATTAATGCCCCACTGAAACATCCATAACACTGTCCTGGTTAACCAGTTCAAGGTAATGTCATGCCCCATCATGACATCTGCAACACTGTCCTAGTTAATTAGTACAAGGTCAAGTAATGCCCTGCATTGACTTCTGCAACACTGTCCCGGTTAATTAGTACAAGGTCCAGTAATGCAATGCCATGACATCTGCTACACTGTCGCGGTTAATCAATACAGGGTCCAGTAATGCTCTACCATGACATCTGCAATACTGTCCCTGTTAATAAGTTCAAGGTTCAGTAATGCCTCACCATGAAATCTGCAACACTGTCCTGGTTAATCAGTACAATGTCCCATAATGCCCCTCCTTGACATCTGTAACACTACTCCGGTTAATCAGTATAAGGTCCGGTAATGCCCCGCCATGACATCTGCAACACTGTCCTGGTTAATCAGGACAAGGTCCAGTAATGCCCCGCCATGATATCTGCTACACTGTCTCTGTTAATTAGTACAAGGTCTAGTAATGCCCAGCCATAACATTTGTAACACTGCCCCAGTTAATCAGTACAAGATCCAGTAATGCCCTGTCATGACATCTGCAACACTGTCCTGGTTAATTAGAACAAGGTCCAGTAATGCCTCACCATGACATTTGTAACACTGTCTTGGTTAATCAGTTCAAGGTCCGGTAATGCCGCACCATGACATCTACAATTCTGACCAGTTTAATTAGTACACGGTCCAGTAATGCCCCACCATGACATCTGCAACACTGTCCCGGTTAATCAGTACAAGGTCCGGTAATACCCCACCATGAAATCTGCAACACTGACCCGGTTAATCACAACAATGTCCCGTAATGCCCCATCATGACATCAGCAACACTTCCCCGGTTAATTACTACAAGGTATAGGAATGCCCTGTCATGACATTTGCAACACTGTCCCAGTTTATCAGCACAAGGTCCACTAATTCCCCGCCATGACATCTGCAATACTGTCCTGGTTAATCAGTACAAGGTCCCATAATGCCCCTTCATGACATCTGCAAATCTTTTATCAGTTAATCAGTACAAGGTCCAGTAATGCCCCACCATGACATCTGCAACACGGTCCCGGTTAATTAGTACAAGGTCCAGAAATGCCCCACCATGACATCTGCAACACTGTCCCGATTTATTAATACAAGATCCAGTAATGCCCCGTCATGAAATCTGGAACACTTTCCAGGTTAATTAGTACAATGTCCAGTAATGCCCCACCATGACATCAGCAACACTGTCCCGGTTAATTAGTATGAGATCCAGTAATGCCCCACCATGACATCAGCAACACTGTCCTGGTTAATCAAAACAAGGACCAGTAATGCTCCGCCACGACATCTGCAACACTGTCCTGGTTAATCAGTACAAGACCTAGTTATGCACTGCAATGACATCTGTAACACTGTCCCAGTTAATCAGTACAAGGTCCAGTAATGCCCCGCCACGACATCTGCAACACTGTCCCAGTTATTCAGTAAAAGGTCCGGTAATGCCCTGCCATGACATCTGCATTACAGTCCCTGTTAATTATTACAAGATCCAGTAATGCCCCTTCATGACATCTGCAACACTCACCAAGTTAATCAGTATAAGGTCCAGTAATACCCTGCCATGATATTGGCAGCACTGTCCTGGTTGATCACTACAAGGTCTGGGAATGCCCCTCCATGATATCTGAAAAACTCTCCCGGTTAGTTAGTACAGGGTCAAGAAATGCCCCACTATAACATTTATAACACTGTCTTGGTTAATCAGAACAAGGTCCAGTAATGCCCCACCATGACATCTGCAACACCGTCTTGGTAAATCAGTACAAGGTCCAATAATGCCCCACCATGACATCAGCAATACTATCCCGGTTAATTAGTATAGGGTCCAGTAATGCCCCACCATGACAACTGGTAGACTGTCCCAGATAATCAGCACAAAGTCCGGTAATGCCCCACCAAGACATCTGTAACACTGTCCCGGTTAATCAGTACAAAGTCCAGTAATGCCCTGCCAAGACATCTGATATACTGTCCCAGTTAATCAGTACAAGGTCCAGTAATGCCCTGCCAAGACATCTGTAGCACTATCCCGGTAAATCAGAACAAGGTCCAGTAATGCCCCACCATGACATCTGCAACACTGGCCCGCTTAATCGATACAAGGTCCGGTAATGCCACGCAGTGACATCTGCAACTCTGTCCCACTTAATTAGTACAGGGTCTAGTAATGTCCCAGTATAACATCTACAACTCTGTCCTGGTTAATTACTACAAGGTCCAGAAATGGCCCACCATGACATCTGTGACACTGTCCCGGTTAATTAGTACAAGGTCCGGTATTGCCCCACCATGATATCTGCAACACTGTCCTGGTTAATCAGTACAAGGTCTAGTAATGCCCCATAATGACATCTACAGCACTGTCCCAGTTAATCAGTACAAGTTCCAGTAATGCCCTGAAAAGACATCTGCTAATACTGTCAAGGTTAATAAGCACAAGGTCCAGTACTACCACACCATGAAATCTGCAACACTATCTTTGTTAATCAGTACAAGGTCAAGTAATGCACCACCTTGACATCTGCAACACTGTCCCGGTTAATCAGTAAAAGGTCCAGTAATGCCCTGCCATGACATCTGCTGCACTTTCTCTGTTAATTAGTACAAGGCCCAGTAATGCCCCACCTTGGCATCTATAACACTGTCCTGGTTAATCAGTACAAGGTGCAGTAATGCCCTGCCATGACATCTGCAACACTGTTCCGGTTAATTAGTACAAGGTCCGGTAATGCCCGACTATGATATCTGTAACCCTGTCCCGCTTAATTGGTATAAGATCTGGTAATGCCCTGCCATGACATCTGCAACACTGTTCCGCTTAATTAGCACAAGGTCCGGTAATGCCCCACCATGACATTTGCAACACTGTCTTTGTTAATTGGTACAAGGTCCAGTAATGCCCCACCATGACATCTACAATACTGTCACTGTAAAATAGTACAGGGTCCAGTAATGAACCCACCATGACATCTGCAACACTGTCCCAGTTAATCAGTACAAGGTCCGGTAATGCCCCACCATGAAATCTGCAACACTGTCCCAGCTAATAAGTACAAGGTCCCGTAATGCCCCACCAAGACATCTGTAATACTGTCCCTGTTAATCAGTACAAGGTCCAGTAATGCCCCGCCAAAACATCTGTAACACTATCCTGGTTAATCAGTACAAGGTCCAGTAATGCCCAGCCATGACATCTGCAACACTGTCCCGCTTAATTAGTACAAGGTCTAGCAATTCATCAGTATAACATCTATAACTCTGTCCCGGTTAATTACTACAAGGTCCAGTAATGCCCCACCATGACATCTGCAACACTGTCCCGGTTAATCAGAACAGGGTCTGGTAATGACCCACCAAGACATCTGCAACACTGACCTGGTTAATTAGTACAAGTTCTGGTAATGACCCACCATGACATCTGCAACACAGTCCTGATTAATTAGTACAAGGTCCAGCATTGCCCCACCATGACATCTGCAACACTGTCCCGGGATAATCAGTACAAGATCCGGTATTGCCCCACCATGATGTCTGCAGCACAGTCCTGGTTAATCAGTTCAAGGTCCAGTAATGCCCCACAATGACATCTACAGCACTGTCCCAGTTAATCAGTACAAGTTCCAATAATGCCCTGCCATGACATCTGTAACACTGTCTCGGTTAATTAGCACAAGGTCCAGTAATGCCCCACCATGACATCTGCAAAACTGTGCCGGTTAATCAGTACAGAGTCCCGTAATGCCCCACCATGACATCTGCAACACTGCCCCGGTTAATCAGTACAAGGTACGGAAATGCCCCACCATGACAACTGCAACACTGTCCCAGTTAATTAGTACAAGGTCCAGTAATGCCCCACCATGACATCTGTAACACTGTCCGATTAATTAGTACAAGGTCCGGTAATGCCCTGCCATTACATCTGCAACCCTGTCCCGGTTAGTTAGTACAAGATCCAGTAAAGCCTCACCATGACAGCGGAAACTCTGTCCCGCTTAATTAGTACAAGGTCGGTGTGCCCCACAGATGACATTTGCAACACTGCCCCGGTTAATTAGTACAAGGTCCAGTAATGCCCCACCATGACATCTACAACACTGTCCCGGTTAATCAATACAAGGTCCAGTAATGTTCCACAATGACATCTGCAACATTGTCCCAGTTAATCAGTACAAGGTCCAGTAATGCCCTGCCATGACATCTGCAACACTGTCCAGGTTAATCACAACAGGGTCTGGTAATGCCCCACCATGACATTTGCAACACTGTCTTGGTTAATCAGTACAAGGTCCTGTAACGCCCCATCATGACATCTGCAGCACTTTTCTGGTTAATTAGAACAAGGTCCAGTATTACCCCATCATGACATCTGCAACACTGTTCCGGTTAATCAATACATGATCCAGTAATGTTCCACCATGACATCTGCAACACCATCCCAGTTAATCAGTACAAGGTCCAGTAATGCCCCACCAACACATCTGCAACAATGTCACGATTAATCAGGACAGGGTCTGGTAATGCCCTACCATGACATCAGCAACACTGTCCCAGTTAATTAGTACAAGTTCTTGTAATGCCCCACCATGACATCTGCAACACTGTCTTGGTTAATCAGTACAAGGTCGAGTAATCTTACCAGGTCTTATACAATACTGTCCCAGTTAATTAGTACAGGGTCCAGTAAAGCCCCATGGACATCTGCCTTTTGTCCCAGTTAATCAATACAATGTCACTAATGCCCCATCATGACTTTGGCAATACTGTCCCAGTTAATTAGTTCAAGTTCTAGTAATGCCCCACCATGACATATGCAACACTATCCCAGTTAATCAATACGAGGTCCAGTAATGCTCCACCATGACATCTGCAACAATGTCCAAGTTAAACATTATAATGTCCATTAATGCCCGCCATGACGTCTGCAACACTGTTCCTGTTAATCAGTACAAGGTCCTGTAATGCCTCGCCATGACATCTGCAACACTGTCCATTTTAATTACTACAAGGTCCAGTAATGCCCCATGACATCTGCAACACTGTCCCCGTTAATCAGGACAAGTCTGTTAATGCCCCATTATGACATCTGCAACTCTGTCCAGGTTAATTAGTACATGGTCCAGTATTGCCCGACCTTGTCATCTGCAACACTGTCTTGGTTAATCAGTACAAAATCCAGTAATGCCCCACAATGACTTCTACAATACTGTCCCGGTTAATTAGTACAGGGTCCAGTAATGACCCAGTATGACATCCACAGCACTGTCCCAGTTAATCATTACAAGGTCAAGTAATGCCCCATCATGACTTCTGCAAAACTGTCCCAGTTAATTAGTTCAAGGTCTAGTAATGCCCCACCAAGACATATGCAACACTGTCCCAGTTAATCAGTACAAGGTCCGGTAGTGCCCTGCCATGACATCTGCAACACTGTCCCAGTTAATCAGTACAAGGTCCGGTTATGCCCCACCATGACATCTGCATCACAGTCCCTGTGAATTAGTACAAGATCCAGTAATGCACCTTCATGACATCTGCAACACTCACCAAGTTAATCAGTATAAGGTCCAGTAATGCCCCACCAAGACATCTGCAACACTGTCCTGGTTAATTAGCACAGAGGTCCGTATCTTACCATGACATCTGCAACACTGTCGGTTTATCATCCCCGAGGGTCCAGTAATGCCCCCTCATGAAATCTGCAACACTTTCCTGGTTAATTAGTACAATGTCCAGTAATGCTCAACCAAGACATCAGCAACACTTTCCCGGTTAATTAGTATGAGATCCAGTAGTACCTTACCATGACATCTGCAACACTGTCCCGGTTAATCAAAACAAGGACCAGTAATGTTCCGGCATGACATCTGCAACCATGACATCAGCAACACTTTCCCAGTTAATCAGTACAAGGTCCGGTAATGCCCTGCCATGACATCTGCATCAAAGTCCCTGTTAATTAGTACAAGATCCAGTAATGCCCGTTCATGACATCTGCAACACTCACTAAGTTAATCAGTATAAGGTCCAGTAATACCCTGCCATGATATCTACAGCACTGTCCTGGTTAATCAGTACGAGGTCTGGTATTGCCCCTCCATGATATCTGAAAAACTGTCCCGGTTAATTAGTACATGGTCCAGAAATGCCCCGCCATGACATCTGCAACACTGTCCTGGTTAGTTAGTACAGGGTCTAGTAATGCCCCACTATAACATTTATAACACTGTCTAGGTAAATCAGTACAAGGTCCAGTAATGCCCCAAAATGACATCAGCAATACTGTCCCGGTTAATTAGTTCAGGGTCCAGTAATGCCCCACATTGACAACTGCTACACTGTCCGGATAATCAGTACAAGGTCCGGTAATGCCTCACAATGAAATCTGCAACACTGTCCCGGTTATTCAGCACAAAGTCCCGTAATGCCCCACCAAGACATCTGCAACACTGTCCCGGTTAATCAGTACAAGGTCCAGTAATGCACCGCCAAGACATCAACAACACTGTCCCAGTTAATCAGTACAAGTTCCAGTAATGCCCCGCCATGACATCTGTAACACTGCCCTTGTTAATCAGTACATGGTGCGGTACTGCCCCGTCAAGACATCTGTAGCACTATCCCAGTTAATCAGTACAAGGTCCAGTAATGCCCCGCCATGACACCTGCAACTCTGTCCTGCTTAATTAGTACAGGGTCTAGTCATGCCCCGGTATAACATCTACAACTCCGTCCTGGTAAATTACTACAGGGTCCAGTAATGCCCCACCATGACATCTGCAACACAGTCCCGGTTAATCAGTACAAGGTCCGGTATTGCCCTACCATGATATCTGCAACACTGTCCTGGTTAATCAGTACAAGGTCCAGTAATGACCCATAATGACATCTACAGCACTGTCCCAGCTAATCAGTACAAGTTCCAGTAATGCCCCACCATGAAATCTGTAACACTATCTTTGTTAATCAGTACAAAGTCAAGTAATGCCCCACCATGACATCTGCAACACTGTCCCAGTTAATCAGTACAAGGTCCGCTAGAGCCCCAACATGACATCTGCAACACTGTCCCGGTTAATCAGTACAAGGTCCAGTAATGCCCCGCCATGACATCTGCATCACAGTCCCTGTTAATTAGTACTAGATCCAGCAATGCCCCTTCATAACATCTGCAACACTCACCAAGTTAATCAGTATAAGGTCCTGTAATGCCCCACCATGACATCTGCAACACTGTCCCGGTTAATTAGTACAAGGTCCAGTAATGCCCCACCATGACATCTGCAACACTCTCCCGGTTTATCAATACAAGGTCCAGTAAAGCCCCATCATGAAATCTGCAACACTTTCCCGGTTAATTAGTACAATGTCCAGTAATGTCCCACCATGACATCAGCAACACTTTCCCGGTTAATTAGTATGCGATCCAGTAGTGCCCTACCATGACATCTGCAACACTGTCCCGGTTAATCAAAACAACGACCAGTAATGATCCGCCACGACATCTACAACACTGTCCTGGTAAATCAGTACAAGACCTAGTAATGCACTGCAATGACATCTATAACACTGTCCCGGTTAATCAGTACAAGGTCCCGTAATGCCCTGACATGACATCTGCAACACTGTCCCAGTTAATCAGAACAAGGTCCGGTAATGCCCTGCCATGACATTTGCATCACAGTCCCTGTTAATTATTACAAGACCCAGTAATGCCCATTCATGAGATCTGCAACACTCAGCAAGTTAATCAGTATAAGGTCCAGTAATACCCTGCCATGATATCTGCAGCACTATCCTGGTTAATCAGTACAAGGTCCGGTAATGCCCCTCCATGATATTTGAAACACTGTCCCGGTTATTTAGTACAAGGTCCAGTAATGCCCCACAATGACATCTGCAGCACTGTCCCAGTTAATCAGTACAAGTTCCAATAATGCCCTGCCATGACATGTGCAACACAGTCTCTGTTAATTAGTACAAGGTCCAGCAATGCCCTGCCATGACATCTGTAACACTGTCCCAAATAATCAGTACAAGGTCAGTAATGCCAAACCAATACATCTACAACACTGTCCCAGTTAATTACTACAAAGTCCAGTAATGCCCCACCATGACAACTGCAATACTGTGGTGGTTAATCAGTACAGGGTCCCGTAATGCCCCACCATGACATCTGCAACACTGCCCAGGTAAATCAGTACAAGGTCTGGTAATGCCCCACCATGACAACTACAACACTGTCCCGGTTAATCAGCACAAGGTCCAGTAATGCCCTGCCATGACATCTGCTGCACTGTCTCTGTTAATTAGTACAAGGTCCGGTAATGCCCCACTATGACATCTACAACAATGTCCCAGTTAATCAATACAAGGTCCAGTAATGTTCCACAATGACATCTGCATGACTGTCCCAGTTAATCAGTACAAGGTCCAGTAATGCCCGCCATGACATCTGCCACACTGTCGGTAAATAATACAAGGTTCAGTAATGTTCCACCTTGACATCTGCAACACTGTCCCAGTTAATCAGTACAAGGTCCAGAAATGCCCCACCATGACATCTCAAACTGTCCGGTTAATCAGGACAGGGTCTGGTAATACCCACCATGACATCTGCAACACGGTCCGGTTAATTGTACAAGTTCTGGAAATGCCCCACCATGACATCTACAACAGATCCTGGTTAATTAGTAAAGATCCAGTATTGCCCCACCATGTCATCTACAACTATCTTGGTTAATCAGTACAAGTTCAGTAATGCCCGCATGACATCTGCAACTGCTGTCAGTTACTCAATACAAGTTCCAGTAATGCCCCCATTACTATCTGCAACACTGTCCCAGTTAATCTGTACAAGGTCCAGTATTATGCCCGCCATGACATCTCTGCCATGCTGTCTCTGTTAATTGAGTACAAGGTCCAGTAATATCCCACCATGACATTTGCACACTGTCCTGTTAATCAGGACAAGGTCTGATAATGCAGCGATGCCATCTGCAACACTGTCCTGGTTAATTAGTACAAGGTCCAGTAATGCCTCACCATGACATCTGTAACTCTGTCCCGATTAATTAGTACAAGGTCCGGTAATGTCCCACCATCACATTTGCAACACTGTCTTGGTTAAACAGTACACGGTCCCGTAGCGCCCCATCATGACATCTGCAGCACTTTTCTGGTTAATCAATACAAGATCCAGTAATGTTCCACCATGACATCTGCAAAACCGCCCCAGTTAATCAGTACAAGGTCCAGTAATGCCCCGACAACACATCTGCAACACTGTCATGATTAATCAGGTCAGGGTCTGGTAATGCCCCACCATGACATCAGCAACACTGTCCAGGTTAATTAGTACAAGTTCGGATAATGCCCCACCATGAAATCTGCAACACTGCCTTGGTTAATCAGTACAAGGTCCGCTAGGGCCCCAACATGACATCTTCAACACTGTCCCAGTTAATCAGTACAAGGTCCAGTAATGCCCCACCATGACATCTGCAACACTGTCCCAGTTAATCAGTACAAGGTCCAGTAATGTCCCGCCATGACATCTGCTGCACTTTCTCTGTTAATTAGTACAAAGTCTGATAATGCCTGCCTTGGCATCTGTAACACTGTCCCAGTTAATCAGTACAAGGTGCAGTAATGCCTGCCATGTCATCAAGCAACACGATCCCATTTAATTAGTACAAGGTCCGGTAATGCCACCATGACATCTGTAACCCTCTCCTGTTAATTAGTATAAGATCCGGTAATGCCTGTCAAGCCATCTGCAACACTGTTTCAGTTAATTAGAACAAGATCCAGTAATGCCTCACCAGGACATCTGTAATTCTGTCCCGCTTAACTTAGTACAAGGTCTGGTAATGCCTCACCATGACATCTATAATACTGTCCCTGTTAATTAGTACAGGGTCCAGTAATGAACCCACCATGACATCAACAACACTGTCCCGTTAATCAGAACAAGGTCCGGTAATGCCCCACAAAGAAATCTGCAACACTGTCCCAGTTAATAAGTACAAGGTCCGTAATGCCCCACCAAGACATCAGTAACACTATCCCGGTTAATCAGCACAAGGACCAGTAATTCCCCATGACATTACAACACTATCCGCTAATTAGTACAGGGTCTAATAATGCATCAGTATAACATCTATAACTCTGTCGATTTAATTACTACAAGGTCCAGTAATGACCCACTATGACATCTGCAACACTATCCGGTTAATCAGTACAAGGTCGGTATTGCCCACAATGATATCTGCAACACTGTCCTGGTTAATCAGTAAAAGGTACAGTAATGCCCACAATATCATCAACAGCACTGTCATAGTTAATCAGTACAAGTTCCAATAATGCCTGCCATGAAATCTGCAACACTGTCTCAGTTAATTAGTACAAGGTCCAGCAATGCCCCACCATGACATCTGTAACACTGCCCAAATAATCAGTACAAGGTGCAGTAATGCCCCGCCATGACATCTACAACACTGTCCAGTTAATTACTACAAAGTCCAGTAATGCTCCACCATGACATCTGCAATACTGTGCCGGTTAAACAAGTACCAGGGTCCGTAATGCCCCACCAGAACATCTGCAACACTGCCCGTTAATCAGTACAAGGTCGGTAATGCCCCACCATGACAACTGCTACACTGTCCGGTTAATCAGGACAGGGTCTGGTAATACCCACCATGATATCTGCAACACTGTCGGTTAATTGGTACAAATTCTGGTAATATCCCACCATGACATCTGCAACACTGTGCTGTTAATTAGAAAAAGTCGGTATTGCCCCACCATGTTATCTACAACACTGTCTTGGTTAATCAGTACAAGTTCCAGTAATGTCCCGTCAAGACATCTGCAACACTGTCCCAGTTAATCACTACAAGGTCCAATAATGCCCCGCCATGACACCTGCAACACTGTCCCAGTTAATCAGTACAAGGTCCAGTATTGCCCCGCCATGACATCTGCAACACTGTCTCTGTTAATTAGTACAAGGTCCAGTAATATCCCACCATGACATTTGCAACACTGTCCATGTCAATCAGGACAAGGTCTGGTAATACCACACGATGCCATCTGCAACACTGTCCTGGTTAATTAGTATATGGTCCAGTAATGCATCACCATGACATCTGTAACTCTGTCCCGCTTAATTAGTACAAGGTCCGGTAATGTCCCACCATGACATTTGCAACACTGTCTTGGTTAATCAGTACAAGGTCCTGTAACATCCCATCATGAAATCTGCAGCACTTTTCTGGTTAATTAGAACAAGGTCCAGTATTACCCCGCCATGACATCTGCAACACTGTTCCGGTTAACCAATACAAGATCCAGTAATGTTCCACCAAGACATCGGCAACACAGTCCCAGTTAATCAGTACAAGGTCCAGTAATGCCCCGACAACACATCTGCAACACTGTCATGATTAATCAGGACAGGGTCTTGTAATGCCCCACCATGACATCAGCAACATTGTCCCAGTTAATTAGTACAAGTTCTGATAATGCCCCACCATGACATCTGCAACACTGTCTTCGTTAATCAGTACAAGATCCAGTAATGCCCCACCATGTCTTCTACAATACTGTCCCAGTTAATTAGAACATGGTCCATTAATGCCCCACTATGACATCTGCAACACTGTCCCAGTTAATCAATACAATGTCCAGTAATGCCCCATCATGACTTTGGCAATACTGTCCCAGTTAATTAGTTCAAGTTCTAGTAATGCCCCACCATGACATATTCAACACTGTCCCAGTTAATCAATACAAGGACCAGTAATGCTCCACCATGACATCTGCAACACTGTCCCAGTTAGTCAGTATAAGGTCCAGTAATGCCCCGCCATGACATCTGCAACTCTGTCCAGGTTAATTAGTACATGGTCCAGTACTGCCCAACCTTGTCATCTGCAACAATGTCTTGGTTAATCAGTACACAGTCCAGTAAAGCCCCACAATGACTTCTACAATACTGTCCCAGTTAATAAGTACAGGGTCCAGTAATGACCCAGTATGACATCTGCAACACTGCCCCAGTTAATCAATACAAGGTCCAGCAATGCCCCATCATGACTTCTGCAAAACTGTCCCAGTTAATTAGTTCAAGGTCAAGTAATGCCCCACCATGACATATGCAACACTATCCCTGTTAATAAGTAAAAGGTCCAGTAATGCCTCACCATGTCATCTGCAACACTGTCTCTGTTAATTAGAACAAGGTCCAGTAATGCCCCTCCATGACATCTGCAACTCTGTCCAGGTTAATTAGTACATGGTCCAGTACTGCCCAACCTTGTCATCTGCAACACTGTCTTGGTTAATCAGTACACAGTCCAGTAATGCCCCACAATGACTTCTACAATACGGTCCCAGTTAATAAGTACAGGGTCCAGTAATGACCCAATATGACATCTGAACACTGCTCCAGTTAATCAATACAAGATCCAGCAATTCCCCATCATGACTTCTGCAAAACTGTCCAGTTAATTAGTTCAAGGTCAAGTAATGCCCCACCATGACATATGCAACACTGTCCCAGTTAAGCAGTACAGTCCGATAATGCCTTCCATGACATCTACCATTTATCCCAGTTAATCAGTACGATTCCGTATGCCCTGCCATGACATCTGCATCACAGTCCCTGTTAATTAGTACTAGATCCAGTAATGCCCATTCATGACATCTGCAACACTCACCAAGTTAATCAGTATAAGGTCCAGTAATGCCCCACCATGACATCTGCAACACTGTCCCGATTAATTAGTACAAGGTCCAGAAATGCCCCTCCGTGACATCTGCAACACTTTCCCAGTTTATCAATACAACGTCCAGTAATGCCCCGTCATGAAATCTGCAACACTTTCCCGGTTAATTAGTTCAATGTCCAGTAATGCTCACCATGACATCACAGCACTTTTCCAGTTAATTAGTATGATCCAGTAGTACCCTACCATGACATCTACAACACTGTCCCGGTTAATCAAAACAAGGACCAGTAATGATCCACCACGACATCTGCAACACTGTCTGGGATAATCAGTACAAGACCTAGTAATGCACTGCAATGACATCTGTAACTCTGTCCCGGTTAATCAGTACAAGGTCCCGTAATGCACCGCCATGACATCTGCAACACTGTCCCAGTTAATCAGAACAAGGTCCGGTAATGCCCTGCCATGACATCTGCATCAGAGTCCCTGCTAATTAGTGCAAGATCCAGTAATGCCCCTTCATGACATCTGCAACACTCACCAAGTTAATCAGTATAAGGTCTAGTAATACCCTGCCATGATATCTGCAGCACTATCCTGGTTAACAGTACAAGGTCCGAAATCCCTCCATGATATCTGAAACACTGTCCTGGTTAGTTAGTACATGGTCTAGTAATGCCCCACTATAACATTTATAACACTGTCTTGTTTAATCAGTACAAGGTCCATTATTGCCCCACCATGATATCTGCAACACTATCTTGGTTAATCAGTACAAGGTCCAATAATGCCCTACCATGACATCTGCAACACTGCCTCGGTTAATTAGTACAAGGTCCAGCAATGCCCAACCATGACATCTGTAACACTGTCCCAAATAATCAGTACAAGGTCCAGTAATGCCCCACCAAGACATCTACAACACTGTCCCAGTTAATTACTACAAAGTCCAGTAATGCCCCACCATGGCAACTGCAATACTGTGCCAGTTAATCAGTACAAGGTCCCATAATGCCCCACCATGACATCTGCAACACTGTCCCGGTTAATCAGTACAAGGTTCGGTAATGCCCCACCATGACAACTGCAACACTGTCTCTGTTAATTAGTACAAGGTCCGGTAATGCCCCGCCTTGACATCTGTAACACTGTCCCGGTTAAACAGTACAAGGTGCAGTAATGCCATGCCATGACATCTGCAACACTGTCCCGGTTAATTAGTACAAGGTCCAGTAATGCTCCACCATGACATCTGTAACCCTGTCCCACTGAATTAGTACAAGGTCCGGTGATGCCCTGCCATTACATCTGCAACCCTGTCCCGGTTAATTAGTACAAGATCCAGTAATGCCTCACCATGACATCTGTAACTCTGTCCCGCTTAATTAGTACAAGGTCCGGTAATGCCCCACAATGACATTTGCAACACTGTCCCGGTTAATCAGTACATGGTCCAGTAATGTCCACCATGATATCTGCAACACTGTCCTGGTTAATCAGCACAAGGTCCAGCAATGCCCCACCATGACATCTGTATCACTGTCCGAAATAATCAGTACAAGGTCCAGTAATGCCCCACCATGACATCTACAGCACTGTCCAAGTTAAATACTACAAAGTCCAGTAATGCCCCACCAGGACATCTGCAATACTGTCCTGGTTAATCAGAACATGGTCCGGGAATGACCCACCATGAAATCTACTACACTGTCCTGGTTAATCAGTACAGAGTCCCGTAATGCCCCACCATGTCATCTGCAACACTGCCCCGGTTAATCAGTACAAGGTCTGGTAATGCCCCACCATGACAACTGCAATACTGTCCTGGTTAATCAGTACAGGGTCCAGTAATGCCCCGCCATGACTTCGGCTGCACTGTCTCTTTTAATTACTACAAGGTCCGGTAATGCCCGCCTTGACATCTGGAACACTGTACCGTTAAAAGTACAAAGTGCAGTAATGCCTGCTCACGTATCTACCAACACTGTCCCAATTAATCAATACAAGGTCAGTAATCCCCATCATGACTTGACAATACTGTCCCAGTTAATTAGTTCAAGTTCTAGTAATGCCCACCATGACATATAGCACTGTCCTAGTTAATCAATACAAGGTCCAGTAATGCTCCACCAAGCATCTGCCAACACTGTTTCTGTTAATCAGTACAAGGTCTAGTAATGCCCATGACGTCTGCAACACTGTCCCTGTTAATCAGTACAAGTTCCAGTAATGCCTTGCCATGACATCTGCAACACTGTCTCTGTTAATTTGTACAAGGTCCAGTAATGCTTCACCATAACATCTGCAACACTGTCCCAGTTAATCAGTACAAGGTCTAGTAATGCCCGCCATGACATCTGCAACACTGTGTCTGTTAATTAGTACAAGGTCCAGTAATGCCCCACCATGACATCTGCAACACTGTCCCGGTTAATCGGGACAAGCCTGATAATGCCCCACCATGATATCTGCAATTCTGTCCAGGATAATTAGTACATGATCCAGTATTGCCCCACCTTGTCATCTGCAACACTGTTTTGGTTAATCAGTACAAGGTCCAGCAATGCCCCACAATGACTTCTACAATACTGTCCAGGTTAATTAGTACAGGGTCCAGTAATGACCCACTGTGACATCTGCAACACTGTCCCAGTAAATCAGTACAAGGTCCAGTAATGCTCCATCATGACTTCTGCAATACTTACCCAGTTAATTAGTTCAAGGTTTAGTAATGCCTCACCATGACATGACAACACTGTCGGTTAATCAATACCAGGTCCAGTAATGCTCCACCATGACATCTGCAACACTGTCCCAGTTAATCAGTGCAAAGTCCAGTAATGCCCCAACATGACATCTGCAACACTGTTCCGGTTAATTAGTACAAGGTCCAGTAATGCCTCACCATGACATCTGTAACTCTGACACGCTTAATTAGTACAAGGTCCGGTAATGCCCCAGCATGACATTTGCAACACTGTCTTGGTTAATCAGTACAAGGTCCAGTAATACCCCACCATGACATCTACAGTACTGTCCCTGTTAATTAGTACAGGGTCCAGTAACGAACCCACCATGACAACTGCACCACTGTCCCCGGTTAATCAGTACAAGGTCCGGTTATGCCCCACAATGAAATCTGCAACACTGTCCCGGTTAATAAGTACAAGGTCCCGTAATGCCCCACCAAGACATCTGTATCACTGTCCCAGTTAATCAGTACAAGGACCAGTAATGCCCGCCAAGACATCTGTAACACTATCCGGTTGATCGTAGAAGGTTCAGTATGCCCCGCCATGACATCTGCAACACTGTTCCGCTTAATTACTACAGGGTCTTATAAATTCATCAGTATAACAACTATAACTCTGTCCTGGTTAATTACTACAAGGTCCTGTAATGCCCCACCATGACATCTGCAACACTGTCCCGGGTTAATCATTACAAGGCCCAGTATTGCCCCACCATGATATCTGCAACACTGTCCTGGTTAATCAGTACAAGGTCCAGTAATGCCCCACAATGACATCTACTGCACTGTCCCAGTTAATCAGTACAAGTTATAGCAATGTCCTGCCATGACATCTGCAACACTGCCTCGGTTAATTAGTACAAGGTCCAGCAATGCCCCACCATGACATCTACAACACTGTCCAAGTTAAATACTACAACGTCCAGTAATGCCCCACCAGGACATCTGAAATACTGTCCTGGTTAATCAGTACAAAGTCCAGTAATGCCCCACCATGACATCTGCAACACTGCCCCGGTTAATCAGTACAATGTCCGGTAATGCCCCACCATGACAACTGCAATACTGTCCCGGTTAATCAGTACAAGGTCCAGTAATGCCCTGCCATGACTTCTGCTGTACTGTCTCTTTTAATTAGTACAAGGTCCGGTAATGCCCCGCCTTGACATCTGGAACACTGTCCCGGTTAAACAGTACAAGATGCAGTAATGCCCTGCCATGACATCTGCAACACTGTCCCAGTTAATCAATACAAGGTCCAGTAATGCCCCATCATGACTTCAGCAGTACTGTCCCAGTTAATTAGTTCAAGTTCTAGTAATGCCCCACCATGACATATGCATCACTGTCCCAGTTAATCAATACAAGGTCCAGTAATGCTCCACCATGACATCTGCAACACTGTCTCTGTTAATTAGTACAAGGTCCAGTAATGCCCCACCATGACATCTGCAACACTGTCCTTAATTAGTACGATGATCCAGTATTGCCCCACCTTGTCATCTGCAACACTGTTTTGGTTAATCAGTACAAGATCCAGCAATGCCCCCAAAGACTTCTACAATACTGTCCTGGTTAATTAGTACAAGGTCGTAATGACCCACTATGACATCTGCAACACTATCCCAGTTAATCAGTACAAGGTCCAGTAATGCCCCATCATGACTTCTGCAATACTGACCCAGTTAATCAGTTCAAGGTTTAGTAATGCCCCACCATGACATATGCAACACTGTCCTGGTTAATCAATACCAGGTCCAGTAATGCTCCACCATGACATCTGCAACACTGTCCTAGTTAATCAGTAGAAGATCCAGTAATGCCCCATAATAACATCTACAGCACTGTCCCAGTGAATAAGTACAAGTTCCAGTAATGCCCTGCCAAGACATCTGCAACACTGTCCTGGTTAATTACTACAAGGTCCAGTAATGCCCCACCATGAAATCTGCAACACCAACTTTGCTAATCAGTACAAGGTCAAGTAATGCACCACCTTGACATCTGCAACACTGTCCCAGTTAATCATTACAAGCTCCGCTAATGCCCCAACCTGACATCTGCAACACCGTCCTGGTTAATCTATACAAGGTCCAGTAATGCCCCGCCATGACATCTTCTGCACTTTCTCTGTTAATTAGTACAAGGTCCGGTAATGCCCCACCTTGGCATCTGTAACCCTGTCCCGTTTAATTAGTATAAGATCTGGTAATGCCCTGCCATGACATCTGCAACACTGTTCCAGTTAATTAGTACAAGGTCCAGTAATGCCTCACCATGACATCTGTAACTCTGTCACGCTTAATTAGTACAAGGTCCAGTAATGCCCCAGCATGACATTTGCAACACTGTCTTGGTTAATCAGAACAAGGTCCAGTAATGCCCCACCATGACATCTACAATACTGTCCCTGTTAATTAGTACAGAGTCCAGTAACGAACCCACCATGACATCTGCACCACTGTACCGGGTTAATCAGTATAATGTCCGGTAATGCCCCACCATGAAATCTGCAACACTGTCCCGGTTAATAAGTACAAGGTCCCGTAATGCCCCACCTAGACATCTGTAACACTATCCCGGTTAATCAGTAGAAGGTTCAGTAATGCCCTGCCATGACATCTGCAACACTGTCCCGCTTAATTACTATAGGGTCTTATAAATTCATCAGTATAACACTACAACTCTGTCCCTGTTAATTACTACAAGGTCCAGTAATGCCGCACCATGATATCTGCAACACTGTCCCGGGTTAATCAGTACAAGGTCCGGTATTGCCCCACCATGATATCTGCAACACTGTCCTGGTTAATCAGTACAAGGTCCAGTAATGCCCCACAATGACATCTAGTGCACTGTCCCAGTTAATCAGTACATGTTATAGCAATGTCCTGCCATGACATCTGCAACACTGTCTCGGTTAATTAGTACAAGGTCCAGCAATGCCCCACCATGACATCTGTATCACTGTCCCAAATATTCAGTACAAGGTCCAGTAATGCCCCACCATGACATCTACAACACTGTCCAAGTTAATTACTACAAAGTCCAGTAATGCCCCACCAGGACATCTGCAATACTGTCCTGGTTAATCAGTGGAATCAGAATGACCCACCATGATCTGCTACACTCTCCTGGTTAATCAGTACAGGGTCCCGTAATGCCCCACCATGACAACTGCAATACTGTCCCAGTTAATCAGTACAAGGTCCAGTAATGCACCGCCATAACTTCTGCTGCACTGTCTCTTTTAATTAGTACAAGGTCCGGTAATGCCCCGTCTTGACATCTGGAACACTGTCCCGGTTAAACAGTACAAGGTGCAGTAATGCCCGCCATGACATCTGCAACACTGTCCCAGCAATCAATACAAGGTCCAGTAATGCCCCATCATGACTTCTCGCAATACTGTCCCAGTTAATTAGTTCAAGTTCAGTAATGCCCCACCATGACATATGCAGCACTGTCCCAGTTAATCAATACAAGGTCCAGTAATGCTCCACCATGACATCTGCAACACTGTCTCTGTAATTAGTACAAGGACCAGTAATGCCCACCATGACATCTGCAGCACTGTCCCGCTTTAATTAGTACATATCCAGTATTGCCCCACCTTGTCATCTGCAACACTGTTTTGGTTAATCAGTACAAGGTCCAGCAATGCCCCACAATGACTTCTACAATACTGTCCTGGTTAATTAGTGCAGGGTCCAGTAATGACCCACTATGACATCTGCAACACTGTTCCAGTTAATCAGTACAAGGTCCAGGAATGCCCCATCATGACTTCTGCAATACTGACCCAGTTAATTAGTTCAAGGTTTAGTAATGCCCCACCATGACATTTGCAACACTGTCCTGGTTAATCAGTAGAAGGTCCAGTAATGCCTCATAATGACACCTACAGCACTGTCCCAGTTAATCAGTACAAGTTCCAGTAATGCCCTGCCAAGACATCTGCAACACTGTCCTGATTAATAAGTACAAGGTCACAATAATGCCTCACCATGAAATCTGCAACACCAACTTTGTTAATCAGTACAAGGTCAAGTAATGCACCACCTTGACATCTGCAACACTGTCCCAGTTAATCAGTACAAGGTCCGCTAATGCACCAACATGACATCTGCAACACTGTCCCGGTTAATCTATACACGATCCAGTAATGCCCCGCCATGACATCTGCTGCACTTTCTCTGTAAATTAGTACAAGGTCCGGTAATGCCCCACCTTGGCATCTGTAACACTGTCCCGTTTAATCAGTACAAGGTGCAGTAATGCCCTGCCATGACATCTGCAACACTGTCCCGGTTAATCAATACAAGGTCCGTTAATGTTTCACCATGACATCTGCAATACTGTCCCAGTTAATCAGTACAAGGTCCAGTAATGCCCGCCATCACATCTGCAACACTGTCATGATTAATCAGGACAGGGTCTGGTAATGCCCCACCATGACATCTGCAACACTGTCCCTGTTAATTAGTACAAAGTTCTTGTAATGCCCCACCATGACATCTGCAACACTGTCTTGGTTAATCAGTAGAAGGTCCAGTAATACCCCCATGTCTTCTACAATACTGTCCCGGTTAATTAGTACAGGGTCCAGTAATGCCACCTATGACATCTGCAGCACTGTCCCAGTTAATCAATACAAGGTCCAGTAATGCCCCATCATGTCTTCTGCAATACTGTCCCAGTTAATTAGTTCAAGTTCTAGTAATGCCCCAATGACATATGCAACACTGTCCCAGTTAATCAATACAAGGACCAGTAATGCTCCTCCTGGACATCTGCAACACTGTCCCAGTTAATCAGTACAAGGTCCAGTAATGCCCGCCATGACGTCACTAACACTGTCCTGTTAATCAGTACCAGGTCCAGCAATGCTCGTAATGACATCTCGCAACACTGTCTCTGTTAATTAGTACAAGGTCCAGTGATGCCCCACCATGACATCTACAACACTGTCCTGGTTAATCAGGACAAGTTTGGTAATGCCCACCATGACATCTGCAACTCCGTCCAGGTTAATTAGTACATGGTCCAGTGTACTTCACCTTGTCATCTGCAATGCTGTCTTGGTTAATCAGTACGAGAACATAGAAACATAGAATTTGACGGCAGATAAGGACCACTTGGCCCACCCAGTCTGCCAATTTCCCTACCTGATGGATAAGCTGCAGATCCTAGTTAACCAGCAGCCTACTTCTTCCTACCCCACCCCTAGAATTGCTTTATGACTGTCCCATGCATGCTTGAATTCCACCACTGTTTGACTCCACAACCTCCTCCTCTGGAGAGCCGTTCCATACATCCAATACCCTCTCTGTGAAAAAATACTTCCTACATTACCTCTGAGCTGCCCCCCCATCTTCAAGTTGTGCCCCTTGTTCTTGCACACCTCTTCTTTTGGAAGATGCTACCCTCTTGGACTTTGTTGATTCCCTTGAGGTACTTGGAAGTTTCTATCATGTCCCCCCCTCTCCCTCCTTTCCTTGAGGCTGTAGATATTCAGCTCCTTTAGTCTCTCTTCATATGTCTTCTGGTGCAGACCCGACACCATTTTAGTTGCCCTCCTCTGGACAGCTTCCATCTTGTCTATGTCCTTGTGAGATTGGGTCTCCAGAACTGCACACAGTACTCAGATGGGGTCTCACCAGCTGTCTGTACAGAGGGATAACAACTTCCTGTTTTCTACTGGTGATGCCTCTCCTATGCATCCCAGTATCCCCCATCCCTACTTACTGCCTCTCACATTGCTTGCCCACCTTTAAGTCATCTGATATGACTATCCCCAGGTCCTTTCCATTTTTGCTGTTGTTAGTATCTCCCCCCCATTGTGTACTCTTCCCTGGGTTTTGTTTCCCAGGTGAATTACCTTGCTTCTTAGCATTGAATCTAAGCTGCCATACATTTGACCATTCCTCTAACCTTGCCAAGTCCCTTCTCATCCTTTCCACCCACCTTGTACACCAACTGTGTTGCAGATCTTGTGTCATCTGCAAAGAGACATACTTTTTCTTCAGTCCCTCTGCAATGTCAACTTATAAAGACATTGAAGAGGACCGACCTAATACTGAACCCTGCGTTACCCCACTAGTAACCCACCTTTCTTCAGAGTGAACTCCATTTACTATTACCCTCTGTGTACTATTCTCCAGCCAATTCTTTACCCAGGCTATCATCTTGGGACCCACTCCCAGGCTGGCTAACTTGTATATTAATCTTTTGTGTGGAACTGAGTCAAATGCCTTGCTAAAGTCTAGGTAGGCCATGTCCACAGCCCCTCCCTGATCTACTACTTTGGTCACCCAGTCAAAGAAATCTATTAGATTCATCTGGCATGACCTTCCCATAATGAATAAAATTCTTTTTATGAAGTTTCCTCAGATTTTGTAATGAATTTTGAAGTAATTGTGTGTGAGGTGGAGAGAGCTCCCAGTATTAGGCTGTAGCCATCGTTGGCGTCCATGCTTCAAACTTTTATCTGCTGTTTTATCTTATGTAAGCCTACAATGGAGGTCTTGTCAGTTGCAGGGTAGGGTGATTTCTTTTTGCAGCTATCTACTGTCTCTCCGGCATGATGGTTGCCTGGGGAGGGATCATATGCTGAGATACCTGTATGCATGTGTAGTCTGCTGGAGTTAAATAGGGTTGACCCTTATTTCACTGAGGTCGAAAGCCGCACGGTCAAAAAAATGCACTATTTTGAGACACCAAAAGCATGCAGTCCAAAACCATAGTAAATTATATAAACAAACTCCAAACTGTGCATGCTGTTTTGGCTGTGTGTTTTTTGCATGCATCCATTTATGATCTTGATGGGATACCATTAAATAGCCAGGACCAATGTGAGTTATTAGTGGTGCATATGGACTTCCAAAACCCCTGTTTAAATAAGGATCAAAACAAATACCTTTTCATAGGGTTTAATGCTGATTAAAACATGTTTCTGCTCTTCTAGATTAAGGTCAAACTGCAGCTCAAAAAGTATTAAATGTAGACCTCAATAAACTTGACCAAGAACTCCCACATCAACTCTCCCCTCACTGCTGACTAGCACTGTCCTTAACCCTCGGTAAAGACTTTTTGACATACAGTATTTTGTTGTAAAACACCGGTGACGTACAGTATTTTGTTGTAAAACACCAGTGACATACAGTATTTTGTTGCAAAACACCGGTGACATACAGTATTTTGTTGTAAGACACTGGTGACATACAGTATTTTGTTGTAAAACACCGGTGACATGCAGTATTTTGTTGTAAAACACCAGTGACATTCAGTATTTTGTTGTAAAACACCAGTGACATTCAATATTTTGTTGTAAAACACTAGGGAGCAGTTTGTTTTTGAACTAACATTTTGCTCATTATTTATCAGGTTATTTTATTTTGTGCTGAGAAATTGGCTATGACTTAAAAACTATGAACTGAGGTCATCTGTGTTATATTTTATTACCAAATTCTATATCTTTCTTCACATCCACAGCCTCCCAGATCTGTCTGCAGTGAAAGTTGTCTCCCAGGCTTTAGAAGGGTTGTTAAAATAGGGAAACCTGTCTGCTGCTATGACTGTATCCCATGTGCTGAAGGGGAAATCGCTAACCACAGTGGTAAGTGAACTAACAATAATAATAAAGGACAGAGGACTCATTGCAGAAGGTGTAAAAATATCAAAGACAATTAGATTATTATTATTTTGAATGGTAACTTATGAATTATCATAATTATTTACTGTTATATAATTCTGAATGATACAACAGACATTGTTGAGTCCTCCAAAACATTAATGCTTTCATGTTAGCTTTAAATCACCTGCAGAAGTAATCTAGACCACCACCTGTGGAGTCTTGTGACAGAAAGCAATGTCACCAATGGGCAGGCAATAATTACAACATACAACTGGCCTCTCAGTGCCATCACACTGTGTCCCACAATTCCATGAAATAGCTGCTGCCTTGATTTCATTCATGAATGATTTTTTCATGCTGATCTCCTTCATGCTAATCTTCATCCTGGTGAACAAAAACTGAAATGAAGTAAAACCTGGTGCAAGGCACCATTGTATCTTATTTTGAAAGGTCTTTTCATGGATTTCCAGAATAACTGTGGCCTGACAATGTTTCCTTCACCTTTAATATAGAATGCTCTGCTGGTAATGTGGCACTGCCTTTGCAGGGTATATACAAGTCTTACTGGAGATCATCGGAGCATCCAAGAGATTAGGTACTTAAGCTCATGGGATGGACTTGGCAAGGGAAGGTCATAGCAGATGAACATGATAAATTTCTTTTACTGGGTGACCTGGCACAAAGATCATGGGAGGGCAGTAGACATGGAGAATCTGGGCTTCAGCAAGGCCTTTGACACTATGGCACACAGGAAATTGATAAAGAAATCAATCAGACTTGGGGGGGGTCCAAAATTGTGAGTGGGGTAAGAAACTGGTTAATAGCTAGGGGACAGAGAATAGTGGTTAAGGCACTCTCTTTAATGAATGGAGAGTGATCAGTGGGGTGCCACAGGGGTCAGTTCTTGGACTGGTCCTCTTCAATGTCTTCCCAAGTGACATTGCAGAAGAATTGGAAGGAAAGGTAGGTCTTTTTGAAGATGACACCAAAATCTGAAATAGGGTGGGCATTCAGAATGGGGTGGAGATAATGTGTGAGCACCTTGGCAAACTTAAGAAGAGATCAAGTGCATGTCAGGGGAAGATTAAAAGGGATGTGAGGAAGCACTGCTTCACTGAAAAAGTGGTGGATGTATGGAATAGACTGCCAGTGGAAGTGGTGGCATAAAAAAAAAGTAGGGAGCTTCATGCATGCTTTGGAAAGACATACGGGAACATTAGTAAGTAGGCAGGTAGGAAGGAGGCTTGCCAGTGATAAACTGGGCAGTGACCATATGGGTAGCCTGGGTTGTCAAGTGGTCCTTCTAACAAATTCTGTGTTTCCTTTACTTTTTGTATTGTGTATTAAGTTTCATGAATTAAATAGCACCATCCATTGGCATTCATATAAAAGCAAGAAAGGAAAAATAGGCTTGGAACTCCTGTCTTGAGTTCTTTTGAATTTGAGGAAATTAGCTTCTAACTTACAAACAAAAACATGGTTATCTTCTCAACCACCAATGAGTGATAAATGCCGTGAAGGCATAAGGCAATATTATCCTTATGTTATTGCTGAATTCCCCTCATAAGTATTTTAAATTAAGTATTTTAGATGATTATAAAATGTTTGTTATATGACAATGTTTGTATAATTTATTATAATTTTATTCTATACTGATTTTTTCCAAAGTAACAGTGGTGTGACTGTATGTAGTGGCAACATTGTAAATGAGTCTTGACTCAATGAGTTACCCTTGATAAAACTTACACTTGAAATTTGAAAAAGGCAACTTGGTAAATTCTGTGTTTCAACGTCTCTTAAAGACAACCTATGCTTGATGAATGTTTGACACTATAAACTCCTTGGAGGGTTTTATAATGAAGTCCGTACTTGACTAATGTTTGGTACTGTAATGTCCTTGGATGGAATTTTATAATGAAGACCTTTACTTGGTGAATGTTTGATAATATAAACTCCTTGGATGGAGTTTTATAATGAAGACCTATACTTGAATGTTTGACACTATAAACTCCTTGGATGGAGTTTTATATTGAAGACCTATACTTGATGAAGGTTTGACACTATAAACTCTTTGGATGGAGTTTTATATGGAAGACCTATACTTGATGAAAGTTTGACACTATAAACGCCTTGGATGGAGCTTTATGATGAAGACCTATGCTTGATGAATGTCTGAAACTATAAACTCCTTGGATGGAGTTTTATAATGAAGACCTATGCTTGATGAATGTTTGATACCATAAATTCCTTGGATGGAGTTTTATAATGAAGTCCTATACTTGATGAATGTTTGATACTATAAACTCCTCGGATGGAGTTTTATAATGAAGGCCTATACTTGATGATTGCTTGATACTATAAACTCCTTGGATGGAGTTTTGTATTGAAGTCCTATTCTTGATGAATGTTTGATACTATAAACTCCTTGGATGGAGTTTTATAATGAAGTCCTATACTTGCTGAATGTTTGATACTATAAACTCCTTGGATGGAGTTTTGTAATGAAGTCCTATACTCAATGAATGTTTGATACTATAAAGTCCTTGGCAGGAGTTTTATAATGAAGACCTATACTCGATGAATGTTTGATACTAAGAAGTCCTTGGCAGGAGTTTTATAATAAAGACCTATGCTCGATGAATGTTTGATACTATAAAGTCCTTGGCAGGAGTTTTATAATGAAGACCTATACTTGCTGAATGTTTGACACTATAAACTCCTTGGATGGAGTTTTATAGTGAAGACCTATACTTGATGAATGTTTGATACTGTAAACTCCTTGGATGGAGTTTTATAGTGAAGACCTATACTTGATGAATGTTTAATACTGTAAACTCGTTGGATGGAGTTTTATAATGAAGACCTATGCCTGATGAATGTATGATACTATAAACTACTTGGATGGAATTTTATAATGAAGACCTATACTCGATGAATGTTTGATACTATGAATTCCTTGGTAGGAGTTTTATAATAAAGACCTATAATTGATGAATGTTTGATACTATAAAGTCCTTCAATGAAGTTTTATAATGAAGACCTATGCTTGATGAATCTTTGACACTATAAAGTCCTTGGATGGAGTTTTATAATGAAGACCTATACTCAATGAATGTTTGATACTATAAAGTCCTTGGCGGGAGTTTTATAATGAAGACCTATACTCAATGAATGTTTGATACTATGAAGTCCTTGGTGGGAGTTTTATAATGAAGACCTATACTTGATGAATGTTTGATACTGTAAAGTCCTTGGATGGAGTTTTATAATGAAGACCTATACTTGATGAATGTTTGATACTGTAAAGTCCTTGGATGGAGTTTTATAATGAAGACCTATACTCGATGAATGTTTGATACTGTAAACTCGTTGGATGGAGTTTTATAATGAAGACCTATGCCTGATGAATGTATGATACTATAAACTACTTGGATGGAATTTTATAATGAAGACCTATACTCGATGAATGTTTGATACTATGAATTCCTTGGTAGGAGTTTTATAATAAAGACCTATAATTGATGAATGTTTGATACTATAAAGTCCTTCGATGAAGTTTTATAATGAAGACCTATGCTTGATGAATCTTTGACACTATAAAGTCCTTGGATGGAGTTTTATAATGAAGACCTATACTCGATGAATGTTTGATACTATAAAGTCCTTGGCGGAGTTTTATAATGAAGACCTATACTCAATGAATGTTTGATACTATGAAGTCCTTGGTGGGAGTTTTATAATGAAGACCTATACTTGATGAATGTTTGATACTGTAAAGTCCTTGGATGGAGTTTTATAATGAAGACCTATACTTGATGAATGTTTGATACTGTAAAGTCCTTGGATGGAGTTTTATAATGAAGACCTATACTCGATGAATGTTTGATACTGTAAACTCCTTGGATGGAATTTTATAATGAAGACCAATGCTTGATGAATGTTTGATACTGTAAACTCCTTGGATGGAGTTTTATAATGAAGACCTATACTTGATGAATGTTTGATACTGTAAACTCCTTGGATGGAGTTTTATAATGAAGTCCTATACTTGATGAATGTTTGAGACTGTAAGCTCGTTGCTGCTGTAATCAGATATAAGCTAATGAATAAGTGTCATTTGTGACTACCCCAAAGTGTGGGGCTTACCTGTTTGCCTCTCTGGAGCCAATACTTTGCTAATGCCTCATCTTCTGCTCCTCCATCCTCTAAGGAATGCCTGCACTGGTGGGGACCTAAGGTGCTGTTGCAGTTAGAAGAGGCTGCTGTTTGCAGGTGCAATGCATACATTACTGCTGCCACTGACCATGGCAACAGGTAAATTTCTTTCTATGATCCCCATCCCTAGTCATTCCAGTCATAGAAACATAGAATTTGATGGCAGATAAGGACCGCTTGGTCTTTTTAGTCTGCCCAATTCCCTGCCTAAGTGATAAGCTGCAGATCCTAGTTAACCTACAGCCTACTTCCTCCTACCATCCAATAGAATTGTCTTATGTCTGTACCATGCATTCTTGAATTTCCCCAATGTTTTTGACTACACAACCATGACCTCCTCAGTAAGGCTGTTCCATGTATCCACAAACCTCTCCATGAAAAAATACTTCCTCACATTACCTCTGAGCCATTCCACCTCTATCTTCAAATTGTGCCCCCTTGTTCTTGCACATCTCTTTTTCTGAAAGATTCTACCCTCTTGGACTTTGTTGAGTCCCTTGAGGTATTTGAAAGTTTCTATCATGTCCCCTCTCTCCCTCCTTTCTTTGGGGTATACAGATTAAGCTTCTTTAGTCTCTCTTTGTATGTCTTCTGGTGCAGATCCTGCACCATTTTGGTTGTCCTCCTCTGGACAGCCTCCACCCTGTCTTTGTCTTTGTGGAGATGGGGTCTCCAGAACTGCATGCAGTACTCCAGATGGGGTCTTACCAACTGTCTGTAAAGAGGGATAACAACTTCTTGTTTTCTACTGGTGATGCCTCTCCCTATGCATCCCAGTATTCCCCATCCCTCCTTACTGCCTTATCACATTGCTTGCCCACCTTTAGGTCATCTGATATAACTACCCCAGTTCCCTTTCCATTTTTGTTGTTGTTAGTATCTCATCACCCATTGTGTACTCTTCCCCTGGGTTTTTGTTTCCCAAGTGCATTATTTTGCATTCCTTTGCATTGAATCTAAGCTGCCATACATTTGGCCCTTTCTCCAACCTTGCCAAGTCTTTTCTCATCCTTTCCACTCCACCCCGTGAATCAACCCTGTTGCACATCTTTGTGTCATCTGCAAAAAGACATACTTTTCCTTCCAGACCCTCTGCAATGTCACTTATAAAGACATTAAAGAGGACTGGTCCTAGTACTGAACCCTGCAGTACCCACTAGTAATTCTCCTTTCTTCACGGTTGACTCAGTTTACTTTTACCCTCATGCAAAGGGTTTGGAGGAATGCTGTGGGGGGTGATATCAATGTAGTTAATGCTGAATGCACCCAGCATCACTGCTGCTCTCTTCTGCACATTAGTTGGGCTGCCTGTTATAAGCTAGCGTGCATGATCAGTGCTTCTGACAGAGTGAGAAATTCTTTATTTTGCCTCACAGCCTGATCAGAAAATGAAGCATGCCAGTGCTGACAGCTTCAGGGTGTGCAATAAATGAAATAAGAGCAGGATCCCAAAATAAACGTACACAGTGGAGGCAGTGCTCTGATGATATGGTTAGTGCCATCTTGTTGAACTCTATGTCATCAGATGTCAGGGATCTAAATCTGCACCAGAAAATAATTCTGTGAGAATCACATTGCAGGCTGATTGGCATCCTTTCAGACAGCCAATAAGGCATTGAATGTATGCTTTATGAACAGTATTCACTGATTGACAGCTCCAAAAACCAATCAGATGCTGCCCAGGGCCAGTGAAGCTCTGACATCAGTTCCAGAACAAGTCAGTCAGCAGTTTGTTCTCTCATGAGAGAAGAGTGAGAGCTGTTGTCCAGAGGCCAAGGATATTTACCTGGTTCTTTCACTACCACAACACAGGAGGTGTCAAAAGAAAAGGTTTCTACAACCTCAGAGAAACAGACAGAGAAGCATACAGAGATAAGTGCTGCTGCACTGCCAAGTGTCAGAATGACGTAGAGAGAAAAGAGAGACTGATTCCTACCCACAGAAAGGTGTACACGTTGCAGGTGTGGGTTTGATGGTGTGTGCCTGTAACTAGTCGAGAGGATTTGTTAAATGATGTACTAATTATTTTTAGGGTTGTATTAGTGGCTGCAACATACAGTACACCACTATCCCATAGTCAGTTATGGACAGAATTGAACTTTTTACAGTGAGCCACAGTACATCGGAGGGCATACTATGACAGTCTCTGTGTAAGACGCCAATTAAAAATGGTGCATGTTTCTTTGTTCTTTAGAGGAAGAGGGAGTGTGTGTGTGTGTGTGTGTATGTGTGCTTGTGTGTGTGTGTGTGTGTGTGTGTGCATGTTTGTGTGTGTATTTGTGTTTGTGGGTGTCATTGTGCATGTGTGTGTGCGTATATGTGGGTGTCATTGAGCATATGTGTATGTGGGGGTGTGGGGATGTGTGTGCATGCATGCATGCATGTGCATGTGGGGGTGTGCTTATCTGTTGGTGTCATTGTGTGTGTGTGGGTGTGTGTGTGTGTGTGTGTGTGTGCATGCATGTGTGTGCATGTGTGTGAGTGCGTGTGTGTGCACAGTGGAGTCAATATTAGAGACATTAATGAAAATGCAAGCAGTAAGACTCAGAATCCTACTACTCATTAGCAGTGACATGAAAATGATGGAAGCCATTCTGTGCTGAAAAAAGTTAACTTTATTCCACGCAATCTCTCGCTAGATGCTGCTGATTCATTTTCTATATGTATGCCTAAGTGTGTGTGTGGGAGGGGGGTGAGTTTATTTATTTATTTAATGGTATCGGAATTGCAAACCTTTAAGTCAAGGACTCATTTACAAAGGCTCCTCGTCAAGGTACAAAGACAGATAAACAAACAATCACAGGATCAAAGTCGTCTCAGTGATGACAAAAAAGGAGATATAACTTTTTCTATACAAGTTTAAGGTATGATCCTATACAATGTGGCAGCAATGTTTGTATTGTGGATGTCAATAAAACAATAAAGTCTTGAGAATTCATACTACAGAATAGTGGTAGCAGAAAAAACACAAACACATACTGAACTGAAAAAAACATTAACTACAGAGGAACAAGTTATATTCACTGTAAAATAATTATATCTATATTCGCTCAAGTGATAATTGTGCTGA
Organism: Neoceratodus forsteri; assembly: GCA_016271365.2. Classification (NCBI taxonomy): domain Eukaryota; kingdom Metazoa; phylum Chordata; order Ceratodontiformes; family Ceratodontidae; genus Neoceratodus; species Neoceratodus forsteri. The sequence continues at coordinate 3,847,850 of CM057449.1, read as the reverse complement.
AATGAAACACTGCTAATTGATCAAAACTGCATATTTCCATTGGATGAAAACTAGGAGTTAATACAGAGCATGAATTTGAATTGCATAATTGTAGCTGATTAGTGCCATGCACTACAGTAAATATAACTTGCAGGAGAATTAAAGGTTCTATAGTAATTCCACACAAACACTCACTAGATGCTGTGGTTTCTTTTTCTATGTTTATGAGTAGAGTGTCTGTGTGGGGGATGTCAGAATTAAGGAGACTGATAAAAATGCAGGCATTAATACTCATAAAACATAATACAGAATGTCTGAGACAAAAAGAGAACATTTATACAGCAGTCAAAAATATTCAATCATTTCCACATAGCCTCTCAGTAGACTCTGCTGCTAAAGTACGGGTGGCAAGATTTTGCTGAAGCACTACTAAGAGAATGAAGCAAGAGACCATGTTATGGGCTCAAGCTGATTCTGAGTGCCGGCCACACACAGCACAACTAAACACTCAGCAAGGGTCCTAGACTTCAAAAAGGCAGTCTTTGCAAAAATGGGAGAATGCCTCAAGAAAACACTGGCAAAAGGAGATGGAGGGGGAAGAGGAACAGTGTGAGAACCTCCAGAGAGCCATAACAGAGGCAGCAAACCTCTGTGTGAAGAACATTAACAAAGCAAAAAGAAAGAGTAAGCCATTATGGTTTTCAAAAGAAGCGGCAAGGAAGGTTAGAGAGAAAAGACTAGCATTCAGAAAGTGAAGTGCAAAGAAACAGAGAGGGAAGGGGACAGGGAACTGTATCAGACAAAGCAGAAGGAGTCAGGGAAAGCAGTCAGAAGCACAAAGGTGAAAAAAAAGGAGAGGAGAGCCCTGTCTAAAGGAGGGAGACAAACCTTTTTCAGGTACATTGGGAAAGAAAAAGGCCAAGGGAGGGGTAGTGAGGCTTAAAAGTGTGTGTTGGTGGGGCAGAGGGAACCTAGAAAAAACAAAGTCCTCAACTAACACTTTGCTCACTATTCACAAAAGAAGAGGAGGGAGAAGGGACACAATTAGGCAGTAGAAACAAACAGAGAAAAGGGGTGGACACCAGCCCATTCACAGAAGTGAGAGAGTCCTAAAGGAACTCTTGACACTGAAAGTGGACAAGGCAATGGGGCCGGATGGGATACATCCCAGAATACTAAAAGAACTAGTGACACCTCTGACAGCCCTATTCAACAAATTGCTGGAGGAGGGAGTGGTGCCAGAGGACTGGAGCAGGGCAAACATGATACCACTTCATAAAAGTGGGAGCAAGATAGAAGCAGGAAACTACAGACTTTTCACTTTTACCTCAGTAGTAGGGAAAATGGTGGAATAGGTGTTAAAGGACAGGACTGTGGAACATCTAGAGGCCAGCGGGGCACTGGATTCGAGGCAGCATGGATTCACAGCAGGAAGGTCTCATCAAACAAATGTAATAGATTTCTTTGGGCAACAAGGATAATATATCAGGGAGGGGCAGTGAACATGGCCACACAGTCCTGCACAAGATGTTAGTAAACAAGTTAAGCAATCTGGGAGTGGGCCCCAAGGTGGTAAACCGGGTCAGAAACTGGCTTAGCAACATGACACAGAGGGTGGTGGTAAACTGAGTTCACCCCAAAGAGAGGGGGATTAACCAGCGGGGTGCCACTGGGTTCAGTACTGGAGCTGGACCTCTTTAATGTCTTTATAAGTGACATTGCAGAGGGACTAGAAGGAAAGGTACTGTATGCATGTTTTGCAGACTACACTAAGATCTGCAATAAGGTTGACACACTGGGTGGTGGGGGTGAAGAAAATAAGAAGGGACTTAAGCAAGTTGGAGGAGTGATCAAGAGTGTGGCAGTTCAGTTTTAATGCAAAGAAGTGCAAAATCATGCACTTGGAGAACAAAAACTCGTGGGAAGAATACACAAAGGGCGTCGGTCATAATGACAACAAAACTGGAAAGGGACCTGGGGGTAGTCATAATAGATGACCTAAAGGTAGCCAAGCAATGTGAGAAGGTAGTGAGGAAAGCCAGTGGGATGCTGGGGTGCACAGTGAGAGGCAGCACCCGTAGCAACAGGAACTGGTGATGCCACTGTACAGACAGTTGGTGAGACCTCATCTGCAGTACTGTGTGCCATTCTGGAGATGTCATTTCCAGACATAGACAAGGCAGAGTCAGTTTGGAAGAGGGCAATGAAAATGGTGCAGGGTCTGCACCAGACACCACATGAAGAGAGAGAGACTGAGAAAACTCAGTATACATACCCTGGAGGAAAGGAGGGAGAGGGGGGACATCATAGAGACATTCAAGTACCTCCCCCCTTCCCCTTTCCTCTGAGTGGTCCAACCTTGGGTCCGTGGTGCAATTAAAATCTCCTCCAATTACTAGCCCCTGAAATTGTTCCTTAACAAGCAGACCCATCATGGTTCGATAGAAAGCAGGATCAGACAGTGGGTGCATATACACTTCCAAATGTGACAGGTGACCCATGCAACGTTCCCTCCACGAACACATACCTCCCTTCTTTGCTGTCTGCAAAACTCTCAATAACTTGAAGGGAGGGTGCTTATGTACAACCACCACCACTCTCCTCTTATGCGAGAGAGAAGGAGGCAGCATAGCACGTCCCCACCCAGTTCGCACTAACTTTTGGTGATCTGAGGGAGTCAGATGTGTTTACTGAAGTAAGGCGGCTTGGGCATAAACCCTTCTGACAGACATTAGAACACCTGTATGTTTAATTGGAGAGGAGAATCCCCTTACATTCCACAAGACAATATTCATCTTCTTCTTGTTAGCCATATTGGTACAGATGTTTCAGGCTCTTACCCCCCCCCCCGTACTGAAGCACTGAACTGCATCAGCCAAAGTGGGTACCATTCTGCGCCCTGCATTATACTCTATTGTGGACCTAACATTTAAATGTAAGCAATAACTCAGAACATGTAACACTTTAACAATAATAACCCCCAAAGAACTATGTACTTTGATTCACCTCTCCCCCTTCCCACAACATACATCATTCCCAGAACAGGTGTGCTCTCTCCCATAAGAATCGATTTGAAGGTTTGATCCAGTAGTGATCAATCTCTGCTCCTCCCCCCGGTCTAGCATGTCCCATCTCATTTTTCCCAACGATCTCTCTCCTCTTCCCATCTGGCTGTTATTGAATCTTGTTAAATCAAACATACCATTGATATAGGCAGAGTCTTCATCTCCCAACCCCTACTGCCAGGGTACCATTCCCATACCCCTTCGAGCCACCGGCCCCCTCTCCCGTCGTGATTATCCATCTTTTCCCCTTGCTCAGTCCCTGACATTGAAAATTTGAGCATTTAAAGCAGATACATCTCCCCCCCCAATTTCCCAAAGTCCAGAATTAGATTAGCTGCATAGCTGATGTCCCACGAGGCGGGCCGCACAAGTCAGTTTCAACACGCAGGCCCTCCTCATGAGCTGTGTCGCAGCTTCGTGATCTGGATTTTCACATCCAAGCAACCTTCACTGCTGCTATTTGTGAACTAGAGGATGTGTCCAGCAACTTGCGATCCTCTACCACCCATGACTCGCATTGGGCAGACCCTGAGTTGGCATCCTCAAATTCAGCTCTCCATCCACGCTTCCAGGGTCCCCCCATCCAGACAGCCCTAAGTCCAGTGCTTCTCCAATTTTTTTATTTAGTTTTTGTTGACTGGGTAAGTGCACTAGACAAATCCTGCCTATTTTCAGGCACAACCCGGGGGAGGGGGATACAGATGAATGCCAACTGACCTTGAACCTGATTAAGCTGTTGGTGGTATTTTTAGTGAATGAGGGAAATTTGGCAAGGACACCGGGGAAATTACCCTACTCTTTTCGATAAGTGCCATGGGATCTTTAATATCCACCTGAACTACCACCAATCCAGGCAGATGGGACCTTGGGACCTCAGTTTAACATCTTATCAAAAGACGGCACCTCAGAGTGCAGCACCTCTTTCATGCTGCACAACAGTGTCAACACTGGGATTCTGTTGTTGTTGGCTTATTCTCCACTGTAGCTGCTTCAATCAGGATATTTACCACGCATGTGCAGTGCAGCCCTGGTCTCCTGCTGCATAGTACTTTATTTCTTTTGTCTCCATTGCCAATATAGGACTCCACTCGTCCTCTCAAGCCCACAGACATCTCAATCCCTACCGGAGCTCCCTCCAGGAGTGACAACTACACACAGGCGCTGCCTAAGAGGTAATAAACCACCTCCAACAGCACCCTTGTGAGGGGGGTTAACCCGTCGACACACTGCATGCGTCGACTGCCCCACCCTGGATCGGCATTTCCTTTTTAGGCACTGCCTAATGACATCACTTCCTCTCCTTCCTTTAAGTCCCCACTTTCCCATTTGCAGGCTATACTTGCTAGCCTCTAGAGGGACCCTCTGACCTTCCACCTCAGACTCCCCACCAGAATCCCCTCCTGCTTCCTGTAGCCTGTCTACCTATTTGGCTACTCCTCTCCTTACTCCTGCCCCTGTCTCTGCCCATGCCTCACCCTTGCACTGCCACCCAGCTAGCCCTACTCACAAACCCCTGCCCTATCGCCTGAACTACACCCAACCTGTTACTAACCCCATTGACCACTAGGAGTCACTATTTCAACCCTGTTTTCTGGCCCAAACTCAGCCCACTTTTAAATCAACTAGAACCTGATCCCTGCTCTCAGCTAGGTCCCATCCCAACTGCCCTGACAAGGCCTTGGGCCTTGAACCTTGCACCCTGTCCATCAGAGTCCATGATAGTACTACTACTCCAAAGTGGTATCTACACTTTCTGAGGGGTAGCCAGGATATCTGAAACTCACCACCCTGCTACTACCAAGGCACTATGCCAGGGCACCTCTTCCCCAAATCTGGTATACTGCCCCCACTAACAACCCTTGTACTTCTGTTCTCCCCCATTTTACTGTCCCTTCCCATCTTAATTCCCCCTCTAAGCTGCTTCCCAGCACCCCCCAACCCACCGGTTACCCTGACCCATCCTATAAATACCCCGTTTAAATCCTCTTCATCCCTCCCAGCTATCTCCTGGTCCCATTTCCCCTCACCACTCTCCTCCTCGGTCTTATCCTTCGACTGCCTTCTGGCCTCTCTCACCCACTCCAGTACTCTCTCCCCCCACTCAGCACGCCCAACTAATGCCCCCAGCCAGTGCATGGTAAAATCCTGGTTTCTCTGGGCTCTATGCTGCCACCTAACCATTGCCCTACTCCTTCTGGCTGCAGGGGATATACACCCTAACCCCGGCCAAACCCTAACCTCAGGCCCAGACCACCCTATACCTAACCCCCTCAGCCAAAGCGACCACTGACACTCGACCAGGCTACCTCCCCCGAGGCTTACGCCTTCACCATCTAAATATTCGTAGTCTAGCCCCTAAGTTCGATCTGCTTCAGGTCCTAGCCGCCCACCATGCTCCCGACATAATCATCCTATCTGAGACCTGGCTAAATGCCAGCCTACCAGATAATACCATTGCTATTCCTGGTTTCACTATCACAAGGCAAGACTGGCCCACCAGAGGTGGAGAAGATGGCAATCTACATCAGATCAGTCCTACACTTCACTGTCTCTCTCACAAAAGCTGAACCCAAAGCTTACGAGCTTCTTATGGTAAAGCTGTCCCCTCCCTCCTCACTACCTATCTTTGTGGCTGGTATTTATTGCTGCCCAGGCACACCAACCACAATAATCACCGACCCACTGTGCCAACTCTCATCCCTTGCCTAGTTGGGCAAACTATATGCCATGGGTGACTTTAACCACAAATGGCTAGCACCCACTTTTAACAAAACACAAACAGAGATAACCGCTCAACCTTACCCAAACCATTACAGAACCCACCCGCTCAAACCATAAGTCTGGTAATCACTCATTGCTAGACTGGGCACTTACATCCCACCCACACTCGGTCATCAGTTCAGGCCTCTCCCTGATTCCATTAGTGACCACCACCTAATCTACTTGGTCTGCAAAATCCACAGAGTTAAATCCCCTCCTAAATTTATATTCCAACGATCATACAAATCCCTCAACCTCTCCCCCCTCCTGGAAGATCTATGTCACTCAAATTGGGTCCCGAGCTCAAACTGCTCTAACATGGATTCGGCCTTTATGCATTTTCGGAACACCTTCCTCACCGCCTGGGATAAACACACCCCCCTGCGCCGGGCTAGAGTCCGTGGGTCTCACCTACCCTGGATATCCCCAGAGTTAATAGCTTGCCAACAAGCCCGTGACAAGGCCTGGCGTAACTACAAATCTACGCTCTTCCCAAGCAACCTTGTCACCTACCGCATGCTCTGCAACAAATGCACAAAGGCCATCCGCTTAGCTAAGGCAGAATATTTCAACAACACCCTCAATGCAAATCTTGGGAGACCTTCTAAATTCTGGAAAGTCATTAACTCCCTTTTCTCCCCCCAAACAGCAAGCCCCTCACCTCTCCTCCTCGTCCAAGGGACTCTCCTCAACGACCCCCTGAAGGTAGCCTCCGAGTTTAATTCCTATTTCACTACTTGCGCCCTAGCCCTCCTCGATTCCTACCTCCAGCAACAACTCCCACCCCCTACATCTATAACCACATCCGCCCCCAATCATCTATCACCCTACCAACTGGTAGGAATCCCTTTTCCTTCAGTCCTATCTCCCCCAACGAAACCTTAGATGCCCTTCACTCCCTGAACCCCTCCAAAAGCAAATCCCCTGATGGTCTCGATCACAAACTCCTCTTCCTTTCTGCCCCCACCATTGCTACTCCCCTCGCCGCCCTACTAAATCTGTCTTTCACCACCGAGTCACTCCCCTCCGTATGGAAGCATGCCACTGTCCTACCCCTTCCAAAAGGTGGTGATCCTTCCTCCACTACTAATTACTGTCCCATCTCCCTCCTCCCCGCCCTCAGCAAACTCCAGGAACACCTAGTTCTATCCCAGCTCTCCCACTTTCTCTCAGAAACTAACTTCTTTACCCCATTTCAGTCCAGCTTCAGAAAACACCACTCTACCCCGTCCTCCCTACTAAGACTCACGGACTCCATCCTCACTGGGATGGATAAAGGGCTAATCATGGCCGCTATTTTCATTGACCTAGCTAAAGCTTTCGACACGGTATCCCACTCTCTCCTACTATCCCGCCTATCAGGGGCTGGGTTAGCAGCGTCTGCCACAAACTGGTTCAGTGCCTACCTACTAAATAGAACCCAATCCACTAAAATAGCTGACCGCATCTCCCCTCCTCTCCCTATCACCACCGGCGTTCCCCAAGGCTCAGTTCTGGGCCCCATCCTCTTCTCCATCCTTCTAAATGATCTGCCTAATTCTTGTTCCTCCACCGCGATCCACATGTACGCAGACGACATGGTCCTCTTTACCTCCAGCCAGACCCATGAAGAACTCACTTCCAAACTACAAACTGATTTCAACAAAATCCAACACTGTTTCAATACCAACCAACTCTCCCTAAATGCCAAGAAAACTGTCTCTATGTATTTCAGCACAAGACAGCGTCTATCCAAACTCACCCCCTCTGATCTCAAAATGCCTGCTAGGTCTATAATCTACATATTACTCTGATCGCCCATTGTCTTCTGTCTCACAGATTAAAAGTTTTAATGTGCCGTGTACATATGTATATTGTTATATATTAGCACTTATGTCATTGTATTACTGTTTATGTTACCCCTGTCATTGTATTACTGTTTATGCTACCCTTGTCAATGTAATAACACTTGCACTTCTTGACCACTCAGGTCCATCATGTAAATGAGCTATGCTCAATGATGTTAGCCTGATTAAATAAAGATTTTGATTGATTGATTGATTGATTGATTGATTGATCTTCCATACCCTGAACAACACCATCCTTGAAGAAGTACCTTCCTTCAGGTATCTAGGGGTTTGCTAGATTGCCACCTCTCCTTTTCACACACGTAGATGCCATCATTTCAAGCTAAGCCCAAAACTGGACTCCCTCTACAGGAACCGCACCTGTCTCCTGCTACCCGTCAGATGTGATTTAGTCCTGAAAATGGTCCTACCCACCTTTGACTACTGTGATGTAGTCTACAGCTCCTCCTCAAAGACCACCCTAGCCAGACTTGACCCCCTCTTTAATGCATTCTGCCGCTTTGCCCTTGATGCCCCCCCCGCTCACATCACTGCAAGCTCTACCGTTCACTGGCCCTGCCAGCCCTGAACAACTGGCACCTAATTCATAGTGTTAAATTTGCTTCCAACTTCTGGCTCGGCTCCCTCCCGCCCTACCTCGCATCCTCCCTATCTTCCCCACCTACCCCCACCCACGCCCTCCGGTCCACTGACACTAGGCTATTAGTCATCCCCCACCGAAGAACCACTGCCAGCCAATCGGCCTTCTCTTACCTCTTCCCTAAACTCTGGAACGGCCTGCCGGCCCAGATCCACCATTCTTCATCCAAATACTCCTTATCCTCTGCCCTCTCTAACTTCCTCGCACCAAATTGCAACTGCCCCTGACCTCCCCCATTTGTTAACTTCTCTCCCCCTGTTGCCCCTTGCACCTGACCAGTGGCCTGGCCATCGCCTAATTGTCTGGCTTATATACTGCCCTATGCACTAACACTCACTCTTACTCCCTCTTCTCACTCCTAACATCTCCCTTCACTCCCCCCTTCCTATCTAACGTACGCTCTTCTGCCCTACCCACAGCTACCAACATCACTCTCCCTCCCTCCTCACCTAAACCTACCCCCCTTCGCACCTAATGCTCACTAGTCCACTCCTCCTCTACCCCATCTAACATACGCTCCTCTGCCCCTACCCACAGCTACCAACATCACTCTACCTCCCTCCCTCCTCACCTAAACCTACCCCCACGCACCTAATGCTCACTAGTCCACTCCTCCTCTACCCCATCTAACATACGCTCCTCTGCCCTACCCACAGCTACCAACATCACTCTCCCTCCCTCCTCACCTAAACCTACCCCCCTACGCACCTAATGCTCACTAGTCCACTCCCCCTCCCCCATCTAACATACGCTCCTCTGCCCTACCCACAGCTACCAACATCACTCTACCTCCCTCCCTCCTCACCTAAACCTACCCCCCTACGCACCTAATGCTCACTAGTCCACTCCTCTTCTACCCCATCTAACATACGCTCCTCTGCCCTACCCACAGCTACCAACATCACTCTCCCTCCCTCCTCAACTAAACCTACCCCTCGCACCTAATGCTCACTAGTCCACCTCTTCTACCCCATCTAACATACGCTCCTCTGCCCTACCCACAGCTACCAACATCACTCTACCTCCCTCCCACCTCACCCTAAACCTACCCCTACGCACCTAATGCTCACTAGTCCCTCCTCTTCTACCCCCATCTTCGCTCTCCAACTCCTACTGTCAACTTGGTGCATCCCACTGCAGCTCAAGTTGTTACTAGCACTCCAGTTCTGCTCTGGCACACTAGATCTGCTACTGGCACTTATGTAATTCATGTATTGCCTCATTGTGTGATATGTTTACCCTGTCCCTGATGTGATGCTCTGTATTGTTCTTATCTTGCCTTGTACCCAGGATATGTATACCCTGTCGCTGATGTGATGCTCTGCACTGTTCTCACCCTGCCTTGTACCCATGATATGTATACCCTGTCCCTGATGTGATGCTCTGTACTGTTCTCACCCTGCCTTGTACCCAGGATATGTATACCCTGTCGTCGATGTGCATGCTCTGTATTGCTTTTACCCTGCCTTGTACCAATGATATATTTATTCCGTCGCTGATGTGATGCTCTGTACTGTTCTCACCCTGCCTTGTACCCATGATATGTTTACCCTGTCCCTGATGTGCATGCTCTGTACTGTTCTTACCTTGCCTAGTACCAATGATATGTATACCCTGTCCCTGATGTGCATGCTCTGTGTTGTTCTTACCTTGCTCTGTACCAATGATATGTTTACCCTGTCCCTGATGTGATGCTCTGTATTGTTCTTACCTTGTCTTGTACCCATGATATGTTTACCCTGTCCCTGATGTGCATGTTCTGTATTGTTCTTACCTTGCCTTGTACCAATGTTATGTATACCCTGTCCCTGATGTGCATGCTCTGTATTGTTCTTACCTTGCCTTGTACCCATGATATGTTTACCCTGTCCCTGATGTGCATGCTCTGTACTGTTCTTACCTTGCCTTGTACCCAGGATATGTATACCCTGTCCCTGATGTGCATGCTCTATATTGTTCTTACCTTGCCTTGTACCCATGATATGTTTACCCTGTCCCTGATGTGCATGCTCTGTATTGTTCTTACCTTGCCTTGTACCAATGATATGTTTACCCTGTCTCTGATGTGCATGCTCTGTATTGTTCTTACCTTGCCTTGTACCCATGATATGTATACCCCGTCCCTGATGTGCATGCTCTGTACTGTTCTTACCTTGCCTTGTACCCGGATATGTTTACCTGTCCCTGATGTGCATGCTCTGTATTGTTCTTACCTTGTCTTGTACCAATGATATGTTTACCCTGTCTCTGATGTGCATGCTCTGTATTGTTCTTACCTTGCCTTGTACCCATGATATGTATACCCTGTCCCTGATGTACATGCTCTGTACTGTTCTTACCTTGCCTTGTACCAATGATATGTATACCCTGTCCCTGATGTGCATGCTCTGTACTGTTCTTACCTTGCCTTGTACCCATGATATGTTTACCCTGTCCCTGATGTGCATGCTCTGTATTGTTCTTACCTTGTCTTGTACCCAGGATATGTATACCCTGTCCCTGATGTGCATGCTCTATATTGTTCTTACCTTGCCTTGTACCCATGATATGTTTACCCTGTCCCTGATGTGCATGCTCTGTATTGTTCTTACCTTGCCTTGTACCAATGATATGTTTACCCTGTCTCTGATGTGCATGCTCTGTATTGTTCTTACCTTGCCTTGTACCCATGATATGTATACCCGTCCCTGATGTGCATGCTCTGTACTGTTCTTACCTTGCCTTGTACCGGGATATGTTTACCCTGTCCCTGATGTGCATGCTCTGTATTGTTCTTACCTTGTCTTGTACCAATGATATGTTTACCCTGTCTCTGATGTGCATGCTCTGTATTGTTCTTACCTTGCCTTGTACCCATGATATGTATACCCTGTCCCTGATGTGCATGCTCTGTACTGTTCTTACCTTGCCTTGTACCAATGATATGTATACCCTGTCCCTGATGTGCATGCTCTGTACTGTTCTTACCTTGCCTTGTACCAATTATATGTATACCCTGTCCCTGATGTGCATGCTCTGTACTGTTCTTACCTTGCCTTGTACCCAGGATATGTATACCCTGTCCCTGATGTGCATGCTCTGTATTGTTCTTACCTTGCCTTGTACCAATGATATGTATACCCTGTCCCTGATGTGCATGCTCTGTACTGTTCTTACCTTGCCTTGTACCCAGGATATGTATACCCTGTCCCTGATGTGCATGCTCTATAGTGTTCTTACCTTGCCTTGTACCCATGATATGTTTACCCTGTCCCTGATGTGCATGCTCTGTATTGTTCTTACCTTGCCTTGTACCAATGATATGTTTACCCTGTCTCTGATGTGCATGCTCTGTATTGTTCTTACCTTGCCTTGTACCCATGATATGTATACCCCGTCCCTGATGTGCATGCTCTGTACTGTTCTTACCTTGCCTTGTACCCAGGATATGTTTACCCTGTCCCTGATGTGCATGCTCTGTATTGTTCTTACCTTGTCTTGTACCAATGATATGTTTACCCTGTCTCTGATGTGCATGCTCTGTATTGTTCTTACCTTGCCTTGTACCCATGATATGTATACCCTGTCCCTGATGTGCATGCTCTGTACTGTTCTTACCTTGCCTTGTACCAATGATATGTATACCCTGTCCCTGATGTGCATGCTCTGTACTGTTCTTACCTTGCCTTGTACCAATGATATGTATACCCTGTCCCTGATGTGCATGCTCTGTACTGTTCTTACCTTGCCTTGTACCCAGGATATGTATACCCTGTCCCTGATGTGCATGCTCTGTATTGTTCTTACCTTGTCTTGTACCCAGGATATGTATACCCTGTCCCTGATGTGCATGCTCTGTATTGTTCTTACCTTGTCTTGTACCAATGATATGTTTACCCTGTCTCTGATGTGCATGCTCTGTATTGTTCTTACCTTGCCTTGTACCCATGATATGTATACCCTGTCCCTGATGTGCATGCTCTGTACTGTTCTTACCTTGCCTTGTACCAATGATATGTATACCCTGTCCCTGATGTGCATGCTCTGTACTGTTCTTACCTTGCCTTGTACCAATGATATGTATACCCTGTCCTGATGTGCATGCTCTGTACTGTTCTTACCTTGCCTTGTACCCAGGATATGTATACCTGTCCCTGATGTGCATGCTCTGTATTGTTCTTACCTTGCCTTGTACCAATGATATGTATACCCTGTCGTTGATGTATGCTCTGTATTGTTCTTACCTTGCCTTGTACCAATGATATGTATACCCTGTCCCTGATGTGTATGCTCTGTACTGTTCTCACCCCTGCCGTGTACCCAGGATATGTATACCCTGTCGCTGATGTGCATGCTCTGTATTGTTCTTACCTTGCCGTGTACCCAGGATATGTATACCCTGTCCCTGATGTGATGCTCTGTACTGTTCTTACCTTGCCTTGTACCCATGATATGTTTACCCTGTCCCTGATGTGATGCTCTGTATTGTTCTTACCTTGCCCTGGACCCAGGATAGTATACCCTGTCGCTGATGTGCATGCTCTGTATTGCTCATTCTTGCCCTGTACCCAGGATATGTATACCCTGTCACTGCTAATGTGTTGGGGGTTCATATATCCTGGGCAAGGGCTTACTTAAAGAGGAATTAACCAGTCATTACAGGTCCTCCTGGGATATAGATATGGAAACAGATAGACAGAAATAAAAATTTGCATGTGAGCACTGCAGTAAGACTTAACAGAAAAACTCCAGAAAAAATTGAATATGTCTCCTCTCTCTCTCTCCTGGCTAACAAATAGACTTTCTCCTGTCTTGGACAGTCATCCTATCTTTTTCTTAAGCTCTGCCACAGACTTAGCCACTTTATCTGCCTCCCAGAAGCTATAGGTAGCTCCTTCATGGCAAATTTTCAGTATAGCAGGGAAGATCATGTACCAGTCTATTTTTAAGTGCTGACAGTCAGTAATCACTTAATTGAACACACGCCTCTTTTTCCTGATCCTTAGAGAGTGATCACGTGAGATAAATGCTGTGACCCCTCATATTGTAGCTCTGAAGTACTCCTGTGAGCTTTCCACCTCCTGCCTATCTTGGAAGTTGAGGAATCGAAAATGATCTGTCTTGGCGGTTGTCCCTATGGAGGCCATGGCTGCATCGCCTGGTGCACTCGTTCGAGCTTGTAATGGCCCTCTTTGGATTCAACCCAGTAAGGCAGGAAGCTTCCTCTTGCAGAACTTGAGGATGTTTGAGCCTCCTTACCTTTAGGGAGGCCCCGGAGATGCAGGTTTGGCCTGCGATGGTATTTCTCTTGGTAGTCCAGGGCCTCCCTGAGATCCTGCACTTCCTTCTCCAGTTCATCCGTGTGCTTCAGAAGAGGGGCCAGGGTGTCCTCTGCAGCTGAGATGTGGCCCTCTGCCTCCTCCAGCCGCTCCTGCTGCTGTTCCAGCTGTGAGTGCATCACAGCTAGTTTGTGGTCAAGCTTTTCTTCCAACCTCTCAAGCTGGGAGGACAAGGCATCCATTAATTGTTCTTTCAGTTCCCAGCCTACTGCAGCCATTTCAGCAGCTGGAATAGAAATGGGGCCCACCTGCCAGCCTGCCCCACTGATGGTTGCTTCTTGGTGTTTTTCACCACCACCCGCTGCGATTTACCTCCCATCGGCAAGACATATTTATCCATGCTAAAGGTAATCAGATTGTACCCACATAAATGTATTTCTAACTTTAGCAAGGGATTTCGGTGGATTAGCAAAATTAATCAGACTGGGGAGCAGAGCTCGGCAAAGACACGTCCTCACGCCATTAAATGGTCACATGATCAAGTGGGATTTTTTTAATCAGCATCCCTGGTGACCCGATAGTGCACTGCAAAATATGTGATGTACTGATCTGTTAGGGGTGCAAGGGCAGCAACTTAGACATAGGTGGGCAGAGAACTCACTCCGTCATGCACTCCCATGCTGAGTTACTTGCCAAGCTGCAGGAGGTAGCAGCAGCTTCTTCAGCTGTGGCAGATGGAGAGGGTCTGCCTGCATATCGTCACCAGAGAAGGGCTGATGATCACCAGAGGCAGCAGGTCCCACAGCTGCCTGCATAGAGGAAGACCTGCCACAATAGCCTGTCACCCAGACAAACCTGGCTGTGCTATGGGCCGAGAATGAGGCATGAGGTCATAAAGTCACAAGATATTCGCACATGCACATACCGCTGCCAGTACAACATGATATATACCATGTGGTATAAGTCTTTTTTTTCTGAGGGGCTCCACCACCTGCACCAGCTGTTACAGGGACTTTTGCCCCACAATTCCCCCTCCAACTAAAATAACTAACTGGGGGAGCCCACTAACGTCATACAAAAAGCATTAAAAAATAAACATTTCCATGTGTCTGGGACTGGGAATCAAACCTGGTGCCAAACACAGCACCTGGTTTCTTTGTTGCCAGTAGCTTACTCCACTGAGCTACTGCAGCTGCTCAGTGGAACCCTATCCTAACAGAGGTCTTATCCTCTGCCTGGGACAATGGGAGGTGCAATACTGCACACAGACCCATTTGTGATACACCGTCTTGCTCTCTTGCACTGAGCTGTTGCAGTTTCAGGGACATGTCATATGCTATTAAACATATGACATTTTGACCCAGTAGGGAGACTGAGGCAGTCAAAACAGTGGTGGAGGGTGCTGTGCAGCAGCGTAGCCATATAAGCGGGACAGAGTGCTGAAATTATCAGCTTGCTGCGCAGTATTAGTGGTGGTGGTCAGCAACAGCCCCACAGGCCCGATAACAAGTATTATGAGGTCCAGTTTCACCCCTAGAAACATCTCCTCTGCTTTAAATTTTTTAAGTAATATTTTGTTTTCCTCCAAACTAAGAATAACATTTATGTTCGTTAATGTTTTCTTTGTAATTTTCATAGTTGTTACTTAATTTACTTTATTTTTACATGACTGATCATCGTCAAAATGCTGAACACTGCGTGCTTTAATTACAGGTGAAACTGTCGTGCCGTTATGCATGCTGCAATAAAAGTGACTTGAAGATAGCGTTTTGGTACCACAGTTTCAACTGAAATGAAAGTACAAAATGTCCGCATGCACAGTTGTCGACCACGTGACGTATTATATAAAATTAAGTAAGAAGTAAGAACAAAACAATTTTTATTGCATAAAGCATAATGGCATGGGGGGGGACATTTGGGGAAGGTGGGGAATCGTATTTACCATTATGAGGGTCAAGAAATACAGTATTAAGAAAATTTCCATCCCCCAAAAAACTCTTTCTCTGCTTTTAATTTTTTTCTTAAGCAATATTTTTTTCTTACAGACTACATATAAAATGCATGTTCTGTTACTATTTTCTTTATGATGTTTTTATTCTATTTTACTTTGCCCAATAACTAATAATTGGAAGGCTAGGCCTGTATTTCAATGGATAAGCAGTCAGCCACTCCCACTTCCTGACCTATATAAGCAGTTCCTCCTTTTTCTTTGCAGCCAGAGGCTCTGTCCATCTGTCCTTTGTTGCTGGCTGGGGCCTGCTGCCACCCCCACCCCCCAGTTTGGATTCTGCTTGTTTTCTGCTGGTCTTCTTGTCTTTCTGCTTGGTTTGTATTTTGCCTCTGACTGTGTGTTTCTCTGTGTGTTTGTTTCCTGTTCCTCTGCATTTCCGTGTCTTTTTTTGCCTTCTCTTTGGGAGCTTTTGTCTACACTCCTTGTGCATTTCTGTCCAGGAGCTCATGTTATTGCTACCAGTACTCATGTGTTCTACTTAACTTCCTTGCTGCATATGCTACTTATTAATGGACATTGCATTTAATCACATGCTGCTTTATTATGCTCTGGAGGTCAGCTTTGGCTACTGCCAGTGCTGTAAACTAGTTTTAAATGCTGCATGTGGGTTACGATGCTTCACCATGGCTTCCTTGTTTTTCCTATGGCAGGGGACTGGGGTGTTTTGTTGAGGAGTTGTGGCACCATGTGGCATATTGCCTCATATTTGAATCTTGTCTCTGCCATTAAAATCCTCTGAGAATTCCGTCACCTACTAATTGGCTCCATCTACACTTGGTTGACTCACCTTTGCTTATCTTACATTTGCAGTAGCTTCAGCAAGCTGAATAACTTCAGTAGGCTAAATTAATGAATAAACAAAAATAAATAAACAAATAAAATAAATGAAAAGAAATGAGCAAAAAAAACTGAACAAACAGAAATGAACGAAATAAATTTAAAAAATACACCTATGTCAGAAATACCTATGCAAATATATCAGACATACTGACCTCATCTGGTGCAGGGTCCCCCCTTGCACCAACTGTCTTGCTCTGCACCACTAGTCCGCATCTTGAGCATGTGAAGCTCAGGACGAGGTTTTCTCACTTGGCCCATAGCTGGGAATGTCCTCACTCTGGGTGGAATTTCAGTCATCAACCATGCCGATGGCACCTCAAGTTGTGAATTTAACTCAGCAATGAAGGGTGGGGCTCTCATGAGGCCCCTTGGCTGCCCAAGTGGGTTCGGAAGTACCCTTCAAGCTATTCTCCCCATGACTGCCTCTGGTTCACCTGGTTTGTGTTTAGGGTGAGTAGACCAGGTGACTGCCTCAGTAGTTGTTGCTCTCCTCCTCCTCCCACCTTGGTTGTCCGATGTTGTAGAGTATCACTCACAACCTTCCAAAGCGTAGCCGATAGAGGGATTCAGTGAGACTTTTCCTCCAAATTGGAATATGTTCTACCTTCCTTTAACTGGGTTTCCAAGTCACAGCTGCAGAGCCGTCACTAAACAAAATATCTCAAGCCTGGAGGGAAGGTGACCCATGCCTTGTATCCCCAGAGATTTCCTCCTCAAAGGTTCTTTTTTCTCTCCTCCATGCCTCAGGTCATAATAGTTAGTTAGTTAGTGTAGTTAGTGTTCCTTAGTTCTTTTAGGTAGGTCCTGCTGTTGAATGGAGGTGGATGGTGTCCCTGCTGTTCTCTTTCTCTTTAGGAGGTCCCCGTTCAATGATCAATATATATTTTAGGTAGGTTCCGCTGTTGGATGGAGGTAGATGGTGTCCCTGCTGTTCCCTCTCTCTTTAAGAGGTCTCATTTCAATGATCAATGTATCTTTTAGGTAGGTTTCACTGTTGGATGGTGTCCCTGCCATTACCTCTCCTTAGGAGGTCCCCGTTCAATGATCAATATATATTTTAGGTAGGTTCCGCTGTTGGATGGAGGTAGATGGTGTCCCTTCCATTCCTTTCTCCTCAGGAGGTCCCCTTTCAGTTATCAATGTATCCTAAGCACTTCTCAATCTATTTTGGCATCTGTCTGCCTCGTGTCATTAAGCTGCATTGTTGTCATTCTACTCCTCTGCCTCTTGGCCTCATTGTTTCTGTCTTTGGTGCTACTACTACATTCTTGTTGGGTGATCTTCCTAAGGGACCTGAAATCAAGGTATTGACCAGTGGCTTTGCTTTGGCGTGGAACCCTCTGGAGGGTTCCTTGCATTCAGTACCCTACAGGGTGGTAATTTCTCGAATAGAGAGTGCGAACAGCCAAACCTAAGTAACACAGTTGCACAAGCATAACACTACTACTGGCCGTGTAGGCCATTGAACTTTGTTTACGCATATGCTGCACTTCTTTCAACAATGTATGTTATTCTGCATTACTCCATTATTTTAAATGAGAATAATAAAACTAGTGCTCTTTGTAATGTTACTCTGTGACATGATTTGAATCAGTATTCCCAGCTGTTTTTGAACAGATTCTGTTCCATTATATCATGTAGCACTGTTTGCTGCATGCAATTTCATTGTAGTCACAATACAACTGAATGTAAATAGCTGCTGTCCAACAGCATGTGAGAATCCTGAGCCCAGCCTGGTGCAAGGCTGTTTAAAATGAGAGCTCAGTTTATAACTTTTGAGTATGAAAACAATGTAGGGCTGCATACTGAAACTGTTGAAAGAAGGGTATCGTTCGCATACACTGGTTATTAGATTAGGTGGCAATGTAAAATGAAATAAAAAAGTATTGCTCAAAATTGTAACCTCACTCTTGAACTGATGCTTTCATTATCAGGCTGTTTTACTTTTTGGATACTGTTTACTGTGTTAAATTTTGTAGTATACATACCAACAACAACTACAAGCAATAGAGAATAATGTACGGGGAACCATACACAACAAGGCTGTGTTTCCATCGAGGGGGTTGAGGTGACAGTATATGAACCTTGAGAGTGAAGCTCGAGAGGTCCATGCTGTCATCTCAACCTTGAGATGGAAACACATGCCAAGTTGTGTGTGGCTGACCATATTTTATTTTTTATAGTATATGTTTTTTACACTACAGTGACAGACCCCCACTGAAGTAAAACAAAAATTCTTGCCATTTCTTTGTTCTACTCACATATCAAAATCATATTTCCAGACTTTTGAAAGGTAAAAGATATAGCTTTGGGCACTAGGTGGTTAGTAAGTAGCTAAATATAGAATAAATGGAAATTTAAATGGTATGACCTTTGAACTGTGCATAACAACTGTTCAGGAATGTATAACACTTTAGAATGCACATAACGGTTTAGGAATGTGCTTAACAAGGATTTTGAGCATGCTGATTTTTATACATAACAAAGGGTAACCTTATACTATAAGTACCTTAACAACACCTGAAGTCACCCACCTACCGTGGCAACCCCCCCCCATAATTTCCTAACTTCTGAATATTGTCGGCTTATAGAATATATAATTTAGCATGCAATATAGAGTAAGTGCCACAACGTGAATAATAATTCCTTGAAAATATGTTCATAAAATTAACAAGGATTTTGTGCCAGTCATCATAATTATAAATCCACTGCTCCCTTTAATATTCCACCCCCATTATGGTTTCCCCCAATAGAAACAATTTTTCTTATTACTTTCTTTATTGTATTTTTTTTAAATTCCCATGGTCACCAACTTTTTGGATGCTGCATGCATTCATTTACTTTGCATTGTGGCACAGGAACTGCACACTGCAATGTACTTTTATTGAACAGTGGTGCGTCGGCTTAGTGTCACCTGTAATGAGAGAGCGCGGTGTCCGCGGTTTTGCAGACTCTGCTATGACCTTTGAAAATAAAAGAAAGTAAGAATGAACTCTTAGATACTGCCTTTCTATTGCAGAAAGCATAATGGCATAATATACAGTACAAGTCACATTAAACTGTTCCATCAACTCACTGGTGTAGCTTTTTTTTTTTTTTTGTGATTCTACTGCAGTGGCAACTTGAGTTGTTGAAGCTTTTAATTCTTTTCCAACCATTCTTCACTGCCTGTTCAACTCACTTGCACCTGTTTAGTGATATGGCAGTAGCTGTTTTGCAGTGTTTATGCAATGCATTTTCATGGCATTGTTTAAAAATATCACAGCATTCCTTAAGAACATTATTTATAAATATCACAGCATTCCTTAAGAGCATTGTTTATAAATATCACAGCATTCCTTAAGAGTTGTTTAGTCTGCCTTCTGAAATGAGTCTCATAAGCACTCAGCTGAAAATAAAGCTTATAGTCCTAACAGCTAGTTGCAAACCAATACTAACCTTTACTAATTTATTGAATTAAACACTGCACAGACTAGGCAATTCATTGAATAATGCTACACCAGTGAGTTGAGGAAACAGTTTAAAGTGACTTGTACTATATTTGTTAGAGATATGATTTAGATTGGAATTATGACTTTTTCCCTTTTTGGGGGTGAAGCAGCAGTGCAATAATCACAATACCATTCAATCACCTACCATCTCCAACCCCACCAAATGTCCTATATTGTGAACATCCCACTGTTTTAATGTCATGAAAAGCCCAGATGAAGAATATGGCCAGAAATGAGTCACAGTGTTCCACTGTAAATGACAGCAATGCCTGGTAGTGATGCCAGTTCCAGCTGCTGCTGTTGTCCCACTGCGCAAATGTCATGAAAAGTCCAGATGAAGAATAAGGCCAGAAGGAAAATGCTGGAGATGCCATAGTGAAGATGAGAACCTTCTCCGTATGCTCTGGTCCTGTCCCTGTATTAAAGGGATCTGGAAGGGACAGGATCAGTTGTGTTCCAGGACAGTAGCTGCTGCTGTTGTTTCACAGGGTTCTTGTGGATTTTACTTGGTAGGTTAGTTCTTTCTTTTCTTACTTCTAAGGGCTAGCAGGGTATTGTTTTGGGGATGCTGGATGTTTGTAAACTGATTTGGTGGCTGTAAGTGGGGCTCTTTTGTGGATGTTTCACTGTGTAACAGGCTGCGCTGGTAGAGGCCTATTTCTTCTGATTTCAAACCTATTTGGTGGGATTTGCTTGGGCCTGGTTCTTTAGCTGCAGGGCTTGGAGGAGACACAGGGCTGATACACTCTCTCTTGTCAGGTGTCTGCTCAACACCACCCCTCCCCACCCTCCCTCCCCAGAAGTCTGCAAATTTATAGGGGAACACCTGCCCTGCAATTGGAGGAAAAGGCTGCTGGTGCAGCTCATGTAGTTCTAGCCACTGGGGGTTGGATTTAAAGGCTGGGAGAGAGGAGCTTAGGGAGTTGTTCATTTCCCTTATAAGTTTAATGTGTTGTACTGCACCTAGTAACAGAGTTACTGGTGTACAGTGGGACTGTCTCTAAGATTATTGGTGACCTGATTAGGCAGTAGGGGTATCTTGGACTAGGGGGAACCTGTAGGCTCACCCAAGGAAACCTATTTGGAAGGGGATGAAACCACACATCATTAGGGCTGGCATCTTTTGGGAGGGTGGGGTGCACAGGGTGTGGAGCAGCCATGATACTGAACTGGGCTTGAAGTTTGGTGGTTGCCCAGTATGCTACCAGCTAGCACAGCTTAGGAGGAGGTTGCAGGGATGAGGAGAAAGCTGGGGGAAGGGGGTGGTATGGTTGGGAAGGGGCTGAAATCTCCCACAGGGTTGCACCAAGCACTGGGGGTGGGGGTATAGGAAAAGGAGTGCAAGGAGAATACTCAGGGGTCACCATAGGGACCCTGGCAGAGGGGTCCAAAGGACACTACCAAGGAAGCAGGCAGGTAACTGGGGACCCTCACAAAGGGGGACGGAGGGACAACATTCTCAGGGAAGTAGGCAGATGGCCAGGTCTGGACAGAGAGGAAGCAAGGTGGGAGGTGGATCAGACCTTATACTCAGTAACTGCTTCAATTCTCTTCTTCTGCTCAAGGATGAGGGGGTGATGTAGCCATGACAGAGGTGGTTAGAGATGGAAAGGGTGTGGGAGTGGGAGGCAGGAGGCAGGGGCCAGATAGCAGGAAGAACAGGGGGGGACCTGGAATGCAGGAGAATGGGGGGAGCAGTGAATCAGAGCAGGAGGGGCAGGGGGAAGAGGGAGGAAAGCGCAAGGAGATGGACCAGTTGGGAGGAAAGGTAAAGGAGAAGGACCAGAAGTACAAGGAGGATTCAGTAAAGGGAGCTGAGGGTTTAGGCCAGGGAGCACGACGAGCAAGGAGGAACTAAATGGAGACAGGAAGGAAGGAGGATGAGTCAGGCTAGTTTAGCAGATGGGGAGAAGGACCAGTTGCGAGCAGTGAGGGGGAATTAGGAGGTACAGAAGGATACTCGGGAGGAGGAGAGGCATAGGATTGGAGGGGAAGGAGTGGCCATGGTAAATAAGGAGGGGGTGGCATGTGGCACCCAGATAGGGGGAGGAACAAGGAGCCAGCTGGGTGGAAGGGCCAGTAGAAAGGATGAGAGACATGGAGGGGGGAAATGGAGGAAAGGAGCGGTCAGAGTGCTCCTGTTGGGGGATTCTACGATCAGGGGTATCAAATGGGATAGGGAGGGAGAAGCTTGGCCAGTTAGAACAAAATGCTTCCCTGGACTAATGGTGCACAGGGCTAAGCATGAGGTATATCAGCTGGCAAAGGACTGTGGGGGTTCCCCAGACATACTGGTCCACCTGGGTACAAATGACATTGAGGGAAATAGCGAGCTAGAGATACAGGCAAGATTCAGGGAGCTCACCAGGGTCTGTCATGACATAGGATGCACAGTTTCCTTCTCAGAAATCCTGCCAGTGCCAAAGGCTAGTGGGGAACACAAAAGGAAAATTAGGGAGATAAACCAGTGGCTCAGGGTGGTGTGAGGCCAGAGGTATGGGTTGATGGGGAATTGGGGAGACCTGGGATGATAAGGAGCTGTATGCTAGAGATAGACTACATCTCAATTTGGAGGGAGGGGAACCTTAAGTTGAAAATAGAGGAGTTCATTGGTGAAAAGTGGGGTTTAAACTTGTAAAGGGGTGGGATGGGAGAAAAGGCTGTCAAGGGGTGCTGATAAAGGAGGGACTCTGTCCCTCTGGGGACCAGGAGGATTGCAGGAAAAGGCCAACTGGCAAAGTGCAGACCAGGAGAAAACAGAATCCCCAAGGAACACGAGCAGGAAATGGAACTATAGGGAAAGGGTGGAAGGTAGTCCTGCTAAATGCCAGGAGCTTGGGCAATAAAATGCCTGAGCTCCAGGTGATGTTAACTGAGGGAGCAGTGGATGTGGCAGTGGTCACTGAGACTTGGGCCACCGCAAGACATGACTGGGACCTGAACCTGGAGGGTTACACTATGTTCAGGAAAGACAGGGAGGAGGGAAGGGGAGGAGGGGTAGCAATGATAGTCAAAAACTGCATTGGCATAGGGGGAGTAGAGGAGGCAGAGGGAACCGTGGAGGTGATTTGGGTCACCTTGATAACAAGGGGGGGCAAGAGAGTAAAAATAGGAGTGGTGTATAGACCCCCTGCCCTGGCGGAGGAGCTGGAGGACAGTCTGGTGGCAGATGTTAGGAGACACTGCAGACTGGGCAGAGGAAGGTGGTGGTGTTAGGGGACTTAAACATGCCAGGAACAGACTGGGAGACTATGACATCCTCTGTGACCAGGGAACAGAGGTTGTTGGATGTCTTTCAAGACACGTTCCTAACTCAGCAGGTGAGGGAACTGACCAGGGAGGCATGGGTACTGGATGTGGTCCTGGCAGACAGTGACCAGATTGGGGGTCTGGAGGTAAGGGACCCATTGGCGGGGAGTGACCATGCCACGGTCTGGTTCTGCCTGGAACTAGGAGGGGTAGAAGGCTGCACAAAGACGGAAGTAACCGACTTCAGGGTGGATTTTAAGGAAATGGGAAGGATCCTTAAGGAGCATTTGGATGGGATTGGGTCAGACATGGACGCTGATAGTAGGTGGGAAATCATCAGGAGAGGGGTGCAGGATGCTACCAGCACCTGTGCAAGAGTAAGACGAAAATGCGGTAGGGCCCAAAAACCCTGTTGGTGGACCAGGGAGGTCCAGGAGGTGGTGCAGGGAAAGAAAGCAGCCTATAAGCAATTCAAGTGCTCAAGGAGTGAAAAGGATTGAGGGGAGTACGAGCTGATGGCTAGAAGGGCCACTACAGTAGTGAGGGTGGCTAAGGCAAGGAAGGAGCAGAACCTGGCCAGGGAAATTAGGAGAGGGAAAAAGGGGTTCTTTAGATACATTGGGGAAAGATGAAGGGTGAAGGGGCAGATTATCAGGATTAAATCAGGGGAGAGATGGGCACAAGACCCAGGGGAGCAGGCTGAGGTACTAAATGAGTACTTCACCTCAGTTTTCACCAGGGAAAATGGGGTTGCTGCATCATACATGGGAGGAGACAGAGATAATGAGGAGGGGGGCCCCTTACTGATTGGCACATCTGGGGAGAGGAGGGGCATCACTGGCAGGTGGGGGGAGGGCTAAGCAGGGAGAAGAGGTACCAGAAGTGGAAATCACAGCAGAGAGAGTGAGGGAAGCCCTCAGCTCCCTTAAGACAGAGAAAGCACCGGGCCGGATAAATTACATCCTAGGTGCTGAAGGAACTTGCAGATGTCCTGGCGAAACCCCTGGCAGAGCTTTTCACCATCTCTCTGAGGACAGGGTTGGGGCCCCAAGACTGGAAGGTGGTGCATGTAGTGCCTATCCACAAGGGGGGATCAAGGGAGTTGGCAGGGAACTACAGGCCTGTCAGCCTGACATCGGTGGTGGGCAAGGTGATTAAGGGCATTGTCAAGGAGAGGCTAGGGGGGACCTGGATAAATCAGGGTGCTGGATGATAGACAGCAAGGATTCATCCCAGAGAAATCATGTCAGACAAACCTGGTGGAGTTCTATGACTGGGTGACAAGTGCCTTGGACCTGGGTAGACCAGTGGATGTCCTCTTTCTAGACTTCAGCAAGGCATTTGACTCTGTTCCTCACGTGGGCCTGTTGGATAAGCTAGGAGAAATGGGGTGGGAAACCAGATGATCAGATGGATAGGCAATTGGCTCCAGGACCGGACCCAGAGGGTCGTAGTTGGTGGGATAGTCTCATCCCCAAGGAGGGTCATTAGTGGGGTCCCACAGGGATCAGTCCTTGGGCCCCTTCTGTTCAACGCCTACGTATCTGACATAAGGACAGGAATCAGGAGTGAGATGAGTCTCTTTGCAGATGACTCGAAACTGGGGGCAGTGGTGGATGGGGAGGAGGGGAGGGTGGCCCTGCAGGGGGACCTGGAGGCTCTGGAAAGATGGTCTAGAAAGTGGAAGCTGAGATTCAATGCAGGGAAATGCAAGGTACTCCACCTGGGGGCCAGAAACCCAGGCCAAGTGTACACCCGGGGGGGGGAATACTACAAGTCTCAATGGCTGAGATGGACCTGGGTGTGGTGGTGGATGTCAAGATGAACAACTCTGAGACTTGTTGGAGGGCAGCAGCCAAGGCCAACAGGATGCTGGAATGCATCACTAGGGGGATCACCTCCAGAAGAAGGGAAGTGATACTCCCTCTGTATAACTGCTTGGTGAGGCTGCACCTGGAGTACTGTGTGCAGTTTTGGAGGCCACACTTAAAGAGGGACATTAACCTCCTGGAGAGGGTCCAGAGGAGGGCAACCAAAATGATTTGGGGCTTGGGGGACAGGACCTATGAGGAGAGGCTCGAAGAGCTAAATATGTACACATTGGAAGAGAAGGGACCGGGGGGACATGATAGAGGTCTTCAGGTACATGAAGAGGGTAAATAGGGAGGAACAGTCAGGGTGCTTCGAAGGAAGGAGGAAGGGGGCCACTAGAGGGCATGGGTGGAAGCTGGAGGGGGGAAGATTCAGGAGAAGGAGGAGGTGCTACTTCACTGAGAGGGTGGTGGAGCCATGGAATGCACTACCTAGGGGGCTGGTGGAGGCAGAGACAGTGGAGGGGTTCAAGAGGGGGTGGGACAGGTACAGGGGAAGGGTTCAGGAAGCAAAATCCAATGCAGCAAGAATATCTGGAACTGGGAAGGGAGAAGCCAGAGAAAGCGAGGGGGACAGCAAGGTCAGCACCCAGGGTGGGGGCTGACCAAACGAGCAGACACAAAAGACCGTTAGGCCTATTCTGCTGGCATTTTAGTATGTTAGTATGTAATATGATCCATAAAGACTGTGAATCCACTCTTGGAATAAAAATCCCCATTATCCCTAAATTCCTTATTCTTGGGATAAAGGAAGGCTCTGGGTTTTTAGACAATCATTGAATTCTGTCATGTGGTCAGTAGCCCTGTCTCTTAAAAGGATCTTACTTTCACACTGGAAATTACCTAACCCTCCTGGATGCAGAGCACGGGGTAATGAAATGAGTGAGGGAATCAATAATGAAAGGTTGGCTCCATAAATTATTGGTAAAAGTGAATTGTTGGATAGGATTGGGGTCCCCTTCCTAACTATTTTGTTATTTAATGATTTTAAGAATAATGACTTACAATATGAGAAGGCAGTAAGGAGGGCTGGGTGGATACTGGGATGCATAGGGAGAGGCATCACCAGTAGAAAACAGGAAGTTGTTGGCCCTCTGTACAGACAGTTGGTAAGACCACATCAGGAGTATTGTGTACAGTTCTGGAGACTCCATCTCTGCAAAGACATAGACAGGGTGGAGGCTGTCTAGAGGAGGGCAACCAAAATGGTGCAAGGTCTGCACCAGAAGACATGTGAAGAAAGACTAAAGGAGCTTAAGATGTATAGCCTCGAGAAAAGGAGGGAGAGGGAAGGACATGATAGAAACTTTCAAATACCTCAAGGGAATCAACAAAGTCCAAGAGGGTAGCAACTTTCAGAAAAAGAGATGTACAAGAACAAGGGGGCACAATTTGAAGATAGAGGGGGGACGGTAATGCGAGAAGTATTTCTTCACAGAGAGGGTTGTTGATGCATGAAACACCTTCCTGAGGAGGTTGTAGAGTCAAAAACTGTGGGGAATTCAAGAATGTATGAGACAGACATAAGGCAATTCTAGTGGGGAGTAGGAGGAAGTAGACTGTTGGTTAACTAAGATCTGCAGCTTATCCATTGATTATGGAAATGGACAGATTAGGTGGCCAAGCGGTCCTTATCTGCCACCAAATTCTATGTTTCTATGTTTACAAAGCAATATCCAATGCTTCTCCTGTGTTGTACTTGTCACTTCTTGATTAAGATAATAGCTATAAATTAATTGATTACCTATATAGTGAGCATTTTGATTTAAGTATGTATTATTATTTATGAGAACTAACAGTTATGCATTAAGCACCTTTCGATTATTGCACCATTGTATCAAACACTGTGTGTGGACTTTTGTTGTATCCTGTGTTCTTGGAAACTAATAAAATCTTTGAAGTAAAAGAAATGTCCAGATGAAGAATAAGGCCAGAAATGTGTCACAGTATCCCAAGTTTAGTAAGACCATTGCTGTGGTGGCGAGGCTGACACTTGTTGTATCACTAATACATGCTGCCCTTTGTGCGTGCCTTCATACCACAGTGGTGAGTCATTGTTCACCCCAGGGTAATTTTTTTTGGCATAGACACAGACATTTAATTTGTATTGAATCTTGTTCTGTGTTGTAAGCAGTCCATCATGTTGTTCTTTTTCAGGAAACCATAGTACATATGGAATTTTGCCACTTTACCCTGGTGGACATGATGTTTACTTCCACATGCCAGACATATGTTACGAGTCTGACACCTAAAGTGTTACTGTGACATTTAATTGTTATTCAGTGGGGTGGGGGGGTTACTGCTGTGTTTGGCTGAAATATTATCATTTCTGATTAATTTTTTTTTCCAGGTCATATGTACAGTTTGCACACTTGACCTCCCTGACATGGTTATCACTTGAAACAAGATGTGCCACAAAATGGCAAAAATTAATTTATAAATATCACATGGATAGTCCCAAGCATTATATAAATAAAAACTTATTTGGAGGGTGTTATCTGTGACGCTTGGCCAGCTGATTATGATTATTGAACGATATTTGTAATATAAAAATATAGTATGAGATTGTCTCACATAAGACAGCCTGGGCTTCCATGGGTGCCCCCCCCCCAGGTTTCAGTGAAGCTACAGAATATGTAAACTAACCAGGAACCAATTAATTAATTACCTTCCTTCCTGAGGGCATTTTATTATCTTTTATGGCTTGTTGCTGCTTTGAAGTTGAGAAACTAAATATACATTTTATTACAGGACAGGACATCATTTAGCTGATTCCTGTTAGCTATATCACACCTAGGTGATGGATTGCAGGGTTGAAACCTCAAAGGAACTGGTGGAACAAAGACTCATAATTTGGGAAATGAGGTTTTGCTGATGTCACCTTATTTAATATACATCCTGATAGGACATCATGGTTATATTTTTTAATATTCTAAAAGGAGGAGCTAGATGACTCACAAGAAGGGGATTGGGGAGACAGAGTTAAACTAATACTTGTGTCTGAACTGTTTAAGATATATTCCCTCTCGGGACTCTAGAAAGACACCGCTCTCTGATATAACTGCATTTACAGAGGTAATATATTAGATAGAAAAGGTCTAAATGTATTGTGGTAGGAGTTTTTGTTTTGTACTTTGCCCTTGTTCTTTTAAGTGGTTGTATGCTCTTTGATATACTGTTCTGTGTTTACATTTTTCATATTTTGATCATCTTTTAATAAAGAATCATTTATTTGAAAGGCTGCCTGGGTGTTTGCCAGTTCTTTTTGCATGTGATGTATAGCTGGTTAAGTCTGACAATTGTTCAACAGCTTGATAGTGTCAGTGAACTGGAACAAGGTAAGAATATACCTAAGGTTTCTTATAGAGTTTTAAGGGTTCATTTTGGAAGAGTAGCTGGGTGCCCCAGTGTAAGATTATACCGCAATCCCTGGAGAAGGTACATATCAGAGCCTGTACATTGGGTATGCTAGTATAAAGTTCATAGTTTGAATCCCCCCAGAACTTGAGACTAAAGGTGATTCGGACCCAAAATCAGACAGAAAGGTTACCCTGTCTGTTACCTGTTCATACTATTGTGCTCTGAGGTTGGCACTGTGGGAGCAGAGGGCCTGACCTGCTGAGTGCGTTTGTGACATTATTAATCTGATCTAAGATTAAAGAGATCAAGTCACCAAAATAAAATCTCTATTGTTGCCTTTAAAAATAAATATGGGGAAAAGACATTACGCTATCAGGCAGCGAAATATTGGAATACCTTATCGAACCTAGCGTGTACATTTCCATTGTATAACCAGTTTATGCAGGCATTAATTACAGCAAGCTCTGTTACATGTCAATATTTGGGATGATAATGTAAGACTGTATTATAGGAAGTCTAGAGAATGTTATTGAACCTCGATGAGTGATTTATACATATTTATTGTGAACATTTGTGCGTATATTGGATTTGATCTTTTAATGTTTAGGTAACTTGTAGAAAAGAAGACAATCTTGTAAACTAGACCAACCGGCCTAAAGATTTGTTTTCCTGTATAAAAATAAAGTTTTTACTACTACTGCTTGTGTTCCATACATTTGGGATGGTTACTGACTTTGGCTGAATGGAAACTGGCAAGCCATGTAAGCTAAGTATTTATTTATTTATTTGTGTGGGGGGGGCACGTTTGAAAACAAGTTTCATTAACTGTTTTCTTCTTCTTTTCAGGTCTTTAGCATATCCATTCCTGTTGTCCATCTCCAGATTGAAAGATACCACCTACCTCAATCCAAGCACCTCATTTTTACCTGAAAACATGATGAAATTATTATGAGTTCACTGCACCACCACATTCAGTTCCCAGTGTGGCTGTTCCTGACTTCTGTTGTATCCAGCTTAAAATACCAAGCTATTACTAAACCCTGGGCCAGATATTCAGAGGAGCTGCACAATGCGCAACTGACTTGCACAAGTGCAACCACAGAAATGTGCCCTGGAGCCATACCAACCAGCATGAATGCGCAGCGCAGTATCCATTGCACCAATGCACAACATCCATTGTGCCAATGCACAACATCCATTGTGCCGATGCACAACATCCATTGCACCAATACACAACATCCATTGCACCGATGCACAACATCCATTGCGCCGATGCACAACATCCATTGCACCGATGCGCAACATCCATTGCGCCGATGCACAACATCCATTGCACCGATGCGCAACATCCATTGCACCAATGCACAACATCCATTGCACCAATGTACAACATCCATTGCGCCGATGCACAACAGTAATATATGTGGTGCAAGTACATGGTGGCATGCCCATGGCACAAATGAGGAGCAAGTCACAGAATGCACCACACAGACTTGAGCATATGAAAGATGGCTCAAAGACACACACAGCAGATGCACAAGCCAGTGCAATACAGAGCCGTGGACTCAGGACCACTTCTTATGGAACAGGTAATGATGGGTGTGAGGAGAAGAGAGGAACAGCAATGTGGGCTGAGGAAGTGCCCATCGGTGGTATGCTCAACACAGAGAGTACCGTGCCCACCTCACATTTGAGGACTATGGGGACACAGAGATAGTGGGCCAGTACTGTCTGAACAGAGCAATTCTGAAGCAGCTATGTGAACTGTGCCATGACAAGTTCAGTAGCTTCTTGTTTTACATTGTTTTTCATGGATTCTACTTGGTAGAATGTTTATTTTCTTTCTTACTACTAAGGGGCTAGAAGGGTATTGTTTGGGGCTGTTGGAATTTTGAAACCTGTTTTGGTAGCTAAAAGTGGGCTCATTTGTTTGGTTTACGGTGTGGCAGGCTGCATTTGTAGAGGCCTATTTCTTCTCTTTTAAACATAATTGGTGTAATTTAACTGGTCTGTTTCTTTGAATTGGAGACCTATATCTTATAATTCCAAACCTATTTTGATGTATTGTTGGTGAAGCTGTTTGAATTGGTGTCCTGTTTCTTTGGGTAGCAAACCTATGTTGGGGCTTTGAGTAGAATTGATTCATTGTTGCTGGCTTTACTAGCTGCAAAGTTTTGAGTGGGGAAGGGTGCTAATTGTCTGACTAGAGGCCTCAGCTACCTGATTGTTTCCGGAGGACTTGGGCTGGTCCCACCACCCAAACCCCTCACCCCACCCACCCTGGTCAATTATTCCCTTTGTACTAGGGGTTCTGACATCACTTCCTCAAACAGGCAAAGGATTTGCACCTGTCATAACAGAAGCAGACATCCAGGAAAGGAACTGCAGCAAGTGAAGAGGTGACGGCTCTCTCAGTGGAAGGGAAGTAATGCAAAATCTAGGCGCTTTTATTATTACTACTTCACATAGTTATTGCATTGGGTAAAGGAGGAGTAGGAGTTGAAGAAGGTTGTGCAATGGCTACTTAAAGTATTTTGAGTGTGGATAGGAATATAAAAGCAGTTGCTCAACATATCTAAGCGTGTGCAACAAAGGAGGTAAGGACATAAAGAATGTTTTGCACTGATAGGGGGAAGAGTGGGGACTTGGGGAGTGTGTGGTATCCTGCATCTGGAAGGGTGGGGGTCGCTAGTGGGCAACGACAGCAATGGGTAGGGTGGAGGGCTGCAACAATCGTGTGCACCAATCTTTCTAAACATTGCCTGGAGAGTGGGAGGATGTTTAGTGTGCAAACACACAGAAAAACTTAGAAAGGAGATTGAGGGTCTGCAGGAGGAACTAAGACAGGCAAGGCAGATTGGGGGTGGGTTTAGCCCAATACTGGAGGGAGGAAGAAGGGGAGATGAGGGAGGGCAATTTAAGCCAACAGTGGTGAGGAGAGGCTCAGAAGAAGGGAAGCAGAGACAAAGGGGCCCAGGCCAGGAAGAACGATTGCCGGGGAAACCAGGTCAGGAGACAAAAGTCAAATGGAAGGAGGCAATAGGGACTTGTGAGGGGAGGCGAAGAAGTGGCAAAAGTCATGGAGTGGAAAGGAGAGAACAGGTTACTATGTAGAGAGAGGGAGCAGGCATTTGTGAAGGATCTTCAGAAAATAGTTTTGCACTGCTAGAGAGGAAGAAGGTGGAGGAGGGAAGTGATGAAATTAGAGGAGTAATTGATAAATGCCTGGACCAAACTGGAGCGGGGGGAAGTTCTGCTGGGAGAACTGCAACAGGGATAAAAGGGCATAATAATGTGCAGGAGGAAGAAGAGGAGCTGGAAAGGAGGGAGGGAGATGAAAGGAAGCAAGCAGGGAGTAAGAGGGGTGGAATCTTAGTGCTGGGGGACTCAATACTAAGAGGAGTTAGGTGGGGTAGCAAGGCGGAGAGGCATAGTCGCATTTGGGTGGAGGCCTTGCCAGGAATGACAGTGGAAAGGGTGGGACAGTCTGTTCTGAAATATGCTAGAAGGGGTAGGGACAAGCCTCATTTAATTATACATCTTGGGATAAACGACCTGGCTGACAAGACAGTGGATATAGTCCAGAGGAGGTTTGAGGAACTAGCACAATTATGTGAGGGGGCAGGAAGATCAGTAACTTTTTCCGAGATACTTCCGGTGCCAAAGGCAAGCACAACAAGAAAGCTGAGAATAGAGGAATTTAACAGATGGCTAAGAACCTGGTGTTGTGCTAAAGGGTATGGGCTGTTGGGGAGGGACTTGGGAGGACAGTAGTCTCTATGCCAAGGACAGACTACACTTGAGTGAGGAAGTATAGAAAGTGTTGAAGCAGAGGATGGAAGAATATATAGAGGAAGTTTGGAGTTTAAACTAGGAGTGGGGGGTGGCAGTTGGGGAAGAGATATGCAGAGACCACAGGTTGGGAAATCATATGAGCTTACCCCCCATAACAGTGACAAAGGACAAATGGCAAGTACTATTGGTGATGCTAGGAAAGGAGGACAGGATGGGAGGAGGGGAAAGGGTGGAAGGTGGTTACCCTTAATGCTAGGAGCCTTGGGAGGAAAACTGCAGAGTTGCAGGTTCTCATGGCAGAGGGAGAGGTGGACATTGCAGCCATCACGGAAACATGGGCCACCCAATATAATGACTGGGACCTGTCTGTACCAGGGTACAGGTTATTTCGTAGGGACAGGGTGACTGGGAAAGGAGGGGGGGTGGCATTATATGTGAAGGAAGGACTGAAGTGTGTAAGGGAGGAAGGGGAGGAGGGTAGTACAGAGTCACTTTGGGTGCAAATCCAGGATTCCAAGAATAGGAGTCTTAGAATGGGAGTGGTGTACAGGCCACCATCTCAGATGGAGGAGTTAGACAGGGAACTAGTGGGACAGATCAGGAGGACCTGCGAGAAGGGTAGTGTGGTGATTGTGGGGGACTTCAACATGCCAGAAGTGGACTGGAGCACCCCAACAACCAGGAACAGAAGGGAGCAGGTACTGCTGGATGCCTTCCAGGACAGTTTCCTGCTGCAAATGGTCAGTGAACCAACCAGGTTAGGGAATACCCTTGACCTTGTGCTGGCAAATGGGGACTTTGTGAGAGAACTTACAGTGGAGGAACCGCTGTCAGGGAGTGACCACCACTCAGTATGGCTCACATTGGATATGGGCAAGGAAGGAGTGGAATCTGGCACAAGAGTGCTGGACTTCAGGAGGGCTGACTTTGGGAGGATGGGAAGTGGTAAAGGGTACCTGGCCAGAATTCAATCTAGTATGGATACTAACCAGAGATGGGAGCTCATAAAGTTGGGGATAGTGGAGGCAACCAAAACCTGCTGCAAAGCCCAGAGCAAGAAGGCTAGGGCTAAGAAACCGAGCTGGTTGAGCAAGGAGGTCATGGAAAAGGTAAGGAGGAAAAGAGCTGCCTTTAGGAAATACAAGAAAACAGGGAGGGGGGAGGACAGAGAGGAGTACTTGACAGAATCAAAGGAGGTGACAAGGGCGTGAAGGGAGCCAAAGCATCTACGGAACTCAGGCTGGCACAAGGCATTAAGAAGGGGAGAAGGACTCTTTAAGTACATCAGGGAAAAAGGAGCTGTAAGGACCACATAGTAAGGATTGGGAAGGAGGGGTTGGTGGAAGCAGGGTATGATAAGGCGGAAGCACTAAATGAGTACTTGCTCAGTATTTACTAAAGAGAAGAGGGGTGATACCCAAGATGGGTGAAATGGCAGACAGGGGGAAGTGGTGACAGATGGAGAAATCATGGAGGGCAGAGTTCGAGAGGGTTTGAAGGCACTGAGGGTGGACAAGGCACCAGGTCCAGATGGCATCCACCCAGGGTACTGAAGGAGCTGGCAGAGGTCCTTGCAGGACCTTTGGCGAGACCTATTAATGCCTCACTACATTCGGGGTGTGTACCTCAGGACTGGAGGATGGCTCATGTGGTGCCCCCTCCACAAGAAGGTACCCAAGGATGAACCGGAAACTACAGACCAGTGAGCCTCACATCCATCGTGGGTAAGCTAATGGAGACTATCCTGAAGGAGAGGCTGGTGGCCCTCTTAGAGGCCAAAGGACTACAGGACAGCAGACAGCATGGCTTCATACGTGGCCGATCCTGCCAAACCAACCTGGTCGGGTTCTATGACTGGGTAACTAGGCAACTGGACAGGGGACATGCAGTGGATGTCCTGTATCTGGACTTCAGTAAGGCATTCGACTCAGTGCCACATGGAAGGCTGGGAAGGAAGTTAGTAGGCACAGGAGCAGGTGCAATGCTGGTGAGATGGGTAGGAAACTGGCTGCAGGGAAGGCAACAGAGGGTGGTGGTGGGTGGGAGCTCTCACACCCAAGGGCAGGGCAGAGCTGTGTCCCACAGGGCTGGGTGTTGGGACCAGTGTTGTTTGGGATATTCATTGCAGACATATCATGGGACATCAAGAGCAAGATCAGTCTGTTTGCTGATGATACCAAGGTTGGCGCAGTGGTGGATGACCTAGGGGATGGCAGGGTTGCAGGATGATCTGGCAAAGCTTGAAACCTGGTCAGACACCTGGCAACTGGGCTTAATGCCAAAAAGTGCAAGGTGATGAATTTTGGGATGAAGAACCCAAGGAGGACTTACCAGCTAGGGGGTGCAGCTAGCCCAGACAGAGGAGGAGAAGGATCTGGGTGTGCTCATCACAGGGTCAATGAACAACTCGGCACAGTGTAGGAGGAGAGCAGCTGCAAGGGCCAACAAAATGCTGGGTGGTATTGCAAGGTATATCCTCAAGGAGGGAGGAGGTGATTCTGCCACTGTATAGGTCATTAGTTAGACCACACCTGGAGTACTGCGTGCAGTTCTGGCGTCTGTATCTGAAAGGGACATTAAGTTACTGGAGGGAGTGCAGCGCAGGGCTACAAAGATGATCAAGGGTCTGGGGGACTTAACATATGAGAGGAGGTTGAAGGAGTTGAACATGTACTCACTGGAGGAGAGGAGAGACAGGGGGGACATGATTGAAACCTTAAATACATGAAAGGAATAAACAAGACAGGTACAGAGGGCTGTTCAAAGTAAGGGAGGGAGGGCCACCAGGGCCATGATATGAGACTGGAGCGAGGGAAGGTTCAGGAGGAGATGAGGAGACACTTTTTACAGAGAGGTGGTGGCTGGGTGGAATCGTTACCTGCAGAAGTGGTATGCAGTAGAACAGTGGACTGCTTCAAACGAGGATGGGACAGGACAAGGGGGAGGGTTAATGAAGGGGAAGGGTGGAAGGGAGGGGCAGCTGTAGAATAAGGGGTGCTAGCTGCACATTCGAGCAGACCTGATAGACCTCTAGGCCTTTATCTGCTGGCAAATTTCGTATGTTCGTATGTTCGTAAGTTGCAGGCACCCACCAGGAGTCATGCCATGAGAACAAGCAATGCCACGCACTAACCAATACGTGTGTTACCCCACAGGTGACAGTGCATACCTTCTCCAGCCCTTTCTGCTCACCCCCATCCAGTGACTATCCAATGCTGCAGAGGAATGGTATAATGCAGCACACATCGCAACATGCAACATCATTGATCGATTCTTTGGCATGCTCAAGATGTGATTCCATTGCCTAGATAGGTCCAGTGGTGCCTACAATACAGCTCCTGTGAAAGCCTGTGGCATATTCTGGCCTGCTGCATGCTGCACAACATGGCCATTGACCATGGGATAGGTGTCCAGGTGAAAGAGGGCAACAGCAGCAATGAGGGTGGGAAGGACGAGCTGGATGGGGGTGTGCAGCCATCCATGGAGAGGAGGGACCCCAGGCTGGCAGCCCATGCCAGGAGACACCGAGACACCATCACAGAAGAGCACTATGGGAACCAAAGGTGAGTACCAGACATGACAGCCATGCATGCACAGGACACCACACACACAGATAGAGGTGCACAGCCACACAGGGATGCATGCAGGGCACTGGCAAACACAGAGCATGCACAGGACACCACACACACAGATAGAGGTGCACAGCCACACATTGATGCATGCAGGGCACTGACAAACACAGAGCATGCACAGGACACCACACACACAGATAGAGGTGCACAGCCACACAGCGATGCATGCAGGGCACTGGCAAACACAGAGCATGCACAGGACACCACACACACAGATAGAGGTGCACAGCCACACAGGGATGCATGCAGGGCACTGGCAAACACAGAGCATGCACAGGACACACACACACACAGATAGAGGTGCACAGCCACACAGGGATGCATGCAGGGCACTGACAAACACAGAGCATGCACAGGACACCACACACACAGATAGAGGTGCACAGCCACACAGCGATGCATGCAGGGCACCACAAACACAGAGCATGCACAGGACACCACACACAGAGATAGAGGTGCACAGCCACACAGGGATGGCATGCAGGGCACTAGCAAACACAGAGCATGCACAGGACACCACACACATAGATAGAGGTGCACAGCCACACAAAGCGATGCTAATTAGTACAAGGTCAGCAATGCCCTGCCATGACATCTGTAACACTGTCCCAAATAATCAGTACAAGGTCAGTAATGCCAAACTAATACATCTACAACACTGTCCCAGTTAATTACTACAAAGTCCAGTAATGCCCCACCATGACAACTGCAATACTGTGGTGGTTAATCAGTACAGGGTCCCGTAATGCCCCACCATGACATCTGCAACACTGCCCAGGTAAATCAGTACAAGGTCTGGTAATGCCCCACCATGACAACTACAACACTGTCCCGGTTAATCAGCACAAGGTCCAGTAATGCCCTGCCATGACATCTGCTGCACTGTCTCTGTTAATTAGTACAAGGTCCGGTAATGCCCCACTATGACATCTACAACAATGTCCCAGTTAATCAATACAAGGTCCAGTAATGTTCCACAATGACATCTGCATGACTGTCCCAGTTAATCAGTACAAGGTCCAGTAATGCCCCGCCATGACATCTGCCACACTGTCCCGGTAAATAATACAAGGTTCAGTAATGTTCCACCTTGACATCTGCAACACTGTCCCAGTTAATCAGTACAAGGTCCAGAAATGCCCCACCATGACATCTGCAACACTGTCCCGGTTAATCAGGACAGGGTCTGGTAATGCCCCACCATGACATCTGCAACACGGTCCCGGTTAATTAGTACAAGTTCTGGAAATGCCCCACCATGACATCTGCAACACAGTCCTGGTTAATTAGTAAAAGATCCAGTATTGCCCCACCATGTCATCTACAACACTGTCTTGGTTAATCAGTACAAGTTCCAGTAATGCCCCACCATGACATCTGCAACACTGTCCCAGTTACTCAATACAAGTTCCAGTAATGCCCCGCCATTACTATCTGCAACACTGTCCCAGTTAATCTGTACAAGGTCCAGTAATGCCCCGCCATGACATCTGCAACACTGTCTCTGTTAATTAGTACAAGGTCCAGTAATATCCCACCATGACATTTGCAACACTGTCCCTGTTAATCAGGACAAGGTCTGATAATGCCCAACGATGCCATCTGCAACACTGTCCTGGTTAATTAGTACAAGGTCCAGTAATGCCTCACCATGACATCTGTAACTCTGTCCCGATTAATTAGTACAAGGTCCGGTAATGTCCCACCATCACATTTGCAACACTGTCTTGGTTAAACAGTACACGGTCCGGTAACGCCCCATCATGACATCTGCAGCACTTTTCTGGTTAATCAATACAAGATCCAGTAATGTTCCACCATGACATCTGCAAAACCGCCCCAGTTAATCAGTACAAGGTCCAGTAATGCCCCGACAACACATCTGCAACACTGTCATGATTAATCAGGTCAGGGTCTGGTAATGCCCCACCATGACATCAGCAACACTGTCCAGGTTAATTAGTACAAGTTCGGATAATGCCCCACCATGAAATCTGCAACACTGCCTTGGTTAATCAGTACAAGGTCCGCTAGTGCCCCAACATGACATCTTCAACACTGTCCCAGTTAATCAGTACAAGGTCCAGTAATGCCCCACCATGACATCTGCAACACTGTCCCAGTTAATCAGTACAAGGTCCAGTAATGTCCCGCCATGACATCTGCTGCACTTTCTCTGTTAATTAGTACAAAGTCTGATAATGCCCTGCCTTGGCATCTGTAACACTGTCCCAGTTAATCAGTACAAGGTGCAGTAATGCCCTGCCATGTCATCAGCAACACGATCCCATTTAATTAGTACAAGGTCCGGTAATGCCCCACCATGACATCTGTAACCCTCTCCTGCTTAATTAGTATAAGATCCGGTAATGCCCTGCCAAGCCATCTGCAACACTGTTTCAGTTAATTAGAACAAGATCCAGTAATGCCTCACCAGGACATCTGTAATTCTGTCCCGCTTAACTAGTACAAGGTCTGGTAATGCCTCACCATGACATCTATAATACTGTCCCTGTTAATTAGTACAGGGTCCAGTAATGAACCCACCATGACATCAGCAACACTGTCCCGGTTAATCAGAACAAGGTCCGGTAATGCCCCACAAAGAAATCTGCAACACTGTCCCAGTTAATAAGTACAAGGTCCCGTAATGCCCCACCAAGACATCTGTAACACTATCCCGGTTAATCAGCACAAGGACCAGTAATTCCCCGCCATGACATTTACAACACTATCCCGCTTAATTAGTACAGGGTCTAATAATGCATCAGTATAACATCTATAACTCTGTCCCGGTTAATTACTACAAGGTCCAGTAATGACCCACTATGACATCTGCAACACTATCCCGGGTTAATCAGTACAAGGTCCGGTATTGCCCCACAATGATATCTGCAACACTGTCCTGGTTAATCAGTAAAAGGTACAGTAATGCCCCACAATATCATCAACAGCACTGTCATAGTTAATCAGTACAAGTTCCAATAATGCCCTGCCATGAAATCTGCAACACTGTCTCAGTTAATTAGTACAAGGTCCAGCAATGCCCCACCATGACATCTGTAACACTGCCCCAAATAATCAGTACAAGGTGCAGTAATGCCCCACCATGACATCTACAACACTGTCCCAGTTAATTACTACAAAGTCCAGTAATGCTCCACCATGACATCTGCAATACTGTGCCGGTTAAACAGTACAGGGTCCCGTAATGCCCCACCAAGACATCTGCAACACTGCCCCGGTTAATCAGTACAAGGTCCGGTAATGCCCCACCATGACAACTGCTACACTGTCCCGGTTAATCAGGACAGGGTCTGGTAATGCCCCACCATGATATCTGCAACACTGTCCCGGTTAATTGGTACAAATTCTGGTAATATCCCACCATGACATCTGCAACACTGTGCTGGTTAATTAGAAAAAAGTCCGGTATTGCCCCACCATGTTATCTACAACACTGTCTTGGTTAATCAGTACAAGTTCCAGTAATGTCCCGTCAAGACATCTGCAACACTGTCCCAGTTAATCACTACAAGGTCCAATAATGCCCCGCCATGACACCTGCAACACTGTCCCAGTTAATCAGTACAAGGTCCAGTATTGCCCCGCCATGACATCTGCAACACTGTCTCTGTTAATTAGTACAGTCCAGTAATATCCCACCATGACATTTTGCACACACTGTCCATGTCAATCAGGACAAAGGTCTGGTAATACCACGATGCCATCTCGCAAGCACTGTCCTGGTTAATTAGTATATGGTCCAGTAATGCATCACCATGACATCTGTAACTCTGTCCCGCTTAAGTAGTACAAGGTCCGTAATGTCCCACCATGACATTTGCAACACTATCTTGGTTAATCAGTACAAGGTCCTGTAACATCCCATCATGAAATCTGCAGCACTTTTCTGGTTAATTAGAGACCAAGGTCCAGTATTACCCGCCATGACATCTGCAACACTGTTCCGGTTAACCAATACAAGATCCAGTAATGTTCCACAAGACATCAGCAACACAGTCCCAGTTAATCAGTACAAGGTCCAGTAATGCCCCGACAACACATCTGCAACACTGTCATGATTAATCAGGACAGGGTCTTATAATACCTCACCATGACATCAGCAACATTGTCCCAGTTAATTAGTACAAGTTCTGATAATGCCCCACCATGACATCTGCAACACTGTCTTCGTTAATCAGTACAAGATCCAGTAATGCCCACCATGTCTTCTACAATACTATCTGATTAATTCAGAACATGGTCCATTAATGCCCACTACGCAGCATCTACAACACTGTCCCAGTTAATCAATACAATGTCAGTAATGCCCCATCATGACTTTGGCAATACTGTCCCAGTTAATTAGTTCAAGTTCTAGTAATGCCCCACCATGACATATAATCAACACTGTCCCAGTTAATCAATACAGGACCAGTAATGCTCCACCATGACATCTGCAACACTGTCCCAGTTAGTCAGTATAAGGTCCAGTAATGCCCCGCCATGACATCTGCAACTCTGTCCAGGTTAATTAGTACATGGTCCAGTACTGCCCAACCTTGTCATCTGCAACAATGTCTTGGTTAATCAGTACACAGTCCAGTAAAGCCCCACAATGACTTCTACAATACTGTCCCAGTTAATAAGTACAGGGTCCAGTAATGACCCAGTATGACATCTGCAACACTGCCCCAGTTAATCAATACAAGGTCCAGCAATGCCCCATCATGACTTCTGCAAAACTGTCCCAGTTAATTAGTTCAAGGTCAAGTAATGCCCCACCATGACATATTGCAACACTATCCCTGTTAATAAGTAAAAGGTCCAGTAATGCCTCACCATGTCATCTGCAACACTGTCTCTGTTAATTAGAACAAGGTCCAGTAATGCCCCTCCATGACATCTGCAACTCTGTCCAGGTTAATTAGTACATGGTCCAGTACTGCTCAACCTTGTCATCTGCAACACTGTCTTGGTTAATCAGTACACAGTCCAGTAATGCCCCACAATGACTTCTACAATACGGTCCCAGTTAATAAGTACAGGGTCCAGTAATGACCCAGTATGACATCTGCAACACTGCTCCAGTTAATCAATACAAGGTCCAGCAATTCCCCATCATGACTTCTGCAAAACTGTCCCAGTTAATTAGTTCAAGGTCAAGTAATGCCCCACCATGACATATGCAACACTGTCCCAGTTAAGCAGTACAAGGTCCGATAATGCCCTTCCATGACATCTGCAACACTGTCCCAGTTAATCAGTACACGGTCCGGTAATGCCCTGCCATGACATCTGCATCACAGTCCCTGTTAATTAGTACTAGATCCAGTAATGCCCATTCATGACATCTGCAACACTCACCAAGTTAATCAGTATAAGGTCCAGTAATGCCCCACCATGACATCTGCAACACTGTCCCGATTAATTAGTACAAGGTCCAGAAATGCCCTTCCGTGACATCTGCAACACTTTCCCAGTTTATCAATACAACGTCCAGTAATGCCCCGTCATGAAATCTGCAACACTTTCCCGGTTAATTAGTTCAATGTCCAGTAATGCCCCACCATGACATCAGCAACACTTTCCCGGTTAATTAGTATGAGATCCAGTAGTACCCTACCATGACATCTACAACACTGTCCCGGTTAATCAAAACAAGGACCAGTAATGATCCACCACGACATCTGCAACACTGTCTGGGATAATCAGTACAAGACCTAGTAATGCACTGCAATGACATCTGTAACTCTGTCCCGGTTAATCAGTACAAGGTCCCGTAATGCACCGCCATGACATCTGCAACACTGTCCCAGTTAATCAGAACAAGGTCCGGTAATGCCCTGCCATGACATCTGCATCAGAGTCCCTGCTAATTAGTGCAAGATCCAGTAATGCCCCTTCATGACATCTGCAACACTCACCAAGTTAATCAGTATAAGGTCTAGTAATACCCTGCCATGATATCTGCAGCACTATCCTGGTTAACCAGTACAAGGTCCGGAAATGCCCCTCCATGATATCTGAAACACTGTCCTGGTTAGTTAGTACATGGTCTAGTAATGCCCCACTATAACATTTATAACACTGTCTTGTTTAATCAGTACAAGGTCCATTATTGCCCCACCATGATATCTGCAACACTATCTTGGTTAATCAGTACAAGGTCCAATAATGCCCTACCATGACATCTGCAACACTGCCTCGGTTAATTAGTACAAGGTCCAGCAATGCCCAACCATGACATCTGTAACACTGTCCCAATTAATCAGTACAAGGTCCAGTAATGCCCCACCAAGACATCTAACACTGTCCCAGTTAATTACTACAAAGTCAGTAATGCCCCACCATGGCAACTGCAATACTGTGCCAGTTAATCAGTACAAGGTCCCATAATGCCCCACCATGACATCTGCAACACTGTCCGGTTAATCAGTACAAGGTTCGGTAATGCCCCACCATGACAACTGCAACACTGTCTCTGTTAATTAGTACAAGGTCGGTAATGCCCGCCTTGACATCTGTAACACACTCCGGTTAAACAGTACAAGGTGCAGTAATGCCATGCATGACATCTGCAACACTGTCCAGTTAATTAGTACAAGGTCCAGTAATGCTCCACCATGACATCTGTAACCCTGTCCCACTGAATTAGTACAAGGTCCGGTGATGCCCTGCCATTACATCTGCAACCCTGTCCCGGTTAATTAGTACAAGATCCAGTAAAGCCTCACCATGACATCTGTAACTCTGTCCCGCTTAATTAGTACAAGGTCCGGTAATGCCCCACAATGACATTTGCAACACTGTCCCGGTTAATCAGTACATGGTCCAGTAATGTCCACCATGATATCTGCAACACTGTCCTGGTTAATCAGCACAAGGTCCAGCAATGCCCCACCATGACATCTGTATCACTGTCCGAAATAATCAGTACAAGGTCCAGTAATGCCCCACCATGACATCTACAGCACTGTCCAAGTTAAATACTACAAAGTCCAGTAATGCCCCACCAGGACATCTGCAATACTGTCCTGGTTAATCAGAACATGGTCCGGGAATGACCCACCATGAAATCTACTACACTGTCCTGGTTAATCAGTACAGAGTCCTAATGCCCACCATGTCATCTACCATACTGCCCGGTTAATCAGTACAAGGTCTGGTAATGCCCCAC
The DNA here is from genome assembly GCA_016271365.2 of Neoceratodus forsteri. Classification (NCBI taxonomy): domain Eukaryota; kingdom Metazoa; phylum Chordata; order Ceratodontiformes; family Ceratodontidae; genus Neoceratodus; species Neoceratodus forsteri. Next base: position 3,804,869 of record CM057449.1, on the reverse strand, counting down.
CATGACAACTGCAATACTGTCCTGGTTAATCAGTACAGGGTCCAGTAATGCCCCGCCATGACTTCGGCTGCACTGTCTCTTTTAATTACTACAAGGTCCGGTAATGCCCCGCCTTGACATCTGGAACACTGTACCGGTTAAAAAGTACAAAGTGCAGTAATGCCCTGCCATGACATCTGCAACACTGTCCCAATTAATCAATACAAGGTCCAGTAATGCCCCATCATGACTTCGGCAATACTGTCCCAGTTAATTAGTTCAAGTTCTAGTAATGCCCCACCATGACATATGTAGCACTGTCCTAGTTAATCAATACAAGGTCCAGTAATGCTCCACCATGACATCTGCAACACTGTTTCTGTTAATCAGTACAAGGTCTAGTAATGCCCGCCATGACGTCTGCAACACTGTCCCTGTTAATCAGTACAAGTTCCAGTAATGCCTTGCCATGACATCTGCAACACTGTCTCTGTTAATTTGTACAAGGTCCAGTAATGCTTCACCATAACATCTGCAACACTGTCCCAGTTAATCAGTACAAGGTCTAGTAATGCCCGCCATGACATCTGCAACACTGTGTCTGTTAATTAGTACAAGGTCCAGTAATGCCCCACCATGACATCTGCAACACTGTCCAGTTAATCGGGACAAGCCTGATAATGCCCCACCATGATATCTGCAATTCTGTCCAGGATAATTAGTACATGATCCAGTATTGCCCCACCTTGTCATCTGCAACACTGTTTTGGTTAATCAGTACAAGGTCCAGCAATGCCCCACAATGACTTCTACAATACTGTCCAGGTTAATTAGTACAGGGTCCAGTAATGACCCACTGTGACATCTGCAACACTGTCCCAGTAAATCAGTACAAGGTCCAGTAATGCTCCATCATGACTTCTGCAATACTTACCCAGTTAATTAGTTCAAGGTTTAGTAATGCCTCACCATGACATATGCAACACTGTCCCGGTTAATCAATACCAGGTCCAGTAATGCTCCACCATGACATCTGCAACACTGTCCCAGTTAATCAGTGCAAAGTCCAGTAATGCCCCAACATGACATCTGCAACACTGTTCCGGTTAATTAGTACAAGGTCCAGTAATGCCTCACCATGACATCTGTAACTCTGACACGCTTAATTAGTACAAGGTCCGGTAATGCCCCAGCATGACATTTGCAACACTGTCTTGGTTAATCAGTCAAGGTCCAGTAATACCCCTACCATGACATCTAGCAGTACTGTCCCTGTTAATAGTACAGGGTCCAGTAACGAACCCACTCATGACAACTGCACCACTGTCCCCGGTTAATCAGTACAAGGTCCGGTAATGCCTCACAATGAAATCTGCAACACTGTCCCGGTTAATAAGTACAAGGTCCCGTAATGCCCCACCAAGACATCTGTATCACTGTCCCAGTTAATCAGTACAAGGACCAGTAATGCCCCGCCAAGACATCTGTAACACTATCCCGGTTGATCAGTAGAAGGTTCAGTAATGCCCCGCCATGACATCTGCAACACTGTTCCGCTTAATTACTACAGGGTCTTATAAATTCATCAGTATAACAACTATAACTCTGTCCTGGTTAATTACTACAAGGTCCTGTAATGCCCCACCATGACATCTGCAACACTGTCCCGGGTTAATCATTACAAGGCCCAGTATTGCCCCACCATGATATCTGCAACACTGTCCTGGTTAATCAGTACAAGGTCCAGTAATGCCCCACAATGACATCTACTGCACTGTCCCAGTTAATCAGTACAAGTTATAGCAATGTCCTGCCATGACATCTGCAACACTGCCTCGGTTAATTAGTACAAGGTCCAGCAATGCCTCACCATGACATCTACACCTGTCTAAGTTAAATACTACAACGCCTAGTAATGTCTGCACCAGGACATCTGAAATACTGTCCTGGTTAATCAGCAAAGTCCAGTAATGCCCCACCATGACATCTGCAACACTGTCCCGGTTAATCAGTACAAGGTCCGGTAATGCCCCACCATGACAACTGCAATACTGTCCGGTTAATCAGTACAAGGTCCAGTAATGCCCCGCCATGACTTCGGCTGTACTGTCTCTTTTAATTAGTACAAGGTCCGGTAATGCCCCGCCTTGACATCTGGAACACTGTCCCGGTTAAACAGTACAAGATGCAGTAATGCCCTGCCATGACATCTGCAACACTGTCCCAGTTAATCAATACAAGGTCCAGTAATGCCCCATCATGACTTCAGCAGTACTGTCCCAGTTAATTAGTTCAAGTTCTAGTAATGCCCCACCATGACATATGCATCACTGTCCCAGTTAATCAATACAAGGTCCAGTAATGCTCCACCATGACATCTGCAACACTGTCTCTGTTAATTAGTACAAGGTCCAGTAATGCCCCACCATGACATCTGCAACACTGTCCCGCTTAATTAGTACATGATCCAGTATTGCCCCACCTTGTCATCTGCAACACTGTTTTGGTTAATCAGTACAAGATCCAGCAATGCCCCACAAAGACTTCTACAATACTGTCCTGGTTAATTAGTACAAGGTTCAGTAATGACCCACTATGACATCTGCAACACTATCCCAGTTAATCAGTACAAGGTCCAGTAATGCCCCATCATGACTTCTGCAATACTGACCCAGTTAATCAGTTCAAGGTTTAGTAATGCCCCACCATGACATACGCAACACTGTCCTGGTTAATCAATACCAGGTCCAGTAATGCTCCACCATGACATCTGCAACACTGTCCTAGTTAATCAGTAGAAGATCCAGTAATGCCCCATAATAACATCTACAGCACTGTCCCAGTGAATAAGTACAAGTTCCAGTAATGCCCTGCCAAGACATCTGCAACACTGTCCTGGTTAATAACTACAAGGTCCAGTAATGCCCCACCATGAAATCTGCAACACCAACTTTGCTAATCAGTACAAGGTCAAGTAATGCACCACCTTGACATCTGCAACACTGTCCCAGTTAATCATTACAAGCTCCGCTAATGCCCCAACCTGACATCTGCAACACCGTCCTGGTTAATCTATACAAGGTCCAGTAATGCCCGCCATGACATCTTCTGCACTTTCTCTGTTAATTAGTACAAGGTCCGTATGCCCCACCTTGGCATCTGTAACCCTGTCCCGTTTAATTAGTATAAGATCTGGTAATGCCCTGCCATGACATCTGCAACACTGTTCCAGTTAATTAGTACAAGGTCCAGTAATGCCTCACCATGACATCTGTAACTCTGTCACGCTTAATTAGTACAAGGTCCAGTAATGCCCCAGCATGACATTTGCAACACTGTCTTGGTTAATCAGAACAAGGTCCAGTAATGCCCCACCATGACATCTACAATACTGTCCCTGTTAATTAGTACAGAGTCCAGTAACGAACCCACCATGACATCTGCACCACTGTACCGTTAATCAGTATAATGTCCGTAATGTGCCCCACCATGAAATCTGCAACACTGTCCCTGCTACGAGTACAAGGTCCCGCAATGCCCCACCTGTGACATCTGTAACACTATCCCGGGTTAATCAGTAGAAGGTTCAGTAAATGCCCCGCCAAGCATCTGCAACACTGTCCCGCTTTTAATTACTATAGGGTCTTATAAATTCATCAGTATAACACTACAACTCTGTCCCTGTTAATTACTACAAGGTCCAGTAATGCCGCACATGATATTCTGCAACACTGTCCCGGTTAATCAGTACAAGGTCCGGCATTGCCCCACCATGATATCTGCAACACTGTCCTGGTTAATCAGTACAAGGTCCAGTAATGCCCCACAATGACATCTAGTGCACTGTCCCAGTTAATCAGTACATGTTATAGCAATGTCCTGCCATGACATCTGCAACACTGTCTCGGTTAATTAGTACAAGGTCCAGCAATGCCCCACCATGACATCTGTATCACTGTCCCAAATATTCAGTACAAGGTCCAGTAATGCCCCACCATGACATCTACAACACTGTCCAAGTTAATTACTACAAAGTCCAGTAATGCCCCACCAGGACATCTGCAATACTGTCCTGGTTAATCAGTACAAGGTCCGGGAATGACCCACCATGAAATCTGCTACACTCTCCTGGTTAATCAGTACAGGGTCCCGTAATGCCCCACCATGACAACTGCAATACTGTCCCAGTTAATCAGTACAAGGTCCAGTAATGCACCGCCATAACTTCTGCTGCACTGTCTCTTTTAATTAGTACAAGGTCCGGTAATGCCCCGTCTTGACATCTGGAACACTGTCCCGGTTAAACAGTACAAGGTGCAGTAATGCCCTGCCATGACATCTGCAACACTGTCCCAGTTAATCAATACAAGGTCCAGTAATGCCCCATCATGACTTCGGCAATACTGTCCCAGTTAATTAGTTCAAGTTCTAGTAATGCCCCACCATGACATATGCAGCACTGTCCCAGTTAATCAATACAAGGTCCAGTAATGCTCCACCATGACATCTGCAACACTGTCTCTGTTAATTAGTACAAGGACCAGTAATGCCCCACCATGACATCTGCAGCACTGTCCCGCTTAATTAGTACATAATCCAGTATTGCCCCACCTTGTCATCTGCAACACTGTTTTGGTTAATCAGTACAAGGTCCAGCAATGCCCCACAATGACTTCTACAATACTGTCCTGGTTAATTAGTGCAGGGTCCAGTAATGACCCACTATGACATCTGCAACACTGTTCCAGTTAATCAGTACAAGGTCCAGGAATGCCCCATCATGACTTCAATACTGACCCAGTTAATTAGTTCAAGGTTTAGTAATGCCCCACCATGACATTTGCAACACTGTCCTGGTTAATCAGTAGAAGGTCCAGTAATGCCTCATAATGACACCTACAGCACTGTCCCAGTTAATCAGTACAAGTTCCAGTAATGCCCTGCCAAGACATCTGCAACACTGTCCTGATTAATAAGTACAAGGTCCAGTAATGCCTCACCATGAAATCTGCAACACCAACTTTGTTAATCAGTACAAGGTCAAGTAATGCACCACCTTGACATCTGCAACACTGTCCCAGTTAATCAGTACAAGGTCCGCTAATGCACCAACATGACATCTGCAACACTGTCCCGGTTAATCTATACACGATCCAGTAATGCCCCGCCATGACATCTGCTGCACTTTCTCTGTAAATTAGTACAAGGTCCGGTAATGCCCCACCTTGGCATCTGTAACACTGTCCCGTTTAATCAGTACAAGGTGCAGTAATGCCCTGCCATGACATCTGCAACACTGTCCCGGTTAATCAATACAAGGTCCGTTAATGTTTCACCATGACATCTGCAATACTGTCCCAGTTAATCAGTACAAGGTCCAGTAATGCCCCGCCATCACATCTGCAACACTGTCATGATTAATCAGGACAGGGTCTGGTAATGCCCCACCATGACATCTGCAACACTGTCCCTGTTAATTAGTACAAGTTCTTGTAATGCCCCACCATGACATCTGCAACACTGTCTTGGTTAATCAGTAGAAGGTCCAGTAATACCCCACCATGTCTTCTACAATACTGTCCCGGTTAATTAGTACAGGGTCCAGTAATGCCCCACTATGACATCTGCAGCACTGTCCCAGTTAATCAATACAAGGTCCAGTAATGCCCCATCATGTCTTCTGCAATACTGTCCCAGTTAATTAGTTCAAGTTCTAGTAATGCCCCACCATGACATATGCAACACTGTCCCAGTTAATCAATACAAGGACCAGTAATGCTCCTCCTGGACATCTGCAACACTGTCCCAGTTAATCAGTACAAGGTCCAGTAATGCCCGCCATGACGTCTGTAACACTGTCCCTGTTAATCAGTACAAGGTCCAGCAATGCCTCGCAATGACATCTGCAACACTGTCTCTGTTAATTAGTACAAGGTCCAGTGATGCCCCACCATGACATCTACAACACTGTCCTGGTTAATCAGGACAAGTTTGGTAATGCCCCACCATGACATCTGCAACTCCGTCCAGGTTAATTAGTACATGGTCCAGTATAGCCCCACCTTGTCATCTGCAATGCTGTCTTGGTTAATCAGTACACGGAAACATAGAAACATAGAATTTGACGGCAGATAAGGACCACTTGGCCCACCCAGTCTGCCAATTTCCCTACCTGATGGATAAGCTGCAGATCCTAGTTAACCAGCAGCCTACTTCTTCCTACCCCCACCCCCTAGAATTGCCTTATGACTGTCCCATGCATGCTTGAATTCCACCACTGTTTTGACTCCACAACCTCCTCTGGAAGGCCGTTCCATACATCCAATACCCTCTCTGTGAAAAAATACTTCCTTACATTACCTCTGAGCTGCCCCCCCATCTTCAAGTTGTGCCCCCTTGTTCTTGCACACCTCTTCTTTTGGAAGATGCTACCCTCTTGGACTTTGTTGATTCCCTTGAGGTACTTGGAAGTTTCTATCATGTCCCCCCCTCTCCCTCCTTTCCTTGAGGCTGTAGATATTCAGCTCCTTTAGTCTCTCTTCATATGTCTTCTGGTGCAGACCCGACACCATTTTAGTTGCCCTCCTCTGGACAGCTTCCATCTTGTCTATGTCCTTGTGGAGATTGGGTCTCCAGAACTGCACACAGTACTCCAGATGGGGTCTCACCAGCTGTCTGTACAGAGGGATAACAACTTCCTGTTTTCTACTGGTGATGCCTCTCCCTATGCATCCCAGTATCCCCCCATCCCTACTTACTGCCCTCTCACATTGCTTGCCCACCTTTAAGTCATCTGATATGACTATCCCCAGGTCCCTTTCCATTTTTGCTGTTGTTAGTATCTCACCCCCCCCATTGTGTACTCTTCCCCTGGGTTTTTGTTTCCCAGGTGAATTACCTTGCACTTCTTAGCATTGAATCTAAGCTGCCATACATTTGACCATTCCTCTAACCTTGCCAAGTCCCTTCTCATCCTTTCCACCCCACCTTGTACACCAACTGTGTTGCAGATCTTGTGTCATCTGCAAAGAGACATACTTTTCTTCAGTCCCTCTGCAATGTCGCTATAAAGACATTGAAGAGGACCGGTCCTAATACTGAACCTCATGCTACCCCACTAGTAACCCACCTTTCTTCAGAGTGAACTCCATTTACTATTACCCTCTGTACTATTCTCCAGCCAATTCTTTACCCAGGCTATCATCTTGGGACCCACTCCCAGGCTGGCTAACTTGTATATTAATCTTTGTGTGGAACTGAGGTCAAATGCCTTGCTAAAGTCTAGGTAGGCCATGTCCACAGCCCCTCCCTGATCTACTACTTTGGTCACCCAGTCAAAGAAATCTATTAGATTCATCTGGCATGACCTTCCCATAATGAATAAAATTCTTTTTATGAAGTTTCCTCAGATTTTGTAATGAATTTTGAAGTAATTGTGTGTGAGGTGGAGAGAGGCTCCCAGTAGGCTGTAGCCATGGTTGGGCGTCCATGCTTCAAACTTTTATCTGCTGTTTTATCTTATGTAAGCCTACAATGGAGGTCTTGTCAGTTGCAGGGTAGGGTGATTTCTTTTTGCAGCTATCTACTGTCTCTCCGGCATGATGGTTGCCTGGGGAGGGATCATATGCTGAGATACCTGTATGCATGTGTAGTCTGCTGGAGTTAAATAGGGTTGACCCTTATTTCACTGAGGTCGAAAGCCGCACGGTCAAAAAAATGCACTATTTTGAGACACCAAAGCATGCAGTCCAAAACCATAGTAAATTATATAAACAAACTCTAAACTGTGCATGCTGTTTTGGCTGTGTGTTTTGCATGCATCCATTTATGATCTTGATGGGATACCATTAAATAGCCAGGACCAATGTGAGTTATTAGTGGTGCATATGGACTTCCAAAACCCCTGTTTAAATAAGGATCAAAACAAATACCTTTTCATAGGGTTTAATGCTGATTAAAACATGTTTCTGCTCTTCTAGATTAAGGTCAAACTGCAGCTCAAAAAGTATTAAATGTAGACCTCAATAAACTTGACCAAGAACTCCCACATCAACTCTCCCTCACTGCTGACTAGCACTGTTCCTTAACCCTCGGTAAAGACTTTTGACATACAGTATTTTGTTGACACCGTGACGTACAGTATTTTGTTGTAAAACACCAGTGACATACAGTATTTTGTTGCAAAACACCGGTGACATACAGTATTTTGTTGTAAGACACTGGTGACATACAGTATTTTGTTGTAAAACACCGGTGACATGCAGTATTTTGTTGTAAAACACCAGTGACATTCAGTATTTTGTTGTAAAACACCAGTGACATTCAATATTTTGTTGTAAAACACTAGGGAGCAGTTTGTTTTTGAACTAACATTTTGCTCATTATTTATCAGGTTATTTTATTTTGTGCTGAGAAATTGGCTATGACTTAAAAACTATGAACTGAGGTCATCTGTGTTATATTTTATTACCAAATTCTATATCTTTCTTCACATCCACAGCCTCCCAGATCTGTCTGCAGTGAAAGTTGTCTCCAGGCTTTAGAAGGGTTGTTAAAATAGGAAACCTGTCTGCTGCATGACTGTATCCCATGTGCTGAAGGGAAATCGCTAACCACAGTGGTAAGTGAACTAACAATAATAATAAAGGACAGAGGACTCATTGCAGAAGGTGTAAAAATATCAAAGACAATTAGATTATTATTATTTTGAATGGTAACTTATGAATTATCATAATTATTTACTGTTATATAATTCTGAATGATACAACAGACATTGTTGAGTCCTCCAAAACATTAATGCTTTCATGTTAGCTTTAAATCACCTGCAGAAGTAATCTAGACCACCACCTGTGGAGTCTTGTGACAGAAAGCAATGTCACCAATGGGCAGGCAATAATTACAACATACAACTGGCCTCTCAGTGCCATCACACTGTGTCCCACAATTCCATGAAATAGCTGCTGCCTTGATTTCATTCATGAATGATTTTTTCATGCTGATCTCCTTCATGCTAATCTTCATCCTGGTGAACAAAAACTGAAATGAAGTAAAACCTGGTGCAAGGCACCATTGTATCTTATTTTGAAAGGTCTTTTCATGGATTTCCAGAATAACTGTGGCCTGACAATGTTTCCTTCACCTTTAATATAGAATGCTCTGCTGGTAATGTGGCACTGCCTTTGCAGGGTATATACAAGTCTTACTGGAGATCATCGGAGCATCCAAGAGATTAGGTACTTAAGCTCATGGATGGACTTGGCAAGGGAAGGTCATAGCAGATGAACATGATAAATTTCTTTTACTAGGTGACCTAGGCACAAAGATCATGGGAGGGCAGTAGACATGGAAGTCTGGGCTTCAGCAAGGCCTTTGACACTATGGCACACAGGAGCTTGATAAAGAAATCAATCAAACTTGAGGTCCAAAATTGTGTGGGGGTAAGAAACTGGTTAATAGCTAGGGGACAGAGAATGGTGGTTAAGGCACTCTATTTAATGAAGGGAGAGTGACCAGTGTGGTGCCACAGGGGTCAGTTCTTGGACTGGTCCTCTCAATGTCTTCATAAGTGACATTGCAGAAGAATGGAAGGAAAGGTAGGTCTTTTGAAGATGACACCAAAATCTGAAATAAGGGTGGGCATTCAGAATGGGGTGGAGATAATGTGTGAAGCACCTTGGCAAACTTAAGAAGAGATCAAGTGCATGTCAGGGAAGATTAAAGGGATGTGAGGAAGCACTGCTTCACTGAAAAAGTGGTGGATGTATGGAATAGACTGCCAGTGGAAGTGGTGGCATAAAAAAAGTAGGGAGCTTCATGCATGCTTTGGAAAGACATACAGGAACATTAGTAAGTAGGCAGGTAGGAAGGAGGCTTGCCAGTGATAAACTGGGCAGTGACCATATGGTAGCCTGGGTTGTCAAGTGGTCCTTCTAACAAATTCTGTGTTTCCTTTACTTTTTTGTATTGTGTATTAAGTTTCATGAATTAAATAGCCATCCATTGGCATTCATATAAAAGCAAGAAAGGAAAAATAGGCTTGGAACTCCTGTCTTGAGTTCTTTTGAATTTGAGGAAATTAGCTTCTAACTTACAAACAAAAACATGGTTATCTTCTCAACCACCAATGAGTGATAAATGCCGTGAAGGCATAAGGCAATATTATCCTTATGTTATTGCTGAATTCCCCTCATAAGTATTTTAAATTAAGTATTTTAGATGATTATAAAATGTTTGTTATATGACAATGTTTGTATAATTTATTATAATTTTATTCTATACTGATTTTTTTCCAAAGTAACAGTGGTGTGACTGTATGTAGTGGCAACATTGTAAATGAGTCTTGACTCAATGAGTTACCCTTGATAAAACTTACACTTGAAATTTGAAAAGGCAACTTGGTAAATTCTGTGTTTCAACGTCTCTTAAAGACAACCTATGCTTGATGAATGTTTGACACTATAAACTCCTTGGAGGGAGTTTTATAATGAAGTCCTGTACTTGACTAATGTTTGGTACTGTAATGTCCTTGGATGGAATTTTATAATGAAGACCTTTACTTGGTGAATGTTTGATAATATAAACTCCTTGGATGGAGTTTTATAATGAAGACCTATACTTGAATGTTTGACACTATAAACTCCTTGGATGGAGTTTTATATTGAAGACCTATACTTGATGAAGGTTTGACACTATAAACTCTTTGGATGGAGTTTTATATGGAAGACCTATACTTGATGAAAGTTTGACACTATAAACGCCTTGGATGGAGCTTTATGATGAAGACCTATGCTTGATGAATGTCTGAAACTATAAACTCCTTGGATGGAGTTTTATAATGAACCTATGCTTGATGAATGTTTGATACCATAAATCCTTGGATGGAGTTTTATAATGAAGTCCTATACTTGATGAATGTTTGATACTATAAACTCCTCGGATGGAGTTTTATAATGAAACCTATACTTGATGATTGCTTGATACTATAAACTCCTTGGATGGAGTTTTGTATTGAATCTATTCTTGATGAATGTTTGATACTATAAACTCCTTGGATGGAGTTTTATAATGAAGTCCTATACTTGCTGAATGTTTGATACTATAAACTCCTTGGATGGAGTTTTGTAATGAAGTCCTATACTCAATGAATGTTTGATACTATAAAGTCCTTGGCAGGAGTTTTATAATGAAGACCTATACTCGATGAATGTTTGATACTAAGAAGTCCTTGGCAGGAGTTTTATAATAAAGACCTATGCTCGATGAATGTTTGATACTATAAGTCCTTGGCAGGAGTTTTATAATGAAGACCTATACTTGCTGAATGTTTGACACTATAAACTCCTTGGATGGAGTTTTATAGTGAAGACCTATATTGATGAATGTTTGATACTGTAAACTCCTTGGATGGAGTTTTATAGTGAAGACCTATACTTGATGAATGTTTAATACTGTAAACTCGTTGGATGGAGTTTTATAATGAAGACCTATGCCTGATGAATGTATGATACTATAAACTACTTGGATGGAATTTTATAATGAAGACCTATACTCGATGAATGTTTGATACTATGAATTCCTTGGTAGGAGTTTTATAATAAAGACCTATAATTGATGAATGTTTGATACTATAAAGTCCTTCAATGAAGTTTTATAATGAAGACCTATGCTTGATGAATCTTTGACACTATAAAGTCCTTGGATGGAGTTTTATAATGAAGACCTATACTCAATGAATGTTTGATACTATAAAGTCCTTGGCGGGAGTTTTATAATGAAGACCTACTCAATGAATGTTTGATACTATGAAGTCCTTGGTGGGAGTTTTATAATGAAGACCTATACTTGATGAATGTTTGATACTGTAAAGTCCTTGGATGGAGTTTTATAATGAAGACCTATACTTGATGAATGTTTGATACTGTAAAGTCCTTGGATGGAGTTTTATAATGAAGACCTATACTCGATGAATGTTTGATACTGTAAACTCGTTGGATGGAGTTTTATAATGAAGACCTATGCCTGATGAATGTATGATACTATAAACTACTTGGATGGAATTTTATAATGAAGAACCTATACTCGATGAATGTTTGATACTATGAATTCCTTGGTAGGAGTTTTATAATAAGACCTATAATTGATGAATGTTTGATACTATAAAGTCCTTCGATGAAGTTTTATAATGAAGACCTATGCTTGATGAATCTTTGACACTATAAAGTCCTTGGATGGAGTTTTATAATGAAGACCTATACTCGATGAATGTTTGATACTATAAAGTCCTTGGCGGAGTTTTATAATGAAGACCTATACTCAATGAATGTTTGATACTATGAAGTCCTTGGTGGGAGTTTTATAATGAAGACCTATACTTGATGAATGTTTGATACTGTAAAGTCCTTGGATGGAGTTTATAATGAAGACCTATACTTGATGAATGTTTGATACTGTAAAGTCCTTGGATGAGTTTTATAATGAAGACCTATACTCGATGAATGTTTGATACTGTAAACTCCTTGGATGGAATTTTATAATGAAGACCAATGCTTGATGAATGTTTGATACTGTAAACTCCTTGGATGGAGTTTTATAATGAAGACCTATACTTGATGAATGTTTGATACTGTAAACTCCTTGGATGGAGTTTTATAATGAAGTCCTATACTTGATGAATGTTTGAGACTGTAAGCTCGTTGCTGCTGTAATCATGCAGATATAAGCTAATGAATAAGTGTCATTTGTGTGACTACCCCAAAGTGTGGGGCTTACCTGTTTGCCTCTCTGGAGCCAATACTTTGCTAATGCCTCATCTTCTGCTCACTCCATCCTCTAAGGAATGCCTGCACTGGTGGGGGACCTAAGGTGCTGTTGCAGTTAGAAGAGGCTGCTGTTTGCAGGTGCAATGCATACATTACTGCTGCCACTGACCATGGCAACAGGTAAATTTCTTTCTATGATCCCCATCCCTAGTCATTCCAGTCATAGAAACATAGAATTTGATGGCAGATAAGGACCGCTTGGTCTTTTTAGTCTGCCCAATTCCCTGCCTAAGTGATAAGCTGCAGATCCTAGTTAACCTACAGCCTACTTCCTCCTACCATCCAATAGAATTGTCTTATGTCTGTACCATGCATTCTTGAATTTCCCCAATGTTTTTGACTACACAACCATGACCTCCTCAGTAAGGCTGTTCCATGTATCCACAAACCTCTCCATGAAAAAATACTTCCTCACATTACCTCTGAGCCATTCCACCTCTATCTTCAAATTGTGCTCCCTTGTTCTTGCACATCTCTTTTTCTGAAAGATTCTACCCTCTTGGACTTTGTTGAGTCCCTTGAGGTATTTGAAAGTTTCTATCATGTCCCCTCTCTCCCTCCTTTCTTTGGGGTATACAGATTAAGCTTCTTTAGTCTCTCTTTGTATGTCTTCTGGTGCAGATCCTGCACCATTTTGGTTGTCCTCCTCTGGACAGCCTCCACCCTGTCTTTGTCTTTGTGGAGATGGGGTCTCCAGAACTGCATGCAGTACTCCAGATGGGGTCTTACCAACTGTCTGTAAAGAGGGATAACAACTTCTTGTTTTCTACTGGTGATGCCTCTCCCTATGCATCCCAGTATTCCCCATCCTCCTTACTGCCTTATCACATTGCTTGCCCACCTTTAGGTCATCTGATATAACTACCCCAGTTCCTTCCATTTTTGTTGTTAGTATCTCATCACCCATTGTGTACACTTCCCTGGGTTTTGTTTCCCAAGTGCATTATTTTGCATTCCTTTGCATTGAATCTAAGCTGCCATACATTTGGCCTTTCTCCAACCTTGCCAAGTCTTTCTCATCCTTTCCACTCCACCCCGTGAATCAACCCTGTTGCACATCTTTGTGTCATCTGCAAAAAGACATACTTTTCCTTCCAGACCCTCTGCAATGTCACTTATAAAGACATTAAAGAGGACTGGTCCTAGTACTGAACCCTGCAGTACCCCACTAGTAATTCTCCTTTCTTCACGGTTGACTCAGTTTACTTTTACCCTCATGCAAAGGGGTTTGGAGGAATGCTGTGGGGGGGTGATATCAATGTAGTTAATGCTGAATGCACCCAGCATCACTGCTGCTCTCTTCTGCACATTAGTTGGGCTGCCTGTTATAAGCTAGCGTGCATGATCAGTGCTTCTGACAGAGTGAGAAATTCTTTATTTTGCCTCACAGCCTGATCAGAAAATGAAGCATGCCAGTGCTGACAGCTTCAGGGTGTGCAATAAATGAAATAAAAGCAGGATCCCAAAATAAACGTACACAGTGGAGGCAGTGCTCTGATGATATGGTTAGTGCCATCTGTTGAACTCTATGTCATCAGATGTCAGGGGATCTAAATCTGCACCAGAAAATAATTCTGTGAGAATCACATTGCAGGCTGATTGGCATCCTTTCAGACAGCCAATAAGGCATTGATGTATGCTTTATGAACAGTATTCACTGATTGACAGCTCAAAACCAATCAGATGCTGCCCAGGGCCAGTGAAGCTCTGACATCAGTTCCAGAACAAGTCAGTCAGCAGTTTGTTCTCCCCATGAGAGAAGAGGAGAGCTGTTGTCCAGAGGCCAAGGATATTTACCTGGTTCTTTCACTACCACAACACAGGAGGTGTCAAAGAAAAGGTTTCTACAACCTCAGAGAAACAGACAGAGAAGCAGACAGAGATAAGTGCTGTTGCACTGCCAAGTGTCAGGATGACATAGAGAGAAAGAGAGACTGATTCCTACCCACAGAAAGGTGTACACGTTGCAGGTGTGGGTTTGATGGTGTGTGCCTGTAACTAGTCGAGAGGATTTGTTAAATGATGTACTAATTATTTTTAGGGTTGTATTAGTGGCTGCAACATACAGTACACCACTATCCCATAGTCAGTTATGGACAGAATTGAACTTTTTACAGTGAGCCACAGTACATCGGAGGGCATACTATGACAGTCTCTGTGTAAGACGCCAATTAAAAATGGTGCATGTTTCTTTGTTCTTTAGAGGAAGAGGGTGTGTGTGTGTGTGTGTATGTGTGTGTGTGTGTGTGTGTGTGTGTGTGTGCATGTTTGTGTGTGTATTTGTGTTTGTGGGTGTCATTGTGCATGTGTGTGTGCGTATATGTGGGTGTCATTGAGCATATGTGTATGTGGGGGTGTGGGGATGTGTGTGCATGCATGCATGCATGTGCATGTGGGGGTGTGCTTATCTGTTGGTGTCATTGTGTGTGTGTGGGTGTGTGTGTGTGTGTGTGTGTGTGCATGCATGTGTGTGTGCATGTATGTGAGAGTGCGTGTGTGCACAGTGGGAGTCAATATTAGAGACATTAATGAAAATGCAAGCAGTAAGACTCAGAAATCCTACTACTCATTAGCAGTGACATGAAAATGATGGAAGCCATTCTGTGCTGAAAAAAGTTAACTTTATTCCACGCAATCTCTCGCTAGATGCTGCTGATTCATTTTCTATATGTATGCCTAAGTGTGTGTGTGGGAGGGGGGTGAGTTTATTTATTTATTTAATGGTATCGGAATTGCAAACCTTTAAGTCAAGGACTCATTTACAAAGGCTCCTCGTCAAGGTACAAAGACAGATAAACAAACAATCACAGGATCAAAGTCGTCTCAGTGATGACAAAAAGGAGATATAACTTTTTCTATACAAGTTTAAGGTATGATCCTATACAATGTGGCAGCAATGTTTGTATTGTGGATGTCAATAAAACAATAAAGTCTTGAGAATTCATACTACAGAATAGTGGTAGCAGAAAAAACACAAACACATACTGAACTGAAAAAAACATTAACTTACAGAGGAACAAGTTATATTCACTGTAAAATAATTATATCTATATTCGCTCAAGTGATAATTGTGCTGAAATGAAACACTGCTAATTGATCAAAACTGCATATTTCCATTGGATGAAAACTAGGAGTTAATACAGAGCATGAATTTGAATTTGCATAATTGTAGCTGATTAGTGCCATGCACTACAGTAAATATAACTTGCAGGAGAATTAAAGGTTCTATAGTAATTCCACACAAACACTCACTAGATGCTGTGGTTTCTTTTTCTATGTTTATGAGTAGAGTGTCTGTGTGGGGGATGTCAGAATTAAGGAGACTGATAAAAATGCAGGCATTAATACTCATAAAACATAATACAGAATGTCTGAGACAAGAAAAAGAGAACATTTATACAGCAGTCAAAAAATATTCAATCATTTCCACATAGCCTCTCAGTAGACTCTGCTGCTAAAGTGCGGGTGGCAAGATTTTGCTGAAGCACTACTAAGAGAATGAAGCAAGAGACCATGTTATGGGCTCAAGCTGATTCTGAGTGCCGGCCACACACAGCACAACTAAACACTCAGCAAGGGTCCTAGACTTCAAAAAGGCAGTCTTTGCAAAAATGGGAGAATGCCTCAAGAAAACACTGGCAAAAGGAGATGGAGGGGAAGAGGAACAGTGTGAGAACCTCCAGAGAGCCATAAACAGAGGCAGCAAACCTCTGTGTGAAGAACATTAACAAAGCAAAAGAAAGAGTAAGCCATTATGGTTTTCAAAAAGCGGCAAGGAAGGTTAGAGAGAAAGACTAGCATTCAGAAAGTGAAGTGCAAAGAAACAGAGAGGGAAGGGGACAGGGAACTGTATCAGACAAAGCAGAAGGAGTCAGGGAAAGCAGTCAGAAGCACAAAGGTGAAAAAAAAGGAGAGGAGAGCCCTGTCTAAAGGAGGGAGACAAACCTTTTTCAGGTACATTAGGGAAAGAAAAAAGGCCAAGGGAGGGGTAGTGAGGCTTAAAAAAGTGTGTGTTGGTGGGGCAGAGGGGAACCTAGAAAAAAACAAAGTCCTCAACTAACACTTTTGCTCACTATTCACAAAAGAAGAGGAGGGAGAAGGGACACAATTAGGCAGTAGAAACAAACAGAGAAAAGGGGTGGACACCAGCCCATTCACAGAAGTGAGAGAGTCCTAAAGGAACTCTTGACACTGAAAGTGGACAAGGCAATGGGGCCGGATGGGATACATCCCAGAATACTAAAAGAACTAGTGACACCTCTGACAGCCCTATTCAACAAATTGCTGGAGGAGGGAGGGTGCAGAGGACTGGAGCAGGGCAAACATGATACCACTTCATAAAAGTGGGAGCAAGATAGAAGCAGGAAACTACAGACTTTTCACTTTTACCTCAGTAGTAGGGAAAATGGTGGAATAGGTGTTAAAGGACAGGACTGTGGAACATCTAGAGGCCAGCGGGGCACTGGATTCGAGGCAGCATGGATTCACAGCAGGAAGGTCTCATCAAACAAATGTAATAGATTTCTTTGGGCAACAAGGATAATATATCAGGGAGGGGCAGTGAACATGGCCACACAGTCCTGCACAAGATGTTAGTAAACAAGTTAAGCAATAATCTGGGAGTGGACTGCAAGAGTGGTAAACGGGTCAGAAACTGGCTTAGCAACATGACACAGAGGGTGGTGGTAAACTGAGTTCACCCCAAAGAGAGGGATTAACCAGCGGGTGCCACTGGGTTCAGTACTGGAGCTGGACCTCTTTAATGTCTTTATAAGTGACATTGCAGAGGGACTAGAAGGAAAGGTACTGTATGCATGTTTGCAGACTACACTAAGATCTGCAATAAAGTTGACACACTGGGTGGTGGGGTGAAGAAAATAAGAAGGACTTAAGCAAGTTGGAGGTGATCAAAGAGTGTGGCAGTTCAGTTTAATGCAAAGAAGTGCAAAATCATGCACTTGGAGAACAAAACTCGTGGAAGAATACACAAAGGGCGTCGGTCATAATGACAACAAAACTGGAAAGGGACCTGGGGTAGTCATAATAGATGACCTAAAGGTAGCCAAGCAATGTGAGAAGGTAGTGAGGAAGCCAGTGGGATGCTGGGGTGCACAGTGAGAGCAGCACCCGTAGCAACAGGAACTGGTGATGCCACTGTACAGACAGTTGGTGAGACCTCATCTGCAGTACTGTGTGCCATTCTGGAGATGTCATTTCCAGACATAGACAAGGCAGAGTCAGTTTGGAAGAGGGCAATGAAAATGGTGCAGGGTCTGCACCAGACACCACATGAAGAGAGAGACTGAGAAAACTCAGTATACATACCCTGGAGGAAAGGAGGAGAGGGGGACATCATAGAGACATTCAAGTACCTCCCCTTCCCTTTCCTCTGAGTGGTCAACAACTGGTCGTGGTGCAATTAAAATCTCCTCCAATTACTAGCCCCTGAAATTGTTCCTTAACAAGCAGACCCATCATGGTTCGATAGAAAGCAGGATCAGACAGTGGGTGCATATACACTTCCAAATGTGACAGGTGACCCATGCAACGTTCCCTCCACGAACACATACCTCCCTTCTTTGCTGTCCTGCAAAACTCTCAATAACTTGAAGGGAGGGTGCTTATGTACAACCACCACCACTCTCCTCTTATGCGAGGAGAAGGAGGCAGCATAGCACGTCCCCACCCAGTTCCGCACTAACTTTTGGTGATCTGAGGGAGTCAGATGTGTTTACTGAAGTAAGGCGGCTTGGGCATAAACCCTTCTGACAGACATTAGAACACCTGTATGTTTAATTGGAGAGGAGAATCCCCTTACATTCCACAAGACAATATTCATCTTCTTCTTGTTAGCCATATTGGTACAGATGTTTCAGGCTCTTACCCCGTCACTGAAGCACTGAACTGCATCAGCCAAGTGGGTACCATTCTGCGCCCTGCATTATACTCTATTGTGGACCTAACATTTAAATGTAAGCAATAACTCAGAACATGTAACATTTTAACTAATAATAACCCCCAAAGAACTATGTACTTTGATTCACCTCTCCCCTTCCCACAACATACATCATTCCCAGAACAGGTGTGCTCTCTCCCATAAGAATCGATTTGAAGGTTTGATCCAGTAGTGATCAATCTCTGCTCCTCCCCCCGGTCTAGCATGTCCCATCTCATTTTTCCCAACGATCTCTCTCCTCTTCCCATCTGGCTGTTATTGAATCTTGTTAAATCAAACATACCATTGATATAGGCAGAGTCTTCATCTCCACCCCTACTGCCAGGGTACCATTCCCATACCCCTTCGAGCCACCGGCCCCTCTCCGCCGTGATTATCCATCTTTTCCCTTGCTCAGTCCTGACATTGAAAATTTGAGCATTTAAAGCAGATACATCTCCCCCATTTCCCAAAGTCCAGAATTAGATTAGCTGCATAGCTGATGTCCCACGAGGCGGGCCGCACAAGTCAGTTTCAACACGCAGGCCCTCCTCATGAGCTGTGTCGCAGCTTCGGTGATCTGGATTTTCACATCCAAGCAACCTTCACTGCTGCTATTTGTGAACTAGAGGGATGTGTCCAGCAACTTGCGATCCTCTACCACCCATGACTCGCATTGGGCAGACCCTGAGTTGGCATCCTCAAATTCAGCTCTCCATCCACGCTTCCAGGGTCCCCCATCCAGACAGCCCTAAGTCCAGTGCTTCTCCAATTTTTTATTTAGTTTTGTTGACTGGGTAAGTGCACTAGACAAATCCTGCCTATTTTCAGGCACAACCCGGGGAAGGGGGATACAGATGAATGCCAACTGACCTTGAACCTGATTAAGCTGTTGGTGGTATTTTTAGTGAATGAGGGAAATTTGGCAAGGACACCGGGGAAATTACCCTACTCTTTTCGATAAGTGCCATGGGATCTTTAATATCCACCTGAACTACCACCAATCCAGGCAGATGGGACCTTGGGACCTCAGTTTAACATCTTATCCAAAAGACGGCACCTCAGAAGTGCAGCACCTCTTTCATGCTGCACAACAGTGTCAGCACTGGGATTCTGTTGTTGTTGGCTTATTCTCCACTTTAGTGGCTGCTTCAATCGGGATATTTACCCCACGCATGTGCAGTGCAGCCCCTGGTCTCCTGCTGCATAGTACTTTATTTCTTTTGTCTCCATTGCCAATATAGGCCTCCACTCATCCTCTCAAGCCCACAAGCCCACAGACATCTCAATCCCCTACCGGAGCTCCCTCCAGGAGTGACAACTACACACAGGCGCTGCCTAAGAGGTAATAAACCACCTCCAACAGCACCCTTGTGAGGGGGGTTAACTCGTCGACACACTGCATGCGTCGACTGCCCCACCCTGGATCGGCATTTCCTTTTTAGGCACTGCCTAATGACATCACTTCCTCTCCTTCCTTTAAGTCTCCATTTTCCCATTTGCAGGTTATACTTGCTAGCCACTAGAGGACCCTCTGACCTTCCACCTCAGACTCCCCACCAGAATCCCTCCTGCTTCCTGTAGCCTGTCTACCTATTTGGCTACTCCTCTCCTTACTCCTGCCCTGTCTCTGCCCATGCCTCACCCTTGCACTGCCACCCAGCTAGCCCTACTCACAAACCCCTGCCCTATCGCCTGAACTACACCCAACCTGTTACTAACCCCATTGACCACTAGGAGTCACTATTTCAACCCTGTTTTCTGGCCCAAACTCAGTCCACTTTAAGTCAACTAGAACCTGGATCCCTGCTCTCAGCTAGGTCCTATCCCAACTGCCCTGACAAGGCCTTGGGCCTTGAACCTTGTACCCTGTCCATCAGAGTCCATGATAGTACTACTACTCCAAAGTGGTATCTACACTTTCTGAGGGGTAGCCAGGATATCTGAAACTCACCACCCTGCTACTACCAAGGCACTATGCCAGGGCACCTCTTCCCCAAATCTGGTATACTGCCCCCACTAACAACCTTGTACTTCTGTTCTCCCCATTTACTGTCCTTCCCATCTTAATTCCCCTCTAAGCTGCTTCCAGCACCCCACCCACCGTTACCCTGACCCATCCTATAAATACCCCTTTAAATCCTCTTCATCCCTCCCAGCTATCTCCTGGTCCCATTTCCCTCACCACTCTCCTCCTCGGTCTTATCCTTCGACTGCCTTCTGGCCTCTCACCCACTCCAGTACTCTCTCCCCCACTCAGCACGCCCAACTAATGCCCCCAGCCAGTGCACGGTAAAATCCTGGTTTCTCTGGGCTCTATGCTGCCACCTAACCATTGCCCTACTCCTTCTGGCTGCAGGGAATATACACCCTAACCCCGGCCAAACCCTAACCTCAGGCCCAGACCACCCTATACCTAACCCCTCAGCCAAAGCGACTCACTGACACTCTGACCAGGCTACTTCCTCCTGAGGCTTACGCCTCACCATCTAAATATTCGTAGTCTAGCCCCTAAGTTCGATCTGCTTCAGGTCCTAGCCGCCCACCATGCTCCCGACATAATCATCCTATCTGAGACCTGGCTAAATGCCGGCCTACCAGATAATACCATTGCTATTCCTGGTATCACTATCACAAGGCAAGACTGGCCCACCAGAGGCGGAGGGGTGGCAATCTACATCAGATCAGTCCACACTTCACTGTCTCTCTCACAAAAGCTGAACCCAAAGCTCGAGCTTCTTATGGTAAAGCTGTCCCCTCCCTCCTCACTACCTATCTTTGTGGCTGGTATTTATTGCTGCCCAGGCACACCAACCACAATAATCACCGACCCACTGTGCCAACTCTCATCCCTTGCCTAGTTGGGCAAACTATATGCCATGGGTGACTTTAACCACAAATGGCTAGCACCCACTTTTAACAAAACACAAACAGAGATAACCGCTCTCAACCTTACCCAAACCATTACAGAACCCACCCGCTCAAACCATAAGTCTGGTAATCACTCATTGCTAGACTGGGCACTTACATCCCACCCACACTGCGTCATCAGTTCAGGCCTCCTCCCTGATTCCATTAACGACCACCACCTAATCTACTTGGTCTGCAAAATCCACAGAGTTAAATCCCCTCCTAAATTTATATTCCAACGATCATACAAATCCCTCAACCTCTCCCCCCTCCTGGAAGATCTATGTCACTCAAATTGGGTCCCGAGCTCAAACTGCTCTAACATGGATTCGGCCTTTATGCATTTTCGGAACACCTTCGTCACCGCCTGGGATAAACACACCCCTCTGCGCCAGGCTAGAGTCCGTGGGTCTCACCTACCCTGGATATCCCCAGAGTTAATAGCTTGCCAACAAGCCTGTGACAAGGCCTGGCGTAACTACAAATCTACGCTCCTCCCAAGCACCCTTGTCACCTACCGCATGCTCCGCAACAAATGCACAAAGGCCATCCGCTTAGCTAAGGCCGAATATTTCAACAACACCCTCAATGCAAATCTTGGGAGACCTTCTAAATTCTGGAAAGTCATTAACTCCCTTTTCTCCCCAAACAGCAAGCCCCTCACCTCTCCTCCTCGTCAAGGGACTCTCTCAACGACCCCCTGAAGGTGGCCTCCGAGTTTAATTCCTATTTCACTACTTGCGCCTAGCCTCCTCGATTCCTACCTCCAGCAACAACTCCCACCCCCTACATCTATAACCACATCCGCCCCCCAATCATCTATCACCCTACCAACTGGTAGGATCCTTTTCCTTCAGTCCTATCTCCCCACGAAACCTTAGATGCCCTTCACTCCCTGAACCCCTCCAAAAGCAAATCCCCTGATGGTCTCGATCACAAACTCCTCTTCCTTTCTGCCCCCACCATTGCTACTCCCCTCGCCGCCCTACTAAATCTGTCTTTCACCACCGAGTCACTCCCCTCCGTATGGAAGCATGCCACTGTCCTACCCTTCCAAAAGGTGGTGATCCTCCTCCACTACTAATTACTGTCCCATCTCCCTCCTCCCCGCCCTCAGCAAACTCCAGGAACACCTAGTTCTATCCCAGCTCTCCCACTTTCTCTCAGAAACTAACTTCTTTACCCCATTTCAGTCCAGCTTCAGAAAACACCACTCTACCCCGTCCTCCCTACTAAGACTCACGGACTCCATCCTCACTGGGATGGATGAAGGGCTAATCATGGCCGCTATTTTCATTGACCTAGCTAAAGCTTTCGACACGGTATCCCACTCTCTACTACTATCCCGCCTATCAGGGGCTGGGTTAGCAGCGTCTGCCACAAACTGGTTCAGTGCCTACCTACTAAATAGAACCCAATCCACTAAAATAGCTGACCGCATCTCCCTCCTCTCCCTATCACCACAGCGTTCCCCAAGGCTCAGTTCTGGCCCCATCCTCTTCTCCATCCTTCTAAATGATCTGCCTAATTCTTGTTCCTCCACTCGATCCACATAGCATGAGCGACATGGTCCTCTTTACCTCCAGCCAGACCCATGAAGAACTCACTTCCAAACTACAAACTGATTTCAACAAAATCCAACACTGTTTCAATACCAACCAACTCTCCCTAAATGCCAAGAAAACTGTCTCTATGTATTTCAGCACAAGACAGCGTCTATCCAAACTCACCCCCCCTCTGATCTCAAAATGCCTGCTAGGTCCTATAATCTACATATTACTCCTGATGCGCCCATTGTCTTCTGTCTCACAGATTAAAAGTTTTAATGTGCCGTGTACATATGTATATTGTTATATATTAGCACTTATGTCATTGTATTACTGTTTATGTTACCCCTGTCATTGTATTACTGTTTATGCTACCCTTGTCAATGTAATAACACTTGCACTTCTTGACCACTCAGGTCCATCATGTAAATGAGCTATGCTCAATGATGTTCGCCTGATTAAATAAAGATTTTGATTGATTGATTGATTGATTGATTGATTGATCTTCCATACCCTGAACAACACCATCCTTGAAGAAGTACCTTCCTTCAGGTATCTAGGGGTTTGGCTAGATTGCCACCTCTCCTTTTCCACACACGTAGATGCCATCATTTCAAAGCTGCGCCCAAAACTGGACTCCCTCTACAGGAACCGCACCTGTCTCCTGCTACCCGTCAGATGTGATTTAGTCCTGAAAATGGTCCTACCCACCTTTGACTACTGTGATGTAGTCTACAGCTCCTCCTCAAAGACCACCCTAGCCAGACTTGACCCCCTCTTTAATGCATTCTGCGCTTTGCCCTTGATGCCCCCGCCACATCACTGCAAGCTCTACCGTTCACTGGCCCTGCCATCCCTGAGCAACCGGCACCTAATTCATAGTGTTAAATTCGCTTCCAACTTCTGGCTCGGCTCCCTCCCGCCCTACCTCGCATCCTCCCTATCTTCCCCACCTACCCCCACCCACGCCCTCAGGTCCACTGACACTAGGCTATTAGTCATCCCCCAAGAACCACTGCCAGCCAATCGGCCTTCTTTACCTCTTCCCTAAACTCTGGAGCGGCCTGCCGCCCAGATCCACCATTCTTCATCCAAATACTCCTTATCCTCTGCCCTCTCTAACTTCCTCGCACTCAAATTGCAACTGCCCCTGACCTCCCCCATTTGTTAACTTCTCTCCCTGTTGCCCCTTGCACCTGACCAGTGGCCTGGCCATCGCCCAATTGTCTGGCTTATATACTGCCTCTATGCACCAACACTCACTCTTACTCCCTCTTCTCACTCCTAACATCTCCCTTCACTCCCCTTCCTATCTAACGTCGCTCTTCTGCCCTACCCACAGCTACCAACATCACTCTCCCTCCTCCTCACCTAAACCTACCCCCTCGCACCTAATGCTCACTAGTCCACTCCTCCTCTACCCCATCTAACAACGCTCCTCTGCCCTACCCACAGCTACCAACATCACTCTACCTCCTCCCTCCTCACCTAAACCTACCCCCCTACGCACCTAATGCTCACTAGTCCACTCCTCCTCTACCCCATCTAACATACGCTCCTCTGCCCTACCCACAGCTACCAACATCACTCTCCTCCCTCCTCACCTAAACCTACCCCCTCGCACCTAATGCTCACTAGTCCACTCCCCTACCCCCATCTAACATACGACTCCTCTGCCCACCCACAGCTACCAACATCCTCTACCTCCCTCCCTCCTCACCCAAACCTACCCCCACGCACCTAATGCTCACTAGTCCACCCTCTTCTACCCCATCTAACATACGCCCTCTGCCCTACCCACAGCTACCAACATCACTCTCCCTCCCTCCTCAACTAAACCTACCCCCTACGCACCTAATGCTCACTAGTCCACTCCTCTTCTACCCCATCTAACATACGCTCCTCTGCCCTACCCACAGCTACCAACATCACTCTACCTCCCTCCCACCTCACCTAAACCTACCCCCTACGCACCTAATGCTCACTAGTCCACTCCTCTTCTACCCCCCATCTTCGCTCTCCAACTCCTACTGTCAACTTGGTGCATCCCACTGCAGCTCAAGTTGTTACTGGCACTCCAGTTCTGCTCTGGCACACTAGATCTGCTACTGGCACTTATGTAATTCATGTATTGCCTCATTGTGTGATATGTTTACCCTGTCCCTGATGTGATGCTCTGTATTGTTCTTATCTTGCCTTGTACCCAGGATATGTATACCCTGTCGCTGATGTGATGCTCTGCACTGTTCTCACCCTGCCTTGTACCCATGATATGTATACCCTGTCCCTGATGTGATGCTCTGTACTGTTCTCACCCTGCCTTGTACCCAGGATATGTATACCCTGTCGTCGATGTGCATGCTCTGTATTGCTCTTACCCTGCCTTGTACCAATGATATATTTACCCTGTCGCTGATGTGATGCTCTGTACTGTTCTCACCCTGCCTTGTACCCATGATATGTTTACCCTGTCCCTGATGTGCATGCTCTGTACTGTTCTTACCTTGCCTAGTACCAATGATATGTATACCCTGTCCCTGATGTGCATGCTCTGTATTGTTCTTACCTTGCTCTGTACCAATGATATGTTTACCCTGTCCCTGATGTGATGCTCTGTATTGTTCTTACCTTGTCTTGTACCCATGATATGTTTACCCTGTCCCTGATGTGCATGTTCTGTATTGTTCTTACCTTGCCTTGTACCAATGTTATGTATACCCTGTCCCTGATGTGCATGCTCTGTATTGTTCTTACCTTGCCTTGTACCCATGATATGTTTACCCTGTCCTGATGTGCATGCTCTGTACTGTTTTACCTTGCCTTGTACCCAGGATATGTATACCCTGTCCCTGATGTACATGCTCTATATTGTTCTTACCTTGCCTTGTACCCATGATATGTTTACCCTGTCCCTGATGTGCATGCTCTGTATTGTTCTTACCTTGCCTTGTACCAATGATATGTTTACCCTGTCTCTGATGTGCATGCTCTGTATTGTTCTTACCTTGCCTTGTACCCATGATATGTATACCCCGTCCCTGATGTGCATGCTCTGTACTGTTCTTACCTTGCCTTGTACCCGGGATATGTTTACCCTGTCCCTGATGTGCATGCTCTGTATTGTTCTTACCTTGTCTTGTACCAATGATATGTTTACCCTGTCTCTGATGTGCATGCTCTGTATTGTTCTTACCTTGCCTTGTACCCATGATATGTATACCCTGTCCCTGATGTACATGCTCTGTACTGTTCTTACCTTGCCTTGTACCAATGATATGTATACCCTGTCCCTGATGTGCATGCTCTGTACTGTTCTTACCTTGCCTTGTACCCATGATATGTTTACCCTGTCCCTGATGTGCATGCTCTGTATTGTTCTTACCTTGTCTTGTACCCAGGATATGTATACCCTGTCCCTGATGTGCATGCTCTATATTGTTCTTACCTTGCCTTGTACCCATGATATGTTTACCCTGTCCCTGATGTGCATGCTCTGTATTGTTCTTACCTTGCCTTGTACCAATGATATGTTTACCCTGTCTCTGATGTGCATGCTCTGTATTGTTCTTACCTTGCCTTGTACCCATGATATGTATACCCGTCCCTGATGTGCATGCTCTGTACTGTTCTTACCTTGCCTTGTACCGGGATATGTTTACCCTGTCCCTGATGTGCATGCTCTGTATTGTTCTTACCTTGTCTTGTACCAATGATATGTTTACCCTGTCTCTGATGTGCATGCTCTGTATTGTTCTTACCTTGCCTTGTACCCATGATATGTATACCCTGTCCCTGATGTGCATGCTCTGTACTGTTCTTACCTTGCCTTGTACCAATGATATGTATACCCTGTCCCTGATGTGCATGCTCTGTACTGTTCTTACCTTGCCTTGTACCAATTATATGTATACCCTGTCCCTGATGTGCATGCTCTGTACTGTACCTTGCCTTGTACCCAGGATATGTATACCCTGTCCCTGATGTGCATGCTCTGTATTGTTCTTACCTTGCCTTGTACCAATGATATGTATACCCTGTCCCTGATGTGCATGCTCTGTACTGTTCTTACCTTGCCTTGTACCCAGGATATGTATACCCTGTCCCTGATGTGCATGCTCTATAGTGTTCTTACCTTGCCTTGTACCCATGATATGTTTACCCTGTCCCTGATGTGCATGCTCTGTATTGTTCTTACCTTGCCTTGTACCAATGATATGTTTACCCTGTCTCTGATGTGCATGCTCTGTATTGTTCTTACCTTGCCTTGTACCCATGATATGTATACCCGTCCTGATGTGCATGCTCTGTACTGTTCTTACCTTGCCTTGTACCAGGATATGTTTACCTGTCCCTGATGTGCATGCTCTGTATTGTTCTTACCTTGTCTTGTACCAATGATATGTTTACCCTGTCTCTGATGTGCATGCTCTGTATTGTTCTTACCTGCCTTGTACCCATGATATGTATACCCTGCCCTGATGTGCATGCTCTGTACTGTTCTTACCTTGCCTTGTACCAATGATATGTATACCCTGTCCCTGATGTGCATGCTCTGTACTGTTCTTACCTTGCCTTGTACCAATGATATGTATACCCTGTCCCTGATGTGCATGCTCTGTACTGTTCTTACCTTGCCTTGTACCCAGGATATGTATACCCTGTCCCTGATGTGCATGCTCTGTATTGTTCTTACCTTGTCTTGTACCCAGGATATGTATACCCTGTCCCTGATGTGCATGCTCTGTATTGTTCTTACCTTGTCTTGTACCAATGATATGTTTACCCTGTCTCTGATGTGCATGCTCTGTATTGTTCTTACCTTGCCTTGTACCCATGATATGTATACCCTGTCCCTGATGTGCATGCTCTGTACTGTTCTTACCTTGCCTTGTACCAATGATATGTATACCCTGTCCCTGATGTGCATGCTCTGTACTGTTCTTACCTTGCCTTGTACCAATGATATGTATACCCTGTCCCTGATGTGCATGCTCTGTACTGTTCTTACCTTGCCTTGTACCCAGGATATGTATACCCTGTCCCTGATGTGCATGCTCTGTATTGTTCTTACCTTGCCTTGTACCAATGATATGTATACCCTGTCGTTGATGTGTATGCTCTGTATTGTTCTTACCTTGCCTTGTACCAATGATATGTATACCCTGTCCCTGATGTGTATGCTCTGTACTGTTCTCACCCTGCCGTGTACCCAGGATATGTATACCCTGTCGCTGATGTGCATGCTCTGTATTGTTCTTACCTTGCCGTGTACCCAGGATATGTATACCCTGTCCCTGATGTGATGCTCTGTACTGTTCTTACCTTGCCTTGTACCCATGATATGTTTACCCTGTCCCTGATGTGATGCTCTGTATTGTTCTTACCTTGCCCTGGACCCAGGATATGTATACCCTGTCGCTGATGTGCATGCTCTGTATTGTTCTTACCCTGCCCTGTACCCAGGATATGTATACCCTGTCACTGCTAATGTGTTGGGGGGGTTCATATATCCTGGGCAAGGGCTTACTTAAAGAGGAATTAACCAGTCATTACAGGTCCTCCTGGGATATAGATATGGAAACAGATAGACAGAAATAAAAATTTGCATGTGAGCACTGCAGTAAGACTTAACAGAAAAACTCCAGAAAAATTGAATATGTCTCCTCTCTCTCTCCTGGCTAACAACAGACTTTCTCCTGTCTTGGACAGTCATCCTATCTTTTCTTAAGCTCTGCCACAGACTTAGCCACTTTATCTGCCTCCCAGAAGCTATAGGTAGCTCCTTCATGGCAAATTTTCAGTATAGCAGGGAAGATCATGTACCAGTCTATTTTTAAGTGCTGACAGTCAGTAATCACTTAATTGAACACACGCCTCTTTTTCCTGATCCTTAGAGAGTGATCACGTGAGATAAATGCTGTGACCCCTCATATTGTAGCTCTGAAGTACTCCTGTAGGCTTTCCACACCTCCTGCCTATCTTGGAAGTTGAGGAATCGAAAAATGATCTGTCTTGGCGGTTGTCCCTATGGAGGCCATGGCTGCATCGCCTGGTGCACTCGTTCGAGCTTGTAATGGCCCCTCTTTGGATTCAAGCCCAGTAAGGCAGGAAGCTTCCTCTTGCAGAACTTGAGGATGTTTGAGCCCTCCTTACCTTTAGGGAGGCCCCCGGAGATGCAGGTTTGGCCTGCGATGGTATTTCTCTTGGTAGTCCAGGGCCTCCCTGAGATCCTGCACTTCCTTCTCCAGTTCATCCGTGTGCTTCAGAAGAGGGGCCAGGGTGTCCTCTGCAGCTGAGATGTGGCCCTCTGCCTCCTCCAGCCGCTCCTGCTGCTGTTCCAGCTGTGAGTGCATCACAGCTAGTTTGTGGTCAGCTTTTCTTCCAACCTCTCAAGCTGGGAGGACAAGGCATCCATTAATTGTTCTTTCAGTTCCCAGCCTACTGCAGCCATTTCAGCAGCTGGAATAGAGAAATGGGGCCCACCTGCCAGCCTGCCCACTGATGGTTGCTTCTTGGTGTTTTTCACCACCACCCGCTGCGATTTACCTCCCATCGGCAAGACATATTTATCCATGCTAAAGGTAATCAGATTGTACCCACATAAATGTATTTCTAACTTTAGCAAGGGATTTCGGTGGATTAGCAAAATTAATCAGACTGGGGAGCAGAGCTCGGCAAAGACACGTCCTCACGCCATTAAATGGTCACATGATCAAGTGGGATTTTTTTAATCAGCATCCCTGGTGACCCGATAGTGCACTGCAAAATATGTGATGTACTGATCTGTTAGGGGTGCAAGGGCAGCAACTTAGACATAGGTGGGCAGAGAACTCACTCCGTCATGCACTCCCATGCTGAGTTACTTGCCAAGCTGCAGGAGGTAGCAGCAGCTTCTTCAGCTGTGGCAGATGGAGAGGGTCTGCCTGCATATCGTCACCAGAGAAGGGCTGATGATCACCAGAGGCAGCAGGTCCCACAGCTGCCTGCATAGAGGAAGACCTGCCACAATAGCCTGTCACCCAGACAAACCTGGCTGTGCTATGGGCCGAGAATGAGGCATGAGGTCATAAAGTCACAAGATATTACGCCACATGCACATACCGCACTGCCAGTACAACATGATATATACCATGTGGTATAAGTCTTTTTTTTTGCAAGGGGGGCTCCACCACCTGCACCAGCTGTTACAGGGACTTTTGCCCCACAATTCCCCCTCCAACTAAAATAACTAACTGGGGGAGCCCACTAACGTCATACAAAAAGCATTAAAAAATAAACATTTCCATGTGTCTGGGACTGGGAATCAAACCTGGTGCCAAACACAGCACCTGGTTTCTTTGTTGCCAGTAGCTTACTCCACTGAGCTACTGCAGCTGCTCAGTGGAACCCTATCCTAACAGAGGTCTTATCCTCTGCCTGGGACAATGGGAGGGTGCAATACTGCACACAGACCCATTTGTGGTATTACACCGTCTTGCTCTCTTGCACTGAGCTGTTGCAGTTTCAGGGACATGTCATATGCTATTAAACATATGACATTTTGACCCAGTAGGGAGACTGAGGCAGTCAAAACAGTGGTGGAGGGTGCTGTGCAGCAGCGTAGCCATATAGCGGGACAGAGTGCTGAAATTATCAGCTTGCTGCGCAGTATTAGTGGTGGTGGTCAGCAACAGCCCCACAGGCCCCCGATAACAAGTATTATGAGGTCCAGTTTCACCCCTAGAAACATCTCCTCTGCTTTAAATTTTTTTAAGTAATATTTTTGTTTTCCTCCAAACTAAGAATAACATTTATGTTCGGTTAATGTTTTCTTTGTAATTTTTCATAGTTGTTACTTAATTTACTTTATTTTTACATGACTGATCATCGTCAAAATGCTGAACACTGCGTGCTTTAATTACAGGTGAAACTGTCGTGCCGTTATGCATGCTGCAATAAAAGTGACTTGAAGATAGCGTTTTGGTACCACAGTTTCAACTGAAATGAAAGTACAAAATGTCCGCATGCACAGTTGTCGACCACGTGACGTATTATATAAAATTAAGTAAGAAGTAAGAACAAAACAATTTTTATTGCATAAAGCATAATGGCATGGGGGGGGGACATTTGGGGAAGGTGGGGAATCGTATTTACCATTATGAGGGTCAAGAAATACAGTATTAAGAAAATTTCCATCCCCCAAAAAACTCTTTCTCTGCTTTTAATTTTTTCCTTAAGCAATATTTTTTCTTAAGACTACATATAAAATGCATGTTCTGTTACTATTTTCTTTATGATGTTTTTATTCTATTTTACTTTGCCCAATAACTAATAATTGGAAGGCTAGCCTGTATTTCAATGGATAAGCAGTCAGCCACTCCCACTTCCTGACCTATATAAGCAGTTCCTCCTTTTTCTTTGCAGCCAGAGGCTCTGTCCATCTGTCCTTTGTTGCTGGCTGGGCCTGCTGCCACCCCACCCCAGTTTGGATTCTGCTTGTTTTCTGCTGGTCTTCTTGTCTTTCTGCTTGGTTTGTATTTGCCTCTGACTGTGTGTTTCTCTGTGTGTTTGTTTCTGTTCCTCTGCATTTCCGTGTCTTTTTTGCCTTCTCTTTGGGAGCTTTTGTCTACACTCCTTGTGCATTTCTGTCCAGGAGCTCATGTTATTTGCTACCAGTACTCATGTGTTCTACTTAACTTCCTTGCTGCATATGCTACTTATTAATGGACATTGCATTTAATCACATGCTGCTTTATTATGCTCTGGAGGTCAGCTTTGGCTACTGCCAGTGCTGTAAACTAGTTTTAAATGCTGCATGTGGGTTACGATGCTTCACCATGGCTTCCTTGTTTTTCCTATGGCAGGGGACTGGGGTTTTTTGTTGAGGAGTTGTGGCACCATGTGGCATATTGCCTCATATTTGAATCTTGTCTCTGCCATTAAAATCCTCTGAGAATTGTCACCTACTATTGGCTCCATCTACACTTGGTTGACTCACCTTTGCTTATCTTACATTTGCAGTAGCTTCAGCAAGCTGAATAACTTCAGTAGGCTAAATTAATGAATAAACAAAATAAATAAACAAATAAAATAAATGAAAAGAAATGAGCAAAAAAACTGAACAAACAGAAATGAACGAAATAAATTTAAAAATACACCTATGTCAGAAATACCTATGCAAATATATCAGACATATGACCTCATCTGGTGCAGGGTCCCCCCTTGCACCAACTGTCTTGCTCTGCACCACTAGTCCGCATCTTGAGCATGTGAAGCTCAGGACGAGGTTTTTCTCACTTGGCCCATAGCTGGGAATGTCCTCACTCTGGGTGGAATTTCAGTCATCAACCATGCCGATGGCACCTCAAGTTGTAGAATTTAAGACTCAGCAATGAAGGGGTGGGGCTCTCATAGGGGCCCCTTTAGCTGCCCAAGTGGGTTCGGAAGTACCCTTCAAGCTATTCTCCCCATGACTGCCTCTGGTTCACCTGGTTTGTGTTTAGGGTGAGTAGACCAGGTGACTGCCTCAGTAGTTGTTGCTCTCCTCCTCCTCCCACCTTGGTTGTCCGATGTTGTAGAGTATCACTCACAACCTTCCAAGCGTGCCGATAGAGGGATTCAGTGAGACTTTTCCTCCAAATTGGAATATGTTCTACCTTCCCTTTAACTGGGTTTCCAAGTCACAGCTGCAGAGCGCTCACTAAACAAAATATCTCAAGCCTGGAGGAAGGTGACCCATGCCTTGTATCCCCAGAGATTTCCTCCTCAAAGGTTCTTTTTTCTCTCCTCCATGCCTCAGGTCATAATAGTTAGTTAGTTAGTGTAGTTAGTGTTCCTTAGTTCTTTTAGGTAGGTCCTGCTGTTGAATGGAGGTGGATGGTGTCCCTGCTGTTCTCTTTCTCTTTAGGAGGTCCCCGTTCAATGATCAATATATATTTTAGGTAGGTTCCGCTGTTGGATGGAGGTAGATGGTGTCCCTGCTGTTCCCTCTCTCTTTAAGAGGTCTCATTTCAATGATCAATGTATCTTTAGGTAGGTTTCACTGTTGGATGGTGTCCCTGCCATTACCTCTCTCCTTAGGAGGTCCCTGTTCAATGATCAATATATATTTTAGGTAGGTTCCGCTGTTGGATGGAGGTAGATGGTGTCCCTTCCATTCCTTTCTCCTCAGGAGGTCCCCTTTCAGTTATCAATGTATCCTAAGCACTTCTCAATCTATTTTGGCATCTGTCTGCCTCGTGTCATTAAGCTGCATTGTTGTCATTCTACTCCTCTGCCTCTTGGCCTCATTGTTTCTGTCTTTGGTGCTACTACTACATTCTTGTTGGGTGATCTTCCTAAGGACCTGAAATCAAGGGTATTGACCAGTGGCTTTGCTTTGGCGTGGAACCCTCTCGAGGGTTCCTTGCATTCAGTACCCCTACAGGGTGGTAATTTCTCTCGAATAGAGAGTGCGAACGGCCAAAACCTAAGTAACACAGTTGCACAAGCATAACACTATACTGGCCGTGTAGGCCATTGAACTTTTGTTTACGCATATGCTGCACTTCTTTCAACAATGTATGTTATTCTGCATTACTCCATTATTTTAAATGAGAAATAATAAAACTAGTGCTCTTTGTAATGTTACTCTGTGACATGATTTGAATCAGTATTCCCAGCTGTTTTTGAACAGATTCTGTTCCATTATATCATGTAGCACTGTTTGCTGCATGCAATTTCATTGTAGTCACAATACAACTGAATGTAAATAGCTGCTGTCCAACAGCATGTGAGAATCCTGAGCCCAGCCTGGTGCAAGGCTGTTTAAAATGAGAGCTCAGTTTATAACTTTTGAGTATGAAAACAATGTAGGGCTGCATACTGAAACTGTTGAAAGAAGGGTATCGTTCGCATACACTGGTTATTAGATTAGGTGGCAATGTAAAATGAAATAAAAAAGTATTGCTCAAAATTGTAACCTCACTCTTGAACTGATGCTTTCATTATCAGGCTGTTTTACTTTTTGGATACTGTTTACTGTGTTAAATTTTGTAGTATACATACCAACAACAACTACAAGCAATAGAGAATAATATGTAGGGGAACCATACACAACAGGCTGTGTTTCCATCGAGGGGGTTGAGGTGACAGTATATGAACCTTGAGAGTGAAGCTCGAGAGGTCCATGCTGTCATCTCAACCTTGAGATGGAAACACATGCCAAGTTGTGTGTGGCTGACCATATTTTATTTTTTATAGTATATGTTTTTTACACTACAGTGACAGACCCCCACTGAAGTAAAAACAAAAATTCTTGCCATTTCTTTGTTCTACTCACATATCAAAATCATATTTCCAGACTTTTGAAAGGTAAAAGATATAGCTTTGGGCACTAGGTGGTTAGTAAGTAGCTAAATATAGAATAAATGGAAATTTAAAATGGTATGACCTTTGAACTGTGCATAACAACTGTTCAGAATGTGTATAACACTTTAGAATGCACATAACGGTTTAGAATGTGCTTAACAAGGATTTTGAGCATGCTGATTTTTATACATAACAAAGGGTAACCTTATACTATAAGTACCTTAACAACACCTGAAGTCACCCACCTACCGTGGCAACCCCCCCCCATAATTTCCTAACTTCTGAATATTGTCGGCTTATAGAATATATAATTTAGCATGCAATATAGAGTAAGTGCCACAACGTGAATAATAATTCCTTGAAAATATGTTCATAAAATTAACAAGGATTTTGTGCCAGTCATCATAATTATAAATCCACTGCTCCCTTTAATATTCCACCCCCATTATGGTTTCCCCCAATAGAAACAATTTTTCTTATTACTTTCTTTATTGTATTTTTTTTAAATTCCCATGGTCACCAACTTTTTGGATGCTGCATGCATTCATTTACTTTGCATTTGTGGCACAGAACTGCACACTGCAATGTACTTTTATTGAACAGTGGTGCGTCGGCTTAGTGTCACCTGTAATGAGAGCGCGCAGTGTCCGCAGTTTTGCAGACTCTGCTATGACCTTTGAAAAATAAAAGAAAGTAAGAATGAACTCTTAGATACTGCCTTTCTATTGCAGAAAGCATAATGGCATAATATACAGTACAAGTCACATTAAACTGTTCCATCAACTCACTGGTGTAGCTTTTTTTTTTTTGTGATTCTACTGCAGTGGCAACTTGAGTTGTTGAAGCTTTTAATTCTTTTCAACCATTCTTCACTGCCTGTTCAACTCACTTGCACCTGTTTAGTGATATGGCAGTAGCTGTTTGTAGTGTTTATGCAATGCATTTTCATGGCATTGTTTAAAAATATCACAGCATTCCTTAAGAACATTATTTATAAATATCACAGCATTCCTTAAGAGCATTGTTTATAAATATCACAGCATTCCTTAAGAGTTGTTTAGTCTGCCTTCTGAAATGAGTCTCATAAGCACTCAGCTGAAAATAAAGCTTATAGTCCTAACAGCTAGTTGCAAACCAATACTAACCTTTTACTAATTTATTGAATTAAACACTGCACAGACTAGGCAATTCATTGAATAATGCTACACCAGTGAGTTGAGGAAACAGTTTAAAGTGACTTGTACTATATTTGTTAGAGATATGATTTAGATTGGAATTATGACTTTTTCCCTTTTTGGGGGTGAAGCAGCAGTGCAATAATCACAATACCATTCAATCACCTACCATCTCCAACCCCACCAAATGTCCTATATTGTGAACATCCCACTGTTTTAATGTCATGAAAAGCCCAGATGAAGAATATGGCGAATGAGTCACAGTGTTCCACTGTAAATGACAGCAATGCCTGGTAGTGATGCCAGTTCCAGCTGCTGCTGTTGTCCCACTGCGCAAATGTCATGAAAAGTCCAGATGAAGAATAAGGCCAGAAGGAAAATGCTGGAGATGCCATAGTGAAGATGAGAACCTTCTCCGTATGCTCTGGTCCTGTCCCTGTATTAAAGGGATCTGGAAGGGGACAGGATCAGTTGTGTTCCAGGACAGTAGCTGCTGCTGTTGTTTTCACAGGGTTCTTGTGGATTTTACTTGGTAGGTTAGTTCTTTTCTTTCTTACTTCTAAGGGGCTAGCAGGGTATTGTTTTTGGGGATGCTGGATGTTTGTAAACTGATTTGGTGGCTGTAAGTGGGGCTCTTTTTGTGGATGTTTCACTGTGTAACAGGCTGCGCTGGTAGAGGCCTATTTCTTCTGATTTCAAACCTATTTGGTGGGATTTGCTTGGGCCTGGTTCTTTAGCTGCAGGGCTTGGAGGGGAGACACAGGGCTGATACACTCTCTCTTGTCAGGTGTCTGCCCAAACCCACCCTCCCCACCCCTCCCTCCCCAGAAGTCTGCAAATTTATAGGGGAACACCTGCCCTGCAATTGGAGGAAAAGGCTGCTGGTGCAGCTCATGTAGTTCTAGCCACTGGGGGTTGGATTTAAAGGCTGGGAGAGAGGAGCTTAGGGAGTTGTTCATTTCCCTTATAAGTTTAATGTGTTGTACTGCACCTAGTAACAGAGTTACTGGTGTACAGTGGGACTGTCTCTAAGATTAGTGGGTGACCTGATTAGGCAGTAGGGGTATCTTGGACTAGGGGGGAACCTGGTGGCTCACCCAAGGAAACCTATTTGGAAGGGGATGAAACCACACATCATTAGGGCTGGCATCTTTGGGAGGGTGGGGGGTGCACAGGGTGTGGAGCAGCCATGATACTGAACTGGGCTTGGAAGTTTGGTGGTTGCCCAGTATGCTACCAGCTAGCACAGCTTAGGGAGGAGGTTGCAGGGATGAGGAGAAAGCTGGGGGAAGGGGGGTGGTATGGTTGGGGAAGGGGGCTGGAAATCTCCCACAGGGTTGCACCAAGCACTGGGGGTGGGGGTATAGGAAAAGGAGTGCAGGAGAATACTCAGGGGTCACATAGGGACCCTGGCAGAGGGGTCCAAAAGGACACTACCAAGGAAGCAGGCAGGTAACTGGGGACCCTCACAAAGGGGGGACGGAGGGACAACATTCTCAGGGAAGTAGGCAGATGGCCAGGTCTGGACAGAAGGAAGCAAGGTGGGGAGGTGGATCAGACCTTATACTCAGTAACTGCTTCAATTCTCTTCTTCTGCTCAAGGATGAGGGGGTGATGTAGCCATGACAGAGGTGGTTAGAGATGGAAAGGGTGTGGGAGTGGGAGGCAGGAGGCAGGGGCCAGATAGCAGGAAGAACAGGGGGACCTGGAATGCAGGAGAATGGGGGAGCAGTGAATCAGAGCAGGAGGGGCAGGGGAAGAGGAGGAAAGCGCAAGGAGATGGACCAGTTGGGAGGAAAGGTAAAGGAGAAGGACCGAAGTACAAGGAGGATTCAGTAAAGGGAGCTGAGGGTTTAGGCCAGGGAGCACGACGAGCAAGGAGGAACTAAATGGAGACAGGAAGGAAGGGAGGATGAGTCAGGCTAGTTTAGCAGATGGGGAGAAGGACCAGTTGGAGGCAGTGAGGGGGAATTAGAAGGTACAGAAGGATACTCGGGAGGAGGAGAGCATAGGATTGGAGGGAGGGAGTGGCCATGGTAAATAAGGAGGGGTGGCATGTGGCACCCAGATAGGGGAGGAACAAGGAGCCAGCTGGGTGGAAGGGCCAGTAGAAAGGATGAGAGACATGGAAGGGGGAATGGAGGAAAGGAGCGTCAGAGTGCTCCTGCTGGATTCTACCGATCAGGGGTATCAAATGGGATAGGGAGGGAGAAGCTTGGCCAGTTAGAACAAAATGCTTCCTGGACTAATGGTGCACAGGGCTAAGCATGAGGTATATCAGCTGGCAAAGGACTGTGGGGGTTCCCCAGACATACTGGTCCACCTGGGTACAAATGACATTGAGGAAATAGCGAGCTAGAGATACAGGCAAGATTCAGGGAGCTCACCAGGGTCTGTCATGACATAGGATGCACAGTTTCCTTCTCAGAAATCCTGCCAGTGCCAAAGGCTAGTGGGGAACACAAAAGGAAAATTAGGGAGATAAACCAGTGGCTCAGGGAGTGGTGTGAGGCCAGAGGGTATGGGTTGATGGGGAATTGGGGGGAGACCTGGGATGATAAGGAGCTGTATGCTAGAGATAGACTACATCTCAATTTGGAGGGGAGGGGAATCCTTAAGTTGAAAATAGAGGAGTTCATTGGTGAAAAGTGGGGTTTAAACTTGTAAAGGGGGGGATGGGAGAAAAGGCTGTCAAGGGGTGCCGATAAAGGAGGGACTTGTCTCCCTGGGGACCAGGAGGATTGCAGGAAAAGGCCAACTGGCAAAGTGCAGACCAGGAGAAAACAGAATCCCCAAGGGAACACGAGCAGGGGAAATGGAACTATAGGGAAAGGGTGGAAGGTAGTCCTGCTAAATGCCAGGAGCTTGGGCAATAAAATGCCTGAGCTCCAGGTGATGTTAACTGAGGGAGCAGTGGATGTGGCAGTGGTCACTGAGACTTGGGCCACCGCAAGACATGACTGGGACCTGAACCTGGAGGGTTACACTATGTTCAGGAAAGACAGGGAGGAGG
Source organism: Neoceratodus forsteri (assembly GCA_016271365.2). Taxonomy (NCBI): domain Eukaryota; kingdom Metazoa; phylum Chordata; order Ceratodontiformes; family Ceratodontidae; genus Neoceratodus; species Neoceratodus forsteri. The sequence continues at coordinate 3,766,164 of CM057449.1, read as the reverse complement.
GAAGGGGAGGAGGGGTAGCAATGATAGTCAAAAACTGCATTGGCATAGGGGGAGTAGAGGAGGCAGAGGGAACCGTGGAGGTGATTTGGGTCACCTTGATAACAAGGGGGGCAAGAGAGTAAAAATAGGAGTGGTGTATAGACCCCCTGCCCTGGCGGAGGAGCTGGAGGACAGTCTGGTGGCAGATGTTAGGAGACACTGCAGACTGGGCAGAGGAACGGTGGTGGTGTTGGGGGACTTAAACATGCCAGGAACAGACTGGGAGACTATGACATCCTCTGTGACCAGGGAACAGAGGTTGTTGGATGTCTTTCAAGACACGTTCCTAACTCAGCAAGTGAGGGAACCGACCAGGGAGGCATGGGTACTGGATGTGGTCCTGGCAGACAGTGACCAGATTGGGGGTCTGGAGGTAAGGGACCCATTGGCGGGGAGTGACCATGCCACGGTCTGGTTCTGCCTGGACCTAGGAGGGGTAGAAGGCTGCACAAAGACGGAAGTAACCGACTTCAGGGGTGGATTTTAAGGAAATGGGAAGGATCCTTAGGAGCATTTGGATGGGATTGGGTCAGACATGGACGCTGATAGTAGGTGGAAATCATCAGGAGAGGGTGCAGGATGCTACCAGCACCTGTGCAAGAGTAAGACGAAATGCGGTAGGGCCCAAAAACCCTGTTGGTGGACCAGGGAGGTCCAGGAGGTGGTGCAGGAAAGAAAGCAGCCTATAAGCAATTCAAGTGCTCAAGGAGTGAAAAGGATTGAGGGAGTACGAGCTGATGGCTAGAAGGGCCACTACAGTAGTGAGGGTGGCTAAGGCAAGGAAGGAGCAGAACCTGGCCAGGGAAATTAGGAGAGGGAAAAAGGGGTTCTTTAGATACATTGGGGAAAGATGAAGGGTGAAGGGCAGATTATCAGGATTAAATCAGGGAGAGATGGGCACAAGACCCAGGGAGCAGGCTGAGGTACTAAATGAGTACTTCACCTCAGTTTTCACCAGGGAAATGGGGTTGCTGCATCATACATGGAGGAGACAGAGATAATGAGGAGGGGCCCCTTACTGATTGGCACATCTGGGAGAGGAGGGCATCACTGGCAGGTGGGGAGGGCTAAGCAGGAGAAGAGGTACCAGAAGTGGAAATCACAGCAGAGAGAGTGAGGGAAGCCCTCAGCTCCCTTAAGACAGAGAAAGCACCGGGGCCGGATAAATTACATCCTAGAGTGCTGAAGGAACTTGCAGATGTCCTGGCGAAACCCCTGGCAGAGCTTTTCACCATCTCTCTGAGGACAGGGTGGGGGCCCCAAGACTGGAAGGTGGTGCATGTAGTGCCTATCCACAAGGGGGGATCAAGGGAGTTGGCAGGGAACTACAGGCCTGTCAGCCTGACATCGGTGGTGGGCAAGGTGATTAAGGGCATTGTCAAGGAGAGGCTAGGGGGACCTGGATAAATCAGGGTGCTGGATGATAGACAGCAAGGATTCATCCCAGAAAATCATGTCAGACAAACCTGGTGGAGTTCTATGACTGGGTGACAAGTGCCTTGGACCTGGGTAGACCAGTGGATGTCCTCTTTCTAGACTTCAGCAAGGCATTTGACTCTGTTCCTCACGTGGGCCTGTTGGATAAGCTAGGAGAAATGGGGTGGGAAACCAGATGATCAGATGGATAGGCAATTGGCTCCAGGACCCGGACCCAGAGGGTCGTAGTTGGTGGGATGTCTCATCCCCAGGAGGGTCATTAGTGGGGTCCCACAGGGATCAGTCCTGGCCCCTTCTGTTCAACGCCTCACGTATCTGACATAAGGACAGGAATCAGGAGTGAGATGAGTCTCTTGCAGATGACTCGAAACTGGGGCAGTGGTGGATGGAGAGGAGGGGAGGGTGGCCCTGCAGGGGGACCTGGAGGCTCTGGAAAGATGGTCTAGAAAGTGGAAGCTGAGATTCAATGCAGGGAAATGCAGGTACTCCACCTGGGGCAGAAACCCAGGCCAAGTGTACACCGGGGAATACTACAAGTCTCAATGGCTGAGATGGACCTGGGTGTGGTGGTGGATGTCAAGATGAACAACTCTGAGACTTGTTGAGGGCAGCAGCCAAGGCCAACAGGATGCTGGAATGCATCACTAGGGGATCACCTCCAGAAGAAGAAGTGATACTCCCTCTGTATAACTGCTTGGTGAGGCTGCACCTGGAGTACTGTGTGCAGTTTTGGAGGCCACATTAAAGAGGGACATTAACCTCCTGGAGAGGGTCCAGAGGAGGGCAACCAAAATGATTTGGGGCTTGGGGACAGGACCTATGAGGAGGAGGCTCGAAGAGCTAACATATACACATTGGAAGAGAGAAGGGACGAGGGGACATGATAGAGGTCTTCAGGTACATGAAGAGGGTAAATAGGGGAGGAACAGTCAGGGTGCTTCGAAGGAAGGAGGAAGGGGCCACTAGAGGGCATGGGTGGAAGCTGGAGGGGGGAAGATTCAGGGGAGAAAGGAGGAGGTGCTACTTCACTGAGAGGGTGGTGGAGCCATGGAATGCACTACCTAGGGGGCTGGTGGAGGCAGAGACATTGGAGGGGTTCAAGAGGGGGTGGGACAGGTACAGGGGAAGGGTTCAGGAAGCAAAATCCAATGCAGCAAGAATATCTGGAACTGGGAAGGGAGAAGCCAGAGAAGGCGAGGGGGACAGCAAGGTCAGCACCCAGGGTGGGGGCTGACCAAACGAGCAGACACAAAAGACCGTTAGGCCTATTCTGCTGGCATTTTAGTATGTTAGTATGTAATATGATCCATAAAGACTGTGAATCCACTCTTGGAATAAAAATCCCCATTATCCCTAAATTCCTTATTCTTGGGATAAAGGAAGGCTCTGGGTTTTAGACAATCATTGAATTCTGTCATGTGGTCAGTAGCCCTGTCTCTTAAAAGGATCTTACTTTCACACTGGAAATTACCTAACCCTCCTGGATGCAGAGCACGGGTAATGAAATGGTGAGGAATCAATAATGAAAGGTTGGCTCCATAAATTATTGGTAAAAGTGAATTGTTGGATAGGATTGGGTCCCCTTCCTAACTATTTTGTTATTTAATGATTTTAAGAATAATGACTTACAATATGAGAAGGCAGTAAGGAGGGCTGGGTGGATACTGGGATGCATAGGAGAGGCATCACCAGTAGAAAACAGAAGTTGTTGGCCCTCTGTACAGACAGTTGGTAAGACCACATCAGGAGTATTGTGTACAGTTCTGGAGACTCCATCTCTGCAAAGACATAGACAGGGTGGAGGCTGTCTAGAGGAGGGCAACAAAATGGTGCAAGGTCTGCACCAGAAGACATGTGAAGAAAGACTAAAGGAGCTTAAGATGTATAGCCTCGAGAAAAGGAGGGAGAGGGAAGGACATGATAGAAACTTTCAAATACCTCAAGGGAATCAACAAAGTCCAAGAGGGTAGCAACTTTCAGAAAAAGAGATGTACAAGAACAAGGGGGCACAATTTGAAGATAGAGGGGGGACGGTAATGCGAGGAAGTATTTCTTCACAGAGAGGGTTGTTGATGCATGAAACACCCTTCCTGAGGAGGTTGTAGAGTCAAAAACTGTGGGGGAATTCAAGAATGTATGAGACAGACATAAGGCAATTCTAGTGGGGAGTAGGAGGAAGTAGACTGTTGGTTAACTAAGATCTGCAGCTTATCCATTGATTATGGAAATGGACAGATTAGGTGGGCCAAGCGGTCCTTATCTGCCACCAAATTCTATGTTTCTATGTTTACAAAGCAATATCCAATGCTTCTCCTGTGTTGTACTTGTCACTTCTTGATTAAGATAATAGCTATAAATTAATTGATTACCTATATAGTGAGCATTTTGATTTAAGTATGTATTATTATTTATGAGAACTAACAGTTATGCATTAAGCACCTTTCGATTATTGCACCATTGTATCAAACACTGTGTGTGGACTTTTGTTGTATCCTGTGTTCTTGAAACTAATAAAATCTTTGAAGTAAAAGAAATGTCCAGATGAAGAATAAGGCCAGAAATGTGTCACAGTATCCCAAGTTTAGTAAGACCATTGCTGTGGTGGCGAGGCTGACACTTGTTGTATCACTAATACATGCTGCCCTTTGTGCGTGCCTTCATACCACAGTGGTGAGTCATTGTTCACCCCAGGGTAATTTTTTTGGCATAGACACAGACATTTAATTTGTATTGAATCTTGTTCTGTGTTGTAAGCAGTCCATCATGTTGTTCTTTTCAGGAAACCATAGTACATATGGAATTTTGCCACTTTACCCTGGTGGACATGATGTTTACTTCCACATGCCAGACATATGTTACAGTCTGACACCTAAAGTGTTACTGTGACATTTAATTGTTATTCAGTGGGGTGGGGGTTACTGCTGTGTTTGGCTGAAATATTATCATTTCTGATTAATTTTTTTCCAGGTCATATGTACAGTTTGCACACTTGACCTCCCTGACATGGTTATCACTTGAAACAAGATGTGCCACAAATGGCAAAAAATTAATTTATAAATATCACATGGATAGTCCCAAGCATTATATAAATAAAAACTTATTTGGAGGGTGTTATCTGTGACGCTTGGCCAGCTGATTATGATTATTGAACGATATTTGTAATATAAAAATATAGTATGAGATTGTCTCACATAAGACAGCCTGGGCTTCCATGGGTGCCCCCCCCCCAGGTTTCAGTGAAGCTACAGAATATGTAAACTAACCAGGAACCAATTAATTAATTACCTTCCTTCCTGAGGGCATTTTATTATCTTTTATGGCTTGTTGCTGCTTTGAAGTTGAGAAACTAAATATACATTTTATTACAGGACAGGACATCATTTAGCTGATTCCTGTTAGCTATATCACACCTAGGTGATGGATTGCAGGGTTGAAACCTCAAAGGAACTGGTGGAACAAAGACTCATAATTTGGGAAATGAGGTTTTGCTGATGTCACCTTATTTAATATACATCCTGATAGGACATCATGGTTATATTTTTAATATTCTAAAAGGAGGAGCTAGATGACTCACAAGAAGGGATTAGGGGAGACAGAGTTAAACTAATACTTGTGTCTGAACTGTTTAAGATATATTCCCTCTCGGGACTCTAGAAAGACACCGCTCTCTGATATAACTGCATTTACAGAGGTAATATATTAGATAGAAAAGGTCTAAATGTATTGTGGTAGGAGTTTTTGTTTTGTACTTTGCCCTTGTTCTTTTAAGTGGTTGTATGCTCTTTGATATACTGTTCTGTGTTTACATTTTCATATTTTGATCATCTTTTAATAAAGAATCATTTATTTGAAAGCTGCCTGGGTGTTTGCCAGTTCTTTTTGCATGTGATGTATAGCTGGTTAAGTCTGACAATTGTTCAACAGCTTGATAGTGTCAGTGAACTGGAACAAGGTAAGAATATACCTAAGGTTTCTTATAGAGTTTTAAGGGTTCATTTTGGAAGAGTAGCTGGGTGCCCCAGTGTAAGATTATACCGCAATCCCTGGAGAAGGTACATATCAGAGCCTGTACATTGGGTATGCTAGTATAAAGTTCATAGTTTGAATCCCCCCAGAACTTGAGACTAAAGGTGATTCGGACTCAAAATCAGACAGAAAGGTTACCCTGTCTGTTACCTGTTCATACTATTGTGCTCTGAGGTTGGCACTGTGGGAGCAGAGGGCCTGACCTGCTGAGTGCGTTTGTGACATTATTAATCTGATCTAAGATTAAAGAGATCAAGTCACAAAATAAAATCTCTATTGTTGCCTTTAAAAATAAATATGGGAAAAGACATTACGCTATCAGGCAGCGAAATATTGGAATACCTTATCGAACCTAAGCGTGTACATTTCCATTGTATAACCAGTTTATGCAGGCATTAATTACAGCAAGCTCTGTTACATGTCAATATTTGGGATGATAATGTAAGACTGTATTATAGGAAGTCTAGAGAATGTTATTGAACCTCGATGAGTGATTTATACATATTTATTGTGAACATTTAGTAAGTATATTGGATTTGATCTTTTAATGTTTAGGTAACTTGTAGAAAAGAAGACAATCTTGTAAACTAGACCAACCGGCCTAAAGATTTGTTTTCCTGTATAAAAATAAAGTTTTACTACTACTGCTTGTGTTCCATACATTTGGGATGGTTACTGACTTTGCTGAATGGAAACTGGCAAGCCATGTAAGCTAAGTATTTATTTATTTATTTGTGTGGGCACGTTTGAAAACAAGTTTCATTAACTGTTTTCTTCTTCTTTCAGGTCTTTAGCATATCCATTCCTGTTGTCCATCTCCAGATTGAAAGATACCACCTACCTCAATCCAAGCACCTCATTTTACCTGAAAACATGATAAATTATTATGAGTTCACTGCACCACCACATTCAGTTCCCAGTGTGGCTGTTCCTGACTTCTGTTGTATCCAGCTTAAAATACCAAGCTATTACTAAACCCTGGGCCAGATATTCAGAGGAGCTGCACAATGTCAACTGACTTGCACAAGTGCAACCACAGAAATGTGCCCTGGAGCCATACCAACCAGCATGAATGCGCAGCGCAGTATCCATTGCACCAATGCACAACATCCATTGTGCCAATGCACAACATCCATTATGCGATGCACAACATCCATTGCACCAATACAACATCCATTGCACGATGCACAACATCCATTGCGCCGATGCACAACATCCATTGCACCGATCGCGAACATCCATTGCGCCGATGCACAACATCCATTGCACCGATGCGCAACATCCATTGCAACCAATGCAAACATCCATTGCACCAATGTACAACATCCATTGCGCCATGCACAACAGTAATATATGTGGTGCAAGTACATGGTGGCATGCCCATGGCACAAATGAGGAGCAAGTCACAGAATGCACCACACAGACTTGAGCATATGAAAGATGGCTCAAAGACACACACAGCAGATGCACAAGCCAGTGCAATACAGAGCCGTGGACTCAGGACCACTTCTTATGGAACAGGTAATGATGGGTGTGAGGAGAAGAGAGGAACAGCAATGTGGGCTGAGGAAGTGCCCATCGGTGGTATGCTCAACACAGAGAGTACCGTGCCCACCTCACATTTGAGGACTATGGGGACACAGAGATAGTGGGCCAGTACTGTCTGAACAGAGCAATTCTGAAGCAGCTATGTGAACTGTGCCATGACAAGTTCAGTAGCTTCTTGTTTTACATTGTTTTCATGGATTCTACTTGGTGAATGTTTATTTTCTTTCTTACTACTAAGGGCTAGTAGGGTATTGTTTGGGGCTGTTGGAATTTTGAAACCTGTTTGGTAGCTAAAAGTGGGCTCATTTGTTTGGTTTACGGTGTGGCAGGCTGCATTTGTAGAGGCCTATTTCTTCTTTAAACATAATTGGTGTAATTTAACTGGTCTGTTTCTTTGAATTGAGACCTATATCTTATAATTCCAAACCTATTTTGATGTATTGTTGGTGAAGCTGTTTGAATTGGTGTCCTGTTTCTTTGGGTAGCAAACCTATGTTGGGGCTTTGAGTAGAATTGATTCATTGTTGCTGGCTTTACTAGCTGCAAAGTTTTGAGTGGGGAAGGGTGCTAATTGTCTGACTAGAGGCCCCAGCTACCTGATTGTTTCCGGAGGACTTGGGCTGGTCCCACCCACCCAAACCCCTCACCCCACCCACCCCTGGTCAATTATTCCCTTTGTACTAGGGGTTCTGACATCACTTCCTCAAACAGGCAAAGGATTTGCACCTGTCATAACAGAAGCAGACATCCAGGAAAGGAACTGCAGCAAGTGAAGAGGTGACGGCTCTTCAGTGGAAGGGAAGTAAATGCAAATCTAGGCGCTTTTATTATTACTACTTCACATAGTTATTGCATTGGGTAAAGGAGGAGTAGGAGTTGAAGAAGGTTGTGCAATGGCTACTTAAAGTATTTTGAGTGTGGATAGGAATATAAAAGCAGTTGCTCAACATATCTAAGCGTGTGCAACAAAGGAGGTAAGGAGACATAAAGAATGTTTTACTGATAGAGGGAAGAGTGGGGACTTGGGGAGTGTGTGGTATCCTGCATCTGAAGGGTGGGGGTCGCTAGTGGGCAACGACAGCAATGGGTGGGGTGGTAGGCTGCAAACAATCTGGTGCACCAATCTTTCTAAACATTGCCTGGAGAGTGGGAGGATGTTTAGTGTGCAACCACACAGAAAAACTTAGAAAGGAGATTGAGGGTCTGCAGGAGGAACTAAGACAGGCAAGGCAGATTGGGGGTGGGTTTAGCCCAATACTGGAGGGAGGAAGAAGGGGAGATGAGGGAGGGCAATTTAAGCCAACAGTGGTGAGGAGAGGCTCAGAAGAAGGGAAGCAGAGACAAAGGGGCCCAGGCCAGGAAGAACGATTGCCGGGGAAACCAGGTCAGGAGACAAAAGTCAAATGGAAGGAGGCAATAGGGACTTGTGAGGGGAGGCGAAGAAGTGGCAAAAGTCATGGAGTGGAAAGGAGAGAACAGGTTACTATGTAGAGAGAGGGAGCAGGCATTTGTGAAGGATCTTCAGAAAATAGTTTTGCACTGCTAGAGAGGAAGAAGGTGGAGGAGGGAAGTGATGAAATTAGAGGAGTAATTGATAAATGCCTGGACCAAACTGGAGCGGGGGGAAGTTCTGCTGGGAGAACTGCAACAGGGGTAAAGGGCATAATAATGTGCAGGAGGAAGAAGAGGAGCTGGAAAGGAGGGAGGAGATGAAAGGGAAGCAAGCAGGGAGTAAGAGGGGTGGAATCTTAGTGCTGGGGACTCAATACTAAGAGGAGTTAGTGGGGTAGCAAGGCGGAGAGGCATAGTCGCATTTGGGTGGAGGCCTTGCCAGGAATGACAGTGGAAAGGGTGGGACAGTCTGTTCTGAAATATGCTAGAAGGGGTAGGGACAAGCCTCATTTAATTATACATCTTGGGATAAACGACCTGGCTGACAAGACAGTGGATATAGTCCAGAGGAGGTTTGAGGAACTAGCACAATTATGTGAGGGGGCAGGAAGATCAGTAACTTTTTCCGAGATACTTCCGGTGCCAAAGGCAAGCACAACAAGAAAGCTGAGAATAGAGGAATTTAACAGATGGCTAAGAACCTGGTGTTGTGCTAAAGGGTATGGGCTGTTGGGGAGGGACTTGGGAGGACAGTAGTCTCTATGCCAAGGACAGACTACACTTGAGTGAGGAAGTATAGAAAGTGTTGAAGCAGAGGATGGAAGAATATATAGAGGAAGTTTGGAGTTTAAACTAGGAGTGGGGGGTGGCAGTTGGGGAAGAGATATGCAGAGACCACAGGTTGGGAAATCATATGAGCTTACCCCCCATAACAGTGACAAAGGACAAATGGCAAGTACTATTGGTGATGCTAGGAAAGGAGGACAGGATGGGAGGAGGGGAAAGGGTGGAAGGTGGTTACCCTTAATGCTAGGAGCCTTGGGAGGAAAACTGCAGAGTTGCAGGTTCTCATGGCAGAGGGAGAGGTGGACATTGCAGCCATCACGGAAACATGGGCCACCCAATATAATGACTGGGACCTGTCTGTACCAGGGTACAGGTTATTTCTAGGGACAGGGTGACTGGGAAAGGAGGGGGTGGCATTATATGTGAAGGAAGGACTGAAGTGTAAGGGAGGAAGGGAGGAGGGTAGTACAGAGTCACTTTGGGTGCAAATCCAGGATTCCAAGAATAGGAGTCTTAGAATGGGAGTGGTGTGCAGGCCACCATCTCAGATGGAGGAGTTAGACAGGGAACTAGTGGGACAGATCAGGAGGACCTGCGAGGAAGGGTAGTGTGGTGATTGTGGGGGACTTCAACATGCCAGAAGTGGACTGGAGCACCCCAACAACCAGGAACAGAAGGAGCAGGTACTGCTGGATGCCTTCAGGACAGTTTCCTGCTGCAAATGGTCAGTGAACCAACCAGGTTAGGAATACCCTTGACCTTGTGCTGGCAAATGGGGACTTTGTGAGAGAACTTACAGTGGAGGAACCGCTGTCAGGAGTGACCACCACTCAGTATGGCTCACATTGGATATGGGCAAGGAAGGAGTGGAATCTGGCACAAGAGTGCTGGACTTCAGGAGGGCTGACTTTGGGAGGATGGGGAAGTGGTAAAGGGTACCTGGCCAGAATTCAATCTAGTATGGATACTAACCAGAGATGGGAGCTCATAAAGTTGGGGATAGTGGAGGCAACCAAAACCTGCTGCAAAGCCCAGAGCAAGAAGGCTAGGGCTAAGAAACCGAGCTGGTTGAGCAAGGAGGTCATGGAAAAGGTAAGGAGGAAAAGAGCTGCCTTTAGGAAATACAAGAAAACAGGAGGGGAGGACAGAGAGGAGTACTTGACAGAATCGAAGGAGGTGACAAGAGGCAGTGGGAGCCAAAGCATCCACGGAACTCAGGCTGGCACAAGGCATTAAGAAGGGAGAAGGACTTCTTTAAGTACATCAGGGAAAAAGGAGCTGTAAGGACCACATAGTAAGGATTGGGAAGGAGGGGTTGGTGGAAGCAGGGTATGATAAGGCGGAAGCACTAAATGAGTACTTCTGCTCAGTATTTACTAAAGAGAAGAGGGGTGATACCCAAGATGGGTGAAATGGCAGCAGAGGGGGGAAGTGGTGACAGATGGAGAAATCATGGAGGGCAGAGTTCGAGAGGGTTTGAAGGCACTGAGGGTGGACAAGGCACCAGGCCCAGATGGCATCCACCCCAGGGTACTGAAGGAGCTGGCAGAGGTCCTTGCAGGACCTTTGGCAGACCTATTTAATGCCTCACTACATTCGGGGTGTGTACCTCAGGACTGGAGGATGGCTCATGTGGTGCCCCTCCACAAGAGTGGCCCCAAGGATGAACCGGGAAACTACAGACCAGTGAGCCTCACATCCATCGTGGGTAAGCTAATGGAGACTATCCTGAAGGAGAGGCTGGTGGCCCTCTTAGAGGCCAAAGGACTACAGGACAGCAGACAGCATGGCTTCATACGTGGCCGATCCTGCCAAACCAACCTGGTCGGGTTCTATGACTGGGTAACTAGGCAACTGGACAGGGGACATGCAGTGGATGTCCTGTATCTGGACTTCAGTAAGGCATTCGACTCAGTGCCACATGGAAGGCTGGGAAGGAAGTTAGTAGGCACAGGAGCAGGTGCAATGCTGGTGAGATGGGTAGGAAACTGGCTGCAGGGAAGGCAACAGAGGGGTGGTGGTGGGTGGGAGCTCTCACACCCCAAGGGCAGGGACAGGCTGTGTCCCACAGGGCCTGGTGTTGGGACCAGTGTTGTTTGGGATATTCATTGCAGACATATCATGGGACATCAAGAGCAAGATCAGTCTGTTTGCTGATGATACCAAGGTTGGCGAGGTGGTGGATGACCTAGGGGATGGCAGGGGTTGCAGGATGATCTGGCAAAGCTTGAAACCTGGTCAGACACCTGGCAACTGGGCTTAATGCCAAAAGTGCAAGGTGATGAATTTTGGGATGAAGAACCCAAGGAGGACTTACCAGCTAGGGGGTGCAGCCTGCCCAGACAGAGGAGGAGAAGGATCTGGGTGTGCTCATCACAGGGTCAATGAACAACTCGGCACAGTGTAGGAGAGAGCAGCTGCAAAGGCCAACAAAATGCTGGGTGGTATTGCAAGGGTATATCCTCAAGGAGGGAGGAGGTGATTCTGCCACTGTATAGGTCATTAGTTAGACCACACCTGGAGTACTGCGTGCAGTTCTGGCGTCTGTATCTGAAAGGGACATTAAGTTACTGGAGGAGTGCAGCGCAGGGCTACAAAGATGATCAAGGGTCTGGGGACTTAACATATGAGAGGAGGTTGAAGGAGTTGAACATGTACTCACTGGAGAGAGAGGGAGAGACAGGGGGACATGTTGAAACCTTCAAATACATGAAAGGAATAAAACAAGACAGGTACAGAGGGCTGTTCAAAGTAAGGGAGGAGGGCCACCAGGGGCCATGATATGAGACTGGAGCGAGGGAAGGTTCAGGAGGGAGATGAGGAGACACTTTTTACAGAGAGGGTGGTGGCTGGGTGGAATCGTTACCTGCAGAAGTGGTATGCAGTAGAACAGTGGACTGCTTCAAACGAGGATGGGACAGGACAAGGGGAGGGTTAATGAAGGGAAGGGTGGAAGGGAGGGCAGCTGTAGAATAAGGGTGCTAGCTGCACATTCGAGCTGATAAGACCTCTAAGGCTTTATCTGCTGTGGAATTTGGTGTGTTACAGTATGTTAGTAAGTTGCAGGCACCACCAGGAGTCATGCCATGAGAACAAGCAATGCCACGCGACCACCAATATGTGTGTTACCCCACAGGTGACAGTGCATACCTTCTCCAGCCCTTTCTGCTCACCCCCATCCAGTGACTATCCAATGCTGCAGAGGAATGGTATAATGCAGCACACATCGCAACATGCAACATCATTGATCGATTCTTTGGCATGCTCAAGATGTGATTCCATTGCCTAGATAGGTCCAGTGGTGCCTACAATACAGCCCTGTGAAAGCCTGTGGCATATTCCTGGCCTGCTGCATGCTGCACAACATGGCCATTGACCATGGGATAGGTGTCCAGGTGAAAGAGGGCAACAGCAGCAATGAGGGTGGGAAGGACGAGCTGGATGGGGGTGTGCAGCCATCCATGGAGAGGAGGGACCCCAGGCTGGCAGCCCATGCCAGGAGACACCGAGACACCATCACAGAAGAGCACTATGGGAACCAAAGGTGAGTACCAGACATGACAGCCATGCATGCACAGGACACCACACACACAGATAGAGGTGCACAGCCACACAGGGATGCATGCAGGGCACTGGCAAACACAGAGCATGCACAGGACACCACACACACAGATAGAGGTGCACAGCCACACATTGATGCATGCAGGGCACTGACAAACACAGAGCATGCACAGGACACCACACACACAGATAGAGGTGCACAGCCACACAGCGATGCATGCAGGGCACTGGCAAACACAGAGCATGCACAGGACACCACACACACAGATAGAGGTGCACAGCCACACAGGGATGCATGCAGGGCACTGGCAAACACAGAGCATGCACAGGACACCACACACACAGATAGAGGTGCACAGCCACACAGGGATGCATGCAGGGCACTGACAAACACAGAGCATGCACAGGACACCACACACACAGATAGAGGTGCACAGCCACACAGCGATGCATGCAGGGCACCGACAAACACAGAGCATGCACAGGACACCACACACAGAGATAGAGGTGCACAGCCACACAGGGATGCATGCAGGGCACTAGCAAACACAGAGCATGCACAGGACACCACACACATAGATAGAGGTGCACAGCCACACAGCGATGCATGCAGGGCACTGACAAACACAGAGCATGCACAGGACACCACACACACAGATAGAGGCGCACAGCCACACAGCGATGCATGCAGGGCACTGGCAAACACAGAGCATGCACAGGACACCACACAAACAGATAGAGGTGCACAGCCACACAGCGATGCATGCAGGGCACTAGCAAACACAGAGCATGCACAGGAAACACACTAACACACACAGCCACATGACCACACCACAGTGGACAGACACAGGTGCATGTACACACACATGGGCCCTGCACTGGGCCCACAGGCAGCTGTACCCTGCTCTGCACATGCACCACCAGCACTGTCATGTGTCAAACAGCAGGGAACAGTGGGGCATGTGGGTGACACAGTCAGGAGTGGTGGATGATGTGGCAACACACACACCAGTACAGCAGAATGTGGCATGAATCAGAGTGTATACACCAGCACACAGGCAGCTGTACCCTGCTCTGCACATGCACCACCAGCACTGTCATGTGTCAAACAGCTGGGAACAGTGGGGCATGTGGGTGACACAGTCTGGAGTGGTGGGTGATGTGGCAACACACACACCAGTACAGCAGGACATGGCATGGATCAGAGTGTATACACCAGCACACAGGCAGCTGTACCCTGCTCTGCACATGCACCACCAGCACTGTCATGTGTTGAACAGCAGGGAACAGTGGGGCATGTGGGTGACACAGTCTGGAGTAGTGGGTGATGTGGCAACACACACACCAGTACAGCAGGACATGGCATGTATCAGAGTGTATACACCAGCATACAGGCAAAGCTAGCACTGTGCTGCTGTCATCATGCCCACACCACATGGTCCAGCAACACTGCATGCACACATGGTAGACATGCCACACATATGCAACGGCATATGTATGGGGCATGCCCAGCCAATTGCACACCAGCCCACAGCAGTGGGTAGCAGGATACAGCAGCACACCCAGCAGGCCTACTGTGCAGTGCCATGGCCTCCACAGCTCCATGGGTGGCCACACAAGGACTGTGTAGCATGCACTGGCTGTGCAACAACCACAGGAGGGGTTACCAGCACACTCATGGGTGTAGAGGCCTGAGAACGTGACCAGGTCCTCACGGGTGTATAAAAACTGGCAAAAGACTACCACCAGCTGTGTAAGGATGGTCATGTCAGAGCACATGCTGGCATCACCCAGTCGCCATGACCGTGATGTTGGCGTTGCACTACGAGGAGTCCTTCGCACCCTGCATGTCCAGTGGATGCCTGTGATGCAAATCCGTCCAGTGATGGTACCCGGCAATGCAGTCGCTTAATGCGATCATCAGCAATGCGGTCATTGCCTCCCACACCTGCCGGAGCTCACCAATCAGCTGGGCACATCCAATGTCCTCTTGCTCAGCCAGTTGATGCACCTCAGCCCCGAGCATTGCCTGGATGTCCACGGATGCCCACAGCAGCCTAGTGTGCTCATCCAGCCTGTCTGTGTACCTCAGCCCCGAGCATTGCCTGGATGGCCACGGATGCCCATAGCAGCCTGGTGTGCTCGTCCAGCCTGTTGGTGCACCTCAGCCCTGAGCATTGCCTGGATGTCCACGGATGCCCACAGCAGCCTGGTGTGCTCATCCAGCCTGTCCGTGTACCTCAGCCCTGAGCATTGCTTGGATGTCCACGGATGCCCACAGTAGCCTGGTGTGCTCATCCAGCCTGTCCATGCACCTCAGCCCCGAGCATTGCCTGGATGTCCACGGATGCCCCCAGCAGCCTGGTGTGCTCACCCAGCCTGTCGGTGCACCTCAGCCCCGAGCATTGCCTGGATGTCCACGGATGCCCACAGCAGCCTGGTGTGCTCATCCAGCCTGTCGGTGCACCTCAGCCCTGAGCATTGCCTGGATGTCCACAGATGCCCACAGCAGCCTAGTGTGCTCATCCAGCCTGTCGGTGCACCTCAGCCCCGAGCATTGCCTGGATGTCCACGGATGCCCCCAGCAGCCTGGTGTGCTCATCCAGCCTGTCAGTACCTGGTGCATCACAGGGCTGCAGCTGACCTGCTGGGGGCATGGCAGCATGCCATGCAACAGCCCTCACCTCCAGATGCTGCACAGGTGACTGTGCAGGTGGTGGGGATTGTGTGGGTGCTACGACAGTGGCCCCTGTGGTGTGCTGCACAATGGTCCCTGAAGCCTGCTTCTGTAAACCATCAGCGTGCTGGACCAGCCCCATGGCAAAAAGTGTCCATGCCATCACCCTGTCCACAGCCGTCACCCACAGCAGTGCCACCACTACAAGGCCATGGGCATCAGGTGCCTGCATGGGTTCCATACCAACTGTGCTGTCATCCACTGCTCATATACACCTCCATCCCCTGGGTGGTGTGTCGAGGCCTGTGCTACCCAGGATCAGTGTAATGTCATCATCACTGTCTGAAGATGCCCCCTCCTGTGTTGCAGGCACAAGTACCAGTAGGGCATCTGCGAGCTGGAGGTCTGCCAGTGGGTCATCATCGCCCAGTCCCAGAAACTCCAGCAGCCCCACACTGCTATGCCACCGATGGTCAGTGTCTTGGATGCCAGATGATGTAGATGGCACATCCTCCTCGAGTCCCACACTGTTGGTCACATCCTGCATCGCACTTCTGAGGCATGATGGATAGACAGAAAGAGTGGTATCAGTGTTGAAGATGGCACTGCACAAGCAGTGCTGTGGCTAGTGCAATTGAAGCATGCATATCACCAATGTGCTGGCACGCACCAGGGGACTGTTGTGCAGAACCGCACATCTGGGCAGTCATGCCACAGGCATTGCACAAGGCAGGCCAGCCATGGTGCATAGCTGCAGCACACAGGGCTGCACCACCACACATCCAACATGTATGCATCCACCCCTCTGGCCCCACCCTATGGCCTATGCCACCTGCAGTGTGTTGTGCAGATGCCTGTGACTTCAGTGGCCCTTGCTGTGCCACTGGCATGCACTGCTCAGGCAGTGCTGATGGGCATCTATGCAGCACTGAATGCCCTGGACCCCACCCACTGCCCCAGTACAGTGACTGGCAGCAGTCCCAATGCACATGGGTGGCCAAAACCATGCTCGATGTGCCCTCGTGTGGCATGCACCACAGCATGCCAATCCAAGCAGGGGTACGCATCACTGCTGCAGTCAATCTGGCACTGTGGTGGCATGAACACACCCCCACCCCACAGCTAATGCTTACATACTCACAGTGCATTAATAGGCTGCAACCTGTCTGGAATCCACCACCTGAGACATTCTCAATGGCCACGTGGCTGATGGTTGCCACCACTAGTTCCTCACCCAGTGTCAGTATGGGTGCAATGTCCAGTCCTCTGCCTATCCTACTGCATGCCACTCTGATGGAAGCCACCTTCTCCTTAATTCACCTCCTATCAGTTCCCATCTTCTTTTTGCACCTTTTGCGCTGCAGTTGTGCCTGCCTTGGGTGTTCTCAAACATGCCCACCTCCGCCCACCCAGTAGTATGGTCCTGCAGGGTACTAATGGCACCAATCAGCAGTCACCATTGTCAAGGTAGACCTCAAAGAGTGCCTATTGCTCATCTTCCGTGAAATTGTGCATGTGCTCTCCATGCAGGCCCCTGCTGTTTAGCTCCCTCCATCTCTGACATGTTGATACCTGTGGAAAGTCAGACATAGCTCGAATGAGCAGCATAGTAAAACAGCCAGGAACAGTGCAGCACTGACAACATGCACAGCAGTAACAGTACACAGCACTGACAACCTGCACAGCAGGAACAGTGCAGCACTGACAACGTGCACAGCAGTAACAGTACACAGCACCGACAACATGCACAGCAGGAACAGTGCATCACTGACAACATGCACAGCAGTAACAGTACACTGACAACATGCACAGCAGTAAGAGTACACTGACAACATGCACAGCAGGAACAGTACACAGCACTGACAACATGCATAGCAGTAACAATACACAGCACTGACAATATGCAAAGCAGTAACAGTACACTGACAACATGCACAGCAGGAACAGTATACTGACAACATGCACAGCAGGAACAGTACACAGCACTAACTACATGCACAGCAGAAGCAGTACAGAGCACTGACAACATGCACAGCAGTAAGAGTACACTGACAACATGCACAGCAGGAACAGTACAGCACTGACAACATGCACAGCAGTAACAATACACAGCACTGACAACATGCACAGTAGTAACAGTACATTTGACAACATGCACAGCAGGAACAGTACGCTGACAACACGCACAGCAGGAACAGTACACAGCACTGACAACATGCACAGCAGGAACAGTAGACAGAACTGACAACATGAACAGCAGGAACAGTACACAGCACTGACAACATGCACAGCAGTAACAGTACACAGCACTGACAACATGCACAGCAGGAACAGTACACAGCACTGACAACATGCACAGCAGGAACAGTACACAGCACTGACAACATGCACAGCAGTAACAGTACACAGCACTGTCAACATGCACAGCAGTAACAGTACACTGACAACATGCACAGCAGGAACAGTCACAGCACTGACAACATGCACAGCAGTAACAATACAAAGCACTGACAACATGCACAGCAGTAACAGTACATCTGACAACATGCACAGCAGGAACAGTACACTGACAACATGCACAGCAGGAACAGTACACAGCACTGACAACATGCACAGCAGGAACAGTGCAGCACTGACAATGCGCACAGCAGTAAAAGTACACAGCACTGACAACATGCACAGCAGGAACAGTGCAGCACTGACAACATGCACAGCAGTAACAGTACACTGACAACATGCACAGCAGTAAGAGAACACTGACAACATGCACAGCAGGAACATACATAGATACATAGACAGTGTCAGCAGATGAGGGCCCAAGGCCCACCCAGTCTGCGCATTTGAACCTGTAAGTTCAATTTGTTTTCCTAGAAGTCTGTTGCACCTAACCCCTGGCCTCCAGAATTCCTTTATGTCTATCCCATGCATTCTTAAATCCTGTGATTGTTTAAGCCCCCACCACTTCCTCTGGCTGGGTGTTCCACTTCCCCAACACCCACTCTGGGAAGAAATTCTTTCTCATGTTTAATCTGAATCGTCTTCCCTCCAACTTCATCTCATGCCATCTTACACAGCACTGACAAGATGCACAGCAGGAACAGTACACTGCACTGACAACATGCAAAGCAGTAACAATACACAGCACTGACAACATGCACAGCAGTAACAGTACACTGACAACATGCACAGCAGGAACAGTACACAGCACTAACAACATGCAAAGTAGTAACAATACACAGCACTGACAACATGCACAGCAGTAACAGTACACTGACAACATGCACAGCAGGAACAGTACACAGCACTGACAACATGCACAGCAGGAACAGTGCAGCACTGACAACATGCACAGCATTAACAGTACACTGACAACATGCAAAGCAGTAACAATACACAGCACTGACAACATGCACAGCAGTAACAGTACACAGCACTGACAACCTGCACAGCAGGAACAGTGCAGCACTGACAACGAGCACAGCAGTAACAGTACACAGCACCGACAACATGCACAGCAGGAACAGTGCAGCACTGACAACATGCACAGCAGTAACAGTACACTGACAACATGCACAGCAGTAAGAGTACACTGACAACATGCACAGCAGGAACAGTACACAGCACTGACAACGTGCACAGCAGTAACAATACACAGCACTGACAATATGCAAAGCAGTAACAGTACACTGACAAGATGGACAGCAATAACAGTACACTGACAACATGCACAGCAGGAAAAGTACAGAGCACAGAAAACATGCACAGCAGAAACAATACACAGCACTGACAACATGCACAGCAGGAACAGTGCAGCCCTGACAACATGCACTGCAGTAACAGTACACTGACAATATGCACAGCAGAAACAGTACACACCACTGACAACATGCACACAGGAACAGTGCAGCACTGACAACATGCACAGCAGTAACAGTAAACTGACAACATGCACAGCAGGAACAGTACACAGCACTGACAACATGCACAGCAGTAACAGTACATTGACAACATACACAGCAGGAACAGTACACAGCACTGGAAACATGCACAGCAGTAACAATACACAGCACTGACAACATGCACAGCAGGAACAGTACAGCCCTGACAACATGCACAGCAGTAACAGTACACTGACAACATGCACAGCAGAAACAGTACACAGCACTGACAACATGCGCAGCAGGAACATTGCAGCACTTACAACATGCACAGCAGTAACAGTACACTGACAACATGCACAGCAGGAACAGAACACAGCACTGACAACATGCACAGCAGTAGCAGTACACTGACAGCATGCGCAACAGTTACAGTACACTGACACATGCACTGCAGGAACAGTACACAGCACTGACAACATGCACAGCAGGAACAGTACACAGCACTGACAACATGCACAGCAGTAACAATACACAGCACTGACAACATACACAGCGGTAACAAAACACAGCACTGACAACATGCACAGCAGGAACAGTGCAGCACTGACAACATGCACAGCAGGAACAGTAGAAAGCACTGACAACATGCACAGTAGTAATACTACACAGCACTGAAAACATGCACAGCAGGAACAGTACACTGACAACATGCACAGCAGGAACAGTACACAGCACTGACAACATGCACAGCAGGAACAGTACACAGATAGCATACACAGCAGTAACAGAACATGGACAACAAGCACAGCAAGAACAGTACACCGCGCTGACAGCATGCAGCAGGAACAGTAAACAGCACTAACAATGTGCACTGCAGGAACAGTACACAGCACTGACAACAAGCACAGCAGAAACAGTACACAGCACTGACAACATGCACAGCAGTATCAATACACAGCACTGACAACATGCACAGCAGTATCAGTACACTGACAACGTGCACAGAAGGAACAGTACACAGCACTGACAACATGCACAGCAGGAACAGTACACTGACAACATGCACAGCAGGAACAGTACAAAGCACAGACAACATGCAAAGCAGGAACAGTACACTGCACTGACAACATGCACAGCAGGAACAGTTCAGTGAAAACATGCACAGCAGTAACAGTACACTAACAGCATGCACAGCAGGAACAGTACACTGCACTGACAACATGCACAGCAGGAACAATGCACAGCACTGACAACATGCACAGTAGGATCAGTAGACAGCACTGACAACATGCACAGCAGGAGCAGTACACTGACAACATGCCCAACAGTAACAGTACAATGATAACATGTACAGCAATAACAGTACACAGCACTGACAACATGTACAGCAGTAACAGTGCAGCACTGTCAACATGCAAAGCAGTAAGAGTACACTGACAACATGCACAGCAGAAACAGTACACAGCACTGACAACATGCACAGCAGGAACGGTGCAGCACTGACAACAGGCACAGCAGTAACAGTACACTGACAACATGCGCAGCAGGAACAGATCATAGCACTGACAAAATGCACAGCAGTGACAATACACAGCAATGACAACATGCACAGTAGTAACAGTACACTTACAACATGCACAGCAGGAACAGTACACAACACTGACAACATGCACAGCAGTAACAGTACACTGACAGCATGCGCAACAGTAACCTTAACCTGAAAACTTGCACAGCAGGAACAGTACACTGCACTGGCAACATGCACAGCAGGAAGAGTGCAGCCCTGACAACATGCACAGGAGGAACAGTACACAGCACTGACAACATGCACAGCAATAACAATACACAGCACTGACAACATGCACAGCAGGAACAGTACACAGCACTGACAACATGCACAGCAGGAACAGCACACAGCACGGACAACATACAAAGCAGTAAAACACAGCACTGACAACATGCACAGCAGTAACAGTACCCTGACAATGTGCACAGCAGGAACAGTACACAGCACTGACAACATGCAAAGAAGTAACAGTACACAGCACTGACAACATGCACAGCAGGATCAGTACACAGCACTGACAACATGCTCAGCAGGAACAGTAGACTGAAAACATGCACAACAGTAACAGTACAAAGACAACATGTACAGCAATAACAGTACACAGCACTGACAACATGCACAGTGGTGACAGTGCAGCACTGACAACATGCACAGCAGGAACAGTACACAGCACTGACAACATGCACAGCAGTAACAGTACAGAGCACTGACAACTTGCACAGCCGGAACAGTAAACAGCACTGACAACAAGCAGAGCAGTAACAGTACACAGCACTGACAACATGCACAGCAGTAACAGTACACTGACAACATGCACTGCAGTAACAGTACACTGACAACATGCACAGCAGGAACAGAAGACAGCACTGACAACATGCACAGCAGTAACAGTACAGAGCACTGACAACAAGCACAGAAGGAACAGTACACAGCACTGTCAAGATGCACAGCAGGAACAGTACACTGCACTGACAACATGCACAGCAGTAACAATACACAGCACTGACAACATGCACAGCAGGAACAGTGCAGCACTGACAACATGCACAGCAGGACCAGTACACAGCACTGACAACATGCACAGCAGTAACAATACACAGCACTGACAACATGCACAGCAGGTACAGTACACAGCACTGACAGCATGCACAGCAGGAACAGTACACAGCACTGACAACATGCACAGCAGTAACATCACACAGCACTGACAACATGCACAGCAGGAATAGTACACAGCACTGACAACATGCACATCAGTAATAGTACAGAGCACTGACAACTTGCACAGCAGGAACAGTAAACAGCACTGACAACAAGCACAGCAGTAACAGTACACAGCACTGACAACATGCACAGCAGTAACAGTAACTGCACTGACAACATGCACTGCAGTAACAGTACACTGACAACATGCACAGCAGGAACAGTAGACAGCACTGACAACATGCACAGCAGTAACAGTACACAACACTGACAACATGCACAGCAGGAACAGTACACAGCACTGACAACATGCACAGCAGTAACAACACACAGCACTGACAACAGGCACAGCAGTAACAGTACACTGACAACGTGCACAGCAGGAACAGTACACAGCACTGACAACATGCACAGCAGGAACAGTGCAGCACTGTCAACATGCACAGTAATAACAGTACACTGACAACATGCACAGCAGGAACAGTTCACCGCACTGACAACATGCACAGTAGTAACAATACACAGCACTGAAAACATGCACAGCAGTAACAGTACACTGACAACATGCACAGCAGGAACAGTACAAAGCACTGACAACATGCACAGCAGGAACAGTACACAGCACTGACAACATGCACTGCAGGAACAGCACACAGGACGGACAACATACAAAGCAGTAACAATACACAGCACTGACAACATGCAGAGCAGTAACAGTACCCTGACAATGTGCACAGCAGGAACAGTACACTGACAACATGCACAGCAGGAACATAGATAGATACATAGACAGTGTCAGCAGATGAGGGCCCATGGCCCACCCAGTCTGCCCATTTGAACCTGTAAATTCAGTTTGTTTTCCTAGAAGTCTGTTCCACCTTACCCCTGGCCTCCAGAATTCCTTTATGTCTATCCCATGCATTCTTAAATCCTGTGATTGTTTCAGCCCCCACCACTTCCTCTGGCTGGGTGTTCCACTTCCCCAACACCCACTCTGGGAAGAAATTCTTTCTCATGTTTAATCTGAATCGTCCTCCCTCCAACTTCATCTCATGCCATCTTACACAGCACTGACAAGATGCACAGCAGGAACAGTACACTGCACTGACAACATGCAAAGCAGTAACAATACACAGCACTGACAACATGCACAGCAGTAACAGTACACAGACAAAATGCACAGCAGGAACAGTACACAGCACTGACAACATGCACAGTAGTAACAACACACAGCACTGACAACATGCACAGCAGTAACAGTACACTGACAATGTGCACAGCAGGAACAGTACACGGCACTGACAACATGCACAGCAGGAACAGTGCAGCACTGGCAACATGCACAGCAATAACAGTACACTGTCAACATGCACAGCAAGAACAGTTCACAGCACTGACAACATGCACAATAGTAACAATACAGAAGAACTGAAAACATGCACAGCACTAACAGTACACTGACAACATGCACAGCAGGAACAGTACACAGCACTGACAACATGCACAGCAGGAACAGTACACAGCACTGACAACATGCACAGCAGGAACAGCACAAAGCACGGACAACATACAAAGCAGTAACAATACACAGCACTGACAACATGCACAGCAGTAACAGTACCCTGACAATGTGCACAGCAGGAACAGTAGACTGACAACATGCACAGCAGGAACATACATAGATACATAGACAGTGTCAGCAGATGAGGGCCCAGGGCCCACCCAGTCTGCCCATTTGAACCTGTAAGTTCAGTTTGTTTTCCTAAAAGTCTGTTGCACCTTACCCCTGGCCTCCAGAATTCCTTTATGTCTATCCCATGCATTCTTAAATCCTGTGATTGTTTCAGCCCCCACCACTTCCTCTGGCTGGGTTTCACTTCCCCAACACCCACTCTGGGAAGAAATTCTTTCTCATGTTTAATCTGAAACGTCCTCCCTCCAACTTCATCTCATGCCATCTTACACAGCACTGACAAGATGCACAGCAGGAACAGTACACTGCACTGACAACATGCAAAGCAGTAACAAAACACAGCACTGACAACATGCACAGCAGTAACAGTACACTGACAACATGCACAGCAGGAACAGTACACAGCACTGACAACATGCACAGCAGGAACAGTGCAGAACTGACAACATGCACAGCATTAACAGTACACTGACAACATGCAAAGCAGTAACAATACACAGCACTGACAACATGCACTGCAGTAACAGTACACTGACAACATACACAGCAGGAACAGTACACAGCACTGATAACATGCAAAGCAGTAACAATACACAGCACTGACAACATGCACAGCAGTAACAGTACACTGACAAGATGCACAGCAGGAACAGTACACTGCACTGACAACATGCAAAGCAGTAACAAAACACAGCACTGACAACATGCACAGCAGTAACAGTACACTGACAACATGCACAGCAGGAACAGTACACAGCACTGACAACATGCACAGCAGGAACAGTGCAGAACTGACAACATGCACAGCATTAACAGTACACTGACAACACGCAAAGCAGTAACAATACACAGCACTGACAACATGCACTGCAGTAACAGTACACTGACAACATACACAGCAGGAACAGTACACAGCACTGATAACATGCAAAGCAGTAACAATACACAGCACTGACAACATGCACAGCAGTAACAGTACACTGACAATATGCACAGCAGGAACAGTACACTGACAACATGCAGAGCAGTAATAGTACACAGCACAGACAACATGCACAGCTGGAACAATGGACTGACGACATGCACATCAGTAACAGTACAAAGACAACATGTATAGCAATAACAGTACACAGCACTGGCAACATGCACAGTGGTAACAGTGCAGCACTGACAACATGCACAGCAGGAACAGTACACAGCACTGACAACATGCACAGCAGTAACAGTACAGATCACTGACAACATGCACAGCAGTAACAGTACACTGACACCATGCACTGCAGTAACAGCACACTGACAACATGCACAGCAGGAACAGTAGACAGCACTGACAACATGCACAGCAGTAACAGTACAGAGCACTGACAACAAGCACAGAAGGAACAGTACACAGCACTGTCAAGATGCACAGCAGGAACAGTACTCTGCACTGACAACATGCACAGCAGTAACAATACACAGCACTGACAACATGCACTGGAGGAACAGTGCAGCACTGACAACATGCACAGCAGGACCAGTTCACAGCAACTGACAACATGCACAGCAGTAACAATACACAGCACTGACTACATGCACAGCAGGTACAGTACACAGCACTGACAACATGCACAACAGGAACAGTACACAGCACTGACAACATGCACAGCAGTAACAACACACAGCACTGACAACATGCAC
This sequence comes from Neoceratodus forsteri, assembly GCA_016271365.2. NCBI lineage: Eukaryota > Metazoa > Chordata > Ceratodontiformes > Ceratodontidae > Neoceratodus > Neoceratodus forsteri. Next base: position 3,740,674 of record CM057449.1, on the reverse strand, counting down.
AGCAGTACCAGTACACTGACAACGTGCACAGCAGGAATAGTACACAGCACTGACAACATGCACCGCAGGAACAGTGCAGCACTGGCAACATGCACAGCAGTAACAGTACACTGACAACGTGCACGGCAGGAACAGTTCACAGCACTGACAACATTCACAGTAGTAACAATACACAGCACTGAAAACATGCACAGCAGTAACAGTACACTGACAACATGCACAGCAGGAACAGTACACAGCACTGACAACATGCACAGCAGGAACAGTACACAGCACTGACTACATGCACAGCAGGAACAGCACACAGCACGGACAACATACAAAGCAGTAACAATACACAGCACTGACAACATGCACAGCAGTAAAAGTACCCTGACAATGTGCACAACAGGAACAGTACACTGACAACATGCACAGCAAGAACATACATAGATGCATAGACAGTGTCAACAGATGAGGGCCCATGGCCCACCCAGTCTGCCCATTTGAACCTGTAAGTTCAGTTTGTTTTCCTAGAAGTCTGTTGCACCTTACCACTGGCCTCCAGAATTCCTTTATGTCTATCCCATGCATTCTTAAATCCAGTGATTGTTTCAGCCCCCACCACTTCCTCTGGCTGGGAGTTCCACTTCCCTAACACCCACTCTGGGAAGAAATTCTTTCTCATGTTTAATCTGAATCGTCCTCCTCCAACTTCATCTAATGCCTTCCTACACAGCACTGACAAGATGCACAACAGGAACAGTACACTGCACTGACAACAATACCAAGCAGTAACAATAACAGCACTGACAACGTACAGCAGTAACAGTACACTGACAACATGCAAGGCAGGAACAGTACACAGCATCAACAACATGAAAAGCAGTAACAATACACAGCACTGACAACATGCACAGTAACAGTACATGACAGCATGCACAGCAGAAAAGTACACAGCACTGGAAACATGCACAGCAGAAACAATACAGCACCGACAAATGCACCGCAGGACCAGTACACAGCACCGACAACATGCACAGCGGAAACAATACACACAATGACAACATGCACAGCAGGTACAGTACACGACAACATGCACAGCACATATACATCATAATTCACATCTACAGGACATGCCAAGAACACCCTCCAAATTTGAAGTGAAAAGACCAAACCATGTCCTAGATATAACATTTTAAAATTTGAGATTTTCATTCGCAGACTGGCACAGTTCCACCTGTTGACATTTAGAAAATGGGCTAAGAAAATCCCAGGCTCTGATTGGTTGATAGCCCTAGCAAGATGGGCATCTATCAGACAACAGAGCTAAGGTAAAACAAGTGTCAATATGAAATTACCTGATTACAGATATCAATGTTGCCATGGAATGTTTGGTTTTAAATAGACACCATTTTTTTCTCTTGCTTAGTGAGACAGACAGCACCCCCCCCCATACTTCCACAACCTGTGTCACATTGCATTTTTTCTTACTTTTGAACCATGCAGAGGATTTTTTTTACTATCATTACATTGGCCTGTGGCACAGAGCATGCTTACCTCTGACCGCAAACACAGGCAACTGCCAACTTGCCGAAAATTCAGTACATACATTTAGTACTGTATGTGCTTGCAGCACTGTTGTGATGGAGATGGGCTCAGAACACTTTACCCAAAATGTAAGACAAATTATTTTATTATACTTCCTCTTCTTTGAGAGCAACTGTGCTCTCTCTCTCTTTATCTCCTCCTCCAGTTGCCCTCCCACTTGCTCTCCTAGCAGAGCTCATTACGTCCCTGACTGCTCGGTCCCCCCAAACCACATAAAAAAAAAACACATAACACAAAACACAACACCAGCCTCCAGTTTAAAGACAGAAGACGCTCACCTACCATACTTAAAAGTGTTTTTATTTTTTAATTATCAGCGGTAGTATGGCATGCCCTCTTGAGATGCTAGCAACAGCTTCCCTGACTCGCCTTGCCTCCAACTCCCATTCATCCCAAGATGAAAACACAGCAACACCAGATTTTTCTGCCCTTTTTTTACACTGCGCTCCTAATTATTTTCATCTCTCTTACTGTCCAACTCTGCACTCAAACTTTTGCTGAGTCAGAGTGGGCAGGCGGAATCATGCAGGACAGAGATCTCATTTTCCTCATAAGAATCGGCATCAATGGAAAATACATTGCCGTGTTGACCCAGCTCTTCCCTTGGCACATCCGTCCTGTCTAGAAATGCAATGCCCCACAAAACAAAATAGCCATGAGAAACCACAGAAATGTACTTGTGTTTAGCAGGATTACGCTTTGTTTTTCCTCCCTGCTCAGCCATCTGCCACCAACGCTCCTTGGTCATGTTCCACATATATTTATAAACAAAAAAATGCTGACTGACAAAATAAATAAAAATTAATGACCCCCCAAAAAACTTAAGAACCATCTAACTTGAGCCCCTGCGTGTGTGGGGGGTTGTTAACCATGACAACCACCTCCATAGTTACAACTACAGAAGCTCCAGCAGGACAAAAGTCCTTGGGTCATAAGAAAAATACAGCATTATAATGCGGGCAGAGGAACTATATTATTACAAGATACAGCAAACAGAGAAGAGTTTTAAGATTTAAACATAATATTTATTTTTTCAAATATGTATTCTATACTGGTCCATTTTCTAAGTGTAATAATACCCTCCAGAGTGGGCGGTATTGGGAAATACCGGACATTCCAGGAGCTATAAAGGCCTCCACCTGTGGCATCAGGCCTCATTAAGCCCCTAGCAGTCCTGTATTTCCAATACCAGTCCACCCTGTCAGGTATTATTGCTTACTTAACACACACAATGAATGAAAACTACATCCATGACACTAAGGCTAGGTATACTATCAATTTCAAGCCACCACCACAAGCAAAATGCGGTCCTGAGAATGTAAACTGTGCCACGCCATATCTCCACCAAAGAAAATTTCTCTGACATTTAAACACTGTAATTTACATCCACAGGACATGCTATAAACTCCTCCAAATTTCAAGTAAAAAAGACCAAACCATTTCGTGATATTCAATGTTAAATATTGCTAAAAATTTCCATAGCTATTTCATTATAAAAAATCTAGCCATCTAGTCCCTCCCTCACAATGAAGGAATTTCATGACCAAAGAATTTGCAGGCTCACAAACAAAGAATAAAAAATGCTATAAATCAAAAATGGTGAAGGAATTGCGGTAAACCAGCACCATGGTTCGAAAGAACAAAGCTCTCTGAGCAAAACCCACCCTAATTTGACTTCCTAGGTCACCTCTGGGCTGAGAAAATAGATTTTTTGATCCGGCCAACTTGTCCCTCCCTCGCAATACATGATCATAATCAAAGAATATCGCGATCAAAGAATTTGCAGGCTTGCATTCAAAGAATTTGCAGTCTCATGATCAAAGAATAAAAAATGCTCTAATTTAAAAAATACAAGGAATTGCGGTAAACCACTGAGAAAATTGATTTTTTAATCCGGCCATCTCGTTCCTCCCTCGCACTGCATGATCACGATCAAAGAATTTTCGATCAAAGAATTGCAGGCTCGCTATCAAAAGAAATTGCGCTCAAGATCAAAGACTTTAAAATGGTGAAATGCAACTGTTTCGGTGATTTAAACCAAACCAATGCCATGCCTCGATAGAACGAGCCCACTGATCAAAACCCACCCTCATCTGTGTCCCTAGCCCACTCCTGAGCTGAGATATTTGTGTTTTAGTTTGCAATGCAAGATCATGATCAAAGAATCTTGCAATCAAAAGAATTTGTAGGTTCACGATCACAGATCATTAGCGAGCCACGATCAAAGATTTTAAAAGCTTATAACTCTATTTTTGACTGATTTGATGAAACTAAAGGTATGGCTCAATAGATCGGAGCCCGCTGAGTAAACCCATCCAAATTTTACTTCAGAGGTGACCCCTGAGCCGAGATATTTGTGTTTGCCCAATCGGAAATCTAAAACAAGATGGTGGACCTCGTGATCAAAGAATTCTCTTGGACAAAGATTCTTGAACTGTGAGGGCTGCAAATTCTTGATCACCAGGTGGGATGAGATGGCCAGAAGCCCATTCTTTGTTCATAAACATACAGTATACATAAATTTTCCCATTGACTCATAATGGAACTTCAAAGTGGCATAACTTTTGAATGCCTTAATATTTTCACCAAATGAAAAGTGGCATGTTTGGCCACAAAGCTCTTTCAAATGAGCCACCTCACAGAGTGGCATACTACACAACAGCCACACAGGGACACATCCAAAATCCCAAAGCTGCCTCCAAAATTGGATAATTTTGCATTTTCAGTGTTTTTGTACACAAAGACTGTAGGTCTGACCAAAACTAAATTTGGCAAATCAAGAGATCTACCATTCCTGACCATGTATGCCAAATTTCAGGCAAATCCATTAAACAGGTCCAAAGTTATTAACTTGCAAAATTTTGACTTTAACACAGAAGTGACATCTGAACCCTATTTTATATATACAGTATATATATATATATATAGTCTATGCATAAAACTGTGTTACTGCATAATTTAGGGTTGAAGCATAAAAAGTCAGGAAATGAGATCTTTAGAGTTGCCCCCCCTTCATGTGGCCCCTCCATCCTCCCAAGATTGACAGACAACAGGGTGTATCATTGGAGTTATGTGGCCTAAATGTCACCCCATTCCATGTGTAATCATATTCACAAGCAACAGTGAAGAAGAATGGGGTGATATTTGCCACACAACCCCAATGATACACCCCGTTGTCTGTCAATCTTGGGAGGATGGAGGGGCCACATGAGGGGGGAGGGGGAAAACCTAAAGGTCCAGTTTCCTGACTTTTTATGCTTAAACCCTAAATGATGCATTAACGCAGTTTTTTTACATAGAATTTCCTTACTTTTGAGAAAGAATAGAAAAGACTTGCAAGTTTCTGGCAAAGATAACAGTGCAAATACTGAACATAAGATCTATTCATAGTAGCACATATGCATGGGAGCGTGGACATACCTGTTTACATGTCAGAGGTCTAACCACTGAAAAGCACCTCCATGGCAGTAATGCTAGGTACCCTATAAATGTTAAGGCACTACCATAATGCAAAAAGCCATATAGAGAACATAAAGTGTGCAATGCAATATCTGTGCCACAAATTAATTTTGCAACAGGTAAACACCACTGTTCAGATGCACAGAACATCCCCTGAATACCCTCCAAATTGCAGTGTAAAAGAGCAGACCATCTCTGAGATATAACATTTGAAAGTTTGAGAATTTCATTTGATGGAGTGGCACAATTCAGCACCTGTTGACATTTTAGACACCTAACTACTAAAAAGTAGATCCATGGCAGTAAAGGCAGCTACCCTACAAATTTAAAGCCAGTAGCGCAATGTGAAACGCTGTTCGCAAAATGCAAACTGCACCATGCAATATCTCCACAAAAGATGTATTGTCTGACATGTAAACATCATAATTCCCATGTACAGAGCATTCCATGAACACCCTCCAAATTTCAAGTGAAAAGACCAAACCATTTCCAAGATATTTAAATAAAAAGATTGTAAAAATTGCCTATCTTTATTTATTTAGTTTTTGTTGACCGGATAAGTGCACTAGACAAATCCTGCCTATTTTCAGGCATGACCCTGGGGAGGGGGATACAGATGAATGCCAACTGACCTTGAACCAGATTAAGCTGTTGGTGGTATTTTTTAGTGAATGAGGGAAATTTGGCGAGGACACTGGGGAAATTCCCCTACTCTTTTCGATAAGTGCCATGGGATCTTTAACATCCACCTGAACTACCACCAGTCCAGGCAGATGGGACCTCAGTTTAACATCTCATCCAAAAGATGGCACCTCAGAAGTCCAGCACCCCTCTCATGCTGCACTACAGTGTCAGTACTGGGATATTAACCTAGGTGCCAGATGTGGGAACTGAACCCACAGCCCTCTGATCTCCTGGCCTCAGAGGTGAGTGTGCTACCTACTGAGCCACTGACACTGTCTGTTGCATTAAAATTTGGCCATCTAGTCCTACCCTTGCGATCAAAGATCGTGATCAAAGAATCTTGCAATCAAAGAATTTGCAGGCTCATGAACAAAGAATTTGCAGGCTCACAATCAACGAATAAAAAATGGTCAACATAAAAAATAGCACATAAATACAGTAAACCACTGGTATGGTTCGATAAAACAAAGCCCCTCGAGCAAAACCCATACTAGCATGTGTTTGTAGGTGACCCCTGGGCTGAGAAATTACATTTTTTAATCTGGCCATCTGGTCGTCATCTCGTGATCAAAGATCGCAGTCAAACAACCTCACAATCAAAGAATTTGCAGGCTAGCAATCAAAGAATTTGCAGGCTTGCGATCAAGAATAAAAATGCTGTAAATCAAAAAATTTCACATGGCTACATGAAACCACTGGCATGGTTCAATAAAATGAAACCCCTGGCAAAACCCATCCTAAATTGTGTTTGTAGGTGACCCCTGGGCTGAGAAATTAAGTTTTTAATCTGTCCATCTGGTCATCTTCTCGCGATCAAAGATCATGGTCAAAGAACCTCATGATCCAAGAATTTGCAGGCTGATGATCAAAGATTAAAAAGTTTTCAGATTTAAATTTTTTGGATAATTACATGAAACCACCAGCATGGTCTGATAAAACAATGCACCCTGAGCAAAATCCATCCTATTTTGTGTTCCTAGGTGACTCCTGTGGTGAGAAATTATTTTTTTTAATTTGGCCATCTTGTCATCAAAGATCATTAGCGAGCCGCTATCAAAGATTAAAAATGTTAAAAACTCTATTTTTAGACCATTTTACAGAGAACCAAAGGCACAGCTCAATAGAATGAAGCCCCCTGAGTAAAAGCCATCCAGGTTTTACTTCAGCAGTGACTCCTGAGCCGAGATATTTTAATTTTTTCGATGGGAAATTGTAAACAAGATGGCGGACCTCGATATCAAAGAATTTCTCCGGGTCAAAAATTCTTTGATCGTGAGCCTGCAAATTATTTGATCGTGGAGGTGGACCAGATGGCCAAAACCCCATTCTTTGTTCACAAATAACCATATATATTTTCCAATTGACTTATAAAGGAACTTAAAAGTTTAATAACTTTTGAATGGATTAATATTTTTCACCAAATGAAAGCGGCATGTTCCTTGACACAAGCTCTTTCAGAAGAGCTACATCACAGAGCAGCACAGCACACAATGGCTGCACAGAGCCATGGACAAAATCCAAAAAACTGCCCACAAAACTGGCGAAGTGCATTTTTCAGCATTTTGGTGCTCACAAAACGTAAGTCTGAGCAAAACAAAATTTGGCAGATCAAGAGATCTATAATACCCCACTGTGCATACCAAATTTCATGCAAATCCGTTGAACAGGTCCAAAGCTATTAACAAACAAAATTCTGAGTTTCACATAGAAGTGCCTTTGTAACCCTAAATATAGGGGTGTGACCGCGACTATAAAATATATATATATATATATATATATAAATGTATATATATTATACAATTTTGAAATGTTTATGACATTTCCAATCTGTACTTATTTGATAAGCATAATAACACAATTCAGGGTTTGGATTATGCTCTAGTAATTCCACTTTTAAGGGTATTATGGCATTTGGCCTATGGACTCATGCTGCACTATGCTCCTAGGCATACATTTAGAAGAGCACAACCCACACACCATTATGTATTACTGCTTACTTCTCAAAGGTGGTAAGGTCCTTCTAAATCCCTGTACCCATTCCTTTCAGATGGAATGTCTTCTGGGTGGTCACACATCAGGAAATATGCAATTAAAGCCATCACATGTAAAGTCTCTGAACATTTAACATGTTCTCCATCTACAGATATTTGTCCTAGCTTAATATATGTACTGAATATGTACTCAGTGTTAAGGTCAAACTCACTCTACTAATCATGCAGTGTACAACGGCTACTAGTGATAGGTTGCGCCACATCATGTCAGTCAGTAATTTTACCTAAATCCAGTTAGCAATGTTACAATGCTACATACAGATAGTATGTGCTGCGTCATGGCAAGTCAATCAGAAACTCTCAGTAACTCCAGCTAACAATAGTACAGGGTGTAACAGGGTGTGGGATAGATAACACCAAACACAGGAAAATGCTTTAAAACACACCAAAGTGTGATATTTATTTTCTCCAAAAATAATTAACTAAAATAAAAGAATAATCAAAATGAAACAAATACTGCTACAGCAGGTAACTTTCCACAGTACTGATCTTTACATCCAGATCATTTCCTCTGTGTCTGATCCTCAGATACCCTCCAGTAGTTCCTATGTGCTATGATAGTCAAGGCTCATCTGCCTATCCTCTCCATTAGGTGGGATGTATATACTGACTATCTGGGTTACCAGACCTGCCCCTAGCTAAAACATAGTTTTCTAACTTTAAAATTAAACAATTGGTAGAATGACCTATACACATAACCATATGTATATATTTATTAAATGAAGCAGGTTTTGTGTTTAATAACAATCATCCAGTACCACAATAAAGAGCAAGTAAGTAAACATCAAAGCTAATTGAATGATTACTGAGACATCTGAAGGCCCCAAACCTTCGTTCTTTAGGATATTCACCTTTACTATGCGTCTGCTATTTAAAACACAAAGAACCTCAAATGTAATGCCACTTCTGTTAGTCCATCACATCACTACCATGTATGGATGCAAATGGTTAAAAGCTATTGTAGTACACCGTGCAGTGCTAATTTCACTCCCGGTCTACACGTTGAATATCTGGCCCTACGTGTTATACAAAAATCAGATATGGCTATTAAAATTATAATATTTTGGTGGCAGGAAGTGTTATTTTTTCAGGAAGGTAAAGGTGAACAACGTGGCCAATGAATGTGCTAGTAAAGAAGTGGATGCACTAAAGCTGCAAACAACAGTGCCGGCCAAATACTGCAGAACTGTGTTATGGTTCAAGACAGGTTTGCACGGCACAAATACAGTTGTCCATGTATGAGCATGGCTAACATATGCGCCCGGCACTAGGATGTTTTCCCAGGCCAAACATTTCCTGTATTCAAAAGTGTTATACAAATGCACCTGCTTAGGCAGATGGTGGGCAAACATTCATATCAGCATCTTATTATGAAATGATTTGCATGTAGATTGCACAGTGCACTTGCAGGGTCTCACAGCAGCATCTTTAGGCCAGTCTAAAAGTATGGGGGCAGGCTAGGTCAGCTCACAGTGCCACCTGTGGTCAGTCTGAGAATTGCAGAGGCAGGCTGGGTCGGCTCAGAGTGCCACCTGTGGTCAGTCTGAAAGACAGGGCAGGCTAGGTCTGCCTCACAGCACCACCTGTAGGTCAGTCTGAAAGTAAAGGGGCAGGCCTGGTCAGCTCATGGCACCTGTCGGTCAGTCTGAAAGTACAGGAGCAGGCTGGGTCAGTTTCTACAGTGCCACCTGTACATCAGTCTGAAAGTGCCAGGGTAGGCTGGGTGGCCACAGCTCCACCTATATGTCGGGTCTGAAAGCAATTAGCTCAAAAGTTTAAAGGGTGTACTTTTTTATTAGACACTGGCAGACTTGCTCAAAGGGTTTTGACATTATCACATGGGGACTTCATTGACTGTTTTTTTCCCACTAGCATTTATAAATACAAATAAAAAGACAAAAATGTAAATACAAGTATGTCAATAAACAAATTAAAGCAAATTGAATGATTGCAGAGGCACCTAAAGGCCCTAAACCATCGTTCTTTAGGATATACACCTTTACTAAGCACCTGCTCTTTAAAAGACAAAGAACCTCAAAGGTAACACCACTTCTGTTAGTGCATCATTTCACTACCATGTAGTTTAGGTCTGTTGCCACAAGAGGGAAGCCTTGAGATAGCAGCTTAAGCAGCTATCTCCAGTCTGCCATCTGGTGGCAGCAATCATATGCTACATTCCTTGATTTTTTATTTTTATAGTAAGAGGTATGTAATGTGTACTTGTTGCCACAGGAGGGAAGCCTTGAGATTGCAACTTATAGAGCAGGTGCTTAGTAAGGGTGCATATCTTAAAGAACAAAGGTTTGGTGTCTTTAGATGCCTCTGCAATCATTCAGTTTGCTTTTATTTGTCTATTTACTTACTTGTACTTACACTTCCATCTTTTTATTTGTATTTTGCCAAGTGCTAGTGAAAAAAAAAGAATCCAATGGAGTCCCCATATAATGATGTCAGAAAACCCTTACTAGCAAGCCTGCCAGTGTATCTCAAAGGGAAATTACAAGCTTTCTAGTTTTCAGATATTTATTTCAGACTGACCTATAGATGGATCTGTAAGCTGACCCACACTTCACGTGTAATTTCAGATTGACCTACCGGTGCTGCTGTAAGCAGACCCAACCTGCCCCTGTACTTTCACACTAACCTGCCGGTGGTGCGGTGACCAACCTCTGTACTTTCAGACTGACCTACAAGTGGCACTGTAAGTGGAACCAGCCTGCCCCTGTACTTTCAGACTGACCAAAAGGTAGCACTGGGAGATCCTGCAATTGCACTGTGCAATCTACATGCAAGTCAGATCACAATAAGAAGCTAATATGGATGTTTGCAACACAGTTCTGTAGTATTTGGCCTGCACTGTTTGCAGTTTAAGTGCATTCATATCTTTGCTAGTACACACTATGATCACGTAGTTCACCTATACCATCCTCCATGCCTGTGTGCACTGGGCTGCTGTTTTGATTTGAGCTTCCTTAATGCTATATTCATAGCTGTGTTATTTGCCGGCCTATTATTGCACTGCACTCCCAGCTCTGTTTGCAAGGTTTCATATGCACACTATATTCAGTTGCTTTAGCCCCGGGACTATTCCTTTGAATGTAGGATGCAAATGGTTAAGGGCTATTGTAGTACACCGTGCTGTGCTAATTTCCCTCCGTGGCTACGCTTTGAATATCTGGCCCCACATGTTATCAAAAATTACATATGGCTATTAAAATTATAATATTTTGGTGGCAGGAAGTGTTATTTTTTCAGGACGGTAAAGGTGAACAACGTGGCCAGTGAATGTGCTAGTGAAGAAGTGGACGCACTAAAGCTGCAAACAACAGTGCAGACCAAATACTGCAGAACCATGTTATGGTTCAAGACAGGTTTGCATGACACAAATACAGTTGTCCAGTGTATGTCCATGGCTAACATTTTCACCCAGCACCAGGACGCTTTTCTCCAAGCCAAACATTTCCTGTATTCAAAGTAAAGTTATGCAAAATGCACCTCCTTAGGCAGTTGGTGGGCATACATCCATGTCAGCAGCTTATTATGAAATGATTTGCATGTAGATTGCACTGTGCAATTGCTGGGTCTCACAGCAGCACCTTTAGGTCAGTCTAAAAGTACAGGGCCTGGCTGGGTCAGCTCACAGTGCCACCTGTATGTCAGTCTGAAAGTACAGCGGCAGGCTAGGTCAGCTCACAGCACCACCTGTGGTTCAGTTTGAAAGTACAGGGTCAGGCCGGGTCAACTCACAGTTCCACCTGTTGGTCAGTCTGGAAGTACAGGGGCAGGCTGGGTCAGCTTACAACTCCACCTATAGGTCAGTCTGAAAGAAATTACTGAATAGTCGAAATGGTGTATTTTTCTTTAGATAGTCACTGGCAGGCTTGCTCAAAAGGGTTTTCTGACATTATCACATGGGGACTACACTGGATTGTTTTTTTTCCTCTAGCATTTGGCCAAATACAAATAAAAACACAAAAATGTTAATACAAGTAAGTAAATAAACAAATTAAAGCAAATTGAATGATTGCAGAGGCATCTAAAGGCTCCAAACCTTCATTCTTTAGGATATACACAACAAAGCACCTGCTCTTTAAAACACAAAGAACCTCAAAAGTAATACCACTTCTGTTAGTGCATCATATCACTACCATGTAGTTTAGGTCTGTTGCCACAAGAGGGAAACCTTGAGATAGTAGCTCACGCCAGCTGTCTCGAGCCTGCCATCTGGTGGCAGTAACCATATGCTAGATTCCTTGATTTTTTTATTTTTTTTATAGTAAGAGGGATGTAATGTGTACTTGTTGCCACAGGAGGGAAGCCTTGAGATAGCAACTTATAGACCAGGTGCTTTGTAAGGGTGCATATCTTAAAGAACAAAGGTTTGGTGCCTTTAGAAACTTCTGCAATCATTCAGTTTGCTTTTATTTGTTTATTTACTTACTTGTACTTGCACTTTCTTCTTTTTATTTGTATTTTGGCAAGTGCTAGTGAAAAAAAAAAGAATCCAATGGAGTCCCCATGTAATGATGTCAGAAAACCCTTACTAGCCAGCCTGCCAGTGTATCTCAAAGGGAAACTACAAGCTTTCTAGTTTTCAGATAATTATTTCAGACTGACCTATAGCTGGATCTGTAAACTGACCCACGCTTCATGTGTAATTTCAGATTGACCTACCGGTGCTGCTGTAAGCAGACCCAGCCTGCCCCTGTACTTTCACGCTGACCTACCGGTGGAGCTGTGACCAGCCTCTGTACTTTCAGACTGACCTACAAGTGGCACTGTAAGCAGATTCAGCCTGCCCCTGTACTTTCAGACTGACTTACAGGTGGTGCTGTGAGCTCACACAGCCTGCCCCTGTATTTTCAGACTGACCAACAGGTAGCGCTAGGAGACGCTGCAATTGCACTGTGCACTCTACAAGCAAATCCGGTCATAATAAGAAACTAATATGGGTGTTTGCCCACTGAATGGCTAAGCAGGCTCAATTGAGTAACACTTTTGAATATAGCAAATGTTTGCCCTGGGAAAATGTTCTAGTACCGGGTGATCCTGTTAACCCTGCACAAACACTGCACAAATGTATTTGTGTCGCGCCAACCTGTCTTGAACCACAACACAGTTCTGCAGTATTTGGCCTGCACTGTCTGCAGTTTTAGTGCTTTCACTTCTTTGCTAGTACACACATTGATCACGTAATTCACTTACACCTTCTTCCATGCCTGTGTGCACTGTGCTGTTGTTTTGATTTGCGCTTCCCGGATGCTATATTCATAGCTGTCTCATTTGCTGGCCTATTATTGCACTGCACTCCCAGCCCTGTTTGCATGGTTTCATAAGCACACTATATTCAGTTCCTTTATCCTCAAGGCTATTCCTTTGAATATAGGATGCAAATGGATTAGGGCTATTGTAGAACACCGTGCAGTGCTAATTTTGCTCCCGTGCTATGTGTTGAATATCTGGCCACACATGTTATCAAAAGTCACTTATGGCAATTAAAATTATAATATTTTGGAGGCAGGAAGTGTTATTTTTTCAGGAAGGTAAAGGTGAACAACGAGGCCAATGAATGTGCTAGTGAAGAAGTGGACGCACTAAAGCTGCAAACAACAGTGGAGGCCAAATACTGCAGAACCATGTTATGGTTCAAGACATGTTTGCACGGCACAAATACAGTTCAGTGTATGAGGATGGCTAACATTTTCACCCGGCACAGGGACGTTTTCAAAGGCCAAACATTTCCTGTATTCAAAAGTGTTATACAAATGCGCCTGCTTAGGCAGTTGGTGGGTAAACATCCATATCAGTATCTTATTATGAAATGATTTGCATGTAGATTGCACAGTGCAATTGCAGGGTCTCACAGCACCACCTTTAGGTCAGTCTAAAAGCATAGGGCCGGGCTGGGTCAGCATACAGAGCCATCTGTAGCTCAGTTTAAAAGTACAGGGGCAGGCTAGATCAGCTCACAGTGCCACCTGTATGTCAGTCTGAAAGTACAGGGGCAGGCTGGGTCTGCTTACAGCTCCACCTATAGGTCAGTCTGAAAGAAATAACTGAATATTCAAAAGGGTGTATTTTTCTATTGATATTCACTGGCAGGCATGCTAGAAAGGGTTTTCAAACATTATCACATGCGGACTCCATTGGATTGCTTTTTTTCTTCCACTAGCATTAGGCAAAACACAAATAAAGAAACAAAAATGTAAATACAAGTAAGTATATAAACAAATTAAAGCAAATTGAATGATTGCAGAGGCATCTAAAGGCCCCAAACTATCGTTCTTTAGGATATTCACCTTTACTAAGCACCTGCTCTTTAAAAATAACCTCAAAGGTAACACCACTTCTGTCAGTGCATCATATCACTACCATGTAGTTTAGGTCTGTTGCCACAAGAGGGAAGCCTTGAGAGCATAGCTTAAGCAGCTATCTCCAGCCTGCCATCTGGTGGCAGTAATCATATGCTACATTCCTTGTTTTTTTTATAGTAAGAGGGATGTAATGTGTACTGGTTGCCAATGGAGGGAAGCCTTGAGATAACAACTTATAGTGCAAGTGCTTAGTAAGGGTGCATATCTTAAAGAACAAAGGTTTGGTGCCTTTAGATGCCTCTGCAATCATTCAGTTTGCTTTTATTTCTTTATTTACTTATTAGTACTTATATTTCCATCTTTTTATTTGTATTTTGCCAAGTGCTAGTGAAAAAAAAACAGTCCACTGGAGTCCCCAGGTAATGATGTCAGAAAACCCTTACTAGCAAGCCTGCCAGTGTATCTCAAAGTGAAACTACAAGCTTTCTACTTTTCAGATATTTATTTTGGACTGACCAATAGGTGGACCTGGAACCTGATCCAGCCTTCAATTGTAATTTCAGACTGACCTATAGATGCTGCTGTAAGCAGACCCAGTCTGTCCCGGTACTTTCACCCTGACCTACAGGTGGTGCGTGACCAGCCCCTGTACTTTCAGACTGACCAACAGGTAGCACTGTGAGACCCTGCAATTTCACCATGCAATTTTCATGCAAATCAGGTCATAATGATATGCTAATATGGATGTTTGCCCACCGATTGCCTAAGCAGGCTGATTTGAATAACACTTTTGAATATAGGAGATGTTTGCACTGGGAAAATGTTCTAGTGCCAGGTGATTCTGTTAGGCCTGTGCAATCACTGCACAAATGTATTTGTGCTGGGCGATCCTGTCCTGAACCATAACACAGTTTTGCAGTATTTGGCCTGCACTGTTTGCCGTCTTAGAGCATTCACTTCTTTGCTAGTACACACATTGACCACATAGTTTATTTATAATTTCTTCCATGCCTGAGGGCACTGGGCTGCTGTTTTGATTTGAGCTTCCTTAAGGCTATATTCATAGCTGTCTCATTTATTGGCCTATTATTGCACTGCACTCCCAGAGCTGTTTGCATGGTTTCATATGCACACTATATTCAGTTGCTTTAGCCCCGAGGCTATTCCTTTGAATATAGGATGCAAATGGATTTGGGCTATTGTAGTACACCGTGCAGTGCTAATTTCTCTCCTGGGCTATGTGTTGAATATCTGGCCCCACATGTTATCAAAAGTCACTTACGGCTATTAAATTATAATATTTTGGTGGCAGGAAGTGTTATTTTGTCAGAAAGGTAAAGGTGAACAACGTGGCCAAAGAATGTGCTAGCGAAGAAGTGGACGCACTAAAGCTGCAAACAACAGTGCAGGCCAAATACTGCAGAACCATGTTATGGTTCAAGACAGGTTTGCACGGCACAAATACAGTTGTCCAGTGTATGAGTATACCTAACATTTCCACCCGGCACTAGGATGTTTTCCCAGGCCAAACATTTCCTGTATTCGAAAGTGTTATACAAATGCACCTGCTTAGGCAGTTGGTGGGCAAAGATCCATATCAGCATCTTATTATGAAATGATTTGCGTGCAGATTGCACAGTGCAATTGATGGGTCTCACAGAACCACTTTAGGTCAGTCTAAAAGTATAGAGGCTGGTTGGGTCAGCTCACAGCGCCACCTGTCGGTCAGTCTGAAAGTACAGGTGCAGGCTGGGTCAGCTCAGAGTGCCACCTGTAGGTCAGTCTGAAAGTACAGGGGCAGGCTAGGTCAGCTCACAGCATCACTTGTAGGTCAGTCTGAAAGTACAGGGGCAGGCAGGGTCAGCTCACAGTGCCTCCTGTAGGTCAGTCATGAAGTACAGGGGCAGGCTGGGTCAGCTCACAGTGCCACCTGTAGGTCAGTCTGAAAGTACAGGGAAAGGCTGGGTCAGCTTATAGCTCCACCTGTAGGTCAGTTTGAAAGAAATAACTGAATAGTCGAAAGTGTGTATTTTTCTTTTGATATACACTGGCAGGCTTGCTAGAAAGGGTTTTCTGACATTATCAAATGGGGATTCCATTGGATTGTTTTTTTTCCACTAGCAGTTGGCAAAATACAAATAAAAAGATTTAAATGTAAATACAAGTAAGTAAAAAACAAATCAAAGCAAATTGAATGATTACAGAGACATTTAAAGGCCCCAAACCTTTGTTCTTTAGGATATTCACCTTTACTATGCGCCTGCTCTTTAAAAGACAAAGAACCTCAAAGGTAACACCACTTCTGTTAGTCCATCATATCACTACCATGTAGTTTGGGTCTGTTACCACAAGAGGGAAGCCTTGAGATAGCAGCTTAAGCAACCAGCCAGCCTGCCATCAGGTGGCTGCAATCATATGCTACTCTCCTTGTTTTTTTTTTTTTTTATAGTAAGAGGGATGTAATGTGTACTTGTTGCCACAGGAGGAAGCCTTAAGATAGCAACTCAAGGAGCAGATCTTAGTAAAGGTGTATATTTTAAAGAACAAGGCTTTGCCTTCAGATGCCTCTGCAATCCTTCAGTTTGCTTTTTATTGTTTATTTGCTTATTAGTACTTACTTTTCCATCTTTTTATTTGTATTTTTCAAGTGCTAGTGAAAAAAAGAGTACAGTGGAGTCCCTGTAATGATCTCAGAAAACCCTTGCTTGCAAGCCTGCCAGTGTAGCTGAAAGGAACTACAAGCTTTCTACCTTTTCAGATATTTATTTGGACCGACCTGCTGGTGGATCTGTAAGCTGACCCATGCTTCACGTGTAATTTCAGATTGACCTCACCCATGCTGCTGTGTAAACTGACCCGGGTCTGCCCTGTAATTTCACAATGACCATGTGGTGCTGTGGCCAGCCTCTGTACTTTCAGACTGACCCACAAGTGGCACTGTGAGTGGAACCAGCCTGCCCTGTACTTTCAGACTGACTTACAGGTGGCAATGTGAGCTCACCCAGCCTGCCCCTGTATTTTCAGACTGACCAACAGGTAGCACTGGGAGACCCCTGCAACGCCTCTGTGCAATCTACATGCAAATCAGGTCATAATACAGCTAGTTATGCATGTTTTGCCCACCTGACTGGCTAAGCAGGCTCAATTGAGTAACACTTTTGAATATAGCAAATGTTTGCCCTGGGAAAATGTCCTAGTACTGGGTGATCCTGTTAGTTCTGCGCAAACACTGCACAAATATATTTGTGCTGGGGCCAACCTGTCTTGAACCACAACACTGTTTTGCAGTATTTGGCCTGCAGTGTCTGTAGTTTTAGTGCCTTCACTTCTTTTCGAGTACACACATTGATCACGTAGTTCACTTACATCTTTTTCCATGCCTGTGTTCCCTGGGCTGCTGTTTTAATTTGCGCTTCCCAGATGCTATATTCATAGCTGTCTCATTTGCTGGCCTATTATTGCACTGCACTCCCAGCCCTGTTTGCATGGTTTCATATGCACACTATATTCAGTTGCTTTAGCCTCGGGGCTTTTCCTTTGAATATAGGATGCAGATGGATTAGGGCTACTGTAGTACACTGTGTAGTGCTACTTTCGCTCCAGGGCTATGTGTTGAATATCTGGCCAAACATGTTATCAAAAGTCACTTACGGCAATTAGAATTATAATAATTTGATGGCAGGAAGTGTTATTTTTCAGTGAAGGTAAAGCGTACAACGGGCCAATGAATGTCTAATGAAGAAGTGGATGCACTAAAGCTGCAAACAACAGTGGAGGCAATACTGCAGAACCATGTTATGGTTCAAGACAGGTTTGCACGGCACAAATACAGTTGTCCAGTGTATGAGTATGGCTAACATTTCCACCCGGCACTAGGACATTTTCCCAGCCCAAACATTTCCTGTTATCGACAGTGTTATACAAATGCGTCTGCCTAAGCAGTTGGTGGCAAACATCCATATCAGCATCTTATTATGAAATGATTTGCATGTGGATTGCACAGTGCAATTGCAGGGTCTCACATCACCACCTGTAGGTCAGTCTGAAAGTACAGGGGTAGGCTGGGTCAGCTTACAGCTCCACCTTTAGGTCAGTCTGAAAGAAATAACTGAAAAGTCGAAAGGGTGTAGTTTTCTTTTGATATACACTGGCAGGCTTGCTAGAAAGGGTTTTCTGACATTATCACATGGGGACTCCATTGGATTGTTTGTTTTTTCCACTAGCACTTTGCAAAATACAAATAAAAAGACAAAAATGTAAATACAAGCAAGTAAAAAAAAAAATTAAAGCAAATTGAATTATTGCAGAGGCATCTAAAGGCCCGAAACCTTCGTTCTTTAGGATATACACCTTTACTAAGCACCTGCTCTTTAAAAGACAAAGAACCTCAAAGGTAACACCACTTCTGTTAGTGCATCATATCACTACCATGTTGTTTAGGTCTGTTGCCACAGGAGGTAAGCCTTGAGACAGCAGCTTAAGCAGCTATCTCCAGCCTGCCATCCGGTGGCAGCATTCATATGCTACATTCCTTGTTTTTTTTATTTTTTTTATAGTAAGAGGGTTGTAATGTGTACTTGTTGCCACAGGAGGGAAGCCTTAAGATAGCATCTTATAGAGCAGGTGCTTACTAAGGGTGCATATCTTAAAGAACTAAGGTTTGGTGCCTTTAGATGCCTCTGCAATCATTCAGTTTACTTTTATTTGTTTATTTACTTACTTGTACTCACACTTCCATCTTTTTATTTGTATTTTGCCAAGTGCTAGTGAAAAAAAAAAAATCCAATGGAGTCCCCATGTAATGATGTCAGAAAACCCTTACTAGCAAGCCTGCCAGTGTATCTCAAAGGGAAACTACAAGCTTTCCAGTTTTCAGATATTTATTTCGGACTGACCTATAGGTGGATCTGTAAGCTGACCCATGCTTCACGGTAATTTCAGATTGACCTACCAGTGCTACTGCAAGCAGACCCAGCCTGCCCTGTATTTTCAGACTGACCTGCAGGTGGTGCTATGACCAGCCTCTGTACTTTCAGACTGACCTACAAGTGGCACTGTGTAGCAGAACCAGCCTGTCCCCTGTACTTTCAGACTGACTTACAAGTGGCGCTGTGAGCTCACACAGCCTGCCCCTGTATTTTCAGACTGACCAACAGGTATTGCTGGGAGACGCTGCATATGCATTGTGGAATCTGCATGCAAATCAGGTCATAATAAGAAGCTAATATGGATGTTTGCCCACTGACTGGCTAAGCAGGCTCACTTGAGTAACACTTTTGAATACAGCAAATGTTTGCCCTGGGAAAATGTCCTAGTACCGGGTGATCCTGTTAGCCCTGCAAACACTGCACAAATGTATTTGTGCCGTGCCAACCTGTGTTCAACCACAACACAGTTCTGCAGTATTTGGCCTGCACTGTTTTGCAGTTTTAGTGCATTCACATCTTTGCTAGCGCACACATTGATCGCGTAGTTCACCTATACAATTCTCCATGTCTCTGTGCACTGGGGTGCTGTTCTGATTCGCTTCCGGATGCTGTATTCATAACTGTCTTATTTGCTGGCCTATTATTGCACTGCACTCCCAATTTCACTCAAAATTCTCATATGGCTATTAAAATTATAATATTTTGGTGGTAGAAAGTGTTATTTTTTCAGGAAGGTAAAGGTGAACAACGTGGCCAATGAATGTGCTAGCGAAGAAGTGGATGCACTAAAGCTGTAAACAACAGTGGAGGCCAAATACTGTAGAACCGTGTTATGGTTCAAGATTGGTTTGCACGGCCCAAATATAGTTTTGCAGGGTATGACCATGGCTAAAATTTTCTCCCGTCACTGGGATGTTTTCCCAGGCCAAACATTTCCTGTATTGAAAAGTGTTATACATAGATACATAGATACATAGACAGTGTTGGCAGATAAGGGCCTATGGCCCACCCAGTCTGCCCATTTGAGCTTGTAAGTTCAGTTTGTTTTCTTGGAAGTCTGTTGCCCCTTACCCCTGATCTCCAGAATTCCTTTATGTCAATCCCATGCATTCTTAAATCCCGAGATTGTTTCAGCCTCCACCACTTCCTCTGGCAGGGTGTTCCACTTGTCCACCACCAGTTCTGTGAAGAAATTCTTTCTCATGTTTCCTCTGAATTGTCCTCCCTCCAACTTCATCCCATGCCCTCTAGTCCTGGAACATCTTTTTCGCTTAAAAATAGTGTTTTCCTGCACCCTGTTCCTCCTTGTATGATACTTGTATGGCTCTATCATATTCCCTCTCTCCCTCCACTCCTCCAGGGAGTACATGTTCAGTTCCTTCAACCTGTCTTCATAGGACTTGTGATGCAATCCATGCACCATCTTTGTTGCCCTCCACTGAACCTTCTCTACCCTATATCCTTACGTAGGTATGGTCTCCAGAACTGTACACTGTACTCCAGGTGGGGGCTCACTAGTGTCTTGTATAGCGGAATTATGACCTCCCTTTTCCTGCTGGTGATGCCCCTGCCTATACATCCCAGCATCCTATTTGCTTTACCTGCTGCCTTGTCACACTGTTTCCCTACCTTGAGGTCATCAGAGATGATAACCCCAAGATCCCTTTCCTGCTTGGTTCATGCTATATACCTCACCCCAAACTGATATATTGTGCCAGAGTTTTGTGTCCCATATGCATTATCTTGCACTTCTTTGCATTGAATTTCAACTGCCAAACCCCCTGACCATTTTTTCAAGTTTCTGTAGGTTGCTTCTTTCTGTCTACACCCTTTGGTGTGTCTACTCTGTTACAGAGCTTGTGTCATCAGCGTAACAGTGAAATTCTGCCTTCTGGGTCCTGTGCAATGTCACTGATGAAGATGTTGAATAGGACTGGTCCCAGCACTGATCCCTGTGGTACCCCACTGGTCACTCTTCCCTCTGTGGAGTGACAGCCATTTACCACCACCCTCTGTGTCCTGCCACCCAGCCAGTTACCTACCCACCACACTACTGTCCTTCCCACACCCATTTCCCCAGTTTGTGTAATAGTCTTCTATGTGGCATAGTGTCAAAGGCCTTGTTGAAGTCCAGATAGGCCATGTCCACTGCCCTCCCCTGATCCACCTCCCTAGTTACCCAGTCAAAGAATTCAATGAGGTTGGTCTGACATGACCTCCCCCTGGTGAAACCATGCTGCCTTGGGTCCTATAGTCCATTGACAACCAGATGTTCCTCCAATCTCTCCTTCAGTAGTGCTTCCATGATCTTCCCCACTACCAAGGTGAGGCTGACTGTGTGTAGTTCCCTGCTTCCTCTTTGTTCCCACTTTTGTATAAGGGGACTACATCTGCTGTCCTCCAGTCTTTGGGTACCTCCCTGTTTCCGTGATCGACTAAACAGGATAGCCAGAGGTTCGGCCACCACCTCTCTTAGTTCTTAAGGACCCTGGGGTGCACCCATCTAGGCCCCATTGCTTTATCAACTCTTATTACTTCCAGTTCCTTCAGGACCCTTTCTCATGTAAAGGGACTTGTGTCCATTTCTGCACCATTCTCACCCCTTGTACTCCCTTCAGACTCATTACCCTCCTCTTCTTCAGTAAAGACTGAGCAGAAATACCTGTTCAATATGTCAGCTTTACTGTTGTCATCCTCCATGCAGCCTCCATCCTCCCTCTTCAGTCTCACTATCCCTACCTTTGTCTTTCTTTTTTCACTTATGTACCTTGTGATCGCAAATTCTCTCACTGTAAGTATTACCTGAGCAACTGCTCCCGTCATCACGGGGCAAAAACCACACCACTGGGTTTTGTCTTAACGTCACTTTATTTGATCAAATCTTTCACATGCATGCGGGAGTTCTGCAAAGGAGAAAGCTCTCCGATTACAATTTACAGCAGTTTTTATACACTATTGGCATGGCTTCACTTGATTTTTCTGCTTACAACAGATGCACAGAACTTTATTATCAGCATTTTTCCTTATATGGAGTTGTTTTTTACCTTATTCAGTTCTTTCTTATCAGACTGCAACTGCCAGTTCTAACTAGTTTTATCCAGCTACGCAGCTATATTTTTCACCTAAAGTAACCCTGCTTCAGCAAGCCTGGACATGCGCATTTATTTTAGCTACTTAGTTAAATCATGTGAGACTAAGCATTATTTCATATTCTTTTAAAAATAAAATCCCTCACACTCCCCCCTTTTGATACTCTGTATCAACTAACCACTCATTTATATTGTAAAATCCCTCACACTCTCCCCTTTTGATATTCTGTATCAACTAGCCACCACCTATATTATAGTCATGTCTGGCTCATTTTGTAATGGAAACACCCCCTCCAGTTTAATGGGGTCCTTTTGTTTGGGTTGTAGCAAGGGGGCAGGTGGGTGGCGTCCCGTGACACCATTGTGTTGCACAGGCATCGTATGATAAGTTTGATTAGGACAGTCAGTAGCCAAAGTGCCAATATGACCACTTACAAGTACTGTCACCCAATGGAGAAGAGTAGCACCCCAGTCACCAAATACACTTGTAAGCCATGACCATGGGTCCCATATTTATGTGTTGCAAGCTTAGAAAAAAATGCAAGGCTGGAATTTCCCAAGATACTATGACAGCATAGCCTGGACACCTGTACATTAATACATTTTCATAATTAAAGTTTTTTATACATGTTGTAGCTACAATTTCTGAGACATCCCATAATCAAATTTCTTGGTTACAAGATGTACCTGACATTTTGCCAAGACAGGGGAGTTATTCTCATCCTTGGAGGGGAAAACAAATGGTGACAGAATAGTATATTTATCACAAATAACTTTTGTTTTGGGAGCCAGAAAGCATATGAGAGAAGTGACTAGCTTGCTACAAATGTCAAAGTAACCTTGTACCAGCAACTAAATGAGGTGCCTCATTATTTCTTATCAGTTTTTTTTTGTTAAACATATTTTTGTTTTTAACACAAGAGAATTATATGATGAGAAACTTTTAACAGTCAAGGCTAAACACAGCTGCGTGCATATCTCGGCCACAGCCTCATTTTATGCTTTTAGTTTTTTTTTTCATTGTATAGAATTTTACAATTAACCCTTTTAAAGTCTTACATGCACACATATTAATTGACATGGTGGTATTTAGCCACTTGCAGCCTTTTGCTACTAGATATACTAATTTACATGTTGGCATCATTTAGTCATTTACTAACCATTTTCACCTTTTACTAGCCCTTTAGCAATTTACACTAGCCATTTTACACTTTCTATTTCCTCAATTTTATGGTTAGCCAACTACATATTGTTGATAAAAGTTTGGTCACTGATTACTAAAACCTTGGCCACTTACCACTTTTAATATTTTCCTCCCTGAAGATAGGAGGCCCCTGAGGGACTCTAACATTCACAAAAATTGAACATAAATGTAAAGATATTAGTTATTAACTGAAGGTTAAAAAAAGCTAAACATTTCTACTTTTAGACTGTTAGACTAGGTGAATAGGTATATGATTTAAAACTGGTTGCCAGCATACAGATAGTCAAGGCATTTATACAAAGCATCCTGTCTTGGAGGTGGTACAGGGGTGGTTACAGATGGAACACAAATTGTGAGTTTGTAAAACATAATACAGAAATGAGGGATATCAACACCACAATTGAAATATGTGAAAAAATGCTAACATGTGACACCACATATAACACAATATAATATAACAATTTTGTTGATGAAAAAGAGTTCATGGAATCCACTTTGAGAGTGAATAAGGTAGATGCTACCTTGTGTTGAGGTGTGGCACACCCTTGGAGCTTGATTGAAGAATCTGTTGATAATGTCTCTTGACAGATACGTCCTTATAAAACATAGTAGTCCATGAAATTAACATTTCATAAGTTTATATAAGCAACCACAGGTTGTTGTAGTTACAGTACAGGTGAAATATCATTTGCAGAATGGTGATAACCCCACAAGGCACAAGGGGCAATGCAGACAGTAAATTAAAAACAAAACACCAGCATAGTAGAAAAGTCAGTGTTAATTTTGCTGACTGCTGGATGGCTGATTAGCAGACACACTGGCCAGGGGTGCATTGAGTCCTTTTAATGGAGTAGCCACATACACACACTGGCATGGCATTTGTTTTGTGGTAGTTGATTACATCCCAGCATAAAGATTAACAGTCCATAAAAAGGTAAAAATTGACAATAAACCATTAAGAACACAGTCTATAACAGAGCAATAGGGTTGTAGAAAGTATCAGCCATGTTTGGAACAAGCAGCAGTGAAGAAAATGGATGTATTGCTTGAAGGTCAATTGAAGAAGAATCTTCTTGCTGAAGTTAGGGAATTGCCCTTACCCCAGACTTAACTTCATAGTAAGCAGAAACAACAAGCTTGATTGCAGAGTCTGCACTGACTGGACCTTCTTCAGTTGATTTAAACTTCTACAAATAGGTGTAATTTTGCTGAAAACATTACACTTGCAGAGGTAATAATAACTGGATTCATGCAATAGTCCTTATAAGGAACCAGTCAGGCACAAAGATGGTGATAACATCAAAACTGTGGCAGTTGTTTTTCTTTTTTAAGGAAAAAGATGAAGGTCTTGGCAACTTAGATGAAAGTATTACTGCTGTTGAATGTGGGCATCTTATGTGTGCCACACCGTGGAAACCTGCAAACTTGCAAAGTGTGTTAGACACTAAGTTAAAAACACATAAATAACAATCTTTTAAACCATTGACTTTTTGTTTTGTAAAGAGTGGTGTGACAGAGCCTAAATTCTGGCAATTAGAAAGAGAATATAAAAATGGGACATCAACCGCACACCTGGGGGTGCAGGCCGAGGTTCAGTTATACCATTTGACCATCTGTAAATCATGACAATGTTATGGTTACCTCCTGCTTTTAAATCACAGAAGTAGTTATGACAGTGATGAACATTATTTCCCTGTCTGGTGCAAGCAGGTCTGACTGAGACCTGAGTTATAAAATCTTGTAATGTTACAATAACATGCTTCAAACATATAGTTCATAGCAATATGCCTGTTACACAATGCAATTAGTGGGACAAATACATATGTTGTTGGCCTATGCCAGTTTAATAACAGTGCCTATTGCACCTGCGACAAGTGAAAAGGTCTACCTTCTTTACCCTGTATAGTGAAATACTCCAAAGTACTGAGCAGGGTAAGGCTTGAAGCATAGGTTTGGAGTACAATCTAAATTCTGCATATTATAATTGTTAAAATTTAAAATGACAAAACCTGCATAGAGTGCACTCATTCTTCAGGGGTACCTATGAGTAATAAGACAAATGGAGCATTAATTTTACTTTTGGTTTTGCTTTGGAACATATTGTAGGGGTGGGACAGCAATGCTGGCCCCAGTATTTAGATTTGGTTATGAGCATTAAAATGTTATACATGTGGAGCACTTTTCTGAATACACACATGATACAGTGTAGCAAGATGTATATCAAAACATAACATAAACGTGAAACATACGCATGTTTGTAATAGAACAATTTCAGTATTGAGCATAATGCATAAAATACATTTTAAACAACACATATAGACTGTAAACTTAGCTTAGACTCCAGGAATGTTAGAGTATTGTGAATTTACTGGTTGAAAAAAAAATGCATTCATTGCTGTAAGGCTATGAGAAGTTGTTTTACATTTGTTTTGACAGGATAAGAAAGCTGAAAAGACAATCAAAAGAACGAATATGTGTGGACATACATACACAACTTCACCCTCCAGCGTAACTGATTACTTGCTGAGGGCAGAAGCCCTTGTACCAATAATAGGTGTGAGATTTAACTGTTTGCACTAGAAAAAGCAGAAGGGCTTGGGCTGGGTTATGCTGTTAAAATACCTTGGGTCTTTTTAAAATCTGTAAATAAGAAACAATTATTGGCAAATACACATTTTCTTTATTTACCCCTTTGGGGGAACAGTGATGTACCTTGCAACCTTTGTGGGTATTACACTGAAAGGCAGGAAGGGTAGCTTACCCCCTCCCTCCAAGCTCCTACTGATGGAAGAGACAGCTCGAGGTGGAAGAGACAGCTCGAATACTGTAGCAATCCCCACCTACTACACTTTAAATTATAACAAGATATTATTACAATTAGTTTAGTAAGTTTCATACCTTACTATAAAGATGGGGAACTTCTTTTTCTCTAGAAGAAAGAGAAGAAACATAGACAAACAACAAAATACTAAACCTACACAAGTTTAAAAATAAAACAAGATTATTTCCATAGGATAAAAGAAGCCAAGCGTCCCTGGGTTCCCTTATCCTAAGCATGACAAAATGTCAGCTGAGTTTATAAAGAATCCGGATTTATGGTAATACCGTACGTACGTATCTCTTAGAATGCATTTAAAAAAGAAAAAATGATTACACCATGGTCACACATAAAAACAAAAGCCATTGTTTTTAACTGTAGATGGTAAACTCTCAAAAACAGCTGTAATAGTCCTTTTTCAAAAGTGTACTGCATAAATATAAAAAAGTAATATAATTAAAAAATATGGGGTGATGATGAATAACTCTCCCCTTCCAGCTGGAGTATTGCCTGTGTTGGCTGCAAGTCAGAAGAAATGAGAAGAGAAAAAAAAAAGTTTGTTCCTTTTTACTTAGAATAATAGTTTGCAATAAAAATCAGATTACATGGTTCACTCTTGGTGTGCTTTCACGAAAACATACATTTGTGTGAAAAGTTGTGCTTTAGGTATGGAATACACATCAAGTTTGAACTGGTAGTAACATAAAATGTTGAAACACAAGAAGGTCAAATAACATGCAAAAGGTCACAGTGTGCATGCAAGGGTCGTTCAAACCCAGTTATTTTTTTTTAGTGTCCTTGAACACTACTGATATTAAATATTTTTAAATAATAATAGAGCATACAATAAAACTGCTGGCCAAGACAGTACACTTACACAAAAAGAAATACTTAACAGAAAATAAGACTGACATTATTTGACACCAATTTGTTGAGGTAATGTCCATAGTTTTGTTAGAAAACTGTACGTGTTTTAGATATATGTGCTGCCTCCCCCTGTCTTGTAACACTGACAATTTTTTTTTTCTCTTTTAAACCAACACATTTATGCATATCTCCTTTTCAGAACAAAACTCTTTTTTAAACACCTTCCAACACCTTTAAAATACAGCACAACATACCATCTGTAAGTGAATACATCTAGTATAACATGGTTACACCTTCTGGGGCATAGCCAAAATATGGCACTCTGCCATTTTGCAAAAAGTTTCTGGTTATAACTAGAAGTATGATAAAGCCATTCACAGCTGTTAACACATTACATTTTTACCTAGCAGTGGCTTGGCACGTTGCTTGCAAACTACAAATCTTTTTGCACATTGCAATATATGATGTCATAACTCTTCACCATTAACACTACCTGCTCCAACCAACAACTACATACAAAAGTTCTTCACTGACCCTATCTAGGCAGCACAAATGTTCCATTAAAAATAAAACCAATTAAAACAGTCAGCTATGAGGCAAAGAAGCTTCTTCTCTTTTTTTTTTTACTGTAACATGTCATGCACCAAAGGCAGTCAATACTATTTTGCAATTTGGACAACAGAACATAATTACAGAACACAGATATACGCTAGAAAATATGCATGAGAGAGACGGAGCATTACCTTGTTTAGTATATATACCACAGAAATAAAACAGACAGACATAAAACAACTTTGAATAAAAAAATTCAGACTTACCCAGTGCCAAGGTATTTTCCTTCTTCTTTTCCGATACACTAGTCTGAGTAAGAAAACTGACTGCAGGACCTTCATGATAATTTCCAAACACTGCAGCTATTAACCCTTTCAAAGGTTTTCTTTTGGCCATTTTAGTAACCTGCCAAACAAAATCTTTTCCCAGAGCTCTGGTTTGCAGTATAAAAAAATCTGTAACAGTACTAGGTACTAGGTTGGGATCTATCTGGTGGAGGTCCCCAGTACCTGGGTTTGGAATCAAATGTTTCAGTCTCTAT
Source organism: Neoceratodus forsteri (assembly GCA_016271365.2). Taxonomy (NCBI): domain Eukaryota; kingdom Metazoa; phylum Chordata; order Ceratodontiformes; family Ceratodontidae; genus Neoceratodus; species Neoceratodus forsteri. The sequence continues at coordinate 3,712,577 of CM057449.1, read as the reverse complement.
GGGAGGCAAGGGGACTTGAAATTGATACAGAAAAACTTGAAACTACTACACAGATAGGCAACATGGGGGGGAGGATTTTCAACTCATCCCATCTGTAGTCACCTACTGTGCGTACATCCACAGTAGTTTATTTTTCTTTCTCTAGATGTTGCTTATCTAACGTTACTTAATCAGCTGCTGCTTTTCTCCTAAAAGCAGCCTGAACTGTGAAAGCCATCATTGGCTCTAACAGTGTATACTTGCAGCAAGCACAAATTACAAGTACAAAGGGCAGTGCAGTTGCCCCTGTAATTTGTTTGGCCAAACATGTCAAACATACATTTTGCCGGTCCAGACAATACTAACTCCGGACCCAGCTTATTTTTTGTTCCCTTGTTTCCCATTTTATCTAGGCCTGTCCTTTATAGTGCACACTCGCTCCAAGGTATTCTTGTACTTACAGTGATGATGAGTGTCGCCGGCCCCTAGGCGTCACATCCTGATGGGGTTCCACAAAAATGTCCTTCTTTTTGTCCAAGGGAAACAACCTGATCATGAGGTGACACGGACCAAGAACTCATCCTGCCTACTACGCCAACAACTGTGATCGCAAATTCTCTCACTGTAAGTATTACCTGAGCAACCGCTCCCATCGTCACGGGGCAAAAACCACACCACTGGGTTTTGTCTTAACGTCGCTTTATTTGATCAAATCTTTCACATGCATGCGGGAGTTCTGCAAAGGAGAAAGCTCTCCGATTACAATTTACAGCAGTTTTTATACACTATTGGCATGGCTTCACTTGATTTTTCTGCTTACAACAGATGCACAGAACTCTATTATCAGCATTTTTCCTTATATGGAGTTGTTTTTTACCTTATTCAGTTCTTTCTTATCAAACAGCAACTGCCAGTTCTAACTAGTTTTATCCAGCTACACAGCTATATTTTTCACCTAAAGTAACCCTGCTTCAGCAAGCCTGGACATGCGCATTTATTTTAGCTACTTAGTTAAATCATGTGAGACTAAGCATTATTTCATATTTTTTTAAAAATAAAATCCCTCACAACCTGTAAAGGTTTTGTGACCTCTGCCCACTGATTTTGCAATGTGCTCTTCTGTCTGGGCTTTGGCTTCCCTTACTGACCTCCCTGCCTCCCTTTGCATCTCCTGGTACTTCTCCCTATCCCCTTCTGCCTGTGTCTTTTTGTATTGCCTGAATGCAATCTTTTTGGCTTTCACTTTCTTTGCTACCTCTTTGGAAACCATAATGGTTTCCTCTTCCTATTCCTCTTGCTAACCTGCTTAATGCATAATTCTGTTGTTCTTGTAATCCCCATTTTAAATACTGCCCACTGTTCCTCAACCCCTGATTCCTGTCCCATTCCCCTTAATGGCTCTTTCAAGTATCTCACCATTTTCCCAAAGTCTGCCCCCCTAAAATCCAGGATACATGTTTTTGTGTGGTTTGGTTCTGCTTTTTCTGTGATTTCAAACCACAATAACTGGTGGTCACTGTTTCCCAGGTGCTCCCCCACTGTTACCCCATCACACTGTCCCTGTTTCTGAGCACAAGGTCCAGTATTGCCTTCTGCCGAGTTGGTTCCTTGACCAGTTGCTTGAGGAAGGCACCTTGAAGGGAGTCCAGGATGAATCTGCTCCTAGTTGATGCTGCTGCTGGGATGCTCCAGTCCACGTCTGGAATATTGAAGTCTCCAACCAGTACTACCTCACCCTTGTCTGCAATCCTTTGGATGGCTAGCATCAGCTCCCTATCTGTTTCTTCCTCCTGGGCTGGTGGTCTATAGACCACACCTGTGCAGATGGCTGTCCCCATTTTCCTTTCCAGCTTAACCCACAGTATCTCTCCCCCATTTTGTTCCTCCTGGATCTCTGTGGCCCTTATGTCATTTTTCACATACAGTGCCACTCCTCCTCCCTTCCTGCCTGCTGTGTCTCTTCTGAATATGTTGTAGCCAGGTATGGCCATCTCCCAGTTGTGGTTATCATTACACCAGGTTTTAGTTATGGCCACAATGTCCAGGTCTGACTGCACCATGACAGCCTCCAGATCTTCCATCTTGTTGCTAAGGCTCCTGGCATTTGCACACATGGCTTTCCATGATTCGACCTCCCTAGACTGTTTCACTGTTCTACTCCAGCCCCTTCCTTGGTTGTCATTTATCCCTGGTTCTCCTTGCTGTCTGCCCTTCTGATGAATTTTGCCCCTTTTCTGCTTATCCACCTCTTGGGCACTAATCTCCATCTTTTGCACACTGCTTTGCAGAGATAGCCACTCCTCTGGTTCACTGGTTCCACTGCTAGCTGTGGGGGGTGAGCAAGTAGGTACCCTCCTTGCTGGCCTGCCTCCCCCCTTTGCTAGTTTAAATGCTTGTCAATGAAACATTTAAACTTATCATTGAGTGCTTGGATTCCCATCCAGGATGGATGCAGGCCATCAGGCTTGAACAAACCTCCATCCCTCCAGGTGGGTTCCCAGTCACCAGTGAACCCAAACCCTTCCTCACAGCACCAGTTCTTCAACATTGAGTAAAAGTTCCTGGTGCATGCACTTCTATGCTCTCCCTTGCCTCTCACAGGTAGTACTTCTGAGAAAGTGACAGAAGTAGCTACTTGAGTGAGACCCCTCCCCAGTTTACTAAACTCTTCCTGAACTTCCTTTGGCTCCCCATTTGCCAGGTCATTAGTACCTAGGTGGATAATGACATCCAGCTCACCCTCCCGTCTACCTTCCCAGTGATCCCCAGGATCTTCCTTCCATCCCTCCATGCCATGGCACCTGGTAGGCACCTCACCTCCCTGTTCTCCCCCTCCTGTGTTCTTAGCTGTATCCCTCTTATGATGGAGTCCCCCACCAGGATTCACTTCCTCCTCCTCTGGGGTCCACTGCTTTCCCCACTGAGGTCACCTCCTTGGCTAACCTCCACATCCTTTCCTTCCACTTCTCTGGGTACCTCTGTTTTGTTGTCCTCATTTGCCAGTGTGGCATATGAGTTCTTGAGTGGAATAGGATCTGGGATGTGCCTCTGTCTGACTGCTCTAACCCTCCCTGAGCCCACTGTCATCCAAGTGCTCCTCATTCTCGGCATCCTTTGAGGCAGTTGCATTGAACTGGGTGGTCCCTGGATAGGGGTGATGGTACTCCTGACCCAGTTTACTTCCACTCTGAGTCTGGCTACCTCCTCCCACAGTCCAGAGAGATGCATGCAGATAGGGCAGCACCTCAGTGTCCAGAAGGTCTGCATGAATATGGCTGCCCCACAGCCACTGCATTGCACCACTCCCCACATTATACTGCAATTCCACTACTTGTCTGCTACTGAAGCTCTCCTAGTTCCTTTTTATTAATTTAATGTCCTAAAAATCCTGCCACTGATCCTCAGGTACATTTTTTTTATTTAAAAGAAAAAGAAACAAATAAATAAATAAATAAAAACACTTGTCATGCTGAGGGTGGGCTTCTTCCCACTTATGCCTCTCCTTCGTCGCACCCCTTACTATACCATGTGTTTAACTCCTGTCAATCAGATTTAACAGGGCATATAATTAAGAGTTGGGGGAAGGGGAGGGAGGAGGTGAAAATTTGCAGCAATTAAAGACAGCACAGAATTACACCACCACTATGTTTTAAATTTTCAACAGCCCAAAAACAATTATAAGTAAAGACAACAACGAAAGTATAGTGTCACTAAAAGCTCACAATCTAAGTTTAAAGGAAAAATAGCAATTACCAGTTACTCTAAAGCACAGAATTGAATATGTTTCCTTCCTTCCCCTTCTGGCTTATTCTGAGAAAATAAACTCTACTTGCTACTTCAACTCTGACTAAGCCCCACCTCCAGTTATCACGTAGCTGAGGTCAGAGGCCTGACAATTAACACCCTTCACCCAACTACAGGGCAGTCAGATAAGCCAAGATAAATCTGCAGCAATTAAAGACAGAACAGAATTACACCACCACTATGTTTTAAATTTTCAACAGCCCTAAAACAATTATAAGTAAAGACAACAACGAAAGTATAGTGTCACTAAAAGTACACAATCTAAGTTTAAAAGAAAAATAGCAATTACCAGTTACTTTAAAGCACTGAATTGAATATGTTTCCTTCCTTCCCCTTCTGGCTTCTTCTGAGAAAATAAACTCTACTTGTTACTTCAACTCTGACTAAGCCCCACCTCCAATTATCACATAGCTGAGGTCAGAGGCCAGACAATTAACACCCTTCACCCAACTACAGAGCAGTCAGACAAGCCAAGATAAATTTTGCAGCAATTAAAGAAAGCACAGAATTACACCACCACTATGTTTTAAGTTATACAAATGCACCTGATTAGGCAGTCGGTGGGCAAACATCCATATCAGCATCTTATTATGAAATGATTTGTATGTAGATTGCACAGTGCAATTCCAGAGTCTCACAGCACCACCTTTAGGTCAGTCTAAAAGTATAGGGGCAGCCTAGGTCAGCTCACAGCACCACCTGTAGGTCAGTCTTAAATTACAGTGGCAGGCTGGATCAGCTCAGAGTGCCACCTGTAGATCAATCTGAAAGTACAGAGGCAGGCTAGGTCAGCTCACAGCGCCACATGTAAGTCAGTCTGAAAGTACAGGGGCAGGCCGGTTCAGCTCACAGTGCCTCCTGTAGGTCAGTCTGAAAGAACAGGGGCAGGCTGGGTCAGCTCACAGTGCCACTTGTAGGTCAGTCTGAAAGTACAGGGACAGACTTGGTCAGTTTGCAGCTCCACCTATAGGTCAGTGTGAAAGAAATAACTGAAAAGTTGAAAGGATGTAATTTTCTTTTGATATATACTGGCAGGCTTGCTAGAAGGGGTTTTCTGACATTATCACATGGGGACTCTATTGGACTGTTTTTTTTCCACTAGCACTTGGCAAAATACAAATAAAAGTATGAAAATGTAAATACAAGTAAGAAAATAAACAAATTAAAGCAAATTGAATGATTACAGAGGCATCTAAAGGCCCCAGACCTTCATTCTTTAGGATATTCACCTTTACTAAGCACCTGCTCTATAAAAGCAAAGAACAATGCAAATGAAATACCACTTCTGTTAGTGCATCATATCACTACCATCTAGTTTAGGTCTGTTGCCACAGGAGGGTAGCCATGAGACAGCAACTTAAGCAGCTAGCTCCAGCCTGATATCAGGCAGCTGCAATCATATGCTACATTCCTTGTTTTTCTTTTTTTATAGGAAGAGGGATGTAATGTATACTTGTTGCCACAGGAGGGAAGCCTTGAGATAGCAACTTATAGAGCAGGTGCTTAGTAAAGGTGCATATTTTAAAGAACAAAGGCTTGGTACCTTTAGAAGCCTCTGCAATCATTCAGTTTGCTTTTATTTATGTACTTATTAGTACTTATATTTCCATCTTTTTATTTGAATTTTGCAAAGTGCTAGTGAAAAAAAAAGAGTCCAATGGAGTCCTCATGTAATGATGTCAGAAAACCCTTACTTGCAAGCCTGCCAGTGTATCTCAAAAGGAAACTATTAGCTTTTTACTTTTCAGATATTTACTTTGGACTGACCTATAGGTGGATCTGTAAATTGATCCAGCCTTCAATTGTAATTTCAGACTGACCTATAGATTCTGCTGTAAGCAGACACAGTGTGCTGCGGTACTTTCACCCTGACCTACAGGTGGTGCTGTGACCAGTCCCTGTACTTTCAGACTGACCTACAGGTGACACTGTAAGCAGAACCAGCCTGCCCCTGTACTTTCAGACTGACCAACAGGTTGCACTGTGAGACCCTGCAATTTCACTGTGCAATCTACATGCAAGTGAGGTCATAATAAGATGCTAATATGGGTGATTGCCCACCAATTGCCTAAGCAGGCTCACTTGAGTAACACTTTGGAATATAGGAAATGTTTGCCCTGGGAAAATGTTCTAGTGTCATGTGATTCTGTTAGGCCTGCGCAATCACTGCACAAATGTATTTGTGCTGGACGAAACCTGTCCTGAACCATAACATGGTTCTGCAGTATTTGGCCTGTACTGTTTGCAGTTTGAGTGCATTCACTTCATTGCAAGAACACACATTGATCACTTAGTTCACCTATACCATCCTCCATGCCCGAATCCACTGGGCTGCTGTTTTGATTTGAGCTTCCCGGATGCTATATTCATAGCTGTCTCATTTGTGGGCCTATTATTGCACTGCACTCCCAGTCCTGTTTGCATGGTTTCATATGCATGCTATATTCAGTTGCTTTAGCCCCGAGGCTATTCCTTTGAATATAGGATGTAAATGGATAAGGGCTATTGTAGTACACCGTGCAGTGCTAATTTCGCTCCCGGGCTATGTGTTGAATATCTGGCCCCACATGTTATCAAAAGTCACTTACGGCTATTAAAATTATAATATTTTGGTGGCAGGAAGTGTTATTTTTTCAGGAAGGTAAAGGCAAACAACGTGGTCAATGAATGTACTAGCGAAGAAGTGAACGCACTAAAGCTGCAAACAAGAGGCAGTATGACGCAGTGGGTTAAGGTGCTGAGCTGCAAATCTGGAGATCTGGGTTTGAATCCCACAGCCCCCTAGGTGCATACTGTGTGACCCTGAGCAAGTCACTTAACTTCCTTGTGCTTCCAGGTTGCACCTGCAAACAAGCTTTCAGCTTAGTGTGTCTCACCTGGTAAAATAATTGGTTTAAAAAAAAAAAAAAAGTGGAGGCCAAATACTGCAGAACCGTGTTAAGGTTCAAGACATATTTGCACGGCGCAAATACAGTTGTCCAGTGTATGAGCATGGCTAACATTTTCACCAGGCATAGGACGTTTTCCCAGGCCAAACATTTCCTGTATTCGAAAGTCTTATACAAATGCACTTGCTTAGGCAGTTGGTGGGCAAACAACCATATCAGCATCTTATTATGAAATGATTTGCATGTAGAGTGCACAGTGAAATTGCTGGGTCTCACAGCATCACCTTTAGGTCATTCTAAAAGTACAGGGGCAGGCTGGGTCAGCTCACAGCGCCACTGTAGGTCAGTGTGAAAGCACAGGGGCAGGCTGGGTCAGCTCAGAGTGCCACCTGTAGGTCAGTCTGAAAGTACAGGGGCAGGCTAGGTCAGCTCACAGAGCCACTTGTAGGTCGGTCAGAAAATACAGGGGCAGGCAGGGTCAGCTCGCAGCGCCACTTGTAGGTCGGTCTGAAAGTACAGAGAAAGGCTGGGTCAGCTTCACAGTGCCTCCTGTAGGTCAGTCTGAAAGTACAGGGGCAGGCTATGTCAGCTCACAGTGCCACTTGTAGGTCAGTCTGAAAGTACAGGGGCAGGCAGGGTCAGCTCACAGTGCCTCCTGTAGGTCAGTCTGAAAGTACAGGTGAAGGCTGGGTCAGCTCACAGTGCCATCTGTAGGTCAGTCTGAAAGTACAGGGAAAGGCTGGGTCAGCTTATTGCTCCACCTGTAGGTCAGTTTGAAAGAAATAACTGAATAGTCGAAAGGGTGTATTTTTTTTTTGATATACACTGGCAGGCTTGCTAGAAATGGTTTTCTGACATTATCAAAAGGGGACTTCATTGAATTGTTTTTTTTCTTCCGCTAGCATTTGGCAAAATACAAATAAAAAGACAAAATTGTAAATTCAAGTAAGTAAGTAAATAAACACATTAAAGCAAATTGAATGATTGCAGAGGCACCTAAAAGCCACAAACCATTGTTCTTTAGGATATACTCCTTTACTAAGCACCTGCTCTTTAAAAGACAATGAACCTCAAAGGTAACACCTCTTCTGTTAGTGCAGCATATCACTACCATGTAGTTTAGTTCTGTTGCCACAAGAGGGAATCCTTGAGATAGCAGTTTAAGCAGCTATCTCCAGCCTGCCATCTGGTGGCAGCAATCATATGCTACATTCCTTGTTTTTTTTATTTTTTTTTATAGTAAGAGGGATGTAATGTGTACTTGTTGCCACAGGAGGGAAGCCTTGAGATAGCAACTTATAGCGCAGGTGCTTAGAAAGGGTGCATATCTTAAAGAACAAAGGTTTGGTGCCTTTAGATGCCTCTGCAATCAGTCAGTTTGCTTTTATTTGTTCATTTATTTACTTGTACTTACACTTACATCTTTTTATTTGTATTTTGCCAATTGCTAGTGAAAAAAAATAATCCAATGGAGTAACCATGTAATGATGTCAGAAAACCCTTACTTGCAAGCCTGCCAGTGTATCTCAAAGAGAAACTACCAGCTTTCAAGTTTTCAGATATTTATTTCAGACTGACCTATAGGTGGATCTGTGTAAGCTGATCCATGCTTCACGTGCAATTTCAGATTGACCTACCGGTGCTACTGTAAGCAGACACAGCATGCCCCTGTACTTTCACACTGACCTGTCGGTGGCACTGTGACCAGCCTCTGTTCTTTCAGACTGACCTACAAGTGGCACTGTAAGCAGAACCAACCTGCCCCTGTATTTTCAGACTGACTTACAGGAGGCGCTGTGAGCGCACACAGCCTGCTCCTGTATTTTCAGACTGATCAACCGGTAGCACTGAGAGACCCTGCAATTGCACTGTGCGATCTACATGCAAATCCAGTCATAATAAGAAGCTAATATGGATGTTTGCCCACTGACTGGCTAAGCAGGCTCACTTGAGTAACACTTTTGAATATAGCAAATGTTTGCCCTGGGAAAATATTTAGTACTGGGTGATCCTGTTAGCTCTGTGCAAACACTGCACAAATGTATTTGTGCCGCTCCAACTTGTCTTGAACCACAACACGGTTTTGCAGTATTTGGCCTGCACTGTTTACAGTTTTAGTGCATTCACTTCTTTGCTAGCACATACATTGATCACTTAGCTCACCTATAGCATCCTCCATGCCTGTGTGCACTGGGTTGTTGTTTTGATTTGCACTTCCAAGATGCTATATTCATAGCTGTCTTATTTGCTGGCCTTTTATTGCACTGCACTCCCAGCCCTGTTTGCATGGTTTCATATACACACTATATTCAGTTGCTTTAGCCCCGGGGGAATTCCTTTGAAAATAGGATGCAAATGGTTAAAGGCTATGATAGTACACTGTGCAGTGCTAATTTCGCTCCCGGGCTACACGTTGAATATCTGGCACTACATGTTATCAAAAATCAGATATGGCTATTAAAATTATAATATTTTGGTGGCAGGATGTGTTATTTTTTCAGGAAGGTAAAGGTGAACAACGTGGCCACTGAAAGTGCTAGCGAAGAAGTGGTTGCAATAAAGCTGCAAACAACAGTAGAGGCCAAATACTGCAGAACCGTGTTATGGTTCTAGACAGGGTTGCATGACACAAATACAGTTGTGCAGTGTATGACCACAGCTAACAATTTCACCTGGCACTAGGATGTTTTCCAAGGCCATACATTTCCTGTATTCTAAAGTGTTTTACAAATGCGCCTGCTTAGGCAGTCAGTGGGCAAACATCCATATCAGTATCTTATTATGAAATGATTTGCATGTGGATTGCACAGTGCAATTGCAGGGTGTTACAGCACCACCTTTAGGTCAGTCTTAAAGTATAGGGGCAGCCCTGGTTAGCTCACAGCACCACCTGTAGGTCAGTCTGAAAGTACAGGGGATGGCTTGGTCAGCTCACAGCACCACCTGTAGGTCAGTCTGAAAGTACAGGAGAAGGCTGGGTCAGCTCAGACTGCCACCTGTAGGTCATTCTGAAAGTACAGGGGCATGCTTGGTCAGCTCACAGCGCCACCTGTGGGTCAGTGTGAAAGTACAGGGGAAGGCTGGGTCAGCTCACAGTGCCACCTGTGGATCAGTCTAAAAGTACAGGGGCTGTGTGGGTCAGTTTACAGCTCCACCTATAGGTCAGTCTGAAAGAAATAACTGAAAAGTCGATAGGGTGTAGTTTTCTTTTGATATACACTGGCAGGCTTGCTAGAAAGGGTTTTCTGACATTATCACATGGGCACTCCATTGGACTGTTTTGTTTTCCACTAGCACACTTGGCAAAATACAAATAAAAAGATGGAAATGTAAATACATGTAAGTAAAAAACAAATCAAAGCAAATTGAATGATTACAGAGACATCTAAAGACCCCAAACCTTCGTTCTTTAGGATATTCACCTTTACTATGAGCCTGCTCTTTAAAAGACAAAGAACCTCAAATGTAACGCCACTTCTGTTAGTGCATCATATCACTACCATGTAGTTTAGGTTTGTTGCCACAAGAGGGAAGCCTTGAGATAGCAGCTAAAGCAACCAGCTCCAGCCTGCCATCAGGTGGCTGCAATTATACGCTACATTTCTTGTTTTTTTTTTTTTTTTATATGAAGAGGGGATGTAATGTATACTTGTTACCACAGGAGGGAAGCCTTAACATAGCAAATTATGGAACAAGATCTTAGTAAAGGTGCATATTTTAAAGAACAAAGCCTTGGTGCCTTTCGATGCCTCTGCAATCCTTCAGTTTGCTTTTATTTGTTTATTTGATTATTAGTACTTACTTTTCCATTTTTTTATTTGTATTTTGCCAAGGGCTAGTGACAAAAAGAGTACAGTCGAGTCCTCATGTAATGATGTCAGAAAACCCATGCTTGCAAGCCTGCCAGTGTATTTCAAAGGGAAACTACAAGCTTTCTACTTTTCAGATATTTATTTTGGACTGACCTATAAGTGGATCTGTAAGCTGACCTACGCTTCATGTGAAATTTCAGATTGACCCACCGGTGCTGCTGTAAGCAGACCCAGCCTGCCCCTGTTCTTTTACACTGACCTGCCGGTGGCACTGTGACCAGCCTCTGTACATTCAGAGTGACGTACAAGTGGCACTGTAAGCAGAACCAGCCTGCCCTGTACTATCAGACTGAATTACAAGTGGCGCTGTGAGCTCACACTGCCTGCCCCTGAATTTTCAGACTGACCAAAAGGAAGCGCTGGGAGACCCTGCAATTGCACTGTGCAATCTTCATGCAAATCAGGTCATAATAAGAAGCTAATATGAATGTTTGCCCACTGACTGGCTAAGCAGCCTCACTTGAGTAACACTTTTGAATATAGCAAATGTTTGCCCTGGGAAAATGTCCTAGTCCAGGAGAGCCTGTTAGCTCTGCACAAACACTGTACAAATGTGTTGGTGCCAGGCCAACCAGTTTTGAACCACAACACAGTTCTGCAGTATTTTGACTGCACTGTTTGCAGTTTTAGTGCATTCACTTATTTGTTAGTACACACATTGGTCACGTAGTTCACCTATACCTTCCTCCATGTCTGTGTGCACTGGGGTGCTGATTTGATTTGTGGTTCCCGGATGCTATATTTATAGCTGACTAATTTGCTGGCCTATTATTGCACTGCACTCCCAGCCCTGTTTGCATGGTTTCATATGCACACTATACTCAGTTGCTTTAGCCCAGGGGCTATTCCTTTGAAAATAGGATGCGAAAGGTTAAGGGCTATTGTAGTACACTGCACAGTGCTAATTTCGTTCCCGGGCTACACTTTGAATATCTGGCTCCACATGTTATCAAAAATCAGATATGGCTATTAAAATTATAATATTTTGGTGGCAGGAAGTGTTATTTCTTCAGGAAGGTAAAAGCAAACAACGTGGCCAATGAATGTACTAGCGAAGAAGTGGATGCACTAAAGCTGCAAACAACAGTGCCGGCCAAATACTGCAGAACTGTGTTATGGTTCAAGACAGGTTTGCACGACACAAATTCAGTTGTCCAGTGTATGAGCATGGCTAACATTTGCACCCGACACTAGGACGTTTTCCCAAGCCAAACATTTCCTGTATTCGAAAGTGTTATACAAATGCACCTGCTTAGGCAGTCGGTGGGCAAACATCCATATCAGCATCTTATTATGAAATGATTTGCATGTAGATTACACAGTGCAACTGCAGGGCCTCACAGCAGCATCTTTAGGTCAGTCTAAAAGTATTGGGACAGGCAGGGTTAGCTCACAGTGCCACCTGTAGGTCAGTCTGAAAGTACAGGGGCAGGCTAGTTCAGCTCACAGCACCACCTGTAGGTCTGTCTGAAAGTAAAGGGGCAGGCCTGGTCAGGTCACAGTGCCACCTGTAGGTCAGTCTGAAAGTCCTGGGGCAGTCTGGGTCAGTTCACAGAGCCATCTGTAGGTCAGTCTGAAAGTACAGGGGCAGGCTGGGTCAGCTTACAGCTCCACCTATAGGCCAGTCTGAAAGAAATAACAGAAAAGTCGAAAGGGTGTATTTTTCTTTCGATATACACTGGCAGGCTTGCTAGAAAGGGTTTTCTGACATTATCACATGGGGACTCCATTGGATTGTTTTTTTTCCTCTAGCATCTGGCAAAATACAAATAAAAACACAAAAATGTAAATACAAGTAAGTAAATGAACAAATTAAAGCAAATTGAATGATTGCAGAGGCATCTAAACGTTCCAAACCTTCGTTCTTTAGGATATACTCCTTTACTAAGCACCTGCTCTTTAAAACACAAAGAACCTCAAATGTAATACCACTTCTGTTAGTGCATCATATCACTACCATGTAGTTTAGGTCTGTTGTCACAAGAGGGAAGCATTGAGATAGTAGCTTAAGCGGCAGTCTCGAGCCTGCCATCTGGTGGCAGTAATCATATGCTACATTCTTTGTTTTGTTTTATTTTTTTTTTTAGTAAGAGGGATGTAATGTGTACTTGTTGCCACAGGAGGGAAGGCTTGAGATAGCAACTTATAGACCAGATGCTTTGTAAGGGTGCATATCTTAAAGAACAAAGGTTTGGTGCCTTTAGAAACCTCTGTAATCATTCAGTTTGCTTTTATTTGTTTATTTACTTACTTGTACTTACACTTTCTTCTTTTTATTTGTATTTTGGCAAATGCTAATAAAAAAAAAAGAATCCAATGGAGTCCCCATGTAATGATGTCAGAAAACCCTTACTAGCAAGCCTGCCAGTGAATCTCAAAGCTTTCTAGTTTTCAAATAATTATTTCAGACTGACCTATAGCTGGATCTGTAAGATGACCCATGCTTCACGTGTAATTTCATATTGACCTACCGGTGCTGCTGTAAGCAGACCCAGCCTGCCCCTGTACTTTCACGCTGACCTACCGCTGGCGCTGTGACTAACCTCTCTACTTTCAGACTGACCTACAAGTGGCACTGTAAGCAGATCCAGCCTGCCCCTGCACTTTCAGACTGACTTACAGCCGGCGCTGTGAGCTCACACAGCCTGCCCTTGTATTTTCAGACTGACCAACAGGTAGCGCTAGGATACCCTGCAATTGCACTGTGCAATCTACATGCAAATCCAGTCATAATAAGAAGCTGATATGGATGTTTTCCCACTGACTGGCTAAGCAGGCTCACTTGAGTAACACTTTTGAATATATCAAATGTTGGCCCTGGGAAAATGTCCTAGTACCAGGTGATTCTGTTAGCCCTGCACAAACACTGCACAAATGTATTTGTGTCGCACCAACCTGTCTTGAACCACAACACAGTTCTGCAGTATTTGGCCTGCACTGTCTGCAGTTTTAGTGCTTTCACTTCTTTGCTAGTACACACATTGATCACATAGTTCACCTACACCTTCTTCCATGCTTTGTGCACTGTGCTGTTGTTTTGATTTGCAGTTCCTGGATGCTATATTCATAGCTGTCTCATTTGCTGGCCTATTATTGCACTGCACTCCCAGCCCTGTTTGCATGGTTTCATATGCACACTATATTCAGTTGCTTTAGCCGGGACTATTCCTTTGAATATAGGATGCAAATGGATTAGGGCTATTGTAGTACACCATGCAGTGCTAATTTCGCTCTCTGGCTATGTGTTGAATATCTGGCCACATGTTATCAAAAGTCACTTATGGCAATTAAAATTATAATATTTTGGTGGCAGGAAGTGTTATTTTTTCAGGAAGGTAAAGGCGAACAATGTGGCCAATGAATGTGCTAGTGAAGAAGTGGACGCACTAAAGCTGCAAACAACAGTGGAGGCCAAATGCTGCAGAACCAAGTTATGGTTCAAGACATGTTTGCACGGCACAAATACAGTTGTTCAGTGCATGAGCATGGCTAACATTTTCACCCAGCACAGGGATGTTTTCCCAGGCCAAACATTTCCTGTATTCAAAAGTGTTATACAAATGCGCCTGCTTAGGCAGGTGGTGGGTAAACATCCATATCAGTATCTTATTATGAAATGATTTGCATGTAGATTACACAGTACAGTTGGAGGGTCTCCCAGCACCACCTTTTGGTCAGTCCAAAAGTATAGGGGCAGGATGGGTCAGCACACAGTGCCACCTGTAGGTCAGTCTGAAAGTACAGGGGCAGGCTGGATCAGCTCACAGTGCCACCTGTAGGTCAGTCTGAAAGTACAGGGGCAGGATAGGTCAGCTCACAGCGCCACCAGTAGGTCAGTCTGAAAGTACAGGGGTAGGCCAGGTCAGCTCACAGTGCCACCAGTATGTCAGTCTGAAAGTACAGGGGCAGGCTGGGTCTGCTTACAGCTCCACCTATAGGTCAGTCTGAAAGGAATAACTGAATATTCAAAAGGGTGTATTTTTCTTTTGATATTCACTGGCAGGCTTGCTAGAAAGGGTTTTCTGACATTATCACATGGGGACTTCATTGGATTGTTTTTTTTTCCACTAGCATTAGGCAAAATACAAATAAAAAGATGAAAATGTAAATACAAGAAATTAATTAAACAAATTAGAGCAAATAGAATGATTGCAGAGGCATCTAAAGGCCCGAAAACTTTGTTTCATTAGGATATACACCTTTCCTGAGCACCTGCTCTTTAAAAGACAAAGAACCTCAACGGTAACACCACTTCTGTTAGTGCAACATATCACTTCCATGTGGTTTAGGTCTGTTGCCACAATAGGGAAGTTTTGGGATAGCAGCTTAAGCAGCTATCTCCAGCCTGCCATCCGGTGGCAGCAATCATATGCTACATTCCTCTTTTTTTTTTTTTTTTTATAGTAAGAAGGATGTAATGTGTACTTGTTGCCACAGGAGGGAAGCTGTGAGATAGCAACTTATAGAGCAGGTGCTTAGTAAGGGTGCACATCTTAAAGAACAAAGGTTTGGTCCTTTAGATGCCTCTGCAATCATTCAGTTTGCTTTTATTTGTTTATTTACTTACTTGTACTTACACTTCCATCTTTTATTTGTATTTTGCCAAGTGCTAGTGAAAAAAAAAAGAATCCAATGGAGTCCCCATTTAATTATGTCAGAAAACCCTTACTAGCAAGCCTGCCAGTGTATACTAACATACTATTTGCCAGCAGATTAGGCCTTACGGTCTATCGAGTCTGCTCGAACCTAGATCCTTAGTTGGGTGCCGAGACCATCCCATCCCTTGTTCTCCAGAAACCCCTATCCCGGCCCCCCCGGGACAGGCCATCATCTTATACATCCACTTTCTGTGTCTGTCCCACCCTCTCTTGAAGCCCTCCACTGTGGATCTCTGAACCAGCTCACCAGGCAGTGCATTCCAAGGGTCCACCACCCTCTCAGTGAAAAACCTCCTCCTCTTTTCTCCCCTCACCCTTCCACCTTCCAACTTCAAACCATGCCCTCTGGTGATACCTCCCTGCTTTAGTCTAAAGATCCCCTCCATGTTTACCCTATTTATTTCCTTGAGGTACTTGAAGACCTCAATCATGTCCCCCCTGTCTCTCCTCTCCTCCAATGAAAACAGGCAGAGCTCCTCAAGTCTCTCCTCATAAGTCAAATCCCCTAGCCCTCATATCATCTTTGTTGCCCTCCTCTGTACCCTCTCCAGGAGCTGTATGTTCCTCTTCAAGTGTGGTCTCCAGTACTGTACACAGTACTCAAGGTGTGGTCTAACCAGTCCATTGTACAGCGGCAGAATCACGTCCTTGCTTCTAGAAGTGATTCCCCTTACGATGCATCCCAACATCCTGTTTGCCTTGCTAGCTGCTCTCCTGCACTGCTCAGAGTTATTCATACATGTATCCACCATGACCCCTAGGTCTGTTTCCCCTATTGAGGCCTCCAGCGCCTCACCTCCCAGGGTGTACCTGTGTTTAGGGTTTCCCGACCAAGATGCAACACCTTGCACTTGGTGATATTGAAATTAATTCCATGTGTGAGCCCAGCTTTCCAGGGTGTCCAGGTCCCCTTGCAGGGCCAACCTCCCCTGTTCTCCCTCAACTACTGCTCCCATCTTGGAGTCATCCGTGAAGAGACTCATTTCACACCCTATACCCTCCCTGATGTCCAATATGTATGCATTAAACAAGATCGGACCCAGGACCGAGCCCTGTGGTACCCCACTACCAACCTCTCTAGGGTTCAAGAGCTCCCCACAGACCACTACTCTCTGAGTGCATCCAGCTAGCCAGTTTTCAATCCATCTGATCATGAAAGGGCCTACTCCTAACCCCATCAGTTTCTCCACCAGACCATTGTGGGGGACAGAGTCAAATGCCTTGCTGAAGTCCAAGAATAATACATCCAACAGGCTTACCCTGTCCAGTTCTGATGTTACCCATTCATAGAACTCCACAAGGTTGGTTTGACATGATCTACCTGGCACAAACCCATGTTGCCGACTATCCAGACCTCCCACCTCCTCCAAGTACACCCAATCGTTCCTTTAGTATACTCTCCATTAATTTTCCCACCACCGAGGTCAAACTGATGGGTCTATAGTTACCTGGTACTTCCCTCGACCCCCCTTTATGGATTGGTACCACATGTGCCTCTCGCCAATCCCTAGGTACCCTCCCTGTCTCAAGTGACCTGCTGAAAAGCTCCGCCAGGGGTGCAGCCAGTATGTCCTCCAATTCCCATAGTACTCTCAGATGAATGCCATCCGGCCCAGGAGATTTGTTTTTCTTTAGGGCCTTCAGGGCTAACCACAACCTTTTGGTGGAGGTAGCAACATCTGTCCCCTCCACCTTACTGGTCTTTTTATCCTTATCCAGATGTGACACCCCTGGGGTACCTTTTCCTCCTTCTTGCTCCATTTCTGTTACTCCCCTGATCCCACTCCCTGCCGCTTCTATCCCCTTCATGCCTTGCTTTGTAGATATCCCATCCCCCTCCCTAGTGAACACAGAGGCAAATTACTCATCAAATACCTCTCAAAGTATCTCAAAGGGAAACTACAAGCTTTCTACTTTTCAGATATTTATTTTGGACTGACCAATAGGTGGACCTGGAAGCTGATTCAGCGTTCAATTGTAATTTCAGACTGACCTATAGATGCTGCTGTAAGCAGACCCAGTCTGTCCTGGAACTTTCACCCTGACCTACAGGTGGTACTGTGACCAGCCCATGTACTTTCAGACTGACCAACAGGTGGCACCGTAAGCAGAACCAGCCTGCCCCTGTACTTTCAGACTGACCTACAGGTGGCACCGTAAGCAGAACCAGCCTGCCCCTGTACTTTCAGACTGACCAACAGGTAGCACTGTGAGACCCTGCAATTTCACTGTGCAATTTTCATGCAAATCAGGTCATAATAAGATGCTAATATGGGTGTTTGCCCACCGATTGCCTAAGCAGGCTCATTTGAATAACACTTTTGAATATAGAAATGTTTGCACTGGGAAAATGTTCTAGTGCCAGGTGATTATGTTAGGTGTGTGCAATCACTGCACAAATGTATTTGTGCTGGGCGAACCTGTCCTGAACCATAACATGGTTCTGCAGTATTTGGCCTGCACTGTTTGCAGTTTTAGTGCATTCACTTCTTTGCTAGTACACACATTGATCACATAGTTCGCTTATACCTTCTTCCATGCTTGTGTGCACTGGGCTGCTGTTTTGATTTGAGCTTCCCGGTTGCTATATTCATAGCTGTCTCATTTGCTGGCCTATTATTGCACTGCACTCCCAGTCCTGTTTGCATGGTTTCATATGCACACTATATTCAGTTGCTTTAGCCCCCGAGGCTATTCCTTTGAATATAGGATGCAAATGGATAAGGGCTAGTGTAGTACACTGTGCAGTGCTAATTTCGCTCCCGGGCTATGTGTTGAATATCTAGCCCCACATATTATCAAAAGTCACTTACGGCTATTAAAATTATAATATTTTGGTGGCAGGAAGAGTTCTTTTTTCAGGAAGGTAAAGGCGAACAATGTGGCCAATGAATGTGCTAGCGAAGAAGTGAATGCACTAAAGCTGCAAACAAGAGTGGAGGCCAAATACTGCAGAACCGAGTTATGGTTCAAGACATGTTTCCACGGCATAAATACAGTTGTCCAGTGTAGGAGCATGGCTAACATTTTCACCCGGCACTAGGACGTTTTCCCAGGCCAAACATTTCCTGTATTCGAAAGTGTTATACAAATGCACCTGCTTAGGCAGTTGGTGGGCAAACATCCATATCGGTATCTTATTATGAAATGATTTGCATGTAGATTGCACAGTGCAATTGCAGGGTCTCACAGCACCACCTTTAGGTCAGTCTAAAAGTATAGGGCAGGCTGAGTCAGCTCACAGTGCCACCTGTAGGTCAGTCTGAAAGTACAGGGGCAGGATAGGTCAGCTCACAGCGCCACCTGTAGGTCAGTCTGGAAGTACAAGGGCAGGCTGGGTCAGCTCACAGTGCCACCTGTATGTCAGTCTGAAACTACAGGGGCAGGCTGGGTCAGCTCACAGTGCCAACTGTAGGTCAGTCTGAAAGTACAGGGGCAGGCTGGGTCAGCTTACAGCTCCACCTATTAGGTCAGTCTGAAAGAAATAACTGAATATTTGAAAGGGTGTATTTTTCTTTTGATGTTCACTGGAAGGCTTGCTAGAAAGGGTTTTCTGACATTATCACATGGGGACTCCATTGGATTTTTTTTTTCCACTAGCATTTGTCAAAACACAAATAAAAAAACAAAAATGTAAAAACAAGTAAGTACATAGATAAATTAAAGCAAATTGAATGATTGCAGAGGCATCTAAAGACCCCAAACCATCGTTCTATAGAATATTCACCTTTACTTGGCACATGCTCTTTAAAAAACAATGAACCTCAAAGGTAACACCACTTCTGTTAGTGCATCATATCACTACCATGTAGTTTAGGTCTGTTGCCACAAGAGGGAAGCCTTGAGAGTGCAGCTTAAGCAGCTATCTCCAGCCTGCCATCTGGTGGCAGCAATCATATGCTACATTCCTTGTTTTTTTTTTTTTTTATAGTAAGAGGGATGTAATGTGTACTTGTTGCCACAGGAGGAAGCCTTGAGATAGCAACTTATAGAACAGGTGCTTAGTAAGGGTGCATATTTTAAAGAACAAAGGTTTGGTGCCTTTAGATGCCTCTGCAATCATTCAGTTTGCTTTTATTTCTTTATTTACTTATTAGTACTTACATTTCCATCTTTTTATTTGTATTTTGCCAAGTGCTAGTGAAAAAAAACAGTCCAATGGAGTCCAGTGGTAATGATGTCAGAAAACCCTTACTAGCAAGCCTGCCAGTGTATCTCAAAGGGAAACTACAAGCTTTCTACTTTTCAGATATTTGTTTTGGACTGATCAATAGGTGGACCTGGAAGCTGATCCTGCCTTCAATTGTAATTTCAGACTGATCTATAGATGCTGCTGTAAGCAGACACAGTCTGTCCCAGAACTTTCACCCTGACCTACAGGTGGTACTGTGACCAACCCCTGTACTTTCAGACTGACCTACAGGTGGCACCGTAAGCAGAACCAGCCTGCCCCTGTACTTTCAGACTGACCAACAGGTAGCACTGTGAGACCCTGCAATTTCACTGTGCAATTTTCATGCAAATCAGGTCATAATAAGATGCTAATATGGGTGTTTGCCCACCGATTGCCTAAGCAGGCTCATTTGAATAACACTTTTGAATATAGGAAATGTTTGCACTGGGAAAATGTTCTAGTGCCAGGAGATTATGTTAGGCCTGTGCAATCACTGCACAAATGTATTGGTGCTGGGCGAACCTGTCCTGAACCATAACATGGTTCTGCAGTATTTGGCCTGCACTGTTTGCAGTTTTAGTGCATTCACTTCTTTGCTAGTACACACATTGATCACTTATACCTTCTTCCATGCTTGTGTGCACTGGGCTGCTGTTTTGATTTGAGCTTCCTGGATGCTATATTCATAGCTGTCTCATTTGCTGGCCTATTATTGCACTGCACTCCCAGCCCTGTTTGCATGGTTTCATATGCACACTATATTCTGTTGCTTTAGCCCCAAGGCTATTCCTTTGAATATAGGATGCAAATGGATAAGGAATATTGGGCCAGATATTCAAAACGTTGCCCAGGGGCTAAATTAGCACTGCCCAGCGGGCAAACTTAGCCCGGAGCACAGAGCAAGCTATATTGAAATGGAAATAGCCCGGTGCTAATCCTGCTGAATATTGCAGGCTAAGGAAGCCGGGCAAACTGGTCTGGGAGTGCAGGGCAAAACTAGCCCGGGAATAAGACAGCACTGAATAAAGCAACCAGGAAGTGCAACCCACAACAACAACACAGTGCACAGCAACGTGAGAGCAGGTACGAATGACCTACATGGCTAATGTGTGTGCCAGCAAATGCATGGACTCAATACAGTTTCAGAAAGCAGCAGATGTGAAAGAACAGTGATCAAAACTGTATATTATTCCCCGTACTGTTAGCGCCGCGCTAACACATTAGCGCAGAGCTAAGCAGTTAGCCCGGGGCAAACACGTTTGCCCGGAGCTAAAATGTGTCATATTCAAAAGTGCCATGCAAATGAGCCTACTTAGGTAGTCTCTGGGCAAACAACAAGATTAGTATCTCATTATACCCTGATTTGCATGCAGTTTGCCCAGCATTACTGCAGGGTCCCACAAAGCCACCTGTAGGTCAGTCTGGAAGTACAGGGGCTGACCAGGTCCAACTGCAGCTCCACCTGTAGGTCAGTCTGGAAGTACAGGGGCTGACCAGGTCCAACTGCAGCTCCACCTGTAGGTCAGTCTGGAAGTACAGGAGCTGACCAGGTCCAACTGCAGTTCCACCTGTAGGTCAGTCTGGCAGTGCACAATGATAGCTGCAGGCTACATGTAAACAGTACAGCATAGCATAGCATATTGTACCCCAGGGAACAAGACAGAATAGGCACAGGTGGAGGTGGTGCTGCATGCAACTGTCACACTGTAGGGCATGCTACAGTGCACAGCAGACACTACAGTAGCAAGGGGGACAGTAGTGTGAGGGACACAGCACTACCTATGATGTGTAGGGCAGTGATGCTGACTGCACTGTACACAGTGACAGGCCCAACCTGCAGGTGTTTACTGACAGTGGACATTACTGTTACACTGTTGTGTGACCCACAGATACTGTACCTGTGGCATGGGATGCTCACAGTGACATGTACATATCTGGCTTTGTGTGTTATGGCAGTTGTACAGCTGTGTGGTATGTGGCTGGGGGGGCATATATTATCCGAAAGGCACACTAGTGTTGGGGGTATTCCTAATACTGGCCCATGTGCACTGCATGATGTGTCCCAGCCTTGTGGTCACACCTGGTCTGTGGCACAGCCTGGCCACCCATACACTCTCCCCTCAACATCCTCCATGCCCACAGTGCTGCATGTGTGTGCTGGCATCTGTTTTTGTCCACAGATGTGTGGACCTCAGGTATGTGCTGTATGGCTACACTGCCATGCTGTCCACTGGCGGCAGGGTCACCACTTACTGCCTGGCATGGCTGGGACTGGTGGTAGATGATGGCATCATTGTGATGCCATCAGTTAGCAACATGCTTCCTCTATGTTTGGCTTTATCTATGTGTCATATTTATTTGTTAGGGTCGCGCAAAAGCCGCGCTAAAGCCATAATGTTGCACAAAGCTGATTGCCCAGGATTAAGACCAGCTTTTCCTGGGTGGTAATGTGCACTGCGCTATGTGTCACGCTAAGTCGCACAAAACCACTTAGCGCAGCGCTAGTCGTTGAATATAGTATTGCACCTGTATTCATGTCAGTTTGCCCCTTGCATACATTATAATTTTGCCCAGCGCTAAAGCAGTTTGCCCATGCTATTTGGCCTTTTGAATATGGCAGACCCGCACTAATCCCGCGCTAAACCTGCGCAAATGGTTTTTGCCCAGCGCAAAGTTTTGAATATCTGGCCCCTTGTAGTACACCGTGCAGTGTTAATTTTGCTCCCGGGCTATGTGTTGAATATCTGGCCCCACATGTTATCAAAAGTCACTTACGGCTATTAAAATTATAATATTTTGGTGGCAGGAAGGGTTATTTTTTCAGGAAGGTAAAGGCGAACAACGTGGCCAATGAATGTGCTAGCGAAGAAGTGGACGCACTAAAGCTGCAAACAACAGTGGAGGCCAAATACTGCAGAACCATGTTATGGTTCAAGACATGTTTGCACGGCACAAATACAGTTGTCCAGTGTATGAGCATGGCTAACATTTTCACCCAGCACTAGCACATTTTCCCAGGCCAAACATTTCCTGTATTCGAAAGTGTTATACAAATGTACCTGCTTAGGCAGTTGGTGGGCAAACAGCCATATCAGCATCTTATTATGAAATGATTTGCATGTAGATAGCACAGTGCAATTGCTGAGTCTCACAGCACCACCTTTAGGTCAGTCTAAAAGTATAGGGGCAGGCTGGGTCAGCTCACAGCGCCACCTGTAGGTCAGTCTGAAAGTACAGGGGCAGGCTAGGTCAGCTCACAGCATCACTTGTAGGTCAGTCTGAAAGTACAGGGGCAGGCAGGGTCAGCTCACAGTGCCTCCTGTAGGTCAGTCTGAAAGTACAGGGGCAGGCTGGGTCAGCACACAGTGCCACCTGTTGGTCAGTCTGAAAGTACAGGGAAAGGCTGGGTCAGCTTATAGCTCCACCTATAGGTCAGTTTGAAAGAAATAACTGAACAGTCGAAAGGGTGTATTTTTCTTTTGATATACACTAGCAGGCTTGCTAGAAAGGGTTTTCTGACATTATCAAATGGGGATTCCATTGGATTGTTTTTTTCTTCCTCTAGCAGTTGGCAAAATACAAATAAAAAGATGGAAATGTAAATACAAGTAAGTAAAAAAACAAATCAAAGCAGATTGAATGATTACAGAGACATCTAAAGGCCCCAAACCTTCGTTCTTTAGGATATTCACCTTTACTATTCGCCTGCTCTTTAAAAGACAAAGTACCTCATAGGTAATACCACTTCTGTTAGTGCATCATATCACTACCATGTAGTTTAGGTCTGTTGCCACAAGAGGGAAACCTTGAGATAGCAGCTTAAGCAACCAGCTCCAGCCTGCCATCAGGTGGCTGCAATCATATGCTACATTCCTTGTTTTTTTTTTTATAGGAAGAGGGATGTAATGTATACTTGCTGCCACAGGAGGGAAGCCTTGGGATAGCAACTTAAAGAGCAGGTGCTTAGTAACGGTTCATATCTTTAAGAACAAAGGTTTGGTGCCTTTAGATGCCTCTGCAATCATTCAGTTTTCTTTTATTTATTTACTTACTTGTACTTACATTTCGATCTTTTTATTTGTAATTTGCCAAGTGCTAGTGAAAAGAAAGAGCCCAGTGGAGTTCCCAGGTAATGATGTCAGAAAACCCTTACTTGCAGCCTGCTAATGTATCTCAAAGGGAAAGTACAAGCTTTCTACTTTTCAGATATTTATTTTGGACTAACCTGTAGATGGATCTGTAAGCTGACCCAACCTTCAATTGGGTAATTTCAGACTGACCTATAGGTGCTGCTGTAAGCAGACCCAGCCTGAACTGGTATTCTCACCCTGACCTATAGGTGGTGATGTGATCAGTCCCTGTACATTCAGACTGAGCTACACGTGGCACTGTAAGCAGAACCAGCCTGCTCATGTACTTTCAGTCTGAATTACAGGTGGTGCTAAGAGCTGACCCAGCCTGCCCCTGTAATTCAGACTGATCAGCAGGTAGCACTGTGAGACCCTGCAACTGCACTGTGCAATCTACATGCAAATCAGGTCATAATAAGATGCTAATATGGGCGTTTGCCTACCAACTGCCTAAGTAGGCTCACTTGAATAACACTTTTGAATATAGCAAATGTTTGCCCTGGGAAAATGTTCCAGTGCCAGGCGTTCCTGTTAGCCCTGCGCAATCACAGCTCAGACGTATTTGTGCTGCACGATCCTGTCTTGAACCATAACACAGTTCTGCAGTATTTGACCTGCACTGTTTGCAGTTTTAGTGCATTCACTTCTTTGCTAGAATCACAAGGGTCACGTAGTTCACCTATACCTTCCTCCATGTTTGTGTGCACTGGCCTGCTGTTTTGGTTTGCGCTTCCTGGATGCTAAATTCATAGCTGTCTTATTTGCTGGCCTATTATTGCACTGAACTTCCAGCCCTGTTTGTATGGTTTCATATGCATATTATCTTAAGTTGTTTTTGTCGTGGGCCTATTCCTTTGAAAATATAATTCAAATGGTTAAGGGCTATTGTAGAACACCGTGCAGTGGTAATTTCGCTCCCGGACTAGGCATTGAATATCTGGCACCACATGTTATCAAAAATCACATATGGCTATTGAAATTATAATATGTTGGTGGCAGGAAGTGTTATTTTTTCAGGAAGGTAAAGGCAAACAATGTGGCCAATGAATGTGCTAGCGAAGAAGTGGATGCACTAAAGCTGTAAACAACAGTGCAGGCCAAATACTGCAGAACTGTGTTATGGTTCAAGACAGGTTTGCAAGGCCCAAATACAGTTTTGCAGTGTATGACCATGGCTAAAATTTTCTCCCGTCACTGGGATGTTTTCCCAGGCCAAACATTTCCTGTATTGAAAGTGTTATACATAGATACATTGATACATAGTGTCGGCAGATAAGGGCCTATTGCCCACCCAGTCTGCCCATTTGAGCTTGTAAGTACAGTTTGTTTTCCTAGAAGTCTGTTGCCCCTTACCCCTGATCTCCAGAATTCCTTTATGTCTATCCCATGCATTCTTAAATCCCGTGATTGTTTCAGCCTCCACCACTTGCTCTGGCAGGGTGTTCCACTTGTCCACCGCCCGTTCTGTGAAGAAATTCTTTCTCATGTTTCCTCTGAATCGTCCTCCTCCAACTTCATCCCATGCCCTCTAGTCCTGGAACATCTTTTCACTTAAAAATAGTGTTTTCCTGCACCTGTTCCTCCTGTAAGATACTTGTATGTCTCTATCATATCCCTCTCTCCCTCCACTCCTCCAGGAGTACATGTTCGAGTTCCTTCAACCTGTCTTCATGGACTTGTGATGCAATCCATGCACCATCTTTGTTGCCCTCCTCTGAACCTTCTCTACCCTGTCTGTTTCCTTACGTAGGTATGGTCTCCAGAACTGTACACTGTACTCCAGGTGGGGCCTCACTAGTGTCTTGTATAGCTGAATTATGACCTCCTTTTCCTGCTGGTGATGCCCTGCCTATACATCCCAGCATCCTATTTCCTTTAACAGCTGCCTTGTCACACTGTTTCCCTACCTTGAGGTCATCAGAGATGATAACCCCAAGATCCCTTTCCTGCTTGGTGCATGCTATATTCTCACCCCCCAATTGATATATTATGCCAGGGTTTTTGTGTCCCATATGCATTATCACTTCTTTGCATTGAATTTCAACTGCCAAACCCTGACCATTCTTCAAGTTTCTGAAGTAGCTTCTCATTCTGTCTACACCCTCTGGTGTGTCTACTCTGTTACAGAGCTTTGTGTCCTAGCGAACAGTGATTCTGCCTTCAGGTCCTGTGCAATGTCACTGATAGAAGATGTTGAATAAGACCGGTCCCAGCACTGATCCCTGTGGTACCCACTGGTCACTCTTCCCTCTGTGGAGTGACAGCCATTTACCACCACTCTGTGTCCTGCCACCCAGCCAGTTACCTACCCACCACACTACTGTCCTGCCCACCCATATTCCCAGTTTGTGTAATAGTCTTCTTGTGGCACAGTGTCAAAGGCCTTGCTGAAGTCCAGATAGGCCATGTCCTGCCTCCTGATCCACCTCCCTAGTCACCAGTCAAAAATTCCAGTGAGGTTGGTCTGACATGACCTCCCCTGGTGAAACCATGCTGCCTTGGGTCCTGTAGTCCATTGACAACCAGATGTTCCACCAATCTCCCTTCAGTAGTGCTTCCATGACCTTCCCCACTACAGGTGAGGCTGACTGTTCTGTAGTTCCTGCTTCCTCTTTGTTCCCACTTTTGTATAAAGGGGACTACATCTGCTGTCCTCCAGTCTTTGGGTACCTCCCTGTTTCCAGTGATTGGCTAAACAGGATAGCCAGAGGTTCAGCCACCATCTCTCTTAGTTCTTTAAGGACCCTGGGGTGCACCCCATCTGGCCCCATTGCTTTATCAACTCTTATTACTTCCAGTTCCTTCAGAACCTTTCTCATGAAAGGACTTGTGTCCATTTCTGCCATTCTCACCCTTGTACTCCCTTCAGACCCATTACCTCCTCTTCTTCAGTAAAGACTGGGCAGAAATACCTGTTCAATATATCAGCTTTACTGTTGTCATCCTCCATCGACCCCCATCCTCCCCTTCAGTCTCTATCCCTCCTTTGTCTTTCTTTTTTCACTTATGTACCTGTAAAGGTTTGTCCCTCTACCCACTGATTTTGCAATGTGCTCTTCTGTCTGAGCTTTGGCTTCCTTACTCACCTCCTGCCTCCCTTTGCTTCTCCTGGTACTTCTCCTATCCCCTTCTGCCTGTGTCTTTTGGATTGCCTGAATGCAATCTTTTGGCTTTCACTTTCTGTGCTACCTCTTTGGAAAACCATAATGGTCTCCTCTTCCTTTTCCTCTTGCTAACCTGCTTAATGCATAATTCTGTTGTTCTTGTAATCCCATTTTAAATACTGCCCACTGTTCCTCAACCCCTGATTCCTGTCCATTCCCTTAATGCCTCTTTCAAGTATCTCCCCATTTTCCAAAGTCTGCCCCCTAAAATCCAGGATACATGTTTTGTGTGGTTTGGTTCTGCTCTTTCTGTGATTTCAAACCACAATGACTGGTGGTCACTGTTTCCCAGGTGCTTCCCGACTGTTACCCCCATCACACTGTCCCTGTTTGTGAGCACAAGGTCCAGTGTTGCCTTCTGCTGAGTTGGTTCCATGACCAGTTGCTTGAGGAAGGCACCCTGAAGGGAGTCGGGTATAAATCTGCTCCTAGCTGCTGCTGCTGGGATGCTTCAGTCCACGTCTGGAATATTGAAGTCTCCAACCAGTACTAACTCACCCTTGTCTGCCATCCTTTGGATGGCTAGCATCAGCTCCCTATCTGTTTCTTCCTCCTGGGCTGGTGGTCTATAGACCACACCTGTGCAGATGGCTGTCCCCATTTTCCTTTCCAGCTTAACCCACAATATCTCTCCCACATTTTGTTCCTCCTGAATCTCTGTGGCCTTATGTCATTTTTCACTACGGTGCCTCCTCCTCCCTTCCTGCCTGCTGTGTCTCTTCTGAATATGTTGCAGCCAGGTATGACCATCTCCAAGTCATGGTTATCATTACACCAGGTTTCCGTGATGGACACAATGTCCAGGTCTGACTGCACCCCATGACAGCCTCCAGATCTTCCATCTTGTTGCTAAGGCTCATGCCATTTGCACACATGGTTTCCATGATTTGACCTCCTAGACTGTTTCACTGTTCTACTCCAGCCCCTTCCTTGGTTGTCATTTATCCCTGGTTCTCCTTGCTGTCTGCCCTTCTGATGAATTTTGCCCCTTTCTGCTTATCCACCTCTTAGGCACTAATCTCCATCTTTTACACTGCTTTGCAGAGATAGCCACCCTCTGGTTCACTGGTTCCACTGCTAGCTGTGGGGGTGAGAAAGTAGTACCCTCCTTGCTGGCCTTCCACCCCCCTTTGCTAGCTTAAATGCTTGTCAATGTAGCATTTAAACTTGTCATTGAGTGCTTGGATTCCCCTTCAGGATGGATGCAGGCCATCAGGCTTGAACAAACCTCCATCTCTCCAGGTGGGTCCCCAGTCACCAACTAATCCAAACCCTTCCTCACAGCACCAGTTCTTCAACCTTGAGTTAAAGTTCCTGGTGCATGCACTCCTATGCTCTCCCTTGCCTCTCACAGGTAGTACTTCTGAGAAAGTGACAGAAGTAGCTACTTGCTTGAGAGCCCTCCCCAGTTTCCAAAACTCTTCCTGAACTTTTTTTGGCTCCCCATATGCCAGGTCATTAGTACCTAGGTGGACATTGACATCCAGCTCACCCTCCCGTATTGCCTTCCCAGTGATCCCCAGGTACTGCCTTCCATCCCGCCATGCCATGACACCTGGTAGGCACCTCACCTCCCTGTTCACCCCTCCTGTGTTCCTAGCATGATCCCTGTTATGATGGAGTCCCCCATCGGGATTCACTTCCTCCTCCTCTGGGTTCCACTGCTTTCCCCACTGAGGTCACCTCCTTGGCTAACCTCCACATCCTTTCCTTCCACTTCTCTGGGTACCTCTATTTTGTTGTCCTCATTTGCCAGTGTGGCATATGAGTTCTTGAGTGGAATAGGATCTGGGATGTGCCTCTGCCTGACCACTCTAACCCTCCATGAGCCCACTGTCATCCAAGTGCTCCTCATTCTCGGCATCCTTTGAGGCAGTTGCATTGGACTGGGTGGTCCCTGGATGGGGTGATGGTACTCCTGACCCAGTTTACTTCCACTCTGAGTCTGGCTACCTCCTTCCACAGTCCAGAGAGATGCATGCAGATAGGGCAGCACCTCCAGTGTCCAGAAGGTCTGTCTGAATATGGCTGCTCCACAGCCACTGCATTGCACCAATCCCTACATTATACTGCAATTCCACTACTTGTCTGCTACTGAAGCTCTCCTAGTTCCCTTTTTATTAATTGACTGTCCTAAAAATCCTGCCACTGATCGTCAGATACGTTTTTTTTTATTTTAAAGAAAAAGAAACCAAACTATAAATAAATAAATGAATCAAAACACTTGTCGTGCTGAGGGTGGGCTTCTTCCCCCTTATACCCCTCCTACTTCACACCATTTACTATACCCTGTGTTTAGCTCCTATCAATCAGATTTAACAGGACATGTAATTAAGAGTTGGGGGAAGGGGTGAAAATTTGCAGCAATTAAAGACAGCACAGAATTACACCACCACTATGTTTTAAATTTTCAACAGCCCAAAACAATTATAAGTAAAGACAACAACAAAGTATAGTGTCACTTAAAGCCCACAATCTAAGTTTAAAAGAAAAATAGCAATTACCAGTTCCCCTAAAGCACAGAATTGAATATGTTTCCTTCCTTCCCCTTCTGGCTTCTTCTGAGAAAATAAACTCTACTTGCTACTTCAACTCTGACTAAGCCCCACCTCCAGTTATCACGTAGCTGAGATCAGAGGCCAGACAATTAACACCCTTCACCCAACTACAGGGCAGTTGGACAAGCCAAGATAAAATTTGCAGCAATTAAAGACAGAACAGAATTACACCACCACTATGTTTTAAATTTTCAACAGCCCAAAAACAATTATAAGTAAAGACAACAACGTAAGTATAGTGTCACTAAAAGCAAACAATCTAAGTTTAAAAGCAAAATAGCAATTACCAGTTCCTCTAAAGCACTGAATTGAATATGTTTCCTTCCTTCCCCTTATGGCTTCTTCTGAGAAAATAAACTGTACTTGCTACTTCAACTCTGATTAGGCCCCAACTCCAGTTATCACGTAGCTGAGATCAGAGGCCAGACAATTAACACCCTTCACCCAACTACAGGGCAGTCAGACAAGCAAAGATAAAATTTGCAGCAATTAAAGACAGCACAGAATTACACCACCACTATGTTTTAAATTATACAAATGCACCTGCTTAGGCAGTCGGTGGGCAAACATCCATATCAGCATCTTATTACGAAATGATTTGTATGTAGATTGCACTAGCGCAGATTGCAGAATCTCACAGCACCACCTTTAGGTCAGTCTAAAGTGAGGGGCAGCCTAGGTCATCTCACAGCACCACCTGTAGGTCAGTCTGAAAGTACAGCGGCAGGCTGGATCAGCTCAGAGTGCCACCTGTAGGTCAGTCTGAAAGAACAGGGGCAGGCTAGGTCGGCTCACAGCGCCACATGTAAGTTAGTCTGAAAGTACAGGGGCAGGCCGGTTCATCTCACAGTGCCTCCTGTAGGTCAGTCTGAAAGAACAGGTGCAGGCTGGGTCAGCTCACAGTGCCACTTGTAGGTCAGTCTGAAAGTACAGGGGCTGACTTGGTCAGTTTGCAGCTCCACCTATAGGTCAGTCTGAAAGAAATAACTGAAAAGTTGAAAGGATGTAATTTTCTTTTGATATATACTGGCAGGCTTGCTAGAAGGGGTTTTCTGACATTATCACATGGGGACGCCATTGGACTGTTTTTTTTTCCACTAGCACTTGGCAAAATACAAATAAAAGGATAAAAATTTAAATGCAAGTAAGTAAATAAACAAATCAAAGTAAATTGCATGATTACACAGGCATGTAAAGGCCCCAGACCTTCATTCTTTCGGATATTCACTTTTACTAAGCACCTGCTCTATAAAAGCAAAGAACAATGCAAAAGTAATACCACTTCTGTTAGTGCATCATATCACTACCATGTAGTTCAGGTCTGTTGCCACAAGAGGGTAGCCATGAGATAGCAACTTAAGCAACCAGCTCCAGCCTGACATCAGGCAGCTGCAATCATATGCTACATTCCTTGTTTTTCTTTTTTTATAGGAAGAGGGATGTAATGTATACTTGTTGCCACAGGAGGGAAGCCTTGAGATAGCAACTTATAGAGCAGGTGCTTAGTAAAGGGGCATATTTTAAAGAACAAAGGCTTGGTACCTTTAGTTGCCTCTGCAATCATTCAGTTTGCTTTTATTTATTTACTTATTAATACTTTAATTTCCATCTTTTTATTTGTATTTTGCAAAATGCAAGTGAAAAAAAAAGAATCCAATGGAGTCCTCATGTAATGATGTCAGAAAACCCTTACTTGCAAGCCTGCCAGTGTATCTCAAAGGGGAAACTATAAGCTTTTTAGCTTTCAGATACTTATTTAAGACTGACATATAGGTGGATCTGTAAACTGTTCCAGCCTTCAATTGTAATTTCAGACCGACCTATAGATGCTGCTGTAAGCAGACCCAGTGTGCTGTGTTACTTTCACCCTGACCTACTGGTGGTGCTGTGACCTGTCCCTGTACTTTCAGACTGACCAACAGGTTGCACTGTGAGACCCTGCAATTTCACTGTGCAATCTACATGCAAATCAGGTCACAATAAGATGCTAATATGGGTGATTGCCCACCAATTGCCTAAGCAGGCTCACTTGAGTAACACTTTGGAATATAGGAAATGTTTGCCCTGGGAAAATGTTCTAGTGTCAGGCGATTTTGTTAGGCCTGCGCAATCACTGCACAAATGTATTTGTGCTGGGTGAACCTGTCCTGAACCATAACACGGTGCTGCAGTATTTGGCCTGTACTGTTTGCAGTTTCAGTGCATTCACTTCATTGCAAGAACACACATTGAACACTTAGTTCATCTATACTCTCCTCCATGCCTGAATGCACTGGGCTACTGTTTTGATTTGAGCTTCCCGGATGCTATATTCATAGCTGTCTCATTTGCTGGCTATTATTGCACTGCACTCCCAGCCCTGTTTGCATGGTTTCACATGCACACTATATTCAGTTGCTTTTGCCCCGAGGCTATTCCTTTGAATATAGGATGTAAATGGATAAGGGCTAGTGTAGTACACCGTGCAGTGCTAATTTACTCCCGGGCTATGTGTTGAATATCTGGCCCACATGTTATCAAAAGTCACTTACGGCTATTAAAATTATAATATTTTTGGTGGCAGGAAGTGTTATTTTCAAGGGTAAATGGCGAACAACGGCCAGTGGTTGCTAAGTAGAAAAGGAAGCACTAAAGCTGCAAACAAGGTGAGCCAAATACTGCAGAACCGTGTTATGGTTCAAGACATGTTTGCACGGCACAAATACAGTTGTCCAGTGTAGGAGCATGGCTAACATTTTCACCCGGCACTAGGACGTTTTCCCAGGCCAAACATTTCCTGTATTCAAAAGTGTAATACAAATTCACCTGCTTAGGCAGTTGCTGGGCAAATATCCATATCAGCATCTTATTATGAAATGATTTGCATGTAGATTGCACAGTGCAATTGCTGGGCCTCACAGCACCACCTTTAGGTCAGTCTAAAAGTATAGGGGCAGGCTGGATCAGCTCACAGTGCCACCTGTAGGTCAGTCTGAAAGTACAGGGGCAGGGTGGGTCTGCTCAGAGTGCCACCTGTAGGTCAGTCTGAAAGTACAGGGGCAGGCTAGGTCAGCTCACAGTGCCACTTGTAGGTCAGTCTGAAAGTACAGGGGCAGGCAGGGGCAGCTCACAGTGCCTCCTGTAGGTCAGTCTGAAAGTACAGGGGCAGGTTGGGTCAGCTCACAGTGCCACCTGTAGGTCAGTCTGAAAGTACAGGGAAAGGCTGGGTCAGCTTATAGCTCAACCTGTAGGTCAGTCTGAAAGAAATAACTGAATAGTCGAAAGGGTGTATTTTCTTTTGATATACACTGGCAGGCTTGCTAGAAAGGGTTTTCTGACATTATCAAATGGGGACTCCATTGGATTGTTTTTTTCCTTCCACTAGCATTTGGCAAAATACAAATAAAAAGACAAAATTGTAAATACAAGTAAGTAAATAAACTCTTTAAAGCAAATTGAGTAATTGCAGAGGCACCTGAAGGCCACAAACTATCGTTCTTTAGGATATACACCTTTACTAAGCACCTGCTCTTTAAAAGACAATGAACCTCAAAGGTAACACCACTTCCGTTAGTGCAGCATATCACTACCATGTAGTTTAGTTCTGTTGCCACAAGAGGGAATCCTTGAGATAGCACTTTAAGCAGCTATCTCCAGCCTGCCATCTGGTGGCAGCAATCATATGCTACATTCCTGGGTTTTATTTTTTTTTATAGTAAGAGGGATGTAATGTGTACTTGTTGCCACAGGAGGGAAGCCTTGAGTTAGCAACTTAGAGCGCAGGTGCTTAGAAAGGGTGCATATATTAAAGAACAAAGGTTTTTTGCCTTTAAATGCCTCTGTAATCATTCAGTTTTATTTTGTTTGTTTATTTACATACTTGTACTTACACTTTCATCTTTTTATTTGTATTTTGCCAAGTGCTAGTGAAAAAAAAGTCAATGGAGTCCCATATATGATGTCAGAAACCCATACTAACAAGCCTCCACAGTGTATCTCAAAGAAACCACAAGCTTTCTAGTTTTCAGATATTGATTTTAGACTGTCCTATAGATGGATCTGTAAGCTGACCCACAGCTTCACGTGAAATTTCAGATTGACCTACAGGTGCTGCTGTAAGCAGACCCAGCCTGCCCCTGTTCTTTGATACTGACCTGCCGGTGGCACTGTGGCCAGTCTGTGCCTCAGACCCCACCTACAGTGGCACTAAAGCTGATCAACCTGCTCACCAGCTATCGGACTGACTTACAGGTGGCACGTGAGTTAACACAGCCTGCCCTGAATTTTCAGACTGACCAACATGAAGAGCTGGAGACACTGCAATTGGCACTGTGCAATCTTCAAGCAAATCAGGTCATAATAAGAAGCTGATAGAATGTTTGCCCACTGACTGGCTAAAGCAGCCTCACTTGAGTAACACTTTTGAATATAGTAAATGTTTGCTCCGGAAAATGTCCTGGTACCAGTTGATCCTGACTAGCTCTGCAAACGACTTCACAAATGTATTGGTGCCACCAACCAGATTTTAAACCACAACACAGTTCTGCAGTATTTTG
This sequence comes from Neoceratodus forsteri, assembly GCA_016271365.2. Lineage (NCBI taxonomy): Eukaryota > Metazoa > Chordata > Ceratodontiformes > Ceratodontidae > Neoceratodus > Neoceratodus forsteri. Next base: position 3,678,815 of record CM057449.1, on the reverse strand, counting down.
ACTGCTGTTTGCAGTTTAGTGCATTCACTTATTTGTTAGTACACACTGATCACTATTTCATCCATACCTTCCACTCCATCGTCTGTGTGCACTGGGGTGCTGTTTTGATTTGCAGTTCCCAGATGCTATATTCTAGCTTCTATCTAATTACTGGCCTATTGCACCACACTCAGCCCTGTTTATAGTTTCATAATGCACACTATAGTCCAGTTGCTTTAGCCCGGGCTATTCCTTTGAAAGGATGTAAAGGTTAAGGACTACTGTAGTACACTGCACAGTGCTAATTTCACTCCCGGGCTACACTTTGAATATCTGGCCCCACATGATATCAAAAATCACATATGGCTATTAAAATTATAATATTTTGGTGGCAGGAAGTGTTATTTTTTCAGGAAGGTAAAGGCGAGCAACGTGGCCAATGAATGTACTAGCGAAGAAGTGGATGCACTAAAACTACAAACAACAATGCAGCCATCTGCGAACCATGTTATAGTTCAGACAATTTCCGGCATAATACAGTTGTCCAGTGCATGAAACATCTAACATTTTCACCAGCTCTGGGACATTTCCCAAGAAACTAAGTATTAAAATGCCTGCAGGCAGTTGGTGAACAAACATCATATCACATCTTATTATGAAATGATTGTAGATTGCACAACTAAATCTACACACCACCGATAAGTCAGTTTAAAAGTATGGGGCTGGCTGGGTCAGCTCACGCACCACCGCAAGTCAGTCTGAAGTACAGGGCAGGCTGGGTCAGCTCACAGTATCTTATAGGTCGGTCTGAAGAGAGGACAGGCAGGGTCAACTCACAGTGCCTCCTGTGGGTCAGTCAGAAGTACAGGGCAGGCTGGATCAGCTCACAGTGCTGGGTCAGTCTGGTACAGGAAAGGCTGGGTCATATAGCTCCACCTGTGGTCAGTTGAAAAATAACTGAATGTCGAAGAATTTTCTTTTGATATACACTGGGAGCTTGCTAGAAAAGGTTTCTGACAATATCAAAGGGACTCCATTGGATTGTTTTTCTTCTACTAGCAGTTAGCAATCAAACAAAAAGATAAATGTAAATACAAGTAGTAAAACCAAATCAAACAAATTAATGATTACGAGACATCTAAAGGCCCCAAACCCCCGTTCTTTAGGATGACCCTTTACTATTGCCTGCTCTTAAAGCAAATACCTCAATGTAATATCACTTCTGTTACTGCATATCACTACCATGTAATTTAGGTTTGTTGCATAAGAGGAAGACATAGCAGCTTAAGCAACCAGCTCAACCTGCCATCAGGTGGCTGCAATCACACTACATTCCTTGGGTTTTTATAGGAAGAGGGATATATTATACTTGCTACAGGAGGAAGCCAAGATAGCAACCAAGGCAAGATCTTATAAGTGCATATTTAAAAGGCGGCTTGGTGCCTTCAGATGCCTCTGCAATCCTGATTTGCTTTTATTTGTTATTTACTCATTAGTGCCTTCCATCTTTTATTAACATTTTTCAAATGTAGTGAGTACTGGGCCACATGTAATGTCTCGAAAACCCTTAACCAAACACCAAATATCTCAAGGAAACTAGCTCTACTTTTCAGATATTGTTGGACTGACCTGGATGAATATAAACTGACCCAGCTCATCAACCAATTTCAGTTGGCTACCATGTTGCTGTAAATGACCGGCCCTGTAATTTCACAATGACCTACCTGTGGTACTGTGGCCAGCCTCATACATTTGTGACTACAAGTGGCACTGTAAGTGGAACCAGCCTGCCCCTGTACTTTCAGACTGACTTACAGGAGCACTGTGAGCACCTCAACCTGACCCTGTATTTTTCAGACTGACCAACAGGTAGTGCTGGGAGACCCTGCAGTTGCACTGTGCAATCTACATGAATCAGGTCATAATAAAGCTAATATGGATGTTCCCACTGACTGGCTAAGCAGGCTCATAAGAGTAACACTTTTGAATACGAAATGCTTGCCCTGGGAAAACCATCCTAATACTGGGTGATCCCTGTTAGCTCTCATAAACACTGCACAAATATATTTGCTGGTGCCAACCTGTCTTGAACCACAACACAGTTTTGCTGTATGTGGCCTGCACTGTCTGCAGTTTTAGTGCTTTCACTTCTTTGCAAGAACACGCATTGAACACTTAGTTCACATATACTCTCCTCCATGCCTGAATGCACTGGGCTGCTGTTTTGATTTGAGCTTCCCAGATACTATATTCATAGCTGTCTCATTTGCGCTATTATTGCACTGCACTCCCAGCCCTGTTTGCATGGTTTCACATACACACTATATTCACATGCTTGCTTTTGAGGCTATTCCTTTGAATATAGAATGCAAATGGATAAGAGCTATTGTAGTACATCGTGCAGTGCTAATTTCGGTTCCCAGGCTATGTGAACATCTGGCCCACATGTTATCAAAAGTCACTGACGGCTATTAAAATTATAATATTTTGGTGGCAGGAAGTGTTATTTTTTTCAGGAAGGTAAGGTGAACAACATAGCCAGGCATATGCTAGCGAATAAGTGGACACACTAAAGCTGCAAACAACAGTCAGGCCAAATACCGCAGAACCGTGTTATGTTTTTAGAACCAGGTTTTGCGCGGCACCGTCTGATTGTCCAGTGTGTGAGCATGGCTACCATTTCCACCCGGCACTGGGAACATTTTCCCAGGCCAAACATTTCCTGTGTTAGAAAGTGTTATACGTCCGCCTGCCCTAGACAGTTGGTGGCAAACATCCATATCAGCATCTTATTATGAAATGATTTGCATGTGGATTGCACGGTGCAATTGCAGGGTCTCCTGGCACCACCTTTAGGGTCAGTCTAAAGAAATGTAAATTTGAGCTGAGTCAGCTCACAGTGCCACCTGTAGGTCAGTCTGAAAGTACAGGGGCAGGATAGGTCAGCTCACAGCGCCACCTATAGGTCAGTCTGGAAGTACAAGGGCAGGCTGGGTCAGCTCACAGTGCCACCTGTATGTCAGTCTGAAACTACAGGGGCAGGCTGGGTCAGCTCACAGTGCCAACTGTAGGTCAGTCTGAAAGTACAGGGGAAGGTTGGGTCAGCTTACAGCTCCACCTATAGGTCAGTCTGAAAGAAATAACTGAATATTTGAAAGGGTGTATTTTTCTTTTGATGTTCACTGGAAGGCTTGCTAGAAAGGGTTTTCTGACATTATCACATGGGGACTCCATTGGATTTTTTTTTTCCACTAGCATTTGTCAAAACACAAATAAAAAAACAAAAATGTAAAAACAAGTAAGTACATAGATAAATTAAAGCAAATTGAATGATTGCAGAGGCATCTAAAGGCCCCAAACCATCGTTCTATAGAATATTCACCTTTACTTGGCACATGCTCTTTAAAAAACAATGAACCTCAAAGGTAACACCACTTCTGTTAGTGCATCATATCACTACCACGTAGTTTAGGTCTGTTACCACAAGAGGGAAGCCTTGAGAGTGCAGCTTAAACAGCTATCTCCAGCCTGACATCTGGTGGCAGCAATCATATGCTACATTCCTTGTTTTTTTTTATTTTTTTCTATAGTAAGAGGGATGTAATGTGTACTTGTTGCCACAGGACGGAAGCCTTGAGATAGCAACTTACAGAACAGGTGCTTAGTAAGGGTGCATATTTTAAAGAACAAAGGTTTGGTGCCTTTAGATGCCTCTGCAATCATTCAGTTTGCTTTTATTTCTTTATTTGCTTATTAGTACTTACATTTCCATCTTTTTATTGTATTTTGCCAAGTGCTGGTGAAAAAAAACAGTCAATGAGTCAGTGGTAATGATGTCAGAAAACCCTTACTAGCAAGCCTGCCAGTGTATCTCAAAGGGAAACTGCAAGCTTTCTACTTTTCAGATATTTATTTTGGACTGACCAATAGGTGGACGTGGAAGATGATCCAGCCTTCAATTGTAATTTCAGACTGACCTATAGATGCTGCTGTAAGCAGACACAGTCTGTCCCAGAACTTTCACCCTGACCTACAGGTGGTACTGTGACCAGCCCCTGTACTTTCAGACTGACCTACAGGTGGCACCGTAAGCAGAACCAGCCTGCCCCTGTACTTCAGACTGACCAACAGGTAGCACTGTGAGACTCTGCAATTTCACTGTGCAATTTTCATGCAAATCAGGTCATAATAAGATGCTAATATGGGTGTTTGCCCACCAATTGCCTAAGCAGGCTCATTTGAATAACACTTTTGAATATAGCAAATGTTTGCACTGGGAAAATGTTCAAGTGCCAGGTGATCCTGTTAGCACTGCTCAAATGTATTTGTGCTGCACGATCCTGTCTTGAACCATAACACAGTTCTGCAGTATTTGGCCTGCACTGTTCACAGTTTTAGTGCATTCACTTCTTTGCTAGAATTACAATGATCACGTAGTTCACCTATACCTTCCTCCATGTTTGTGTGCACTGGCCTGCTGTTTTGGTTTGTGCTTCCCGGATGCTATATTCATAGCTGTCTTATTTGCTGGCCTATTATTGCACTGAACTCCCAGCCCTGTTTGCATGGTTTCATATGCATACTATATTAAGTTGTTTTAGCCGTGGGGCTATTCCTTTGAAAATAGAATGCAAATGATTAAGGGCTATTGTAGTACACCGTGCAGTGGTGATTTCGCTCCCAGACTAGGCGTTGAATATCTGGCACCACATGATATCAAAAATCACATATGGCTATTAAAATTACAATATTTTGGTGGCAGGAAGTGTTATTTTTTCTGGAAGGTAAAGGCGAACAACGTGGCCAATGAATGAGCTAGAGAAGAAGTAGATGCACTAAAGCTGTAAACAACAGCGCAGGCCAAATACCGCAGAACTGTGTTTTGGTTCAAGACAGGCTTGCATGGCCCAAATATAGTTTTGCAGTGTATGACCATGGCTAAAATTTTCTCCCATCACTGGGATGTTTTCCCAGGCCAAACATTTCCTGTATTGAAAAGTGTTATACATAGATACATAGATACATAGACAGGGTCGGCAGATAAGGCGCCTATGGCCCACCCAGTCTGCCCATTTGAGCTTGTAAGTTCAGTTTGTTTTCCTAGAAGTCTGTTGCCCCATACCCCGATCTCCAGAATTCCTTTATGACTATCCCATGCATTCTTAAATCAAGTGATTGTTTCAGCATCCACCACTTCCTCTGCCAGGGTGTTCCACTTGTCCACCGCCCGTTCTGTGAAGAAATTCTTTCTCATGTTTCCTCTGAATCGTTCTCCCTCCAACTTCATCCCATGCACTCTAGTCCTGGAACATCTTTTTAGCTTAAAAATAGTGTTTTCCTGCACCCTGTTCCTCCCTGTAAGATACTTGTATGTCTCTATCATATCCCCTCTCTCCTCCTCTCCTCCAGGAGTACATCTTCAGTTCCTTCAACCTGTCTTCATAGGACTTGTGATGAAACCCATGCACCATCTTTGTTGTCCTCTTCTGAACCTTCTCTACCCTGTCTATGTCCTTACATAGGTATGGTCTCCAGAACTGTACACTGTACTCCAGGTGGGCCTCATTAGTGTCTTGTATAGCGAATTATGACCTCCCTTTTCCTGCTGGTGATGCCTGCCCTCCATCCCAGCATCCTATTTGCTTTACCTGCTGCCTTGTCACACTGTTTCCCTACCTTGGGGTCAACAGGATAATAACCCCAAGATCCCTTTCCTTTGGTGCATGTTATATCCTCACCCCCAACTGATATATTGCATGAGAGTTTTGTATCCCATATGCATTATCTTGCACTTCTTTGCATTGAATTTCAACTGCAAACCCCTGACCATTCTCCAAGTTTCTGCAGGTCACTTCTCATTCTGTCTACACCCTCTGGTGTGTCTCTATTACAGAGCTTTGTGACATTAGCGAACAGTGAAATTCTGCCTTCTAGGTCCTGCGCAATGTCACTGATGAAGATGTTGAATAGGACCGGTCCCAGCACTGATCCCTGTGGTACCCCACTGGTCACTCTTCCCTCTGTGGAATGACAGCCATTACCACCACCCCTTGTCCTGCCACCCAGTCAGTTACCTACCCACCACACTACTGTCATGCCACACCCATATTCCCCAGTTTGTAATAGTCTTCTATGTGGCACAGTGTCAAAGGCCTTGCTGAAGTCCAGATAGGCCATGTCCACTGCCTCCTGATCCACCTCCTAATCACCCAGTCAAAAAATTCAACAAGGTTGGTCTGACATGACCTCCCCCTGGTGAAACCATGCTGCCTTGGGTCCTGTAGTCCATTGACAACCAGATGTTCCACAAATCTCTCCTTCAGTAGTGCTTCCATGATCTTCCCCACTACCGAGGTGAGGCTGAATGGTCTGTAGTTCCCTGCTTCCTCTTTCTTCCCACTTTTGTATAAGTTGACTACATCTGCTATCCTCCAGTCTTTGGGTACCTCCCCTGTTTCCAGTGATCGGCTAAACAGGATAGCCAGAGGTTCAGCCACCACCTCTCTTAGTTCTTTAAGGACCCTGGGGTGCACCCCATTTGGCCCCATTGCTTTATCAACTCTTATTACTTCCAGTTCCTTCAGGACCCTTTCTCTTGTAAAGGACTTGTATCCATTTCTGCACCATTCTCACCCTTGCTCGCTCAGACCCATTACCCTCCTCTTCTTCAGGAAAGACCCAGGCAGAAATACCTGTTCGATATGTCAGCTCTGTTGTCATCCTCCATACGGCCCCCATCCTCCCCTTCAGTCTCACTCCTCCTTTGTCTTTTCTTTTCACTTATGTACCTGTAAAGGTTTTGTCCCTCTACCCACTGATTTTGCAATGTGCTCTTCTGTCTGAGCTTTGGCTTTACTCACCTCCTGCCTCCTTTGCTTCTCCTGGTACTTCTCCTATCCCCTTCTGCCTGTGTCTTTTGTATTGCCTGAATGCAATCTTTTTAGCTTTCACTTTCTTTGCTACCTCTTGGAAAACCATAATGGTCTCCTCTTCCTTTTCCTCTTGCTAACCTGCTTAATACATAATTCTGTTGTTCTTGTAATCCCCATTTTAAATACTGCTTACTGTTCCTCAACCCCTCATTCCTGTCCCATTCCCTTAATGCCTCTTTCAAGTATCTCCCATTTTCCCAAAGTCTGCCCCTAAAATCCAGGATACATGTTTTTGTGTGGTTTGGATCTGCTCTTTCTGTGATTTCAAACCACAATGACTGGTGGTCACTGTTTTCCAGGTGCTACCCCACTGTTACCCCCATCACACTGTCCCTGTTTGTGAGCACTAGGTCCAGCATTGCCTTCTGCCGAGTTGGTTCCATGACCAGTTGCTTGAGGAAGGCACCGTGAAGGGAGTCCAGGATAAATCTGCTCCTAGTTGATGCTGCTGCTGGGATGCTCCAGTCCACATCTGGAATATTGAAGTCTCCAACCAGTACTACCTCAGCATTGTCTGCCATCCTTTGGATGGCTAGCATCAGCTCCCCATCTGTTTCTTCCTCCTGGGCTGGTGGTCTATAGACCACACCTGTGCGGAAGGCTGTCCCATTTTCCTTTCCAGCAACCACAGTGTCTCTCCACCATTTTGTTCCTCCTGGATCTCTGTGGCCCTTATGTCATTTTCACATCATGCATCCTCCTCCTCCTCCCTGCCTGCTGTGTCTCTTCTGAATATATTTGTAGCCAGGTATGGCCATCTCCCAGTCATGGTTATCATTACACCCAGGTTTCAGTGATGGTCACAATGTCCAGGTCTGACTGCACACGCCAGCCTCCAGATCTTCCATCGTGTTGCTAAGGCTCCTGGCATTTGCACATGGCTTTCCATGATTTGACCTCCTAGACTGTTTCACTGTTCTACCAGCCCCTTCCTTGGTTGTCATTTATCCCTGGTTCTCCTTGCTGTCTGCCTTTCTGATGAATTTTGCCCCTTTTCTGCTTATCCACCTCTGGGCACTAATCTCCATCTTTTGCACACTGCTTTGCAGAGATAGCCACTCCTCTGGTTCCTGGTTCCACAGCTAGCTGTGGGGGTAAAACAAGTAATTTCCCTCCTTGCTGGCCTGCCACCCCCATTTGCTAGTTTAAATGCTAGCATCAATGTAGCATTTAAACTTATCATTAGTCCTAGATTCCCTCCAGGATGGATGCAGGACGTTGAAGCAGACAAACCTCCATCCCTCCAGGTGGGTTCCCAGCCACCAATGAATCAAACCCTTCCTCACAGCACCAGTTCTTTAACCATGAGTTAAAGTTCCTGGTGCATGCACTCTCTCCCTTACCTCTCACAGGTAGTACTTCTGAGAAAGTGACAGAAGTAGCTACTTGCTTGAAACCCTCCCCAGTTTCAAAACTCTTCCTGAACTTCCTTTGGCTCCCCATTTCAGGTCATTAGTACCTAGGTGGATAATGACATCCAGCTCACCCTCCGTCTTGCCTTCCAGTGATCCCCAGGATCTTCCTTCCATCCCTCGATGCCATGGCACCTGGTAGGCACCTCACTTCCCTGTTCTTCCCCTCCTGTGTTCCTAGCTGGATCCTTCTTATGATGGAGTCCCCCATCAGGATTCACTTCCTCATCCTCTGTGGTCCACTGCTTTCCCCACTAAGGTCACCTCCTTGGCAAACCTCCACATCCTTTCCTTCCACTTCTCTGGGTACTTCTATTTTGTTGTCCCCATTTGCCAGTGTGGCATATGAGTTCTTGAGTGGAATAGGATCTGGGATGTGCCTCTGCCTGACCACTCTAACCCTCCCTGAGCCCACTGTCATCCAAGTGCTCCTCATTCTTGGCATCCTTTGAGGCAGTTGCATTGGACTGGGTGGTCCCTGGATATGGGTGATGGTATTCCTGATCCAGTTTACTTCCACTCTGAGTCTGGCTACCTCCTCCCTCAGTCCAGAGAGATGCATGCAGATAGGGCAGCACCTCAGTGTCCAGAAGGTCTGCCTGAATATGGCTGCCCCACAGCCACTGCATTGCACCACTCCCCACATTATACTGCAATTCCACTACTTATCTGCTACTGAAGCTCTCCTAGTTCCCTTTTTATTAATTTACTGTCCTAAAAATCCTGCAACTGATCCTCAGATACATTTTTTTATTTTAAAGAAAAAGAAACCAAAAAATAAATAAATAAATGAATCAAAACACTTGTCGTGCTGAGGGTGGGCTTCTTCCACCTTATGTCCCTCCTACTTCACACCCCTTACTATACCCTGTGTTTAGCTCCTGTCAATCAGATTTAACAGGGCATATAATTAAGAGTTGGGGGAGGGTACGGAAGGGGTGAAAATTTGCAGCAATTAAAGACAGCTGAGGTCAGTGGCCATACAATTAATACCCTTCACCAAACTACAGGGCAGTCAGACAAGCCAAGATAAAATTTGCAGCAATTAAAGACAGCACAGAATTACACCACCACTATGTTTTAAATTTTCAACAGCCCAAAAACAATTATAAGTAAAGACAACAAGGAAAGTATAGTGTCACTAAAAGCCCACAATCTAAGTTTAAAAGAAAAATAGCAATTACCAGTACCTCTAAAGAACTGAATTGATTATGTTTCCTTCCTTCCCCTTCTGGCTTCTTCTGAGAAAATAGAATCTACTTGCTACTTCAACTCTGACTAAGCCCCACCTCCAGTTATCACATAGCTGAGGTCAGAGGCCAGACAATTAACACCCTTCACCCAACTACAGGGCAGTCAGACAAGCCAAGATAACATTTGCAGCAATTAAAGACAGCACAGAATTACACCACCACTATGTTTTAAATTACACAAATGCACCTGCTTAGGCAGTTGGTGGGCAAACATCCATATCAGCATCTTATTATGAAATGATTTGCATGTAGATGGACAGTGCAATTGCAGGGTCTCACAGCACCACCTTTAGGTCAGTCTAAAACTATAGGGGCAGCCTAGGTCAGCTCACAGCACGACCTGTAGGTCAGTCTGAAAGTACAGCGGCAGGCTGGATCAGCTCAGAGTGCCACCTGTAGATCAGTCTGAAAGAACAGGGGCAGGCTAGGTCAGCACACAGTGCCACATGTAAGTCAGTCTGAAACTACAGGGCAGGCCAGTTCAGCTCACAAGTGCCTCCTGTAGGTCAGTCAGAAAGAACAGGGGCAGGCTGGGTCAGCTCACAGTGCCACTTGTAGGTCAGTCTGAAAGTACAGGGGCTGACTTGGTCAGTTTGCAGCTCCACCTATAGGTCAGTCTGAAAGAAATAACTGAAAAGTTGAAAGGATGTAATTTTCTTTTTGATATATACTGGCAGGCTTGCTAGAAGGGGTTTTCTGACATTATCACATGGGGACTCCATTGGACTGTTTTTTTCCACTAGCACTTTGCAAAATACAAATAAAAGGATGAAAATGTAAATACAACTAAGTAAATAAACAAATCAAAGCAAATTGCATGATTGCAGAGGCACCTAAAGGCCACAAACCATCGTTCTTTAGGATATACACCTTTACTAAGCACCCGCTCTTTAAAAGACAAAGAACCTCAAAGGTAACACCACTTCTGTTAGTGCATCATTTCACTACCATGTAGTTTAGGGCTGTTGTCACAAGAGGGTAGCCATGAGATAGCAACTTAAGCAACCAGCTCCAGCCTGACATCAGGCGGCTGCAATCATATGCTACATTCCTTGTTTTCCTTTTTTTATAGAAAGAGGGATATAATGAATAATTATTGCCACAGGAGGGAAGCCTTGAGATAGCAACTTATAGAGCAGGTGCTTAGTAAAGGTGCATATTTTAAAGAACAAAGGCTTGGTACCTTTAGATGCCTCTGTAATCATTCAGTTTGCTTTTATTTATTTACTTATTAGTACTTTCATCCATCTTTTTATTTGTATTTTGCAAAGTGCTAGAAAAAAAAGAATCCAATGGAGTTCTCATGTAATGATGTCAGAAAACCCTTACTTGCAAGCCTGCCAGTGTATCTCAAAGGGAAACTATAAGCTTTTTACTTTTCAGATATTTATTTTGGACTGACCTATAGGTGGATCTGTAAACTGATCCATCCTTCAATTCTAATTTCAGACCGACCAATAGATGCTGCTGTAAGCAGACCCAGTGTGCTGTGGTACTTTCACCCTGACCTACAGGTGGTGCTGTGACCAGTCCCTGTACTTTCAGAATGACCTACAGGTGGCACTGTAAGCAGAACCAGCCTGCCTCTGTACTTTCAGACTGACCAACAGGTTGCACTATGAGACCCTGCAATTTCACTGTGCAATCTACATGCAAGTCAGGTCATAATAAGATGCTAATATGGGTGATTGCCCACCGATTGCCTAGGCAGGCTCACTTGAGTAACACTTTTGAATATAGGAAATGTTTGCCCTGGGAAAATGTTCTAGTGTCAGGTGATTCTGTTAGGCCTGCGCAATCACTGCACAAATGTATTTGTGCTGAGCGAACCTGTCCTGAACCATAACACGGTTCTGCAGTATTTGGCCTGTACTGTTTGCAGTTTCAGTGCATTCACTTCATTGCAAGAACACACATTGAACACTTAGTTCACCAGTACTCTCCTCCATGCCTGAATGCACTGGGCTGCTGTTTTGATTTAAGCTTCCCGGATGCTATATTCATAGCTGTCTCATTTGCTGGCCTATTATTGCACTGCACTCCCAGCTGTGTTTGCATGGTTTCACATGCACACTATATTCAGCTGCTTTAGCCCCGAGGCTATTCCTTTGAATATAGGATGTAAATGGATAAGGGCTGTGTAGTACACCGTGCAGTGCTAATTTCGCTCCCGGGCTATGTGTTGAATATCTGGCCCCACATGTTATCAAAAGTCACTTACGGCTATTAAAATTATAATATTTTGGTGGCAGGAAGTGTTATTTTTTCAGGAAGGTAAAGGCGAACAACGTGGCCAATGAATGTGCTAGCGAAGAAGTGAACGCACTAAAGCTGCAAACAAGAGTGGAGGCCAAATACTGCAGAACCGTGTTAAGGTTCAAGACATGTTTGCATGGCACAAATACAGTTCTCCAGTGTAGGAACATGGCTAACAGTTTCACCCGGCACTAGGACGTTTTCCCAGGCCAAACATTTCCCGTATTCAAAAGTGTTATACAAATGCACCTGCTTAGGCAGTTGGTGGGCAAACATCCATATCAGCATCTTATTATGAAATGATTTGTATGTAGATTGCACAGTGCAATTGCAGGGTCTCACAGCACCACCTTTAGGTCAGTCTAAAAGTATAGGGGCAGCCTAGGTCATCTCACAGCGCCACGTGTAGGTCACTCTGAAAGTACAGTGGCAGGCTGGGTCAGCTCAGAGTGCCACCTGTAGGTCAGTCAGAAAATACAGGGGCAGGCTAGGTCAGCTCACAACGTCACTTGTAGGTCAGTCTGAAAGTACAGGGGCAGGCAGGGTCAGCTCACAGTGCCTCCTGTAGGTCAGTCTGAAAGTACAGGGAAAGGCTGGGTCAGCTTATAGCTCCACCTGTAGGTCAGTTTGAAAGAAATAACTGAATAGTCGAAAGGGTGTATTTTTCTTTTGATATACACTGGCAGGCTTGCTAGAAAGGGTTTTCTGACATTATCAAATGGGGACTCCATTGGATTGTTTTTTTTCTTCCACTAGCATTTGGCAAAATACAAATAAAAAGACAAAATTGTAAATACAAGTAAGTAAATAAACACATTAAAGCAAATTGAATGATTGCAGAGGCACCTAAAGGCCACAAACCATCATTCTTTAGGATATACACCTTTACTAAGCACCTGCTCTTTAAAAGACAATGAACCTCAAAGGTAACACCACTTCCGTTAGTGCAGCATATCACTACCATGTAGTTTAGTTCTGTTGCCACAAGAGGGAAGCCTTGAGATAGCAGTTTAAGCAGCTATCTCCAGCCTGCCATCTGGTGGCAGCAATCGTATGCTGCATTTCTTGTTTTTATAGTAAGAGGGATGTAATGTGTACTTGTTGCCACAGGAGGGAAACCTTGAGATAGCAACTTATAGAGCAGGTGCTTAGTTAGGGTGCATATCCTAAAGAACAAAAGTGTGGTGCCTTTTGATGCCTCTGCAATCATTCAGTTTGCTTTTATTTGTTTATTTATTTACTTGTACTTACACTTCCATCTTTTTATTTGTATTTTGCCAATTGCTAGTGAAAAAAAAATAATCCAATGGAGTAACCATGTAATGATGTCAGAAAACCCCTACTTGCAAGCATGCCAGTGTATCTCAAACAGAAACTACCAGTTTTCAGATATTTATTTCAGACTGACCTATAGGTGGATCAGTAAGCTGACCCATGCTTCACGTGCAATTTCAGATTGACCTACCGGTGCTGCTGTAAGCAGACACAGCCTCCCCCTGTACTTTCACACTGACCTGCTGGTGGCGCTGTGACCAGCCTCTGTTCTTTCAGAATGACCTACAAGTGGCACTGTAAGCAGAACCAGCCAGCCCCTGTACTTTCAGACTGACCAACAGGTAGCGCTGGGAGACCCTGCAATTGCATTGTGCAATCTACATGCAAATCAGGTCATAATAAGAAGCTAATATGGATGTTTGCCCACTGACTGGCTAAGCAGGCTCACTTGAGAAACACTTTTGAATATAGCAAATGTTTGCCCTGGGAAAATGTTTTAGTACCGGGTGATCCTGTTAGCTCTTGCAAACACTGCACAAATGTATTTGTGCCGCTCCAATCTATCTTGAACCACAACACAGTTTTGCAATATTCGGCCTGCACTGTTTGCAGTTTTAGTGCATTCACTTCTTTGCTAGCACACACATTAATCACGTAGCTCACCTATACCATCCTCCATGTCTGTGTGCACTGGGTTGTTGTTTTGATTTGCACTTCCCGGATGCTATATTCATAGCTGTCTTATTTGCTGGCCTATTACTGCACTGCACTCCCAGCCCTGTTTGCATGGTTTCACATGCACATTTTATTCAGTTGCTTTAGCCCCGGGGCTATTCCTTTGAAAATAGGATGCAAATGGTTAAAAGCTACGGTAGTACACCGTGCAGTGCTAATTTCGCTCCCGGGCTACGCATTGAATATCTGGCCCTACATGTTATCAAAAATCAGATATGGCTATTAAAATTATAATATTTTGGTGGCAGAAAGTGTTATTTTTTCAGGAAAATAAAGATGAACAACGTGGCCAATGAATACGCTAGCGAACAAGTGGATGCAATAAAGCTGTAAACAACAGTGGAGGCCAAATACTGCAGTACCGTGTTATGGTTCTAGACAGGGTTGCACATCACAAATACAGTTGTGCAGTGTATAAGCATAGCTAACATTTTCACCTGGCACTAGGATGTTTTCCCAGGCCATACATTTCCTGTATTCAAAAGTATTATTCAAATACGCCTGCTTAGGCAGTCAGTGGGCACACATCCATGTCAGCATCTTATTACGAAATGATTTGCATGTGGATTGCACAGTGCAATTCCAGGGTGTTACAGCACCACCTTTAGGTCAGTCTAAAAGTATAGGGGCTGCCATGGTGAGCTCACAGCACCACCTGTAGGTCAGTCTGAAAGTACAGGGGAAGGCTAGGTCAGCTCACAGCGCCACCTGTGGGTCAGTCTGAAAGTACAGTGGCAGGCCGGGTCAGCTCACAGTGCCTCCTGTAGGTCAGACTGAAAGAACAGGGGCAGGCTGGGTCAGCTCACAGTGCCACCTGTAGGTCAGTCTAAAAGTACAGGGGCTGTCTGGGTCAATTTACAGCTCCACCTATAGGTCAGTCTGAAAGAAATAACTGAAAAGTCGATAGGGTGTAGTTTTCTTTTGATATACACTGGCAGGCTTGCTAGAAAGGGTTTTCTGACATTATCACATGGGCACTCCATTGGACTGTTTTGTTTTCCACTAGCATTTGGCAAAATACAAATAAAAAGATGGAAATGTAAATACAAGTAAGTAAAACACAAATGAAAGCAAATTGAATGATTACAGAGACATTTAAAGGCCCCAAACCTTTGTTCTTCAGGATATTCACCTTTACTATGCGCCTGCTCTTTAAAAGACAAAGAACCTCAAATGTAATACCACTTCTGTTAGTGCATCATATCACTACCATGTAGTTTAGGTCTGTTGCCACAAGAGGGAAGTCTTGAGATAGCAGCTTAAGCAACCAGCTCCAGCCTGCCATCAGGTGGCTGCAATCATATGCTACATTTGCTACATCTGGTGACATCCAGCAGACCAGACCTGGGTTTCAATCCCACAGCTTCCACTTGCATACTGTGTGACCTTGAGCAAGTCACTTAACCTTGTGCTTCCAGGTTGCTCCTGTAAAAAAGCTTTCAGCTTAGTGTGCTATACCTGGTTAAACAACTAAAAATAAAAAGTCAACATTCCTTATTTTTTTTTTATAGGAAGAGGGATGTAATGTATACTTGTTGCCACAGGAGGGAAGCCTTAAGATAGCAACTTATGGAGCAAGATGTTAGTAAAGGTGCATATTTTAAAGAACAAAGGCTTGGTGCCCTCAGATGCCTCTGCAATCCTTCAGTTTGCTTTTATTTGTTTATTTGCTTATTAGTACTTACTTTTCCATCTTTTTGTTTGTATTATGCCAAGTGCTAGTGAAAAAAAAAAGTACAGTGGAGTCTCCATGTAATTATGTCAGAAAACCCTTGCTTGCGAGCCTGCCGGTGTATTTAAAAGGGAAACTACAAGGTTTTTACTTTTCAGATATTTATTTTGGACTGACCTATAAATGGATCTGTAAGCTGACCCATGCTTCACGTGTAATTTCAGATTGACCTACCCATGCAGGTGTATGCTGACCCAGCCTGCCCCTGTAATTTCACACTGACCTGCCTGTGGTGCTGTGACCATAGAAACATAGAAACATAGAATTTGATGGCAGATAAGGACCGCTTGGCCCATCTAGTCTGCCCATTTTCCTACCTAACAGATAAGCTGCAGATCCTAGTTAACCAACAACTTACTTCCTCTTACCCGCCCCTAGGACTGCCTTATGCCTGTCCCATGCATTCTTGAAGTCCACCACTGTTCTTGACTCCACGACCTCCTCAGGGAGGCTGTTCCATGCATCCACAACCCTCTCAGTGAAAAAATACTTCCTCACATTACCCCTGAGCCGTCCCCCCTCTATCTTCAAATTGTGCCCCCTTGTTCTTGCACATCTCTTTTTCTGGAAGATGCTACCCTCTTGGACTTTGTTAATTCCCTTGAGGTACTTGAAAGTTTCTATCATGTCCCCTCTCTCCCTTCTTTCCTCAAGAGTAGTCTTTCTTCGTATGTCTTCTGGTGCAGACCCTGCATCATTTTGGTTGCCCTCCTCTGGACAGCCTCCACTCTGTCTATGTCTTTGCGGAGATGGGGTCTCCAGAACTGTACACAGTACTCCAGATGGGGTCTCACCAACTGTCTGTACAGAGGGATAACAACTTCCTGTTTTCTACTATTGATGCCTCTTCCTATGCATCCCAGTATCCCTCCAGCCTTCCTTACTGCCTTCTCACATTGCTTGCCCACCTTTAGGTCATCTGATATAATTACCCCCAGGTCCCTTTCCATTTTTACTGTTGTCAGTATCTCACCCCCCAGTGTGTATGCTTCCCCTGGGTTTTTGTTTCCCAGGTGCATTATCTTGCACTTCTTTGCATTGAATCTGAGCTGTCATACATTTGACCATTCCTCCAACCTTGCCAAGTCCCTTCTCATCCTTTCCACGCCATCCTGTGTATCAACCCTGTTGCAGATCTTTGTGTCATCTGCAAAGAGACATACTTTTCCTTCCAGTTCCTCTGCAATGTCACTTATAAAGACATTAAAAAGGACTGGTCCCAGTACCAAACCCTGTGGTACCCCACTAGTAACCCTCCTTTCTTCACTGTGTACTCCATTTACTACTACCCTTTGCGTCCTGTTGTCTAGCCAGTTTTTATCCAGGCTACCACCTTGGGACCCATTCCAAGGCTGGCTATCTTGTGTATTAATCTTTTGTGGGGACTGTATCAAATGCCTTGCTAAAATCTAGGTAGGCCATGTCCACAGCCCCTCCCTGATCTACTACTTTGGTCACCCATTCAAAGAAATCTATTAGATTCATCTGACACGACCTTCCCATCGTGAATCCATGCTGCCTTGGGTCCTGTGCCCCACTGGCCTCAAGGTACTCAACAATTCTTTCCTTCAGAAGTGATTCCATCATTTTCCCTACCACTGAGGTCAAACTAACTGGTCTGTAGTTTCCTGCCTCTGTCCTGCTCCCACTTTTGTGAAGAGGAATTACATCTGCCCTCCTCCAGTCCTTGGTACCACCCTTCCTCCCATGATTTGTTAAAAGAGTAGTCAGTGATGTCACTAGTTCTACCCTTAGTTCTTTTAGAATTCTTGGGTGAATCCCATCAGGCCCCATTGCTTTATCCACCTTCAATTTTATTAGTTCATTCAGAACCCTTTCTTCTGTAAATGGACTGTATCGACCCCTGTCTTCAGAGTGTTTCTCTTGTTTGGTTTAGATAACTCCCCTCCTCCTCCTTTGTGAATACTGAGCAGAAATATTCATTCAGTAACCCTGCTTTTTCACTGTCACCCTCTACCCACATTCCCTCTCCTTTATTAAGCTTCAGTATCCCTCCTTTGGTCTTTCTTCGCTCCCTAATGTACCTATAAAAGGTCTTATCCCCCTTCTTAACAGAATTGGCTATCCTTTCTTCGGTTTGGGCCTTTGCTATTCTGACTACCTTCCCAGCCTCTTTCTGTTTTAACTGATAAAGTTCTCTGTCCTGCTCCTTCTGTGTGTCCTTATATTTCCTGAATGCTGCCCTTTTCTCCTTAACTTTCCCTGCCACCTCTTTTGTGAACCATAGCATAGCATTTTTTTCCTTCGCTGTGTTTTATTGATTTTTTATACGCAAAGGCTTGTTGCCTCTGTGATGGCTGTTTTGATCACTTCCTATTGTTCCTCCACCCCTCCTTCTTGCCTGTTTGCTAGTGTTTTCTGAGGCACTCTCTCATTTTCCCCAAAGTCAGCCCTCCTAAAGTCTAGTACTCTTGCTTTTGTATGGCTTGATTGTATGGCTGTGTTTATCGTGAACCACACTGTTTGGTGGTCACTTGTTCCCAGATGGCTACCCACTTCTAAATCTGAGATTCTTTCTCCATCCCCATTTGAAAGTACCAGGTCTAAGATTGCACCCTCCTGAGTCGGTTCCAATACTAGCTGTCTGAGACATGCCCCCTGTAGGGCATCAAGAATGACCCTGCTCTTGGATGTGCCTGCAGCAAAGGTGCTCCAGTTAACATCTGGCATATTCAGGTCCCCCATCAACAATATCTCCCCTTTTTCTGCCATTCTAAGAAAGCCTTCTATCATTTCCTTGTGCATTCTCTCCCCCTGAGATGGGGGTCTGTATACAACCCCCATGCGGATTGTGGTGCCATTTCCTGTCTCCAGGGTGACCCAAAGTGCCTCATCTGCTCCATGTTTACTCTTTAGTTCTGTTGCTTTGATCCCTTCCTTTACATAGAGAGCTACTCCTCCTCCTCTTTTACCCTCCCTGTCCCATCTGTAGATTGCGTATCCTGGTATGTTGACATCCCATTCATGGTTCTCTGTGTACCATATTTCTGTGACTGCCACAATATCCAGGCAACCCTCTTCCATCAAGGCCACTAGTTCAGGGAGCTTGTTACACAGACTACGGGCATTGGTACTCATCACCCTCCACTTTTTGATAGCCTTACCCCTTTTAGTCAAATTTCTGTCCTTACTGCCTTTGCCTTGTTTTACATTTAAATCTGTTCTGCTCCCTAATAACTTCTGTACCCTGGCATTTACTTCACTAATCACCATGTTTTGTGGGGGGAGGCTCAGATTTCCCAGCTCCTTTTCAGAGACCAGCCTCTGTACTTTCAGACTGACCTACAAGTGGCACTGTAAGCATAACCAGCCTGACCTAGTACTTTCAGACTGACTTACAGGTGGCACTGTGAGCTTACACAGCCTGCCCCTGAATTTTCAGACTGACCAACAGGTAGCACTGGGAGACCCTGCAATTGCACTGTGCAATCTTCATGCAAATCAGGTCATAAGAAGAAGCTAATATGGATGTTTGCCCACTGACTGGCTAAGCAGGCTCACTTGAGTAACACTTTTGAATATAGCAAATGTTTGCCCTGGGAAAATGTCCTAGTACCAGGTGATTCTGTTAACTTTGTGCAAACACTGCACAAATGTATTGGTGCCACGCCAACCAGTCTTGAACCACAACACAGATCTGCAGTATTGGGCATGCACTGTTTGCTGTTTTAGTGCATTCACTTCTTTGTTAGTACACACACTGCTCTTGTAGTTCACCTATACCTTCCTTCATGTCTGTGTGCACTGGGGTGCTGTTTTGATTTGCACTTCCCAGATGCTATATTCATAGCTGTCTCATTTGCTGGCCTATTATTGCACTGCACTCCCAGCCCTGTTTGCATGGTTTCATATGCACACTATATTCAGTTGCTTTAGCCTCGGGGCTATTCCTTTGAATATAGGATGCAAATGGATTAGGGCTATTGTAGTTCACCGTGCAGTGCTAATTTCACTCCCGGGCTATGTTTTGAATATCTGGCCACACGTTATCAAAAGTCACTTATGGCAATTAAAATTATAATATTTTGGTGGCAGGAAGTGTTATTTTTTCAGGAAGGTAAAGGCGAACAACGTGGCCAATGAATGTGCTAGTGAAGAAGTGGATGCACTAAAGCTGCAAACAACAGTGGAGGCCAAATACTGCAGAACCATGTTATGGTTCAAGACATGTTTGCACGGCACAAATACAGTTGTTCAGTGTATGAGCATGGCTAACATTTTCACCTGGCACAGGGATGTTTTCACAGGCCAAACATTTCCTGTATTCGAATGTGTTATACAAATGCACCTGCTTAGGCAGATGGTGGGCAAAGATTCATATCAGCATCTTACTATGAAATGATTTTCATGTAGATTGCACAGTGCACTTGCAGGGTCTCACAGCAGCATCTTTAGGTCAGTCTAAAAGTATAGGGGCAGGCTGGGTCAGCTCACAGTGCCACCTGTAGGTCAGTCTGAAAGTACAGGGGCAGGCTGGGTCAGCTCACAGTGCCACCTGTAGGTCAGTCTGAAAGTACAGGGGCAGGCTAGGTCTGCTCACAGCACCACCTGTAGGTCAGTCTGAAAGTAAAGGGGCAGGCCTGGTCAGCTCACAGTGCCGCCTGTAGGTCAGTCTGAAAGTACAGGAGCAGGCTGGGTCAGCTCTCGCAGTGCCTCCTGTAGGTCAGTCTGAAAGCACAGGGGCAGGCTGGGTCAGCTTACAGGTCCACCTATATGTCGGTCTGAAAGAAATAACTGAAAAGTCAAAAGGGTGTATTTTTCTTTTGATGTACAGTGGCAGGCTTGCTATAAAGGGTTTTCTGACGTTATCACATTGGGTCTTCATTGGACTGTTTTCCACTAGCATTTGGCAAAATACAAATAAAAAGACAAAAATGTAAATACAAGTAAGTCAATAAACAAATTAATGCAAATTGAATGATTGCAGAGGCACCTAAAGGCCTAAACCATCGTTCTTTAGGATATACACCTTTACTAAGCACCTGCTCTTTAAAAGACAAAGAACCTCAAAGGTAACTCCACTTCTGTTAGTGCATCATATCACTACCATGTAGTTTAGGTCTGTTGCCACAAGAGGGAAGCCTTGATACAGCAGCTTAAGCAGCTATCTCCAGTCTGCCATCTGGTGTCAGCAATCATATGCTACATTCCTTGTTTTTTCTTATTTTTTTTTATAGTAAGAAGGATGTAATGTGTACTTGTTGCCACAGGAGGGAAGTCTTGAGATTGCAACTTATAGAGCAGGTGCTTAGTAAAGGGTGCTTATCTTAATGAACAAAGGTTTCGTGCCTTTAGATGCCTCTGCAATCATTCAATTTGCTTTTATTTGTTTATTTACTTACCTGTACTTACACTTCCATCTTTTTATTTGTGTTTTGCCAAGTGCTAGTGAAAAAAAAAGAATCCAATGGAGTCCCCATATAATGATGTCAGAAAACCTTTACTAGCAAGCCTGCCAGTGTATCTCAAAGGGAAATTACAAGCTTTCTAGTTTTCAGATATTTATTTCAGACTGACCTATAGGTGGATATGTAAGCTGACCCACAGATTCATGTGTAATTGCAGATTGATCTACCGATGCTGCTGTAAGCAGACCCAGCCTGCCCCTGTACTTTCACACTGACCTGCCAGTGGCTCTGTGACCAGCCTCTGTACTTTCAGACTGACCTACAAGTGGCACTGTAAGTGGAACCAGACTGCCCCTGTACTTTCAGACTGACTTACAGCTGGTGCTATGAGCTCACACAGCCTGCCCCTGTATTTTCAAACTGACCTAAAGGTAGCACTGGGAGATCCTGCAATTGCACTGTGCAATCTACATGCAAGTCAGGTCATAATAAGAAGCTAATATGGATGTTTGCCCACTGACTGGCTAAGCAGGCTCACTTGAATAACACTTTTGAACTTAGGAAATGTTTGCCCTGGGAAAATGTTCTAGTGCCGGGTGATTCTGTTAGTCCTGCGCAAACACTGCACAAATGTATTTGTGATGCGCCAACCTGTCTTGAACCACAACATAGTTCTGTAGTATTTGACCTGCACTGTTTGCAGTTTTAGTGCATTCACATCTTTGCTAGTACACACAATGATCACATAGTTCACCTATACCATCCTCCATGCCTGTGAGCACTGGGCTGCTGTTTTGATTTGAGCTTCCTTAATGCTATATTCATAGCTGTATTATTTGCTGGCCTATTATTGCACTGCACTCCCAGCTCTATTTGCATGGTCTCATATGCACACTATATTCAGTTGCTTTAGCCCCAGGACTATTCCTTTGAATTTAGGATGCAAATGGTTAAGGGCTATTGTAGTACACCGTGCAGTGCTAATTTCCCTCCGGGGCTACACTTTGAATATCTGGCCCCACATGTTATCAAAAATCACATATGGCTATTAAAATTATAATATTTTGGTGGCAGGAAGTGTTATTTTTTCAGGAAGGTAAAGGAGAACAACGTGGCCAATGAATGTACTAGCGAAGAAGTGGATGCACTAAAGCTGTAAACAACAGTGCCGGCCAAATACTGCAGAACCGTGTTATGGTTCAAGACAGGTTTGCATGACACAAATTCAGTTGTCCAGTGTATGAGCATGGCTAACATTTGCACCCGACACTAGGACGTTTTCCCAAGCCAAACATTTCCTGTATTCAAAAGTGTTATACAAATGCACCTGCTTAGGCAGTTGGTGGGCAAACATCCATATCTGCATCTTATTAAGAAATGATTTGCATGTAGATTGCACAGTGCAATTGCAGGGTCTCACAGCTGCACCTTTAGGTCAGTCTAAAAGTATAGGGGCAGGCTGAGTCAGCTCACAGCACCACCTGAAGTTCAGTCTGAAAGTACAGGGGCAGGCCAGGTCAGCTCACAGTTCCACCTGTTGGTTGGTCAGTCTGGAAGTACAGGGGCAGGCTGGGTTAGCTCACAGTGCCACCTGTAGGTCAGTCTGAAAGTAGAGGGGCAGGCTGGGTCAGCTTACACCTCCACCTATAGGTCAGTCTGAAAGAAATAACTGAATAGTCGAAAGGGTGTATTTTTCTTTTGATATACTCTGGCAGGTTTGCTAGAAAGGGTTTTCTGACATTATCACATGGGGACTCCATTGGATTGTTTTTTTTCCACTAGCATTTGGCAAAATACAAATATAAAAACAAAAATGTAAATACAAGTAAGTCAATAAACAAATTAAAGCAAATTGAATGATTGCAGAGGCACGTAAAGGCCCCAAACCATCGATCTTTAGGATATACACCTTTACTAAGCACCTGTTCTTTAAAACACAAAGAACCTCAAAGGTAACACCACTTCTGTTAGTGCATCATATCACTACCATGTAGTTTAGGTCTGATGCCACAAGAGGGAAGCCTTGAGATAGCAGCTTAAGCAGCTATCTCCAGTCTGCCATCTGGTGGCAGCAATCATATGCTACATTCCTTGTTTATTTTATTTTTTTATAGTAAGAGGGATGTAATGTGTACTTGTTGCCACAGGAGGGAAGCCTTGAGATAGCAACTTATAGCGCAGGTGCTTAGAAAGGGTGCATATCTTAAAGAACAAAGGTTTGGTGCCTTTAGATGCCTCTGTAATCATTCAGTTTGCTTTTATTTGTTTATTTACATACTTGTACTTACAATTTCATCTTTTTATTTGTATTTTGCCAAGTGCTAGTGAAAAAAAAAAGAATCCAATGGAGTCCCCATGTAATGATGTCAGAAAACCCTTACTAGCAAGCCTGCCAGTGTATCTCAAAGGAAACTGCAAGCTCCTAGTTTTCAGATATTTATTTCAGACTGTCCTATAGGTGGATCTGTAAGCTGACCCACAGCTTCACGTGAAATTTCAGATTGACCTACCTGTGCTGCCGTAAGCAGACCCAGCCTGCCCCTGTTCTTCTACGCTGACTTGCCAGAGGCACTGTGACCAGTCGCTGTACTTTTAGACTGACCTACAAGTGGCACTGTAAGTGGAACCAACCTGCTCCTGTACTTTCAGACTGACTTACAGGTGGCACTGTGTGCTCACACAGCCTGCCCCTGTATTTTCAGACTGACCAAAAGGTAGCACTGGGAGATCCTGCAATTGAACTGTGCAATCTACATGCAAGTCAGGTCATAATAAGAAGCTAATATGGATGTTTGCCCACTGACTGGCTAAGCAGGCTCACTTGAATAACACTTTTGAACTTAGGAAATGTTTGCCCTGGGAAAATGTTCTAGTGCCGGGTGATTCTGTTAGGCCTGCGCAAACACTGCACAAATGTATTTGTGATGTGCCAACCTGTCTTGAACCACAACACAGTTCTGTAGTATTTGGCCTGCACTGTTTGCAGTTTAAGTGCATTCACATCTTTGCTAGTACACACATTGATCACGTAGTTCACCTATACCATCCTCCATGCCTGTGTGCACTGGGCTGCTGTTTTGATTTGAGCTTCCTTAATGCTATATTCATAGCTGTATTATTTGCTGGCCTAGAAACATAGAAACATAGATTTTGATGGCAGATAAGGACCGCTAGGCCCATCTAGTCTGCCCATTTCCCTACCTACAGGATAGGCCGCAGATCCTAGTTAACCAACAGCCTATATCGTCCTGCCCCCCACAAGAATTGCCTTATGTCTGTTCCATGCATTCTTGAATTCTCCCACAGTTTTAGACCCCACAACTTCCTCAGGAAGGCTGTTCCATGCGTCCACTACCCTCTATGTGAAATAATACTTCCTCACATTGCCCCTGAACCGCCCTTCTTCTATCTATTATTGCACTGCACTCCCAGCTCTGTTTGCATGGTTTCATATGCACACTATATTCAGTTGCTTTAGCCCCGGGACTAATCCTTTGAATGTAGGATGCAAATGGTTAAGGGCTATTGTAGTACACCGTGCTGTGCTAATTTCCCTCTGGGGCTACGCTTTGAATATCTGGCCCCACATGTTATCAAAAATCACATATGGCTATTAAAATTATAATATTTTGGTGACAGGAAGTGTTGTTTTTTCAGGAAGGTAAAGGCGAACAACGTGGCCAGTGAATGAGCTAGTGAAGAAGTGGATGCACTAAAGATGCAAACAAAAGTGGAGGCCAAATACTGCAGAACCATGTTATGGTTCAAGACAGGTTTGCACGGCACAAATACAGTTGTTCAGTGTATGAACATGGCTAACATTTTCACCAGGCACAGGGACGTTTTTACAGGCCAAACATTTCCTGTACTTTCAGACTGACCTACAGGTGGCACTGTGAGCTGACCCTATACATTTCTCCATGTCTGTGTGCACTGGGGTGCTGTTTTGATTTTCGCTTCCCGGATGCTATATTCATAGCTGTCTAATTTGCCGGCCTATTATTGTACTGCACTCCCAGCTCTGTTAGCATGGTTTCATATGCACACTATATTCAGTTGCTTCAACCCTGGGGCTATTCCTTTGAATATAGGATGCAAATGGTTAAGGGCTATTGTAGTACACCGTACAGTGCTAATTCTGCTCCTGGGCTACGTGTTGACTATCTGGCACCACATGTTATCAAAAATGACATATGGCTATTAAAATTATAATATTTTGGTGGCAGGAAGTGTTATTTTTTCAGGAAGGTAAAGGCGAACAACATGGCCAGTGAATGTGCTAGTGAAGAAGTGGGTGCACTAAAGCTGCAAACTACAGTGCAGGCCAAATACTGGAGAACCGTGTTATGGTTCAAGACAGGTTTGCACAACACACATACAGTTGTTCAGTGTATGAACATTTTCACCCCGCACTAGGACGTTTTCCCAGGCCAAACATTTCCTGTATTCAAAAGTGTTATACAAATGCGCCTGCTTAGCAGTTGGTGGGCAAACATCCACATCAGCATCTTATTATGAAATGATTTGTATGTAGATTGCACAGTGCATTTGATAGGTCTCACAGCAACATCTTTAGGTCAGTCTAAAAGTATAGGGGCAGACTGGGTTAGCTCACAGTGCCACCTGTAGGTCAGTCTGAAAGTACAGGGGTAGGCTGGGTCAGCTTACAGCTCCACCTATAGGTCAGTCTGAAAGAAATAACTGAATAGTCGAAAAGGTGTATTTTTCTTTTGATATACACTGACAGGCTTGCTAGAAAGGGTTTTCTGACATTAGCACATGATGACTCCATTGGATTGTTTTTTTCCACTAGCATTTGGCAAAATACAAATAAAAAACAAAAATGTAAATACAAGTAAGTCAATCAACAAATTAAAGAAAATTGAATGATTGCAGAGGCACTTAAAGGCCCCAAACCATTGTTCTTTAGGATATACACCTTTACTAAGCACCTGCTCTTTAAAAGACAAAGAACCTCAAAGGTAACACCACTTCTGTTAGTGCATCATATCTCTACCATGTAGTTTAGGTCTGTTGCCACAAGAGATAAGCCCTGAGATAGCAGCTTAAGCCTCTATCTCCAGTCTGCCATCTGGTGGCAGCAATCATATGCTACATTCCTTGTTTTTTCTTTTTTTTTTATAGTAAGAGGGATGTAATGTGTACTTGTTGCCAGAGGAGGGAAGTCTTGAGATAGCAACTTATAGAGCAGGTGCTTAGTAAGGGTGCATATCTTAAAGAACAAAGGTTTGGTGCCTTTAGATACTTCTGCAATCATTCAGTTTGCTTTTATTTGTTTATTTACTTACTTGTACTTACACTTTCATCTTTTTTTTGTATTTTTCCAAGTGCTAGTGAAAAAAAAACAATCCAATGGAGTCCCCATATAATGATATCAGAAAACCCTTACTAGCAAGCCTGCCAGTGTATCTCAAGGGGAAAGTACAAGCTTTCTATTTTTCAGATATTTATTTCAGACTGACCATCACAGAGGCAACAAGCCTTTGCGTAAAAAAAAATCAATAAAACACAACGAAGGAAAAAACTGCTATGGTTCACAAAAGAGGTGGCAGGGAAAGTTAAGGAGAAAAGGGCAGCATTCAGGAAATATAAGGAGACACAGAAGGAGCAGGACAGAGAACTTTATCAGTTAAAGCAGAAAGAGGCTGGGAAGGTAGTCAGAATAGCAAAGGCCCAAACCGAAGAAAGGATAGCCAATTCTGTTAAGAAGGGGGATAAGACCTTTTATAGGTACATTAGGGAGTGAAGAAAGACCAAAGGTGGGATACTGAAGCTTAATAAAGGAGAGGGAATGTGGATAGAGGGTGACAGTGAAAAAGCAGGGTTACTGAATGAATATTTCTGCTCAGTATTCACAAAGGAAGATGAGGGGGAGTTACCTAAACCAAACAAGAGAAACACTCTGAAGATGGGGGTCGATACCAGTCCATTTACAGAAGAAAGGGTTCTGAATGAACTAATAAAATTGAAGGTGGACAAAGCAATGGGGCCTGATGGGATTCACCCAAGAATTCTAAAAGAACTAAAGGTAGAACTAGTGACATCGCTGACTACTCTCTTTAACAAATCATGGGAGGATGGGGTGGTACCCAAGGACTGGAGGAGGGCAGATGTAATTCCTCTTTACAAAAGTGGGAGCAGGACAGAAGCAGGAAACTACAGACCAGTTAGTTTGACCTCAGTGGTAGGGAAAATGATGGAATCACTTCTGAAGGAAAGAATTGTTGAGTACCTTGAGGCCAGTGGGGCACAGGACCCAAGGCAGCATGGATTCACGATGGGAAGGTCGTGTCAGACAGAATCTAATAGATTTCTTTGACTGGGTGACCAAAGTAGTAGATCAGGGAGGGCTGTGGACATGGTCTACCTAGATTTTAGCAAGGCATTTGATACAGTCCCCACAAAAGATTAATACACAAGATAGCCAGCCTTGGAATGGGTCCCAAGGTGGTAGCCTGGATAAAAATTGGCTGAGACAACAGGACGCAAAGGGTAGTAGTAAAATGGAGTACACAGTGAAAAAGGAGGGTTACTAGTGGGGTACCACAGGGTTCGGTACTGGGACCAGTCCTTTTTAATGTCTTTATAAGTGACATTGCAGAGGAACTGGAAGGAAAAGTATGTCTCTTTGCAGATGACACAAAGATCTGCAACAGGGTTGATACACAGGATGGAGTGGAAATGATGAGAAGGGACTTGGCAAGGTTGGAGGAATGGTCAAATGTATGGCAGCTCAGATTCAATGCAAAGAAGTGCAAGATAATGCACCTGGGAAACAAAAACTCAGGGGAAGTGTACACAAGAGGTGTGAGATACTGACAATGGTAAAAATGGAAGGGGACCTGGGGGTAATTATATCAGATGACCTAAAAGTGGGCAAGCAATGTGAGAAGGCAGTAAGGAAGGCTGGAGGGATACTGGGATGCATAGGAAGAGGCATCAATAGTAGAAAACAGGAAGTTGTTATCCCTCTGTACAGACAGTTGGTGAGACCCCATCTGGAGTACTGTGTACAGTTCTGGAGACCCCATCTCATACAAAAACATAGACAGAGTGGAGGCTGTCCAGAGGAGGGCAACCAAAATGGTGCAGGGTCTGCACCAGAAGACATCTGAAGAAAGACTAAAGGAGCTTAATATGTATACTCTTGAGGAAAGAAGGGAGAGGGACATGATAGAAACTTCAAGTACCTCAAGGGAATTAACAAAGTCCAAGAGGGTAGCATCTTCCAGAAAAAGAGATGTGCAAGAACAAGGGGGCACAATTTGAAGATAGAGGGGGACGGCTCAGGGGTAATGTGAGGAAGTATTTTTTCACTGAGAGGGTTGTGGATGCATGGAACAGCCTCCCTGAGGAGGTCGTGGAGTCAAGAACAGTGGTGGACTTCAAGAATGCATGGGACAGGCATAAGGCAGTCCTAGGGGTGGGTAAGAGGAAGTAAGCTGTTGGTTAACTAGGATCTGCAGCTTATCTGTTAGGTAGGAAAATGGGCAGACTAGGTAGGCCAAGCGGTCCTTATCTGCCATCAAATTCAAATTCTATGTTATAGGAGGATCTGTAAACTGACCCACGCTTCACGTGTAATTTCAGATTGACCTACCGGTGCTGCTGAAAGCAGACCCAGCCTGCCCCTGTACTTTCACACTGACCTGCCTGTGGCACTATGAACCAGCCTCTGTACTTTCAGATTGACCTACAAGTGGCACTGTAAGCAGAACCAGCCTGCCCTTGTACTTTCAGACTGACTTATAGGTGGCGCTGTGAGCTCACACAGCCTGCTCCAGTATTTTCAGACTGACCAAAAGGTAGCAGTGGGAGTCCCTGCAATTGCACTGTGCAATCTACATGCAAATCAGGTCATAATAAGAAACTAATATGAATGTTTGCCCACTGACTGGCTAAGCAGGCTCACTTGAGTAACACTTTTGAATATAGCAAATGTTTGCCCTGGGAAAATGTCCTAGTACCGGGTGATCCTGTTAGCTCTGCACAAACACTGCACAAATGTATTGGTGCCACGCCAACCAGTTTTGAACCACAACACAGTTCTGCAGTATTTGGACTGCACTGTTTGCAGTTTTAGTGCTTTCACTTCTTTGCTAGTACACACATTGATCACGTAGTTCACCTATACCTTCCTCCATGTCAGTGTGCACTGGAGTGCTGTTTTGATTTGTGCTTCTTGGATGCTATATTCATAGCTGTCTTATTTGCTGGCCTATTATTGCACTGCACTCCCAGCCCTGTTTTCATGGTTTCATATGCAGACTATATTCAGTTGCTTTAGCCCCAGGGCTATTCCTTTGAAAATAGGATGCAAATGGTTAAGGGCTATTGTAGTACACTGCACAGTGCTAATTTCGCTCCCAGGCTACGCTTTGAATATCTGGCCCCACATGTTATCAAAAAATCACATCTGGCTATTAAAATTATAATATTTTGGTGGCAGGAAGTGTTATTTTTTCAGGAAGGTAAAAGCAAACAATGTAGCCAATGAATGTGCTAGCGAAGTAGTGGATGCATTAAAGCTGCAAACAACCGTGTTATGGTTCAAGACAGGTTTGCACGACACAAATACAGTTGTCCAGTGTATGAGCACGGCTAACATTTGCACCCGGTACTAGGACATTTTCCAAGGCCAAACATATCCTGTATTCTTAAGTGTTATAGAATTGCGCCTGCCTCAGCAATTGGTGGCAAACATCCATATAAGCATCATATTATGAAATGATTTGCATGTAGGTTGCACAGTGCAATTGCTGGGTCTCACAGCACCACCAGTAGGTCAGTCTGAAAGTAAAGGGGCAGGCCTGGTCAGCTCACAGTGCCACCTGCTAGTCAGTCTGAAAGTACAGGGGGCAGGCTGGGTCAGCTCACAGTGCCACCTGTAGGTCAGTCTGAAAGCACTGGGGCAGGCTGAGTTAGCTTACAGCTCCACCTATAGGTCAGCCTGAAAGAAATAACTGAAAAGTCCAAAGGTTGTATTTTTCTTTTGATGTACACTGGCAGGCTTGCTAGAAAGGGTTTTCTGACATTATCACATGGGGACTCCATTGGATTGTTTTTTTTTTCCACTAGCATTTGGCAAAATACAAATAAAAAGACAAAAATATAATTACAAGTAAGTCTATAAACAAATTAAAGCAAATTGAATGATTGCAGAGGCACCTAATGGCCCTAAACCATCGTTCTTTAGGATATACACCTTTACTAAGCACCTGCTCTTTAAAAAGAAAAAGAACCTCAAAGGTAACACCACTTCTGTTAGTGCATCATATCACTACCATGTAGTTTAGGTCTGTTGCCACAAGAGGGAAGCCCTGAGATAGCAGCTTAAGCAGCTATCTCCAGCCTGCCTTCTGGTGGCAGCAATCATATGCTACATTCCTTGTTTTTTCTTATTTTTTTATAGTAAGAGGGATGTAATGTGTACTTGTTGCCACAGGAGGGAAGTCTTGATACAGCAACTTATAGAGCAGGTGCTTAGTAAAGGTGCATATCTTAAAGAACAAAGGTTTGGTGCCTTTAGATGCATCTGCAATCATTCAATTTGCTTTCATTTGTTTTATTTATTTACTTGTACATACATTCCATCTTTTTATTTGCATTTGCCAAGTGCTAATGAAAAAAAAAGAGTCCATTGGAGTCCCCATGTAATGATGTCAGATAACCCTTACTTGCAAGCCTGCCAGTGTATCTCAAAGGGAAACTACAAGCTTTCTACTTTTCAGATATTTATTTTGGGCTGACCTATAGGTGGATGTGTAAGCTGATCCAGCCTTCAATTGTAATTTCAGACTGAACTATAGGTGCTGCTGTAAGCAGACCCAGCCTGCCCCGGTACTTTCACCCTGACCTACAGGTGGTGCTGTGACCAGCCCCTGTACTTTCAGACTGACCTACAGGTGGCATTGTAAGCAGAACCAGCCTGCCCATGTACTTTCAATCTGATTTACAGTTGGCACTGTGAACTGACCGAGACTGCCCCTGTACTTTCAGACTGACCAACAGGTAGCACTGTGAGACCCTGCAATTGCACTGTGCAATCTACATGTAAATCAGGTCATAATAAGATGCTAATATGGGTGTTTGCCCACCGACAGCCTAAGCAGGCTCACTTAAATAACACAATTATGAATATAGCAAACGTTTGCCCTGGGAAAATGTTCTAGTGCCAGGTGATTCTGTTAGGCCTGCACAATCACTGCACATATGTATTTGTGCTGTGCAAACCTGTCTTGAACCATAACACAGTTCTGCAGTATTTGGCCTGCACTATTTGCAGTTTTAATGCATTCACTTCTTTGCTAGTACACACATTGATCACGTAGTTCACCTATACCTTCCTCCATGTCTGAGTGCACTGGACTGCTGTTTTGATTTGTGCTTCCCGGATGCTGTATTCATAGCGTGACTAACTTTTTCACAGCGAAAAGTGAGCCTGAAAAATATTTCATTGTGGAAGTCCAAATTTCACCACATTTTCAGCATAGAAAAACAGCTGGCTACAGGACAGTGAGCCTGACCACCTTTTTCATTGTGGAAAGTGAACCTGAAAATAATTTTCACCGCGCAAGTCCAAATTTCACTGCGTTTCTGCCATACAAAAACAGCCGGCTGCAGGAAAGTAAGGCTAACCATCTTTTTCACCGTGGAAAGTGAGCCTGAAAAGATGTTTCACCGTGCAAGTCCAAATTTAACCACGTTTCTGCCATAGAAAAACAGCCAGCTGCAGGAAAGTAAGCCTAATCAACTTTTTCACCGCAAAAAGTCAGCCTGACTAACTTTTATACCACAGAAAGTGAGCCTGAAAAAATTTTTCACCGCGCAAGTCCAAATTTCACCGGGTTTCTGCTATAGAAAAAGAGCCGACTGCAGGAAAGTAAACCTAACCAACTTTTTCACCGCAAAAAGTCAGCCTAAAAAAATGTCACCACTCAAGTCCAAATTTAACCACGTTTCTGCCATAGAAAAACAGCCGGCTGCAGGAAATTAATCCTAACCAACTTTTTCACCGCGAAAAGTCAGCCTGAAAAAATTTTCAACATGGAAGTCCAAATTTCATCATGTTTTCAGCATAGAAAAACAGCTGGCTACAGGTCAGTGAGCCTGACCACCTTTTTCATTGTGGTAAGTGAGCCTGAAAATAATTTTCACCGTGCAAGTCCAAATTTCACCGTGTTTCTGCCATAGAAAAACAGCTGGCTGCAGGAAAGTAAGCCTAACCAACTTTTCCACTGCAAAAGTCAGCTGGACTAAATTGTTTACCGCAGATAGTGAGCCTGAAAAAATTTTTCACCACGCAAGTCCAAATTTCACCACGTGTCTGCATTACAAAAACAGCCAGCTGCAGGAAAGTAAGCCTAATTATCTTTTCACCTCAGAAAGTGACCTTGACTAACTTTTTCACCACGAAAGGAGAGCCTGAAAAATTTTTCATCATGGAAGTCCAAATTTCACAGCGTTTTCAGCTTAGAAAAACAGTTGGCTACAGGACAGTGAGCCTGACCACCTTTTTCATTGTGGAAAGTGAGCATGAAAAATTTTTCAACCACGCAAGTCCAAATTTCACTACATTTCTCCCATAGAAAAACAGCTGGCTGCAGAAAAGTAAGCCTAAACATATTTTTCACTGCAGAAAGTGAGCCTGAAAAGGTTTTTCACCGTGCAAATCCAAATTTCACCACGTTTGTGCCGTAGAAAAACAGCTGGAAGCAGGAAAGTAAGCCTAACTGTCTTTTTCAAAGCTGAAAGTGAGCGTGAAAGAAATTTTCACTGCACAAGTCCAAATTTCACCACGTTTGTGCCATAGAAAAAGAGCCAGTAGGAAAATAAGCCTAACCATCTTTTTTGCGGCTCAAAATGATCCTGAAAAATATTTTCACCACACAAGCCCAAATTTCACCGCCTTTGTGCCATAGAAAAAGAGCTGTAAGGAGGAAAATAAGCATAACCATCTTTTTCACGGCTGAAAGTGAGCCTCAAAAAAATGTTAACCGCACAAGTCCAAATTTCACCACGTTTGTGTCATAGAAAAAGAGCTGGAAGTAGGAAAATAAGCCTACCCATATTTTTCATGGCTCAATGTGAGCCTGATAAAAATGTTCACCGCAGATGTTCAAATTTCACCACGTTTACACCATAGAAAAACAGCCTGAAGCAGGAAAGTAAGCGTAACCATCTTTTTTGCGGTTGAAAGTGCGGCTGAAAAAAATGTTCACCGCACAAGTCCAAATCTCACTGTGTTTGTGCCATAGAAAAACAGCCTGAAGCAGGAAAGTAAGCCTAACCATATTTTTCGTGGCTCAATGTGAGCCTGAAAAAAATGTTCACCACACAAGTCCAAGTTTCATCACCTTTGTGCCACAGAAAAAGAGCCACAAGGAGGAAAATAAGCCTAACCATCTTTTTTGTGGCTGAAAGTGAGCCTGAAAAAAATTTCCACTGCACAAGTCCAAATTTCACCGCGTTTGCACCATAGAAAAACAGGCAGAAGCAGGAAAGTAAGCCTAACCATCTTTTTCACGGCTCAAACTGAGCAAGAAAAATATTTTCACCGCACAAGTCCAAATTTCAACGCGTTTGCACCATAGAAAAATAGGCAGAAGCAGGTAAGTAAGCATAACCTTCTTTCTTGCTGCTCAAACTGCGGCTGAAAAAAATGTTCACCTCACAAGTCCAAATTTCACCACATTTGTGCCATAGAAAAACAGGCAGAAGCAGGAAAGTAAGCTTAACCATCTTTATCATGGCTCAAAGTGAGCCTGAAAAAAATTTTCACCACACAAGTCCAAATTTCACCACGTTTGCACCATAGAAAAACAGGCAGAAGCAGGAAAGTAAGCCTAACCATCTTTTTTGAGGCTCAAAGTGAGCCTTAAAAAAGTTCTCACCGCACAAGTACAAATTTCACCACGTTTGCGCCATAGAAAAATAGGCAGAAGCAGGTAAGTAAGCCTAACCATCTTTCTTGCTGCTCAAACTGCAGCTGAAAAAAATGTTCACCGCACAAGTCCAAATTTCACCACATTTGTGCCATAGAAAAACAGGCAGAAGCAGGAAAGTAAGCTTAACCATCTTTATCGTGGCTCAAAGTGAGCCAGAAAAAAATTTACACCACACAAGTCCAAATTTCACCACGTTTGCACCATAGAAAAACAGGCAGAAGCAGGAAAGTAAGCCTAACCATCTTTTTTGTGGCCCAAAGTGAGCCTTAAAAAAGTTCTCACTGCACAAGTACAAATTTCAGCGCGTTTGCGCCATAGAAAAATAGGCAGAAGCAGGTAAGTAAACCTAACCATCTTTCTTGCTGCTCAAACTGTGGCTGAAAAAAATGTTCACCGCACAAGTCCAAATTTCACCACATTTGTGCCATAGAAAAACAGGCAGAAGCAGGAAAGTAAGCTTAACCATCTTTTCGTGGCTCAAAGTGAGCCTGAAAAAATTTTCACCACACAAGTCCAAATTTCACCATGTTTGCACCATAGAAAAACAGGCAGAAGCAGGAAAGTAAGCCTAACCATCTTTTTCACGGCTCAAAGTGAGCCTGAAAAAATTTTCACCGCACAAGTCCAAATTTCACCATGTTTGCACCATAGAAAAACAGGCAGAAGCAGCAAAGTAAGCCTAACCATCTTTTTTGTCACTCAAAGTAAGCCTTAAAAAGGTTTTCACCGCACAAGTACAAATTTCACCGCGTTTGCGCCATAGAAAAATAGGCAGAAGCAGGTAAGTAAGCTTAACCATCTTTTTTGTGGCTCAAAGTGAGCCTGAAAGAAATTTTCACTGCACAAGTCCAAATTTCACCATGTTTGCACCATAGAAAAACAGGCAGAAGCAGGAAAGTGAGCTTAACTATTTTTTTGCGGCTCAAAGTGAACCTGAAAAAAATGTTCAAAGCACAAGTCAAAATTTCACCACGTTTGTGCCATAGAAAAAGAGCTGGAAGTAGGAAAATAAGCCAACCCATCTTTTCCACAGCTCACTTTGAGCC
This sequence comes from Neoceratodus forsteri, assembly GCA_016271365.2. NCBI lineage: Eukaryota > Metazoa > Chordata > Ceratodontiformes > Ceratodontidae > Neoceratodus > Neoceratodus forsteri. The sequence goes on along the minus strand of CM057449.1, from coordinate 3,643,858 downwards.
TGAAAAAAATGATCACTGCAGACGTTCAAATTTCACCACGTTTGCACCATAGAAAAACAGCGTGAAGCAGGAAAGTAAGTGTAACCATCTTTTTCACGGCTCAAAGTGAGCCTGAAAAAATTTTCACCGCACAAGTACAAATTTCACTACATTTGCGCCATAGAAAAATAGGCAGAAGCAGAGTAAGTTAGCCTAACCATCTTTCTTTTAGACTCAAAGTACGGCTGAAAAAATGTTCACCTCACAAGTCCAAATTTCACCACGTTTGTGCCATAGAAAAACAGGCAGAAGCAGGAAAGTAAGCTTAACCATCTTTATCGCGGCTCAAAGTGAGCCTGAAAAAAATTTTCACCGCACAAGTCCAAATTTCACTACATTTGCGCCATAGAAAAATAGGCAGAAGCAGGTAAGTTAGCCTAACCATCTTTCTTGCAGCTCAAAGTGCGGCTGAAAAAAATGTTCACCTCACAAGTCCAAATTTCACCACGTTTGTGCCATAGAAAAACAGGCAGAAGCAGGAAAGTAAGCTTAACCATCTTTATCGCGGCTCAAAGTGAGCCTGAAAAAAATTTTCACCGCACAAGTCCAAATTTCACTGCATTTCTCCATAGAAAAACAGCCGGCTGCAGAAAAGTAAGCCTAAACATATTTTTCACTGCGTAAAGTGGGCCTGAAAGAGTTTTTCACCGCTCAAGTCCAAATTTTACCACGTTTGCGCCATAGAAAAACAGGTAGAAGCAGGAAAGTAAGCCTAACCATCTTTTTTGCGGCTCAAAGTAGGGCTGAAAAAAATGTTAACTGCAAAAGTCCAAATTTCACCATGTTTGTGCCATAGAAAAAGAGCCGTAAGTAGGAAAATAAGCCTAACCATCTTTTGCACGGCTCAAAGCAAGCCTGAAAAAATTTTCACTGCAAAAGTCCAAATTTCACCACGTTTGCACCATAGATAAACAGCCTGAAGCAGGAAGGTAAGCCTAACCATATTTTTGAGGCTCAAAGTGAAACTGAAAAAAATTTTTCACCGCACAAGTCCAAATTTCACCACGTTTGTGCCATAGAAAAACAGCTGGAAGCAGGAAAATAAGCCTAACTGTCTTTTTCATGGCTTAAAGTGAGCGTGAAAGAAATTTTCACTGCACAAGTCCAAATTTCACCGCCTTTGTGCCATAGAAAAAGAGCCTCAAGGAGGAAAATAAACCTAACCATCTTTTTTGCTGCTCAAAGTGAGCCTGAAAAAAATTTTCACTGCACAAGTCCAAATTTCACCTCGTTTGCACAATAGAAAAACAGGCAGAAGCAGGAAAATAAGCCTAACCATCTTTTTTGTGGCTCAATGTGAGCCTGAAAAAAATGTTCACCGCACAAGTCCAAATTTCACCACCTTTGTGCCAAAGAAAAAGAGCCGCAAGGAGGAAAATATGAGTAACCATCTTTTTTGCGCTCAAAGTGAGCCTGAAAAATATTTTCACCGCACAAGTCCAAATTTCACAGCGTTTGCAACACAGAAAAACAGGCAGAAGCAGGAAAGTAAGCCTAACCATCTTTTTTGCAGCTCAAAGTGAGCCTGAAAAAATGTTCACTGCACAAATACAAATTTCACCACGGTTGCACCATAGAAAAACAGGCAGAAGCAGGAAAGTAAGCCTAACCATCTTTCTTGCAGCTCAAAGTGCGGCTGAAAAAAATTTTCACCGCACAAGTCCAAATTTCACCACGTTTGTGCCATAGAAAAACTGGCAGAAGCAGAAAAGTAAGCTTAGCCATATTTTTTGCGGCTCAAAGTGAGCCTGAAAAAATTTTCACCGCACAAGTACAAATTTCACCTCGTTTGCACAATAGAAAAACAGGCAGAAGCAGGAAAATAAGCCTAACCATCTTTTTTGTGGCTCAATGTGAGCCTGAAAAAAATGTTCACCGCACAAGTCCAAATTTCACCACCTTTGTGCCAAAGAAAAAGAGCCATAAGGAGGACAGCACTGGTGTTTGTTCAGGACAGTGGGACTGTTGTGGCCACTGCGGAGGCACCACTGAGCCCTGGGGAGTGGCAGCCAGAGGAGCAGCATCAGCGGTCGGTCAATGGGCTTGGGGGTACAGAGTCCAGCTGCAGCATCTGTGCACCACCTGTGGACATGCCCAGACCTGGTCCTGGTGTGCAGCACCCACCCTCAAGGGGTGCTGAGCATCAGGGCCGTGCAACCCTGAAGGACAGGATTCCAAGGAGGCAGATGACCTCTTTGATGAGCACACCCACCTACTGCAAGCATCAGTCCAGCAGCAGATGCGGCTTGCAAGATCAGTGGATGCACTGCATGCGGCTGTGGAGCATGCAGAGGAGCGTCGCAGCAGAGACACCGCTCTGATCCTGGCTGGGATGGACTGGTTGCAGGATGATGTGACCGCTGCCATTGACAGACATGCACAGGCATTCACTGCTGTCATGGTCACAATGGGCACACAGTCGCAGACACCATGCAGTGCACTGTCCACCCTCCATTCCCGGCATCGTGTGACACCCTCCCTGTCGACACCGGGTTCAGCTGTGGGCATCCCGAGCACACCTGGCGCAGGCATGTTCGGTGTGCTGCAGACCCCTGCGTGAGCATGGTCATGTTCAAGCAATGGAACCCCTGGGGGACCATCGGTGCTACCCCATGAGGCCAGTGGTCAGCCTGTCAGTGATGGCAGGTCTCAGCGGGGCCGCCCATGCATCCATGGTGGCCGGGGCACAGTGTTGCATGACTGACCTGTCTCCCAATGCAGCTACTGTCTGGTGCTTCCTGTGTGCATTGTGTCTTGCAGTGGGCAATGCACTGGTGGGTACCAACCCTGCACGCAGACACACAGTCCATCTGCACACCCTGCCAGCTGCTGTCCACAGTTGTGTGTGCATGCCTGCATTGCGCTGTACACCAGTGTGCAATGGTGCTGAGCATCTGACACATGCACATGGACAGACAGTGGGCGTGGTGGTCTGTGGACATGTGTGTGGCTTGGGGTGGCGTTCTGGGTCAGTGTGCCTCCTACCCATTGTGCAAGTTTGGTACATTGTGTGTGTGTGCGTGTGTGTGTGTCCATCTGCATGGCATGTTAGACCTCACCCATCCTTGGTTGAGTGTGTGGTTCCATGCCCTGCCACTTCCCTTGATGGCATGCACCCCTGGGGTGTGTCCATGAGTGGTTGTGGGTTGTGTCTTAGCCACTGGTGGTTGCACATGGCTCCATGACATACCGGGTTTGCTGAAGTGCTCCTCCATGATAGTGTCCTGGTGCAGCTGTGCCAGCCAGAGCAGTCGGGGGTCCTGTCAGCCAAGGGGGGACTGCCCATCACCATCATCACTGGCGTCCCTCATCATCCCCATCGCTGTCCCCCTCTTTGACCTGTACAGCTATCCCACATTCGTTGGCCATGTTGTGCAGGATGCAACAGGCCAGGAATAGCCTGCAGGCCTTTGAGGGGCTGTACTGTAGGGCACTGCCGGAGGTGTCCAGGCAACGGAAATGTGCCTTCAGCATCCCGAACGCCTGCTCGATGACATTACGTGTGTGGCGCAGCTGCCTCATTGTAGCGCTGCTGCGATGGGCAAACGCCGGTAGTAGTGTGTGGCGAGCCAGGGACAGAGTGGGTATCTACTGTCACCTGTGTGTAGAGGGTGGAGGTTTTTGGTGATCAGCATCAGCCTGCTCCGGGCCATGTAGGCCACTACCCATGTCACCTCTGACCATGTCCCCAGGCCCTATGATTGTCCATGTGGTTTGCATACTCACCCACTAGGTGTCCAGTGAGGATATCCCCACTCTCTAATCTATGGCACAGTGCCGACTGGTGCCAGATGAAGACATCATGTGCTCCCCAGGGCGCGTGGCACAGACATTGATTATGTGTCCCCTGGCGCACACCACCAGGCAGTTGATGCTGGCATAGCCCTTGCGATTGATGTTGCATCCTCCTCGGGGCCAGGTGGTGTGCGGATGGTTACATGGGTGCAGTCTATTGTCCCTAGCATGCCAGCCATACGTACTACCCTGTGGAACTCTTGTATGTTTGCTGTATGCTCCGCCAGTGTGCTGGGGAAATGGATGTACTCCGCAGCATGTGGCAGCAGTGGGCTGAGGAATTGGGTGAGGTGGCATGATGTGGCCAACTGGGTTATGCCTGTGGTGTCCCCAGTTGGTCTCTGGAAGGTACCATTGGTGAGCAAGCACATGCAAGCTGTCACTTTGGTCTCCACTGACAGGGCATGGCTCTGTCATGTGGGTGCCAGCATCACATCATTGCACAGCTCACAGAGCCACCTCAGAATTGCCCGATTCAGGTGGTACTGAACCACAATCTCGGTATCACTGTACAGATCGAAGCTGGTGTGGGCTTGGTACTGCCTGTTGGGGTCATACCACCGACGGACCCTTCCATGGCCATGCCCCCCTGCTGCCCACCTTCTCACCCCCCTCATAACGGCCTCCATCTGGAAGGTGGCACTGGCCATGTCCCTGGCTTGTGTTCACCTCCCCCGGCAGCTGTTACTGTATTCCCTCCACTGTCCTCACTGCTACTTCCCCTGCAATGGGAACACCTGCCTATGCTTGCCTCACTGCTGTGTGGTGTACTTCCCCCTTGTGCAATGTCTCCCCACACCTTCCCCTGTGGCTATTGCTTCCAGGTGCCCTTTCCTGCATGGCCCTGTGTGTCCCTGCTGCCCAGTGTGTCCTGCTATGTTTTGTTCTCATATGTGGCTTCCCTGTAGCATTCTTGTGCCTCTCTCTTGCTCACTTTTATTTTGGCTCATTTCCACTATGGCACAACTTCCGCTTGCTCCCCTATTGCGCATGGCTCAAGTTGTTGAATATTGCACTGTGCCATTTATGCATGATTCCTCCCCCTTCAGTTGTGCATGCCTTAACATTGAAACATGGAATTTGTCAGCAGATAAGAACAGCTTGGCCCACCTAGTCTGCCCATTTCCCCTACCTACTGGATAAGCTGCAGATCCTAGTTAACCAGCAGCCTACTTCTTCCTACCTCCACCCCCTAGAATTGCCTTATGACTGTCCCATGCATGCTTGAATTCCGCTACTGTTTTTGACTCCACAACCTCCTCTGGAAGGCTGTTCCACTCATCCATAACCCTCTCTGTGAAAAAATACTTACTTACATTACATCTGAGCCACCACCCATCTTCAAATTGTGCCCCCTTGTTCTTGCATGCCTCTTTTTTTGAAAGATGCTACCCTCTTGGACTTTGTTGATTCCCTTGAGGTACTTGAAAGTTTCTATCATGTCCCCTCTCTCGCTCCCTCCTTTCCTCGAGGCTATACATATTAAGTGCCTTAAGTCTGTCTTCATATGTCTTCCAGTGCAGACCCTGCACCATTTTAGTTGCCCTCCTCTGGACAACTTCCATCCTGTCTATGTCTTTGTGGAGATTGGGTCTCCAGAACTGCATGCAATACTCCAGATAGGGTCTCACCAGCTGTCTGTACAGAGGGATAACAACTTCCTGTTTTCTACTGGTGATGCTCTCTCTATGCATCCCAGTATCCGCCAGTCCTCCTTGCTGCCCTTCACATTGCTTGCCCACCTTTAGGTCATCTGATATGACTACCCCAGGTCCCTTTCCATTTTGTTGTTATTAGTATCTCACCCGCCATTGTGTACTCTTCCCTGGTTTTTGTTTCCCAGGTGCATTACCTGCACTTCTTAGCATTGAATCTAAGCTGCCATACATTTGACCATTCCTCTAACCTTGCCAAGTCCCTTCTCATCCTTTCCACCCCACCTTGTGCATCAACTCTGTTGCAGATCTTTGTGTCATCTGCAAAGAGACATACTTTTCCTTCCAGTCCCTCTGCAATGTTGCTTATAAAGACATTGAAGAGGACCGGTCCTAATACTGAACCCTGTAGTACCCCACTAGTAACTCCCCTTTCTTCTGAGTGGACTCCATTTACTATTACTCTCTGTGTCCTATTCTCTAGCCAATTCTTTACCTAGGCTGTCATCTTGGGACCCACTCCCAGGCTGGCTAACTTGTATATTAATCTTTTGTGTGGGACTGTGTCAAATGCCTTGCTAAAGTCTAGGTAGGCCATGTCCACAGCCCCTCCCTGGTCTACTACTTGGTCACCCAGTCAAAGAAATCTATCAGATTCATCTGGCATGACCTTCCGCTGTGAATCCATGCTGCCTTGGTTCCTGTGCCCTCTGGCCTCTAGATACTTGACAATTCTTTCCTTCAGAAGTGATTCCATCATTTTCCCTATCACTGAGGTTAAACTAACAGGTCTGTAGTTTCCTGCTTCTGCCTTCCTCCCACTTTTGTGAAGGGGAATCACATCTGCCCTCCTCCAGTCTTTGGGTACCACCCCATCCTCCCATGATTTGTTAAAGAGGGTAGTCAGTGGTGTCACTAGTTGTACCCTTAGTTCTTTTAGAATTCTGGGATGAATCCCATCAGGCCTCATTGCTTTGTCCACCTTCAGTTTTAAGAGTTCTTTCAGAACCCTTTCTTCTGTAAATGGGCTGGTATGAACTTCTGTATCCAGAGTGTTTCTACTGTTTGTTTTAGGTACCTCCCCCTCTTCATTTTTAAATACTGAGCAAAAATATTTGTTTAGTATCTCTGCCTTTTCACAGTCACCCTCTGCCCACCGTCCCTCCCCTTTATTAAGCCTCACTATCCCTCCCTTGGTCTTCCTTCACTCCCTGATGTACCTATAAAAGGTTTTATCCCCCATCTTAACTGAGTTTGCTATCTTTTCCTTAGTTTGGGCCTTTGCTGTTATGACTGCCTTCCTAGCTTCCTTTTGCTTTAACTGATACAGTTCTCTGTCCTGCTCCTTCTGTGATTCCTTGTACTTCCTGAATGCTTTTTGAACCTTCACTGCCACTTCCTTTGAGAACCATAGTGGTTTCTTACATCATTTTGTTTTGTTTATTTGCTTCACACAAAGGCTTGTTACCTCTGTGAAGGCAGTTTTTGTTATTCCCCATTGTTCTTCCACCCCTCCTTCTTTCCCATTTGCTAGTGCATTCCTTAGGCACTCACCCATTTGCAAAGTCAGCCTTCCTAAAGTCCAATACTTTTGCCTTTGTATGGCTTGAATCTATTGCTGTGTTTATTGTGAACCGTGCTGTTCGATGGTCGCTAATTCCAAGATGGCTACCCACTTCTACATCTGTGATCCTCTCCATCTCCATTTGAGAGAACCAGGTCTCAGATTGCTCCCTCTTGAGTGGGCTCCAATACTAGTTGTCTAAGGTATGCCCCCTGTAGGGCATCTAGAATAACCCCATTCTTTGAAGTGGCTGCTGCAACTGCACTCCAGTTAACATCTGGCATATTCAGATCACCCATCAGCAATGTCTCCCCTTTTTCTGCCATTCTAAGTATACTTTCTATCATTTCCTTGTCCATTCCCTCCCCTTGAGAAGGGGGTCTGTATACAACCCCTGTGCAGATTGTGGTGCCATTGCCTGTCTCCAAATTTACCCACAGTGCTTCTTCTCCTCCCTGTTTACCCTTTTGTTCTGTTGCTTTGATTCCTTCCCTTATGTAAAGAGCTCCTCCTCCTCCTCTTTTATCTTCCCTGTCCCTCCTGTAGATAGTGAATCCTGATATGTTTACGTCCCAGTCATGGTTTTGTGTATACCATGTTTCTGTGACTGCCACAATATCCAGATGTTCCTTCTCCATCAAGGCCACTAATTCAGGAAGCTTGTTACTCAGACTACAGGCATTGATACTCATTGCTCTCCATTTTTTGATGGCTTTACCTTCTGTTGCAGCATCTCCCACTGATCTTTCTACCTCGGTCTTTTTCTCATTTAGTACCCTGTTTTGTAGGGAGATGATGGAATTTTCCTGCTGCTTATCAGTGCCTCCCCCCTCTACTAGTTTAAAAGCTTGCCAATGAAGCATTTAAACCAATTGCTCAAAAGACTTGTTCCCTTCCTGGACAGACGAGACCATCCTGCCAGTATAGGCTGGTGTCTCCAGGTAGAACCCCAGTCCCCAATGAAGCCAAACCCTGTGCTCCACACCATTTTTTCAACCATTCATTAAACTGCATGGTGCAAAGTACCTCGCCTCACCCATGCCATTGACAGGCAGCACCTCAGAGAAGGATAATGTGTGTGCTACTTGTCTTAGGCCCAACTCTACAAAGTCCTCCTGTACTGCTCTAATAGCATGATGAGCCAAGTCATTTGTCCCTAGGTGGACAATGATGTCCAGCTCAGACTCCCATGAAGCTGTTCTCGTGATCCTGAGGATGTGCTTCCTGTCCCTCCAAGCCATGGCACCAGGCAGGCAGTTTTCCCTGCTCCTCCCAGTTCTATCCCCCTAATAATTGATTCCCCCACCAGGAGCTGCTTCCTTTCCCTGTGGTGTCCTCTGTCTCCTTCCTGTGGGCCTCCCTTGTGACAGTTGTCCTCAGCCTCCTTAGTCTCCTCTGTGGATGCATCCATAGGGGAGCTATGCTCCCCCAGAATGGTGTATGAAGCCTTCATTATCATTATGCTGTTGCCTTCATTATCATTGAGGTGTTGCTCAGCATGATTTGGGGGGTCGCAACTGCCTCCTGCTGAATATCACAGAATGGTGAATTTTCGGACTTGCGCAGGAGCAATCCTATTGTGCATGGCTCAACTGTTTTGAATATCTGGGCCCATGTGTCTATGTCACTAAAATTCATTTTCGGCAATGCAGACTCACCCAGATGGAACTCACTGTTACGTGGTCACCATTATCACATGGAACTGAGTAAGAATAAGATTTGCTATTTATGTACTATATGGGGTTGGGCCTGACAAACAATTATTGGAAGGTATCTAACAGTATATCATACTAAAACAGAACAACACTGCAAGAGGTCCTAGTAAAAGAAATCAAGTAATGTACATGTAAAACAAACGGGGAAATATTACACCCAGAGGATTGTGTAATTTGGAATTGCTTGCCTGCAGATGTAGCACAGAACTATACTTTTAGTACATTCAGAAATAGACTGGATGATTACATGACAAAAGTTGGGATTAAAGATTTCTACTACTGACGTGGAAGGGCAGCAATAATGGACCATTGTGTCTTCTGCTGTTCCTAAATTCCAAGTGTATGCTTCAATATCATCCCAGGGCATGGCTATGTAAACTTAATATCTTTTAAGTTTTGTGTATTCTGTTGATCTGTTGGACCTGAACCAGATCCCTGAGTTTTGAAAGCTTGAAAGGCATCCAGTCATCATTTCCCTGTCTCTGTTAAATAGCCCACCATTTGAAGAAAGCAGCCTTGGCTTCAGGTTCTATCCCTGTCAGTTATTCTTGTTTCATCACTGGTGCCAACAGTATAGTCTCAGTTTGGACTTCTGTTTCAGCTTCTAGTTTGGCTGCCATGCTCCTAGTAATCACTCCTGGGCTTGCTGGTGCCAGAGCTATACCTTTCTTCTGTGCTTCCCTGGTGCCAGTTCTATTATGCATGCAAAAAGCTACTACCTTATTGTATTTATGGCATAAATCTCACTGTCGGACAACAATGGTTGTCAATGCATAGGTCAGGAAGAACAGGAAGACCAGACCAGCAGAAATAAAGTATAATTATAATTATAAAATATAACTATATAATACACATTTTTTAAATTCGCAAGTAGCATCTTATTATAAATAGCAATAATGTAAAAATAATGCATTTTATAGGATAGCTCTTCACACAGGCAGAACCAACAGAGAAAGTCCTATATGAACCTCATTTTTAAAATCTTAATCTGTCTCTATAAACAAAACAATGCTCTCTTTATATATGATGTATTTTTCTGACAGTTAACAGCATCCTGTTCTTGTAAGGTACATCTCCAGCTTTTCATGAACTGTATAAAAGCTTGTCAATTTCTTCCCTATGACCAGCCTGAACAGTGCATCCATTCTTAGCAGGTACAACAAGAGAAAATTGTTTCTCAGAGTTGGTCTCCTGTCGACAATTTTGTGAATATGCTTGTGGAACTTGTAATATATCTCAAGGTTAACCCCCGAGTTACAGATTGAAATCCTCTAACAGCATTTTGCAATGATTTAAACTATACAAGAATAGGAACAGCAAGTGAAAGAAGTGAGATAATGGGGAACTATTGGACCATAAGACTTCCAATTCCTAGGCGTCACATGAAAGTTTGATTGCACAATCAGACTGGCAGGAGACAGACAAGTGAGAATTTAAGAGGACACAACATATCTGTGCTTTCAACTCTCTCGGCATAACAAATGGGACAGGGTGTTATCCAAGCCTGTCACAGGTGAAACCTTAACAACTCAGTCATTTTATGGCTATACATTAGATATGGCTTGGTCTTCTTGCAGAGTGAACTCTAATTCCTGCATTTTGTTTTTTGTTTTTTTTTGGTTGATTCCACCTTCAGAAAGTGCCCATGATAATACTGCCAGCAATTAGAGCCATGGCAAAAACGTGACCACTAGTCATGCACCACAATAATAGCACACAGAAGAGTAAGCGTGCCTGCCAATGGCAGTGCAGGCAAAGAGTGCATAGCACCGAACTCCACACAACCCCCCCCCATTGAACACTAGATGGGCTACTGAAGGAGCAACAACAATGTAAGACATCATGAAAAAGAGTGTACCCACCAAAGTGCCCCTGCGGACCCAATGTAAAAGGTGACAGGGCACAATGGAAACATGGATATGGCACCCACACCTGGCAACCATCTGGTGCTGCAGGCCAAAAGGCTTGCCCAACATTACACAGATGTCCATAGTGGCACCACCACCACCAGACATGACATGGATGACAGCTGTGCCAACAGCACAAGGTTCCACCGCCCATGTGGTCAGGACCCAATGTGGATGCCGATGCCTGCCCAGCCATCCAGGGTGCATTGACAACATGGATGTCCATGGGTACCTGCCCCACAGTTGTAAGTGCAGTGAGTGTGTCTTACTGGATCATCACTTTTTGGATGTGTTCCACATTGTGCTGTGAGGTTCCTGGACTGATCAGGTATGTCATTGTCACCCTGTTGTTTGCTGTCTGGTGGGTGTGTTCAGATGCCTTTCCATCTGCATTTCTGTTGTTGATCCTTTCAGCATTCTGCTGGTTCTGTGGGCCTTGTTTGCCATTGCCATGGTGACGTGCATTGCTGTGCTCACATCCCCAATGTGCAAACCAGTGCAGGCCAGTACTCTAATTGCTTACGATTTGCTTTGTCCACCACCGACCAGGTGGCGCTAGTTTGCAGGCCACTGTGATTGTGGGCTTGCCCCTTTTGATATCACTGCTTTGCTGGCACTGTAACACCGGTGATTTAATGCCAGCTCTCTGATCACCTGGAACCATTTTGATCTGATTTAATATCTGGAAAAGTCCATTGGCAAAATATCCATTTCCATGGGTGACCAGAACATTAACATGAATTCAATCCAAACAATACACAGTGTTCAATGCACCATTCAATAAATATACATCAGCAGTAAAATGCAACCAGTGAAGCATTTGCAGTTACAGTTAGAAAAGAAACGATGGCATTTCAAAGCATGCCTGAAAGTGTCTCAGTATTTACTAGCACATGTTATGGGTGATGGCAGTGTATTGAAAAGGCTGCAAATTATAAAATAATGTGTTTTTTTGCCAGTTGTGGTTCTCATCCTGGGATCAGAAATGTGATAATTAAAGATGACCAGGTTGGGGCAGTGCTTGTATTTTTTAAATGGAATGAAATGATTTGGAGGATGCCCAGCTGGAGTAAGAACCTCTGATCAAGTTGTAACTCCGACTTGTTACTACAAGTCACATTTCGGATACAGAATGGCAGCTGAGTCGCAAATTGTGTCATGCTTCATTCAGTCTTGTTATGGTGACTCATAGACTATTGCTCAGATTGCCTAATATCTACATCATATTTCCTGTCTTTTATTCAATCTTGTTTTAGCTACTCATGGTTATGGTTCTGAAAACCTAAAGTTTACATCCTACTTCCTTCCATTTATTCAGTCTTGTTATGGTAACTCATGGATTAATGCTTTGATGACCGTAAGCATTCATCATATGTACTAACTTTAATTCATCTTTTATGACTACTCATCATTTATTTCTGCCCTGGCATATCCCCTCACTTAACCATTAACCTTTCCGGTACCTTGTCCTCCCATGCATCCTGAATTACTCATCCCAGGTAACTTTAGCTTCAACAGGCTCTCATCCTCCCACCATATAAATTATGCCAAACTTTAAAATCACTGCATGTTGCCCAGCTGATCTTGGATCCATCCAGAACTCAACCTGAAACAACAAAGCAATCTCTGTTGGACTTTTTCCTCCCTTCCCACCGCTACCACATTGTGGATTCTTGTTCTTTCCCAGCCACCCTCATGACCATCATATGGTCTACTGTGTGTGCAAGATCCACTATCCCAAAGTCAGTATAGCCTAGAGTATAGCCTAGAGGTTAGAGTAATGAGCTGTGAATGAGTTTGATACATCCAGCGTACAGACCAGGTTTGACTCCCAAAACCTTCAATTGCATACTGTGTGACTCTGAGCAAGTTACTTAATCTCCCCAGTGCTCCTGGGATGCCCCTAAAAAGAGACACCTGTGCCTAGTGGGCCTTACCCAGTTAGCAAAGAATAAAATAAATAAATAAATAAGCAAATAAATAAATAAAGTTGCTTACCCCAAATTCATCCAGCTTAGATGCAGTATAACGCAGTGGGTTAAGACTCTGAGCTGCAGATCTGGAGACCTGGGTTTGAATCACAAAGCTGCCTAGGTGCATACAGTGTGATCCCTTAACTTTCTTGTGCTCCCCAGTTGCATCTGGAAACAAGCTTGCTTAGTGTGCTTCTTCTGGTTAAACAATGTTCCCCTAGATCCTTTTGCTGCCTGTATCTATCCTCATTACTTGTTGACCTGATGGCAGCAGATTGGTCCTCCATACTAAAAGCCTGCAACATAAACACAGCTCTCGAGTTCTTTAATTCCAAATTGATGTTAGCCAGGGATCATTACATCCCCCCATGGAAAACTCAGGTCCAAGGTTTACACGTTCCTTGGATAATGGATGAGTTGCTGGCTTGTCACCATGCATGTGTCCTTGCCTGATAGACCCTTAAGTCCACTGGCTCCCCATCTGACCTTCCTAAATATATGTTACTTTGTAATACCTCTACCATCACTATTAGGGTTACAAAGGCAGACCTGTTTGCATTCACATAGCAGAACAGTCTTAACCATGTCTCAAAGTTCTAAAAGGTCATCCATGTCCTCTTCTCCCTACCCTCCTAGGTCCCTGTCCTCAATGTGGGCAACTCCCCCCCATCTCTGATCCCATTGCAGTTGCCTTATCTTTCAACTCCTTTTCCACCACATATGCCCACTTCCTACTTCCCTCCACCCTCCCAACACATTCTCTCATTCTGCTCCAACCCACTCCTCTTCTTCCCCATCATCTGTTTCCTTTTCTTCTCCTCTTCCCCCCACTGCAACATTCAAGGCCCTGCTTGCTTTCAACAAAACAAAGAAAGGAGTCCTAATGTCCTTGACCCCAAAGTCCTGTCTCTCTGCACCCTAGCCATTGCCTCTAGAGCTATATGGAGGACATGCCTCAGTGATACCTGACTGAGTGAGTTATATGACTGAAGGGGTATGCAGGAGGCCAGCACTCATTGATTAATGAATAGAATACAGTTACTTGACTGAAGGAGGCTATACAGGAGGTCAGTGCCTCAGTGACACATCAATAGAATACAGTTACATGACTGAAGGAAGCTATATAGGAGGAGTGCGCCTCAGTGATACATGAATAGAATACAGTTTCATGACTGAGGGAGGCTATACAGGAGGACAGCGCCTCAGTGATACATGAATGGAATACAGTTACATGACTGAAGGAAGCAATATTGGAGGACAGCGTCTCAGTGATACATGGATGGAATACAGTTACGTTACGCTATGGAAGGAAGCTATACAGGAGGACAGCGTCTCTGTGATACATGAATAGAATGCAGTTACATGACTGAAGGAGGCTATATAGGAGGACAGCGTCGCAGTGACACTTAAATAGAATACAGTTATATGAATGAAGGACGCTATATAGGAGGAGAGTGCCTCAGTTACACATAAATAGAAAACAGTTACATGACTGAAGGAAGCTATACAGGAGGAAAGCACCTCAGTGATACATGAATAGATTACAGTTACATACTGAAAACTATAGGACAATGCCTCAGTGATACATAATGGAATTTATATGACTGAAGGAGGCTATGCTGGAAGACAGGCGCCTCATTGATACATGAATATAATACAGTTAATGACTGAAGGAGTTAAGCAGCAGGAGGACAAAGTGATAATGAACAGAATACAGTTATGACTGAAGGAGGCTATACAGGAGGCGCCTCAGTTTACATGAATAGAATAACTTATATGCTGAAGGAGGGTATACAGGAGGACAACACCAAAGTGACACATAAATAAAACAGTTACAAGACTGAGAGGCAATACAGGAGGACAGCACCTCAGTGACACATAAATAGAATACAGTTTCATGACTGAAGGAGGCAATATAGGAAGACAGCGACTCAGTGATACATGATAGAATACAGTTACATGACTGAAGGAGACTATATAGGAAGACAGCATCTCAGTGATACGTGAATAGATTACAGTTACATGACTGAAGGTGTCTGTACAGGAGGACAGCGTCTCAGTGAAACGTGAATAGAATACAGTTAAATGCCTAAGTGTGCTATATAGGAGGACAGTGCCTCAGTGACACATGAATAGAATACAGTTACATGGCTGAAGGGGGCTATACAGGAGGACAGTGACTCAGTGATACATAAATAGAATACAGTTACATGACTGAAAGAAGCTATATAGAAGGACAAGCCTCAGTGATACATGAATAAATACAGTTACATGACTGAAGAAGCTAATTATGACAGCATCTCAGTATTTATAAATATACAGTTACATGACAGAGGAGATAGAAGGACAAAGTCTCAGTGATACATAATAGTGCAAGTTATATACTGAAGAGGCTATAAGGAGGACAGCTCCTTAGTAAGATCAACTGAAATTGTGGATTCAAGATGAAGCCACGTTAGGCAAACCACAGAAGCTACTAAGAATCTTAAGTGTTAATAGGTGATTAGTTAACCGTTTTTATTATTTTACTAATTTGTAGTTGAATTATTTATTTTTGTTTATCAATTGATATAACTATCGTGTATTGCCGCTTGGTGTCGATATTGTTTGGATGTGGATATGTGGACTTGCAGACCTAATAGCTAATGAAGATTTAAAGAACTTTTATGGGGTAGGAGTTGCTATCGGATCTAGGTTGCTGGGATTCATGACAGGATGGTGCTACGACTAGCGGGCTTGGGCTTACTTGCAGTTGTTTCAGCAGACATTGACGAGTGGTGGTTGTCGGTCCTGTGGGTTGGCAGGACTGCACCCCATTTCGGTTCTTCGACCCGGCGGGAGTGCCATGTGATCCCGAGGGAGCTGGGAGACCTGGGCTACTCCCTCGCTGTCTTGGGGTTCCTAGCTTGGGCTGACGTGCAAGAGGCGTCTGCTTGTGGGTCATCGACTGGCTGGGGTGTCCTCACACTCTATCTTGACTGTTCCTGGGCGTTCATCTGCCTGAAGTTTGATCTAAATGCGGTGTGAGAATCAGCTACCAGGAGATTGATTGTGAACTGTTTTTCCATTTGGCTATATTTGGATCTCTACTGTATGACTGTTTGCTGGAGAACTTATCCTGTCTTTTCCCTGTTTGAATAGAGTTTGCTGGATTCGACCCTGTTTCATCTTTATGTGGAGTTGCTGAAGAACTGGCTTCCCTGTCCCTGCTCTGTTCTTGGATTTAGGGGTGGTGAGAGAGTATATCTACTTACAGTTTGTTTATTATGGACGATCCCAATCCATGTGAGAGGAGGTATTGGGAGAGTGTATAACATTTTACCATTTTACTATCGTTGGATTGTAGCACGTGAGAGGTGCTTCATTGAACACAAATACAACACAATATTTTAATATTTTGACACTTTGTTGGACTGAAGCACGTGAGAGGTGTTTCATTGAACACAAAGTACAATTTGAGTGCCAGTGGCATGTATTAGCATTGACAGTGTGGTCTGTTTCATAATTTTGTCTTAATATATTCATTATTTGGGATATTTTTAGGTTGGGATTAATTTGTGATTAGGAGGGTTTTATTTTTACATTGTTATTTAAATTAGATTGTTTGCTTTATTCTTTCTCCCTCTGTGAGAAGAGGTGGAAAGTTTTATTTTATTTTAGGTTTATTTGTCTGTTTCTATTTAATGGCGGTTGGACTTATTCCCCACGAGGCTCAGGGAATTACGTCCCTTTGAGTGCCAGTATTGTCATCTGACACCTATTTTTGGTGCCGTGCATTGAAGGCATCCTTAGGAGGCATGAAGCAGAAGGTGGAAGCTGGGCCTGGTGGTGGAGAGGAGGGAGGGGTTGGGTTCTAGGGTCAGAGAAGATGCCCTGGGGTGAATTAGGGGTCAGGATAGAGGTTCTTCCTGTCTTGTCCCCATACCTAAAGAGCTCTATTGAAACGGACAAGAGCTGAGTCTTCCCCGATAACTCATCCTGCCTTGGCGGTGTTATACAATGCCAGGATCAATTAAAAACAAGACAGCTATTATTGCTGATCTTGTTAGTTCATCTGATCGACACATCACCCCGAGACCTAGCTTGATGAAAATCCGGGCCCTATATCGACCTCGGTAACTCCAGCGGGTTCTCGGTGATACACGTCAAGGTTGGATCGTAGGGGCGGAGGTGTGGCTATTATGTTTAAATCTGAAGCTGGGCCTTGTGGATGTGCCATTGGGAAGCACCCAGCTCCTTTGAATATCTCTTGGTGAGGTGCAGGTTGTGGGATTCTCCTCATCTACTGTCACCAGGGAAGGTGGAGAATTCCTGCAGGAAGATTGCAGACTTCATCCGTCAACCTAGTATTGAGGTTTCCCAGACTGATACTTCTGGGTGACTTCAATGCCTGGTTGAGTGATGAATTCTATCATTTGGGAAAATCTCCTCCAGCTGATGAAAGCAGCTGGGCCTGACACAGAGTTGTTACCACCTCTACCCATATAAGTGATAATTCATTGTATCTAGTGTTTCTCTTGGGTATGGAATCACTGATCTGGGAGTGGAACCAGTCAGTTGGTCTGACCACATTACACCATAAGGTTCAAGCTTTAGGCCCCCTCCAATAGGTCTACCCCTCGGAGATGGTTCAATACCGCCCTTTAAAGTGTTAACCCCAATGACCTGATGCGTGCTGGATCTATCGAGTTTATTTGGTGAATGCATGAGTCCAGATGATCTTGTATTGGCCTATAATAAAGCTGTGGGAGATGCTTTGGACAAAATTGCTCCTGTTCGTGTTTGGCCTCTCACTCTTCGTTCAAGAAGTCCGTGGTTTGATGGCTTCTTGAAGGAGTTAAACCGAGTAGGCCGAAGGCTGGAGAGACTCTGGCAGATGTCAGGCCTTGATGCCGACAGGCTTAGCCTGAAGGCTTATTATGACAGCTATCAGTCAGAAATCAATCATAAGAAGGCAGAATTCCTGTCCAGAGAGATTTCTGCCACACATAATCGACTGGCTCAGCTCTTCCGGACTGTGGACAGACTGTGCAATCCAGTCTGTCTTCAGCCTAGAGAAGCATTTTCTCAGTTAAGATGTGAGGGTTTGCTCGGTTCCTTGTGGATAAGGTTGCTGGCAATAGGTCTAGCATCAGTCCAATCCCTCCTATGGGGACTGGGTGGTCGTTGGAAGTAACGCCTCAGTCTGTCTAGTCAGATTTTCACGGCGGAATTTGGGGACATTGTGAAGATCATCCAAACAATACGACCAACTAGTTGTAATTTTGGATCCAGGTCCTACACCACTTTTAATAAGTTGTGTAGAAGTTATCTACCCAATACCTTGCAGACATTTTCTGGATGTCCTTGGAGGGTCGCTTCCTGAACCCCTTAAGGAGGTGGTAGTTGACCATTCCTTAAAAATCCTCTTTGGACCCAGATTGTCTTGTTAACTACTGACCTATCTCTAACCTGCCATTTGTTGGTGAGGGGTTATTGAAAGAACAGTGCGTCCAATTGGATAGTCACCTTATATCTCCACAATGTCTGACACTCTCCAGTCTAGTTTCAGGAAAAGACATAGTACAGAGACTGCCCTTGTCCGGGTATTGGGTGACCTACTGATGGCCAGAGATCAAAGGCATGTACCATTCTGGTCCTTCTCGATCTGTCTGCTGCATTTGACACTGTAAACCATGGGTGCTATTGGATGCCCTCTTGGTCTTTTTGCAGACTGTCTGGTACAGTCCTAAAATAGTTCATTCTTACCTCACGGGCAGGTTTTGGAGAAGTTGTCACTGGAATTTATTCCTCTGACACTCACTTCCTGCCTTGTAAGAATCCACAAACTCCATCTTAGCTCCGATGTTGTTTGCAGTGTACATGCTGCCATTAGGAGTACTCATCAAGCAATACAGTTTGGGTTTTCACTGCTATGCAGATGATACTCAACTGTATCTGTCCTTTCTCCCCAGTCAAGGTAATGCACCTCTGTACTTAATAGTTGCCTTGATGAGATCAGACTGTGGATGAGTTCGAACTGGTTGAGACTCAATCCGGATAAGACTGAGGTGCTGGTTGTGGATCCAAGTCATCCAGAGATGGTTGTGGGTGTTGGGCAACCATCAGGTTTATTACTTGGTGGCATACCACTCCCTACCTCTAAACAGGTGCACAACACTGGACATTATACTGATGATGGTTTAACCCTGAAATCTCAGGTGTCAGCTGTCATCAAATCCTCTCTACCATCTGAGAAATATCACCGGGTGAAATATCCAATTCCCAGGATGACCTTCAACATTGGTCACGTCTTTGTCACTACCCATCTTGACTACCGCTCCCTCTGCACCTAGGGCTACCAGGTGTTGATATCTACCGCCTCCAGCTGGTGCAGAATCGGCAGCCAGGCTTTCTGACTGGGACTTCTAGGACCAGTCCTTAATCATCCCTGTGCTCCCACGAACTGCACCCTGGCTGCTGGTTTGGGCCGGATCACCTTCAAGGTTGGTTTACTAACCTTTAAAGCCCCTACATGACCAGGGACCGGTTACCTGAAAGATCTTCTGATTCCCTATTGTCCCCTTCGCCCTCTCCATTCCGCCAACGAGGGATTGCTGGAGATTCCCAGGGTTAGATTGAAGTCATCAGGATCTCGTGCTTTTGTTTTTTCAGCACCGACCCTGTGGAACTCTCAACCTCATTGGTTGAGAGAATGTCCAACCGTTGAACATTTTAAAGTTGCTTTAAAAACATATCTTTTTGGATTAGCATCTCTCTGCTAGTTGTGGCTCTCTTTGAAATGTTGTGATTTTAGTATTTTAAAATTTGTGCAGCGCCTTGATTTTGAAAGGCACTTTATAAATAAAATTGAATTGAATAGAATTGACACATAAATACAATACAGTTACATGACTGAAAGAGGCTATATAGGAGGACAAAGCCTCAGTGATACACAAACACAGAATAGTTATATGACTGAAGGAGGGTATGCAGGAGGACAGTGCCTCAGTGAGACATAAATAGGATACAGTTACAAGACTGAAGGAGGCTATATAGGAGGACAGCATCTTAGTGACACAGAAATAGAATAAAGTTACATGACTGAGGGAGTCTGTACTGGAGAACAGCAACTCAGTGATAAATGAATAGAATACAGTTACATGACTGTAGGAGGCTATATAGGAGGACAGTACCTCAGTGATTCATAAATAGAATACAGTTACAAGACTGAAGGAGGCTAAAAAGGAGGACAGCGTCTCAGTGATATATGAATAGAATACAGTACATGGCTGAAGGAGGCTATATAGGAGGACAGCGTTTCAGTGATACATGAATAGAATACAGTACATGAATGAAGGAGGCTATATAGGAGGACAGCGCCTCAGTGATACATGAACAGAATACAGTTACATGACTGAAGGAGGCAATATAGGAGGACAACACCTCAGTGATACATGAATAGAACAAAGTTACATGAGTGAAGGAGTCTATACAGCAAGACAGCACCTCAGTGACACATAAATAGAATACAGTTACATGACTGAAGGAGTCTATACAGGAGGACAGTGCCTCAGTGATGCATGAATAGAATAAAGTTACATGATGGAAGAGGCAATGCAGGAGGACAGTCCTCAGTGATACATGAATATAATATAGTACATGACTGAAGAAGGCTATGCAGGAGGACAGTGCCTCAGTGATACATGAATAGTATACCGTTACATGAGGGAAAGAATCAATACAGGAGGAAAACGCCTCAGTGTCACGTGAATAGAATACAGTTACATGACTGAAGGAGGTTTTATGGGAAGACAGTGCCTCAGTGATACATGAATAGAATACAGTTACATGACTGAAGGAGGCTATACAGGAGGACAGCATCTCAGTGACACTTAAATAGAATAAAGTTAGATGAATCAAGGAGGCTATATAGCAGGACAGCGTCTCAGTGACACATAAATAGAATACTGTTACATGACTGAAGGAGGCTATACAGGAGGACAGTGCATCAGTGACACATAAATAGAATACAGTTACATGACTGAAGGAAGCTATATAGGAGGACAGCACCTCAGTGATACTTGAAAAGAATACAGTTAAATGACTGAAGGAGTCTATACTGGAGGACAGCGTCTCAGTGATAAGTGACTAGAATACAGTTACATGACTGAAGGAAGCTATATAGGAGGACAGCCTCAGTGATACATGAATAGAGTACAGTTACACGACTGAAGGAGGCTATATAGGAGGACAGCATCTCAGTGACACATAAATAGAATACAGTCACATGACTGAAAGAGGCTATATAGGAGGACAAAGCCACAGTGATACATGAATAGAGTAAAGCTATATGACTGAAGGAGGCTCTGCAGGAGGACAGTGCCTCAGTGACACATGAATAGAATACAGTTACATGACTGTAGGAGGCTATACAGGAGGACAGCGCCTCAGTGATACATGAATAGAATTAAGTTACATAACTGAAGGAGGCTATACAGGAGGACAGTACCTCAGTGATTCATAAATAGAATACAGTTACAAGACTGAAGGAGGCTAAAAAGGAGGACAGCATCTCAGTGATATATGAATAGAATACAGTTACATGACTGAAGGAGGCTATATAGGAGGACAGCGCCTCAGTGATACAAGAATAGAATGCAGTACATGGCTGAAGGAGGCTATATAGGAGGACAGCGTTTCAGTGATACATGAATAGAATACAGTACATGAATGAAGGAGGCTATATAGGAGGACAGCGCCTCAGTGATACATGAATAGAATACAGTTACATGACTGAAAGAGGCAATATAGGAGGACAACGCCTCAGTGATACATGAATAGAACAAAGTTACATGACTGAAGGAGTCTATACAGGAAGACAGCACCTAAGTGACACATAAATAGAATACAGTTACATGACTGAAGGAGTCTATACAGGAGGACAGTGCCTCAGTGATACATGAATAGAATAAAGTTACAATGGAAGAGAGCAATGCAGGAGGACAGCGCCTCAGTGACACACATGAATAGTATACAGTTACGAGGGAAAAGAAATCAACAGGAGGAAAAGCACCAGTGACACGTGAATAGAATACAGTTAAGTGACTGAAGGAGGTTTTATAGAAGGACAGTGCCTCAGTGATACATGAATAGAATACAGTTACATGACTGAAGGAGGCTATACAGGAGGACAGCATCTCAGTGACACTTAAATAGAATAAAGTTAGATGAATCAAGGAGGCTATATAGCAGGACAGTGTCTCAGTGACATATAAATAGAATACTGTTACATGACTGAAGGAGGCTATGCAGGAGGACAGTGCATCAGTGACACATAAATAGAATACAGTTACATGACAGAAGGAAGCTATATAGGAGGACAGCACCTCAGTGATACTTGAATAGAATACAGTTAAATGACTGAAGAAGTCCATACTGGAGGACAGCGTCTCAGTGATAAGTGAATAGAATACAGTTACATGACTGAAGGAAGCTATATAGGAGGACAGCACCTCAGTGATACATGAATAGAGTACAGTTACACGACTGAAGGAGGCTATATAGGAGGACAGTATCTCAGTGACACATAAATAGAATACAGTCACATGACTGAAAGAGGCTATATAGGAGGACAAAGCCACAGTGACACATGAATAGAGTAAAGCTATATGACTGAAGGAGGCTCTGCAGGAGGACAGTGCCTCAGTGACACATGAATAGAATACAGTAACATGACTGAAGGAAGCTATCCAGGAGGACAGTGCCTCAGTGACACATCAATAGAATACAGTTACATGACTAAAGGAGGCTATACAAGAGGAGAGCACGTCAGTGATACAGGAATAGAATTCAGTTACATGACAGAAGGAAGCTATATAGGAGGAGAGTTCCTCAATGATACATGAATAGAACACAGTTACATGACTAAAGGAAGCTTTCTACAAGAGGAGAGCAGTCAGTGATACATGAATAGAATACATATACATGACTGAAGGAGGCTATACAGGAGGATAGAGCCTCAGTGATACATGATTGAACCACATGACTGAGGAGGCTATAGGAGGACAGCACCTCCTGACCTCGATGGATTACAATTATATGACCGAAGTAAGCTATATTGGAGGACAGCGCCTCAAATATGGATGGAATAATTACATGACAAGAGATATACAGAAGGACAGCACCTCAAGTGAGGCATGCTTGAATAGAATAACGTTACATGACAGTGGGTCTATACAGAAGGAGGCGCCTCAGTGATGCATGAATGATAGAATGGTATGAATGAAGGAAGTATATAGGAGGACAGTGCCTCAGTGATACAGGAATAAATACAGTTACATGACTGAAGGAGGCAATATAGAGACAGCCTCAGTACATGAATAGAACAAGTTACATGATTGAAGAGTCTGCTGGGAAGACTAGCACCTCAGTGACACATAAATAGAATGATTACGCGGTAGAAGGAATACATACAGGAGGACAGTGCCTCAGTGATGCATGAATGAATAAGTTACATGATGGAAGGCAATAAGGGAACAAGCCTCGTGATACATGAATATAATACATGACTGAAGAAGGCTATGGGAGACAGTGCCTAAGTGATACATGAATAATATACCGTTATGGGGAAAAGAATCATAGGAGGAAAATGCCTCAGTGACACGTGAGAGAATACAGTTACATGACTGAAAGGAGGTTTTATAGGAAGTCAGTGCATCAGTGATACTGAATAGAATACAGTTATGACTGAAGGAGGCTATACAGGAGACAGCATCTCAGTGACATAAAAAGAATAAAATAAGATGAATCAAAGGGGCTATATAGCAGGACAGCGTCTCAGTGACACATAAATAGAATACTGTTACATGACTGAAGTATAGGACAGTGCATCAGTGACACATAAATAGAATACAGTTACATGACTGAAGGAAGCTCAGGGACAGCACCTAGTGATACTTGAATGAACACAGTTAAGCTGAAGTCTATACTGGAGGACAGCGTCTCAGTGATAAGTGACTAGATACAGTTACATGACTGAAGCTATGAGGAAGCACACCTGGTATGAATAAGTACAGTTACAATGTGAAGGAGTGACATGGAGGACATCTCAGTGACACATAAAAGTGAAAATACATGATGAAGAAGAGGCTATATGGAGGACAAAGCCACAGTGATACATGAACAAAATAAAGCTATATGACTGAGGAGGCTCTGAGAGGACAGTGCCTCAGTGACACAGAAAGAATACAGTTACATGACTGGAAGGAGGCTACACAGGAGGACAAGCCTCAGTGATACATGAATAAATTAAATTACAAACTGAAGGCGAGACAGAAGGAGACAGTACCTCAGTGATTCATAAATAGAATACGTTCAACACTGAAAGAGGCTAAAGGAGGACAGCATCTCAGTGATATATGAATAGAATACAGTTACATGACTGGAAGGAGGCTATATAGGAGACAGGCACCTCAGTGATACAAATAGAATGCAGTACATGGCTGAAGGAGTATAGGAGGATGGCGTTTCAGTGATACATGAATAAATACAGTACATGAATGAAGGAGGCTATATAGGACAGCCTCAGTGATACATAATAGAATACAGTTACATGACTGAAGAGGCAATATAGGAGGACAACGCCTCAGTGATACATGAATAGAACAAAGTTACATGACTGAAGGAGTCTATACAGGAAGACAGCACCTCAGTGACACATAAATAGAATACAGTTACATGACTGAAGAGCTATACAGGAGGACAATGCCTCAGTGATACATGAATAGAATAGTACATGAAGAGGCAATGCAGGAGGACAGTGCCTCAGTGATACATGAATATTATACGGCCATGAGGAAAAGATGTATAGGAGAAGCCTCAGTGACACTGAATAGAATACAGTTACATGACTGAAGGAGGTTTTATAGAGGACAGTGCCTCAGTGATACATGAATAGAATACAGTTAGATGACTGAAGGAGGCTACACAGGAGGACAGCATCTCAGGACATAAATAGAATAAGTTAGATGAATCA
Source organism: Neoceratodus forsteri (assembly GCA_016271365.2). Lineage (NCBI taxonomy): Eukaryota > Metazoa > Chordata > Ceratodontiformes > Ceratodontidae > Neoceratodus > Neoceratodus forsteri. Next base: position 3,619,194 of record CM057449.1, on the reverse strand, counting down.
AGGAGGTATATAGCAGGACAGTGTCTCAGTGACACATAAATAGAATCTGTACATGACTGAAGGAGGCTATGCAGGAGGACGGCATCAGTGACATAAATGAATACAGTTACATGACTGAAGGAATCTATATAGGAGGACAGCACCTCAGTGATACTTGAATAGAATACAGTTAAATGACTGAAGGAGTCTATACTGGAGGACTGCCTCAGTGATAAGTGAATAGAATACAGTTAAGGACTATAGGACTGCACCTCAGTGATACATGAACAGGTACAATTACGACTGAAGGAGGCTATATAGGAGGACAGCATCTCAGTGACACATAAATAGAATACAGTCACATGACTGAAAGAGGCTATATAGGAGAGACAAACACAGTGATACATGAGAAGTAAACTAAATGACTGAAGGAGGAGCTGCAGGAGGACAGTGAATCAGTGACTGAATAGAATACAGTAACATGACTGAAGGAAGCATCCAGGACAGTGCCTCAGTGACACAAATAGAACACAGTTACATGACCCAGGAGGCTATACAAGAGGGAAACACGTCAGTGACACAGGAATAAATGCATTACATGACAGAAGGAGCCTAGGAGAGAGTTCTCTGTACATGAATAGAACACAGTTACATGACTAAAGGAAGCTTTATACAAGAGGAACGTCAGTGATACATGAATAGACACATACATGACTGAAGAGGCTATATAGGAGGAGGCACCCCTCAGTGATACATGAATAGTTATAGTTACATTACTGAAGGAGGCTATACAGGAGGACAGCACCTCAGTGATACATCAATGGATTATATGCCCAAATGAAACTATATTGGAGGACACGCCTCCAGTGATACATGGATGGAATAATTACATGACAGAAGAAGCTATACAGAAGGTCACTACATATAATCATTACATTTACTGCAATTTCATTTCTTAATGTCAATCCCAAAAATGCACACACTATAAGACTGAGAGCAAAGTGCAGACTTGATCACCAGCTAGGGAGTCAAAGTGGAATAAAAAAAAATCTAAGGAAAATTGGCACGCCTTGAAGTGCAGATGGTGGCAGTGGAGATGGTTATACCAGAAAGTTGGGGTTGAGAGAAGGCACCACACAGCCCTGCAGAGAGAAGAAACTCTTCTCCACCTCCCTGGAGAAAGGAGGGATGAGGAGAAAGGCAACATATCCAGAGATCCACAGATTGCATCTCATTTACTGGCACCGTTCTGGGTTCTGGGTTTAGGATAGTACCGGTAACTTTATGCAGTGCTGCTTACAGGACTGTGAATGGCAGAGGGACAGGAGGAGAAAGGTCAGTGGTAGTGAGACTGCTGAAGGAGCAGTGAATGAATGGTTGGCTACAGTGGCAGCAGAAGCTACAGTATGGTTCAAATGGCAGTTCACAATGATGAAGTAGTGTGCTTGTTTTCAACCCATGTTGGGAACTATGCTAAAACCCTGATGCTGTCAGGGTTTAATCACGGTTATCAAGTACGGTTTAAAAACATTGCCAGTGTGGACAGAAACTGTGTTTGGGAGGCGTAATTTATTTACTTAAAAGTTAAACCAGGAAGTATGTACTGAATTGAAAACTGCTCATTTTCTGGTGCATCCTTGGTAAAGGGGAGTAGAAGACAGCAAACAAAAATAACACAGTAAAACACAATAATATGGTTTTACAAGCAGAATCATAAATATAGGCAGATTAGTAAATAAAGGCATCTAGAAATATACAGAAAGGGAAAACAGCAGAACAGTAAAACGAGGGCATGACTAAAGAATGGAAAAAAGAGGAAGTTGCAGGAATAAACAGTTGCAGGTAGGATGACAAAAGTCAGAAAGTAGAGACTTTAGGGAGAAATTAGATGAGGCAGAATAAATATGAAGGGGAAGGGAGCACCAAAGTTCTGGAAAGTGGTAAGAAAAGGCAGATTGGACAACAACAGATTTTCTAGAAGGAAAAGAGAGAGAATGGAAAGTATCGCTTTACAGTGCCTTTAACATTACAGGAGCCCTACTGTGGACAGAGCCTAGGAGTTTGCAACTTTTAGTGTTATACACCTGACATGGTCCTGTGTATCTGCCAAATCCAGTAACATCTAAATGCATGTGTTTAATTGTAGATAAAAAAAGCTGTTGTACATTTGATAAATGCAAGGTATGCTGGAAACAACATGGAGACTGCACCACCTAAAACCCACACAGCATATGCTGTTAATGTACACTGTTTGTTTGTATGAAAGTGGATAAAAGCACATTTGATATCACTGTATTTCTCTGTTTCATGATGTTTCTGGTACTGATGCTGTATATCACTGTTCCTGCTGTTTTAGTCTATAATTCTCCAAGGCCATGTCTGAAAATATGCAGAGGTATACCTAGAGTATCTTACCCGATATCAAAAACAAATAAATAAAATAATTCAAATTTAAATTTTGACAGAACTTCGCAGACTGCTTATGGAAATTCCACAAAATTTCATGGAATCTGTGTGATAATTCAGTCGGTCATTTTCAAGCAGAATTTTACATTCTGCATGGCTCTAGCTGCAACAGAACTGAAATAAAACCAGAACAAAACTGAATTTCTGTATTTGAATCATTCATAGGATTCATAGGAAGATACTGAGCTAAATGGACCTTCGTCCTATATGCTCGCCATGGTTATGTAGTTACTATTCTAATACATATTCCTGTCCCACATTGATTTAAACTCGCCATAGATCTACTTGCCAAATCTCCAAGGGAGTGCATTCCATGCATGTACCACCCTTTGGTTAAACCACCATGTAGTTCTCACTTTATTACATTTAGATGCTGTTAGTTGCATTGGGTGGGATCTAGTTTTATATGTACAACTATTAAATGTTAACCCTGTAACATCCCACAAATCATTGTTTTGCCAAGCTCTGTATACCAAGCACATGTCTCCTCGTTTTCTACGTTCCTCCAAGGAGTACAAATTCAAATCTCTCAGTCTGGTCCCATAGTCTCTACCCTGCATACCACAAATGACTCTTGTTGCCCTCCTTTGCACTCCCTCCAACAGGGAAATATCCTGTTTTTTGAATGGTGACCACACCTGTGCTCCATACTCCATAATCGGTCTCACAAGGGATACATACAAGGGCAGAACGACCCCCCTACTTCTAGATGATATATGTCTCAATATGCAATTCAGGATACTGTTTCCTTTCTGGGCTATATTTTGGCAGTGAGATGAAAATGTCATATTATCAGAAACTATTATACCCAAATCCCTTTCCTCATATGTTATTTTGAGCGGAACAGTTCCCATTTTGTAGGGTAATTTAGGGTTTCTAATTCCCAAATGCATAATAAAGCATTTATCTAGGTTTAGTGCCAATTTATATTTTTTAGACCATGTGACTATATCATCTATTACATCTTGTAGTTTAGAAGTATTTAATTCAGTATTTACTTGCTCCAACCCTACAATCATCTGCAACTTTTGCATCCAAACAGATTCCTGTTTTATTTGGAGTGCTGATACATATAAATTAAAGAGGCAGGGACCCAAGACCGAGCCCTGAGGCACCCCACTAGTCACCCCCAAACTATCGGACAATTCCCCCCCTCTAATGCTCACACGCTGACTTCGGTCAAGTAACCAGTTTTGAACCCAGTCTACTATATAAGGATTTATGTTCAGTTTACTCATTTGTTGTATTAGCTCCTGGTGGGGTAATCTGTCAAACGCCTTAGAGTAATCAAGGAACAGCACATCAACGGGAATACCCTTATCCAGTCTATCAATAACTAGATTATAAAAAGCCAACATATTTGTCTGGCACGACCTTCCCTTTACAAAGCCGTGTTGGAGATTATCTGTAAGATGATTTATATCTAGATGTTCTTGTATTTTATCCTTGAGCACCCCTTCCAGAATCTTAGATGGTATAGCAGTAAGACTTATAGGTCTATAATTAGCTGGATCCATCTTATCTCCCTTCTTATATATTGGAACCACTACTGCTGATCTCCAACACTCTAATACCTCACCAGTATTCAGAGACTGCTGAAAAATATATGTCAAAGGGGGGGGGCTATAGACTCGGCTAACTCCCTAAGTACTGTAGGATGAAGGCCATCAGGACCGGGGGATTTATTAGGATTCAATTTAGCCAATCGTTCTTTAATGTCTGTACAGGTTATTATTATACTTTCATTTGGGTCAGAAGTAGAACTTTTAATATGATATGTAGATTTATCTTTTGAAAAGACAGTTGAAAAATAATAATTTGCTATATCTGCTATTTCTTTATTGTCAGATGTACTATCACCATTTAATTTACTTAAGTGGACCTATAGTACTTGAATTTCTTTAATATTCCTAATGTATGCATAGAAGGCTTTAGGGTTACCCTCCACTCTACTAACCAATTTTGATTCATAATCAATTTTGGCCCGCTTGATATGTTTTTTAATTTGATTTACAAGTTGTCTATATTGGTTTTTAGTTTTAAGGGATCTATTTAATTTCCACTGCTTAAACAGTTTATGTTTCTTATTAATCAATAATCTTATTTTACGAGTCCACCACTGTTTTTTATTTTTACTACCAGTGTATTTTTGTTTTATAGGGATATTTTCAAGTTCTTGCTGTTTTATTTTTGAATAAAATATATCCCAAATGTCATTTAATGGTCTTTCTCCAAACTCAGTTCTCCATTTCCAATTGGAAAATTCTTATTCATTCTAACAAAGTTTGCCCTTGAGAAATCATAATTTATGGTCTTTCCTCATGAATTTCTACTGGTTCCACCAATTTAAATTCCACGTAAAGTGGTCACTGTCTCCCAAAGCGTCAGAAATCTCACACTCACACAGGGTATCACCCATATTGACAAAACTACATCCAAAATGTGATCTCCCTAGTTGGCTCTTCCACATACTGAACTAGGCCTATTTGATCACACACAATTTGAAACTCCTCTCAAAAGGTGTATCCGCATAAGATTTTCCCCAATCTAGTCCTGGTAAATTTAAGTCTCCTAACATTAATATCCTGTCTGTTGGATCTAGAGTCAGCATTAGGTCTAACAAGCTCCTATTATATTGTGGAGTAGATGATGGAGCTCTGTAAATTAAGCCTAAAATGATTTTTGGAGCTTGTATAGACAATAATTTAATCCATACTTGATCCTCTATATCCAAAGGTGTTACCATTATTTCAGATTTTATATTATTTATTATATACAAGGCCACTCCACCTCCCTTCTTGAATGCTCTAGATCTCTTGTATAAGGTGTAACCCTCAATATCCTGTCCCCAACTATCATTTATATCCCACCATGTTTCCGTCACAGCAGCTATATGTATATTTTTATTTACCAAAATATCTATAAATTCCCCCATTTTGTTTTTTAGGCTTCTAGCATTCACCAACAAGCAATTCCAATGCTCAGATTTATTAATTTTGTTTATCATATTATTATTACTGTTTGGTGGATTTATACTAGCTAAGGTCCCATCCTTCAATGTAGTTTAAATTTATTTTAAAGCTTCTTTAAATCTCTTAGCCAATTACTTTAAATGGCACTACAGGTCAAACATTTAACGACTAGAACTAAACTGGCCATTGTGTAAAATAATAGTAATGTGCAACTTCAAAGCATAGTAAAAAAGAAACCAATTTAGGTAGAATAATAAACTTCTTTTTACAGATTTGAATTTATGTCTTTCCTATGGGTGCTAGCAATGACTTTTGTAGTTGAGGAGATTAACCGAAATCCACACCAGTTGCCAAACCGCACCCTTGGATACATGATATATGACTCTTGTACTGTGGAGGTTGTGGCGCTACAAGGCTTGATGTGGCAGCTGTCAGGAAAGAAGAAGAATCCAGTTCCAAATTACAGCTGTCAATCACACTCCTCAACTGTGGCCATTGTTGGAGATTCTTTGTCAGCAACATCAATCCCCATGGCTAGAATTTTGGGGCTGTACAGATTCCCACAGGTAGGGGCAACTATTTTCATTGCTTACATCTAATCTGTTGACATGTACATGATGTGCTGTAGATGTTTTGAATAAAAACATCAGTTTCTGTTAGATTGTAACATAAAATAGATATCAGTACTAGGATTCACAAAGAATGCATTTGTGTAAAAACTGTTTTGCACGATAGATTGTAATTGTCCCAGAATGGAAGGTGTAGTACAGTATTGGCTGCACACCCATTGGCTCACGCTGTGGACCAATGGGCATACAGCCCTACCGATGGTGTCAGTCAGCAGGCGGTGGGGCGGCAGGCGGGTGGGATGCTGCCGCCCGCCGCTGACCGGGGAGGAAGCGGGGCAGTGGGGATCAGTGGGCAGGTGGGAAGGGGGGTCTGCTGGACCACCAGGGATATGGTGTTCAGTACTAGTTTACTTAAGCCCGCGATCGGGCAGACTTCGGTCCACTGGACCACCAGGGATATAGGATAAATCTTTTTATTTACTTAAGCCTGCGATCGGGTGGGCAGCGGTCCACTGGACCACCAGGGATGTAGGAGGTTTAATTTATTTTACTAATGCCCACGATTGGGCATGGGGGGGTGCCACCACGGAGGTGCAGCCGGAGCTCGGGTGGCCACCCACAGGTGGCAGCTGCCGTGTTGTGCCCTGTAGTGTGGCAGCTCACCTGTGGGTGGCCGGCCCTTGTTCCTTTTTTTTTTTGCTTAACTTTGTGCGGCGCAGGTAGGGGTTGCGCATGCGTGGCTCAGCACATCCTGGGCTGAATATTGGGCTGTGCAGAGTATGCATGGGCATGCCCCCCCTACCTGTGTCTGCATACATTACTGATGCACTCCGGTGCATTTGTGCCAGGCGCAATTTCCATTTGAATATCACACCAGGGTACATCAGTGGGTTGCACATAGAAACATAGAATTTGACGGCAGATAAGGACCGCTTGGCCAACCCAGTCTGCCCATTTCCCTACCTACTGGATAAGCTGCAGATCCTTGTTAACCAGCAGCCTACTTCTTCCTACCTCCACCCCCTAGAATGGCCTTATGACTGCCCCATGCATGCTTGAATTCCAGCACTGATTTCGACTGCACAACCTCCTCCGGAAGGCCATTCCATGCATCCACAACCCTCTCTGTGAAAAAATACTTCCTTAAATTACCTCTGAGCCGCCCCGCCTCTATCTTCAAATTGTGCCCTCTTGTTCTTGTACACTCTTTTTCTGAAAGATGCCACCCTCTTGGACTTTGTTGATTCCCTTGAGGTACTTAAACATTTCTATCATGTCCCCCCTCTCCCTCCTTTCCTCGAGGCTATACATATTAGCTCTTTCGTCCTCTTCATATGTCTTCCGTGCAGACCCTGCACCATTTTACTTGCCCTCCTCTGGACAGCTTCCATCCTATCTATGTCTTTGCGGAGATTGGGTCTCCAGAACTGCACACAGCACTCCAGATGGGGTCTCACCAGCTGTCTGTACAGAGGGATAATAACTTCCTGTTTTCTACTGGTGATGCCTCTCCCTATGCATCCCAGTATCCCCCCAGACCTCCTTGCTGCCCTCTCATGTTGCTTGCCCACCTTTAGGACATCTGATATGACTACCCCCAGGGCCCTTTCCATTTTTGTTGTTGTTAGTATCTCACCCCCCCATTGTGTACTCTTCCCCTGGGTTTTTGTTTCCCAGGTGCATTACTTTGCACTTCTTAGCATTGCATCTAAGCTGTCATACATTTGACCATTCCTCTAACCTTGCCAAGTCCCTTCTCATCCTTTCCACCCCACCTGTACATCAACTCTGTTGCAGATCTTTGTGTCATCTGCAAAAAGACATACTTTTCCTTCCAGTCCCTCTGCAATGTCATTTATAAAGACATTGAAGAGGACCGGTCCTAATACTGAACCCTGCGGTACCCCACTAGTAACCCTCCTTTCTTCTGAGTGGACTCCATTTACTATTACTCTCTGTGTCCTATTCTCCAGCCAATTCTTTACCCAGGCTGACATCTTGGGACCCACTCCCAGGCTGGCTAACTTGTATATTAATCTTTGTGTGGGATTGTGTCAAATGCCTTTCTAAAGTCTAGGTAGGCCATGTCCACAGCCCCTCCCTGATCTACTACTTTGGTCACCCAGTCAAAGAAATCTATCAGATTCATCTGGCATGACCTTCCGCTGTGAATCCATGCTGCCTAGGGTCCTGTGCCCTCTGGCCTCTAGATACTCGACAATTCTTTCCTTCAGAAGTGATTCCATCATTTTCCTATCACTGAGGTTAAACTAGCAGGTCTGTAGTTTCCTGTTTCTGCCATGCACAACCCTTTGAATATCTGGGCCTTGTGTTGATGAATTCTTATTACACTGTGTAACTGATGTTTTAACCAGACTGTATCTGAACTCTGTTCTCTCAGCATAAAATATAGTCACTTTGTTAGTTTTGTTGTGCCTAAAAAAAATATATATTTATTTATTTATTACTAGGATTACAATACCTTTGAACCAGAAGTTCTTTTACAAAGGTTCCACATCAAGTACAAACAGAGATTGGGAGTAAAATACAGAAACAGGTTATATAGATGAACACAGAAGATAACATGAGTTAAACAATACATAAAAAGTGCAATTATAGCAACTATTTACACTTCATAATGAGGAATACATACTGTATGTACAGGGTATTTACAAATGGATAAAAACCATAAATGCAAAAGAGTAGGCATAAATACATATGCGGTACAAGTAGAAGAGGGAAGAGGAGAGTGAGAGAAAAGAAATATAGGCAGAAGTAAAAGATATGTGGGAGGTACAGCAAGAAGTTGAAGGGTGTGGACGGGCAGAAGGACTATGGTATACGGCAGGGATGAAAGGGGAGGGGAAATGGGAAAAGAGGGAGTAATAATGACAATAATAATAATCTTTATTTATTTTAAGCACAAATCAAATGTGTACCAAAGCTCTTTTACAGAATAAAAACCTTAAAAACTCTGTGGGTGGGATATTCAGAAGGGTTGCAGATGGTGCAACACAGTTGCGCCATGCGCAACCCGCTGAAGCGCCCCGGTGCAATATTCAAAGGGGGATTGAGCTTGGCACAAATCCCGATGTGCCAGAGCGCATCTGTAATGTATGCGGTGCAGGTAGGGGGGGCGTGCCCATGCATACTCCGCACATCCAGATATTCAGCCCGGTATGTGCTGAGTCCATGCATGCGCAACCCCTACCTGCGCTGCACACAGGTGAGCCAAACAAAAAAGGAGCAACAGCTGGCCACCCACAGGTGAGCTGCTGTATTGCAGGGTGCAACACGGTGGCTGCCACCTGTGGGTGGCCACCCGAGCTCTGGTGGCACCTTCGTGGTGGCGCCCCCCCATGCCCGATCATGGGCAAACGCGGAAAACTCAATAGTCCCATATCCCTGGTGGTCCAGTGGACTGCTCATAGCCCAATCATGGGCATAGGTATTCAAGGTCAGTCCTATATCCCTGGTGGTCCAGTGGACTGCTCACAGCCTGATCGCGGGCATATGTATTCAAGATCAGTCCTATATCCCTGGTGGTCCAGTGGACTGCTTGCAGCCTGATCATGGGCATCAGTAATATCTCATGCCAAACTAATCCAACCCTGGTGGTCCAGCAGTACCCTCCTCCCCACCCGCCCACTGAGCCCCACCGCCCTGTTCCCCCGGTCAGCGGCAGGCAACAGCTCCTCACCTGCTTGCCGCCACCCATCGGCTGACTCTTGTATGGCTGTACGCCCATTGCTCCACAGCGTGAGCCAATGGGCGTGCAACCCGCACCGCATTACAGTCTAGATATGTGGGTTGGATGGGTTTGGCATAAGATATTACTGATGCTCACGATTGGCTGCAAGCGGTCCACTAAACCACCAGGGATATTGGACTATTCATATTAACATACGCCTGCAATTGGGTAGTGGGCACTTTTGCCGCTTGTGCAGGGGCGATGGTCCCCGACGGCTGCAGCCTGGCAGGACGACAGTTGCAAGTCGGACGGGATCAGCGCACCTGCATGCAAGGATATAACATCATGCAATGGCCCCATTTGCATGTGCACTTTTGAATAATGCGGTAGTTGCACCTATAGCAACGGTACTTGCGCTAGCGCATCCCCCTGCTCCACTCTGGCCACTTGCGCTGGTGAAGTGAAACTGCGCCATGCTGACTACAGGTGGCCAAGGAGCGATATTCAGCTATGCTGTGCCATGGCGCAGCTCCGTTGAATATCACCCTGTCAATGCCCCTGACATCCAAGTTGTGCAGCACCCAGGCTTGCGCCACAGCCTGGCGCAGTCTGAATATCCCGCCCTAAATATTTAAAATCCAACATAACAGCAGACATCCATAAATGAGTTCTCAAAATAGGTAAGTGAGAATAAGTAAGTTTTGAGTGCTAATTTAAAGTTCTTCACTGTTAGGTAACCCCTTATCTGATGAGGCAGAGAATTCCACAAGGTAGGAGCCACAAATGTAAAAGCTCAAACTCTATTGCTATTTAAACTGACCCTGGAAATCTCCAGCAATCCCTCATTGGTGGAGTGGTCAGAGGGGGCAATAGGGACACAGGAGGTCTGGCAGGTAACTCGGTCCCTGTCCATATAGGGCTTTGGTCAGCACACCAACCTTGAAGGTGATCCGCCACTGAATTGGCAGCAAGTGCAGTCAGCTCAGCACAGGTGTGACATGGCTAGATCAAGAAAACCCAGTCAACAAGCTGGCTGTAGCATTCTGCACCAGCTGCAAGCAGTGCATATCAGTCCCCGCAGCCCTAGATACAGGGCGCTGCTGTAATCAAGGACGGAGGTCAGCATGGACCAATGTCGGGAGGTCACTGGGCGGAACCAGATGCCTAATTCAGGTGATATTTCTCAGATGGTAAAATGAGGTCTTGACAACAGATGACACCTGAGATTTTAGAGTCAACCCCTTATCTAAAATAATGACCAGACTCTGCACCTGTTCGGAGGTCATCAGCAGGTGACTGCCGAGCAAAAGGCCCGAGGCCTTCCCAGCTGAAGACCCCTCTACCCAGTGGCCTGGGTCTACCACCAAAGACTCAGTTTTGTCAGGATTCAGCTTCAGCCAGTTGGCACTCATCCAGTCCTGGATCTCGGAGAGGGGAGCTGTTAAACACTGAGACCGCATCATCCCTGTCTGGTACAAAGGTCATGTATAACTGAGTATCATCTGCATAGTAGTGAAAACTCAAGGCATACTGCCTTATAATGTCTCCCAATGGCAGCATATACACCACGAATAACACAGGCAAAAGCACAGAGCCTTGGGGTACCTCACATGGTAGAGAGAATGCTTCAGAGGAATAAATTCCTGACACCATTCTCTGAAACCTACCAGTGAGGAATGAATGGAACCATATGAGGACTGTCCCTGACAGTCCACAGATTACCCGCAGGTGCTCCAGCAATACACCATGAGCCACAGTGTCAAATACCACAGAGAGATCAAGGAGGACTAAGATGGAACAACTCCTCCGATCTCTGACTATCAGGGGGATCATTGAGCACTGAAACCAGGACAGTCTCGGTGCTGTGCCTCTTCCTAGATCCTGACTGGATAGGATCATATCATGGATGGTAAGGTGGTCATCCAGCTGCAGCACAACCACATTTTCCATAGCGTTACCCACAAAGGGCAGGTTAGAGAGGGGTCTGTTGTTGGTGAGACAATCTGGGTCGAGAGAGGTTTTCTTAAGGAGGGGTGTCACCACCGCCACCTTCAGGGAGTCAGGAAACTCACCTGTCTCAAGTGAACACTGGACTATCTCTGCCAGGACCTGTCTGATGTCCTCAACACCCCCACCACAAGTAGGCGAGTTTGGCCCGAGTCTAAACTACACAGACTGGCTGCATACTCTGGATGATCTTTATGACATCCACGATCGCCACCTGATCAAAAGCCAACCAACCAAACCGGGGCTGTGCAACCTCCAAGCAATTATCACCCCACACATTGGAGAGAGCCATGCAGATCTCTGATCTAATGTTGGCAATCTTATCTGCAAAGAAGTGAGCAAACTCATCACACTTACCCTGTTACAATGCTATCTGGTCTTGCAGACAGGCTGGATTGCACAGTCTGTCCACAGCTCAGAAGAGCTGAACTGGTTGGTTCCTTGCAATGGTGATCTCCCCAGACAGGAACTCTGCCTTCTTATGGGAGATCACCGATTGGTAGTCCATGTAATAGACCATCAATCTAAGTCTGTCAACATCATGGCCAGATTTCTGCCAACTACACTCCATCAATTGCCCCACTCCTCTCATCTCCCTCAAAGTCCCATCAAACCAAGGGCACTGATGGCAAAGGGTGTGGGGGTGAACATGAATAGGAGCAATAGAATCCAGAGCTGCTACCACAACCTTATTATAGGACTATAGCAGGTTGTCTGGACTACTGCTAGGAGTCAGAAGTCCCACTAGATCCGGCACTGCCATCATGCCATCTGGGGTCACACCCCTTAATGGGTGGTACCGGACCATCTCCAAAGGGGCATGCCTATAAGGGGAGCTTGGAAACTGAACCTGATAGTGTAATGGTCAGACCAACTGACCTGCTCCACCACCAAATTGGAGGTATCCATACCCAGTGAGAAGACCAGGTCCAGAGAATGAACAGAATTATGGGTTACAGAGGAAACTACTTGTGTGAAGCCCAATGAAGTCATTAATTGGAGGAAGTCCCGTCCAAAATGTGAGAGTTCGTTGTCAATCCAGGCATTGAGGTCACTAAGCACCATCACTCTGGGAGACTCCAACACCATGTCGACAATGAAGTCCGTGACTTTCTGCAAATTGCTTCCCGCCCCAGGTGGACGGTTGACGAGAAGAATTTTGCATCCCACACATGCACCTAAGATACATTCAAATGATCTGGTCTCCACCACTGGCACATCTATCAGGCCCAATTCTGTTCTAGAACAAATGTCTACACCCCCACCCTTGCGATCCATCCTCAGGCGGTGTATCACTGAGAACCCAGCTGGAACCGCTGACTCAAAAATGGGGCCAGCATTATCATCCAGCCAGGTCTCAGTGATGCATGCCAGGTCCAATGTCCCAACAAGATTGGCAATTATTGCTGTCTTGATTTTTGTTTTTTTTGGTATGATTTCTTTATGCTCCCACCCTGCACCCTGGCCAGTCTCTCCTTCAGGCCCCACATGGACCTTCTCACTCGGCAGCCCCCAACCCCACTGACCCACATTGCAGCCAGCCCAGACATCCCCAATGTATCCCTGCATCAGGAGGGTCCCATACCTTCATAGGGGATGAGCCTTCATGGCCTTTCCAGTGATCCTGGGTACTGCTGACGTAGCAGATAGGGGTCCGGGAGCTCCACAGCGAGGGTATGGGGAGGCCATCATCCGACCGACAAGGGCGTCATTTTCCCTGTTTTCTCCCCAAGGAGTGGTGTGCCACAGACATCAGGGCTTATGTCGATGTCTGCCACTCCTCTACTCATCTGGGGCCAGATGTCCTGCAGTACTCCTGGCCTCTGCCAGGGGCCAGCAGGTACCAGGTGGCAGCATCCCCACCCTCGCCCTGGAGAAGGCGAGCTGTCGCTGGATGCTCCATCTTTCTCCCCCTGGCCATCCCTCCAGTGACCTCAGTCCGTTCCCGAACCTGGGTCACTTGCATCACAGATGAAAATCCAACTGCTGTGCCAATGGGCCAGCCACCAGTCTTGTTTTTAATGGACCTGGCATTGCATAACACTACCCACGTTGAATGAGACTCCGAGGCTGATTGAGTCACTTACCCACATAAAGTGGAGCCCTTGGATATGGGGACCAGACAGGGAGAACCCCTCTCCAGTCTCCATTTTGTCCCAGGGTGTCTCCTCATCTCTACAACCCCAATCTGGCTGCCTAGCTACCACTAGGTCCAGGTCCCCCCCCACGCCTCCTCCTATCAATCCTATATACATCAGCAGGCAGAGGGACCAACTAAAGAGACAGAGGCCCTGGAGGTTCAAGAGGGTAGCACCTGACTGGGAGAGCCACCTGTCAGCACATACTTCCAGTCACCCAGTATAGCACTCCCAAATTATAATACCCAAACCCACAAAATAAAATTAACTCAAATAATCAACCAATCGCCCTTCCAAAATTAAGACTTAAAATATCAACCCTTTGATCCATTATAAGTCCAGTTTATAGTAGATGAGAATCACGGTTGAAAGAAGAAAGCACACCAAAACCTGCAAATATTGCTACAGAATAGGTGAGGCTCTCACCTCACCCAATCTATATAAACAATTAGTCAAGTAATCTCTTCCAACTCCTACAACAGCAAAATTAAACAGTCATGCAAAAAGCCATGGAGGTACTATCACTACCTCCGTTAGTCTGACATTAGGTTCTGCATCTGAAGAGGTGCCACCAGGCTAATATCCAGGGAACATATGACAGAATTTCCACTGCACTGTAGATCTTTCTTCTTTCTCATCACACCAAACACTACAGCCTCCAGGCCGAATCAGCACCTTACAAGAGCTGGAGCCACAGAGCCCACAGACCAAGCACATTTAGTGTCCCTCAGAAGAAGACCAAATGATGCTGACCTAAAGAAGACCCATGGGACTCTCAGGGACCACACTGGCCACCAGCCTATGCCTTCCCTATGTCCCACCTGGTTGTGGACAACTAAGGCAACTGCCGCAATTCAGCACCACAGCCTGAATATTAGGAGATACTGTCAACTCCATTTGGAGGCAAATGACCAGGAATGTGTCCAGGCTCACACAGGATGCCTAATTGGGGGGTTCTCCAGAGACCTGGCCATCCTCCTGTAGCCATCGTCCCCACTGCCCAATACACCCGCTGAGGGAACTGATCCAATGGAAGGCACCCCTTCCGTTGTCCCACAAGCAGACCCACCAGGCCTAACACTTACCAGTTATTGACCTCAGGACTGGGTCAAACAGCAAATACTCCCAAGCACAGGAGATGGACCAAATGATGCTCAGCTTAAACTCGAAATAAACACTTGTCTCACTGGTATACCTCACTTCAGACCCTGACTAAACTAACTATAAAAATACTTAACCAAACTAATTAAAACAATAAAACAAAACAAGTAAAACAAATGCGGAGTGGCTAGTCTAGTCGCCCAAGCAGCTAACACTCAGCTGCCACCTTGCCGCTGTTCCATGTAGGATGGGGTTGGCAAGGAGAGAGAGGTGTGGGGGGAAAGATGGGGAAGAAGAATGATAGTAGTGTTGATGCAGTCTACGGTGACGTGGTCAGTATAGAGTAGGGGTTGAGGGGGTGAGTGCTGAATTCAGGGAAAAGGAGGGGGCAGTGCTTAGGACAGAGGCTCAAGTCTAGGACAATAGGAGCCAAGCTTGGGGGTTAAAAGAGGGCACAGGGGGGCCGATTTGTTACAAGGTGCATTCGCAACTTTTGAGATAATTCAGGTGCTGATGAAGGCTACTTTTAAAGGGACCAAGAGTAGGGTGCCTCTTGATCTCTGAGGGCAGATTATTGATCCAGGAAGGGGCTCTAACCCTAAAGGATCACTGCCCTGAATGTTCCGCAGAACGGAACTGGTATTTTATCATGGTGGATTTATGTGAGTAGCAGGGGTTTGGTGCTGGTAGCAGAAGGGAAGGGTGGTTGGCGGATTTGTCCAAGGCAAATTTTTAGCAAAAGGCAAGTCTGGTAGGTGACTCTACCTTGAGATTTAACCAAAGAGTTTACATAGAGATCGCAAGTATGGGTGAACCTTGGGGCACCAGAGACAAGCCTGCAAGCCTTATTGAGAGCCATATTGATTCTTTTCATAGCAGAGTCAGTGGCAGCCCTATAGATAATCAGGCCATAATCAATGATAGAAACAACAGAGATTGAGACAGCGGTTCTGAGGGCTTCAGGGGTGAGGCAGTGCCGATGTCTATAAAAGGTGCTGATTCTAGTATTAATAGTTTTAGATATAAGGTTGATATGTGAGGAGTAGGGTAGGGAGCTATCTATGGTCATGCCTAGATACTTACATTCCCTGACTTGTTTAAGAGGAAGATTTTGTTGTTAAGAACTTCATTTTTATAGTTCATTAATTAGCTTAATATCTCCAAACCAATGTTCAATTGCTGCAAAACTTGTCTGGAGATCTTCGGTGAGTAGGAAGGGGTCGGAGTGGGTGGAAAAAAGGACAGCATCATTAGGGTACAGAATGATGTTGCTAGGGCAGGATTTAGAGAGTGAATTGAGGAAGAGGCTGAACAATAAAGGTCCAAGGATGGAGCCTTGTGGGATGCCCAAGTTAGCAGGACGTGAGCTGGATAGGGTGTCATTAATTTTGCCTGGCTGTGTTCAGCCACAAAGACAGCTGGGGAACTACTTGGCGACCTCCAAGGAGAAGCCTATAGTTTGGAGCAAGTGCAGTAGGAGGGAATGGTTCACGGTATCGAAAGCCTTGGTAAGGTCGACGTAGATCGACTCCACCAGTTGGCCTCAGACAAGTGCACTGTGCAGGAAGTCAGTGTATTCCAGCAAGGCGGTGGTTGTGGTGTACTTCTTCCTAAAGCAATGCTGCTCCCTGCATATTGTATTTGGTAAGGTATTCCGTCATCTGGTCTGTGATGATATGCTTGAGTGCCTTCTGGGGGTGGGGTGGAGATAGGGCACTTGTTAGAGGGCTGTGTTCTAGCAACACTTTTATAGATAGGCATGACTAGTGCTGCCTTCCAGAGTTACTAACATACTAAAATGCCAGCAGAATAGGCCTAATGGTCTTTTGAGTCTGCTCGATTGGTCAGCCCCCACCCTGGGTGCTGACCTTGCTGCCCCCCTCGCCTTCTCTGGCTTCTCCCTTCCCAGTTCCGGATATTCTTGCTGCATTGGATTTTGCTTCCAGAACCCTTCCCCTGTACCTGTCCCAGCCCCTCTTGAACCCCTCCACCGTCTCTGCCTCCACCAGCCCCCTAGGCAGTGCATTCCATGGCTCCACCACCCTCTCAGTGAAGTAGCACCTCCTCCTTTCTCCCCTGAATCTTCCCCTCCAGCTTCCACCCATGCCCTCTAGTGGCCCCCTCCTCCTTCGAAGCACCCTGACTGTTCCTCCCTATTTACCCTCTTCATGTACTTAAAGACCTCTATCATGTCCCCCGTCCCTTCTCTCTTCCAATGTGTACATATTTAGCTCTTTGAGCCTCTCCTCATAGGTCCTGTCCCCCAAGCCCCAAATCATTTTGGTTGCCCTCCTCTGGACCCTCTCCAGGAGTTTAATGTCCCTCTTTAAGTGTGGCCTCCAAAACAGCATGCAGTACTCAAGGTGTGGCCTCACCAAGCAAGATACAGAGGGAGCATCACCTCCCTCCTTCTGGAGGTGATCCCCTAGCGATGCATCCCAGCATCCTGTTGGCCTTAGCTGCTGCCCTCCTACCGTCTCAGGTTTTTCATTTTGACATCCACCACCACCCCTAGGTCCCTCTCAGCCATTGAGACTTGTAGCATCCCCCAGGGTGTACACTTGGCCGGGTTTCTGGCCCCAGGTGGAGTACCTTGCATTTCCCTGCATTGAACCTCAGCTTCCACTTTCTAGACCATCTTTCCAGAGCCTCCAGGTCCCCTGTGGGCCACCTCCCTCCTCCCCATCCACCACCTCCCCCAGTTTTGAGTCATCTGCAAAGAGACTCATCTCACTCCTGATTCCTGTCCTTATGTCAGAGATGTAGGCGTTGAACAGGAGGGAACCAAGGACTGATCCCTGTGGGACCCCACTAATGACCCTCTTTGGGGATGAGACTATCCCACCAACTATGACCCTCTGGGTCCGGTCACGGAGCCAATTGCCTATCCATCTGATCATCTGGTTCCCCACCCCCATTTCTCCCAGCTTATCCAACAGGCCCATGTGAGGAACAGAGTCAAATGCCTTGCTGAAGTCTAGAAAGAGGACGTCCACAGGTCTACCAAGGTCCAGGCACTCGTCACCCAGTCATAGAACTCCACAAGGTTTGTCTGACATGATTTCCAGAGACAGATCCATGCTGTCTATCGTCCAGGCACCCTGACTTTTCCAGGTCCCCCCTAGCCTCTCCATGACAATGCCCTCCATCACCTTGCCCACCACCGATGTCAGGCTGACAGGCCTGTAGTTCTCTGTCACCTCCCTTGATCCCCCTTGTGGATGGGCACTGTATCGCCACCTTCCAGTCCTGGGGCACCACCCTGTCCTCAGAGATGGTGAAAAGCTCCGCTAGGGGTTTGCCAGGAGATCTGCAAGTTCCTTCAGCACTCTGGGATGTAATTTATCCGGCCCTGGTTGCTTTCTCCACCTTAAGGGAGCTGAGGGCTTCCTCACTCTCTCTGCTGTGATTTCCACTTCCAGTACCTCTTCTCCTGCTTAGCCTCCCCTCCTGCCAGTGATGCCCCCCTCCCCAGACCCGCGATCGGTGAGGGTCCCCCCCTCCTCAGTATCTCTGTCTCCTCCCATGAATGATGCAGCACCCCCATTTTTCTTGGTGGAAACTGAGGTGAAGTACTCATTCAGTACCTCAGCCTGCTCCCCCGGGTCTTGTGCCCATCTCTCCCCTGATTTAATCCTGCTAATCTGCCCCTTCACTCTTCGTTTTTCCCCAATGTATCTAAAGAACCCCTTGTTCCCTCTCCTGATTTTCCTGGCCAGGTTCCGCTCCTTCCTTGCTTTAGCCACCCTCACCACCCTAGTGGCCCTTCTAGCAATCAGCTCATACTCCCCTCGATCCCTTTCTGGGAGAGGTAGAGAAGAATGATTAGGGGCTTAAGGACTGCATCAAGGGTCTGGTGCAGGAGTTTAAGGTCTATGGTGTCATTGCTGAACCTTGTTTTCCCCAAAACTTTTTGTAAGTATTTTTTTGCTTCTGGCATGGAGTCTTTCTTGAAGTAGAAGGAGGGGCTGGGAAGGGATGCCCATGGCACTAAGTTGGCTAGCAGGCTACCTTGGGAAGTCAGGGGAGTATACGGAGATGATTAGTGAAGGGATCATTAAGTGTATCCATCAATTATTAGGGGTCCTGTGAGAGAGCTCTGTTGACATACAACCACGTTAGAGCCGTTTTGAGGGCTTACCAGTGAGGTCATTATTGCTTTCCCAGAAATGTTTCCCATTACCTCAAGGTCTGTGAGTTTGCATAAAGTATTCCTTTGTGGTGTGATGAATCTCCTGGTACAGGAGTTATGTGCTGCCTTATAATGTTGCATGTCATTGGGTCTCTCAGTGTCATGAGCTAGGTGCCAGAGATGGTCCCTGTCGGGCATCATTTGGATTAACGAAGGGTGATCCAGAGGTTAATAATAATAATGAATAGCATGGATTAACGCTTAGGCTAAAAGCTGGTGCTTCAGAGAGGTATTTTATTTGTAGATCAGCCGGAATACATTTTCCATGATAAATCACTTTTGCCGAGATGGTCTGCATCTGAATAACAAAGTGGCTACACTACTTAGCTCCTGCTTTCAAACAGTCCAACAATGCATTGAATTAAACTAGTGTCAGAGGTAGAAAATAATAGCCTATCCTGCAGTTCCTAGTTCACAAAATCCAAATACTAATTAAATTAATCACAAAAAAAAAGTATCAAAAATTAAAAGGTGTATTAATTAAAACACAGTCTTAATAAATCTGATGAACTGTTGGTTCACTGTAGTATAGAGCAGCCCGATATCATAGCCATATCTGAAACATGGTGGCCCAACACAATCTTTTGGGGTAAAACCATAGATGGCTATCAGCTATTGCATTATAATAGAAAAGAAAAAAGGGAAGAGGAATAGCCCTTATATACAGTGGCGTGAAAAAGTATTTGCCCCCTTCCTGATTTTCTCTATTATTGCATATTTGTCACACTGGATGTTTTCAGGTCTTTAGAGAAAATGTAATATTAGATAAAGGGAACCTGAGTGAACAAATAACACTTGTTTTTTTTTTTTATTTCACTTATTTAATGAAAAAAAGTTAACCAACACCAACTGGCACTGTGTGAAAAAGTAATTGCCCCCTTACACTTAATAACTGGTTATGCCACATTTAGCTGCAATGACTGCAACCAAACACTTCCTATAATTCAATATCAGTCTTTACATCACTGTGGAGGAATTTTAACCACTCTTCCTCATAGAACTGCTTTAATTCAGTAACATTTGGTAGGTTTTCGAGCATGACCTGCTCGTTTCAGGTCCCACAGCATCTCTATTGGGTTTAAGTCTGGACTTTGACTAGAGCCACTCCAAAACTTTAATTTTACTTCTTTTTAGCCATTCTGATGTGGACTTGCTTTTGTGTTTTGGATCATTGTCTTGCTGCATGGCCCAACTCAGCTCAGCTTCAGCTGACAGAAGGATGACGGACATTCTCCTTAGAATTTTCTGGTACAGAGCAAATTCATGGTTCCTTTAATTATGGAAAGTCATCCAGGTCCTTAGGCAACAAGCATCCCCACATCACTACCACCACCATGTTTGACTGTTGGTATGGTGTTCTTACTGTGGAATGCTGTGTTTGCTTTTACGCGAGATGTTATGGGATCCATGTCATCCAAAAGTTCCACTTTGGACTCATCTGTCCATAGAACATTTTCCCAAAAGGCTGTGGATCATCAGGTGCTTCTTGGCAAATGAGAGACGAGCATTTATGTTCTTCTTGAGTTAGCAGTGGTTTCCGCCTTGCTACTCTCACATGAAGCCATTTTGCCCAGTCTCTTTCTGATTGTGGAGTCGTGAACACTGACCTTAGCTGAGGCAAGAGAAGCCTGCAGTTCTTTGGATGTTGTTTTAGGATCCTTTGAGACTTCCTGAATGATTTTACGCTCGCACTTGGAGTAATTTTGGAGGCCGCCCACTCTGGGAAGATTCACTACTGTTCCAAGTGTTCTCCATTTGGAATTATAGCTCTCACTGTGGTTCGATGGGTCCCAGAGCCTTAGAAATAGCTTTGTAACCCTTTCCAGACTGATAGAGGGCAACAAATTTTTCTGATCTCAGGAACTTCCTTTGATCATGGCATAATGTGGCTTGTTGAATCTTTGTGCTGGCAATGTGACTCTGATGGTAAGGGTCAAAATAAGTGAGATTTATATTGAGCAGGGCTGGCTGTCAATCAAGCCTGGCTGTGTTCAATCAACTGACTCTAATTATCCCTTTGAATTGGGTTGATTTAACAGGGGCAATTACTTTTCACACAGGTGCCCGTGGTATTACGTTAACTTTTTCATTAAATAAATGAAATAAGTAAAAAAAAAAGTGTTATTTGTTCACTCAGGTTCCCTTTATCTAATATTATATTTTGTCTAAAGACCTGAAAACATCCAGTGTGACAAATATGCAATAATAGAGAAAATCAGGAAGGGGGCAAATACTTTTTCACGCCACTGTATCAGAACTGATCTTAAACCAATAGATATTACAAAACAAAACAAAAAAATCACCCGACTGCACAGAAACAGTCTGGATTAAGACTGAGAGTGAAGAAATAGGACATATCATTGTGGGGCTTTGTTATTGTCCTCTGGATTCCATGATGCCCAATAAGAACTGATCATGAAAGAATTAAGAAAATGCAGTGGAAATGGGAGAAATACTCTACCTGGGAGATCAAAATTTTACAGAAATTACTGTAAGTGAACAGACTGGTCAGCAACAAGTGGTATAGCTAAGGTCTTTATTAATCTGTGTAGTGAACTCTCCCTAAGACAGCATGTGTACAGTCCAGCCAGAAGTGATAACATTATAGACATTATATTGACACTTGAAAGTCATTGAAAGCACAAAATGCACAGTTTCTGTTACTTTGACAAATAGTGAACTCAAAACTGAAATCGAGCTTGCTTGGTGGTGTTGAGGGTTGAGGTGCTGGATACCACACCTCACTCCCATGCCTGTGGTTTGAATACTGGCTTGAGTCGCCAGGATCGGCCGGGAGGGAAGCTGATTGAGTTGCTGTCTGGCAGCTTTCATCCTCAGGACGGTTCTGGGGACTCCTGTGTTTGGCTACCTCCTGGTGGAGGCCTGGTGGTAGCATCATGCATAGGGAGCCCTGTCACTAGGCCAGGGGTGAGAAAGGGCTGTGGATTAGAGCTGTGGTGCGCATGCGCACCTCCACGCACATGCACTACTGCTTCAGGGGCCTCTGGATAATAGGGCAAAAATGAGAAAATAGTTTGGGAATCAGGGCAGAATGACACCGTCAGCTCAGCTCCAGGGATCTGCCAGGTCACGCATAGCACAAAAAGTACTTGAATGACCTCGGAGTACAGTGAAGTTGTCCAACAAGAGCAAGCAGTCTGCCAAAGTTGGATAAATAGAATGTACAAAAAAAAAAAACTGAAATCCAAACAAAGAATAAAAACCTGACATTTTTATATATTATAGGTCAGACATAGTTAAAATGGATCAATCTCTTGCATCCATTGACTGGTATAAATTATTTAAAAAGTTCTGTAGAAGATATGTGACCACACTCAAAACAATAGTTTTAAATACAGCCAGACTTTGCATACCTATCAACAAAAAATACAAAGAACTCGACCCTAAAACCAAACTGGATGAATAAACAAAATCTGATCATTAAGAAAAGAAACTATAAAATATATTAATACAAAAGTCAACCTGTGCTGGGAGACATTCAACAAATTACAAAAATCTTGTAAATATGAGATAAGAAAAGCTAAAATTAGCATTGAACAAAGAAGCAAGACAAGCAAAAAAGGTAATAACAAGCTATTTTATAGCTATATAAATTCGCTGAACAAAACAAAAATGTAAAGCAGGACCACTTATAACTTCTACAATGTCCATAAACTCTCCTGTAGATATGGCTTACCATTTTTGTAAATTTTTATTTATTTATTTGATATATCGGTTTACAACCTTTGAGCCAGAGGCTCATTTACAAAGGTACCTTGTCACATGTAAGACAGATGGTAATACAGAAACACGGTATAACAACAATTACATTAAGCATGTGTTACAGACATTTGTCACAGACATTATTTACAGTATTTGGATGATGATATTTACAACATAACAGCAGAAAAGTATATGCACACACCTACCAAGCTCTGAACCCAGGTTCTCATGCACTCCAGGCAGTGACTCAATCCACAGCACCAAACAGTCAGCTGATTTTGGTTCCAACATCTCAACTTTACAAATATTCAAGCTACAGAAGAAATCACCTTTACTGATGATGAAATCATAAATAAAATTAAATTATTACAATCTGGTTTCTCATCTGGTTCCGATGGTATAACTACTGATATGGTCAAAATACTACAGAAACATCTTATTCTACCTCTACAATTACTGTTCGGTCATAGTATACAAACAGGCCATATACCAGCAGATTGGGAAATGCGTAATGTGGTGCAATTGTTTAAAAAAGGGTGACGGGGGCACATGGATAACTACAGACCTATTAGTTTAACCCCAGTTATTTGCAGAATAGCAGAAGCTATCATAAAAGACAGACTGATATCTACATTAGGTAATTTTGACACTAATCAACATGGATTCTCAAAGGGCTGATTGTGTGTTACAAACCTACTTTGTTTCTATGAAAAAATCTGCCCACGTTTGAACAATAGAACACACTGTGACCTAGTCTTTTTAGATATTAAAAAGGCATTTGATTCTGTCCCCCCACTGGGCATGTATCGAAAAGCGTGCTTCCTTTGAAATTCATCCGTAGTTTATTAGATGGGTTCAATACTGGCTAGAAGGCTGTTCTCAAAGGGTAACTATTGATGGATATACCTCGGACTGGAAGGCAGTGACAAATGACATCCCACAATGCCTTGTACTGGCCCCTCTAATTTTTGAACTATTTATAGCTGATCTCTCCCCAAACATTGATAGTTGAACTACAGTATTAAGAATACTGATGACTGTAAAATCAGTGGAACTTCCAAATACTAAGAAAATAATGATTTACTTCAAAAAGATTTAGACACTTTAACCTCTTGGTCCAATTTTTAGGGGCTTTCCTTTAATATAAATAAATGCAGTGTTATGCATCCAGACCAACATTTAAACAAATCTGAATGTGAAAAAGATTAGGGATCTTGATAACCAAAAGCTTCTCTTTTGACAAACAAATTGCTGGAAAACTTGCCAGCGCAAACAAGGTTTGGTGGTCAATAAGGCATGACTTCAAATCAAGAGACAAAACTGTACTCCTGCCATTATACAGGGCACATATGGTATACGTCCCCTTTTAAACTACTCCTCACAAGTTTGGTGCCCCTATTAAAACAAAGTCTAGCCAGAGCCAATACGGCTGTGGCGAGCTGTAAATGACCAAAGCTGCAGCTGTGCGTAGAAAATTTGGAACGAGCTGGTGTAACTTGGCCATTTTTTGGAGTTGTTTCACCAAATGTTCAACATGGCCTTTTTGGGCCCCCCGCTCATGAAAAGAGCCACTGTCATTTCATTCACTTGTCCCGAAAGGTTATTTCACAGAGTGACTGTGCCGTTCTGTGCCACAGGTGTGAAAACACATTTTGGGCAGGATGTGAAAAATGGCAGCTGTACTATTAATAAGGAGGTGTGAAAAATGGCAATGTTGAAATTCTGGAGTGAAAATATTAAAAATTGGCGATGTTAGGAGCGTGTGTACAAAATGTGCACTACACAGTCATAACAGTCATTTTTGGGAATTTTTTCACAAAATTTGCAACATGGGCTTTTTGGGACCCCACCTTATGAACAGTGGCACTGTTATTTCATTAATCATTTCCAAAAGGTGATTACATGTGTAACTCCTAGGTGGTGCTATCCCAAAGGATACTATCCCTGCCTGCGTGACTAAGTGCAGGTTGAAGGGCCTGACTTCTGTGAATGGGTGCCTCCACACAGAGAGTTGGTTTAGGGTACCATAGCTGCTCTAGGTACAGCCCTCTGGGATACTGATACCCCTCTAACCCCTCTAGTGGCCTATACTGGTCAGTAATTAGACAGTTACAATGAACACCAGAATGCAATGTTATACCCACACTTGGCACACTTACCACCAGGGCTGGATCAGCTGCACTGGTCCTGAGACCCCTGCAAAACAAGACCTGCTGGAAATAGCAACACAATAACCCACCAGAAAGGTACAATAGCCAGTGTAAATGCAAAATGTTTAGATCTGATTTACTGGGGATGTGAAGAAGAGGGCCGTAATCTGGTGTTTGATTCTGGATCTGATTTAATCAGGCTAAGCATGCATACCTCTAAGAGTCCCTCTAACACAGTCACACACACTCTGGGTACCCAGTTGGTCTGCAGGCTAGCCAGAAGCGTTGCCTGGGGTAGGCCGGCGTTGCAGCTGTTATTGGGGCCCTTAGGAAGAAAAAACACAACATGCACTTTAACCCACAATTTGTATTCTGGAGCTGGATGGCTCAGTTCGTAATAATTAACCACAACAATTAAATCAGGTGACACACTTTGATTTGAGTTCTGTTGCAGGGAGCTACCCTGATGTTTACTCATGCTACCTAGACCAGGAGGCAGGATGGATGAAATGAAGACCTCAAGATTGATTGCTGTGCCAGGAGAAGCAGGGTCTACGTAACGCACTGTGATGGTCAATCCTGTTCGATGGTGTTGAGCAGGGAGCCAAATCCCTAGGCAGGTCTTTCATTGGATGTAACTCTGTGGCATGAGCAGTAATCTTAGCCGTGATGGTGAGGCCCAGACCAGGTGAACAGTTCAAATACAGTCTGGTAAAAAGCTGGATACAGCTTAAAGCTGGCATGACACATTCAAGCAATGTGGGGAACCAAATCAACCACAATGCACATTCAGCACAATCATAGTAAAGGATAGGCAAATACCACAGTTCGGATGACAATCAACTCTGTCTTTGTGCAAAACTGATGCTCTGCAGTTGTCCCAAGTCCTGACAGGCCATTCACACAGAGTAAATCTTGGTCCACACCAGGTGAATTTCATTTTATCACAGTTAGGATTCTGGTCACAGTCACAGCAAATTCAGATGAGTTCGAGATATTAATGCAGATTTCTTCACTCGAGAAGATAGTAGCAGGCATGCCTGACACAGCCTTCCCTCGATCCACAGCTACTATGCAGGAGCAGCTGCTCAATTACTCAAGCTGTTCAATCTCTCAACTCCAGCAACACACTGACTCACCTGCAGGCAGCTCTGGGACTTCAGTGATCCAAAGAGTTCGGTTGGTTGATCTATCTGTCTGTCACAGCAAGGTGTCCCCTCAGGTCCATTTAGATGCCAAACAGTAAAATTTACAATTCTACAGAAATTAACTCCACAAGACCCCTTCGGACAGTTTCCATTTAGGGTCCTCAAAGGTATTGATTGGTCCAAACTGGCAGTCCAGAACCAAGGTGGTGGTGCAAAACAGAAAGTCCATGCTGCAAAGGAAGGCAGGTTAGACAAACTACTATAGCATTACTATTAAAGCAGATAATCCATCAAACAATTACAGTTTCTAGAAGGGCTTCCTCTGCACAATTAGCGATGGCAGAATGGAGCAGCTGTATTGTAGCCTGGGTGGGACTCAAGCCTGAAATCACTCAGCCACCACCCAGATTAATTATAAACCCATGAAAATGATGCCTGTAAAAGAGACAGGCATGGAGGCTAACAGGGCACTTGCATGCAAGCACTTTTAAAGCTGTTAGAACATGGAACACCAGCCTGGCAGTGGGCATTTCAACAAGCCCAGGAAGAAAATTTAGGAACCCCCATTTATAGGGGGTTTACACACACATCTACTACAAAATCACCTTTCTGGACTGAATATGGAATGACAGTAACAGTGTTCATGAGGTGGTGTCCCAAGAACCTCATGTTGAAAATTTGGGGCAAACATTCCTGGAAATGGCTGATATAGCAAGATAAATTGAAAACCCCTCTGAGTGCCAGTATATGGTGCTTACAGTACCTTTGATTCTTCAATTTTCAGTTCGGCTTTTAAAAGTGTAGAAATGTTGTGGTCCAGAGAAGATGACAGCTCTGACCTCTGGAGGTAAGTATGGGGTAAGGGGGCTTAAGGGAAGTGGGTGCTCCGTGGGAGGATGGAAATGGGGTAGAGGGACTGTTGTGATGATGAGGACCATTTTCTTTTTACAGGTCAAAAAGACATTGGGGACTGTTTTCTTTATTTACAGGAAAAAAACCTAATTTGGGCACACTGGGGTGAGCACTCAGTGCACCACATGATTGGAGGGATGGACATGATGCCAACACAGGGATTGGGCACCACGATGTCGATGGGGGTAATACATTTTAAAAAATTGGCACACTGGTGTGGGATCCCAATGTGCCACGAGTTGGGGGCTATGTGATGCCGACACGGAGATTGGGCATGCTGATGTCGGCATGGCAGAGAAAAAAAACATAAATTTGGGCACACTGGGTGAGATCCCAGTGTGCCAATTGAGTGAGGGGTTACATGACACTGACACAGGAACTGGGCACTCGATGTTGGCTTGGAATGGGAAATGTAGGGAGTGGGAAGACAGGAGCAATGGGAGGGTGTGGGAGGGTACCATCCACAGGATTGTGGATGCGATGGAACTGCACATGCAGCATTCACACATGTGTAGTTGTGATTCAGAAGATGGCGGCACCAGGAATAGAAACATAGAAACATAGAAGTTGATGGCAGATAAGGACCACAAGGCCCATCAGTCTGCCATTTCTTTTCTGCCTTATGAATGTGCCATCGGCTTTGCTCTGTCAATGGCCTATCTATTCATACTCATCCGTATTGCTCCCTCATTCCTATCCCATGCCTGTTTGAGCCATGCAGTGTATTCATATCCACCTCTTCCTGAGGTAGGCTGTTCCATGCATCCACCACCCTTTCTGTGAAAAAGAACTTTCTCACATTACCCCTTAATCAGCCTCCCTCTAATCTCATGCTGTGTTCTCTTGTCCTGCTATTTTTCCTATATTGAATCATGATAGACTCTTTCACCTTGTTAATGCCCTTAAGTTGTTTGAATGTTTCGATCATATCACCTCTCTCCCTCCTTTGCTCTAGGGTATACATATTGAGCTCCGTTAATCTGTCCTCATATGTTTTCTGATGCAGTCCTTGCACCATTTTGGTTGCCCTTCTCTGGACTGCCTCAGTCTGGTTAATGTTCTTGTGAAGGTGTGGCCTCCAGTACTGCACGCAGTACTCCAGATGGAGCCTAACCAGTGTCTTGTAAAGAGGGATTATTACCTCCCTCTTCTGACTTGTGATACCCCTACTAATACACCCCAACATCCCTCCAGCCTTACCTACTGATTTAGTGGTCTGCTTGGATGATTTCAGGACATCGGTGATGATGACGTCCAAGTCTCTTTCTTCCCTTGTGACTGCCAGCAACTCCTCAGCCTATAGGTGGCTTCAGGGTTTCTCTTCCCTAAGTGTATGATCTTGCACTTCTTTGCATTGAACTCCAGTTGCCTCTTTTTGACCATTTTGCTAGTTTATCCAGATCTCTTCTCATTCTGCCCACCCCATCTGGATCATCTACTCTGTTGCATATCTTGGTGTCATCTGAAACAGACAAACCTACCCTCTAGTCCATCTGCAATGTCAATGATGAAGATATTGAAGAGGACTGGCCCCAGGACTGATCCCTGAGGCACCCCAGTTGTGACTTGCATCTCTTCTGACTGTATACCGTTTACCACCACTGTCTGTTTTCTGCCCGTCAACCAGTTTGCCACCCAGTTGAGCTACTTCTGACCCACCCCGAGCCTAGCCAGCTTATTAATCTATCTTCCATGTGGAACAGTATCAAAAGCTTTACTGAAGTCAAGGTAGGCAATATCAACTGCTCCCCCTTAGTCCACCACTCAGGTTAACCAGTCAAAGAAATCTGTGAGATTAGTTTGGCAGGACCTTCCTTTTGTAAACCCATGCTGTCTTGGATCCTGTGCTCCTATGCATTCCAGGTGTTGCACTATCCTTTCCTTAAGGAGTGCCTCCATAATCTTGCCCACTGTTGAGGTAAGACTGACTGGTCTGTAGTGCCCTGCCTCCTCCCTGCTACCACTTTTGTGGAGCAGGATCACATGAGATCCTTCTCCAGTCTTCTGGGACCTCTCTGTGCTCAGAGACTCACTAAACAGTTCTGATAATGGCTCTGCTAGTTCCACCCTTAGCTCCTTTAGTACCCTGGGATGTATGCCATCAGGTCCCATTGCCTTGTTCACCCTGAGCTAATCGAGCTCTTGTAGGACCATTTCTTTTGTGAAGGGACTAGTGCACACCTCCCTCTCCCCTGTGTCCATGGTGCTGAGCTGTGGGCCCTGCCCTACTTTTGCTTCAGTAAATACTGAGCAGAAGTATCTATTTAGGATAGATGCTTTTACATGGTCCTCCTCCTCCATCCCCCTTATCCCTTTGATCTTAGCAATACCCCCTCTGGACTTTCTCCTTTCACTAATGTATCTATAGAAAGTCTTGTCACCTTCTTTTACTGTTTGTACTAGTGTTTCCTTGGTTTGGGCCTTTGCATGCCCTACTGCCTTCTTGCTTCCCTTAGGGAAGTTTGGTATCCCTCCTATCTTCATCCTGCTGCGTTCCTTATATTTCTGAAGGCCAGCCTTTTGGCTCTGACCTTTTCTGCTACTGTTTTTGAGAACCAAAGTGGTTTCCTTCTTTTTTTGCACTTCCTTTTCTCTCTAACACAATGGGATATTGCTTCAAGTATTGCATCTTTAATGTTTGCCCACTTTGCCTGTACCCCTTCACCTGTATTTCTTTTTGCCAGGGCTAGCTTAACTCTGTTGGCCATCTTATCAAAGTCAGCTCCTCTGAAGTCCCATGTTTTTGCCTTAGAATGGAATGATTTAGTTCTAGTGGCCAAATTGAACCATACCATGTGATGGTCACTGGCTCCCAGAGACCTTCTACCTGGAGATCTGTGATCCTTTCCTATTATTCAGTACTAGATCTAGGATAGCCTTGTCTCTTGTGGGTTGTTGTACCAGTTGTTTGAGGCCCTCCCCCTGCAGGGAATCCTCCATGTGTCTAGTTCTGGCAGATGTTCCTGCTGGTATTGATCAATCTGTATCTGGCATGTAGAAGTCTCCAATTATCAGAACCTCCCCTTTAGCCATCACATTTTGTATTTTTTATTTATTTATTTATTTATTTCGTTTTTGTTAACCGAGTTAGGTGCGCTAACCAAAGTTGACTATTTGCAGGCACGACCTGGGAGAATACATACATAAAATGAGATGAGATTATATAATACATAGTATATAGTACAGGTACATAGTCTATAGTACAGGTAGGTTAGAATACAGATCAAGTCAGACAGTACTCAAGATAATACATATAGCTATGCAGTGATGACAAAAGTGACATTAGTACATGCAAATAATAACTGAAACTGGGCTAAGTGGCAGCTATAAAGACATTTTATTGTAAAGCTTGTTTAGAAGTACAACAGTGTCTTGGGCGAATTAGGGTGGTTAGCTGTGAGGCATTAAGTGGGATCAAAGCATGTGCAGGGGTCCCAGGATAGAGTGGTGATAAGTTCTTTTTGAAGATTGGAAATATCTTCTAACAGTAATGTGTCTATGTCCTCCCCTGGTCTGGAGGCCTATACACACCCCAGTTCGTATGGCTGTCCCATTTCCTGTTTCTAGGGTGACCCACATTTCTTCTGGCTCCTTATATGTATTCTGAATTTCTGTAGCTTTGATATTTTTATTGACATATAGGGCAACTCGACCCCCCTTTTGCACCTCAGTCTCTTCTGAACAGTACACAGGTACTGAAGTCTCCCAAATGTGGTTACTGGTAAACCATGTCTTGCTAATGGCTAATATGTCCAGTATAACCTCTATCATTATTGCCTGCAGGTCTGGGATCTTGTTTCCCAGACTGCGAGCATTAGTGCATATGATTTTCCATTGGCCACATTTCGGAATACAGAAGCAACAGCCAAAATTGTGCTGCTGTTACTCTGCAGTGGTCGATCATGGCAGAGTGTTACAAGCTCCATTGGACGTTCAGAAGAATACTTCCAAATGTCCAATGTAAGGTGCCAAGATCGACAGTTTAAGGAGCAACCAACTGATCACAAAATGGTTGTAGGATCTGTCCACAGCTATAAAAAGGATATTACACACATACAGAAAATACTACATAAAGGCACAAAACACATGAAGGGAGCAAATGATGATCTTTCCTATGAAGATAGGCTAAGCAAGTTTAACCAAATGTCTTTCAAGTGTAGAATGTTGATAGGTGACTTGATGATGGCAAGAAGTAACACACAATGCCTATCCTATCTGAGATGGGACTTGAATTCAAACAAATTAATATAAACACCAGGGGCACCCATTGCAATTGAAACATAATCACCCTTCCACAAACAATTGTGCATATGTTTATTCCCAAAGAATTCTCAAACCATGGAATTTATTGTCCTTAAAGGTGGTTGTGAGTGAATCAAAGTTAACATTCATTAACTGATTGGACAATTTCTTATTAGAGAACAACACAATAGACTTTTACAGGTAATTCACATGAACATTACATTGACTTTTTGCCTTCTGCTTCTTTTCTTGTCCTAGTGATTCCTAGTGAAAAAAATGCAAGCAATAATGTACTGGGTTTTTTGATTTGCCAAGATACACAGCAAGATACATCACATAGCATCTTTCAATATTAAACATAAAATCCTATTACTTTATTCAGTTGTTGAGTATGTTCATATTCTTCTGTAATTCAAAGTGCTACTCAGTCCATGCAACCTTTCACCATATTCACATCTGCAAATTTCATTCAGAACGTATTTAACTTCTGCCCCATAGTTGATTAAAACTAAATAGCAAAGGACCAAAATGGAATCCTGTGGTAAATCTGCAATCCATGAAATGTAAGGCCAATTATAGAAACTCTTTTGGCAAAATGTATGTTACTGCCAGATAGTACTGTGTTAACTAGAAATAATAATAACTATGTACAATTCTAATTCAGAAAGTAAATATTACCATGTTTTAGCAAAGCATGTCTCAAATATGATCTTACATGTCCACGCAGTTCACTAAGCTGCATCCTGTTTTAGATCAGCTATGCTGCTTCAGTTCCTGTTCTCAGTGATAAAATGAAGTTTCCTTCATTTTTCCGAACCATACCAAATCAAGACTTAGAATCGTTGGCAATTTCCCAGTTGATGGTTCACTTTGGCTGGACCTGGGTGGGAATTTTATTTCAGGACAATGACTTTGGACAGCAAGGGGGCCAAACTCTGAAAAAGGAAATGATGAAAGCTGGCATGTGCATCGCTTTCTCAGAAACACTCCCTCTGCACTACTCCAAATGGAAAACTCTCCAGATTGTTGAAGTAATAAAGAAATCATCAGCAAATGTGATCATTGTCATTTCCACTGAGCGCAGCCTTCTTCCATTAATGGAGGAAGTTTCAAAGCAGAATATTGTTGGAAAAGTCTGGATTGCTTATCACAGTTGGTCTGATTCAGCAAGTGTTTCCAAGAAGAGTTCTTCAGATCATTTATGGGCACTATTGGTACCAGTTTCCATAGTGGAAGGATCCTGGTTTGAAAGTTCTTTCTTGATATTCATCCTTCCACATCACCAAATAATAATTTTATTAAAACCTTCTGGGAAGAAGCATTTGGTTGTAAATGGCCCAATTTAAATCCAAATGAAATAAAAACACTGGGAAAGGAGCTTTACTTTGCTCAGGTGATGAGAAATTAGAAGATGCCCCCCAGCTTTCCTTTGATGAACGTAATTTAAGAATTACATATAATTCATATACTGCTGTTTATTCTGTTGTACGTGCTCTCCAAGATCTTCTGTCTTGCAAACCTGGTAATGGACCATTTCCAAATCGCACATGTGCAAATTCCCATGACATTCAGCCATGGCAAGTAAGTACAGTATTGTTGAAATTACCTGAGTACCAAGTAGACAAAATGGTGGACAGTGTAAAATGAAGTCATCATTAATTACCACAAAGGTGAAAAAAAATAATTTCAAGGCCTAAGAAATGGATTTTAGTTTTACATGGCAGGTAACAATGTCAGAAACAGGAACTTGTAACTGGTAACATAGTGCAAATAGCAATAAAGATAGGGGTGTGGAAATGAATGATGAGGAATTCTGAAGATGTTAAGAATCCTATTGCAAATTTCTGAGTAGTATATATTACAGGAAAAAGAAAGACATGGTTGAGCAATGGTGACAAATTACAGGTACAATTGAGGGTCCATGTCCACTAGATACAGAGCAAATTTCCATGACC
Source organism: Neoceratodus forsteri (assembly GCA_016271365.2). NCBI lineage: Eukaryota > Metazoa > Chordata > Ceratodontiformes > Ceratodontidae > Neoceratodus > Neoceratodus forsteri. The sequence goes on along the minus strand of CM057449.1, from coordinate 3,585,949 downwards.
ATTAAATAAGCAATAATATCCAACAAGGTGGGCATTATTGGGAAATACCAAACTGCCCAGGGGTGTAATGGGGCCTGACACACTGACGGGAGCCTTAAAGTCCCTGGAAGGTGTGTATTTCCAATAATACCAACTCTGGAGAGTATTATTAGAAAATGGGCAATAATGACACAGATACGCTTATTTGTTTCGTAACAGCAAGATCAATTTATTGAAGTTTTTGAACTGTTTAACTGAATTTGAGAATAAACAGTCCTTTTTCAACTGGGTGTGGGCAACATAAATAAGCACAGAGGTTCTGCAGTTGCACTTTTATTAATCATTGATTAAAACAGAAAAAGTGACACTACTAACTGTTTGATGAAATAATGTTGAGTGGAGCATTATTGCAGTTTACAGGCTTGAAGTAATTGGCTGTTGAGGTGCTTGCTGCTGGTTCTTGTCCTTGTCCAGCTCCAGAATGCAGAACACTTAGTGCCTAGTGTTGATTGCTGTACATGGCTGATCCCTCAAGAGTGGCGCTCCACTGTTTTCTATTCTCCAGGGATGCAGTCCAGTAGTGCTTCAGGCTGGCTTCACATCTATGGCCAATTACAGCGGTTATCTCTTGTGATGAGAGACCTGCTATGGTCAATAGCTGCACAGTGGTGGAACAGATGCTGTGGTTTGTGTAGGTGGTAGATCATTGTGCCTCCTTACTGAGTCTGGTCATCACGGTTCCAAGATAATGCTTACTCATGGGTTCATGGGTGTCAGAAATCTGTTGTGTATCCAGGAAAGTCTGAGACAATCTCCTGGATTGCAAATAGAAAGCTGCGAGCATCAGCAGGAATTTTTCAGATACTTTTGAATGAGTTCACAGGGTATAGAGGATCCTGGCTCTTCGTATACAGATTATGTTGTGTTTTCTTTGTTAGCCTGCAGTGAGTTTTATGATTTTTTGTGGCAGGATTGTGGCTCAGGGTTATATATCTTAATCCATTTCATTAATTTAATATGGACTGACTGTGGCTTTAGTTCTCTGAGCCCTTCCCTGCCTCTGTGGGCCATACATAATTGGAGGTCAAACCAGATCTTCCATACCAACCCTGTGTCTGTATCAGTTAACATAGTTGCTGAATTCCCAGTTTGTCCAAGTCTTCCTGACTGACAGGAGGCTGGTGGACAGCTACAGCCTTTGCTATTTTCTTTACTTTTTAGCATAGAAGTGAGGATGTTATTGCTTGACCAGAATGCTGGCTCCAAGATTATGCTGGTATGTTGGCCTATTTCTGCTGAGTTCAATTGTTTAGTTATGCCAGACTGCAGGACACAGTAAGTGGGCACTGAGTACAGATTTCCATTCCCAGACCTTGCTTCTACATGGAATTCTGTAAATACCTGTAGATGGTGTCAAAGGAATAATTTCTCCAGTCAATAGTTATGTTTTCCTTGGCTGCCCAGTCTGTGAAACCATACACAGCCCACATTTTATTTAGAGATGTAGCAAAATTGAATTTAGCCTGCGAAATGCCAGTAGAATCATCAATTTCGCCTGAGAAACATTTCACGAAATTACGGCCTTGGGGCAGAATTTTGCAAGTATTGTTATGTGAAATTTCGCCCGTATAGTTGTGCAAAATCTTTCTCATATTATACAGTAAAATTCCACCTGTAAATTTTGCTTCTGCTGTTAAGTTTCACCTTACCATTTAACTAAGGCGAAATTAGGAAGAAAGGCATGTCACATGACTTGCTCTCTGAAGCAGACTGCAGGTCACATGTGTCTCTGTACTCAGACAGGAAGCTACTGAATCTACATCCTTTTCCTGCAGTTTGTAGTAGGAGAGAGACATACAGTAGGAGAGAGATACTGTGTGAGAGAGAAAATACATACAGTTTGGTGAATTGTGGTGAGAGAGTGACCGTTTGTGTTGTGTGTGTACAGTGTGTGTGTGTGCGTGTGTTGACAATAGGGATGGTGGACCCGAAAGGTCCTGATCCTTATTATCAGGACCAGGATCCATGTCAGAGTCCTGATAAGTTCTGATTGATCTTGATTCAAATCAGAACCCTAAGAGAATCAGTAGTAATACTTGACAACGATCACAAAGCACTGAAATATAGGAAATAAAGTAATTTTTCCTACGAGTGTGTTGGTCTGTTTCTGACTCCATTCTTTGTCCTCATCTGCTGGCTATATGTTGGCCACTTGTACTTCTTACCTTCTTTGTCAGTCATTGACATGGTGTCACTCCTCCATTCTAACCTAGTAATTATGCATACCCCAGCCTGTCCATCTGATTACCCTCAATATGCAGCATACCATTAATTCCCCTCCTATCTGCTTGTCACCCACACTTCATTATGTACATCCTGCCCCCTCCATCTGCCACCAACCACCCTGCCCCAGTACACAGATCCCTGCACCTTCATCTGCTGCTACCCATGCAGCTCCACGAATAACCCTCCCCCTCTGCCCATCGGTTTATATCTACCATGCCCAAGAATTAATACTTTATCTCCCTGCTGTCCTGCAATCGATACATCTGCCCCCTCCCTTGTCCCAGTATCAAATACCTTGGCCCTTCCCTCTCCATCTGGTGATATCCACCATGTACCAATATTACTATCACTGTCCTAGTATTGTTATCACTGTCCCCTCCTCCTATCTGCGGCACCCACCCTGTTGCAGACTGAATACCCCTACCCTCACCTTCCATCTGCTCATGCCCATCTTCTACCACAAGGATCACCTTATCCCCCCCATCTACTGATGCCAATTGCCCACCCACCCTATTCCAGAATAAAATGAATATCTGACCCCACCTGCTGATTCTCACCCACCCTGTCCTAGAAGTAATGAGACCCAGGCACCCATTGATGCACTAGCCATTGTACAGCATAAATACAGAAATGCCTGAATTATAGGTACTGACAGACTATCTGACAAACTTCATCTTATGAGCTAAAGCTACTAAATGCATCCAGATAAAATAAAGAACAGCAGAATATGAGTGGGCCAGTGAGGAAGGACGCTCTATTGTGCAATAAATGAATCAGCTTTCATCTAAGTTAATAATGGAAATTCTGTACTGTGAAGCTTATTAAATAAAATAAATCTACTCAAGCACTTAGAGAAGACCCAAACATGTTCCATAGTTTTTTTATGTGTTTACACATTTCAAATGTAACCCACTTTCCCTAGTGGGGGTTTCCTGTTTGCCTCCTCACTGCCTGACATAGGAAGCCTGCCTGTAGAATGCTCCCTCTGGCCATGGACTGCAGCCTATAGTAGGACCCAAGCAAAGAACCCCAACTCGCTGTCTGCCCAAATGTGGAGTGCGGGAGAAGCAAGGAACCCCAACCCACTGTCTGCCTGAATGTGGATCATAGAAGCAAGGAACCCTGATCCGCTGTCTGCCCAAATATGCAAGCTGCCACATCGCACACTGTTTTCCATACTTGGTGCACCCACTCCGTCCTATAACTGAATCTCGCCTCAAGTGTGCTCAGGCTCCAAATCATTTCCTTGCATACTCTCTCGCACGCTACAACATGCGCATGCACATTTGAATACCAGCCAGCTGGGGAACAATCTTCAGGGAGCAAGAGTGTGAGGCTGTAAACAACAGTCGGGGAGATCCAGGGTGGGTGTTTGAAAGATGGGAGAGGGGACTGTGTTTTTTTTAATAAATAGAAGAAATATCTTTTTAGGGAAAGTACTGTGAGGCAGACCCGGTACACCTCCAACCTGAGTTCAGATCCATCCGAGTCCGATCGACAGTGGGAGATCTAGGGGGTTCTGATTTTTGTCAGACCGGTCCGTCCATCCCTAGTTGACAACTTGATTTTTAACTTCTGTTTATACCCTATTTCATTATTTAGCAAAATTTTATCTTTCTGTTGTGTTCTATTTTCTCTGCTTATTTCTCTGCTTATTTTGTGAGTCTGTGAGATTGTGAGTGTGTGTGTGTGTGTATGTGTTTCCTTGCCCTTTTTTCTTTAGTAGTTTACTAAAACCCTTTTATAATGATGGAAGGGACTGGGATTGGGAGAAGTGGAGGTACTGACAGAGGAAGGGGAGAGGCCGTTAGCCTCAACAGGTGCATATTGTAATTGAGCCTTCCCCAGCTGCAGGAGCAGTTGACCCAGCCTGTGCCCCTGCAGCAGCAGGTCATTGTGGAGTTGGACACTGAGACAGCCCCCAGCAGCAAGAGCAGTTGGCCTGCCTGTGGCCGCAGCAGCAGGTCATTGTGGAGTTGGACACTGAGACAGCCCCCAGTAGCAGGAGCAGTTGGCCCGGCCTGTGCCCCGCAGCAGCAGGTCATTGTGGAGTTGGACACTGAGACAACCCCCAGCAGCAGGAGCAGTTGGGCCCAGCCTGTACCCCCGCAGCAGCAGGTCATTGTGGAGTTGGACACTGAGACAGCCCCCAGCAGCAGGAGCAGTTGGCCCCGGCTTGTGCCTCCCGCAGCAGCAGGTCATTGTGGAGTTGGACACTGAGACAACCCCCAGCAGGAGCATTCAGGCTGAGATACCACTGCACCCCAGGATGATGATGTGGCTCTTGTTATGTCTGCCAGCCTGGCCACAGATTGTCCTAATACATTACCCCTTATGTCGTATATTCTAATCATATATAACTGAGGTGTTGTCCTCTGTCTTGATTCTTTCAGTAGCAACAACTGTATTCTATTCTTGTATCACGGAGTAGATTAGTCCTCCTATTTGAACTCATTCAGACAAGCATCTGTATTCCATTTATGTATCACTGGCTGTCCTCCTGTATAGCCTCCCTCAGTCAAGTAACTCCTATCATGTATTACTGAGGCGTTGTCCTCTATCCTCCTTCAGTCAAGTAACATATTGTATTCATGTATCACTGAGGTTGTCTCCTGTATTGATTATTTCAGGCATGTAACAGTATATATTCATGTCACTAAACGTTGTCCTAATGCATTTCCCCCAACAATGTAACTGTATTCTAATCATGTATAACTGAAGTGCTGTCCTCTGTCACGATTCTTTCAGTCATGTAACTGTATTCTATTCATGTATCACTGAGTTGTTTGTCCTCCTGTATAGCCTCATTCAGACAAGCATCTTTGTTCTATTCCTGTATCACTGAGGCATTGTCCTCCATATAGTCTCCTCAGCAAAGCAACTGACCCATTCACGCATCACTGAGACGCTGTCCTCCTGTATAGCCCCCTTCAGTCATGTAATTCTATCTGTAACTGAGCGCTATTATCCTATATTCTCCCTTCAAGTAACTGCATTCTATTCATGTATCACTGGTGCTGTCCTCCTGTATCCTTCAGTCAAGTAACTATATCCAATTCTTGTATCACTGAGACGTGTCCTCCCATAGTTACTCCAGTCAAGTAACCGTATTCTATTCATATCCTTAGGCGTTGTCCTCTCTATATCCTCATTCAGTCAAGTATCTGTATTCAATTCCTGTATCCTGAGCGTTGTTCTCCTATATAGAATCCTTCATTCTATTCTATTCATGTATCACTCTGTTTCCCTGTATTGCCTCATTCAGTCATGTATCTGTATTCTATTCATATCACTGTTGTTGTCCTCCTGTCATGATTCTTCCAGTCATGTAACTGGTATTCTATTCATATCACTGAGCGTTTGTCCTCCTGTAGCCCCTTTCCGACAAGTATCTGTGTTCTATTCTGTATCACTCAGGGCATTGTCCTCCTCATAGTCTCCTTCAGTCAAGTAACTGTATCTATTCATGGATCACTGAACTGTCCTCCTGTATAGCCTCCTTCAGTCAAGTAACTGTATCTCTTATATATCACTGATGCCACTCCCATAAACGCCTTCAGTCAGCAACTATGTTTATTCACATCACTGGTTGTTCTCCTGTCCCTCATTCAGTCACATATCTGTATTCTATTCATACACTGAGGCGTTCCTGTATTGATTATTTCAGACATGTAACTGTATTTTATTTATCACTAACGTGTTGTCTAATCATACCCCTCTGTCATAACTGTAGTCTAACCATATATACTCTAGTGTTGTCCTCCTGTCATGATTCTCTCAGTCATGTAACTGTATTCTATTCATGTATCTGAGTTGTCGTCTCCCCAGTAGCCTCATTCAACAAGTAACTGTGATATATTCTGTACCACTGACGATTGTCTTCCTATATAGTCTCCCCAGTCAAGTAACCGTATTCTGTCCATGTGTCACTGAGCTGTCCTCCTGTATGGCATCAACCAGTCATGTAACTGCATTCTCTTCCTGTCACTGAGGCATTGACCTCTATAGTCTCCTTCAGTCAAGTAACTGTATTCTATTCATGTATCACTTAGAATTGTCCTCCTCTATATCCTCCTTCTGTCAAGCATCTGTATTCTATTCATGTATCACTGTTTTCCTCCCATGATTATTTCAGTCGTAGCTGTATTATATTCATGTATCACTAGGTGTTGTCCTAATACCTAACCCTTCTGTCATGTAACTGTATTCCATTCACAACACTGAGTTATTTCTTCCTGTATAGCCTCATTGAAAAGTATCTGAATTCTATTCCAGATCCTGAGGCATTGCTCCTGTATTGTCTCCTTCAGTCAAGTAACTGTATCTATTCATGTATCCTGAGGCCGTCACCTGTATAGCCCTAAGTCATGTATTCTATTCAAGTATCACTGATGTTGTCTCCTATAGTCTCCTTCAGTCACAACTAGGCCCATTCATGTATCACTTGGGCGTTGTTCTCAGCATATCCCTTCTGTCAAGTAATCACTCTATTCATGCATCATATACTGTCCTCCTGTACAGACAAGCATCTATAAATGTATCACTGAGGCCGTCCTACCTACATATCATTCAGTCAAGATCCGTTCTATTCCAGCATCACTGAGGCTTTGTTCTCCTTTACAAACCCTTCAGTCAGTAACTGTATTTTATTCATTTATCTTGAGTTGTTCTCCTATTGCCTCATTCAGTCATATATCGTATTCTATTCATGTATCACTGAGCTCCTCCTGTATTGATTATTTCAATATATAACTGTTATATTCAAAATACCAAGGCGCTGACCAATGCATTTCCCCTTCAATTTGTAACATATTCTAAACTATATAACTAGTGTCCTCCTGTCTTGATTCTTCATTCATGTAACTATTCTATTCATGTATCACTGAGTTGTTTGTCTCCTGTATAGCCTCATTCAAACAAGTATCTGTATTCTATTCCATCACTGGGCATTCTCCTCCCATAGTCCTTTCAGTCTAGTAAATATATTCTATTCATAACACTGGGACGCTGTCCTCCTGTATAACGTCCTGTCATGTAACTGTTCCATTCCTGTATCACAGAGGCATTGTCATCCCATAAAGTCCTTCAGTCAAATGTATTCTAGTCATGTATCACTGAGGTTTGTCCTCCTATGTCTCCTCCACTCAGTAACTGTATTCTATTCATGTATCACTGGCTGACTTCCTGTAGCCTCCTTCAGTCATAACTGTATTCTATCATGTATCCTTGGTGCCTCCCCATATCCTCCTTCAGTCATAACTGTATTCTATATTATATCACTAAGGTGTCCTAATACATTACCCTTCTATTAAAACATATTCTAACCATATAACTGAGGTAAGGTCCACCATCTTGATTCTCTAAATCATAACTGTATTCTATTCATATACCACTGAGTTATTTTTCCTCCTGCATAGCCCCATCAGACAAGTATCTGTATTCTATTCTGTGTCTGATGCATTGTCCTCATATATAGTCTCCTTCAGTCAAATAACCTTCTATTCATATCACAGAACCGCTGTCCCTCCTTATAGCCCAGTGATGTAACTTTTATTCCATTCAAATATACAGGCGTTATGCTATATGTCTCCTAGTCAAGTAACTTATTCTATTCATGTACCACTGTGTTGTTCACCTGTATGCCTCATTCAGTCATGTATCTATCTTTCATGAATCACTGGACGTCCTCCTGTCATGATTCTTTCAGCTGCAACTGTATTCATTCATGTATCACTGAGTTGTTTGTCCTCCTGTATAGCCTCTTTCAAACAAGCATCTGAGTTCTATTCCAGTATCACTGAGGCATTGTCTCCATAGTCTCCTTCAGTAAAGCAACTGTATTCTATTCATGCATCACTGAGCCTGTCCTCCTGTAGCCTCCCAGTCAAGTAACTGTATTCTATTCATGTATCAATGGCGCTGTCCTCCTCTAATCCCATTCAGTCAAATATCTGTATTCAATTCCAGTATCACTGGGCGTTGTCCTCCTATATAAACAACTTCAGTCAAGAACTGTATTTTATTCATTATCACTAGTTGTTCTCCTGTATCACCTCATCAGTCATATATAGTAGCCTACCCATGGATCACCAGGCGTTGTCCTCTTGTGATTATTTCCGACATATAACTGTGTTATATTCATGTATCACTATGTTGTCCAACACATTACCCCTTCTGTCATGTAACTGTTGTTAATCATGTACAACTGTGGTGTTGTCCTCCTCATGATTCTTTCAGTCATATAACATATTCTATTCATGTAGCAGGATATTTGTCCTCCTGTACAGCCTCATTCAGACAAGTATCTGTGATATTCCAAAATATTGACTTGTCTTCTATAGTCTCCAAGTCAGGTAACTGCATTCTATTCATGTCACTGGCAACTGTCCTCCTGTATAGCCTCCTCATCATGTAATCATTCCATTCCTGTATCAATGAGCATTGACCTCTATAGTCTCCTTCAGTCAAGTAACTGTATTCTATCATATCATCAGGCATCGTCCTCCCCATATCCTCCTTTCCCAAGTAACTGTACCCATTCATGTATCACTAGGCGTTGTCGCCCTGTATTGATGATTTCAGTCGTAGCTATACAATATTCATGTACACCATGGTGTCCCAATACATTACCCCCTTCTGTCATGTAACTCAAATCATCCACGATTGGTTGTTTGTCCTCCCAATAGTCTCATTCAGACAAGTGTCTATTCCTGTATCACTGGGCGCTTCCTCTATAGTCTCCTTTAGTCAAGTAACTGTATTTCTTCATGTATACTGATGCGTTGTCCTGTGTTGATTATTTCAGTCATGTAACTGTATTATATTCAAGTATCACTAATTTGACCTAATGCACTCCCCTTCTGTCATGTAACCGTATTCCAACATGTATAACTGAGTTGACCCCGTCTTGATTCTTCATTCCACAACTGTATTCATGTCACTGAGTTTGTCCTCCTGTATAGCCTCATCAGACAGTATCTGCTTCTATTCCTGTATCGGGCATTCTCCTCCTATAGTCTCCTTCAGTCTAATAAATGGTCTATTCATACATCAATGAACCCCTGGCCTCCTGTATACCTCCTTCAGTCATGTAACTATATTCTATCCTGTCACTAGAATTGTCCTCCATAAGTCTCACATAGTCAAGCATCTGTATTCTAGTCATGTAACACTAGGGAGGTCTAATGCATTACCCTTCTGTCGGTAACTGTATTCTAACTGCATAACTGAGTGTTGTCCTCCTGTCTTGATTCTTTCAGTACATGTATATTCTATTCATAAAACTGGTGTTTCTCTGTATAGCCTCATTCAGACAAGTATGTATTTATTCCATGTCACTGAGGCATTGTCCTCATATAGTGTCTCCCTGTCAAGTAAATTATTCTATCATGTATCATCAGCCGCTGTCCTCAGTAAAGCCTCTAGTCATGTAACTGTTCTAATCGAATAACACCGGTAGGATATATACTCTCCTTCAGTCAAGTAACTGTATTCTATTCATGTATCACTGAGGTGCTGTCCTCCTGTATAGCCTCCTTCAGTCAAGTAACTGTATTCTATTTATGTATCCCAGAGGTGTTGTCCTCCTAAATTGTCTCCTCCACTCATTTAACTGTATTCTATTCATGTATCACTTAGGCGTTGTCCTCCTTTATATCCTCATTCAGCCAAGTATCTGTATTCTATTCCTGTATCACTGAGGTGATGACCACCGATATAGACTCCTTCAGTCAAGTAACTGTATTCTGTTCATAAATCACTGATACGCTGTCCTCCTGTATAGCATCCTCGGTCATGTAACTGTAATCTATTCCTATCACTGAGACATTGTCATCCTATATATCCTCCTTCAGTCAAGAAACTGTATTCTATTCATGTATCACAAGTTGTTGTCCTCCTGTATCACCTCTTTCTAATCATGTAACTATATTCTATTCCATGACTGTGGTGCCAGCTTCCTGTAGCCTTCTTCAGTCATGTAACAGTATTCTGTTCCAAGTATCACTGAGGCACTGTCCTCTGTCACCTCCTTCTGTCATGTAACTATATTCTATTCATATTATATCACTTAGGCTCTGTCCTGCTGTATAGCTCCATCACTCATATGAAATTGTATTATGTTCATGTATCACTGGGGCTCTGTCCACCAGTACAGCCTCTTTCAGCCATGTAACTCTATTCCATTTATGTATCACTGAGCACCTGTCCTCCTTTATAGCCTACTTCAGTCATGTAACATAACTGATTCAGAGTATCACTGAGGTGTTGTCCTCCCATAGCTCCCTTTAGTCACATAACTGTATTCAATTCATGCATCACTAGGCACTGTCTCCTGTGTCGCCTGCCATCAGTCATCTGGTAGATTATGTTCATGTATCATTGAGGCGCTGTCCTCCTGTATAGACTAGTTCAGTAATGTAATGAAGTTCTATCAATATCACTGAGAGTTGTCCTCCTGTACCAGCCTCATCCAGTCAAGTATCTGTATTCTATTCCTGTATCACTGAGTGTTGTCCTCCTATAGTCTCCTTCAATAAGCCAACTGTATTCTATTCATGTATCACTGGAAGTTGTCCTCCTCTATATCCTCCTTCAGTCAAGGAACTGTATTCTATTCATGTATCACTGAGTTGTTTTTCTCCTGTATTGTGTCCTTCAGTTATGTAACTATATTCTATTCATGTATCACAGAGGCGCTGTCCTTCTGTATAGCCTCCTTCAGTCATGTAACAGTGTTCTATTCATGTATCACTGAGGCATTGTCTTCCTATATAGTCTCCTTCAGTCAAGTAACTGCATTCTATTCATGTATTACTTAGGCGTTGTCCTCCTGTATATCCTCCTTCAGTCAAGTAACTGTATTCTATTCAAGTATCACTGAGGCGCTGTCCTCCTGTATAGCCTCCTTCAGTCATGTACCTGTATTCTATTCATGTATCACTAAGGCGTTGTCCAAATGCATTACCCCCTTCTGTCATGTAGCTGTATTCTAATCGTGTGTAACTGAGGTGTTGTCCTCCTGTCTTGATTCTTTCAGTCATGTAACTGTATTCTATTCATGTATCACTGAGTTGTTTTTCCTCCTGTAGTGCCTCATTCAGACAAGTATCTGTATTCTATTCATGTATCACTGAGGCGTTGTCCTCCTGTATTGATTATTTCAGACATGTAACTGTATTATATTCATGTATCACTATGGTGTTGTCCTACATTACCCCCTTCTGTCATGTAACTGTATTCTAATCATGTATAACTGAGGTGTTGTCCTCCTGTCATGATTCTTTCAGTCATGTAACTGTATTCTATTCATGTATCACTTAGGCGTTGTCCTCCTCTGTATCCTCCTTCAGTCAAGTAACTGTATTCTATTCATGTATCTCTGAGACGCTGTCCTCCTGTAAAGCCTCATTCAGTCAAGTATCAGTATTCTATTCCTTAATCACTGAGTGGTTGTCCTCCTATATAGACTCCTTCAGTCAAGTAACTGTATTCTATTCATGTATCACTTAGGCTTTGTCCTCCTCTGTATCCTCCTTCAGTCAAGTAACTGTATTCTGTTCATGTATCACTGAGACGCTGTCCTCCAGTATAGCCTCCTTCAGTCATGTAACTGTATTCTATTCCTGTATCACTGAGGCATTGTCCTCCTATATAGTCTCCTTCAGTCAAGTAGCCTGTATTCTATTCATGTATCACTTAGGCGTTGTCCTCCTCTATATCCTCCTTCAGTCAAAGCATCTGTATTCTATTCAAGTATCACTGAGGCGCCTGTCCTCCTGTATATAGCCTCCTTCAGTCATGTACCTTATCTATTCATGTATCACTAGGCGTTGTCCTAATGCATTACCCCTTCTGTCATGTAGTTGCTTTCTAATCATGTATAACTGAGGTGTTGTCCTCCTGTCATGATTCTTCAGTCATATAACCTGTATTCTATTCATGTATCACTGAGTTGTTTGTCCTCCTGTATAGCCTCATTCAGAACCAATATCTTTGTTCTATTCCTGTATCACTGAGGCTTTGTCCTCCTATATAGTCTCCTTCTGTCAAGTAACTTATTCTATTCATGTATCACTGAGACGCTGTCCTCCTGTATAGCCTCCTTCAGTCATGTAACTGTATTCTATTCCTGTAACACTGAGGCGTTATTATCCTATATATTCTCCTTCAGTCAAGTAACTGTATTCTATTCATGTATCACTGAGGTGCTGTCCTCCTCTGTGTACTCCTTCAGTCAAGTAACTATATTCAATTCTTGTATCACTGAGACGTCGTCCTCCTATATAGTCTACTCTAGTCAAGTAACTGTATTCTATTCATGTATCACTTAGGCGTTGTCCACCTCGATATCCTCATTCAGTCAAGTATCTGTATTCTATTCAAGTATCACTGAGGCGTTGTTCTATTATATAGAATCTTTCATTCAACTAACTGTATTCTATTCATGTATCACTGTGTTGTTCCCCTGTATTGCCTCATTCAGTCATGTATCTATATTCTATTCATGTATCACTGAGGCGTTGTCCTCCTGTCATGATTCTTTCAGTCATGTAACTGTATTCTATACATGTATCACTGAGTTGTTTGTCTCCTGTATGCCCTCTTTCCGACAAGTATCTGTGTTCTATTCCAGCCATCACTGGGGCATTGTCCTCCTATATAGTCTCCTTCAGTCAAGTAACTGTATTCTATTTATGTATCACTGGGCAGCTGTCCTCCTGTATGGCCTCCTTCAGTCAAAGTAACTGTATTCTATTCATATATCACATGAGGCGTTGTCCTCCTATATAGACTCCTTCAGTCAAGTAACTGTATTCTATTCATGTATCACTGGACATTCGTCTCCTCAAGCCTCCTTCGGTCATGTAACTATATTTTTCATGCATCACTGATACGCTGTCTTCCTGTATAGCCTCCTTTAGTCATGGTTCTGAATTCTATTCATGTATCACAGAGGCACTGCCCTCCAGTATCGCCTCCTTCAGAAATGTAGCTGTATTCTATTCATTTATCACTTAGGCTCTGTCCTCCTGTATAGCTCCCGTCTGTCATGTTATTGTATTATGTACATGTATCACTGAGGCTCTGTCCTCCTGTATAGCCTCCTTTAGTCATGTAACTGTATTCTATTCTTGTATCACTTAAGCTCTGTCCTCCTGTATAGCTCCCGTTTGTCATGTTATTGTATTATGTACATGTATCACTGAGGCTCTGTCCTCCTGTATAGCCTCCTTCGGTCATGTAACTCTATTCCATTTATGCGTCACTGAAGCGCTGTCCTCCTGTATAGCCTCCTTCAGTCAAGTAACTGTATTCTATTCCTGTATCACTGAGGCATTGTCCTCCTATATAGTCTCCTTCAGTCAAGTAACTGTACTCTATTCATGTATCACTTAGGCGCTGTCCTCCTCTATATCCTCCTTCAGTCAAGTAACTGTATTCTATTCATGTATCACTTAGGCGCTGTCCTCCTCTATATCCTCCTTCAGTCCAGTAACTGTATTCTATTCATGTATCACTGAGGCGCTGTCCTGCTGTATAGCCTCCTTCAGTCATGTAACTGTATTCTATTCATGTATTACTTAGGCGCTGTCCTCCTCTATAACCTCCTTTAGTCAAGTAACTGTATTCTATTAATGTATCACTGAGGCGCTGTCCTCCTGTATATTCTCCTTCAGTCAAGTAACAGTATTATATTCATGTATCACTACGGCGTTGTCCTAATGCATTACCCCCTTCTGACATGTAACTGTTTTCTAAACATGTATAACTGAGGTGTTGTCTTCCTGTCTTGATTCTTTCAGCCTTGTAACTGTATTCTATTCATGTATCACTGAATTGTTTTTGCTCCTGTATAGCCTCATTAAGACAAGTATCTGCATTCTATTCCGGTATCACTGAGGCGTTGTCCTCCTGTATAGTCTCCTTCAGTCAAGTAACTTCTTCTGTTCATGTATCACTGAGCCGCTGTCCTCCTGTATAGCCTCCTTCAGTCATGTAACTGTATTCTATTCCTGTATCACTGAGGCATTGACCTCCTATATAGTCTCCTTCAGTCAAGTAACTGTATTCTATTCATGTATCACTTAGGCATTGTCCTCCTCTATATCTTCCTTCTGTCAAGTAACTGTATTCTATTCATGTATCACTGAGGCGTTGTCGTCCTGTATTGATGATTTCAGTCATGTAGCTGTATAATATTCATGTATCACTAAGGTGTTGTCCTAATGCATTACCCCCTTCTGTCATGTAACTGTATTCCATTCACGTATCACTGAGTTGTTTGTCCTCCTGAATAGTCTCATTCAGACAAGTGTCTGTATTCTATTCCTGTATCACTGAGGCGTTTTCCTCCTATATAGTCTCCTTTAGTCAAGTAACTGTATTCTCTTCATGTATCACTGATGCGTTGTCCTCCTGTGTTGATTATTTCAGTCATGTAACTGTATTATATTCAAGTATCACTAAGGCGTTGACCTAATGCATTTCCCCCTTCTGTCTTGTAACTGTATTCTAATCATGTATAACTGAGGTGTTGGCCTCCTGTCTTGATTCTTTCATTCATGTAACTGTATTCTATTCATGTATCACTGAGTTGTTTGTCCTCCGTATAGCCTCATTCAGACAAGTATCTGTATTCTATTCCTGTATCATAGGCATTCTCCTCTATATAGTCTCCTTCAGTCTAGTAAATGTATTCTATTCATGTATCACTGAGACAGCTGTCCTCCTAGTATAACCTCCTTCAGTCATGTAACTGTATTCTATTCCTATCACTGAGAATTGTCCTCCTATAAAGTCTCCTTCAGTCAATATCTGTATTCTATTCCGTATACCACTAAGGTGTTGTCCTAATGCATTACTCCCTTCTGTCTGTAACTGTATTCTAATCATGTATAACTGAGGTGTTGTCCTCGTGTCTTGATTCTTTCAGTCATGTAACTGTATTCTATTCATGTATCACTGAGTTGTTTGTCCTCCTGTATAGCCTCATTCAAACAAGTATCTGTATTCTATTCCTGTATCACTGAGGCATTCTCCTCCTATATAGTCTCTTTCAGTCTAGTAAATGTATTCTATTCATGTATCACTGGGACGCTGTCCTCCTGTATAACGTCCTTAAGTCATGTAACTGTATTCTATTCCTGTATCACTGAGGCATTGTCCTCCTATAAAGTCTCCTTCAGTCAAGTAACTGTATTCTAGTCATGTATCACTTAGGCGTTGTCCTCCTCTATATCCTCCTTCAGTCAAGTAACTGTATTCTATTCATGTATCACTGAGGCGCTGACTTCCTGTATAGCCTCCTTCAGTCATGTAACTGTATTCTATTCATGTATCACTTAGGCGTTGTCCTCCTCTATATCCTCCTTCAGTCAAGTAACTGTATTCTATTCATGTATCACTAAGGTGTTGTCCTAATGCATTACCCCCTTCTGTCGTGTAACTGTATTCTAATCATACATAACTGAGGTGTTGTCCGCCTGTCTTGATTCTTTCAGTCATGTAACTGTATTCTATTCATGTATCCCTGAGTTGTTTTTCCTCCTGTATAGCCTCATTCAGACAAGTATCTGTATTCTATTCCTGTGTCACTGATGCATTGTCCTCATATATAGTCTCCTTCAGTCAAGTAACTGTATTCTATTCATGTATCACTGAGTTGTTGTCCTCCTGTATCACCTCTTTCGGTCATGTAACAATATTTTTTCATGCATCACTTAGGCGCTGTCTTCCTGTATAGCCTCCTTTAGTCATGTAACTGTATTCTATTCATGTATCACTGAGGCACTGTCCTCCTGTATAGCCTCCTTCAGTCAAGTAACTGTATTCTGTTCATGTATCACTGAGGCATTGTTCTCCTATATTGTCTCCTCCAGTCAAGCAACTGTATTCTATTCATGTACCACTTAGGCGTTGTCCTCCTCTATATCCTCATTCAGTCAAGTATCTGTATTCTATTCCTGTATCACTGAGGCGTTGTCCTCCCATATAGAATCCTTCAGTCAAGTAACTGCATTCTGTTCATGTTTCACTGAGGTGCTGTCCTCCTGTATAGCCCCATTTAGTCATGTAACTGTATTCTATTCATGCATCACTGAGGCACTGTCCTCCTGTATTGCCTCCGTCAGTCATGTAACTGTATTCTATTCATGAATCACTAAGGCATTGTCCTCCTGTATAGCCTCCATAAGTCATCTAATTGTATTATATTTATGAATAACTGAGGCGCTGTCTTCCTGTATAGCCTCCTTTAGACATGTAACTGTATTCTATTCATGTATCACTGAGGCACTGTCCTCCTGTATCACTCTCCTTCAGTCATGTAACAAAATTCTGTTCATGTATCACTGAGGAGTTGTCCTCCTGTATAGCCTCATTCAGTCAAGTATCTTTATTCTATTCCTGTATCACTGAGGTGTTGTCCTCCTATATAGTCTCCTTCAGTCAAGTAACTGTATTCTATTCATGTATCACTTAGGCGTTGTCCTCCTCTATATCCTCCTTCAGTCAAGGAACTGTATTCTATTCATGTATCACTGAGTTGTTTTTCTCCTGTATTGCCTCCTTCAGTCATGTAACTGTATTCTATTCATGATTCACTGAGGCGCTGTCCTCCTGTATAGCCTCCTTTAGTCATGTAACTGTAATCTATTCCTGTATCACTGAGGCGTTGCCGTCCTATATAGTCTCCTTCAGTCAAGTAACTGTATTCTATTCATGTATCACTTAGGCGTTGTCCTCCTCTATATCCTCATTCAGTCAAGTAACTGTATTCTATTCATGTATCACTGATTTGTTGTCCTCCTGTATCACCTCTTTCAGTCATGTAACTATGTTCTATTCATGCATTACTGAGGTGCTGTCTTCCTTTGTAGCCTTCTTTATTCATGTAACAGTATTCTATTCATGTATCACAGAGGCACTGTCCTCCTGTATCACCACTTTCAGTCATGTAACTATATTCTATTCATGTTTCACTTAGGCGCTGTCCTCCTGTATAGCTCCCGTCTGTCATGTAATTGTATTATGTTCATGTATCACTGAGGCTGTGTCCTCCTGTATAGCCTCCTTCAGTCATGTAACTCTGTTCTATCTGTGCATCACTGAAGTGCTGTCCTCCTGTATAGCCTTCTTCTGTCATGTAACTGCATTCGATTCAGGCATCACTGAGGTGTTGTCCTCCTGTATAGCCCCCTTTAGTCATGTAACTGTATTCTATTCATGCATCACTAAGGCACTGTCCTTCTGTTTCACCTCCTTGAGTCATGTAACTGTATTCTATTCATGTATCACTGAGGCACTGTCCTCCTGTATTGCCTCCGTCAGTCATGTAACTGTATTCTATTCATGTATCACTAAGGCATTGTCCTCCTGTATAGCCTTGATCAGTCATCTAATTGTATTATATTTATGTACCACTGATTCTCTGTCCTCCTGTATAGACTCCTTCTGTCATGTAACAAAATTGAATTCATGTATCACTGAGGAGTTGTCCTCCTGTATAGCCTCATTCAGTCTAGTATCTGTATTTTATTCCTGTTTCACTGAGGTGTTGTCCTCCTATATAGTCTCCTTCAGTCAAGTAACTGTATTCTTTTCATGTGTAACTTAGGCGTTGTCCTCCTGTATATCCTCCCACAGTCAAGGAACTGTGTTCTATTCATGTATCACTGAGATGTTATTCTCCTGTATTGCCTCCTTCAGTCATGTAACTGTATTCTATTCATGATTCACTGAGCGCGCTGTCCTCCTGTTTAGCCTCCTTTAGTCATGTAACTGTAATCTATTCCGGAATCAATGAGGCGTTGCCATCCTATATAGTCTCCTTCAGTCAAGTAACTGTATTCTATTCATGTATCACTTAGGCGTTGTCCTCCTCTATATCCTCGTTCAGTCAAGTAACTGTATTCTATTCATGTATCACTGAGTTGTTGTCCTCCTGTATCACCTCTTTCAGTCTTGTAACTATGTTCTATTCATGCATTACTGAGGTGCTGTCTTCCTGTGTAGCCTTCTTTAGTCATGTAACAGTATTCTATTCATGTATCACAGAGGCACTGTCCTCCTGTATTGATTATTTCAGTCATGTAACTGTATTATTTTCATGTATCACTAAGGCGTTGTCCTAATGCATTACCCCCCTTGTGTCATGTAACTGTATTCTAATCATGTATAACTGAGGTGTTGTCCTCCTGTCTTGATTCTTTCAGTCGTGTAACTGTATGCTATTCTTGTATCACTGAGTTGTTTGTCCTCCTGTTTAGACTCATTCAGACAAGTAACTGTATTCTATTCATGTATCACTGAGGCATTGACCTCCTATATAGTCTCCTTCAGTCAAGTAACTGTAATCTATTCATGTATCACTGAGCCGCTGTCCTCCGGTATAGCCTCCTTCAGTCATGTAACTATATTCTATTGATGTGTCACTGAGGCATTGTCCTCCTATATAGTCTCCTTCAGTCAAGTAACTGTATTCTATTCATGTATCACTTAGGCTTTGTCCTCCTCTATATCCTCCTTCTATCAAGGAACTGTATTCTATTCATGTATCACTGAGGCGTTGTCCTCCTGTAATGATTATTTCAGTCATGTAACTGTATTATATTCATGTATTACTACGGTGTTGTTCTAATGCATTACCCCCTACTGTCATGTAACTGTATGCTAATCCTGTATAACTGAGGTGTTTTCCTCCTGTCTTGATTCTTTCAGTCATGTAACTGTATTCTATTCATGTATCACTTAGGCGTTGTCCTCCCCTATATCCTCCTTCAGTCAAGTAACTGTATTCTATTCATGTATCACTGAGGAGTTGTCCTCCTGTATTGATTATTTCAGTCATGTAACTGTATTATATTTATGTATCACTAAGGCGTTGTCCTAATGCATTACCCCTTTCTGTCATGTAACTGTATTCTAATCATGTATAACTGAGGTGTTGTCCTCCTGTATTGATTCTTTCAGTCATGTATCTGTATTCTATTCATGTATCACTGAGTTGTTTTTCCTCATGTATAGCCTCATTCAGACAAGTAACTGTATTCTATTCCTGTATCACTGAGGCATTGTCCTCCTATATAGTCTCCTTCAGTCAAGTAACTTATTCTATTCATGTATCAGTGAGACGCTGTCCTCCTGTATAACCTAATTCAGTCATGTAAATGTATTCTATTCCTGTAACACCGAGGCGTTGTTATCCTATATAGTCTCCTTTAGTCAAGTAACTGTATTTAATTCATGTATCACTGAGGTGCTGTCCTCCTTTGTAGCCTCCTTCAGTCAAGTAACTGTATTCAATTCATGTATCACTGTGGCGTTGTCCTCCTATATAGTCTACTCCAGTCAAGTAACTGTATTCTATTCATCTATCACTTAGGCGTTGTCCTCCTCTATATCCACATTCAGTCAAGTATCTGTATTCTATTCCTGTATCACTGAGGTGTTGTCCTCCTATATAAATATCTTCAGTCAAGTAACTGTATTCTATTTTTGTATCTCTGAGTTGTTCTCCTGTATTGCCTCATTCAGTCATGTATCTGCATTCTATTCATGTATCACTGAGGCGTTGTCCTCCTGTATTGATTATTTCAGTCATGTAACTGTATTATATTCATGTATCACTAAGGTGTTGTCCTAATGCATTACCCCCTTCTGTCATGTAATTGTATTCTAATCATGTATAACTGAGGTGTTGTCCTCCTGTCATGATTCTTTCAGTCATGTAACTGTATTCTATTCATGTATCACTGAGTTGTTTGTCCTCCTGTATAGCCTCATTCAGACAAGTATCTGTGTTCTATTCCTGTATCACAGAGGCATTGTCCTCCTATATAGTCTCCTTCAGTCAAGTAACTTATTCTATTCATGTATCACTGAGACGCTGTCCTACAGAATAGCCTCCTTCAGTCATGTAACTGTATTCTATTCATGTAACACTTAGGCATTGTCCTCCTTTATATCCTCATTCAGTCAAGTATCTGTATTCTATTCCTGTATCACTGAGGCGTTGTCCTCCTATATAGAATCCTACAGTCAAGTAACTGTATTCTATTCATGTATCACTGTGTTGTTCACCTGTATTGCCTCATTCAGTCATGTATCTGTATTCTATTCATGTATCATTGAGGCGTTGACCTCCTGTCATGATTCTTTCAGTCATGTAACTGTATTCTATTCATATATCACTGAGTCGTTTCTCCTCCTGTATAGCCTCTTTCAGACAAGTATCTGTGTTCTATTCCTGTATCACTGAGGCATTGTCCTCCTATCTAGTCTCCTTCAGTCAAGTAACTGTATTCTATTCATGTATCACTGAGCCGCTGTCCTCCTGTATAGCCTCCTTCAGTCAAGTAACTGTATTCTATTCATGTATCACTGAGGCGTTGTCCTCCTCTATATCCTCATTCAGTCAAGTATCTGTATTCTATTCCAGTATCACTGAGGCGTTGTCCTCCTATATAGGCTCCTTCAGTCGAGTAACTGTATTTTATTCATTTATCACTGAGTTGTTCTCCTGTATTGCCTCATTCAGTCATATATCTGTATTCTATTCATGTATCACTGCGGCGTTGTCCTCCTGTATTGATTATTTCAGACATTCAACTGTATTATATTCATGTATCACTAAGGTGTTGTCCTAATGCATTACCCCCTTCTATCATGTAACTGTAGTCTAATCATGTTTAACTGAGGTGTTGTCCTCCTGTCATGATTCTTTCAGTCTTGTAACTGTATTCTATTCATGTATCACTGAGTTGTTTGTCCTCCTGTACAGCCTCATTCAGACAAGTATCTGTGTTATATTCCTGTACCACTGACACATTGTCTTCCTATATAGTCTCCTTCAGTCAAGTAACTGTATTCTATTCATGTATCACTGAGCCACTGTCCTCCTGTATAGCCTCCTTCAGTCATGAGACTGTATTCTATTCCTGTATCACTTAGGCATTGTCCTCCTCTATATCCTCCTTCTGTCAAGTAACTGTATTCTATTCATGTATCACTGAGGCATTGTCCTCCTGTATTGATTATTTCAGTTATGAAGCTGTATTATATTCGTGTATCACTAAGGTGTTGTCCTAATGCATTACCCCCTTCTGTCATGTAACTGTATTCCATTCACGTATCACTGAGTTGTTTGTCCTCCTGTATAGTCTCATTCAGACAAGTGTCTGCATTCTACTCCTGTATCACTGAGGCATGTTTCCTCCCCTATAGTCTCCTTCAGTCAAGTAACTGTATTCTATACATGTATCACTGAGACACTGTCCTCCAGTATAGCCTCCTTCAGTCATGTAACTGTATTCTATTCCTGTATCACTGAGGTGTTGTCCTCCTATATAGACTGCTTCAGACAAGTAACCGTATTCTATTCATGTATCACTTTAGTCTTTTTCCTCCTATATAGTCTCCTTCAGTCAAGTAACTGTATTCTCTTCATGTATTATACTGAGGCGTTGTCCTCCTGTATTGATTATTTCAGTCATGTAACTGTATTATATTCAAGTATCACTAAGGGCGTTGACCTAATGCATTTCTCCCTTCCGTCTTGTAACTGTATTCTAATCATGTATAACTGAGGTGTTGTCCTCCTGTCTTGATTCTTTCAGTCATGTAACTGTATTCTATTCATGTATCACTGAGTTGTTTTTCCTCCTGTATAGCCTCATTCAGACAAGTATCTGTATTCTATTCCTGTGTCACTGAGGCATTGTCCCTCGTATATAGTCTCCTTCAGTCAAGTAACTGTATTCTATTCATGTATCTCTGATGTACTGTCCTCCTGTATTGCCTCCGTCAGTCATGTAACTGTATTCAATTCATGTATCACTAAGGCATTGTCCTCCTGTATAGCCTGCATCAGTCAACTAATTGTATTATATTCATGTATCATTGAGGCGCTGTCCTCCTGTATAGACTAGTTCAGTCATGTAATGAAATTCTATTCCCAATATCACTGAGGCGTTGTCCTCCTGTATTGATTCTTTCATTCATGTAACTGTATTCTATTCATGTATCACTGAGTTGTTTGTCCTCCTGTTTAGCCTCATTCAGACAAGTATCTGTATTCTATTCCTGTATCACTGAGGCATTCTCCTCCTATATAGTCTCCTTAAGTCTAGTAAATGTATTCTATTCATGTATAACTGAGGCGCTGTCCTCCTGTATAGCCTCCTTCAGTCATGTAACTGTATTCTATTCATGTATCGCTTAGGCGTTGTCCTCCTCTATATCCTCCTTCAGTCAAGTATCTGTATTCTATTCATGTATCACTACGGTGTTGTCCTAATGCATTACCCCCTTCTGTCGTGTAACTGTATTCTAATCATGTATAACTGAGGTGTTGTCCTCCTGTCTTGATTCTTTCAGTCATGTAACTGTATTCTATTCATGTATCACTGAGTTGTTTTTCCTCCTGTATAGCCTCATTCAGACAAGTATCTGTATTCTATTCCTGTGTCACAGAGGCATTGTCCTCGTATATAGTCTCCTTCAGTCAAGTAACTTATTCAATTCATGTATCACTGAGCCGCTGTCCTCCTGTATAGCCTCCTTCAGTCATGTAACTGTATTCTATTCCCAATAACACCGAGGCGTTGTTATGCTATATTGTCTCCTTCAGTCAAGTAACTGTATTCTATTCATGTATCACTGAGGTGCTGTCCTCCTGTATAGCCTCCTTCAGTCAAGTAACTGTATTCTATTTATGTATTACAGAGGCATTGTCCTCCTATATTGTCTCCTCCTCTCAAGTAACTGTATTCTATTCATGTATCACTTAGGGGTTGTCCTCCTCTATATCCTCATTCAGCCAAGTATCTGTATTCTGTTCCTGTATCACTGTGACGATGACCACCGATATAGACTCCTTCAGTCAAGTAACTGTATTCTGTTCATGTATCACTGAGGCGCTGTCCTCCTGTATAGCATCCTTTGGTCATGTAACTGTAATCTATTCCTGTATCACTGAGGCATTGTAATCCTATATATCCTCCTTCAGTCAAGAAACTGAATTCTATTCATGTATCACAGAGTTGTTGTCCTCCTGTATTACCTCTTTCAGTCATGTAACTATATTCTATTCATGCATTACTGTGGTGCTGTCTTCCTGTGTAGCCTTCTTCAGTCATGTATCAGTATTCTGTTCAAGTATCACTGAGGCACTTTCCTCCTGTATCACCTCCTTCTGTCATGTAACTATATTCTATTCATGTATCACTTAGGCTCTGTCCTGCTGTATAGCTCCTTCTGTCATGTAATTGTATTATGTTCATGTATCACTGAGGCTGTGTCCGCCAGTACAGCCTCTTTCAGTCATGTAACTCTATTCCATTTATGTGTCACTGAAAGCGCTGTCCTCCTGTATAGCCTACTTCAGTCATGTAACTGTATTTGATTCAGGTATCACTGAGGTGTTGTCCTCCTCGATAGCCCCCTTTAGTCATGTAACTGTATTCTATTCATGCATCACTGAGGCACTGTCCTCCTGTATTACCTCCTTGAGTCATGTAACTGTATTCTATTCATGTATCACTGATGCACTGTCCTCCTGTATTGCCTCCGTCAGTCATGTAACTGTATTCAATTCATGTATCACTAAGGCATTGTCCTCCTGTATAGCCTGCATCAGCCAACTAATTGTATTATATTCATGTATCATTGAGGCGCTGTCCTCCTGTATAGACTAGTTCAGTCATGTAATGAAATTCTATTCATGTATCACTGAGGAGTTGTCCTCCCTATATAGCCTCATTCAGTCAAGTATCTGTATTCTATTCCTGTATCACTGAGGTGTTGTCCTCTTATATAGTCTCCTTCAGTCAAGTAACTGTATTCTATTCATGTATCACTGAGGCGTTGTCCTCCTGTATTGATTATTTCAGTCATGTAACTGTATTATATTCATGTATCACTAAGGCGTTGTCCTAATGCATTTCCCCCTTCTGTCATGTAACTGTATTCTAATCATATATAACTGAGGTGTTGTCCTCCTGTCTTGATTCTTTCAGTCATGTAACTGTATTCTATTCCTGTATCACTGAGTTCTTTCTCTTCCTGTATAGCCTCATTCAGACAAGTATCTGTATTCTATTCCTGTATCACTGAGGCATTGTCGTCCTGTATTGTCTCCTTCAGTCAAGTAACTGTATTCTATTCATGTATCACTGAGACGCTGTGCTCCTGTATAGCCTCCTTCAGTCATGTAACTGTATTCTATTCCTGTATCACTGAGGCATTGTCCTCCTATATTGTCTCCTTCAGGCAAGTAACTGTATTCTATTCATGTATCACTTAGGCGTTGTCCTCCTCTATATCCTCCTTCAGTCAAGTAACTGTATTCTATTCAAGTATCACTGAGGTGATGTCCTCCTGTATAGCCTCCTTCAGTCATGTACCTGTATTCTATTCATGTATCACTAAGGCGTTGTCCTAATGCATTACCCCCTTCTGTCATGTAGCTGTATTCTAATCATGTATAACTGAGGTGTTGTCCTCCTGTCATGATTCTTTCAGTTATGTAACTGTATTCTACTCATGTATCACTGAGTTGTTTGTCCTCCTGTATAGCCTCATTCAGACAAGTATCTGTGTTCTATTCCTGTATCACTGAGGCATTGTCCTCCTATATAGTCTCCTTCAGTCAAGTAACTTATTCTTTTCGTGTATCACTGAGACGCCGTCCTCCTATATTGCCTCCGTCAGTCATGTAACTGTATTCTATTCCTGTAACACCGAGGCGTTATTATCCTACAAATTCTCCTTCAGTCAAGTAACTGTATTCTATTCATGTATCACTGAGGTGCTGTCCTCCACTGTAGACTCCTTCAGTCAAGAAACTATATTCAATTCATGTATCACTGAGACGTTGTCCTCCTATATAGTCTTCTCCAGTCGAGTAACTGTATTCTATTCATGTATCACTTAGGCGTTGTCCTCGTCTATATCCTCATTCAGTCAAGTATCTGTATTCTATTCCTGTATCACTGAGGCGTTGTCCTCCTATATAGAATCCTTCAGTCAACTAACTGTATTCTATTCATGTGTCACTGTGTTGTTCACCTGTATTGCCTCATTCAGTCATGTATCTGTATTCTATTCATGTATCACTGAGGCGTTGTCCTCCGGTCATGATTCTTTCAGTCATGTAACTGTATTCTATTCATGTATCACTGTGTTGTTCACCTGTATTGCCTCTTTCAGACAAGTATCTGTGTACTATTCCTGTATCACTGAGGCATTGTTCTCCTATATAGTCTCCTTCCGTCAAGTAACTGAATTCTATTCATGTATCACTGAGCCGCTGTCCTCCTGAATAGCCTACTTCTGTCAAGTAACTGTCTTCTGTTCATGTATCACTGAGGCATTGTCCTCCTCTATATCCTCATTCAGTCAAGTATCTGTATTCTATTCCAGTATCACTGAGGCGTTGTCCTCCTATATAGGCTCCTTCAGTCGAGTAACTGTATTTTATTCATTTATCACTGAGTTGTTCTCCTGTATTGCCTCATTCAGTCATATATCTGTTTTCTATTCATGTATCACTGAGGCGTTGTCCTCCTGTATGGATTATTTCAGACACGTAACTGTATTATATTCATGTATCACTAAGGCATTGTCCTAATGCATTACCCCCTTCTGTCATGTAACTGTAGTCTAATCATGTATAACTGAGGTGTTGTCCTCCTGTCATGATTCTTTCAGTCATGTAACTGTATTCTATTCATCTATCACTGAGTTGTTTGTCCTCCTGTACAGCCTCATTCAGACAAGTATCTGTGTTATATTCCTGTACCACTGATGCATTGTCTTCCTATATAGTCTCCTTCAGTCAAGTAACTGTATTCTATTCATGTATCACTTAGCCGCTGTACTCCTGTATAGCCTCCTTCAGTCATGTAACTGTATTCTATTCCTGTATCACTGAGGCATTGTCCTCGTATATAGTCTCCTGCATAGCCACATTCAGTCAAGTATCTGTATTCTAACATACTATTTGCCAGCAGATTAGGCCTTATGGTCTATCAAGTCTGCTCGAACCTAGATCCTTAGTTGGGTGCCGAGACCCTCCCATCCCTTGAGCTCCAGAAACCCCTATCATCCATCCCCACCCACCCCCCCGGGACAGGCCATCATCTGATACATCCACTTTCTGTGTCTGTCCCACCCTCTCTTAAAGCTCTCCACTGTGGATCTCTGAACCAGCTCACCAGGCAGAGCATTCCAAGGTTCCACCACCCTCTCAGTGAAAAACCTCCTCCTCTTTTCCCCCCTCACCCTTCCACCTTCCAACTTCAAACCATGCCCTCTGGTGATGCCTCCCTGCTTTAGTCTAAAGATCCCCTCAATGTTTACCCTATTTATTCCCTTGAGGTACTTGAAAACCTCAATCATGTCCCCTCTGTTTCTCCTCTCCTCCAATTCTATTCCTGTATCATTGAGGCGTTGTCCTCCTATATAGACTCCTTCAGTCAAGTAACTGTATTCTATTCATGTATCTCTGAGGCGCTGTCCTCCTGTATTGCCTCCTTCAGTCAAGTAACCGTATTCTATTCATGTATCAGTGAGGCGTTTTCATCCTATATAATCTCCTTCAGTCAAGTAACTGTATTCTCTTCATGTATCACTGAGGCGTTGTCCTCCTGTATTGATTATTTCAGTCATGTAACTGTATTATATTAAGTATCACTAAGGCGTTGACCTAATGCATTTCCCCCATCTGTCTTGTAACTGCATTCTAATCATGTATAACTGAGGTGTTGTCCTCCTGTCTTGATTCTTTCATTCATGTAATGTATTCTATTCATGTATCACTGAGTTGTTTGTCCTCCTGTACAGCCTCATTCAGTCAAGTATCTGTATTCTATTCCTGTATCACTGAGGTGTTGTTCTCCTATATAGACTCCTTCAGTCAAATAACTGTATTCTATTCATGTATCACTTAGGCGTTGTCCTCCTCTATATCCTCCTTCAGTCAAGGAACTGTATTCTATTCATGTATCACTGAGTTGTTTTTCTCCTGTATTGTGTCCTTCAGTCATGTAACTGTATTCTATTCATGTATCACTGAGGCGCTGTCCTCCTGTATAGCCTCCTTCATTCATGTAACTGTATTATATTCATGTATCACTGAGGCGTTGTCCTCCTCTATATACTCCTTCAGTCAAGAAACTGTATTGTATTCATGTATCACTGAGGCGTTGTCCTCCTGTATTGATTATTTCAGTCATGTAACTGTATTATATTCATGTATCACTAAGGCGTTGTCCTAATGCATTTCGCCCTTCTGTCAAGTAACTGTATTCTAATCATATATAACTGAGGTGTTGTCCTCCTGTCTTGATTCTTTCAGTCATGAAACTGAATTCTACTCCTGTATCACTGAGTTGTTTCTCTTCCTGTATAGCCTCATTCAGACAAGTATCTGTATTCTATTCCTGTATCACTGAGGCATTGTCCTCCTGTATTGTCTCCTTCAGTCAAGTAACTGTATTCTATTCATGTATCACTGAGACGCTGTCCTCCTGTATAGCCTTCTTCAGTCATTTAACAGTATTCTATTCCTGTATCACTGAGGCATTTTCCTCCTATATAGTCTCCTTCAGTCAAGTAACTGTATTCTACTCATGTATCACTTAGGCGTTGTCCTCCTCTAAATCCTCCTTCAGTCAAGTAAATGTATTCTATTCAACTATCATGAGGCGCTGTCCTCCTGTATAGCCTCCTTCAGTCATGTACCTGTATTCTATTCATGTATCACAAAGGCGTTGTCCTAATGCATTACCCCCTTCTGTCATGTAGCTGTATTCTAATCATGTATAACTGAGGTGTTGTCCTCCTGTCATGATTCTTTCAGTCATGTAACTGTATTCTATTCATGTATCACTGAGTTGTTTGTCCTCCTGTATAGCCTCATTCAGACAAGTATCTGTCTTCTATTCCTGTATCACTGAGGCATTGTCCTCCTATATAGTCTCCTTCAGTCAAGTAACTTATTCTTTTCCTGTATCACTGAGACGCTGTCCTCCTGTATAGCCTCCGTCAGTCATGTAACTGTATTCTATTCCTGTAATACCGAGGCGTTATTATCCTATAAATTCTCCTTCAGAAAAGTAACTGTATTCTATTCATATATCACTGAGGTGCTGTCCTCCTCTGTAGACTCCTTCAGTCAAGTAACTATATTCAATTCATGTATCACTGAGACGTTGTCCTCCTATATAGTCTACCCCAGTCGAGTAACTGTATTCTATTCATGTATCACTTAGGCGTTGTCCTCCTCTATATCCTCATTAGGTCAAGTATCTGTATTCTATTCCTGTATCACTGAGGCGTTGTCCTCCTATATAGAATCCTTCAGTCAACTAACTGTATTCTATTCATGTATCACTGTGTTGTTCACCTGTATTGCCTCATTCAGTAATGTATCTGTATTCTATTCATGTATCACTGAGGCATTGTCCTCCTGTCATGATTCTTTCAGTCATGTAACTGTATTTTATTCATTTATCACTGAGTTGTTTGTCCACCTGTATAGCCTGTTTCAGACAAGTATCTGTGTTTTATTCCTGTATCACTGAGGCATTGTCCTCCTATATAGTCTCCTTCAGTCAAGTAACTGTATTCTATTCATGTATCACTGAGCCGCTGTCCTTCTGTATAGCCTACTTCAGTCAAGTAACTGTATTCTATTCATGTATCACTGAGGCATTGTCCTCCTCTATATCCTCATTCAGTCAAGTATCTGTATTCTATTCCAGTAGCACTGAGGCGTTGTCCTCCTATATAGGCTTCTTCAGTCGAGTAACTGTATTTTATTCATTTATCACTGAGTTGTTCTCCTGTATTGCCTCATTCAGTCATATATCTGTATTCTATTCATGTATCACTGAGGCGTTGTCCTCTTGTATTGATTATTTCAGACATGTAACTGTATTATATTCATGTATCACTAAGGTGTTGTCCTAATGCATTACCCCCTTCTGTCACGTAACTGTAGTCTAATCATGTATAACTGAGGTGTTGTCCTCCTGTCATGATTCTTTCAGTCATGTAACTGTATTCTATTCATGTATCACTGAGTTGTTTGTCCTCCTGTACGGCCTCATTCAGACAAGTATCTGTGTTATATTCCTGTACCACTGACGCATTGTCTTCCTATATAGTCTCCTTCAGTCAAGTAACTGTATTCTATTCATGTATCACTGAGCCGCTGTACTCCTGTATAGCCTCCTTCAGTCATGTAACTGTATTCTATTCCTCTATCACTGAGGCATTGTCCTCCTATATAGTCTCCTTCAGTCAAGTAACTGTATTCTATTCATGTATCACTTAGGCATTGTCCTCCTCTATATCCTCCTTCTGTCATGTAACTGTATTCTATTCATTTATCACTGAGGCGTTGTCCTCCTGTATTGATTATTTCAGTCATGTAGCTGTATTATATTCATGTATCTCTAAGGTGTTGTCCTAATGCATTACAACCTTCTGTCATGTAACTGTATCCCATTCACGTATCACTGAGTTGTTTGTCCTCCTGTATAGTCTCATTCAGACAAGTGTCTGTATTCTATTCCTGTATCACTGAGGCATTGTCCTCCTATATAGTCTCCTTCAGTCAAGTAACTGTATTCTATTCATGTATCACTGAGACACTGTCCTCCAGTATAGCCTCCTTCAGTCATGTAACTGTATTCTATTCCTGTATCACTGAGACGTTGTCCTCCTATATAGTCTCCTTCAGTCAAGTAACTGTATTCTATTCAAGTATCACTGAGTTGTTGTTCTCCTGCATAGCCACATTCAGTCAAGTATCTGTATTCTATTCCTGTATCAATGAGGCGTTGTCTTGCTATATAGACTCCTTCAGTCAAGTAACTGTATTCAATTCATGTATCACTGAGGCGCTGTCGTCCTGTATTGCGTCCTTCAGTCAAGTAACCGTATTCTATTCATGTATCACTGAGGCGTTTTCCTCCTATATAGTCTCCTTCAGTCAAGTAACTGTATTCTCTTCATGTATCACTGAGGCGTTGTCCTCCTGTATTGATTATTTCAGTCATGTAACTGTATTATATTCAAGTATCACTAAGTCGTTGACCTAATGCATTTCCCCCTTCTGTCTTGTAACTGTATTCTAATCATGTATAACTGAGGTGTTGTCCTCCTGTCTTGATTCTTTCATTCATGTAACTGTATTCTATTCATGTATCACTGAGTTGTTTGTCCTCCTGTATAGCCTCATTCAGACAAGTATCTGTATTCTATTCCTGTATCACTGTGGCATTCTCCTCCTATATAGTCTCCTTCAGTCTAGTAAATGTATTCTATTCATGTATCACTGAGACGCTGTCCTCCCATATAACCTCCTTCAGTCATGTAACTGTATTCTATTCCAGTATCACTGAGGCATTGTCCTCCTATAAATTCTCCTTCAGTCAAGTAACTGTATTCTCTTCATGTATCACTTAGGCGATGTCCTCCACTATGTCCTCCTTCAGTCAAGTAACTGTATTCTTTTCATGTATCACTGAGGCGCTGTCCTCCTGTATAGCCTCCTTCAGTCATGTAACTGTATTCTATTCATGTATCACTTAGGCGTTGTCCTCCTCTATATCCTCCTTCAGTCAAGTAACTGTATTCTATTCATGTATCACTAAGGTGTTGTCCTAATGCATTACCCCCTTCTGTCTTGTAACTGTATTCTAATCATGTATAACTGAGGTGTTGTCCTCCTGTCTTGATTCTTTCAGTCATGTAACTGTATTCTATTCATGTATCACTGAGTTGTTTTTCCTCCTGTATAGCCTCATTCAGACAAGTATCTGTATTCTATTCCTGTGTCACTGAGGCATTGTCCTCATATATAGTGTCCTTCAGTCAAGTAACTTATTCTTTTCTTGTATCACTGAGCCGCTGTCCTCCTGCATAGCCTCCATCAGTCATGTAACTGTATTCTATTCCGAATAACACCGAGGCATTGTTATGCTATATCGTCTCCTTCAGTCAAGTAACTGTATTCTATTCAGGTATCACTGAGGTGCTGTCCTCCTGTATAGCCTCCTTCTGTCAAGTAACTGTATTCTATTTATGTATCCCAGAGGCATTGTCCTCCTTTATTGTCTCCTCCACTCAAGTAACTGTATTCTATTCCTGTATCACTTAGGCATTGTCCTCCTCTATATCCTCATTCAGCCAAGTATCTGCATTCTATTCCTGTATCACTGAGGCGATGACCACCAATATAGACTCCTTCAGTCAAGTAACTGTATTCTGTTTGTATCACTGAGGCGCTGTCCTCCTGTATAGCATCCTTAGGTCATGTAACTGTAATCTATTCCTGTATCACTGAGGCATTGTTATCCTATATATCCTCCTTAAGTCAAGAAACTGTATTCTATTCATGTATCACAGAGTTGTTGTCCTCCTGTATCACCTCTTTCAGTCATGTAACTGTATTCTTTTCATGCATTACTGTGGTGCTGTCTTCCTGTGTAGCCTTCTTCAGTCATGTAACAGTTTTCTGTTCTTGTATCACTGAGGCACTGTCCTCCTGTATCACCTCCTTCTGTCATGTAACTATAATCTATTCATGTATCACTTAGGCTCTGTCCTGCTGTATAGCTCCCATCTGTCATGTAATTGTATTATGTTCATGTATCACTGAGGCTCTGTCCGCCAGTACAGCCTCTTTCAGTCATGTAACTCTATTCCATTTATGTGTCACTGAAGCGCCTCCCCTGTATAGCCTACTTCAGTCCTGTAACTGCATTCGATTCAGGCATCACTGAGGTGTTGTCCTCCTTTATAGCCCCCTTTAGTCATGTAACTGTATTCTATTCATGCATCACTGAGGTGCAGTCCTTCTGTTTCACCTCCTTGAGTCATGTAACTGTATTCTATTCATGTATCACTGAGGCACTGTCCTCCTGTATTACCTCCATCAGTCATGTAACTGTATTCTTTTCATGTATCACTAAGGCATTGTCCTCCTGTATAGCCTTGATCAGTCATCTAATTGTATTATATTTATGTATCACTGATTTGCTGTCCTCCTGTATAGACTCCTTCTGTCATGTAACAAAATTCAATTCATGTATCACTGAGGAGTTGTCCTCCTGTATAGCCTCATTTAGTCAAGTATCTGTATTTTATTCCTGTTTCACTGAGGTGTTTTCCTCCTATATAGTCTCCTTCAGTCAAGTAACTGTATTCTTTTCATGTATAACTTAGGCATTGTCCTCCTGTATATCCTCCCTCAGTCAAGGAACTGTATTCTTTTCATGTATCACTGAGTTATTTTTCTCCTGTATTGCCTCCTTCAGTCATGTAACTGTATTCTATTCATGTATCACTGAGGCGCTGTCCTCCTGTATAGCCTCCATCAGTCATGTAACTGTATTCTATTCATCTATCTCTGAGGGGTTGTCTTCCTATATAGTCTCCTTCAGTCAAGTAACTGTATTCTATTCATGTATCACTTAGGCGTTGTCCTCCTTTATATCCTCCTTCTGTCAAGTAACTGTACTCTATTCATGTATCACTGAGGCATTCTCCTCCTGTATTGATTATTTCAGTCATGTAACTGTATTATTTTCATGTATCACTAAGGCGTTGTCCTAATGCATTACCCCCTTGTGTCATGTAACTGTATTCTAATCATGTATAACTGAGGTGTTGTCCTCCTGTCTTGATTCTTTCAGTCGTGTAACTGTATGTTATTCTTGTATCACTGAGTTGTTTGTCCTCCTGTTTAGACTCATTCAAACAAGTAACTGTATTCTATTCATGTATCACTGAGGCGCTGTCCTCCTGTATAGCCTCCTTCAGTCAAGTAACTGTATTCTATTCATGTATCACTGAGGCGTTGTCCTCCTCTCTATCCTCCTTCAGTCAAGTAACTGTATTGTATTCATGTATCACTGAGGCGTTGTCCTCCTGTATTGATTAGTTCAGTCATGTAACTGTATTATATTCATGTATCACTAAGACGTTGTCCTAATGCATTACCCCCTTCTGTCATGTAACTGTATTCTAATCATGTATAACTGAGGTGTTGTCCTCCTGTCTTGATTCTTTCAGCCATGTAACTGTATACTATTCATGTATCACTGAGTTGTTTTTCCTCATGTATAGCCTCATTCAGACAAGTATCTGTTTTCTATTCCTGCATCACTGAGGCATTGTCCTCCTATATAGTCTCCTTCAGTTAAGGAACTGTATTCTATTCATGTATCACCGAGGTGCTATCCGCCTGTATAGCCTCCTTCAGTCAAGTAACTGTATTCTGTTCATGTATCACTGAGGCGTTGTTTTCCTATATTGTCTCCTCCATTCAAGTAACTGTATTCTATTCATGTATCACTTAGGCGTTGTCCTCCTCTTTATCCTCATTCAGTCATGTATCTGTATTCTATTCCTGCATCACTGAGGCGTTGTACTCCTCTATGTCCTCCTTCAGTCAAGTAACTGTATTCTATTTTATGTATCACTGAGGCGCTGTCCTCCTGTATAGCCTCCTTCAGTCATGTAACTGTATTCTATTCATGTATCACTACGGCGTTGTCCTTATGCATTACCCTCTTCTGTCATGTAGCTGTATTCTAATCATGTGTAACTGAGGTGTTGTCCTCCTGTCTTGATTCTTTCAGTCATGTAACTGTATTCTATTCATGTATCACTGAGTTGTTTTTCCTCCTGTAGAGCCTCAGTCAGACAAGTCTCTGTATTCTATTCATGTATCACTGAGGCGTTGTCCTCCTGTATTGATTATTTCAGTCATGTAACTGTATTATATTCATGTATCACTAAGGTGTTGTCCTAATGCATTACCCCATTCTGTCATGTAACTGTATTCTAATCATGTATAACTGAGGTGTTGTCCTCCTGTCATGATTCTTTCAGTCTTGTAACTGTATTCTATACATGTATCACTAAGGCGTTGTCCTCCTCTGTATCACTGAGTTGTTTTTTCTCCTGTATAGCCTCATTCAGACAAGTATCTGCATTCTATTCCGGTATCACTGAGGCGTTGTCCTCCTCTATAGTCTCCTTCAGTCAAGTAACTTATTCTATTCATGTATCACTGAGGCGCTGTCCTCCTGTATAGCCTCATTCAGTCATGAAACTGTATTCTATTAATGTATCACTGAGGAGTTGTCCTTCTATATAGAATCCTTCAGTCAAGTAACTGTATTCGGTTCATGTTTCACTGAGGTGCTGTTCTCCTGTATAGCCTCCTTCAGTCATGTAACTGTATTCTATTCATGTATCACTAAGGCATTGTCCTCCTGTATAGCCTCCATAAGTCATCTAATTGTATTATATTTATGTATAACTGAGGCGCTGTCCTCCTGCATAGACTCCTTCAGTCATGTAACAAAATTCTATTCATGTATCACTGAGGAGTTGTCCTCCTGGATAGCCTCATTCAGTCAAGTATCTGTGTTCTATTCCTGTATCACTGAGGTGTTGTCCTCCTATATAGTCTCCTTCAGTCAAGTAACTGTATTCTATTCATGTATCACTTAGGCGTTGTTCTCCTCTATATCCTACTTCAGTCAAGGAACTGTATTCTATTCCTGTATCACTGAGTTGTTTTTCTCCTTTATAGCCTCCTTCAGTCATGTAACTGTAATCTATTCCAGTATCACTTAGACGTTGTCCTACTCTATATCCTCCTTCAGTCAATTAACTGTATTCTATTCATGAATCACTGAGTTGTTGTCCTCCTGTATAGCCTCATTCAGTCAAGTATCAGTATTCTATTCCGGAATCACTAAGGCATTGTCCTCCTATAGAGACTCCTTCAGTCAAGTAACTGTATTATATTCATGTATCACTGAGGCGCTGTCGTCCTGTGTAGCCTCCCTCAGTCATGTAAATGTATTCTATTCCTGTACCACTGAGGCGTTGTCGTCCTATACTGTCTCCTTCAGTCAAGTAACTGTATTCTATTCATGTATCACTTAGGAGTTGTATTCCTCTATATCCTCCTTCAGTCAAGTAACTGTATTCTATTCATGTATCACTGAGTTGTTGTCCTCCTGTATCGACTCTTTCGGTCATATAACTATATTTTTTCATGCATCACTGTGGCGCTGTCTTCCTGTATAGCCTCCTTTAGTCATGTAACTGTATTCTATTCATGTATCACTGAGGTACTGTCCTCATGTATCGCCTCCTTCAGACATGTAACTGTAATCTATTCATGTATCACTTAGGCTCTGTCCTCCTGTATAGCTCCCGTCTGTCATGTTATTGTATTATGTACATGTATCACTGAGGCTCTGTCCTCCTGTATAGCCTCCTTCAGTCATGTAACTCTATTCCATTTATGCGTCACTGAAGCGCTCTCCTTCTGTATAGCCTCCTTCAGTCATGTAACTGTATTCTATTCCTGTATCACTGAGGCATTGTCCTCCTATATAGTCTCCTTCAGTCAAGTAACTGTATTCTATTCCTGTATCACTGAGGCGTTGTCCTCCTCTATATCCTCCTTCAGTCAAGTAAATGTATTCTATTCATGTATCACTGAGGCATTGTCCTCCTGTATTGATTATTTCAGTAATGTAACTGTATTATATTCATGTATCACTAAGGCATTGTCCTAATGCATTACCCCCTTCTGTCATGTAACTGTTTTCTAAAGATGTATAACTGATGTGTTGTCTTCCTGTCTTGATTCTTTCAGCCATGTAACTGTATTCTATTCATGTATCACTGAGTTGTTTTTGCTCCTGTATAGCCTCATTCAGACAAGTATCTGCATTCTATTCCGGTATCACTGAGGCGTTGCCCTCCTGTATAGTCTCCTTCTGTCAAGTAACTTATTCTATTCATGTATCACTGAGCCGCTGTCCTCCTGTATAGCCTCATTCAGTCATGTAACTGTATTCTATTCATGTAACGTCGAGGTGTTGTTATCCTCTATAGTCTCCTTCAGTCAAGTAACTGTATTCTATTCATGTATCACTGAGGCGTTGACCTCCTGTCTTGATTATTTCAGTCATGTAACTTGTATTCTATTCATGTATCACTGAGGCGTTGTTCTCCTGTATTGTCTCCTCCAGTCAAGTAACTGTATTCTATTCATGTACCACTTAGGCGTTGTCCTCCTCTATATCTTCATTCAGTCAAGTAACTGTATTCTGTTCTTGTTTCACTGAGGTGCTGTCCTCCTGTATAGCCTCCTTCAGTCATGTAGCTGTATTCTATTCATGTATCACTAAGGCGTTGTCCTCCTATATAGCCTCCACAAGTCATCTAATTGTATTATATTTATGTATAACTGAGGCGCTGTCCTCCTGTATAGACTCCTTCAGTCATGTAAGAAAATTCTATTCATGTATCACTGAGGAGTTGTCCTCCTGTATAGCCTCATTCAGTCAAGTATCTGTATTCTATTCCTGTATAACTGAGGTGTTGTCCTCCTATATAGTCTCCTTCAGTCAAGGAACTGTATTCTATTCATGTATCACTGAGTTGTTTTTCTCCTGTATTGCCTCCTTCAGTCATGTAACTGTATTCTATTCATGATTCACTGAGGCGCTGTCCTCCTGTATAGCCTCCTTCAGTCATGTAACTGTAATCTATTCCTGTATCACTGAGGCGTTGCCGTCCTTTATAGTCTCCTTCTGTGAAGTAACTGTATTCTATTCATGTATCACTGAGTTGTTGTCCTCCTGTATCACCTCTTTCAGTCACGTAACTATGTTCTATTCATGCATTACTGAGGTGCTGTCTTCCTGTGTAGCCTTCTTTAGTCATGTAACAGTATTCTATTCATGTATCACAGAGGCACTGTCCTCCTGCATCACCTCCTTCAGTCATGTAACTATATTCCATTCATGTTTCACTTAGGCTCTGTCCTCCTGTATAGCTCACGTCTGTCATGTAATTGTATTATGTTCATGTATCACTGAGGCTGTGTCCTCCTGTATAGCCTCCTTCAGTCATGTAACTCAATTCCATTTATGCATCACTGAAGCGCTGTCCTCCTGTATAGCCGTCTTCTGTCTTGTAACTGCATTCGATTCAGGCATCATTGAGGTGTTGTCCTCCTGTATATCTCCCTTTAGTCATGTAACTGTATTCTATTCATGTATCACTGAGGCACTGTCCTCCTGTATTGCCTCCGTCAGTCATGTAACTGTATTCTATTCATGTATCACTAAGGCATTGTCATCCTGTATAGCCTCGATCAGTCATCTAATTGTATTATATTCATGTATCACTGATTCGCTGTCCTCCTGTATAGACTCCTTCAGTCATGTAACAAAATTCAATTCATGTATCACTGAGGAGTAGTCCTCCTGTATAGCCTCATTCAGTCAAGTATCTGTATTTTATTCCTGTTTCACTGAGGTGTTGTCCTCCAATATAGTCTCCTTCAGTCAAGTAACTGTATTCTATTCATGAATAACTTAGGCGTTGTCCTCCTGTATATCCTCCCTCAGTCAAGGAACTGTATTCTATTCATTCTAAGGCCCCTTCCCAACTCTACAAACTCCTCTTGATCTGCTCTGATCCCATTCCTAGCAAGGTGATTTGTCCCCAGGTGGACAATGACAGCCAGCTCTCTCCCTCATGCAGCTTTTCCCACGATTCTGAGGAATCGCTTCCTGTCCCTCCAAGCTGTGGCACCAGGAAGGCACATTACCTTATGTATAACTGAGGTGATGTCCTCCCTTCTTGATTCTCTCAGTCATGTATCTGTATTCTATTCATGAATCACTGAGTTGTTTTTCCTCCTGTATAGCCTCATTCAGACAAGTATCTGTATTCTATTCCTGTATCACTGAGGCATTGTCCTCCTATATAGTCTCCTTCAGTCAAGTAACTGTATTCTATTCATGTATCACTGAGGCGCTGTCCTCCTGTATAGCCTCCTTCAGTCATGTAACTGTATTCTATTCCTGTATCACTGAGGCGTTGTCCTCCTATATAGTCTCCTTCAGTCAAGTAACTGTATTCTATTCATGTATCACGTAGGCGTTGTCCTCCTCTGTATACTCCTTCAGTCAAGTAACTGTATTCTATACATGTATCACTTAGGCGTTGTCCTCCTCTATATCCTCATTCAGCCAAGTATCTGTATTCTATTCCTGTATCACTGAGGCGATGACCACCGATATAGACTCCTTCAGTCAAGTAACTGTATTCTGTTCATGTATCACTGAGGCGCTGTCCTCCTGTATAGCATCCTTAGGTCATGTAACTGTAATCTATTCCTGTATCACTGAGGCATTGTCAACCTATATCTCCTCCTTCAGTCAAGAAACTGTATTCTATTCATGTATCACTGAGTTGTTGTCCTCCTGTATCACCTCTTTCAGTCATGTAACTATATTCTATTCATGCATTACTGTGGTGCTGTCTCCCTGTGTAGCCTTCTTCAGTCATGTAACAGTATTCTGTTCAAGTAGCACTGAGGCACTGTCCTCCTGTATCACCTCCTTCTGTCATGTAACTATATTCTATTCATGTATCACTTAGGCTCTGTCCTGCTGTATAGCTCCCATCTGTCATGTAATTGTATTATGTTCATGTATCACTGACGCTCTGTCCGCCAGTATAGCCTCTTTCTGTCATGTAACTATTCCATTTATGTGTCACTGAAGCGCTGTCCTCCTATATAGCCTACTTCAGTCCTGTAACTGTATTTGATTCAGGTATCACTGAGGTGTTGTCCTCCTCTATAGCCCATTTTAGTCATGTAACTGTATTCTATTCATGCATCAATGAGGCACTGTCCTCCTGTATCACCTCCATGAGTCATGTAACTGTATTCTATTCATGTATCACTGAGGCACTGTCCTCCTGTATTGCCTACGTCAGTCATGTAACTGTATTCAATTCATGTATCACTAAGGCATTGTCCTCCAGTATAGCCTGCATCAGTCATCTAATTGTATTATATCATGTATCATTGAGTTGTCTGTCCTCCTGTATAGACTCTTTCCAGTCATGTAATGAAATTTCTATTCATGTATCACTGAGGAGTTGTCCTCCGTATAGCCCTCATTCAGTCAAGTAACTGTATATTCTATTCTGTATCACTGAGGTGTTGTCCTCCTATAGACTCCTTCAGTCAAGTAACTGTATTCCTATTCATGTATCACTTAGGCTGTTGTCCTCCTCTACTATCCTCCTTCAGTCAAGGAACTGTATTCTATTCATGTATCTGAGTTGTTTTTTC
The DNA here is from genome assembly GCA_016271365.2 of Neoceratodus forsteri. NCBI lineage: Eukaryota > Metazoa > Chordata > Ceratodontiformes > Ceratodontidae > Neoceratodus > Neoceratodus forsteri. The sequence goes on along the minus strand of CM057449.1, from coordinate 3,546,480 downwards.
TCCTGTATTGTGTCCTCAGTCATAGTAACTATATTCTTTTCCATGTATCACTGAGGCGCTGTCCTCCTGTATAGCCTCCTTCAGTCATGTAACTGTATTCTATTCATGTATCACTGAGGTATTGTCTTCCTATATAGTCTCCTTCAGTCAAGTAACTGTATTCTATTCTTGTATCACTTAGGCGTTGTCCTCCTTTATATCCTCCTTCTGTTAAGTAACTGTACTCTGTTCATGTATCACTGAGGCGTTGTCCTCCTGTATTGATTATTTCAGTCATGTAACTGTATTATTTTCATGTATCATTAAGGCGTTGTCCTAATGCATTAACCGCTTGTGTCATGTAACTGTATTCTAATCATGTATAACTGAGGTGTTGTCCTCCTGCCTTGATTCTTTCAGTCGTGTAACTGTATTATATTCTTGTATCACTGAGTTGTTTGTCCTCCTGTTTAGACTCATTCAGACAAGTATCTGTGGTCTCTATTCATGTATCACTGGAGGCGCTTAAGTCCTCCTCTGTATAGCCTCCTTTCAGTCAAGTAACTGGTATTCTATTCATGTATCACTGAGGCGTTGTCTCCTGTATCCTCCTTCTCAGTCAAGTCACTGTATTGTATTTCATGTATCACTGAGGCTGTTAGGTCCTCCTGTATTGATTAATTCAGTCATGTAACTGTATTATATTTATGTATCACTAAGGCGTTGTCCTAATGCATTCCCCTTCTGTCATGTAACTGTATTCTAAATCATGTTAACTGAGGTGTTGCTAACTCCTGTCTTGATTCTTCTTTCAGTCATGTAACTGTGAGTTCTATTCATGTATCAATGAGTTGTTTTTCCTCATGTATAGCCTCATTCAGACAAGTATCTGTATTCTATTCCTGCATCACGGAAGCATTGTCCTCCGATATAGTCTCCATCAGTCAAGTAACTTATTCTATTCATGTATCACTGAGACGCTGTCCTCCAGTATTGCCTCCTTTAGTCATGTAACTGTATTGTATTCCTGTAACACCGAGGCGTTATTATTCTATACAGTCTCCTTCCGTCAAGTAACTGTATTCTATTCATGTATCACTGAGGTGCTGTCCTCCTGTGTAGCCTCCTTCAGTCATGTAACTGTATTCTATTCCTGTATCACTGATGCGTTGTCCTCTTATATAAGACTCTTCAGCTAAGTAACTGTATTCTAGTCATGTATCACTGAGGCGCTTGTCCTCCTGTATAGCCTCCTTCAGTCAAGTCTGGACAGCTTTGTGGGGGTGTGGAGCTGACAGGGATTGGGCACCCCGTCAGCCATACAGTGTGTGTGGTGGGGAGCGCATCAGCACGTAATATGCATGCTAGCGTGCGTGGGCTGGAGAGCTCTGCTCACTGTAGTGGAGATCTCCCTTTCAACTGTATGCCACTGCATTTTCGACTGCTGTCATAGACATCTGCAGCAGTCATTGGAGAACTGCGGCCGCACCTGCAAACTCACTGACTGAATTGGAAGATGGGGTGCCACACCTCCAAAAACTCGGATGATGGCACTATGTTTCTTGCACATGCATGTAAGCAACATAACAATGAGTAATTGGTCTAGGATAAAGGCACATGTAAAACATCAGTGGCACTAAATATAATAGACTGGCATTTTCAGTCACTGAAAACCATCTTCCTTTACCATAATACATTTTATGTATATTTTTATACCTTCACTTGTCCCATGCAGCCCCATCTTTTCATTTACTAGACCTCTTCCCAGCTCCATCAAGATCAATCCTGGCTGGTAAACCTGTGGCTTACCCCCATAAATGGGCCTTTGGTGTGGAGCAAAAGACACAAGATATCATGTATACACAGAGTGGAATGGGCGCAGCCTGGAAACCTGAAGCACAAGGAAAAGGACACAAATGGCACACTCCAGTAGAAAGTTGAGGCAAAACCAGTTGATGCAAAAGCACAGAGTTTTACTGCATAACACTGCAAGAGTTGACATGGGAGCTCTAGCACTTCACATCCATAAAAAACGCCAACTGTGTAGACATGAAGTGCAGTGTTCCTGTGCTGTCTCTCATAGTTTAATGCAAAACCTTTGAGCTTTTGCACCAGTACTGTCTAATTCAACTGTCTCCTGTAGTGTAGTTTTTTTGTCCTTTTCCCACCATTGGGGATGGCACTTCCCTTCACCTTCCTATCCAGAGCTGGGTCTCTAACTTTAGCAACAAGTGGCGACAAAGGGTCTGAGAGTATTCCCGCTGGACCCATCATCCTGTATCCAAGGTGGTCCTTGATTTTGAGTTCCTCCCTGCCCACAAGGACCCCAGTGGCCAGGGCTCCAGTGTGCATGCATATCATTCCCAATGAAGTAGTATATGTTTGTACAGAATACTTTTTACATCCCTGTTTATGAAGCAGCAAATTGACATGATAGACATAGTGGCTTTTCAAACATTTAATTACCATTTACTCTAGATGCTATTATGCTCACACAGAGCCAGTTGTTGTCCTCACTCCTAGTCCTTGTGTCTCTGCTGCCCCACCACTCATGGTCACCCAGGTAATGGCATTTCATTGGGGCAAACCGAGATCTTCTCCCTCTCCTGGAAGTGAAGAGTGTTGGTCCTCCCCTGTCTGGCCCTCCAAAGCTCTGGGCTTGTGGTGTGAACCTGGGACACTGGCCTCACAAGTAGCAACACTGCTGCTGTGTGGGTGGGCCAGCCAACCATGATTAGAGATGCAGTGAATTTAAAATCTGCTGGTGAAGTGAACGCGAAGTGGCCACTTTGCGTTGGCACTTCACTACATGGAGTGCCCCTTAAGAAAGGCTCACTTCACCTTGTTATTATTACTTCGTGTTGTCATTCCACCTTAAATGCGAAGTAAAGTGGAGTGACAACAATATTGGCAGCATCCCACCCATACAATCACCAGAATGAATGTGCATCCCCAAAGTGCTACTGTCTTGTGTCCAGAAAACTTCCCAGTGCTGAGGAAGTGAAATGAGAGTATAACAAGAAATGCAAAGTCTCCCAGAATTAATGGCACACTCAGTCATGTGCGCAGTGGTCAGGTCACATGCAGAGTCACCAGAATTAGTGTGCATCCCCAAAATGCTACTGTCTTGTGTCCAGAAAATTCCCCAGTGCTGATGAAGTGAAATGAGAGTGTAACAAGAAATGCAGTCTCTCAGAATTAATGGTGCCATGCAAACGCACAGACAGATTAAGATTGTGCTGCACACTGAAGGGATGCATATGAAAAGGCACACCACCACCTAACCAGTGCTCACAAGTCACAAATCCAAATCTGGAAAAGAATACATTTTGCCAGTTGGGGGATTAGCGCACGGCAATAACAATCCACTACCAGTAAAGATACCACAAAGCAGTATAAAAAAATTCATGCAGGTGCAGTGGATAGCAGGTTCACACTGCTGCAATTACTCTGTAACACAATAAAATGTGTCTGATTTAATGGCATGCATCACACACACACTCACACAAACTACAAGTAATGCATGGCAAATTGAAAACCTTTAGTAATATAACCAAATGTTTTAAATAAAACTGAAATTACACATTGCTGCACCACAACAATCAGCAAAAAAATATCAGTTACTGAAAATATTACTTCGTGTACATTAACACAGTTATACAAGAAAAATATAACCAAAACAAAAAGACTGCCTTTTTCTCCCAGTTAATCTACCCACACCACAAATACGCCCCTTCCCCAAAGCACACTTCACAGTACACAGACTGACTGTTCTAAATTAACATTCGAAATCCACACACAACAATAAACACTCAATGATATGAGCACAGAAGGGTTTTCTACAATCGATGTACTAAATTTTGAGCAAAAAAATATTACACAAAAAGACATTTTAAACAGCTTTTAGAGGTTTTGAATCGCAGAGCTCTGAGAACAAAGTGTCTCCAGCTACCACTGCACACATACTACCCAGGCCAGAACGGAGGCTGTGCCAATCAATCTAGAGCCCATGTGACCTGCAATCCCATGAATAACTGCAGAATTTCATTTAGAGCTCAATTACAGGGTGAAGTGAGGCGAATTACATTGATTTCAATGTACTTCGCCTTAAAATTGGTGGAGAAGTGGTTTGGAGAAGGTGGAATAATGCAAAGTCATTGGTTTCAATGGACTTTGCGTTCCTCATTATGAAGCGAAGTATTCCACTTCACATTGTGGAGTTCTCCACAGAATCCAAGTTACTCAGTGAATCACTTCATGGAGCAAATTTGGGCCCCTTCGCCCACCACTACTTACAGTACTGTAACTCACTTGCTGTATGGGAAGGAACGCAGATGCCTATGGCTGTACTTCCCTGATGAGCTGTAACACAAAACTCCCTTACTTAAAAACACTTATTAAGGAGTACAATGGTGAAGTGGTGAAGCCTGTAGAGATATTACAAAACATGCTTACAATACATCCAAGTAACTAGTCAAAAAATGAGTGTTGTGATTCATGACATGATCATGAATTGTGATTTGTGACCATGACGATGAAGAACGTGATTCAGTGTCAAGGGTGTGAGATAACTAATATGGAACTGTATTAGGAACATGAATGCCTAAGGCTGTGCTTCTCCAATAAGCTGTAGCATAAAACTCCCTGACTTAGAAACACGTATTAATGAGTACAATGGTGGGGTGGTGAAGCCTGGAGAGATACTACAAAACAGACTTACAATACATCCAAGTAACTAGTAAAGAAATTAATGTTGTCATTTGTGGCGTGATCGTGAATAGTGATTTGTGACTGCATTTGTGACCGTGATGATGAAGAACGTGATTTGTATCACGAGTGACTCATGATGATGGTCCTGACTTAAAAACGCATATTAATGAATACAGTGTTCATGCAGAATTATGCACTACACATGCTCAGTACTCTGAAGGAAGCCAAAGAAACAACTGTGACTTAAGTTACAGATGGAGATTGGGCCCTAAAAAGATGCAAATGCATAGACAGATTAAGATTGCGCTGTGCACTGAAGAGATGCAGACACAAAGGCACAACACTGAACCAGTGCTCACCATCAGAAATTCAAATCTGAAAAAGAATACCGTTGCCGGTTGGGGTGGGCCGCGGGGGGGCAGTGTACTGCACTGCTGCAGCAACAGTCACTAGTACTAGCACCAGTAAATATTCCACAAAGAAGTACAAAAATCACACAGCTGCAGTGGATAGCAGGTTCGCATTGCTGAAATGATTATGTGGCACAATAAAAGGTGTCTGATTTAATGACACGCATCACCCACATACTCACACACACAAAGTAATGCGTAGCAAATTGAAAACTTCAGTAATGTAACCACATATTTTAAACAAACTAAAATGATGCACTGCTGCACCACAACAATAATCAAAAAATGGCAAGAATTATTGAAGATATTACTGTGTGTACAGTAACACAGTTATACAAGAAAAATATCACCAAAACAGAAAGCGCTGTCTTTTTCTCCAAGTTAATCTACCTACACCACAGATTCGCCCCTCCCCCAAAGCACACTTCCACTCTCTTTCAGTACACAGACTGAATGTTGTACATTAACATTCAAAATCCACACACAAACAATAAACGCTCGATGGTATGAGCACAGGAGGGTTTCCTATAACTGATGAACTAAAGTTTCAGCAAAAAATGACTCAAAAAGCCATTTTTAGCAGCTTTTAGAAGATTTGAATCGCAAAGAACTCTCAGAGCAGATAGTCTCCTACAACTTCCTACACACGCTAACCCAAACTGAGGCTGTGCAGAACAATCTAGAGCCCATGTGACCTGAAATCCCATGAATCACTGCAAAATTTGCCTTTGGAGCTTAAAAACAAGGAGAAGTGAGGCGAAGTACATTGTTTTTAATGAACTTCACCTTAAGAATTGGTGGAGTAGTGGTTTGGGAAGGTGGAGTAACGCAAAGTCATTGTTTTCAATGGACTTTGCGTTACCCATTATAACGCAAAGTACTCCACTTCATGTTGTGGAGCACTCCGCAAATCACTTCATGGAGTGAACTGGGGCCACTTCGCCCATCTATAACCATGATACAGGTATTTCCTTATTTACTGATTTATAGTATTTCAAGAGTTTTACCAAGAAAAGAATACTGATCTGATAGCAACTCATTGCCAGTTGCATACAGGAGGAAGGGGAGAATGGGGAATAGAACAGTACAGTAGTCACGTCAATACAACAAGAAATGGAGTATCACACTTAAAATTGCATGAGTGAAATGAAATGTAACAAACAATGACAGTACCATACAAATAGAATAATAGATAGGTTCTGGTGTATTACAAGGTAATAATTCCATCGAGAGGTTCTGGGGACACAGAAAACATTGACAGCGAAGCTCGAGAGGTTTCATGTGTCCCAGAACCTTGAGATGGAATTACTACCTTGTTATACCAGAACCTGTTTACTTTTTTAATATATGGATACTAGTGAATTGACTGACCTCCATTTGAACAGTGGAGTCAGCTTGTTCATGTGCATGCTGGCAGGGTTCCCCAGTGCTGTGTGGATGAGCGGGTGCTGTGGATTTCTTTTAGCCCTGCTTTTTTTAAACTGTTTGTCAGTGACGATATCGGGCGAGCAGAGGAGTCGTGAACAGAGTAGAATTGTTCGTAATGAAAATTTTTTTTCTAAAGTAAAGAAAAATGGTTGCTGTTCCTGACCATTCACTTGTAAGCAAGCGAGCAAGCCACCATGTTTCGGACTCATTGTGCCTGCCCACAGAGCAAAAGCAGCCAATCAGAAGGCATGCTTTCTAAGATGGCAGGGATAGACTTGCGCATGCGCTCTTTAGTTTTTTTGATAATACTATCATTCAGGTGCCGAATTATACTATTGCAGGACCCGAACGATAGTATTATCACTTAGGAATAAAAGAAAAGTGGAGAGATAACTTACAGTAAATAAATAAACAAATTTAGGGTCATGCAGAACACTGTGCAAACCTTAAATTAATTAACTATGCAAAACAGCCTGCAATGGTGTTGTGTAATGTGTGAGATTCCTGTTAGTTGGACTACCATGTTTGATTCAGGATAGAGAGAGATGAGCTAATTTAGAGACTGAGAGTATGAAATACCAGAGGGTGTCAGTTGCAGTTGAAGGTGTGGACTGTAAGGTCATGTAGGAGGGCTTTAAAAGTTGCAGGAAAAGAAGCAGAGCGAATAGCAGGAGGTTGGTTGGACCATAGACGGGATAACCAAAAAGTGACAGCCACCTGTAGTTTTAATAATTTTGCTCTATGGAGGAGGAGAAAAGAGTGAGTTTCAGAGTTAGGGAGTTTGTGGTGGTACAGGGGCCAATGAGTAGGGAGCTAAATGATGGGGGAGCACCATAACAGAATTTAGAGATACGTGAAGCAAAGTGACTAAGACACCAACCTTCAACAGAGAGTAATAAGAAGAGGTGTAGATGGAACAGTTGTGAGTGCGAAAGAGAAGGAGGGGACAATGAAGGGCAAAGTGACAGAAGGGGTAAAATGGAAGACGAGTCTGGTGAGGGTGGATTTGAGTGCCACACTATACGCAAAACCTTCTAATCAAAAACTGGGAGGATCATGACGATCTCTCTATGGGCAGGGAGTGGGACACACTCTTTGTTCCTGCAGGGTGCACCAAGCCTAGGGTAGAGTTTGTCATGAACAGAGACATAGAAACTTAGAAATTATTGTCAGATAAGAATCGCTTGGCCCAGCAGTCAGTCCATTTTTCCCTACCTACAGTATCTCTGTTGACCCTAATTGATCTCCGGTTCTTTCTCCGTCCCCCATTCCATTCCACTAAGATTCTCTTATGCCTATCCCATGGATTCTTGAACCCACTACTGTTTTCACTCCCACCACAACAACCAGTAGGCCGTTCTAGGAATCCACATGGCATGGAATATCCTCCACTTGACAGAAGAAATCTAGATGGTAATCTAGCTAAACATCAAGGTACATGACAAAAGAGAGCTCAAGTCCCACACTATCCAATGTCTTGAAAACTGAGAGGGATCATGTCTTGCCAGCTGCTACCTGGTTGAAAACATATAGATACCATATTTATGGCATTTATTGTGAGATGATTACAGATGAGTAGTGTTAGATATTGTTAAAATCATGTTGGAGCTGAATCGCCAGGTTAGAGGTCACAGGGCCTGAGTCAAAAAGCACCATGTCACTAGCATACATATATATGTTTGAGGAGGTGCAGACTTTAGATAGGTTATTGAGGAAGATTGAAAACAGGATTGGACTAAGGACAGAGCTTTGGAGAACACCTGAATTAATTGAGAGGGGGCTTCACTAATGTGGATGACTGGCACATTACTATCTAGGTAGGAGCTAAACCATCTCACCAAGTGATCAAAGTCCAGTGCTCTCGTGTTTTTCCATAAAGGGGTTGGGGACAGTGTCAAAGGCTTTGGACAAGTTAATAAAGATGGCAGAGATGATTAGGCCCTGCTCAATAATGTTCAGTAAGGAATCAGTGAGCCTAGAAGCAAGGAGAAGATGGAGTAAGACTTCTTGAAACCAGACTATAAAAAAAGTAAGAAAGGATGAATAGTCCTGAAAGGGAAAATATTGGGAGAGAACCAGGTTTTTATAGTTCAGCCAGAACTGACAGGAGAGATATGGGGCAAAAGTATCTTGAGCAGGATGGCTGACTCCCTTTATGAAGTCTGATGACAGTGGCCCTCTTCCAAGCATTAGGGACAGCACCCAGTAGGAAAGAATGATTTGGAAGGTCAGAGAGGACAGACAGATGTAAAAGCTTGGGGTCAGTCAAATCAGTGCTGTGTCCTTTGTGAGGATGAAGAGCTAGAGAGCATTTAAGGAGGCAGCAGGAGAGATGCAGGTGAAAGGAGGAGGAGGGGGAAGAGGGATTGGTGTAGCAGTGGGAGTGAGAATTGGAAGTGAGAAGTGGACAGGCAGAGGTGGTGAAAAAATAGTTAGAAGATGAAGTGACATAAGCAGGGTTAGTGATGGTCAAACTCCTGAGTTTGAGGGTTGGTGTAGAAGATGGGAGTGGTGGGTATGGTTGAGAAAGGCATGGGTGACTTTTCAGAAGTAAACAGATTGTTAATATTGTTCTGTAGTCTGTACGGGAAGAATTCTGATTAACCAAGCCTGGTGACTTAGATACAGGCATGCGCAAAATCCAATATTTTGCAGCGACTGGTGAGCCAAAGGCTTTATGGAAACACCTGACTGAATGTGACCCTTTAACACTGGTCCTCCTTAGAGGAACATGGGAATCAAAGACAGCCAACATAATATTTTAGAATTTTGAGAGGGCAATATTTCTGTCAGAGGATGTCACTCAAGATGAAAGGCTAGTCAGACTTTGCCAGGTCAGTATGCAAAACCAACAGATAAAGGTACCTATATGACCAAACCTGTATAATCCTGGGGACAGATGTTTTGAATGATAGATCTTCCACACATCTGACCATGCAATGATTATTAAGTGCAATAGGGAGTGTTCTAGCTTCCACAGAAGGGTAGGAGTAGAGGACCCATGCAATACGTGAGTGGGTACAGGTTGAAGGATTGATTCAAGTGGGCTCTGCTAAGCTCTAGTGATTAAACATTTTTTTCAGTTTCTTGAAGGATGATGATTGCCATCTGGAAGTAAAGTTATCCAATCACAGAAGCCCCCCCCCCCCGTAGAAGTCATAGAAACATAGACTTTGACAGTAAATAAGAACCGCTCGGCACACCTAGTCTACCGATTTGTTCCCTTGCCTATACTGTCACCACAGACCCTATTTGGTCTCCAGCCCCCTTACTTCCCACTAAGATTCCCTTGTGCTTTTGCCATCGTGCTTGAATTCCACCACTGCTTTTGCTCCACCACCTCTGTTGGAAGACTGTTCCAGACATCTACCACTCTTTCAGTGTTCAAGCTGTTCCTCACATCTCTCTCAGTCAGGTCAATTCAGTATTATTGTTTCACTTAATTGTCATCAACAAGTAAAAATAATAGATACAAAACTACAGCAACAAATAGATTACATGTGCATTGCATCATCATATACAACAAGCCTCGCTTACCATTTTTAAAAACCCTACAAGTGTATAAAAAGTCTAACTGACACACAATGCATAAATAGGTTGCCCAGAGTTCATATTTGTAAACTAAATATATCTTGTGGAGAGGATCTACTACACAAACATGGCATTTCAATTTTAAGTGTCTATTTGGGGGTTTACTATTCTTTTTTTCACCTTATTTATTGCTAAGAAATACTTTGCCAGTCTTTCAGTAGTACATATGTCTTCTGTATGCAATAATATGGAAGTCAGGGTTACCAGATCTATGTCATAGGCCTAGTCTGTGAAAGAGCCTAACCAGTATGTCCTTTCTTTGATATACAGTACCAAGCTCAAGACCACATCACATGTGAAAGGTCCTCCGTTCCACCCACATAACACAAACAATTGTCTACACCATTTTTTGCCTTATTGTGCTGAATATTCAAAACATTGCTCTCAAATCTTTCACATTTATATAATGTAAAGATTCTTCTTAATTCAGGATCTACCAAGACATCTAAATAGGCTTTAAATCCAAAATAATAATTGTTGTTTGCAAACCATTTTGAATATGCAGTCTTGTTTATGTGCGCTAAATCTTCAATGTACCAATAATTTGCAACTTTCTTTGACATATATTTTTTTAATTTTGAGACTAAGGGTAACTCCATTATCCACATACTTTTTTAAAACACTTAATTTATATCTGTTTAATAAGGCCAGTATTGTCGGATAATAAAAATGTTGTATTTATAAGAGATTGTGCCACTTCTTCTCTATTAAACATTGAGAAGATATTCTAGTATGAGGTAATCTAGCAAGGCATAAACAAAAATGAAGCTTCCTAGTCTCAATCATGCACCTACATTAAGAAAGCCCAATTCAGCCATTATATATGATGCTAGACAAGAAGGGCTGAGACCCATGGTTTTTCTTAGCATTTTGTATAATGAAACTGCAAGTTTATCCCTATGCTGTATGTCCTAACCAAACCGGAGAACCATAAAGTAGTTGGGCTTGGAATTTAGCTTCAATCACTCGTATCAGGAGCCTAATGCTTGACCCTCAAAATCTGTGATTGAACCTGGCCTCACATCTCTCTTGAATTTACCCCTTTCAGCTTCATTGCATGTCCCCATGTTCTTGTGCATCTTTTTGTCTGAAAAATATTCCCCTGCTATTCTGTGTTTACCCCATGGGAAGGGCAGTAATTTTTTCACAGCAAATTTTGTCATTTTTCATGGCAACCAAATGATTAAAAGTGGGTGATTTCATGGAAATGCACATGAACTAGAGATAACAATGAGATTATGCTTCAAAATGCAGTTTAATACATAAATATCACTTGAAAAATATGAGTATTCAGTTAAAAACATAAAATGCATCTCAATCACAATAAATATTGGTTAGATACAATGCTATTTCATACTCTGCAGTCTACTTAAACTGATTTTGTTGCAACATTGAATATACTTTCAAATTCTCAGGCTTGGTGTATCATCGATTGTTGCTTAGCAGTGCTGTATACTTAGACAAAGATTGTTCTATGCTGGTACTATGTACTGGAAAGCTAAGACAGCTAAGTGCAAGTGTTGAGAGGAATGGGAAACATTCTTGACAGTCACCCCAGAACTGCACTACAGTGCGGTCATTCATTTTCAGTTTCTGTGCCTGAATTTCGGCAATGTAAATTCTCAGTTCGGATCATGCTCTGATGTTCTCCTCAAATGCAGGAATACCACTGCAGATCTCCTCCTCTGATATTGCCAAAGTAGCCAGCCTCACTGGGTTGAAAACTCTTGCAGCTTGAAAGAACTGTGATTCCGACTGGTTAAATCTCCCCTGTCCTGTCATGTAATCTTTAATTTTATGTCAGCATTCTGACAGGGCTTTTTTAGTGGCTGTGTGCTGGGTGTCTTCAGATTTTAGCTGCAAAAAACAAGCAAAATCAGTGAGATCATCAAAAACAAGGTGGGCCTTTATCTCATCTCCCTCATATTTCTCCAGCGTTTGGACGGGGGTGGGGGGCATTACAAGCCACATGCCTCAAGTCATCCACAGTTGAGTCTGTGGTGGCCAATTTAATAACTTAATCACAGGCAGAGCTCTCAGTTTTAAAAAACTCTGTGTACTGTTCAAGATGTTCATGGTGGTAAAACACTGTGTAGAACCAAATGTTCAATCTGGTTACTACGGAGTAGGGGGCAGTGCTGTGGATAGTCCACTCCCACTGAGAAGTTGCTTAAACCGAGCTTTTTTTCACTGAGCATGCAGTGAATGACTTTTAATTGCAACTACGATCTCATTTTACATTGGGATAGTTTCTCCACCATATGTCACCCAAAATAGATACAAAACTACAGCAAAAAATAGATTACATGTGCATTGCATCATCATATACAACAAGCCTCGCTTACCATTTTTAAAAACCTTACAAGTGAATAAAAAGTCTAACTGGCACACAATGCATAAATAGGTTGCCCAGAGTTCATATTTGTAAACTAAATATATCTTGTGGAAAAGATCTAATACATAAACATGGCACTTCAATTTTAAGTGTCTATTTGGGAGTTTACTATTCTTTTTTTCACCTTATTTATTGCTAAGAAATACTTTGCCAATCTTTCAGTAGTACATATGTCTTCTGTATGCAATAATATGGAAGTCAGGGTTACCATATTTATGTCATAGGCTGAGTTTGAGAAAGAGCCTAACCATTATGTTCTTTTTTTGATATACCGAGCACAAGACCACATCACATGTGAAAGGTCCTCCTTTCCACCAACATAACACAAACAATTGTCTATACCATTTTTTGTCTTATTGTGCCGAATATTCAAAACATTGCTCTCAAATCTTTCACATTTATATAATATAAAGATTCTTCTTAATTCAGGATCTACCAAGACATCTAAATAGGCTTTAAATCCAAAATAATAATTGTTTGCAAACCATTTTGAATATGCAGTCTTGTTTATGTAAGCTAAATCTTCAATGTACCAATAATTTGCAACTTTCTTTGACATATATTTTTTTATTTTTGAGACTAAGAATAACTCCATTATACACATACTTTTTAAAAACACTTAATTTATATCTGTTTAATAAGGCCAGTATTGTCAGATAATAAAAATGTTGTATTTATCAGAGATTGTACCACTTCTTCTCTATTCAACATTGAGAAGATATTCTAGTATGCAGTAATCTAGCAAGGCATAAACAAAAATCAAGCTTCCTAGTCTCAATCATGCACCTACATTAAGAGAGTGATTTTTTTACTCTGCTGTTGCATAGATTTAATAGAGAACAGCTCGGTAACTGTAACTTGCTTCTCTTTGGCAGAGGAACAGGAGGATTCAATTTTTCTCCTCTTGGCTAAATGTGAAGCTACGTCTAGATGACGATTACAGGTCACCTTTCTTTTATGATCTACTGCCACATTACAAACTGTGCAAAAAAAACCATCACCCAATACATGGAAAGTTCCTGATTCATACTGTTGACACCATTGCTGAGCATAAACATTACCCGTTTTCGATGCAGGAGACCCGTTAGTTTTAACAGACATGCTGTCTTAGCTGGAGGAGAAACGTAACTCCTATGAATGAACTGTGAGTCACCAAACGCTTTTTAAAATGTTTTTTTAATTGAGCTAATGAATTAGGGGCATTTATTCATTGACTCATTGATTCCAAAGTGTTACTCGTGCAAATCTGACACACTGAACTTGATAGTGATCGTGAACAAAACTAGTTTTCAAATGAGCTTATAATTAAACCTCATTGCCGCTAAATGACACTAATTTACAGATGAAAGCCATATGTTCACTAAGTGAGAGCAGTAAAAAAAGTAAAAAAGGGGTTTTAATATAGCAGCGCACGATAAAATTGGCATTATTCAGCACCGCATAGTGAACACTGATGTTTTCATGGCAAGTAAACTATTTCACAGTATCCGTAAAGACCATGCACACCGTGATAAAATTACTGCCCTACCCAAGAGGTATTTGTAAGTCTCTATCACATCCCACCTTGTTCTTCTCTCTTCCATGATATACATATTGAGGTCCTTCAGTCTTTTTTTGTATGGCTTCTGATACAGACCCTGCACTGTTTTAGTTGCCCTCCTCTGGACTGCCTCCACTCGGTCCATGTTCTCTGGAGATGTTGTCTCCAGAACAGAACACAGTACTCCAGGTGGGGGGGGTCTTTACCGCAATCTGTAAAATAGTAATACCACCCCCACCCACCTCTTTCTGCTGATGATTCCCTTCCCTATGCACCCCAACATCCCACTGGCCCTAGCCACTGCCTTGTCACACTGCCTCGCCACCTCAAGATCATCATCTGTGATTATTCCCAAGTACCTATCCTGTATGGTGACCTTTAATAGCTCTTCTTCTATACTGTAGTATGCCTCTGGGTTTCTGTGCCCTAAGTGCATGATTTTGCACTTAGTCTTGGTGAAACCCAGCTGTCATGCCCTTAATCACTCCTTGAGCTTTCTCAAGTATCTGCACATTCTTACCACTCCCTCTGTAGTGTCCACCCTATTGCAGCTTTTGGTGTCATTGGCAAAAAGGCAGACCTTCCTTTCCAGCTCATTTGCAATGTCACTTATAAAGACATTAAAAAGGACTGGTCCCAGTAATAAGCCCTGTGGCACCTCACTGGTCACCCTCCCTTCCCTGCAGTGAACACCATTTACCACCACCCTCTGTTGCCTATCCCTTAACTAATTTGTTACCCAGTTTACCACCTTTAGATCTACCCCTAAGCTCTCCAGTTTTCTTATGAGCATCCTATGTGGAACAGTGTGGAAAGCCTTACTAGAATCTAAGAAGCCACTTCCACCACCCCACCCTGATCTTTTTCCCTGGTTACCCAGTCAAAGAAATCAATCAAATTTGTCTGACATGACCACCCCACCCCATCCCCCATGAATCCATGTTGTCTCTGGTCTTATAACCTGCTGGATTCAAGATACTCCACAATCCTTTCCTTTATAAGTGACTCCATTATCTTCCCCACCACCAATGTCAGGATGACTAACCTATAGTTGCTAGCCTTCTCCCTGCTACCACTTTTGTAAAGAGGGACTACATCTGCCTTTTTCCAGTCCTCTAGAACCACTCCTGTTTCCAGTGAGTTGTTAAAAAGGACTGTCAGAGTTGCAGCCAGTACCTCCCTGGGCTGCCCAAGGCTTGGTACCCTTGGGTGTACCCAATCTGGGCTCATAGCTTTGTCCACTTTCAGATTGTATGAGTCCCTTCAGGACTCTCTCATTTGTATAGGGACTTTTGTCTACCCCCCCTAAGTGTTCCTGTTGCTTTTCTGTGGCCCATCCCTTTCCCCTTCCTATATGAAGGCTAAACAGAAGTATTTGTTCAGGATATCTGCTTTTTTCTGATCCTTCTCTGTACAGTCCCCACCTTCCCTTCTTACCCTCACAATACCTCCCCAGTCTTCCTTTTTTAACTTATGTTCCTAAAAAATGTATTGTCCTCTTTCAGTACACCTTGGGCTATTGTTTCCTCAGTTTGAGCCTTTGCACTCCTCACTGCTTTTCCTGCCTCCCTCTTCTTCTTCTGATAAACTCTCCATCCTCTTCCTTCTGTGTCTCTTTACACCTCCTGAAAACTACCCCTGTAGCCTTTACTTTTTCAGACACTTCTTCCGAGCACCATAGCAGTCTCTTTTTCTTCTTGTTTTTGCTCACTATCTTTGCACAGAGGTTTATTGCCTTCACAATGCCTTCCCTTAGCTTATCCCACTGTTCAAGTAATGGAGGAGATGGAGGAGAGTAGGTCAGTAATATAGTCAGAGCTGGAGCCAGACCAACAACAGATTCCAGCAATGAAGACAAGGTTATGCACATTATAAGGAACAACCCAAGGGTCAAGTATAGTCTAGGGGGTCAAGGTCACTGAATCAGAGGAGGAAGAGTACTTGGTGACTGCCATCACCACCATTCTCAAACAGGCTGGAGTCTAGGGAGGCAACTACCAAGGCAAACATAATGTTAGGAAGTATTGCTAAAGGGTTCATGAGTAGAAGGGAAGAAGTTATTTTGCCATGATACATGTCCTTGGTATGACCGCACTTGGAATATAGCATTCAACCCCAGGACCCCTAGCAGGAAAATGATATCAACCAGTTCAAAGCAGTGCAGAAGAGGGTGACAACGATGATTCAGGGACAGAAGGGCACAGCATACGAGGACAGGTTGAGAGAACTCAACATGTACTCAGTTGAGGAGAGGAGGGAGAGAGGGGACATGATTAGTATGTTCTAGTACCTGAAAGGCATAAACAAGGTGGATAAAGGTGTACTTTTCTGTCTCAGTGAAAAAAAGAGCACAAGGGGGCACAGTTATAAGTTTGTGTGGGGTGTTAAAGTAGGAGATCAGGAGACACTTCTTTACAAAATGGGTGGTGTCTGGCAGGAATGAACTCCCATCTGAGGTTGTTACTCAAAAGCCAGTGGGGGGGGTCAATAGAGGGTGGGACAGTGCAAAGAGGAAGGTCAGGGTTGGTGGAGAAGAGAGACATGGCACACTGTAATCTCTGGACCAGGAGAACTGCAATCAAGCTGACTCAATAGACTGTTTACATGAAGGAAAAATGAAGATAGAGATTAAAAAGCAGACCCTTTAGAGGTAGGGACAGAGGAGCAGAGTACCCCCTCAAGCCAAAGGTGGGGGTGATGCACATAGCAACCTTCACACCACTTTTGCCTAAATTTTGCCTTGCCAGGTTAATCATAACATACTGCTTTATGATTTGCCTTATGTCCAAGACTGTCAGTTTGTTCACTGCTGCTGCACTGTTGCCTCCAAGGATACTATTGGAAATGGAGAGTTTTCACCATATCGATGGTTACCCAGTTAAAGATTTTAACTGAATAAATAAATGTGACACAAGTAAGGGTCCATGACTGTGTATGTGGGGAGGGAGACTGACCCAGTTAAGCTCTCCTTCTTTAAATTTATGCTTTTTATACTTTTTTATACCAAAATGGTGTGGGGGTTGCACAAGAAACCCTATGAGGAGAGGTAGAGGGAGCTCAACATGTTCTCCTTGGTGGAGAGGAGAGTGAGAGGGAACATGATTGAGACTATAAGTACCTCACAGGGGTGTACAAGGTGCAGAAGGGGATTCATTTTTGCAGGAGGAGGAGAACCGGAGCACAGAGGTATGAAGTGAAGAATGGGTGGGGGGAGTTTAAAAGGACGAAACATACTTCTTGCTGGGGTGCATATTGAGGGGGATTTCTAGCAGGAGAAAGGAGGTGGTGTTGACACTGTATCATTCACTTGTGAGACTCAACCTGCAGTACTGTGTCCAGTTCTGATGCCACATCTTCACAAGGACATTGACAGGGTGGAAGTAGTCCAGAGGAGGCCTACCTAAATGGTGTGGGGGTTGCATGAGAAACTATATGAGGAAAGGCTGTGGAAGATCATCATGTATTAATGGGAGGAGAGGACAGCGAGAGGAGATTATGATATGATTAAATTGATTAAAATCTTGCTATACATACCTCATGGGGTGAACAAGATGCAGGATGGGAGTCTCTTTCTGAGGAGAAGGAGCACCATAAACAGGGCTCCATGTTTTCTGCGATTCTGTGGTTGCAGCAGTGGCCACAGAAATCAGGGCTGACCACAGAAATCAGTGCTGGCTGCAGAAATTGGGAAACCCAGCCATACAGCCGCAGAAATGCTAACTATCCTATGCTATGACACAAAGCAAAGGCATAGCTACTGATATGTTAAGTATGCCATGGCACACATACTCATTAGAAGGGGCAACAAACTGATGCCACCCACTACAAAGCCAAAAAGTTTGTGGTCACATGGCATCTTAACTCGTGCTGGCTCTTGTTACATAACTCCATCCAGCCAGTATTGTTGGTGGGAGGGGGGGACTGATGCAAGAGTAGCAGAGCTTGATTAGGTTACAGCAGTTATGATTTACTGCTGAATAGGTGTGGCTAGCTCAGCTATGTTAATTTTTCATTGTGTGGCTGCTCATAGTGCACACTGAATTGCTGGAAGATGAATTTGGAAGGAAGAACTGGAAGGGCGAGCAGTAGACAAGAAGTGAGAAGATTCAGTGGTGCCCATGGAGGTGGAATCAGTCTCATGTGGCTGCAGGCATCGGAGGAGCTGATTGCAGAAATATGTGGCTGGCAGCAGACTGAGCAGAGGACTCGGTCCCCACTGATGGACATCGATCACAGTTTTGATTTATGGGCCACAGATCTGTACTTGCAAGTATGAGAGTAATTTCCTGCCAGATGTGAACCTGCAACCTAGGTGGTGGCACCAAGCTCAGTCAGATTTGTTTGACAAGATCTTCTCACTGTGAATCTATGCTGCCTTAGATCCTGTGCCCCTTTGAATTCAAGATACATCACAAACCTTCCTTTTAATAGTGATTCCATTAGTTTCTCCACCACCAAGGTCAGGCTGACTGGACTGTAATTGCCAGCCTCCTCCCTGCTCCCACTTTTGAGGACAGGGACTACATTCACTCTCCTTCAGTCCTTTGGTAACAAACCTGTTTACAGCGAACTGTTGAACAGGGCTGTCAGTGGTGGTGCCAGCACCTCACTGAGTTCTCTTAATACTCTGTGATGTATCCCGTCCGGCCTCTTTGCCTTGTCTACTTTTAGACTAGCTAGTCCCTTTAAGACTCTCTCCTCCTTGAATGGACTTGTGTCTACCTCCCTTCCAGTGGTGCTTCCATCACTTAACTGGGCTCTCCTCTTCCCCTTCTCTGTGAATACTGAACAAAAATACTTGTTTAGGATTTCTGCTTTTTCTTAGTCCCCCTCTACAGACTCCTCCTTCCACTTTCAGTCTCACAATCCCACCCTTAGTATTTTTTCCTTCACAGACATACCTGAAAACATTATTGTCCCCTTTTGTTATTGCCTGGGCTATTTTTTCTCCTGTTTGTGACTTTGGGCTCCTGACTGCTTTCCCTGCCTCCCTCTGCTTTTCCAGATATATAGTAATTCCCTGTCTTCTTCCCTCTGTGTCTCTTTGTACCTCCTGAATGCCACTGTTTTCACCCTTACCTTCTTGGCCACTTCCTTTGAGAACCATAGTGGTTTCTTCTTTCTCTTTGTTTTGCTTGCTTGCCTAATGCAATGGCTTGTTGCCTCTGCTATGGCTTCCTTAAGATTCTCCCATTGTTCCTCCAACCCCTGTTTTCTCCTTCCAGTGTACTATCACAGCATTATCCCATCTTTGTAAAGTCAGCCTGCCTGAAATCCAGGACCCTTGCTTTCATGTGATTTGACTCTTGGGCTGCTCTCACACTGAACCACACCATACTACGATTGCTTAATCCCAGATGGCTCCCTTCTTTTACATCTGTAATTCTGTCCCTGTTGGTGAGTACCAGGTTCAAAGTCACTTCTTGGGTGGGCTCTGTCACTAGCTGTCTTAGGCATGCCCCCTGCAGGGCTTCCAGGATGTCTCTGTTCCTGGCTGAGGCTGCAGCCTGGTTGCTCCAATCCACATCCAGCAGATTGAAGTCACCTACCAACAGCACCTCCCCTTTAGCTGTCATTCTGTGGATAGCTTCTACAAGTACCCTGTCCATCATGTGCACTTGTGTGGCAGGTCTGTAGATCACACCAGTGTGAATGGCAGTGCCATTTTCCATCTCCAGGGTGATCCACAGTGCCTCCACCTCTCCCTGCATTCCCTGTACCTCAGTTGTCTTAATTCCTTCCCTGATGTAGATAACCATTCCTCCTCCCTTTTTACCCACCCTGTCCTTCTGAATAGAGTGTAACCTGGTATTGCCATATCCCAGTCATGGTTCCCCATGAACCACGTCGCGGTAACAGCAACAATGTCCAGGTTTGCCTCAGCCATCAGGGCCACTAGGTCTGGGATTTTTTTTCTCAGACTGTAGGCATTTGTGCACATGGCCTTCCAATGTTTACTGCCTCCTCTCCTGATAATGTACCACCTATCATCATGTCTTTCTTCGATACCCCTCTTGTCCTTACTCCCATTCTGCCTTTTCACTGCATTTTTACCTATTTTGGTTTTAAATATCTTTGGCAATTTCTCAGCCTTAGGGTCCTCTCTGCTGTCTGTATCATTTTGTGGAGGTGGGTTGTTTGCTTCACTCAGCTTATTTCCGCCTCCCCCCTTGGGTAGTTTAAATGCTTGCTAGTGAAACATTTAAACCTCTCACTGAGGATCCTGGTCCCCCACCACCCCCGGATACATGCAGACCATTGCCCCTGTATAGGGCTGCATCCCTTCCGGTGGAATCCCAGTCCCCAATGAAGCCAAACTACAGCTCTCACCAAGTAAGAAACAGTTGCCATGTTTCTAAAACTTTCTTGCCTGCCTATACAGAGTTTACAGCCAATGAAAAGATGCACTGTAAATGTAAGGACTTGCCATCCCTGGCAACCATGTTAGAGTCCCTAGCAACCCGCTCTATTAAGCATACTAACACATATCAAAGTACAAAATAATCCTACCTATTTTATTTTAAAAAAAAAGCCAAAGTGAAGAAAAAATAAATAACAAGTACACAAAAATCTACCTCCCTATTGCATAAATGAAATACGTGGTGGAGAGCTTTTTGGATCATTGATTGTTTTCATCGAACAGTTTGACCTCAGGCACATCACTCGTGGTTTACACCATTTGTGAGCTTACCCAAGGTCAGACTGCTCTTGTGAAGATAAATCATTTATACAACAGGTCCCCCTTGCATATCCCTTATATATCTTTAAGAAGTGACTATAAATATGTTTTCCTGTGAGAATAGGACATCTTTGAAGAAGCAACCTCTAGGTGCAAAATGTTAAAGAGTGAGTGTGCGTGCATGCATGCATGCATGTGTGTGTGTGTGTGTGTGTGTGTGTGTATTTTTCTGTCTCTTTGCAGGACCGAATAAAGGGTTAAAACCATCTTTCATGTGGGAGTTCCTGTTTCCAACATTTGTTTATTTATTTATTGAAGATATCGGATGTACAACCTTTGAGTCATAGACTCATTTACAAAGGCTCCACATCAGTGTACAATATGGATCAATAAGCACAAGCAGTATACAATATGACAAAGAGGAAAAAGAGGGTATGAACAATACAAACAAAATGATAATGCAGCCTATGCAATATAAGTAGCTGTACAGGTCCAACTAAGGAGCTTGTAATTGTCAATGAACAGTACAATCAATAAGGAGGATGAGGCCTATACACTTAGATAGCTATACAGGTCCAATTGAGAAGCTTGTAATTGTC
Source organism: Neoceratodus forsteri (assembly GCA_016271365.2). Lineage (NCBI taxonomy): Eukaryota > Metazoa > Chordata > Ceratodontiformes > Ceratodontidae > Neoceratodus > Neoceratodus forsteri. The sequence continues at coordinate 3,525,149 of CM057449.1, read as the reverse complement.
AAGGTGCAAGCAGTCGAGATTCTGACATTGTCATTAACACAGCCAATATTGTGCCAAGAGAAGTATACATTAAGAGCAGTAGTATAAAACTTTAGCCCACACTCTCTCTACGTAGTACTGGTGGTACTGAGTGTTTATAAGCACCAGCTGGCATCTCCATCCCTGTTCCACCACTGAAGCAAGGACTGGACAGGCCTGGCCAGGGCCCGGTAGCCATGTATTGGTGGGGCGATACAGCAGCCCATACCTAGCCAGTGCACTGGCAGCAGCGGGTGGAGAGTATGTGGTCTTTCAGGGCTATTTTAAAGGGGCCTAGTCTGGAGACAGTGGTAACAGCGGGGGAAGGGGTTCATTGTACCATAATGGCGCTCTGTAGGAAAAAGACCCTTGGGCTAGGGAGGTCCTGACCCTGAGGACATCCCAAATCATATTATTTGCTGAGCGGGTGTTTGCTGTGGCATGAGCAGTACGGAGGGAGGCAGAAACCCCAGTTGAATTTTTTTGATGAGGAGACATGTCTGTTAATGTACTCTTTCATCTAGAGTGAGAATATTGGTTAGAGCATAAAGGGTGCAGCTGTGGGTATGCCTATCTACTCCAGCAAGGAGTCTACATGCTTTGTTGATAACCAAGTGGATTTTTTTGAGAGATGTGTGGTCAGCGGCCGAGTAGACGGTTAGCCCATAATCTACTAGAGAGAGAACAGAGAAGGTAACAGCAAGGTTAAGTGCCTCTGGCAGTAGGCAGGCTGTATGCTGATACAGTAGTCCTATGAGGATATTTATGGCTGAAGAAAGATTACTGATATGGGGGTGGAATGAGAAGCTGGAATCGAATGTTAGGCCCTGGTATTTATAGGTATGGACCTGTTCCAGTGGGAGGAGAGCTTTGGAAAAGATTGTTAGTTGGGAATCACAGTCTTTGCTCTGTCAGTAGACAAAGAGTATTGATTTAGTCTTTTTTTACATTGACCACCAGTCGGTGGTCAGTGAACCAGTTTTCAATGTGGTTGAAGGCAAGTTGTAGGAGGACTGTAGGATTGTGGAATCAGGGTGGGAGGCAAACAGTACCACGTCATATGCGTACAGCAGCAGATTACTAGGGCAAGATTTAGGCAGGGTGTTCAGGAAGATGCTGAATAATAAAGGACCGAGGATGGAGCCCTGGGGAACCCCAAAGTGGACTTGCAAAGTAGACAAGATAGTGCTGTTTATCCTGACACACTGGGACCTATCTGAGAGATAACTTGTAAACCAAGTGATGGGTCCAGGGGACAGACCAATGAGGCAGAGAGTACTTGGGAGCAGGGGGTTGGAGACTGTGTCGAAAGCTTTCGACAGGTCTGTGAATACAGTTTCTGCTAGGTGTTTCTTATCTAGGGCATTGTGCAAGGAGTTAGAGAACTCTGTGAGGGTGGTTGTTGTACTGTGTCAAGCTTTAAAGCCATGTTGTTCCCTATATAGTATGTTGTGTGCAAGGAGGTAGTCGGCGAGTTGGGTGGCAACAATTTTTTCCAAGGCTTTTGAGAAGGAAGGAGGAATGGAGATGGGCTGGTAATTATTGGGGGAGGTGGTATCCACACTCTTTGGTATTGGAGTGATAGAGGCCAGCTTCCAGGTGGTTGGAAACTGTCCTAGACATAGAGAGTGGTTTAGGAAATCAGTTGGGGGGGAGAGGACAGAGTCTAGTACCAAAGTAAGGATTTTCATATCAAATGAGTCTTTACAGTAGCTTGAGCTCCCAAGGGCATTTGCAAGGTATGGCCTCACTTCACTCATTGTAATGACCTTGAGGTGGAAGGCGGGGTATGCATTGTTTGGCTCAGGGATCTCAGGGGTGGGATCAAAGAAGTTGTTTGGAAGAACTGCACTTAGGTCAGAGAATGCAGCGTTTAGGCAATTGGAGAAGGCAAGTGGGTCTGAGGTAGTATCATTGTTGACAGTTAGCTGGGAGGGGGGTTTTTCCATTCAGCTCCTTTGTTTGTCCCAGAACAACCTTGCATTCCCCCAGGAGGAAGCGAGGGTAGTTTTATAGTAGTCAGATTTGGCCATCCTAATGGTCCAGGTACACCTGTTGTGTTCCACCTTGTAGGCCTGCCTGTCCACATGCATGCCAGAGGCAAGTGCTTTATGCCAGAGATCATCTCGATTCTTTAGTTGCTGAAGCAGTGCTGGTGAGACCCAGGGGGCATTACATTTTTTGGATTGAACCTTAGTGAGGGGGGCAAAGCTATCACATGCTTTGTTGGACGTGCGTGTGTAGTAGTCAAGGACTTCATCTATGGTAGGGGCGTATCTGATGGGAGACCAATCTCACTGGGCTACATGCCTCCTTAGTTCAGTGAGGCCTCCTGGTTGAAATCAGTGTTGGGTGAAACTGTTTGGTTGGGGTATTTGCCACTGACATGACCTGGTGAAGAGGATGGGGGAGTGATCGCTTAATCAATCTGGAAGTACAGCAAGGTTTGAAATTCTGTTTGGGTGATCGATGTGTAGCAGGTTGAGCAGGGTGCTTGATCCATTACTGGGATTCACTCTGGTTGACTGATTAACTAACCGGGCCAGGTCTAGAGCAGACAGGGTGTCTTTTATAGGGGAGGCCAAGCTGGATTGCCAGTTCACATTAAAATCCCCTAATTTGATGTGCTCGGTTTTGGGTGGGATGCTGGAGATATAGTTGGCCAAGGATTGAATAGCTGGGACTTGGTTTATTGGGGGGATGTAAACCATAGTAATAGTTGCAGGGGTTCTGGAGGTGTCTGGTGTGAGTTTTATTGTCTGGGCTTGTTCTCTGTCTGTTTGGTACTGGCAGTTATTTCTCACAAGCAGTTGGAGAGTGCTATCCATTTTGTATGGCAGAGGTATGCTGCACAGCTTCTATGTCCTAAACTGCTCCCTGAAAGGAGACCTGAAACTCACAAACTTCACATAGTGGACACACTTCACTACCTTCACTTCAGGTAGCAAAGCAGACACTCTTTGCCTAGCTCCAATCAAAATTTAGTACAGTAAATAGTACAGTACTGACCACAAAAAGCTATAGGAAAGGAAACTGGTCTGGTTCAATATTTAACCCTTAGGCTGCCAATAGAATTACAACATATAGTAATTCTGGACTGATATATCAGAACACAGAACAGCAAGGTTTAAACAAGGTGGGTGAAGTGCACACAGAGCAAAAATCTATCTACTTTCTTTATGCAGTAAACACTTGATGCAGTCCCCTCTGCTAGGATTAGAAGGAACATGTACCATTATCAGGAATTGTACAACTCGCAGGACCTTGTGGTGTACAGTAAGGCAATGAGCACTGATGGTATTATCCACCATACCATTACTGATGGTTCTGATATGTTCCAGAATGTGAATTTTCAGGAGTCAAATAGTGCATCCAATGTAAATCAGAGCGCAAAGACACTAGAGCATATACGCTATGAAAGCAGTATAAGTGAGAAATTGATGACAACCTCTGACCGTGTCAGTGTAGGGTGGAACGTGCCCCCCCAATCAAAATTGCTAATTTATGCACATTACTGTACATTGTATTTTTAGCATTTATGAAAACAGAGATTTTTTTGAGAAAGCCTATTGTGGCTCAGGACAGTATAAGGGGGTATAATGACTACATGTGACCTGGATACCTATGGCTCTGGCTTTACTGTATGTGACCCTGGGACCTTCTGCAATACCTGGGACCAGGTCATTGTCCATGCTCAGCAACAGCCAGTGTGTCCTCACACTATACTGCATCTTACCAAAAACAGGGTGATGCTCCTCTGTGATGTATGCAGAATATTTCTTTTTGTATAATTTTTTTTATTGTTCTATGATTCAAAAGATTCAAATTACAGAAGTAGTCAAGAACAGCATTCAACATGCTATGGCACATGAAAATTATCATACACATATTTAAGTCATATCTATTAAGCAATATTAGTGACCATTATATAAGATAGCCATAGTTTAAAATGAACAACCATGACCAGAGATTAAATATAACAGAAAAATAAAAAGCAGGCAAGGACATAATGAAGAAGAAGGAACAATAAAAAAACAGATAAATGTAAATATAATAACAGGAATACGTACTACTGTAACTAATAATAATAAGTAATACCACATAATAAATAACAAGTAAGGCAGCACCTTCCTAAAGACAAACAGATTAAGAAAATACCATAAAGTAACATAAAGTAGCCTCCAACCTATAGTTTCAAATGGCACATAACAATTAACATCCAGCTATACTTGGTGCATATTGACTTCATTTATGCATTCACCCCATGTATCTTAGCCAAGGATGCCAGGTCTGGTAAAACTTAGATGTAGCCCTTCATCTCCAATGCATCACTTATACATAGGAAGCAGTTTTAGCCACTGTCTGCAGCCAGTGAGCAAAACAGAGGAGATTTGTAGTCCTCCAGTGGAGAAGGAGAAGCCTTTGGACCTCTAGGGCTTTCACATAAATAAATCCTTTGTACTAAATAACTTGTGAGTCTAACAGAGATATGTCACCCAAAATCCAGAAACAAGGGGAATGAGGTACCTAAATGCCTATCTTGTTTTCTATGGCTGTGATAATTTCCTTCCACCACCCCCCCCCCCCCACAAGGGGACAGTCCCATAAAATATGCAAAAGAGACCCAACGTCCTTAGCACATCTCCAACATATACTGGAATCAGATAGGCCCATATTGAATAATTTGACAGGTGTCCTATACCATCTACTTAAACTTTTCTTTTGCATGAGTTGAGGAAGAGTCCGATAAGCCTCAGCCCAACACCTAATCCAGTTATCAGGGTCGAATCCAATGTCTCCTTCATCCACTGCAATCCATGTGATTCCCATTCTGGAATACTTTCTGAAGAAGTTTACATATCAAACTCATATAGCCCTTTGAAATGAAAAACCATTTCCACAACCTTTGAGTTAAGTCTGGCAGGATGTAAAGCCGCTCATAATACCATTAAAGAGACTATATGCCTCAGTTGCAAATATCTCCAAAGGTCCCTACCAGGCAGTCCATAGTCCTCCTGCAACTGGGAAAAGGGTTTAAATATATATCAGCCTTTGGATCTAACAAACCCCCCACCAACAGGAGTCCTTTGGAGGTCAAAGAAGCCCAATAAATTTTAGATCCCCCTATTTGGATTTTAGAATTATTCCATAGCAGTTTGAAAGGGCCTAAGAAAGTATAATTCCAGCCTAGAGATTTAGTGACCTTCCTCCAGGCCTGCTTAGCAAAAATCATAGTGGGAGTAATATAATCTAGTTTAAGGAGGGGGCCCCGTAACAACACAGCCAGTGGGACTTTCCCGACAACGGACTGTTCAATGTCTACCCATAGTGGCGCTGCCTGCTTATCAGGGTTAAGCTACTGAAGACATTGCCTAAAGCCATTAGCAACATAATATGCCCACAGCCAAGGCATATTCCAGCCACCCCTCATAACCAGTGCCCGTAAGGTCTTCCTACTAAAGTGAAGGGCTCTACCCTCCCAAATGAAGTTTGAAAAAAGCCAGTCTATCTTGTACCACATCTTCGGGGAGATAGGCATTGCTAAGTTACATAGAAAATAAAATAACTCAGGAAATGCCATCAATTTTATAGTGGCAATCTTGCCAGGGAGGGACAGCTGTAGTTTAACCCAGCAATTCATATCTAGAGTCAGGCCCGCAGCAAATCCTGTATATTTGTATCTACCCATGTCCCTAAAATTAGCAGAAATATGCATTCTCAAATACCTGATTCCATTTGAGCCCATTTTACATTTTTGAGTGCAAAGACACCCAAGCAGGCACCACTCCAAAAAGAGGAAGGCCTGAAACTGTGCTAAAAGAATCCATAATCCCCCAAGCAGCAAGGAGAGATGACTCAACTTTAGATAGCTTAAAATAAATCATTACGTATAAAAGGGTAGGAAAAGAGCAACCCCTACCTTATACCCCAAATCTCATGATGATGATGCAGGGCAGCATTAAGGGTCTCAATGATTAATAAAATAACAAGGCCCAAAGGGCAACCCTGACTAGTACCCTGAAATAAAGAAATGTGTTCTGAAAGAACTTCATTTACCAGGACTCTGGCCTTGGGAGAGGAATACAATTTCTGAACCCATTGCTGAAAATCAGGGCCGACTCCAGTTGCTGAAAGCGTATAGAAAAGATACTGCCATTCAATAGAATCAAATGCCTTCTCTGCATCAATAGAAATCAAAGCTGCAGACTCCAGACCCTTACAGGCAATTTGAAATAGATTTAACACGGCCCTAATGTTATCACTGCCCTGCTTTCCCTAATACAAAACCAGCCAGTGATTTATGAATAACTAAAGGCAAAATCTTTTTCAAATGAAGGGCAAGGATTTTAGCTAAAATTGTACAATCAACATTAACAAAAGAAATGGGCCTATAATTAGAAACAAAACACAGGATCCTTATTGGGCTTCATCAGGACAGTGATGTGTGCCTCTTGCATAGAAGGTGGCAGAGTTCCAGATTCCTGAATGGACAAAACAACTTGTATAACCAAGGAGACAAAATGGGTTTGAAAGCTTGGTAGAAATCTGCTCCCATACCATCTGGTCCTGGAGCCTTCCCAGAGGTCAGAGAGCAAATCACATATTGAATTTCTTGCAGAAGTATGCCCTTTTCCAAAGTTTGAGCAATCTCAGGAGGTATATGAAGTAAAGTAATTTTTAAAAAAAGTACCATTAGCTTCTTTACTCATGGGTATGAATGATTGATAGAGGGAAGAATAATACTCTTGAAAATGCTGGCCATAAGTACTATGCTCATAGTCAGGGGATTAATACTGGATTTCAAAAATGAATTAAGGTTTCCATGACCTTCATTTTTAATCTATAGGCAAGTCGTTTCTCCAGCCTTGTCACCAGCCTCCTAGTACGATTGCCTCAGAAAAAGAGATTCTCATCGCTTGTTGAGTATATATGGCACTCAACTTATACTTGAGGGAAATAACTTCTGAAATCTGGGAGTCCTGGGACAAGGGGGATGCATATATAGCCTCCTCTAAGGATTTTATTTTCCTTGTAAAGTCTGTTATCTCCTGTTTCCAATGTTTATTAAGCTTTGAAGCATAAAGATTACCCTAGTTCTTGTGAAGGCCTTTAAGGTCTCCCAGACCAGAAAGGCCAAGTCCCCAGGAGAGGCATTTGATTAAAATAAAAATAGCATTTCATCCTGCATCCAACTTCGGAAATCATCTAAACACAGAACAGCAGGACTGACACACCAGCGGGAGATTTCTGTACAGAGGTTTTAGGAACTCACATCAGACTTACTGGGGAGTGATCCGATACAATAATAGGGATGATCTTTCCCTCCAACAAATCCCCCAACATCATCAAACTACATAAAAAGTAATCCAGGCAGCTACAGGATTTAAATCTATGCAATTTAAATATAAAGTCAAAAACCCCTGGTTGCAACGGCCTCCAACAATCTTGTAGGCCTAAGTCAGATAACAGATGATTAACAACTTGCCTAGATCTGGTATGAGAAGAAGAGCTCTTTTCCTGAGGGGTTCTATCTAAAATAGGGTCAAGTGCAAAATTAAGATCACCGCCTATTATAATAACTGTAAAGTCATCAAGTTCATCCAAAATCAAATGGGCCAGTAATAGAAAGAAATCCGTAGAATCACTATTTGGGGCGTATATATTAACTAAGAGAACATCTAACTCATAAATCCCACCTAACAAAATAAACTAGTGTCCCTCCATGTCTTCAGAAGTTCTCACTACCTGTAAAGGGCACCCTTTCCTAACCAGGATTGAGACGCCTCACTTCTTGGTCAAGAAGGAGCTAGAGAAAACCTTCCTCACCCATCCTTTTACCAGTTTATTTGCCTCCCACTTAAGGAGATAAGTCTCCTGTAGGAAGGACAGGTCACATTTAGAAGAATTAAGAAAAGAATAAACTTTTTTCTGTTTGATGGGGTGATTCATACCCTGCACATTCCAAGTGAGCACCTTTAACTTAGCTATCTGTAAAACAATCTGAAAACCAACAGAAAGAACCAAGGGAAGCTAGTAAATAATAATGTAGTAACACTAAGCTAAGAAGTGAAGGTGGTGCCATTGAATTGAAACAACTAGTAGTACTATAGCAAACACAGTCAGTAAAAATAACTATTCTAACATTGTATAAAGCCTCTAAATAACAACTAGTCTGCAAAGGTTGCTATAGGGCCTGATTCTCAAAGGGATACGCCAGGCGTAACTTGACTTGCTCCAAATGAAATGGTGCAAGTAGCAACTTACACCAGGAGTTGCGACATTCGGTATTCTGCAAAGCAGCCTGCCACATGTCCCAGACTGCTTGTGCCGAAGTGGACTTACACCATCAGGTACATCCTAAATCCCCCGTGACATGCGCTAGGCAGTTTATGGCAGCCATTGTGCCCTATTCTGGGAGGGCAGCAACAAAGTCCCCAATGTTGCAGTTCTACAAGAACCCCCAGAGACATCTGTCAATGAACAGTTACACCAGTAAATAGCTGGTGTAACTTGCATCCACCAGGGATGTGTGCCAACAGCCCAATCCATCAGTCTGTGCCACCTCCCCAGCCCCATCCCTGCCCTACCTGCAGGGCTATAGGCACCACCCCACACACACACCTACTGCAGGTGCCCCCATGGCTATGGGACCCCCTTCCTGAGTCCCCCAATACTGTGCACTATAAAGAGCCTCTGGGTTATCGGACCCCTGTCCCGATTCCCATAATGTATGACTACTAGTCCCGCAGGGTTGATCACACCCCCAACAAGCCCCAATGCCAGCCTCCCACAAATGGCACTGTCCTGTTAGTACTGTACACATATATAATCCCTAATCCCTGGTAGTCTAGTGGCCTCCCACCCCCCCAACTGGCACTGCCAGACCACCCTGTACCCCAAATCATCTAACAAATGTCCAACCCAAGCAGTAAACCATGTAAACTTTCTAACAGTATTATTCAAGGAGCTTAAAATTTAACAATAAATAATGAACCTACTAAAGAAACATATCCAACATATGGGTATCCCCCAAAAATGTATAGAGCCCAATTCCCCCACCCAGTTAATAAAGAGAAATACCCATAAGTCAAAACAAAAACTATAAGTTTTCTCAAATGGTGAAAAATAAGTAGCATGAGGAAAAAGACCCACTGAGCTGGCGACTGATAGCCGCCCATGCCCTCTCCTTCCTTAGCAGGCATCCAACAGATTAACATATCACTAGACAGGCAAGTGTAGCTAGCAGCTGAAATCTGCTCCTGCCATGTCATTACCCAGAGGCCTCTCTAAAACAGGAACCATGCAGAAAAGGAGACATAACCTCCCAGAGTGACATGCACTCAATCTCAGAGAGGAAGGGTTATACCCCCGTAACATCATAGTCTGTGACCCTCTAGAGGGAGAGACAAAATAGGATAGAGGGGAAAATGGGAAAGCAGATGAGAAGGCTGCCCTCTCCCAGCAGAGTTAATAAACTTTCCTTAGAGATCGCCACAGAACTCTAGTGAAATGACCTCCATAGCCCAGCTCCTTTAAATAGAAAGAATCAAAGAAAAATACCATCTGTATTAGGTAGCATTCCTCACCCACCCCCACCAATAGATGTTTCATTGGGTAAAGTCATACTAAGATCAGTCCTGAGAGGCAGGACAAAATATACATAGCTGTTTAGATAAACAACAGTCCATACAGTCCTCAGGATCCAGCAGCGGAAAGCTCTTGAGATGGATTATCTTCCATAGGGACTATGCGGTCTGCTCTATGTGCACTGGTGTCTGACGGTGATTTGCTGCTTTCATATAGAAGAGGGCTTTGAATTTGTTGTGGTCAGCTCTGGTGACATTGAAGTGAGCAGGCTGTCTTTGGGACAGTCCACCCAGTCCTTATCCACACTCTGTACTTTATCTGGAGATATACTCAGAGAAAGTCAAGGATGTTTTGGGTCAGGAATTTCCAACCACCCAGAGAAGCTAGAAGTAGAGGGCAAGGGATAGAGTAAAGTGCCTGGCTGTTCAGAGCAGATATCCTCCTGTGTAGGAAATAGCGCTCATTGAATACCAATATTTCTCTGCCCTCTCAGTGTCGTTTCGGCTTGGAGGTGTAGGCAGCATCTCCATTCATGACAGTATGACTGGTGGTTTCAGTCTCTTTATGAGGAAATTGTAGAGTGTTCTGTCATTGATTTAGCATGAGGAGCCACAGAAGGGGTCCAGAGTGCAGATGTCTTAGGAGCGGTAGAAGTGCCAAAATCTTTAGCAGGGAGTGAGGTGGTTGTAGACCACTGCCTGATGTTTACCTCAAATCGTTGTGCCTCCTGCAGATGATCAAATTTAAGCCAGCACCTTTCCCACAAAACATGCAGAATAGCTGGATATCTCATTACATGTTACAGTCTATATCGTTGTTGTTTGTTGTTGTTATTTATTTAGGTATAACCATTGAGCTTATGCTCGCTCACAATGTTGACCTTTGACACAAATACAATATATATACTTGTTACATAAAAACAATATTACAAAAATCCATTTCAGACAATGAATTGTTTGTTTCCATTACAAAACTTCAAACATACATTAAACAGGATAATAAATTACCGTAATCAATTAAAACTCTTACATGGTTGAACTTTAGAAAGCAGGTAGTTCTTTAAGGCAGAAACTGACAAGGGTTAAGAGTAAGAATCCCTAAAGTGGGGGGAAAGTTTATTCCAGGGGTTCAGAACCGAATAACTCAAGCTGTGTTATGACCTTTTAGAGAAGGACTTGGGGACTACTAACTTGGAAAGCTAAGAATTTCTTAGGGATGGATCAATTTTCCTAAAAGTTAATCTGTCCCTCAGATACTTTGGAATTAATCCCAAGCCAGATTTATATGCAAACAAACTTGCATGTATATTTCTCCTTGAAGCAAAAGAAACCCAATCTAAGGAATCATATAAATGGCAATGGTGAATAGTTATAGGACAATTCAAAATTAACCTGGCCAGTATGTTATAAAGACTGTCTAATTTATGTAATCTGTCAAGAAAAGCATTGCCATACAGAATATCACCATAGTCAATTAATGATTATGTGGACTTGAATTATATTTTCATAGTATCTGAATCTAAACATTTTCTATTTCTAAATAAACAGTCCACCCTCTTACCCACCTAGCCAATCAATCTGTCTACATGATCATTTCCTATACCTAACTGATCCAACCAATAGTCTAAATATTGATACTGTTTAACCGATTCTGTACTGCTCCTGATAAATACAAAATCTCTTATTTTACATCTAATTTTATTTTAGAGATTGGGCCAAATAGTAACCATCTTGTTTTAGACGTGTTTAATTTTAATTTTAACTGATGGAAATATTTTGCACTGATTCAAATCTGGCCTTAAAATAGATTGAGTTTCCCCTAGGGAACTATTTGAGTAACAGAGAATTGTATCATTCGTAGAGGTGGTAACTCACCCTCTCCACTCCTACCAATATCTTTAAAAAATCAAAAAGGAGTGGCCCCAGCACAAAGCCTTTGGGCACACCCTTTCCACTTTCAAAGAAGATGAATCCAAACCATTACCATAGTGTATTGGTGTTGATTACTCAAATATGAACAAAACCGGCCATTGCATTTCTATGCAACCCTGTCTCAGATAGCTGGTACAGCAAGGACTGGTGATCAACCGTGTCAAAGGCCTTGGACAGATCTATCAGTATGGCACCAGATAGTTCCGTTGGTCATTTGCCCTAGTGATATCATCCAAGACCCTCAACACGGAGACCTCTGTACCATGTACCTTATGAAACCAGACTGAAACTCATCAAATAAATTCTGCCCAGTCAAATAATCAACTATCTGGTCACTAATATACATTCTAGAATCTTACTAACTATCAAAAGAAGGGATATTGGTCTGTAATTGGAAAGTAAGCCAAGGCTGCCACCCTTGAAAATAGGGACAACCCTGGCACACTTCCAGGCTTGTGGGAATATACCATGAATAACTGATGGATTAAATAAGTGGGTCAAGGGACAAGCTATATTTAAGGCAGAGAATTTCAGCATTATGGAAGATAGACCATCAGGGCCACTACCTCCATTATTCTTAAGGCCTAACAATTTATCCACCACTTCATAGTACTCAATTTCTTTAAAAGAGAAAGAGGGTAAATTAGCTCCCGGGTTGAGAATATCTGGGACATACAAGGGGTTCATAATATCACCAAAAAAGTTTTGAGATTCACAAAAGAATCTAATAAACCTATCGGCATTGTTGTGGTCTGACACTGATTATTCTTCAGGGGATAAATTAATAGTACACCTATGATTAGTAGTACCATTTAAATATTTTATTAATGACCAAAATTTAGATGGATTACCTTTGATCTCGGATGTTTTTGTCCAAAAAAGAACTTCTTTTTGCTGCTCTGACACCTGACACATAATTATTTCTCATTTTTCAATATTTCCGCCAATCTGAAATTGTACCAGTCTGCCGAGCAATGTTCTAAGCTTTATTTTTATTCCTTTTCAATTTTTGCAATGATGAAGAGAACCATGCAGCTGAATTTGCTTTAACCCTTTTAGTTTTTACTGGCATATGCCTATCACAGACCCTTAACAGTTCACCCTGGAAATATTCCCAAGCTAGGCCCAGGTCAGGAATCAGTTCCAGGCAATCTCAATTTATTCCCTCCAGGTCAAACATAAATTTAAGATGGTCAAAATTTTTTAGAGATTGAGATATATATCTGGCTGTGCCTTTTCTTTCTATACCCTAAAACAGTATACCATGTTATGGTCACTAAACATGTCCACTGTAACTCCTGCTTCACTATAAAAGTGTAGATAATTAGTTAAGATTATATCCAAAAGGAAAGAGTCCTTAGGTTGCTTTATATTTTCTCAGTGGGTTCACATATAAGTTCAGACAGTCCTAAGTCTATTGCTATAGATTTTAAAAGCTTGGATTTTTGGGGACACAACCAATCTGCATTTAGGTCACCCAGGAGTAAAAGTTCATGGGTCAACATAAAAGGAGAAAGAGCAGCAGAAACAGATGACATTTGCTGAATTGGAAAATGAGGAGGTCTATACCTACCAAAAATTAATAATGGTCTTCCTATGTGAAGCTGTAGTTCTACTGCCAAATCTTCAGAACTATTAGGATCCAACTCCAGATATAAACATTTTGGGGTGAATTTATCTACATAATAAAATAGTAATCCCTGCCCCTTTTATTTCTGTCAATCCTCATCATATCATATCCTTGTAAATCCAGCATTGTGTCATTAGTTTGTGCACACTGCCAGGTTTCTGTGATCATCATAAAATCAGGATTATCAAATCTATTTTAGATAAGGTATTTCTCACATTTGCATGTAGGAAGAATATACCTTCTTGTTTTAAAACATAAGGATGTGGGACTGGGTTTGGGGATACATCCCCTCACAAGAGCAGCCATAATAATATACAGATCCTGGAAGGTAAACTAATTACCAGGTGTAGTAAATTAATAAGCATTTTATCAAAAGCCACAGCTACATGTCCAAAATGCCAACCTAGGCCTGTCTTCAAATAATAATTTTTAGCTAGTAAAACAGTATCAGTACAATAATCTAACTTGACTAAGATCGGGTCATCTTTGTAAAGCAACCAATAATGACTGAAAATATGCAAACTACAGTCAGTGCTTGTCTTCGGCCTTCCTAACACTGGGCTGTTTAGTTGAACTTCCAAAGGTGAGCAACCTCTGTGCACCTGCCAGGGTATAAAGTTAAGTACCAGCACAGTAATTAAAATATAGAAAAACCCACCCATCCGTAATAAAATTTACTTTTAAAACAACACAATAATTCAATCCCACTTACCCCATATGTACTTTTAGGGAGATATTTCTATGGAGTGGCACCTGTGCCACTCATGCTCATGCTTTACGTACTGGGGCAAAAGCCTGTCTCCTGGCTGTGACCTCCTTATAAAAGTCTTGAAATATATAGACTGTATTCCCATTCCACTTCAATATTCCTTTCACTTGAGCCAAACGTAAGATTTGCTGCTTAACTGAGAAGCGAAGAAAATAGGTGTTAATAGGTCTAGTGTGGAGACCCCTAGCAGGTTTTGGGCGAGAGAACTATGGGACCAATCCACTTCAAGAGGAGCATTCCAGTGATAATTCAGCAATTGCAGTAAAGTAGCTGAAGAAAGGCATACATATTCAGCCCCTCTGACCCCTCCGGTATGCCCACTATATGAAGGTTATTGCACTGATTCCTGTTCTCAAGATCATGTAACCTGACTTCCAGAGATTGCACTTGCTTTTCCAGATGGGCGATCCTATCTGCTTGGTGGGCCGAATCTGATTCCATCTTTGAAGTAAACAGCTCAGTTTTTACCACTTTCTGTTCCACCGCTTCCAGCTTCTGGTCTAATCTTGCCACTAAGTGCTTAATATTTGGGGGTTTATAACTGACCAAAGATTGAAGCATCACCTGTGTGTCAGATAAATCAACCGGGTTGACCGTAACAGTGATTCCAAAGCTACCATTCTTAAAGAGACACTGTCAAATCCCTTTGGCCTCAAACTGTCCCTAGTTTAAAAAACACATTTTATGGTTGTTCTCATTCTATAGAGACTGCTAATGTTGCTGGTTGTTTGATTCTTACTCCTTTCTCCTTTTAAAAAGTAATAACCTGAGTGTCAACCATACTAGTGTTACCACACCAAAATCTGTTTGTTTACATTTCTTGACCAGCTCCCACTGCATCTTTCCTGGACTTAGGAACATCCCAACACTATCTAGCTACTCATTATGCAGTGGGAGTAGATGAGACTATTGTATCACAAGGGCTGGCAGTATAGCCTAGAGGTTAGAGGAATGAGGTGTGAACGAGCTTGGTACATCCAGCAGACCAGGCCTGAGTTTGATTCTCACTACCTCCACTTCCGTACTGTGTGACTCTGAGCAAGTCACTTAACTGCCCAGTGTTCCCAGGTCACCCCTGAAAACAGGCACTTGTGCCTAGTGGACCTTACCCAGTTACCAAAGACTAAAATAAATAAATAAACAAGTGACTGCACTGTCTGAGGGTGTTTCACATGTTCAGGAAGTATGCAGTGTTTAGGTAAACAATTTGGAGCAAAACAAGGCTGTATATAATTTTCCATTCCCATGCTTTTCAGTTCTAATAAGCAAGGAGGCCGATTAAACAACAAACAACATTTATGAATATTTGAGAAGGTAAGCAATCATAAAATATGGGGTTTTACCTAGAAATAATATGATGCAAAAAAGTTTGACAGTGTCCCTTTAACCTTCCGATGGACCACTTACCTATGGCTCAGCGAGTTCAAAGAATACCAAAAGGTTGTTGCCAGGAGACAGGGGTAATATTTTTGCATACCTTTTCAGCACAGTAGTGGAGTCACAGTAAGTATAAAAGAGACAGCAGTTGCAATATTAAATAATGGATTTTATCACCGCAAACTGGAGCTAGGTTCTCAAGCAGCCATATGGGTCATGGACACACATGCTATGTACTATGCACAATATTTTGGATTCTATTTTTAGTTTTAATATGACTTATTGAGATTACCTACTGCAACAAGTGCATTATCTCTGTGGTACCAAAGAAACCCTATTCCTTAAGGTGTCAATGCCCAAAACTTGCTATTGGACAGTATCCTCTTCTGAACAATTACTAAACTGAATGAATCAATGTGATCAAAGTAAGGGTGCAAGGCTGTCTGAGTGAGTGTGTGTGTGTGTGTGTGGGGGTGACCCAGTGAAGCTCACCTTCATTAAACATATACTTTATTGCTCCATAAGTATGGACCATAAGGTCCAGAGGAACTGAATTTTTTTAATGGTTTTCTCTCCGTCTCTATTTCAGAAAGCAACTGCACATTTTTCAAGTTCTTTACAACAGGAGAGAATACAGACATCTTTCATCGGACAACAAAAAAAGGTACAGTCATTATTCCTGAATAGTTTGTCAAATGCAAAAAAGATACATAGTAAAGTATTTATAAAACGTGAACCCATATATGGTTTTCTCTGACTGGTGAACAATTTTTCTTTAATCATTGGGAGAACAATCGCTGGTGCTCTCATCTTTCTTCGTAAGGCATGCTTTCAAGCTCCCTAAGCGTCTTGGTAGTTCTATGTAGCCCTTTCTCCAGCTCCTTTCTGTCCTTTCTACAATGTGCCACCCAGAACTGTACACTGTACTCCAAATTGAGGCTAACCGGTGTGTTGTATAGGGGCATTGTACCTCCACCCCCTTTCTCTATCTATCCAACTTTTAACAGAACCTAACATTCTGTTGGCTGTGTTAGGTGCAGCTAGGCACTGTTTGATTGCTGCAAAGATGAGTCTATGTTAACCCCAAAATCCATCTCCTACTCTGCCACATCTAGTACTGTCATCAAAGGTGCCGGAACAGGGGGAGGGGTGACTGTGGTCCTGGCCCTACCACTTTAATAAGTAGGGCTTGGCCTGTCAGTGTTTTGCAACCATGTGAACTTATAACTAATCAGGATTGTGCCTTTAAAAGGCAACATGTGCACTACACAGTGTTGCAAGCTAATCACTCCCTTTGTTGCTTCTGTGGTGTCAGCAGAATTTTGGAAAGTGAAGGCCTGAATAGTGTGGAGAGGGTGGGCTGGGGGCACAGCCTACTGAGTTAAGGCACAGTTCCGCTGAGTTCTCCACCCATTCACCACTGTGTTTCTGGCCCTTTGGTGCATTACTTTGCACTTCCCCACACTTAAATGCATCTGCTGTCTTTCTAACACATAGTTTAAAGGATTACTGTGCTGAACCTATAAGTCATTTTTCCCAGAAAAAGATATATATATATATATATATATATATATATATATATTATATTGCATCCCATTCCATTATTGTTCAGTCTTTACTGGCCTTTTAGTTAACTGAATGGGTGCTTCTGATGCATACACTACACTGCTAGTAAGTACCATTTTAGAAAAGTTTGATGTAGTTTATGTCCCACTTGGACCACAGGGTTCTGAAGCAGAACAAGAACACAAATTCATTGTGGAAACAATGGAAGTTCCTTAACAAGGACATAAAGTACATCATTGCAGTTCTAAAATGGTACTACCCCACCGGAGTTTATAGCACAAACACCTACTGCTGTTACCAAAAGACCAATAAAGATGGGAAAAAAAACAGAATGTGAGCCAGTATTAGAAATGCAGCTTCTTCAGAAAACACAGACTGACAGATTTAAGGCAGTCCTACTTTAACTAGGCCCTGCTGCAGTTAATTACACTCATCCTTACAGTTGACTGTTGACCACTTCCGCTACCTTTGTATCATCTATAAACATAACTAAATGGTTATGAGTCCCAGTGCATGTCATGTTTTTGCATTTTTTATGTTTGTTTTTTATGGAAACTATTTTCTTACATTACAGACTTGTTTCTCTTGTTAATCATGACACAAGACCAACTGGTTGAGAGTTATCAATTAAATATGCATTTATGTAATGACCAGTAGTAGGCATGTGTGTCACATCAGCCAAAATCTATTACTTCTTTATGTGTTCTAACACAAGTACAAAATGTAAGAGTAATATTTGTATTTTGACTTATTGAACCTTAAATCTGAATACTTTCGGTGGTGGGTCAAACTCAATCAGATGGCAGCATGGTTCACCAAGGGCCACTCATGCCAGATGAACATGCTGGAGTTTTATAGCAAAGTTAGCAAGGCACTGGATAATGGGCACTCAGTGGATGTTGCTTTCCTGGATTTTTCTGAGGCATTCAACAAGGTCCCTCATGGAGAGATAGTTGATGCTCTTATAGACCACAGAATCCAGGGGAATTTATCCCGCTAGATAGCTTCATGGCTGAGCGGTAGAAAACAAAGGGTATGCATCAGGGGGTCATATTCAAGGTGGTCAGAGTTGATGAGTGGAGTGCCATAGGGATCTGTACTGGGTCTCTGTTTATTTAACATATACATACATTCAATGACAAGCCAGCAGCATGTATGGGAACCTAAATTTGCAGATGATACCAGACTAGGGAAACTGCTGGATAACATAGACGAGGTCACAAGTTTGCAGGCAGCACTTCGTGAGCTGGAGAAATGGTAAGAAAAACACAGGTTATCATTTAACGAGATAAAAGCAACTATAAGGCATTTCAGCAAAGAAAATATCCAAGTAAAGTACACATTAAATGGGAAAACTCAACAGGAAGTAATGGATAAGAGGGATCTGGGCATTCGAGTAACAAATTACCTAAGTTTTAAAAATCATTGTAGTCAAGTGGCAAAAAAAGCTAGTGGTATATTGAGCTGTATTGGTAGACACATCAGGAACAGAAGAAGAGAGGTGCTGGTCCCACTGTATACATCACTGGTGAGATTACACATGGAGTATTGTGCCCAATTCTGGTCACCTGAATACAAAGGGGAGGCAGAAGCTATTGAAAGGGTCCAAAGGAGGGATACAAAAATGATCTCAGATGTCAAAGAGAAGGGATATAATGAGAGGCTGTCTGAACTGGGGTTGTACTCCCTCGAATACCATAGGTTAAGGGGAGATATGTGTCTAGTTTTTAGAGCAATGCCTAAGAGGGACTATGAGAACAGCTTGGCCTGGATGTAAGAGAGCAAAGTTATTGCACTAGAGCACACCCTCTACAGTTATCGGGGGGAGGTTTCATACCCTGAAAAGAAAGCATTGGTTTAATCTGAGGGCTGTGCCAGTTTGGAACAGTCTACCAGTAGAAGTGGCTACTAGTTTAATTATGAAGGAGTTTAAAACCATACTGAACCAACACTTATTATCAATTGGGATTCAAGAGTATAGTTAGTACAATGTGCGAGCTATATGGACTTCAGTCTTCTATGCTCTGTAAGAACCTATGAAACCTATTTAGTAGAAAATATTGCTCTGTGTTTCCTTAGCAACAAACAGTACTGTAGTTCTTGATGATGGGCAGTACTTCAAAAATAAATGACTGCTGGCATCAAAGCATGTATGCAATCCCTAGCCCCAAATGGTTGGCAACATTTACCCTCTGCTCACCTCCACAGTCCCACACAAGTACAGTCACTTGTATCATGCAAGTAACTTTGTTGATGCTGTACTAATGCAAATATAATATAATACACTTACTTGTGCAATACAATTGAGTGCACTTGGGTGAGAACATGGCTGGCAGCGAAGTGATCAGAGGATTTGTATTGCCCATCATCTTGGGGCAAAGGGAGTTGTAATGTTAGGGATACCAGCACTAGGAAAACGGTGGGGTCAATGGACTAGAAGAAGCTTTTTAAAACAGGTCCAGAAGTGGGAAGTGGGGAGTACTGGCACCAGGTCACTGAAAAGGGACCTTTGGTCCAGTGCCTTACCCGTTACCAAAGAATAGATTAAATGAAAAATGTAATTGTCTTTTAACAAAGGTACTGGGCTAGTGGGGAGGAGGTGGACTCAAGCAAAGTTCATTAAAACAGATATTGACCAGAACTGTTTCAGAATGCAGAGGGAAATCATGACCCTTGGCATGAACTATTAACTTCTAATAGCCATATTGCCCTCAGCCTTTGACTTGGTACAACATAATTATCATCAGTCAATATTTCATTCATTGGGATCGTATTTTCCCCTATATCCCCAAAGCTAGATCAATATTTGTAGAATTGTACACTTCTGTACATGTGTATTTGAGTTGAATATTGTTTGGATTGTATAGTACTATTTCAAATGTTGAGTGAAGGAGCTGTAATAGATTTCCACGCTGCACTAGTATGACCCATTCACTAATGATTTTCATTAGTAGTCAGTCCCTCTTTAAATGTTAAGTGATGGAACTGTAACAGGTTTCCAGGCTGCACCAGTTTAACCCATTCACTTATGAGTCTCATTAATTGTCAGTGCCTCTTTAAATGTTGAGAGATGGAGCTATAATAGGTTTCCAGACTGGGTCAGTTTAACCTATTCACCGGTGACTCTGATTGGTAGTCAGGTCTCTCTTTAAATGTTGCATGAAGGAGCTATAACAGGCTTCCAGACTGGACCAGCTTAACACATTCACTACTGATTCTTATCAGTAGTCAATCCTTCTTCAGGGTATTTGGATCTTGTGGAGTGAAATGTAATAATTTGATCATTTACAGTACAATCCAACTTTACCCATATTTGCTTGGATTACTTTTTTTTACAAATACCACAAATTGGCCTTTTTGCACTCTGGGATTTACAATAAAATAGCCTTTACTTATTTGCATACAGGAACCCCTTGAGATCATAATCTCTTTTCAAGAGTGACCTGGACAAGAGGGGACTTTACAATCTAATAATGGTACAGAGGACTTCAGCACAAAAACAACTAGAAATATATGTTTGGCAGTGTTAGAGATAGAAACATAGAAATTGTCGGCAGATAAGGACTGTTAGGCCAATCCAGTCTGCCTGTAGGCCCTATACATTGTATGTGGCCACTAATACTATGTGATCAATGGCTTTTCATCACTCCCTCCCATCTCAAGCTTCCCTTGTGACTGTCACAGGTACACTTAAACCCCTCCACTATGCTTGCCCACACTACCTCCTGTGGCAGACTATTCCAAGTGTCAACTACCCTTTCTGTGTAGAAAAACTTTATCACATTACCTCTTAATCTACGCCCTTCCAATTTCATATTTTGCCCCCTTGTTCTAGTACTTTTTCTACATTGGAAAAGGTCCCCACCTGCACCTTGTTTATGCCCTTGAGGTACTTGAAAGTTTCAATCCTGTCCCCCCGCTGTCTCCTCTCCTCCAGTGAGTACATATTGAGGTCCCTTAGTCTCTCTTCATATGGTTTGTGGTGCAAGCCCTGCACCATCTTTGTTGCCCTTCTCTGGATAGTCTCCACCTTATCTATGTCCTTGGGCAGGTGTGGCCTCAGAACAGCATGCAGTACTCAAGTGAGACCTTACCAATGTTTTATACAATGGCATCACCATCTTCAGCCTTCTGCTAGTGATATCCCTGCCTATGTACCCCAGCATGCCACTGGCCATCCCGCTGCCTTTGTGCACTGTTTGATACGTTAAGGTCATCAGAGGTGATAACCCTAGGTCCTTCCTCTTTGGTGACAGTCATCTCCTCCCACCCCAACCTGTAGCTCTCCCCAGGGTTCCCTCTACCAGGTGCATTCGTTTGCACTTCTTTGCATTGAACCTCAGTTGCCACATCTCTGACCATCTTTCTAGCTTCTCCATGTCCCTCTTCATTTTCTGCACCCCTTCTGGAGAATCCACCATGTTGCAGATCTTGGTGTCAACTGCAACCAGGCAGACCTTTCCTTCTAGCCCCTCTGCAATGTCACTAATGAAGACATTGAACAGGACAGGTCCTAGTACTGATCCCTGTGGAACCCCACTGGTCACCTCCCTCTCCCCAGATTGTACCCCATTTACCACTACCCTCTGTCTCCTGTTTGTTAATCAGTTCCTAACGCAGTTCACCACCTTGTCTCCCATGCCCAGACTACCCATTTTATTAATCAGGCTTCTGTGTGGGACAGTGCCGAAGGCTTTGCTGAAATCTAGGTAGGCATCTAGGCAATGTCTCCCACCCCTCCCTGACTTATTTCCCTAGTCACCCAATCAAAAAAAATATATTCATTTGACAAGAGCTTCCTGCTGTGAATCCATGTTGCCTCAGATCTTGAACATTTCTGGATTCCATATGTACCACTATCCTTTCTTTCAGCAGTGTCTCCATGATCTTTCCCACCACTAAGGTAAGGCTGGTCTGCAGTTCCTTGCCTCCTCACTACTGCCACTCTTCTGCAGTGGGACTACATGTGCCCTCCTCCAGTCCTCTGGAATGACACCATGTTGAGGTTCCATGTGATAACGGTGATCGCCATATGGGTGAGTGTATATTGCCAAAATCAATTTTGGTGATGTATACTCACAGCACACAGCAGAAGGGTGCACGACTATTAGGTTTTACATTTTATGTGGGAGCTGTGCCCCTGCACCTCCCCCATGGGAGGCTTCATCCCTGCACCCCTCACTAAAGGTTCTCAACCCAGGGGGTGCATGATGGGGAGTGAAAATTAAAAAAGAAACCCCGACCCAGTGCAAAATGAACATGCCCAGAACTGAACCCAGCACCTCCCAACTCCAGTCTGCCACCACCCCCATCATGCCACATGGCCAGCTTGGCAGCCCACTGCTACACTACACCCCACAAAATCTCCTCCCTTCTGTTTGTTGCATGGCATGGTCCTCGTTATTGTGTATACATAGCAACATCCTGTCACTATATTCACAGAACCCCTATCTGGTTCCTCTCCTGCCCTGTAGCCCTGTGCATAGGTGCAGTGATTGAGTTGCCTTTTTGAAAGTGCTCAGTCACTTGCCATCATCACAGGCTACGTCTCTGTGAACGTGGCCACCAGAGATGCTGCTAGTTTCGCCATACAGCTGCTTTAATATCCTTGAGTGGATGCTGTCTGGCCCCATGGCCTTATCCACCTTCAGCTTTGTGAGTTCTTCCAGAACTCTCTCCACTGTGAATGGACTGGTGTCCTCCCCCATTGCCTCTGCAATCCAAGGGTACCTTGAGCAATGCTGGGCTCTTTGCCCATTTTTACAGTCATAAACATGACCCCTGGTTCTCAGTGACCATTTTCTCCCATGTTCTGCATTAGGACCCCTACACTTTGCAGACAGAACAGGCTCACATCTGCAGCATTATTATTTCACATATGTGGAAGATTATGTGCATTAATTGATAAGGTGCCCTGTGATGTCATCAGTGACAGGCAAATATTGATTACACAGGGTATTTTATGACAAACTGTGAAGGCATTGATCCAGGAGTTAGAAAAAAACCTGTACAATGTGCCTGGACAATCCCCCCCCCCCACGCACACACACACTCAAAACCATGACCACCGTCAACCCCACCTTTTTCACGTCAGATCATGGGGGGAGGCAGCCAATATTAACTTTATTATATTGATAAATTGGGGCCTTGTCCTCCAGGGGCACAGCTGGGTGTTTTCTTACCACTTCTGTTGCACCCCTTAGCATAGTTAACTGCCCCATTCTCGGTTATGAGGGGCAGAGTGCACTGGACATGAGTTTCAGTCACAGGAGTGTATGTTATGTATGGTGCACAGAGCCTCTGGGATTGGGTGCCATAGAAATAACGTTGCCTTGTATTGTCAGGTCATAAATATAAATCAGTTATTACAAGGTGACATCATAACAACAATCAGTGTGGTTTGATCCAAAACTTGACTCTGGGCCTGAAGGGTGACAATGCAGGCAAAGGTAAGAATCAAAATGAGGATCATATTTCAGTATGATGAAAGACCTGTCCTGCTCTGAATTATTCAAGAGGTATTCAATTAAAGAGCAACACTATTGTATTTATTTATTTCTGTTTTACCAGGAAGTTGGACTGGATTGAAACTGATCCTTTTCCAGCCATGCCTGGGGGAAGGGTACAACATAGGAAATAAAACATTACATAAAAACACAATAAAAATCTTACATAAAACACTATATACATCTAATACACTTCATGTAAACAAACAATATAAGCAACATTTCCATAGTTACACACATTTGTCCACAAACTCTTACTTAAATTACGTTTTAACACTGGATATTTTACAAACACATCAATGTCCTGTTGTACAAGTTAATTTAATACTCTAGGTCCATAGAATAGCAAGGATCTTTCAGCTACTGTAGTTTTTATGAATTTCTGATTAAATATTTTTGTTGACGTACTTCATATGGGCACAGCTTTAGCATGCTAAATAATGTTCCTACTTAACATACAGTACTTGGCACATTCAATGTTAAAACCTTCTGTGCAAACTTGCAACCTTCTCATAAATCCTCACCTGTGATGCTAAGATCTTTCATTAGGCTTTGGGTATATCCCATGACAGCATTTTGAGGTACTGTAGCTAAAGGAATTACTTCCAATTGAATATTTAGCTTTTAGGATCAGCTACTGTAGGGGTGGGTGAAATTAAATGCTACAAGTGGACATCTGAATAATCTGATTTTTCACATTTGCAGAATTGTGTGTATATGTTTGAATTTTATTCCAAGTCAGTCTTTGGCAGAAATATTTTTCTACAAGTTGTGGGCATGTGGATTGATTTCTTTTTCTCCAGATTTTTCTCCATTTACCAGTGCATGTTATCCCCACTATCCAGGGGCAGCAGCCTATCTCCATCAACCACTAGTCAGCCACTTGTTTCCTCCACAGTTCCCCCTCATCCATGGTGGGTATCCAGGTGGAGGCCTGACCTTTCCCACAGGGAACAAGATCTGGTGGATAGTAGTATCCATGACCTGGAGCCCAGGTGTACCATGGCCATAATTCAGATGGCATCAGGGGGTTTCCACCTTTCTTTTTCCCCTCTGCTTCCATCTACTAGCTGGAGCTGTTAGCCAAGCAGTGGCTTTGGTAGCTACAGCAGAGCTGCTGAGGCAAGCAAACTCCCTGGCTCACTGAAGGGGTCACTGTAGCACTTGTGTAGCACCAACCTTTCCCTGGGCTTGGACGTGCTGCCACTGGCAGCCCTATATCCCAGCCTGGCCACCAGCTATACACATGATGAGTCTACTCCCTAACCTTGTTCATTAGCATGGCAGTGATGGGCTAACCGGCGATCCCATAACAGAGTTTTTGTTTTCTTAAGTTGTGGACTTAGTATTTTTTTCAAAGTGGGTCCACAACTTAAGAAGCATATGTTAGATTTGTTTTAAGACATACCAGGAAACATAATGATACAAACATCTTCAGGTTTGCCCAGCAATATTTAATTACATTATTTAGAGAAGATTAGGATCAGAGGCCAGAGGGGTTGACTGACTGATCCATACAGTGACCTAGGATGTTACAGAACATGGCTTTGTAAACAAACAGAAACTGATGTATAGTATGATGGCGAATGTGCACCTGAACAGTTTTAATCCCTTCACATGTGATTGCAATGCATGGGACATCTCTCTTTACCTTGCTTCCACCGACACATTCACGTGTTTCCAGATATTTTGCCATACATCTGAAGAGATTCTTTCAGGCAAGTAATTTCTCTAGAGATGTCACAGGAATGTCATGAAATGCATTTGTCTTTCAGATGAGACATTAAACTGGGGTTCTGTCTGCACGTTATGGTGGTTGATCAGGTGGACGTTAAAGATCCCAAGGCATTTCATGCAAAAGAGTAGGGAATTTTATTTAGAAGAAAAATAATCATACAGTCATGAAATAATTTCAGCATTTACAGACCCCTACCACATCACCAAAATCTTAAAAGAAAAAATAGTCATGAAATAATTTCAGCATTTACAGACCCCTGCCACATCACTTAAATCTTAAATATAGTATTAACACCCATTCAGAAAATACATTATACCACATTGAAAATAATTGATTGCTTGTGCCATAGCAGTTATAGACTAAATGCCTATCAGTATTTTACCCATGACATACCTTTCCATAAAACAAACTATCCTGCTGGCGAAAGCTTTTGTCCCTCAGATTTTCCCTCAGATTTATATATATATATATATATATATTTTTTTTACACCTTTGGTATTGTTCTGATTACTGCTTCTGGAGAACTATACTTTTCTTGCAACTGCAGTGCTCATCTGGTCTGCCATGTATAATACCCACAACAAGCAAAACAAACCTATATTGTATGGGAGAGGCTTATAATTAACTAAATCCCACACTTTACAACATTTTAATATATGGATTTAAATACTATACTAAAGCTTACAAAAATTTCCCCATAATGTAATACTCCCAAAACTGATAATACCACTGTCCTTAGGTGATAATAGTATTGTTCAGAGCCGTAATAATATTGTTCAGCACTCTGAACGACACTATTATCACAAAAATTGAACAACTAAGTGCAGGAGTCTCCCACATAGGCTATCCTACCACTGCCAGTCGAAAAGAAAACAAAATTCTCTGAATTCAAAATGTGGTTCATGATTGGCTCCTTTCTCACTGTGGGCAGGCAGAACACTTTAAAAACATGGGTCAATCTCTTGCTTAGTGAGAGTGTCTCCCATTGTGCACAATCCTCCAGTTTGTTTATTTTTAATTGTTTTGAAAATGGATTTATATTGTTGACCCTTGTTGAGCCTGCATTTGCCACAAAAGGTAGTATAACTGCTTACCAAATGTGGGTGGGTGAGAGGGAAAGAGACAGTGTAGCGGACTTGCGAGAGACAGAGCTGTGGTTGGCCAGGACTGAGAAAGAGGTCCTTCATTGCAGCTGACTGACCACTCATCACAAAATAAAAAAAAAATACAATTGAATCCATATATTAAAAAAATAACAAATAGGTTAATGTGGATCAGAAGGTAAAATTCCATCTCGAGGTTCCCATGTCCCCAGAACCTCTTGATGGATTACTACCTACAATCCACACTAATCTATTATTCTATTTGTTATACCATCGATATGACAGCAGATTGTAGTTACACCCTCTTCACTATATCATATCGATGGTATAACAAAAAGGAACATTGACTCTGTGTAACATTCTGTACTGTGAATTCAACACAAACTGGTGCCCATACATTATAAAAGTTAATGGAGGATCTTCAGGTAACAACCACGCTGCAATCACTTCTCAAGTTTGCCATGACAACAGTAAACCTCTTGAGCTTCGCTCTCAAGATTTACAATGTCATGACAACCTCTTGAAGTGATTACAGCATGGTTATTATCCGAAGACCATTCAGTATCCTCTGTGTAATGTAGATTTATAAAATTTAGTCCAAGGACCACAGTCTATGCCCAGAAAAACTATTTGATAACAATTGTCTTTAAAGGTTCAGTCCATGTTTCACTTAATATAGACCAAAAGGATTTTGCATAAGGGCATTCTAACAAAAGATGGAATTTGGTATTTAAAGTATCCAGGCAATTCACTAAAAATACCATTAACAGCTTAAACTGGTTCAATTTCAGTTGGCATCCATCTGTATTCCCCTCTCCCGGGTCAAGGCTGAAAATAGACAGCATTGTCTAGACCTCCTTTCCCAGTCAACAAAAACTAAATAAATAAAACTGCTCCTCAAGCAGTTCCTTTCTTCAATTTTCTTATATTTAAATGAATCCCAGACCGCCATACGTCCAGGAATACCCAACCAAGTGGTATCCCACATCATCCTAGGTATTTTACAATTTATTAATTGCCCAGTAGCTATTCTCTCCTGTCCAGTCAAACAGTATTTCAATTCCAGCGGTTAAGAAAAACAAGTAGACAAAATGTGCCTAAATAATTATTTCCTGGTTAAAATAGTATATTATCTTAGGTTATTTTCCATAGTTTAATTTTTAACAATGCCAAAAAAATGTAGTGCGGAAGTATGTGAACATAGTCACATAGCCTACTCATCCATTTTGTAGACTGCCACTCTTAGTTCCAGGGGTTACCCAATCTGCCAAAAAATGTACCCAGGGTCTATCTTGATCTCTTAAGACAGGAACAAAATTATAATGCAGAAACATGGTTATGAAAAATACTAATGGATTTATCATGTTTATCCAACCTTCTTCATAATCCCTGTAAGTAATATCCCTTTTATCTATTTTAATACAGCTTTCCGACACTTCCTGAAAAAACACACTTTATAATCTAATGTCATGGAATATGGGGGGGGGGAGACACTACACTAATATAAGAAAACGTGGAAGCAATAGCGTCTTAATTAAAAATATTTTTTTCCTTTTTGATAAGAACTTATTCCTCCACATGGCCAGTTTTCTTTCTGCTCTTAGTAAATTATCATTCCAGTTATCAATAATCATATCCCCCAGTCCAAATTTAATTCCCCAAATGTTCATAGGTTCCTCTGAGATACTAATCCCCATCACTTCTTCCCTCATCTGACAGCCACTAGAATGACCACTCACTATGCCTGCACTTTTATTGTAATTCACTTTGGTTCCCTCTAAAGTAGAAAATTGCTTAAAGTTTCATGTACTTTGTGTCCAGAAGCTTTATCACCTATTATAATACACAGCTTTAATCTCTGGTAGGTCTGAAGACAACGGCACTTCTCTGATTTCTTGGTTTTGCTGTAACAATCAAATCAAAGGATCCAAGGTGAAAACATGTAAAGGAGACCTCAGTGCACACCCTTGTTGAATACCCTCTTAATATCTACCACAGGACCCAAACTGTAGTAGACATATGGAGCTACAACTATATATATATATATATATATATATATATATATATATATATATATATATATATATATATATATATATATATATATATATATATATAGAAAGAAGCTCCTAGTTCCTTTTCACCCTGAGTGATCACTTCACTCAGCTAATGAAGGTTGCTACAGATTCAAAGGGTTATTTTAAAATCAGCGGGAGCTTGGGCATTTATGTTCATGGCCCAGACCCTCTGGAGTTCTCTACCCCGTCGGATTAGGGAGTGCGCGACTATGGGGGGATTCAAACAGGCTTTAAAAATGTTCCGTTGGAATAAGGCTTATAGTGAAGATGTTGGCTGACATGCTTGTACTTACTGAACGTGATACTGTTTTATATGTTTTAACTGTTCTGATTGTTATGCGCCTTGGTTTGGAAAGGCACATTATAAATAAAAAATTATTATTATTATTATTATTATTATTATATACAAAATCATTACTCATTCACTATATTGTCTTGTAATACCATATTGCATCAATATATTGACCAGAAATGGGTGTGGAACCCTACTGAAGGTTTTCTGTTGGTCTACAGATATAAGAATCCCTAAATAAACCCTTTCTTCCCTGTTTCCCAAATTTCTCTTAACACAATTAAATCATCAGAAACATTCCTCTGCTTTGCTGCACAAGTTTGAGTGTTAGAAAACACTTTTACTGCTGCCTCAGACAAAGGCTAAGCCGAAATATTGGATAAGATTTTAAGATCTTAGTTTAAAAGGATTAATGGACAGCAGTTTTTAGTATCTGCTGGATCACCTTTTTTGAAAAGAAAAATTATGAATGCTTCCCTCCCAGATCCTGGAAGGATCGGAGGCTAAATTTCATTATATACTACTTGCAGGATTGGAGCCAAATGAAATTCAAAACATTTATAACATTCTGAAGGAGACTATCAGTCCCAGTGGTGGTGTTGTTTCTTGGAGACTTAATGACCTGTACTTCTCTGATCTGAATAGGCTGTATAAGCCTTTCTTTAATAAGTTCTGGTATCTCTGGGATAGAAAGGTCCCCATAGTATCAGGGACCCAAACTGCTTCCACATCTGCACCAAAAGTATCTGTGATATATTTATTAATGACCTCCATGATGCCCCCTATTGACATCACTACTTGACCATCATCTGAATTATATCAACAAGTTATGATTCTACACTGTACATGCTCTTGACACCATGCAAATATGTCCAGGTGTTGAGATTTCCCTTGTGTTTCAAATGTCAATTCTTTCTCCAGTCTCCAAAGAGGTAGCCCTTTCATATTGAAAATTGTGCATATCTACTATACATAGAAACATAGATACTGATGGCAGAAAAGACCACTTGGCCTCTAAGTCTGCCCATTTTCCCCTACTATGCTGTAACACTGCAGACACTACTTGATCTCAGTTTACCCCACACCTCTAAGGTTCCCTTATGCCTATCTTATGCATTCTAAAGCCCATTACCATTTTTGCCCCCACCTTAGCTTGAGT
Organism: Neoceratodus forsteri; assembly: GCA_016271365.2. Taxonomy (NCBI): domain Eukaryota; kingdom Metazoa; phylum Chordata; order Ceratodontiformes; family Ceratodontidae; genus Neoceratodus; species Neoceratodus forsteri. The sequence goes on along the minus strand of CM057449.1, from coordinate 3,495,394 downwards.
CTGTTCCAGGCATTCACTACTTTTCTGTGAAGTAGTACTTCCTCACATCTCCTCTAAGTCCCCCACACCTCCAGCTTCATAGCATGTCCCCTTGTTCTTGAGCATCTATTTTCCTTTTTGAACTTTATTTATACCTGTGACATATTTAAATATTTATATCATATCCCCCTCCTCCTTTCCTCCAGGGTGTAAATATTAGGTCCTTCAGTCTCTTCTCATAGGGCTTGTGATGCAGACCCTGCACCATTTGGTTGCTCTCCTCTGGACTGCCACTACTCTGTCTATGTCCTTTCAGAGATGTTGTTCCCAGAACTGGACACAGTACTCTAGGTGAGGTCTCACCAGTGATCTATACAGCTATAACACAACCTCTCTATTTCTGCTAGTGATACCACTCTATATGCACCCTAGCATCCCACTAGCTCTCCCCACTGCCTTGTCACACTGTCTGGCCTCCTTTAGGTCATTAGATATGATTACTCCCAGGTCTCTTTCCTGTTTGATGCTGGTTAATACAACCACCATTTTGTATTCCCCTCCTGGTTTCTGTGTCCCAAGTGCATGATTTTGCACTTCTTTGCATTTAAACCTACAGTGCTGCCACACCCTTGATCACTCCTCTAACTTTCCTAGGTCACTATTAATTTTTTTCATGCCTCCTGGAGTGTCTACCCTATTACAGATTTTAGTGTCATCTGCAAAGAGGCATACCTTCCCTTCTAGCCTCTCTGCAATGTGTCTAATAGAGACATTAAAAAGGACCAGTCCCACTACTGATCCCTGTGGCACTCCGCTTGTCACCCTCCCTTCCTCAGAGTGAACTCCATTCACTGCTACGCTCTGTTTCCTGACACTCAAACAATTTCTCACCCAGTTTACCACCTTTGGACCCACTCCTAGGTTTTCCAGCTTGTTTATAAGTCTCCTATGTGGAACGGTGTTGAATGCCTTACTGAAATCAAGGAAGGACACATCCACGGTTCCACACTGCTCCAATTCCATGGTCACCCATCAAAGAAATCTATTAGATTTGTTTGACATGATCTCCCCCAGTGAATCCATGTTGCCTTGGATCCTGAAGGCCTCTGAATTCCAGATAATCTACAGTTCTCTCCTCCAGTACTGATTCCATTACTTTCTCCACCACTGAAGACAGGCTGACTGGCCTGTAGTTGCCAGCCAACTCTTTGCTCCTTCTTTTGTAAAGTGGGACTACATCTGCCCTCCTCCAATCTTCTGAAACCATGCTTGTCTCCAGTGAGTGTTTGAACAGGGCAATCAAAGATGCAGCCAGCACCTCCCTGAGTTCCCTCAATATCCTAGGATGCACCCCGTGTGGCCCAATTGCCTTGTCCACTTTCATATTTGCGAGTTCCCTTAGAACTCTCACCTCTGTAAATGGCTAGTGTCTCCCTCCCATTTTCTGATGGTCCTGGTCCTTATCTGTTGTTCTGCATCCAACCCTTCCTCTATGAACACTGAACAAAAGTACTTGTTCAAGATGTCTGCTTTTTCCTGGTCCCTCTCCACACCCCTCCTTCTTACCTCAGCTTTACTATCCCTCCCATGGTCTTTCTCTTTTTGCTAACATACCTGTAAAATACCTTGTTGCCTCCTTTCTGCACTGCTTGGGATATTTTCTTCTCTGTCTGCATCTTTGTACTCCTAATTGCTTTCCCTGCCTCCTTCTGTTTCTCCTGCTACACCTCTTTATCTTCCTCTCTGTGTGTTTCCTTATACCTTCTGAATGCTAGCCTTCTTGCCCTTAACTTCCTGGCCTTTGAGAACCATAGTGGCCTCTTTTCCCTCCTGATTTTGCTTACTTGTCTGACACAGAGGTTTGTTGCCATCTTTGTCCCTCCTTTTAGATGTTCTCACTGTTCCTCCATTCCTCAGGTCCTCCCCCCTGCCGGGGCATCCCTAGCATCTTCTTTAATCTAATTAATATGTTCTTCAATATCCCCACCACCTTTTTGCATCTGTGATATTAAGATATGTAACTATGCTCTGAGATCCAAATAGTGCATATGTTTCTTCATGTTAATTTTCCTATTCAGGTTCTTGAAAGGTGAAACAAAATCCCATTTAGTTTCCTCCCACCATTCAACTACATTATCATATGCCACTGTGACAGCACAACTTGTCTTAACTAGTTCTATCCATACCTTCCCCTCCTACTCCTGTTCCAATACAGTGACATTTAACCTCCAGAGAGTATACTGCGAGACATTCCCTGCCCCGGTAGTACAGTGACAAAGGACTGCCACATGGTCACAGGTTTCCAGAGTGATAGACTGTGCCACATTCACTTTCAAAGCTGCAGACAAAAACAGAAAATCAATTCTAGTTTTCAAGTCCCCTTTCATAAATGCAGTAACCTTCTTACTGGGCGTTTTGGCAAAATCATCTATTAAGCCAGCTGTACAGGTAATTTCTTTTAAGAATATAGAGTCTCTATACCATTTGGTTGCCCCTCCCCCCATCATCCAGAGACAGTCAACAATTAAAGTCACCACCCAGTATTACCATTTTGTTTGTGTGGAGAAAGGGCTGAATCATTTGAAATAGAGCCACTCTTGTGGCTTTAGTTTGTGGAGTATAAACATTAATCAGGCGATACACTGTCGCATTTTGCTCCATATCTAATAAAAGTGCTCTGCCTGGCTCTATTTCTACTAGTTTTTCAACCTTAAAAGTGGCCCTGTCACATTTATCTGTCCCTTTTGACCAAAAGGATGGACCAGTAAGCCACAAACATTTGGCAGTAAAAATTTTATATAGGGATTTGAGACAAATATCCTATATAAACAGAATGCTACCAGTTAATGTGGCTAATAATGACATGGTAGTCAACCTGTTTCTGTATGACTTTATGCTATTAACATTTAAAGTGGGAAAACTGTGGATCCAATAACACATTAAGGCTTAAGTAGTAGGAGCATCTTTATATTCAGTCCTTGCCTGCAATCTTGTTCACCTTCTACTGTTGTGGCAACTGATGATTTTAAACCCTGTTCTTCCCCATTTGTTGGCTGATCTCTAATGGTTGAGGTGATAGAGGAGGCTTCTGAGTTTCCCTTATCTTCCTCAGTGTCTCCACAATGCCTGCTGGAGACCAATACCTGAAACCTATTTGGCACTGGAATGATACAAAAATAGCAAAGTGCAGAGCAAAAGTTTGCATTGCACTTTGTGATTGTGAATAGCAAAAAATACTGTTCAAAGAAGGATAATGTAAGGCACCACCCACTGTGAATACGGGTGAGTAGAGGCAGTGTACCCCATTACCAAACCTCTAACCCCACTAGTGCTGCCTGATCTGCATTCTCTGAAATGGCCCTGCAATTAATAGCACTGGTGCACTAATTGAAATTCAGAAAAGAAGCCATGCAAATGAGTCCATTGGGCCTGCAAGGCACTAGTTGAGTAACTGTCCATTTGCATACCAATTATGGGCTCATTTACAGAGCTGTGGGTATCTTAATACTCTACAGCCTCGCCTGATGCAGCCATAGTCACTGGTGGTGAAGTTGTCCCTCCCTGTCCCAAATTGTCATTCTCATAGAAAAAAACATAAATACCTTGGTAGTCTAGTGGTCCCTCCCTCCCTGACTTCTGATTGCCATCTTATATAAGAAAAAGTCCATTCCCTGGTAGACTAGAGGTCCCTCCCCCTTGCAGGCTTCTAACTGCCATCCTGTGTATTAAAAAGTAATTCCCTAGCAGTCTAGTGGTCCCTCCCCCTCCCTGACTTCTGATCGCTGTCCCATATAATAAAAAGTTATTCCTTGGTAGTCTACTTATACCTCCTCCCTCCCTGGTCTGCAATCACCATCCTGTAGTTTTAAAACAATAATGTCCTGCCTCATGATAGGAAAACAGGAAGACAGAGGTGGTGCTGGTGGTATCTCCCCCCCCCCGCCATGCCTCTGATCCAACTCGTAGATTAAAAACATGTCCCATCCATGACAGAAATCCAGGAAGGAAGAGGCAGTGCTGGTGGTATCCCCCAGTACCATGTCCTCAATCGCCAGCCTGTCATCAAGGCAGGAATCTCTCTGGTAGCTAGTGGTCCCCCCAACCCGGTGACCCATTCAAAATATAGAACACAGTACCACTGGTGTTTAGTGGTCCCCAACAACCCAATTCCTTTTATTATACAGTTCCCTAGTTCCTGGTGGTCTAGTGAACTCCCACCTTATCAGACATTGACTAACCCGATCCCCCAAACCCGATTCCCAGCCAGTGACCAAGACAACCCTACTCTCACCTTAGTGGCTGGCTGCCAACTGAGCTCTCAATTAGCACTTACTGCTAACATCAAAAGTTGTTTCTCCTAACACATGAATCACAGCATATACTGAAGTTCTGTGGCAAAAAAAGACCACTGATTATTTAAGTAACATAGAAACATACAATTTGTGAACAGATAAGAGTACTAGGCCCATCCAGTCTGCCCATAAGCACTATAGTTGTTTGTGGCCTCTGACGTGTATTGGTCAGTGGCCTTTAATCTCCTCCTCCCTCAAGGTTCCCTGTGTCTGCCCCAGGCATGTTTAAATCTCTCCACTGTGCTTACTCCCACCACCTCCTGTGGCAAGGCAAGGCAAGGCACTTTTATTAATAAGGCACCCAAACCTGGGGCTCTGGGTGCCGAACATAAATGAGAACATAAAGCAGTAAATAAAAATATAATAAAACCTTATTTAAAACCATAGCAGAATTAAAATTCAACAACATAGAAGATTCCAAGAGTCAAAATCTAGGAGACTTGCCAAAACTAAGGTTGGTATCAGCAGTCAAAGGCCAGGCTGAAGAGGTGGGCCTTTAGCTTTCCCTGAAACACCTCAATCGAGGAAGCCTCCCTGACTGCAGGTGGAAGCGAGTTCCACAGGGTTGGCCCAGAAACACTAAAAGCACAATCTCCCGAGGTCTTGAGCTGAGCCCTGGGAATGTCCAGGATGCTTCTCAAGGAAGAGCAGGGCCAGCTAGCAGAGGACATCGGTGTCAGAAGGTCAGACAGCTAACCAGGACCCAGCCCATATGCGTCCTTAAAGGTGAGAAGACCCACCTTGAAAAGGACCCTCCACCTGACTGGCAGCCAGTGCAGAGCTCACAGAACCAGGGTCACATGACTAGACTGAAAGGCCCATTAGTAACTGGGCCACTGCATTTCTGCACTAGCTGCAGCCTGCAGAAGGTCTGTCCTGTGACTCAACCTAAAGCATTGCAGTAGTTGAGTCTAGAGGTCACAAAGGCAAGTACTAGTGTAGGCAGGTCCTTGGGCAGAATAACAGGCTTAATCTGGGCAATGTTCTGCAAGTAGTAAAAACAACTGCTGACTACAGCTGACACCTGATCTTCAAAGGTCACTCTGCAATCAGGGATCATGTCCAGATTTCACACCCTTGGAGAAACCAGAACAAGTACCAGAGTCAGCCCCTGGTGGCAGCCCATCATGCCCACAACCAGGCTCAGTCACCAACACCTCAGACTTAGCCGGGTTGAGTCTCAGCTAGCTGAAAGGCATCCAGTCATTGATTTTAGCCAGACAGATGTTAAGTATGTCAATTGCTCCTGATGTTCCGGGTGCAAAAGACAAATACAGTTGGGTATCATCTGCATAGCAATGAAATTCCACACTGTATTATTGAATGATGTTGCCCAGGGCGCCCGTTACCTGCGAACAACATCGACAACAAGATCGAACCCTGAGGTACTCCACAAGACCAGGCACTGGGGAGAAGGAGAAATTCCCCCATCTCCACCTGTTGCACTCCGTCAAAGAGATAGGACTCAAACCATTTGATGACGGTGCTGCAGTCTGCAAAACTTATAGAGTCGATCAAGAAGCATGGCATGATCCAGTGTCAAAAGCTGAGGAGAGATCGAGGAGCGCAAGAACTGACCTGTCTCCTCTATCACTAGCCATAAGCAGATCATTATGCGCTCTCACTAGAACAGTTTCAGTGCTGTGTCTGGCCCAAAAACCTGACTGAAATAGCTCATAGATATCTGAGGACACCAGGTGATCCTCACGCTGATGTGCCACCAATTTCTCAACAACCTTGCTCAAAAATGGCAGGTTGGAGATCAGACAGTAATTCACCAGGATGTCTGGGTCAAGAGATGATTTCTTTATGAGGGGCTTCACCAGTGCTTCTTTCAAAGCAACTGGGAAGACCGACTCTGCCATCAAGCACCTGGCAATCCTGGTGAACACCTGGCCAATGGCATCAGCACATCCCATTAAGAGACACGTTGGTGCTGGGTCCAGTTCACAAAAGGGGTGCTTCAGCTCCAAGATCACCTTAGTCACTTCAGACACCACCACTGGCCTAAACTCATCCCAGACAGACTGAGTGCCTCTTAAACTCCCAACTTGACCACTACGAGGCACAAGCCTCCCTGGCAGAATGCCTGACCAGATGGTTGAGACTCTGTCAGAGCAAAAAGAGCAAACTCTTCATAAAGAGATTGAAGAGCATTTTTCAGCTGGAGACAGGCAGGATGTAAAGCCTGTCCATAGTCCAAAACAGCTGAGATGGTCTGTTTCTCCCCACAGCAATCTCTCTGGACAGAAATGCTGCCTTCTTATGGGAAATTTCCGCTGGTACTTAGCATAGTGAGAATGCAGGGCCAGCTTGTTGGCCTCCAGCGAGTCTTCTGCCAGCAGCACTCCAACTTCTGACCCTTGATCTTCATCATGAGATCACCATCAAACCAAAGAGATCTCAAGTGAGAGGATCTAGGTCATATATGGACTGATGCAATGGCAGCTAGCACTTCAGTAACCACCCTATTACAGGTGGCTGCTGCCTCTCAGTGCCAATCGTGCATGCGCATCAACCCTAGATAGGTCAGCTAATGCCAATAGTCCCTCTGAGCCAACACCCTTTAGGGTGTGACAGCTGGCCATCTCCACAGGGATGAACTTTCAGAGGGCCCCAAGCTGAACTCCATGGTGCAGTGGTCAGACCTAATGACCAGATCAATCTTGAGATTATCAGTCTCAAGACCCAGCTGGAATACCAGATCGGTGTGTGGCTATGTTGAGGGGTAGCAGCAGCAACTGCTTGTGACAAGCCCATTGATTGCATCAACTGGAGGAGGGTGTAACAAAAATGCGAGGATTCATCATCGACCCAGGCATTGAAGTCCCCCAGGATTAAACACCTGGGGGACTCCAGCACCTGGTCGATGACAGAGTCTGCTACCTCCTGCAAGAATTCCCCATCCACCCCCGGGGTGCAGTAAACAAGGAGAATCCTGCAACCTGTACATGCACCCCCACACACGGTGATGCACTCAAAAGATCAGATGCTAGCAACTGGGTACACTAAGAAGCCCAGATTGGATAGAAAAACAATGGCCACTATGAGAACTTTATATACATAAATCTTATTTGACTGGGTTATAAAATACACCTATGTTCAGAACATTTATTCTACCTATAACTAATTCAGTTCACCTGGATACCAGTCTCACCAGTTTATTAATAACCTCCACTATTTTTACAAATTTAGGACAACTTCTATTTTACTCAGAGATAATTTACAGCCTTTATAATTAATATTATGTGAGAGTCCTGAGGGTCAGGTTCATGACTGTCACTGTTTGAATATATTCTGAAGTATAGTCTTAGGGACTGGGGTTAGTAGCTGACTTTATGTTTAGCAGGGGATTTGTATTGGAGTTTTACATGTTAGTTACTAATTTAGTGCTCAGAATTGGAATGCTAGGGATAATTTCTAACCAGATTAGTTTAGCAGTAATGTGAGCCTATAGGGATCAGATAACTGGCATTTATATTGACACCTATAACATATCAGAGTTGTTATATATAGTAATGCACTCACTTTGTGACAAACACCTTTAAGGTTGCTTTGTGGAATATGAAAGGACTGCACCTTAGAGTCAAAAGGTTACAAATCTTAAATAATGTTTATTCATTAGGTTATAATATGTTCTTCCTACAGGAGACACACTTATTATCCTCTGATCTTGACCTTCTTAAAAATGTGGTTACAATTAGATATTCAGGGTGGGATGTCTCACCTCAAAGGGGAAGTGGCTATACTGCTGAACAAATCAGTAGATTTTATTCCCTCAAAAATAGTTTGAGGCCCTAATATGGCAGGTATATTATTGTATTAGAAAAGTAAATCAGTTAAATACTGTCTTAGATTTGATCTATGGACCGAATACAATAGCTTCTGTTTTAATGGAGTTGCTTACGGTCCTTACTCCATTTCTTTTGTCTAGAATATTACTGGGAGGGGATTGGAACATTCCATTTGATCCTGTTTTAGACAGAGCCAGACCATCTAATTTTGCTTTACAGTCAGATGTCAAAGTACTGAAAGACTTATTACATGTATGTGAGTTGGCTGACCCATGGAGAACTCTAAACCCTGAAGTTAGGAAATTCTCTTATTACTCCCCGGTTCATAAATCATATTCACGCATAGATTTTTTCTTGGTTATTAAATCTTGGATTCAAGATATCCAAAACTCTAGTATACTAGCCAGATCTTTGTCAGATCATTCCCTGATTGATCTTCAATTGAACATATTATCCCCTTATTCAAGACAATCAATCTGGAGATTGAACAACAGTCTTCTCAGGCAAGAATATATTATTAAATTCATTACTCTCAGTAATTCAAAATTTCTGTACAGAAAATGATTATTCAGTTGGGAAATTTGACATAGCTTGGGCAATTCTCAAATGCTTTATTATGGGTGACTTTATTAGATTTGTGTCAAAGCATAAGAAACAAACTTTAGCTAAAATAGTGTCACTTACTGTACTTCAAAAATAGATATACTGGAAAGTATAGACCACAATTTACTGACTTAACAGGAAGCCCTCAATTTATGTCATTATAAGAATGAACTATTCTCACTGACTAAGGAAAATGCAGATTTTGTAATTTTGAAGACTAAGGCAAAATATATTGAATTAGGAGACAAACCTTGCAAAATGATGGCAAATAGTTTGACATTTCAAGAACAGTCAAGATATATGGAATCCATTATAACTGATGATACTAAGGAAATAAAGACAAACCCGAAAGAAATTATAACATAATTCTGTAAATTCTATACCTAGCTATATGGTCCAGCGGTTAATCCTCCTCATTTACTGAGTTAAAAAATAACTGGAGAAATTTACTTGTCTAAAATTACAGATTGATCAAGTTCAGTGCTTAACTATACCTATAAAACAAAGCAAAATTAGTGAGGCCATAGACAGCCTAACTTTGAATAAATCACCGGGAACGGATTGTCTCATGGCCAACTTTTACAACGCCTTTAAAGATATACTTATCCCTTTTCTGTTCAAACTGTACAATTACAGTACATCTTAGGAAAAGAGATTAATGATACTTCACTTTTGGAAGCTTTATTAATTTTAATCCCTAAACCTAACAAACCTAGAAATAGGATGGGAAGCTATCATTCAGTTTCTTTGATAAATTATGACATAAAGATCCTTACTTCTATTTTGGCACAAAGAATCAAAAAAAATTGGCATCCTTTAATTTCCAGCGAACAAGTCAGTTTAATTTCTCAGAGACAGGTGTCGGACCACCTTAGAAAACTCTCTCATGTCTTCTCCATGTCCAGGGATTCTGACATCCTAGTGGTGTTGGTGTCTCTGGACACAAAGAAAACATTTGACAGGACCAACCACACCTTTTTTTTGTCACCCTTCATAAATTCAATTTCCCTGACACCTTTCTTAATTGGCTAAAGATACTATATTCTTCACCTACTGTGAGATTATATTGTAATGGTCTATTTTCAATCCCTATCATACTTTATTGTGGAACCCAACAAGGTTGTCCCCTATCCCTGCTTCTTTTTAATTTGTATTTAGAATCCTTACTTTTCTTTTTAAATAATAACCCACTAATTACAGGGGTTATATGTGAGAAAATCCAACTTAAATTGTCAGCTTTTGCAGATGTCATTCTATTACATGTTTTGAATCTGATTTTTTCCATAAAAGCAGCTTTAAAAACTGTTCAAGAATATGGTGATTTCTCTAACTACAAATTAAGTTTAGATAAAATAGAGGTTTTACCTCTAAATAATTTTCCTTTAAAGAATGAGATCACAAGGTTGGGTCTCTCATGGTCTACTAATACGCTAAGATATTTAGGTATCTATCTAACACCTGACCAAAGTCAACTTATTAAGCTCAGTTTGGATGATTTAATATTGGTGCTTAAACAAGATATGAAAAGGTGGCAAAATTTACCTCTTTCCTTTTGGGAAGGGTCAATATAGTATAAATGAATATATTTCCTAGATTATTCCATCTCATTAACATGTTAAATCTTCTCTTGCCCTTGGATTGATTTAAAAAAAACTTCACTCAGAGATAAATAGATTTTTATAGTGTGGTAAGACTTTTAGAACAGCTTTAGAAAAAGTGTTCTTCCCTGCAGTCATCTAATTATGACTCTGTCTGCCAGAGCTAAGCAAAAAGGATAGGCAGTGGTGGGGGGGAGAGTAGAGAGAGACAGTAAGGGTATAAAGAGAGTGAGAAACAGGAGAGAAGAAAAAAAGAGGGGGTGAAGCAAACAGAAAGGCATCTCTGTCAGGCCACATAGAAATAGGTGGGCAAATAGGTGGGCAGACATGGGGAAGGGGGTAGCTAGACAGGTAGTGGTTAGGAGCAGGCCTTTCCTAGCAGTGTCTAGATATTCAGGGGGCAGTCACAACTGCTTTGTTGAATGAGGTGCTGGCACAGGTTAATGTTAAAGGGGCTAAGGGAGGGGATGTTAAGTATCTCTGGGGGGTGTTCAGCAGGAGGGGGCTCTGTAGTGAAATGATCACTAACCTTGGGCTGTCCATCAGTAAGGACCAGATAGTTTGTTGAAGATGCTCTGCATGTGTTGCATGGGTTGGGAGCTGTAGACAGCAGAGGCAGGGAAGGCAGGTCACCCCTGAAAAAGGGACCTTCGGGGCTCAGTGGACCTACCCGGTCACCAAAATTTAATAAATAAATAAATAAGTTGGTGGTACTTTGCCCATGCTGGGTTTTTTTCCCAAATAGACAAGTTTGCCAATTCACTAAAAATACCACCAACAGTTTAATCTAGTTTAATTTTAGGTTGGTTTGCATCTGTATCCCTCCCCTGAGATGAAGCTGAAAATCAACATTATTGCCTAGCCTTTCTTTCCCAATCAATATAAACTAAACAAGCATTTGTCAATGCCGAACGTTCGCTTGCAGGTATTTGCAGTGGTGTTTGGCACGTATGGTGCTTTACCCTAATGCCCTGTGCGATTGCTGGTATTTGCACAATAAATTTTCAGCATGACCTTTTTGTTACCCCACCTCATAAAAGCATTTGAGACCTCGGCTGATGAACACTCCCACTGTTATTTTGTTAATCTGTCCTAAGCGTTGATTTCCCACAGCGACCACACCATTGTGCTCCACATGTGCAAAAACACAGTTTGGGCAGGATGTGAAAAATGACAGCTGTAGCATTCATAGGGAGGTGTGAAGGGATGGCAATGTTGAACATCTGAAGTGAAAATACAACAGTTTCTCGAACTTACGAGCGTACATGGAAACTGCGCAATGAACGCTCATGACACAGTCATTTTGTGGACTTTTGTCACCAAATTTTCAACATAGGCATTGTGGGACCTCTGCTCATGAACAGTGTCACTGTGATTTTCATAATCTGTCCTGAGCATTGATTTCTCACTGTGACCACACCATTGTGCGCTGGATGTGCAAAAACACATTTCAGCCAGGATGTGAAAAATGTCAGCTGTACTGTTCATAAGGAGGTGTGAAAAATGCCAGTTTTGAAAATCTAGAGTGAAAATATTTCAAATTCTGGAAGTTATGAGTGTGCGTGGAAACTGCGCAACGCACGCTCGTAACACAGTCATTTTTTGACATTTTTTCACCGAATTTGCAACATAGGATTTTAGAAGCCCACCTCATTAACAGTGACACTGTTATTTAGTTAATCAATCCCAAAAGGTGATTTTGTGCAGTGACCATGAAATCACCTTTGAGGACCGAATAACTCACATGACAGTAACTGAATTCATGAGGTGGTGTCCCAAGAACCCCCTGTTGAAAATGTGGTGCAAAATTTGCAAAAATGCCCGAGATAGCCACCTAAGTTGGAAAAAAACATTTATGCCATTATACAGCTTACCGTCATTTCTTCAGTTTGCGTTCTGCTTTCAAGAGTGCAGACGTGTTCCCACTCCACTGAAGATCATTGCGCCAGGCTCCGGAGGTAAGTATGGGGCGAGGGAGGTGGGGTATGCAGAGGGTGGGTGTGGGTTCAGGGAGGGGGCACAAGACACAGTGAGGGACAGTTTTCTGTTTTCACAGGTTTTAAAAAAACAAAAGATGTTGCGGGACAGTTTTCCCATTTACAGGGACAATGGGCATGCTGGGGTGGGCTCCCAGCATGTCACCTGGGTGTTTGTTGGGGGGGGCCTGGAGACAATGGGGACTGTGCACTCTGTCTGCACATACAATGTGTTTGGTGGGGGCAATAACAAGGGAGCAGGGTAGACGGCAGCAGAGGGAGGAAGTGGGAGGGATTTTATTAGCAGCCAGAGGGAAAAGGGTGATGTCAATATGCTAAATACACACACGTTACCCCGCTAATTGCAGTGGTGCTTTTCTTTTAACTGAAGACCACTGCAGCCAAACTGCTGTCATAGACAGCTCATGCATCCATTGTGCAGTAGGGTTGCCACGTTACCCTGAGCACCGCATTGGACAGAGGGTCACACACCTTCAAAAAGTCGTACTGTCCCAAACGTTCCTTGCACATGCATCAAGCGAATGCAAAAATAAACAAGCACTTGTCAATGCAGAATGTTGCTTGCTTCTATGTGCTGTTTAGGTATTTGGAAGTCATTGGAGTGCAAATATTGAAAATTCGTGAACTTACGAGCGTGCGTAGGAACTGCGCAATGCACGCTCGTAAAACAGTCATTTTTAGGAATTTTTTCACCAAATTTTCAACATAGCCATTTTAAGACCTCTGCTCATGAGCAGTGTCACTGTGATTTTGTTAATGTGTCCCATACATTGAGTTCGCACACCGACTGCGCCATTGTGTGCTACATAGGCGAAACATTTGGGGCAGGATGTGAAAATGACAGCTGTACTGCTCATAAGGAGTGTGGTAAAATGGCAATGTTGAAATTCTGGAGAAAATATTGAAAATTTGGTAAACTTATGAGCGCACGTGGAACTGCACAACGACGTCAGTAAACAGTTGATTTTGAGGATGCAGCACCACCATGCATGGAAGCCAGATTCTTCATGAATGTCGGCGCAGCATTATTCAGGCCCAAAGGCGATTTTCACGAGTGACCGCACAGTGACTGTGAAATCCTTCGGCCGAATAACGCCATGACAGTGACATCATTCATGAGAAGGGTCCCAAACCCATGTGATAATTTGGGCAAAATTCCATAAAATGCCTGAGATATACAATAAAGTTGAAAACCCCTATCTAGCCCATTATACAGCTTACTGGCATTTCCTCAGTTATCGGTTGGCTTTGAAGAAGTACAGAGCGTGTTCCGGTCCACCGAAGATCGTCCGCTGAGCTCAGAGGTAAGTATAGGGTGGGGGTGTGGGGAGGCAGAGTACGCAGTGGGTGGGTGCGGGTTGTGGGAAGGGAGGCTGGGAGAAGCGCTGTGGGACCGTTTTTATTTTTCAGGTTAAAAAAAAAAAAGACGACGCGGGACGTTTGCCACGCTGGGGTGGGCTCCCAGCGTGGCACCAAAGCTTTGGGGGGGCCTTTTGGGGGACGTGGAGCCAACGGAGGATTGGTCACCCCGTCGGCAGAGGATGCAGGACGTTTGCCACGCTGGGGTGGGCTCCCAGCGTGGCACCAAAGCTTTGGGGAGGGCGTGAGGCCTACCAGCGCTGTGTATGACAGCGGTGTTTTTCTTTGAAGCGAAGACCACAGCTGTCATACAGAGCTCCCGCATCCATTGGTGCAGGACCGTCACACCTGCTCAATGGAGCAGTGGATTGAACAGGAAAGGCACACCTCAAAGTGTGCTACTCTCCCAAAACGTTCCTTGTGCATGCCAGGCAAGCGAACGAATAAATAAACAAATCTGGCCATGTCTTTGGCTGCAACTGTAACTACTGTGCTGAGTTGATAGAACTGTGACAAGTGTCAGTGCTGGGGAAATGTAACCCTTGAATTTCTGACTGCTACTGATAGGACAGCTCTCCCTAACCATGGACTACCTGGCTAATAGACTTGTAACAGGTTTTAGGGCTTGTGGAGTTATTGACTGACTGACTGATTTACAAGTTTTGACCAGCAAAGGCCCAATAGCTTGCTTCCAGGTGATCCTTTGGGATGGATTACATGGGCCTGTTTTATTGATTGGGGAATGTTGGCCATGACACTGAGGAAACTCCCCTTCTCTTCCTGAGGGGGGAGCTGCTGTCCATTAGGCCAAGATAACAGACTGCAGGGACAGCAGTGGAGAAGCTGAGACAACCTCCCTTCCTGCATGTCCAGCCCAGGAGGTCAGGAATATGGTCACCAAATCAGAATGGAATGCCATTTCTGAACAGTATACCATTTGAACAATGAAACACATACAGTGAAGACCATTACAGTGACAGAAATTGGCAGGTCACTGTAATGGTCTGACTGTACATCGGCGATGACTCTGTCATTGTTTCACCCTCACCCCAAAACAACTCTAAGATGTGATTATCTTAAGACTGGGGGGTGAGGGGTGTGCAGCCTGCCACAAAAAAAAAAACATTGATATTGTGATGGTACGATGCTTACTATCGGCATTGTGCTTGTCGCTGTACTGGATGTTGACAACTGTGTTGTCACTGCGGCTTGGTGGAACCATTCTGAACACAGTTAGTTGTCTAACTTTATGGATCTGGAGCTGTATCCTAAGGAAAAAGAACTTCATGCTGCCATGACTGAGAGAAAACATTACCTTAAGGAACTAATTATGGAAGAAGAAGCCAAGTTTTACAAAGAGAAGGAGATGCTTTACTAGAAAACAACAAACAGCAAGCAGTCGATTGTTCAGAGAACCCTGTCTGGCACTGACAAGCTGCCATCAGCTATAGTCAATGATGCAGCATCATCAAAGGATCCCAGTTTCATAGTGCCACATCCTTCTGCTCAATAACCTGTTGTCAACTTAGTTTTGCTAGTACATAGTACCGTTGCTTTATTGAAGAATGGAACATGGAGCTTGATGGCAACAAAACTCTCTCAAACCTTCCCTTTGTTGGGAAGGTAATTGAAAAGTAGTGGCTACTGAGTTAGACAACCACTTGACCATCCATTGCATCTCACGATACCCTTCAATCGGGTTTTCAAAGAGGCACAGCACGAGACTGTGCTGGTTCGGTGCTCATTGATCTCCTGATGGCGAGAGACCAGAAAAACGGTCCATTTGGTCCTTTTGGACCTGTCATCAGCATTTGAAACTGTAGACCATGGGGTTCTGCTTGGGCCTGAGAATCATCTGTGGCTTTCAGGTCTAGTCCTCAGATGGTTTACATCTTTCCTCACTGGTAGAACTCAGAGGGTGATATCGGGGGTGTTTTCCTCTGATCCTGTCTCTCTGTCCTGTGGGGTGCCTCAGGGCTTTGTGCTGTCCCCCATGTTGTTTGAGGTGTACATGCTTCCCCTCGGAGACATTGTAAGATGGTATGGGCTGGAGTTTCATTGTTATGCCGATGATACTCAGCTCTACCTGTCTTTCGCACCTGACCAGAATAGAGCACTCTAGGTGTTTAATAACTGCCTCAGTGAAATCCAAGGTTGGATGAGGTCCAGCTGGCTGAAGTTAAATTCCAGGAAGACGGAGGTGATGGTTGTGGATCCTGATCTCCGGATAGGGGGGTTGGGGACAGACCATCCCTCAGGTTTATTCCTGGGGGGTGTTGAGCTCCCACCTCTGAGCAGGTGCAGAACCTGGGGTGATTCTTGACGATCGGCTGACACTCGTGCTCAAGTGTCAGCCATCGCTAAAGTCTCCTTTACCATCTCAGGAACATCGCTAGGATCAAGCACCTTGTTCCGCTCAGGGACCTACCTATGCTGATCCATGCCTTTGTGGCCGCATCTAGACTACTGCAATTCCCTTTACTTTGGGCTTCCTGGGGTTGATATCCACCACTTGCAGCTAGTGCAGAACTCTGCAGCCCAGTTGTTAACTGGGACTTCTTGTTTTTCCTGTGTTACACCAGTGCTGCGGAGACTACACTGGCTGCCGGTTCAGTGGCGTATCACCTTTAAAGTCGGTCTGTTGACCTACAAAGCCCTGCACAGTTTGGGCCCTGACTACTTGAAAGAGCTCCTGGTTCCCTATCTCCCAGAGTGACCGCTCCGCTCAGCCAGCGAGGGGTTGCTAGAGATTCCGAGGGTTATTTTGAAATCATTGGGTGCCCCGGCTTTTGCGCTTGTGGCTCCGACCCTCTGAATTTCTCTACCACGTTGGATTAGAGAGTGTGCGACAGTGGGGGGGTTTAAACAAGCCTTAAAAACCTTCTTATGGACTAAGGCTTATGGGGAAGAGGCTGATCTGGTTTGATTTTACCATTTTATCATGTTGTCTGATGTGATGTATTATTGATTTGTATTGTAATGTTTTATTATGGTGGGATTTTATAATCTGTACTGCTCCTTGATTTTTTGAAAGGCGCATTAAAAATAAAGAATATTATTATTATTATTATTATAAAACAGAAAAGGAAAAAAAAGTTGTAAAAGATTGACCAGTGGTTTGATATGAAACGTGCCAGAAAGCTTGCATGGTCCTGTGACTGAGGTACATAAATATATAGAAACTGATGGCAGATAAGGACCACAAGGCCCATCCAGTCTGCCTATTTTCCTTACCTATAGTAAAAGCTGCAGACCCTACTAAATCTCTGGCTTTACCTTCTCATTCTTATCGCTAGGGTTCCCTTATGCCTGTCCCATGCATTTTTGAATTCCCCCACTGTGTTTTCCCCCATCACCTCCATTGAGAGTCTATTCCATGCATCCATCACACTTTTCATGAAGAAATACTTCCTCATGTTACCCCTTAGTGTACCCCTTCCAACCTCATGTCATGCCCCCTCATTCCTGAACATCTCCTTTTCTGAAAGATGCTACCCTCCAGTACACTATTTATGCCCTTTAGATATTTCTAGGTTTCTGTCATATCTCCCCTGTCCCTCCTCTCCTCCAAGGTATACATATTGAAGTCTCCCAGTCTCTCCTCATATGACTTTTGGTGCAGACCCAGCACCATCTTTGTTGCTTTTCTTTGAACTGCCTCTACACTGTCTATGTCCTTATGGAGGTGTGGCCTCCAGAACTGAACACAGTACTCCAAATGAGGCCTCACCAATTATCTGTACAGTGGCATCACCACCTCTTTTCTTCTGCTGGTGATACCTCTGCTTATGCATCCCAGCATCCCACTGGCTCTCCCCACAGTCTTGTCACATTGTTTGGCCTCTTTTAGGTCGTTAGATATGATTACCCCCAAATCCCTTTCCTGTTTGGTGACCACCAGTATCTTCCCACCCCCAATGATATAATCCTCCCCTGGGATCTTGTGCCCCAAATGAATGGTGTTGTACTTTTTTGCATTGAATCTCAGCTGTCACACTCTAGACCCAGGTGGGGAAGGTGGAACAGATCACAATTAATGAGGGTCATAGAGGAAGCCATGGATGACTTTTCATGGTCTGTCAACAAAGCCGTACAAAATGTAGGTTTGAAACAAAATAAAATGGGTCAGTGGAAGTCAGATGCATCACTTTTTCTCATACACCAAACACCCCTAATAAACTGGCTTCAGCTATGCACACTCCAGTTTCAGCAGGGCAGGAGGAAGCTGCTGTTCAGGTACCCTCTTCTGCACTTTTACCAAAAACTGCTGGCAATCCAACAACAAACCAGGCCACAATTACAAAAAAAACAAAGACCATGCTTTTCTCTAGCCTCACACAGAAGAGAAAAGTTCCACCATTTGTCAAGGAGTAACCTTGAACAGGCTGAGACCTTCAAACACCTTAGAGTATCTCTGGGTGACGTCTTACCTTTTGCACCCCATGTTGACAATCTGGTGGCCATAGGTAACAGAAGACTGGAGCCCTGTACCAGAACAGAAACATCTCACTGGGGATGCTAGATGTCTTATTGTGGCCAGTTACATTTTGTCACTTGCAAACTGTGAACGTGTGAGATAACTGACACAACAAAGCAGGGACCAAGTGCATAAAAAACACAGAAAGGCGTTCATCAATTTATTTTAGAAAAAATATATACTTATTTACAGAAATAAAAAAATCAAATAATTAGTCCTGCATAAAGATATTCAGACCTCTGCTTCCTTCAGCAGAGTCTGCAGCTTTGTTTCAGCCCAGATAGTCCAATGAATACTTTTATCAAGTAACCTGTATGAAATCCACACACATACATACATACACACACACACACACACACACACACACACACACACACACACACACACCAACTGCAGGTCTTTCCCTACTCACTGTCACCACTAGACTATCTAACCTAGTGGTGAGCCCTTTTATGGCTCCTTGTGATTACATTACATAATTGGGGAGTTTCCATAGGCCATGACATTCCATAATTGGGAAGTTTCCATAAGCCATGACATTACATAATTGGGGAGTTTCCATAGGCCATGACATTACATAATTGGGGAGTTTCCATATGCCATGACATTACATAATTGGGGAGTTTCCATAGGCCATGACATTACATAATTGGGGAGTTTCCATAGGCCATGACATTACATAACTGGGGAGTTTCCAGAGGCCATGACATTACGTAATTGGGGAGTTTCCATAGGCCATGACATTACATAATTGGGGAGTTTCCATATGCCGTGACATTACATAATTGGGGAGTTTCCATAGGCCATGACATTACATAATTGGGGAGTTTCCATAGGCTGTGACATTACATAACTGGGGAGTTTCCATAGGCCATGACATTACATAACTGGGGAGTTTCCATAAGCTGTGACATTACATAACTGGGGAGTTTCCATAGGCTGTGACATTACATAATTGGGGAGTTTCCATAGGCTGTGACATCACAGGCTTCATTATTATATTTCATATGCAGCCCTCAATCACAACATCTCTGGGGCTGCTACTGTACAGGGTACATTTTATTCTAAACACTACAGGGTGTACAGTTACCCTTGCCCATAGTGTCTCAGTAGTCATCAGTCAAGTATTCAAGTGACCTTGATCTTGCCGGTAGCGTGGCAGTTGACTTTTTTCTTCGGAGTATGCCTTTGCTCCGAAGCAATCATTTAACATGTTCCAAACAAGGAGTGTACATTCAGCCACTATATGCAGCTATACCAACATGACAACCTGCTCGCTTCAAAAGATTCTCGGTCACACTGGCAACTATTGCTGTCCTCGCACCGGCCGAGATAAGTCAAAGAGCTACACTCAGCAGCAGCGGTTCCAGAACTCGGATCTCCAGAAACAGGCACTACACTTCTTTTACAAACCAAGGGCACGAGACATTAACAATTAAGCATGACTTGCGCTATTTCCTATCTCTACAATTGGGAGCATAACACTGTGTGCATAAAGGGGGGTAATGAGAATAAGAGACGACAAAGAGTTTTGGAGATTGCCAGGTTGGCCACCCTGACAAGAATTTAAAGAAAAGGCAGGAAAAATAAGAGGAAAGGAAAGGGTGAAAGGAAAAAGTGGGGGGGGTTGCACATATTCATATTTATGACAGGGGTTTAAACGCACACCTCTCACTAAGAGGCAGCAGTAATACTGTTGTCGGGCACCCTCCCTGAACCCTAGATGGGTTGGAGCTTCCGCCCACCTACTCTAAGAAGCTCTGCTTCAGGAACCATTATAAACTAATTCAGTATCTATAATCAAACATACCTAAACATATTTCTGATACTGATCTATTCCCTGAGGCATAATACAAGGGTTTAATACAAACCCCTATCTTGTATATCATATGCAAAACATTTCAACATCTTCACAGAAAGAAAAACACATCATATCAACAC
Organism: Neoceratodus forsteri; assembly: GCA_016271365.2. Classification (NCBI taxonomy): domain Eukaryota; kingdom Metazoa; phylum Chordata; order Ceratodontiformes; family Ceratodontidae; genus Neoceratodus; species Neoceratodus forsteri. The sequence goes on along the minus strand of CM057449.1, from coordinate 3,475,294 downwards.
ATTTCCTCAAGTTTCATTAGCATGAGCCCCATATCGAAACAAGAAATCAGCATTCTGGTGTTTTGACCTTGCTCTGTGCTGAATGGTAAAGAGTTAAGGCTGTAAAGCCAAATACCACTGCATTATCCAGCCATTCTTGTCCTTCATCTGTTGGAGCCAGCACAGAGGGTTATGATCAGTGAGAACCTTAAGCTCTGCACCCCCACAGATAATATTTCAAGGCCTCTATGACCCATTTTAATGGCATTCCTTCTCCACTGTTGAATACTTCATCTCCCTCTCATGAAGTTTGCGACTGATGTATATGACTGGGTGCTCCTCACCTTTCCTTGTCTGAGAAAGGACTGCACCAATGCCAGTATCAGAGGTGTTAGTGTACACTACAAATGGGAGAGAAAAATCAGGACTGATCAAGACAGGGGATGAACATAGGGTTGCTTTAATGTTCTGAAAGGCTTCATTACATTCCTTGGTCCATAGCACCTTATTGGGATGTTTGTCTTTGGTCAGATCTGTAAGTGGGGTTGCTATGGTGGCAAAATCAGGTATAAATCAACAGTAATAACTAACCAGTTCCTAAAAGGAACATACGTGTTTCTTTGTTGGGGGGACAGGACTGTTAGCTATTGCCTCGATTTTGCTGATGTCTAGTTTTGACTATATCTTCCCAAATGATGAACCCAAAGTATTTGGTCTCAGTCCTGGCAATGGTGCATTTGGTAGGATTTAAGATCAGCCCGGAGTCTTGAATGGACTGAATGACTGCACTAAGATGTACTAGATGTGTCTGCCACTCAGAGCTGAAGACAATAACATCATCTAAGTAGGCAGCACTGTACTGTGTATGGGCACACAGTATTTGATCCATCTAGCATTGGAAGATTGTGGGGGGCACCATGCAGTCCAAAAGGCATGGTAGTGAACTGGTAAAGGCCTATCTGGGTGCTGAAGGAACTCAATTCATGTGCATGTAAAGAGAGAGGGATTTGCCAGTAGCCTTGTTAAGGCAAGGGTGTCTTTGTATTTGCATACCCTATTTTGTCTAGTAAGTCATCTACATGGGGCATGGGGTACCCATCAAAGGTGGAGACAGTGTTAATCTTCCTGAAATCCAAGCAAAGCCAGGTAGACACTTCCTTTAGGGCACTACTACCACTGGTGAGGACCAAGCACTTCTTGATGGTATTGTAACCTCTAGGTGTTCCATTTTTCTCACCCTGTCTATGACTTCTTGTCTCTCTCAGGCAGCTAGTAGGGTTTCTGGTGTATGAGTCTCATTTGTGCTACCTTTATGGTATGCACCGTCCCTTTGCTCTCCTGGGTGTTAGTAAAGATCTTCCCATAATATCCAAGTAGTTGTTTAATCTCCTGTCTCTGGGCTTCATCCAACCCAGGATTGGTTTGAACCCCTACCATTTCTGTGCCTTTATCCAATCTCTCATAGGCTACCTCAGGCTCTGTGTTCTCTTGCTCAGAGTATATGAAAAAACTGGGTACTTGTTCTTGCCCATCAAAACATTTCCTCAGTAGGTTGGCATGGTAAATTTTCTTTTGGGATCTTTTTCCTGGCATTTCAGTTTGATAATTTACCTTCCCAGTCTGCCTATTAACAGCAAATGGACCTTGCCATTTCATTAATAACTTGTTTTCAGTAGTTGGCAACAATAACATTACTTTATCCCTGAGAGTACATTTTACTTTTCAGTCCTTCATCATACCATTCCTTCTGTTCTGCCTGTCTATGAACAACATTCTGGTATGCTAGAGTAACAAATTTCACCAATTTCTTCTTAAGATCGGTCATATAATCTACAATATTTGTATGGAAGACATCTTTCCCCTTCTTCCAAATGTTTCTGCACAACATCTAAAGGACCTCTGGGGTTTCTTCCATGTAAAAGGGTAAAGGGTCAAAACCATAGAGAAAGGGTAGATATTTGTCCTAATCCTGCCCTTCTTCTTGTACATACTTCTGGAGCATATGTTTTAGGGTCTTAATAAAATGCTCCACCAAACCATCAGTCTGGGGGTGGTAGGGAGATGTTTTCACTGCAGTTACCCCTAACAATCTCTACAACTCCTTGAGGAATACTGAGGTAAAGTTAGTACCTCTGTCAATGAGAATGACCTGAGGGAATACCCAGTTGATTAAATATTTTCACCAGTTCCTCGGCAATCTGAGGGGCTGTCACAGTCCGAAGGGTTATCACCTCAGGATACCTAGTCACATAATCACAAATCACCAAAATATACTGGTTGCCTTTGAACTTTTTGTTAAGTGGCCTACCACATTCATAGCTATTCTCTCAAATGGTGACATTACTGTGGGTGTTGACTGTAGGAGCACCTTATCCCCTTTTCCACCTTTGGCTACCAAATGGCACTCAGGACAAGTGTGAAAATATTCAGCCACATTCTCTTGTATCCCAGGCCAGAAGAACTGATTAGTCAATCTGCCTAATATCCTATCTCATCCTTCATGGCCAGCCATAGGGATGTCATGAGCTAGGTACATTAGTCTATCGCTATATTTCAGGGGTACCATCATGTATCTAATATATTCCCCCCTTAGCTGAGTTAGTACACATTCAATATAAAACATAATTTGTTATGACACACTGTGGCTGCCCTTCTGCAACCATGTGGTCCACAAGTAAGAAAAAGTGATTCAAAGTCTCATCCAACATTTACGCAGCAGAAATCTCCCTGGACAGGAATTCTGCCTTCTTACAGGTGATTTCATATAAAATGAGGGGATTGTTCAGGGATGACATGGAAGGCAAGAAAAATCTGGGGGATGCAGCAGAACTGTGGGGGCAATAAAAGGAGGAATTTTGAATGTCACTGAGAGGTACGTTAGAAAGGTGGGGAAAAGCAAATGAGGAAGGAGGTCGCTTAGGTTCTCAAAAATGGTAGGAAGGGTAATGGGGAGAAAAACAGGGCTTTCAGGGCATAGAAAAGAACACAAAGAATGCAGGAAATGGTGGAATACAGGGAAAAGCTTAGGGGTGGCAGGGCAGAAAATCAGGACAGTGAAGGCTGACGCAGAGGAGAAGACAGCAAAAGAGGCCAGAAGGGGGGTACAAACAATTCTTCAGATACGTAAGTGAGAGAAGAAAAACCAAGAAGGGTATAATGAGACTTAAAAGGGAAGGGGAGCACCAGTTGAGAGGGACAAGAAAAAAGCAGACATACTGAACAGGTACTTCTGCTCAGTTTTCACAATCAAAAAAGAGGAGAGGGGACCGGAATTGGGGGGAAAAGCATGGAAGACAGGGAGGTGGACACTAGCTCTTTCATGGAGAGCAGAATATTGGAGGAGTTGGGTAGTTAAGGGTGGACAAGACAATGGGGCTGGATGCCATTCATCCCAGGGAGCTCCAGGAGCTAAGTGAAGAGCTGGTGGCACCACTAATGTGGCTGTTTAACTTGTCTCAAGACATGGGAAGATTCCAGGGGACTGGAAAAGAGTGGACATGTTGCCATTGCACAAGAATGGTGGGAAGGATGAGCTGAGTAACTATCGCCTGGTCAGTCTCAACTTGGTGGTGGGCAAGCATATGGAGACACAAGAAAGGTTAGTACAGTACCTGGTGAAAAATGGTCTTCAGGATGACAGACAATGCAGGTTCACAGAGGGAAGATCATGCCAGATGAACCTGATCAAATTTTTTGACTGGGTGATGAGGGTGAGCAATCAGGGAGAGGCAATGGACATGGCCTATCTGGACCTCAGCAAAGCTTTTGAAACCATCCGTAAAAGACAACTGGTGACCAAGTTGTGTGATTTGTTGGTTGGAGGAACATAACTAATTGGGTGGAAAATTGACTTAGAGACAAGAGGCTAGAGGGTGGTGGTAAATGGGGTTCACTCAGGGAGGCAAGGGTGACAAATGTTGAACCCCAGAGGCAGTATTGAGGCCAATACTGTTTAATATATGCACAGGAGATATAACAGAGGGCTACATTGTAAAGTGTGCCTATTTGAGGCTGATACACAACTCTGCAATAGAGTGGACACACCAGAAGGGTAGAGGAAATGAGAGAGGACCTGATAAAGCTGAGAGGTTGTCAGAGAGTTCGCAATCGAGATTCAGTACAAAGAAATGCAAAATAATGCACATGAGGCACAAGGATCCAAAGATCACTTGCACACTAGAAGGGGACTGGGAGGAGATTCTGACAATGCAGCAGGAGAGGGATCTGGGGATTATCATATCAGATAAATTAAAGGAGGCAAATCAGTACAATAAGGTGGTGGGCAAGGCAAACAGAATGCTGGCTTGCATAGGGAGGGGTACAACTAGTAGGAAAGGAGAGGTGATCATGCCTCTATACAGGTCCATGGTATGTCCACATCTGGAGTATAGGGTACAGTTCTGGAGACCTCAGCTACATAAAGACATTGATAGGGTGGAGAGAGTGCAGAGGAGGGCAACCAAAATGGTGTAGGGAATGCACAGGATGATGTATGAAGAGAGGATGGAGGAGCTTAACCTGTATTCCCTGGAAACAAGGAGGGAGAGAGGGGATATGATTGACATTTTTAAATATGTGGAGGGAATAAACAAGGTGAAGGAAGAGAGCTTCTTCAAGAGGAAAGTAAATTCAAAAACAAGGGGACATGGCTTCAGAATAGAGTGTGGAAAATACAAAGGAAATATGAGGGTGCTACTTCACTGAGAGGGTGGAGGCCCATGGAATATGCTACCAAAGGGGCTGGTGGATACAAAATCAGTGGGGAGTTCAAGAGGGCATGAGAAAACTATATGGGATTGAGCAACAAAGGGCTGGACCAGTACACTAAAGCCAAAGAGGGGATAGGTAGCAATATGGGGGCACGGGGTGGGGAGTAGGGTAAAAGGGTTGGACATACATATGGGGAGGGGACTGGGGCAGACTAGATGGACTGATTGAGTCCTTTTCTGCTGACACATTTCTGTTTCGATATTAATAACGAAGGATTGGACTGGGAGAGGGGAGTGCTGCTACACCACCAGAAACATCATTGATATTACTTACAAGGGGACAGGGGCTGGGGGGGTTCCACTAGACCAACAGGGATGGTGATATTGTATTGGGTATTGGGTTGTATTGGTCACTGTCCATGGGTGCAGCTGCCATCCAACTGCTCTGCAGCTTGTGGAAAACCTGCATATGCACCGCATTTTTGGTGCATGGCCACCTTTACCACAATCAGCAGAACTTTGCCACTGGGACCCTACTTGATAGCGAATTGGTGTAGGGCCCCTGCACCAGCGATCAGTACAAGTTGCTTTGGTGCTAGCTATGCTTGACCTTTGTGAATCAGGCCCCTGATGTTATTTCAGCAGTATTTAAATTCATATCCTCTTGAGAAAAAAAAAAACAATTCTGGAACATTGAATAAGTCTGTACTCCCCATCCCAAACATTATTCCTGTCATTCAAGTCCCTTTTGTGCAATTTCCCATGTTTCAAATCCTCAACCTGTTCTCCTGCAGGTTCAGTTTGCCCATTCACAGTCACAGTTTCCATTTATTTATTTATTGAAAACTTCAGATGTTACCTTTGAGCACAAATACTCATTTACAAAGATTTCACATCAAATACATCGTCACAAAAAAACATTACAAGTTCAATTTGCAGTTCCAGAGGAAATGCAGTTGAGCTGGGCTGGTCTTATGGTACTTAGATATTTGTCCTCTGGGAGGGTTTTGTGAATCATGAATTAGGGAATATAGCAGCCTGCACCTGCTGCAAGTCCCTAGTGCCTTGCTACAGCCCATTTTGTGCCACAAGGATGACACAAGTGCCCTTTGGTGCACATAGCCTGCGTCTGCCACAGGCTGCTTTTGTGAATTGCTTCAGTGCACATCTTTTGGTGCAAGCTACACATTGCACCATTCTTTGTGGTGCAAGCTCCTTGCACCATTCTGAGGGCTTTGTGAATCAGGCTCTAGAGTCCTCAGAGAGTACTCATCTGAAGACGGTAAATAAGGTCCCGCATCCCACAGAAGTTGTTACAGAGTTGATACTGTACTCCTGGAAAATAGAAGACACAAAATGATACAACCCAGGAATCTGAGTTGCTTTATCTGATTTCAAATGTGGAATCAGCTAGAGAGAAGCCTACCTGTCATAATCAGCACCAGAATTGGGGGAACATGGAGAAAATTGCTGATTCAGAGGTTCACCAGTAGGAAGGGGATACCTCCGGCTTAGAAAATGAAACAGCTCAACAGAATTAGAGACAGTTCCATATATCAGACCATTTTACATCTGGCCCAGCCCCAGCACAGAGAAAAAAACTCTAGCAGAGCCACTATGGCTGTAAATGCATTAACTAGATAAGGGTGTTTCATGGGCTTAAACATAAACATGAACTGCTTTTGCATACACTAACTGAATCAAAGTACAGTATATTGAGAAAAGGCAGATATAAAAATAATGCCACTGTCTGTATTACAGTTACCTATATGTTTCCCATTTTATTCTATGCACTGTTATAGCAATCAACTCAACAGAATCAGGCCATCATATACATGCAGGTACTGCACATTAATTGCAAACACTACTGAGACAACTATATGTTTTGACAAGATGGAAGATAAACACAATGTTGAGACATGTTTAGGAAGACATTTGATGTGTTCAATTGATTTTTTTAGTGATTGTTATACAGTACACACACAAATAATTAGTATAATATAAAAGTGCATATATCCAAATGTCAATATAAATCTTACACATTGTATTACAAGTCATTCTGTAGAAGGAAAATCTTACTGTACAAGGTCTAAAAATGGGCATTAGGTAAAAGTAAACTGGGGTAGGTGTGTTACTGAGGGCATTGCATAGTTTATCTTTTATTGCTCCTCCACCCCAGGCAACCCCATGATATGAAACAACAGGAATTAGTTAGCACAAGGACAGAAACAAGTAGGAGACTGAGTAAGTGGGTAGACAAGCATGAGTATGGTAAATCACCTAACATTTCAAAAAGTCTCACTATTATAATTCATTTTTTACAAATGCGTCTGCACAGTTGACAATTTTTGTAAAACATAATAACAATGGGAGTTATTTCACATATGTCCACAGGTGCCACACATGCAGTTGGAGGGATCTGAGGCCTGGATACAGCAGTATCCCCAGCTCCTCAGTCAGAAGATCATGGCAGAGAGGCAGAGGCACTGGGGGTTCCATCAATAGCTGTCAAAGCAGAGGGAACTAAATCTGATGAGGCCAAAGAGAGGCTATTAGAATCATGTGAACCTTTTCCACCTGTAGCTTCAGAAGAATCCTCTGAAGCACCGGGAAGGGAGGAAAGGCATACAAGAACACCAGAAAAGACCACGCCCGGGAATGAGTGAGCAAAAATTGGGTAGTTTTGCATTGGATGGGAAGACGAAGAGGTCTATCTCCGGCTGACCCCACAGGTCGAATAAGCTTTTGACCATCTCTTGCTTTAGCTCCCACTTGTGAGCCCTGACAGTGGTGTGGCTGAGACTGTCTGCCAGGATGTTTCTGACACTGAGCACATGGACAGCAGTCAGGCAGAGGTTGTGCTGGACTGCCCAGTACCACACTCACATCGCCTCCCAGCATAGAGGGTATGAGTGAGTGCCTCCCAGTTTGTTCACGTACCAGACCACAGACATATTGTAAGTCTGAACCAGGAGTGTTCCCGGATATAGAAGAGGCTGGAAGGCCTGGAAGGCATACAGCACTGCCCTCATGTCTAACACATTAATGTGTAGAGACGCTTCCAGCTGAGACCATGTTCCCTGGGTCTGATGGTCTTGTAGGTGCACTCCCCAGCCTTGACACAAGGCATCCATTGTAAGGGTCATGGTAGGAGCAGGGGATTAAAAGGGGAACCCCCATGCAGAGATTGGACAACTCCTGCCAGCAAAGAAGATTCTTCTTCATGTACTCAGACACCAGGTCCCTGTGGTCCTGGTTGTCCAGCTGCTGATCCCTTTGGACATGAAGAGTCCATTGGGTCACCCTCATATGCAGTCTGGCTAGAGAAACTGTAGGGATCACAGCTGCCATCAGCCCAAGAAAACAGAGGATTGACTGGGCTGTGGTCTAGCGTGAGTTGGCCACTAATCTGGCCTGTTCCTGCAGTGTTTCTGCTCTGTTCTATGGGAGTAAGGCCCTGCCCTGGACCATATCCAGCACTGCCCCAAATGAATTATAGGTGCTGGGAGGGGAGAGGTGGAACTTGGGATAGTTGACTGTTATTCCAAGTCTGGAAAAGAGGTCCAGGATGAAGGAGAGGGACTTCCTCAGACTGTTCTGTGATGTGGCTGACAGAAACCAGTCATCTAGATACAGGCACAATTAGTTCCCTCTGCAGCATAGGGCCACAGCCATGACTGCTAGGCATTTGGTAAAAACCCAAGGTGCCAAGCATAGGCCAAAAGGGAGAGCCTTGAACTGGTAATGTTCCCCCTGGAAGGCAAACTGAAGAAAGTGGCAGTGGGCCTAGAAGACAGGGATGTGCAGATAAGCATCCTGCATGTCCACCACACAAAGCCAATGGCTCTTGTGGAGCAGGGGTAGATGTCCCTGGATAGAGAGCATGCAGAATCTCTTGTACTTGACATACAGGTTGAGAATGCTGAGGTCCATTGCTATCCTCTGATGGCATCCACTGGGCAGAAATACCCTACCCTGACTAGTGCTTTCTTAAAGTTAGTCCTGTTCTTGTTGGCTTCAAAGTCAGTATTTGATCACTACTGACTCTCTCACAATTTGTTCTACTGTTATATAAATACTGTAAATGTAAATTGTTGCCTGCTGAATTCCTGGAACACATTTTTTTTGTCTTTACTATGATGTGGAACCTATGTAATGAGTTTGTTTTCAAAGGTGTTAATCTGAGATTACAATAAATAAATAAATAAATAAGATGGGTCTTAGGGTCGCCCATCTTTTGGGCACTAGGAAGAAATGGAAGTAGGACCTTATTCCTATCTGTGCCAGAGTCACAGGCTCTATGACTGACTTTTGCAGAAGAGCCTGGATTTTGTCCCCTATCAGAGACAGGTACCTTGGAGGATAATGAGAAGGCCTGAGGAGTTGTCAGAGGCCTGTCTAGGAACTCTATGGTGTGACCTCTTGCTATTAACTGAAGGACCCAAGGTCTGTGGTTATGTCCTGCAACCCTAGAAGGTGGAGGGAAATCTCCCCCACTGGTTCCCCTGGAGGATCTGGAGGAGGTGGGGTCCTCCATGAAGTCAGGAGGCTGAGGAAGGGAGGAAGCATATCCTCCTGAGGCATCTGAGACTTGGCAGGGGGGAGTAAGGGTTCCTGATGCCGGATACCAGCATTTGACTTGGTGTTTGGCAGGGGCCTCTTTGGTCCAGCGTCTGTTGCCGATGAAAAGGCTGTTTGCCTTTGTAACCCCCTTGGTATATGAAGCAGATGTCATGGATGGATTTACTGCAGTCCAGCAATTCAGTGATAATATCCTTGGTGTCACCTCTGAATAACACAGATCCCCTGAAAGGGGCATCCAGGATGGTGGTCTGGACATCTTTTGCCAGGCCAGCAATCCTGAGCCACAAATGTCACCTAATGCAGACAGCAGTGGCTGTGATGCAAGCAACTGGGTCTACAGTGTCATAACTGGTCCAGAGGGCATGATGACAGAAGATTTTAGCCATTCTCTCTGTCTTGGCAATCTCAGCCTTAAGCTCCTGGATAGCTTCCAGCTTGGACTCGAGTGAGGCCAGAGAAGGTTTCTGGTAGGAAACAAATGAGCCATATAATTAAGGGACCTGAGGGTGCAAGTGGAGGAGGAATGGATCTTGCAACCAATTGTCCAGCTGCTTAGATTTCTTATCAGGAGGAGACATGCTTACTGTAAATATTTAGGTTTAGAGGACCGTTCATGGGCAGCCATGATAACAACCTAGTCTGCATTAGGATGGACAGTAAGGTGTGTGACCCCATCTGGGGTATATCCTGTCTGCATTTTTGAAACAGCTGGAATGGAGGAAGGCTGTTGACAGATAGTGGATGTCAGCTCTTCATGGAGTCCAGTCCAAGGCAGTATGGGCATAGGAGCTGTGTCAGTCATGTCTAGATGCTCTGCAAGCCTTTTCTGCTTGGATCCTCTTCCTGAACAGCCCTGCCACGGGCATTTTGTATAGTTATGAGGAGTTCTGCAAAGAAGGGTCCTCCGGAGTGGACTTTGTGCTCCTTAGGCTGAGGCTGTATAGGTGTATGCCTACCAGAACTGGAAAACGAGCCAGAGTCAGAGTCTGAAGAGTGCCTGCTAGGGGTCTGAACCATTTTTAGAGGAGTGTCCTGGGTTTTATCCTGATCTGGTGTCTAGAGGAGCCTTTCTGGAGAGGTGAGAATCCACAGGAGAGGCTGATCTAGGGGTCAGAAAGGAGGTGGGGTAGAGGTCACCACTGGCTTCTGACAGTCAAATTCTGAGGCTAATTGAGTCCTATCCTCCTGAGTCAGTGTCTGAAACACTGCCTGGATATCAGCCTGAAGCTGCTGTGGAGGTGGAGGCTGCGGCTGAGGAGGAGGAGGAGGAGGAGGTGGTGGAGGAGGAGGCTGATGTAATGGATACCCTGGCAACTGATATTGAGGGTATCCATGAGCCAGATAGAAGTAGGAAAAACCAGAAGGAGCATACTCTTGATTAGACATAGCCCAGCATCTGGTGCCCCAGTACTTAATGCAACTGATGACTAGGCATTGGATACCATGACAAAGGGTACATTGGTATTGTGTGGGGGATAGCCTGGAACATTTTCCATAGGTCCAGCAGGAGGTGGAGCTGAAGGCCAGATAGAAGGTGGGGTCAAAGGCCCAGCAAGTGATCCAGAAGGACCAGATATCAGCCACATAGGGACATTTGAAGGTGTTGGCACTGGATCAGGCACAGAAATGTCCAGCTCCAGAAGATTTGGCACCTCAGGGCCTGACAGAAGGCTGTCCAGCATTTGAGGAATGTTCAGAGTGCCAGACATACCCTGACCTGGTGAAGGGTCACCTGGCAAAGGGTCACTTGGTGTTGGGGTGTGAGTAGAACCTGACAGAAGACCCGTCATCATCTGGGAAGCTGAAGTCCAAGATGGTGGAACCTGGTTGTCCAAGGAGGCTAAGGTTGAGTAGGATCTGATTAAAGGTCCCCAGAAGGATTAATAATAGACCCAGTGGGTGAACCAAGAAGAGACTGGCATAGCGAAGGAGGGTGAAACTCCAGATTAGTGCCCAACTCAAGCTCATGATCTTCAGGCAAGCCTGGAGGGTCTGGTTGGGCCAGTGGGAGTGAGGAACCTGCTAAAGACTGTTGCTTGTCTGGCAGCTGGCTCAAATCGATGTTGGGGATATCCTGTGACCCTGACGGGAGAGCATCAGCTGTGCGGTCCTCAGAGGAACTGGGGAGAGACTTAGCAGTACAGCTGTGCAGATGTCAGAAGAGCTAACATCGGACTTATCAGCCTGAGCCATGCAGACAACAGTGGAGCTTGAGTCCAGCTTACCAGTTGTTACCGTGTGCTCCTCAGTGGGGCCAGGGAGTGACGTAATGACCTGGCTGCTGGTGATAGACCCTGAAGAAGATATGGGCCTAAGGAGCACAATAGGGGTTCTATCATCCAAGAAGAGCCCCGACTGCACTGTGAATAAAACAGGCAAGGATGCCATGGTCAGATCCGTCAGAGTGGTAGGAGACCTGGCAGTAGGGGTACTTACCAAAGTGTAGACCCCTCCGATGTCAGTGGTGCCCGATGCTTGCCGCCAAGTAGATGGAGACCTAGCCCAGTCTTGGTGCCTCTCCTTGTCCTTTTTCATCTTTTTGGCTTCTGGTGTTGGAGAAGAATATTTTTCCCACAGATTCTGCAGCTCCTTTTCCATCAAAGCTATGCACTTCTCCAGCAAGTGGGCTTCAAGCTTTGTCTGGTGCATAATCCATGTGGCCTGGTTGAAGAATGGCAGGGCTCATGTTCCTTGACCTGGGGCTTGGGGCCTAGGCAGATCATGCAGCGAAAATGCTCATCTGCATGCAGGATCCAGGTGCCACAGGACTTGCACTTTTTTAAATGCCTCACCCAATTGTTCATGTTCTAACTATATCCCATGCTGTAAATTTGTCACTGTTTTTATTTGCTTCACCTTACTTCTGTATATTCCTCATGATCTCTGTATTAGACCTGTTTATGTTAGACTTGTTTATATTGTATTTTACTATGTAATTGTTTGACCTGGTGTTCTGTTCTCTTTTTATGCTTCACTGGACGGTTGTGTAAATGGGCATTTTTGCTCACATACCTTTCAGTATAAAATAAAGATAGACTGATTGATTAAAAACTGGACTGACAGAACTTAACCATAGCAGTTCTGTAAAAATCCAAACTGGCCATACTGGGTGCAACTTACACAAATACTGCTTGTCTGGTCACTCTGACTGCACTGTTCAGTCTGACTTTTACATATTTGGTCCACTTCTGGAAGTATGTTTTTTAATCCTTCCTTGGTATGGTTGAAAACAAAACCATCAGGACCAGGCCAGATACATAAAAGCCAGACCAGATCATCTGGAGTGAGTGGATCAGTAATATTTGCACAAGCCATGCCCAGTCCAGATATTACAGCTCTGGTCTGGGTCTGGTGATCTGTTTTTTACCCATACCTCACTGCATGTGGCTTAGTGACATACTGTATAGATGGATGCAAAGACTAACCCATTGAAGGTTGAAGTTTCAGAAAACTATTATGCTAAAAGTACCAAGACTCACTCAATTCCTGATGATCCCCCCACCCCCAAGTCACACATAGTCCTCTATCAAAGTCATGCTCCAAAATTGGTGCCTCTACATCCATACCATTAAGCTTTTAAAGCCATCATGCCTTTTCTGCTGCCATGAGCTCCCCCAACCATTAAGTTCCATTCTGCTTGTGGCAGATCCATCCCCAAACCAGGTAATTTTCCAGGGATCAGCTCTTTATACTACATCAACTAAATTACTGCTAAACACCTTTTTGTTAAACATTTTGTTGAGAAATTTTTGTTTTAGTACATCCATGGTCAGGAAAAATGAATTTGTAAAAGAAACCAACGCCTCCATTTATCAATCCATTTAATCACAATACAGCATGTTATGAATTGATCAGATTCTTTGTGTAACCTAAGTCAAACAAAAATTAGACACATACATGCCTACCTATTTGCAAGTAATGCAAATGTGGTTACTATCATTCAGTTGTAAACATCTATAGCGACAAATTGCAGATTAAGAACATTCAGTAGAATCTAAACAGTAGCCCAAAACTGTCTACCTGATAAAATGAAGTTGGTGTATTATTTGGAAACAGGCATCACTGGGACTCTTTGCTATGGAATTTCCTTCAAAGTAGCAGAATGACTGCTCTTGGGATGGTGGTGTCAAATGGCTTAATGAAGTGTTCATATGGGCTGAGGGCACTGCCGAGCTTATTTGTTATGTTGAAAGTTCCAGGAAGTGTTTAGCCCATTCTACTTCCAATAGCATTTTACAATGTCTGTACTATCCATTAATAATCTGACACAGAAAGACTGCCAGAAGATATGAGTTAACTTTCTGTGGGCTTAATTAACTCCTCAAGCCAGAGGAAAAATAGTGCTCTATAGCTTCCTATATACAAAGGCAGTGTAGTAATGAGGCTTCAGCAGAGAAATCTATTTTAACACTCTATCATTTTGTTTGGTGTAAAATGACATCAGCCTTTTTCTGAATATAAAATGTCTGCTGGCTACACCCACAGCTGTAAAATGCAATACATCTTCTACATAGAGGAGGCTTGAAATACCTCCCGATCACGATATTTGAGACGTATCTTAATGAATAACTCAATTTTTTTTATTGAGAATTTATGCATTTATCTACACCTAAGACATTTTGTATAATATTAGTTTTAAGACAACAGCTAGCCTTGAAAAGTTTGGGATGAAATACGAAAAATAAAATATACTGATCCATGGATGCCTTTTCACAGATGATGCAATATTATATACCCTATAGACGGATATCAATGAAATCAATCATGCACGTAACAACACTTTCAAAACCACAAGAGTGGTTCATTAAAAAAAATGGCCCTCAATCTTCAAGAAACACAATCAACATTGTCTGGTATTTATTTTAATTTGAAGAAATTGGTCCCAAAGTTCTGCATTAAAGCAAATAATGGCACTTGTTTGAAAAGGTCTACTGTTTCAAGTATCTGGGAGCACATTTGGACATTACTCTGGCCTTCAATATCCATATTCAAAATACAATTAACTTGCTTTACTAAGGGCTTGGTTCTCTGTCTAGAATTTGTAAATATTTAACTCCGGAAACTAAAATCAGAATAGCCCAGGCAAATCTACTCCCTATACTGGATTATGACTCACTGATCATAGATGCTGCTAATAAAACAGTGCTGCAGAGAAAGCACACTATCTACTACAAGATTGCTAAATTTGCATCTGGCAATGACAACAAAACACACTATTGCCTTCCCTAAATACTGTAAATTAGTCACAGCCAGAGCTTAAATCCAAACTGATATTTGCCAGATTTATTAAAAAAACTAGATCCAGAAGCAAATGATTTGATACTTTTAAATGGACCAACATAGATGTAACTACAAGAACAAAATGCTGTAGCTTTCAGACCAACAAGTCCTTCATCAGAAACATGACAGTTATTTAGAAAAAAACAATACTTTTAACACCCAGATCATGCAGAAAAAACAGAAAAAAATCCCCATTGGTTTAAAATACTCATTAAAAAAAAACAGAAGATGATGTCAGAGAAGTTTAAAAGTACCATGTCACCTTCAACTGGAAGAGTCTCAGGGTCAAAGGTGCTTAGTGCAGAAGACATACAAAGAGCTCTACTGCATATAAATTAACTTGACATATAAGATAACAACTACTTGAGCAGATGACTCTTAAAGGAAATTATGAGAGTCATAACATGTATAAAAATGCAATTACTAAAAAGCAACCCCCACCCGGATTAAAGACATACTAAAATTGTTTTAGGACTACAAGAAACACCTATGTATATATAACAGACAAGAATAATTAGTAAAGCTTTCTTAAAAAGATCAGTACTTACACACTGTATGATGTGTAAAACTTAGCTGGACCCATTACCCAGTAATACTCTCCAGATAGATATTATGTCCCATAAACTTCAAAAGTCTATTGAAACATAGAAACATAGAATTTGACGGCAGATAAGGACCGCTTGGCCCACCTAGTCTGCCCATTTTCCTACCTAACAGATAAGCTGCAAATCCTAGTTAACCAACAGCTTACTTCCTTCTACCCCCCACTAGGACTGCCTTATGCCTGTCCCATGCATTCTTGAAGTCCCCCACTGTTCTTGACTCCACAACCTCCCCAGGGATGCTGTTCCATGCATCCACAACCCTCTCAGTGAAAAACTACTTCCTCACATTACTTCTGAGCTGTCCCCCCTCTATCTTCAAATTGTGCCCCCTTGTTCTTGCACATCTCTTTTTCTGGAAGATGCTACCCTCTTGGACTTTGTTAATTCCCTTGAGGTACTTGAAAGTTTCTATCATGTCCCCTCGTTCCCTCCTTTCCTCTATGGTATACATATTAAGCTCCTTTAGTCTTTCTTTGTATGTCTTCTGGTGCAGACCCTGCACCATTTTGGTTGCCCTCCTCTGGACAGCTTCCACTCTGTCTATGTCTTTGAGGAGATGGGGTCTCCAGAACTGCACACAGTACTCCAGATGGGGTCTCACCAACCGTCTGTACAGAGGGATAACAACTTCCTGTTTTCTACTATTGATGCCTCTTTCTATGCATCCCAGTATCCCCCTGCCTTCCTTACTGCCTTCTCTCACATTGCTTGCCCACTTTAGGTCATCTGATATAATTACCCCGGGTCCTTTCTATTTTTACTGTTGTCAGTATCTCACCCCCATTGTGTACACTCCCCTTGGTTTTGTTTCCCATGTGCATTACCTTGCACTTATTTGCATTGAATCTGAGCTGCCATACATTTGACCATTCCTCCAACCTTTCCAAGTCCCTTCTCATCCTTTCCACTCCATCTTGTGTATCAACCCTGTTGCAGATCTTTGTGTCATCTGCAAATAGACATACTTTTCCTTCCAGTTCTTCTGCAATGTCACTTATAAAGACATTAGAAAGGACCAGTCCCAGTACTGAACCCTGCAGTACCCCACTAGTAACCCTCCTTTCTTCACTGTGTATTCCATTTACTACTACCCTTTGCGTCCTGTTGTCTAGCCAATTTTTTATCCAGGCTAACACCTTGGGACCCACTCCAAGGCTGGCTATCTTGTGAATTAATCTTTTGTGTGGGACTGTATCAGATGCCTTGCCTGCTAAAATCTAGAGTGAGCCATGTCCACAGCTCCTCCCTGGTCTACTACTTTGGTCACCCAGTCAAAGAAATCTATTAGATTCATCTGACATGACCTTCCCATTGTGAATCCATGCTGCCTTTGGGTCCTGTGCCCACTGCCCTCTAGGTACTCAACAATTTTTCCTTCAGAAATGATTCCATCATTTTCCTACCACTGAGGTCAAAACTACGGTCTGTAGTTTCCTGCATCTGTCCTGCTCCCACTTTTGTGAAGAGGACTCACATCTGCCCTCCTCCAGTCCTCGGGTACTACCCCATCCTCCCATGATTTGTTAAAGAGAGTAGTCAGCGGTGTCACTAGTTCTACTCTTAGTTCTTTTAGAATTCTTGGGTGAATCCCATCAGGCCCCATTGCTTTGTCCACCTTCAATTTTATCAGTTCTTTCAGAACCCTTTCTTCTGTAAATGGACTGGTATCAACCTCCGTCTTCAGAGTGTTTCTCTTGTTTGGTTTAGGTAACTCCCCCTCCTCTTCCTTTGTGAATACTGAGCAGAAATATTCGTTCGGTATCCCTGCTTTTTCACTGTCACCCTCTACCCACATTCCCTTCCCTTTATTAAGCTTCAGTATCCCTCCATTAGTCTTTCTTCGCTCCCTAATGTACCTATAAAATGTATTATCCCCCTTCTTAACAGAATTGGCTATCCTTTCCTCGGTTTGGGCCTTTGCTATTCTGATTGCCTTCCCAACCTCTTTCTGCTTTAACTGATAAAGTATAGTGTAGTAACATTACTTTATAAATGATAATATAAATATAAATTTACAGTATGAGTGTCAAACAAAAAGCTACTTGTCAAGGACCACCAAGGAATTAAGACCATGCAGCCTGATATGTATGGATGTCAATAAATTCTCAGTGAATAATATAACAACTTGATGTACCGAAAATGTCTAAGGAATCTGAATAAGAAATAAAAATGTAATTTAATTCTCTCCTTCCCTCCACACACACAACACACTCCACCTCACCTCACCCCCCCCATAATGTGGTGGGGGGGATAACAAGTTTCAAGGAGATACACACACATGCACACACACACACGCACACACACACACACACACACACACCCCTAATGCACCATCATCCACATAAATCACTGCAATTGTTACCCAAAGGAATTCAACTTATCATGAAACCCCAAGTATAAGAGATTGTTTCCTAATATCTACAGAGTAAAAATGTGACACTATTTAACCTTACTCCTATCTGTGCAGTAACATCTCCAAGGATTCTGGATAGAACCACAAAGAAATAAACATCTACCCTCCCCAGGGTAAGGTAACTAGAAGTAAATATAAAGTATGTGTGTAAGACAATAGTCCTAGCATGCCCACATTTCCACAAATCACTGCAGTATTAGCCTAATGTAAATAGAGCTGTCCAAGACCCCCATGCAAATCAGATCTCACACCCCAATATGGTCAGGGTTAAAAAATGTGACATTCTATAATAACACTACTGTATGTACAGTAACAGGCTAAGGAATCTGAATATGGTGCAATGGAATCAACTCCACTCCCGGGTAAAGGTAAATAGTAATAAGGAATTAATATTCATTATGTGTGTAGGTAAGAGTAATACACACTGTGACTCCATGTATCTAAATAGAAGCCTCACCTCAAAGTGACAGCAAGCCCCACACCTGCTATATTCACACATACATCCCAACACACACACACACACACGTGACACTTGGACAGCTGGTTCTGATCACTATATCATTTTTGTAATATAAAAATGTGTTATGGACTGTCTTCATGAGAAATGCTGAAACAGCATTTGAGTATGACACACACAGGTTTTAGATACAAGGTGTTACCTGGAAGGCCAGAAGCTAATTACAGACTTTAACTAAGTTAAATATAGCTTTAACTGCTAAGAAGGAAATCATAAACTTTTATGGCATTTAGGGAAGAGTGCAGGATTATGTGACAGTGGTGTGAAGTCACAATGCTGAAGAATCTGTGTGAGAGAGGATACTGCTTATAGATGAAAGGAAATTTACAGACTTGATTAGGGAAGTCACATGGGGAAAGGAGTTTCTGCTGATGTAACCTTAGTTATCTTACCTTCTAATATGATAAAATATCCTAGGTGTATGATTTTTCATAAATAGAGGAGGAGTAAGTGACCTCATGCAAAGAGGTGGTCAAAGCCAGCTTTTAAACAGAATTATGTTTTCCTTCAGAGACTTTTATCTACACTCTGACAAAGAAACATCTTTGAGCACTTTAAGCAACTATACAGGTAGAGAGAGAGAGACAAAATCTAAGTACTGTAGTAGGAATAGCACTGTTAAAACCTTGTTCTTTTAAAAGATGTGTATGTTTTGTGATACATGGTTCTGTATTTTATGTTTTACATATTTTTTTATCTATTTTAGTAAAACTCCATTTTTAGAGCCTACTTGGTCTGTCTTTGAATTTCTTCCTTTAACAAGTGAAATATATATGGTTAAAGTAGACACTGTGCATAAACTTGAGTGGTGATACCAAACTGGAAAAAGGTAAGATTAATCTGAGTTCTTTATTAACAGTTTTTAAGGGTTCATTTCTGTACACCTGGTTAGGTGCCCATAGGCAAAGCTATCTGGCCCCCCAAAGACAGAAATATATGAGCATGTGCATTGGGTACGCTAGCAAGAGGTTCACAGTTTGAATCCCTCCAGAACTGAGACCAAAGGTTGATTCTAACCCACAAAACAGACAGGAGGGTTACCCTGTTTCTGTTAACCGTTCACAAGACTGAACTCAGAGATTGGCACTTTAGGGTAGAGGGCTGACCTGTTGAGTGAGTTTGAGACAACACACACACACACACACAATACCCACATCGTGCACAGAAGTCCTATAATATGTCAGTCTAAAAGAAGAAGAGGTCTGTGGATGTTAAATCCTGTAATGTCCCATGAATGATCGTATTAGAAGTGTGTATGTGTGTCTTTAAAATTCAGTTATGCCCCCGTTATGGGGTGTGGGGTGGTTTGGAGTGTGTTGTATGTGTGGAAGGGAGGAGATAATTTAATTTTTATTTCTTATTCAGATTCCTTAGACATTTTTGGTACATCAAGTTGTTACAGTATATTATACACTGAGAATTTATTGACATCAGTACATATCAAGCTACTTGGTCTTAATTACCTGGTGGTCCTTGACAAGTAGTTTGTTTGACACTTATACTGTCAATTTATATTATCACTTATAAAGTCCTGTTACTACACTATAGGCTTTTGAAGTTTATGGGGCATAATATCTAGCTGGAGAGTTTAGCCGGGTTATGGGCCCAGCTAAGTTTTACGCATCATACAGTGTGAAACTACTGATCTTTTTAAGAAAGCTTTACTGGTTACTCTTTGTCTGTTATATATACATAGATGCTTCTTGTAGTCCTAAGACAATTTTAGCATGTATTTAATCTGGGTGGGGGTTGCTTTTCAGTAATTGCATTCTTATATACATTGTGACACTCATAATTTAATATAGGAGCCATCTGATTAAGTAGTTGTTATCTTAAATGTCAATTTAATTTATATGCAGTAGAGCTCTTTGTATGTCTTCTGCACTAAGCACCTTTGACCCTGAGACTCTCCCAGATGAAGGTGACATGGTACTGTTAAGCGCTCTGACATCATCTTCTGTTTTTTTAAATGAGTATTTTAAACCAATGGGGACTTTTTTCTGGGGTTTTTCTGTTCTTTTCTGCATGATCTGGGTGTTAAAAGTATTTTTTTTTCTAAATAACTGTCATTATGTTTCTGACGAAGGACTTGTTGGTCTGAAAGCTAGAGCACTGTGTTCTTGTTGTTACATCTATGCTGGTCCATTAAAGGTGTCAAATAATTTGCTTCTGGATCTGTTCTTACAAGGATCAATACAGCAAATACTAAATCAAGATTAAAAAAGTTATGCATACAAATGCTGCTACCTACTTAGCTAACCAGCTCATACATGTTAACATGCCCTCCTCTTGCTCAACTTTCAAAATCATATCAAAATTCCACTGTTTTGCACAAACATGGGACAATGTTCTTTTAGTTGCTTTTAATCATCTTTGTAATTATTGTATTAATGAAACTTTTAAATGTTTTAAATGTGTTTGTATATTTAGAATGTGCAGCACCTTGGCTTTGGAAAGGCGCTATAAAAATAAAGTTTTACTTACTTACTTTACTTTACTAGCTATCGAGCTTCTTCACTGTGGAACACAATATCACTCCCTATCAGAGCATCATTAACTGTTTCAGCTTTCACAAAGAAGTTGAAAGATTTTTATTTCACACTTAATGCTCGTGATTGTTATGGGTAAATTACTGTGCATACTGTATTTGTATATATTTTGATCATACTGTCTGTATAAATTTCACTTTTGATGTTTGTGCTTTTTTGCACTCAGGTTGTGACTGAAAAATGCATTTTGCCAGTGTACTCACCCGGTTACCAAAACAAAAATAAATAAATAAAATAAATACATTTTTAAGCAATACCCCTCACAAGACCTGCAATACGAACAGTAATCATCCACTTTAAAAATGAAGCAGTGAAAGTTTTTGATATTCAATTTTGGCTTTCACAAAAATATGATATTCAGGGTCCCCTTGAACCAATCAGGGACCAAGAAAACTCATGGACAAGACAGTGGAGATTTAAATTAAAATTAAAACAAACAGGTGGGAATTCAACATCTTCCAGCTTTTTTCCTAGGAAAAGATAAAGACCAGTGTTTTTATCAAGGGCAAACAAAAACCTGTTTTAAATGTGGTTCATCCTCAAACTTAAGCAATGCCTGTGAGTGTATTCAGTGTAAGTTATGCTTGGATTAGGCCATGCGAGTACTTATTGTGCAAATAACCTGTGATGTAACCTCTGTGAAGAAAGTGGACTCTCATATAAAACATGCCAGTAGGCAACACATAACAGAGAAGACAGACCAGACCAAGACAAACTACTAGTTACTGCCCTAAAGTCCTGCATTATTGAGAAACAACAGATAATGTAGCTGCACAAAAAGTGGCACAACATCCCAGTTTAGCATTACCTCAGGTGCTTGAACAGCATAAGAAGCCACCTTTGACTGCACCATAGTAGATGCACAGTCTGCTCCACTGGATAGCAGGGACCCAGCTCAGACAATGGCTCCACAAGTTGGAGAAGAAGTAATCATAGATCTTGCAGGCTCACAAAAGGAGCATCAGGTGATGCACATAGAGGCAGATTATACTGACACCTCTTCTGCTGAGATCATTATGTCTCCACCAGAAATGACAGTGGTGGTTAGAAAGAGGACCTTGAGAAAACAGCAGCCAAAATTAAAAATGTTAAGAAAGGACCAAATAGAAAAAGAGATACCACTGGCTAATGAGTCTGAGGCATTGGAATTGGAGAAATGTGATTCAGGAACTGGTGGTGACTCAGACACCTTTTCTTCTGAGTCTTCCCAAAGACTGGCATCTTCAGAAATGGAAGATGAAACCCAACCCAAAGTTCCCCCTCATCTAAGAACTGGAAAGTTGGACATAGCTCTAGAACTTGTAGTGGAAGGGTTTCAGCAAAACCACCATAGTTAAATCTGCTATTGTTTTCTAACACCTTTCTTTTCAGATGTCTTCTTTCTCAGATCTCAAAATAGCCTCTTTGAATGTTAATAGCATTAATAAGATGAAACAAAGAGCATTAACTTTCTGTATTTTGAAAGCTCTGAATTATGACATTTGCTTTCTCCAGGAAACAAAGATGAACATAATATCTGATATAACCCCAGTTCAAATACTATGGTGTTGGGATCCATCCTTTTTTCTTTGGGAAAGATAAATGTTATGGTATTGAGTCCTGCTTCCAAATTGGTAGATATTTCACTTATAAGGGCTATGTTCATAGACTTCTGCTACAACAAAACTTTGTGGAGATTGATAAATGTTCTTGCTCCCAAACAAAATAAGTAGAGAGGATATCTTCCACTTAATGTAATCTTATTTACATACTGCAAGGCAACTATGTGCTCCAGACTTTAACTGTGTACTAGCCTCTCATGATAGAAGGGCAAAGACAAGAAAACAATTTTGTGACACTAATCTTTTAAACAAGATATTATCAGATGCTGATTTATCCAATGCTTATACAGCAGTACATAAATCAGAAGGGTTTACTTACTGCAAAGGAGCCAAGGTGACTCAAATTGACTTTATCTTCATATTCCAACATTTGAAAGTGCAATAAGTGATTTTAATACTGGTTAAAAATTCAGACCATGTGCTGTAGGGGCCCATGAGTGACTCTCGGAAGGTTTTAAAATAGGAAGAGGTTATTAGAAATGAAACCTTAATCTACTAGACAATCGTTTTGCGAATACAAAGGCACTAGATTTTTTGATGGCAAGACAATTAGTGGCATGTCTGTATGATGACCTGAGTAGTTGGTGTTAAGAGATGAAGAGGGACTTTAAAAACTATTCCAGAAACACATGGGAAATGTAAAACAGGCAGAATACAAGAGATATATTTTGTTAAGGTCACACTTTACAAAACTGTTATACCTGGTACATGAAGGAGTGAGGAATTATACCACGCAAATGAATAATATTAAGCTGTAAGTGAAAGAGTTTCAGTATGACAGAGCCAGGTCTCAGTTAGTGGAACGCTGTAGTGGTACTCATGATAGGACTGATAGTGGTAACATCTTTTGAAAGCTGTAAAGCTAGGGTTCGCTAGTCATACGACAGAATATTTAAGAGATCGCTCAGGTGAAGTTAAATGGACTCAAGGTGCAATTGCATAAACAGTCCATAAAAACTTGGAAGATATGTTTAGAAACCCAGGTTCAGATTCTATACAAACAATATCTTTGACTGAATCCATTGCCATACCTACATTACAAAAAAGAGAGACTGATAAACTAACACAGCCTATTGCATTTTAAGAGGTTAGGACTGCTATAAAAAATAGAAATAATAATACAGCCCCATGTGAGGATGGTTTTACCTCAGAAGAAGAAGAATCAACATTTATATAGTGCTTTTCATTCACAATATATCCCAAAGTACTTTACAAGCAATGCTAGGCTGGTAGTGAAGTGATTGAATGTGCAGTGGTGGCCATATTGCACATCATCTCCCACACACAGCCTGGACAATTGCATGAACCAGTTTTATGGGAAGGGGAATACTCACCCAGAAACTGGCAAAATTCCCCTATTATTCCTGTAGGGGCGCTGCTGTTAGTCTATTGGATGGCCAGTCCTGGTGTGGAGTTGGAGCAACTGAACATTCAGGAGGCTTGGTGCAGGTCTCCTCCTCAGCCTCGACATTGCCAGAGACTGAAGAATATTATGATGCAGAAGGGACAGCAGATACCAGAACAGAGATTGAAATGCAAGTAGACTTACAATTGCCAGAAAAAAGAAATAATGTGACAACAGTTATGGATACAACAATCCAGACGGAGTTACCAGACAATGATTCAGTACAGTTACAAGATCTGCTAAAGCTGAAGAGGAATGCCTTTGGGCACTCAGTTAAAATTACTGCTGTTCTAAGTCAGGTGTCAGTGCAGTATTGGGGTGCTGTACTGCTGGGGTGTGCCGTCCTTCGGATGAGATGTTAAACCGAGGTCCCTTCTGCCCATCCTGGTGTTGTCCTGGTGGGTGTCCAGGTGGAAGTAAAAGAACCCAGGGCACTCTTCGCAAAAGAGTAGGGAACATTCCCGGTGTCCTGGCCAACATTCTCCTTCCCATAAAACGGTTCATGCAATTATCCAGGCTGTGTGTGGGTGATGATGTGCGATATGGCCGCCACCACACATTCAGTCACTTCACTACCAGTCTAGCATTGCTTGTAAAGTGCTTTGGATGTATGAAAAGCGCTATATAAATACTAATTCTTCTTCTTCTTCTAAGTAAGATTAGAACCTCGGCATTAGTAAAACCATAATGGGACCTCTTGACATCCAAACCTCCCAAGGTAGTGAGTCCTTAGCAACCAAAGATGGACTGGGTTTGCAGATATCTGTACATGCCCCCACAGACTCAGTTAATAACTCTGTTGTCTACCAGACAAATGCCTCTGATCAAACTAATGCTACATTTTTTTCATTTTCTGCAACTTT
The DNA here is from genome assembly GCA_016271365.2 of Neoceratodus forsteri. Lineage (NCBI taxonomy): Eukaryota > Metazoa > Chordata > Ceratodontiformes > Ceratodontidae > Neoceratodus > Neoceratodus forsteri. Next base: position 3,450,789 of record CM057449.1, on the reverse strand, counting down.
AAATTCGAAAACAGGAAAGTCTGCTGCTAAAAAACAATAGTCAGAGCTGCACCTCTTTAATACACAAAGACTGAGTAAAGACTTACTTACTAAGGAGAACTTGGTCATCTGACCCTCGAGCTGTTTATACCAAATCAGCAAACTAAGAGTACCCTTAATCAGGACCCGCAACATCTGTAACGGTACTCATTCAAAAGATGCCTTTGGGCGGCATGACAAATGCAGCAAGTACTGTACAGCTCAAGACCAGGAAGTGTCATGAACCTCTGATTTTACAACAAAAAGTGCTGCTGTTGAAATCAACAATTTTCTACAGAGCTCCGGGGATGCGTCAGGAATGGCACATATGGGTGCTTCTTCACCTGGCCTAAGACACCCCTCGGGATCTAGCCAGTTGTTCTGAAACACACAAAGTGATCAGTGGAATCAGCACTGCATGTGGCAGGCTGGGAATGCAATCCAGAGACTGGAACTTGGGAGTCAGGACCATCGGCTATTAGGATGCTAGAATCACTACACCACGTGGCTACAAGTTACATTTGGACTGAATCATCCAGCTATCTTATACAATCTACCCGATCTGCAGACAAGTATGCAACAATCTTTTTCTAACCATGCAAATGTTTTTCCTCATCCAAGTCCTCAAAAGAGTGACACAACAAGCTTATCTCTTGCATTGTCAAAGAGTTAGCACTAATAGAAAATCCTGTACTAAACTTTGGAGAGGCCATGGAGGTATTGCTGCCCCCCCCATGAGGGTTCTGATAAAGCACAAGGAGCACCTACTTCTGAAGTTCAGCTCGATCCCCTTTTATTTCTTTTATTTTATCAAGTCTAGTACTACAAATACCTTTGAGCTTTGGCTCTTTTACGAAGGTTCCACATCAGAGAAATACAAATTATGGGGAACATCAAGACAGACATTACAACAATGTGGACATTGCAAACAGAGTACAGATTAATACAATTCTAGGGTAGCATTGTAAGCATGACAGCCAGCAGCATTTGTCAGAGAAAATAGACAACAGATAAGAAGTGCCAGAGTCATAGGGAGAGGGAAGAGGGAGGTGTGGGGGAATGTAGGAAGGGTGGGGAGAGAGTGAAAAGTGCAGAATTGGGTATACCAAAATGTGAGGGTAATCCTTTTGTCTAAACAGTCATCCGTTGCTTCTATTTCCTCTATTCCTGCTGCACCATGATTCATTAATCGGGAAAACCCACATCCATTTGCTTCTTTGTTTAAAAGTCTGAATTTCCCAGCAAAATAACATAATGCCATTATATTATTTTATAAAAGTGGTATGGACTCACTCTCTGACCAGATATTTGTAGCTAAAACCCTTTTGAAGGACTTCATGTGGTTTTTGCAAATGAAATTCACACCCTGATCCATGTTTCAGGGGAAACAATGTTTGACATCGGCTTCAAGATAATTCTGGATTATAACGGTTTGGGGCCAAATTCTAACAACTTAAAGGTACACCATTATGGGCTCCATTTGAGGCAGTTCTCCTAACGAAACCAGCATACAAAACTATAACAGTGTTATTCAGAAATGAAGTGAGTCAGTGTCACCTACCTCACCTATTCATTGAAACAAAGATGTACAGTGCAAGAACAACCTGAAGCAATATTTGACTCAGAACAATTTGGACAGGTGGCTGGAAAGTAAAAGTGATGTTATGGGTTACTGATGCAGGACTAGAACATCTACCTAATTGCTTTAATTTGGGCCGAGACCAGGGGGTCCTATTCTATGCAGGCCAACCCAAAGCCTACTGTAAATGTGGGTTCACTGAGTACTGTTATGATGTGATCAGGTTAAATGTAATTTTTGTCAAGAGCTAGGACATAGTAGTGGGCCCCGTGCAAATGAGCACAAATGTAATCTCTGTAATGGCCTAGGCCACTCCTACCAAAATTGTAAGTGGGACTCACATAACCAACCTGACCCTACAGATTAGGAAGAACAAAGGTTAAGGATAGCTATAGCACAGAGAGCTATCTTTCCTTCTTTTACTAAAACCACTTTGGCAGTTCCAGTCCAACCATCTGTAGTTGTGGAACCTATAGTTCAACCCCAGGCTGAATCTCCAACAGAGTTACCCCCCTGCAGAGATAGTAGATGTGGTAGATCCTGACCCCCTCTTCCTGCTCCTGCTCCTGTGGTGGTCAAGGTAATGCCCCCCTCCTCTCCCTCCCCCACACACAGCAAAAGGTAAAAGAAGCAGAACCCCAAGAAGAATGTCTTCCCAGTAACAACCTGCCCCCCAAAATCCCAAAACATCAGAAGTGACTCTTACCAATAGATTTGGGGTTCTGCAGAATACATCTGAAATCTTGGATCCAGACTCAAAGGATTCTAACTTGTGGTCATGCCAGCCAGAATTTACATCAGATATGGACGTAAGTGATCTCAACTCTCAGGTCTCTGCCCATGCTCAGGATCCCCACACTGTCTCCTCTGACCTACAGACAAAACCTAGGAGGTCACGTAGACATAGGTCCAAGCCCCCCCTAGAAGGTAGAACAATTGGGCTACTGTTACCTTCCTCTAACCAATGGTAAATTATATCACTATTTATTCTAATAATGCAAATAACATTAAGAGCAACAGGAAAAGACAGGCAGTGTTCTCATATTTACATTCTGCTCCAGTGCATATTGTTTTTTTACAGGATATCAGGCTGCATACAATTTCTGAAATCGCTATGGCAACCAAAGACCGGTATGCAGGCCCATAATTTCAGTCAATAGGTAGGGATACTTGTTCAGGGGTAGGATTCCTATTTAAAACTACTACTACCATTCAGATAACTGAGCTGATTGATGTTCGTCTGGGAAGAGCTTTGATTTTAGATACCAAAATTGATACTACATATTATAGATTGATCAATACTGTATTTATGTTCATAATCAAAAGCAGAAACAATAACTATTCCAGTCAATTCAACCATATCTCTTTTCATCACACCCTGTTATTTTTGGTGGAGATTTCAATTGCGGACTGACTTTACAAGACAGAAGTAAACAGACTAAAACCACAAAAATCTACCGCAACATGACTACCCCAAAACAAATTGTACAAGCCACTATGTTAACTGATGCTTATTTATCAGTTAATAAACAATCAGATCCCACATTTCAAAAGGGTTCCCTTGCAACTTGAATTCACTTTTTTTTGTATCCAAATTACTTCCACTTGCCAAAGTGTATATGCAAGAAGTAGAGTCGTTGGATAACAAGATACGTAGACTTATTCTATGCCCTAATCCTATATGCATAAACGGTTCAGGAACTTGGAAATTCAATCCCTCTTTGTTAACTAATCCACATGTTATGCAGAATATACAATATTTTGTAACCACAAATAAAACTGATATTGAAATGAATGTTAACCCTGCACTTAGGTGGTCAGACACAAAAGGAGATTTACAAAATCTATTAAAATAGCAAAGCTTGCAGAGACAGAGAGTATTTAAAATACCCGCATGACAGACAGCAGCTGCAGAAACTACAATCTTTGGCTAGAACTACAAACCATAACTTTATGACACCAATACAGAAATTAAAACAAGAAATGTTATACTACCACTTAAAAACACATTATGGACTGCAAAAACAACAGTCCGTTGGTACCCGGGGGAATAAAATTATTATTTGCCCATTTCTTAGTTGCAAGGAAAACATAAAACAAAAAGCAATACATAGTTTATTTGATATAGACATGACAGAATATTCAGACTGACAGAATCTATTGAGGATAGTCACTCAGCACACCACGGCATTGTTCTCTGAACATTCAGAGAGGACTACTGCGGCTCCTCAGTTCTTCGATTATTTTACTCCTCCTCCTACTTGCAGGAAGCAAATTTTAATATCCCTGACTGAAGATATTTCTCCCCAAGATGTGGAAACAGCAATAAAATCTCTTGTCAACAATACTGCCTCAGGAATGAATGGTCTTACACCAGAATTATATAAAGTTCTTGGGCCAATGATATCAAAAGAATTACTTGCAGCATTTACTACAGTGCTCAGTCAGATTCTGTTCCTCTATCAATGGCTAGGGGTACATTAATTTATTTTTATAAAAAGGGAGAAAAAAGGGATATTTCTAACTGAGGCCGATAAGCCTCCTGAATGTAGATTTTAAAACTTTGATTAAGATTTTGAATACATGATTATTATAGGCGGCCAAATATCTGATTACGCCTGCACAATCTTGTTCAGTACCGGAAAGAAAAATGACTGACTAGCTTATACTATTGAGGGAAATTATAGATTATGACAATCAACATGGTTTAGAGGCCTTTATACTGTCCCTAGATCAAAAGCAAGCCTTTCATTCAATTAAACACATATTTTTATGCCAAACCTTGCAATAGTATGGTATCCCAACATAATTCATAGTCTGGATACAGAGCTTGTACAAACCAGCCTGCATTACCCCCCAGGTTAAGGGTTGGAATGGATCCATGTTGCCTGTACATAGAGAGGTGCAATGGGGTGGCCCCTTAGCCTTCTACTGTATGTATTTAGTATAGATCCCCTATTAACAGTACTAAATTCATTTGGAGTTCTATGACATATACAGATTGCAGGCTTTACTGTCCCCTACATTGCAATGGCATACGCAGATGATCTGTTTATTTTTGTATGTGATGTATCTTCTGTAAGACATGTAATACATACATGTTTAAAATACGGTACATGTACTGGAACTACTTTAAATATCCAAAAGTGCCAATGCTGCCAGTTAGGCAACCCCATCCACACCATTTCTGACATAGAAGGCATACAGATATCAGACAAGCCTCTCATTATTCTAGGTGTAAAACTTGGCCCTAAATCTTTGGATATTCTTAATTGGGAATCCAAGTTAAATGATGGAAGACTGCTTGTTCAGCAATGTAAAAGGTGGCAAATGCTGAAGGAAAAATGGTTCATCTAAGAAAAACCTTTTTAATCCTGATATTTTTGTATGTCAGTTATGTATTTCCACTAACTAAAACACTGGAAACACCCTTATATAGCCTATTCTTTCAAGCTGTCTGGGGGAGTAGGCTGAACCCCATCAAGAGAATTGTTTTATACTTACCTTTACAACAAGATGTATTGAATGTGATAAATCTATTGATCTTACTTTGAGAGGGCTCTTGCAGTAGGTAATTACTTGTAGGACTGCACCCCGTGGTATCAGAATCGCATGGAAACTTTAGCTAGTATTGTCTGACAGGGGACTGCCTACCTGATGTCATGTGACTCTATATAGTGTGTGGTCCACACATCCACCCACCAGTTCTTTCCTGCCATTGACCTGTACACGTCGGACCTTCTGAAGCTCGTCACAGCAGTTTGATTGCCTAAAATTCAGATGAGTATCCATTTTTTCCTTCTTTTCTTTGTTTGTTTTGATAATTGTTTATGTCTTCTACCTCTTCAGTAGAATCGCATAAAAATGAGTGCGATTCTTGTGGTGTCCAACTCCTGCATATGGATCAACACTACCTCCATCTTTTCTGCTTGGGCCTGGATCATAACGTTGAGAAGTGCGAGTCCTGCTCCCACTTCAACTAAGCCACACGGAAACAGTGCCAGCAGTCCCTCAAAGCCCACCTACTGAAGCTCAAAATGGAATCGATGGAGAAGGAGCTGCAGAAGCTCAGGAGCAACTCTTTCTCTCCAACCAACTCCCACATGAAGAAGAAGAGGGACAAAGAAAGACACCAGGATCAGGAGCGGTCCTCATCTCACCAGAGGCCATGCTCAGGCACCTCAGGTGAACAGTGTCCCTCTTCCTCCTGGAAGACTGGTGCCATGGCCAAGTTTGTGCTCCCTTAGAAAGAGCAGGCTTCAGCCCCTGCCGTTACTGGCTACAGTGCCCGCTGGTGCCTCGGATGAATCCAAGGCTTTTGCCTCACACAGGTGGACTTCAGGGAGATACTGCAGACGTGGTGGTCTGACACTAAATCCCAGTTGGTCTCTGAGCTAGATAGCATACAGCAGCATTCCTCAGAGGTAGTATGGCAGGCCCCTTGGGAGGTATTGCTGGTTATGCCTCATGCCTCAATGTCAGGCCTGATAAAGGGCAGTAAGCAGGACCTGACATCTGAAGAGCCCTCTTAAAAGAATGAGTGTGCTGATCTAGACTGAGATCCAGTGGATTCCTCAGACTCAGTCATAGTCTGTGGCTTCTTCACAGAGTTCAGGATTTGAGACCCCTCCAGAAGAGGAACCTGTCCCAAAAGAATCATCCAAGTCACCCCCCGAGTATCCCTCCTTTGTGGACTTCCTAAAGCAGAGGGCTGAGGCACAGGGGTGGAAATTGGATGCGCAGGATCCAAAACAGCAGAAGCTGGCTGAACATTTGGATTTTCCAGAAACAAGTCTGATTCTCACTCCTTCTTGGTTGGAACCCCATGAGGACCTGTCTTTCACCATTTGGCAGATGGCCTCATCCATTCTCGCTATGGCCAAAAAGGTAGAACATGTTTATAGAATGCCAGAGGGAAAGTACCTCCTCAACATCCACCCAAGGGCCGATTCTGTAGTTATCACAGCAGCCCATGATAGGCCCACCAAGCCTAAGCACCTCATTACTTTTCCTCCCAAAAAAGAGTCCAGACACTGGACCAGTTTGGTAGAAAATTCTACTCTTCTTTGACACTAGCTATTCGTGCTCTCAATTATGTAGTGCACATGCTAGTGTATCAAAAATCCTTATTTCATCAGATCAAGCCCATTGTCAATGCCCTTCCAGACTCGGAGGTGAAGACGGCCTAGGCGGATGCACTCTGGTCAGCTAAGGTGGCCGAGCGCCACTCCCTTATGGCCACTTATGATGATGTGGACTACTCAGCCAGGGGGACTGCCACAGCCATGAGTCTGCTTCATTTGGCTTGGCTCAGAGTGTCCGGTCTGGCCCCAGATGTCCAGGCTGCTATTCAGAATGCCCTCTTCAGAGGCTCTATCCTGTTTGGCAGGGATGCCCAGGACATTATTACTAGCCTCAAAGACAAGGGCATGGCCTTTAGATTGGTCCATACCCTTTACCAGTTGAAGCAGCAACCCAAGCTCCCTTTTCATTGGCAAACCAGATGCCAGATGAAAGGGCAGCAAGATCCTAGTTGCCAGTTCAAGTGCAGAGCTCCTGCCACAACCACCACACCTCCAGCCAAATTTCAAAGAGCTGCAGGGCTGACCCTTCTCAAGCATCCCTCTGCCTCTTGACTCACTGCCCACCCTCCCTCCTCCTTGTCAGTCAGAGGAGCAGGTGGGTGGAAGCTTCATGAGACATCTGGGGGACAGGGAGTCCATCATGACAGATGCTTGGGTCATCCAGTTGACCAAGCTTGGTCACACTCTTGAGTTTCATGAAAAAAAAACAGACAGGCCTCTGGGATTCTCGCATTACCCAAGGGCACATATTCCCCTCTTAAGAGAAGAGGTCATGGCTCTCCTCTGAAAAGAGGCAACAGAACCAGTACCAGCAAACCAGATCAGGAAGGAATATCCTTCCCACTTCTTCCTGGTTCCAAAAAAGTTGGGGGATCTGTGCCCGATTCTGGACCCCAGCACCCTAAAGTGTATTTGATTCCTTAATTCTGTCTGGGCCTTGGTATCTACACATCAAAGGTCTCTTTGATGAAATGAGCTGGTTCCTGGGAGGTTATTCATATCACTGGCCAGTGTCCCTTTTCTCAGGACATCTAGTGCAGATCAAATGATTTCCCTGAGGACGTCATGAATGGCTAATTTTATTTCCAGGGATCAAAGCAAATTGACAAGACAATTGCACCCCAGATATCTGCAGTTTAACAATGTCCTGTCCTTTGAACTTATCCCTGGGGGGTTTGAAGTGTCAGCTTCAGCAGCCAGCACCTCCCTCTGCCACAGTCCATCATACATTCATTTCTTATATTTACAACAAAAAATGATACAGGGATCAGAACCAGCTGTCCAGGTGTGACAATGGTACACTAACTTCCAATGCTGCTCCAGTCTCCAGTAATGCTGAGGATATGGCTGGATTTATAGAGAACAATGAGCAGCCTGCAAACTCTTTTAGGATGGCTGACCTCTTTAAACAAGTAGGAGAGCTGGCTCAGAGATGCAATGCAGTTAGATTGAAATATACAGGAACTGCAGAAATGTTCCCTGATAAGAAATATGTGATGCATAAATTGTTAAAAGATACTATGAGAATTCCTGCACAAGATCTTTTTGCATTTATTCACATAAAAGGGGAGAATGTGTTTGATCTCAGCTTCAGAAATACCCAGACAGTAGAAAAGTTTTGGTAGACATTTGATGTGGTTAAACATTAGAGATGCAGCAAATTTAAATTCTGCTGGTGAAGTGAACGCGAAGTGGGCACTTCACGTTGCCAATCCGCTACGTGGAGTGGGCAATGCAAAGTGCTCACTCCACCTTGTCATTACCACTTCGCATTAAGGCGGAATGGCAATGCAAAGTAAGGTGAAGTCATTGTTTTTAATGGACTTCGCGTTCCTCATTATGATTCTAAGTGATCCACTTGGTGTTTCAGATTTGGCAGCACACCCACACATCACATGGCTTGTAGTACTGTAAGTCACATGCTCTTTAGCTAGGCAGGAAGAAAGTGATTCATACAAGCAGACACTTTTACTTTCCCCTGTGCAGACGGAGAGAGAGAGTAGTGTGTTTTGTGACTGCTGATTCTTTCAGAGCAAAGCGAGGAGGAGATTTAAACTTTGATTTAGATCCAACAGTTTTTTTTAAAAGCTGCATTTTTTTGTCTTTTCTGTACTCTTTTTTACTTAATTTGTTCTTTCTGTAAATTTTATTTTTCTTACCTTTATAAGTAGTTAGTTGTTTGTCTGTGTGATTGTGTGTGTGTGTTGTGTAACAGTGTGAGTAGTATTTGCTTGGACTGAGGGAGCTCAGTAGGAGAGATGGACCAGGGTGAGGGAATGTCTGGGGCTGAGGCAGCTCTGGGATAGTGTGGTAGTGGTAAGCATCATACCATGTGCACATGTGGAGGGCATGGGCACCCATTCCTGTTAGACTGCTCGATACTTGTGAGTATCCCCCCCCCCGGAAGCAGGACTAGCACCACCTCATGTCCTGACTCTGAGGCATTTGAACCACCACCACCACCACCACCACCAAGTCCAGGTTCTCTGAAGCAGGATGTGCCTATTCCCCCGGGTCCAGGTGTGGATCCCATCCCTGTTCAGCACTGTGACCAGCTGGCTGCCTGTTCATCTGGCCATCCACTGCCTGTGCCTGGTCCTCCCCACACCTCCATTGTTTGGCAGTTTACTTTACTGTGTGGGGGGACAGCAGTGTGGTCAAGTGTCACCTATGTGAGGTGGAGGTGTGCTGTGGCCCCGGGAGACTCACCTGGGGACTGAGGGCCAGTACACCCATATGCTCAATCACCAGCAATTGGAGTGGCAGGCTGCCACAGAATGGACCATGCCTGCACCTGCTGGCCATTCTGTGGCAAAGGGTGCAGCTGTGCATTGCAGCATCCCTAAAAAGAGGAGGGCCACAGCAGCACCTGTTGCTCCACCAGCACCCCCACCACCACCACCAGCAGGTCAGCCTGTAGAGTGTGTGGACCCCAGAGAACTGCATGTAACACAAGCTGACTTGGCAGTTCTCTGGAGTGCTGTTGAGGATAACAATGAGAGGGTGAGTGGTGTGATGCAGCAGCTGGATCACATAGAGGAACATCAGTTGCAAATTATGTCCATGCTGGAACTGCTGCTAGATCACCATGGGATCAAACATTATTTTTTTTTCCTCACACCATGTGCCCCCCCACACCTTCCTTGCTGTGTTATAAAATGTATTCCTCCACCATCCCCGACCCTTGAATGCAATAATGCCCTTTTTTTGTTGTCTTCCATATGTGTGACACTTTGTATTCTGAGCAGTGCAAGTATACTGTACTAAACTGCATGTGTGCATTCAGTCTTCTTTCCAATCTGTGTATGTACTGCAGACATTGTCCAACTCCCTGACTTAAAAACAAACATTAATGAGTACAATGGCGGGGTGGTGAAGCATGGAGAGATACTACAAAACAGGCTTACAATACATCCAAGTAACTATTAAAAAAATGAATGTTGTGATTCGTGACGTGATCGTGAATCATGATTTGTGACTGTATTTGTGACCATGATGATGAAGAAACATGAATGCCTACCACCTACGGCTGTACTTCCCTGATGAGCTGTAGCTTACAACTCCCAGACTTAAAAACACGTATCAATGAGTACAATGGTGGGGTGGTGAAGCCTGGAGAGATACTACAAAACAGGCTTACAATACATCCAAGTAACTAGAAAAAAAATTAATGTTGTGATTCGTAGTGTGAATGATCATGAATCGTGATTTGTGACCGTGATGATGAAGAACGTGATTTGTATCATGAGTGACTCGTGATGATGGTCCTGACTTAAAGACGCATATTAATGAGTACAATGTTTATGCAGAATTAAGCACCACACCTGTCCAGTACTCTGAAGGGAAGTCAAAGAAACAACTGTGACCTAAGTTATAGATGGAGATTAGGCCCAAAAAAGATGCAAATGCACAGACAGATTAACATTGCACTGTGCACTGAAGAGATGCAGACACAAAGGCACAACACCTAACCAGTGCTCACCATCAGAAATTCAAATCTGGAAAAGAATACCTTTGCCCATTGGGGTGGGCCAAGAGGGGCAGTGTAATGCACTGCTGCAGTAACAGTCACTAGTACTAGTACCAGTAAAGATACCACAAAGAAGTACAAAACTCACACAGCTGCAGTGGATAGCAGCTTCACATTGCTGAAATTATTATGTGGCACAATAAAAGGTGTCTGATTTGATGACACGCGTCACACACATACTCACACACACACACCAAGTAATGCATAGCATATTGAAAACTTCAGTAATATAACCACATATTGTAAACAGACTAAAAGTATGCACTGCTGCAGTAACAGTCACTAGTACTAGTACCAGTAAAGATACCACAAAGAAGTACAAAACTCACACAGCTGCAGTGGACAGCAGCTTTACATTGCTGAAATTATTATGTGGCACAATAAAAGGTGTCTGATTTGATGACACGTGTCACACACATACTCACACACACACACCAAGTAATGCATAGCAAATTGAAAACTTCAGCAATATAACCACATATTGTAAACAGACTAAAAGTATGCACTGCGGCAGTAACAGTCACTAGTACTAGTACCAGTCAAGATACCACAAAGTACAAAAATCACACAGCTACAGTGGATAGCAGCTTCACATTGCTGAAATTATTATGTGGCACAATAAAAGGTGTCTGATTTGATGACACGCATCACACACATACTCACACACACACACTAAGTAATGCATGCAAATTGAAAACTTCAGTAATATAACTACATATTTTAAACAATCTAAAATTATGCACTGCTGCACCACAACAATCAGCAAAAAAAAGGCAAGAAATATTGAAAATATTACTGTGTGTACATTATCACAGTTATACAAGAAAAATATCACCAAAACAGAAAGCACTGTCTTTTTCTCCAAGTTAATCTACCTACACCACAGATACGCCCCTTCCCCAAAGCACATTTCCACTGTCTCTCAGTACACAGACTGAATGTTGTAGATTAACATTCAAAATCCATACATAATCATTAAATGCTCAATGATATGAGCACAGGAGGGTTTCCCATAATCGATGAACTAAAGTTTCAGCAAAAAAAATGACTCAAAATGCTTTTTTAACAGCTTTTTGAAGGTTTGAATTGCAGAGAGCTCTCAGACCAGATTGTCTCCTACAGCGTCCTATACACACTACCCCAAACTGAGGCTGGGCAGAACAATCTAGAGCCCATGTGACCTGAAATCACATGAAACACTGCAAAATTTGCCTTTGGAGCTTAAAAACAAGGTGAAGTACATTGTTTTCAATGTACTTCGCCTTAAGAATTGGTGGAGTAGTGGTTTGGGAAGGCGAAGTAATGCACAGTCATAGTTTTCAATGGACTTCATGTTACTCATTAATAATGCAAAGTACTCCGCTTTGCGTTGTGGAGCACTCCGCGAATTCACCTTCACTCCGCGAATCACTTCACAGAGTGAATTGGGGCCACTTCACTCATCACTATTAAACATACAGCAGCTTGGCATGATTTTTTTCACTTCTATTAACTAAACCAATTATCAAGATGATTACCCTTCTATTTAGAAATGAAGGGGTAAATATAGAAGATGTACAATATTGACTGAAACAGAAATGTGAAATTCTACAAAAAAAAATCCCTATTTTAGATGATGACTTGGTATGTACTGTGAGATGAAGAATAAAAGTTAAGTTAACTCACACAGATTCAGGAATCCAGCACCTCCCCAGCAGTTTTTATATAGGCAGAGATATGGGTGTCTGTTTCTATCCAGGGCAGCCCAAAACTTGCCACAAGTGTGGGGCAAGGACCCATTTGAGTTCCTCTTGTGATCAGCCCAGGTGCAATCTGTGTCCAGAGTATGGGCACATTAGTTTAGGATGCCCTAATCCCTTCAGATGCAATTTATGTGAAGAACGGGGGCATTCTTATAAAAGGTGCCCCTGGGCAGCGCATATCAGGATGGATAGGGTCATGCAGGATCAGGAGATCTTAATCACGGAACAACAGGTTAAAGTAATGCAAGCCAAGGAAGCATCTAGATCAGCCACACAAGAAAATATGCCATCCACTAGCACAGACAACTCCATGCACTCTGAACTTCCAGTTCCCAGTACTGCACCTGTACTTGATGTTGGGGCCCTACCACCCTCTCTCCCCAGTTTCAAGAATGTCCAAAACCTAGTACTTCCCAAACTGAGTCGGCTCCAATGACCATACCCCCCTTTGCCTACAGAAGGATCTACAGTATATTACAAGTACAGCCTCATAAAAAAGACCCCCACAAAAAAGCTGAACCTAAGCAGAAGGAACCCCCAATCCTAACTAGGAACAGGTACAATATTTTGAATAAAAGAAAGCAGAGGGATGATTTTGAAGAAGATGAAGGAGACTCAGATACTTCTTCTATGGCTTTGGGGATAATGGACTCAAGCACTGATCCACCCCTTGAGTCTTCAAAAGCTAAAAAAGCAAAAGGGAAATTCAAAGCCAAAAACATACCAGAGGGTTGACCCCTCACTTTTCTGTTCGAAATGTCTCACTACTTACACCTTCTGACCTGTCGGCCCTGTTCATATCTTCATTTTTAAAACATTACAGGACATGTGTAACATTTTAAAAGTGCCTAACAGTGTTAGCATTCACATTTGGCACAGTTTTGTTACCATGTTCAAAAACATTCTTGAGCCTTGCTAGTCTCAGCAACAGTTTGGAAAATGTTATAAGCATTAAAATGTTTTTACTGACTGTGTGAATGGGAGAGCATACATGTCCCTTCTTGTCTTGATGTTGGTCGTGTTGACTGCCAGACTGCCAGTAACTTTACAGGTCAGAAGTCTGAACACGATGATCACAGCAAACACCACATAGGAACAAAAGTCTGAACAGGAGTATTAAGGTGGGTTTCAAAACATTACTGAAAATGTTACAGCTCATGATTTGAGATATGAACAGGTCCTAAATGTCAGTATTATTAAATCCTTTAAGAAACATATAACCACTTTACACTTTCTCAGGAACCTAACAAAATAACATTATTTTTATGCAAATTACATTCATAAAAACTCTTTATGAGCTTGCACAAGCCAAACAATCATGGTCAGAGGGTGCTACTATAACAGTGTGATCAAGGATGTCTCACATTCTCTCTCCCAGCTGTATGATATTTTAATTAATCTAAATAATCCAGGCCTAGAAATAATCAAACAGAGATGGGAAGAAGAGCTAGGTATTTCGATCCCACAACAAATTTGGGACAGTAGACTGAACAGAGGTTGGCAAGTGACAAGCTCCCCTTCCTGGTGATAATTTCATTGGAAGGTCCTTCTTAGATACTTTCTTACACCCTCTAAGACAAAACATTTTAAAGTGGGAAGTTCAGATGTCTGCTGGAGATGTGATAAAGCCAAGGGGTCCCAAAGACATATATTTTGGGAATGTTCCAGAATTACCCCGTTTTGGAAAGAGGTCCACTCATACATACAGAGAGTAACTGGCCAACAGATCCCATTTAGAGGGGAGGAGATGGTGCTGGGGCTTCTCTACTTGATCATAGGACCTAGACAAGAAAGGCTACTACCACAGATTATGAGAGTGGCAGCATTGAAGTCCATCACATCCAGATGGCTTTCCCCCTACCCCCAATGATAGAAGAATGGAAGGTTAGAATGAGACAATTGGAATCCATGGAACAAATTACTTATAATCTAAGACAGAGTGGAGAGATGTTCAGCGCCATCTGGTCCCCTTGGCAAGTTTTTGACCATGATTAGGGAAGCCTCGGACATTCCACCATAAGTTTCATTGTATTTCTTTTAGAAAAGAAAGTGATGCCTAGAAGATCTGTTCTTTTTAGATATTAAGAACTTTTAAGGAGCCAATGTATTAAAGCTAGCTATAACCAGAATGAAACACCAGGATGCCGAAGTTGAGTTATACTATGTTAGATTAGTTATCTAGATGTAAAATCCATTTGTCAGCATAGTTCTGAACTTTGCTAACTATACAAGTCTGCCCGATTAGGGGCGACGGGTAAAGCCCCCTGTCTGGGAAGAAGATAAGGGAAAATTAAGTTAAAGATAAGGTAAATGGAGGAGATGAAAGACAACTAAGATTCATGTCTTGGTAAAATTGTTGTAAGATTGATAGAAATTTTTTAATCTGTGTAGCATCTCCCCGATGGATTTATTGACATGGTTGCTTTACCAAGTACGGAGACAACCTATTAAGAGAATTCCCTTCAATGGAACTATGTAATGTTGTATAAAGTGATATAACGGATATTCAATAAAATTTGAAGTTGAAAAAAATGGTCAGAGGGTGCCTCCTATTGGTCTCAGGGAGAAGACGTATGTGATGGGTTTGCTATTCTTTTAAGAGGCTCCCAGTTTCTCCTGAAAAAATGTATTAAAATCTTACCAAGGAGGGTTTTGCTAATAAATGTGACTTATGGGAATATTTAGTTTTGGTTGATTAATATTTATGCGTCACAAAGTTTAGCTTCTCGGGTTGCATTATTTAAGTAGGTTCAGCCCTATCTACACACCCAGAAATTAATCATCTTTGGAGGGGGGCTCAATTGTGGGCTATCTCCTGCAGACAGAGGCTGCAAATCTCAAAAATTATTTAGTGATATGGCCTGTTTAAATAAGATCATAAAAACTGCACAACTGAAGGATGGTTGTGCAGTTAAAAATCAGCATGATGGGAAAACCTTCTTTAGAAGTAGTTTTGCTTCATGGATTGACTATTTTCTTTTTCTAACCAGATATTAATCCAGGAAGCTTTTACTATTCCTATAGAAACTTCAGACAATTTAGCAGTATCATGTGTATGTTCTCTGAACCCACATACTAATAATCAACTTAGAACATGGTGGAAACTGAATAACTCTACTATATGATCCAAGCATTGTAGATAAATGGGAACAGCTGTTAAAAGCTAGAGTCACTATTCTAGAAGCATATGACTCCATCACTAAGTGGTGGATTGAATCTAAAAGGGGGTTCAAAACAGTATCTATTAAACAAGCAACATGGAAGGATAGCAAGCAATACTTTCAATATCGAAAACTAAGAGATACATTTCAGAAATTGATTTCCTTAGCACATGAACATAAATTGAATATGGATAGCCAAATAAAACAAATAAAAGAAGATATGGTTACACACCAATACAATAGGTCCCTAAGTTTGAAGTTAGAAACCCAATTTGGGACAGCCCACCTTGGATTTATTTAAAAACTGTGCTTATAGAATTAAAAGCATGACTATAGAGTCTCTGATTAATCCTGGAGCTGGAGAATTTACTTCAGACCAAATGAAAATCCAGGCTATAGCACAAAATTATTTACAAAACATTTTTCCAATCCCCTGTAGATACTGTTTGGGATGATTCTCATCTAAATGATTTAAATATTTCAAACCTCTCTGTCATGCAGCAGATGTCCTGTACCTGGACTTCAGCAAGGCCTTCGATTCAGTACCACATCAGAGACTAGGTTGCAAACTAAAGGGCACAGGGGTGGGGGCAAAACTGGTGAGGTGGGTGTAGAACTGGCTACAGGGTAGGCAACAGTGGGTAGTGGTGGAGGGGAAATTCTCATCCCCTAAGCCAGTGATGAGTGGGGTTCCACAGGGGTCGGTGTTGGGGCCAGTGCTGTTTGAAATATTCATTGAAGACATCTCGGAGGGCATCAGCAGCAAGATCAGCCTGTTTGTAGACCACACCAAAATGGGGACAGTGGTGGATGGCCAGGGGGATTGGCAGGGACTGTAGGAGGACTTGACAAGACTTGAGGCATGGTCTGATACCTGGCAACTCAGGGTCAATGCCAAAAAGTGTAAGGTGCTGCACTTCCGATCAAAGAACCCAAGGAGGAGCTACTATCTGGGGGGGAAGGGTGCAGCTATCGGTAATGGAGGTAGAGCAAGATCTAGGGGTGCTCATAATGGGAACAATGAACAACTCATCACAATGCAGGAGGGCAGCAACAAGGGTCAACAAGATGCTGGGCTGCATTCCAGGGGTATAACTTTGAGGAGTAGGGAGATGATTCTGCCATTGTACAGATCATTGGTCAGACCACACCTGGAGTACTGCATGCAGCACTGGTGACTGTACCTGCAGAGGGACATTAGATTGCTGGAGGGGGTGCAATGCAGAGCAACAAAAATGATCCAAGGTCTGGGGGAGTTGACATACGAGGCCAGACTAGCAGAGTTTAACATGTATTCACTGGAGGAGAGGAGAAATGGTGGGGGAGGGATGATAGAGACCTTCAAGTACATGAAGGAATAATCCAAGCAAACACAGAGGGGCTGTTCAGAGTGAGGGTGGGAAGAGACACTAGAGGCCATGACATGAAATTGAAGGGGGAAGGAGATTCAAGAGGGAAATGAGGAGGCATTTCTTTACAGAAAGGGTGGTGGCAGAGTGGAATGTTCTACCAGCAGAGGTGGTGGCATATAAATCAGTGGATGGATTCAAAAGAGGGTGGGACAGGACAATGGGGAGGGGTATGGGGAGGGCAGCTACAAAATAAGGGTGTTAGCTGCAAACTCGAGCAGACTCAATAGACTAGTTGGCTTTTTTCTGCTGGCAATTTTTGTATGTTTGTATATCACTGAGTCCCAAGCCCTGGTAGCTAATATTATGACAGAAGAGGTCCAATTCACCATTAAAAAATGAAATACTAATACAACTCCAGTTGTGGATGGATTAACCTTTGAATTTTACAAAACATTCCAGGGTTACCTCTGTCCTGTCTTGGCTTTATACTATAATTCTTTATTACAGTCACCGGGTATCCCCACAGAATTTTCCCAAGCACTTATAGTACTATTGTTTAAAAAAGGTGAAAGATCTGAGATAAAAAATTGGAGACCCATTAGCATTCTTAATGTTGATTGTAAAATCTTGGCAGCCATTGCAGTACACAGATTATCTAAGATGTGCTATGTAAAATAGATCTATTTTCCAAAATTTACATTTTTAAGGAACCTGGTTGATCTGGGACAATCTCAACAGTGCCATGGCATACTTTTATCTTTAGATCAACAAAAGGCCTTCAATAAAGTCAGTCATTCTAATTTAGTTGCAGTACTGAAAATATATGGTATTCCAAAGATCTTTATTTTACGGATAACTTCATTGTATAAGTCGGCACAAGTACAGCCTTTCATAAATCGGAAACTGGGACAAGAATTCTTAATACAAAAGGGAGTAAGACAAGGTTGTCCCCCTAGCCCAGTACTATATCTTTTTGTTATTGATCCCTTTATAACAAAGATTCAAAAAACCCCAGATATTTCATGAACTGCATTGCCGAATCAGCACAATACTATTAACATATGTGCCTATGCAGATGATCTTTGTTTAAGTATCCAGGATGAAACTGGAGGTCCCCACATGTACAACACACTTACAGAGTATGAAACTGTCTCAGGAGACAAACTCAGTTATGACAAAAGTCAAGGCATGTGACTAAATCCGAATAACAACAAACTGGATATTACTCAAATAGCCAATATATCTGTTAGAACAGATCCCATAAGAATTTTGGGAATTACTTTTGGCACTCAAAATGATGCTGTACATAATTGGGAACACACTATAAGGAAAGCTTAAGTGATGGTACAACAATGGAAGAACCAAACAATATCAAAAAGAAAAAGAATGTACCTAATAAAAAGTTTTCTGGTCCCACAGTTTTTACACATGGCTAATGTGTTCCCAGTTCCATATTCTTTGGAAGCCCAGGAAGTTAATGTTTTCTTCCAAGGTCTCTAGGGAAGTAGACTGAACCGCATTAAAAGGAATTTCACATACTATGACTTTAGTCAGAGGGGTATCAAGATGATAAACCCCATAGTTTTCTTCCATAGTATATTTATATACAGGAACTATGAGGGCGTTTTCAGTAACTCACACACACTTTTGGCAAGAAATTGTACTTTATTGGTTTATCCCATTACAAGAACAAGCATTTGTCAATGCTGAATGTTGGCTTGCTGGCATTGGTAGTGCAGGAGTTAGACAGATGCATCATAGGAATGGCAGTGAAGTATTGAAGTGATGCCAACCCACCCCCACCCTGCAGAGAGTGACAAGCATTAGGGTGTTCCTTTGGGTGTTTGGTAGTGTAGTGCAGTGCGGGAAAACATGTCAGGCAGGATGTGAAAAATGACAGCTGTACAGTTCATAAGGAGGTGTAAAAAAATGCCAGTGTTGAAAATGTGACATGTAAATATACCAAATTTGCGAAGCTACTAGGGTGCGTGGGAAATATGCAATGCACGTTTGCAACACTGCCATTTTATGGGCGTTCAGCACCAAATTTTCAACATAGGCATTTTAGCACCTCTGCTGATGTACAGTGTCACTGTTATTTCCTCAAAGTGTCCCAAAGTGATTTAGCACAGCGACCACGCTATTCTGCACGGTGCGAAAACACATTTAAGGCAGGTTAGATAATGAAATAGCGGCTATACTGTTCATCAAGAGGTGTGGAAAATGGCAATGGTGAAAATCCAGACTGAAAATATCACAAATGCACGACGGTACAAGTGTGCGTGCAATCTGCCAATGCACCTCGTAACACAGTTATTTTATGGAGTATCATCACCAAATTTTCAACATAGGCATTTTAGGTCCCCTGCTCATGAACTGTGTCACTGTCATTTTCATAATCTGGCCCAAACACTGATTTCCCACAGCGACTGTGCTATTGTGCGCCAGAAGTGCGGAAACACATTTCGGGCAGGATGTGGAAAATGACAGCTGTACTGTTCACAAGGAGGTGTACAAAAATGACAATGCTGAAAATCCGGCAGTAAAATATTGTGAATGCGCGAAGTTACTAGCCTGCGTAGCAACTGCGCAACACACGCTCGAAAAACAGGCATTTGTTGGATTTTTTCCACCAAATTTGGAACTTAGGCTTTTTAAGAGGGCACCTCATGAACACTGCCACTGTCATTTCATTAATGGGCCTCAAAAGGTGATTTCACGCAGTGACTGCGAAATCACCTTTTGAGGCCGATCAATGCCATGACAGTGACAGAATTCATGAGGAGGGGCCCCAAAAACCCCATGTTGAAAATTTGGTGCCAAAATTCCAAGAAATGCCTGAGATATGCAGCAAAGTTGAAAAAACCCTATTCACTCCATTATACAGCTTACCGGCATTTCCTCAGTTTGCGGTCGGCTTTGAAGAGTGCAGACGCTGCCCGTCCACTGAAGATTGTCGCCCGGACTCCAGAGGTAAGTGGGGGGGTGAGGGAGGCAGGTGCAGTGGGTGGGTGCGGTGGGGGAGGGGCATCGACACTCGAGGGACATTTTTGTTTACAGGCAAAAAAAAACAAAGAAAACCATTGCGGACAGTTTTCCTGTTGCAGGGCATTTGGCACACTGGGGTGGGCTCCCAGCGTACACCCACCTGTTTTTTTTTTGGGTGGGGTCAGTAGCCAATGGGATTGGGCACCCCTCGTTTGGCTCACAACGGAGGGAAATAATGCCGACAGGGATTGGGCACCCTGGCCGCAAACAAAGACAGTGGTGGGGGCATGCAAGACAGGGATTGGGCACCCTTGGCATTAAGAATTGGGGAAGAGGTGATGCCTGATGGGGAGGGGCTCCCCATTGGCGTGAAAACACAGTGGGGCGCCAGCCAAGGATTGGGCACCCCCGGCATTCCAGATTGGGGGTATGCTGATGGGGAATGGGCTCCCCGCCGGGCACAGTAAAACGGGTGAGGTTAAGCCGCCACTAACCATTCTGATAATGGCGGTGGCATGCAACAAAAGGTCTGCTGTGTGTGATGAGCTTGCCTCGGATTGCAGCGGACCTTTGCTTAGATGATGCTCACACCATTATATATGCATGGTGTGGCGCCGCATGTAGACTGATTGGGGAATGAGGGACGCACCTACTGATGCATGCCCCGCATTTGTCCAACAGTGGCCAGGCCCCCAAATCTGCACTCTCCCAATATGTTGGCAAGCCTGCGGCAAGCCAACATAAAAATGGGGGCAAGGCATCTTATGAGTTTCAATGATAACACATACCAAGAATGTACCACACTACATGAAACCCTGTCTCATGAAACTGACACAATGGAACATTACACAACTTTTCATACTTTCAAAGTCCAGGAAATTATTTTATACCAATTTTATACAGGAAGCTCATTTTGAGACACTCTCTTTCCAAAATGCCCTGACACACTAATGAATGAGGTGTGCAAACAATTAACAGATGTGAGAATACCCCACAAAATGTGGGATGTCTGCTGGCTTTCCTGTCACGAAAGGTTGAGAGTAAGAAATTCAGTGATGCACAAATCAACAGAGGAATGAATGTACCCCATAATTACATGTATTCAAACCTTGGAAACACTAGAACATTTCTTCCTCCAGTGTCCTTTTGCCCAAACATTCTGGACTTTAGTAGGACATAGATGGAAGGAAATACAGCGTACGCCTTTCACATATGAGATAGTAGTTTTAGGAATTTATCCAGCTGGACTAAAAAAATATAATGGTAGCACAATAAGGATAATATTTGCTGCATGTAAATTTTATATGTGGCAAGCCAGATGTGCATTGCTACTACAACAGAAAGCATATTCTCCAGAATATGGAGTAATACAGGTAGTGAACTCTAAAATCTAAATATGCTTTAGAAAAACGTGCAATAGTACCTTCTAAGTTTCACAAATTTTGGTGCAACTGTATATGTTTCCTGGATTTTTTTTTTGTTAGAAATATGTCATGTCACTAGGAGATGGATATCCTGTTATTAATACTATTATTTACATTAAGAGATACTGTGAGCCCTCAAATTTGTTACAATAACACTGTCTAGAAATGTATTCAAAGGCTGGTCAGCCACAATAGGGGGTATATAACAATATGGTATTTTTGTTGTCATGTTCTATTTTTGTTT
Source organism: Neoceratodus forsteri (assembly GCA_016271365.2). Classification (NCBI taxonomy): domain Eukaryota; kingdom Metazoa; phylum Chordata; order Ceratodontiformes; family Ceratodontidae; genus Neoceratodus; species Neoceratodus forsteri. The sequence continues at coordinate 3,429,167 of CM057449.1, read as the reverse complement.
TGTTTTTCACTTTACATGATGTATGTGCATATTCTTCAAATAACAAATTCACCTACTCTTTGTGAAGAGTGCCTTGGGTTCTTTTACTTCCACCTGGACACCCACCAGGACAGCACTAGGAGGGGTAGAAGGGATCTTGGTTTAATGTCTTATCCAAATGATGGCACACCCCAATAGTACAGCACCCCCAATACTGCACTGGGGTGCTAGCATTTAGGTATGAGCCCAATCCTGGTGCGGGATGAGAACCCACAACCTTCTGGCCCAGAGGTGAATGTGCTGCCAATGGTTCACCCATATCAGTGTGACAGTCATTTGGTCAGCACCGATAGGGATGCAGGCAATATGCCACCTAGCATTTCTGTGCCAGGCATTGTGGATCCCAGGACAGAAAGCACCAAAGCCCTGTTCTGGGAAATAGTCATGTTTTGCAGGGGGCTTTGCCCCCCCCCCCACAACCCTCACAACTAAATATGATGTCTTCTGGGGCAAGTATGCCCCGAAGGGGGCAGAAATTGTGTGGGCTCAAGGGGGAGTGGCATGACTGAGGGGTAATCTGAAATTAAGATTGCTCCTGTCATCATTGCCCTTATTGTGGCACACTAATTCCAGTGACATAACTCAGTCACTGTTCTAATGGTATACCACTACCAAAGGAGCCATGCTGACACCTCAGAGTTTTACAAAAGATATATAGTCCAGATTGCAGAAATGCAATAGATCACTGATAACTGGATTGTAGATGGTGGACAGCCCCAATCCAGGTTTGGCAGAACCATTCACATTTTGCAATTTGAAAAGGGTAGCACCTGAGCACTAAAAAGTGATGCCCATTCTGTATAATGAATTTGGATATAAGCATTTTATTGAAAATACTTACAGTATGTCTGGCAAAAGCTGCTCAGCATCTGATAATGTCTTCCCAGTCCTATTCAGTTCTAAAGTAGGTAGGAGTATTCATGGTAACCTTAGTTTAATTGGATAACTGGTTGAGTCATGAGAAAATAATTTATGACATGGTTACCTGCTGACAATTGAACAAGAAAAAGCTTTTGGCAGGGTGTCACTTGCATACTTCTTTAAGGTATTAAAAAAGTATGGATTGCACCAACAGTTTTGTGAATGGTTGGAAAAATAATATTCCATAGTCACTGTAATTCCAAATTTCAATGGTTCCTTAGGTAGCAGATTGTTAAGAGAGGTGTGCAGTAGGACTGTCCCATAAGCCCACTATTACTGGTATGTGTTTTATATAGACCCAATATTACACATTCCTCAGAGTCAAACAAGAATAAAAAGTTTGCAGAATCCTAATGGGACTGTATTTATTGCTGTTTCTGGATACGCAGATGATATTTGTTTATTTGTGGCTGATATCCCCTCTGGCATGGAAGCAATGCAACAATTTAATGCATATTCCAAGGTCTCAGGTGCAAAAATAAATACAGACAAAAGTAAAGGTTTAATCTTGACCAGTCAAACTTCTCCAACCTCAAACATCTCAGATATCCTGATTTCAGAGTCTCCAATAGACATTTTGGGTGTCTTTTGTGGTATAGGTGATATGGCCACACCAAAAAAATAAATAAATAAATAAAAACTGAAATGTTAAAATTAGGTTGTGTGATGAAAAAGTACAAAATTGGAAAAAGTGGCAACAAATGAAAAGAAAGAAGGTAGCCATAATTAAAACATTGTTGTTGCCTATGTTCATGAATTTAAATGCTGTATATTTCTCTTCTGAAAATTTACAATCAAAATTGATAAGCCTAGTATTTAAAATCATATGGAAGTTGGCTTAATCCTAAAAAAAAGGGAAATATTATATTTACCATTAAAAAAGTGGCTTAAATTGTATAAACCCGATAAACTTTTTCTTTAGCTTCTTTACTTTTTATAATATAGGCATACCATATAAAAGGGAGGACCATTTTTGGCAACCACAGATCGGGTGCTAGATAGTTCCCTTTCTGCAGAAATGGAAACTTAATCTTTATTTTATTTTTATTTTATTTATATTTAGCTTTTGGTGACCGGGTTAGTGCACTAGACAAATCCTGCCTATTTTCAGGCACGACCCGGGGGAAGGGGATACAGATGAATGCCAACTGACCTTGAACCAGATTAAGCTGTTGGTGGTATTTTTGTGAATGAGGGAAATTTGGCCAGGACACGGGAAATTCCCTACTCTTTTCGATAAGTGCCATGGGATCTTTAACATCCACCTGAACTACCACCAATCCAGGCAGATGGGACCTCGGTTTAACATCTCATCCGAAAGACGGCACCTCAGAAGTGCAGCACACCTTTCATGCTGCACTACAGTGTCAGTACTGGGATATTAACCCAAGTGCCAGATGTGGGAACTGAACCCACAGCCCTCTGATCTCCTGGCCTCAGAGGTGAGTGTGCTACCTACTGAGCCACTGACACTGTATGTGAATCTGAATGCTTTGACAAAATCCCCTAGCATCCTACTGTATTTTGTGTCTGCAATAGAAAAAAAATTAGAAAATGGAAACTGGCCATCTAACATATATCCAATGCTACCCGAAAAAAAATGGAGATCCTTATTCAAGAGCAAGGGTTTGCAGTGCAGTCAGAATATAAAGGGATAAGGTTTTTGGAATAACAACAAAAATGAAAAATATTTGCTAGATTAGATCTCCCACAGAATGTGGGATATGGTATGTTTGTGTTGCTGTAGAAGACTGGGGTAAAAGGGAATATAAAACATAAAAGTCTACAGGAACAAATGCTAGTAAAACACATGGCAACAACTTGTAGAGACAATGTAACAAACACATGGCACTGGCAAGGGCTATGCTTGGATGATTAAGAGGACAGAACACCGGTGCACAATAGATCCCGGGATACCTTGCTTGGGCAGACTCGACAGACCACCGGTCCCCTTCTGCCATCATCTTCTATGTTTCTATGTTTAATATTTATTTTTGAAATATAAATTTGCAGTAGATTTTGGGAGTTTATTAGCAAACCATTGGAGAAATCACACATAGCTTTCCATCACCTATGAAAATGATACTGGGGCATTCTACATCCCTACAAACAATATGATCCTAGCACTCTCAAGTTACTGTTCATATGCATAACATTTTTTATGGCAAGCTAGATGCAAATTGTTATTTCAACAGCAAAACTTGACACCTATAATTGTTACACAACAAATAGAATATGAGTTTCAGAGTCAGTACAATTACAGTATGATAAAGGAGGGTTATCTCCTGTACAACTGCAAAGGTGCTGGAAGCATGTACTGTTCCTCACAAACTGCCTCTAGATACATGGTCATTTCCATTATAATCTGGTTGAGAAGCACTAACAGTCAAAAAAAAACAAGACTGTGTTTTCTTTACTACTGTTGTTACAGCTGTTGCAGAACACAGCAACCAGGCTGCTGATGGGCCTTTCAAGGTCCTGTCATGTGACCCAAGTACTGCGTGGCCTCCACTGGCTGCTGGTCAGGTGGATGATTTCCTTCATGCTGGGCCTACTCACTTACAGTGCCGTATATGGTTTGTGACCAGGCTATCTATGAGACCTCCTGACTCCTGACTACCCCTTGCACTCTTTCCGTTCTGCTGAGGAGGGCCTCCTAGCTGTTCCCACAGAAAACTTCTTATGATTGTGCCTTTAAGGTGGTGGCACCAGTCCTGTGGATCTCACTCCCTAGATCTTTAAGGGAGACCCCTAGATGGAAGTCTTCTAATAGGGTCTGAAAGCATACCTGTTTAAAGGTATACTGTGTACAGAGTGACCGTGATTGAGCGCTTACAAAAAGGGCTACTCAATCATGGTGCCTGTGTACAGGATTACCTGGCAGGGTAGTGAGTGGATACTGGGGTAGGCGAGATAGGGTGAACAGATGTACGCATGCAGGGGGGAGGAAGGGGAGGGAAGGTATGTGGGAGCTGCCAAGCTGAACCGCTAGCGTGGTGGGGTGGGTGGTCACTTGGGAGGTGCAGAGTTCGGGTCAGGTGCAGTGTGTTTTCTTTTTGCAGGCAGGCAGCTTAATATTTTCCAAGATTTTTACACACACACACATATACACACACCCAACATGCACCCTCCTGGAGTTGAGAATCTATTAGTAGGGGTGTGGGGACACAGCCTCATGCATTAAAAAAAAAATCTGTAGATCTTGGGCACCCTTTTCATCCTCACCGTGAGTGTGATGTACAATAGCCGTAACTGCGATCGCTATTTCATGATCACCATTATAATATGGAACCCTTTTTAGACAAGCTTTTGGATCTTAGTATATGGTTTCAACTATTGATTTTACTGCTATTTTTTTTAATGTGTTCTACGCTTGTTATGTTTTCTCATCTGCCTTTGCTCTCTACTATGCCCCGAGCATCAGGGAAATGGTTCTTAATAAATAAAACTTTGCTTGCTATTTGAGTTTGCATGTATCTTTAGAGAGTGTTTTGTTAACTATTGTATTGAACAGAGTATTGTATGATTTGTCTGTGTTTTTGTATAAATTTTCTTTTACCAAATAAAAATTCTCTACTCTTCATTGATAAGCGCCAGGGAGTCTTTACTTCCACCACAGTGACCAGAGATGGGAAGAAGGGACCTGGATTAACATCTCATCAGAAGGATGGTATTTAAATCCTACTGTTCTGACTGTATTTTTTTTAATTTTGCACCTATACAAACCCTTTGAATTGTAGAACTTTTAATTTTGAAGTGGGATCTGTGAACTGTGCACTGCATGCACAAGTTTCACACGAACAATACAGACAACTTTCTACTTTTTTTGTATGGGACATTTCTGTATAACCATTTAGGTTAATGAATCCTTAACAATTTGCAGTGCTAGATGTATTTAACTCATTCAGTCTAGGTAGTCATTTGTGGAAAATATCTGTTTAACTGCTGGGACACTGGTGCTCAAACAGGTCTCAGTGCTGGACTGAAACCACTAGCACTGGACCACTGAACCCTCCTTTGGTAGGTCGTCGTAGACCATCTCCCTTACTGCTCTTTGTGTTTCTTCCTGGCAGAGCTGAACATGACAGCAGCCATCATTTCCCTAATCAGCATCATCCTGATGGCAATGGGCTCACTCTGTGTCGCCATGGCTCTCAGCAAAGGAGTAGAGTTTCTCCTCAAACCCGCTTCTGTCTGCTTTATACTTTCAGGTGAGTTCCAGTCCTCCACTATAATGTGCTTTTCACAAATTTTCCTTCCATCCACATTGTGTCTTGAAAGGAATGTGACTGTTTTGAGTTTGATCGTGATACAGTGTGTTGAACAGCCATATGGGAGAAAAACAAATTTATCAGATAGCATTGCAGTCGTGTCCGATAGAAGTATGATCTTGTGAAACTTTGTAATATTTCAAATGGGACAATAACTTTGGATAAGATCATATTTTTGAGCAGGTTATATTTTTATCTGGTAACATGGGTGTGGTCCAACTAAGGCTTGTTCGTAATACAGTGAACATACTACTTTAGACTGAAGATGAACCAATATTGGATAACATCACTTTGTTGTTCTCAAACATTTGACAAAGGCATTTATTGGTAAACAAATAGAAGTCAGTTGTACTACATTTTAAGATAACAAGAAGTGCAAGCCATTCCATTCTTGATTGCTGATAGTATTTACAAGAAAAACAGGAGCTTTGTGCCTTACATGTCATCTACAGCTGGGGCTTATTCTGCACCTGAATTCATAATGCTCTGCTTACGTCATCATGGTAATTGGCACAACATAATGTGATGTCACAAGCAGGAGTTATGCATTGAACTTCAAATTCCATCTCTGCTGTACATTAGGGTAACTGCAATGGGCAAAGATCTATTTTACACATAGATATCTTTAACAATATGTAACAGAATGGTCTCTAACCTCAAACATGTAAGAGGTTTTGTAATCTAGTTCTGCTGATGCCAGATGCTCTTGTAGTACTGATGACAGGAGACCCTCTTAATGTTCTCAGAGATTTAACTGTAATGCAATATGCAAGCAATAGTACCCAACAAGGTAAATGGTATTGGGCTATACCAGACTGCCCAGCGGGTCAATGAGGCCAGATGCTGCAGGTAGAGGGGCCTAATAGCCCCTTGAAGGTCTGTATAGCCCTACCGCCCAGCCAGGAGGGTATTATTGCACTTAGAAAATGAAGTATGGTTCACAATGGATGAACAAATAAATAAAATGCCTAAGAGAACAAAAATGTTAAAATCACTGAGAAAAAGCAGCTTGTAGATTAAATAGTCCTTCTACTGGCACATTGTAACTAGAGGGCACTGTGCTGTTTGAAGGATACTGCATTTGTTTAGAGCTTTTTTTCCCCCAATGTGTGTTCTATCCCCCACACCCCAACCTGTTACTGTGTGTGGAGTTGTTTGTTGTTTAAACACAGTCGATCAGGAGAGGGGTTTGTGTGGTCAGTCAGGATAGTGGATTGTGTATGCCTGCAAGAGATCAGGAGCAGAAGAGAGCAGGAGAGGTCAAGTGATGCCACTGATCAGCACAGACTGTGCTGGTATCACACTATTCTTTAATATTTTTATAAACAACTGTTTACATGCAATGGAATGTTTGGAACAGTTGGCACTGACAGGTGTGAGGGGCAGAGCAAGGCAATGTCCTGGGTGACCCAGGAATGCTGTCTCCAGTAGCATTGAGCTAGTGCTGTTACTTCTAACTAGAAGAATGACTGGTGGATGTTGGTAATGGAGTAGGCAGCTTCTGGGAGGAGGGAAAAGTCAGGAGCATATTGAGCCTTAAATCTGGGGTCCAATGTGACCATGAATATAAAGCCAAATATTTGGTGAGAGCCAGTTTTAGTACAATACCTAAAATAAGGTACTGTAAAATTTGACTGGTCCCATTTTTTGTGTGGGTAGCAGGGAAAGGCAGGACAGATTGTAAATGCTGGCAAGATGCCAACTGATAATATAGGGTAAGTGTGAATGAAGCACTTCAAGTTGGTTGGGTGAGAAGCATAGGTTGTGCTGTGCTGATTTATATGGGATAGAACTGCTACTGACTGGGTGGGGCTGCATCACAAAGAAGGGCGGTAGCTCTCGCTAAGTGGGAGCAAAATGGTGGTTACTTAAAATTGAGTTCCAAGTCAGCACAATAATAACTGCTGTAATGAGGCACTTGGCACTGGGACCTTTTCCTCATTTCTGTTGCTCCATAAATGCCCACCTTGGCAATGGGCTTGGCCAATCAGAGACCAGGATACAGTAAACTCATTTTCTAAGCATACAATACAATTTAGCACAGCTTTTCCTCTCCACCAATGCATTTTAAGATGTGATACAAGTGGGATTTGAGTATAAAACACTTGGAATTATGTTGTTATATGGTGAAGGTGGAGTTTCCCCATGTCCATGAGACTGGGTTAGTGATGTTAACAGTGCCATCAGGAGCAAAATTTTTCCACCTATTCCAGTAGGAGAGATCACAGCATGTGGACAGAAGAATAAGAAAAGGTATTCAACCAACCTGGGTGTTCAGGCAGATTGGTAAATCATCTTTCACGTTTTTATTAAGGTTAATCAGGACTGGTCATTGTCTGTCACCAAACAGAACCATATTCATTAAGTTTATTTGGAGAGAAGCAGAACGTCCTTGAACCAAGCTCATTTACTATACAAAGGCATCCAAAGCAAGTGCAGGTACAATGTTAGATATATATGCAGCAGATACAGTGGGGATGCTTTGATAACAGTTAAATACAAGCAGCAGCTACAATAACAGTCCAAGGCACATAGGTATCAAAATCACTGGTCACATAGCATATTCTCAGCAGCAGTTACGAGGACCACTAAGGGTTTATTAAAGGATATATTACTGAAATAGAATATAAACTTTGGTAGTAGCACACCCTGTGATTCCAGTAATTTATGCACTTCCCAAAGTACATAAAGATCCAAAAAATCCACCAGGGAGACCGATTGTATCGGGGAATGGTTGGCGTTCGGAGCCCATATCGATGTATTTGGACAGTTTTCTACAACCTTTAGCCCAGAATTTAAGATCTTATTTGAGAGATTCAACACAGATTATACAAATAGCTGAGGACCTCTACATGGAAAAACAATGGTATTTCTCTGTAGTAGACGTTAATTCCTTGTACACGGTTATACCACATAGGGAAGGTTTAGAAGCTATAAAATACTTTTTAAATACTAGGAGTGAAGAAGATCGAGTTAAAGTGCCCACTGACTTCCTAGTACAGTTAGCAGAGCTTGTACTGACTATGAATATATTTTTATTTGAGGGAGCGTTGTACCATCAAATTAGGGCACAGCCATAGGGCACTACCATGGCCTGAACTGCTAACCTGTTTGTTGGCAATGGAAGTGGACCACCCATATGAGATGGACACTAACCCATTTAGGCACAAAATTGATTTATGGCGTCGTTTTATCGACGATATAATCATAATTTGGAAGAGAACTAAATTAGAATTCAAGGAGTTTATTAAATGGATGGAATCCACTAGTAGTTGCTTAACATATAAATATGAAATAAATTTAATGGAAATTAACTTTTTGGACATAAAACTGTATAAAGATGGACAAGAAGGTGTACACACTACTTTATTCCATAAACCTACAGATCGGAATACCCTGTTAAGATATGACAGTTGCCATCCACATCATGTTAAATTGAACATACCTAAGGGCCAGCTTATTAGAACGTTTAGAAATTGCTCTGAAGAAACAGAATATAAAATAAAACGAGCTGAACAAATAAGATGCTTTAAAGAAAGGGGATACAGCTATAACAGTATAGCAACAGCAATGAGAGAAGTGGACAAATTAGACAGAAGTCAAGTAATTTATTACAATAAAGTCCAAAAAGCTGAAATTAATTGCCCTTTTGTTACTAGCCTTTCAAACCAAGCAAGTGATATTGAGCATATTATACGAAATAATTGGTCAATTTTAAAATTGGAGTCTAAACTGAATAAGGTTACTGAAAAAGGTCCAAAGATTATATATAGAAAGAGTAAATGTATAAAGGACTATGTGGTATCCAACACGGGGTTTGTGGAACCTAGAAGTAAACAAAAGATATTTACATCATTACCTATGGGTACTTTCAAGTGTGGTAACTGTATTTTCTGTAAGTACATTAATAGCTGCAAGAATTTTGTATATCCGGTCTCTGGCAAGGTCATGGAACTACGAAATTTTATTACATGCAATAGCATAAATATTATATACTTACTAACCTGTGAATGTGGGGCTTATTATGTGGGGCGTACAGTACGAAAGTTTAAAGTGAGAATAGGTGAACATATTAGGGCCATTGATACAAAAGATGACTCCTATGCAGTAGTGAAACACATACAGAAATGTGGCCAGTATGAATCATACATTTAAATTTTAGGATTGGAACAAGTAAAATTAGGGCCTAGAGGAGGTGACCTGAATAAAATAATAGGTCAAAGAGAGAGCTACTGGATCTACACATTGGGGCCTGTGAAAATAAAGGTTTGAATGATAATATTGAGTTGGCAGCGTTCTTAAAAAAATACAAATAATTAAGATTAAAAAGAAGATCCATTTTTTATGAATCAGGAGGGTTTTTATATTAGTAAATATCAAATGATGAAAATAAAACAAGTTATTTTAAGTGCATATAGCTTTAAGGATCTTTGCTGTCTAATTAGATAATGAAGTGTATCTTATACTCATTGGTGCATGAGAAATCACTTGTTTGGTTGGAAAAGGTATTTAAACACAAGTATGTGCAATATGTCTTTTACTCTGAAGAAGCTTGGCAGTCGGCCAAGTGAAACGTCAGTTTTTATGTGCATTATGGTGGTCTTTAATAAATGTGTAGTGTTTTTCACACTTCTGTGTGGTTGCTATGCGGGTGCTGGATTTCTTCATTTATTTTAAGAACCACAGGCTTCCAACCTGTGCTAGTTCCCTGCATGCTAATTTATGCCAATTTGGAAATCAATTCAAAAGATATAACTCATCCTGGACTGTAGAGACTGCAGACTGTGGGGACACCTGCCAGAACACTGCAACCAAGGCAGGTTAAATGTAACCACAAACAATGCCACCTGGTGCATTTCCGCATAAGATGAGGCAGATACAATTAATTTCTTGCTTACCACATTACTGCATTAACACATACTGCCTACTGTACCACATACTGCATTAAAGAGATACCTCGTGGCACACCGTGGCAACTGAGGTGCACCTAGGTACTGTGAAACTTTTTATGATCCCCACTATACATACAAGGGTTAAACAGGGTGGATGCCAAGGAATGCTTCTTGTCCTCAGACACAGGGATGAGAGAGAACTCATTGAATCTGTGAGGAGGGGGTTAAAGAAGGAAGCACAAAAGAACTTTCACTGAAAAAATGGTGGACAAGCGGAAAAAGCTTCTGAAAGAAGTGGCACTGGTCAGTTTGTAAGCAGTTTCAAGTAGGGATACAAAAGGCAGGGGCTTATTAGTGAGAGGAGGATGGACATTAATGGATGTGATGGCCATCAGTGCCAGGGCAGAGTAGCTAGGTAGGGTGGGCAGACTAGATGGGCTGAGAGGCCTGCTGTCATTGAATACATATCTATATTGTTCACCTTACTAACTGGAGGTGTGCAGACTACATCAAGGTATTAAATCAGAACAAGTAATGACTCTATGTGTACAATCAGTGAGATCAGCACTGTACACAACAGCATGCTGTACAGTATATCCTACACTCCCACTGACTCTGTCAGGGTGCTGAGTCAGAATAAAGTTATGATTATGTTTATACTCAGTGATATAAGCACTGTGTACATAAACATGCTGTATAGTATATCTTACACTCCAACAGACCATCAGGGTACTGAATCAGAACAAGTAATGATTATGTTTATACTCAGTGATACAAGCACTGTACACATAAGCATGGTGTACAGTGTATCCTACACTCCCGCTGACTCCATCAGGGTGCTGAATCAGAATAAGTCATGGTTATATATTTATACTCTGTGATACAAGCACTGTACACAAAAGCATTACATACAGTATATCCTACACTCTCACTTACTCCATCAGTGTGCTGAAACAGAACAAGTAATGATTACATGTTTATACTCAGTGATACAAGCACTGTACCTGTAAGTATGGTGTACAGTATATCCTGCACTCCATTGACTCCATCAGGGTGCTGAATCAGAACAAGTAATGATTATATATTTATACTCAGTGATACAAGCACTGTACACATAAGCATGCTGTACAGTATATCCTACACTCCCACTGACTCTTTCAGGGTACTGAATCAGAACACGTTAAGATTATGCAGTATGTTTATGGTCAGTGATACAAGCACTGTACACATAAGCATGCTGCACAGTATATCCTACATTTCAACTAACTAGGGATGTAGAGCAAAATTACATTTGAAACCCAAATGTATTAGAATACAGAATGCTAATGGCCACCAGGAATCATCCTTGCTTCATTTTGGATGGATTGACAGGCTGTTTGTAGACTGAATTAAGACTGGTACAATAACGTTTAGAGCTACATAATGTAATACATTTTATGGTCAGATAAGGGTTTATTTCCATTTTGTTTATCCTGTGTTATACAGCACTCAGTCACTAATTCAGCCATTCCATTATGTCTGCATTTTCAGAATTGTTATGATGGTAACACATTTTACTGCTGTGCAATTTTATTTAATATTTACTGAAACAATACCTTTAGGTGCAGCTGCTCTTTTACAGAGGTTCCACATCAGAATAGTCAGAGCCACATGTTTATATTGCAAAGTGGACCTACATTCTGTGGCAGGACCTCATACTTTCTGCAAGCAGAACAACTGCTGATTCTGTTGCCATTTTGTGGTAGATAAATTGTGGTTAAACAGCATATCTTCAAGCAGATTAAGTCTTAAATAACCCTTTGACTGCCTTCATGCAACCACTCCACTACAATGAAAGTGGAACAGCAGGCCAGTCAACAGGATGTAGTCTTCTTCTCATGAATATTAAACTGCATTACCCCAAATATGGAACAGCTATGGGCATCATTGTTCTCTTTAACGACTTTCCCTCCACCCTGAATTTGGAAGGTCATCTATTCTTCTGAAAACTGGTGGCCTTTGCTGTTCTCCAAGGTTATAATCAGAAGAGGACATGCACACTTTGCTAAAACTACAGAGAAGGCAAAACCTGCTTGGAGTTCTTCCAATTCATATTTACAGTTAGCAGAGCTCAAGAGAGACTCTATTTGAAAGCCATGTTAAGTTTTTTATTTTTATTTTAATTAATGTTCTTTTAGATTATTATTTTTTAAACTAGGAATACCCCAACTGCCTTGAAACAAGCATTTGCAGTGTGCAAATCTATGTGTTTGAGAGATTATCTTCCTGTAATAGTGAAGAAGGGTGTAACTTGCAGTATCTGTAGGATTTGTTGACTCATTATTTTTTATGGGACACATTAAAAAATTAAAATAAGTTATTTTTATTAAGCTGGTGTAACATTGGTTAGCATGTTCTCTTCTTCCAGCAAGTCATGGGGTGATGGTGTTTTCAGTCAGTAAGTGATCCTCATTTCCTTATGTATAACAGCAATAAATACAACTCTCCATTCTGATTTGTTTCCTTACCTGATTTGCTCCAGTTCTAGAATACCCTGGTCTCCAACTCTGCTGCAGCTGGGCAGCTTCACCCTCCTTAAGAATTGAGCTTGAAGCCACCACTTAGGCTGCAGGTTCAAATCTGCCAAGAAATTACTGCCAAACTTGCAGGTACAGATCTGTGGCTCACAAATTAAAAATGTGATTGATATCCACCAGTAAGGACCAAGTCCTCTGCTCACTCACTCAATCTGTTCCCCACTACATGTTTCTACAATCTTCTCCTCCTCCAACTGCTGACACCACACCATGACAGGGAGCTCCTGCCACTCTTGAGGACTAATCTTTTCTTAAATCTGTCACAATAGTTCTTCTATTTCTTAGCCTAATCTATCCTTTACAGTTTCTAGTCAATAAGGTTGGCCCTTTCTTGACTATGCTATAGTGTCCTCTTTAATTTTCCTTTTCCCTCTCAGGTCCTCATGCAGGGAGGTGATTGTGGTGACCACCAAGCATACATAAAACAGGTTGTGTTTATTATTGTTGGATTTAATATGTAATAACACTGCATCATAAAATACCTTGATGTATATACCTTATGTTTACGAAACCTGTAAATGTTGCAAATACCATGGCACTAGGTGTTTCTGATAATGACAAAAGTACTAGGTGACTATTATAAAATTAAGTTAGTTGTGCTATTTAAAATCAATGTAAATTTCTGTAAACTGAACAAGTCTGATGTTTCATGGTGATTTGCATACCAGACTGGATGGGCCTTGCGGTCCTTATCTGCCGTCAACTTCTATGTTTCTATGTTGTATTTCTCTGAAACTTGATTTGTTACCAACGTTCTTTGGGTAACTTGTTTTCAGCGATTCTGTATTGAGGTTCTTTGGCTGTAACTTTTTGTTTTCTTTTGAGCCCCCCACTACCCAAGCAAACAAGGCCCACATAGAAATGAAGGGTTTTCACTAAAATGTTTAAATCAGAGATCAGTGTCAGTATGTGCTGGCTAAGTGTAGAGAAATTACATATAGTCTGTTGCTACAAACGGATGTACTGAAGAATGAATATGATATTGTTGAAGTGCATTTCCTGTATTTTGAATAAACATCACACAGAGACTGTGGTTGAACCTGAAGTTCAGTGTCTGGTCCATCTGTTATCCCACAGCCCCCCAAACACAACACAATCAATTCCACCTCTATGAGCATCTATTGAATCTTCTCACTTCTTGACTACAGCTTGCTTTCTAGTTCATCCTTCCAAGTTCATGTTCCAGGAGTCAGTGTGCACCATGAGCAGCCTCACAATGAAAGGTTTGATGACCGGGTAGGCCCACGGAGAAAGACATATCCCTCTTTCAGGGGCAAAATTAACATGGCTGAGCTAGTCACACCTACACCTTCACACCAGCAAATCATAACTGCTGTGGACCTAATCAATCTCTGCTACTCTTGCTGCAGCCCCCCTCCCCATAGTACTGGAAGGATGAAGTTACATAACAAGAGCCAGCACGAGTCAAGATGCCATGCGGCCACTAGCTTTTTGACTTTGTAGCAGACAGCATCAGTTTGTTGCCCCCTCTACTGAGTATGTAAGCCATGGCATACTTAACATATCAGTAGCTATGCCCTTGCCTTGAATGATTGCATAGCATAGCTAGCATTTTTGCAGCCGTGTGGCTGTTTTTCCTGATTTCTGCAGCCAACACTGATTTCTATTGGCAACCTTGATTTCTACAGCCATTGCTGCAACCGAGAATTGCAGTAAACACAGGGACCTGAGAATAGTATATGTTTAGGGACAGTACAGGAAATACATTGGATAATATACTGTAACCATTGGAAACATGTACAGAAGAGTAAATCGCAGTTCAACACAGAGTTCACTGAATCAGAAGTACAGAGGTCCTCTGTTTTTGAGATAAATGTGTGACTAATCCTGCAAAGAAGTGCATTGGCTTGGTTTGCTGTTTTATTGCAATTTTCTGAAGATGACAGTTTGTTATTTACTAATATTCCCAGGTCCAGTTCTGTGTTTGATTCACTAATGCTGATATTATTTAAGAAGTATGCTTGTTTGGGATTATTTCTAACCATATGTAGTACTGCACATTTTGATGCATTAAAATGATTTTGTTGATGTGTTCCCAGTGTTCTATGGTAGGGAGGTTTGCCTTTAGGTTGTTTTTATTAGTCTCGCTGTCGACTTTTCCCCCCAGTTTGGTGTCATCTGCAAATTTTGAAATTATGTTATTTGATAAAATAGTTATGTTGCAGATGAAAATGCTGAAGAGTGTTGGTCCCAAGATGGAGCCTGGGGGACGCCACTAGACACCCTTCCTAAATCTGATAATTCACCATTCACCCCTAACCCTCTGAGATCTGTTTTTCAACCAGCTATGAACCCATGAGACAACAGTGAGTGAAAATCCTAAGTAGATGAGTTTACTCACCAAGATGGTATGTGATACTTTGTTGAATACATTACTGTAGTCAAGAAGGATGACATCAACAGGGATGTTGGAATCAAAACTTTTGCTAATGTGGTTGTAAAAAGAAAGCAGATTGGTAGTACTGGAAAAATCTGGTTTGAACCGGTGCTGTGAAATGTCTATGATGTTTAGGGACTGCATTTCTGCTTCTGTTAGTGATTTGATTATTTCCCCATTAGTTTACAGGGTACTGAGGTGAGGCTGATTGGTCGGTAATTTTGACTTTGGAATGTAGATATTGTTTAAAGGTGGGGTGACTGTGCAGTCAGCCAGTCGGATGGGACTCTGGATTCATGAAGGGGTTTGTTAAAAATAATGGTGAGTGGTGAGGTAATGGCATTTATTGCTCCTATGAGAAATTTAAGATATATGTTGTCTGGGCCAGGACTTGTGGATTGTTTTTAATGTGCCTAATAATTCCCTAGTTTCTTGAAGTTAAGTAATATAGTCTGTAGAGTTAGATGAGTGAAGTGTTCGTACTCTTGGTGTGTCATGCTCAAAAACTATGCAGAAGTATTTGCTGAATTCAGTGGCAGTCTCAGTGTCAGAGGTGATGGTGGTGTTGTTTATTGTAAATGGTCCCACAGATCTATTGTTCCCCTTCCATTTAAGTAGGAGTATAGGGCTTCATGTAAGTCCTTAGTATGTGCGATTAGGAATACAAGATTCCATTTTGCTGTTATGATAAGTTTCTTTAGTTCCTTGACTACTTTTCCATATTTGATTAATATTTCCTCTCTTTGGTTTATGGAACAGGTTTTAAGCTGGGAGAATAGTTTTTTTAGGACTGCAATTTGATTTTTGATGGAACCATTATACCATGCGAGAACATTTCCCTTGTTGTATTTTTTTTCCTTTTGGGTACATATGACTGTCATAATTCTTGAATTTTTGACTTTAGTGTGATCCAAGCATCTTCAATCTTAAGTGGGGGGAGTATAAGGTCCCACTGTATAGCCCTAAGGTGTTCATTAATTTTGGGAAATGTGCCTTATATTGTTTGACCATAAGTTTATTGGTGGGAGGTTGGTGGTTTAGGAGTACTGTAAAAAATATAGACATATGGTAAAGGTTACCAAGGGGGTTTGTGATATGCAGATCGGTCATGGGAGTGTCCAAGTTTGTTATGTCTAAGTCTAGTATGTTTGTTCCCCGGGTAGGATCCCTGATGAGTTGGGTATTGGGTAAGGCCCAGGTTACAGGGATACATGTTTTAGAACTTGCAGTGTTAGACTGATTCACAAAATAGCGAAGGACCCAACACATTCCACACAGACTGACATTACAAGCAGTGCATACATTGCATGGTATAGCAAACATTTACTTCAACAACAAAAATTGCCCCAAGAGTGAAAGTATGTGACTGGAAGGAAAGAGACACACAGAGATACTTCATTAAGGTTGCCTTTGTTTCAAAACAATATAAATAAGGAGACAAAGAACAAAACCATCACTATCCAACAGTACTGGAACCACAGGCTTCTAACCTGTCCCATTTGCCTGCATGATAATTTATGCTAATTTGGAAATCAATTCAAAAGACATAACTTGTTCTGGACTATAGAGACTGCAGACTGTGAAGTCACTTGCCAGAACACTGCAACCAAAGCAGGTTAAATGTACCCACAAACAACGCCATCTGGTGCATTTCAGCAGAAGATGAGGGAGATACAATGAATTCCTTGCTTACCACATTACTGCATTAACACATACTGCCTACTGTGCACATACCGCATTAAAGAGGTACTATACTACATTACAGAGGTAACTCTCAGCACACTGCGGCGACCAAGGTATACACAAAAGTATGTTGTACTATATATCCTACACTCCCACTGACTTTGTCAGGGTGCTGAATCAGAATAAGTAATGATTATATGGTTATACTCACAGGGATACAAGCACTGTACACATAAGGATGCTGTACAGTACATCTCACCCTGTCACTGATGCTGTCAGGGAGCTGAATCAGAACAAGTAATAATTATATGCTTATATTCCATGATACAAGCACGGTACACATAAGCATGCTGTACAGTATATCCTACACTCCCACTGACTCCATCAGGGAGCTGAATCAGAACAAGTAATAATTATATGTTTATACTCAGTGATACACGCACTGTACACACAAGCATGCTACACAGTATATCCTACACTGCAACTAACTAGGGATGTAGAGTAAAATTACATTTGAAACCCAAAGTTATTAGAATACAGAATGCTAATGGCCACCAGGAGTCATCCTTGCTTCATTTTTGGGTGGATTGACAGGCTGTTTGTAGACTGAATTAAGACTGGTGCAATAACGTTTAGAGCTCCATAACTCAATAATTTTAAGGTCGGATATGGGTGTTATATCCATGTTCTTTATCCTGTATTTACAGCACTGGGCACTGATTCAGCTTTTCCATTATGTCTGCATTCTCTGAATCGTTAGAAAGTCACACATTTTACTGCTGTTCAATTTTATTTTATATTGCTGGAAACAATACCTTTGGGTGCAGCTGCTCTTTTACAAAGGTTCCACATCAGAATAGCCAGGGCCATGTGATTTATTGTAGCAAAGTGGACCCACATTCTAAAAGCAGGACCTCATACTTTCTGCAGCAAGAACAACTGCTGATTCTGCAGCCATTCAGCGGCAGATAAACTGTGTTAAACAACTATGCTAATGGATTCAGTCTGAATACACTCACTCCTGAAAGTGGAACAGCAAGCAGTCAACAGTATATAGTTCAACATCACATATTAAAAATAAATACAAACCTGGCACAGCCATAGGCATATTAGTTCTCTTTAATGACTTTCCTCCCACACATGAATTTGAAAGGTCATCTCTTCTTCAGAAACTGGTGGCCTTTTCTGTTCTCCTAGATTATAATTGGAGGAGACATGCACACTCAGCTAAAACTACACAGAAGGCAAAACATGCTTGGATTTCTTCTGCTTTACATTTACTGTTAGCAGATATTAAGAGACAATCCAACTTGAAAGCCATTTGAAGTTTTTTTTCCTGATTTTGATCAAAGTTCTTTTAAGTTATTATTTTTTTAAAACAAGGAATACCCCAACTGCCTTGTAACACACTTGTTCTATACAGTGTGCAAATCTATGTGTGTTGGGGGGATTGTCTTCCTATAATAGTGAATGAGGGTGTAACTTGCAGTGTCTGTAGGATTTGTTGATTTGGGATTTTTTTTTATGGGACACACTAAAAAATGCAAACAAGTCATTCTTATTAAACTGATGTAATGCTGGTTAGCATGTTCTCTTTTTCCAGCAACTAAGGGGGTGGTGGTGTTCTTCAGTCAGTGACCCTTATTTCACTTATGTATAGCAGCAATCAATACAACTCTCCATTCAGATTTGTTTCCTTACCTGATTGCTCCAGTTTTAGAACACCCTGGTTCCCAACTCTGCTGCAGCTGGGCAGCTTGACCTCCCCCCTTAAGAATTGAGCTTGAAGACACCACTTAGGCTGCAGGTTCAAACCTGCCAAGAAATTTCTGTCACACTTAGGGATCAGATCTGTGGCTCACAAATCAAAACTGTGATTGATGTCCACCAGTGGGGACCAAGTCCTTTGCTCAATCTGCTGCCCGCCACACATTTCTGCAATCATCTCCTCATCCGATCCCTACCACCACATCAAAATTGATGCCACCTCCAGAGGCATCACTGAATCTTCTTCCTTCTTGACTACAGCTAGCCTTCTAGTTCTTCCTTCCAAATTCATCTTCCAGGGAGTCAGCATGCACTGTCAGCAGCCTCACAGTGAAACAGTGTGATGACTGGGTAGGCCCACTGAGATAGACATATCCCTTTTTCAGGTCCGAATATAACATGGCTAAGCTAGTCACACCTACACCTTCACAGCAGCAAATCATAATTGCTGTGGACCTAATCAAGCTCTGCTAATCTTTTTTTTTTATTTAAAGTTTATTGAAAAAGTTTTAAAATTTTACACCACAACATACAATGGCGGACATGCAAAACCATGAGCATGATACATTAGACAAGTGATAAGCTGAGTCAGCCCACCCAGTTACCCCACTCCCACCCACCCACCCTACACATACTGAGCACAAATAATCCATCAGAGAAATCTCTTGACACAATACAAGCGCTGGCTTAGTGGGTTAGACATAAGGGAACCTGATAGCTGGGTAGGCCTTATTGCAGAGAGTATAAGGTATATAAGGGGTCCCAGATTTTCTTGAATTGCTCTATTCTATTATTAAGACTTGCTAATGGCCTTTCCATACTAAGATTCACCAGAAGCTCGGATAGCCATTCATTATAGGGATCTCTGCCTGATCAGTCCAGTGTCTTAATACAAGCTTTTCATAGACATAGCTATTAGGGTTATATGGTACTTATGAACTCGGACTTGGACCTCGGATAGATCCCCCATAATACATATTACAGGCATAAACAGTTCATTAAGCCCTAGCAAGGGATCCACCGACTGCCTGATAGTGGCCCAGAGGGGAGACACTTTGGAGCAAAACCAGAATACATGGGGAATTGTATCCTCTTCCCTCATTCACCTGGAGCAAGTTGGGATGGGTTTTAAGCCCAGTGTAAATAACCAAGAAGGGGAATAATATGCATTGTGCAGGATATACATTTGCATTAATCTAAGCCTAACCTGAGTCACAAATTGGTGACAGTTATGCCACAGTTGCAGCCATTCTATGTTATGGTTAGGAAATAAAGAGGCCCATGCCTCAGTGGGCCCTGAAAGGTCAGAGAACTTCCAATCCTGAAGAGTACTATAAATTGCTGAGACTACACTCAGGTGACCCCACAATTTTAAAAGTTCCAAAAAGGATACCCTGCACCATGGAGGTTACCTAGGGCTTTCATTAAACAGTGTCGTAATTAGGATACAAAATAATATTAGGAATTCAAATGGTAATACATCTTTTAGGAACCAGCCTCATTATCCATAATAAGTTAATTGCATTTTATAGACGAATATCATTTGGAGAATTAGCTTACAATAATAGGAATGGAAGTTCTAATCTCGGTTAAGTGGGTCTCTACCAAATTCGTACCTAAGATACAACAAATCTGAGCATGGACCCTAAGTGAAGTTATAATAGTGGGGTTCATGGCTTTCAAAGGAAGAAGTCCAACCTGAAATAACAATCCTCAGTTTCTGCATGCATGGATAGAGTATGTCAATTTTAGCCAAGCAGGGGCAAAGTGTAACTCGTCCCTTGTTAGCCATCTTAAATATTTGTTAATGTGATTAGCCCAGAAATTCAAAGGAAGGAAGGGAAGACGAAGTCCCTCTTTTGCCTTGGGGGCAGTTAATTTATAGTAAGCAATCCATGGGGATTTCTTGTGCCAGATGAATTTTGTAATGAGAGATTGAATTTTAGTGAACCATGACATTGGGAGCCAGATATTGAGTATTGAGAGGGGATAAAAAATCCAGGGAAAAACATTAATTTTGATTAAGTTTATTCTGCCCCACAGGGACAGTGGAAGGAAAGACCATCTGTTGAGATCTAAGGAAATCATGTGAACTAGGTGATCAAGGTTTAGCCTGACAATATAAGCAGGGCTCCTGGCTAATTCAATACCCAGGTATCTCAGTGATTCGTACTTCCAACTTAACCCCAAGGCCAGAATATCCACCTTAAAAGCTTTATGATTTAAAGGAAAAACTGTGGTTTTACCCACGTTCAGTCTGTAATTTGAAATAGTGCTGAATTCCTCAATGATCTCTAGCATTGGGGGTAGGGAATCTTTGCGGTTTTCCACCTGCAGGAGAAGGTCGTCTGCATAAGCTAACACTTTTACCTCACACAAATGGATAGGGATTCCCAGTACCTCCGGACAAGCTATTAATTTATGAATTAGTGGTTCCAGATAGATGTTGAACAAAAATGGGAAAGGGACATCCCTGTCTGGTGCCAGAGTGTAGCCAAACACTTCAGAGCACACTGTTACAAGCTACGAGCAGAGAGGCAGTATAGCCTTGACCCACCGACAAACTCTGCAGGAAGCCAAAAAACCTTGAGAGTAATAAGCAAGTACCGCCAATTAACCCTGTCGAGCAGCCTTCTCGCCGTCCAGTGAAACCAACACAGCTGGATATGGAGTATCCCTGCACGAGAAGACATGCGACAGGGTACGCAACTGGTCGGAAGCCAACCTTCCCGGCATGAAGCGACCTGCTCTAGGGCCGATCAGGGTACCAATTACAGTATTAAAGCGGTTTGCCAAGATCTTAGTTAAAATTTTAATGTTGATATTCATAAGGAAATGGGTCTATAAATAGTGACCTGATCGGGGGCCTTATCTGGTTTCAGTATTAAAACTATAAGAGCCTCAAATAAAGAGGTGTCAACCTCATTCCCAGAGATAATCTGTCGAAATAAGGGAAGAAGCATTGGGATCAAATGGATCTTGAACTTCATAAAAAGTAGGTGAAAAACATCTACCCCGGGATTTTATTCACTGGAAGGTTATCCAGCACCTCAGAAATTTCATTAGCAGAAATAGGAGTTACCAAATAACTCTGTTGGTCCTCGGACAGTTGAGGTAAACTGGCACCCTGCAGATAGTTTCGTATGGTCTGTTCTGGAAGGGGAGATGACATGGGACCATATAAATCTCTATAGTACCTGGTGAATTCTTTTAAAATATCTACAGGGTGGGTTTTGGGGGTACCATCTGCCCTGGAAGTTATCGAGGATATATAACAGGAAGACTCCATTTGCTTAATTCTTACTGCTAAAAGATGTCCTGCCTTCTCCCCTTGATCAGTGTAAGATGCCTGGGTTTTTAACATAGCATATTCAAATTTCTCCCTCAAATTTTCATTATACACAGCTCTTACTTTGGTTAATTCCTGTCTAACAGGCTCAGGATATTGTGGGGAAAGGTTCTTCTCAAACTCCCTCATTCTAGTCAATAATTGGGACAGCTTTAGCATTGCCATTTTCTTCCTGTGGGTGGCCATACTAATTAAGATGCCCCTCATAAAGGCTTTGAAAGCCAACCATGAGCATATGATTCCCTGTGGGATCGAAGTTATATTCATAATATCTTAGGATACGCCTAGAATATGACTGACTGTATCCGGTTCTCGGAGCAATAGCTTTTTAACTTCCACCTGGACCACCTTCTGGTAATGAGAGCAATGACAATTAACAAGAGACCAATGAATGATCAGATAGGTGACCCGGTAATATCTCAGCTTCTATCACCCCAGGTAATAAGGTGGGATTGAAGATGTAATCAATTCTGGGGATTGGTGGACTGGGGATGTAGGTACATCCTGTCCTTGGGTGTAACACCTCCAGATATCACAGAATCCCATCGATCCGTTAGCTCTCTAGTGCCCTCTGAGCAGGAGATAAGCCCTTCTCCATTAAACCAATTTGTCTACCTCAAGTTAAAAACTAAATTAAAGTCTCCCCAATAATCAGGGTAAAGCAACAAAGGGTAATAACACCGCATTAAATGCATGAAAAAGTGAGGTGTGTCCTGGTTCTGGCCATAAATACTAGCCAGATGGACCTCCTTATTGAAGAGGAGACCATGCACTAGTGAATCTTCCTAAGGGATCTTTGACCTCCTTAATCATCCTGAATGGTATTCTTTATGTATAAGGATCACCACCCCTGCACTTTGAGTTGCCCCACCCACAGTGAAGCATTGGGCAAATTGTTGCCTACGTAACTGTAATGCCTCAAGGTCTAGCAGATATGACTCTTGGATATATGCAATATCAATGTTCAGAAGTTTTAAATGTTTGAGTATTTGGCCCTGCTTAGTTCTTTTCTGGGTCCCTTTTACATTCCAGGAGGCTATGGTGATACAGTTAGCCATCTTCCTGACCAGAAAGATCTGTAACCTTATAACTTAGCCACACTCTGTAAGCTCTAAGGAATTTTTTGCTTAATACTAAAGCCCACCCCCTCGTCACCTCCACCCCCCCAAAAAATAATAAACAAAACGGGTACAATTTCCACCCACCCTTACCAAAACCCCACTCAACCCACACACTGTCTGGAATCTGTTATGCATGGTATCCAGAGCTCTTCATTCCCATCCAGCTCCCAGTCCCCAGATGATCATGAGAACAGCTAGTCTGCCTACCAGAAAACCTTGTGAGAATAGCACTTCTAACCAGAGAATGAGGAATTATGTAAACATAACAAGACGAGATACAGACCTGGTAGAATCATGGCTCTATTTATTAAATAATCCTCTGGTTAGTAACAAGAATAAAAGGTAGGCAGACTGAGTAAATAATTGGGGAAAAGCCTAGGGCTTTTATATAGCCAATTACACTCTAAAGACTTCCATGAACCCCAATACTCAAAAAAGTGAGTGATTGGGCATCCTCAACAGCTTAAAATTACAATCGGGGAAATGCCACAATAATCGCAGCCTGAAAGGAAAGTAGTGGCGAAAGTGAAACGAAGACGCCCTCTTGTGCCATCTGAAGCAGTTTAGGCCCAGTAAGAGATTCACATCGCAGCCAGTAACAAACTATTCTAGAACATGAACGAATCTCAGCTAGTTACACCCTAACCTGTATGGCTAACAACCTACTAGAGCCAACAACTGGAACATTACCCGTGATTGAAAAACAAAACCAGAATTCACAGTGAAATTAAACCAGAAACAGAGACATTAAACTATAGTAAAAAGAAGTCTATCCTGTGGAGCATGCTATCCCTGAAACCCTATGTTACGCAGGGAAACAAGAAGTAAGTTCCATCACAAGGAGAATTATTGGTAACATGTGACAAGTTCATCAACTTTTCCAATAAACACCGAGGGTTCTGTCATGTACAGAAGTCCCCGGGTAATGAACTGACACTAGATAAGAATCCAACGCTTCGAGAAAGTTCAGGGTGCAGACATTGTAACCCGATATCTTCCCTTCAGATCCCACTTCTTTATTCAACGAGTGGGAAACAAGTCTGGGAAGGCCTTATGCAGGGCAGATTTAGCACTTTCCAAATCCTCAAAAGTCAACCAAGCACCAGATATTAGGACTTGCAACCATGCAGGGTACCCCATGTGGAATTTCACTTCTGCAGCAATTAACTTGGACACTACAGGGTGGAATTGGGTTCTCCGCTCTCATGGTGGGGTAGATCTTGAGTGATAAAATTATTTTTCCATCCCATGACACCTCCTGCAGCTCTTTAATCTTCCCCATAAAATATTGCTTTTCTTGGAAATTCAAGAATTTAATATAATGGGTGGAAATTGTGCGCGGGTGCAGGCATTGGCCTAAAGGGCTCTATGGGCCTCTATGAGTGTAAGTAGCATCAAGGGGAAGGTTCAGCCAGCTTCATGAGAAGTTTCTAAATTAATAAGATAGCATTCGACCTTCTTCTTTCTCCGAATCCCAATTATGACAATATTATTTCTGCGATGTCTCCCCTCAAGATCCTATATTTTCTGCTCAAGCTTCTTTATCCTTTGGCGGTTATCCACTACTTCAGTGCTAGTGCTGTCAGCTTTTTTCTCCAAAGAGACCAGGTGAGACTCGCTATCCACCATCCTAGTGGAGAGGTCCTGTAGCACTGTGGTAATCTGCTTTACTTCATTAACCACCACCTTAAGATCCTCACAGAAAGGCTTCAGCTCTTGTAAGAATATTTTGAGGGTCAGAGGAGTCACATCCATAGAGGGATTAACAGCGGCTACCCCCGTAGTGGGCCTAGAACCAGTTGCAGGTAAGGCCCGGGATCTCTTGCTGCCTTTTTCTGTCATGACAGGAGGGGTATGCATCGGCATGGCAGTACGCATTTCAGCTTTCATTTCTACCCAATCTGAGCCCAAAGGTTCTCTATGATGACAGGAGTCTTTGTGGGGTATAGCCCCATGCAAGAAGTGGCAAAATAACCGACAAAATAGTGCTGAGCGATGGGAGTGGAACCAAGAAGCAGCTACTCAGACCTCAGCATCACATGATCTCCCCCAAGCTCTGCTACTCTTGCTACAGCTCCCCCCACAATACTGGATGGATGAAGTTACATAACAAGAGCTACCATGAGTCAAGATGCCATGCTGCCACTAGATTTTTGGTTTTGTAGCTGGCAGCGCCAGTTTTTGCCCCTCTAATGAGTATGTGGCCATGGCATACTTAATGATACATTTTATTTTGATTCCTGGGGCTGCAATTTCTACTGTGTCTTTAGAT
The DNA here is from genome assembly GCA_016271365.2 of Neoceratodus forsteri. Lineage (NCBI taxonomy): Eukaryota > Metazoa > Chordata > Ceratodontiformes > Ceratodontidae > Neoceratodus > Neoceratodus forsteri. The sequence goes on along the minus strand of CM057449.1, from coordinate 3,403,878 downwards.
GCAAACAAGAGGACTTGGGGATACATGCTGATTTATTATGGAGGATAGTTTGCAGCAGGAGTTAGTAAAGGCCTTGAAATCTTCTAGAACAGGTATGCTGCCATTGCTTAACTAGAGATTATTGCTAACCTTTTGGGACATTCTTTGGTATCCCTCGAACAAACTGCAAAAATAACTGGTGTCTCTTTTACATAGAAAAAGGCCACTCAGAGGGCAGGCCTCTGGACAACCTCTATTGGAGTGAGGAATTGGAGCAGTAGCCTAGCCAAAATCCATGGAGGAGAGATTCCGTAAAACCCGTTGCGGTCTATCGGCCTGTCTCTTCAGCAGGGAGACTTAATTTGCTGTGACTTGCAGTGACTTTGGGCCATCTAGTGATACTAGTGATACTAACACAGATGGATATTAGCTTTCAATCCATTTTTACCCCTTAGTTGAATATAATATGAATTCTTATATGTTTTCTGAACGCTACGATTGAGTTGTATATTAGGCGTTTATACGCTGTGTCTGTTTTGTCTGTTTTTACTTAAACAGCATTATATTTACTCACTTCTTGTGTAGATACAAAGATATAAACTGGGATAGGGACTGCATTTTTGTGTTTTAGAGTTCTCTGAGCACCTGTGATACTTATGTTCACTGCAACTTTTCAATCTTTAGATTGTAGAAGGATTTTCTGAGGGGTTTAGTGAAAGGTATAAAGGAGTATTTATTGATTTAAAACCCTAACTGATATAAATTTATAGATTTTAAAGTTTTTTTGAGGATCTGAGTATTAGGAAGTAGGAAGCTAAAGCTAATTCTGATAGGCCCTGACCAGCACATTATCTAATAGTATTTAATGTGCAAGTATCAGCTATAGCCATAGTGCCATCAAATTTTAATCTAGCAGCAGCGGCATCTTGACAGTATACCATCTGTGGTCTGAGGCCTGAAGGATTTTACATCTTAATCACTTTTATTGGGCCTTTCTTTGTGATCAGGGTTGAAATGTTTTATGTTTATCAGCTCTGAACAATTTGATGCAGATTCTGTCAGTGTCTGGTTGCTGTTTGAAATGTTTTAAGAGCTCTTCATGGTGTTTGCTTTCTTAAGCACTACTCTTCTCAAAACTTTTAGTTATTGAATAATTATTGCAAAAAGTAAGTACATTTTAGTTTACTGAGAAACTTTTTCTTCCTGATTACTGATTTTACTATTTTGGAGCACCATATGTAATAAGAATATACAGAGGTTTAAGCCAAGGTGTTCTGTTTTTTTGTTTGTTTGTTTAATTAAAGTTTCCTGATATTATTACATATCATTTATTTCTTAGCTGCTAGTTTAAAATTGTTTTAGTTCAGTCTCTAAGTTCAGTTTGTATAAATAACTGAAATAAGCACTAAGAAGCTGTGAGAAGTAATTTATTAAATATCCAGTTGGATTAGTGCTTTTTAAGGTTTTAAGGCTGAGTCTCCACATATAAGTAGCTGTTTTAATTAATTAAGTGACTGCTTTAATGGTTGTTTAGTTAAAGAGGTATTGAAATATTACCCTGTTATCTTGTTATTATTTTATATTCTTGTTTCCTTTACAAGTGTATGCACAGTGTCATTGGAGACTATGACTACAATTATTAAAGGCTGTGCCAATTACAACAGAGGTGATTCTTTGAACAGGAAACATCTTTGGACAGACTTGAATATTTTTTCCTGGGAATGGATTACGAGGCCGTAATTGATTAATAATTGTGGAACTGTGGAGAACAGTGGAATTGGGAATTGCTACAGTTTTTCTTTCTCAAAAACTACTGAACTACATCAAGAAGTGGGATTCTATAAAAGGTATCTGAAGGAGAAAGAAAGACTTGAGGTATCATAACCTTAAATTACTGAGGGGTGCTGTGGACTTTTCATGAACTTCTGAGGCACTTTTATGGGGTATGTTCTGATTCTTCAGATCAGATCTCGAAGATTACACTTTTTATTTGTCTTTTTGTCCTCCTGGTATTTTAAGTATAGATTGTGGTATTGATATCAATTTGGTCTTTGTGATTAATCTGCAGGTTTAATATTTTTTCCTCTAGGTTTTTTACAGGGCTATACTCTGCCTCTGTCCTTTTTAGGTACTGTTCTATAGGTGTTAGTTATTCATTTGTTTGTTATTTATTATACCTGTAATCACCAGGGGTAGAGCAAATAACAAGCTGCCTGAAAAATCATTAAGGAGAATAAATATACTTACTAAAGGTAATAAGAAACAGAGATTAAGAATGATGGGAAAAGGCATTCAAGCAGGACCATTGGATGATTCAGAAACCTTTAATAAAGAAATGAAAGATAGGATAATAGATAAAAACATTGAAAACACTGGAAGTATTGTGCTCTCTGAATGCAAGACATTGATCAGAGATAGCAGTTTGTTTCCTGATGAAGATAGCATGGAATTAACTAAAAATCTGTTAATTAATACACCAGTCAATGAGGTAATTAACAAGGCAAAGCTTGGTAAAAATAAATTGGTTCAGCTGACTGTTTGGGATTTCTGGAAGGGTAAGGAAATAAAAGTGAACTAGGAAACTGGAGGTGTCCAGGGGGACCAACATTTAAGAAAGATAATTACTTTAGAACCATGCTATCAGTAGCAAATAGAAGTTACTAACTTTCTTGATCAGAGTATCAGGAAACTTGAACCCCTTTGGCCCCAGACTGGTTACTTACAAAACCCCAGAGATGTTGAATAGGCAAGTATTGAAGTAAATAATATGGTTGCAAACATAAAAGAAACCATCCAATCTAATATCAAGTTGGAAGAAATAATTAAAGAATTCAATGGAATAAAAATGAGTTCAATAGACAGCTGTAGTTCCCCTATCTTGATGTCTCCAGAGAATAAGGAGATAAATAAAAATGTTCAGGGGTTCAAGAAGAAATATCCCCTGAAGTATCATGGTCCATAAATGAAATGATGCAATTCATGAGCCCCATAAAAGAGGACACCCCCCTTTACAAAGTTTAACTAGGGAATGTGTGAGGGCACTCAAAGATCTGCTATTAGCCAATACTATGATTTATGAACAATTGATTACAATCTCCCAAAACCTTTCATTTTTAAAGGAGTTTGTATGGAAAACAAAAGCAAAATAGATTGGTTATATGATAAACTGGGTAATGGTCATTGGCAAGGCCACTGATTTACGATGATTAAAATAATGAAATTCCATTTTCAAAACTTCAGATTCCGGAATTACCGGTAATTGTTACTCTAATTTCTGAATTTTACCAGGATTCTGCTATAATTCTATTAGTATGTGCATAAGTAATCAGAATTAAAGAAGGCTTAATATACAGAGCATTAAATAGAGCAAATTGAAAATAGTACAGGAAGGAATTAAAAGAAAAACACAAGTTTTGTAGATCTACTGATCTGATATAAAATGCCAGATTCCATGAAATCTTTGTTTTTACCGGTCTTCAGGCAGCCCTAATTCTGGAATTTTACCAGATTTTCCAGTAAAAAATGAAAAACAGTGGCCTTGGTCATTGGGCTAAAGAAAGCTCTAGATTAAATGAAACAGATAATTATAGATTAGAAAAAGGTAAAGATAAAAAATATACTAAGTTGTCAGATCTAGTTGCAGGATTGAAGGTTGATGTTAGTGCCCACATAGAACAGGCATCTTCAGAGATTAGTTTTGACAAGAGTCTACAGGGGAATTAGTGATGTTATCAGATGGATTTGATCAAAAGCAATGGTGTTATAAAGGAATTGAGACTAAGGAACCATGTGATATGGAAAAAGAGAATAGAGCAAGAGAACGAGGGTCTAAAGAGCCAATAGCTAATGAAAAAAGAAAGGAGCTTGAAGAACAGAGATCTGTGGATTCAGTGGGTGAAATATCAGAATTTTGAACAGGTGATGAAAGTTTGATTGGTAAAAGGGGAACGTTCATTGTTACTAAAAAAATTAAAGTGAGGGAAGATCATTAAGAAAAGAATGAAAACTTACTAGGACTCTCTTAATAAAGACAAGAAAGGTAATGGGAGGAAATGAAGAGGTAGTGAAAGAGGGAAGAACTAAGAGGTTGAAAAAGAAAAAAACAGAAATGGTCTTATTGCTTCCGGACCAGTACTATATGTTAAAGGCTATAGAAAATCAAAAAACTGGATTAAAGGAAATGGATAGGGTAACTGAAATAAAATAATCATTTCCAGAGTTCTATAAAAGCAGAAAAAGTAAGCTTGATCAAAAGAAGGATTTGGTGATCTCAGTTTTTGGTTTACTGTAAGTAGCTTTTTTACATGAAACCAAATACAATCTTCATGTAAAGATCATTGGCTTACTACAGAATTTAACTAAAGACAGAAAGCAGTACTCCTTGGTTAAATATGTCAAAAGACAAGAGGATGGGGGACAAATCTCACTACGGGTTACAAATGAGAAGGACTACAGATATATTATCTCCGAGTAGAACATTTTGGATAAAGTAGAAATTTTCCTACATGGAGAACATAAAATAATGAAATGGATGGGTGAACTAGCTATGGGAAATGAATATTGGATAAACATGGTCAAGATAGCTAATTGCTATAAAATATTACAAGACCTGGAAGAGTGACATGTATTGGATAAAACTGGTAACTCAGAAAAAGAATTGAGGTCTGCGGGTTATAATATGCTATCTTGGAATACAGCAGGCATAAAGGATAGATTAGCCGACCCCTCTTTTATACATTATTTAACACAATTTACTTGTATTTGCCTCCAGGAAACATGGTCCAGGAAAGATTTAAACTTAATCGATTTTAAAAGTTCTAAAAGGAGTGCTAGAAAATATGATAGATTGTCAGGAGGTATAAGCACTTGTAAAATATTAAACAATGTTGCACATACTGAAATAGATATAGATTCAGAACATATTTTGCCTATAAGAATGGTAATTAACACATTAAGTTACATAGTTATTAATGTTCATTTTCCACCCAAAGGGTCCAAGTATTCTGAAGAAAATGATCAGGAGAAACTAGTAGATTTAATAGAAAGTTGTCATACATTAGACCCTGATTGTAAGTTTATAATAGTGGGTGATTTTAATGCTTGGGTTGGACATAGGCAGGAATTACCTGTAGACCTAGCTTGGGCATGTGCAGCATCGGTTCCAAACTTGTTCAGTATAATTAGAAAATGTAGAGATCAAAAGCATTGTAAAAGAGGATTGAGACTTATTCAAGAGTTGGAAAAAAGAGCATTAATATTGATTAATGGGAGAACCAAGGGAGACAAAGAAGGAGCATTAACTTATATTGGAACAAAGGGGTCATCGACATTGGATCTATGCTGGATCTCCCTAGATCTGATTCCATCCTTGGAGGACATTAGAGTCAGAATGAAAACAGAAATTGAACACTGCCCATTAGGAATTAGAATTAATTTGTGGACACATATAAAAAATTACGAGGTAAGGAATGTAGGAATAGTAAGGGTAAGGAAAGGGATCAAATGGGACTTATTGTCAGATTTTAAATCTATTCAGCTATTGACAGATTCCAGAATCAGAGAAGAATTATTACATTTAACCCTATGCAAATCAACAGTGGACTTCACCATTAAGTTCAGTGAAATTATAACGCTAATATAATCTATTATAGTGGGATTTGCAATTAATAAGGTAAAGAAAAGGAATACTAGGTATGATTCAGAATGTAGAAATGATAAAAATCTCTGAATAATTGTGCAGGAAGAATGCATAAATACCCATCTAAAGATAATAAAGTAGAATTAAATAAAAAAATAAAAATTATAAAAGGATCTTGAATAAAAAAGAAGAAAATATAGAATTAAATTTTGGAGTCAATTTGAAAAAATTACTTAAGAGAATAATAATATAACATTCCGGCAGATAGTTCTAAAAGGATGGGATGGAATCCCAGAACAGATGGAAGGTTATATAGATCTTTGACTTGGGAAAGACATTTTAAATATATGTTCTATATACAGGGAGATTATCTGTTTAAAAGAAAGGAAAAATGGATCTCATTATCATTTAAAATTACTTTAGAGGAAATATATCAAGCAATTAGTGAAGCCAAAAGACTTAAAGCCCCAGGACCAGATGGGAACCCGATGGACATTATTATAGATGACCTGTTCACATGGGTACCAGTTCTTTATGGCTTATTTACTAATGTTAAATGTACAGGAATGATTCTGGACACTTGGAGAAGGAAGATAATTGTCACAAGTATTTAGAAGGGTGATTGCAGAGATCCCATTAATAATAGACCAATTAGTATATTGGATAATTCTCAAAAAATATTTACAAAGATATTACTCAATAGAATAATAGGATGGACAATTAAGGAAAAAATCTTGGATGAGACACAGGCTGGCTTTATGCCAGGCCACTCCACTATAGATCAGGGTTTTGTTCAATCCCATTTGATACATAAATATAAAAACACAGAAACTATTCTGTTTTTATTGATTTAAGGGCAACTTTTCATCAGGTAAGGAGGGAGAAATTATCGGAGGCATTACAGAACTATGGTATAGATCAAGATATATTACAATTAATACAAAATTTATATTTGACAATTCCACCACAGTATGATATAACATAGAAGGAAACTGCACTAATATATTTTCATCAAATACAGGCCTTTGCCAGAGTTGTGTGTTTTCACTCATCTTGTTTAATTTGTTTCTTAACAAGGCACTGATTGAGATCAGGAGTTAGGAGCTGCACATGCCTAAACTGGGATCTAAAGATTGTCCATGCCTGGCTTATGCCGATGACATGGTATTGATATCCACAAGTTATCTAGGGATAAATAGGAGTATGAACCAGTACTATACAGAATGTTGTAAACTGGATCTTAAGATCAACTTTAGTAAAACAAAGTACATGATATTCAGTAATAGCTTTGTTAAGAAAAGTAAGATGTGCAGATTAAGTTGTAGGAATAATAGAATTGAATATGTGACATCATTCTACTATTTTGGTATAATATACACTTACAACCTTAAATGGAAAGAACACTTTAACTCAGTAACAGCTAGGCTGAATAGAGTCTTACCCCTGTTTGAAAGATTTAACTATAAATTCAGAGGCCAGTGAGTAAGAGGGCCATTGAGGGTAATAAATGCCAAAGTGCACTCCCAAATCTTATATGGGCAGAGATCTGGGGTTTAGAAAAATAGACTAGTTAGAAATAATAGCTAACAAATTTTATAAACAATTATTGGCAGTACCCAATAGTGCGGCTTCTTGCTTAGATTGGAATTTGGTCAACTACCAATTAAATGCTGGTCAGAAATTAGAGCAACTAATTATTGGTTTAAAGTGTATAACATGAAAGATTGCTGTCTCCTAGGATGTGCATAGAGGAGATGTTGCTATATACATTATATGGTTTCACTTTCCAAGCACTGTTATACTGGAAAAATTATTAAATCATATGGGCTTTTGGAGTTGTTAATGAAAAGTTACAGTATCCAGCAGGAAGAATTAAACGTGGTTATAAAATCAGGATAAAACATTAATTTTTAGAAAGAAATTGCAGTGGCAAAAAATTATAAACACAGTGCATGCATGGTAAACAATGTGAAGAACCATTTGGGAATGAACCAATATTTACATCTGATAAAAAAATCCCATTAATAAAAAAACCTAAACAACATTTAGATTTGGGTTCATTGAGAGCAACATCTTAAAGAAAATATATGGAGCTGTTATAACTAAAACATGCACTTGTGGAAAGGATGAGGACTCCTCAATACATCTCCTTTTATTCTGTCCACTATATAAAACCTAAAGATTGCTTTATCTGGGAGAAATATTATCAGAACTAGACATGGAACCAAAATATCAGTTTAACTATCTTTTAAAAAACATGTAATGTATTTCACTTACAAAGAATATCAAGATTTTGCAGGATAATTGAGTATAAAAAATTACGTAATGATAATAAAATCTCAATCTCAGGAAAAAACTGTGATAAATAGTTTAAGACATGTTTTTATAAACAGCTATATTTCTTGTGTGTAAATTCTATATAAATATGCTGAATGTTTTTAAATGTGCTATTAAGAATTAATATATGTAATACGAAGCACCAGTATTATAAAAACAATTTAAATTTGTTAACAATAAACTACCACAACTACATTTTACTTCTTGAGTGCAATTCAGCAGGTATCAAACCACTGTGCAATGCACACAGACTCTAAAACAATCAAATCACAGGTAAATTAAAATTGATAAAAGACCACTAAAATATTCTAATAGATATCCATACTTAGAAATCAGGAAAGGCACACTAACAGATAAGTTTTAGAGCAGCTTTAAAGCTCTCTACTGCCTGGCACTCATACACCACAAGGGTAGAGAATTCAACAGGAAGGGAGCAGCAAAGACGAAAGCCCAAGCTCCTGAAGTCTTCAAACGCACCCCAAGAATCTCTAGCAATCCCTCATTGGTTGAGCAGAGTGGTCTGAGGGGGCAGTAGGAACTCAGAAGCTCTAATAGATAACTAGGACCCAAACCATGAAGGGCTCTAAAAGTCAGTAAACCAACTTTAAAGGTGATCCGCCATGAACTGGCCGCCAGTGCAGAGCATGCAGCACAGGTAAAATGTGACTAGACCGAGTTGACCCAGACAATAACCTGGCTGCAGCATTCTGCACTACCTGCAAGCAGTGGATATCAATCCCAGGAAGTCCTAGGTACAGGGTGTTACAGTAGTCAAGGCACAAGGTCACAAAAGCATGGACCAGAGTTGGAAAATTGTCAGATGGAACAAGGTGCTTAATCTGGGCAATGTTTCTCAGATGGTAATAACAGGACTTGACCACAGCTGACATCTGTGAGTGAAGTATCAGCCCATCATCCAAAATCACCCCCAAATTCTGCACCCATTCAGAGGTCAAGAGCTGAGTGCCCCCAAGCCAAAGCCCAGAAGGCCGTCCAGCAAATGACCCCTCTATCTGGTGACTCAGTTACACAATTACCACCTCAGTCTTGCCAGAGTTTATTCTTAGCCAGCTGTAATTCATCCAGTCTTGGATTTCAGCGACAGTCGCAAAAGGCTCAAAGCGCACTATCCTGGTGGGGGACAAAAGACAGGTCCAGCTGATTACCATCTGCATAACAGTGAAAACTCACCCCTGCACCATCTTGCAATGTCTCCAAATGGAAGTATGTACACTACGAACAACATGGGGACAACAATGAAACCTGGACTCCATATTGCAGGAGAAGGAGTCAAAAGGAAAAATCCCTATACACCCTTAACATTTCAGTAGCTATTCCTTGTCTTGAATGATCACATAGCATAGCATTGCTGCAGCTGTATGGCTGGTTTTCCTGATTTCTGCAGCCAGTGCTGATTTCATTGTCAGCCCTGATTTCTGCAACCATTGCTGCAACTGAGATTTGCAGTAAACACCATGCCCTGAGAAGAGTATACATTTAGGGACAGTACAGGAAGTATAGTGGATAAAAACTGTAACCACTGAAAACATGTACAGAAGTGTAGATCACAGTTCAACACAGAGTACACTGAATCAGAAGTACAGCGGTCAGAATAGAGGTGCAGTAACAGTGAGTCAAGTGCATAGTTCAACAGTGAGCACAGCTTCAGGTAGACTTGAGAAATATGGTCGACCAGACCAGTTACTCACCTTGCGCTGCTGTTTCAGATAGGAGACCTAGGTATAAAAATAATATTATTATACTTGTTACTTTGTACAGTAGCTCAAAGGAAGAAGCCATTTTCTCTGATTTCCTTTTAATGCAAGTATTTGTTTTAAGACTCAGTGAAACCTGTTAAAATGATGAAACCCTTCATGAAATGGGAGACACTGTTATCTAGTGATTTGATAACCTGAAACTCCCTTCCCTTTTCCTCTTCCCCTCTCTCCATCCCTTCAGACATCTGATCAGACACATTTCTGCTCCACACTCTACCTGTTGCTCATCCTATTGAACCTTCCGTCCTTTTCTCTCACAGTGTTTCTTGACTCCTCACCTGCCTATTGCATCCCAAAGATAAACTCCCTAGGCTTGTCGCTTCATACAGGGCTATCTATTTACTTTACCTGACGGAGACTCTCTGGACCTTGACTGCCAATGTATTTTGCACTGTGCACTCTGTGCCATTGCACATGTATGTTTGTAATGCCTTGTTGTCTATACCCCATCCACCCCAAGGTCACACCAGGAAATACGTGTTGGCTCAGTGTTCCTTTCCTGCTTACCAAAATTATAAATAAATAAATAAAACAGTTCAAATTCAAGTCATAGCCATTGGATCACTCTGTGGAGACTGATCACATTTTGTAATGTCACTCTGCCATAATCGATTACAGTTTTTGATGTCTCCATCATAGGATTCCCTTTAGTTGTGAAACAGGTTAGTTGCAAGTCCCCATGAAAATAGTAGTAGTAATTTATTTAGTCTCATATTTTTATTTATTTATTTTTATTTATTGCTATCTTGGATTAATACCTTTGAGCAGAAGGCTCTTCCATAGGTTCCACATCAAGTATGACACTAACAAGAGTACAGATATGTTCCACAGATACAAATACAGCAAGAAACAATTGAAAACTGTCTCCAGGCATATATTGCAGCAATAGTTATGCAATGTAAGCATGTACAGGGTGTAGAGTCAAAACAAAGACTAACGTTTCATTAGGTAACAGTAACATAACATGAGGACGCTTGTTTAAAAGAATTGTACAACTAACAACATAGGCAGATAATTGGATTGTGCCCCGAGTCAAAGAAAGAAAGAAGGAAGATTATGTAGCAATAGAAAGGGACAGGAGTAGGATGAGGAAAGTGCAGGGAGGGAGAATTTAAGCAGAGGTGGGGGGTAGGAAGGGGATAGATAGGAGGGGAAAGGGATGAACAGCTATGTAGTCAAAGTGGAAAAAAGGGGAGGAGGGTGGGGGAAGGAGAGGTGGAGGAGAGTAGGGGAGGATGAGATGGTGTAGGTAGTGGGTGTTGATAAAGATGTATTAAGGTGGAACATGCTCAGGGCACTTTTTCATTTTACACCATATCAGACAATTCAGTACATAATAGCAACAGAAAAGCTAACACAAGCAGAATTACATCTTAAACTTGTTTACACATCTTAAACTTGGTTATCCCCCTCCTCCCATTATATCTCCTGAGCTCCCTTGCTCACTTTAAAATCTTTTGTGCAATACCTTCTCACCTCTGACGAGGCCCCGGGGCTGATGCCATCCCTTACCTTGTTGATTATTAGATAAAAGGCAGAGTCTGTTCTCATTTTCCTGTAAAGGGTCTTTTCATAAGACCCCACCCCCTCTAATATGATGCTTTGAATTCCAGGTTTTAAGCAAATATGCACCATGGCATACATTGTACGATGCCACATGTATTGGAACTTCTCTAGTTATACACTCTTGTAATGTCTTCTCTAATTCCTTGTTTTGTTTGTTCTCCATCTCATATTTTTCCATTATGTATTGTTCGTCTGACGTGGAACCTATGAAATGATATTGTTCTCAAAGGTGTTATCTATAATTTCAATAAATAAATAAGTAAGTTTTACACCCAGAGTTGGGAGCCCTTTATATACTAAATTCCTTACTTATTCCTTCAACTGGAATAATATTGACACAGAGTTTTCTTGCGTCAATCATAGATTATGGATTACTTCAACTAGAGTGCTTTTGACTCAGAGTTTTCTTATGCCACCCATAGATTATGGGCTGATTTCTAATCATTCAGCTTGTGATAGGTTACTTTCAAAGGCCAGATGGCTAGATTGTCCACACAGCTTCCTTTAAGAACACATCATGGTGTTCTTCTTAAACAAGCAGGAATACTTCCATTGGAATAAAAAAAAATATATTGCAAATAGGTTTGCTGGCAAAACAGATTTTTTTTATTTATATTTTGGAAGTACCTTTGAGCCAGGACTCAATTACAGAGGTTCCACACCAGTCAATGTCTAGCAAAATAGTTACTATAGGTTCAGACAGTTAAAACAGAGTTATCAGATGAGGGAATACAATCATTTGTGGGAGGACAATTGGATACATTTTACAAAAGGGACAATGGAATGAAACACAGCTAAGATCCATAAATTATATGCAGATCTGTTGCCTAAGTGCAATAACAAATAGATAGAATGAGAGGATTTTTTGTGTGGAAACTAGACGGGAAGAATTAGAGGGGGGCAGTAGAGTGTAGTGTAGAGAGAAGAGAGGGAAGATTAAGGGCTAGAGTAGTAGAAGGGGTAGTCTGGTTAAGACACGAGAGTAGATGGGGTGGAAGTGGAGAGCTGGAGAGTGGGGAATGTGGTCATGGAATGAGAGCAGAAAGGGGGTGGAACAGGGATGGGGGGCACCTGGAGGTGGAAGAACAGCATGGCAAAAGGTATGTTATGGGAGGAGTGGGAGAAAAGCTTTTTATAAGAAAAAGGTGGTGAGTCCCATAGAAAGGAGGTAGAGAAGAGAGATAGGGAGCAGTGTAAAGTTCTTGAGGACTATAGTTGATGACTGAGCAGGGACTGAGCAGCTGATTACATTAAATAAAGTACCAGCTAATTTTCTTCTTCTTTTTGAGAAAAAAACTCCCCATTCTACTACACACTTTTTTTCCCTTTTATACCCCCTCCACCACTTACTTTGCTTCCTTTTCCATCTTTATCTCCTCACCTACATCCCACCCCTTCCACCACTGTCTCACCACCCTCCTTCCCATCTCTTACCACTCCCACTTGTCCCATTGCATTTTCTCACCGTCTCCTACCCCTCTCTTTTACATCACCATCACCCCTCTTCCCTTTTTTGTACACCCCTTTACATACACCACTTTTCTACCTTCTCACACTAATCCCCTCATTGCACTCTCCCTCTTTTCTAGCCCCAGACCTTCCCCTTATTATACCCATACTCCATCACAATCCCTTGTCTTCTTACTTCCTCTCCTAGGCTGCTTATATTCTGCCCTTACAGAATCATACGAAGCTGTGTACATGCAGAATGCATGCCACATGCTTAATTGTGCAATGTTTGCATACAGTTCGCATACACACAGTGAACCTAAGCAGAGCAGGTCTAAAAAGCAAATCAGGTCCACATGCTGCAAGCTTGACCTGTGTGCAGATGGTAAACTGGTGTGACCATCTCCTAAAAATCACATCAGGTTCACGTGTTGCATGCTTGACATGAATGCAGCAGATAAACTGGTGTGAACGTCATTTAAACATCAGATTAGGTTCTCATGCTCCATGCTTGCTATACTGTTTGTGTAGCAACTAAGCTGGTGCAAATTTCATCTAAAAGAACTCATTAGTTTCTATTTATCATACTACTATTAGCAATTAGTGCCATTACAATACAGTTTTCATTGCTTTCCCATTAAAATTAGGTAAATTAGGTTAACTCATTAATTCTGATCCTTTGGCAAGTTGTTTAATGGCTTTTGATTGTTATCATTAATTTGTAAAGTATTGTTTGCTTGCTGCTTTGAATGCTTATGATATAGTCAGCCAACATCCCCATTCCAGATGTATGAAGAAGGGCCTCTGTGTTGTGTATCCTGATTTTTTTTGTTTTGGGGCCATGTGCAGATCCCTTATGCATAATTAGTGCTACAAATGCATGTCTCCTTGACTGTTTCAGCTCACTTACTTTCCCTTTGTTATTCTGTATGGAACATATAAATTATGACCATGCCTAGCACTCTTTGTGCTGAGTAGGGTCTTGGAAGCATGCACCATATCTCACATTTTGTCACTGAAACGAGGGACAGGGACACTCAAAATGAGGGATACCAACCCTCACAATGATCAGGACTAGTCCTGAATCATGGAGATACAGTGCATCAGAATGGTATATAGTGAACACGATGACTGCAATTTGGTGCTTACAAAAACGATGACTCAGTTATGGTGCCTGTGTTCATGACTACCTGACAGGAAAGTGACTGGATACCTGGATGCATGAGGTAGGGTGACAGGAAGCATACACATTTGCACATGCATGGGGGGAAGGGACCACACTATGTAAGGGTGGGAGGGAGGGAGGTATGTGAAAGCAGAGTGACAGGTAGCTGCCAAGCTGGTCAGCTAATGTGCTGGGTAGGGTGGTCATCTGGGATGTGTAGGGTTCAGGTCTGGAGAGGTGCATTTTTTTTTCCTGGAAGGCAGTCTTTTTTTTAAGAATTTCACCTCCCCCGACATGCATCTCCCTGGAGTTGAGAATCCTTAAGTGGGGGTGTGGGTGTGGGAGGTGCAGCCACACCCAACATACATGCAAGTCCGGTAACTGCCTTGCTGTTTGCCACATGGCTACATCGTCATAATTCATTTTCAGTGATGTACACTTGATCAAATAGTGATCGCCCTTCCACAATCATCATTTTCACATAGAACCCCCAGAATACAGTGAAAACCATTGTATTTACTTGTACCAATATTAGTACCTGAGAATTAATTTCTACCATAAAGCAGGGCTACCGTTTAGGTAGGTTGTTCTTAGTGTGTAGTAATAATGGCATTAATTCTGGATTTAACCTTTTGCACAATAAGTGCCCCCTAACCTGTGTGTGCTCATGCTGCAGGTGAACTCAACTGTCTATATTGTGTTGTCTGCTCTCTCCACCTATTAGTCACAGTGGCATCACACATGACATGGAGGAACTCCAGCCAAGCAAGCGCACACAAGTCATGCCAGGGTGACACAGTCTTTACTGCCACAGATCAGACAAGCTGCATACTATAGCTTGGAGGACTCTGTGACCACTGAACTCTCAATAGCAGGGTTGTATCAGCATATTTCTGTTGGTCTACTCTTAGTGTGTATCCATCTCTCCTGGTAGCTGAAGGGGACAGAGAGTGAGATAGAAGCTAACTCAAGATTAGATTACCTACTTACTCTACTAGGCTTGCCTTACAAAAAAAAAGCAGCACAGACCCCCTGCAGCAGCAAGCTAGGCCTAGCAGCAACAGTGACAGAGGTGTGGGTAGCCTTCATAGCCCTGGATGAGTACAGTGCAGC
Organism: Neoceratodus forsteri; assembly: GCA_016271365.2. NCBI lineage: Eukaryota > Metazoa > Chordata > Ceratodontiformes > Ceratodontidae > Neoceratodus > Neoceratodus forsteri. Next base: position 3,388,853 of record CM057449.1, on the reverse strand, counting down.
AGCAGCCAAGCAAAAAAGTGAACAACTCTGGTAGAGTGAGTTTGGTTGATGAGGTGACTGTGTCGTGGATCATGCTGGTGCCCTGAGATGGTCAGTTCTGGCATCTAGCTTCTGGCAGAAGGACAGAAGAGGAGTGGACTGAAAACTGGGCTGGTGGTATACTGGGCCAGGCCACAGGTTCTGGCCAAATGGCCCAGAAAGTAAAAGCAAATCATGTTTTTTACAGGAGGAGTACGGAAGTAGAAGGACTGAAATAATTGTGCTTATGTTTCTGCATCTATGAGTGGCTCCCTAACCCCTTTGGGATGGGTATTGAATGGAATGGAGTTGGTAAGGGAAGTTGGAAGAATATTGGTTTGGGGTGGTTCAGAACTTCAGCCATGAAACTTACTGGTTAGTAACTGGGTTGGTTTAAGCCTGAATCTGATGCACTGCTCTGGGGTATAGACAGATGAATCTTATACATCTGAATTTTTCCTAATTTTCAGTCAAATAAATACATTTAACCTTTTAGAGACATTCCAGACATTCTAGAGCTTGCCACCTAGGGGCTAACTAACATCTGGCATTCACTGGTTATTGGCTCCCCCCTGCTGAAGTATGAAATGGTGCCCCTGCCATAAAGTATAAATTTACTGGACATCCTCTGTGTGAGTAGCATGTTTTCTATGAGGGATGGATGAGGAGCAGAGCAGTTTTCAGGAGAAAAATGAAGACTGTCCCTTGCATTCAGAGACAGTTGAATGGTATGATATGCACAGACTACCAGAACCCCAGTATAGTCAGGCCTATGCCCCAACCAAGTGAAGCTTACCTCCACATCCTCATGTTCAGGCACTTTATGACACTGGGCAAGGGAGACTGCAGTGGTGTGCACCATTGACATGAATGGGGTTATTTTTTATTACTATTTTATACATTATAAATGGAGAGTTGAAGATTAATGGAAACCACCGCTCGGCTAACAGGGGCCTTGTTAGTAGAACAGTGGCCTTCATTATTTTTCCAACTCATCATCATAGTGTATAAAATAATAATAAACAATAACTCCATTCATTTCAAGTGGGTATGGTCCAGCACTCTGACTCATTGGTATAATTTCTTAAAGACTCCTGCCTGTGGCTCCCTGGTACTCAGGTAAGTGACTCCCAACTTATATCTGTACTTGGTGTGTTATCTGTAGCAGCATGACCCACCTGCTACAGTATGTGTACATGGAAGTGGGGGAACCTGGCCATGTGGGAGGATGTCAGTTATTGGCACTTTAGTGTTTGCCCTTTATGTCTGTTTGCTTGGAAGCATTCAAAACTATGGAGAAAATATAGCTGGCATACAGGCCAGACAGAAGTATTAGTAGTTTTGTTGGTGTGTGTATTGGGGTGGGAAGAACCACATGTGTTTCCATTGTTATGTGTGCTACAGGTCAGCTGTGAAGCTGAGATGAGGAGGGACAAGAAAACTAATAGGTTTAACAGTGACTATAAGTATGCCGCATGCATGCAGATGTATGCATATTTGTATTGAGGTACAAGTGAGCCATATGTGTGCAGGCAGTGTAGTGGTTAAAGGCAATTAACTGCAAACCAGGAGAATCTGAGAACTGAAGACCTGGGTTTGAATTTCATCAACCCCCTCTCAAATATAGTGTGATCCTCAGCAAGTCACTTGACTTTTATATGTGAAGTTATCAGTGAATGCTTGCTTTTTGCATGCATGCCACATGCATGCAGTCTGTTCCAATTTAACATAAAAATCATGTTTTCCATACTTGATTGCTGCACACATGCCACATCCTTGGAATCAGTTCCAATTTAACACTTAAATCATGCTTGCAGCACCCATATCACATTGGTAATTTTATGTGTGCAGCATGAAAACATTTCATATAAATATTTCTGTAAGGATGCTCACCTGCTCCTGTCCACTTCTCCCTATCCTACCTTTCCCACACCTCACCCTGCTTCCCTCCCCACCTCCTGATCTGCTTACATGCCCTTCCTCACAATATATGTCCTTTAGCACTTATATGACAAGGTCACAATTCTGACTGCCTCCATCCATTCTCCCTTTTCTCCAATACCCTATACCTCTGACATTATAGTCTGTTTTATTTCTCATGTATTTAGCTGCTGCATGTATATATTTATGCTGAATGTGTGCTTCATTCTTCACATAGGTTTCCACCTCTGCTATTGTTTCACATACTATATCAGATGTGGAACCTTTGTAAAAGAACCTCTTGTTCAAAGGTATTTGTAATCCTAGTACTCAATAAATAATTAAATACTCAGACCCATTTTCTACTAGATTATCAGGTCACTGTTATTTTACTGTACCAAAGATGCATATTGCCTTAGGACAAAGGTCTCTATTATATAAGCTACTGATGTTTTTTATTGTACATTGACTAAATAGGATTGTCTTTGAACATCTGTATGTAGGTTAAAACAAGTACTTAGAAGTTATTTGATGGAGGAAAATGAATATTAATGTCTTGTTTAATCCCTACAAGGATGCTTACCATGAGATAATTGTTCCAGTGTGTGTTGTAGACTGTACCCTATTATTTTCTTTTTTTTTTTTCTTTTCTTTTGTTCTTATGGTATGAGAATGTTGAGACTGTATTTACTGGGCCAGATATTCAAAGGGTTGTGCCATGTGCAATAGGGTTGCGCCAACACAAGTCTGAAAATGCACCATTCTGCGATATTCAGCAGGAGGCAGTTACACCACGAAAACAAGCTGAGCAACAGTGCAATGCAAATGAAGGCATGCACAACCGAAGGGGATGGAACCATGCATAAAGAGCGCAATGCGATAGTGAAAGGCTTGAGCACTGTGCAACAGTGGACCAGCCAGAAGGTGCACCATGGCAGAAATGAGCCAAAATAAAAAGGCGCAAGGAAGAGGTGCAAGAACGCTACAGGGAAGCCACATGAGTCAGGGAGATAGACAAGGCAAGAGGGACAAAGAGGGAAGGCCAGGGAGATCCCAGGAAAAAATAGGGGCAAGGGAAGGTGTGTGGGGCCACAGACTGCAGAGGCCAGTCGGTGTACCCGGTGCCGTGGAGGTAGCAGTCAGGACAGCGGGGGGAACATCGCAACAACAGCCAGGGGAGGAACACAAGCCAGGGACATGGGCAGTGCCAGCTTCCACATGGAAGCTGTAATGATGGGGGTTAGAAGGCATGCTGCAGGGGGACGTGGCCATGGAAGAGCCCGTCGGTGGTACACCCCCAACAGGCAGTACCGTGCCCGCATCAGCTTTGAGCTGTACACGGATGTTGAGATTGTGGGCTGGTACCACCTGAACAGGGCAATACTGAAGCGGCTCTGTGAGCTGTGCAGTGATGTGCTGCAGGCACCCTCACAACGGAATCATGCTCTGTCAGTGAAGACAAAGGTAACAGCCTGCATGTGCCTGCTTGCCACGGTACCTTCAGAGGCCAACAGAGGACACCAAAGGCATAACACAGTTGGCCACGTCACGCATCCTGACCCAGTTCCTCAGCACACTGCTGCCACATGCTGTGGAGTACATCCAATTCCCCAGCAATGTGGCAGAGCGTACAGCAAACGTGCAGGAGTTCCACAGGGTAGCACGTATGCCTGGCGTGCTAGGGGTGATAGACTGCACCCATGTGGCTATCCACACACCACCTGGCCCCAATGGGGCCGCATGCCGAAACCGGAAGGGATTCACCAGTGTCAACTGCTAGGTGGTGTGTGATGCCAGTGAGCGCATCATCGATGTCTATGGCACACACCCTGTCGGAGCACATGATGCCTTCATATAATACCAGTCTGCACTGTGCCAGCGATTTGAGAGTGGGGACATCCCCCCAGGACATCTAGTGGGTGAGTATGCATGTAGGAGTGGCAAAGCTGGGGAAGGGTGGGAAAGCCACAGGTGCCATGGTAGTGGCACACAGGGCTATGGGCAATATGGACCTGAAAATGATGCTTATCTAAACTATCTCCACACAGGTGACAATGGATACCCACTCAGTCTCTAGCTGCTCACACCCTACCGGTGCCCCATGACCCCATCACAGCAACGCTATAATGAGGCACATGCTGCCACATGTCACTTCATCGAGTGGGTGCTGGATGCGTTAAGGCACGCCTCGATGCCTAGACACCTCCAGTGGTGTCCTACAGTACAGCCCCTCAAAGGCCTGTGGGATATTCTGATCTGTTGTATCCTGCACAACATGGCCAAAGACTGTGGGATAGCCGTACAGGTCGAGGAGGGGACAGCAATGGGGACGCCAGTGACGCGGTGAAGATGGGGATAAGCAGCCCCCATGGATGGCGGGACCCCGACCAATCTGGCAGGCCCAGCTGCACTGGGACACCATCACAGAGGAACATTTCGCATGACACAGGTAAGTCATGGGGCCAGTGCAACCAACACTGTCTAAGGCGCAACCCACAGGCACAGGGTAACACACCAAGGGTGCATGATGGCAAGGGAGTGGAAGAGTACATGGCACAAACACACCATCAGGAAGGGGCGAATAGTTGCATGCCATATGGACACACACACACACACACACACCAGGCACAAACTGTACATGGGCAGGTGCACAGCAGAGTAGGAACAGACATGTAAACACACAGATCCATGGACCACTCCCACCACCTGGACTGTCCAAATGCGTGTTTCAGATACTAGGCACTTGCACCTTGGTGTACAGTACAATGCAGGCATCATCATGCACACGTACCTGTGGACATTCAGTTGGGTGTGTGCAGGTGGTCCGTGTAGTCAGCATGTTGGGCAGGGCACCCACCAGTGCACTGCCCACCATGACACATTGCACACAGGGCAGCACCAGACTTGGCCCGCACTGGGAGACAGGTCATTTAGGTGGCACAGTGCCACAGCCACCTCAGATGCATGTGTGGCCCCACCGTGACCCAGCAGCAGTGACAGGCTGAGCAAAGGGCACATGGGGTGGCACGATGTGATCAGGAGTCCCACTGCACGACTGTGACCTTGTCCGCACAGGGGTCTGCAGCATGCAGAACATACCTGCACCAGGGGTGCTGGGATGCCCACAGCGGAACCTGGCGTCAACAGGCTGGGTGGCACGACACCAGGAATGGGGAGGAGCGTACTGCATGGGGTGCACAATACAGGGGCACCTGACTGTGTGCCCAATGCGGCCACGACAGCAACCAATGCCTGGGTCTGCCTGTCAATGGTGGCGGTCACATCCATCCGCATCTGGACCATCTCTGCATGGATCATTGCAGTGTCCCTGCTGTGCTGCTCCACAGCCACAGACAGTGCCTACATGGACGTCGCAACACACATCTGCTGCTGTACTGATGCCCACAGCAGGCGGGTATGCTTGCCTAACGGGTAGTCTGCCTCTTCGGCAACCTGTCCCCCAGGGTATGGAAGGGCCTGATGCTCAACACCCCTTGAGGGTGGGCGCTGTTCAATGTTCAATGTTCAGAGTATGTGTGCTGCACAAGGCCACTTTGCCTGGTCCCCTGTGCAGCTCACAACTGACCAATTGAAATCTGACTTATACCAATGCAATCCCTAGTGGTTGGTGGAAGAAGTGCAATGCCCCCGATCACTGGCCTGATATAGAATTTATATCTTTCTCTGGTGCTAGTGATCCCCCTGTTGCTAATTGTGGGCCTGATACGGAACAGATATTTTTCCCTAGTGTCTAGTGATCCCTCCTCTCTGATCACTAGCAAAATGCTTACATTAAAGTGTTCCCTGGTGTCCAGTGGGTCCTCCCCCACCCAAAACCTACCAGATATATCACAGTAGTATTCCCTGTGGTCCAGTGGTCCAACCAATCCTGATTTCACATCAATAGCAGACACAACATTCCCCAGTGGTCTAGCAGTCCTCCTCCCTATCCCTGATTTGGCCTTAAAGTGGACACCCACCCCAGCAGGTAGTGCCCTACCACCCCTCTCCCATGATCCTGAACCTGAGCTGGCAACAAGCATAGTACCACTCTCACCACCATGGCTGGCCACCAACTGAGCTCTCAATGACCATGCACTATATACAGTATGAATTCATTGACATTGCTTTTTTTTTTTTGAATCCCTGTCATTGATTGACAGCTCAAAGTGAGTCATTCAGTGACCGCATGCTGTATACAGTACAAGTTTACTGAGAGCTCAGTGGTTGGCCAGTTACAATGGAGAGAGGAAGGCTGTGCTGGTTGCCAGCTGCAAATAGGGATGGAGATGGGGTAGGGCACTGCCTGATAGGTCAGTGTGGTGGGTCCACTAGATACCAGGAAAAGATATATGTTTTGTTATATGGGCAAATTGAGGATGGGAGAATGCTAGCCCCCAGTGAATGGTGTACATGTTACTGAAGGATATTGGGATGGAGGGATCACTGGACCCCAGGAAGATTACTGTGATACATTGGTGGGTGTTGGGTGGAGAGATCACTGACCACCAGGTAATACTATATAGTAAGCATTATGCTAGTGATCAGTGAGAGGGGACCACGTGACATGAGGGGAAATCACTATACTATATCAGGCCTGCAACTGGTATGGGGGAAACACTAGACACCAGAGAAATCACTACTATATCTGGCTGGAGATCAGCAAAGGGGGAGACCACTAGACACTGGGAAAAATATCTATTCTGTATGGGCCTGGTGATCAGCAAAGGGGACCATGAAATAAGAGGGGAAAATCCTGCCTTGAGTGTTGAAGCGCAGGGCTGTTGTTGTGTCTTCTCAAACTTGCCTTAGATCACTTTGAAAAAAGAATATGTGTGTGGAGTTTTTCTCAAGTATTATTAAGCTGGCTGCATTATTTCCTGCATCACCACACATGTAGTGCACACCTTTTTGTTTGCTTTTGCTGGGGACCATGAAATACCAGGAAAAGCATTATACTATATCAGACTGATAAGAAGGGGGACCACTAGGAATCAGGAAAATATACCTATTCTGTATCAGGCTGGCAAACTGTGAGGAAGAATCACTGTACAACAGGAAAATCATTACACTATATTGAGCTGGTGATAAATGAAAAGAGTCAGTTAGTAACATACTAACATACTAAAATGCCAGCAGAATAGGCAACAGTCTTTTACGTCTGCTCATTTGGTCAGTCCCACCCTGGCAGCTTGACCTTGATGCCCCTCGCTTCACTGGCTTCTCCCTTCCCAGTTCCGGATATTCTCTCTGCATTGGATTTTGCTTCAGAACCCTTCCCTGTACCTGTCCACCCATCTTGAACTCCTCCACTGTCTCTGCCTCCACTAGCCCCCTAGGCAGGCATTCCATGGCTCCACCACCCTCTCAGTGAGTAGCACCTCCTCCTTTCTCCCTGAATCTTCCCCCTCCAGCTTCCACCCATGCCCTCTAGTGGCCCCTCCTCCTTCCTTGAAGCACCCTGACTGTTCCTCCCTATTTACCCCTTCATGTACTGGAAGACCTCTATCATGTCCCCAGTCCCTTCTCTCTTTCAATGTGCATATTTAGCACTTCGAGCCACTCCTCAAAGGTCCTGTCACCCAAGCCTCAAATCATTTTGGTTGCCCTCCTCTGGACCCTCTCCAGGGTTTAATGTCCCTCTTTAAGTGTGGCCTCCAAAACTGCATGCAGCACTGAGTGAGGCCTCACCAAGCAATTATACAGTGGGAGTACCACGTCGCTCCTTCTGGAGGTGATCCCCCTAGCGATGCATCCTAGCATCCTGTTGGCCTTGGCTAATGCCCTCCTACAAGTCTCCGAGTTGTTCATCTCGAAATCCACCACGACCACCCCCAGGTCCCTCTCAGCCATCGAGACTTGTAGCATTTCCTTCCCCAGGGTGTACACTTGACCTGGGTTTCTGGCTCCCAGGTGCAGTACCTTGCATTTCCTTGCATTGAACCTCAGGTTCCGCCTTCAAGACCACCTTTCCAGAGCCTTCAGGTCCCCCTGTAGGGCCACTCTCCCCTCCTCCCCATCCACCACTGCCCCCAGTTTTGAGTCATCCAAAAAGAGACTCATCTCACTCCTGATACCTGTCCTTATGTCAGAGACGTAGGCATTGAACAGGAGGGACCCAAGGACTGATCCCTGAGGACTCCACTAATGACCCTCCTTGGGGATGAGACTATCCCTCCAACCATGACCCTCTGGGTCTGGTTCTGGAGCCAATTCCTATCCATCTGATTGTCTGGTTCCCACACCCATTTCTCCCAGATTATCCAACAGGTCCCCATGAGGAACAGAGTCAAACACCTTGCTGAAGTCAAGAAAGATGACATCTACTGGTCTACCCAGGTCCAAGGCACTCATCACCAAGTCATAGAACTCCACAAGGTTTGTCTCACACAATTTCCCCGGGGACAAATCCATGCTGTCTATTGTCCAGGCACCCCAACTTTTCCAGGCCCCCCCCAGTCTCTCCTTGACAATGCCCTCCATCACCTTGCCCACCACCGATGTCAGGCTGACGGGCCTGTAGTTCCCTGCCATCTCCCTTGATCCCCCCCTCATGGATAGACACTATACGTGCCACCTTCCAGTCCTGGGGCACCCACCCTGTCCTCAGAGAGATGCTGAAGAGTTCCACCAGGGGTTTCACCAGGACATCTGCTAGGTCCTTCAGCACTCTGTGATGTAATTTATCCGGCCTTGGTGCTTTCTCCATCTTAAGGGACCTGAGGGCTTCCTCACTCTCTGCCATGATTTCCACCTCCGCTACTTTGTCCCCTGCTTTGCTCTCCCTCCTGTCAGTGATGGCCCCTCTCCCCAGACCCGCCGATCAGAAGAGTCCCCTCCTCAGTTTCACCATCTCCTCCCATGTATAATGCACCTTCATTTTACTTGAGCGAAACTGGTAAAATACTCATTTAGTACCTCAGCCTGCTCCCCAGGTCTTGTGCCCATCCCTCCCTGTTTTAATCCTGCTAATCTGCCCCCTCACCCTTTGTTTTTCCCCAGTGTATCTAAAGAACCCCTTGTTCCCTCTCCTAATTTCCCTGGCCAGGTTCTGCTACTTCCTTGCCTTAGCCTCTCTCACCACCCTAGTGGCCCTTCTGGCCATCAGCTCATGCTACCCTCGATCCTTTTCACTCCTTGAGCACTTGAATTGCCTATAGGCTGCCTTCTTTCCCCTCACCACCTCCTGAACCTCCCTGGTCCACCAGCAGGGTTTTTGGGCCCTACTGCATTTTCGTCTTACTCTTGCGCAGATGCTGGTAGCATCCTGCACCCCCCTCCTGATGATTTCCCACCTACTGTCAGCGTCCATTTCTGCTCAATTATATACTTTTATGTATCTTCTTTAGTACTTACAATAGCAATTATCAGGAATAAAGCCCTGTGTAGCACATAGCCTTCTGAGACATGAGACTGCTTTACCTAGGTAAGGAAAACTGGCTATGTTCTCCCAGTGATAACACTGTTGGTTGTAAATTTGTATTACTGATCTGTACAGAACAGCCAAAGGAACTGCTCCACTGTATAGTATCTATGCTCCCATGCAAAACCTGTAAAAATGGCAAACAAAAAAGCGGACACCAGGCTTCAGCAGTAATAAACTTATTTAATGATGCAATTAGTGCATTAAAAAGATTAAATATCATAGCATACAAACATGGCCATAGCCATGCAAATGTGCAGACAGAACTCCTGACCAGGTTTAGCTGCAAGGCTTTCTCAAAGGATACCGGTCAAGGGAGGCATCATGGTTTAAAAACAATACCCAGCCGATCCCAGATCAGCACCAATTTAAAGGCACAGTGGCCAATTCTATATTACTGACTACTAAAGTGCTATACAACAAAGTGAGTATACATTTACCCAGGTCCATCTTGCAAATGAGCTTCTGCTCAACGGTGAACACCTGGTTAAATAAAGATTTGATTGATGGATTGATTGAGTTAGCTTAAAAATATTACTTATCCAAATAGATAGGTCCAGTATTTATACATATAAATCGAACAGCAGTGAAAACCATAGATTAGTGGCTTATTCTTGTCAGCAATAGACAATAATTTCTGATTATTTTCATACACACATTTTAGAATATATTAAAATACAGCTTAGTTTTATCCTCATATGTATTTTAACTCATTTATAACAGGATCCCTCATGAAAATTCCATATCTTGAATAACTTTAACATGTATAGATCCTGTAACCAGTATGCATAGGGGTTATGTTCATATAAATTTAGCAATAGTTTTTATAACAAATAATGTAAGTTATACACTCTGTTCCATATGTCTATATATATATATATATATATATATATATATATATTTATAAAATAGGTTGATAAAATCATAGAAATTCCACTAACCTGATTGGACAGAATGCATCGCATGACCATGCATTATTTCCCAACGACCGCACACCTCCCATTACGACCGCACTCCTAAACTACTTTTTAACCCATAGAACCCTTTCACCAGCAGTGAGATCACTCCACACCTGGCACACACAGGTTGCCACACAAACACACAGAGGCTGGCACCCACAGCAGTAACTAAAATGTGCTGTATATAGCTGCCCCACACACAGCTCTAACTAAAGTCTGTATAGCTGCCCCTCACTAGGTACAATTATCTGGTTGATCCTGCCATAATTGTTAAACAAAAACTCATTAAAAAAAATGTATCTAGCTGATCCTGCTATTTTCACGCTGTATCATGGTGGAATCACTTTTACTTTTCTAGCTCTAGTATGCACTGACCAAGCACAGTTAAAAACGGCAATGAAATTGCTGGCAGACATTTAAAACAAATCATGTTGTCTCCCAAAACACATATTATCTCTTTTATGATACTGTTTTTTTTTTTTTTTAAAGATGCCTGTAACTGTAATGGGGCTAAACAATGATGCGTCTGTCTCTGTATTGTAGAGCATTGACCGAGGGGTTTATTGCCAGTTCAGGGCGTGCTGGCAGAGCTTGAAAAGAAGGTATTTACTTTTAAATGCTGCGTAATCTCTTTTTATTTTAAGGTTCCTCATATTTCTACAAAATGAAGCCGCCAACTGTAGAAAGCATACAGCGCGTGCAGTCACTGGCTTCAGAAGAGTAGATGGAAGCATGAGCGAGAGTTGTTGTTATAGCAACTCGCGCTCACGCTTCTGTCACCCCCTTCTGAAGCTGCTGACTCACTCCCTGTCTGCTCTCTATAGTCGGTGGCTTCCTTCTGCAGAAATATCAGAAACCTTAAAATAAAAAGGACTTTACATAGTGTCCGGAAGAAAAATACCTTCTTTTCAAGCTCTGCCAGCACGTCCTGAGCTGACAATAAAACCATTTGGTCACGCTACAATACAGAGACAGATGACTCTCTCGCTCAGCCCCCATTACAGTTGGAAGCTTCATTCAAAAAATGAAGTAACATAAAAATGGGGATTACATAGTTTTTAGACATAAAATTATGTGTGTTTGAACCTCTCCCACCAGGTCTTTAACACAGTTTACACTGCTTGATGACACTGCAGTGCAGAAATAAAACTGAAAGGGATTAGAGTGTAACACACTCTGACAATAGCAGGATCAACCAGATAAATACCACTTTTAACTTTAAACCCATCACAATTATGGCAGGATCAGCCAGATAACCTACTGTAAATTAAACATTTATCTCCCAGACAGGGGCTACTTTCTGTACCTCCTCCCTGCCCAAATATTTTTGGCCATTTTATAAGATAGATAATAACCCACTCTTAGGTGTGCTGGTCGCTCTGATATACCCACATGGGTGGTTGAAGTACTCAGCCTGTGACCTCGTGCATACAAGCGCACACTAAGTCGTGCGTATATCAGAGCGAGACTGCGCACCTAAGAGTGGGTTATCTACTACATATATATATATATATATATATTAGAGGCAAAAACTCCATTTAATGCATCAGTTGGGATTGTTCCACAGCGACAAAAGTGAGGAAATTCGGTGTCAGAGTTGAAAACCCCTCCTTGGACCCCAGCCGCCCCTCAACTGGCATTGGGGTGTGCATTGGGGTCGTCGGCCCTAACTCTCACCCCATCACATGTGTAAAGCAGCAGAAGTATAGGAGAATGGGGTGAGAGTTAGGACCGAACACTCCAATGCACACCCCAATGCTGGTTGGGGGGGGGGCTGGGGGTCCAAGGGGGGTTTTCAACCCTAACACCAAATTACCTCACTTTTGTCGCTGTGGAACAACCCTAACTGATGCATTAAATGGATTTTTTTCCTCTAATTTCCCTTCTTATTGAGAATGATAATGAGAAATAGTGAATGTAATACAGCCGCGTGGTACGGGCCCCACGATCCTCGTCACATGATGTCTTGTGACATCATAACAGGAACAGAAACACAAACAGAAGCACTAACAGTGGTGCACATGGTAACGCAAGTGCAAATGAGAACAGAAAGGGTAACGCACACAGTGGCATAGACAGGAAGAGTCCGCCACGTGATGTCTTGTCACATAGTAATTTTGTGCCTGCAAATGGAAATGTCAATAGGCATGGTGATGCATAGCGAAATAGAAAGAGAAACAGTATTGTGGACACAAATGGCAAAAAATAACAGAAATGCAAGCGCAAATGAAAACGCAAAGGACAACGCACATGGTGGCGTAGACGTGAACAGAAAGTGAAATGGGTACGGAACCGCAAGCGGAAAGGGCAACGGTAACAGTAATGTAAGTGCACAGGCTGGTTTTCCCCAAAAGCTGCATAGAGAAAGACAGTGAGTACAAAGAATGTATGCATAATAATGGGTCTCGGAACAGAAAATGCGGGGTTGGAATACTAAATGGCTTATATCTCAGATACCGTACAACGTAGAAAAAAATGTAAAAGTCATATGATTAATGACTTTCCTGGCTAATTTTCTTTTCCCTGCAGAGGCTAAGCATTTTGACGAAAGTCCATTATCTACTCGTTTCTGAGATACAGCCCTGAAAAGGTGTGCAACGCAAATGTTATCCTATTGGAAAAAGAGAAGTTCAGAGTCCCTTAACTTTGGCTCCCTATAATATTTTTTGACCAAACTACTAAAAGGCACATCTGTGGGATGTTGGCTGTCTTCCTCAAATTTCAGCCCAAAAGAGAAAGCTCGTATATAGCAGCAGGGCACCAAAGGATTGCTGCAATGTGCGGATACCGTAATGTTATCCTATGGAAAAAGTGTCAAATTTGGAGTGCTGTAATTTTGCCGCCTTTGTAATATTTTTTTCAACACAACACTGAAAGGCACATCTGTATGATGTCAGCTGCGTTTCCTCCAAATTTCAGGCCAAAGCACCAAACTGTTCTTTTGCAGCAGGGTGCCAAACAATTGCTGTCATTTTCCCACAGCCTAGAAAAGTACTGTCGCAATTTGTGAAAGCTTTCGCAAAAATCTGCAAGACTTTTGTGAGTGCAACAGTACTTTGTGAAAGCACTTTTCCAGAAATTTGAAAAACATATTTCTGGGGTGTTTTACCCCAAAATAAAGACATGGCTAGCATCCTCAGGGCCCGACTAGGTGACTAGAAGAAGAATTAGGTTGCTAGAGGGTCCCCAATTTTAAATGCCAAGCATTTTTCTGATCACAAACTGAAAACAAAATGGCGGATTTGCGATAGTACAAGGGCCATTTGCGAAAGTAAAAAGTGCATTTGCGACACTGTCAAACTTTTTGTTAGCTTTTCCCATTGACTTATAATGGGAAATTGTTTTTTGAATAACTTTTGAACTGTTTAATATTTTTTCATGAAATCTTCAAAAGGCACATCGGGGACACTGGCCGCACGTTCCCTGAAGATTTTGGACCGGTCGTGCAAACCTTGTGACCTGTAGGCGCGACCGTAGAATTCCAGAAAAAGCACAAACGCACATGCAAATCACGCTTAATAATTCCGCAGCTGTGTATCTGACCAGCACAAAACTTGGCAGATCCCAAGGCATATGGCTCTTGATCCTGTATTCCAAATTTCAGGCAAGTTCATCAAACAGTTGCAAAGTTATTAAGGTGCAGAATTTGGGATTTAACCTGTAAATGGCTCCTCAACCCTAACTATGGTAGCACTACCGTGCTACCATTATATAGCTATAGATATAGATATAGATATAGATATAGATATAGATACTGTATATATCTGTCTGATTCAATTGCAGGGCCACTTTGATTAAATCGAAAGGATAAAACACATGAACATTAATACATTTATCAGAAGCATATGAAACAGGAGCTGATGACGATCAAGGCTTACTTAAAGAATGACAAAAAACATTTCTCTATTCATTATATAAAAAACATGAGGACACCCAAACATCACTCTGAGGTGCTCCTATAACGAGATTATTTTCTAGACAAAAAGTGGACAAACTACAGGGTCACCTGTCAGTATAATAGTTTAAACATAGTCTTCTAATTGGAAGGGGGGCGGGGGAAAGGGAAAGAAAACAAAGGTGGGGAAGAGGAAAAGGGGAGGAAAAAGGGAAAGGAAGGAAGGAAAGAGGAAGGGGAAAAGGATGGGAAAAGGATGGGAAAAAGAAAAGCGGGACAGGGGAAGAGAAAGGAATGTGAGACACCATAAAATGATTTCTGAATCCTTCTTTTTCTCTTTCTTAGAATAGGCATTATGTCTGTTCTATCATTCAAGCCTGGGGGGGGGTAATGCCCCCCAAGTTGGTAGATCCACATAGATTCTCTTTCGAGCAGGAACGCATTCCGATCACCTCCACGACAGCTCAATTTTACATGTGGATCAATGCCACTAAACTGAAATTCATGTATTTCACCTGTTGGTGCTGCTTTCACATGAGTGGCCAATGCATTTGTAAGGTCTTCATTGTTTGCTGCCCTCACATGCTCACCTATTAGCAGCTTAAAAGACTGGATGTTTTACCCAGATAGAAGCTTCCACAGCCACACGTCGCTAAACTTACTACATGTGTAGTATCACAAGAAATGAAATGTCTGATCTCAGACATTTTGGTTGCATTAATACTTGTGAATGTTCCTGTTTTTACCATATATGGACAATATTTACATCATCAACGTTTGTGGCTATCTTGCGGTAGCTGTGGAAGCCAAGTCCTGGGTGTTTGATCTGGGGGCTGATGTAAATATTGTCCGTATATGATAAAAATAGGAACATTCACAAGTATTAATGCAGCCAAAATGTTTGAGCTCAGACATTTCATTTCTTGTGACACTACACATGTAGTAAATTTAGTGACATGTGGCTGTGAAAGCTTCTATGTGGGTAAGACATCAAGGTTTTTTAAGCTGCTAGTAGACGAGCATGTGAGGGCAGTAAAAATGGAGACCTTACAAATGCTTTTGCCACACATCTGAAAGCAGCACCAACAGGAGAAACACATAAATTTCAGTTTAGTGGCATTGATCATGTAAAACTGAGCTGCTGGGGTGGTGATCTGGATGTGCTCCTTCTCGAAAAAGAATTTATGTGACTCTACCAACTTGGAGGGCATTACCCCCCGCTTGAATGACAGAACAGACATAATGCCTATTCTGAGAAAGAGAAAAGAAGGTTTTAGAAATAGTTTTATGATATCTCACATTCCTTTCTTTCCCGTCCCCTTTTCTTTTTCCCTCCTTCTATTTTCCAGACATTCCCCATCCTGTTTCTTCCTTCCCTTTTCTCCCTTTCGCCTTCTCCCTTTGTTTTCATTCCCTTCCCTCTCCCCTTCCACTTAGAAGACTAATTTTAAACTATTATTCTGACAGCTGACCCTGTAGTTTGTCCACTTTTGTCTAGAAATTATTCTGGTTAGTCTGCCTTATCGGAGCACCTCAGGTGATGTTTTGGTGTCCTCATGGTTTTATATAATGAACAGAGAAATGTTTTTGTCATTCTTTAAGTGAGCTTGATCGTCACTTCTAGCTCCTCTGTTTCATGCTTTTGATAAACATATTTATGTTCATGTGTTTTATCCTCTTAGATTTAACTCAAAGTGGCACTGCAATTGAATCAGACAGATGTACATGTGTGTATATATATATATATATATATATATATATATGAAATGGGGGTGAAGGTAAAACTGGCAAATAACAGCAGTATTTTTGTTTGGATCACCCTACAGTGAGAATATGACATTTATTCTCACTCTAGGTCATTTAGTCTCACTGTAGGTAATAACCAAACACTATCTGCACTTCACCACAGAACCTCACACACGTTTTTATTGATGGGAGCTGGCAGCATGAGCAGCACAATCAGAATCCACCTGCTTACTTGCATGCCAGCTCCCAATGGCAGGTTCTTTCTCTGCAGCAGCACACAAAACACTTTCACTTTCTTCCCATGTGGCTTTCCACACTCCCCATGTTTGCTCTTTTTTTTATTATTATTATTATTTCTCAACAATCTCAAGTCCAAAAACAAATTGTCAACCACAAAGACCTTCTTAACACTCACACTGTGATCTGCCACTGAATTCCTGTACTCCGCAACACTACTCCATTGGGGCGGTCCACTCTCCCAACCGTCATAATCCTCTCCCCACACTCATTATCCCCCCTTCTCTATGACTCCCAATCAATACAATACTCTTCTCCGCTCTCGTGATCTGATCCCCTCCCTCAAAGCCAGTCAACACACCCTCCATACCTCCAAAGAGCAGTTTCTCAGTTTCAGCACTGTCTACAGATGCCCTTCCTGGATCGCACCTCTAAGACTGCTCGGTGCAGAAAATGCCACAACCTCCTGGCACATGACGGCTGTTTTGCTCGCACAATGGCCACTGCACCAGTAGAAGCAACACACTTTGTTTCCTCTCCAGAAACATCTGTTCCAACTTTAAAAAAAAAACAACAAAAAAACGTCTAAAACGTATGCTCAAAACGCCAGTTCCAGTTTAAAAAAAAGAATCTCCTCTTGCTCTGAAAACATCCATCTCCACCCTCCCCCAAAAAAACAATCACCTCTCTGTTTTGGGAAACATCCTTCCTCATAAAAATATGATCTGATCCCCACAAAGCTATTCGACACCCTCCATACCTCCAAAGAGCAGTTTCTCAGTTTCAGCACTGTCTACAGATGCCCTTCCTCTATGATATCTCTAAGATTGCTCAGTGTCGAACTGCCACAACCTCCTGGCACACGGCGGCTCTTTTGCTCTTTCCCGCACAGCTACCACTTTACCAGTAGGACCAACACACTTTGGGCCAGATATTCAAAGGGTAGCGCCGGGCGTAAATCCATTGCACTGGATTAGCACCGAATTTGCCCCGAACAGCAATATTCAAAAGGACATTTAGCGTCGGCGCTTGGTGTTAGCACCAACGCTAAATCATAATGTATGCAGGGGAGGGACTGAGGGGACGGGACCTAACTGTCTGCGCAACAGCATATTGAAAGGTATAGCGCTGCGCTACTGGCATTAGCACAACCCGTAGCGCGCCACTAACTACCGCCAAAAAAAGGCTGGCAGTAAGGCAGAGGTGCTTCCCCCATGAAGCACATCCCCCCCTTGACCACAACATATTATGTATCCCTGGTAGTCTAGTGGTTCCCCCCCAGCACCGCTCTGACCACTGTTAAATAAAAAGTTGCTGTATTCCTCGGTAGTCTGGTGGCCACCCCCCCAAAATCGCTCCCAACCACGGTTACCAAATTATTCATCTTATTTCTGTGGTAGTCTAGTGGTCCCCCCAAGCTCCACTCTGACCACGGTTAAAATAAATGTTGCCTAATCCCTGGTAGTCTAGTGGCCCCAAGCACTGCTCCCACCCGTCATAAAATACAAAAGTAATTTCCTCTGGTAGTCTAGTGGCCCCCAGTATTGCTCCCGACCACGGTTGCCAAATTATTCATCTTATTTCCCTGGTAGTCTAGTGGTCCCCCAAGCACCGCTCCCACCCATCGTAAATACAAAAGTAATTTTCCCTGGTAGTCTAGTGCCCCCCAAGCACCACTCCCGACCAGCCTGGTGCCCGCATTTTTGTTTACCATTATTACTGATCTGTAGCAAATTTCATTTATTACATGACTCCACTTGTCTGTTGTCTCTTACTTTGTGCCGTTCCACCCAGAACCTGAAAAAGGTAATTTATTACCACCTTACAACATGTTATACAACATGGCACACACCCCTGGGATACGCATGCTGGTACATAAGGAACACAGTGACAGTGGCACAGAGCCTGAGGTGCAGGGAATATTGGAGCAGCTTGACAAGCATGACCCCCGCATGGCGAGGAGGTCCCATGAACACAAAGACCATATCATAACAGGACTCACAGAGAAGAGCAGATGGGTGCCAAAATAAAAGATCACTGCTGCTGATGTCAAAACTTTAATGTAAACACAAAATACAAAGTGACAGTGCATAAAAACTGCAAAATAGAGCAGGAAAATAGCAGTGTGTGCCACAGGTGGGACAAGGCTAGAGATGGGGTTGGGGATGCCTTTAGAAACAAAACAGGGACACAGGAAGGGGGCAGAGTATGACTGGGGAAGGAAGGGATTGCCTCCAAGCTCAAGCTCACCATCCACCGTAGATGTGCAGGGAGTGGCATACACAAGTGCTCTATGTAGGGGTCACAGGCCATAGGGAAGCAAAGAGTGATGTCTGTGGGGATAGGGTCACCCTGGCCCATGTAAATCCATGTCTCTGGCTAGACAATGGGATGTCCAGGTAGCACTCAGGGGTTCGAAGAGTGCCCATGGAAGACTGTGTTACTGGTGTGCTACATGACCCCAACCTGCCACTCCGTGGAGTCTGTGTATGCTGTAGGGTTAGTACCGCACCAGGCCAGCACACACTGGAGCAGCTGCATTATCTTGGGGACTGCAATCTCTCCCAGACTGCAGCTGTGAGCTCCCTCACTGCCTCAGTGAGTTCCCCAAACATCTGTCGAAGTGCATCCAGGACACTTACCTCACATACTTCTGCTGTTCAGCCCTCTGCATGTCACCATGCAGGATTTCACACAGACGGACCCTATCTTCCTTTATTTCCCTCTGGAATATGGCAAGCTTGTGCTGTGTGGCAGACTGTGACTCTACAGCAGACTGCAGCAGCTGTTGAGAGTCAGAAGGAGCCTGCCTCTGGGGTACACTGTCCTATGGGACAGTACAAGTCATTTGGTGAGCATACTGAGTGGGGACTGCATGTAGCATGTCCATGGTGGGTGATGGAGGTGGCAGGGCCTCATCGTGCATGGTGGCATGCACAAGGCAGGTGTGGGATAGCAGGGAATCTTGATGGCTACCATGTCTGCCCATTGTGCTGGGCTGGTTGTGTGGGAGGTGGTGGATGTGGAGGTTAATCCAGTGGTGGTTATGGTGGTGGTGGAGGTGACATTGCAGTGCCAGGCAACACAGTGCTACTCCCAGGGGTGCGGCTGTCAAAAGGCGTGTCTGTACTGCTGGGCACCACTGGCTGGACAGGGAGGTGGGGCTTAGGGTGGATGAGAACCTCCCAGGGCAGCTTTGGTCTCCAGGTATTGATGTGTTGGCACATATGTATCCCCCATAAACAAGTCTAGCAGGTCCTCCTCCTCCACTGCCATTGTCACGATGGTGTACCTCGGTGGATGCCCAGCCTCCTCTTCCTCCTCCTCTCAGGATCACATATCCTAAACTGAATAGATAGGAGGGCACTGTTGGTGTGTCACTCATTAGATATTAGTCAGGTCCCAGTGATGTCATGCACACCTCAGTGGTCCAATCTCTGTTGCTGATGGTCATCATGCAACTGACGAGAAAAGCACAAACCACACCACAACTAAACTGACCACAGGGCTACCTGTGGCTCTTTCATGCATAACAGTACCCACTAACATGGTATCCCACATTGCTAACCAACAGTGAATTGCAAACCCCCATACACTGTGACACACACAACACATGTGACAGCATGCACCAGCAAATATTGCAATCAGCTTGGCAGATGTGACACACACCCTCTGTGCATTGGCAAACACCAGGGTATCTGTATGCAGACAGGTACCCATCAGGCTGTCTGCAGCAAATACTGCTGTCATGGAAACCTGGTAAACACAGCAGCTGCCCATGTCACAGACCACACTAAGTCAAAAAGTGCACACAACGTGAGTGCTATGGCTGCAGTGTGGCAGAGAAGGGAAGATCACGCACATTGCTGCAAAGTGCTAAACTCTAACAGAGGGATGTGTATAGGTACCCTTAGATCAGCCCTGGTTGGTCTAACGGTACTCAGAAATTCTCCCTCTGGGAGAGAATTGAGAATCCCACTTTCGGGGATGTGGCAGCTGGCATCTGCCTCATGCCCCATAGCACCATGCCACGGCCCATTTTGTGGTGCATGGGCAGCGCAGGCACCATTTTGTACAGGCAGCCTGCAGTTGATGCAGGCTGCCTTTGAAAATTCCTCGCAGTTCATCATTTGATGCAAGGGGCACTCTGCGCCATTCATTGTGGTGCAAACCCCTTTCACTGCCCCAGGGGCTTTGACAAACAGGCTCCAAGTCACCTCCTCAGATGAGTTGCCCATGCAGCAGTCTGAGTAAACAGAAAAAAAGAAGACAGAAATCTACAGTCTGTACCTGGGGGAAGTAAGTACTGCATTCAGTAGAATAAAGGTTCACCCATATAAACTACCTGTAACAATAGAAGAATGTCCTGCAGCATCTGCCTCATAGTAAAGAATTTCAAATGGGAGTTCCAGCTGAAGGAGCATCAAAACCCCCTTCTATGAACAGATTTATGGGAGGAAAAAAAAAAACCTGACTGAATCCTAACTTTAAATATTTGTTGTGTTCCTCTGGATACCAATTAGTCTCTTGGAGGAAGATAATATCTGCACATTCTTGCAAAAAATAGGAAAGAAGGCAGTATCTTTTAACCAGGTTATGTACCCCATTTACATCGTATGACAGACCTTAAGTAAAAGATGCCATGACCAAAAATGAACATAGCAAGCTTCAACTAATTGCTCCAGAACTATTACAGGGACCCTCCATGTCAAATCTCCCCCTACTTGAAGGGTGGAACATAATGTTAGCAACTCTGGAAAAGGGAGAACCAATGTCTGCTAGGAAATGATGGTGACAACAAAATGGAGAAAATAGGTTTCACACCCTCCTTGAGGTGCTATGACCTCAGAGATGGTTATTTAAGTAAGAGGGTGTTGGGGGGAGGCAAAACCCAACGGAAAAAAAGTCACAGTTTGGTGCTTTGCAATTCCAGAATCACTGTTCTGGAATCACTAATATCACATAGAACCAACTGAAGCAATACCCATGCCTTGCTTAATAAACCAGTGCATTGATAAAGGCCTGTAACACAAGTCCATCCCAAGCAAGAACAAGGTGAAACTGTACAGATGAAAAAACAACCTACTGGCCCGGTGGTGCAGAGGGCTGAGGTGCTGGACACCACATCTCATGCCACGCTGGTGACCCAGGTTCAGAAACGGACTTGGGTCACCAGGAAGCAGGATAGAGGAGGGAGGGTGGAAGCAGGATCAAGATGCCTAACGGTGGCTTTCCTTATCCATGGAGGTAGATCACCCTCCTGCAGTCCCGCCGCCATCAGGTGGAGGTCCGATGGCAGTACAGGTGAGTAATGGGCTACCAGTATGGTGGGGCATCAGACATGAGAACAAAAAAATAGTATGGCAGAGGAGAGGAGTTTGACACAAAGCAACAGCACTTTGTTGACTGGAGAGGACCGCATGTGCTTTGATTCCACTGTCTAGGTACCGAGTCACACACTTCCACAGCCCCCTTCTCTTGCTGTGTAACATTTACATAACTTCACTAAGCAGGCATAAAAACAGCATTGTTCCATTTCTTTAATGTCTGTGGACAAGCTTTATCAGATAGGTTGATAAATTATTATTTCTGCACACACATTTGTCTAAAATATTTATTGAATACACTGCAAGCTTGAGCTGAGACTGAGGCTGAGTCCATAGGCCAAGATTGAAAGTTTTTCCTTTCATTCTCACCATAAATACGAACAAGAGCTGATTTTCTGTATGACCAACAATGCTATTCATTTCAATGAACTAGCCTGCAACCTCAACTGTCCAACAGAAAAAAGGACATGCATCACAAGTCTTTTGCATTTGTCTGTAATTCTATGTTGCCCAGTGACTCCCCCCAAGAAATCTCCTTGGTTTTGCTTCTGAAGACATATGAGGAGAGGAGACATATGAAGACATATGAAGAGAGACTTAAGGAGCTGAATATGTATAGCCTCAAGGAAAGGAGAGAGAGGGGGGACATGATAGAAATTTCAAGTATCTCAAGGGAATCAACAAAGTCCAAGAGGATAGCATCTTTCAAAAAAAGAGGTGTACAAGAACAAGGGGGCACAATTTGAAGATAGAAGGGGTAGCTCAGAGGTAATTTAAGGAAGTATTTTTTCACAGAGAGGGTTGTGGATGCATGGAATGGCCTTCCAGGAGGAGGTTGTGGAGTCAAAACAGTGGTGGAATTCAAGCATGCATGGGAGAGTCATAAGGCAATTCTGGGGGGGGAGGGTAGGAAGAAGTAGGCTGCTGGTTAACTAGGATCTGTAGCTTATCCAATAGGTAGGGAAATGGGCAGACTGGGTGGGCCAAGCAGTCCTTATCTGCCGTCAAAATCTGTTTCTATGAAGGTAGTGCCCCTGCTCACCGCCATTTGCAGACAGTTCCTTATCTCAAGGAAGGCGTTCGATCTGGTCAGCCACAAATTGCTTCTCTCCAAACTTCAACTGCTTAGACTAGACATGCTTTGGCTTACCTGGTTCAAAAGCAACCTGCTAAATAGGACCCACATAGTAAAATGGAGAGGGGTGCAATCAGGTTGCGGACCAGTGACCACAGGAGTGCCCTAGGAATCGATTCTGGGCCCTTTACTCTTCATCCTCCCTGTTAATGACATTGGCCGGGACTGTGGTTTGGAAAACCTCATCCTGTATGCAGACGATAGTTGTATACTGCAGCAATCCTCAACCTAGCATTATCTCTACAAAACTTCAGGCCAGTCTCAAGGTAAATAGAGGCCTGGTTTACCTCTAACTCACTAGTGTTGAATGACAAAATAATCAAGGCTGTCCTATTTGGGACCAGGCGACTGGGAGCAAACACACAAAACCTACTTTAGCTCTACACAGTCTTAGGGACATGAGTCAAAGTTGTAGATAAGGTCAAATATCTGGATGTCTACTTTTTAGATTAGTATAACATTTACAGAAGGGGTACAAATATTTTACAGTAGTACCTCAAAGGGACAAGAGACAATTGGAGTAAGGATTCTGGCCTAACAAAGTCTAGTACTACTGATCACAACAAGCATATAACATTTAGGATACAACTGTTATGCAATAAACAGAAAGGTGTGACATTTAGGGTACAACTGTTATGCAATAAAACGGTATGGTATACAGTGAATGGCTTTAGTATAATGGTAAGTTATAGTAAGGAGTAGAGCCTGACAGTATCATGTTCAGTCTAGCCTAGTGAGCAGAATTGCCCATGTATCTCTAGAAAAATAGCTGAGGTAGTCGACGTAGCAGGAGGAGAGTCCATTGTCTAGGTCATGGGGGTTAAGGACATTCGCTGCCACTGGTGGCCTAGAGGTGGCCTTCAAATAGTGGTTTGAATAGGCCAAGTTTAGGTTGAGACGTAATATGGTGTGGAGTGGCATTCAGCCAGAGTGAGGCATGGTATGCAAAGGCACGTTGACCGAGTGATGTGTGGAGGCAAGGAATGAGAAATGGGGATTTAGTGGAGTTGTGTGTGGTTTTTGTTTGGGGAGCAGGTGACAGTAGGTGCCCAAGACCTGGTGGGGATAACCCAATGGCAACCTTTTTAGCCACGAGGCAGGTGTGATATTTCAGTCTGTTATTGAAGTTGAGCCAGCTGGACTGCTGGTAGAGGGAGCAGGTGTGGGTGTAGTGGTCACAGTTAAAAATTAGGTGACAGACCTTGTTGAGGGTGACTGTGACTTGTTGGAGAGATGTGGTGTCAGCTGCACCATAAATTAGGATCCCAAAGTCGATGAGGGCAAGGACAGAGGAGGAGACAGCAAGACTGAGGGCTTTGGGGTCAGATCCTGATGTTGACTGCAGTGCAGAGATGCTCAATGTGAAAGTGGAAATTGAGAACTGTGTCCAGGTGAATGCAGAGGTACTTGAAGGGTGTAGCCAGGTCGAGAGGTTGAGACTTAGAGTTCAGGATGCTGAGTGTGTGGTCCTTATGTAGATTCTGGGGGTTGGCAAAAAGCATCACTTTCGTTTTTTTACAATTAAGAAAGAGCCATTGTTCAGAGAACCAGGACTCTGCTTCAGTGAAAGCTATTTGGAGGTGTTGTTGAAGTTGTAGGTGGTTAGAGTGGGAGGTGAGTAGGTCAGCATCGTTAGCATAGAGAACCAGCTGCCCTGAGCAGGCCATGAGCAATGTATTGAGAAATATGCTGAAGAGAAGTGGCCTGAGGGACCCCTGACCTGACTGGTAGGGATGTGGAGAGGGCAGTGCCTACCTTTACTCACCTGGATCTACCTGAGATGTAGTTGGAGAACCAGCTAGTTGCCTCAGGGGGGAGACCAGAGTTGGAGAGGGTAGTTAGGAGGAGGGAGTGGTTGACTGTGTCAAATGCCTTTTATAGATCCACGAAGACTGCACCTGCCAGGTGGCCTTTGTCGAGTGCAGCATGCTGGGGGAGTGAACTCCAGCAGTACTGAGGTAGTGCTGTGACGTTGCTGTTTGCAGAGCAGGTTATATTTAGTGAGGTGGTCAGTTAATTGGTTGGAGATGATTCTTTCCAGGGCTTTAGAGAGTGGAGGGAGGATGGAGACTGGCCAATAATTTCCAGCATTGGAGATGTCCCCACCTTTGTGTACGGGTGTGATGACAGCCGTCTTTCAAGTTGAAGGTCCTTTGGCAGAGGGAGTGGTTGATAATGGAGGTGAAGGGAGAGAGAGAGAACAGAGTCGAGCCTGAGGCTTGAGATCAAGGAAATTGGTGCTGTGACGAGCATGCCCCAAGGCCTTTAGTAGGTATGCTCTGGCTTCATGGAGGGAGACCAACTAAAAGTGAAAGAGTGGGGTGGTGGGGAGGGTGATTACAGGGGGTGGTGGGTTAAAGAAGTGGGAAGTAAGAATTCCATTGAGGTCAGAGAAGGAGGTGTTTAGTATATCAGCGATGAGCTTGGGGTCAGATACAGCAGTGCCATTATCAATGATGGGGGGGCACCATTTAGTTCTTTCAGGTTGTCCCAGAAGTTTCTGCCTGAATCCCAGATAGAGGTAAGGGTGGATTTGAAGTACTCAGCCTTTGCTTTTGGGGTTTCCCAGACGTATTTGTTTCTCATGGCCCGATAGGTTTGTCAGTCAGTTGGGGTGCCTGATTCGAGGGCACGTTGCCACAGTGAGTCTCGGAGGTGCATTAGGTCAAGGAGGGACTGCATAATCCAGGGGGTGGAATGACCCTTGGTGAAACATTTCACAAAGGGGGCAAACTTATCACAGGCGGTGGAGAAAATGGAGATAAAGCGGTCTTGGGGGGGTTGGCGTATATACAGGACCAGGTACATATCACAGGGGAGTGGTCACTCAAAGGATTGGGAAGAACAGTTATACCTTAAAGTCTGGAAGGGCAGCTAGATATTATCATGTCAAGTAGGATTGCAGTACCAGTTTTTGAGTTAAGCCTAGTGGGGGTGGAGACTACTTGGGAAATGTCCAGAGCAGTGATGGCATCTTTAAGTGGGGCAGCTGAGAGGGAGTGCCAGTTTACATTGAAATCCCAAAGTGCTATACACTCTGATTTATCATCCCTGGTGCTTAGAGGTCTCATCCCCTAACCCATTCCTGGCCCAAGAATTCCAAATTAAAGAATCCCCCACACACACCCAGTACCACGAGTGGGCCACTGGCACAGCCCTCCACTCACCTCCATGGCCAGCAGCCTAACTAAGTGCTTCAATGAAAGAGCACATGTTTGTACAAGCACACACTCATTCACTGAAGCACTCAGTAGGGCTGCCGGCCACAGAGGTGAGTGAAGGGATGTGCCGGTGGCCCACTTGGAGTACTGGTGTGAGAGCTGGGGGGCACTATCTGATGACAGGGTGGGGGGTCCACTAGACACCAGTGAGCTGGGAATTTACTACATTAAGTTGACATTTCATTTGGGCCTGATCTGGGTTGTTAAACGACCATGTGTCAGACTAGGA
Organism: Neoceratodus forsteri; assembly: GCA_016271365.2. Lineage (NCBI taxonomy): Eukaryota > Metazoa > Chordata > Ceratodontiformes > Ceratodontidae > Neoceratodus > Neoceratodus forsteri. Next base: position 3,362,743 of record CM057449.1, on the reverse strand, counting down.
TAGGGCAATATGATCACAACACTAGCAGTTTCCATTTAACTGCTGTATGTAACATCTTGACTGTCCTTCAAACCGTCCCAGGTCGTGCATGAAAAAAGGCCTTGGTTCATGTGCTTATCTGATGAACAAATATTTATATAAATAAATATGTCAAAGTGTCTCTTGTGTGTATGGACACATCTGAAGAAAAAAAAAACACAAATAGGACAGAGTGTCAGAGTTTGGCAAGTAAAGGGCACAAAGACATAGTCCCTGTCCCTGCTACTGGTTTGGTCAGAGAGGAGTGAGATGCTAAATGCATAATATATTCAATAAAACATAGCAACAGATTACATATATTATTCACAATGTTATAGCTAAAACCATAATACTCAAATACGATTGTTATGCTGTTCAGACAGACGTGAAATAAAATTGGGATTCTTGGGCCAGGAATTGGCTGGGGGTGTGGTGGTTGGACCACTAGACACCAGGGATGATTTTTTTTTTTTGCTTTATTGTTTATCAGTATGGGGCAGGGCCGGCTTTAAGGATAGGCAAACTAGGTGGTCGCCTAGGGCACAAGGTAGCAGGAGGCACCAATGAAACCAAACATTTAAATATATATTTTTTTGTTCCCCTTTTTTTTTCTGAGCACAGAAGATGTTGATTTTCAAAGTTGCCAGATCTGAGGTGTTTCCGGGGGGGAAGGTTGCATGTGTCAAGTATGAAATTGTCTGTCCCTGTCCCTTCCCCGCCTTGCAGCATGACCCAATCCAGCCAGCAGCATGCCCAGCATTCCATGAAGGACCCAGAATAGCAGCCAATTAAGTGAGACCTTGAATTGGGTGGGCAGTAGTGTATGTGCAAGTGCCCCACCTACCACGCACCAGACAGTCCCGTCTGTTGATGACCCTGGCATTGCCGTCACGTCACTCCTTCCTAGTAGATCGTGCCAGCCACTCGCACCATGACGCTGCCAGAAACTCAACTGTTGTGCAGTGCGTGTGCACACTGTGAATCCTCACCTCATCACATTGCTGCCTAATCTGCCTGGCTTGTGCCATATATGAGTGTGAAAGAGGATGATGAGTGAATCTCAGCATGTGTCATGTATATCGACGGTGAAGATGAAACTAAGACTCGATCAGCAGCTGGCGGCCTGGGATCCTCAATCAACGAATCCCAACGATCATCACCGTGAGTATTAGTTAATGATAATGGCAACTGGACAAGGCCAGGGCCAGCCACATGCAGCTAGAGAAGGCTCATCCAAATCCACTACATCGTCGACAGGAGGAGCCGGAAGACTAGTTCACACTGACTGGAATGGAGTGCTTAGGTTTTACAGTTTTTTTCCCTTGTGTGTTGATCTTAAATTAACCTTTGTTGTTTGCCTCAGGCTCCTACCACTTATATAATTGAATTCAATCAAATTCGAACTTTTTAAGTTGTGGTGTCTGAGTCTCAGGCTCGAGTCTCTCATCAGCAGCACTGGTCCATCTCTGGGTCTCATCCCACTCCTGTCCCATCCCACGCACGACACCATGTCCCAGGCCAGGCCAGCCGCCCCTTTTGCCTCAGTCACAGACACAGGGACTCAGGAGAGATGAGTGAGAGAGGGTACAGTAAGAAGGGGGGGGGGTCTCTCTCATCTTGGCTGCAGTCAGAAACTCCTGTGTTGTTGTAGACAGGGTGTCAGGTGGTGGTCTGTGCCTCACTGGACTTTGGACTCAGGCTTATGTTATGGCCCCATCCCTTGCAACATCCCAGGGCAGGGGGACAGAATATCATTAAAATTAATTATGGTGGTCAGAGTCACTCTCAGGCTCTCTGCAGTGATTTGGTTCCCACTCTCATCCCATCATGCCACTGCCACACATGCTGCTGCATCCCTGGCCAGCTGTCCTCGGTCACAGTCAGACACAGGGACTCAGGTGAGTGAGAGAGAAGGTAAGGGCAAGGGGTGGGTGGGTGGGGGTCTTCACTTACTCATCCTGGCTGCAGAGACAGTGCTCCTAAAAGTATGTTATGACTCATGCAAGGTCTTATACCTGTAAAATCTGCATTGTGCCAAAGATTTGTCTGCAGGTTGCTAGATTCATTACTATGCATGATCTTGGTTCAGTTTAAATTCAGATTTACAACAAAAATGATGGTACGCTTGTATATCTTTTCTGTGTGGTGTGCAGCTGTATTTGTTAAATTTAGATGATCTGTGTTATTTGACTTACTGATGCATGGGGAGAGTGGGTGCAGCCGGCAAGTTCGCCTAGGGGCGCCATATACCCTAAGGCAGGCCCTGGCTAGGGGGAAAGCCAGAAAAGGCTTTTTTTTATCTTTATTTTTAGACAAGGCTTTACCCTTTTAGACAATCTCCCCGCATTATCTGTACAATTTCTGACTAAAGGCAGCGTGTACTGAAAATTACAAAATTTTAACAGCGAGCGGTGAATTTTGCCATTTTGCGGGTGAAATTTTGCTCTCTGAGATTGAAATTTCACATTTAACACCTGCAAAATATTTTGTGAAATGTGCACATTTCGTGAAATAGTCCATGTAACAGAATGTGTTAATTTTATGCAACACTAGGCAGAAACACACCAATTAGATTCAAACTAGTTCCTTGAGGGAATTAAATGTCTGTAAACGGTGATGAGTGGGGACACTACCTTCAGAAGCAAAAACAAGATTTTTTTTAAACTCGTGTATTGTTCAGTTCTAACTGATACCATTAGATGGACTGGCATGCAATTAAAATTTTGGCTGGGAAACATACAGAAGGAGCTGGAGATGTATGTTCCGGTATTGTGACAGCATTACACTCTCATGCTACTTCCACTGATGTCAGCCCTTGAATGATGTCAGTGGCAGTCAGCTCAAAGCCACAATGTCAAAAAGATAACTGCTTTTCACAAACTGTCATGTCTTGATGATGAACTTGCTGGTGTTTATGTAGTTGACATAATTACAGGGCACAGTTTAAAATGAGTTAGAAATCTCATTTTTTATATACCAGATACAGAGCAGTGCAGAAAATGTGCTTTTTAATTTCACCTATTATTTTAACAGTCTATGAAAAGCAGATTTTTTTTGCTTTGGTTTTTTTGTGATCCATGATCCAGCTTTTCACTGACTGCCACTGACAGTTCTTCCTTTTTTTTCGTGATCCAGGTTTGAGCTGACTGCCACTGATGTCATTGAAGGACTGATGTCAATTGCAGCAGGATGACAGTACTCTGCTTTCACAACAAGACAGGAGCAGACGTTTTAGCTGGAAGTAAACCAGAAGTGAGTGAGGGAGCAAAACATTAGTGCAGGGGGACAGGAATAAGGAGTTGTAAACTTAAGTTTATTCTCCAAAAAATCACGTAAAATTATGCACATCAACTTAATTTCCTGTGCTTTTAGGACAGAGGGATACATTTTGCACTTGGCTAATAATGCAGGAGAGTAATCATTATTCAAAGTATAAAGGATGGCCCTTATAAGTGATAACCCCTTATGATATGCTTGTAAATGTAATGCAGCATTAACTGCAAAACTGTAAAAATGCCTAATTATGGAGTGAGGGTGAGAGTTGGCTCCAGAGGGTTCAGGAATAAGTGCCTGGTAAGCACGTCTGAGAGGCAGAGGGAAGAGATAATCCACATCAAGAATGAAAGATAGAAAACTCTGCAGGAAAGAAAGCTTGTGTCCCCCTTCTTCTCCCTCTTGTTCACCATAAATGAGGATGCTTTTTCTCCGAGTGATTCTCCAGATCCTCTTAGCTGCTGGCCAAACATCGCTGATCCTGCATTAGTTTAAGTAGGACCCACTCCAGCTGATCTGCTCAAGAACTGGGTCTGTAACATGCTTTTCCAAATCAGTTACTTTAGTTTCTAAGTCTCACACATTTTCCTTGAACTCCATATGCTACAATCAAATTTCAGCTTGGAACTCACGCAGCTCCTCTAAGATGGCTGCATTCGGAAGGTGCATTACTGACGCTGATCCACTAACTACCATGTCACCCGTAATACTCTTCTTTGGACATCCTTCCAGGGAAAAAACAGATGCCAAGGAGGAGTTATTGCTTCTTTACCCAGTTAGTGCTGCACTCAACAGCATAGAGCAGCTCGGTGCAAAGAATACATTTAATCCAGACTGCTTCCAAATAAATCAAAGTCATTTATTGTGTAAGATACACAAAGGTACATTCAGAGAACCAGCTGCCAGCTGACTGAAAGCGGTCACCCCAGAGCTTCGCTTTATGGAGCTTCCTCAGGGGACCCACTCATAAAGCTCCTCAGAGAGAAGCACTGGGGTGACCACCTTTGGTCAGTTGGCTGTTGGTTCTCTGAATGTACCTTTGTGTTTCTTACACAATAAACAATTTTAATTTATTTGGAAGCAGTCTGGATTGAATTAATCCTTTATACAGAGCTTCTTTATGCTCTTGAGTGCAGCAATCACTCATCTAACTGCTTGTTCTGTTGGGGCTGCAACCGCTGTGCTTGCATCAACATCATTTTCAGTGTGCAGTACTCTTGGGAAAGGAGCTACCACTTCTAAGGTTCCTGTCACCTCCCATCAGAATTGATATCTTCAAATGTGATACTAAGCCAAAATGATGCAGGCTTAGTCACTAAACTGGAAGCTATTTTAATATATGAGAATGGTGCTCTGCTCCTACTCCTCCGTATAGGGCAACAGCATCACTGGAAGTCCCCACATTTTCAATTTTTTAAACCGATACAAGATGGCAGCAATACAAAAAATATTTTTTCTCATGAAAAAGATTACATCCATATGAAAGATAATCTTTTTATGAATGGGCCATAGCATGTTTAGAACTAACATTTCAAATCTTTATTAGCTCTGGAATGGATTAATGTTCTATTTTACCAAACCAGGGAAATGCAACACTGTGACCAAGTCCTTTTTACTCTGCAAATTTCAGAGAAAAATTCCCAACCAACTGGACGCTATGTGATGACAAACAATATATTTATGTACATGTTTATATATATGTGTGTATATATACTTTATATATATATATATTTACTTTTTTCGCTATCCAGATCTCAGAAACGATATATACGACTGTCACAATATGTCACTTAATCACATAAAACTGTACTACAGAAATAAAATAAATCACATGCAAAAAATATTTAACAAGACAGACTGAGGAAATCAAATATAAGATTGCTGCTTCACAGACTAGTGCTGAATTTATGGGCTGCCTTGCTTGTTGAAACACATCCCTTCCCCAACACAGCAATGCTTCACTAGGCAAAACCACTACTTTAAGCTAAGTAAATCAGCAAAACCAGAAACAAATACTACTGTAGCTGAACAAGGCCGTGTAGATCTTTTTGTGAGTGATTCTATTACACAAGACTAAGTTTTGAATTGATTGTAAAGGTCTGTTTACTCAGACAAGTAGGGACAGACATCTCTTGATTCTCTTTCAGGAAGACTGCACTCAACATTGCCTCCACCTGCCCCAGAGTTCATTTATGTACATGTGACCTCCAATCTCATAGTATTTATTTATGTATTTATATATTTATTTGAATATTGATAACTGAGAAAGGCACACCGGCCCAATAGTCTTTATCAGGTGCAACACGAGGTAAGAGAAACAGAAAATGCAATAATAAAAGCCTGCTCAGTATTTTATTTATTTATTTATTTTTCATTGACCAGGAAGGAGGACTAGACAGTTTTTTGCCTATTTTCAATCTCATCTTGGGGAAGGGGGATATAGATGCATGCCAATTGAAATTGTACCAGATTTTAAGTATTAATGATTTATAAAATGTATCAACAGAGTACAATTTAAACATAGAAGAAATACACATAAAAAGAAAACAGCCAACTGTTAACAGATGCATAAAAGGAAGGGCATACATACTGAATTTGACTGTGACCACAATTCACTGGCAAAGTTGTTAAATTTCCAACGCGTGTTGTTATTCATGTACCTGTTGTGTGAACTGCAGCAAATTTGTAAATTAATTAGCTAAGTGAATTTTCCAACTTTGCACACAACTAGCTTCAGGACTGCTTTATTACTGTCTCTAAGGGAAAGGGCAATATATAAGTGTTTACCTGTTGATCACAGTTTGCCCTATGGAAACTGATTTGCTATATTGTCCTTATAACTAATGCAGAGCAGCTGGACTACTGTTCCTGTTGATGTCTCCATTTTGCTCTGTAATACTGGAACCACTGTGGATCTGGGAGCTATGCTGCACACAGACTAGTGCTAACAGCAATAGAAGATCCAGGTTGCTGATCTTCATGGGCTGCCTTGCTAGTAGTGCTGTGTGAACTTTTCAAATGACAGCACAACAGAATTTCTTGGAGTTTGATGAAATTCCAATGAAATTCCACTGAACTGAAACAAAAGTGGAATAACTGAATTCCGCAGAGGAAAAATGTGGAACTGCTTCATCACTCCATTACTACAGAATTAAATTTCTCAGATCTCGATATATTCCACAGAAAATGTTAAGGAATGATCTTCCATTGTAAAATGTTGTTCCTCAAAATATAATTTTGCAGAATATAGCAGGCTAAATTTTACAGAATGAACAGTGATATGCTAATGAAAGTTATGCTGGCAAAATGGTCATTCTGCATTAATTCCACTGGCAGAATTCTGCATTCTGCACAGCACTACTTGCTAACTGAAACACCCCCCTCCCCTACACATCAGCACTTCATCAGACAAAACAAACCACTACTTTAAATGGATTACTGTATTAATCTTGTTATGTTGTATGTAGCTTTCTAAGTTTTTTCCAATCTGCTGTACTGTAACCTCATGCGTCATTTCTGAAAATAGGTATATGAATGCCTAGTGCACCCCACCCGGTAAACAAAAGCTAAATAAATGAATACTTTAAAGTCAATCAAATAAGACAACCAGACATAATTAGCACTAATCTATATGCATAAAGTCATCTAGATCTTTTGTTATTGACTAGCTTTCATAATACTCTATTTTTGCTAATATATTTTAAAGTTTTTTCTGTCCAGACAAACAGGGACAGACTTCTCTCCAACGCTCTCTTCAGAAGACTGCACTCCAAACTATGTCCACATGGCATATAGCTCATTCCAGTACCCTGTGACATCCAGTCCATAGTACATAGAGAACTTGGTCTGTGGGCTTCACTTTGCCGGCAAAGTTATCAAATTAGCTTTTTGTTAAGTTATTCCTATACTGTAAATTGGTATAATGCAAGGCAGGTTTACTTTGCAAAGTGCAATGTTGTTGTGAATTAATTCACAAAGCAGAATGAGTGAACAGTTGTATACTGATAAAAATTACACTGACAAAATGGTCATTCTGCATTAATTCCACTTGCAGAATTCTGCATTCTGCACAGCAATACTTGCTAACTGAAACACAGCAGCACTTCATTAGATCACATCAACTATTAAAACTTCCACCCCCCTGAGCCTGCTTCTCTGCAAACTCTCCTCACCCTTCACTGCTATATAATATGTTCCTCAGGTATGCCACTTGTAATTAAATGCATATTCCACAGGTAAATTGTATGTTATGTTAGAAATGCGACTGAATGATTATTTATGATATTTTTTAACTGCATGTCTTGTTTCAAATGTAATTGAATATTTAATTTCTTGGATATGTTAAATGTTAAACTGTATGTCTAATTCTTCATCCAATTGTACCCACCTGGGTCACACTGGGAGATGAGCAACATTTTGTTCGGTGTGCATTCCTGGTGAAACAATTCAATAAATAAGTAAATAAATTAGACAAAATAAATCACTACTTTAAATGCAATGCAGTGCAGCAGAATATGCCATCTGATGGACTGGCATGCAATTAACATTTTGACTGGGAAACATACAGAAGGAACTTGAGATGTACTGTATGCTCCTGTATTGTGACTGTATTACACTCTCATAGAACATAGAAACATAGACTTTGATGGCAGATAAGGACCGCTTGGCCCACCTAGTCTGCTCATTTTCCTACTTACAGGATAAGCTGCAAATCCTAGTTAATCAATGGCCTATTTCTTCCTACCCCCAACAAAATTGCCATGTTTGTCCCAGGCATTCTTGAATTCTCCCACAGTTTTAGACCCCACAACCTCCTCAGAAAGGCTGTTCCATGTGTCCACCACCATCTCTGTGAAAAAATACTTCCTCACATTGTCCCTGAGCCATCCTCTCTCTATCTTCAAATTGTGTACCCTTGTTCTTGCACATCTCTTTTTCTGAAAGTTACTAACCTCTTGGACTTTGTTGATTCCACTGAGGTACTTAAAAGTTTTTGTCATGTGCCTCCTCTCCCTCCTTTCCTCAAAGGTATACATATTCAGCTCCTTTAGTCGCTCCTCTTATTGCTTCTCTTGCAGACCCTGCACCATTTTACTTGCCCTCCTCTGGACTGCCTCCATCCTGTCTATGTCTTTGTGGAGATGAGGTCTCCAGAACTGGACGCAGTACTCCAGATGGGGTCTCACCAGCTGTCTGTACAAATGGATAACTACTTCCTGTTTCTGCTGGTGATGCCTCCCCCTATACATCCCAGTATCCCCCCCCAGCTCTCTCTACTGCCTTCTCACATTGTTTGCCAACCCTAAGGTCATCTGACTTGATTACCCCCAGGTCCCTTTCCATTTTGTTTTGTTACTACACCCCCCCTTGTGTAATCTTCCCTTGGTTTTTCTTTTCCCAGGTGTATTATTTTGCACTTCTTTGCATTGAATCCAAGCTGCCATACGTCTGACCATTCTTCCAACCTTGCCAAGTCCCTTCTCATATTTTCCATGCCTCCTTGTGTATCAGCCCTGTTGCAGATCTTTGAGTAATCTGCAAAGAGGCATACTTTTCCATCTAGTCCCTCTGCACTGTCACTTATAAAGACATTAAAAAGGACTGGACCCAGTACTGAATGCTGTGGAACCCCACTAGTAACTCCCCTTTCTTCAGAGTGGACTCCATTTACAATTACCTTCTATGTCCTGTTGTCCAGCCAATGTTTTACTCAGGCTACCACCCTGGGACCCACTCCCAGGCTGGTTAATTTGTTTATTAATCTTTTGTGTGGGACTGTGTCAAATGCCTTGCTAAAGTCTAGGTAGGCCATGTCCACAGCCCCTCCCTGGTCTACTACTAGGGTCATCCCAGTCAAAGAAATCAATTAGATTCATCTGACATGACCTTTCTGCTGTGAACCCATGCTGCCTTGGATCCTGTGCTCCACTGACCTCTAGGTACTCAACTATTCTTTCCTTCAGAAGTAATTCCATCACTTTCCCTACCACAGAAGTCAAACTGACAGGTCTACAGTTTCCTGCCTCTGTCTTGGTCCCACTTTTGTGAAGGGGAATCACATCTGACCTCCTCCAGTCCTCAGGCACCACACCATCCTCCCATGATTTATTAAAAAGGGTAGTCAGTGGTGTCACTAGTTCTCCGCTTAATTCCTTTAGAATTCTGGGGTGAATCCCATCAGGCCCCAATGATTTGTCCACCTTCAGTTTTAGGAGTTGTTTCAGAACTCTTTCTTCTGTGAAAGGACTGGGATCGATGCCCCCACCTCCATCCAGAGTGATTCTGTTAAATGAATTAGGTACCTTCCCCACCTCCTCATTTGTGAATACTGAGCAGAAGTATTCGTCCAGTATCCCTTCTTTTTTCACTGTCCCTTTCTACCCACCCACCATCCATTCCATTCATCCTCACTATCCCTCCCTTTGTCTTTCTACACTCCCTGATGTACCTAAAAAAGGTTTTATCCTCCTTCTTAACTGAGTTGGCTATATTTTTCTCAGTTTGAGCTTTGCTATTCTGACTTCCCTCCCTGCTTTCTTCTGCCTTAAATGGTACAGTTCTCTGTCCTGCTCCTTCTGTGTTTCCTTATATGATGGCAATTTTGATGTTTCCCCATTGTTGCTCCACCCCTTCTTCTAGCCTGTTTGCTAGTGCTTTTCTTCTAAGGCACTCTCCCTTCTTGCCAAAGTCAGCCCTCCTGAAGTCCAGTACCCTCACTTTTGTATGGCTTGACTCTGTAGCTGAGTTTATCATGAACCACACTGTTTGGCGGTCACTTGTTCCCAGATGGCTACCCACTTCTAGATCTGAGATCCTCTCACTGTCCCCATTTGAGAGTATGAGGTCTAAGATTGCTCCCTCATGACTGGGTTCCAAAACTAGCTGTCTGAGACATGCCCCTGTACGGCATCGAGAATGGCCCTGCTCTTGGAAGTGGCTGCAGCAAAGGTGCTCTAGTTAACATCTGGCATATTCAGGTCCCCCATCAACAGTATCTCTCCTTTCTCTGCCATCCTAAGGATGCCTTCTATCATATCCTTGTCTATTCCCTCCCCTTGAGATGGGGGTCTGTATACAACCCCTGTGTAGATTGTGGTGCCATTTCCAGTCTCTAAGGTGACCCACAGTGCCTCCTCTCCTCCCTGTTTACTGTTTTGTTCCATCACTTTTATCCCTTCCCTTACATATAGAGGTACTCCTCAACCTCTTCTCCCCTCCCTGTCTCTCCTGAAGGTTGTTTACCCTGGTATGTTAACATCCCAGTCATAGTTCTCTGTATACCATGTTTCTGTGACTGTTATGATGTCCAGGCATCCGGCTACCATCAAGGCCACAAGTACAGGGATCTTGTTACCCAGACTATGGGCATTGGTACACATTACCCTCCATTTCTTGATGGCCTTACCTCTTGTATCCTCTTCGCTGTCCTTATTGCCTATGTAATTTTCTCTATTTACCCCTGCCCTTATCCCTATCGATGTCTCTATCTTGGTGTTTACTTCACTTACTATTCGATTTTGGAGGGCTAGGATTTCCTGCTCCTTTCCAGTGCCTCCCCCTTGGCTTGGTTTAAATGCTTTCAATAAAGCATTTAAATCTATCCTAGGATCCTGGTTCCCTCCTGGACAGATACAGACCACTGTGCCAATACAGGCCTGCATCACTCCAGGTGGACCCCAGTCCCAATGCAGCCAAACCCCTGAGCTCTGAATCAGTTTTCAACCACTGATTGAATCCCATTGTGGGGTGCACCCTAGACTCACCCATGCCATAGATAGGCAGCACCTCGGAGAAGGTTACCGTGCATGCTACTTGTCTAAGGCCCCTCCCCAACTCCACAAACTCTCCCTGCACTGCTCAGATCCCATTCTACATCAGGTCAATTGTCCCTTGGGGGACAATGACATCCAGCTGCTTCCCACATGCAGCTGCTTCAGCGATGCTAAGGATTTGCTGCCTGTCCCTCCAAGCCATGCCGCCAAGCAGACACCTTACCTCACTCTCCCCTTCCTTCCCCAGTTCTACCCTCCTAACAATGGAGTCCCACACCAGGAGTTGTTTTCTTCCCTGTGGGGTCCCATGCCATCCTCCTGTGGGTGTCCTTTGTGGAGGTTCCCAGCATTCTCCTTGGTCTCCACTGTGGGTGCTTCCATAAAGACCACACTTTGCCAGAATGGCATATGAATTTGGAGAGGTACAACTGGAGGCGATGCACCTCTATTCCACCACCCCAGAATCCCTGAGCCCACTGTGGTCCAACCATTCCTCTTTCTTGGCAACCCTTGAGATAGTGGCAGTGGCCCTGGTGGTCCCTGGATGGAAGAGGAGGTCCCCAAATCATGGCCAACTCAGCCTGGAGATGAGCAACCTCCTCTCTCAGCCCAGAGAGGTGTCTTCAGATGGAACAACACTGCATCCCCCAGAACATCTTACAGAAGACTGTTGCTCCACAGCCACTGCACTGCACCACTCCCATCATGTCTTATTTTTGGTCCCTTAACTGTTGTTTTGAATACTTACTCTTTCTTCTGTTTATTTATTTTATTTTTTTCTCCCTATTTACTTACTGCCTCTGTGCCTTTAGCTCCTGATCTTCCTGTCCTGAGACATGAAGGTCCTATATTTCTCAGTATTCTCCTTACTTGTTCAGAGTCAGTCCTCCAGCAGCTGAGGGGATGAGAGCTACTCTTTCCTTCTAGGATGGTGAGTCTTTGTGGCTCTGTGATCACTCATTTCCTGCTCCCAAACAGGAAGTTCCTGTTGTCAGTCAAGTACTGTTCCTATAAAGTAGAACTGGCTTAGGGTGGAGGGTGGAGAGGGAGGGAAGGAGGCAGTATAGTCCCAGTAGAAAAGTACAGTTATAACAGCAGCTGCTTCATCTTGCTGTTCTCTGCCTGTTCTCTCTGCTACTTCAGCTAATGTTAGCCCTTGAATGACATCAGTGGCAGTCAACTCAAAGCACAACATCAAAAATGGGAACTGCTTTTCACAGATGATCATGTCTCGATCATCAGCTTGCTGGTGTATATGTAGTTGACATAACCACAGGACATAGATTAAAATGAGTTAGAAATGGTATTCTTTATATACCAGATACAGCCCAATACAGAAAATTTACTTTTTAATTTCACCCATTATTTTAACTATATTTATTTATTTATTTGGTAATTCGGATACAACCTTTGAGTATACACTCTTTTACAAAGGTTACACTTCAGGATGTAAAACAGTAGAGACATAACAAAAACTTGACAGTTAACACAAAACATGATTGTTATGTAATACAGAATATAGATAAATAATACATTTGTTTGTTTGTTTATTCGCTTAACGGGTAAGCACACTGGAAACAAGTTCCTTTTACAGGTGCAACCCACAATTGAGTAATCTAGACAACTGAAATTAAACAGCGGGAGTAGATTTCCATTTAGCAACGTATGGCATAGCTGCCCCAGGGGGGCCTGTCAAGGTAGAAGTATCAGAAAAGGTAGGAAAGAAAAGGGGAAAGAGTGCAAATGAGGAGTAGATTAGAAAGAGAGAAAGAGAGGAGGGGAGATGGAGCAAGAGAGAAAGAGGGACTGGGAGTAGGAAAAGTTTAGGGACAATGGGTAGAAAGGGAGTGTTATGGGGATGGAGGGAGGAGTTGGAAGAATGTTGAGAGGGAAGGTGGCAGATACACAGCAAGCTCAATATCAAGATGTGGCAGTCTATGAAAAGCAGTTTTGTTTTGCTTTTGTATTTTTGTGATCCATGATCCTTGACAGAGCTTTTCACAGACTGCCACTGACAGTTTTTTTTTTTGTGATCCAGCTTTGAGATTAATATCACTGACATCATTCAAGAACTGATGCCAATAGCAGCAGGATGACAGTGCTTTACTTTCACAACAATACAGGAGCAGATTTTTCAGCAGGAAGTTAAACAGAAGTGAGTGTGGGAGCACAAAATTAGTACAGGGGGATTGGGAGTTGTAAACTTAATTTTATGTCCATAAAGCACATAAAATTATGCACATCAGCTTAGTTTCCTGTGCTTTTAGGACTGAGGGATACATTTTGCACTTGTCTAATAATGCAGGAGAGAAATCATTATTCAAAGTATAAATGATGGCCCTTATAAGTGATAACCCCTTATGCTATGCTTATAAATATAATGCATCCTTAACTGCAAAACTGCAAAAATACCTAATTATGGAATGAGGGTGAGATTTAGCTCCAGAAGGTTAAGGAATAAATACCTGGTAAGCACGTCTGACAGGCAGAGGGTGGAGATAATCTCACATATAGAATGAAAGGTAGAAAACTCTGTAGGTAAGAAAGCATGTGACCCCATTCTTCCCTCTTGTACACCATAAATGAGGATGCTATTTCTGTGAGTGATTCTCCAGATCGTCTCAGCAGTTGACCAAGCATCACTTTTCCTGCATTAGTGTAAGTAGGACCCACTCCAGCTGATCTGGTCAAGAACTGGTGTCTGTAACATGCTTGCCAAATCAGTTACTTTAGTTTCTAAGGCTGACACATTTCTTTGAACTCCATATGCAACACTAATTTCAGCTTGGAACTCTCACAGCTCCTCTAAGATGACTGCATTTATAAGATGTGTTACTGCCACTGATCCACTAGCTACCATGTCATCTGTATTACTCTTCTGTGGACATCATTTCAGGGAAAAGACAGAAGCCAATGAGGAGCTAATGCTTCTTTACGCAGTTAGTGCTGCACTGAAGAGCATAGAGCAGCTCAGTGTAAAGAATTAATTCAATCCAGACTGCTTCCAAATAAATAAAAGTCATTTATTGTGTAAGATGCACAAAGGCACATTCAGAGAACCAACTGCCAGCTGACTGAAGGTGGTCACCCCAGAGTTTCACTTTATGGAGCTTCCTCAGGGGAGCCACTCAGAGAGCTCCTTACAGTGAAGCGCTGGGGTGACCACCTTCAGTCAGTTGGCCATTGATTCTCTGAATGTACCTTTATGTATCTTCCACAATAAATAATTTTAATTTATTTGGAAGCAGTCTGGATTGAAATAATTCTTTACATAGAGCTTCTTTGTGCTCTTGAGCGTAACATTAATTGGTCTAAATGCTTGTTCTGTTGGGTCTGCATCCCCTTTCTTGCACCAACATCATTTTCAGTGTGCAGTACTTTTTGGAAAGGAGCTACTACTTCTAAGTTTCCTGCCACCTCATATCAGAATTGAGATCTTCATATGTGATGCTGAGCCAAAATAAGGCAGGCGTAATCACTAAACTGGAAGTGATTTTGATAGATGAGGATGGAGCTCTGTCCTTACTCCTCCATATCGGGCAACAGCATCACTTGAAGTCCCCACATTTTCATTTTTTTAAACAGATATAAGACGGTGGCCATACAGAAAAATTTTTCTCATGAAGAAGATTATGCCCATATGAAACAGAATCTTTCTATGAATGGGCTATAGCATGCTCAGAACTAACATTTCAAATCTTTGGTATGTCTGGAATGGATTAATATTCTATTTTACCAAACCAGGGAAATGCAACTCTGTGGCCAAAGCCCTTTCTACCCTGATAATTTCAGAGAAAAATTCCCAACCATCTGGACACCATGTGATGACAAAAAATATATATTTATATATATGTGTATACATATATATTATTTTTACTTTTTTTGCTATACAGATCTCAGACTCTGCATATATGACCAGAACAAAACTTAGCACTTAAAGAGGCCTTCTCCCAAGACTGCACATGCAAATCATTGTGCAAATCTATAAAACCGTGGCAATGCTACTAAAGTGCAAAGTTAGGGGGTTTAATATTAAATAGCCACTCAAGCCTAACTATAGCAGTGCTACCGCATTTCTATAAAAGACACAGACTGTCACAATATGTCACTTAATCACATAAAAGTGTAGTATAGAAATAAAAGAAATCACATGCAAAAAATATTTAATGAGACAGTCTGAGGGAAATCAAATATGAGATTGCTGCTTCCCAGACTAGTGCTGAATTTATGGGCTGCCTTGCTTGTTGAAACACATCCCTTCCCCAAAACAGCAATGCTTTGCTAGGCAAAACCATTGCTTTAAACTAAATAAATCAACAAAACCAGAAACAAATACTACTGTAGCTAAACAAGGCCATGTAGATCTTTATGTGAGTGATTTTATTTCACAAGACTAAGTTTTGAATTGATTGTGAAGGTCCGTTTACTCAGACAAGTAGGAACAGACATCTCTTTAAGTCTCTCTCCAGAAGACTGCACTCAACATTGCTTCCACCTGGCACAGAATTTATTTCAGTAGATGTGACCACTAATCGCTTCATATTTATTTATATAATTACATTTTTATTTGAACATTGATAACTGTGAAATGCACACTGACTCAAGAGTCATTTCGAGGTATGACACAAAGTAAAAGAAACAGAAAATACAATAATAAAAGCCTACTCAGTATTTTATTTATTTATTTAGTTTCTGTTGACTGGGAAGGAGGACTAGACAATTTTTTGTCTGTTTTCAGCCTTGTCCCAGGAGAGGGGGATACAGATGCTGCCAATTGAAATTGTGCCAGATTTTAAGTATTAATGATTTATAAAAATGTATCCACAGAGTACAATTTAAACATAGTAGAAATACACATAAAAAGAAAACAGCCAACTGTTAACAGATGCATAAAAGGAAGGACATACATAGTGAATTCTGACTGTGGCCACACTTCCCAGGCAAAGTCATAAAATTCCCAGTGCATGTATTTATTCATGCACCTGCAGTGTGAATTGCATTCCACAAGATGGATTAACTTCATGAACTGCAGCAAATTTGTAAATTAGTCAGCTAAGTGAAGTTTGTAACATTGCACACAACTAGCTACATGACTGCTTTATTACTGTCTGTGAAGGAAAGGGCAATATATATGTGTTTACCTGTTGATTACACTTTTCCCTATGGAGACTGAGTTGCTATATTGTCCTTATAATCAATGCAAGTCAGCAGAACTACTGTTCCTGTTGTTGTCTCCATTTTGCTCTGTAATACAGGAACCACTGTGGATATGGGAGCTATGCTGCACACGGAGTAGTGTTAACTGTGATTAAAGCTGCAGGTCACTGATCTTCATGGGCTACCTTGCTGGTGGTGCTGTGAGAACTTTTCAAATTACAGCACAATGGAATTTCATGAAATTCCAATGAAATTCCACTGAATTTAATCAAAAGTGGAATCATTGAATTCCACAGAGGAAAAATGTGGAACTGGTTCATCACTCCATTACTACAGAATTACATTTCTTAGATCTCGATATATTCCACAGAAAATGTCAAGGAATGATTTTCCATGGGAAAATGTTGTTCCTCAGAATATGATTTTGCAGAATATTGCAGGCTGAATTCTACAGAATGAACAGTGACATGCAGATGAAAATTACGCTGGCAAAATGGTAATTCTGCATAATTCCACTGGCAGAATTCTGCATTCTGCACAGCACTTCTTCTAACTGAAACACTCCTCCTCCTGCACAGCAGCCCTTCTTTAGAAAAAGCAAACCACCACCTTAAATGGATTACTGTATTAATCTTGTTACATTGCATGTAGCTTTGTAAATTTTTTCCAATATGCTGTGCTGTACCCTCCTGCGTAATTTCTGAAAATAGGTATATGAATGCCTAGTGCACCCCACCCAGTAAACAAAAGCTAAATAAATAAATCCTTTAAAGTCAATCAATTAAGACAACCAGATACAATCAGACCGAATCTATATGCATAAAGCCAATAGATCTTTTGTTATTGACTTGCTTTCAAAATATTCTATTTTTGTGAATACATTTTAAAGGTTTTTCTGTCCAGACAAACAGGGACAGACTTCTCTCCAACTCTCTCTTCAGAAGACTGCACTCAAAACTATGTCCACATGGCATATAGCTAATTCCAGTACCCTGTGACATTCAGTCCATAGTACATAGAGAACTTGGCCTTTGTGTTTCACTTTGCTGACAAAGTTAACAAATTAGCTTTTTGTCAAGTTATTCATATACTGAAAACTGATATAATGAAATGCAGATTTACTTTGCGATTGCACATTGCAATGATTTTGTGAATTAATTTACAAAGCAGAATGAATGAATGGTGATATGCTGATAAAAATTATGCTGGCAAAATGGTCATTCTGAATTAATTCCACTGGTAGAATCTTGCATTCTGCATGGCAATAATTGCTAACTTAAACACCACCCTCTCCTACACAGCAGCATTTCATTAGATCGCATCACGTATTAAACCTTCCACCCTTGAGCCTGCTTCTCCGCAGACTCATCTCTCCCTTCACCACTATGTACTATGTTCCTCAGATATGCCAGTTGTAATTAAATGCAGATTCCACAGGTATGATATATGTAATTGTATGTTATGTAACAAATGCGACTGTATGATTATTTATGACATTTTTTAACTGTATGTCTTGCTTCAAATGTAATTGAATGTTTAATGTTTTGGATATGGTAAATATTAAACTGTATGTCTAATTCTTCATCTAATTCCCCCCCCCAGGTCACACTGGGAGATGAGCAATTTGTTGTTCAATGTGCACTCCTGGTGAAACAATTCAATAAATAAATAAATTAGACAAAACAAACCACTACTTTGAATGCAGTGCAATGTAACAGAATATACCATCAGATGGACTGGCATGCAATTAAATTTTGGCTGGGAAACATACAGAAGGAGCTTGAGATGTATGTCTATACTGTGACAGCATTACACTCTCGTGCTACTTCTGCTTTTTTCAGCCCTTGAATGATGTCAGTGGCAGTCAGCTCAAAGCCACAACATCAAAGCAGGGAACTGCTTTTTACAGAAGGTCATGTCTTGATCATGAGCTTGCTGGTGTATATGTAGTTGACATAATCACAGGACACAGTTTAAATGAGTTAGAAATGTCATTCTGTATATACCAGACACAGCCCAAAGCAGAAAATGTACTTTTTATTTGCACCCATTATTTTAACTACATATACACAGCAAGCTCATGATCAAGATGTGACGGTCTATGAAAAGCTGGTTTTCATTTGCTTTTGTATTTTTGCAATCTGCGATCCACGATACAGCTTTTCACAGACTGCCACTGACAGTTTTTTTTTTGTGATACAGCTTTGAGATTAATGTCACTGACATCATTCAAGGACTGATGTCAATAGCAGCAGGATGACAGTGCCTTGCTTTCATAATAATACAGGAGCAGACGTTTCAGCCGGAATTAACCAGAAGTGAGTGTGGGAGCAAAAAATTAGTGCAGTTGGATAGGGATAGGGATTTGTAAACTTAATAATATCTCAAAAAAGAACATCAAATTGTGCACATCAACTTAGTTTCCTGTGCTTTTAGGTTGAGAACTTCTGAGAGGTAGAGGACAGAGATAAACTACATCAAGATTGAAAGGTAGAAAACTCTGCAGGAAAGAAAGCATGTGACCCCCTTCTTCTCCCTCTTGTACGCTATAAATAAGGATGCTATTTCTCTGTGAGTGATTCTCCACATCCTCTCAGCAGTTGACCAAGCATCGCTGTTCCCTATTAGTTTAAAGTAGGACCCACACCAGCTGATCTGCTCAAGAACCATTATCTGTTATATGCTTTTCAAATCAGTTACTTTAGTTTCTAAGGCTGACACATTTTCCTTGAACTCCATATGCAACAATCAAATTTTAGCTTGAACTCACAGCTCCTCTAAGATGGCTGCATTCATAATCTGCGTTACGCAGCTGATCCACTAGCTACCATGTTGCCTGTATTAGTCTTCTGTGGACATCCTTCCAAGGAAAAGACGGAAGCCAAGGAGGAGCTATTGCTTCTTTGCCAGTTAGTGCTGCACTGAAGAGCATAGAGCATCTCTGTGTAAAGAATGAATTCAGTCCAGACTGCTTCCCAATAAATCAGTCATTTATTGTGTAAGATACATAAGGTGCATTCAGAGAACCCACTGACTGAGGTGGTCACCCAGAGCTTCACTTTATGGATCTTCCTCAAAGGAAGCCACTCAGAAAGCTACTTAGAGTGAAGCATTGGGTGACGCCTTCAATCAGTTAACGTTGGTTCTCTGAATGTACGATTTGAGTATCTTAAACAATTAAACAATGCTAATTTATTTGGAAGCAGTCTGGATTGAATTTATTCTTTACCCAGAGCTTCTTTATGCTTTTGAGTGCAGCAATAACTGGTCTAAGTGTGTGTTCTGTTGGGGTGCAACACCTTTGCTTGCACACCAACATCATTTTCAGTGAGCAGTACTTTTGAAAGAAGCTACCACTCTGGGTTTCCTGTCACCCCATCAACATTGTTATCTTCATATGTTATGCTGAGCCAAAATAAGGCAGGCATAATCACTAAACTGGAAGCTGTTTTTTAGATGAGGATGGAGCTCTGCCCTTACTCTTCTGTATCGGGCAACAGCATCACTTGAAGTGACACATTTTCATTTTTTTAAACAGGTATAAGATGCCGGCCATACAAAACAAGCATTTTTCTCATGAAGAAGATTACAGTCATATGAAACAGAATCTTTTATGAATGGGCCAGAGCATGCTCAGAACTAACATTTCAAATCTTTATTAGCTCTGAAATGGACTAATATTCTGTTTTACCAAACCAGGGAAATGTAACACTGTCACCCAAGCCCTTTCTTCCCTGCAAATTTCAAAGAAACATTCCTTACCATCTGGACACTAGGTGATGACAATATATATATATATATATATATATATATATATATATATATATATTATGTTTTTACTCTCCACATCTCAGAATCTGTATATATCACCAGAATAACACTTAGCACTTTAAGAGACCTTCTCCCAAGACTGCACATGCACATCGTTGTGCAAATCTATAAAACCGTGTCAATGCTATTAAAGTGCAAAGTTAGGGGTTTAATATTAAATGGCCTACTCAAGTCTAACTATAGCGGTGCTACCACCTTTCTATAATAGACACAGACTCTCACAATATGTCACTTAATTACATTAAAGTGTACTACAGAAATAAATCACATGCAAAAAATATTTAATGAGACAGACTGAGGAAATCAAATATGAGATTGCTGCTTCAGAGACTAGTGCTAAATGTATGGGCTGCTTTTCTTGTTGAAAGACATCCCTTCCACAACACAACAATGCTTCACTAGGCAAAACCGTTACTTTAAGCTAAATAAATCAGCAAAACAAGAAACAAATACTACTGTAGCTGAACAAGGCCATGTAGATCTTTCTGTGAGTGATTTTATTTCACAAGACTAAGCTTTGAATTGATTGTGAAGGTCTGTTTACTCAGGCAAGTAGGGACAGACATCTCTTGAATTTTCTCTCCAGAAGACTGCACTCAACATTGCTTCCACCTGGCACAGAGTTCATTTCAGTACATGTGACCTCCAATCTCTTAGTATGTATGTATTTATTTATGTATTTATTTATTTATTTATTTGAACACTGACAAATGAGAAAGGCACACTGACTCAAGAGTCATTTCCAGGTGCCAACACGAGGTTAAAGAAACAGAAAAAAATGAAATAATAAAAGCTAGCTCAGTGTTGTATTTATTTATTTAATTTTTGTTCACCAGGAAAGAGGACTGGACAATTTTTTGCCTATTTTCAGCCTCGTCCTGGGGAAGGGGGATACAGATAGATGCCAATTGAAACTGTACCAGATTTTAAGTATTAATGATTTATAAAATGTATCAACAGAGAATAATTTAAACATAATAGAAATACACATAAAAAGTATACAGTCAATTGTAAACTGATGCATAAAAGGAGGGGCATACATAGTGAATTTTGACTGTGGCCGCACTTCACCAGCAAAGTTGTCAAATTCTCAGTGCATGTTGTTATTCATGTACCTGTAGTATGAATTGCATTTCACAAGGTGGATTAACTTCATGAACTGCAGCAAATTTGTAAATTAGTCAGCTAAGTGAAGTTTGTAACATTGCACACAACTAGCTACATGACTGCTTTATTACTGTCTGTGAGGGAAAGGGCAATATATATATATATATATATATATATATATATATATATCTATATGTGTGTGTGTTTATCTGTTGATTACACTTTGCCCTATGGAAACTGATTTGCTATATTGTCCTTATAACCAATGCAGGTCAGCAGGACTACTGTTCCTGTCAATGTCACCATTTTGCTCTGTAGTACAGGAACCTCTGTGGATCTGGGAGCTATGCTGCACACAGACTAGTGCTAACAGCAAAAAAAGCTCCAGGTCACTCATCTTCATGGGCTGCCTTGCTAGTTGTGCTGTGCGAACTTTTCAAATTCCAGCACAACAGAATTTCATGGAGTTTCATGAAATTACAATGAAATTCAACTGAATTTAATTAAAAGTGGAATCACTGAATTCTGGAAAGGAAAAATGTGAAACTGGTCCATCTCTCCATTACTGCAGAATAAAATTTCACAGATCTCGATACATTCCACAGAAAATGTCAGGGAATGATCTTCCATTGTAAAATGTTGTTCCTCAGAATATAATTTTGTAGAATATAGCAGGCTGAATTCTACAGAATGATCAGTGATATGATGATGAAAATTACACTGGCAAAATGGTCATTCTGCATTAATTCCACTGGCTGAATACTGCATTTTGCACAGCACTACTTGCTAACTGAAACAGACACCCTCTCCTACACAACAGCACTTCATTAGACAAAACAAGCCACTACTTTAAATGCAGTGCTGTATTAATCGTTACGTTGCATGTAGCTTAGTACATTTTTTCCAATTTGCTGTACTGTATTCTCCTGGGTCATTCCTGAACATAGACATATGAATGCCTAGTGCACTCCTCTCGGTAAACAAAAGCTAAATAAATACTTTCAAGACAATCAATTAAGACAACCAGACACAATCAGCACTAATCTATATGCATAAAGCCCTCTAGATCTTTTGTTATTGACTTGCTTTCAAAATATTCTATTTTTGTGAATATATTTTAAAGTTTTTTTCTGTTCGGACAAACAGGGACAGGCTTCTCTCCAACGCTCTCTTCAGAAGACTGCACTCAAAACTATGTCTGCATGGCATATAGCTCATTCCAGTATCCTGTGACATTCAGTCCATAGTACATAGAGAACTTGGCCTTTGTGTTTCACTTTGCTGACAAAGTTAACAAATTAGCTTTTTGTCAAGTTATTCATATACTGAAAACTGATATAATGAAATGCAGGTTTACTTTGCGATTGCACATCGCAATGATTTTGTGAATTAATTTACAAAGCAGAATGAATGAATGGTGATATGCTGATAAAAATTATGCTGGCAAAATGGTCATTCTGAATTAATTCCACTGGTAGAATCTTGCATTCTGCATGGCAATAATTAGCTAACTTAAACACCACCCTCTCTACACAGCAGCATTTCATTAGATCGCATCCGTGACAAACCTTCCACCTTGGAGCCTGCTTCTCCGCAGACTCATCTCTCCTCCACCACTATGTACTATGTTCTCAGATATGCCAGTTGTAATTAAATGCAGATTCCACAGGTATGATATATATAATTGTTATTAGTGTAACAAATGCGACTCGTATGATTATTTATGACATTTTTAACTGTATGTCTTGCTTCAAATGTAATTGAATGTTTAATGTTTTGGATATGGTAAATATTAAACTGTATGTCTAATTCTTCATCTAATTCCCCAGGTCACACTGGGAGATGAGCAATTTGTTGTTCAATGTGCACTCCTGGTGAAACAATTCAATAAATAAATAAATTAGACAAAACAAACACTACTTTGAATGCAGTGCAATGTAACAGAATATACCATCAGATGGACTGGCATGCAATTAAATTTTGGCTGGAAACATACAGAAGGAGCTTGAGATGTATGTCTGTACTGTGATGGCATTACACTCTCGTGCTACTTCGCTTTTTCAAGCCCTTGAATGATGTCAGTGGCAGTCAGCTCAAAGCCACAACATCAAAGCAGGAACTGCTTTTACAGAAGGTCATGTCTTGATCATGGCTTGCTGGTGTATATGTAGTTGACATAATCACAGGACAAGTTTAAATGAGTTAGAAATGTCATTCTGTATATACCAGACACAGCCCAAAGCAGAAAATGTACTTTTTATTTGCACCCATTATTTTAACTACATATACACCTTAAGCTCATGATCAAGATGTGACGGTCTATGAAAAGCTGGTTTTCATTTGCTTTTGTATTTTTGCAATCTGCGATCCACGATACAGCTTTTCACAGACTGCCACTGACAGTTTTTTTTTTTGTGATACAGCTTTGAGATTAATGTCACTGACATCATTCAAGGACTGATGTCAATAGCACCAGGATGACAGTGCCTTGCTTTCATATTAATACAGGAGCAGACGTTTCAATAGGAATTAACCAGAAGTGAGTGTGGGAGCAAAAAATTAGTGCAGTTGGATAGGGATAGGGATTTGTAAACTTAATAATATCTCAAAAAAGAACATCAAATTGTGCACATCAACTTAGTTTCCTGTGCTTTTAGGTTGAGAACTTCTGAGAGGTAGAGGACAGAGATAAACTACATCAAGATTGAAAGGTAGAAAACTCTGCAGGAAAGAAAGCATGTGACCCTTCTTCTCCCTCTTGTACGCTATAAATAAGGATGCTATTTCTCTGTGAGTGATTCTCACATCCTCTCAGCAGTTGACCAAACATCGCTGTTCTCGCATTAGTTTAAGTAGGACCCACACCAGCTGATCTGCTCAAGAACCATTATCTGTTATATTTTTTTCAAATCAGTTACTTTAGTTTCTAAGGCTGACACATTTTCCTTGAACTCCATATGCAACAATCAAATTTTAGCTTGGAACTCACACAGCTCCTCTAAGATGGCTGCATTCATAATCTGCGTTACCGCAGCTGATCCACTAGCTACCATGTTGCCCGTATTAGTCTTCTGTGGACATCCTTCCAAGGAAAAGACGGAAGCCAAGGAGGAGCTATTGCTTCTTTACCCAGTTAGTGCTGCACTGAAGAGCATAGAGCATCTCTGTGTAAAGAATGAATTCAGTCCAGACTGCTTCCAAATAAATCAGTCATTTATTGTGTAAGATACACAAAGGTACATTCAGAGAACCCACTGACTGAAGGTGGTCACCCCAGAGCTTCACTTTATGGATCTTCCTCAAGGAAGCCACTCAGAAAGCTACTTAGAGTGAAGCATTGGGGTGACCGCCTTCAGTCAGTTGGCCGTTGTTCTCTGAATGTACATTTGTGTATCTTAAAACAATAAACAATGCTAATTTATTTGAAGCAGTCTGATTTGAATTTATTCTTTACTCCAGAGCTTCTTTATGCTTTGAGTGCAGTAATAATCAGTTCATGTGTGTTCTTGGGGTGTAACACCTTGTTTGCACACACAACATCATTTCAGTGAGCAGTACCTTTTGAAAGAAGCTACCACTTCTGGGTTTCCTGTCACCTCCCATCAACATTATTATCTTCATATGTTATGCTGAGCAAAATAAGGCAGGCATAATCACTAAACTGGAAGCTGTTTTTATAGATGAGGATGGAGCTCTGCCCTTACTCTTCTGTATCGGGCAACAGCATCACTTGAAGTGACACATTTTCATTTTTTTAAACAGGTATAAGATGGCGGCCATACAAAACAAGCATTTTTCTCATGAAGAAGATTACAGTCATATGAAACAGAATCTTTTATGAATGGGCCAGAGCATGCTCAGAACTAACATTTCAAATCTTTATTAGCTCTGGAATGGACTAATATTCTGTTTTACCAAACCAGGGAAATGTAACACTGTCACCCAAGCCCTTTCTTCCCTGCAAATTTCAAAGAAACATTCCTTACCATCTGGACACTAGGTGATGACAATATATATATATATATATATATTATGTTTATACTCTCCACATCTCAGAATCGTATATATCACCAGAATAACACTTAGCACTTTAAAGAGACCTTCTCCCAAGACTGCACATACGCATCGTTGTGCAAATCTATAAAACCGTGGCAATGCTATTAAAGTGCAAAGTTAGGGTTTAATATTAAATGGCCTACTCAAGTCTAACTATAAGCGGTGCTACCACCTTTCTATAATAGACACGAATCTCACAATATGTCACTTAATTACATTAAAAGTGTACTACAGAAATAAATCACATGCAAAAATATTTAATGAGACAGACTGAGAAATCAAATATGAATTGCTGCTTCAGAGACTAGTGCTAAATGTGTGGCTGCTTTTCTTGTTGAAAGACATCCCTTCCACAACACAACAATGCTTCACTAGGCAAAACCGTTACTTTAAGCTAAATAAATCAGCAAAACAAGAAACAAATACTACTGTAACTGAACAAGGCCATGTAGATCTTTCTGAGTGATTTTATTTCTGAAGACTAAGCTTTAGAATTGATTGTGAAGGTCTGTTTACTCCAGGCAAGTAGGACAGACATCTCTTGAATTTTCTCTCAGAAGACTGCACTCACATTGCTTCCACCTGGCACAGAGTTCATTTCAGTACATGTGACCTCAATCTCTTAGTATGTATTTATTTATTTATGTATTTATTTATTTATTTATTTGAACACTGACAAATGAGAAAGGCACACTGATTCAAGAGTCATTTCAGAGTTCCAACACGAGGTTAAAGAAACAGAAAAAAATGAAATAATAAAAGCTAGCTCAGTGTTGTATTTATTTATTTAATTTTTGTTCACCAGGAAAGAGGACTGGACAATTTTTTGCCTATTTTCAGCCTCGTCCTGGGGAAGGGGGATACAGATAGATGCCAATTGAAACTGTACCAGATTTTAAGTATTAATGATTTATAAAATGTATCAACAGAGAATAATTTAAACATAATAGAAATACACATAAAAAGTATACAGTCAATTGTAAACTGATGCATAAAAAGGAGGGCATCATAGTGAATTTTGACTGTGGCGCATTTCACCAGCAAAGTTGTCAAATTCTCAGTGCATGTTGTTATTCATGTACCTGTAGTAGAATTGCATTTCAAGGGTGGATTAACTCATGAACTGCAGCAAATTTGTAAATTAGTCAGCTAAGTGAAGTTTGTAACATTGCACACAACTAGCTACATGACTGTTTTATTACTGTCTGTGAGGGAAGGGCAATATATATATATATATATATATATATATATATATATCTATGTGTGTGTGTTTATCTGTTGATTACACTTTGCCCTATGGAAACTGATTGCTATATTGTCCTTATAACCAATGCAGGTCAGCAGGACTACTGTTCCTGTCAATGTCACCATTTGCTCTGTAGTACAGGAACTTCTGTGGATCTGGGAGCTATGCTGCGACACAGACTAGTGCTAACAGCAGCAAAAAGCTCCAGGTCACTCATCTTCAAGGGTTGCCTTCTGAGTTGTGCTGTGCGAACTTTTCAAATTCCAGCACAACAGAATTTCATGGAGTTTCATGAAATTACAATGAAATTCAACTGAATTTAATTAAAAGTGGAATCACTGAATTCTGGAAAGGAAAAATGTGAAACTGGTCCATCTCTCCATTACTGCAGAATAAAATTTCACAGATCTCGATATATTCCACAGAAAATGTCAGGGAATGATCTTCCATTGTAAAATGTTGTTCCTCAGAATATAATTTTGTAGAATATAGCAGGCTGAATTCTACGAATGATCAGTGATATGATGATGAAAATTACACTGGCAAAATGGTCATTCTGCATTAATTCCACTGGCTGAATACTGCATTTGCACAGCACTACTTAGCCAACTGAAACAGACACCCTCTCCTACACAGCAGCACTTCATTAGACAAAACAAGCCACTACTTTAAATGCAGTGCTGTATTAATCATTACGTTGTATGTAGCTTAGTACATTTTTCCAATTTGCTGTCCTGTATTCTCCTGGGTCATTCCTGGAACATAGACATATGAATGCCTAGTGCACTCTCTCACGGTAAACAAAAGCTAAATAAATACTTTCAAGACAATCAATTAAGACAACCAGACACAATCAGCACTAATCTATATGCATAAAGCCTCTAGATCTTTTGTTATTGATTGCTTTCAAAATATTCTATTTTTGTGAATATATTTTAAGGTTTTTTTCTGTTCGGACAAACAGGGACAGGCTTCTCTCCAACGCTCTCTTCAGAAGACTGCACTCAAAACTATGTCTGCATGGCATATAGCTCATTCCAGTATCCTGTGACATTCAGTCCATAGTACATAGAGAACTTGGCCTTTGTGTTTCACTTTGCTGACAAAGTTAACAAATTAGCTTTTTGTCAAGTTATTCATATACTGAAAACTGATATAATGAAATGCAGGTTTACTTTGCGATTGCACATTGCAATGATTTTGTGAATTAATTTACAAAGCTGAATGAATGAATGGTGATATGCTGATAAAAATTATGCTGGCAAAATGGTCATTCTGAATTAATTCCACTGGTAGAATCTTGCATTCTGCATGGCAATAATTGTTAACTTAAACACCACCCTCTCCTACACAGCAGCATTTCATTAGATCGCATCACGTATTAAACCTTCCACCCTTGAGCCTGCTTCTCCACAGACTCATCTCTCCCTTCACCACTATGTACTATGTTCCTCAGATATGCCAGTTGTAATTAAATGCAGATTCCACAGGTATGATATATGTAATTGTATGTTATGTAACAAATGCGACTGTATGATTATTTATGACATTTTTTAACTGTATGTCTTGCTTCAAATGTAATTGAATGTTTAATGTTTTGGATATGGTAAATATTAAACTGTATGTCTAATTCTTCATCTAATTCCCCAGGTCATACTGGGAGATGAGCAATTTGTTGTTCAATGTGCACTCCTGGTGAAACAATTCAATAAATAAATAAATTAGAAAACAAACCACTACTTTGAATGCAGGTGCAATGTAACAGAATATACCATCAGATGGACTGGCATGCAATTAATTTTTGGCTGAAACATACAGAAGGAGCTTGAGATGTATGCTCTGTACTGTGACAGCATTACACTCTCGTGCTACTTCTGCTTTTCAGCCTTGAATGATGTCAGTGGCAGTCAGCTCAAAGCCACAACATCAAAGCAGGGACTGCTTTTTACAGAAAGGTCATGTCTTGATCATGAGCTTGCTGGTGTATATGTAGTTGACATAATCACAGGACACAGTTTAAATGAGTTAGAAATGTCATTCTGTATATACCAGACACGGCCCAAAGCAGAAATGTACTTTTTATTTGCACCCATTATTTTTAACTACATATATAGCAACTCATGATCAAGATGTGACGGTCTATGAAAGCTGGTTTCGTTTGCTTTTTGTATTTTTTAATCTAGATCCATGAACAGCTTTTTCACAGACTGCCACTGACAGTTTTTTTTTGTGACAGCTTTGAGATTAATGTCACTGACATCATTCAAGGACTGATGTCAATAGCAGCAGGATGACAGTGCCTTGCTTTCATAATAATACAGGAGCAGACGTTTCAGCCGGAATTAACCAGAAGTGAGTGTGGGAGCAAAAAATTAGTGCAGTTGGATAGGGATAGGGATTTGTAAACTTAATAATATCTCAAAAAAGAACATCAAATTGTGCACATCAACTTAGTTTCCTGTGCTTTTAGGTTGAGAACTTCTGAGAGGTAGAGGACAGAGATAAACTACATCAAGATTGAAAGGTAGAAACTCTGCGGGAAAGAAAGCATGTAGCCTTCTTCTCCTCTCTTGTACGCTATAAATAAGGATGCTATTTCTCTGTGAGTGATTCTCCATCCTCTCAGCAGTTGACCAAGCATCGCTGTTCCTACGATTAGTTTAAGTGGGACCACACCAGCTGATCTGCTCAAGAACCATTATCTGTTATATGCTTTTTCAAATCAGTTACTTTAGTTTCTAAGGCTGACACATTTTCCTTTGAACTCCATATGCAGCAATCAAATTTTAGCTTGGAACTCACACAGCTCCTCTAAGATGGCTGCATTCATAATCTACTTGAATTACACATAGCTGATCCACTAAGCTACCATGTTTGCCCGTATTAGTCTTCTGTGGACATCCTTCCAAGGAAAAAGACGAAGCTAAGGAGAGAGCTATTGCTTCTTGCCAGTTAGTGCTGCACTGAAGAGCATAGAGCATCTCTGTGTAAAGAATGAATTCAGTCAGACTGCTTCCAAATAAATCAGTCATTTATTGTGTAAGATACACAAGGTACATTCAGAGAACCCACTGACTGAAGGTGGTCACCCCAGAGCTTCACTTTTGGATCTTCCTCGAGAGCCACTCAGAAAGCTACTTAGATGAAGCATTGGGGTGACCGCCTCTTCAGTTCAGTTGGGCTGCTGGTTTCTCTGAATGTACATTTGTGTATCTTAAACAATTAAACAATGTTAATTTATTTGGAAGCAGTCTGGATTGAATTTATTCTTTACCCAGAGCTTTTATGCTTTTTGAGTGCAGCAATAACTGGTCTAAGGGTGTGTTCTGTTGGGGGTGCAAATTGCTTGCACACCAACTATCATTTTGGTGAGCAGTACCTTTTGAA
Source organism: Neoceratodus forsteri (assembly GCA_016271365.2). NCBI lineage: Eukaryota > Metazoa > Chordata > Ceratodontiformes > Ceratodontidae > Neoceratodus > Neoceratodus forsteri. The sequence goes on along the minus strand of CM057449.1, from coordinate 3,332,896 downwards.
AGAAGCTTACCACTTCTGGGTTTCTGTCACCTCCCATCAGCATTGTTATCTTCATATGTTATGCTGAGCCAAAATAAGGCGAGGCATAATCACTAAACTGGAAGCTGTTTTATAGATGAGGATGGAGCCTGCCCTTACTCTTCTGTATCGGGCAACAGCATCACTTGAAGTGACACATTTTCATTTTTAACAGGTATAAGATGGCGTGCCATACAAAACAAGCATTTTTCTCATGAAGAAGATTACAGTCATATGAAACAGAATCTTTTATGAATTGGCCAGAGTATGCCTCAGAACTAACATTTCAATTTTTATTAGCTCTGGAATGGACTAATATTCTGTTTTACCAAACCAGGGAATGTAACACTGTCACCCAAGCCCTTTCTTCCCAAAATTTCAAAGAAACATTCCTTACCATCTGGACACTAGGTGATGACAATATATATATATATATATATATATATATATATATATATATATATATGTTTTACTCTCCACATCTCAGAATCTGTATATATCACAGAATAACACTTAGTACTTTAAGAGACCTTCTCCCAAGACTGTACATGCACATCGTTGTGCAAATCTATAAAACCGTGTCAGCGCTATTAAAGTGCAAAGTTAGGGTTTAATATTAAATAGGCTTACTCAGTCTAACTATAGCGTGCTACCACCTTTTCTATAATAGACACAGACTCTCACAATATGTCACTTAATTACATTAAAGTGTACTACAGAAATAAATCACATGCAAAAATATTTAATGAGACAGACTGAGAATCAAATATGAGATTGTTGCTGAGACTTAGTGCTAAAATGTATGGGCTGCTTTTCTTAAGTTGAAAGACATCCTTCCATAACACAACAATGTTTCACTAGAAAAACTGTTACTTTGGCTAAATAAATCAGCAAAACAAGAAACAAATACTACTGTAGCTGAACAAGGCCATGTAGATCTTTCTGTGAGTGATTTTATTTCAGAGACTAAGCTTTGAATTGATTGTGAAGGTCTGTTTACTCAGGCAAGTAGGGACAGACATCTCTTGAATTTCTCTCCAGGAGCTGCACTCAACATTGCTTCCACCTGGCACAGAGTTCATTTCAGTACATGTGACCTCAATCTTTAGTAGTATGTATTTATTTATGTATTTATTTATTTATTTATTTTTATTTGAACACTGATAAATGAGAAAGGCACACTGATTCAAGAGTCATTTTAGGTGCCAACATGAGGTTAAAGAAACAGAAAAAAAATGAAATAATAAAAGCTAGCTCAGTGTTGTATTTATTTATTTAATTTTGTTCACCAGGAAAGAGGACTGACAATTTTTTGCCTATTTTCAGCCTCTTCCCATGAAGGGGATATAGATATATGCCAATTAAACTGTACCAGATTTTAAGTATTAATGATTTATAAATGTATCAACAGAGAATAATTTAAACATAATAGAAATACACATAAAAAGTATACAGTCAATTGTAAACTGATGCATAAAAGGAGGGATACATAGTGAATTTACTTGGACGCACACTTCACCAGCAAAGTTGTCAAATTCTCAGTGCATGTTGTTATTCATGTACCTGTAGTATGAATTGCATTTCACAAGGTGGATTAACTTCATGAACTGCAGCAAATTTGTAAATTAGTCAGCTAAGTGAAGTTTGTAACATTGCACACAACGAGCTACATGACTGCTTTATTACTGTCTGTGAGGGAAAGGGCAATATCTATATATATATATATATATATATATATATAGGGGATATGACATGGCCTGAGTGAAGATATCATATTTATCTTCACAGAGGCCAATGATATCATGATGTCTCACGGTGGCGAAGCCACGGTGAGGTCTTGATGTCATGGCCTCGGTGAAGATAAATAATGATATCTTCACTCAGGCCATGTCATTCGTTTTACAACATGTATTGTAGACAAATTACATCTACATGAATACAATGAAAACCAGTACCCCCCCAACACACACACCACCCCGGAACACAAGAGATGAGATGTTATATAAAATAAAAATATATATGGTGATTATGACAGGCTAAAATGATGTGTTGAATGTTATCTGGTTGATCCTGTCATTATTTTATGTGAAATAATTTAATTTAAGCAGTCATCTGGTTGATCCTCCCTATTGTAATATTCAGCCAAGAATCATATTAATTTCAGTTTCCCCTTAAAAGTAGCGTGACCAAGCATCATGAAGCGGACCGATTAGGAGATTAGAGTAGTTCACAGTAAAGAGGTCTAATTTATTTAGTTAAAAAAATCTTTGCCATTTTGCATGTTTTTGTAGGTGCCAAATGTATTCAGAAGACAGCGATATGTGCTAGAGAAGCAGGAGGAGCCGGAGTATGTATTTGCTATAGCGAACTAATCTTCGCAGTGCTCCTCGTGTTGTGAAGCTGCCGATTCGGTCTCTGTTTGTCTCTGTCTTATAGATACAGTGGGCAGCTTTAACAAAATTAATTGAGAACCGCAGAGTGTTTTTTTTTTTAAAATGGGTAACAGAGGTCTTATATTGTGAAGTATTGTAATCTGCCAATCTTTCTACCACTCGCCTCGCTTGCATGTCAGGGGAGAAACTGAAAGTAATACAAGGGCGTGGGTGCAGTTTGTAGTTGTTGGCTGAATGTCACAGTGGAAGGATTAATCAGATAAGTGTTTAAAGTCCATTTTTACACAAAATAATGTCAGAATCAAGCAGACTGAGGTCGCGTGTGTATGTGTTTGTGGTTTGGAGGGGCAGGTATTAAGCGAGAGAGAAAGAGGAGACTCGCAAGAGTGGAATGTGAAAACAGTTTCACTTTATAGGGAATGACGTACAGGATCATGGAGATATCAGTATGACGTATAGGAACATGGAGATATCAATGATATCTTCACGGCAATAGTGATATCTCCATGACCTGCCTCAGATAGTAGTTTTTATCCATGATTTTATCTCCAAACACATGTTGTATAAATATATATATATATATATATATATATGTGTGTGTTTATCTGTTGATTACACTTTGCCCTATGGAAACTGATTTGCTATATTGTCCTTATAACCAATGCAGGTCAGCAGGACTACTGTTCCTGTCAATGTCACCATTTTGCTCTGTAGTACAGGAACCTCTGTGGATCTGGGAGCCTACATGCACACAGACTAGTGCTAATAGCAAAAAGCTCCAGGTCACTCATCTTCATGGGTTGTCTTATAGTTGTGCTGCGAACTTTTCAAATTTAGGCAACAGAATTTCATGGAGTTTCATGAAATTACAATGAAATTCAACTGAATTTAATTGAAAGTGGAATCACTGAATTCTGGAAAGGAAAATGTAACTGGTCCATCTCTCCATTACTGCAGAATAAAATTTACAGATCTCTATATATTCCACAGAAAATGTTAGGGAATGATCTTCCATTGTAAAATGTTGTTCCTCAGAATATAATTTTGTAGAATATAGCAGGCTGAATTCTACAGAATGATCATGATATGATGATGAAAAGTACACTGGCAAAATGGTCATTCTGCATTAATTCCACTGGCTGAATACTGCATTTGCACAGCGCTTTTCTGCTAACTGAAACAGACACCTCCTACACAGCAGCACTTCATTAGACAAAACAAGCCACTACTTTAAATGCAGTGCTGTATTAATGGTTACGTTGCATGTAGCTTAGTACATTTTTCCAATTTGGTTGTACTGTATTCTCCTGGGTCATTCCTGAACATAGACATATGAATGCCTAGTTTGCTTCTCTCTGTAAACAAAAGCTAAATAAATACTCAAGACAATCAATTAAGACAACTAGACACAATCAGCACTAATCTATATGCATAAAGCCTCTAGATCTTTTGTTATTGACTTGCTTTCAAAATATTCTATTTTGTGAATATATTTAAAGTTTTTTCTGTCTGACAAACAGGGACAGGCTTTCTCCTAACGCCTTCAGAAGACTGCATCAAACTATGTCTGCATGGCATATAGCTCATTCCAGTATCCTGTGAGCATTCAGTCCATAGTACATAGAACTTGGCGCTTGTGTTTCACTTTGCTGACAAAGTTAACAAATTAGCTTGTCAAGTTATTCATATACTGAAAACTGATATAATGAAATGCAGGTTTATTTCTGCATTGCATTGCAATGATTTTGTGAATTAATTACAAAGCTGAATGAATGAATGGTGATGCTGATAAAATTATGCTGGCAAATGGCTTGTTCTGAATTAATTCCACTGGTAGAATCTGCATTCTGCATGGCAATAATTGTTAACTTAAACACCACCCTCTCCTACACAGCAGCATTTCATTAGATCGCATCACGATTAAACCTTCCCCCTTGAGCCTGCTTCTCCTAGAACTCATTCTCTCCTTCACCACTATGTACTTATGTTCCTCAGATATGCCAGTTGTAATTAAATGCAGATTCCACAGGTATGATATATGTAATTGTATGTTATGTAACAAATGCGACTGATATATAGAAATCGATGCTGTGTAACTTCTTCAGTAGTTTAAGATTTTAAAAGCAAACAAGTCTGCCGACACAAAAGTGCACACCTTTCTTGCAGTGGGCAGTGTATTTAGTGACAAGCTCAGCACACATTATGCCACTTACAAAGGCAACACCTTAAACTAGATGAACTCAAGCATCCCAGCCCCGAAGCTGAAACTTTCAACGAATAATGGCAGATGTGAACTAGCAGCCAAAAGAAGTAATATACTATTTTTAACATTTAGTTGTGGCCACTCAAGTTGGTTGGCAGGAGTTGCTAGTAATGTCTGCCATAGTAAACGGTAACCAACACTGTGAAAAACCTCAGCTACAAAGAGTCCAAAGTAGCCCAAAGTAAAGCATATCTCTTCAAGGGTTCGACATTCGGAGGGACCCACGGACCCACCCCTCCTCTCAGAACACTGTTCCACACAAAAATGTGATCCCTGAACAGAGTAGGTGCTATCAACTAGAGTTTAAAGGAGGACGCCATAAAACCCTTGTGATATAGCAAAAGTAAACTTTGCTACCCCCACAAAAACACACAAGTTTTCCCCACAAAGTGCTCCGAGCTTGTATCTCCATATTTGAACTGTTCCCCTACATTTTCACACATTTTAAGTGTCAGTGTCCCGCTCACACATCAGTGGCAAAAGTTTGAGTTAAAACGTAAACAGATTCCAACAGCTGAATTCACTTACCTTCACCAAACTATCCATCCCAAGCATTTTTGACACGATTGTCAGTAGTTTGAGGTGAGATTAAGAGGACGCCCAGTATACAGCAATTTATAGATATAAATATAGCTATATATTTGATCGTGTTAAGTCCTCGGCTCCGTCTGGTTTGCATTGTAGTGGAGGGTGCTCCTATATAGCACTTGGGGTGACGTCACCGTTGTCCTTCCCATGACTTATGTCAGTCAGCTGTAAGCCACTTCCCTCCCCTCCAGCTGGGGGAGGGGTTGGTCAGTCTTACCCAGTGACAGAGCAAGCCAGCCTACTGGCAGATGCGCAGTTCATTACACATGTCACATGACACTGACTGGCGCTCAACTGGCAACTTTGGCAGCCCTAGGGGGTCTCTCACGCTAAGGATTTCAGTGAACTCACATGATTTAAATGCTTCCTTCATGTCCGCTTCACTCAGTCGTATCTCACTAATTTGCATTTAGACTGCCAAGCCTCTCACTCTGATTCCAGTGCACATCGTGAGTATTTCCCGTACTGATCGCTCCCAATTTCTTTGTGTCGTTCTCATTCACGTTATAACCCTCCCTCCCTTCCCATTTTTTTATCCCTTGCTTGAGTACCCTGTCAGCGCCCCCTGAAAGCATATTACTAAAATCTCCCTGTCTTTATTGCAGCTTCACCATGGAACGAAAACAGTCGTGCTCACTGCAGAAACTAGATTAGCAGAAGTTCGGGGACAAAATCCACCATCTTTGCAAATGTGTAATATTTACTGTACAGGAAGCCCGACTTGTTGTTTCGCCCCCGAATGCAGCATAGGAAAGGAAAGACAATATGATCATTCCTTCTTTTGGTTTTACTTCGCTTGTAATAAACAAGATGCAGGTATTGTTGAATAACATTTCACAATGTACTGCATTGTTTCAGACTTGTTGAAAAAGATAGTCTTTGTCACATTAACTGGAAGCAATTGGAAGCTGATGAATTTGTTTCTTCGAAGTACTGTGTTACATATAGGGACTATTTGGGTATTGCAGTCTCACACACACACACACACACACACACACACACACACACACCCCTCAAATGTCCCTGATTTTGCCTCAGAATTTTAGTTTGTCCTCCTAAAATCGAGTCTCCGTGACTGAACACTGGGGGTATTAAGCAAAAAATAATGCCAAACATTAAAGTTACAGTCATGTTCTTCCTTAGAAAATGCATTTTACACTAAGCCCCTTATTCTACCAGCTTCTTGAGTGGATATCACCAATTTTGAAGATGTGTCCCTGATTTTTATGTATACGCTTGTGCACATGGCAAGGAATGTTTTGTCACAGTACTACTTTTGGAGGTGTGTGACCCTCCTGTGCAATCCAGTGCTCAGTGTAGTAGGTACGATCCTGCCCCACCAATGGATGTGCAAGCTGTCTATGAAAGCAGTTCAGCTGCCCTGGTCTTCAGTTCTAAGAAAATGCCTGCGCAATCAGTGGTGGCAACATGTATGCATTTAGTAAATTTACGTTATCCTTTCCCTCTGCTTGAAATCCCTCACAGCTTGCAATCACACCAACAGACTTTTGCCCCACTATGCAATGGAATGCATTTGAAAGGTTAATACATACCACCCTGTTGAGATCGACCGTCTGAGACGAGGGTGATAGAAAGTCTGAGTCAGCCCAGCCTAGCCTAGTTCTAGTGCTGTAGTGACCATCCGTCATGACGTAAGATCATCAAAGATTGGGATAGGGTGAAACTGAGTGATGAGACAGCCGCTGCTGCTGCTGCATAAGATCAGAGTGAGGACTCGGACTAGTAGAGGAGACTTTGAGCTGAGGCAAGTCCCTTGTAATCTTCAGGAGAGTTGAGAGGATAAGGCTGGCTGAGGCTGCCGAGTGTGGTTACAGTGGGTTATTTATTATTACTTTACTATTTATTATTTATTTACTTGGCAGCAGTGTGGCATGGCGTGGCAGGGCTTCAAACAGAATGGGTCGGACAGCTGTTTTTGCTTCCTGCTTCCATTATGAAAAGCATTTCATGGTGCTTCAGCTTTATGCAAATCAGAGTTTTTTCTTTTTTTTTTGTTTAGTTTATTTAATCTTTGGATGGCGTTTGTCCTGCTTCCACCACAAAAAGCATTCTGTCAGTCGGATCACCGATCCGATGGAGCAGCAGAATGGAAGTCCCTTTCCTTGTAATCTTCAGGGACAGTTGAGGGATCATTCAAAAGTTGAAGTTGCACAGATGTATCCTTTTCGGAGGGCCACCTTTGGTCTTCTGTCCACAGATCGTGGAGTGTTTGCAAATATTGGAAATATTGGGGTCTGTAACAGTTGGTAGCTGACAATTCAGCATAGGGGATAATATTGTGATCCCTGAGAAATTAGAAGGGAAGAGACAGTCCCATTTTCCTGTATCAAGCATGCATATTGTCTAGTCTGGCTGGCAGGAAGAAACAATTAAAAGCAAAAGGAGTAATAAGAAGCTAGTGTCATGTAACTCTTTGTGACTACAACGTTTTTGCCAGTGAGTCAGCATAGTTCTAGTAAGGGGTTAGGGGTCATTTGTTCAGGTGGTATCTGGAGTGAAGCTAAATGTATGAATTTGAGGAGATCCTCTTCCATCATTTTTAAAGTTTTCCAGCAATAGTATATCCCTTCTGAAGTCATGTACATGGCAGTACAAATGTGGGCAGAACTATAGTATACAGAAAGATTAGGTAAGGCTAGCGCCCCCAACTTTCAGTAACTGCAGGGTAGTAAACCTAATCTATGGGCTTGTCCCTCCACATATATAAATAGAAATCAGCTATTCCCATTTTCTAAAGGAGAGAGGGGCTGGGGGAATTGAAAGGGTATCTGCGAAACAGAGCATTCTTGGCAACAGAATCATACGGACACTGTCAATACACTGCAGTAAGGAGAGAGTGATTGTTTTCCAGGTTTCCAGGTCTTTTATAAATTGTATCAGAGGATTATGGTTGATTTGATGTAATCATGCTAGGTCTACTGGTATCATCACTCCCAGATATTTAAGAGCAGGGAGATCTGAAGAAAATTTAAAATGCTTTCTAATGTACATGCTGGGGTGTAATGGATCTACAGTACTTGGGAACCTCAAAGCAGCAGGTTGGTTGGACAGAGGTCTGGGTTTATATTCTGTTTTAACTGAAATATTTGAACAGTTTGTAAATGAAATTAGCTCTATGTGGTAAAAATTATTACCTTGAATTAGAACTGTTACTTGGGCTATGATATTGTAACTTTGGAGGTTTGGGGACTGTTGTTTGTCAGGTTAATTAGAGGGAAATTTAAATGTGTTGTTTGCCTGGTGTTTGGTAAGAGCCTCCCACCCACCCTGTTTTGTAGGCTTTCTTAAATACTGAAAACCACTGGGGTTGGGATTGAAAGGCTGAGTATTTCTGTTTTAGGACTGAAATTCGAAGCAACAGGAGCTGGTGGGCCTGTGACATCATAGGGTACCTGATGTCTGCTTACACACACTGTTAGTGGGACCGAACACACACTGGACTGTATGTGTTTGTGAGACTTTGGAACTTTATTGGTGGGGTCAAAATTGGGTTTGTAAATAACTACAGTCAGTATAGAGAGAAACTGCATTCCAGGGGAAAGGGACTGAGAAAAGGGGTGTGCCATTATAAACAGAGGGGGATAAACAGGGTGGCCATATTCCACCATGGCAGGCATCTTCCTAAGGGTTGTAGGCTGCACAGGCTGTGGAATGGCAATAATTCTCAATTGGGCCTGGAGAGAGGGAGGCTGCCCACTGTGTAGACAGCTATCTTGTATCAGGAGGAGGTATATTGGTTAAAGAGTAAGCTGGGGAGCTGGGGGTGTCCAAGGATAAGGGGTGTGTTATGGGCAGCAGAAGGGTGGGGCTGAAGGGAGGCTGGGGCAACACTCTGAAATTACAGGACATTATGTTACAGCAAGCAGGAGGGATATTAAGAGACAGAGGACCCTTAGATAGGATATTGACACAAGGGAAAGTGCAAGGGTGACATTCTGAATACAAAGATAGTAGAAAGGAAAAGTCAAGGAGGGGCTGTTGTGTGGAAGCCCAAAAACAGCAGACTGTGGGAAGGGAGCTCCTAAGGTGAACAGAGCAAGAGGGGAAGAAGAGGGGCAGTTTAGAGGTGCAGTCAGGGGAAACTCGGGTTACTTGATGGAGGCTGACATAGAGTGTCACAATACATTTGAGCTACTAAGCAACCTAGAGGGGGAGGAAGGGGTTGGTGGAAATGAGGAAACTTATACAGAGGCCGGGGGGAGGGAGTCAGATACCCATAGGGCATCACAGACCGGCTATGGAAAGGATAGAAATAGTCCCAGAGGGAGAAGGGGAAACATATATGTTAAGCAAATGGGGGAGATGCAACATATTCCAGACATGAGGGAGGAGAGGATACTGAGAAAACTGGGAGACAGGGGAGGATGGTGGTGTGAGGAAGGGAAACCATCAGGGCCAGGATAAATGGTTCGGATAAGAGAGGGTTAAAGGGACACCTATTCAGAGGGGTTTGAGTTAAGTGGGCAAAATAGCAAGGGAGGCAGAAAGAGGAGGGTGACAAGGGGTCTTAATAAGGCAGGAAGACTCCCACCTAAATTGGAGATCATGAATAAAGGGGAGAAGGGGGCTGAGAGGGCATAGTGAGGTAACCATAAGGATGATGGCGTGTTAAGGTTCTGTTATTGGGAGACATGATGATTAGGGTATCCAGTGGAGGGACAGGGGGTGGATGCCATAGCCAGGTGAAGGTAGTGAGTATCTCTGGGCTGACAGTGCACAGAGCAAAGTACATGGTGTATGAAATGGTTAGGGATTGTGGAGGGAAACCGGATTTCTGGTGCATTTGGGAACTAATGATCTAGAGGGAAATAGCATTTTGGAAATCCAAGCAAGGTTCCAAGAACTTGCCAGAGTCTGTCGGGATAATGGATGCAACATTTTTCAGAGATATTGCCAGTACCAAAGGCCCCAGTGGAGAAAAAATGAAGCTCACAGAGGTTAATGACTGGCTCAGGAAGTGGGGTGAAGAGAGTGGGTTGGGGTGTTAGGGAACTGGAATGGAGTTTGGGAGGATAAGGACTATATGCCAAGGACAGGTTTCATCTTGCCCCATTAGGGAAGGAAGTCCTTAAACAGGGATGGCTGACTACATACAAGAAAGGTGGGGTTTAAACTTGTGAGGGGGAAGGGATAAGGAGGGCTGACCAGAAGCCCCTCCAGATGAGGGGAGTAGCCTCAGCCCAAGGGGGAGGGGGAAACAGATTGGGGTGGAGGTTTCAGGAGGAGCAGTGGGGAGGATGGAAGTATAAGGAATCTGGGTGGGGTTCGACAAAGAGGATCAGGGATAGTGGTGGGTTGGAATCAGGGAAATGCAAGGAAAGTCCCAGGAGGAAGGAATGGAAGGAACACTGGAATAAGGATGGAATAGAAAGGAAGGATAGGAGGGTAGGGTGGGGTGGCTATGTTCATTAGAGACAGACATAGAAATTGCTAGGGTAGAAGAGGCAGAGGGAAACGTGGAGACCTTATGGGTCACCTTACGATCCTCAGCAGGAAATAAGGTTAAGCTGGGTGAAGCATATAGGCCCCCCGGGATGAGTGAGGTTCTAGAGGATGGTTTGCTGGACAACATCATTGCCCAGTGTGGACCAAAAGGGGAAGGAGTGGTGTTGATGGGGGACCTTAATATGCCAGGTACAAACTAGGGAACCATGTCCTCTAAGGTGGCCAAGGAGCAGAGGCTACTGGATGGCTTCCAGGATGTGTTCTTAACACAGCATGTGATGGAGCCCACAAGGGAGGGGCATGTCCTGGATGTGGTTCTGGCAGATGGGGATCTGGTAAGGGACATTGTTGTACAAGACCCCCTGACTGGGAGCGACCACAATACTGTCTGGTTTCAAATAAGCATGGGGGGAGGGGGATGAGATCTAGGACACTGGCAGTGGACTTCAGGGGCAGACTTCATGGGCATGGAAATATTCTCAAGGATCACTTGATGGGGATTACCTCAATGACAAGTGTGGAAAGGAGATGGGAGGTCATAAACGGGACTTCATGAGGCAGTCAGGATCTGCGCTAAGTTGAAACGAAGGGAGCAAGGTCACATAAACCATGCTGGTGGTCCAGTGAGGTACAGGTAGCAGTCAGAGAAAAGAAGGCGGCCTACAAAAAATATAAAACAACAAGAGGGGATAGGGATAAGGAAATGTACCAGCTTGCATCTAGAAAAGTCACCCGTATGGTGAGGGGAGCAAAGTCCAGTAAAGAGCAGCGGCTGGCACAGAGGATACATGGAGGGGAAAAGGGGTTCTTCCGGTACATTGGGGAGTGGAGAAAAACTAAGGGCCATCTCAGCAGATTGAGATCAGAAGGAGGGTGGGTGGAAGAGGTGAGGGACCAGGCAGAGGTATTTAACGAGTACTTTGCTTCTGTGTTCACTAGGGAAGGGGATGGGATATCTACAAAGCAAGGCACGAAGGGGATAGAAACGCAGTAAGTGGGATCAGGGGAGCAACAAAATGGAGCAAGAGGGAGAGAGAGGTATCCCAGGGGTGTCACATCTGGGTAAAGATAAAAAGGCCAGTAAGGTGGAGGGGACGGATGATGCTATCTCTGCCAAAAAGGTGTGGTTAGCCCTCAAGGCCCTAAAGAAAGACAAATCTCCTGGGCCGGATGGCATTCATCAGAGAGTACTATGGGAATTGGCGGACATACTGGCTGCACTCCTGGCGGAGCTTTTCAGCAGGTCACTTGAGACAGGGAGGGTACCTAGGGATTGGTGAGAGGCACATGTGGTACCAATCCATAAAGGGGGGTCGAGGGAAGTACCAGGTAACTATAGACCCATCAGTTTGACCTCGGTGGTGGGAAAATTAATGGAGAGTATACTAAAGGAACGATTGGGGGTGTACTTGGAGGAGGTGGGAGGTCTGGATAGTCGGCAACATGGGTTTGTGCCAGGTAGATCATGTCAAACCAACCTTGTGGAGTTCTATGAATGGGTAACATCAGAACTGGACAGGGTAAGCCTGTGGATGTATTATTCTTGGACTTCAGCAAGGCGTTTGACTCTGTCCCCACAATGATCTGGTGGAGAAACTGATGGAGTTAGAGCAGGCCCTTTGATGGTCAGATGGATTGAAAACTGGCTAGCTGGACGCACTCAGAGAGTAGTGGTCTGTGGGGAGCTCTCGAACCCTAGAGAGGTTGGTAGTGGGGTACCACAGAGCTCGGTCCTGGGTCCGATCCTGTCTAATGCATACATATCGAACATCAGGGAGGGTGTAGGGTGTGAAATGAGTCTCTTCGTGGATGACTCCAAGATGGGAGCAGTAGTTGAGGGAGAAGAGGGGCGGTTGGCCCTGCAAGGGGACCTGGACACCCTGGGAAGCTGGGCTCACACATGGAAATTAAATTTCAATATCACCAAGTGCAAGGTGTTGCATCTTGGTCGGGGAAACCCTAAACACAGGTACACCCTGGGAGGGGAAGCGCTGGAGGCCTCAATAGGGGAAAAAGACCTAGGGGTCATGGTGGATGCATGTATGAATAACTCTGAGCAGTGCAGGAGAGCGGCTAGCAAGGCAAACAGGATGTTGGGATGCATCATAAGGGGATCACCTCTAGGAGCAGGGAAGTGATTCTGCCGCTGTACAATGGACTGGTTAGACCACACCTTGAGTACTGTGTACAGTACTGGAGACCACACTTGAAGAGGGACATACAGCTCCTAGAGAGGGTACAGAGGAGGGCAACAAAGATGACACGAGGGCTAGGGGATTTGGCGATGAGGACAGACTTAAGGAGCTCTGCCTGTTTTCACTGGAGGAGAGGAGAGACAGGGGACATGACTGAGGTCTCTGGGCACCTCAAGGGAATAAATAGGGTAAACATGGAGGGATCTTTAGACTAAAGCAGGGAGGTATCACCAGAGGGCATGGTTTGAAGTTGGAAGGTGAAGGGTGAGGGGGAAAAAGAGGAGGAGGTTTTTCACTGAGAGGGTGGTGGACCCTTGGAATGCACTGCCTGGTGAGCTAGTTCAGAGATCCACAGGGGAGGGCTTCAAGAGAGGATGGGACAGACACAGAAAGTGGATGTATCAGACGATGGCCTGTCCCAGGGGGTGGGGATGGATGATACGGGTTTCTGGAGCACAAGGGATGGGAAGGTCTCAGCACCCAACTAAGGATCTAAAGTTCGAAAGAGACTCGATGACCGTAAGGCCCAATCTGCTGGCAAATAGTATGTTAGTATGTTAGTATGTACTTCAGTTTTTGATGTGTTGAGATTACAGACTGTGAGGGACCCAAATGTAAGCAGGACCTGCCAAAGACTTGAAAATGAAATCTCTGGGTTCCACAGAGACACCAACAGACTATATGCATGCACAGCTAAGGTTTGATGTCTATTGCCTAAACAGGGTCCTGTAAATCTGGATGGGACCTGACAGCTTGGGTGAGAGGTTCCAAATATAAAGCAAATAAAGGGCATCCTGACAGGTGCTGTAGTGTGATGGGAAGGAATTGGAAACATGACCATTAACTTTAATATATGCCTTGGGCTCGTGATAAATTACCCCCAGAATTTTGATGAAAGAGAAGGGATTGGGTCATACAGCAAGCCAGCCAGTTACAACTTGCTATGTTACAGCCCTTACTTCCCTGGTGATAGCAGCTTACTGAGGTTAGCAGGCATCACACATGCCCCCACAATGCAAAGCATCATGGGCTGCATATGCAAATCACCACAGAATGTTATGCTGGTCCAATTTTAAGCAAAATTGCATCGTGCCGAAAGGCCTCTCACACAGTTTGCAAAGGGTGCTAACAGAAGACAAAGACATGCGTTTCATCCTACCAGGACTCATCAGTATGCCTTGTCTGTTTGACACCCTAGTGCAACGGACCAGTTACCCTTCAGGCAGTGTGCCTTGGATATATTGTGGTGAATCCATTAAAATAAAAAACTATTTAAAAGACAAAGAACCTCTGTGCGCAAACACTGAGGCAAGGGTCACCCCAAAGGGCATTTGGCTGGGAAGCCAAGTTTCAAGAAAATACAAAATCACACATGCCCTCACAATGCAAAGCATCATGGGCTGCATATGCAAATCACCACAGAATGTTATGCTAGTCCAACTTTAAGCAGAATTGCAGTGTGTCACTGGCAATGCTAGAACCTGTGACCTTAGACTGTACAGTATGTTCGCTACTTTATTTAGTAGCCCTGCCCTAGCAAACTTTACACATGTATTCCTGTCTCTTAGGCCTTCAGATCTTTTGCTATTCCTGTTTGTCACCCAGGCACTTTTTTTAAATAATTGTTCATGTACATTGGGGGAGCACCAGAATGCAGACAGGATCGGTCATGATGCTTGCCACAGTAAAAGGTAGCCAGCAACAGTAAAACCAGAGATTTTTTATGTTCTATATAAATTCAAGCAATGTACATAGGTCAAAATTGGCCCCAGGCCACTAGCCAAATGCTGGTAGATTTTCTTTTGAGATAGTAAATAATATTTCAGTAAGTACACTACCTGGGCCAGCGGAAATGTCTTTGGAGCTAATGGATTTTCCTGTCATCAGCCCTGCTGGCTAGTGGCTGCAAAACTTAATTTCAACCCCGCTGTATTACAAGTTCTCAAAGCTTTGTATATCTTTTCAAAGGTTGGCTGCCATCCCGCGCCTGTGAAGCAGGCATCTAAAAGAAATGTGTATTGTTAAAAGATGCTTACAATGTTCCTTTAGTTGTTTCTGCATCTGGCACACATCTTGCACACGAGTGAAATCAGAGCTACAGGGTATATCAAGGCTAAAACCATTCTAGCAACAATGAGATATGGAGATGAAACAACAAAGTATTTATTTTAAGGGTGCAAAGATAGGATAAAGCAGTGTAATGTAATCACTGTAAAACTGTTACAATATTTTTCTTGAGATCCATACCTTCTTTTGGTAGAAAGGTTTTAGCCCTGCCATACTATGTAGCTCTTGACTGTCTTACTGTTTACTCTTGATTTCAGTCACTGTTTTTAGTGGAAAGATGTGTTAGATGCAGAAATGAGGGAAAGCAGTACACATTTCTTTTTCGATGCCTACTTTACCAACTGTAACTAAAAGCCAATAGTTTGACAATTGTTGGGGTTGTGGCTAGTGGTGTGGTGGCATGGCTATTGGTGTGGTGGCATGGCTAGTGGTGTGAATGGACCTCTGTGGGACTGGCTACCTTGACGTGGTATAGAGGCTCGTCACAATGCAATATTGTATCTAAAAGCCAGTCTGTTAGTTTGACAACTGTTGATGGTGTGGCGAGTTGTGTGGTGGCATGGCTAGTGATATGTGAATGGATGGCTAACTTGATGTGGTAGAGGCTTATAACTAAAAGCCAGTCTGTTAGTCTGACAATTGCTGGTGGTGTGACTAGTGGTGTAGTGGCATGGCTAGTGGTATGTCAATGGTGTGGCTAGTGGTGTAGTAGCATGGCTAGTAGTGTGAATTAACCTCTGTGTGACTAGCTGCCTTGATGTGGTACAGATGCTTGTCATAATGCTATGTTGTAAATAAAAGCCAGTCTGTTAGTCTGACAACTGTTGGTGACAGTATGGCTAGTGGTGTGCTGGTATAAAACACAGGAAATGATGCTTAGCCAGGTGAGATTGCTGCACAGGGCACAGACAGTACAGGGAAGGGGAAGCTGGCCCAAACGGGGTAGCAGTGAGTCCACTTGGTGTGCAGATCTGAAATTCTGGCTGCCACCACTGATACAGGGCCCTTATCAGAGGATTTGTTTTAACTTTTCAACTGTCACATCGAAAAAAATAACCAGATGCTGTATACATTTATAAACAAGCACACATAAAACATACAGGGCCCTTACCTGAGGGACATTTATACGTTTACACAGGCTTACTCTCTTTAAATAAATGTTTTTTAAAAGAGTTACATTAATTTAAAGGATTTATGGGTAAAGACATGCATTTTAAGGTACATGAAACAGGTATTTAAAGGTAAATAACTGTAGGGCACTTCCATGCTTGGAAAGTTTTGTTTGCCCCATCCTCCTCAGAGGTTGTACTTTAATTCCTGCCTGTATATAATGTTCCTCACTTGTCCCATCTCCATCTCTCCCTCCCAGCCGGTTCCCCGACAACACATCCATCCATCCATCCATCCTGGATTCCTTCCCATATCCCATCGGGCCCCTACCTGAAGCAGCAGGGCAGTGGGACACTCCGGTTCTGCAGGCGGGATTCAGGTGAGACAAACACGCTCTGGGCTCTGCTCTCTCATGCTCAGGGCTGGGCAAAGTGCTTGGTACAGCTCAGTGCTGACACTACGGGCTAGTACTGTTCACTGCTGCTGGCTGTCTGTAGATCCTGTCCCTCCGTCTGCTCCGCTTTTGTTCCCAAAAACTTCCAACTTAGGTTGCAAATAGGAGCAGCGAGAAACATTTCAATAAATAAATAAGTAAAGGAGAGCAAAGCCTTGATGAGTGAGTGACATAAAGAACCATGCAGCGTGTGTTGTTCTAGCGCACTTCACCCTTTCTGTTTCATTCCTGGCCTCCATTTAGTTGCAGTGCACCACGGTGTGGTGTTCAGTCCTCTGACTGTTAACCAAGCCACCACAGTGTTTTCTGTTTTTTTTTCTACTTTGACTTAAATACTTCACATTTGTCCAGTGGTTGCTTTCTAGTTGGGTCAAAGCTGGAGTGCCTGAGTTCTGCTACATCGGGTAACATCTTCAACTATTTTGAAGTTTGACAATGCATTTACTGTTTTACAGCCCAGGCTAAATTACTAACGTTTTAACATTACTTTGTTCTCCTGTCTCCTGTGACAGAAATTAATGGAAGATTGAGTCTCCTTTATGGTGGGTCTAATACTGCATTTAAACCTGCATGCCTCCATACCTGCATATTCCATTGCGGTGGACTGTAGATGAACAGGATGCCTCCCCACAATTATTGCAGAAATGGAAAAGGTGTTAAACACAAACGGCAGGGCACCCTACAGGTGAGGCAGGGGGAGTTCAAACTTTATGCTGCTGTTGGTTGAGTGAGACACTATTTACTATACAGAACAGGACACAGTAATGGGGGTGCGGGGCAGGACTGGGATTAGTAGGGGCATTCGCTGTGTACACTTTCAAACCTGCACGTAGGGGTAGTCAGAGTGCACAGTGACAAGCAAGCAACTGTGCCTGCTACATTAGCCGCGGTCCACCTTCTTTTCACAATGACACTGGGGGTGCCCAATTCCCCCCCCCCCGCCATTGTGACCAGGAATCCTTTATATTTTTTTTTGGCTACACCTCAAAATAAGAAAACCATCCATCATTCTCTGTTGCACCATTATCCTCCCAACCCATCTATTCAGCCCCCCCCCAAGCCCTTACTTACCCATTGGAAGGTCCAGCACTGTAATGCTCACTGACCACAGACATGTCTTCACTTTTCAAAGCTGAATCATGAACTGAAGAAACAGGTTTGTGGCACAGTTATTTCAGTGGGGTTTGAATTTAGTGCCAGAAGTGCCAGACACTACTGAAAATACCAGCAAGCGAACGTTCGGCATTGACAAATGCTTGTATCTATTTAGACCCTGCAGGGGCTTTTCTATCTACAAGGGGCACCAGAGAAAACAATGTAGACAGGGAGTGGCGGCAATGAATGCAAGAAAAATCCTGAACTGATTCAGGAATTCTTTTACTTTGCAAGCAGCCCGGCTCAGCTGCATATCGTGATGCAATTGACTCCTCTATGGCTTGGTTGGCATAAATCTGTTTCTATCTAGCCAACAGCCAATAGTCATCTCTGCTTTTTCATTTATTTACAAAAAGGGGTTCAAGCAGATTTCACCGAGTGGCAGTAAAAATGAAAGTTTTGCTGCTTGGTGACTGCAAATCCTGCTTCAATGCAGGTTTCTTTTTATCTTTGTACTATGGAGTGGCGGTTTTGATAAAAAGAATAAGAAACAGTTGCCACTCCATTTTATTCTAGTTCTTCTGGCAGAACAAAGTATATCCTAAAGCCAAAGGACTGCTATTAATTTAGGGAACCAAATAAGTATATTTTAAAGCTGCCTACTAAAGCAATATTCCATCCATTTACTTGAAGCAGCTTTAATTTCAGCTACCGTAAGCTGTCAAAGGTCACTATATAAAACCACTCCCCAACATGTTTTTATTTCCAACATATCAATTGTACAGTTTTGAAGTCTACAGCATGTCTGCACATTATTCATCTTTCTAAGCACTGTTGCACTTGTTTAATCTTTCTGAGCACTGCAGCACTTTATTTCTGGGCAATGTGTATTTTCTTACTTATACACTTAATGCCACTGAAGCACCTTGGTGTATATCAATCATGCTGGACTGTGTGGTGCATAGGTAGGAGCACGAAGACGTCAGACCTTTGGACTTAGGTGACTCTGTGGTCATAGCTAAACCAAATATTGTGTGGGTAGTACATATCATCTGATTCTTGCCTAAGTTTAGTAATAAGTATAGGAATTATGGAAGTATAGTGGCAATAGGCTGTGGTGCGCCCATAGAGAAGAATAACATAGAGTTTAGACATTTTAGAGTTTCCTTATAACTGTTTAGATACCCATAATGCTGTCCATACTCCCTACTGTTTTTGTGGTTGGTATGTTTCTGTACGACCATGTCCTCCATCCCCTCCTGTCTAATAAATGTCTTTGCTTCATCCAATCTCTGTGTATGACTCCTGCCTCTCCTTGTCGGGTGATTCCACCAGCCCAACCCCATTCAGACCTTAAGTGGCCCCTCGCCATCCCACCTGCTGAGGGTGTCACTGGCGCTGCTGGTAGTGAGACAGTTCCCTTCACCACTCCGAGTGAAGAACCCCTAGGTCTACCAGTTCAGCGACCATCACAGACCATTTACCCTGCTAAGTGTGCCCTAGAAAATACTGAGACAAGATACCTAGGGTTTATTTTAGGCAACAGACAAGTGAAGCCGAGGTAGACACTTTCCAGCAGTTGCAAACAACCCAATACCTACAATAAAAAAGCATGAGATCTTTCTTAGGTCTGGCTGGTTATTACCAGAGATTTATTCCTAATTTCTCAGTCATTGTCAGTCCTTTGACTGATCTCACTAAAAAGAGGTGCCTGAATAATGTTCGATGGACCCCTATTTGTGATGAGGCTTTTAGGAATATTAAGGCCATTCCATGTTTAGCTCCTGTATTGAAAAGCCCTGACATCAACCAAGAGTTTGAGGTTCAAACCAATGCATCAGAGAATGGTATTGGGGCACATCTTATCTCAGAAAATAGATGGGGAAGAACATCCGATCATGTAAATCAGCAAGAAGCTACATGAAAGGCAGAGAAGATATGCTACCACAGAGAAAGAATGCTTAGCTCTGAAGTGGGTTACTGAATCTCTGAAATGTTACTTGTGGGGGGCTGACTTTAAAGCTATAACTGATCATAACCCTCTTTGCTGGTTGCACCAAATGAGAGGAAAAAAAATCCCTGTATAATGTAGTGGTACTTAACTTTTCAGCCCTATCAATTTACTGTGTCACAATTTAAAAAAAGCTGAGCACTCACCACATCATTTTACACAGACACCAGAGATAGTTTTAAAATAACATTTATTTAAATATCAAGTACTGACATGTTTCAGATCACAGCAGATCCTTTGTCAAAGTATTATAGTCACAAGCAGCATCAGAAAATAGTTATGAAAACCTCGCCCACCTCATATTGGCCCTTATGCACAAGGGGTGGGAAATCGCACCTAGAGGCATGCCACCCATGCAGCATTGCATCCATGGAGATCTGCAGGTGGCCACAGTCATGAACACTGGCCACTGCATGACACCCCATCGTGGCCCGCCCCTGGCATGTAGACCTGCAGGGGCTCTCGGGTGTGGATCCATGGATCTGGGTGGGTGACCAATCAGCTGCCCAACCCAGACTCCACAGTGGATCACCTATGCCCATGTGCAGCAGGCAGTGTGCTGGCACATACAGCACCACATGCGGTGTGGGGGGTGGGTACCTGGATGACCAACCATGTGCCTGTTGCTCCCGGGGGGCTGCATAACAGGCCCCCTGCTGTTATGGCTGCCCCAATCTGGTGGAAGAAGCACTGGTTTAACCAGAGGGTGGTGAACTTATGGAACAGGCTGCCTCTAGAGGTGAGGACAAGGGATAAAATGGACATTTTAAAATAAGATTGAACAACTACTGTACAAACAAAACTTCAGTGATATAAGGGAAAAACTGGCAAGCACTGTGGATGAAAGTCTACTAAAGCTTGAAACTACCTATGTAACCTATCTAACCTATGTAACCTGTGCCCAGCACTCCGCACATTCGTGCATCCCGCAGGGTGCCAGCATGCCACCTGCACCTCCCCCGGTCCACCCCCGCGTGTAGGTCCACATGCTGCAGGGGATGCGTCCACCCAGTTATGAATGCTGCAGGGGTGCAGTGGGCTCGGGCAGGTACGGAGTGGGCTATGGGCCAGGGTTATGTGGCGCATACCTACTCCGCACCTTCGTGCATAGGGCCCATTGAGAGGAGTGCTCCTGTTATTTCAGCAATTAAAAAAAGCTGATGCACGTGCCACCAATCACAGTTCTGATTTTCAGAATAATGGTTTTAAGTGTTCCCATGCTAGTTTTTCAACATAACACATATTGCCATGTTCAGGACAAAGCATACTTTCAGGCCATATGTTTATCTCAGAGTGCTTAAAATATGTATGACTCATATATGCACAAGTTCCCATCAGTTCAGGGCACCTTGCTCAGATGCACATTCTCTTGTCCTCAGGAATGTGTAGAGGCTTCGGGCATGTGAAACTTCAGAGGAGCTACGAGGTATGAAGCTTGAGCCAAGCAAAAACACATTTTAATTGAAAAATAACAATAAACTAATATAATAATAATAAACAATAATAATAAAACGTTATTTTTAAAGCACCTTTCCAAAACCAAGGTGCTGTACAACATTATAACATATAAAACCAATAAGACATAGAAATTTTCATACAGCCTTTTAGTATAGTAGATAAATATCTTAAAATAAATCAATCTGAGTAGGCCATGTGCCACAAATTGGTCTTCAGTGCCTTCTTAAAACTCTGCACATCGTACTCACATATCTGATGATGTAGAGAATTCCACAGAGTCGGGCCGCATACATAAAGCACGGGCCCCTGATGTTTTAAGACGTACCTTGGCATCTCTAACAACCCTCGTCAGCTGAGTGGAGTGGTCGTCCAGGGCAGTAAGGGAGCAGGAGCTCTTGCAGATAGTCTGGGCCCAGTCCATGCAGGGCCTTAAAGGTCATAAGCTCAACTTTGAAGGTGATCCACCACTGGATCGGCAGCCAGTGCAGTTTGCGCAACACTGATGTGATGTGACTTGAATGAGGAGTCCCCATCAACAACCACACTGCAGTGTTCTGCACTAGCTGCAAGCGGCAGATATCAACCCCTGATAGCCCTAGGTACGGGGAGTTGCAGTACTCAAGGCGAGAGGTCACAAAGGCATGGATCAATGTTGGAAGGTCGCCAGATGGTACAAGGTGCTTAATCCTGGCGATGTTCCTAAGAATGAATTAGACAAAAATTGGCAGCCTACATACAGTCAGCAAGCATGTAGTCTTTTATAGACACACTAGTTCCAAATGCCCAAAACTAAATACTAGAAGCTGACAATACCTTTGATGGTGTGTATATCCTTTACACTACTTTTACCTGTAAAACCCTTCATAACCCTGCAACACAGGAAACAGGTTTTGACAGGGGCTAAGGGGGGAGTCGTGCCAAACCACTCTTGCTTTAAAGTTTGTCCTTTAAAACCTCATTACATGGCATGCTGTACTTTTTGACTGATCCACAGATGAGGTGTTACAGGCAACACCTGACCCCATTAAAGGGGAGGATAAAAAGGGGCAAAATTTGATTTTGTTTTCTGTTAGGAGATAACCAAAGACTGAACTGCAAGAATCTTGTTAGTAAAAGCTAAATATCAGATCTTTCTTTTGTATGTTACTGAAAGTAAAGCAGTTTTCATTTCATTTAAACTTGTGTCCAGAGTGTTCTCTTTGTGATTGTTCTCCAAGAAGATGCATGATCCACTACCCTGTCACATTTCACCAGTGTAAAAGGAGAGCAGTAAAACCAAATGCATGAGACAGATTTCAAGCAGGAATTAGGAGTTACACAATGAAACCTTGCAGTTTGCATTTTCCAGCCTTTCGACTGGATAAGGACTTCAAAGACAAAAAGGAGAAGCAAGACGAAGAGTGGGCAAAATTAGAAGACTTGATATTCTGTGGCTGTTTTAGGTGGAGAGGGCATACATAGAAAGCCCTCTCACTGTTCAGACAGATACCAGTATGTTTGCATGATTTGCAAGCGAACATAAAAGGCATTGAGAAGAGTCACTAGAATACCTGGGAGGAGTCACTACTGTAACTAAGAATTTGGTATAACCGGGAAAAGAGACTGCTGTAGCAAGAAGGAGCTACTGAAGTAACTGGGACACTGGAATAACTTTGATAAGTTACTTATGTAACAGGGAGGACATACTGCTGCAACATTTTTGTTGAATTCTATGACACAGCAGTAATACACTAGGAAATGTTTTGTGGTTTAAAAAGCAATGGTTGTGTTTGCCCATTTGCAAGGGGAATACAGGGCTACCACCCATGATGCTGGTGTCCCTGGTTCAAAACAAGCTTGGGTCATTGGAGGGCCAGATGGTGAAGGAGACCTGAGCATCAAAAAGGATGCTTTCCTCCTGGAGGGGGGCTGCCTTTACTGCAGCATTTCCACCAGGATGAACACAGATAGTAGAGCAGTGCTGGTCACAGTGAGAGGGAGGATATCAGCCGGGTGAATGGCTGGGGTACCATTATTCATACCTTGGTGCTGAGCCCCTAGTATGACAACATCATAGTGGGATGGGACAGACACAAAAAATGCCAACTGAGACAATGAACCCCAGCATATCCAGGCCCATACTACCACCAGTAGCACCTCCTGATGAAGAGTCCAGGGTAAATTTTCCCAACCCCTCCCCATCTAGGATTAAGCAATACAGGCTCCATGCAGGAAGGAGTACAGGGGATGAGTGTGCCTTGAGACTCCTGAAAGAGACAGATGCTTGAGACAGAAAGTGTGCATAAAGAGAAAGTTAAAAAAAATCAGTAAAAAGCAATAGCCTATATAAATCTCAGAATATCCTACAAACTGTACATTACACTTTTGTTGTTCAGGTAAATAATTCAACTTTTAGTCTCTGCAGTTCCTAGAACTGTGTTCACCTCTAAAGCACTCAACTGCTCCTGTGCCCAGCAATAGTGCTTTCAGATCTATCACAAGTTTGCATGCATTATGCATAGTACTTGCTTCACAAAGACATAACTGCTTTTTGTTTAGTATCATATCCTGCATTCAAAACACTGGTAGTACTGATGCTAGTCCCAGCTGCTACAGCCTCCCCATATGTGAACATTTGGCATTAAACAGATGGTGCTAGCATCACCTCCATGTCAGTCACCACCACCACTGCTCAATGATGCACATATCATACTCTCCCTTTTACCAGAGTTACAAAGTTCATTTCCTGTCTTATCACCCACCATCATACAATTAGATGTGTCCTACAACAACTAAAGGCAATAACCTGGCAACAGGAGAAGTGCCATGGGATTGAAGGAAAACTATTGTAATTCTGCTCCATAACAGCAGCAGCAGGGAGGAGGATAGTGACTACACACCAATCAGTTTCACATTAGTGGTGTGAAAATTGAAACCCTATTAAAAGAAAGACTAGTGGATTATCTTAAATCCAGGGATTACAAGACCAAAGACAGCATGGATTCATGAGGGGGATGTAATATCAGATAAATTTCATAGATTGTTTTTGACTAGGCAACCTAGGAAATAGATCAGGGAAGGGAAGTGGATGTGGTCTATTTAGACTTCAGCAAAGCCTTGGACACTGTACTACAAAGGAGACTGTTGAAAAAACTGGATAGTCCATGAGTGAGGTCCAACATTGTTAACTGGGTAAAAAACTGGTTAATGGATAGGTGGTAGAGGTTGTTGGTAAATGGCATTCACTCAAATGAGACGAGAATGACAGGTGGAGTGACTCAGAGTTCAGTATTGGGGCTGATCCTGTTCAACATCTTTATAAGTGACATTGCAGAAAAACTTGAAGGACGGTATGCCTTTCTGCAGACAATACCAAGATCTGTAACAGTGTGGATACTCAGAAGGGGTGGAGAAAATCAGAAGGGACCTTAGAAAACTTGAGGAGGGTCAAGGGTATGGCAGCTCAGGTTCAATACCAAAATATAAAATTATGCACCGGGACACAAACCCCAAGAGCTGAGTATGAATTTGGGGGAGGTGAGGGATCACTGTTGGTCACTAAGAAAATGGGATCCAAGGGTTATAATATCTCATGACCTCAAAGTCACAGGACAGAGTGACAATGCAGTGGGCAGGGCCACTAGATTACTGGGGTGCATAAGGAGATGTATCACAAGCAGAAGGAGGAGGTGATATTACCACTGTATAGATCATTTGTGTCACACATCTGGAACATTGTGTACAGCTCTCAAGGCTGCATCTCAGAAAAGACATCAACAGAGTAGAGGCAATCCAGAAAGTCAACTACAATGGTACATGGATTGCATGAGAAACTGTATGATAACCTCCTCCTCCTAACCCGCTTCCTGCACTTCTCTATGTTCTGTGACAATGCCTCTGGCAGCTCTTACCTCCTGTGTTTTACCCATGTCTTGTAATGCTCTTGCACACCCTTATTTGCCCTTGACCTGTTTTTGCCAAATGTATGCATATTCCTCTGGTAACTGATTGCAAACTTGTTTAACCTGTTTATCCTGTCTATTATTTCTGTACACTGATGTAGTACCATGTGTTGTTGCAGTTTTGTCGTACTGTCCTCAAACCAACGTGGAACCTTTGTAAAGAGCCTTGGCTCAAAGGTATTTGTAATCCTAGATTTAAATAAATAAATAAGAGACTGAGGGTCACAATAAATACATTTTGGAGGAGGAGAGAAAGATGACATGTTAGAGACTTACAAGTACCTCAAGGAATTGAACAGGGTGCAGGTGGGAGCCTGCTTCAAATGAAAAAGTGCAAAGAACAAGAGAGAATTCAACAAAGTTAGAGGGGAACTGAATTAGGAAGAAATACTGTTTCACTGAAAGAGGGTAGATAACTGGAACAATCTGCCACAAGAGGTAGTATGGGCAACAACTGGAGGTAGAGGGGTTCAGACACGCATGTGATAGACATAGGGGAATACTAGCAAATAAAAAGAAGGGAGAGTCACCGGAGACCAGTTAGGGTCTGCTGGGACAGAATAGGCAGGGAAGGAAACTGAGTAGACTGAGTGGGCCAATCAGTAATTTTATGATAACAAATTCAATGTTTCTATGTTAAAGTAAGAATTCTATCACTGCAAAATACTACAAAAAAACAGATGGGACTTCACAAATAATTTGCACAAGAAAGAGATAACACAAAGTGCTTTGTAATGCCGCTTTTTGGTTTACAAAGGTAAGGCACAAGGTGCAGCAGCTCTGCTTCCTTCAACACACTCTATGAAACATCACAGCAAAGCTGGAGGAGCAGTTGGTACAGAGAGAGAGAGAGAGAAGGAGAGAGAGAGGTTGCTATAGAAACTAATCTTTTGACTTTACATTTCTCGTAGTAAAGAATATCATGTGACCTCATTGCTCATGGTATAATTTTTAAATATTCCACTGAATTCAAAGTGAACAGCAGACTTGTTTGACAAACAGTGGAATTTTAGAATACATAAAACATTGATATGACTTTGCTAGGAATCATGTTTTGTAAGAGGGCAGTCCCACTCAGAGCGAGAAGGACTTCCAATAGCAAATAACTCTTTGCCCTTTTCATTTCTGGCAAAATGAAGATTATTACATGACTGCAACATTCACAGAATATTTTTCATGGATTTAAACTGTAAATGGCAGACTTTTACATTAAACTGTGGCACGATTTTATGGTAAGAACATTTTCTACAGTTCTGGAAAATTCGCATTTTGTGTGTTCATGTCACCAAACAATCTGAAATTACATGGAACTGGGCAAATTTTGCTCAAGGCAAATATTAGCAGAATTTGACAAAATTCAATGAATTTTGAAAGATTTTCACAGAAATAGAATCCATAATTTTCACTCACCTCCAAAATATTGCTTTGTGTCCTATGGCATCAGGTTGGGTGTTCTGGAATCCCACAAATATGACAGCTGAGGTCATATTTGTCATAGATGAGCAGTGCTTGTCTCCCAGGGAGTTGGCAGGCATGTCAGCCCTCAAGAAACCCATCCCTTACTGATTGATTCTGTAGCACCATTGGCATAAGCTGGGGAAGCAGAAATAGTACTGTGCTAAACTTAAATTCCACCAGCAAAATTTCCATGGAAGTCAGTTTCACCTCTGTGAAATTTTGCAAAAAGAGATGAAATGTTTTGAAATTTCACCTTAGCCTGTGGAATTTATCATGCATTGTGGATTTATTTTTAAACTGTGTAATTTATTTCAGTGGAAGTTACTGCAATCTTTCATTATTTATTAGGAAGTAGAATATTTGTGCAGCTGGGACTGGGAAAAGACAGTGGTGTAAATGGGAAGTAAAACTGATATAACTAGGATGAGACTGCTGTATATGAGATATTGGTGTAAGACTGTTTAGTCTTCCTTATACATTTTCCTTGTCCATAGATCATTGTTGTTGCCTTCAATGCATAGTCTCAAATCTCTCTTAATCTTTCCATAGATACAAATCCTAGAGTTGCACACAGTGCTCCAAACATATACTGACCAGTGATCTATACAGGGACAGTGTCACCTCCTCCTTCTGCTAGTAATTCTTCTGTCTATGCACACCAGCAGCTTGCTATCCCTCCTGTAATCATTTGTACACTGAGAAGATGGCTTGAGGGTTATACCTATCATCACCCCATGTCTCTCTTCCTCCATACTCTGTACTGGTATTCCATCAATATTTAGCAATGTCAGAGGCTCAGTAAGTAGCATGCTCACATCTGGGGCTAGAAGATTGGAAGGTTGTGAGTTTTAGCCCCACACCATGCATATGGTTTAATATCCATAACTGACACTGTAGTGCAGAATGAGTGTGTGCTGCACTGTTGAGATGCCAGCCATCAGATGAAATGTTAAATGGAGGTCCCTTCTGTCCAGCTGTGGTCACTGTCCAGGTAAAAATTAGTGACCATGTAGTACTTATCAAAGAAGAGTAAGGGAATTTTTTATCAAGGAAACCAGAAAACATGCACACAAACTAAATATTTTGTACAACACAAAAGGAAATAAAATAACATGAACCTTGGAAAGACATAAGGAACCTCTACATCTACTATATGATACAAAAAACATTCCTTTCAGAAAGAACAGAGGCAAAAAGAAAGAAAAAAGGACAAAGGAAAAATATGAATGAATTATATGCAAGAAAGACAGAGAGATAAAATAAAAGAAAAAGAAAACAAAACAAAAACAATTATACTAGAATCACTCAGTCAATTTTAAATTTTCTTAAAAAATTACCAGGAAAGGATCAAGGCATATGTTTCCATACATTGATCCTAAGCCTGATGGGAAGTTGCTCAAACTAATTTTTAAATGCTGAATAAACAAACCAGCTCATACAAGAAACACAGAATCTGTCAGCAAATAAGGACCACCTGTCCCACCTAGTCTGTCAATTTTTCCTTACCATGTATCACTATAGACCCTACTTGATCACCAGCTCTTTTACCTCTTCAGATTTCTTTCTCTAAGATCCCTTGTTCATATCCCATGCATTCTTGAACCCCATCACTGTTTTCACCCCACCACCTCAGATGATAGGTTATGCCACAGATCCAATATCCCTTCTGTGAAGATGTACTTCTCACATCACTCCTGAATCTACCCTCCAGCATAACAGCATGTTCCTTCTCCTTGTGCATCTTTCTACTAAAAATATTTCCTTCCTGTAGCTTATTTCCTCCTGTAAGATATTTAAAGGTTTCATCCTATCACCCTCTCTCTTCTCTTCCAAGGTATAGTTATTGAGTTCTTTCAGTTTCTCTCGCAGGGCTTGTGATGCAGACCTGTACCATTTTAGTTACTCTCCTCTGGATCACCACCACTCTGTCTATATCCTACCAGAGGTGGCCTCCAGAACTGTACACAGTATTCTAAGTGAGGGCTTACCAGTGATCTATACAGGGCAGCACCAGCTCACTCCTTCTGCTGATGATACCTCTCTCTGCACACCACCACATCCAACAAGTCCTCCCAACTGCTTTGTCACATTGCCTGGCCATTTAGCCACCTTTAGATCACCAGAGATTATTGCCCCCAGGTCTCTCTACTGCTTGGTGGTGGTCATCAATAACACTCCACCTATTTTGTAATTTGCTGCTGTGGTTTTGTGTCCCAAGTGCATTATTTTGCACTTTTTCACAATACAACTCAGCTGCCATACTCATGACCACTCCTCAAGTTTTCTCAGCTCTCTGCTCATCCTTTAGTAGTAGTAAAAATCTTTTATTTTTATACAGGAGATAAATGGACTGTTTATAGCATTAGGACAAGTCCTATTTTCAAGATGTTCCTGTTAATTTATGATTCAAGATAAAACAAAATACAACAAATTTGTTGTTTTACAAAGACCAATGAATATAGATACAAACAATATTATATAATACTCATTATAATCTAAAAAGGGGTTGACCACATTTACAAATGCCCCAAACATTTACATTGCTCAATCATTTCTTAGGTGTTGTCAGAGTGTCCACCCTATTGCAGATTTTATCATCTGTAAACAGGCAGACCTTCCCATCCAGATTCTCTGAAATGTCGTTCTGAAAGACAATAAAGAGGACCAATATGTTTCAATTTGATAACCCACCTTCTTTCATTGCAATATTGAGAGACATCTCATGCCACAAAAAAAAAAAGAATAGTTTCCTCAGTGGCATGGCCAACATACCCCAATGAATAAAAAGGTCCATGTACACTCTTCCCCAGTGAACTCAACTGAAAACAAACTGTCACAGCTTAGTGTGCCTTTCATGGCAAAAACTACAGATAAGTATGACTGATTGATTGATTGACTGATTGATTGACAGATATTTTTGTTGATTGGGTGTGCACAATGGAGAAACATGGTTCCCATTTCCAGGCATGACCCAGCAGTGTTCACTTAGCACCATGATGATAAAACTACACAACCTATAAAGCACAGTAAGAATTTACAGTGAACAATTTACTACAGACAATGTTTTATCCTAAGCAAGTGCATACAGATTCAACTTCTAGAAATTATCTTAGTTTATTCTTGAAGCTGATATAGGTTACAATATAATAAAATAAATGCAATGCAATGCAGTACAGTACAATGCAATACAATACAATACAATTTAGTGCAGTGTAGTACAGTGCAGTACAACACAACACAGCACAGCACAGCACTGCACTGCACTGTACTATACTATACATACAACACAGTTTAGTAATCTGTTCCAGGATTCCTATATGCAGTCTACAGGCACTACATATGTTGCTTTTAATCCCATAGAGAATGCACAGTGGTTCTGCTGACACATGCATTGTTTCTTTTAACACTTTGGGATGACTCCCATCTGTGGTGATTGATTCATTCATATTTTGCTCAGTACCTTTAGTATCCAGTCCCTTGTAATTCCTCCCATCTCAAACATTCCCCACATATCAGTCAGGAATTTTGTCCTGTTGTCTGAGAGTAGGTCAGCTTTCTCGTCTATGAACAACAAAGAAAAAATATGAATTTTGTATTTTTTCTTTCTCTTTATCATCTGTTGTACAGACACATTTCCTTATAATTTCTACACTATCCCATCTTACTTTTCTCACTAATGCTTCTAAAGAAGGATTTGTAATTTTCCATCGCCCTCTCTGTTAGCCTTAATTCAGGCTTTGCCTTAGCCTCCTTGATACTGTTTTTTACTTATAGCCAATTTCTCCTTATACCTCTCTCTATTCATCTCACTCTGCTCTTTCCTGTTACAAATGGTGTTTTTTAAATTTAACTTTTGATTGAGACAGAGTATTCAGAATCTAATTAAAAAGAATAGTTACAATGGGCAAAATATAAAATCATCCAGCATCATGGAGTCCTTACCCAGCGACAATGCTGTTGCTGAAGAGATCCTCTGTATAGTTATAGATGTGTAGCAAAACCTCAGACACAGAAAAGTATATTCAGTTCTCCTCCCTAGACCAAGGACTCTAAGGTACAAATGAATCATCCACAGATAGCATGTAGAGAACCCATTCTTGCCACTTGGCCTCAAATTGAGACTTTCCCCTCTGTAGGGGTGCTGTAATGCATTCCATGGTGTATATGTCCTTCAGATGTGGCACTAGGCCTCCACTGCAGGGGTTTCTGTTGCCTCCATAAATGAGTTATAGCCTTTTTGCTGCTAAAGATATAAATACCTTATAGAGTGTGGGACAATTGTAGTACCCTGTGGGAATTTAAAGGAGAACCATGATGGGAGAGAGAAGGTCTGTTTCTAAGGATAGTTTGTTCAATTGTTCCAATGATCTCTCCTGATTGGTATTAGTATGGATCATGACCAAAACATGTGGGTCTGATCAGCCTGTGGATGAGCACAATTTCTCCACAGCGGTCATATGATTCCAGGAGAAACTTTGTTAGATCAGCTCACTCTGCACTTTCTAATAAATCTGGAATGCAGATTTTGCCTCTGATAGCCTGTGTTGCCTCACTCTCAAATTATATTGGATTCCCATATTTCTTGGTTGGTTAGATGGTGATATGATTATATCTCATGACTTCTTTGTTTCTTTTACCATCTTCACTGTATTTCAAGTTACAATATGTTCAGCATTAAGAAAACATTAGATCAGCATGCTTTTGGCACTTAAAATATAGTGATGGTTTCTAGGCAGCTGAATTCATTGCATGTTGAGAAACATACAAGAGAATAAATGCTAACCCCTGTCTCCCACCTAGCAGAAGAAATGCTGGATGTACATGTACATCAGTGAATAACCTAACATTTAAAATGATATATACACAGGTATTAACATGTTTAATGTTGTTTTTAGACCCCACACTCCATGTGCAGTGAGCGTTGCACCTTGGGATACAGGAAGGCATTTCGACAAGGACAGCCATCCTGCTGCTATGATTGTATTCAGTGTTCCATAGGACAGATTGCCAATGAAACTGGTAGGTAAATTATTTAGAGTAGCTGTAAATGTTTTTTCATGAAAACATCATTCTTTTTCTATATTATGAATGTCTAAAAGGCATTATTTTTGTTGACTGTTCCTATTTAGTGTTTGAGTGTAACATTTAAATCCAACAAAAATAATCTATTATCTTAATGGTTGGAATTGATTTAATTACATATTGTGCATCACCCTGGGTAATCTTGAATTATATGCACTTGGCTTGTTCCTCCTCTTAATTAACATTTTATGCAGATGACACCATTTTATTTAACTCTCACAAAGATTTTCTTGTTTGCAAAGACTCTTCAAAATTACTTTGATGGTATTCATAACTGGTTTATATCCCATAAGTTATTTCTTAATTCTAAAAGACCAAATCTATGGTCTTTTCCCATCCAAGTAGACCACAGCCACATGTTATTCAGATCTTAGATCTACAGTAAATGGGCTCCTATTGATTGCATGGATAAGTTCTACTATTTGGGTATTACTTTGGATAAGTTTTTTTTCTTTTGACCTTCATGTTGCCCATCTCACAAAGGCAATACATAATAGATTGGGTATGTTATATGGAATGAACCTGTATTTGGTCCCTAAGTCATGAAGGATATTGGCTAACAGTTTGCTTTTGTTTAATCTTGACTATAGGAGTATTTTTATCTTTACTTTACAGAAAATGTTTTATTAAATTGAACATGCTCTACAATTTTATCTGTAGATTTACAATGGGATTAAGAGATTCAGCTCATTATTGTTTGCTTTATGATGCTATGGGATGTATTCCACTCAAAGAATGGGTAGAATTTAAGGCTCTAACTTTTCTACACAAAACTGCCCTTGATCTTATGCCAGCTGTCAGTGAGAATTTTCCTTGATGTGTAAATATCTTTTCTACCTGATCTCAAAAGAAAGTTGTACTTTTGATTCCTTGATTTAATTTAACTTTCTGTCAGAGATGATTAAAATATAAAGCAATTACCTTGATAATAATTTAGCTATGTCTGTTCTGAATGGTGTATTGTTGTCTTTGTTCAAATTTCATCTGTACAATATGTTGTTGTTGGATTCCAATTGTGTATGTTTTAAATAACTTTTAATGTATTGTATGTACTGTTTGCTGTGAAATAGTTCATGAGGTGGTGTCCCCAAAATGCCATGTTGAAAATTTGGGGTCAAAATGTCAAAAGAAAGCTGAGTTATGCATAAAACTAGAAAACCCATTGAAATACATGGAACCACATTTATCTTAGTTTTTACATCTGCAGTGGACGGAGCCTGCAGATGTTTTGCATCAGAAAAGGACCTATGTAATTTTTCCAACCGCACAACATGATAAAGTGTTAAATAGTTTCTTCCAGTGGAAGCCCAATTACTACACTGACTATATAAGGTGTAGTAGTTGAAAACCCTACTTTTCTTGCTGCTTGATGTTTTCAGAGGTCCCTCCCCTAAGAGTATATTTAACCTGCCCAACTCCACCTTACATGGATTTCACTGCAGTTGTAAACAAACCCTCTGACAGCCTCCCACTGTGTGCTGTAGGCCCCACCTCCTCATTTACTATTGTAAAGCAGCTCGCTCAAAGTAAGGACATTCTGAAACCATCAAACTTTTATTGGCTTTGGGACAAGGTTGATAATGTATGCATTTTGGGTTAGTATGAGTGCAGATAGTGTGGGTAGTCATATATCTATGGTACAGCAGAGCAGGTACAATGATTTAGAGTGAGAGCTGTAATTAGTACACTACTAGCTTCTCTCACATAAAACAGCTTTTTAATGTTTTATGTGAGAAAAGTTGAATTTGCTCACTGTCGCTTATTGCATTCAGGTATGGATGCTACTAACAAAAGTGTAGAATGGACCATTAATTATCTCAGTCCAATGTTAAAGGGCAGGTTCTTACCTCCTCTCAAATCCTGTTTCTGAACATTGTTCTAATGTGAAATTGCCATCCATGCAGCCCAGTTCAAGTTATTCTACTACTGCAGTGTTAAAATATGTTAATTTATATGTATTTATTGTTGTCCCTTCCATGACATTCTCAAAACATGCAGAACATCGCTTTTACTTTACTAACACAAGAGTCAGTCTGTGCGTCACTAAATGAACAACAGTATAGCTCAGCACCTTGTGAAGGCTGGCATTCATATTGCATAATGTGAATTTGCGTTGCCACTGTTCCACACTGCCATTTTTATGTTGTCTTGTGTGCAAGTATCAGTACGTTCAGCGTGGTCTACTCCACTACATACAGTGCTGGTAACTTCCATTCCCACCCTCAAAACCCCGATTCAACATCTGCCTCTCCAAAGCAACCAAAAGATTCAAGGTGCTATGCCACCATGCTTTGTGCTGTGGTTCTTCATCAGTTTGTGCAATAGACACATCAGCTTGATAGCTTCATTACTTATGTTCTGATGACAAACACTTAGCGTTTGTTAGTATTTTATTCTTTGATACAGGTCATTGTGTTTTCAAAATGGAAAAGCACTTTGAAATATACTGTATTGCCTTTGTCTGTACTGACCCCCAGTCATTCCTCGTTTTGTCGTGTCACACACAGCTAGCCAAAGCAACTAAATGCACAAAACACAATCATAATCTTTCCAACAGTGTCTGCCCTTTCAGCACTGTTTACTCTACTACATTCATGGCGCTAAAACACATCACCACCCTCTCCAAACCCTGATTAAATTTAATCTGTGTCAGAAAGGTACAGTAAAAGTGCAAGCTTAGAAAAATATGAGAGGTGATGTTGGTGTAAGCTAGAAATTGTGGTGTTATGATCTTGGGTAAACACTGTTGGTAAGGTATTTGGGGATACGAGGGTAGGGCTGTCAGTGTAAGGGGGTGTTAGGAATCATCAGCAAGGTGCGGGTAAACACAAGAGCAAAGGTAGAAGATACACAAAAAAAGCATTGTCTTGACATCCTCGAATATGCATAAACCATTTCTTAGTTAGCCTAATATATTGTCACAGCTGCAAGGTGCTGAAGAAAATGCCAGGATTGTGTATTTTGGTTCATAATATTCAATCAGTACCAGACTATGAGTTTTTTATAATTAAAAAAGCATTATCAATGAAGTTATGAATTTTGGCTCATAATATTCAATCAGTACCAGACTATGAATTTTTTATAATTAAAAAAAAAAGCATTATCAATGAAGTTATGGTTTCCAATTCCAATGGTAGAAAAAACTGAAAAATCAAACAAAATTTCTGATGCCAAAACAATGGTCCCTGCTCCACATTCTTGGAATAAACCATCTTTTCTTATGTAAAATATGAGCAGCAACCCTTTTATAGGCAGCTTAGAAATTATTTGCAAACTTCATGGGACTAACTAGATTCCTGGCTTACTGAACAATAGCAATAGACTGGCTGGCAACACAGATACAAAATGCAAAGAACTGCGGCAAAGTGCTTGGTGCTAATCAGCTTGGGGGTGGGGGGCAGCTAATTAATCAACCATGGTGATATAACTTTGTGCCTGCCAGGATCTAACCAGAGCTGCACCTTTTCCGATAATTAATTTAGGAAATGTTAAAGGCCACAGTAAGATAAATACTGAATGTGTCAAAAGTGAGAATATAAGACTGATATTCACAGATGAACCAAATGGTGGTGGGTATATTGCCTGCCATGCTCAGACAAACCCAGATCTAAAATACAAGTTTATGGTCCCCAAAATACAGTTCGCTATTACAATAATTAGCTTAGCAGAAAATAACATTTTTAATACAGCTGCTTCAGTCAGACAGAGTGCTTAAGAGCCTAAAGTGCAGTGTTCATAACCCATAAACGGTGCAATATGATGTTAGCAGTGTGAGTGCGAGTTCTTCAACAGTTGCCGGCAATAGTAATATCAATAATAGTAGTAAAATATTTGTTTTATGCAGTCTTGCTTGAAGGCACACCATGCAAGTTACCTGCATGGAGTCTCAGAGCACTATTTTATTTTTATTTATTAGCTTTACTGAGGAATACATGCCTGGCTATATTTAATGCAGCTTCATGGCATATTGAAAGTGTCTTAAGGTACTGTGAAAAAAATCATTTCTCAACATCCTGAAGGACCATCTAATTACAGGTTTGGCTGTTTTAGGCTACCTAGCTTTTTTTTCAAGTGAGATCTGGAACAGTTTTCAACATGCAACTTGTGGCAACTAATAACCTTGATAATGCAAATATTTTGTTACTATTGCTGATAACTGATGAATTATTTGTCTCCTGCTTTTTACTGCTAGCCTCATTTTGGACAATTTTTTTTATTCTGTAACCTGCATTTTACGCATATAAGCACTTTGTCTAACTGAAGTAGCTACATAAACAAGCTTTGGTGTTAGCTGATAGGGCTGTGTGAGCTTATATGCCATGGGTAGTATCTGATAATTTATCACTGTAGGTGCCATTTCTCAGTGTAAGATGCCATTTGTGACTATGACTATGATATGAGCACCTGCCTAAATGTTTCCCTCTCTGCTTAGATTAGCTACAAATGCAAAACTGCACACTCAAATGAGAATCAAGAACACACCAGCTACAATTGCTTTTGAACGAGACAGGACAACCAAGCCATATCAGACAGCTACACACCCTCCCATACTCAAGCCAAAGTACCCAGATAATCTCTTATGGAGTGCACAGAGGTATTGGTCAAGATGTGTACAACATAAAAGCCACCGAACAATATCACTACTGCTGCTTCAACTACTTTCTGCGACTTGATTGTGGTAAAAAAAGTGGCTAAAATGACTTCACTCACAGACAGTAAATTAACAACACCAAGGTGCACTGATGCTTTGCCACATAAGGTTTGGTCAAGCCCGCACCCGGGGCATCTTGGTACATACAAATAGTGGTGGGCGAAGTGGCCAAAATTTGCTTCACGAAGTGATTCATGGAGTAACGCGGAATCCGCGAAGTGCTCCGCAACACGAAGCGGAGTACTTCATGTTATAATGGGGAAGGCGAAGTCCATTGGAAACAATGAATTTGCATTATTCCGCCTTCCCCAAACCACTTCTCCACCAATTTTAAAGTGAAGTACATTGAAATCAATGTACTTCGCCTCACTTTTTGCCTTGTTCTTGAGCTCCAAAGGTGAATTTTGCAGTGCTTTATGGGATTGCAGGTCACATGGGCTCTAGATTGTTCTGCACAGCCTCAGATCTGTGTAGTGTGTGTGTAGTGGAAGATGGAGACAGTTTCTTCTCAGAGCTCTCAATTCAAATCCTCTAAAAGCTGTTAAAAAAGTATTTTTTAGCAATTCTTTTTGCTCACAATTTACTACATCAAGCATAGGAAACCCTCCTGTGCTCATATTATCGAGTGCGTATTGTCTGTGTGTGGATTTTGAATGTTAATTTAGAGCAGTCAGTCTGTGTACTGTGAAGTGTGCTTTAAGGGAGGGGCATATCTGTGGTGTAGGTAGATTAACTGGGAGAAAAAGGCAGTCTTTCTGTTTTGGTTATATTTTTCTTGTATAACTGTGTTAATGTATGCACAGTAATATTTTCAGTAATTCTTGACATTTTTTTCTGATTTTTGTGATGCAGCAGTGTATAATTTCAGTTTGTTTAAAACATTTGGTTATATTACTAAAGGTTTTCAATTTGCTATGCATTACTTGTAGTGTGTGTGAGTGTGTGTGCGATGCATGCCATTAAATCAGACACCGTTTATTGTGCCACAGAGTAACTGCAGCAGTGTGAACCTGCTATCCACCGCACCTGCATGACTTTTTATACTGCTTTGTGGTATCTTTACTGGTAGTGGACTGTTACTGCTGTGCACTCCCCAAACCGGCAAAAGGTATTCTTTTCCAGATTTGGATTGCGACTTATGAGCATTGATTAGGTGTTGTTGTGCATCTGCATCTCTTGAGTGCACAGCGCAATCTTAATCTGTCTGTGCATTTGTAGTACACCATTAATTCTGGGAGACTTTGCATTTCTTGTTACACTCTCATTTCACTTCATCAGCACTGGGAAATTTTCTGGACATAAGACAGTAGCATTTTTGGGATGAACATTAATTCTGGTGACTGTGTGTGACCACTGCACACATGACAGAGTGCACCATTAACTCTGGGAGACTTTGCTTTTTTTGTTACCCTCTCATTTCACTTCGTCAGCACTGGGTAATTTTCTGGACACAAGACAGTAGCATTTTGGGGATGCAAATTAATTCTGGTGACTATATGTGACCACTTTGCACATGACAGTGTGCACCATTAATTCTGGAAGACTTCACATTTCTTGTTACGCTCTCATTTCACTTCATCAGCACTGGGGAACTGTCTGGGCACAAGACAGTAGCATTTTGTGGGGGTGCACATTAATTCTGGTGGCTGTGTGTGACCACTGTGCACATGACTGAGTGTGCCATTAATTCTGGGAGACTTTGCATTTCTTGTTACATTTTCATTTCACTTCATCAGCACTGGGAAATGTTCTGGACACAAGACAGTAGCATTTTGGGGCTGCACATTAATTCTGGTGACTGTGTGTGACTACTACATGAATGACATCTGAGTGTGCTATTAATTTTGGGAGGCTTTGTATTTCTTGTGCTCTCATTACACTTTGTCAGCACTGGGGAGTTTTCTGGACACAAGACATGAGCATTTTTGGGATGCACATTAATTTTGGTGATTGATGTGTGTGAAGGGCTGCCAAATATTGTCACTTCGCCTTACTTCACGTTAAGGTGGAATGCCAATGCGAAGTAAGAATTACTAGGTGAAGTGAGCCTTTTGCATTGGCCACTCAGTATAGTGAAGTGACAACGTGAAGTGTCATTTGCAGGCAGTCCACTGGCGAATTTAAATTCACTGCTTCTCTACATACAAACTTAAAACCATGAAATTCCTCATCCAGATCTCACACACAACACACACAGCCACCACCACAGCCCAAGAGTTTAAAAAAAATGTAACTAGCAGGTCAGCATTTCTTAGAGATAGCTCTGATTAGAATTTTCTTTAGCTAGCTGATCCCATTTGCTTCTCTCAAAACTCTTGAGTCAGTCCAGTTCAGTGCAAAATTCATTTATCATGTATAGCAGCAGTGTGAGGTAAAAAAATTAAACAAAATCCACATTAGTACAGAAAAAAACTGTCTTGCTAAGAGGTCACTAAATTAACATTTTTAAAGTACAAAAATATTTTGCTATTCAACTCGCATAGACCATCCAACACACCTGGACAGGCCAGCAAGTCCAGTTGTGTTTATGGTCTGAGAGTTGAATAGCAAAAACATGTTTGTACTTTAAATCTAAAACTGATGACTGTGCTAGCAGGATTGTGTTTTCTAGACTAATAGGGATGAGTTTTTTATTTGAAGACACAATGCTGCTGTGCACAATAAATTAATGTTACACGGAACTGGACTGACTCAAGAGGTTTGACAGAAGTGAATGGCATTATCTATCTAAAAGAGCTCTAATCAATATGATATCTCTTAAGAAGTGCTGACCTGTCCACAGTTGAGTGGGTTTTTTTAAGTGTTATTTCCAATCCCCGGTGTGTGCGCTCTTGAGATGTTCATACATCATAGTACTACAACTGGAAGTAACACAGCAGGACCACTGTGCAGCAAGCTCTCCATGCCCCAAGGTGGTCAGGCACTCTCTGAGTCAATGGGCAATGCTACCATCACTGGATCAGGGGAGGTGCTATTTAGTAAGGAGTTGCAGCAGTGTCTGACAGCGAGAGTGATGCCTCATTTGGGTGGGAAAGTAAAAACAAAACAAAAACACCACCAATCTCTGGAGACAGCTGTTTCTCAAATACAATCTAGTATTCCATCACTGGAAAAATAGAAAACAAGTAGCACATGGATGCATAGAAAATAGCATCCCTTACACGCAGGAATTCACTTGCTAATGTATCACAGTGACTCGCAGACTACAGTATTGTGTAACATTCCACTCCGAGCTGTCAGACTGAGTTAGTCTTGTTAGCCACATGGAGCTGTATACTGCTCAGTGGAGAAACACAAGAACAGAGCTCAAGACATAATTATTGACAATATTGTGTAAAATGGGAGATTAATTTAATAAAAATGTGAACGTGTTAAAATGTACACTGTAACATCTTCCCCACTTCTCAATAATATGACACATCGCCTTGCGCCCTTTCAGAAAGTTAAGTTGCTAAACTGTGGTTTCCATCAGGGTATTCTGAGAGGATGAACATTGTGGATCTAGGGCTTCAGCTCTACTCCTGGGAGCCCCCTCATCACGCACAACAGCAGTAGCTATATAAAAAAAAAACATGAGCCAGCTAGGTAAGAGGAGGACAAAACAAACAATTGAAACTCATCTGCCCAGTCTGTCATATTAAACCTGCTCTGCAGCCAAGCAAGTCCATGACTTTTCCTACCAACCCACCAATAGTCAACCATTCCGACTATGGCAGCAGCCCATTTAGCCCTAGGATCAGTGGAACAGTAGGGCTGTGCTATCCTCAATGACTGTCTGCATGTGGTCAAAAAGAATAAGTGCAAAAATCTACCTGTACTACTGGAGTTTTTTTCTCACTTCTCTGTGGGTGTCGAAGTTGACAATACTTCGTCATCGGAGTACAGTGATTGCAGCGTCAGGGAAATAAAGTTGTAAAATGTAGTTTTCATTTACGAGTTCAAGGGAATGAACACATCATTTTACAATATATCTGCTGTGAAAGAAAAAGGAAAATACTCTGCAGTAGGGGCACGTGTCTTTCATGTTACTGGCAGACAGCCCTCTTGCTGGCCTTGGCTGGGATTACTGGACACAGATGTCTAGCATGGTGGCTGCTTGCTCTGCATCTTGTGCTAACTGACTTTCTCCCCAGAGTACTGCACAACAAACACAGAGTCCCCGACTACACTAGTGATGGCACAGAGCATCAGAACATTACCTAATCTGTAGCCCCATCAGAAGAGTAAGAAAAAAAAATAATAACTAGAAATATGCAACCACCCAAAGAAAACCACATCAGATAACTTCTGTATCTGCCGCTAACACTATTAATTAATCAACCATCAGACTTTGCTATCACTTTTCATTTTAAAGTTATTTACATTTATTTGCAGACAAAATGAAAATACAAATTAATTTTCTGCTGTTTTTTAATTTTGCTAATTATCGTAGCTTTCTACAGTTGTTCACAGTGAAATGTAATTGTGTGCATTAATAAACCAGATTACTATTTGTACTATTGACCATTTGGGGCCTGGTTCATTTTAGTTTTTAGTGCTGAACTGTTCTAAACAAATTGACTTTGGAGCACCTTTTTTGCCTATTCTTTTTCATTTATTTGATTGCTACAGATGCTATGTAGCCTATTTCTTTTCTACATATGATGCAGTTCAGCATTCTCTAAAAAACTTGTGCAGCAGAGGTTAAGCTGTGAGAGAGTAAACTATACATGGGACCCATCAAGCTGCAAAAGCAGGGTCCTTGATATAGGGAGTTGAATATTTAAATCCTTGAGATATGAAGGTAAGCCTCCCTTTTTCTTTGACAAATATCAGGGGTCTAGCAATCTGAGCAGGCACTGAACTTTTAAACAGATACTCAGCACAATTATAATTGCTGGGACAGACACCCTGAGGCACTCACAGTCAACAATGAGAGATGATGGGTGCTTGCACTAAAGGTATGAAGCTATTGTGATGACCTTATTATTTAAATGATTATGAAACAGCTCCGATCTCAGATCCAGTAGTTTATTGGGTCTGTATTTTTTAAGTTTAAATTGAAATTTCATCTTAGATGAATATTTTTAGGGCTGCCTTACCAAACTCTTCTGCATATGATGTTTTTCTTTTGCCTGAATGCTACAGAAGTTATGTAGCCTGTTTCTTTTCTTATGCTGTGCAGTTATGCCTTCTCTGGAACCATTAGTGCAGCTGAAGTCATTTGCAATAAAAAAATACAATAAGTCCATCCCATTTCTTCCCTCTCCCCCCAATTTTTATTTCTTATCTTACTTGTCTTATTATCTGTCGAACTGTGCATTTTGCAGAACTTTAATTGCTGAATTGAACAACTACCTGGAGCCTTTCTATTTAGTCACAATATTAGGAGGGCGACTCTTTCTGTCACATATTTCATATGAGTAGTTCTCTGTTTGCCTCAGATCACTGACCATGGCCGGGACAGAGTTTTTATCATACTATGGGAGAGCTTTTATCATACTATGGGCTGCTCAGCCTTACAACATAACACAAAGCTATGAATGCTGACTTAAGCAGCCCTCTCAGATTTACACATAGCAGGGATTTCATCAGTCCTGTTCAGTGATATCTATGCCTTTGCATACACCACCACCTCTAAGTTGATGGATGCTTCATTGCCTCCTGATAGATTCATCACAGGGCTCAGCTCCTTTAACTAGGAGCATGCTATTGAACTATGCATGTATTCTTTTGCTAACTGGCAAATATAGTCCTCATCCATGATACTAAGGCAGTTTCATCACCCTTTTTATGGTAAAGTTTAAATTGTGATAGGGAGAAAATAAGGAGGTTATGCAAAAGACTGAGACCTGGATCGGGGATACATTTTTCCTAGGTCTCTATGCCCCATTTCAGAATTGCAGGCTCTGTTCTGTGTCATCCAGGGTTTGTTCCCTATTTATTGCTGACCCCCTTATACCCATCACTGTCTGATAGACCAGGTTTATTTCATTGCTTTGCATGTGCCTGCCTCTTGGGGTGGGGGTGGGGTGGGTGTATAAGAACTGGAGATGGTGAGGGTTATTAGGGACCAGAGATGATGGGAAGAGGGCAGGTGCCTTACAGAGATTGCCTCCAGCAGTGTCCTGTTTTCAAGGAGGGAGGCAGATTTTTGCTGCTTGTATTTGGCTGGGTGTGGGGGGAGTAGACTTGCAAGGTAGTGCTAGTAGTTGAACCCCAGGTCTGAGAACCAGGAGACCCAGGTTCAGATGCCAGCAGACCTACTGACTTGCTGCAAGGCCTAGAGCGAGTTACTTAACTTCTCAGTGCATCAGTCAGCCTAGGGTACAGTTGGGTAGAATTTGGACCCTACTGCAAACAAGATAATACATCTCTGCTGAGCTCTATGTTGCAAACGTATTGATAGTTTGTACTTCTGGGATATAGGGTAGTTTGGTAGTAGGGTGGGGAGATGAAAGAGGAAAGTTTCAGTGATGAGGTCCAGTTGGTTACTCCATTTTAGCCCTGAGTGGAGTGAGTAGGTCTCTGACTGGTGTTGGCAATGCACTGTAGATCCTCCTAATGAAATGTGTGTGAACAATGCAGTAATAGTTCACATGGGGTGTAAAATGCACAGAAAAAGTAAAGATCTGAATTATGAATGGATACAAGACAATAGTTCTACAATCTAGTTCTCAGCCAGAGAAGGCTTTTATCAGTCCTGCTGCAAGTCCCCAACACTCCACTGGCAAAAAATAGAAACCCCGAAAAGAATACTTTCCCAACTTCACTCTAGGCAAAACATTCCGATTGCAACACCTTTCAGATCTTGCATCTCCTAAATTCACCAAAGAGTGTCCGATACAATAATTTGCAGCAAGACTTCACCTCAGGGCAGCTGTTCCACTCTGCAGAGCTTTCCTCCTTCCCTCTATCTCTCCTCCCGTCTCTCGCTGAGGATGTTTCTTTCTTTTTCAGGCAGGCCAGCAGAGCTGAACTCATTGGCATGTTCTATAATTACACCGCGTGGTTTTAATGTAAAATTCCATTTCATTTCCCCAGTAAATATAAATCATGGGTTAGTAGTTAAATGCATTATCGTCCCTAAGGATGCTTTCATTTATATTACAAATTCACCCAAAGGAAAACGAGCATTTAGGGAAGTCAACAGGTGAAAACAATCATAGAGTCCCAGCTGTTACTAAGGGATTAAATTATTTTTGTAAGCTTAACAGGGGGTATGGCACATTTGATTGTTATAAAATAAAGGTGAGCATTCCTGAAGACACTTTGGATCTAAATGTTTTCATCAACTGTGACTGAATGATTGCCTTTACAATTCCAGATATATGTACTGCTTGCAGTATTTTTCCCCATTATCCAAGTGTGCACTCAAACGTAACTTTTTGTGTTCAGCTTTGCCACGAAATGTTAAACCATATTGTGCTCTGTTCTACTATTTATCACATAGGGAAAAATGACTGCAATCATATAATCAGCACCTACTGTCTGCTTCCAAGGGAGCATGTGGGGCTCAGTATAACTTTATATGTCAACCTATGTTAGCAGCTGGCATCATCTCAACTGACATGGAGTCCACATTTGTTTCAATCTATTTTTAATGAAAGATGGGCTTAGCAATTGCAGTCTGTGCCACTCCCTTCTGATTTTCATTTCATTTCTGCATTTGGTTCTTATAATAATATATATGGAGGTCCACTCTGTAATGCACAAGCTACTGTTTAATGGATACTGGAAACTCTTAACATTATGTTTTTAAACTACATGAACAATAGATTATAGCAGTGTACTTTGTACCAAATCTTGTTTTCTGATGCAACAAACTGGAAGTTCCCCCCACGTACTCTGCACTATCACTATCTACTGATACTTTTCCCTGGATAGATCATAACAGCAAAGGAGGGCCAGTAAAAATCAATCCTCACAACTCTTTGGTACAGAGCAGAAGGAAAAGTTTATAATGCAACTCAGAAAGTAAAAAACATGTGTCTCCTTTTCTGAAGACTCCAAAGCTGTCTGGTGTGTGTGTGTGTGTGTGTGTGTGTGTGTGTGTGTGTGTGTGTGTGTGTGTGTGTGTGTGTGTGTGTATGCATAAATTTGTTTTCACATTACAGACTATAAATCAATTTTATTTTATTACTGTATAGGTGGAGCATTGCAGACATATTGCTATCACCTAGAGGAACATGAGGACCATTACTGTATTAGGTCCCAATTAAACTTACAATGATGTACCCCTTTGCCCTCAGTGCAGAGATCATTGGTGTGTGTGGTTTTCAAGCTGCCCTTCCTCGACTGCAGTTCCTCTCATGGTAAGAAGCCCCTCCCCACAGGTGCACTTCTGTGTAATGACTTCCACATTTGCCATGTCACGCATGTGCAAGTGGCTCACAGCAGAAATACTTGCTGTGCCCAAGATAGCCACTGTATCTAATGCACATGTGTGAACTCCACTGCCATCTTGCACACAGCGGCCATTACACCCTGAACTCCATAACATGAGACCCTTTCACCATCACATCCATGCTCTCTTAATAGCTTCAGGCAGACATGCGGCTCTGACCAGAGTTTGTTCATGTGCAGTCATCGGTTCCAGCAGCAAGAGGTCTTCAACTGGAGAGTTAATCATG
Source organism: Neoceratodus forsteri (assembly GCA_016271365.2). Lineage (NCBI taxonomy): Eukaryota > Metazoa > Chordata > Ceratodontiformes > Ceratodontidae > Neoceratodus > Neoceratodus forsteri. The sequence continues at coordinate 3,288,034 of CM057449.1, read as the reverse complement.
AACTTGGGACCTGTTCAGGTGTATGAAGGTCTGTGGGGAAGGTGTACCTGGGGAAATGGTATGGTTGGTGCTGAAGTGGGGAGTAGATGTGTGGGAAGCTGATTGGCAGGGACCATTTTATTTTCAGAAAAAAAAACATTAATGAGGGTTTCTTCATTTCAGGGACAGAAAGTCATGGGGGATGAAATTAGACACCAGGGACCTAAAAGAGCTGTGTGGGATGGTGATCAGACAATGGGGAGGAGAGCAACCACTGGACTGCCAATGGGAAAGATTAGTAAATATGGGGATGGCAGTTGGAGAATGGTAGGGGGAGGGACCACTGGACTACCAGGGAAATGTTTGTTTAGCATGGGGATGGCAATTGGACATCAGGGGAAGGGAAAGGGACCACTGGACTACCAATGAAACATAATAAAATATAGGAGCAGCAATCAAAGGATGGGGAGGGACCACTGGACTACCATGGACATTTATTTGTGATACAGGGATGGTGATCAGAGAATGGGAGAGGGTGAGGGACCACTAAACTACCAACGGGAATATATATAAAATATACACAGGACTACAGGAAATCCTTTATAAAAATATACAGGAAGGTGATCAGAGAATAGGGGAAGGGAGAGGGACCCACGGGACTACCAGGGACATACTATTTTATTCAGCATCTTAGCAAGGCATTGTCATGCTCGTGTGCTAAGCCACACACTTATTGCCCCAAGCCCATCCTGTACAGAAAAGACATATTTTTACGTACAAGAAATAGGTAGGGATACCCATAATCATCAGAAAACAGAGCAGGAAGACTTTTGGTGATGTCACAGCTAAGGCAACAACAAGTGAGCTCCACCAACTTCAGAATAAACACCTTTCCTCTCAAACTGTAATTTTCAGAAAATTAAATACCAACAAAGAAAAGAAGCGAGAACAATTACAGATCCCAAGTGAAAGAAGACCATGCTAAATGGATCGATTCAAATACTTACTAGAATGGGTTACAACCCCTCCCGCAGGACAGGCTTCAATATACACTGATTGCAACAATGAAAACTAATGAGGAATAGATAAAAACACTTCAATGACAGCAAAATAAGGAAAAAAAAAAGGTGAAGTCAAAATTCATGCCAAATTTGGTGAACTCAACTGAGATAAGAACAAACCGTGTGGTGAATTTAAATGGTGCTAAGAAAGGGAACAACAGTGACCAAACCTTTACATTACATGGAAGCTCTACGAAAAATGTATAGACACTGCGGAAGGTCGAGATGAGATAATCTGAGACTGCTGGATTTCAGAGGTGCCAAGACAGAATATGGCACTATTTCTGCAAAGATTACTGTGAGATGTCCTTGTATTCTCAATACAGAGTGCGCATCAGCGACACTACTCACTGCAAACAAAGCGATGGATCCTCTGCATGACCTCAGCTATAATTATGAAATTGCAATTGCAAATTAAAGAGGATTTTGCAGCAGATTGGCATAAGGAGGTCAAACACAATGAACTAGACTTTTCTGGTCGGACTACCCCAAGTCAACACCTTAGAGTTTACAAGCAGACAATAATGAAAGCTTTAAAACTAAGCAAATACGGTTCCAAATGCCTTACCTGCTAAAATGCAGATTTCCTAGGATAGGGCCAACTGTATTCCAGCCAGCAAAGTAGAGAATAAAAATCTCAACAGGTAGCCTTGGAGAAAGCAAGCAATACCAGCAGGACCAACACATAGAATCTTCATGCAGAGTGGCAGCAGTTTCTAGGGGACAAAGATCATTATGTGGTGATGAAGCACAACAGACACATATATCAGGCACCACAAACCAGAACAAAGCCCCAGAAGAAAGGTGGCACAACAAGTACCACCATGTAAGGGCGACTACAAGAATTCACTGTTTCTGCCTACCTTATAAATGGAAGGTATTCTTTTTATATGATCTACATGGACTGGGTTAAGTACAATAAACAAACAGATGTTTCCCAGTGATGCAGCACTCTATACTTCTTGCAGACCACAATGGAACCATTAGATGGACACAGAAAGGAATATAACCTATCCACCTAATAAATATGTTTTCTTTGTTGCAGGATATTTCTAGCACAGGCTGCTGAGGTGGCAGGATATGGAGGCAACAGAATATCATTCCCTGTAACATTTGATGGAGGTTATTTAAATGATATATCTATAAACATGCTCTTGACCTGGGACTGAATTAATTTTGAACATTAAATTATCATCTCAGGAATCTATTTCACCTAGGCATTTCAGTATCCCATTAATTCTACTGAGTCTACTGCTTATTAATGAGGGTTATCCTTCTCAATATAAGGTGGTAAATGCTGGAGTTTCAGGAGGGTAATAGATGTCCTTAGTATATCTGGGATAATTCATTTGGGGTTTGAAGTGAAAGATAATGTTTGGGGCTGTTTGTGGCGCTCGGGACCCCAATTGAGAGTACCTAACCAATAGGGGTATGACAATCAGCTTACATCAAGTGACCATTTCAATTAGCAGAATCTAAGATCTTAACATATAATACGAACAATTTGACTGTCCCAATAAAATAGAAAAAAAAAATGATATATAAAACAGGCAAATAATAGTTTGTTCTTTTTACGAAACTCACTTATCCAAGATGGAATACCAAAAACTGGCAAAGTTTAGTTGTGGAAGACCTATTATCCTCTTATAAGTCGGCAGGATGAGGGCACACCATTCTTGTTCCTAATGCAGTACCTTTTGAAATAGTGGATAGGGTTAAAGATAATGAAACAGATATATATTTAAGGAGATTGAATGGACAAATGCTCACTCTGGTGTAGAAGCTTACACACGAGATTCCATATACTCTACCACAAAGTACTGATGTTAATTTCAGAAGGTGGAGGCTTACTGATTTGGGCAGGTCAATAAAATACCCTAGATCTAAGCTGGATACCTCTTGTATCGAAAATCCACAAAGTGTACGTCAGGTTAAGGTCTCACAGAAGTTAGGTCTCCCGATGTTTGGAGATACTGAGGGACAACCGGGTTACTTTTACTCTCCCACATCCATATATTCAAGACTGGACTATTTTTTATTTTTGTCAAGAGGCTGGAGAGGATGCCAGACAACAACAGAAAACTGGCCTGATGAGGCTGTAGCAGACAATAAGTTGTAAACTGGCGATCAGCCTTTCAGACCATTCCTCCTTACACTTGATATGATCTTTCCATATCTTTGCATATCTAAAGTCAGTTTTAGGATTAAATCACTATTAAATGATACAGAAATACTAAAAAGTTCGAGCAGCAATTACTCAGGCCATTCAGACAATTACCCAGAGATTAGCAAGGGATATTATGGGACACAGTCAAATTGATATTGAGGTAAACTCATAACACTGTGGCTGGGAGAAACAAAGACAGGAAAAGCAGAGAACTGACTCAAATACAGATCCTAGAATTGCAACAGGTAAGTTAGATCACCATGACAGAAGAATTAATTAAACTTGAAAATAACTCCCATAATTACTAGACCTCAAGTGGAAAGAATTTGCAGTTTTAAGCTAAAATATATTGAGTTGGGTCATAGACACTCAAACTCTTGGCACTTGACTCAGGCAAGAGGCCCAAAACCAAATAATTGATAGTGCAATCAGGCATTGAATAGAATAGGCCACATGAATATAAGAGGCATTCACTGCTATCTAAGTATATACACAACAAATGAGACTAATGAACCAATACAGACCTTTTGGATATCCTGAATGTACTACTTTTTGGAGGCTCAAAAGAAGACCCTTAACCGTCTGATTACAATGAGGAAAGACACGTGCCATAATAGGGGCAAGTAAAACTCAGAAATGTCCTGGAACGGATGGATTTCACAAATTTTATAAAACATTCAGGATAAGTTAGACCATTGTTGCAGCAGGCTTACAAGACATACTTGAGGAAAGTGTACCACCACCTACTGGAGACAGGCAGTGGTCTAGGTTATACAAACCCAACAGGACCTATGCTATGTTCCCCTATCATCCTATTGCTATCCCCAATGTGGACTAAATTTCTAACAACTATTCTAGCTAAAGTTAAGTATAATCCTAGTATAGTCCATAAAGCTCAAGCGTGGTTTATGTTGGAGACAGGCAGCTGACAGTAGATACCACATCCTTCACATTATAGACCATCTTAATAAAATCCTTTACCAGCCTTGATTATAAGTTTAGATGCTGATCACATGGTTGAGTTTTGTAGGGTCCTTGCTGGTTTGGATTTCAAGTGTTCTGGGCACCATATAAGACCTTATCACTCCCTAGGCCTGCAACAACAATTTCCTGATGAAATGGGACCTCCAGGCCTCAGATATTTGGTATCATTTAAGTACCACCAAAATATTTGTATATTAATAACTGCTTATTACTTAAGCAGTTGGAAGATATCACACAATAGTGATATTACCTCCAATGTATGCTCACATACAGGTGGTAAAATGAACCTCCTTCCAGATTTTCATATGTGGTTTAATGTGCACAACACTGTTCAGTAGGAACTGGTTCTCAGACATACCAAGAAGATTAGCTAAATTCATTTGAGTAAGTCAGAGGCTGAGGGTAGGAGAACACTTCTCTGGCTGAAACAATGGGAGAAGGAGATTTCAGATTTGCAAGAATATTGAAACTGCATAGGTTAAAGAAGCTTTGCTGTGAGGCCAACATTCATTGTCATTGGCAAAATGCAATGAGACCTAGTACAGAGACCAATACACTCTCTGTATTTGACCTCCGTGGATAGACCCAACAAACAGACTTTTATATAGCAATCATAGTCGGGCACAGAACAACAACTCGTCTTTTCACAAATACTTAAATAGAGAGACAATAACATGAAATCCATCATGCAATGCAGTACAGATAGCATATAATGTCTGGATATTCAAATAATTAAAACTCAGACACAAATACAAACAACATTATTTCATAAACAATAGAAACACTTTACTTCATGGAACCAGCTATGAATCGAAACGCAACACAACATATATTCAACATTAGAGAACCAGAAACTGCAGTACAGAAGAAAATATGACAAGCACAAGAAAGATGCTCAGCAGATTTTCACAGATGGTAAAAAACAATCAGACAAGCAGACTATAAAACAAACAGGCTAAACAGGACGATCTTCTGACAATCAAGGACAACAGGATCTAAAATAGTGATTTTCAACAAATATATTTCCCAAGCATTAGATGCATCATAAACAAACATTGCACCTTGTCAATTTAGACAATCACATCTCCTTTTCATAATAATAGACTAATAGTGGTTGCTAAAATTCCCATGATCAAAGATAAATTGTGAAATCAATTTCAACCACCTAAAACAAATAGACTCACTGTTCTCTGCCATTACAACTGGAATGGTTTCGTAATAAAATGTTCGTTCAATAGCCTACTAAAAGAACAATTTCAACACTACACAGGCCAAACCTTTAAAATCTCACATATACCATCTCAAGGGGTCATTTATGCAATACACTGCCTGTGATAAACTATATGAAATGACATCAGGGCACTGAAGATCAGGATACAAGAACACAAAGGGGGCATTAGATGCAGGATGAAACCTCACAGGTAGCAATGAATTTCTTAAAGTAGGCCACTCTAGAGCTTCTTTATGGTTCTGAGATCTAGAAATAGTCAAATATCCAGATAGAGCTACCAGATGCTGAGCAGGCAAATTAAATGGTTTCAACCTCGCTTAGACAAGACAAGCACGAATATGGATGCGACTGGCAAGCATGCAGTTAAAACTAAACAAATCAGCTGATTTTGAAATGTACTGTTTGAGATATAAATCTATTAACACCACTATATTTTAACTAACATGTCCACAAAAAACACTGCAGCTCATGGCTCTTATCCCAGCACATATGAGAGTATACCAGCCCCACCTTCCTTCTATATTCCATCTGATCAGGCAGATATTCATCAACAGTACAAAATTAATGAATTAGTTAGTGAAAGATTGGTCCACTCAATGACTCAGGGTCTCTGGTAACTTTAAAAGTAAATACTTATGGGGGTGTTCTTGTGCCTCCTACAGTGACTATTCTCAGCAGTAGCAGAGCCCACCCTGTCCAGAGTGTGCTTCCTGTTAGAATATGGGGGTGTTCTAGTGCTTCCTACAGTGGCTTTGCTCAGCAGTAACAAAGCCCACCCTCTCCAGATTGTACTTCTTGTCAGAATATTGGGATGTTCTAGTGCCTCGCACAGTGACTATGCTCAGCTGTGACAGAGCACACCCTATTCAGTGTGTGCTTCCTCTCAGAATATGGGGGTGTTCTAGTGCCTTGCACAGTGACTATGTTCTGCAGTGACAGAGCCCATCCTGTCCGCAATGTGCTTCCTGTCAGAATATGGAGGTGTTCTTGTGCCTTGCACAGTGACTATGCTTTGTAGTGACAGAGCCCAGCCTGTCCAGAGTGTGCTTCCTCTCAGAATATGGGGTGTTCTAGTGCCTTGTATAATAACTGTGCTCAGCAGCTCAGAGCCCACCCTGTCCAGAGTGTGCTTCCTCACAGGATATGTGGGTGTTCTGGTGCCTTGTATAGTGACTGTGCTCATAGTGACAAAGCCCACCTTGTCCAGAGTGTGCTTCCTGCTAGAATATGTGGGTGTTCTAGTGCCTTGTACAGTAACTATGCTCAGCAGTAACAGAGCCCACCCTGTCCAGAGTGTGCTTCCTGTTAGAATATTGGGGGTTCTAGTGCTGCCTATAGTGACTTTGCTCAGCAGTATAGAGCCCACCCTGTCCAGAGTGTGCTTCCTGTCAGAATATGGGGTGTCTCGTGCCTGTACAGTGACTATGCTCAGCAGTAACAGAGCCCACGCTGTCCAGAGCGTGCTTCCTGTCAGAATTTGGAGGTGTTCTGGTACTTTGCACCGTGACTATGCTCAGCAGTGAAAAAGCCCATCCTGTCCACAATGTGCTTCCAGTCAGAATATGGGGGTGTTGTAGTGCCTCCTACAGTGACTATGCTTAGCAATGACAGACCCTTCCTTTACAGAGTGTGCTTCTTGTCAGAATACGGGGAATTCTAGTGCTTGGCGAGAACTGTGCTCAGCAGTGACAGAGCCCACCCTGTCCAGAGTGTGCTTCCTCTCAGAATATGGGAGTGTCCTGGTGCTTCCTACATAGACTATGCTAAGCAGTAACAGAGCCCACCTTGTCCACAATGTGCTTCCTGTCAGAATATGGGGGTGTTCTTGTGTCTCATACGGTGACTATGTTCAGCAATAACAGAGCCCACCTTGTCCAGGCGTGCTGCCTTTGTGACTATGGGGTGTTCTTGTACCTTCCACAGTGACTATGCTTTGCAGTGACAAAGCCCACCCTGTCAGATTGTGCTTCCTCTCAGAATATGGGGTTCTAGTGCCTTGCCCAGTGACTATGCTCAGCAGTGAGAGAGCCTATCCTGTCCACAGTGTGCTTCCTGTCAGAATATGGGAGTGTTCTTGTGCCTGCACGGTGACTATGCTCAGCAGTAACAGAGCCCACGCTGTCCAGAGCATGCTGCCTGTTTGACTATGGGGTGTTTTGTGCCTTGCAGAGTGACTATGCTTTGCAGTGACAGTGCCCAGCCTGTCCAGTGTGTGCTTCCTCTCAGAATATGGGAGTGTCCTAGTGCCTTGCACAGTGACTATGCTTAGCAGTTACAGAGCCCACTCTGTCCAGAGTGTGCTTCCTGTCAGAATATGGAGGTGTTCTGGTGCTTTGCACCGTGACTATGCTCAGCAGTGAAAAAGCCCATCCTGTCCACAATGTGCTTCCAGTCAGAATATGGGGGTGTTATAGTGCCTCCTTTAGTGACTATGCTAAGCAATGACAGAGCCCTTCCTTACAGAGTGTGCTTCTTGTCAGAATACAGGGAATTCTAGGCGTCGCACAGAGACTGTGCTCAGCAGTGACAGAGTACTTCCTGTCCAGAGTGTGCTTCCTCTCAGAATATGGGGTGATCTAGTGCCTTGCGGTGACTGAGCTCAGCAGTGACAGAGCCCACCCTGTCCAGAGTGTGCTTCCTGTCAGAATATGGTGGTGTTCTAATGCAGAGTTTTAAATAATTGATTAGCAGTTTTTTCTTGGGACGATACTAACTGTACAGAAAGTATTTATATAGATTTTCTAGAAGTGCTGTGTTTGTTAAACACAGTGAGGCAAAACATGCATTTTCACAAAGATTTAGCACTTTTATGAGCAAAACGCTAATCAATTTTTAGAGTTAAATAAATCCCTGTAATGCCTTGTACAGTGACTATGCTCAGCAGTAACAGAGCCCACTGTGTCCAGAGTGTGCTTCCTGTCAGAATATGGGGGTGTTCTAGGGCCTCCTACAGAGACTATGCTCAGCAGTAACAGAGCCCACCCTGTCCAGAGTGTGTTTCCCGTGAGAATATGGGGGTGTTCGAGTGCCTTCTACAGTGACTATGCTCAGCAGTAACAGAGCCCACCCTGTCCAGATCGTGCAGCCTGTGTGACTGTGGGGTTTTCTTTGCCTTGCACATTGACTATGCTCAGCCGTTTTGGAGCCCGCACTTTCCAGAGTGTGCTTCCTTTCAGAATGTGGATGTGTTCTGGTTCCTTGCACTGTGACTATGCTCAGCAGTGACAGAGCCCATCCTGTCCGCAATGTACTTTGTGTCAGAATAAGGTGGTGTTCTTGTGCCTTGCACAGTGACTATGCTCAGCAGTAACAGAGCCCAGCCTGTCCAGAGTGTGCTTCCTCTCAGAATATGGGGGTGTTCTAGTGCCTTGTATAATAACTGTGCTCAGCAGCTCAGAGCCCACCCTGTCCAGAGTGTGCTTCCTCATAGGATATGTGGGTGTTCTGGTGCCTTGTATAGTGACTGTGCTCAATAGTGACAAAGCCCACCTTGTCCAGAGTGTGCTTCCTGCTAGAATATGTGGGTGTTCTAGTGCCTTGTACAGTAACTATGCTCGAGTAACAGAGCCCACCCTGTCCAGAGTGTGCTTCCTGTTAGAATATTGGGGGTTCTAGTGCTGCTATAGTGACTTTGCTCAGCAGTAATAGAGCCCACCCTGTCCAGAGTGTGCTTCCTGTCAGAATATGGGGGTGTCTAGTGCCTCGCACAGTGACTTTGCTCAGCGGTAACAGAGCCTACCTTGTCCAGAGTGTGCTTCCTGTCAAAATATGGTGGTGGTCTAGTGCCTTGTACAGTGACTATGCTCAGCAGTAACAGAGCCCACGCTGTCCAGAGCGTGCTTCCTGTCAGAATTTGGAGGTGTTCTGGTACTTTGCACCGTGACTATGCTCAGCAGTGAAAAAACCCATCCTGTCCACAATGTGCTTCCAGTCAGAATATGGGGGTGTTGTAGTGCCTCCTACAGTGACTATGCTTAGCAATGACAGACCCTTCCTTTACAGAGTGTGCTTCTTGTCAGAATACGGAGGAATTCTAGTGCTTCGCACAGAGACTGTGCTCAGCAGTGACAGAGCCCACCCTGTCCAGAGTGTGCTTCCTCTCAGAATATGGGAGTGTCCTGGTGCTTCCTACATAGACTATGCTAAGCAGTAACAGAGCCCACCTTGTCCACAATGTGCTTCCTGTCAGAATATGGGGGTGTTCTTGTGTCTCGCACGGTGACTATGTTCAGCAATAACAGAGCCCACCTTGTCTAGAGCGTGCTGCCTTTGTGACTATGGGGGTGTTCTTGTACCTTCCACAGTGACTATGCTTTGCAGTGACAAAGCCCACCCTGTCCAGATTGTGCTTCCTCTCAGAATATGGGGGGGTTCTAGTGCCTTGCCCAGTGACTATGCTCAGCAGTGAGAGAGCCTATCCTGTCCACAGTGTGCTTCCTGTCAGAATATGGGAGTGTTCTTGTGCCTCGCACGGTGACTATGCTCAGCAGTAACAGAGCCCACGCTGTCCAGAGCATGCTGCCTGTTTGACTATGGGGGTGTTTTTGTGCCTTGCAGAGTGACTATGCTTTGCAGTGACAGTGCCCAGCCTGTCCAGTGTGTGCCTCTCAGAATATGGGAGTGTCCTAGTGCCTTGCACAGTGACTATGTTAGCAGTTACAGAGCCCACTCTGTCAGAGTGTGCTTCCTGTCAGAATATGGAGGTGTTCTGGTGCTTTGCACCGTGACTATGCTCAGCAGTGAAAAAGCCCATCCTGTCCACAATGTGCTTCCAGTCAGAATATGGGGGTGTTATAGTGCCTCCTTTAGTGACTATGCTAAGCAATGACAGAGCCCTTCCTTTACAGAGTGTGCTTCTTGTCAGAATACAGGGGAATTCTAGTGCGTCGCACAGAGACTGTGCTCAGCAGTGACAGAGTACTTCCTGTCCAGAGTGTGCTTCCTCTCAGAATATGGGGGTGATCTAGTGCCTTGCGGTGACTGAGCTCAGCAGTGACAGAGCCCACCCTGTCAGAGTGCTTCCTGTCAGAATATGGTGGTGTTCTAATGCAGAGTTTTAAATAATTGATTAGCAGTTTTTTTCTTGGGACGATACTAACTGTACAGAAAGTATTTATATAGATTTTCTAGAAGTGCTGTGTTTATTAAACACAGTGAGGCAAAACTATGCATTTTCACAAAGATTTAGCACTTTTATGAGCAAAACGCTAATCAATTTTTAGAGTAAAATAAATCCCTGTAATGCCTTGTACAGTGACTATGCTCAGCAGTAACAGAGCCCACTGTGTCCAGAGTGTGCTTCCTGTCAGAATATGGGGGTGTTCTAGGGCCTCCTACAGAGACTATGCTCAGCAGTAACAGAGCCCACCCTGTCCAGAGTGTGTTTCCCGTGAGAATATGGGGGTGTTCGAGTTCCTCCTACAGTGACTATGCTCAGCAGTAACAGAGCCCACCCTGTCCAGATCGTGCAGCCTGTGTGACTGTGGGGTTTTCTTGTGCCTTGCACTTGACTATGCTCAGCCGTTATGGAGCCCGCACTTTCCAGAGTGTGCTTCCTTTCAGAATGTGGATGTGTTCTGGTTCCTTGCACTGTGACTATGCTCAGCAGTGACAGAGCCCATCCTGTCCACAATGTACTTTGTGTCAGAATAAGGTGGTGTTCTTGTGCATCGCACAGTCACTATGCTCAGCAGTAACAGAGCCCACCCTGTCCAGATCGTGCAGCCTGTGTGACTGTGGGGTTTTTCTTGTGCCTTGCATTGACTATGCTCAGCCGTTACGGAGCCCGCACATTCTAGAGTGTGCTTCCTTTCAGAATGTGGAGGTGTTCTGGTTCCTTGCACTGTGACTATGCTAAGCAGTAACAGTGCCCACTTTGTCCAGAGCGTGCGGCCTGTGTGACTATGGGGGTGTTCTTGTGCCTTGCACAGTGAGTATGCTTTGCAGTGACCGACCCCAGGCTGTCCAGAGTGTGCTTCCACTCAGAATATGGGGGTGTTCTAGTTCCTTGTATTGTGACTGTGCTCAGCAGTGACAGAGCCCACCTTGTCCAGACTGTGCTTCCTGTCAGGATATGGGGGTGTTCTAGTGCTTTCTACAGTGACTTTGCTCAGCAGTAACAGAGCCCACCCTGTCCAGATTGTACTTCTTGTCAGAATATTGGGGTGTTCCAGTGCCACGCACAGTGACTATTCTCAGCATTGACAGAGCCCACCCTGTCCAGAGTGTGCTTCTTGTCAGAATACGGGGAATTCTAGTGCCTCTCACTTTTGCTGTGCTCAGCAGTGACAGAGCCCACCCTGTCCAGAGTGTGCTTCCTGTCAGAATATGGGGGTGTTCTAGTGCCTCGTTCAGTGACTATGCTCAGCAATGACAGAGCCCATCCTGTCCAGGTGCGCTTCCTGTTAGAATAAGGGGGTGTTCTAGTGCTTCCTACAGTGGCTTTGCTCAGCAGTAACAGAGCCCACCCTGTCCAGATTGTACTTCTTGTCAGAATATTGGGGTGTTCTAGTGCCTCGCACAGTGACTATGCTCAGCTGTGACAGAGCACACCCTATTCAATATGTGCTTCCTCTCACAATATGGAGGTGTTCTAGTGCCTTGCACAGTGAGTATGTTCAGCAGGGACAGAGCCCATCCTGTCCGCAATGTGCTTCCTGTCAGAATATGGAGGTGTTCTTGTGCCTTGCACAGTGACTATGCTTTGTAGTGACAGAGCCCAGCCTGTCCAGAGTGTGCTTCCTCTCAGAATACGGGGGTGTTCTAGTGCCTTGTATAATGACTGTGCTCAGCAGCTCAGAGCCCACCCTGTCCAGAGTGTGCTTCCTCTCAGGATATGTGGGTGTTCTGGTGCCTTGTATAGTGACTGTGCTCAATAGTGACAAAGCCCACCTTGTCCAGAGTGTGCTTCCTGATAGAATATGGGGGTTCTAGTGCTGCCTATAGTGACTTTGCTCAGCAGTAATAGAGCCCACCCTGTCCAGAGTGTGCTTCCTGTCAGAATATGGGGGTGTCTAGTGCCTCGCACAGTGACTTTGCTCAGCGGTAACAGAGCCTACCTTTTCCAGAGTGTGCTTCCTGTCAGAATATGGTGGTGGTCTAGTGCCTTGTACTGTAACTATGCTCAGCAGTAACAGAGCCCACCCTGTCCAGAGCGTGCTTCCTGTCAGAATATGGGAGTGTTCTTGTGCCTCGCACGGTGACTATGCTCAGCAGTAACAGAGCCCACGCTGTCCAGAGCATGCTGCCTGTTTGACTATGGGGGTGTTTTTGTGCCTTGCAGAGTGACTATGCTTTGCAGTGACAGTGCCCAGCCTGTCCAGTGTGTGCTTCCTCTCAGAATATGGGAGTGTCCTAGTGCCTTGCACAGTGACTATGCTTAGCAGTTACAGAGCCCACTCTGTCCAGAGTGTGCTTCCTGTCAGAATATGGAGGTGTTCTGGTGCTTTGCACCGTGACTATGCTCAGCAGTGAAAAAGCCCATCCTGTCCACAATGTGCTTCCAGTCAGAATATGGGGGTGTTATAGTGCCTCCTTTAGTGACTATGCTAAGCAATGACAGAGCCCTTCCTTTACAGAGTGTGCTTCTTGTCAGAATACGGGGGAATTCTAGTGCGTCGCACAGAGACTGTGCTCAGCAGTGACAGAGTACTTCCTGTCCAGAGTGTGCTTCCTCTCAGAATATGGGGGTGATCTAGTGCCTTGCACGGTGACTGAGCTCAGCAGTGACAGAGCCCACCCTGTCCAGAGTGTGCTTCCTGTCAGAATATGGTGGTGTTCTAATGCAGAGTTTTAAATAATTGATTAGCAGTTTTTTCTTGGGACGATACTAACTGTACAGAAAGTATTTATATAGATTTTCTAGAAGTGCTGTGTTTATTAAACACAGTGAGGCAAAACTATGCATTTTCACAAAGATTTAGCACTTTTATGAGCAAAAGCTAATCAATTTTTAGAGTAAAATAAATCCCTGTAATGCCTTGTACAGTGACTATGCTCAGCAGTAACAGAGCCTACTGTGTCCAGAGTGTGCTTCCTGTCAGAATATGGGGGTGTTCTAGGGCCTCCTACAGAGACTATGCTCAGCAGTAACAGAGCCCACCCTGTCCAGAGTGTGTTTCCCGTGAGAATATGGGGGTGTTCGAGTGCCTCCTACAGTGACTATGCTCAGCAGTAACAGAGCCCACCCTGTCCAGATCGTGCAGCCTGTGTGACTGTGGGGTTTTCTTGTGCCTTGCACATTGACTATGCTCAGCGTTATGGAGCCCGCACTTTCCAGAGTGTGCTTCCTTTCAGAATGTGGATGTGTTCTGGTTCCTTGCACTGTGACTATGCTCAGCAGTGACAGAGCCCATCCTGTCCACAATGTACTTTGTGTCAGAATAAGGTGGTGTTCTTGTGCATCGCACAGTCACTATGCTCAGCAGTAACAGAGCCCACCCTGTCCAGATCGTGCAGCCTGTGTGACTGTGGGGTTTTTCTTGTGCCTTGCATTGACTATGCTCAGCACACGGAGCCCGCACATTCTAGAGTGTGCTTCCTTTCAGAATGTGGAGGTGTTCTGGTTCCTTGCACTGTGACTATGCTAAGCAGTAACAGTGCCCACTTTATCCAGGCGTGCGGCCTGTGTGGACTATGGGGTGTTCTTGTGCCTTGCACAGTGAGTATGCTTTGCAGTGACCGACCCAGGCTGTCCAGAGTGTGCTTCCACTCAGAATATGGGGTGTTCTAGTTCCTTGTATTGTGACTGTGCTCAGCAGTGACAGAGCCCACCTTGTCCAGACTGTGCTTCCTGTCAGGATATGGGGTGTTCTAGTGCTTTCTACAGTGACTTTGCTCTGCAGTAACAGAGCCCACCCTGTCCAGATTTGCTGCCTGTGTGAATATTGGGGTGTTCCAGTGCCATGCACAGTGACTATTCTCAGCATTGACAGAGCCCACCCTGTCCACAGTGTGCTTCTGTCAGAATATGAGGGGATTCTAGTGCCTCGCACATTGCTATGCTCAGCATTACAGAGCCCACCCTGTCCAGAGTGTGCTTCCTGTCAGAATATGGGGTGTTCTAGTGCCTTGCACAGTGACAGTGCTCAGCGATAACAGAGCCTGTCCTGACCAGGTGTGCCACCTGAAAGAATATGGGGGAGTATAGTCCTCCACAGTGACTTTGCTCATCAGTAACAGAGCCCACGCAGTTCAGAGTGTGCTGCCTGTCGAAAATGGGGTGCTCAGTGCCTTGCACAGTGACTATGCTCAGCTGTGATAGAGCCCACACTGTCCAGAGTGTGCTTCCTGTGAGAATATGGTGGTGATCTAGTGCCTCGCGCATAATGACTATCTGCAGTGACAGAGCTCACCATGTCCAGAGTGTGCTTCCTGTCAGAATCATGGGGTGTTCTAGTGCTCGCACAGTGACTATTCTCAGCAGTGACAGAGCCCAGCCTGTCCAGAGTGTGCTTCCTGTCAGAATATGGAGTGTTCATTGCCTATCACATGACTATGCTCAGCAGTAACAGAGCCCACCCTGTACAGAGTGTGCTTCCTCTCAGAATATGATGGTGTTCTAGTGCTTGTACAGTGACTGTGCTCAGCAGTAACAGAGCCCACAATGTCCAGATTGTGCTTCCTGTCAGAATATGGGAGTGCTCTAGTGCCTCCTACAGTGACTATGATCAGTAGTAACCGAGCCCTCCCTGACCAGAGTGTGTTTCCTGTGAGAATATGGCAGTGTTATAGTGCCTCCTACAGTGACTATGCTCAGCAGTAACAAAGCCCACTCTGTCCAGAGTGTGTTTCCTTTGAGAATATGGCGTTCTATTGCTTCGTACAGTGATTATGCTCAGCAGTGACAGAGCCCACCCTGTCCACAATGTGCTACCTGTCAGAATATGGAGGTGTTCTTGAGCCTCGCTCAGTGACTATGCTCAGCACTGACAGAGCCCACCCAGTCCAGAGTGTGCTTCCTGTCAGAATATGGGGGTGTTCTAGTGCCTTGCACATGGACTATTTTCAGCAGTGACAGAGCCCCGCCTGTCCAGAGTGTGCTTCCTGTCAGAATATGGGAGTGGTCTAGTGCCTCGTACAGTGACAACGCTCAGCAGTTATAGAGCCCACCCCGTCTAGAGTGTGCTTCCAGTTAGAAAATTTGGGGTGTTCTAATGCCTTGTATAGTGACTACGCTCAGCAGTAACAGAGCTGACCCTGACCAGACTGTTTCCTGTGAGAATATGGTGGTGTTCTAGTGCCTCGCTCATGACTATGCTCAGCAGTAACAGAGCCCGCCCTGTCCAGAGTGTGCTGCCTGTGTGACTATATGGGTGTTCTTGTGCCTTGCACAGTGATTTTGCTTTGCAGTGACAGAGCCCACCCTGTCCAGAGTGTGCTTCCTCTCAGAATATGGGGGTGTTCTAGTGCCTTGCACAGTGACTATGCTCAGCAGTTACGGAGCCCACCCTGTCCAGCGTGCTTCCTCTCTGAATATGGAGGTGTTCTATTGCCTTGAACAGTGACTACGGTCTACAGTAACAGAGCCCACCCTGTATAGAGTGAGCTTCCTGTCAGAATAGAGGGTGTACAAATGCCTTATGTGACTATGTCTCCAGTGACAGAGCCCACCCTGTCCAGAGTATGCTTCCTGTCAGAATATGGGGTGTTCTAGTGCCTCGCAGCTAAACTCAGCAGTGACAGAGCTCACCCTGTCCAGAGTGTGCTTCCTGTCAGAATATGAGGGTGTTCTAGTGCCAGACAGAAATTAAGCTGCAGTAACAGAGCCCAACCTGTCCAGAGTGTGCTTCCAGTCAGAATATGAGGGCATTCTAGCGCTCCTACAGTGACTTTGCTCAGCAGTAAAATAGCCCACCCTCTCAGATTGTGCTCCCTGTCAGAATATGGGGGTTTTCTAGTGCTTGCATTGTGACTATGCTCAGCAGTGACAGAGCCCACCTTGTCCAGTGTGTGCTTCTTGTCAGAATATAGTGCTGTTCTAGTGCCTCGCACAGTGACTATGCTCTCCAGTGACAGAGCCCACACTGTCCAGAGTGTGCTTCCTGTCAGAATATGGGGGTGTTCTAGTGCCTCGCACAGAAACTAAGCTCAGCAGTGACAGAGCTCACCCTGTCCAGAGTGTGCTTTCTGGCAGAATATGGGGGTGTTCTAGTGTCTCGCACATTGATTATTCTCAGCAGTGACAGAGCCCAGCCTGTCCAGAGTGTGCTTCCCGGTCAGAATATGAAGGTGTTCTATTGCCTCGTACAGTAACTATGCTCTGCAGTAACAGAGCCAAACCTGTCCAGAGTGTTCTTCCTGTCAGAAATATAGGGGTGTTCTAGTGCCTCGAACAGTGAATATGCTCAACAGTAGCAGAGCCCACCCTGTCCAGAGTGTTTTTCCTGTCAGAATATGGGGGTGTTATAGTGCCTCGCCCAGTGACTATGCTCCGCAGTGACAGAGCTCACCCTATCCAGAGTGTGCTTCCCGACACAATATGGGGGTGATCTAGTGCCTCGCACATTGATTATTCTCAGCAGTGACAGAACCCAGCCTGTCCAGAGTGTGCTTCCGGTCAGAATATGGAGGTGTTCTATTGCCTCATACAGTAACTATGCTCAGCAGTAACAGAGCCCACCTGTCCAGAGTGTGCTTCCTGTCAGAATATGGGGGTGTTCAAGTGCCTCGCACAGTGACTATGATGAACAGTTACAGAGCCCACCCTGTCCAGAGTGTGCTTCCTGTCAGAATATGCGGGTGTTCTAGTGCCTCGTTCAGTGACTGTGCTCAGCAGTAACAGAGCCCACCCTGCCCAGAGTGTGTTTCCTATCACAATTTAGGGGTGTTCTAGTGCCTCGTACAGTGACTATGTTTTTCAGTAACAGAGCCCAGGCTGTTCAGAGTGTGCTTCCTGTCAGATTATGGGGGTGTTACAGTGCCTTGTACTGTGACTACGCTCAGTAGTAACAGAGGCCACCCTGTCCAGATCGTGCTGCCAGTGTGACTATGGGGGTGTTCTTATGCCTTGCACAGTGACTATGCTGAGCAGTTACAGAGCCCACCCTGTCCACAGTGTGCTTCCTTTCAGAATATGGTGGTGTTCAAGTGCCTCGCACAGTGACTTTGCAGTGACAGAGCCCACCCTGTCCAAAGAGTGCTTCCTTTCAGAATATGTTGGTGTTCTAGTGCCTCTCACAGTGACTATGATCATCAGCAACAGAGCCCACGCTGTCCAGAGTGTGCTTCCTGTCAGAATATGGGGGTGTTCTAGTGCCTCATACAGTAACTATGCTCAGCAGTAACAGAGCCCACCCTGTCCAGAGTGTGCTTCCTGTCAGAATATAGGAGTGAACTAGTGCCTTGTAAGGTGACTACGCTCAGCAGTAACAGAGCCCACCCTGTACAAACTGTTTCTTGTGAGAATATGGTGGTGTTCTAGTGCCTCGCTCATGACTATGCTCAGCAGTAACAGAGCCCACCCTGTCCAGAGTGTGCTGCCTGTGTGACTATGTGGGTGTTCTAGTGCCTTGCACAGTGACTATGCTTTGCAGTGACAGAGCCCACCCTGTCCAGAGTGTGCTTCCTCTCAGAATATGGGGGTGTTCTAGTGCCTCGTACAGAAATTAAGCTCAGCAGTAACAGAGCCGAACCTGTCCAGAGTGTGCTTCCTGTCAGAATATGAGGGCGTTCTAGCGCTTCCTACAGTGACTTTGCTCAGCAGTGAAAGCCCACCCTCCAGATTGTGCTCCCTGTCAGAATATGGAGGTGTTCTAGTGCCTTGCATTGTGACTATGCTCAGCAGTGACAGAGCCCACCCTGTCCAGTGTGTGCTTCTTGTCAGAATATAGTGCTGTTCTAGTGCCTCGACAGTGACTATACTCCCAGTGACAAGCCCACACTCTCAGATGTGCTTCCTGTCAGAATATAGAGTGTTCTAGTGCCGTACGGAAACTAAACTCAGCAGTAACAGATCCCAAACTGTCCAGAGTGTGCTTCCTGTCAGAATATGAGGGCATTCCAGCGCTTCCTACAGTGACTTTGCTCAGCAGTAAATAGCCCACCCTCTCCAGATTGTGCTCCCTGTCAGAATATGGGGTGTTCTATGCCTGGCATTGTGACTATGCTCAGCAGTGACAGAGCCCACCCTGTCCAGTGTGCTTCTTGTCAGAATATAGTGCTGTTCTAGTGCCTCGCACAGTGACTATGCTCTCCAGTGACAGAGCCCACACTGTCCAGAGTGTGCTTCCTGTCAGAATATCGGGGTGTTCTAGTGCCTCGTGAAGAAACTAAGCTCAGCAGTGACCAGAGCCAACCCTGTCCAGAGTGTGCTTCCGGTCAGAATATAGGAGTGATCTAGTGCCTCGCACAGTGACTATTCTCAGCAGTAACAGAGCCCACACTGTCCAGAGTGCTTCCTGTCAGAATATGGGGGTTTATAGTGCCTCATTAGGACTATGCTCAGCAGTAACAGAGCCCACCCTGTCCTGAGTGTGTTTCTGTGAGAATATGGGATGTTCTAGTGCCTCGCACAGTGACCATGCCTCAAGTATCAGGAGATCACTCTGCCGAAGCGTGTTGCCTGTAAGACTATAGAGATTTCTTGTGCCTTGCACAGTGACTATGCTTTGCAGTGACAGAGCCCAGCTTATCCAGACTGTGCTTCCCCATCAGGATATGGGGGTGTTCTAGTGCCTTGTACAATAACTATGCTCGCAGTAACAGAGCCCTCCCTGTCCAGAGGTGCTCCTGTAAGATTATGGTGGGTGTTCTAGTGCCTCGCTCATGACTATGCTTTGCAGTGATAGAGCCCACCCTGTCCAGACTGTGCTTCCTGTCAGAATATGGGGTGTTCCGGTGCCTGCACAGAAGCTAAGCTCAGCAGTGACAGAGCTCACCCTGTCCAGAGTGTGCTTCCTGTCAGAATATGGGGAGTGTTCTAGTGCCCTTTGAAATTAAGCTTCTAAGCAGTGACAGAGCTCTACTCTGTCCAGAGTGTGCTTCCTGACAGAATATGGGGTGTGTTCTAGTGGCTCGTACATTGATTATTTTCAGCAGAGACAGAGCCCAGCCTGTCCAAGTGTGCCTCGGTCAGAATATGGGGTGTTCTAGTGCCTCCTTCAGTATGTTATGCTCAGCAATGGAGCCCACCCATTCCAGAGTGTGCTTCCTGTCAGAATATGGAAGGCGTTCTAAGCTTCACAGTAACTTGCTCAACAATAAAATAGCCCACCACCCTCTCCAGATTGTGCTCCCTGTCAGAATATGGTGGTGTTCTAGTGCCTCACACAGAAACTAAGCTCAGCAGTGACAGAACTCACCCTATCCAGAGTGTGCTTCCTGTCAGAATATGGGGACGTTCTAGTGCCTCGCACAGAAACTAAGCTCAGCAGTGACAGAGCTCAACCTGTCCAGAGGGTGCTTCCTGTCAGAATATCGGGGATTTGTAGCGCTTCCTACAGTGACTTTGCTCAGCAGTAACAGAGCCCACCCTGTCCAGAGTGTGCTTCCTGTCAGAATATGGGGGTGTTATAGTGCCTCGCACAGTGACTATATTCAGCAGTGACAGAGCCCACCCTGTCCAAGTGTGCTTCCTGTCAGAATATGGGGTGTTATAGTGCCTCGCACAGTGACTATGTTCAGCAGTGACAGAGCCCACCCTGTCCAGTGTGCTTCCTGTCAGAATATGGAGTGTTCTATTGCCTGTACAGTGACTATGTTATTCTGTAACAGAGCCCAGGCTGTTCAGAGTGTACTTCCTGTCAGATTATAGGGGTGTTCGCGTACTGTGACTACGCTCAGTAGTAACAGAGGCCACCCTGTCCAGATCGTGCTGCCAGTGTGACTATGGGGCTGTTCTTCTGCCTTGCACAGTGACTATGGTCAGCAGTTCGAGCCCACCCTGTCCAGTGTGCTTCCTCTCTGAATATGGAGTGTCTATTGCCTTGAACAGTGACTCGCTTTACAGAAACAGAGCCCACCCTGTATAGAGTGTGCTTCCTTTCAGAATATGGGGTGTGCTAATGCCTTGTATAGTGATTATTCCTCCAGTGACAGAGCCCACCCTGTCCAGAGTGCTTTCTGTCAGAATATGGGGTGTTCTAGTGCCTCGTACAGAAGCTGAACTCAGCAGTGACAGAGCTCACCCTGTCCAGAGTGTGCATCCTGTCAGAATATGGGGGTGTTCTAGTGCCTCGCACAGAAATTAAGCTCAGCAGTAACAGAGCCCTACCAGTCCAAAGTGTGCTTCCTGTCAGAATATGAGGGCATTCTAGTGCCTCACACAGAAACTAAGCTCAGCAGTGACAGAGCTCAACCTGTCCAGAGTGTGCTTCCTGTCAGAATATCGGGGATTTGTAGAGCTTCCTACAGTGACTTTGCTCAGCAGTAACAGAGCCCAGCCTGTCCAGAGTGTGCTTCCGGTCAGAATATGGGGTGTTCTAGTGCCTCCTTCAGTGACTATGCTCAGCAGTAACAGAGCCCACCCTTTCCAGAGTGTGCTTCCTGTCAGAATATGGGGGCGTTCTAGCGCTTCCTACAGTAACTTTGCTCAGCAATAAAATAGCCCACCCTCTCCAGATTGTGCTCCCTGTCAGAATATGGTGGTGTTCTAGTGCCTCACACAGAAACTAAGCTCAGCAGTGACAGAACTCACCCTATCCAGAGTGTGCTTCCTGTCAGAATATGGGGGCGTTCTAGTGCCTCGCACAGAAACTAAGCTCAGCAGTGACAGAGCTCAACCTGTCCAGAGTGTGCTTCCTGTCAGAATATCGGGGATTTGTAGCGCTTCCTACAGTGACTTTGCTCAGCAGTAACAGAGCCCACCCTGTCCAGAGTGTGCTTCCTGTCAGAATATGGGGGTGTTATAGTGCCTCGCACAGTTACTATGTTCAGCAGTGACAGAGCCCACCCTGTCCAGAGTGTGCTTCCTGTCAGAATATGGAGGTGTTCTATTGCCTCGTACAGTGACTATGTTATTCAGTAACAGAGCCCAGGCTGTTCAGAGTGTGCATCCTGTCAGATTATGGGGGTGTTTCAGTGCCTTGTACTGTGACTACGCTCAGTAGTAACAGAGGCCACCCTGTCCAGATCGTGCTGCCAGTGTGACTATGGGGCTGTTCTTATACTTGCACAGTGACTATGGTCAGCAGTTAGGAGCCCACCCTGTCCAGTGTGCTTCCTCTCTGAATATGGAGATGTTCTATTGCCTTGAACAGTGACTACGCTCTACAGTAACAGAGCCCACCCTGTATAGAGTGTGCTTCCTGTCAGAATATGGGGGTGTTCTTGAGCCTCGCACAGTGACTATGCTCAGCACTGACAGAGCCCACCCAGTCCAGAGTGTGCTTCCTGTCAGAATATGGAGGTGTTCTAGTGCCTTGCACAGGGACTATTCTCAGCAGTGACAAAGCCCCGCCTGTCCAGAGTGTGCTTCCTGTCCGAATATGGGAGTGGTCTATTGCCTCGTACAGTGACTACGCTCAGCAGTTATAGAGCCCACCCTGCCTAGAGTGTGCTTCCAGTTAGAAAATTTGGGGTGTTCTAATGCCTTGTATAGTGACTACGCTCAGCAGTAACAGAGCCGACCCTGACCAGACTGTTTCCTGTGAGAATATGGTGGTTTTCTAGTGCCTCGCTCATGACTATGCTCAGCAGTAACAGAGCCTGCCCTGTCCAGAGTGTGCTGCCTGTGTGACTATGTGGGTGTTCTTGTGCCTTGCATAGTGTGATGCTTTGCAGTGACAGAGCCCACCCTGTCCAGAGTGTGCTTCCTCTCAGAATATGGGGGTGTTCTAGTGCCTTGCACAGTGACTATGCTCAGCAGTTACAGAGCCCACCCTGTCCAGTGTGCTTCCTCTCTGAATATGGAGGTGTTCTATTGCCTTGAACAGTGACTACGGTCTACAGTAACAGAGCCCACCCAGTATAGAGTGAACTTCATGCCAGAATATGGGGGTGTGCAAATGCCTTTTATAGTGACTATGCTCTCCAGTGACAGAGCCCACCCTGTCCAGAGTGTGCTTCCTGTCAGAATATGGGGGTGTTCTAGTGCGTCGCACAGAAGCTAAACTCAGCAGTGACAGAGCCCACCCTGTCCAGTGTGTGCTTCTTGTCAGTATATAGTGCTGTTCTAGTGCCTCGCACAGTGACTATGCTCTCCAGTGACAGAGCCCACACTGTCCAGAGTGTGCTTCCTGTCAGAATATGGGGGTGTTCTAGTGCCTCGCACAGAAACTAAGCTCATCAGTAACAGAGCCCAACCTGTCCAGAGTGTGCTTCCTGTCAGAATATTAAGGCGTTCTAGCGCTTCCTACAGTGACTTTGCTCAGCAGTTAAATAGCCCACCCTCTACAGATTGTGCTCCCTGTCAGAATATGGGGGAGTTCTAGTGCCTTGCATTGTGACTATGGTCAGCAGTGACAGAGCTCACCCTGTCCAGAGTGTGCTTCCGGTCAGAATATGGGAGTGATCTAGTGCCTCGTACAGTGACTATTCTCAGCAGTAACAGAGCCCATCCTGTCCAGAGTGTGCTTCCTGTCAGAATATGGGGGTTTATAGTGCCTCCTACAGTGACTATGCTCAGCAGTAACAGAGCCCACCCTGTCCAGAGTGTGTTTCCTGTGAGAATATGGGGATGTTCTAGTGCCTCGCACAGTGACCATGCCTCGAAGTATCAGAGCTCACTCTGCCGAAGCGTGCTGCCTGTAAGACTATGGGGGTGTTCTTGTGCCTTGCACAGTGACTATGCTTTGCAGTGACAGAGCCCAGCTTATCCAGACTGTGCTTCCCATCAGGATATGGGGGTGTTCTAGTGCCTTGTACAATGACTATGCTCGCAGTAACAGAGCCCTCCCTGTCCAGAGTGTGCTTCCTGTCAGATTATGGGAGTGTTCTAGTGCCTCGCACAGAAGCTAAGCTCAGCAGTGACAGAGCTCACCCTGTCCAGAGTGTGCTACCTGTCAGAATATGGGGGTGTTCTAGTGCCTCGCACAGAAATTAAGCTAAGCAGTGACAGAGCTCACTCTGTCCAGAGTGTGCTTCCTGACAGAATATGGGGTGTTCTGGGCTCGTACATTGATTATTTTCAGCAGTGACAGAGCCCAGCCTGTCCAGTGTGTGCTTCCGGTCAGAATATGGGGTGTTCTAGTGCCTACTTCAGTGACTATGCTCAGCAGTAACAGAGCCCACCCTTTCCAGGTGTGCTTCCTGTCAGAATATAGGGCGTTCTACCGCTTCCTACAGTAACTTTGCTCAGCAATAAAATAGCCCACCCTCTCCAGACTGTGCTCCCTGTCAGAATATGGTGGTGTTCTAGTGCCTCACACAGAAACTAAGCTCAGCAGTGACAGAGCTCACCCTATCCAGAGTGTGCTTCCTGTCAGAATATGGGGGCATTCTAGTGCCTCGCACAGAAACTAAGCTCAGCAGTGACAGAGCTCACCCTGTCCAGAGTGTGCTTTCTGGCAGAATATGGGGGTGTTCTAGTGTCTCGCACATTTATTATTCTCAGCAGTGACAAAGCCCAGCCTGTCCAGAGTGTGCTTCCAGTCAGACTATGAAGGTGTTCTATTGCCTCGTACAGTAACTATGCTCTGCAGTAACAGAGCCAAACCTGTCCAGAGTGTGCTTCCTGTCAGAAATATAGGGGTGTTCTAGAGCCTCGAACAGTGAATATGCTCAACAGTAACAGAGCCCACCCTGTCCAGAGTGTGTTTCCGGTCAGAATATTGGGGTGTTATGTGCCTCTGCGTGTGACTATGCTCAGCAGTGACAGAGCTCACCCTGTCCAGAGTGTGCTTCCTGACAGAATATGGGGGTGTTCTAGTGCCTCGCACATTGATTATTCTCAGCAGTGACAGAGCCCAGCCTGTCCAGAGTGTGCTTCTGGTCAGAATATGGGGGTGTTCTATTGCCTCGTACAGTAACTATGCTCAGCAGTAACAGAGCCCACCCTGTATAGAGTGTGCTTCCTGTCAGAATATGGGGTGTTCTTGAGCCTCCACAGTGACTATGCTCGCACTGACAGAGCACCCAGTCCAGAGTGTGCTT
This sequence comes from Neoceratodus forsteri, assembly GCA_016271365.2. Taxonomy (NCBI): domain Eukaryota; kingdom Metazoa; phylum Chordata; order Ceratodontiformes; family Ceratodontidae; genus Neoceratodus; species Neoceratodus forsteri. The sequence continues at coordinate 3,263,583 of CM057449.1, read as the reverse complement.
CCTGTCAGAATATGGAGGTGTTCTAGTGCCTTGCACAGGGACTATTCTCAGCAGTGACAGAGCCCGCCTGTCCAGAGTGGCTTCCTGTCAGAATATGGGAGTGGTCTAGTGCCTCGTGCAGTGACTACTCTCAGCAGTTATAGAGCCCACCCTGTCTAGAGTGTGCTTCCAGTTAGAAAATTTGGGGTGTTCTTATGCCTTGTATAGTGACTCGCACATCAGTAACAGAGCTGACCTGACCAGACTGTTTCCTGTGAGAATATGGTGGTGTTCTAGTGCCTCGCTCATGACTATGCTCAGTAAGAGCCCGCCCTGTCCAGAGTGTGCTGCCTGTGAGACTATGTGGGTGTTCTTGTGCCTTGCATAGTGACTATGCTTTGCAGTGACAGAGCCCACCCTGTCCAGAGTGTGCTTCCTCTCAGAATATGGGGGTGTTCTAGTGCCTCGCACAGAAATTAAGCTCAGCAGTAACAGAGCCGAACCTGTCCAGAGTGTGCTTGCTGTAAGAATATGAGGGCGTTCTAGCGCTTCCTACAGTGACTTTGCTCAGCAGTAAAATAGCCCACCCTCTCCAGATTGTGCTCCCTGTCAGAATATGGGGGTGTTCTAGTGCCTTGCATTGTGACTATGCTCAGCAGTGACAGAGCCCACCCTGTCCAGTGTGTGCTTCTTGTCAGAATATAGTGCTGTTCTAGTGCCTCGCACAGTGACTATGCTCTCCAGTGACAGAGCCCACACTCTCCATAGTGTGCTTCCTGTCAGAATATGGGGGTGTTCTAGTGCCTCGCACAGAAACTAAGCTCAGCAGTAACAGATCCCAACCTGTCCAGAGTGTGCTTCCTGTCAGAATATGAGGGCATTCTAGCGCTCCTACAGTGACTTTGCTCAGCAGTAAAATAGCCCACCCTCTCCAGATTGTGCTCCCTGTCAGAATATGGGGTGTTCTAGTGCCTTGCATTGTGACTATGCTCAGCAGTGACAGAGCCCACACTGTCCAGTGTGTGCTTCTTGTCAGAATATAGTGCTGTTCTAGTGCCTTGCACAGTGACTATGCTCTCCAGTGACAGAGCCCACACTGTCCAGATTGTGCTTCCTGTCAGAATATCGGGGTGTTCTAGTGCCTCGCATAGAAACTAAGCTCAGCAGTGACAGAGCTAACCCTGTCCCGAGTGTGCTTCCGGTCAGAATATGGGAGTGATCTAGTGCCTCGTACAGTGACTATTCTTAGCAGTAACCATCCTGTCCAGAGTGTGCTTCCTGTCAGAATATGGGGGTTTATAGTGCCTCCTACAGTGACTATGCTCAGCAGTAACAGAGCCCACCCTGTCCAGAGTGTGTTTCCTGTGAGAATATGGGGATGTTCTAGTGCCTCGCACAGTGACCATGCCTCGAAGTATCAGAGATCACTCTGCCGAAGCGTGCTGCCTGTAAGACTATGGGGGTGTTCTTGTGCCTTGCACAGTGACTATGCTTTGCAGTGACAGAGCCCAGCTTATCCAGACTGTGCTTCCCATCAGGATATGGGGGTGTTCTAGTGCCTTGTACAATGACTATGCTCGCAGTAACAGAGCCCTCCCTGTCTAGAGTGTGCTTCCTGTCAGATTATGGTAGTGTTCTAGTGCCTCGCTCTGAACTAAGCTCAGCAGTGACAGGCCACCCTGTCCAGAGTGTGCTACCTGTCAGAATATGGGGTGTTCTAGTGCCTCGTCAGAAATTAAGCTAAGCAGTGACAGAGCTCACTCTGTCCAGAGTGTGCTTCCTGACAGAATATAGGGGTGTTCTAGCGGCTGACATTGATTATTTTCAGCAGTGACAGAGCCCAGCCTGTCCAGTGTGTGCTTCCGGTCAGAATATGGGGTGTTCTAGTGCCTACTTCAGTGACTATGCTCAGCAGTAACAGAGCCCACCCTTTCCAGAGTGTGCTTCCTGTCAGAATATGGGGGCGTTCTACGCTTCCTACAGTAACTTTGCTCAGCAATAAAATAGCCCACCCTCTCCAGATTGTGCTCCCTGTCAGAATATGGTGGTGTTCTAGTGCCTCACACAGAAACTAAGCTCAGCAGTGACAGAGCTCACCCTATCCAGAGTGTGCTTCCTGTCAGAATATGGGGGCATTCTAGTGCCTCGCACAGAAACTAAGCTCAGCAGTGACAGAGCTCACCCTGTCCAGAGTGTGCTTTCTGGCAGAATATGGGGGTGTTCTAGTGTCTCGCACATTTATTATTCTCAGCAGTGACAAAGCCCAGCCTGTCCAGAGTGTGCTTCCAGTCAGACTATGAAGGTGTTCTATTGCCTCGTGCAGTAACTATATGCTTGCAGTAACAGAGCCAAACCTGTCCAGAGTGTGCTTCCTGTCAGAAATATAGGGTGTTCTAGAGCCTCGAACAGTGAATATGCTCAACAGTAACAGAGCCCACCCTGTCCAGAGTGTGTTTCCCGTCAGAATATTGGGGTGTTATAGTGCCTCGCACAGTGACTATGCTCAGCAGTGACAGGGCTCACCCTGTCCAGAGTGTGCTTCCCGACACAATATGGTGGTGTTCTAGTGCCTCGCACATTGATTATTCTCAGCAGTGACAGAGCCCAGCCTGTCCAGAGTGTGCTTCCGGTCAGAATATGGAGGTGTTCTATTGCCTCGTACAGTAACTATGCTCAGCAGTAACAGAGCCCACCCTGTATAGAGTGTGCTTCCTGTCAGAATATGGGGGTGTTCTTGAGCCTCGCACAGTGACTATGCTCAGCACTGACAGAGCCCACCCAGTCCAGAGTGTGCTTCCTGTCAGAATATGGAGGTGTTCTAGTGCCTTGCACAGGGACTATTCTCAGCAGTGACAGAGCCCGCCTGTCCAGAGTGTGCTTCCTGTCAGAATATGGGAGTGGTCTAGTGCCTCGTACAGTGACTACTCTCAGCAGTTATAGAGCCCACCCTGTCTAGAGTGTGCTTCCAGTTAGAAAATTTGGGGTGTTCTTATGCCTTGTATAGTGACTACGCACATCAGTAACAGAGCTGACCCTGACCAGACTGTTTCCTGTGAGAATATGGTGGTGTTCTAGTGCCTCGCTCATGACTATGCTCAGCAGTAACAGAGCCCGCCCTGTCCAGAGTGTGCTGCCTGTGAGACTATGTGGGTGTTCTTGTGCCTTGCATAGTGACTATGCTTTGCAGTGACAGAGCCCACCCTGTCCAGAGTGTGCTTCCTCTCAGAATATGGGGGTGTTCTAGTGCCTCGCACAGAAATTAAGCTCAGCAGTAACAGAGCCGAACCTGTCCAGAGTGTGCTTGCTGTAAGAATATGAGGCGTTCTAGCGCTTCCTACAGTGACTTTGCTCAGCAGTAAAATAGCCCACCCTCTCCAGATTGTGCTCCCTGTCAGAATATGGGGGTGTTCTAGTGCCTTGCATTGTGACTATGCTCAGCAGTGACAGAGCCCACCCTGTCCAGTGTGTGCTTCTTGTCAGAATATAGTGCTGTTCTAGTGCCTCGCACAGTGACTATGCTCTCCAGTGACAGAGCCCACACTGTCCAGAGTGTGCTTCCTGTCAGAATATGGGGGTGTTCTAGTGCCTCGCACAGAAACTAAGCTCAGCAGTAACAGATCCCAACCTGTCAGAGTGTGCTTCCTGTCAGAATATGAGGGCATTCGAGCTTCCTACAGTGACTTTGCTCAGCAGTAAAATAGCCCACCCTCTCCAGATTGTGCTCCCTGTCAGAATATGGGGGTGTTCTAGTGCCTTGCATTGTGACTATGCTCAGCAGTGACAGAGCCCACACTGTCCAGTGTGTGCTTCTTGTCAGAATATAGTGCTGTTCTAGTGCCTTGCACAGTGACTATGCTCTCCAGTGACAGAGCCCACACTGTCCAGATTGTGCTTCCTGTCAGAATACCGGGGTGTTCTAGTGCCTCGCATAGAAACTAAGCTCAGCAGTGACAGAGCTAACCCTGTCCCGAGTGTGCTTCCGGTCAGAATATGGGAGTGATCTAGTGCCTCGTACAGTGACTATTCTTAGCAGTAACAGAGCCCATCCTGTCCAGAGTGTGCTTCCTGTCAGAATATGGGGGTTTATAGTGCCTCCTACAGTGACTATGCTCAGCAGTAACAGAGCCCACCCTGTCCAGAGTGTGTTTCCTGTGAGAATATGGGGATGTTCTAGTGCCTCGCACAGTGACCATGCCTCGAAGTATCAGAGATCACTCTGCCGAAGCGTGCTGCCTGTAAGACTATGGGGGTGTTCTTGTGCCTTGCACAGTGACTATGCTTTGCAGTGACAGAGCCCAGCTTATCCAGACTGTGCTTCCCATCAGGATATGGGGGTGTTCTAGTGCCTTGTACAATAACTATGCTCGCAGTAACAGAGCCCTCCCTGTCCAGAGTGTGCTTCCTGTCAGATTATGGTGGTGTTCTAGTGCCTCGCTCATGACTATGCTTTGCAGTGATAGAGCCCACCCTGTCCAGACTGTGCTTCCTGTCAGAATATGGGAGTGTTCTAGTGCCTCCTTGAAGCTAAGCTCAGCAGTGACAGAGCTCACCCTGTCCAGAGTGTGCTTCCTGTCAGAATATGGGGGTGTTCTAGTGCCTCGCACAGAAATTAAGCTAAGCAGTGACAGAGCTCACTCTGTCCAGAGTGTGCTTCCTGACAGAATATGAGGGTGTTCTAGTGGCTCGTACATTGATTATTTTCAGCAGTGACAGAGCCCAGCCTGTCCAGAGTGTGCTTCCGGTCAGAATATGGGGTGTTCTAGTGCCTCCTTCAGTGACTATGCTCAGCAGTAACAGAGCCCACCCTTTCCAGAGTGTGCTTCCTGTCAGAATAGAGGCGTTCTAGCGCTTCCTACAGTAACTTTGCTCAGCAATAAAATAGCCACCCTCTCCAGATTGTGCTCCCTGTCAGAATATGGTGGTGTTCTAGTGCCTCACAAGAAACTAAGCTCAGCAGTGACAGAGCTCACCCTATCCAGAGTGTGCTTCCTGTCAGAATATGAGAGCATTCTAGTGCCTCGCACAGAAACTAAAGCTCAGCAGTGACACAGCTCACCCTGTCCAGAGTGTGCTTTCTGGCAGAATATAGAGTGTTCTAGTGTCTCACATTGATTATTCTCAGCAGTAACAGAGCCCACCCTGTCCAGGGTGTGTTTCCTGTCAGAATATAGAGAGTGATTATAGTACCTGCTTTCAGTGACTATGCTCAGCAGTGACAGAGCTCACCCTGTCCAGAGTGTGCTTCCCGACACAATATGGGGGTGTTCTAGTGCATCGCACATTGATTATTCTCAGCAGTGACAGAGCCCAACCTGTCCAGAGTGTGCTTCCGTTCAGAATATGGAGGTGTTCTATTGCCTCGTACAGTAACTATGCTCAGCAGTAACAGAGCCCACCTTGTCCAGAGTGTGCTTCCTGTCAGAATATGGGGGTGTTCAAGTGCCTCGCACAGTGACTATGATGAACAGTTACAGAGCCCACCCCTGTCCAGTGTGTCTTCCTGTCAGAATATAGAGTGTTCTAGTGCCTCGTTCAGTGACTGTGCTCAGCAGTAACAGAGCCCTCCCTGTCCAGAGTGTGTTTCCTGTCAGAATTTAGGGGTGTTCTAGTGCCTCGTACAGTGACTATGTTATTCAGTAACAGAGCCCAGGCTGTTCAGAGTGTTCTTCCTGTCAGATTATGGGGGTGTTACAGTGCCTTGTACTGTGACTACGCTCAGTAGTAACAGAGGCCACCCTGTCCAGATCGTGCTGCCAGTGTGACTATGGGGGTGTTCTTATGCCTTGCACAGTGACTATGCTGAGCAGTTACAGAGCCCACCCTGTCCACAGCGTGCTTCCCTTCAGAATATGGTGGTGTTCAAGTGCCTCGCACAGTGACTTTGCAGTGACAGAGCCGACCCTGCCCAGAGAGTGCTTCCTTTCAGAATATGTTGGTGTTCTAGTGCCTCTCACAGTGACTATGATCATCAGCAACAGCAGAGCCCACGCTGTCCAGAGTGTGCTTCCTGTCAGAATATGGGGGTGTTCTAGTGCCTCATACAGTAACTATGCTCAGCAGTAACAGAGCCCACCCTGTCCAGAGTGTGCTTCCTGTCAGAATATAGGGGTGAACTAGTGCCTTGTAAGGTGACTACACTCAGCAGTAACAGAGCCCACCCTGTACATGCAACTGTTTCTTGTGAGAATATGGTGGTGTTCTAGTGCTGCACATGGTTATACTCAGCAAAACAGAGCCCACCCTGTTCAGGCCTGCTGCCTGTGTGACTATTGGAGGTGTTCTTGTGCCTTGCACAGTGACTATGCTTTGCAGTGAAGACCCACGAGTCCAGAGTATGCTTCTTGTCAAGAATGTGGGGGTGTTCTATTGCCTTGCACAGTGACTATGCTCTAAGGAACAGAGCACACCTTGTAAAGTGAGCTTCCTGTCAGAATATGGTGGTGTTGCTAGTACCCTGTACAGTGACTATAGTTGCAGTAACAGAGACAATCCTGTCCAGTGTGCTGCCTGTCAGAATAGGAGGCGTTCCAGTGCCTCATACTGTGACTAAGCTTAGCAGTAACAGAGTCCCCCTGTCCAGAAGTGTGCTTCCTGTCAGAATATGAGAGTGTTCTAAGTGCCTTACACAGTGACAGTGCTCAGCGATAACAGAGCCTGTCCTGACCAGAGTGTACCACCGAAAGAATATGGGGAGTTATAGTGCCTTTCACAGTGACTTGCTCATCAGTAGCAGAGCCCATGCAGTTCAGAGTGTGCTTCCTGTCAGAATATGGGGGTGTTCCAGTGCCTTATACACTGACTACGCTCTGCAGTAACAGAGCCCACCCTTTCCAGAGCTTGCTGCCTGTGTGACTATGGGGGTGTTCTTGTGCCTTGCACAGTGACTATGATTTGCAGTGACAGAGCCCACCCTGTCCACAGTGTGCTTCCTCTAAGAATATGAGGGTGTTCTAGTGCCTTGCACAGCGACAGTGCTCAGCGATAACAGAGCCTGTCCTGACCAGAGTGTGCCACCTGAAATAATATGGGGGAGTTATAGTGCCTCTCACAGTGACTATGCTCATCAGTAACAGAGCCCACGCAGTTCAGAGAGTGCTTCCTGTCAGAATATGGGGGTGTTCCAGTGCCTTGCACAGTGACTATGCTCAGCTGTGACAGAGCCCACACTGTCCAGAGTGTGCTTCCTGTGAGAATATGGTGGTGATCTGTGCCTCGCGCAATGACTATGCTCTGCAGTGACAGAGCTCACCATGTCAGAGTGTGCTCCCTGTCAGAAACATGGGGTGTTCTAGTGCCTCGCACAGTGACTATTCTCAGCATGTGACAGAGCCCACCCTGTCCAGGTGTGCTGCCTGTCAGAATATGGAGGTGTTCTATTGCCTATCACATGACTATGCTCAGCAGTAACAGAGCCCACCCTGTACAGAGTGTGCTTCCTCTCAGAATATGATGGTGTTCTAGTGCCTTGTACAGTGACTGTGCTCAGCAGTAACAGAGCCCACAATGTCCAGATTGTGCTTCCTGTCAGAATATGGGAGTGCTCTAGTGCCTCCTACAGTGACTATGATCAGTAGTAACTGAGCCCTCCCTGCCCAGAGTGTGTTTCCTGTGAGAATATAGGAGTGTTATAGTACCTCCTACAGTGACTATGCTCAGCATGTAACAAAGCCCGCTCTGTCCAAGTGTGTTTCCTTTGAGAATATGGCGTTCTATTGCTTCATTACAGTGACTATGCTCAGCAGTGACAGGCCCATCCTGTCACAATGTGCTACCTGTCAGAATATGGAGGTATTCTTGAGCCTCGCACAGAGACTATGCTCAGCACTGACAGAGCCCACCCAGTCCAGAGTGTGCTTCCTGTAAGGATATGGGGGTGTTATAGTGCCTCGTACAGTGACTACGCTCAGCAGTTATAGAGCCCACCCTGTCTAGAGTGTGCTTCCAGTAAGAAAATTTGGGGTGTTCTAATGCCTTGTATAGTGACTACGCTCAGCATTAACAGAGCCGACCCTGACCAGACTGTTTCCTGTAAGAATATGGTGGTGTTCTAGTGCCTCGCTCATGACTATGCTCAGCAGTAACAGAGCCCGCCCTCTCCAGAGTGTGCTGCCTGTGTGACTATGTGGGTGTTCTTGTGCCTTGCACAGTGACTATGCTTTGCAGTGACAGAGCCCTCCCTGTCCAGAGTGTACTTCCTCTCAGAATATGGGGGTGTTCTAGTGCCTTGCACAGTGACTATGCTCAGCAGTTACGGAGCCCACCCTGTCCAGTGTGCTTCCTTTCTGAATATGGAGGTGTTCTACTTCCTAGAACAGTGACTACGGTCTACAGTAACAGAGCCCACCCTGTATAGAGTGAGCTTCCTGTCAGAATATGGGGGTGTGCAAATGCCTTGTATAGTGACTGTGCTCTCCAGTGACAGAGCCCACCCTGTCCAGAGTGTGTTTCCTGTCAGAATATGGGGGTGGGTTCTAGTGCCTGCTTTGCAGAAATTAAACTCAGCAGTAACAGAAGCCCTACCTGTCCAGAGTGTGCTTCCTGTCAGAATGAGGGCGTTCTAGAACTACCTACAGTGACTTTGCTCAGCAGTAAAATAGCCCACCTCTCCAGATTGTGCTCCCTGTCAGAATATGGGGTGTTCTAGTGCCTTGCATTGTGACTATGCTCAGCAGTGACAGAGCCCACCCTGTCCAGTGTGTGCTTCTTGTCAGAATATAGTGCTGTTCTAGTGCCTCGCACAGTGACTATACTCTCCAGTGACAGAGCCCACACTGTCCAGAGTGTGCTTCCTGTCAGAATATGGGGGTGTTCTAGTGCCTCGTACAGAAACTAAGCTCAGCAGTGACAGAGCTCACCCTGTCCAGAGTGTGCTTCCGGTCAGAATATGGGAGTGATCTAGTGCCTCCTACAGTGACTATGCACAGCAGTAACAGAGCCCACCCTGTCCAGAGTGTGTTTCCTGTGAGAATATGGGGGTGTTCTAGTGCCTCGCACAGTGACCATGCCTCGAAGTATCAGAGCTCACTCTGCCAAAGCGTGCTGCCTGTAAAACTATGGGGGTGTTCTAGTGCCTTGTACAATGACTATGCTCGCAGTAACAGAGCAATCCCTGTCCAGAGTGTGCTTCCTGTTAGAATATGGTGGTGTTCTAGTGCCTCCCTCGACTATGCTTTTGCAGTGATAGAGCCCACCCTGCCCAGACTGTGCTTCCTGTCAGAATATGAGTGTTCTAGTGCCTCGCACAGAAGCTAAACTCAGCAGTGACAGAGCTCACCCTGTCCAGAGTGTGCTTCCTGACAGAATATGGGAAGTGTTCTAGTGGCTCATACATTGATTATTTCAGCAGTGACAGAGCCTAGCCTGTCAGAGTGTGCTTCTGGTCAGAATATGGAGTGTTCTAGTGCCTCCTTCAGTGACTATATCTCAAGCAGTAACAAATCCACCCTTTCCAGAGTGTGCTTCCTGTCAGAATATGGGGGCGTTCTAGCGCTTCCTACAGTAACTTTGCTCAGCAATAAAAAGCCCAACCTCTCCAGATTGCTCCCTGTCAGAATATGGTGGTGTTCTAGTGCCTCACACAGAAACTAAGCTCAGCAGTGACAGAGCTCACCCTATCCAGAGTGTACTTCCTGTCAGAATGTGGGGCATTCTAGTGCCTCGCACAGAAACTAAGCTCAGCAGTGACAGAGCTCACCCTGTCCAGAGTGTGCTTTCTGGCAGAATATGGGGGTGTTCTAGTGTCTCACACATTGATTATTCTCAGCAGTGACAGAGAACAGCCTGTCCAGAGTGTGCTTCCTGTCAGAATATGGAGGTGTTCTATTGCCTCGTACAGAAATTAAGCTCAGCAGTAACAGAGCCCAAACTGTCCAGAGTTTGCTTCCTGTCAGAATATGAGGGCATTCTAGCACTTCCTACAGTGACTTTGCTCAGCAGTAAAATAGCCTACCCTCTCCAGATTGTGCTCCCTGTCAGAATATGGGGGTGTTCTAGTGCCTTGCATTGTGACTATGCTCAGCAGTGACAGAGCCCACCCTGTCCAGTGTGTGCTTCTTGTCAGAATATAGTGCTGTTCTAGTGCCTCGCTCAGTGACTATGCTCTCCAGTGTCAGAGCCCACACTGTCCAGAGTGTGCTTCCTGTCAGAATATGGGGGTGTTCTAGTGCCTCGCACAGAAACTAAGCTCAGCAGTGACAGAGCTCACCCTGTCCAGAGTGTGCTTCCGGTCAGAATATGGGAGTGATCTAGTGCCTCGTACAGTGATTATTCTCAGCAGTAACAGAGCCCATCCTGTCCAGAGTGTGCTTCCTGTCAGAATATGGTGGTGTTCTGTACCTCGCTCATGACTATGCTTTGCAGTGATAGAGCCACCCTGTCCAGACTGTGCTTCCTGTCAGAATATGGACAATGCAAGTTTTTCAAAACAGATGGGGTAAATTGTATAATTTATTACTATCATAACTCCTTGAATGTTGGCGTGAGTCCTCATACATTTGTATGGAAATGCATGCATGGAAATATTTATACATTTTCTATATGTTTACACTTAAACATGTTTATGCATTTATATAGCTATTTTTATATGCTTTTTCTTTAACTTTGAGTTTATATTTAATTAATTTTTATCTGTTGAACCTATTCCTTCATCATCCTTTTGATTTCAGAATAATTCTGTTTCTTACCACTATATTCACTGCATGCTTTATGTTTGATCTCAAGTCTATTATAGTTAGTACTTTTTGATCTTCGTGCATTGGGTTTGGGTGTGAGGGGAAGAAAACTTTACTCAGTTTTGATTATCTGTATCTGTGTTGTAGCTTTTGTAGATAAACACTGTTAAATCTTTGTATTTTGTGATGTATACTTTGTTGACTATTTAATAAAGAACAAAACATCTTAAAAAACTAAATGGAAAGTGGAAGGAGGGAGGAGATACATTTTGAAAAGGGAGAGAACTACAAGCCACAACCGAGGGACAAGGGACCTGGAAAGCACTATTGATCATTTCCAGAAGTCCAAGAAATAAATTAAGTGACTTAAAATACAGTCTTCATAATGCTAATATTACAGTCTGTGCCATAACAGAAACCTTGTGTCAAAATGAGGAGTAGGAGACCACAAATATTGGATTACCAACCATTTAATAAGGAAAGAACACATAAAGGGAGGGGAAGTAGCTGTCTATCTTGAGGATAGCATAGAAGCTTTAATAATAGAGGACTACAGTAGTATTCCAGATGTTAAACAAATATGGGTCAAATTAAGACCAACATAAAATGAAAAATCACAACTGAGTATGTTATACAGTAGGTCTCCATCCCTAACATTAACTCAAACTGTCAACTTCTTCGATATAATTAAGAAACAGGCTTTGGGAAGCAAATTGATATTAATGGGTGACATTAACTTTCTATGCATTCTTTGGTTAGACAAAATGGCTTCTGAAGCTGAGTTTCTAGAAATGTTGGACTCTTAATTTAGATAATCATGTAATTGACAAAACAAGATGTGATCATCTGCTGGATCTAGTATTGCTGAATCTTAAGGATGGCATAAGGGATTGCATAGTTAGATAATAGGGGTAGTGAGCATTGCATGGTATAATAATTAATATCAAATGTGTTAAACAATAAGGATCAACAATGATCAGATGTTTCAATTAGAAGGAAAAGGAAATTGTTTAACCAGGAAAGACACGCTAAGCCAGAGCTTGTTTCCAGGTGTGACCTAGGAGCAGAAGGAAGTGAAGTGACTTGCTTAGGGTCGTACAGTATGCAAGTCAGTGCTGATTGGATTCAAACCCAGGTCTCCAGGTTTGCAGCTCAGTGCCCTTAACCACTACGCTATAAGAATAACTACGTATCATTAAAGAGTATTTAAGAAAGTGGAATTCGAGGGAAGAATTCTTAGGACTAGATGTTGAAGAAATATGGAGATTGTTTAAAACTAAATTGAATATTTGTCTTCTTGACTTTATATCAATTAGAAAGAAATACATCACTAGAGGTAGAGTTTCAGTATGGTTCACAAGGAAAATAAAGAAATCCCCATGAAGAGAAAAAAGTTTCATAAACTAGATAAAATAAAAGGTACACATGTATCATTGGAAAAGTACAAGATGAAGGTGAAAAACAAAACAAATTAAGGCAAAAAGAGACCTGGGGCCAGATATTCAAAACTTTGCCCCAGGGTTAAATTAGCACTGCCCGGCAGGCAAACATAGCCTGGAGCAAAAAGCAAGCTATATTCAAAAGGAATAGCCCGGTGCAAAACCAGCTGAGTATAGCAAGCAAAAGAAGTCAGGCAAACAGGGCCAGAAGTGTAGGGCAAAATAGCCTGGGAATAAGACAGCACTGAATATAGCAACAGGGAAGTGCAAACTGCAACAGAAGCTCAGTAAACGCTGCAGCAAGCCAGTGTTGCAGGTGAAGAACATTGTGTGTGATTGTGATTGCAGAGATGTCTCACATCTATTACAAATAATGCAAGCACACACTGCAGAACTGTGCTATGTTGAAGTGTGGTTTGCCCTGGCTAACCTGATTGCACAGTGCTAACACAATAGCCAGTGCAAACTGATGAGCCCAGGGCAAACATGAGCTATATTCAAAGCTCCCATGCCAGTGAGCCTACTTAGGTAATCTGTGGGCAAACAGGTACATTTGCATCTCATTATGTGCTGCTTAGCATACATTACCATGTTGTTTGCCTGGTGCTACTGCATGGAGCACACAGCTTCACCTTTTGGTTAGAATGGTAGTACAGGCTAGATGCTGCAGGCCAAGACATGCCCACAGCATCCCCTGTTAGTCAGAATGGACTACAGAACGATATAGCTATATAAATACACACACACATACACGCATATGTATACATGTATATGTGTGTGTGTGTGTATATACAGTATATATAGGTATATATCTATAGATATATATCTACACTGCCTGAGTCCAAACACACCCTGGAGGACAGCTCCCATACCTCCTCAAGCGGCCTCATTATGAGGGACGGCCCTCATGTGGCCCCTTAAAACTACTCTGTCCCGCATCCATCCCTCATGGAAAAGGTATCCTTAAACAGTGAATGTGCTGTAAAGCAGATCTTAAAGCACAAACACTGAAATGTAAAATACTAAAGCTGAAATATATTCTGTAGAGGTAAAACTATGGATTTCACAGTGGTCTTGAGTCTCTACACATGGTCATGCCACCCATTTAGCTTGCTACTGCCTGTCAAAGGTCTCCCTCATATTGCCTTTCAGTCTGACTAAGGCATGACAGAGGTTTGAGTCTATACACGCTGCGTGCCACCCATTTAGCTTGCTACTGCCTGTCAACCTTCTCCTCATATTACCTTTTTCAGTCTGACTAAGGTGTGACAGAGGTTTGAGTTTGTACTAGGGTCGTGCCACCCATTTAGCTTACTACTGCCTATCAAACGCCTCCCCATATTACCTTTTTAACTCTGACTAAGTTGTGACAGAGGTTTGAGCCTGTACACGGGTTGTGCCACCCATTTAGCTTACTACTGCCTGTCAAACTTCTCCTCATATTACCTTTTTGGTCTGACTAAGGCGTGACAGAAGTTTGAGTCTGTACTGGGTCATGCCACCCATTTAACTTACTACTGCCTGCCAATATTCTCCTCATATTACATTTCAGTCTGACTAAGGCATGACAGAGTTTTGAGCCTGTACACGTGGTCATGCCACCCATTTATCTTGCTACTGCCTGTCAAACGCTCCCTCATATTACCTTTTTCAGTCTGACTAAGGTGTGACAGAGGTTTGAGTCTGTACTCAGGGTCATGCCACCCATTTAGCTTACTACTGCCTGTCAAACTTCTCTCATATTACCTTTTTCAGTCTAACTAAGGCATGACAGAGGTTTGAGTCTATACTAGGGTTGTGCCACCCATTTAGCATACTACTTCCCGACAGACGTTTCCCTCATTCTCAGCCAGTAGTGGGATAAGGCAAAGGGATTCTTTTTCAGGTGTGTGCTGACCTGAATGTGACTTTCTTTGACATTTCAACAAAGAAATACATAATGCCTAAAACACAAACACGAAAGGTTACATGTCTGGAATGTGGTTCAGTATTTGACAATGACTATAGAAACAAGCATAACTTAAAATGCATAGTGAGCTCCTGAAAGCAAGGAAAGTTATCTGTTACAAACTACATACATCTCATCCAGCTATTGCTAGTTTTTGGTGGTACTGGTACAAGTGGGACTATATCATTACCCAAGCATGTAGTTATAATAAATTTAAATGAATCTTCAGATTCTGAGACACCTTACTGTGGTGAAGGTGAAGGTGAACTACCTTACCCATCAATAGATATGTCAACAACACCAGCTACAGATACATCTGCAGCTGCTTGTTCTGAAGGTAGTACTGGTGCAACACAATAATTGTTCATAGTTGTGCTGAAAACCTGAAAATATTGTAAACTCCCAGGCTGAGGATGTCATGAAATAGATGACTGGCACCTTGGCAGTGCCAACTCTTCACTTGTTGTTAATAGCTAACATGATTCCATTCACAATTTTTTCGAACCCGACATGAACATAGATACTAGTGAGATAAATATGAAGACGTTTGTAGTAGAGATGAGCTACCAGTGCCACTGTCATTTGACACAGATAACAAAAATGAAGAAGATGATGATTGTGAAACAGTTTGCTATAGTATTCCAAGTGCCACTGGTTATGCCAGTTTGAAGATGGTAACTGATCCTGCTGATCGACCACCAGTAATTCTGCCTTCCCTAAAATCAGAATTTGTATAGGCAGGGCCCATGCAACCTGAACTAAGTGACTACCCCATGAAATATGATGTTTCTGGTAAACAATTTAGAACTTTTCATGATGATTGGTACTATACCATAAATGAAATAACAGGCAGCATGTTAAGCAAGACTGGTTAGAATACAGTATTGCCAAAAGTTCTATGTTACGTTTTCCATGCATGCTTTTGGGAAGACAAAATCACAGTGGGTTCAAGGGGTGTTAAAATTTTTGTAAAGCTCTTGAGTTAATTGTTACACATGAAAAGTCAAGTCAGCATAGAGAAAATGTACTAGAGTGGCGATTGTTTCAAAATGAGAGTACACATGTGGAGTCATGGGGTCATAATGTTGCAAGACATTATGCCGCATGGCTAAATCTCACTGCCAATACTAGCGCAATTTATGCCATCCGGCATAACTTTTTTCTGTGGGGCTCCACCCCCACACCCCTGCTGAGGGGCTGTGCCCTTGACCCCCACTAAAGATTCTCAACTCTGGGAGGGGTTCAACTCAGGGAGCACACAAAGTGTTGAAAACAAAATGTCTGGTACTGGGAATCAAACCCGTCCCAGATGCAGTGTCTGGTTCCTGCTGCTGTGGCTCTGTCCAGTGAGCCACAGCAGCTGTTTCAGAACCCACTCCCAGCAGAGGTCTTATCCTCTGCCTGAGGGGATGGTGCAATACCGCCGCATAGCAGTATACGCGTATTGCACCATTCGCTGTCCTAGACAGTGCTCTTATGGGTTAGCTATATGCCATTCACTATTAAGCGTACGACATTATGACCCGGTAGTCACATGTCGATAAGTTATTGTGTAAGCAAGCAGAACAAGTAAAGGAAAAGAACAGAAAGATGCTTCACCAATAATACCTGCTGTTTGGTATCTTGCATCTCATGAGACTGCTTTGAGGGGCCATAGAGAAAGTATTGACAAAGATTTTGGTGGGAAGTTTGTGGACTTAATTAAGTTCATTGCTGAATATGAGTCTTCACTCCAGTCATATTTGCACGCAATTTCTGAGTTAAGATAGAAAGATATAAAGACAAGAAAGCAATATCCATCACCTACAATATAGATTGATATATTGCATGCAACTAGCGATCTAATAACAGATAAGATCATACGTGATGCAAGACAGTCACCAGTTTACTCTATTGTAGTTGATGAAATGAGTGATATCTCTCTGCAAGAACAGTTATCTCTTGTTGTAACATGGCAAGAATCAGCAACCCAGAATAACGGAAAGGATTGGAGGAAACACAGCAGGTGACTAAAGTTGGAGCACGGGTTAATTCCTCAGTAAGGCCCGCTTCAACACAATAATCACTGCTAGGAAGCGGGAGCGCACTTAGGAAATCATGTGTGCTGTGTGCAGCAGTGTTCCCATAGGTGGCGCATGAAAATGTATCAGTGCATGAACCTCGGCATTGTTCCTGGAATTACCAGCAAGTGCATGGACATGTATCGCAGAAGTCCCTCAATGCAGTGAGCAATCCGGCATACAGTAACACAAGGAGAAGCGGCAATAATCAGAATCCATGAACAAAGTTGTGCATTACACTAATGATAACTTAGAGCAGTCAGAGGCAGGAAAAAGTAAATATGTAAAGTAGTAATGCATCATGGAGAGAGTACAATATTTGCAGAGATTAATATGCAAATATTCGTACTTTACCCATAATGCATTAGAGAATAAACACAGAAAATGAAGGAAATGAGGAACACAGCACTCCATAAGTAGCCAGAGTTAAATCTTCACTAATGTCTATCTAGTCTCCAATTGAAAACGGCACCAAAAAGTGTGTGAAAACAGTGGTCACAATATAAATAGATGTGGAGAAGTGAATGTGCACGTGCCCACTGTACATTGACATAGGGATAGTTTCAGTCAAAAGTGCTAACATGTAATGATTATTTAAGCAATATTTTGAATTTCTAATAATATGCTACCCACATGTAATGAAATTTTATCACTACTGATGTTGTGCTTCCATATTACAAGCACATTAATCCCTTCGACCTGCGACCACTCCCCCATCATGCATTAATTCCCCAGCAGAAGCCTCCTTTATTGGGGATTAATGATTACTTGTCAGATACTTTCTGCCAGATTTCTCAGTTGCATAAAGCTTCCTAGGCTTCTACCCATTAACAAGCACCACTGGGGCAGGAATCTTTGAAAACTGCAATCTATTCTTCAAGATTATTGCAAACTTGATTTAAAGAAACTGTATGGTCAGGGGTACGATGGAGCAGCAAATATGTCAGGCGAATTCAGAGGACTGCAGACTAGATTTAGAGAGATTTCACCAACTGCTTTGTATGTTCACTGCTTAGCCTAAGCTGTCACCAGTTTAACTGACACAGCAGCAAACTGCAGATTAACTAGTGACATGTTTGCACAACTTCAGATTTTGTATTCATCATTTGCAAATAGTCCAAAAGAACTGAGCATCTAGAAGAGGTGAGACGAGTCATGAACTTGGAGGCTGATGTTGGTGGTTGTCAGCACCTTGTTTCTCTGTGCACAACTCATTGGTATGCATGAGCATATAGCCTAGAAGCATTAAAAACTCATACGCTCACATTTTGCAAACCCTGGAGGAAATGAAACAAAGTACTGCTGCTTCATCAGCTGCCTTGAAGCCACAGGTAAAGCTGTGATTCTGAAAATGAAAAATTAGATTTTATTATTTGCCTTTTGCATGTCATAATATATTTTCCAAAATAAATATAGTCTCCATGTGCCTACAGTCTCCCTCTATCCATATTGCTGATGCACTAGATCAAGTACAAATATTGAAAATAGCCTTTCAGAAATGAGGTCAGATGAACACTTTGAAGATATCTATACTTCTTCATTGAAATTTTCAGAAACACTTAACAGCGACTTCAACCTAGACATTAACCTAAGCGTGGTTTATTGTAGGCACACATGCAAAGGAGTGTAGTAGACAGTCAAACAAATAAAGAGCAATTGAAAAGTGACTTTTACTACACAGTCAACACCATTGTCATGCCCTGAATGATTGGTTTGCTGAGGTGTCCATCATTAAATCTCTATCTGTTTTTACACCAAAATGCTTCAATAATTCCACCACAGAGAAAATAAAAGCTGCTGCCACGGTCATTTCAATGACTTACCTTGACATTAATCCAGAGTTTCTCATTTCAGAATCACAGCTGGTATGTAAAGTACAAAAGCTTCAAAGTCTTGCATCACATCAGATCTGCAATTTCCTTCATGAAAGTGGCTTAACTCAAGCTTATTCAAATGTTATAAAATGCAGCATGTACTTAAATATCCTTCCTGTGACAGTGGCATCTTGTGAGCATTCATTCAGTAAAATGAAGATAATCAAAACTCAACTGAGAACACAATGTCAAATGACAGGCTGAGTCCCCTCTCTGTCATTAATATTGAGAGTGCAGTCATCTGAAAAGCATTCCCGTCAATGCTGTCATTGACAGGTTCAAGGGATGAAACAAAGTAGAATGTTGCTGTAGATTTAGCATCATTTGTACAAATCTGTCCTTTTTTCCATACTCTGTGTGTGAGTGTAACCCCTCACCCATGCCTTTTAGCAAAATGACAGGTGGCATGCTGTTGAAGCTGACAGCAGTACCTGGTGGGGACTGGGTTCGGGAGGATGAGGTTACTGGCACAGGGGACCTAGGTTTAGCTACTGTGAACAGGGGCACCCAAGTAAATCCGAACACAGGAAGCAATAACTGTAATGTCCATAACCAGGAATGGGATTCTTCAGTGTGGCTTTTATTCACTTCCAAACTGAACAAACAAAGCATAGACAGACCCCCATGGGGCTACATTTCCTGATAATGCAGATTAAAGACAACAGAACACTTTATCACCATTTCCAGCCTCAGGCTCTAAACCCAACAGGCACACAGCCCAGACTTGCACACAGCTTTGAGTACACAGCCTGACTTGTACACTACTTGGGTTTTCCCACTGGCCAGCTCCCAGCCAGCCACTTGATCAGCAGGTCCATTTGAGGAATGAACCAATTATCCTGTTGTGGCTCCCCAAACCACACTAGAGTCTTGACTCCTAGAGAGAATTTTCCTTACAATCCCACATCTGGGTACTTCCTTCATCACTGGCCAAGTGCCTGAGGCAAAGTAGAAATCCACAGAAGAAATCCGTAGAGGTGGACCTGGTCACTAAAGATGGGGGCCTCCCACTCCAGCTCCACAGCCCATACCTGGCCATTTCTTTGGAAACTGAACAATTCCTTTACAGAACTTTCAAATGTAGATTCTTGGTAGACGTCTGTCACATCTCCTCTATATATCATTTGCATCCCAACAAGCTCTGGACTTGAACCTACTTTTACTTTGCTAGCCCATTACTGTAGGCTTCCCAATATTTAGTAGTTCAATCCCCACATTGTCACACAAGTCCCAGGGTGAAAAACATAGGCCCTTTTAGCAAGAGCAGACACTCACCACGCTTGCAGGTGCCCCACAGGCGACTCACAAATCTTCTTGTTCTCCCAAATAAACACTGGAACACACAGGCAGCTTTTCCTTCACAAGCAGAACTATGGGGTTGCCCCAGAAATCTGCAGTGAAACCTTTCTTCCCCAAAGGAGGGGGCACTGAATCCAAAAAACAGCGGTCTCCACCACTTCAGTAATCTTCTGTGTCTCTCTTTAAGGTGGAGACACACACCCGTCTAAACTAAAAGTAGCCCTCTGTCAGGGCTGAGGCTCCTAGAGCCTTCACTGAGCTGCTTTCTCAGCAAGCTCCCAACTTCACACACACTCACTGAAGACTGAACTGAAGAATCTGACTTCAAAACTTCCCAACGTTCTATCTAACTGCCTTTGCTGCAGATTCCAATGTGGTTCATGCAGCTGCGATAGTTCTATTGGTGATGTCATCCCTCAGTCTCAGCTGAGACTGAGAACAGAGTGAGACAGTGTGAAATCCATTTAACTGGAGTTTCACAAGCTGCCTTCCCTGCCTACCACTAGGTCTTACTGGGATTCTAGCAACCCAGTAACAAGGGGTTACTTTCGCCTTGACCAGGAAAATGACTGTCCATGAGTCATTGTTTACTCGACCTTAGTCCATCCCACCCTATGTGCTACCTGGAGGGAGTGATCAGGCCCGTCCTACCATGTGCAAGCACAGGCAGGCAACACTAAGGGTCTAGAGGTCTTTAGCTGACATATCAGCCTCTACACTACCCACTTACTATGGATGCCTAGTGGCTCTGGTAGAACTATCCAAAGCATAGCCCTGATAGATCAGCACTGCAGTCCCAATGGCCTCAGGACCACAGCCTGTCTATCCCCCTAACCCTCTAGGGAAAACCTATCTGCCTTCTAACCTAATACCCCCAAAACAAAAACAACCTGGGGACCTCCCCGACCTTGGGCAACCTGCAACCACACACCATTAAAATACCATTTATACCATTTTACTGTCTCCTCCCTACTCCCACAACCACACCTGTGGAAGGAAAGGTTAATACAGTAACAACAACCATAACAACACCACA
Source organism: Neoceratodus forsteri (assembly GCA_016271365.2). NCBI lineage: Eukaryota > Metazoa > Chordata > Ceratodontiformes > Ceratodontidae > Neoceratodus > Neoceratodus forsteri. The sequence goes on along the minus strand of CM057449.1, from coordinate 3,243,278 downwards.
GTACTTTAAATTTCTTCACACTAAAGCACTGATGAGGAACTCCGATAAGCCCCTCCTCCTCTTCTTCTTCTTGTCTTCTCTTCTGTCTTCCCAGGAACACCTGTAAAAAAAAAGACAACACACACTCCTAATCTGCATACACAGTCTACCTAGACCCCTAACATCAAAACACTGAAAAATCCCCAAAAGATTTTTTTAGAAAAAGGTAGAAAAACAGTATTTACATTAGAAAACAGCGACATTATTTACAATACACATTTTGGGGATGGAGTGCCCTAAAAGTCCCAACTAGTGACCACAATGCCTGAAGGCTAGTCCAATAAAGAGCCTCTCCTGGGCGGAGCCTGGTGAAGCACAGTTGTAACAGGCCAAAGTCCCGAAGGAAAGAGTCTTTCTTGGACAGTTCACACATTTTGAAGTCTGCTAGTGTAGGGTGTGTACTGCAATATCATAAAGATAGAAAAGTTTGGACCTACCAGCCACTTGTAGAATGGAAATTTTGGGACCGATCTGCACCTCTGATGAAGACTCTCCTGGCAGCATTTCTTCCGATACAGCTGGGCAGACATCTTCCAGGAACCACAGGAGGGCACATCTGGGAACAGCTGGGCTGATGTCATCTCTGGAGCGGAACCTTAGAACAGAACAAAAGAAAACAGCTGGTCCGATGTCATCCGATTACCAGGCGATGAACAGGATACAGCTAGGCTGGTGTCCTCTCTGGATCTGAAGTCATCTGGTGGGCCAGTCGATGGTTTCTGGAAAGGCCAGTACACTGTAGACTGATGAATGTGGGGCACCTGGGTCCTGGATGTCCATATCGGTGGATCAATAAAGGCACTTCACAGTCTGGTGTGGCAGTATTGACTACCACTGCTCGGCTCTCCATTTTGTAGGCACAGGCACATTTGCTGGGAGATCCTTGCACTGAGGCCAATAGTACCGGGGTCAGGAGCTTGAATTATTACCCCATCTGGGTGCACATAATTCACACAGTGGGAGATTTCATGTCCCTCTCCGTCCACTATTCTCACTCTGTCTATAAACAGTGTCCTGCCTCTCTTCCACTAGGTATACTTCTTATGAAACAGTCTGTTCTTTACATGCTTGTTGGCCCCAGGATGCACACTTTTCATTGCTTCATCCCAGATTCAGGATTTCCTGCAGTTCTCAATCTCCTCCCAGACCTTCCGAGGAAAGGTAGGAAAGGTCATACCATAGATCTCATTTGCCTTTCTAGGAACCAGTCTCTCCTCTTTACTTGCTTTGGTCAATCTGAGACCACTGGCCTGGCTTGGAGGTGGCCAGTCCTGGTTCTGCCAGCTATGCATCCTTAAAGAAATTAGAAACAGATCCCTGACTTCTTGCTCTTGCAAGCTAGGGCAGTGGCATCACCACTTTCTTCCATATTTTCCTCCGAGGCAAGATCTTGAGGCTGTGTACCCATTCCTTTCACAAGGCCTCATAGGTTCCCCTCATCTTCCTCTTCACTGAGGATCTGAGCCCAGGAGTGAGCAGTCGTTCTCACCCTGAGACTATCCACTCATCACTAGGTGCAGAGGTCTGCACCTCCCACTCAAAGGCCTCCCACATCTCATTTTCGCCTAAGAGACTTGGGCTGAGGCCCCCAGGGGTCTATTGATGCTTTATCCGAACTCTCCTTCTGGGATCCAGCATCCGAAACTTCAACTCGGGTTCTGTCTCTAACTCTGCACCCTCTAGCTTTGTGCCACACTCCCCAGAGGGCCTTCCTCCACAGGCTCCACCTGGTGCTGTGTGCTACCAACTGCAGATTCCTGAACCTTTGTCCATGTGGGAGCCAGCCAGATTTGAGGCACTTTATACAAGCCATATTTTCTAGGCATCCAGCACAGTGAGGAATCATGAAGATGTCCCTTCCAGCTCTCAAGCATATTTGACATACATGCACTGGAAAACCAGGAATCGCCACATGAGGAGGCAGTTGCCCTCCATAGCACCACTTTTCAATATCTCTCAGTCTATTTACTGCTGCTGTTACTGCAACCGGCATGATCCAGGTAACAAGCTGGTCCTGAGGCCATAACTGCAGAAAACAAACAAAAGTTCACTGTAACTGAAAGTCTCACTGCATTGAACACATTCTTTAGTTGTGAAATGGCTCCTCTGCTGCTGTGTTTACTTTACCACCCCACCCTGTAATGGCGGCACAGCACTCCTGTGCATCAACATTTAGAATCTGGGTCAAGCCACTGTGCACCCGATTACACAAACTACTGATAACTTTTGGTCAAACTGCACAACTTGCTCTGTTCTTGTTTTAAACACATTTACTGGATTTTCCGCTGACTTTTTACATGCTGGAAACATTTTTTCTACAGTCCCTTAAAGCTTCAGGTTTTAGCACAGGATTGCCTGTATTACTAGTGCTGCACATTGGCTACAACCACAGTCTCTGGCTTCAAACTTTAAACTGAGGCTGAATTTATTACTATGCACACAGTCAATGGCTTAACAGACTTGCACTTGCTGGCAGGACTTGACACAGTCATTACTTGCAAAGCGACTAGACTGCTGCACACATTTATATGGCATAGGGCAGAAAATCACTGTTTGAGCAGTTTTCAGGCTGTTACCTACTGTTTTCAGTAGCAGTTTGCTCGCGATGGGGAAAACGTCCTGCAGCCAGTTCTTGAGGCCTCAGAACAGAAACGGCGGGCAGTCCTACAGATCATCTTTTCAACCACCAAACGTGCCATTCCGACAATCAATTAGCGGGTTGAGCCCCATTTTGAACTATAAAGTCTATTTTACAGGATTTACAGTGATTTTAACACTCCGTGATGCTCCTCCACTAGCCAGTACCGCACTCCACTCACACTCCCTGTCGAATGCTGGGGCAGTCACTGTAGAGCTGGCTGAGGCGGGACTGATCGCAGCCTGACCAATCACACACGCACATGCAAATGAGCCTCTTCTTCCTAGCGAGGGCTCTTCTCTCACAGCAATCGTCGAGCAGGCAAATTTAAACTGCAGAATGCAACTTTTTTTCTCAACTGACTCCACAGCGGAGCCCATTTCAAGCCATTTAACATAGCCATTACATCTGCAAGTCTCTTTTATTCAAAAGCATTTCCAACATCCAGGGAACAATTTTCTGTTGCTACCCCTAGTCTTCCACACTTTTCTTTACAACAGTTTATTTTAAAAGCATTTCCAACATCCAGGGCACAATTTTCCTGTTGCTACCACTAGTCTTCCACACTTTTCTTTACCACAGTTCATTTTAAAAGCATTTCAAATGTCCAGGGCACAATTTTCCTGTTGCTACCCCTAGTCTTCCATACTTTTCTTTCCACAGTTTATTTTAAAGCAGGCAAAAACACTGTAAACAATTTGATGCAGGACAAGGGCACACTCTTTGGCTTTACTACTCCTTGGTAAACAGTTTGCAATTTTAAACAGCAGCACAAAATCCACAGCACACAGCAACACACTAGGAAATTGCTTCAGCTTTTGGGCTATCCACTGCCAGATAGCCAAAATGCTAGCCCCTTGACCAAATACCTTCCTTCCCAGAACAAAATCCAAAGCAGTGCCTTCATTTTTGTAACCCCTCACCCTGCATTTTTAGCAAAATGACAGGTGGCATGCTGTTGAAGCTGACAACAGTACCTGGTGGGGACTGGGTTCAGGGAGGATGAGGTTACTCGGCACAGGGGACCTAGGTTTGGTTACTGTGAACAAGGGCACCCAAGTAAATCCGAACACAGGAAGCAATAACTGTAATGTCCATAACCAGGAATGGGATTCTTCAGTGTGGCTTTTATTCACTTCCAAGCTGAACAAACAAAGCATAGACAGACCCCATGGGGCTACATTTCCTGGTAATGCAGATTAAAGACAACAGAACACTTTATCACCATTTCTAGCCCTCAGGCTCTAAACCCAACAGGCACACAGCCCAGACTTGCACGACTATGGGTACACAGCCCGACTTGTACACTACTTGGTTTTCCCCACTGGCCCGGCTCCCCGCTGGCCACTTGATCCGTGGTCCATTTGAGGAATGAACCAATTATCCTGTTGTGGCTTCCCAAACCACACTAGAGTCTTGACTCCTAGAGAGAATTTTCCTTACTATCCCACATCTGGGTACTTCCCTCATCACTGGCCAAGTGCCTGAGGCAAAGTAGAAATCCACAGAAGAAATCTGTGGAGGTGGACCTGGTCACTAAAGATGGGGCCTCCCACCTCCAGCTCCCACAGCCCATACCCAGCCATTTCTCTGGAAACTGAACAATTCCTTTACTGAACTTTCAAATGTAGATTCTGGGTAGACGTCTGTCACATCTCCTCTACATATCATTTGCATCCCAACAAGCTCTGGACTTGAACCTACTTTTACTTTGCTTAGCCCATTACTCTAGGCTTCCCAATATTTAGTAGTTCAATCCCCACATTGTCACACAAGTCCCAGGGTGAAAACATAGGCCCTTCTAGCAAGAGCAGACACTCACCCTCACGTTGCAGGTGCCCACAGTCGACTCACAGATCTTCTTGTTCTCCCAAATAAACACTGGAACACACAGGCAGCTTTTCCTTCACAGCAGAACTAGGGGTTGCCCCAGGAATTTACAGGAAACCTTTCTTGCCCCCAAAGGGAGGAGGCACTGAGACCTGAAAACAGCGGTCTCCACCACTTCAGTAATCTTCTGTGTCTCTCTTTAAGGTGGAGACACACACCCTTCTAAACTAAAAGCAGCCCTCTGTCAGGGGCTGAGGCTCCTAGAGCCTTCACTGAGCTACTTTCTTAGCAAGCTCCCAACTTCACACACACTCACTGAAGACTGAACTGAAGAATCTGACTTCAAAACTTCCCAGCGTTCTATCTAACTGCCTTTGCTGCAGATTCCAATGTGGCTCATGCGGCTGCGATAGTTCTATTGGTGATGTCATCCTCAGTCTCAGCTGAGACTGAGAACAGAGTGAGACAGTGTGAAACCCATTTAAATGGAGTTTCTGGCCGCCTTCCTGCCTACCACTAGGTCTTACTAGGATTCTAGTAACCCGGGTAACAAGGGGTTACATGAGTGTGAGCACAGAGCAGCAGCATAGATTGCAGGAGCAATGAAAGATATTGCTACTTTCTTGTCTTTATACCTGTCACAGCCTCCATTGCAACAACCTGACTCAATTTCTGTAGGGCAGACATTTGTCCTGCATAATACCTGATTCACTCTTGTAAAACTTTAATCTGGACTTGTAACATGGATTGCAAAAATTAGGATTGATGGCAAACTGGGAACTTACTATTACCCATACTAATTTTTGTTGTTGTCTATACACTCAAGAGAGTTCCATCCTTCTATCTATGGGAGGGTGTGTATGCATGCATCATCAAACACATGATAATTTAAACATCTCCCAGTAGTTATAAATAAAAAAAAATATTTGAGTACTTTGTTAGACCTGGCATGTGAATGGTGGTAGTCTACCACACACATGCATGGTCTAACTACTATTTCTCAGTCTGGTCTGGTGCTGCCTACTACTCATTTTAGACCATATCCATGTGCATTGCTAGTCATTGCCTCTGTGATGCACAGGCACGGCCTTAAATACCTCATTTCTGGGGTACTTGTGCATTTGCCTTGCCAAACATAAGGATTAGTGACAACTTGCTACTCAGTACTCATGATGATATTTGGCTAGACAAAAGGCTCAGACTGAATCTCAGAGCATCAAAATCTGAATTTTTTCTGGGGCATAGGCTGCCCCAGACCTAACCCTGTTGAGTTAGGCATTTCACAATCTCAAGCCCCTTAGCTATGTACCCAGATATCCACCACTGGCTGAGCCTGTCACTGTCACCAAGTCTAGTAGGTTTCTTCCTTCCATGTTCATTAATTTTTATTATTCCACCTGCACAAGTACACAGCACATACACATGATGAGAGTGAGCAACAGAGTCAGAGGCACACACACTGCAGATGGCTGGGTGCAGCCTGGCTCTTCTGATCTCAGAAATCTAACCGAGAGATGCTAATTCTGATGCCATGCATGCTGCATACTAGCCTCCTTAGCCTATGCTTAAGTAGCAGCTGAGCTCTCAGTTAGATCCAGGCTCCTGAAGAGACATCCACAATACTCAAGTGAGTCCTCCCATCCCACTGCTGAGTGCTGACTGTCCACTGACTCACTCACACTCACTCTCATCATCAAATAAAATGAATCATCGTGTACATGTAATGTTATTGTGTTGGAACACAACACAATAACATGTTGTCCTTCAGTGCAAGATACGGTTAGAAGGGACCCAACCTCAGGATGTCTGCCACTGCCAGTGAACAAGAATTACCCCACTTCCTTAAGCGGGTCATCCTTCCAGGCAGCTGCTCCAATGACAAGCACGCGCATCAGGCCCCTGCTGTGCTGTGCCGGCCATCGGAGCAGCTGCCTGAAGGATGACCTGTTTAAGAAAGCCAAAGTGAGCCTGGTACTCTCCTTTTATTTTATTTATTGTCCCTGGTCTAACAAGACTCACTGCCACGGACTCAGCCCTGGGAGGGGAAGCAGCAATCATTTGGTTATGCATGCATTTGTGCAAGTGTGCAGCCAATTGCAGTGCACACACAGACATTGCACAGAAAAAGCTAATCTCTCCTCCAGAGTCCAGACTCTGACTAAGTCATCCACCTCCCACCCCAGTGCCAACCCCAGGCAGAGACATTGATATACAGAGGTGCAGATGATGAAAATCCATCAAGTGAAATACCGGTGGAGACACTGATATACAGAGGCACAGAAGATGAAAATCCATCATGTGAAATATGGGGCAGAGACATTGATATACAGAGGTGCAGATGATGAAAATTCATCATGTGAAATACGGGACAGAGACACGGATATACAGAGGTGCAGATGATGAACATCCATCATGTAAGCATGGGGCAGAGAAACTGGTATACAGAGGTGCAGATGATGAAAATCCATCAAGAGAAATACAGGTCAGAGACACTGATATACAGTGGTGCAAATGATGATCATCCATCATGTGAAATATGGGCAAGAGACAATGTTATACAGAGGTGCATATGATAAAAATCCATCCAGTGAACTACGATGCAGAGACATTGATACACAGAGTTGCAGATGATGAAAAGCCATCATGTGAAATGTGGGGCAGAGACACCGATACACAGAGGTGTACACAATGAATATAAATCCAGGGAAATATGAGGCAGGGACACTGGTATACAGAGGTGGAGAAGATGAAAACACATCATGTAAAAAATATGTGGCAGAGTCACTGATATACAGTGGTGCACACAATGAAAATCTATCTAGGGGAGGTGTAGAAGATAAAAACATGTCATGTAAAAAATATGGGGCACAGACACTGGTATATAGATGTGTAGAAAATGAAAATACATCATATGAAATACGGGACAGAGACACTGGTATACAGAGGTGCAGATGATGAAAATCCATTATGTGAAATATGGGGCAGAGAAACTGGTATACAGAGGTGTAGATTATGAACATCGATCATCTGAAATATGGGACAGAGACACTGGTATACAAAGGTACAGATGATGAAAATTCCTCTTGTAAAGCATTGGGCAGAGGAAATGGTATACAGAGGTGCAGATGATGAAAATCCATCATGTGAAATATGGGGCAGAGACATTGACATACAGAGGTGCAGATGATGAAAATCCATCAAGTGAAATACGGGTCAGAGACATTGATATACAGAGGTGTAGATGATGAAAATTCATCATGTGAAATATGGGACAGAGACACGGATAAACAGAGTTGCAGATGATGAACATCCATAATGTAAGCATGGGCAGAGAAACTGGTATACAGAGGGCAGATGATGAAAATCCATCAAGAGAAATACAGGTCAGAGACACTGATATACAGAGGTGCAAATGGTGATCATCCATCATGTGAAATATGGGCAAGAGACAATGTTATACAGAGGTGCATATGATAAAAATCCATCCAGTGAACTCTTTCAGAGACATTGATATACAGAGTTGCAGATGATGAAAAGCCATCATGTGAAATGTGGTGCAGAGACAAGGATACACAGTGGTGTACACAATGAATATAAATCCAGGGAAATATGAGGCAGGGACACTGGTATACAGAGGTGGAGAAGATGAAAACACATCATGTAAAAAATATGTGGCAGAGTCACCGATATACAGTGGTGCTCGCAATGAAAATCTATCTAGGGGAGGTGTAGAAGATAAAAACATGTCATGTAAAAAATATGGGGCACAGACACTGGTATATAGATGTGTAGAAAATGAAAATACATCATATGAAATACGGGTCAGAGACACTGATATACAGAGGTGCAAATGATGGTAATCCATCATGCGAAATATGGTGAAGAGACAATGCTATACACAAGTGCATATGATAAAAATCCATCCAGTGAACTACGATGCGAGACATTGATATACAGAGTTGCAGATGATGAAAAGCCATAATGTGAAATGTGGGGCAGAGACACCAATATACAGAGGTGCAGATGATGAAAATCCATGAAGTGAAATAAGGTGCAGAGCCACTGATATACAGAGGTGCAGATGATGAAAATCCATCATGTGTAAACGGGCAGAGACACTAGTATAAGGAGGTACAGATAATGAAAATCCATCATGTGAAATGTGGCAGAGACACCGATATACAGAGGTGAACACAATGAAAATCCATCAAGGGAAATATGAGGCAGGGACCCTGGTATACAGAGGTGGAGAAGATGAAAACACATCATGTAAAAAATATGTTGCAGAGTCACCGATATACAGTGGTGCACACAATGAAAATCTATCTAGGGGGAGGTGAGGAAGATAAAAACATGTCATGTAAAAAATATGGGGCACAGACACTGGTATATAGATGTGTAGAAAATGAAAATACATCATATGAAATACGGGACACAGACACTGGTATTCAGAGGTGCAGATGATGAAAATCCATTATGTGAAATATGGGCAGAGAAATTGGTATACAGAGGTGTAGATTATGAATATCGATCATCTGAAATATGGGACAGAGACACTGGTATACAAAGGAACAGATGATGAAAATCCCTCTTGTAAAGCATTGGGCAGAGGAAATGGTATGCAGAGGTGCAGATGATGAAAATTCATCATCTGAAATATGGGGCAGAGAAGCTGTTATACAGAGGTGCAGAGGATGAAAATCCATCATCTGTAATATGGGGGCAGAGAAGCTGTTACACAGAGGTGCAGATGATGAAAATCCATCATGTGAAATACAATGCAGAGACACTGGTATACAGAGGTGCAGAAGATGAAAATCCATTATGTGAAATACTGGGCAGAGACACTGATATACAGCACTGCAGATGGTGAAAATTCATTATGGAAATATGGGTCAGAGACATTGATATGCAGAGGGCACATGATGAAAATCCATCAGGTGAAAATATGGGCAGAGACACTGATATACAGAGGTGCAGAGGATGAAAATCCATTATGTGAAATGTGGGGCAGAGACACTGATATACAGAGGTGCAGAGGATGAAAATCCATCATGTGAAAAATGGGGCAGAGACATTGATATACAGAGGTGCAGATGATGAAAATTCATCATGTGAAATACGGGACAGAGACACGGATATACAGAGGTGCAGATGATGAACATCCATCATGTAAGGCGTGGGGCAGAGAAACTGGTATACAGAGGTGCAGATGATGAAAATCCATCAAGAGAAATACAGGTCAGAGACACTGATATACAGAGGTGCAAATGATGATCATCCATCATGTGAAATATTGGCAAGAGACAATGTTATACAGAGGTGCATATGATAAAAATCCATCCAGTGAACTACGATGCAGAGACATTGATACACAGAGTTACAGATGATGAAAAGCCATCATGTGAAATGTGGGGCAGAGACACCGATACACAGAGGAGTACACAATGAATATAAATCCAGGGAAATATGAGGCAGGGACACTGGTATACAGAGGTGGAGAAGATGAAAACACATCATGTAAAAAATATGTGGCAGAGTCACCGATATACAGTGGTGCACACAATGAAAATCTATCTAGGGGAGGTGTAGAAGATAAAAACATGTCATGTAAAAAATATGGGGCACAGACACTGGTATATAGATGTGTAGAAAATGAAAATACATCATATGAAATACGAGACACAGACACTGGTATACAGAGGTGCAGATGATGAAAATCATTATATGAAATATGGGGCAGACAAACTGGTATACAGAGGTGTAGATTATGAACATCGATAATCTGAAATATGGGACAGAGACACTGGTATACAAAGGTACAGATGATGAAAATTCCTCTTGTAAAGCATTGGGCAGAGGAAATGGTACACAGAGGTGCAGATGATGAAAATCCATCATGTGAAATATGGGGCAGAGACATTGATATACAGAGGTGCGGATGATGAAAATCCATCAAGTGAAATACGGGTCTGAGACATTGATATACAGAGGTGCAGAAGATGAAAATTCATCATGTGAAATATGGGACAGAGACAAGGATATACAGAGGTGCAGATGATGAACATCCATCATGTAAGGCGTGGGGCAGAGAAACTGGTATACAGAGGTGCAGGTGATGAAAATCCATCAAGAGAAATACAGGTCAGAGACACTGATATACAGAGGTGCAAATGATGATCATCTATCATGTGAAATATGGGCAAGAGACAATGTTATACAGAGGTGCATATGATAAAAATCCATCCAGTGAACTACGTTGCAGAGACATTGATATACAGAGTTGCAGATGATGAAAAGCCATCATGTGAAATGTGGGGCAGAGACAAAGATACACAGAGGTATACACAATGAATATAAATCCAGGGAAATATGAGGCAGGGACACTGGTATACAGAGGTGGAGAAGATGAAAACACATCATGTAAAAAATATGTGGCAGAGTCACCGATATACAGTGGTGCACACAATGAAAATCTATCTAGGGGAGGTGTAGAAGATAAAAACATGTCATGTAAAAATATGGGGCACAGACACTGGTATATAGATGTGAGAAATGAAAATACATCATATGAAATACGGGTCAGAGACACTAATATACAGAGGTGCAAATGATGATAATCCATCATGTGAAATATGGGCAAGAGACAATGTTATACACAGGTGCATATGATAAAAATCCATCCAGTGAACTACGATGCAGAGACATTGATATACAGAGTTGCAGATGATGAAAAGCCATAATGTGAAAAGTGGGGCAGAGACACCAATATACAGAGGTGCAGATGATGAAAATCCATGAAGTGAAATAAGGTGCAGAGCCACTGATATAAGGAGGTGCAGATGATGAAAATCCATCATGTGTAAAACGGGGCAGAGACACTAGTATAAGGAGGTACAGATAATGAAAATCCTTCCAGGGAAATATGAGGCAGGGACCCTGGTATACAGAGGTGGAGAAGATGAAAACACATCATGTAAAAAATATGTGGCAGAGTCACCAATATACAGAGGTGCACAGGATGAAAATTCATCTGGGGGGAGTGTAGAAGATAAAAACATGTCATGTAAAAAATATGGGGCAGAGACACTGGTATACAGATTTGTAGAAAATGAAAATACATCATATGAAATACGGGACAGCGACACTGGTATACAGAGGTGCAGATGGTGAAAATCCATCATCTGAAATATTTGACAGAGACACTGGTATACAAAAGTACAGATGATAAAATTCCCTCTTGTAAAGCATGGGGTAGAGGAAGTGGTATACAGATGTGCAGATGATGAAAATCCATCGTGTGAAGTACGGGGCAGAGACACTGATTTACCGAGGTGCAGATGATGAAAATACATCATGTAAAGCATGGGTCAGAGAAACTGATATAAAGAGGTGCAGATGTTGAAAATCCATCATCTGAAATACGGCACAGAGACACAGGCATGCAGATGTGAAGATGATGAAAATTCATTTTGTAAGGCATGGGTCAGAGAAACTTATATACAGAGGTGCAGATGTTGAAAGTACATCATGTTAAGCATGGGTCAGAAAAACTGACATACAGAGGTGCAGATGATGAAAATCCATCATCTGAAAGATGGGGCAGGGACATTGGTACACAGAGGTGCAAATGATGAAAATTCATCATGTAATGCATGGGGCAGAAAAACTGGTATACAGAGGTGCAGAGGATGAAAATCCATCATCTGAAATACTGGGCAGAGACACTGGTATGCAGAGGTGCAGATGATGAAAATTCATCATGTGAAATATGGGGCAGAGAAGCTGTTATACAGAGGTGCAGAGGATGAAAATCCATCATCTGTAAAATGGGGCAGAGAAGCTGTTACACAGAGGTGCAGATGATGAAAATCCATCATGTGAAATACAAGGCAGAGACACTGGTATACAGAGGTGCAGAAGATGAAAATCCATCATGTGAAATACTGGGCAGAGACACTGATATACAGCACTGCAGATGGTGAAAATCCATTACGTGAAATATGGGTCAGAGACATTGATATGCAGAGGTGCACATGATGAAAATCCATCAGGTGAAATATGGGACAGAGACACTGATATACAGAGGTGCAGAGGATGAAAATCCATTATGTGAAATATGGGGCAGAGACACTGATATACAGAGGTGCAGAGGATGAAAATCCTTCATGTGAAAAATGGGGCAGAGACATTGATATACAGAGGTGCAGATGATGAAAATCCATCAAGTGAAATACCGGGTGGAGACAGTGATATACAGAGGCACAGAAGATGAAAATCCATCATGTGAAATATGGGGCAGACACATTGATCTACAGAGGTGCAGATGATGAAAATTCATCATGTGAAATACGGGACAGAGACACGGTTATACAGAGGTGCAGATGATGAAAATCCATCAAGAGAAATACAGGTCAGAGACACTGATATACAGTGGTGTAAATGATGATCATCCATCATGTGAAATATGGGCAAGAGACAATGTTATACAGAGGTGCATATGATAAAAATCCATCCAGTGAACTACGATGCAGAGACATTGATACACAGAGTTGCAGATGATGAAAAGCCAACATGTGAAATGTGGGGCAGAGACAACGATACACAGAGGTGTACACAATGAATATAAATCCAGGGAAATATGAGGCAGGGACACTGGTATACAGAGGTGGAGAAGATGAAAACACATCATGTAAAAAATATGTGGCAGAGTCACCGATATACAGTGGTGCACACAATGAAAATCTATCTAGGGGAGGTGTAGAAGATAAAAACATGTCATGTAAAAAATATGGGGCACAGACACTGGTATGTAGATGTGTAGAAAATGAAAATACATCATATGAAATACGAGACACAGACACTGGTATTCAGAGGTGCAGATGATGAAAATCCATTATGTGAAATATGGGGCAGAGGAAATGGTGTACAGAGGTGCAGATGATGAAAATCCATCATGTGAAATATGGGGCAGAGACATTGACATACAGAGGTGCAGATGATGAAAATCCATCAAGTGAAATACGGGTCAGAGACATTGATATACATAGGTGTAGATGATGAAAATTCATCATGTGAAATATGGGACAGAGACACGGATAAACAGAGGTGCAGATGATGAACATCCATAATGTAAGGCATGGGGCAGAGAAACTGGTATACAGAGGCAGATGATGAAAATCCATCAAGAGAAATACAGGTCAGAGACACTGATATACAGAGGGGCAAATGGTGATCATCCATCATGTGAAATATGGGCAAGAGACAATGTTATACAGAGGTGCATATGATAAAAATTCATCCAGTGAACTTCGATTCAGAGACATTGATATACAGAGTTGCAGATGATGAAAAGCCATCATGTGAAATGTGGTGCAGAGACAAGGATACACAGTGGTGTACACAATGAATATAAATCCAGGGAAATATGAGGCAGGGACACTGGTATACAGAGGTGGAGAAGATGAAAACACATCATGTAAAAAATATGTGGCAGAGTCACCGATATACAGTGGTGCTCGCAATGAAAATCTATCTAGGGGAGGTGTAGAAGATAAAAACATGTCATGTAAAAAATATGGGGCACAGACACTGGTATATAGATGTGTAGAAAATGAAAATACATCATATGAAATACGGGTCAGAGACACTGATATACAGAGGTGCAAATGATGGTAATCCATCATGCGAAATATGGTGAAGAGACAATGCTATACACAAGTGCATATGATAAAAATCCATCCAGTGAACTACGATGCAGAGACATTGATATACAGAGTTGCAGATGATGAAAAGCCATAATGTGAAATGTGGGGCAGAGACACCAATATACAGAGGTGCAGATGATGAAAATCCATGAAGTGAAATAAGGTGCAGAGCCACTGATATACAGAGGTGCAGATGATGAAAATCCATCATGTGTAAAACGGGGCAGAGACACTAGTATAAGGAGGTACAGATAATGAAAATCCATCATGTGAAATGTGGGGCAGAGACACCGATATACAGAGGTGAACACAATGAAAATCCATCCAGGGAAATATGAGGCAGGGACCCTGGTATACAGAGGTGGAGAAGATGAAAACACATCATGTAAATAATATGTTGCAGAGTCACCGATATACAGTGGTGCACACAATGAAAATCTATCTAGGGGAGGTGAGGAAGATAAAAACATGTCATGTAAAAAATATGGGGCACAGACACTGGTATATAGATGTGTAGAAAATGAAAATACATCATATGAAATACGGGACACAGACACTGGTATTCAGAGGTGCAGATGATGAAAATCCATTATGTGAAATATGGGCAGAGAAATTGGTATACAGAGGTGTAGATTATGAACATCGATCATCTGAAATATGGGACAGAGACACTGGTATACAAAGGAACAGATGATGAAAATCCCTCTTGTAAAGCATTGGGCAGAGGAAATGGTATACAGAGGTGCAGATGATGAAAATCCATCATGTGAAATATGGGGCAGAGACATTGACATACAGAGGTGCAGATGATGAAAATCCATCAAGTGAAATACGGGTCAGAGACATTGATATACAGAGGTGCAGATGATGAAAATTCATCATGTGAAATATGGGACAGAGACACGGATATACAGAGGTGCAGAAGATGAACTTCCATCATGTAAGACGTGGGGCAGAGAAACTGGTATACAGAGGTGCAGATGATGAAAATCCATCAAGAGAAATACAGGTCAGAGACAGTAGTATAAGGAGGTACAGATAATGAAAATCCATCATGTGAAATGTGGGGCAGAGACACCGATATACAGAGGTGAACACAATGAAAATCCATCCAGGGAAATATGAGGCAGGGACCCTGGTATACAGAGGTGGAGAAGATGAAAACACATCATGTAAAAAATATGTGGCAGAGTCACCAATATACAGTGGTGCACAGGATGAAAATTCATCTGGGAGGAGTGTAGAAGATAAAAACATTCATGTAAAAAATATGGGGCAGAGACACTGGTATACAGATCTGTAGAAAATGAAAATACATCATATGAAATACGGGACAGCGACACTGGTAGACAGAGGTGCAGATGGTGAAAATCCATCATCTGAAATGCGTGGCAGACAGTGGTATACAGAAGAGCAGATGATGAAAATCCATCATGTAAGCATGAGGCAGAGACACTGGTATACAGAGGTGCAGATGATGAAAATCCATCATGCCACACATGGGGCAGAAAACTGGTATACAGAGGTACAGATGATGAAACTCCATCATCTGTAATTATGGGGCAGAAACACTGGTATACAGAGTTGCAGGTGATGAAAATCCATCATGTGAAATATGGGGCAGAGAAACTGGTATACAGAGGTGCAGATGATGAAAATCGATCATCTGAAATATGGGACAGAGACACTGGTATACAAAAGTACAGATGATAAAAATCCCTCTTGTAAAGCATGGGATAGAGGAAGTGGTATACAGATGTGCAGATGATGAAAATCCATCGTGTGAAGTACGGGGCAGAGACACTGATTTACAGAGGTGCAGATGATGAAAATACATCATGTAAAGCATGGGTCAGAGAAACTGATATACAGAGGTGCAGATGTTGAAAATCCATCATCTGAAATATGGCACAGAGACACAGGTATACAGAGGTGAAGATGATGAAATTTTATGTAAGGCATGGGGCAGAGAAACTGATATACAGAGGTGCAGATGTTGAAAGTACATCATGTTAAGCATGGGTCAGAAAAACTGACATACAGAGGTGCAGATGATGAAAATCCATCATCTGAAAGATGGGGCAGAGACATTGGTACACAGAGGTGCAAATGATGAAAATTCATCATGTAATGCATTGGGCAGAAAAACTGGTATACAGAGGAGCAGAGGATGAAAATCCATCATCTGAAATATTGGGCAGAGAGACACTGGTATGCAGAGGTGCCGATGATGAAAATTCATCATCTGAAATATGGGGGCAGAGAAGCTGTTATACAGAGGTGCAGAGAATGAAAATCCATCATCTGTAATATGGGGCAGAGAAGCTGTTACACAGAGGTGCAGATGATGAAAATCCATCATGTGAAATACAATGCAGAGACACTGGTATACAGAGGTGTAGAAGATGAAAATCCATTATGTGAAATACTGGGCAGAGACACTGATATACAGCACTGCAGATGGTGAAAATCCATTACTTGAAATATGGGTCAGAGACATTGATATGCAGAGGTGCACATGATGAAAATCCATCAGGTGAAATATGGGGCAGACACACTGATATACAGAGGTGCGGAGGATGAAAATCCATTATGTGAAATAAGGGGCAGAGACACTGATATACAGTGGTGCAAATGATGATCATCCATCATGTGAAATATGGGCAAGAGACAATGTTAAACAGAGGTGCATATGATAAAAATCCATCCAGTGAACTACGATGCAGAGACATTGATACACAGAGTTGCAGATGATGAAAAGCCATCATGTGAAATGTGGGGCAGAGACACAGATACACAGAGGTGTGTACACAATGATTATAAATCCAGGGAAATATGAGGCAGGGACACTGGTATACAGAGGTGGAGAAGATGAAAACACATCATGTAAAAAATATGTGGCAGAGTCACTGATATACAGTGGTGCACACAATGAAAATCTATCTAGGGGAGGTGTAGAAGATAAAAACATGTCTTGTAAAAAAATATGGGGCACAGACACTGGTATATAGATGTGTAGAAAATGAAAATACATCATATGAAATACGGGACAGAGACACTGGTATACAGAGATGCAGATGATGAAAATCCATTATGTGAAATATGGGGCAGAGAAACTGGTATACAGAGCTGCAGATTATGAAACATCGATCATCTGAAATATGGGACAGTGACACTGGTATACAAAGGTACAGATGATGAAAATCCCTCTTGTAAAGCATTGGGCAGAGGAAATGGTATACAGAGGTGCAGACGATGAAAATCCATCAAGTGAAATACTGGGTGGAGACACTGATATACAGAGGCACAGAAGATGAAAATCCATCATGTGAAATATGGGCAGAGACATTGATATACAGAGGTGCAGATGATGAAAATTCATCATGTAAAATACGGGACAGAGACACGGATATACAGAGGTGCAGATGATGAACATCCATCATGTAGCGGGGGCAGAGAAACTGGTATACAGAGGTGCAGATGATGAAAATCCATCAAGAGAAATACAGGTCAGAGACACTGATATACAGTGGTGCAAATGAAGATCATCCATCATGTGAAATATGGGGAAGAGACAATGTTATACAGAGGTGCATATGATAAAATCCATCCAGTGAACTACGATGCAGAGACATTGATACACAGAGTTGCAGATGATGAAAAGCCATCATGTGAAATGTGGGCAGAGACACCGATACACAGAGGTGTACACAATGAATATAAATCCAGGAAATATGAGGCAGGGACACTGGCATACAGAGGTGGAGAAGATGAAAACACATCATGTAAAAATATGTGGCAGAGTCACTGATATACAGTGGTGCACACAATGAAAATCTATCTAGGGAGGTGTAGAAGATAAAACATGTCATGTAAAAAATATGGGCACAGACACTGGTATATAGATGTGTAGAAAATGAAAATACATCATACGAAATACGGGACAGAGACACTGGTATACAGAGGTGCAGATGATGAAAATCCATTATGTGAAATATGGGGCAGAGAAACTGGTATACACAGCTGCAGATTATGAACATCGATCATCTGAAATATGGGACAGTGACACTGGTATACAAAGGTACAGATGATGAAAATCCTCTTGTAAAGCATTGGGCAGAGGAAATGGTATACAGAGGTGCAGATGATGAAAATCCATCATGTGAAATACTGGGTCAGAGACATTGATATACAGAGGTGCAGATGATGAAAATTCATCATGTGAAATATGGGACAGAGACACGGATATGCAGAGGTGCAGATGATGAACATCCATCTTGTAAGGCCTGGGGCAGAGAAACTGGTATACAGAGGTGCAGATGATGAAAATCCATCATGTGAAATGTGGGGCAGAGACACTGATATAAACAGATACAGATTATAAAAAATCCATCAAGTGAAGTACAGTGCAAAGACATTGATATACAGAGGTGCAGATGATGAAAATCCCTCATGTGAAATACGCGGCAGAAGCACTGATATACAGAGGTGCAGATAATGAAAATCCAGCAAGTGGAATACTGCAGAGACATTGATATACAGAGGTGCAGGTGATGAAAAACCAACATGTGAAATACGGTGCAGAGACTTGATTTACAGAGATGCAGATGATGAAAGTACATCATGTAAAGCATTGGTCACAGAAACTGGTATACAGAGGTGCAGATGTTGAAAATCAATCATCTGAAATACATAACAGAGACACTGGTATGCAGAGGTGAAGATGATGAAAATTGATTATGTAAAGCATGGGGCAGAGAAACTGATATACAGAGGTGCAGATGATGAAAATTCATGATGTGAAAAACAGGGCAGAGACACTAGTATACAGAGGTTCAGATGATGAAAATTCATCATGTAATGCATGGGGCAGTGAAACTGGTATACAGAAGTGCAGAGGGTGAAAATCCATCATCAGAAATACTGGGCAGAGACATTGGTATACAGAGGTGCTGATGATGAAAAGCCATCATGTAAAGCATGCGGCAGAGAAACTGGTATACAGAGGTGCAGATGATGAAAATTCATCATCTGAAATATGGAGCAGAGATACTGATATACAGAGGTGCAGATAATGAAAAGCCATCTTGTAAAATATGTGGCAGAGAAATGGTATACATAGCTGCAGATGATGAAAATCCATAATGTGAAATATGGGACAGAGACACTGATATAGACAGGTGCAGATAATAAAAATCCATCAAGTGAAGTACGAGACAGAGACATTGATGTACAGAGGTGCAGATGATGGAAATCCATCAAGTGAAATACGGTGCAGAGACATTTGATATACAGAGATGCAGAGGATGAAAATCCATCATGTGAAATATGGGGCAGAGGCATCGATATACAGAGGTGCAGATAATGAAAATCCATCTAATGAAATATGAGGCAGGACACTGATATACAGGGTGCAGAAGATGAAAGTACATCATAGGTTTATAGGTTAGGTCAAGTTCAGTGAGCTCAAGCAATTTAGCTTAACTCGCCACTATGTCTTTTGTAGGGTGTTCCATTTTGTGATAACTTTGAGTGTAGAATTTACTCCTTTAACTGTGAGTGTTCTCCTATTAATTGTTGTGTATGGATCTAGTTAAGTCACTACCCGTGTGTCTAGTAAGTCCAATTGTTTGCAAGGCATAAGAGTCATTTATAAATTTACAGATTAGACACATCTCTCTCCTGGTGTATCTATGTTGTGCAGAGTACAGCATAAGTCTTTGTAGTCTTTTATTGTTTCCCAGGTGTTGTATTGTCCTAATTGTTTTTGTTATCCTTCTCTGCACCTTTTCCACTAATGTCTGGGTTTTAGTATCTTGGGGTGCACACAATTGGGCACAATATTCCAAATGGGTGCATACTAAGGTAGTATAGAGTGGTATTATGACCGCACTATCTCTGCTTTTAATATTACCAAGAATACACCCTGTTAGTTTATAGCATTTTAAACTGTTTCTGGTTATGCTTGTTAAAGGATAAATCATTTGTAATTAATATCCTAAGTCCCTTCTTCCTTTATTTTTGATAATGGGATATTGTTCATACTGTATTTGTACATGAGGTTATTCTTCCCATGTGCATCACCCACACTTTCCTATGTTAAATTGCATTTTGTTAGATTCAGCCCATAATGCTAAATTGTCAGCATTTTATTGGAACAGTTTAGCCTCAGTTTCAGATTGTACATAGCCCCCAACCTTACAATCATCTGCATATTTGCAGATCCAAGTCTTTTCTGTGGATTATAAGGTTGAGACCATGATATTAAATAAGGTGGTGCCCAAAACTGAGCCATGTGGAACACTGCTAGTCACTTATCCAGACCTGGACAAGTGACCCTTTATGGAAACTTTCTGAGTTCTATTCTTCAACCAAGACTCTATTCATTTAATAATATTGCAATTAATTTTATTTACATAGATGTTCAAGTAATACTGTGTGGAAACCTATTGAAGGCTTTGGCATAATTCAAAATACCACATCCACTGGGACACCCTTATTCATTGCAGCACACAGGTTCAAAAAATGTAATAAATTAGTCAGGCATGACCTTCATGAGACAAACCCATGTTGTATAATATTCACAACATCTGACTGCTGTAGCTGTTTTAATATACTTTTACTAATAGCCTTTTCATAAGCTTACCTATTACTGACATAAGGCTGATTGGCCTATAATTTGTTATTTCTGCTTTGCTGCCTTTTTATTTATTGAATGACTATAGCTTCCTCCATGACTCAAGGGTTTTCCTTCTTGTAATGTGGTATTAAAATAAGAGTTAAGTCCAACCAGTTCTTGTGAAATATGGGGCAGAGTCACTGGTATACAGAGGTGCAGATGATGAAAACCCATCAAACTAAATACGGGGCAAAGACATTGATATGCAAAGGTGCAGATGATGAAAACCCATCATGTGAAATACAGGGCAGAGACACTGATATACACAGGTACAGATGATGAAAATCCATCATGTGAAATACAGGGCAGAGACACTGATATACAGAGGTGCAGAAGATGAAAATCCATCATGGAAAATACTGGGCAGAGACACTGATATACAGCACTGCAGATGGTGAAAATCCGTTACGTGAAATATGGGTCAGAGACATTGATATGCAGAGGTGCACATGATGAAAATCCATCATGTGAAATATGGGGCAGAGAAACTGGTATACAGAGGTGCAGATGATGAAAATCCATCATCTGAAAGATGGGGCAGAGACATTGGTACTCAGAGGTGCAAATGATGAAAATTCATCATGTAATGCATGGGGCAGAAAAACTGGTATACAGAGGTGCAGAGGATGAAAATCCATCATCTGAAATACTGGGCAGAGACACTGGTATGCAGAGGTGCAGATGATGAAAATTCATCATTTGAAATATGGGGCAGAGAAGCTGTTATACAGAGGTGCAATGATGAAAATCCATCATCTGTAATATGGGGCAGGGAAGCTGTTACACAGAGGTGCAGATGATTAAAACATCATGTGAAATACAAGGCAGAGACACTGGTATACAGAGGTGCAGAAGATGAAAATCCATCATGTGAAATACTGGGCAGAGACACTGATATACAGCACTGCAGATGGTGAAAATCCATTACGTGAAATATGGGTCAGAGACATTGATATACAGAGGCACAGAAGATGAAAATCCATCATGTGAAATATGGGGCAGAGACATTGATATACAGAGGTGCAGATGATGAAAATTCATCATGTAAAATACGGACAGAGACACGGATATACAGAGGTGCAGATGATGAACATCCATCATGTAAGGCGGGGCAGAGAAACTGGTATACAGAGGTGCAGATGATGAAAATTCATCAAGAGAATACAGGTCAGAGACACTGATATACAGTGGTGCAAATGAAGATCATCCATCAGTGAAATATGGGGAGAGACAATGTTATACAGAGGTGCATATGATAAAATCCATCCAGTGAACTACGATGCAGACATTGATACACAGAGTTGCAGATGATGAAAAGCCATCATGTGAAATGTGGGGCAGACACCGATACACAGAGGTGTACACAATGAATATAAATCCAGGGAAATATGAGGCAGGGACACTGGTATACAGAGGTGGAGAAGATGAAAACACATCATGTAAAAATATGTGGCAGAGTCACTGATATACAGTGGTGCACACAATGAAAATCTATCTAGGGAGGTGTAGAAGATAAAACATGTCATGTAAAAAATATGGGCACAGACACTGGTATAGATGTGTAGAAAATGAAAATACATCATACGAAATACGGGACAGAGACACTGGTATACAGAGGCAGATGATGAAAATCCATTATGTGAAATATGGGCAGAGAAACTGGTATACACAGCTGCAGATTATGAACATCATCATCTGAAATATGGGACAGTGACACTGGTATACAAAGGTACAGATGATGAAAATCCTCTGTAAAGCATTGGGCAGAGGAAATGGTATACAGAGGTTGAGGATGAAAATCCATCATGTGAAATACGGGTCAGAGACATTGATATACAGAGTGCAGATGATGAAAATTCATCATGTGAAATATGGGACAGAGACACGGATATGCAGAGGTGCAGATGATGAACATCCATCTTGTAAGGCCTGGGGCAGAGAAACTGGTATACAGAGGTGCAGATGATGAAAATCCATCATGTGAAATGGGGCAGAACACTGATATAAACAGATACAGATTATAAAATCCATCAAGTGAAGTACAGTGCAAGACATTGATATACAGAGGTGCAGATGATGAAAATCCCTCATGTGAAATACGCGGCAGAAGCACTGATATACAGAGGTGCAGATAATGAAAATCCAGCAAGTGGAATACTGTGCAGAGACATTGATATACAGAGGTGCAGGTGATGAAAATCCAACATGTGAAATACGGTGCAGAGACTCTGATTTACAGAGATGCAGATGATGAAAGTACATCATGTAAAGCATTGGTCACAGAAACTGGTATACAGAGGTGCAGATGTTGAAAATCAATCATCTGAAATACATAACAGAGACACTGGTATGCAGAGGTGAAGATGATGAAATTGATTATGTAAAGCATGGGCAGAGAAACTGATATACAGAGTGCAGATGATGAAAATTCATGATGAAAAACAGGGCAGAGACACTAGTATACAGAGGTTCAGATGATGAAAATTCATCATGTAATGCATGGGGCAGTGAAACTGGTATACAGAAGTGCAGAGGGTGAAAATCCATCATCAGAAATACTGGCGGAGACATTGGTATACAGAGGTGCTGATGATGAAAAGCCATCATGTAAAGCATGCGGCAGAGAAACTGGTATACAGAGGTGCAGATGATGAAAATTCATCATCTGAAATATGGAGCAGAGATACTGATATACAGAGGTGCAGATAATGAAAAGCCATCTTGTAAAATATGGCAGAGAAATGGTATACATAGCTGCAGATGATGAAATCTATAATGTGAAATATGGGACAGAGACACTGATATAGACAGGTGCAGATAATAAAATCCATCAAGTGAAGTAGAGACAGAGACATTGATGTACAGGGGTGCAGATGATGGAAATCCATCAAGTGAAATACGGTGCAGAGACATTTGATATACAGAGATGCAGAGGATGAAAATCCATCATGTGAAATATGGGGCAGAGGTCGATATACAGAGGTGCAGATAATGAAAATCCATCTAATGAAATATGAGGCAGGGACACTGATATACAGGGTGCAGAAGATGAAAGTACATCATAGGTTTATAGGTTAGGTTCAAGTTCAGTGAGCGAAGCAATTTAGCTTAACTCTCGCACTATGTCTTTTGTAGGGTGTTCCATTTTGTGATAACTCTTTGAGTGTGAATTTACTCCTTTTAACTGTGAGTGTTCTCCTAGTAATTGTTGTGTATGGGATCTAGTTAAGTCACTACCCGTGTGTCTAGTAAGTCCAATTGTTTGCAAGGCATAAGAGTCATTTATAAATTTGAGATTAGACACATCTCTCTCCTGGTGTATCTATGTTGCAGAGTACAGCATAAGTCTTTGTAGTCTTTTATTGTTTCCCAGGTGTTGTATTGTCCTAATTGTTTTGTTATCCTTCTCGCACTTTTCCACTAATGTCTGGGTTTTAGTATCTTGGGGTGCACACAATTGGGCACAATATTCCAAATGGGTGCATACTAAGGTAGTATAGAGTGGTATTATGACCGCTATCTCTGCTTTTAATATTACCAAGAATACACCTGTTAGTTTATAGCATTTTAAACTGTTTCTTGGTTATGCTTGTTAAAGGATAAATCATTTGTAATTAATATCCTAAGTCCTTTCTTCCTTTATTTTTGATAATGGGATATTGTTCATACTGTATTTGTATATGAGGTTATTCTTCCCCATGTGCATCACCTACCTTTCCTATGTTAAATTGCATTTTGTTAGATTCAGCCCATAATGCTAAATTGTCAGCATTTTATTGGAACAGTTTAGCCTCAGTTTCAGATTGTACATAGCCCCAACCTTACAATCATCTGCATATTTGCAGATCCAAGTCTTTCTGTGGATTATAGGTTGAGACCATGATATTAAATAAGGTGGTGCCCAAAACTGAGCCATGTGGAACACTGCTAGTCACTTATCCAGACCTGGACAAGTGACCCTTTATGAAACTTTCTGAGTTCTATTCTTCAACCAAGACTCTATTCATTTAATAATATTGCAATTAATTTTATTTACATAGATGTTCAAGTAATACTGTGTGGAAACGCAATGAAGGCTTGGCATAATTCAAAATACCACATCCACTGGGACACCTTATTCATTGCAGCACTCGCAGGTTCAAAAATGTAATAAATTAGTCAGGCATGACCTTCATGAGACAAACCCATGTTGTATAATATTCACAACATCTGACTGCTGTAGCTGTTTTAATATACTTTTACTAATAGCCTTTTCATAAGCTACATATTACTGACATAAGGCTGATTGGCCTATAATTTAGTTATTTCTGCTTTGCTGCCTTTTTATTTATTGGAATGACTATAGCTTCCTCCATGACTCAAGGTTTTCCCTTCTTGTAATGTGGTATTAAAATAAGAGTTAATGGTCCAACCAGTTCTTGTGAAATATGGGGCAGAGTCACTGGTATACAGAGGTGCAGATGATGAAAACCCATCAAACTAAATGAGGGCAAAGACATTGATATGCAAAGGTGCAGATGATGAAACCCATCATGAAATACAGGGGCAGAGACACTGATATACACAGGTACAGATGATGAAAATCCATCATGTGAAATACAGGGCAGAGACACTGATATACAGAGGTGCAGAAGATGAAAATCCATCATGGAAAATACTGGGCAGAGACACTGATATACAGCACTGCAGATGGTGAAAATCCGTTCACGTGAAATATGGGTCAGAGACATTGATATGCAGAGGTGCATGATGAAAACTATCAGGTGAAATATGGGGCAGAGACACTAGTATACAAGAGGTAGAGGATGAAAACCATTATGTGAAATATGGGGTAGACACTTGATATACAGGGTGCAGATGGTGAAAATACATCATGTGAAAAATGGAGCGAGACATTGATATACAGAGGTGCAGATGATGAAATCCATCAAGTGAAATACCGGTGGAGACACTGATATACAGAGCATAGAAGATGAAAATCCATCATGTGAAATATGGGCAGAGACATTGATATAGAGAGGTGCAGATGATGAACATCCATCATGTAAGGCGTAGCAGAAACTTGTATACAGAGGTGCAGATGATGAAAATTCTATAAAGAAATACAGGTCAGAGACACTGATATACAGTGGTGCAAATGATGATCATCCATCATGTGAAATATGGGCAAAGACAATGTTATACAGAGCTGCTATGATAAAATCCATCCAGTGAACTACGATGAGAGACATTGATACACAGAGTTGCAAATGATGACAAACCATCATGTGAAATGTGGGGCAGAGACACCGATACACAGAGGTGTACACAATGAATATTAACTAGGAAATATGAGGCTGGGACTCTGGTATACAGAGGTGGAGAAGATGAAACACATCATGTAAAAATATGTGGCAGAGTCACACGATATACAGTGGTGCACACAATGAAAATCTATCTGGGGAGTTGTAGAAGATAAAAAACATGTCATGTAAAAAATATAGGGCACAGACACTGGTATATAGATGTGTAGAAAATGAAAATATCATCATGAAATACAGGGTCAGAGATTGATATACAGAGGTGCAAATGATGATAATCCATCATGTGAAATATGGAGCAGAAGACAATGTTATACACAGGTTTCATATGATAAAAATTCATCCAGTGAACTTCGATGCATAGACATTAATATACAGAGTTGCAGATGATGAAAAGCCATAATGTGAAATGTGGGGCAGAGAGACCAATAAACAGAGTGCAGATGATGAAAATCCATGAAGTGAAATAAGGTGCAGAGCCACTGATATACAGAGGTGCAGATGATGAAAATCCTTCATGTAAATTTGTGGTGAGACACCGATATGCAGATGTGAACACAATGAAAATCCATCCAGGGAAATATGAGGCAGGGACCATGGTATACAGAGGTGGAGAAGATGAAAACACATCATGTAAAATATATGGCAGAGTCACCAATATACAGAGGTGCACAGGATGAAAAATTCATCTGGGGGTGTGGAAGATAAAACATGTCAAGTAAAAATATGGGGCAGAGACACTGGTATACAGATTTGTAGAAAATGAAAATACATCATATGAAATACATGGACAGCGACACTGGTATGCCAGAGGTGCAGATGGTGAAAATCCATCATCTGAAATGCGTAGCCAAGACTGTGGTATATAGAAGTGCAGATGATGAAAATCTATCATGTAAAGCATGGGGCAAGAGATACTGGTATACAGGAGGTGAGATGATGAAAATCCATCATGTCACATGGGGCAGAGAAACTGGTATACAGAGGTACAGATGATGAAACTCCATCATCTGTGATTATGGGTCAGAGACACTGGTATACAGAGTTGCAGGTGATGAAAATCATCATGTGAAATATGGGGCAGAGAAACTGGTATACAGAGGCGCAGATGATGAAAAATCGATCATCTGAAATATGGGACAGAGACACTGGTATACAAAGTACAGATGATAAAATCCTCTTGTAAAGCATGGGGTAGAGGTGGTGTACAGATGCAGATGATGAAAATCCATCGTGTGAAGTACGTGGGCAGAGACACTGATTTTTAGGTGCAGATGATAAAAAATACATCATGTAAAGCAAGGGTCAGAGAAACTGATATACAAGTGCAGATGTTGAAATCCTTCATCTGAATACGGCACAGAGACACAGGGTATGCAGGGTGAAGATGATGAAAATTCTATTATGTTAGGCATGGGGAAGAAACTTGATATAGAGAGGTGCAGATGTTGAAAGTACATCATGTTAAGCATGGGTCAGAAAAACTGACATGGAGAGAAACTTGGTATACAGAGGTGCAGATGATGAAAATCTATCATATCTGAAAGATGGGCAGAGGACATTGGTACTCAGAGGTGCAAATGATGAAAATTCATCATGTAATGCATGGGCAGAAAAACTGGTATACAGAGGTGCAGAGGATGAAAATCCATCATCTGAAATACTGGGCAGAGACACTGGTATGCAGAGGTGCAGATGATGAAAATTCATCATTTGAAATATGGGCAGAGAAGCTGTTATACAGAGGTGCAAAGGATGAAAATCCATCATCTGTAATATGGGGCAGGGAAGCTGTTACACAGAGGTGCAGATGATTAAAATCCATCATGTGAAATACAAGGCAGAGACACTGGTATACAGAGGTGCAGAAGATGAAAATCCATCATGTGAAATACTGGGCAGAGACACTGATATACAGCACTGCAGATGGTGAAAATCCATTACGTGAAATATGGGTCAGAGACATTGATATGCAGAGGTGCACATGATGAAAATCCATCAGGTGAAATATGGGGCAGAGGCACTGATATGCAGAGGTGCAGAGTATGAAAATCCATTATGTGAAATAAGGGGCAGAGACACTGATATACAGAGGTGCAGATGATGAAAATCCATCATGCGAAAATGGGGCAGAGACATTGATATACAGAGTGCAGATGATGAAAATCCATCAAGTGAAATACCGTTGGAGACACTGATATACAGAGGCACAGAAGATGAAAATCCATCATG
This sequence comes from Neoceratodus forsteri, assembly GCA_016271365.2. Lineage (NCBI taxonomy): Eukaryota > Metazoa > Chordata > Ceratodontiformes > Ceratodontidae > Neoceratodus > Neoceratodus forsteri. The sequence continues at coordinate 3,214,853 of CM057449.1, read as the reverse complement.
TGAAATATGGTGCAGAGACATTGATATACAGAGGTGCAGATGATGAAAATTCATCATGTGAAATACGGGACAGAGACACGGATATACAGAGGTGCAGATGATGAACATCCATCATGTAAGGCGTGGGGCAGAGAAACTGGTATACAGAGGTGCAGATGATGAAAATCCATCAAGAGAAATACAGGTCAGAGACACTGATACACAGTGGTGCAAATGATGATCATCCATCATGTGAAATATGGGCAAGAGACAATGTTTTACAGAGGTGCATATGATAAAAATCCATCCAGTGAACTACGATGCAGAGACATTGATACACAGAGTTGCAGATGATGAAAAGCCATCATGTGAAATGTGGGGCAGAGACACCGATACACAGAGGTGTACACAATGAATATAAATCCAGGGAAATATGAGGCAGGGACACTGGTATACAGAGGTGGAGAAGATGAAAACACATCATGTAAAAAATATGTGGCAGAGTCACTGATATACAGTGGTGCACACAATGAAAATCTATCTAGCGGAGGTGTAGAAGATAAAAACATGTCATGTAAAAAATATGGGGCACAGGCACTGGTATATAGATGTGTAGAAAATGAAAATACATCATATGAAATACGGGACACAGACTCTGGTATACAGAGGTGCAGATGATGAAAATCGTTTATGTGAAATATGGGGCACAGAAACTGGTATACAGAGGTGTAGATTATGAACATCGATCATCTGAAATATGGGACAGAGACACTGGTATACAGAGGTACAGATGATGAAAATCCCTCTTGTAAAGCATTGGGCAGAGGAAATGGTATACAGAGGTGCAGATGATGAAAATCCATCATGTGAAATATGGGGCAGAGACATTGACATACAGTGGTGCAGATGATGAAAATCCATCAAGTGAAATACGGGTCAGAGACATTGATATACAGAGGTGCAGATGATAAAAATTCATCATGTGAAATATGGGACAGAGACACTGATATACAGAGTTGCAGATGATGAACATCCATCATGTAAGGCGTGGAGGAGAAACTGGTATACAGAGGTGCAGATGATGAAAATCCATCAAGAGAAATACAGGTCAGAGACACTGATATACAGAGGTGCAAATGATGATCATCCATCATGTGAAATATGGACAAGAGACAATGTTATACAGAGGTGCATATGATAAAAATCCATCCAGTGAACTACGATGCAGAGACATTATATACAGAGTTGCAGATGATGAAAAGCCATCATGTGAAATGTGGGGCAGAGACACGATACACAGAGGTACACAATGAATATAAATCTAGGGAAATAGGAGGCAGGGACACTGGTATACAGAGGTGGAGAAGATGAAAACACATCATGTTACAAATATGTGGCAGAGTCACCGATATACAGTGGTGCACACAATGAAAATCTATCTAGGGGAGGTGTAGAAGATAAAAACATGTCATGTAAAAAATATGGGGCACAGACACTGGTATATAGATGTGTAGAAAATGAAAATACATCATATGAAATACGGGTCAGAGACACTGATATACAGAGGTGCAAATCATGATAATCCATCATGTGAAATATGGGCAAGAGACAATGTTATACACAGGTGCATATGATAAAAATCCATCCAGTGAACTACGATGCAGAGACATTGATATACAGAGTTGCAGATGATGAAAAGCCATAATGTGAAATGTGGGGCAGAGACACCAATATACAGAGGTGCAGAGATGAAAATCCATGAAGTGAAATAAGGTGCAGAGCCACTGATATACAGAGTGCAGATGATGAAAATCCATCATTGTAAAACGGGCAGAGACACTAGTATAAGGAGGTACAGATAATGAAAATCCATCATGTGAAATGTGGGGCAGAGACACCGATATACAGAGGTGAACACAATAAAAATCCATCCAGGGAAATATGAGGCAGGGACCCTGGTATACAGAGGTGGAGAAGATGAAAACACATCATGTAAAAAATATGTGGCAGAGTCACCAATATACAGAGGTGCACAGGATGAAAATTCATCTGGGGGAGTAGAAGATAAAAACATGTCATGTAAAAAATATGGGGCAGAGACACTGGTATACAGATTTGTAGAAAATGAAAATACATCATATGAAATACGGGACAGCGACACTGGTATACAGAGGAGCAGATGGTGAAAATCCATCATCTGAAATGCGTGGCCGAGACAGTGGTATACAGAAGTGCAGATGATGAAAATCCATCATGTAAAGCATGGGGCAGAGACACTGTTAAACAGAGGTGCAGATGATGAAAATCCATCATGTCACACATGGGGCAGAGAAACTGGTATACAGAGGTACAGATGATGAAAATCGATCATCTGAAATATGGGACAGATACACTGGTATACAAAAGTACAGATGATAAAAATTCCTCTTGTAAAGCATGGGGTAGAGGAAGTGGTATACAGATATACAGATGATGAAAATCCATCGTGGAAGTACGGGCAGAGACACTGATTTACAGAGGTGCAGATGATGAAAATACATCATGTAAAGCATGGGTAAGAGAAACTGATATACAGAGGTGCAGATGTTGAAAATCCATCATCTGAAATTCGGCACAGAGACACAGGAATGCAGAGGTGAAGATGATGAAAATTCATTATGTAAGGCATGGGGCAGAGAAACTGATACACAGAGGTGCAGATGTTGAAAGTACATCATGTTAAGCATGGGTCAGAAAAACTGACATACAGAGGTGAAGATGATGAAAATCCATCATCTGAAAGATGGGGCAGAGACATTGGTAAACAGAGGTGCAAATGATGAAAATTCATCATGTAATGCATGGGGCAGAAAAACTGGTATACAGAGGTGCAGAGGATGAAAATCCATCATCTGAAATACTGGGCAGAGACACTGGTATGCAGAGGTGCAGATGATGAAAAGTCATCATCTGAAATATGTGGCAGAGAAGCTGTTATACAGAGGTGCAGAGGATGAAAATCCATCATCTGTAATATGGGGCAAAGAAGCTGTTACACAGAAGTGCAGATGATGAAAATCCATCATGTGAAATACAAGGCAGAGACACTGGTATACAGAGGTGCAGAAGATGAAAATCCATCATGTGAAATACTTGGCAGAGACACTGATATACAGCACTGCAGATGGTGAAAATCCATTACGTGAAATATTGGTCAGAGACATTGATATGCAGAGGTGCACATGATGAAAATCCATCAGGTGAAATATGGGGCAGAGACACTGATATACAGAGGTGCAGAGGATGAAAATCCATTATGTGAAATATGGGCAGAGACACTGATATGCAGAGGTGCAGATGATGAAAATCCATCATATGAAAAATTGGGCAGAGACATTGATATACAGAGGTGCAGATGATGAAAATCCATCAAGTGAAATACCGGGTGGAGACACTGATATACAGAGGTACAGAAGATGAAAATCCATCATGTGAAATATGGGGCAGAGACATTTATATACAGAGGTGCAGATGATGAAAATTCATCATGTGAAATACGGGGCAGAGACACTGATATACAGAGGTACAGATGATGAAAATCTATCATGTGAAATACGGGGCAGAGACATTGATATACAGAGGTACAGATGATGAAAATCCATCATGTGAAATACAGGACAGAGACATGGCTATACAGAGGTGCAGATGATGAAATCAATCATGTGAAATATGGGTCAGAGACATTTATTCAGAGGTACAGATGATGAAAATTCATCATGTGAAATCGGGACAGAGACACGGATATACAGAAGTGCAGATGATGAACATCCATCATGTAGTGGGGCAGATGAACTGGTATACAGAGTGCAGATGATGAAAATCCATCAAGAGAAATACAGGTCAGAGACACTGATATACAGAGGTGCAAATGATGATACTCATCATGTGAAATATGGCAAGAGACAATGTTATACACCGCATATGATAAAATTCATCCAATGAACTACGATGCAGAGACATTGATATACAGAGTTGCAGATGATGAAAAGCCATAATGTGAAATGTGGGGCAGATATACCAATATACAGAGGTGCAGATGATGAAAATCCATGAAGTGAAATAAGGTGCAGAGCCACTGATATACAGAGGTGCAGATGATGAAAATCCTCTGCGGAAAACGGGGTAGAGACACTTTATAAGGAGGTACAGATAATGAAAATCCATCATGTGAAATGTGGGGCAGAGACACCAACACAGAGGTGAACACAATGAAAATCCATCCAGGAAATATGAGGCAGGGACCCTGGTATACAGAGGTGGAGAAGATGAAAACACATCATGTAAAAATATGTGGCAGTCACCAATATACAGAGGTGCACAGGATTAAAAATTTATCTGGGTGGAGTGTAGAAGATAAAAACATTCATGTAAAAATATGGGGCAGAGACACTGGTATACAGATCTGTAGAAAATGAAAATACATCATATGAAATACGGACAGCGACACTGGTAGACAGAGGTGCAGATGGTGAAAATCCATCATCTGAACAGCGGTCGAGACAGTGGTATACAGAAGTGCAGATGATGAACATCCATCATGTAAGGCGGGGCAGAGAAACTGGTATATAGAGGTGCAGATGATGAAAATCTATCAAGAGAAATATAGGTCAGAGACACTGATATTCAGTGGTGCAAATGATGATCATCCATCATGTGAAATATGGGCAAGAGACAATGTTATACAGAGCTGCATATGATAAAAATCCATCTAGTGAACTACGAAGAAGAGGAATTGATACACAGAGTTGCAGATGATGAATAGCCATCATGTGAAATGTGGGGCAGAGACACCGATACACAGAGGTATTCACAATGAATATAAATCCAGGGAAATATGAGCAGAGACACTGGTATACAGAGGTGGAGAAGATGAAAACACGTCATGTAAAAAATATGTGGCAGAGTTACCGATATACAGTGGTGCACACAATGAAAATCTATCTAGGGGAGGTGTAGAAGATAAAACATGTCATGTAAAAAAATAGGGCAGGACACTGGTATATAGATGTGTGAAAATGAAAATACATCATATGAAATACGGGTCAGAGACACTGATATACAGAGGTGCAAATGATGATAATCCATCATGTGAAATATGGGCAAGAGACAATGTTATACACAGGTGCATATGATAAAAATCCATCCAGTGAACTACGATGCAGAGACATTGATATACAGAGTTGCAGATGATGAAAAGCCATAATGTGAAATGTGGGGCAGAGACACCAATATACAGAGGTGCAGATGATGAAAATCCTTCATGTGAAAAACGGGGCACAGACACTAGTATAAGGAGGTACAGATAATGAAAATCCATCATGTGAAATGTGGGGCAGAGACACCGATATACAGAGGTGAACACAATGAAAATCCATCCAGGGAAATATGAGGCAGGGACCATGGTATACAGAGGTGAGAAGATGAAACAAATCATGTAAAAATATGTGGCAGAGTCACCAATATACAGAGGTGCACAGGATGAAAATTCATCTGAGGGAGTGTAGAAGATAAAAACATGTCAAGTAAAAAATATGGGGCAGAGACACTGGTATACAGATTTGTAGAAAATGAAAATACATCATATGAAATACGGGACAGCAACACTGGTATACAGAGGTGCAGATGGTGAAAATCCATCATCTGAAATGCGTGGGAGACAGTGATATACAGAAGTGCAGATGATGAAAATCCATCATGTAAAGCATGGGAAGAGACACTGGTATACAGAGGCAGATGATGAAAATCCATCATGTCACACATGGGGCAGAGAAACTGGTATACAGAGGTACAGATGATGAAACTCCATTATCTGTGATTATGGGGCAGAGACACTGGTATACAGAGGTGCAGGTGATGAAAACCATCATGTGAAATATGGGGCAGAGAAACTGGTATACAGAGGTGCAGATGATGAAAATCGATCATCTGAAATATGGGACAGAGACACTGGTATACAAAAGTACAGATGATAAAAATCCTCTTGTAAAGCATGGGGTAGAGGAAGTGGTATACAGATGTGCAGATGATGAAAATCCATCGTGTGAAGTACGGGCAGAGACAATGATTTACAGAGGTGCAGATGATGAAAATACATCATGTAAAGCATGGGTCAGAGAAATTGATATACAAGGTGCAGATGTTGAAAATCCATCATCTGAAATATGGCACAGAGACACAGGCATGCAGATGTGAAGATGATGAAAATTCATTATGTAAGGCATGGGGCAGAGAAACTGATATACAGAGGTGCAGATGTTGAAAGTACATCATGTTAAGCATGGGTCAGAAAAACTGACATACAGAGGTGCAGATGATGAAAATCCATCATCTGAAAGATGGGGCAGAGACATTGGTACACAGAGGTGCAAATGATGAAAATTCATCATGTAATGCATGGGGCAGAAAAACTGGTATACAGAGGTGCAGAGGATGAAAATCCATCATCTGAAATACTGGGCAGAGACACTGGTATGCAGAGGTGCAGATGATGAAAATTCATCATCTGAAATATGGGGCAGAGAAGCTGTTATACAGAGGTGCAGAGGATGAAAATCCATCATCTGTAATATGGGGCAGAGAAGCTGTTACACAGAGGTGCAGATGATGAAAATCCATCATGTGAAATACAAACAGAGACACTGGTATACAGAGGTGCAGAAGATGAAAATCCATCATGTGAAATACTGGGCAGAGACACTGATATACAGCACTGCAGATGGTGAAAATCCATTACGTGAAATATGGGTCAGAGACATTGATATGCAGAGGTGCACATGATGAAAATCCATCAGGTGAAATATGGGGCAGAGACACTGATATACAGAGGTGCAGAGGATGAAAATCCATTATGTGAAATATGGGGCAGAGACACTGATATACAGAGGTGCAGATGATGAAAATCCATCATGTGAAAAATTGGGCAGAGACATTGATATACAGAGGTGCAGATGATGAAAATCCATCAAGTGAAATACCGGTGGAGACACTGATATACAGAGGCACAGAAGATGAAAATCCATCATGTGAAATATGGGGCAGAGACATTGATATACAGAGGTGCAGATGATGAAAATTCATCATGAAATCGGGACAGAGACATGGTTATACAGAGGTGCAGATGATGAACATCCATCATGTAAGGCGTGGGGCAGAGAAACTGGTATACAGAGGATCAGATGATGAAAATCATCAAGAGAAATACAGGTCAGAGACACTGATATACAGTGGTGCAAATGATGATCATCCATCATGTGAAATATGGGCAAGAGACAATGTTATACAGAGGTGCATATGATAAAAATCCATCCAGTGAACTACGATGCAGAGACATTGATACACAGAGTTGCAGATGATGAAAAGCCAACATGTGAAATGTGGGGCAGAGACAACGATACACAGAGGTGTACACAATGAATATAAATCCAGGGAAATATGAGGCAGGGACACTGGTATACAGAGGTGGAGAAGATGAAAACACATCATGTAAAAAATATGTGGCAGAGTCACCGATATACAGTGGTGCACACAATGAAAATCTATCTAGGGGAGGTGTAGAAGATAAAAACATGTCATGTAAAAAATATGGGGCACAGACACTGGTATATAGATGTGAAGAAAATGAAAATAAATCATATGAAATACGGACACAGACACTGGTATTCAGAGGTGCAGATGATGAAAATCCATTATGTGAAATATGGGGCTGAGAAACTTTTATACAGAGGTGTAGATTATGAACATCGATCATCTGAAATATGGGACAGAGACACTGGTATACAAAGGTACAGATGATGCAAATCCCTCTTGTAAAGCATTGGGCAGAGGAAATGGTATAGAGGTGCAGATGATGAAAATCCATCATGTGAAATATGGGGCAGAGACATTGACATACAGAGGTGCAGATGATGAAAATCCATCAAGTGAAATACGGGTCAGAGACATTTATATACAGAGGTGTAGATGATGAAAATTCATCATGTGAAATATGGAACAGAGACACGGATATACAGAGGTGCAGATGATGAACATCCATCATGTAAGGCATGGGGCAGAGATACTGGTATACAGAGGTGCAGATGATGAAAATCCATCAAGAGAAATACAGGTCAGAGACACTGATATACAGAGGTGCAAATGATGATCATCCAGCATGTGAAATATGGGCAAGAGACAATGTTATACAGAGGTGCATATGATAAAAATCCATCCAGTGAACTTCGATGCAGAGACATTGATATACAGAGTTGCAGATGATGAAAAGCCATCATGTGAAATGTGGGGCAGAGACACCGATACACAGTGGTGTACACAATGAATATAAATCCAGGGAAATATGAGGCAGGGACACTGGTATACAGAGGTGGAGAAGATGAAAACACATCATGTAAAAAATATGTGGCAGAGTCACCGATATACAGTGGTGCACACAATGAAAATCTATCTAGGGGAGGTGTAGAAGATAAAAACATGTCATGTAAAAATATGGGCACAGACACTGGTATATAGATGTGTAGAAATGAAAATACATCATATGAAATCGGGTCAGAGACACTGATATACAGAGGTGCAAATGATGGTAATCCATCATGCGAAATATGGGCAAGAGACAATGTTATACACAGGTGCATATGATAAAAATCCATCCAGTGAACTACGATGCAGAGACATTGATATACAGAGTTGCAGATGATGAAAAGCCATAATGTGAATTGTGGGGCAGAGACACCAATATACAGAGGTGCAGATGATGAAAATCCATGAAGTGAAATAAGGTGCAGAGCCACTGATATACAGAGGTGCAGATGATGAAAATTTATCATGTGTAAAACGGGGCAGAGACACTAGTATAAGGAGGTACAGATAATGAAAATCCATCATGTGAAATGTGGGGCAGAGACACCGATATACAGAGGTGAACACAATGAAAATCCATCCAGGGAAATATGAGGCAGGGACCCTGGTATACAGAGGAGGAGAAGATGAAAACACATCATGTAAAAAAAATATGTGGCAGAGTCACCAATACACAGAGGTGCACAGGATGAAAATTCATCTGGGGGGAGTGTAGAAGATAAAAACATGTCATGTAAAAAATGTGGCGAAGAGACACTGGTATACAGATTTGTAGACAATGAAAATACATCATATGAAATACGGGACAGCGACACTGGTATACAGAGGTGCAGATGGTGAAAATCCATCATCTGAAATGCGTGGCCGAGACAAAGGTATACAGAAGTGCAGATGATGAAAATCCATCATGTAAAGCATGGGGCAGAGACACTGGTATACAGAGGGTGCAGATGATGAAAATCCATCATGTCACACATGGGGCAGAGAAACTGGTATACAGAGGTACAGATGATGAAACTCCATCATCTGTGATTATGGGGCAGAGACACTGGTATACAGAGGTGCAGGTGATGAAAATCCATCATATGAAATATGGGGTAGAGAAACTGGTATACAGAGGAGCCGATGATGAAAATCGATCATCTGAAATATGGGACAGAGACACTGGTATACAAAAGTACAGATGATAAAAATGCCTCTTGTAAAGCATGGGGTAGAGGAAGTGGTATACAGATGTGCAGATGATGAAAATCCATCGTGTGAAGTACGGGGCAGAGACACTGATTTACCGAGGTGCAGATGATGAAAATACATCATGTAAAGCATGGGTCAGAGAAACTGATATACAGAGGTGCAGATGTTGAAAATCCATCATCTGAAATACAGCACAGAGACACAGGCATGCAGAGGTGAAGATGATGAAAATTCATTATGTAAGGCATGGGGCAGAGAAACTGATATACAGAGGTGCAGATGTTGAAAGTACATCATGTTAAGCATGGGTCAGAAAAACTGACATACAGAGGTGCAGATGATGAAAATCCATCATCTGAAAGATGGGACAGAGACATTGGTACACAGAGTGAAAATGATGAAAATTCATCATGTAACGCATGTTGCAGAAAAACTGGTATAGAGAGGTGCAGAGGATGAAAATCATCATCTGAAATACTGGGCAGAGACACTGGAATGCAGAGGTGCAGATGATGAAAATTCATCATCTGAAATATGGGACAGAGAAGCTGTTATACAGAGGTGCAGAGGATGAAAATCCATCGTCTGTAATATGGGGCAGAGAAGCTGTTACACAGAGGTGCAGATGATGAAAATCCATCATGTGAAATACAAGGCAGAGACACTGGTATACAGAGGTGCAGAAGATGAAAATCCATCATGTGAAATACTGGGCAGAGACACTGATATACAGCACTGCAGATGGAGAAAATCAATTACGTGAAATATGGGTCAGAGACATTGATATGCAGAGGTGCACATGATGAAAATCATCAGGTGAAATATGGGCTGAGACACTGATATTCAGAGGTGCAGAGGATGAAAATCCATTATGCGAAATATGGGGCAGAGACACTGATATACAGAGGTGCAGATGATGAAAATCCATCATGTGATAAATTGGGCAGAGACATTGATATACAGAGGTGCAGATGATGAAAATCCATCAAGTGAAATACCTGGTGGAGACACTGATATACAGAGGCACAGAAGATGAAAATCCATCTTGTGAAATATGGGACAGAGACATTGATGTACAGAGGTGCAGATGATGAAAATTCATCATGTGAAATACGGGACAGAGACACGGTAATACAGAGTGCAGATGATGAACATCCATCATGTAAGGCATGGGCAGAGAAACTGGTATACAGAGGTGCAGATGTTGAAAATCCATCAAGAGAATTACAGGTCAGAGAAACTGATATACAGTGGTGCAAATGAAGATCATCCATCATGTGAAATATGGGCAAGAGACAATGTTATACAGAGGGCATATGATAAAAATCCATCCAGTGAACTACAATGCAGAGACATTGATACACAGAGTTGCAGATGATGAAAAGCCATCATGTGAAATGTGGGGCAGAGACACCAAAACACAGACTTGTACACAATGAATATAAATCCAGGGAAATATGAGGCAGGGACACTGGTATACAGAGGTGAAGAAGATGAAAACACATCATGTAAAAAATATGTGGCAGAGTCACCGATATACAGAGGTGCACACAATGAAAATCTATCTAGGGGAGGTGAGGAAGATAAAAACATGTCATGTAAAAAATATGGGGCAGAGACACTGGTATATAGATGTGTAGAAAATGAAAATACATCATATGACATACGGGACACAGACACTGGTATTCAGAAGTGCAGATGATGAAAATCCATTATGTGAAATATGGGGCAGAGAAATTGGTTTACAGAGGTGTAGATTATGAACATCGATCATCTGAAATATGGGACAGAGACACTGGTATACAAAGGAACAGATGATGAAAATCCCTCTTGTAAAGCATTGGGCAGAGGAAATGGTATACAGAGGTGCAGATGATGAAAATCCATCAAGTGAAATACGGGTCAGAGACATTGATATACAGAGGTGCAGATGATGAAAATTCATCATGTGAAATATGGGACAGAGACACGGATATACAGAGGTGCAGATGATGAACATCCATCATGTAAGGCGTGGGGCAGAGAAACTGGTATACAGAGGTGCAGATGATGAAAATCCATCAAGAGAAATACAGGTCAGAGACACTGATATACAGAGGTGCAAATGATGATCATCCATCATGTGAAATATGGGCAAGTGACAATGTTATACAGAGGTGCATATGATAAAAATCCATCCAGTGAACTATGATGCAGAGACATTGATATACAGAGTTGCAGATGATGAAAAGCCATCATGAGAAATGTGGGGCAGAGACACCGATGCACAGAGGTGTACACAATGAATATAAATCCAGGGAAATATGAGGCAGGGACACTGGTATACAGAGGTGGAGAAGATGAAAACACATCATGTAAAAAATATGTGGCAGAGTCAACGATATACAGTGGTGCACACAATGAAAATCTATTTAGGGGAGGTGTAGAAGACAAAAACATGTCATGTAAAAAATATAGGGCACAGACACTGGTATATAGATGTGTAGAAAATGAAAATAGATGATATGAAATACGGGTCAGAGACACTGATATACAGAGGGGCAAATGATGGTAATCCATCATGTGAAATATGGCAAGAGACAATGTTATACACAGGTGCATATGATAAAAATCATCCAGTGAACTACGATGCAGGGACATTGATATACAGAGTTGCAGATGATGAAAAGCCATAATGTGAAATGTGGGGTGAGACACCAATATACAGAGGTGCAGATGATGAAAATTCATGAAGTGAAATAAGGTGCAGAGCCACTGATATACAGAGGTGCAGATGATGAAAATCCATCATGTAAAACGGGCAAAGACACTAGTATAAGGAGGTACAGATAATGAAAATCCATCATGTGAAATGTAGGGCAGAGACACCGATATACAGAGGTGAACACAATGAAAATCCATCCAGGGAAATATGAGGCACGGACCCTGGTATACAGAGGTGGAGAAGATGAAAACACATCATGTAAAAATATGTGGCAGAGCCACCAATATACAGAGGTACAGGATGAAAATTCATCTGGGGAGTAGAAGATAAAACATGTCATGTAAAAATATGGGAAGAGACACTGGTATACAGATTTGTAGAAAATGAAAATACATCATATGAAATACGGGACAGCAACACTGGTATACAGAGGTGCAGATGGTGAAAATCCATCATCTGAAATGCGTGGCCGAGACAGTGGTATACAGAAGTGCAGATGATGAAAATCCATCATGTAAAGCATGGGGCAGAGACACTGGTATACAGAGGTGCAGATGATGAAAATCCATCATGTCACACATGGGGCAGAGAAACTGGTATACAGAGGTGCAGATGATGAAACTCCATCATCTGTAATTTCGGCAGAGACACTGGTATACAGAGGTGCAGGTGATGAAAATCCATCATGTGAAATATGGGCAGAGAAACTGGTATAGAGGTGCAGATGATGAAAATCGATCATCTGAAATATGGGACTGAGACACTGGTATACAAAAGTACAGATGATAAAAACTCTCTTGTAAGCATGGGTAGAGGAAGTGGTATACTCGATGTGCAGATGATGAAAATCCACAGTGTGAAGTACGGGCAGAGACACTGATTTACAGAGGTGCAGATGATGAAAATACATCATGTAAAGCATGGGTCAGAGAAACTGATATACAGAGGTGCAGATGTTGAAAATCCATCATCTGAAATACGGCACAGAGACACAGGTATGCAGAGGTGAAGATGATGAAAATTATTATGTAAGGCATGGGGCAGAGAAACTGATACCAGAGGTGCAGATGTTGAAAGTACATCATGTTAAGCATGGGTCAGAAAAACTGACATACAGAGGTGCAGATGATGAAAATCATCATCTGAAAGATGGGGCAGAGACATTGGTACACAGAGAGGCAAATGATGAAAATTCATCATGTAATGCATGGGGCAGAAAACTGGTATACAGAGGTGCAGAGGATGAAAATCCATCATCTGAAATACTGACAGAGACACTGGTATGCAGAGGTGCAGATGATGAAAAGTCATCATCTGAAATATGGGGCAGAGAAGCTGTTATATAGAGGTGCAGAGGATGAAAACTCATCATCTGTAATATGGGGCAGAGAAGCTGTTACAAGAGGTGCAGATGATGAAAATCCACATGTGAAATACAAGGCAGAGACACTGGATACAGAGGTGCAGAAGATGAAAATCCATCACGTGAAATACTGGGCAGAGACACTGACATACAGCACTGCAGATGGTGAAAATCCATTATGTGAAATATGGGTCAGAGACATTGATATGCAGAGGTGCACATGATGAAAATCCATCAGGTGAAATATGGGGCAGAGACACTGATATACAGAGGTGCAGAGGATGAAAATCCATTATGTGAAATAAGGGGCAGAGACACTGATATACAGACGTGCAGATGATGAAAATCCATGATGTGAAAAATGGGGCAGAGACATTGATATACAGAGGTGCAGATGATTAAAATCCATCAAGTGAAATACCGGGTGGAGACACTGATATACAGAGGCACAGAAGATGAAAATCCATCATGTGAAATATGGGGCAGAGACATTTATATACAGAGGTGCAGATGATGAAAATTCATCATGTGAAATACGGACAGAGACATGGATATACAGAGGTACAGATGATGGAAGTCCATAATGAGGAATACGGGCAGAGACACTGATATACAGAGGTACAGATGATGAAAATCTATCATGTGAAATACTGGGCAGAGACATTGATATACAGAGGTACAGATGATGAAAATCCATCATGTGAAATACAGGACAGAGACATGGCTATACAGAGGTGCAGATGATGAAAATCATCATGTGAAATATGGGTCAGAGACATTTATATACAGAGGTACAGATGATGAAAATTCATCGCGTGAAATACGGAAAGAGACACGGATATACAGAGTGCAGATGATGAACATCCATCATGTAAGGTGTGGGCAGATAAACTGGATACAAAGGTGCAGATGTTGAAAATCCATCAAAAGAAATACAGGTCAGAGACACTGATATACAGAGGTGCAAATGATGATAACCATCATGTGAAATATGGCATGAGACAATGTTATACACAGGTGCATATGATAAAATCCATCCAGTGAACTACGATGCTGAGACATTGATATACAGAGGTGCAGATGATGAAAAGCCATAATGTGAAATGGGCAGAGACACCAATATACAGAGGTGCAGATGATGAAAATCCATGAAGTGAAATAAGGTGCAGAGCCACTGATATACAGAGGTGCAGATGATGAAAATCCTTCATGTGAAAACGGGGCAGAGACACTAGTATAAGGAGCTACAGATAATGAAAATCCATCATGTGAAATGTGGGGCAGAGACACTGATATACAGAGGTTAACACAATGAAAACTCATACAGGGAAATATGAGGCAGGGACCCTGGTATACAGTGGTGGAGAAGATGAAAACACATCATGTAAAAATATGTGGCAGAGTCACCAATATACTGAGGTGCAGGATGAAAATTCATCTGGGGGAGTGTAGAAGATAAAACATCATGTAAAAATATGGGGCAGAGACACTGGAATACAGATCTGTAGAAAATGAAAATACATCATATGAAATACGGGACAGCGACACTGGTAGACTGAGGTGCAGATGGTGAAAATCCATCATCTGAAATGCGTGGCAGACAGTGGTATACAGAAGTGCAGATGATGAAAATCCATCATGTAAAGCATGGGGCAGAGACACTGGTATACAGAGGTGCAGATGATGAAAATCCATCATGTCACACATGGGGCAGAGAAACTGGTATACAGAGGTACAGATGATGAAACTCCATCATCTGTAATTATGGGGCAGAGACACTGGTATACAGAGGTGCAGGTGATGAAAATCCATCATGTGAAATATGGGGCAGAGAAACTGGTATACAGAGGTGCAGATGATGAAAATCGATCATCTGAAATATGGGACAGAGACACTGGTATACAAAGTACAGATGATAAAAATCCTCTTGTAAAGCATGGGATAGAGGAAGTGGTATACAGATGTGCAGATGATGAAAATCCATCGGTGGAAGTACGGCAGAGACACTGATTTACAGAGGTGCAGATGATGAAAATACATCATGTAAAGCATGGGTCAGAGAAACTGATATACAGAGGTGCAGATGTTGAAAATCCATCATCTGAAATATGGCACAGAGACACAGGTATGCAGAGGTGAAGATGATGAAAATTCATTATGTAAGGCATGGGGCAGAGAAACTGATATACAGAGGTGCAGATGTTGAAAGTACATCATGTTAAGCATGGGTCAGAAAAACTGACATACAGAGGTGCAGATGATGAAAATCCATCATCTGAAAGATGGGGCAGAGACATTGGTACACAGAGGAGCAAATGATGAAAATTCATCATGTAATGCATGGGGCAGAAAAACTGGTATACAGCGCAGAGGATGAAAATCCATCATCTGAAATATTGGGCAGAGACACTGGTATGTAGAGGTGCAGATGATGAAAATTCATCATCTGAAATATGGGGAGAGGGAAGTTGTTATACAGAGGTGCAGAGAATGAAAATCCATCATCTGTAATATGGGGCAGAGAAGCTGTTACACAGAGGTGCAGATGATGAAAATCCATCATGTGAAATACAAGGCAGAGACACTGGTATACAGAGGTGCAGAAGATGAAAATCCATTATGTGAAATACTGGGCAGAGACACTGATATACAGCACTGCAGATGGTGAAAATCCATTACGTGAAATATGGGTCAGAGACATTGATATGCAGAGGTGCACATGATGAAAATCCATCAGGTGAAATATGGGGCAGAGACACTGATATACAGAGGTGCAGAGGATGAAATCCATTATGTGAAATAAGGGCAGAGACACTGATATACAGAGGTGCAGATGATGAAAATCCATCATGTGAAAAATGGGGCAGAGACATTGATATACAGAGTGCAGATGATGAAAATCCATCAAGTGAAAAACCGGGTGGAGACACTGATATACAGAGGCACAGAAGATGAAAATCCATCATGTGAAATATGGGGCAGAGACATTGATATACAGAGGTGCAGATGATGAAAATTCATCATGTGAAATACGGGACAGAGACACGGATATACAGAGGTGCAGATGATGAACATCCATCATGTAAGGCGTGGGGCAGAGAAACTGGTATACAGAGGTGCAGATGATGAAAATCCATCAAGAGAAATACAGGTCAGAGACACTGATATACAGTGGTGCTAATGATGATCATCCATCATGTGAAATATGGGCAAGAGACAATGTTATACAGAGGTGCATATGATAAAAATCTGTCCAGTGAACTACGATGCAGAGACATTGATACACAGAGTTGCAGGTGATGAAAAGCCATCATGTGAAATGTGGGCAGAGACACCGATACACAGAGGTGTACACAATGAATATAAATCCAGGGAAATATGAGGCAGGGACACTGGTATACAGAGGTGGAGAAGATGAAAACACATCATGTAAAAAATATGTGGCAGAGTCACTGATATACAGTGGTGCACACAATGAAAATCTATCTAGGGGAGGTGTAGAAGATAAAAACATGTCTTGTAAAAAATATGGGGCACAGACACTGGTATATAGATGAGTAAAATGAAAATACATCATATGAAATACGGGACAGAGACACTGGTTTACAGAGATGCAGATGATGAAAATCCATTATGTGAAATATGGGGCAGAGAAACTGGTATACAGAGCTGCAGATTATGAACATCGATCATCTGAAATATGGGACAGTGATACTGGTATACAAAGGTACAGATGATGGAAATCCATCTTGTAAAGCATTGGGCAGAGGAAATGGTATACAGAGGTGCAGATGATGAAAATCCATCAAGTGAAATACCGGCTGGAGACACTGATATACAGAGGCACAGAAGATGAAAATCCATCATGTGAAATATGGGGCAGAGATTGATATACAGAGGTGCAGATGATGAAAATTCATCATGTGAAATACGGACAGAGACACGGATATACAGAGGTGCAGATGATGAACATCCATCATGTAAGGAGGGCAGAGAAACTGGTATACAGAGTGCAGATGATGAAAATCATCAAGAGAAATACAGGTCAGAGACACTGATATACAGTGGTGCAAATGATGATCATCCATCATGTGAAATATGTGCAAGAGACAATGTTATACAGAGGTGCATATGATAAAAATCCATCCAGTGAACTCAGATGCAGAGACATTGATACACAGAGTTGCAGATGATGAAAAGCCATCATGTGAAATGGGGCAGAGACAGCGATTCACAGAGGTGTACAAATGAATATAAATCCAGGGAAATATGAGGCAGGGACACTGGTATACAGAGTGGAGAAGATGAAAACACATCATGTAAAAAATATGTGCAGAGTCACTGATATACAGTGGTGCACACAATGAAAATCTATCTAGGGAGTGTAGAAGATAAAACATGTCATGTAAAAAATATGGGGCACAGACACTGGTATATAGATGTGTGAAAATGAAAATACATCATATGAAATACGGGACAGAGACACTGGTATACAGAGGTGCAGATGATGAAAATCCATTATGTGAAATATGGGGCAGAGAAACTGGTATACAGAGTTGCAGATTATGAACATCGATCATCTGAAATATGGGACAGTGACACTGGTATACAAAGGTACAGATGATGAAAATCCCTCTTGTAAAGCATTGGGCAGAGGAAATGGTATACAGAGGTGCAGATGATGAAAATCCATCATGTGAAATACGGTTCAGAGACATTGATATACAGAGGTGAAGATGATGAAAATTCACTGTGAAATATCTGACAGAGACACGGATATACAGAGGTGCAGATGATGAACATCCACCATGTAAGGCGTGGGCAGAGAAACTGGTATACAGAGGTGCAGATGATGAAAATCCATCAAGAGAAATACAGGTCAGAGACACTGATATACAGAGGTGCAAATGATGATCATCCATCAAGTGAAATATGGGCAAGAGACAATGTTATACAGAGGTGCATATGATAAAAATCCATCCAGTGAACTACGATGCAGAGACATTGATATACAGAGTTGCAGATGATGAAAAGCCATCATGTGAAATGTGGGGCAGAGACACCGATACACAGAGGTGTACACAATGAATATAATCCAGGGAAATATGAGGCAGGGACACTGGTATACAGAGGTGGAGAAGATGAAAACACATCATGTAAAAATATGTGGAGAGTCACCGATATACAGTGGTGACACAATGAAAATCTATCTAGGAGGTGTAGAAGACAAAAACATGTCATGTAAAAATATGGGGCACAGACACTGGTATATAGATGTGTAGAAAATGAAAATACATCATATGAAATACGGACACAGACACTGGTATACAGAGGTGCAGATGATGAAAACCATTATGTGAAATATGGAGCAGACAAACTGGTATACAGAAGCAGATTATGAACATCGATCATCTGAAATATGGGACAGAGACACTGGTATACAAAGGTACAGATGAAGAAAATCCCTCTTGTAAAGCATTGGGCAGAGGAAATGGTATAAAGAGGTGCAGATGATGAAAATCCATCATGTGAAATGTGGGGCAGAGACACTGATATAAACAGATACAGATTATAAAAAATCCATCAAGTGAAATACAGTGCAAAGACATTGATATACAGAGGTGCAGATGATGAAAATCCCTCATTTGAAATACGGCGGAGAAGCACTGATATACAGAGGTGCAGATAATGAAAATCCAGCAAGTGGAATACTGTGCAGAGACATTGATATACAGAGGTGCAGGTGATGAAAATCCAACATGTGAAATACGGTGCAGAGACACTGATTTACAGAGATGCAGATGATGAAAGAACATCATGTAAAGCATTTGTCACAGAAACTGGTAAACAGAGGTGCAGATGTTGAATATCAGTCATCTGAAATACATAACAGAGACACTGGTATGCAGAGGTGAAGATGATGAAAATTGATTATGTAAAGCATGGGGCAGAGAAACTGATATACAGAGGTGCAGATGATGAAAATTCATCATGTGAAAAACAGGGCAGAGACACTGGTATACAGAGATTCAGATGATGAAAATTCATCAAGTAATGCATGGGGCAGAGAAACTGGTATACAGAAATGCAGAGGGTGAAAATCCATCATCAGAAATACTGGGCAGAGACATTGGTATACAGAGGTGCTGATGATGAAAAGCCATCATGTAAAGCATGCGGCAGAGAAACTGGTATACAGAGGTGCAGATGATGAAAATTCATCATCTGAAATATGGAGCAGAGATACTGATATACAGAGGTGCAGATAATGAAAAGCCATCTTGTAAAATATGTGGCAGAGAAATGGTATACATAGGTGCAGATGATGAAAATCATAATGTGAAATATGGGACAGAGACACTGATATAGACAGGTGCAGATAATAAAAACTATCAAGTGAAGTACGAGACAGAGACATTGATATACAGAGGTGCAGATGATGGAAATCCATCAAGTGAAATACGTGCAGAGACATTTGATATACAGAGATGCAGAGGATGAAAATCCATCATGTGAAATATGGGGCAGAGGCATCGATATACAGAGGTGCAGATAATCAAAATCCATCACTTGAAATATGGGCAGAGACACCGATATACAGAGATGCAGATAATGAAAATCCATCTAATGAAATATGAGCCAGGGACACTGATATACAGGGTGCAGAAGATGAAACTACATCATAGGTTTATAGGTTAGGTACAAGTTCAGTGAGTCAAGCCCTTTAGCGAACTCCGCCACTATGTCTTTTGTAGGTGTTCCATTTTGTGATAACTCTTGAGTGTAGAATTTACTCTCTTTAACTGTGAGTGTTCTCCTGTTAATTGTTGTGTATGGGATCTAGTTAAGTCACTACCCGTGTGTCTAGTAAGTCCAATTGTTTGCAAGGCATAAGAGTCATTTATAAATTTATAGATTAGACACATCTCTCTCCTGGTGTATCTATGTTGTGCAGAGTACAGCATAAGTCTTTGTAGTCTTTTATTGTATCCCAGGTGTTGTATTGTCCTAATTGTTTTTGTTATGCTTCTCTGCACCTTTTCCACTAATGTCTGGGTTTTAGTATCTTGGGGTGCACACAATTGGGCACAATATTCCAAATGGGTGCATACTAAGGTAGTATAGAGTGGTATTATGACCGCACTATCTCTGCTTTTAATATTACCAAGACTACACCCTGTTAGTTTATAGCATTTTTAAACTGTTTCTTGGTTATGCTTGTTAAAGGATAAATCATTTGTAATTAATATCCTAAGTCCCTTTCTTCCTTTATTTTTGATAATGGGATATTGTTCATACTGTATTTGTACATGAGGTTATTCTTCCCCATGTGCATCACCTTACACTTTCCTATGTTAAATTGCATTTTGTTAGATTCAGCCCATAATGCTAAATTGTCAGCATTTTATTGGAACAGTTTAGCCTCAGTTTCAGATTGTACATAGCCCCCAACCTTACAATCATCTGCATATTTGCAGATCCAAGTCTTTTCTGTGGATTATAAGGTTGAGACCATGATATTAAATAAGGTGGGGCCCAAAACTGAGCCATGTGGAACACTGCTAGTCACTTATCCAGACCTGGACAAGTGACCCTTTATGGAAACTTTCTGAGTTCTATTCTTCAACCAAGACTCTATTCATTTAATAATATTGCAATTAATTTTATTTTACATAGATGTTCAAGTAATACTGTGTGGGAAACCTTATTGAAGGCCTTGGCATAATTCAAAATACCACATCCACTGGGACACCCTTATTCATTGCAGCACTCACAGGTTCAAAAAATGTAATAAATTAGTCAGGCATGACCTTCATGAGACAAACCCATGTTGTATAATATTCACAACATCTGACTGCTGTAGCTGTTTTAATATACTTTTTACTAATAGCCTTTTCATAAACTTACCTATTACTGACATAAGGCTGATTGGCCTATGATTTGTTATTTCTGCTTTGCTGCCTTTTATTTATAGGAATGACTATAGCTTCCTCCATGCCTCAAGGGTTTTCCTTCTTGTAATGTGGTATTAAAATAAGAGTTAATGGTCCAACCAGTTCTTGTGAAATATGGGGCAGAGTCACTGGTATACAGAGTGCAGATGATGAAAACCCATCAAACTAAATACGGGGCAAATACATTGATATGCAAAGGTGCAGATGATGAAAACCCATCATGTGAAATACAGGGCAGAGACACTGAAATACACAGGTACAGATGATGAAAATCCATCATGTGAAATACAGGGCAGAGACACTGATATACAGCACTGCAGATGGTGAAAATCCGTTCACGTGAAATATGGGTCAGAGACATTGATATGCAGAGGTGCACATGATGAAAATCCATCAGGTGAAATATGGGGCAGAGACACTGATATACAGAGGTGCAGAGGATGAAAATCCATTATGTGAAATATGGGGCAGAGACACTGATATACAGAGGTGCAGATGATGAAAATCCATCATGTGAAAAATGGGGCAGAGACATTGATATACAGAGGTGCAGATGATGAAAATCCATCAAGTGAAATACCGGGTGGAGACACTGATATACAGAGGCATAGAAGATGAAAATCCATCATGTGAAATATGGGGCAGAGACATTGATTAGAGGTGCAGATGATGAACATCCATCATGTAAGGCGTGGGGCAGAGAAACTGGTATACAGAGGTGCAGATGATGAAAATCTATCAAGAGAAATACAGGTCAGAGACACTGATATACAGTGGTGCAAATGATGATCATCCATCAAGTGAAATATGGGCAAGAGAAATGTTATACAGAGCTGCATATGATAAAATCCATCCAGTGAACTACGATGCAGAGACATTGATACACAGAGTTGCAGATGATGAAAAGCCATCATGTAAAATGTGGGCAGAGACACCGATACACAGAGGTGTACACAATGAATATTAATCCAGGAAATATGAGGCAGGGACTCTGGTATACAGAGGTGGAGAAGATGAAAACACATCATGTAAAAAATATGTGGCAGAGTCACGATATACAGTGGTGCACACAATGAAAATCTATCTAGGGAGGTGTAGAAGATAAAAACATGTCATGTAAAAATATGGGCACAGACACTGGTATATAGATGTGTAGAAAATGAAAATACATCATATGAAATACGGGTCAGAGACACTGATATACAGAGGTGCAAATCATGATAATCCATCATGTGAAATATGGGCAAGAGACAATGTTATACACAGGTGCATATGATAAAAATCCATCCAGTGAACTACGATGCATAGACATTAATATACAGAGTTGCAGATGATGAAAAGCCATAATGTGAAATGTGGGGCAGAGACACCAATATACAGATGTGCAGATGATGAAAATCCATGAAGTGAAATAAGGTGCAGAGCCACTGATATACAGAGGTGCAGATGATGAAAATCCTTCATGTGAAAAACGGTGCAGAGACACTAGTATAAGGAGGTACAGATAATGAAAATCCATCATGTGAAATGTGGGGCAGAGACACCGATATACAGAGGAGAACACAATGAAAATCCATCCAGGGAAATATGAGGCAGGGACCCTGGTATACAGAGGTGGAGAAGATGAAAACACATCATGTAAAAAATATGTGGCAGAGTCACCAATATACAGAGGTGCACAGGATGAAAATTCATCTGGGGGGAGTGTAGAAGATAAAAACATGTCAAGTAAAAAATATGGGGCAGAGACACTGGTATACAGATTTGTAGAAAATGAAAATACATCATATGAAATACGGGACAGCGACACTGGTATACAGAGGTGCAGATGGTGAAAATCCATCATCTGAAATGCGTGGCGAGACAGTGGTATACAGAAGTGCAGATGATGAAAATCCATCATGTAAAGATGGGGCAGAGACACTGGTATACAGAGGTGCAGATGATGAAAATCCATCATGTCACACATGGGGCAGAGAAACTGGTAACAGAGGTACAGATGATGAAACTCCATCATCTGTGATTATGGGCAGAGACACTGGTATACAGAGGTGCAGGTGATGAAAATCCATCATGTGAAATATGGGGCAGAGAAACTGGTATACAGAGGTGCAGATGATGAAAATCGATCATCTGAAATATGGGACAGAGACACTGGTATACAAAAGTACAGATGATAAAAATCCTCTTGTAAAGCATGGGGTAGAGGAAGTGGTATACAGATGTGCAGATGATGAAAATCCATCGGTGAAGCACGGGCAGAGACACTGATTTACAGAGGTGCAGATGATGAAAATACATCATGAAAGCATGGGTCATAGAAACTGATATACAGAGGTGCAGATGTTGAAAATCCATCATCTGAAATGGCACAGAGACACAGGTATGCAGAGGTGAAGATGATGAAAATTCATTATGTCAGGCATGGGGCAGAGGAAACTGATATACAGAGGTGCAGATGATGAAAATCCATCATCTGAAAGATGGGGAGACATTGGTACACAGAGGTGCAAATGATGAAAATTATCTGTGTAATGCATGGGGCAGAAAAACTGGTATACAGAGGTGCAGAGGATGAAAATCCATCATCTGAAATACTGGGCAGAGACACTGGTATGTAGAGGTGCAGATGATGAAAAATTCATCATCTGAAATATGGGCAGAGCAAGTTGTTATACAGAGGTGCAAAGGATGAAAATCCATCATCTGTAATATGGGGCAGAGAAGCTGTTACACAGAGGTGCAGATGATGAAAATCCATCATGTGAAATACAAGGAAGAGACACTGGTATACAGAGGTGCAGAAGATGAAAATCCATCATGTGAAATACTGGGCAGAGACACTGATATACAGCACTGCAGATGGCGAAAATCCATTACGTGAAATATGGGTCAGAGACATTGATATGCAGAGGCACATGATGAAAATCCATCAGGTGAAAAATGGGTCAGAGGCACTGATATGCAGAGGTGCAGAGGATGAAAATCCATTATGTGAAATATGGGGCAGAGACACTGATATACAGAGGTGCAGATGATGAAAATCCATCATGTGAAAAATGGGGCAGAGACATTGATATACAGAGATGCAGATGATGAAAATCCATCAAGTGAAATACCGGTTGGAGACACTGATATACAGAGGCACAGAAGATGAAAATACATCATGTGAAATATGGGGCAGAGACATTGATATACAGAGGTGCAGATGATGAAAATTCATCATGTGAAATACGGGACAGAGACACGGATATACAGAGGTGCAGATGGTGAACATCCATTATGTAAGGCGTGGGGCAGAGAAACTGGTATACAGAGGTGCAGATGATGAAAATCCATCAAGAGGAATACAGGTCAGAGACACTGATACACAGTGGTGCAAATGATGATCATCCATCATGTGAAATATGGGCAAGAGACAATGTTATACAGAGGTGCATATGATAAAAATCCATCCAGTGAACTACGATGCAGAGACATTGATACACAGAGTTGCAGATGATGAAAAGTCATCATGTGAAATGTGGGGCAGAGACACTGATACACAGAGGTGTACACAATGAATATAAATCCAGGGAAATATGAGGCAGGGACACTGGTATACAGAGGTGGAGAAGATGAAAACACATCATGAAAAAAATATGAGGCAGAGTCACTGATATACAGTGGTGTACACAATGAAAATCTATCTAGGGGAGGTGTAGAAGATAAAAACATGTCATGTAAAAAATATGGGGCACAGACACTGGTATATAGAACTGTAGAAAATGAAAATACATCATATGAAATACGGGACACAGACACTGGTATACAGAGGTGCAGATGATGAAAATCGATTATGTGAAATATGGGGCAGAGAAACTGGTAAACAGAAGTGTAGATTATGAACATCGATCATCTGAAATATGGGACAGAGACACTGGTATACAAAGGTACAGATGATGCAAATCCCTCTTGTAAAGCATTGGGCAGAGGAAATGGTATACAGAGGTGTAGATGATGAAAATCCATCATGTGAAATATGGGGCAGAGAAATTGACATACAGAGGTGCAGATGATGAAGATCCATCAAGTGAAATACGGGTCAGAGACATTGATATACAGAGGTGCAGATGATGAAAATTCATCATGTGAAATATGGGACAGAGACACTGATATACAGAGTTGCAGATGATGAACATCCATCATGTAAGGCGTGGGGCAGAGAAACTGGTATACGGAGGTGCAGATGATGAAAATCCATCAAGAGAAATACAGGTCAGAGACACTGATATACAGAGGTGCAAATGATGATCATCCATCATGTGAAATATGGGCAAGAGACAATGTTAAACAGAGGTGCATATGATAAAAATCCATCCAGTGAACTACGATGCAGAGACATTGATATACAGAGTTGCAGATGATGAAAAGCCATCATGTGAAATGTGGGGCAGAGACACCGATACACAGAGGTGTACACAATGAATATAAATCCAGGGAAATATGAGGCAGGGACACTGGTATACAGAGGTGGAGAAGATGAAAACACATCATGTAAAAAAATGTGTGGCAGAGTCACCGATATACAGTGATGAACACAATGAAAATCTATCTAGGGGAGGTGTAGAAGATAAAAACATGTCATGTAAAAAATATGGGGCACAGACACTGGTTTATAGATCTGTAGAAAATGAAAATACATCATATGAAATACGGGTCAGAGACACTGATATACAGAGGTGCAAATCATGATAATCCATCATGTGAAATATGGGCAAGAGACAATGTTATACACAGGTGCATATGATAAAAATCCATCCAGTGAACTACGATGCAGAGACATTGATATACAGAGTTGCAGATGATGAAAGCCATAATGTAAATGTGCACAGAGACACCAATATACAGAGGTGCAGATGATGAAAATCCATGAAGTGAAATAAGGTGCAGAGCCACTGATATACAGAGGTGCAGATGATGAAAATCCATCATGTGTAAAACGGGGCAGAGACACTAGTATAAGGAGGTACAGATAATGAAAATCCATCATGTGAAATGTGGGGCAGAGGCACCGATATACAGAGGTGAACACAATGAAAATCCATCCAGGGAAATATGAGTGAGGGACCCTGGTATACAGAGGTGGAGAAGATGAAAAGACATCATGTAAAAAATATGTGGCAGAGTCACCAATATACAGAGGTGCACAGGATGAAAATTCATCTGGGGGGGAGTGTAGAAGATAAAAATATGTCATGTAAAAAATATGGGGCAGAGACACTGGTATACAGATTTGTAGAAAATGAAAATACATCATATGAAATACGGGACAGCGACACTGGTATACAGAGGAGCAGATGGTGAAAATCCATCATCTGAAATGTGACCGAGACAGTGGTATGAGAAGTGCAGATGATGAAAATCCATCATGTAAAGCATGGGGCAGAGACACTGGTATACAGTTGTGCAGATGATGAAAATCCATCATGCTCACATGGGCAGAGAAACTGGTATAGAGGTACAGATGATGAAACTCCATCATCTGTAATTATGGGGCAGAGACACTGGTATACAGAGGTGCAGGTGATGAAAATCCATCATGTGAAATATGGGGCAGAGAAACTGGTATACAGAGGTGCAGATGATGAAAATCGATCATCTGAAATATGGGACAGAGACACTGGTATACAAAGGTACAGATGATGAAAATCCCTATTGTAAAGCATGGGGTAGAGGAAGTGGTATACAGATGTGCAGATGATGAAAATCCATTGTGTGAAGTACGGGGCAGAGACACTGATTTACAGAGGTGCAGATGATGAAAATACATCATGTAAAGCATGTGTCAGAGAAACTGATATACAGAGGTGCAGATGTTGAAAATCCATCATCTGAAATACGGCACAGAGACACAGGCATGCAGAGGTGAAGATGATGAAAATTCATTATGCAAGGCATGGGGCAGAGAAACTGATATACAGAGGTGCGAGTTGAAAGTACATCATGTTAAGCATGGGTCAGAAAAACTGACATATAGAGGTGCAGATGATGAAAATCTATCATCTGAAAGATGGGCAGGAGACATTGGTACACAGAGGTGCAAATGATAAAAATTCATCATGTAATGCATGGGGCAGAAAAACTGGTATACAGAGGTGCAGAGGATGAAAATCCATCATCTGAAATACTGGGCAGAGACACTGGTATGCAGAGGTGCAGATGATGAAAATTCATCATCTGAAATATGGGGCAGAGAAGCTGTTATACAGAGGTGCAGAGGATGAAAATCCATCATCTGTAATATGGGGCAGAGAAGCTGTTACACAGAGGTGCAGATGATGAAAATCCATCATGTGAAATACAAGGCAGAGACACTGGTATACAGAGGTGCAGAAGATGAAAATCCATCGTGAAATACTTGGCAAAGACACTGATATACAGCACTGCAGATGGTGAAAATCCATTACGTGAAATATGGGTCAGAGACATTGATATGCAGAGGTGCACATGATGAAAATCCATCAGGTGAAATATGGGGCAGAGACATTGATATACAGAGGTGCAGATGATGAAATCCATCATGTGAAAAATTGGGCAGAGACACTGATATACAGAGGTGCAGAAGATGAAAATCCATCAGTGAAATATCGGCAGAGACATTTATATACAGAGGCACAGAGATGAAAATCCATCATGTGAAATCTGGGGCAGAGACATGTATATACAGAGGTGCAGATGATGAAATTCTCATGAAAACCGGGACAGATACATGGATATACAGAGGTGCAGATGATGAACATCTATCATGGGCATGGGGCAGAGAACTGGTATACAGAGGTGCAGATGATGAAAATCCATCAAGAGAAATACAGGTCAGAGACACTGGATATGCATGTGGTGCAAACGATGATCATCCATCATGTGAAATATGGGCAAGAGACAATGTTACAGAGGTGCATATGATAAAATCCATCCAGTGAACTACGGCGTGCAGAGACATTGATACACAGAGTTGCAGATGAAGAAAAGCCATCATGTGAAATGTGGGGCAGAGACACCGATACACAGTGGTGTACACAATGAAAATCCATCCAGGTAAATATGAGGCAGGGACTTATGGTATACAGAGGTGGAGAAGATGAAAACATCATGTAAAATATGTGTGTGGAGTCACTAGTCTACGTAGAGGTACAGATGAAAATTCATCTGGGGGAGTGTAGATAAAAACATGTCATGTAAAAAATATGGGCAGAACACTGGTATACAGATTTGTAGAAATGAAAATACATCATATGAATCACGGGACAGCCGACACTGGTATACAGAGGTGCAGATGGTGAAAACTATCATCTGAAATGCGTCCAAGACAGTGTGGTATACAGAAGTGCAGATGATGAAAATCTGATCGCGTAAAGCATGGGCAGAGACACTGGTATAGAGTGCAGATGATGAAAATCCATCATGTCGCATGGGGCAGAGAAACTGGTATACAGAGGTACAGATGATGAAACCCATCTGTCTGTAATTGTGTGGAGAGACACTGGTATACAGAGGTGCAGGTGATGAAAATCCATCATGTGAAATATGGGTCCGGAGAACTGGTATACAGAGGTGTGAGATGATGAAAATCGATCATCTGAAATATGGGACAGAGACACTGGTATGCAAAAGTACAGATGATGAAAATCTATTGTGTAAAGTATGGGGTAGAGGAAGTGGTATACAGATGTGCAGATGATGAAAATCCATTGTGTGAATGCAGGGGCAGAGACACTGATTTACAGAGGTGCGGATGATGAAAATTACATCATGTAAAAATGGGTCAGAGAAACGTGATACAGAGGTGCAGATGTTGAAAATCATCATCTGAAATATGGCACAGAGACACAGGCATGCAGAGGTGCAGATGATGAAAATTCATTATGCAAGGAATATGGCAGAGAAACTGATATACAGAGGTGCAGAAGTTGAAAGTACATCATGTTAAGCATGGGTCAGAAAAACTGGCATACAGAGGTGCAGATGATGAAAATCCATTGATGTGAAAGATGGGGCAGAGACATTGGTTTACAGAGGTGCAGATGATGAAAAATACATCATGTAAAAGCATGGGTCAGAGAAACTGGTATACAGAGGGCAGATGTTGAAAATCCATCATCTGAAATACTGGACAGAGACACTGGTATGCAGAGGTGAAGATGATGAAAATTCATTATATGGCAAGGGCAGAGAAACTGATACACAGAGGTGCAGATGTGTGAAAGTACATCATGTTAAGTATGGGCAGAAAACTGACATACAGAGGTGCAGATGATGAAAATCATCATCTGAAATATGGGCAGAGACATTGGTATACAGAGGTGCAAATGATGAAAATTCATCATGTAATGCATGGGCAAAAACTGTATACAGAGGATGCAGAGGATGAAAATCCATCATCTGAAATACTGGGCAGAGACATTGGTATGCAGAGGTGCAGATGATGAAAATTCATCATCTGAAATATTGGCAGAGAGCTGTTATATCAGAGGTGCAGAGGATGAAAATCCATCATCTGTAATATGGGCGGAGAAGTTGTTACACAGAGGTGCAGATGATGAAAATCCATCATGTGAAATACAAGGCAGAGACACTTGTATACAGAGGTGCAGAAGATGAAAATCCATCATATGAAAAACTGGGCAGAGACACTGATATACAGCACTGCAGATGGTGAAAATCCATCACGTGAAATATGGGTCAGAGACATTGATATGCAGAGGTGCAGATGATGAAAATCCATCAGGTGAAATATGGGGCAGAGACACTGATATACAGAGGTGCAGAGGATGAAAATCTATTATGTGAAATATGGGGCAGAGACACTGATATATAGAGGTAGATGATGAAAATCCATCATGTGAAAAATTGGGCAGAGACATTGATATACAGAGGTGCAGATGATGAAAATCCATCAAGTGAAATACCGGGTGGAGACACTGATATACAGAGGCACAGAAGATGAAAATCCATCATGTGAAATATGGGGCAGAGACATTTATATACAGAGGTGCAGATGATGAAAATTCATCATGTGAAATACGGGACAGAGACATGGATATACAGAGGTACAGATGATGAAAATCCATCATGAGAAAAACGGGGCAGAGACACTGATATACAGAGGTACAGATGATGAAAATCTATCATGTGAAATACGGGGCAGAGACATTGATATACAGAGGTACAGATGATGAAAATCCATCATGTGAAATACAGGACAGAGACATGGCTATACAGACGTGCAGATGATGAAAATCCATCATGTGAAATATGGGTCAGAGACATTTATATACAGAGGTACAGATGATGAAAATTCATCATGTGAAATACGGGACAGAGACACGGATATACAGAGGTGCAGATGATGAACATCCATCATGTAAGGCGTGGGGCAGATAAACTGGTATACAGAGGTGCAGATGATGAAAATCCATCAAGAGAAATACAGGTCAGAGGCAGTGATATACAGAGGTGCAAATGATGATACTCCATCATGTGAAATATGGGCAAGAGACAATGTTATACACAGGGTGCATATGATAAAAATCCATCCAGTGAACTACGATGCAGAGACATTGATATACAGAGTTGCAGATGATGAAAAGCCATAATGTGAAATGTGGGGCAGATACACCAATATACAGAGGTGCAGATGATGAAAATCCATCATGTGAAATGTGGGGCAGAGACACTGATATAAACAGATACAGATTATAAAAAATCCATCTAGTGAAATACAGTGCAAAGACATTGATATACAGAGGAGCAGATGATGAAAATCCCTCATGTGAAATACGGGGCAGAAGCACTGATATACAGAGGGTGCAGATAATGAAAATCCAGCAAGTGGAATACTGTGCAGAGACATTGATATACAGAGGTGCAGGTGATGAAAATCCAACATGTGAAATACGGTGCAGAGACACTGATTTACAGAGGTGCAGATGATGAAAGTACATCATGTAAAGCATTGGTCACAGAAACTGGTATACAGAGGTGCAGATGTTGAAAATCAATCATCTGAAATACATAACAGAGACATTGGTATGCAGAGGTGAAGATGATGAAAATTGATTATGTAAAGCATGGGGCAGAGAAACTGATATACAGAGGTGCAGATGATGAAAATTCATCATGTAAAAAACAGGGCAGAGACACTGGTATACAGAGGTTCAGATGATGAAAATTCATCATGTAATGCATTGGGCAGAGAAACTGGTATACAGAAGTGCAGAGGGTGAAAATCCATCATCAGAAATACTGGGCAGAGACATTGGTATACAGAGGTGCTGATGATGAAAAGCCATCATGTAAAGCATGCGGCAGAGAAACTGGTATACAGAGGTGCAGATGATGAAAATTCATCACCTGAAATATGGAGCAGAGATACTGATATACAGAGGTGCAGATAATGAAAAGCCATCTTGTAAAATATGTGGCAGAGAAAATGGTATACATAGGTGCAGATGATGAAAATCCATAATGTGAAATATGGAACAGAGACACTGATATAGACAGGTGCAGTTAATAAAAATCCATCAAGTGAAGTACGAGACAGAGACATTGATATACAGATGTGCAGATGATGGAAATCCATCAAGTGAAATACGGTGCAGAGACATTTGATATACAGAGATGCAGAGGATGAAAATCCATCATGTGAAATATGGGCAGAGGCATCGATATACAGAGGTGCAGATAATCAAAATCCATCACTTGAAATATGGGGCAGAGACACCGATATACAGAGATGCAGATAATGAAAATCCATCTAATGAAATATGAGGCAGGGACACTGATATACAGGGGTGCAGAAGATGAAAGTACATCATAGGTTTATAGGTTAGGTACAAGTTCAGTGAGCCCGAAGCCCTTTAGCGAACTCGCCACTATGTCTTTTGTAGGGTGTTCCATTTTGTGATAACTCTTTGAGTGTAGAATTTACTCCTTTTAACTGTGAGTGTTCTCCTATTAATTGTTGTGTATGGGATCTAGTTAAGTCACTACCCGTGTGTCTAGTAAGTCCAATTGTTTGCAAGGCATAAGAGTCATTTATAAATTTATAGATTAGACACATCTCTCTCCTGGTGTATCTATGTTGTGCAGAGTACAGCATAAGTCTTTGTAGTCTTTTATTGTATCCCAGGTGTTGTATTGTCCTAATTGTTTTTTGTTATCCTTCTCTGCACCTTTTCCACTAATGTCTGGGTTTTAGTATCTTTGGGTGCACACAATTGGGCACAATATTCCAAATGGGTGCATACTAAGGTAGTATAGAGTGGTATTATGACCGCACTATCTCTGCTTTTAATATTACCAAGAATACACCCTGTTAGTTTATAGCATTTTTAAACTGTTTCTTGGTTATGCTTGTTAAAGGATAAATCATTTGTAATTAATATCCCAAGTCCCTTTCTTCCTTTATTTTTGATAATGGGATATTGTTCATACTGTATTTGTACATGAGGTTATTCTTCCCCATGTGCATCACCTTACACTTTCCTATGTTAAATTGCATTTTGTTAGATTCAGCCCACAATGCTAAATTGTCAGCATTTTATTGGAACAGTTTAGCCTCAGTTTCAGATTGTACATAGCCCCAACTTACAATCATCTGCATATTTGCAGATCCAAGTCTTTTCTGTGGATTATAAGGTTGAGACCATGATATTAAATAAGGTGGGGCCCAAAACTGAGCCATGTGGAACACTGCTAGTCACTTATCCAGACCTGGACAAGTGACCCTTTATGGAAACTTTCTGAGTTCTATTCTTCAACCAAGACTCTATTCATTTAATAATATTGCAATTAATTTTATTTTACATAGATGTTCAAGTAATACTGTGGGAAACCTTATTGAAGGCCTTGGCATAATTCAAAATACCACATCCACTGGGACACCCTTATTCATTGCAGCACTCACAGGTTCAAAAAAATGTAATAAATTAGTCAGGCATGACCTTCATGAGACAAACCCATGTTGTATAATATTCACAACATCTGACTGCTGTAGCTGTTTTAATATACTTTTTACTAATAGCCTTTTCATAAGCTTACCTATTAATGACATAAGGCTGATTGGCCTATAATTTGTTATTTCTGCTTTGCTGCCTTTTTTATTTATAGGAATGACTATAGCTTCCCTCCATGCCTCAAGGGTTTTCCCTTCTTGTAATGTGGTATTAAAAATAAGAGTTAATGGTCCAACCAGTTCTTATGAAATATGGGGCAGAGTCACTGGTATACAGAGGTGCAGATGATGAAAACCCATCAAACTAAATACGGGGCAAAGACATTGATATGCAAAGTGCAGATGATGAAAACCCATCATGTGAAATACAGGGCAGAGACACTGATATACACAGGTACAGATGATGAAAATCCATCATGTGAAATACAGGCAGAGACACTGATATACAGAGGTGCAGAAGATGAAAATCCATCTAGTGAAATATAAGGCAGAGACACTGATATACAGATGTGCACAAGATGAAAATACATTGTGTTAAATATGGAGCGGAGACACTGATATATAGAGGTGTGGAAGATGAAAGATGAGAAATAGGACTAGTGGTATGACATGAGTTAACAAGAAGAAATAGAACTGTGTAATAAAAGAATCTCGTCAATTCACTCCTCGTTTTCACTTCCAGTAAGTCGCTCCCAACTACCTGCTCCCTCGTCAATTAGCTGCCGCAGATCTCTTCCCCAATAGCCCACTCCCATTCCAGTTCCCTCTCCATGACTATAGTTTCCTTGTATTTCATGCAGTCAGTTTTGCCAATTCACCTGAATTTGTATGCTGCATCCACCTTGGCACTTTGCCATTCACAGTGCCAGTCAGTACAACCGGAATATTCGCTATGCTATAAAGTTGTCTAGTGAAAGGCAGCACAGTTTCTTGCTACTTCATCAGTCATCAACATGGAAGGAAAGTTTATTCTCTCTGAGAGTAACAAAAAGAAGCTGGTGGACACAAACAACTATATTTGCACCCATCATAAATGGGGATATCACAGAAAGGCAATTTGGCAATGTGAACTTGCTGTGAAAAAAGAAAAAACATGCAATGCCAAAGTTCACACTGCGGGTTATGATGACCCAACAATTATTTCTACATTTAGTGAGCACTCACATGCTCCTGATCCCATTGCAGTGGAGAGAGGGTGGAGGCCATAAACCGTGCCAAAGACCATGCAGCAAGCAGTCAGGATACCACAGCACAGGTTCTGCTCCATTGTGAAGACAACATGTCTTTGGCTGCGCAAGGGACAATGGTTGACAGAAACATTAAGCGCACAATACAGCGCATTCATATTCATGGTGCCCCCCTCAAACCCCAGAGAATTGACCAATCTAGTCATCTCAGATTATTACCACATTATTTGAAGCCATTAAGGGCATACAGAGGAAATGAGAGGCAGATATTGAACAATTATTGCTGGCAATGCACCCAATTCTGCAAAATGGGTCTACACGGATAATGCATCAAGACTGGAGTACATAATTGATACATGCTCCAAATGCACAGTGGAGGAATTCTCTGAGGGTAGCACACTGTTTTTTTTTTCAGTTAAAATTTTTATTGTTTTTGTTAAAATATAAAAGAGCAAAACACAAAACAGCAGTAATATTAAATTTCAGTTTTGTACTGTACAGCAGCATACAATTAACGTATGAAGGTATTACCTAAATTGCATTACATCACAGTTCTAAAGGGAGAGTTACAGGGCACCTGTTAAAACAGGAGGCACCTACCTTGAATCGTGCCAAAAATCTGAAACCACGAGGAGGTACTACTGCTGAATCAGACAAGGCTTCATGCATTATGGTAGCCGTACCTTCCTATGGCCGAATCTGAGGGAACATCTGAAAAAGTGGTGAATATGGTGCCACAGAGTAACTAAGGGTGATTAAAATAATTTCTGGAGAGGCGTGGTGCTAATGTAAATCTCCAAACTGTACCTTCTATAAACAGAACCCAGAATACAGAAAAAACATACAGACAACCTAACAATGACAGTAAATGACAACAATAATAACTATTTACAAAAATGTCCTCCTAAGCTGGATGAAAGGTAAACAGCGATACTTAATAAAAAAGAAAACCCTAAGTTCAATGATCTGATTACGAGTACATCATATTCGGAGAAGAGAATAACAAAGGCTACTATAAACCAAGTCAACCGGACATCTGCTCTGGAGGCCGATAAGCCATGTATGGAGCCCAGCAGCAATGGTAAAGAGGCATTCGCCCTTTCATCGGGTGAGAACATCTATCTAGTTCAGATATGTATGTAAGTGCAGATAAGATCTCTGTTATATTAGGTATATTAGAAGATCTCCAGTTTTTGAGGATAGAACATTTCATCTGCACGCTTAGGAGCATCAGCCATCTAAATGCGTGAGGACTAAGATTTGGGACTTCAGATTTAAGACCTAGCAGCATAAGGGGAGCACTAAAAGGAATATTACATTGTAGGATTAGATTTGCTGCACTAAGGACAGACTTCCAAACATCTGCGATCAGAGGGCAGAGCCATAAAATATGATAGAGATCTCCTCCGTGTCCATGGCATCTCCAACATTTATCATGAGAGAGCACTTGCATTTTCTTTAGCATTACAGGGGTTCTATACCATGAGTGCATTATTTTATTTTGGATAAGTCTGCTCCTAGCATCCGTAAGCACTTTATGTCCTACCTGCCAGCACTGATTCCATTGAGCTTCAGTCAGTGATATTTTTAAGACCTTTTCCCACTTGTACCTTGAGGATTGTTTAGGAGTGGGCACGGTATCTCTAATTAGGATGTAAATTACACCTGCCATCCCTTTCTGTAGGGCAAGCTATGAGTATAATGGGGTGAAAGGTCCTTAGCTGTGTTTGCCTGTTGCAACATTTGTTTCAAGGCATCTCTGATCTGCAAATACTTCCAGAATTCAGAGCTGTGTAGTTTCCATTTACTTTGTAGTTGTTGAAATGTATCTACCACTATAGAGCCCTCGACCAGTAGATCTTTACAAATAGGATGCCTTTTCCTGCCAAGTGGATCAAGACACAGGCAGACCACCTATGGTGACATTGGGGTTATTCCACAAGGAGTGTATAGTAAGGAGGGCTGATATATTTAATTTTGTGGAGGATTCGCCAGTACTGAACTGAGGGACCTATAGTGGGTGCAACATAAGCTTCTTAGAGGCCCCGGGCCACAGCAGTGTAGCTGTAACAGGGGATCCACAGAGGCCTTGTTCTATTGTTAACCATTTGGGAGACTTTTCAGACTGTGGGTTGAACCATTTCAAGGTCTGTGAACATTGATATGCTATTTTGTAGCCCTCTATCCATGGGAGACCCCATCCTCTGTATTTCCAGTGTGCTCTAAGTATATTTTTGCCAAAACGGGGTTTAGCTTTACACCATAAAAAGTGACCAATGTTTTTTTTGATTTGTTTAATCCATACCGTAGGGAGAGATAGGGGGATGTGAGATATTAGATAGAAGATTCTAGGTGCAATTGACATTTTATAAGCTGATATTTTTCCAGCTAGTGTAAGGTTAAGATGAGACCAGCGATCCAGATCAGATCTGCAACTAGATTGTAGAGGGCCTATGTTGTTGTCCCACCATTTCCCAGTGTCAGCTCCCACTTTGATTCCCAGATATGTAATGGTGTGTTGTGACCATTTAAGGCTGAAGTGGGACATGGTGTGGGGGAGACATTTAGAATTAAGTGGAAGGATTTCTGTTTTTGTCTGATTAATTTTGAGTACAGAGATATGACAGAAATGTCCTAATAGGGTAAGAAGAGGTGGGAGTAGCACACTGTTTTGAGTATTGAGTATTGACACACAACACGGTGTGACATTTAATTTTAAACAGATTACTCATTGACTTTTAAATGTTTACCTTAAATAAAGATGATGTTTTTAAATGGATTTGACATGGCCACTTCAGCACTGCAGTTTTCTATGCCAGAAGATCAGATGACTCGTTCCCATGGTGACACTACCAGTTTCCATGGAACCGTATCACATGACTCTGCTTGCCTCATATGACGCATTGACCTGTTGATGGATGAACCACAGAACTAGTAAATATATACTTCTTTTAACATTCAACATTTATAGAATGCATTGAAAGTCGTGTGCTGTTTTAAATTTATATTGCTCTCACATGAACGAGGGGGAAAGTAGTAAGAAGTTACATTAAAGTTTCACAAATATAGAACTATTTGAAATGTGCAAGGGGAACTTACTGCAGATATTTAATATGCAGGTAGGGTATTTGCTGGTATTCGGGAAAGTTGTGTAATATGAGCGGAGCCCTTTAAAAGTCACGCCATCATATTTTTAAATAGTTTCCAATTTTCGACACCTTGCTTCTGTGTTACAGATGATGATGGTCTAATAGTGTAGATGGGAGTCCCAATTGATAATAAAGCTGGCAGATCCATGACAGATCTGCTCTAAAACTCTTGACCCCAAAACCTTCTCCTGTTAAGATCCCTCTACTCAAATAACAGTCCACAAATATTTTTCTCAAAATACTGACCATTACAACAGAGGTTTCTTGACTACTTCCAAATGGTTTCATTTATGTATTTGTTTTTGCTGATGGGTAAAGGAGGGCTATACAGTACTACTTATTTTCAATCTTGTCTGGGGGGGGTTAATACAGGTATAAACTGTCTGAAACTGAACATGATTTAGCTGTTGATGATATTTTAGTGCATGAAGGAAGTTTGGCCATGACATCAGGAAAATTCACCTACTCTTTTTTGAGAAGTACCATGAGATCTTTAACATGTACTTGAAGAACCACCAGAGTAGGCAGACAGAACCTTGGCTTAACGTCTCATCAGAAGGATATAAATGTGATGAAAATATTAAATCTTTTTTCAGGCAGACCAAAGAATCATTATAAAACCAGATTTTCAGACATAGTGCTGTGCTGTTTTGAGGTTTGATAATTACTGATTCTGAAATCCTGGAAAGAAAGATACATGCAACCCCCTTTGAAGTATTATGAACCTATTCAGTAGCAGAAGGGAAAAGCAAAGTTGTAGAAGCTTGTTGCATGTCCATGCAATTTTCTTTGATTATTAAACCCCAATCTCCGGAAGATATTTGGTATCAGACATGTTAGAGAGAACACAAACCTGCACTCAAGATGAAGAGGCCATGAGAGTCACTGCTGAGTTCAAGACAGAACGTCAATGTGTTCTACAGCCCTGAAATTGTTGAATGATTTTCTATATGAGGCAAAGTCAGTTTAAGCTTTCTAGCCCGATTTTACAAGGTGGACGCACGGCTTGTAGATAGGCCATTGACAGAGTCAAGTCCTGCATCCACCGTCAAGTTTGATGCAAGCTGCATCAAAGCCCACAGACACTGTTTGGTCTGATTTAGAAGGTTGGAAGTTGAGACAATTTTTCTTATGGCAGCTTGCCAAAGGTTTGGTATAAGCCCCTGAAATGGGTACTCCCTGATGGATGCAAAGTTAGACCGGGGAGCTGATCTAATTTTGCTACACACAGGACTTGCAGCAGCCAGCTTTTGAAATTCAAAATTACCCCTGTTTGACACAAGTCACCACTTGTTTCAAACACACAGCCACAAGTTCCTGCAGTGATCACAACCTTTAAAACTGGGCCCTATTTGCTTTTGAGCTACACAGTATGCTTTTTTTCATTTGATAACAGCACTGGGACAGATACAGTATGTTTCCACAAAATTGTGGTGCACAGTGTTCTGGCTCAGCTAGTAATCCCTTGGAACAGCTGGTGCTGTTAATTTCAAGTCAATATGTTCAGAACCAAGCACTGCACCCAAACCAGCAAAATCAACTTTAATTTCAGTAATAATGATCCTTATAGATTTTCAGACTGAAGTCCAATCTTCCAGCCAGCAGACGGAAAATACGCCTTGATATTTCAACACAATGTGCCATCATTGAGGAAAGTGCAGAGATAACAGAGAGAAGGGATTAGAGCAAATGAAGCAGAGATAAATTCACTGGCAGCTAAAACGATCATGGTGGAGAGTGCTATAAATACTGCCTTACAAGAACAAACAGCACAATACTCTAAAATGAAGATGATTGAAAATATTTTGCTCTTTAAAAACCTATGTTTGCTCAGATTTCCTGCTTCATTTCTTGATGTGAAGCTCAAAAGTGAAATACAGGCAGCTTTATCTGCACTTTTTTCATCCATTTTCCTTTACATTTGCACTCAGTCTTTCATCCAAAATCCCACCCGTGTAAGCTGGCTGGGGAGCCTGCTACTGAGAATAAGGACACAAGACAAGCCAGAGGGGCAAGATACATTATCAGTGGACTCTCCAGTATATCTATCAGCATAAAAACTTGTGAATGGCTTAGCAGAAAAAGAAACTTTTTGTAATATCCTGATTTCTGCCTGCAAACTCAGAGGAGAAGGAGAAGATTTGTTTCAATGAAGACTGAGTTTTATGGCTGAGCTGCCCTTGACCTGGGCTCTCTAAGCTCCACCGCAGCAGAGGACTCAGCCCCTGGATGGATGGCTTTTCCACTGCTGCTGCCCAAGACCTGAAGCCCAGCCTGAAAGTCAGCAAGTTGAGTTGCCCTTGACCTGGGCTCTCTAAGCTCCAACTGCAGCAGAAGACTTGGCTCCCGGATGGATGGCTTTTCCACAGCTGCTGCCCAAGACCTGAAGCCTGGCCTTAAAGCCGGCAAGGTACAGCTCCTATTGCCACCCAGTTGGATCACAAGTGCCTCCCTAGAGTCCACCCTGATTGACCAAATATCCTGACTCTTCCTCTCAGCCACTAGGTGCTTTTTTGCTTTTTTAAACTAAAGTCTCTTTGGAAAATCCACCTTATCTGTGTAAATCTTATGAATCTGTAAAAAATAGATGAGCCTAAGCATTGTTAAAGCTTGTAGCTTTATCAGCTACAGTTAAGGACTACTGCTCTTTACTGAATTAATTGAAGTGTACAAGTTTAATCTCCCACTCAGCCACTTTGGCGCCTAAACCACCTTTGTCTTGATAATCTTGTTTGCTACCCCATACTGTTTCTGACTACTCTCCTTCATCTGCACCTGCACTTAAGCCTTCCTGTTTCTCTTTCCCTAGACAAGCTGCCCTTGACCAGGGCTCTCTAAGCTCCACCGCCGCAGAAGACTCGGTCCCCAGACGGATAGTTTTCCACGGCTGCCGCCCGAGACCTGAAGCCCCACTGGTGCTGCACATCAGCTCCCCACCCACCCACCCTCCCTATCTGGGCATTCTTACTTATAGTTAGCTAGTGTCATCTGATATACAATTGTTTTCTAACAGTACGATTCACCATTGGCTCCTAATAGAATCCCACCACTAGAGGGATCCTCGGGCTGTACCTTGATGCCTACATCGGTGTTAATTTCTCCCTGTTGCACCAATCCTTAGCTATATTATTGTCTCGCTCTAGAACTCCTGATCTAAAAATGCAGCTAGTACTATATCGTCCTTCAATTCATCCCCTACCATTAATGACCTTACTTCTGCTCATACTCCCCAGTTCCCTCCTCCTTATGGACTTTCCTTACATCCCTTTGCTTATGCAAACTGCTGATTACTTGGCCCCCCCTCAGGCACGTCAACCTCAACCCCAGCCATGCATCTTCTCTATTACCATTTCTTCCTTGTGCCTCTATCACCTCCTGGTCTGACCTGTTCATCACTATCTTTCAGCTTGCCTCAGCTCCTCCACAACTCAAGCCTATACCCAGGCATACCAGTTGCCCCTCCAGTAAGCTGTTCAAAACCTGCAAAGGCAAATATTTCATTATACTACTGCTTCTCCTATCAGCTGGGGATGTACACCCTAACCCTGGTCTGCCATGGATAGCGTTTCAGCCCCCATACAACCACTTTCCACCCCCCCGTTCTCCCAAATGGCTTAAAAATTATCCACCTTAACATCCACAGCCTCATACTCAAACTCCCCTTGCTACAGACAGTGGTCCTTGCCTATGCTCCAGATATAATCATCATCTCTGAAACCTGGCTGACTGAACACATTCCCGATGAGGCTATGACTATCCCTGGCTACACAATCACTTGTATGGACAGGGACAGCAGAGGTCAAGGTGTGGCCATATATAGCTCCTCCTCCTTCTGTGACAGGGTAGAATAGGACCCTGTCCCATTTGTTTTGGAAAAAGTGTTTAAATGCACGGATCTGTATTCTGTCCTTTTCTGTCTCTTCTTTTGCTACACCAAATTTTCCTGTGAGGCTTCAGACTTGATCAACCCGAACAGTCTCGCAATTCTTTGCCTCTCACTGTCTCTGTTATCTCTTGCTGTCTATTTTTCCTCCTTTGCATATCAATGTCAGCTAATATAAAATATATGAGAATCAATGTATGGAGTGAAACTGATATTGGGATCACGTTTGTATAGAAAATATCTGGTGTTACTGTTGAAATGTATACATATATATATGTGTGTGTGTTTATAATTTGAGATAACTGTAAAAAGTCAGCGGTTATTTGAGTGCAAATGCCTGAGCCTTTTGCAAAGGCTGGAGGGACATCAGGAAGCTCTCAATGTTCTAGCAGCTCTTGAAATTTACAAAGAACAGGATGCTTGCAAAGGATGAGGGTTGAAAAAGACTATAAAACAGCTAAGCTGAGCTGAAGAGAGATTTTACAACAGATTTTATTTTGCTTCTGTATATAGTTATTCTGAACAGGTTTATTTTAGTTTATTTTATGTTACTGCAAATACAAATAAACAGTTTTGTGGAATTTTACAACTGTTCCTGGGTTTTCTCTATGCTTCCTGACCTGTGCCTCGATGACAGAGAAATAGGGGATTTGTGCATGGGTACTGGACCTAGTACCAGGAAAGCACAGAGGAAAGTATGGATTCTGCAGCAGCAAGTCCAGGAGTGGTTACCAGGAGAATAGCAGCCATACTAGCAGTGACAGAAGTCCAGTCCGAGATTGTACAGCCAACACAAGTCATGGAAAAAGAACAGGCAGTGACAGAACCTGAAAGCCTGATGGACTTTTTAAATGGTGGACTATACAACAAAAAGAGACTGAGAAGCAGAGAAAAGAGATTCAGCATTTAGAAGCACTGAGAGAAGAGATTCAGCAACAGGAGCAGTAGATGACAGAAGAGATGAAACGACAGCAGCAGCAATGGCTGGATGCTTTACAAGCTATCAAAGGCAGAGGATCTGGCACAAACACAGATAACAACAAAATGCAAGCAACTAAGGACCATTAAACTTACTAAGTTGTGTCTCTTGGATGATATTGAGGCATACCTGACAACCTTTGAAAGGGAT
Organism: Neoceratodus forsteri; assembly: GCA_016271365.2. Lineage (NCBI taxonomy): Eukaryota > Metazoa > Chordata > Ceratodontiformes > Ceratodontidae > Neoceratodus > Neoceratodus forsteri. The sequence continues at coordinate 3,171,924 of CM057449.1, read as the reverse complement.
GCCACAGCCTGCCAGTGGCCAAAGCAGCAATGGACGATCAGACTGGTACACTACCTGACAGGGAAAGCCCAGCTTGCCTACAACAGTATGAACATTGCACAGTCAGTAAACTATGACCTGGTGGCAAAATCCTGAAGAAAAGTCGTGACATCTTCAGAGACCTACAGGCAGAGATTTCGATCTCTGAGGTACAACTCGTTGACAATCCCTAGAAGCCTTCACCTGATTCTGAGAACTTCGGATGAAGTAGATCCAACCAGAGGGCAAAACAGTACCACAGATTATCGACACATTTTGCCATGGAGTAATTCATCAACATCTTGCCTGCAGATGTGCAGATGTGGGTAAAAGAACACCACCAGAGAATGGGGAAAAAGCTGTTTCTTTGGCTGAGGACTACCAAAAGGCCAAACAGACACCACAGCAGTGAGGTAACAGCCAAGTACTGGTAAGAAACTTTTTTTCCTATTTAAATTCCAGGCCTGCTAAGAACTCTGGTGGGGGTAACAAATCTGTGCCAAAAGACGTTATCTGCTATAACTGTAATGAGCCAGGTCATTTTGCAAGAAACTGCCATAATAAAGAGAGTGGCACTGGAGCAGATTTGTCCTTGGCAAACTGGGGCAAGTACCTAACAGATGTAAAGGTGGGGAATAAAATTGTAAAGGAAATCATTGATTTTAGAAGCAGACAGACCCTGGTGCATGTTAAAATGCTGAGAAAACACTGTGCAAAGGGACCAGGTACTGGTGTCATCTGCATCCACAGGGACACTCAGTACTATCCCACCACCCAAGTGACTCTGACTGTTCAGGGTGTGTCTCACCAAATGAAAGTGGGGGTAGTACCAAAGTTACCTGTATGTGTGATTATTGGAAATGACTTTCCAGGATTTACTGAATTGATCAAAGAGGGAATAAATCCTGATGTTTCAGCAGCCCTGGTGACAAGAGCTCAGGCAAATAAAATTTCAGACAGTGGGGACACTTTTCCTTTCAGTGATTTTGATTCAAACTTGTTTGAGCACAGCTTCAAGATCTAGAAATCCAGGAAAGAAAGATAAAGCCTGAAGAAACTATGGCAACAAATGACTGATGGACATGAAGGGTTAAAATATGAAAATACTGAAACTAAATTGATAACTGATTGTGATTTTCTTTCAGAGCAAGCTGACGATGTTTCTCCAGGGTTATTTCAAGCAGCTAGGGTAAAACCAAAACAGGGTGGACCAATGTTTAAAATGTAATGGATTACTGTACAGAGTTTGGGTTAAACCTCAGACACAGGAACAGACAGAACAATTGGTTATACCACAGAAGTATAGAACAGAATTGTTGTTACAGATAGCTCATGATAGTCCTATGGCTGGTCACTCAGGGAGGGATTACACCCTTGCCAGATTGCTGTACAGATTTTTCTGGTCGTGAATTTATGAAGGTGTTGCTACTTATTGTAATTCCTGTGCTGAGTGTCAGAAGTAGCCTCAGTCACTAGAAAAGACGAGGTGCCCCTGGCACCCCTACCCTTAATAGATGTGCCTTTTGAGAGAATTGCAATGGATGTGGTTGGTCCATTAGACAACTGTAAAAAGGGAAATAGATTTATTCTAGTAGTATGCAACTGTGCTACTCGATACCCAGAAGTAGTTCCAATGCATATTGTTAGAGCCCCAAAAGTTGCAGCAGAGCTAGCCAAAATTTTCAGCAGAGTGGGCATACCTAAAGAAAGTATTACTGAACAGGGTAGTAATTTTGGTGCTGCACTGCTTACAGAGCTGTACAGACTGCTGGATATCACTGCCATAAGAACCTCCCCCTATCATGCTCAGACAGACAGTGCGTGTTGAGCGTTTTAGCCAAACCCTAGAATGCATGTTAAAAGGTTTGCAAAGGGGAAGGGAAAGATTGGGACCATTACTTGCCTTACCTACTTTTTGCTTACAGAGAAGTGCCACAGGCATCAACAGGACTTTCGCCATTTGAAATGCTGTATGGTAGGCAGCGAAGAGGGCCACTGGATGTGATAAAAGAAATGTGGGAAGATAACCCCACTCAGAAACAATCTATAACATCTTATATGTGTGCCCTAAGAAAGAAACTGGCAAAATATGTTGAAATTGCCCATAGTAATCAGGAAGAAGCTCAAAACCAGCAGAAGATATATTATGACCATGGGGTAAAAGAAAAAGTTTTCGAGCCAGGTGAAAAGGTTTTGCTACTGTTGCCCACAACAGAAAATAAGCTGTTAATGAAGTGGCAAGGGCCATATAAGGTTCTTAGATGTACTGGCACTGTTAACTATGAGACTGAGACCCCTGACAGAAAAAATCCTTCTAAGATATACCATGCTAACCTCAAAGAAATGGGTTAAAAATGCCAAAAGCTGCCTTGCTAGTTTTACCAGAAACTGATAAGGAAGATATTGATGTCGCTTATGATAGACTAGAACAAACTGTAAATGTTGATGCTGTAAAGGTAAATGTTTTCTTAACCTCAGAACAAACTGTAGACATTCATAATATGCTAAAGTCATTTAACAGTACTTTTAGCATGGTACCAAGCTGAGCAAAAGGGGTTGAGCACATAATAGTGACAAAGTTTGCTCGTCCTATTAGGTAAAAGTCATACAGGTTGCCAGAGAGATTAAAAGCTGATGTGGTTAAGGAAATACAAAAAATGAAAGAATTGGGTATCATTGAGGAGTCAAGAAGTGCTTGATCATCTACCATGTAAACTGTAAACAAAAAAGAAGGGGGTGTTAGAATCTGCCTTGATTTCAGGAAACTTAATTAAGTGTCAGAATTTGACAGTTACCCTATGCCCAGAATAGATGATTTGGTGGATAGACTGGGGAGTGCAACGTATATCAGTACCCTCGATCTCACCAAGGGTTACTGGCAAATACCTTTAGCTAAAGAATCCAGAGATAAAACTGCATTTGCCACCCCTATAGGATTCTATCAGTTCACCACCATGCCATTTGATTTACATGGTGCGCCAGCTACATTCCAGCGGTACATGGATGTCATTTTATTCCCTCACACTGGTTATTGTGCTGCGTACCTGAATGATGTCGTGGAGTACAGTCCCAATTGGAAAAGCCACCTGGAACACCTACGAGCAGTTATCCAAGCTATCAGAAATGCAGGTCTGACTTTTAATCCTACTAAATGTGCATTGGGCATGCAGGAAACCAGATATTTGGGCTATGGGTTGGGAAATGGAGAAGTGAAGCCAGAGGTTTCTAAAACAGAAGCTGTAGCTAACAGCCCTATACCTAAAACAAAGAAACATATCAGGTCATTTTTAGGGCTGACTGGTTATTATCGATGATTTGTTCCCAATTTTGCTGAGTTATCTACTTCCCTCACTGAACTCACAAAGAAATGGTACTAAAATAATATGAAATGGACCCCAGAGTGTGATGAAGCTTTGCAAGCCATAAAGGCTGCATCATGTTCAGCACCTGTTTTAAAAAGCCCAGACTTTGAGAAACCATTTCTGTTACAAACAGGTGCATCTGAGGTAGGACTAGGTGCTCTCCTAAGTCAAAATATAGATGGGAAAGAACATCCTATTCTGTATATAAGTAGGAAATTGCATGACAGAGAAAAAAGTGACTCCATGATCGAAAAAGAGTGTTTAGCAGCAAAGTGGTCCATGTAGTCCCTCAAATTCTATTTGCTAGGAACTGATTTTGTTCTTGTAACTGATCACAATCCTCTCTGTTAGCTTAATCAGATGAAAGATAAAAATTCCAGAATCACAAGTTGGTACCTGGCACTGCAGCCATTTAAATTCTCTGTAATTAACAAATCTGGTTAAGAGAATAGTAATGCTGATTTTCTGTCAAGATATAGATCAGGAATTGAGGGTTCTGATGGCTGAAAAAAAAACTAATGTATGGGTTTGAACTGTACTGTTTGCTGTACTGTTAAAAAATGGATGCAATTTCTGCTCAATGTCTGAATACAACAAGTGTTATTAGAAAATAAAGAGTTTTGGAAACCTGTTTAATAAAACAGGTTCCCTCTTAAAGAGGGGGGTATATGTGACAGGGTAGAATGGGACTCTGTCCCATTTGTTTTGGAGAAAGTGTTTAAATGTAAGGATCTGTATTCTTTCCTTTTCTGTCTCTTCTGTCTGGTTGCACAACCAAATTTTCCTGTGAGGCTTCGGACTTGATCAACCCGAACAGTCTCACAATTCTTTGCCTCTCACTGTCTCTGTTTTCTCTCACTGTCTGTTTTTCCTCTCCTTTGCATATCAATGTCAGCAAATATAAAATATATGAGAATCAATGTATGGAGTGAAACTGATATTGGGATCATGTTTTTATAGAAAATATCTGGTGTTATTGTTGAAATGTATATATATATATATATATATATATATATATATATATATTATAGTGGTGGGTCATGCCACTATAGTTAGGGTTCAGCGTCACTTACATACTGAAGTCAAACTTTTGGGCATTAATAACTTTGGACCCATTCAATGGATTTGCCTGAAATTTGGAATTGCAGTGGGGCATGGTAGATCTCTAGATTTGCCAAATTGCATTTGGTCAGACTTATGGTCTTTGTGTACGAAAATGCTGAAAATGCAAAATTATCCATTCTTGGAGGAAGCTTTTGGGATTTTGGACATGGCCCTGCACAGCCGTTGTGTGGCATGTTGCTCTGCAAATGGCTCATTTGAAAGAGCTTTGGTGGCCGAACATGCCGTTTTTCATTTAGTGAAAAAATATTAAGGCATTCAAAAGTTATGCCACTTTTAAGTTCCCATTATAAGTCACTGGGAAAATGTATATGTATGTTTTGCGAACAAAGAATGGGGTTCTGGCCATCTCGTTCCGCCTGGCAATCAAAGAATTTGCAGCCTCACGGTTCAAGAATCTTTGTCCCTGAGGATTTTTAAAATTCTTTGATTGTGAGGTCTGCCATCTGTTTTTTGATTTTCCAATCAGAAATACACAAATATCTTGGCTCAGAGGTCACTTCTGAAGTAAAACTTGGATGGATTTTACTCAGGTGACCCCGATCTATCGAGCCATGCCTTTGGTTTGATCGAAATCAGTCTAAAAATAGAGTTCTAAGCTTTTAAAATCTTAGTTCGTGGCTCACTAGCGATCTTTGATCGCCAGTCTGAAAATTCTTTGATCGCGAGATTCTTTGATCGCGATCATAAATCGCGAGCGAGGGACGAGATGGCCAGATTTTAAAATGTTTTTCTCAGCCAGGGTGCCCTGAAACTTAAATGAGGCTGGGTTTTGCTCAGGGGCTTCGTTCTGCCCATCTGAATAAAAAATCTTGTTTTACATATCCCTGGTAGTCTAGTGCCCCCATGATGGCATATATAATGATGTCTAGTGGCACCCCAATGTTCATAATTATTGTTTTTTTTAATATCCCTGGTAGTCTAGTGGCCCCCTGATGTGTATAAAATAATAATTGTAATTCATCTCCCTGGTAGTCTAGTGCCCCCCATCATAATAAAATATATAACCATCTGCAATTTCCTGGTAGTCTAGTGGCTCCCCCATGTGTATTTTATAAATATTGTTTTTTTTAGATCCCTGGTAGTCTAGTGGCCCCCCGATCTCTATTAAATTATAATTATTGTTTTTATCCCTGGTAGTCTAGCGGCCCCCCTGCATCATAATAAAATAGATAAGGATTTCAATTTCCTGGTAGTCTAGTGGCCCCCCACCCTCACCCAGCTGTACCAGCCCACCCAGCACCCCCCAACCTTCCCCAGCCGGTGACTGGCACAGCCCACCTCTCACCTCCACGGCCAGCCACCGACTGTGTGCATTACGATCGCTAATGCAAAGAGCGGTCAGAAATAATTTCAGAGTGCCTTTTGCATTAGCACAATATACACACAGTTGGCTGGCCATGGAGGTGAGAGGTGGGCTGTGCCAGTACGCTGGGGAGGAGGCGAGAGTGCTGGGTGAGCTGGTACAGCTGGGTGGGGTGGGGCCACTAGACTACCAGGAAATTAAAATCCTTATCTATTTTATTATGATGGAGGGGGCCCCTAGACTACCGGGGATAAGAATAATAATTATAATTTAATACAGATTGGGGGGGCCACTAGACTACCAGGGATCTAAAAAAGCAATATTTATAAAATACACATTGGGGGAGCCACTAGACTGCCAGGAAATTGCAGATGGTTATATATTTTACCATGATGGGGGGGCCACTAGACTACCAGGGATATGAATTACAATTACTATTTTATGCACATTGGGGGGCCACTACACTACCAGGGGTATAAAAAAATATTTATGAACATTGGGGGTCCACTAGAGATTGTTATCTAGTTTTTTATAATGGGGAGCGCTAGACTACCAGGGATATTTAAAACTTGATTTTTTATCATTCAGATGGGGCAGAATGAAGCCCCATGAGCACAACCTAGCCTCATTTAACTTTGTAGGGCACTCCTGGGCTGAGAAAATACATTTTTAAATCTGGCCAACTCGTCTCTCACTCTTTGTTCATAAGCGAGCAATTTCTTTGATTGCAACCCTGCAAATTCTTTGATTGCGAGATTCTTTGATCATGATCGTGCATCACAAGTGAGGGACGAGATGGCCAGATTAAAAAATCAATTTTCTCAGCCCAGGGGTGTCCTAGGAAGACAAATGAGGGTGGGTTTTACTCAGGGGGCTTTGTTCTGATGAGCCTTGGTGGTGGTGGTTTACCGCAATTCTTTGAATTTTTTTAATTAGAACAGTTTTTATTCTTTGGTCATGACCCTGCAAATTCTTTGATCACAAGCCTGCAAATTCTTTGATCATGAGATTCTTTGATCTCCATCTTTGATCGCAAGGGAGGGACAAGATGGCCAGATTTTTTATAATGGAATAGATAGGGAAAGTTTACCAATCTTTAAGACTGAATATCTCGACAACGGTTTGGTCTTTTTACTTGAAATTTGGAGGGTGTTTACGGCATGTACTGTAGATGTGAATTATGATGTTTGTGTGCCAGGGAATTCTTTTTTTTTGTGGAGATATTGCATGATGCACTTTACGTGTTGCGGACAGTGTTTTGGATTGTGCTGGTGGCTTGAAATTGATAGGGTGCCTAGCCTTAGTGTCATGGATGTAGTTTTCAGTTGTTCTGTATCTTAAATGTAAACAGATGTGGAACTGTGCCACTCTGACTAATGGAAATGTCAAATTTTGACATGTTATATTTCAGACACGGCTTGGTCTTTTTACTTGAAATTTGGAGGGTGTTGACAACATGTCCTGTAGATGTCAATAGCGGTGTTTATGTGTCAGACAATATATTTTTTGTGGAGATATTGTGTGGCACAGTTTACATTTTCTGGACAGCATTTTCTATTGCTCTACTAGGTTAACATTTGTTTGGTAGCTGGCCTTGGTGTTGTCAATATACTTTTAGTCATCGGTTGTGTGTGTGGCCTGACACTTACAATTTGGGCCCTAACGCTCCACCAACATCACTTTCTACTTTCTATTCTTTCTTAAAAAGCAAGAAATTCTATGCAAAAATCTTAATTTTATGCATCAGTTAGAGTTCTTCTACAATGAAAAAAGTGAGGAAATTCGATTTTAGGGTTCCACCTTGCACCCGCCCCACCAACAGGCATCTGGGTGTGCGTTGGGGTCATCGACCTAACTCACCCCATCCCATGTAAACAAGCTGAGGTGGTGCTGTGTAGGAGAATGGGGTGAGAGTTAGGCCGATGACCCCAACACACACCCCGATGCCTGCTGGTGGGGGCGGATGGGTGGAAAAAGGAGTGAGGACCCAAATTGAATTTCCTCACTTTTTTTCACTGTAGAAGAACCCTAACTGATGCATTAATTAAGTTTTTTGCATAGAATATATATATATATATATATATATATATGTATTTATAATTTGAGATAACTGTAAAAAACAGAGGTTATTTGAGTGCAAATGCCTGAGCTTTTGCAAAGGCTGGAAGGACCTCAGGAAGCTCTCAATGTTTTAGCAGCTCTTGAAATTTACAAAGAACAGGATGCTTGCAGAGGATGGAGGTTGAAAAGACTTATAAAACAGCTAAGCTGAGCTGCAAGAGATATTTTTACAAGAGATTTTATTTTGCTTCTGTATATAATTATTCTGAACAGGTTTACTTCATTTTATGTTACTGAGACTACAAATAAACAGTTTTGTGGAATTTTACAACTGCTCCTGGGTTTTCTTTATGCTTCCTAACCTGTGCCTCGATGACACTTTCCAATATACTCTCATGCTCACAACCTCAGCCCTGTCATCACACGAGGCAATCCTCCTAAAACTCTGGAAAAAGCTCAGGCAGCGCTCGATATGCGAGGGTTTGCTTACAAATGGATAGTCATCCAAAAAGCAGTAAACAATGGTAGAAATTGCAGTGCTCCACAGAACCAATAAAAAAAATGCAAAACAATGAATTTAAACAACTATTGTTGTATTTATATTTCCACCTTGTGAGAGCCCCATGCGCCTTGGCTTAGTGCCTTCAAGGGGACATTTTTACATCCTGGTTACCAATGCACATTTAAAAACATAAAAAGTTGTGACATCACACTAGAAAAAAACAATAACCTATTAGTTAAAAGGAATGTCATTACAAAACATGTGTGTGTTCTAATTTAATGGGGTGTTGGCTGCACCCTTGAGCAGACTTAGATAGATCTGGTGGTCTGTTTCTGCTGGCACATTCGTATGTTCGTATGTTCGTAATGTTAGTTTACACTCATTTTCGTCTTTGCAAGCATTCCGTCTTTCGGATGAAATGTTAAACCGAGGTCCCATCTGCCTGTACTGGTGGTAGTTCAGGTGGATGTTAAAGATCCCATGGCACTTATCGAAAAGAGTAGGGGATTTCCCTGGTGTCCTGGCCAAATTTCCCTCATTCACCAAAAAAATACCACCAACAGTTTAATCTGGTTCAAGATCAGTTGGCATTCATCTGTATCCCATTCCCCCGGGTCGTGCCTGAAAATAGGCAGGATTTGTCTAGTGCACTTACCCGGTCAAAAAAAAAAAAACAACTAAATTTTACACTTAGGGTGTGATATTCAGAGCGGATGCGCCATGCGCAACAGGGATGCGCCAGCACAAGTGTGGAAATGCACCATGGTGCAATATTCAGCAGGAGCGTCAGCGCAGCACAACATGCAATGCGCCATAGTGCAACAGTAATGAATGCATGTGCAATTGCAGGGGGCGGAACCAGGAATAACATGCGCAGTGCGACATTCATCAGTATGTGATGTGTGCAGTAGCGGAGTAAGTGGAAGTTGCATGACAGCGGAAATGAACCAAAATAAAAGGGAGCAAGAGAGAGAAGGATGAATGCACCACAGGGGAGCCATAGGTGGGAGCACAGAGACAGTGTGGCAGGGAGGCACGACAGGAAGCAGGAGGCAGGTGTGGCCAGGAGTTGGACAGGGCCCACTGGAGGTGTACCTGAGTGAGAGAAGGAGTGGGTGTGCCCGTGCCAATGTGTGTGAGAGGGCCTGAGAGTGCCACAGTGGATGGAGGGCAGTGGAAAGAGGCAGGGCAGCCAGGGGTGAACAGCCGGAGGTGAACCCAGTGCAGGGGCAGCACCAGCAACACACAGCGGGGGGAACAGGAGGACAGCCGCCTGGGGGGGAACTCCAGCCAGGGACCTGGCCAGTGCCACCTTCCAGATGGAGGCGGTAATGAGGGGTGTGAGAAGGCAAGCAGCAGGCAGGCACAGCCGTGGAAGGGCCCATTGGCGGTATGCCCAGAACAGGCAGTACCGAGGCTGCACCACCTTCAAACAGTACAGTGACACTGAGATTGTGGGCCGGTACCGTCTGTACCGGGTGATTCTGAGGCAGCTCTGTGAGCTGTGCAGTGATGAGATGCAGGCACCCACACAATGGAGCCATGCACTGTCAGTGGAGATGAAGGTCACAGCCGTCATGTGCCTGCTTACCACGGGCACCTTCCAGAGACCAACAAGGGACACAACAGGCATAATCCAGTCAGCCACATCACGTCTACTCACACAATTCCTCAGCACACTGCTGCCACATGCTGTGGAGTACATCTGTTTCCCCAGGACACAGGTGGAGGCACAGCACACATACAGGAGTTCCACAGGGTAGCACAGTTGCCTGGCATGCTCGGAGCCATAGACTGCACCCATGTAGGCATCCGCATGCCACCTGGCCTGGAGGGGGCGGCGTACATCAACTGCAAGGGTTACCCGACTGTTAACTGCCAGGTGGTGTGCGATGCCAGGGGGCACATAATCAATGTCTGTGCCACGCACCCTGGGGGAGCACATGATGCCTTCATCTGGCACCAGTCTGTGCTGTGCCACAGGTTCAAAAGTGGGGACATCCCCACTGGCCATCTGGTAGGTGAGTATGCATAGCATGCTGGACGATGTGTGCAGATGTGGGGGACTTTGTCAGGGGTGCCATGGGTATTGACCATGATGGCCACAGCATAGTGATGCAGACCACCATGCTAATGACTCTCCTCACACACAGGTAACAGTGGTTACCCGCTACGGCCCTGGCTGCTCACACCATACCGGTGCCCCATGACCCCAGAGCAGCAACAGTACAATGAGACACATGCCACAACATGGAATGTCATTGAGCGGGTGTTCAGGCTGCTGAAGGCACAGTTCCATTGCCTGCATACATCAGGCGGTGCCCTACAGTACAGCCCCTTGAAGGCCTGGAGGCTATTCCTGGCCTGCTGTATCCTGCACAACATTGCCACCAACTGTGGGATAGCCATTGAGGTCGAGGAGGGGGACAGTGGTGGGGACGATGAGGATGCCGGTCCAGCTGGTGTAGGGCAGCCACCCCCTGGGCAACGGGACCCCTGGCTGGCCTGGATGGCACAGCAGCACTGGGACACCATCGCAGAGGAGCACTTTGGACAACACAGGTAGGCATCGGGGCCATGTACAACCACCAAGGGCAAGGGCACAGCCCACAGACAGGCAGGGGTGGACGGCATAAAGGGAATGGGAATGGGTGGGGGACTGCACACAGCAGCAGGGATGGGCAGAGCTGCACGCACACACACATGCACACACACCACAACACATGCCCAAAGGGCAACAGGCAAGCCCACCCCAACAGGCACCCCACAGGACCACACACAACCATTCCCAGTGGCTGGCACTGTGCATGTCTCAGACACTGAGCACCATTGTACAGTGGCAGACAGCGCCTATGCAGGCATCATCATGCACATGCCACAGTGGCCAGCAGTCAGGAGGGTGTGCACAGGGACCATGTGTGTGCAGGGCTGGGAACCTCATCCATGCATTGTACAAAGAACACCACAGTGCACACAGGCAGCGGCAGACAGTGGCTATGGTGGGAGATGGGTCAGTCATGTGGCACAGTACCACGGCCACCATGGAACACGTGGTGGCCCCACGAGACCTGCCAGCCATGCCAGGCTGACCAGTGGCCTCATGGGGTGGCACTGGCGGGCCCCAGGGGTGATGCTGCATGTGCGTGACACGTGTCCATGCAGGGGTCTGCAGGCCACCAAACATGCCCACACCAGGCATGCTTGGTATGCCCTGGCCAGACCCAGCATCGACATAGCAGGGTCACATGACACGGGAATGGGGTGGACATAGCACCATGAGGGGTCTGCGGCAGCTGGGCACCCAACTGGGTAGCCATGACAGTGGCCATTGCAGTGGTCTGCCTGTCAATGGCAGCGGTCACATCCATCCGCTGCTGGGCTAACTCTGCCAGGAGCAAGCGTGGTCCCTGCTGCTCGCTCTCTGCCTGGCACAGAATCACACTGAGTGCATCCACCGCCATCACAAGCCACATCTGCTGATCTACTGAGTCCTGGAGAAGACGGCTGTGGTCATCCAAGGGGTCATCTGCATGTCCAGCATGCTGTCCCCCATGGTGTTCCTGGCCCTGCTGCCCAGCACCCCTTGACAATGGACACTGCACAGCACTGCCATTCTGGGGCATGTCCACACATGGTGCACTGCCACCACCCCCCATCCCTGTCCCCCCGTTGACATTGGCCATCTGCTGGCACTGCCCTTCAAGCTGCCAATCGCCAGGGGACACCGGCGTGGCCGCAGCAGCCACAACAGCCCCACCACCCTGGACGCATACCAGTGCTGCCCCACTGGAGCATGCAGACACAGGCTGGGAATGGGCTGTTGCACAGGCAGCCACGACAGCATCACCCACAGAACTGCCTGGGCAGTTGCCTTCTGTGGGGAACATCCGTGTCCTACATGCATCACTGTCTGGGATGTGTGTCATGTCATCATCAGTGCTGGATCCAGCCCGATCCGTGTCCCAGCACACTGGACACTGAGGGCGGTGTCACGCTGGGACACAGGCAGGGCCATGTCCACACCTGCACCACCAGCATCAGTCCAGACAGACATGCAGGTATGCAGTTGGATGATCCCTCGGACACCTGTGGAGGTGGATGGGCATTCCTCCAAGTCCAGGGCCACCCCCTTGGTGGACACACTCACCACTGCTACCCCATGTAGATGCTCAGGAGCTGTAAGGGAACATAGTACCATTAGTGGCTCTGCCTGGCCCTGTGGCATGCCTTCCTACCACCCACACACTGACAGCACTGGACCTACCATGTAGTGATGGGCTGCCACCCATCTGGAAGCCACCACCAGGAATGCCCTCTATGGCACTATGCCACATGCTTCTGGTCACCCGATCCTCCCATGGCATCAGGCGGGGTACGTCCTGCTGGCCCCCTCCGGTGGCAGCACGTGCCACCTTGATGGCGGCCACCTTGTTCTTAATCCACCTCTTGTCCATGCCAACCTTCTTTTTGCACTCCTGCATGGACCGCTGGTGGCTGCCCAGTGGGTTTACAGCACATGCCACCTCACCCCACGCCGCAGCATGGGCCTGTGGCATTCCCCACTGTCCACTAAGAAGCAGTTCCCTGTCGAGGTATGCCTTGAACAGGGCATCAGATTCAGCCCTGGTAAAGTTGGGCCTCCTCCTTCACACCCTTCCCTGCTCCTCCTCTTCCTCTCGCTTGGTCATGCTCATGCCTGGGGGATAGACAGGTGTTACCTTGAACTGTGCAGTCCCATACAGCCCTCCCAGACCACTGTCCTCACATCCCATCAGCATGCAACCTACCTCAAAGGACTGCAATACTGATCCATGGCCTATGCAGCCTCAGGTCACATATTTATAGCACAACATTTGCAAATGACAGCAGGCGCATCTGTAATTGGATGCTAATGCAGTGGATGCGCCGTGGAATGGCTCATGAGCTGATTTGCATATCCTGGCTGAATATCGCACTGTTGCCCCTTGTGCAATGGTGTTGAGCATGCTCAGCTATGGCGCACCACTGTGATGTGTGCAATCGGCACCACACCGTGCATGACCAGGGTGCTGATGCCGGCGCAGCGGGGTGCTACTGACGTGCCTGCGTGGGAGGCAGTACAGGGCATGGCCACTACTGTGTCTGTGAAGCAAGTGCGCTGTATGATCTCAGGGGTGCTTGTGCCATGGTGCGCCATGGGCACCATGGTGCCACAGAGCATTGAGGCCACTGCAAGGCGTCACACACATGCACCCTACCACGCTACATGCAGGGCTTCCCAATAGCACTGTGGCGCTGGTGCATGGACAGACCCTTGACCCTGTGGCCAGCCTTTTCCCCCTAGGATCCATGCCTACGCATGGCTGCACCCCTATTGTGCAGTCCAGTGACAGCGCAATAGCGACTGGCAGCGCAGTACCATGCTGCCTCTGCATGTGGGGCACGTGCGCTACAGGATGCCATTTTGTTGCCGATTGCCACTGCACCATGCTGCACACCAGAGTGCCCATCTGGATGGCAATTGAGCTGGCAAACCTGGTGGCCTTGCTAGAGCCCCATGCTGCTGCCCTCTTGGCCAGGTACCCTCCTGAGGCCACAGACTGCAGTGTGGCAGGAAGTGGCAGAGGGCCTGGAGGAGGCCACAGGGTGCAGCAGACAGCAAAGCAGTGTTGCCACCGATATGGTGACCTCCAGCAGTGGGACCCTGACCACCTAGGGTGACTGCAGGCACGTGCCTGGCGGGGCGCCATGCCACGGCCAGGTAGGTGCTCCATCACATCACTGGTAGTATCTGTCTGTCCAGGTATTGCGGTGGCCATCAGGCCATGCTGTGGGGGGCCTACCTGTGTTGCCGGTGTTGGGGGTGCCTCGTGTACACCCTGCACCACCGCATCACAGCTAGGCTGTGCGGGCACACACACAGCAAGGGGGGGCTATGTTACTGACCTGTATGGATGTTACCCTCTCCATGTTTGCACCCTAGGCCCGGAGGATTGCCGTAGGGCCCGGTTGGCCCATGAACAGGGTGGCAGGCTGGAGCAGGTGGTGTGGCCTTGCAGCCGAGACACAGTGGTGGTGTCATGAGTCAGCAGCTCCCTGCTGACCAGGATGTAGATGAGTGCTGTGTTTCACTTACATCTGTACATGGTGGGTTGCAGGGGTGGTGGAGGGGCATGGCCCCCCACACATAGCCCCACTGCCATTCACGCCACACGGCGCACTCCGCACTGTCCTATGGCACTGCATGTGTGGGTGAGTGTCGCAGGTCTGCTGTGCATGCACTGGGTGCCTGGCTGTGCCACTGCCATCACACTGCATAGCTATGACACTGTACAGCCACATTGGTGCTGTGCAGTGCATGGGCAGTGGGAGTGTGCAGCGGTTTGCATGGCTATGGGTGCCTGGGTAGGTGGGTCTTGTGGGCACACCCACTGTGGGTGGTCACATGCCATCACAGGGGCGAGGCCCACAACTGTATGCCATGCACATTCGTGGGCTATGGGGTCTGGCCAGTCACACGATTGACTCTGCTCCTTGTCTTAGGTGGACAACGCTGGATGACCCTGAGCTCACATACAAGAAATACTAGGTGACCCAGGCAACACTGGAACTGCTGCAGGAAATGGAGAGCAGTGACTGGCAGTGACACAGGAGGCACCACAGAGAGCGAAGGAAGAGAGGGCCGCCCGTGGGAATGTGGCACCCATGCTGTTCCTTCCCCAGACTGTCCCTCACACCCCTTTGTCCCAATCCTTGCATTTCCCCCTTGCCCCATGCCCATCCCCACCCGAGTTGTAGCCTTGTACCCTCCTCACTTTGTATATAGTTTTGTAAACAGTTGTTATTAATATTGTTACCTTTTGAATTATATTCATATTTTCATACAACAGCTGTGGTGGTCTGTAATTTACGGGCATCTGTGCTGCCTTGCTGCAGTGGTGTGCATGATATCAAGTGTGGTGCAGACCTGGTCTTGTGGGTGTCTGGCAGGGACCCTCCACTGGTGTGGGTGGGGGCCATGGTCCTTGTCTGTGGTATGTGTTGTAGCCCTGTGCACTGGATGCCTGTGTGCAATGGTCCCAAGTACATGCGCTGTGTCCCAGTTGCCCCTGTCAATGTGTGCCTGGCCCATGCAGCTCAGTCCCTTGCATGTATGCATGGTCATGCCGATCCCACAACACATGCATGTCTGCTGGCATGACATTGGTGGCTGTCCATGCCAGCCACCCTCTGGGCACGGCACCATGGCAGCTGGCATCCTGTCTCCAAGTCTTTTGCATGTCTGCCTCAGGTGACACTGTGGGCAGTGCTGTTGTAGTCCCCCTCCTTGCTGTCACTGGCGTCTGTGGTGGTGCCTGTGGTCTGCTGTCTGTCACATGTGCTCCAGCTGCATGCTGGTGGCAGACAGATTCATGGTGCATGCTCTCACCGGTATCTGGGAACAGGAATATCTGTTGAACCAAAATGTAAATCCACATTTTCAACATATCACCAGATGGGGGTGATGTATCAATGATTGCTTATGCATATGGTCAGGAAATATGGAAGAAGCTAGAGATTTTATGGACTGACTAAATACCAACACATTGACTCTCAAATTTACCTCAACAATGCATGAGACATCAATAAATTTTCTGGATATTACATTATTTGGTGATGAATTGACAGGCAAGATAAACACGAAAGGCTTTAGGAAGCAAACATCCACTTACTCACTATTAAGAAATGACAGCTGTCATCCATACAAACTTAAAAAATCAATTCTGTATGGGCAGTTAGTAAGAATCTGAAGAAATTGTACCAAAGATTCAGATTTTAATGAACAAGCTGAAGAATTACTAAAACAGTTTAGGGTAAGGGGGTACACAACTGAAGTATTGAATGATGCTTTAAGAAAGGTACAGTATAAAAAACAGGCCAATTGTCTGAAGTGTACCACTAAAAATATGTCTAATAAAAACCATGATAAAATCACATGCTTATTAGAACATAACAGAGTATCGGGGCAAGTAGGAAATGTTGTGTGGAGATATTGGGACATTTTAAAAGGAGACCAAAAATTGAAAGAAATATTACCAGAAACACCTAAAGTTACTTTAAGAAGGACTGCAAATTTAAAAGAGAAGTTGGTTAGAAGTCAATTTTTTAAAAAAGAGACACCTACCAGTACATGGTCACCAAATAAACCAACAGGTAATCATAAATGCAGGAGATGCAATGTGTGCCAATACATGATAATTAGCAATGAACTTACAATGCCAAATGGTACACAAATCAAGATACAGGACTTCATTTTATGTACCACAACATTTCTAGTATATATTCTATGCAGTAGTTGCAATAAACACTATATAGGTAAGACAGCGAGACCATTAAAAGAATGAATACAAGAGCATGTAAGGTCTATTTTGAATAAGAAATTGGACACACCAGTGGGAAGACAATTTTTTCATGAGCATCAGTCTGATCCTGCTAGTTTCAGATTTATGGGGTTAGAACAAGTTAAATGCCCCCAAGAGGGGGGACAGATCTAACTTGTTATTACAAAAGGAGAGCTCTTGGATTCTTAGAGCTGAAACAGTGAATCCCATGGGTTTAAATGAAAGATGGGACTTAAAACCTTTTTTGAAAACATAGAATGAGCCATCATAAAGAATAGATCCAGAAGCAAATGATTTGATACCTTTTAATGGACCAACACAGATGTAACAACAAGAACAAAGTGCTCTAGCTTTCGGACCAACCATCCTTACAGAAGCTCATGGCAGTTGTTTAGAAAATACAATACTTATAACAGCTAGATAATGCAGAGAAAAACAGAAAAAAATACCCACTGTTTTAAAATACTCATTTAAAAAAAAAAAAAAAAAACAGAAGATGATGTCAGAGAAGTTTAACAGTACAATACTGCCTTCAGCCAGAAAGAACCTTGGGTCAGATGTGCTTGGTGGAACACACATACAAAGAATCCTACTGCATATAAATTTAATTGACATAAGATAACACTGCTGAAGCAGATAACTCCTAAATCAAGCTATGAGTGTCACAGTTAGTATAAGGATGTGATTACTGAAGGCAACGCCACCAGATTAAAGACAAACTAAGATTGTTATAGGGCTCATGAAATTTCAATGTTAGCATTGTAGACAAGAATTTACCAGTAAAGTTGTCTTAAAAACATCAGTACACACTGTGTGATGTGTAAAAACCTAGCTGGACCTGTCATGAGCTGTATTCTCCAAAGCTAGATATAGGCCAAGAAATTTCAAAAACCTCAGGACTATATAAATGATAATTTAAATATAAATTGATAATATTAGTGTCAAACAAAAACTCTAGTCGGGAACCTCAAGGAATTAAGACCATGTAGCCTGATATGTACTGATGCTAACATATACTGAGAATGTAGCAACAATGTACCACAAGTGCCTAAGGAATCTGAAAAAGAGATAAAAATGTAATTTCTCTCCTCCTCTTCATACAAACAATACAACCTAACCCACCCCACATCACAATAATGTGGGTGGGGGAGATACATAGCTTAAAGGAGATGTTGTCTCTCTCTCTCTCCCCCCTTTCTCTCTCTCTCTCTCTCTTCCACAGACACACACACACACACACACACACACACTCTCTCTCTCATAGTGAACCTTTATTAACTTCAGTCACTGCAATTGTTCCCCAAAGGAATTCAACTTGTAATGAAATCGTGAGTAAAAGGGCTTATGTCTCCTAATATCTACAGAGTAAAAATGTAACACTATTTAACCATACTACTATCTGCAAAGTAACATTTCCAAGGATACTAAATAGAACTACCATAAATAAACCTGCCACCCTTCCCAGGATAAGGTAACTTGAAGTAAATATAAAGTATATGTGTAAGACCAGAGGTCTAACATACCTACATATCCACAAATTACTACAATATTAGCCTAATGTAAAAAGATCTGTGCAGGACCCCCATGCAAATGAGATCACACACCCAATATGTACAGAGTTTCAAAATCTATATATAACATGTGATCTCATTTGCATGGGGGTCCTGCACAGATCTTTTACATTAGGCTAATATTGTAGTAATTTGTGGATATGTAGGTATGTTAGACCTCTGGTCTCATCAAAGCCAGAGATTGGGGTTGTCTAAATGAAACTGAGAGGGTTGAGGGACTGGGGGGGCACTGGGGGATGTGCTAAGGCTCACAAATTGTTTTGAACTTCCCACATTGGTAGAAGAGGGAGTGTGGGGAGGAGGATGGCGATGCTGCTGCTGGTGAAGGGAGGAACGGATAAAAGTGAAAGGGAAAGAGGCAAGGAGCAATAGAGGGACCTGACAGGATGGGGAAGAGGGTGAGGGTAAAAAAGGAGATCTGGAACAAGGAGGGAGACTGATGGTATGGGCCTAGGGGAGCACGACAGCCAGGAAGGCGAGGACATAAATGGATGATAGTGAGCAGAAAGCTGGCAGGGTAAAATGGATAGATGTGATGATTCAGTGAGGAGGGAAAGAGATACAGAGAAAGATACTTGGGTGGTGGGGGATAAAGAAGACCAGGACCCGGGTAGAGGAGGTGACCAGGGAAAACAGTGAGGGGCTACCTTCGACACCTAATTGTGCGAGGAGCCAGTTGGAGAGAACCTGACAAAGGGATGAGAAGGGCAGAAGTAGAGGAACCCGAGGGTGAACAGGGAGACAAGGGAGGTTAGAATACTGCTATCGATGGACTCCATGATTAGATGCATCCAGTGGAGGAGCAGGGTAAGGGAAACCTGGTCTGATCAGAAACAAATGCCACCCAGGCCTGACTGTGCACAAGGCCAAGCATGAGTTGTATTCACTGGCAAGGAAATGCGGGGACCCCTGGACATTGTAGAGCAGTTGGGACAAACGACATAAAATGGTAATAGTGAACCAGAAATCTAGTGCAAGGTTCTGGGAGTTGGCCAGGGTATGCCTTTCCATAGGCTGTAAGATCTCCTTTCAGAAATCCTGCCAAGTGCCAAGACCTAGTAGGGAAAACAAGAAGATTAGGGAGACAACCAGTGGCTTAGGGTTGGGAATTAGGGTATGGGCCTTGGTGGGGGACTGGGGGAAGACCTTGAAAGATATGGGGCTGTGCATTGCTAGGGACAGGCTCCACCTTAATTTGGAGGGGAAGGAAATCTGTAAGCCAAACTAGCTGGGTTACTTCACATAAGGTGGGGTTTAAATCTGTGTAGAGGAAAGGGCAGTGTCAGTAGGTACTGTCAATGAGAGACATGGTCTCCACTCCTCTAGGGGCTAGGGGAGATATGGAAATGGGTCACCAGGCAGGAGATGGAGCTGAGAAATGGGAGCTCAAGAGGAGAAAGAGGAGGAGGAAAAGGGTGGAGAGGTCTGATAAATGCCAGGAGCTTAGGAAACAAAATGCCTGAGCTCCAGGCTATGCTAGCTTGAGGGGAGGTAGATGTGGTAGCAGTCACCTGAGACCTGGGCCACCCAAGGCACTGAAAGGGGACCCAAATCTGGAGTGGCCATAGTCATGTTCAGAAATGATATGGTGGAGGGAAAGGGGTGGTGAAAGCACTGTTAGTCAGAAAATGGCATAGGTATTTGAGGGGTAGAGGAGGCAGAGGGAAACTGGAGGTTATTGGGGTCACCTTGCTGGACGAGGGGGTAAGAGAGTAAAGGCCTGGAGTGGTATACAGCCCACTCAGCACTGGCATGGAGGTTCTGGAAGAAAGCCCATGCAAACTCCTAGGGACACTGTAGATTGGGGAAAGGGAAGGGTAGTAGTACTGGGGACCCCAACATGCCAGGGGGACCATGACGTCACCGCGTGGCCAGAGAGCAGTGGCTGCTGGATGTCTTCCAGGCTGGGTTCTGACACAATGGTGGGTGAGCCAACAAGAGAGGCCCAGACACTGGATGTGGTCCCAAGGACAGTGACTGGATTAGGGGCCTAGGAGGTGAGGGACCCTACTATGGGAGTGATCACGCCACAGTCTGGTTTTTCCTGGACCCCTTTGGGGGGGCAAGCCAAACAAGGACGGTAGTAACTTACTTTTAGAGGTCAGACTCTGTGAGATGGGAAGGATCCTTAAAGATAGTCTGGATGGGATAAGGCCTGATATAGATGCTGACAGCTTGTGGGGGATCATTCAAAGGGGAATACAGGAGGTTACCTGACTCCATGCCAAGGAAAGGTAAGTTTGGCATGGCCAGAAAACCTGCTAGGACCCGGGAGGTACAGGAGGTGTGGTGAGGGGAAAGAAGGCGCTTGTGGGCGCTCAAGTGCTCAAGGAGTGAAAGGGACAGGAGGAATATGAGCTGACAGTCAAGAGAGTCACCAGGGTGGTGACAGCAGCTAAGGCAAAAAGGAGCAGTCCTTGGCCAGAGGGATCTGGAGGGGGGACAAGGGGTTCTTTAGATACATAGGGGAAAAAAGGAAAGTAAGGGGGCAGATCAGCAAGATAAGGATAGGGGATAGTTGGGCACAGAAGGTGGGGAACAGGCAGAAGTCCTCAATGAGTACTTTGCCTCAGTTTTTGCCAGGGGGGATGGAGGGGCTATGTCTTGTGAGGGGAGTGGGGGCAAACCAGAGGAAGGGGTGGAACTGGTAGAGACCAGGGGCCCTGATGGGTCTGGGGAAAGGGAGTGGCCACCACAGACAGGTGGGGGCCCAGCAGTGCAGGGTGAAAAGGGGGAGGACGTGGAGACTGAAATCCCAGTAGAGAGAGAGTAAGGGAAGCCCTCAGGTCCCTTCGGACAGAGAAAGAACTTGGCTCAGATGAGATGCATCCCAGGGTGCTGAGGGAACTGGCAGATGTCCCACAGTCCCTCAGGCGGAGCTTTCAGCATCTCTTTTGGACTGGGTGGGTGCCCCAAGACTGGAGGGCGCCACAAGCCATGCCAATCTGCCAGGGGGGGACTAAGAGAGGAGGCGGAAATAAAGTCCGCTAGCCCTGACATCGGTGGCTGCAAGGTGATGGAGAGTATTGTCAAGGAAATGCTGGGGGTTACTGGAGCAAACTGGGTACTTGGACGAGTAGAGCATGGGTTTGTCATGGGGGAAGATCGTGCCAGACAAACCTTGTTGAGTTATATGACTGGGGTGGACGAGGGCCCTGGACCAGGGTAGGCCAGTGGATGTCCTCTTTCTGGACTTTAGCAAGGCATTTGATGCGGCACCTGCAGTGGTCTGCTGGCTAAGCTAAAGGAAATGGTGGTAGGGAGACATGTTGCTAAGATGGATAGGAAATTGGCCTCTGAGCAAACTCTCAGAAGGTGGTGGTTGAGGGCTAGCCTGGCCCCAAGGAGGGCTACTGGTGGGGTTCCCTCAGGGTCAGTGCTGGGGGGCCATTTCTGTTCAACGCCTATGTCCTCAGACATCAAGAAGGGATTAGGAGTGAGAAGAGTCTCTTTGCAGACGACCCAAAGCTGGGTGCAGTGGTGGATGAGGAGAAGGGAGGGTGGCCTTGTAGGAGGACCTGGAGGCTCTGGAAAGGTGGTCGGGAAATGGAAACCAAAATCAATGGGGAAATACAAGGTTCTGCACCTGGGGTAAGAATCCAGGCCAGGGGTATGCCCTGGAGTGAGCTCATGATTCAAGTCATCATGGATGAGAGGGACCTGGGGTGGTGGTAGATGTCAAAATGAACAACCTGGAGACCTGTAAGAGGGCAGCAGCAAGGGCAAATAGGATGCTGGGATGCATCGCCAGGGGATTACTCCAGAAAGGCGGAAGTGATCGCTCCACTGTACAACTGCTTGGTTAGGGCCACCCTGAGTATTGTGTTCAGTTTTGGAGACCACATTTAAAGAGGGACATTACACCTCTAGAGAGGGTCCAAAGGAGGGCAACCAATCAAATGATCAGCCTGGGGAGAGTACCTATGAAGAGAGGCTGAAGGAGCTCACATGTACACCTTTGGAGGAGAGGGAGGGACGGGGGGACATGGTAGAGGCCCTTAAGTACATGAAAGGGACTACAATGTAGTGCCTAGTCAGGGTGTGCTTCAAAGGAAGGAGGGTGGGGGCAACGAGGAGGTCACGGGTGTAAACTGGAGGGGGGCAGGCCCAGAGCGGAGAGGAGGAGATGTTATTTCACTGAAAGGATGGTGGAGCCGTGGAGCACACTGCCCAGGGAGCTGTTAGGAGGTGGAGACTGTGGATGGGTTTAAGAGGGGATGGGACAGGTACAGGGGAGGTAAATCTGACCAGGTCCATACAGGTGGAACATCTGGGACTGGGGACAGTATAGTCCTATGGGAGCACCAAAAGCGGCCCTCTGTAGTGGTGTGCTGCAAATTGAGCATTTAGGCCTATTCTTCATGGTATTTTAGTATGTTAGTAAGAATACCAGAGGCTGGGCTAAGGTGGCAAAGACATGGGGTGCAGCAGGCAAAGGCACAGAAAGAGCTCCAACAGCTTCGAGGAACAAAGAATGAGAAAAGGTCTTCTTTCGCTGCATAAGGGACAAGAAGGGGATGGTTGTGGAGGAAGATGGAGCAAGGCAAGAGGCATTAAATGAGTACTTTCTGCTCTGTCTCTTTACAAAGGAAAAGGATGGACCAGTCCCATGTATAGGAGAAAGGAGGAGGGAAGCAATAGGTGTAATTGGAATTGAAAGAGTGAGAGATGGGCTCATGGCTCTGAGGGTGGACAAATCTCTGGGACCAGATGAAATACACCACAGGGTACTGAAAAGAGTTGGCAGATGATCCTCTGGAGCATTGGCATGTTCTCTCTCTACAGATCTTTGGAGTCAGGTGGGTGCCACAGGAGTGGAGAACAGCACATATGGTGCCATTCCACAAGAGCGGAACCGGGGATGACTTGGGTAACTGTAGGCCAGTTAGCCTGACATGCATAGTATGTAAACCTCATGGACCTCATACTAAATGAGGGGCTGGTGAAGCACATGGAGGAGAATGCTATCCAGAACGATAGACAGCATGGGTTTGTGGCAGGCAGATTGTGTGAAACAAACCCTGACTGAGTTTCTTCGATCTGTTGTAAGAGCAGTGGACAAAGGCCAAGCAGTGGGCATTACATACCCTGGACTCCTTGCAAGGCCTTCAACGGTGCCACAGAAGGTGGATATTGAAACTGAGGGACCAAGGGGTGGGGAAAAATATGTAAGATGGACTGAAAATTGGTTGGGGGGCAGAACCCAGGGAGTGTAGTGGCTGGGGGTGGGTTCTCCAGCAACCAGGGAGGTCACCAGCGGGTCCCACAGGGATCGGCATTGGAGTCTTGTTGTTCAGTGTCTCTAAGGCGACATCAGGTAAGGGCATCTCAAGGCAAAATATGCCTGTTTGCAGAAGATACCGAATCCTTCTTGTAGGAGGGTGGACACCAAGGAGGAGATACAGGACCTGAGGGAGGACCCTTGCCAGACGAGAGTGTTACCGAAATCTGGCACTTAGTTTAATGCCAAAAAGTGCAAAGTGATGCACATAGGGGTCAAGAACCTTGGGGTGTGAGTATTGCAGCAGGAGAGGTTCAGGTAAATGTTTCTGAAAAGGAAAAGGATCTTGAAGTGGTGATAAAAGTGACCGGAAACACACCTCCCAGTGTAAGAAGGCAGTGGCGAAGGCTAACTGGATGCTAGGGTGTATTGCAAGGGGATTCAGTAGCAGGCAGAGCGAGGTCATTTTACCACCGCACAGATCATTGGTGAGACCACTTTTAGAATATGGGTTGAAGTACTGGCATCCATACCTTAAGAAGGACATCAGCAAGCTGGAAGTGGTCCAGAGGAGAGCAACCAAGATGACAGAGGAGCTACAGGATAGGTCCTATGAGGAGAGGCTGGGAGCCATGGGGATGTACTCCCTGGAGGAGAGGAGGCAGAGGGGGGGATGTGATAGAGACCTTCAAGAACATGAAGGGAATTAACAGAGTGCAAAAGGAGGGGCTCTTTAAAATGAGTGAAAACAACACCACTAGGGGGCACAGCCTAAAATTGATTTGGGGGGGGAGATTCAGAAGGGATGTAAAGAAACATTTCTATACAAAGAGAGCGGTGACCACCTGGAATGAGCTGCCAGATGTGGTATCAGCAAAGACGGTAGGAGCATTCAAGAAGGCTTGGGCAAACAAAAGGGAACCCCTGGGACCAGGGAAGGGGGGGAGAGGGAGGGGCAGTTGGTGGGCAGGGTCAGTGGCATAAGTGTAAGACCACACCCTGCATCATTACAAGCAGACGCAATAGACCAGGTGGTCGTCTTCTGCTGGCTCTTTTCATATGATGATAAATATGATTTGATGCTAGTTTCTGAGGACAATGAGATTGCGTCTGTAACAGAGTTGAATGAGGCCCTATCCCATTTGTTATGCAGAAAGAATTTATCCTCTCCTTTTCTGTCTCTTGTCTGTCTGATTGTGCAATCAAATTTTCTTGTGAGACCTAGGAACTGATCACTCTGACAGTCTCTTGATTCTCAGTCTCCCGCTATCTCTCTGCCTTCACTTGCAGTTTCTGTCTTTTCCTCCTTGCTTATCTGTGGTCATAAAAATATATGTGAATCTATATTTGAAACTGGATCCCTTTGTTTGTCAGTGTATATAATTGTATTGTTGAAATGATTGCAAAAGCAATTGCAACTAAGAGGGTTAACTTTGAGATACAGTACAAGCTCATTTGCAGAGTTGTCAACAGGAGATTAGTTTTAGGATACCGTATTCTGTTTTGTTCACCTGCAGAAAAGAAACTGACAAGAACTATGATACATTTGTGTGAAAACAGGATGTCTCTTAACGAGCTCAGGATGTAGAAATTAATTGCCTTGCAAAGACTTCCTATAAAAGAGCAGCAATGTTTGTTGAGAGAGACTGAAATTCAGAGTTAGAGGTACTCTCAGAGGAAGGACTTTGTTCTGTTTGAACTGCCTATGCTAAAAACCATTCCGCATAATTTTTTTGAACTTTTTATCTATTATTATTAAGAGTAATAAAACACTAGCGAATTTTATAACTGCTCCTTGTTTTCCTGTGCTTCCTGACCTGTGCCTCGATGACAGATGGTGTTTGAGTTGGGATTTACACTGTGCATACTCTAAGCCAGGAGTTTTGTGCAGGGGTGCTAGACCTGGTACCAAGGCAGCATAGAAGAAAGATACAGATCCTGCAACATCAAACCCAGGAGTGATTACTAGAGTAGTCAAGAGCAGATGTGGTTAAGGAAATACAAAAAATGAAATGGTTGTCATAGAAGAGTCGAAAAGTGCTTGGTCATCATCAATGGTGGTTATAAATAAAAAAAGAAGGGGTGTAATAATATGTCTTGATTTGAGGAAACTTGATCTAAGTGTCCAAATTTGACTGTTGCCCAGAATCGATGATCTGAGGGACAGATTAGAAGTGCCAAGCACATCAGTACCTTCGATCTCACCAAGGGTTACTGACAACTTCCCTAGCTAAAGAATCCAGAGACAAAACTACATTTGCCACTGCTGTTGGATTCTATCAGTTTACCACCATGCCATTTGGTTTACATGGCGCACCTGCTACATTCCAGCTGTACATAGATGTATTCACACTGGTTATTGTACTGCTTACCTGGATGATGTTGAGGTGTACAGTCCAAACTGGAAAATCCACCTGGAACACCCATGAGCAGTTCTCCAATGTGGAAGGAAAAGGCAGAGCCGCACACAAGAGATGGGTGCTCTGTGATACACTCTCACTGGGAAATAAAGTAAGCACGGCACTCATTACACACGTCCAAAAGTAACAATGTCCAGACAGTTGTAATACTGTGCAAGTATTTCCATTTACTGGTGTAAAAGAGATGAACATCCCTTCCAGGTACAGAAAACAGTGTGCAGGTAAGCTCCTTATGTTTCACCCAGTCATGGACTTTGACAGTTATCCAATCTATCAAAAAGGTAGGTCTTACCATTAATTCAACCAAATGTGCACTGGACATGCAGGAAACCAGATATTTGGGTTATGTTTTTGGAGATGGAGAAGCGAAGCCAGAGATTTCTAAGATAGAAGCTGTAACTAACAGTCCTGTCCCTAAAGCAAAGAAACATGTCAGATCATTTTTAGGACTGGCTGGTTAGTATTGGAGATTCATTTCCAATGTTGCCCAGTTAGCTACTCCCCTCACAGAACTCTCAAAGAAATGGTATCGGAATAATGTGAAATGGTCCCCAGGTATGGTCAGGCTTTTCGAGCCATCAAGGCTGCATTTCAAGGCTCCCCATCGTTCGGTGCAGGTCGCGAGGGTGCAACACCCTCACCCCGAACTAAGGACCCCTGCAGCAGTCTCGCAAGGTAAACGGTCGCTTCTGAAACAGCCTTCCCACCAGAGTAACTCAGACTGAAATTGTCTCCGCACCTGGGATCAGTAGGAGCCAACGGACTTATGTTGTACCTTAATAATCTAAATTTTGTCAAAATTATCTTAAAGGTCTTATTTGACCCCTCACATGTGGAGATAGTTTTTCTGAGTTAATTATCAGTGTCCAGGTGAGAAATTGAACTGGATCCTTTGTTTGCCTTAAGAGCTGTTTTTTGGCGCCATTTTTTCTCCTGTTTAAAATTAAGTAGCTATTTCTCCCTACGCTGCTTATTTTATGTACTTCACTGTAGATAGCACTGTATCTTATCTGTGTCAATCTTCACCATTCATCACAGATGGGTACTGGCCGGAGATCAGGACCCCGCGGGAGCCTTTTTTTTTTTTAAAGGATAGGCGGAGTCGACGAGCATCGGGCGCCGCTCTCAAGGCCGACGTTACTATGGCGCCGACGATTAGCCATTAGCGCAGGCCGACCCACCTGCCTACCAGTTCTTCGCCCTCCGCTGCTGAGGTCATCTCATGGGAAGCCATCTGAAGAAGTTTTGACAGTTTTGGCCTTAGCCTTTCGCTTGTGCGCTCGACAGTCCGCGGTCTCCTGCTAGTTCTGGGTTCTGCCTCCACCGACGTCACGGTAAGATCTTTCCATTTATTTTAAAGTATAGCAACGCCGAGTCTATTTTTGGTGTTTTTTCCGTAGAGGTCATGTCTCGGTCAGAGGGCAAGAAACCTTCTACATGGGGCGGCCCCCATGCGCCGGTGCCCCTGCGCCTAGGCACTGCACATCGACCAGCATGACTGGTGTCTTCATGGTTCCGGCTCACGCACATGGATTCATGCGACACCTGCTTCTCCATGGGCCGCGTCCTCAGAACAGCCTTAAATCAGGGCGAAGCTCGCCGACTTTCGGGTAGGGTTCAGACTGCCGGGCCAAGCTGCGCCTCGCCTTTCCTCTGGGTCCCTCCGGTTCTATACGGACCGAGGAGGAGGGAGCCTCGCTTCTTGTAGCCTAGCCTGGCCGAGGCTCCTCGCGCTCAGGAGGCCTCCTCCCGCCTCCCCGGAGCAGGCGGGAGGCGCCGCTGCATGGCAATCGCCTTTCGGGGTGAAGGCTCTCCGTGTCGCCTCCGCGGTCCGGAAGGCCTGGTTGACGCTGCCCTCAACGCCCGCCGAGATCTTCGGGCGCTGTTCACAGACGGCGCTCGGCGGCGCTCGATTGCCTCTCTCGGGCGCCATGGGCTTTGTCGGCGCCGATGCTGCTCGCGCGCCGTGACCCTGGATTCAGCGCCGCCGCCATACCCGCCTCGCGCCGCTGCTGAGCACGGGCGCCGCGGGCCTTCGAGTCATCTGTCAGCTGCACCGCTGGTGCTCGTGCCGCCCACGGCACCGAGGAGCCCAGCGGTGCCGTGTTCGGGCGCCGGTCCGGGCTGGAGCCGCCGGCTACTCGGGTCCTGGTGCCGCTCACAGCGCCGAGGGTCCGGGCGGTGTCGTTGGCGCCGAGGTTGTTGCTGCTGGGGCTGCCGCCGCGCTGCCTCTGTTCCTGTACCGCCCCCAGTGCCAGTGGACGTGACGGCACCGCAGCTGGCCCTGGCTCAGGACCTTTGGCCCGAGCTGCCCTGCCGCCTTCTGTCAGCCCTGCTTACGGGGCTGTGGAGGGCACGGGTGCCGCCTCGGCCACCACTTTGGCTACTGGGCTTCTTGGTAAGGTCACCTTTCCTTGCCCTCCTACCATTTGGCTTAGGGCCTCAGACTCTACCTCTTCAGAGTCGGAGTCGGGCTCGGAGTCGGACGGGCAGTCACACCCTTCGGGGTTGTCTGCAGAGGAGGGCGAGCTGGTGGTCTCGACGACGAGTCACAGCCAGCCCCCTTCTGAGGAGCGCCAGGTTCTCCCGAGGTTGGGGTCAGTGGTTGACCAGCAGGCTATGGTGTGTGCCACCATTGCCATGCAGCCTGGCCTTGGAGGGTTCCTGGACCCCTCATGTAGGGTACCCTCCGTAGTGTGTCTCGATCGCCCAACTTTGGGGCCCATCGGGAAGTCTACAGGAGGAGGGTGCTGCTCCTGGGTCTCCTCTGGGCAGCCCAGAGCTGCCAGGCTACCCAGGCTGGCCTCTCGAGACCAGGACCTCTCGACTCTGAGGGTCGAGGGGTGGGGTCGGCACGCTGCCTTCTCTGGGGTCCACCTCTGCACTGGGGTCAAGTGCAGACTTCCGCCTCTTCCCCTTCCGGGTTCCTTGAGGGGTCCCATTCTTTGGAGGCAGGGACCGCCCTTCTGGATCTATACGGCCCTGGTCGCCTTTATGAGAAATTTTTCTGGGTGTTTGTGGCAGTACCAACGTGGGTTGTACAGCTGTCTGCCGCGGGAGTTCCAGACACCCTCCTCGGTGTCCATGGTCCGCCTCCCTAGCCCTGGCAGAGGTCAGCCGACTTCTTCTCCTCGGCTCTGCCCTACCCCTCTACCAAGATTCTCCAGCGCCTCCCAGGCATTCTTGGTCCTAGCGCCCTCTCACCTGGGAGCAGTTCAGAGCGGTGGCTGCTCGGTTCCCTGCCTACGTTAGGGCCATGGACAGCCAGGTTTTTCAACCTCCCCCGACCAACCACCCTCGAACGCATGGAGACCTCCAGCTCCTCATCCCCTCTCTGGGGAGAGGAACCATCTGTCCATATCTCTTCTGCTGCTGAGCCTCTGAGTATCAGCTTCCTCGTGAGGATGATGGAGGACCTTCACCTTTCTCCCTGTCGGTCAGCAATCCTGAGCATGCGCGCATGCCTTCTAGGCGATTTCGTGGCCACCCTTGTGGTGCCGCCCTGGCCTGCACCCTTCGGGAGGCGCCCATGCGCTTGCAGAGGCCCTTCTCCGGGAGTTCCTGCCCCTTGGGACCCCAGCCAGAGGTATTGCGCCCTCGGAGTCTCCAGGTTCTATGCCTCATCCGCAGTCTGGATTGACGCACCCGGACACCCCTGACGGGCTTCGAGCCCTCCACCGTGACCGGCCCCCAGATCAGGACTCTTTGGATTTTGACTTCTGGGGGAGGAGGACTTCCTACTCGGCATGGTTGCTTCTCTCCATCTCTGCTCATCAGGCCCACTATGCAGCCTACAACAGGTTCTTGTGGTCAGCGCTAGGTCAGATCCTAGCTGCTTTGCCTGACTCAGAGCAAACTAGGCAAGCCATCGCACTCTCTGCACGTGGCCTGAGCTAGCAAGGCACCAAGGCGACATCTTACGACGCCAGTGAGGTAGCTACCAGGGTCGAGGGACAGCGATCTGCACCAGAAGATCGGGCGTGGCTTCGTTTTCCGGTTGTCACCCTTGGCCCGGCGTAGGGTGATTTGCTCCCCACCAGGGAACCTATTCTTTTCCCCGTAGGGCGATCGACGCTTGTCGGGCAACTTCTGCCTCCGGGGACCCCGCCTCGCCTCCCCACCTCGGCCTCCTCAGGCCCAGAAGGTTCCCCTTAGTGTGTCACCACTGAGGGCTAAGGACTCGGCCGTCCTTAGGTGCACGAATCAACCTCTTCGGGGCTTGGTACTATCTAGATGAATGGTGAAGATTGACACAGATGAGATATAAAATTTACGTACTCCACCGTAATTATGATCTTCTGTATATCTTCACCATTCATCAAGGCCCACCCGCCATCCCCTGGGGCTTCAGTCTCTGGATCCTCCTCCCTCTGTGCCTACCCTCTTTGAGCGGGATAAAGTTGGGACACACAGGGGGGTAGTTTCTTCCCTAAGGGGTACAGTTCGAGTGGCACTCCTTCTCTACTACATATCTTCACTCCTACGGGGTGAGAGCTGGTGGTCGCCCTCCTTCTGTTATCCATCTAACTTTAAAAAAAAAAAAAAGAATTTCCCTTTTTTTCACCAAATACCTTTACAGAGAGAGTACTGAGTCCCTGTACCCTGTCCTCCTCCAGAATAGCCGACTCTGCTTTTGGGGTATTGCCAGTTATTCTGTGCCTTGAATTCTGGCAAATGAGCTTTGCTACTCCTTGCACTTCCTATACAGTCTGGTGACGGACAAGGGTCCTGGATCCTTGTTACCTCTCACCTCTCTAAATCTCTCTTCCCCCTTCCTTCTTTTCCAGAGATTGGGGCCCCTACCCAATCCCCTTAGTCTTCCTTCCTCTATGCTGTCCTCTCAGTCATTATTTCTCCTTTAGTTCAGTTTTTCTTCTCCTTTTCTGTCCCTTGGACTGTCTTCTCCCACCCTCCATCCTTCCTCTTACCTCTCTGGCAACTCAGAATTGGTAGGCAGGCGGAGTCGGACACAGCCTAACGGCTAATCTCGCAGCGCAATGAGTACATCGGCCTCGAGGGCGCGCCGATGCTGCATCGACTCAGCCTATCCTTTTAAAAAAAAAGGCTCCCGCGGGGTCCTGATCTCCAGCCAGTACCCATCTGTGATGAATGGTGAAGATATACAGAAAGATCATAATTACGGTAGGTACGTAATTTTTATTTCTGACTCCTTAACTAGACCAGGCTTTCTCCTACTCTTCACTGTGTAAAACGCACTGTATTTGATTGTGAATAACCTGCCTTAAAGCATAACCTGTGGGAGTGAATAACCTGCCTTCAAAGCATAATCTGTGGGGAGCATACTAGACTTGAGTCAGACTGTGCCTGATGTTACCCTAAACTGCCCTCCCTAAACTACAGCAAGGCAACATTTTGTTTAAGCAAGCTGCTTAAAATTGATTAAAATTGATTAATTTGGATATATCCCCTGAGCCCCAGTGACTAAACCCTTGCTTGGTCCCACTGAATGTAGTTAGGGCCATTTTGTCCTTGGCGCCTAACTTCTAAAAAAATCTCATAATCTAAGTAATCTGCTCTCTCCACTCACTACCAAATACCAGTATCCTCTGTTATTTAAAAATTCCCTGTTTCAGCTGAGAACAAGCCCAGAACAAAACGAAATTCAAAATTTTTCTCTCTGCAGTTCGGACTGAAACCTCTAACCCCGCCTATGACATCTTCACCCCCCTTTGTTAAGCAAATAGAAAAATCTAAATCCTCCCCATGAGTTAATGGGTCCTTGCTAGATCTGATGAAGGACCGTGATAACCTATGGCACCGTGCCCTTGAGTCCGTCGCCCTTCTGACAGACTGTTGTACCGACTGCCCATAACTCATGCACATGGGCTATCTGCAAGGCAAAGGCAGTCCTGAACCCTCCCCAAGATTTCCCATCAGCGCTCCCTCAAAAAAGGTTATAGGGCTGCTAGAAATATATGCACCCAGGAAATCTTCTGTGCAAAGGTTGCCTCTTTCCAAGCATTCCTCTCATCCACTTGAGGTTCAGGGAGGAAGTTCTGAGACAATATAAAAGACCTGACTGGTAAACCCAAATCATACCCCCATCCCTGCTGAACATCAATGGTGTCATTACCCAGGATCCACAGCTCATTGTGAATACCTTTAATACAGCATTCTCTGACCTCAGGGGGGTTCTCCCCTCAGATTTATTTTGACTACACTTCCAGGCCCCTCCCAGCTCCAAACCCCCCAGGTATCCCTCCATTCTGCTTCAGGACTGTCTCTCCTCGTGAAGCTAAATCTTACCTTACCAGGGTTCTGGGAAAATCTAGATTTAGTGGAGACTCCCTTGATCTGAAGCTTCTGCTACTGGCCCCTGATGTTGTCCTATCCCCCCTTACCAAAATTCTTAATCTCTCCCTCTGTCTAGGCCAGTTCCCATCTCAATGGAAGTTGGCTGTGGTCACGCCTATACTTAAGAGCGGTGACAGAACTTCTCATAGTAACTCACCCTATTTCTATCCACCACCCCCATCCCCAAAGCCCTTGAAAGGATAGTATGTGATCAGCTCTCTGACTACCTCTCAAAATACATCCTCCTATGTCGTCAGCAACATGGTTTCAGGAAGGGCCACAGTACTATTCCTACCATTCTGGAATATACTGATTTTATGCTTAAAGCCCTAGACTGTGGCCATGTAGCTAGGTACGTACATAGACCTAACAAAAGTCTTTGACATGGTCAATCATGCACTTCTTATTGAATCCCTTCCTCCTCTGGGCGTCTCACAAGACTCCACCCCCGGTTCACCAATTACCTTAGTGGGAGATCACAGGGGGTGAAAATCAATAACACTCTCTCCTCCAGTCTACTGGTCAATTCAGAGTCCCCCAAGGCTCAAGCCTTGGCTTGCTCCTGTTCAGTCTTTTCCTCAACACCTTCCCCCTTACCTGCTCTGGGCAGATGTTGCAATATTCAGACACTGCTATTATCTTCTGTAGCCACTCAGATCCCACCCCATTACAAAATGATCTTCAGAGATTTTTCTCTGAATCAGAATTGTGATTCTCCCATCATCAACTCATTTTAAATTACAAAAAAAACAAAGTGATGTTTTTTGCCAACCCACAAAACAAAAACAATGGCATCCCACTAAACATTCTGAACAGTCAGTGAACACCATTGGAGCTAGAACACAATTTCAAATATCTCAGCATTACTCTTAACTCCACTCTCTCTTTCCAGGAGCCCATAACACTGGTCTTTAAGGCTGTAAACACCAGGATTGGTCTTCTCTACAGAAATAGGTCTTGCATGCCAGTCGATGCCCTTTGCCTGGCTGTAACAAGTTTGATCCTGTCCATAGTAGACAATGACATTTTTGTCTATGGATTTGTGGCAGATACAGCACTAAATAGAATCAGGATCACCTTTAACAAAGCATGCTGGCTTGTTGGTGGTGATCGTTCACACATAATTGTGACCTGTACAAACAAGCAAACTGGTGAAATTTTGAGGGACGGCTTTTCTACCAAACCAGCCTGTTAGCTAAAAAGATTGCCACTGATCCCACTCCTGCTGTCCAACATCTTCTTATGCCTGCCCCAACTATTCAGACAACCAGAAGCTATTCCAAAGTCACCTTCCTTGTAGGACTTCCTTGAGGCAGAGAGCTTTTGTGTATAATGCTCCTCTCTGGCTGAATGGTCTGCCCTCTGAGAACTCGACCTTAAATAAAATAGTCCCTTTCAAAATTAAACTCCGGCAGCACCTCCTTGTCTGTCGTTGCAGTGACTGCTATTAGCCTTTCTTGTTACTCTCCCTCCTCCATCCTGTTCCACCTTTGTAATATGACAATGTCTCCTCTGACTGCATTAGTACTATTTTCCCCCTTCCCCCTCTTTTCTCTGTTTCTTTTCCCTTCTGTCCCACTCTCTTATCCCCCTTGTTCTCTGTCCCCTAGCTCTCCTGCCCCCCCCGCCGCTGCTCTTCCTGTACCTAGTCTGCCTGGCATTTTAACTCCTGATTGTATCTTACAAAGAATAAATTGTTCTATATACTGTTTCCTTGTATACTGCATTTAATTTCTTCTTGCACTTTATTCTATGTTTTTTGGACCACTGTATGTTTTGTGAACTATTTCTGATGTGGAGCCTTTGTAAATGAGTCTTCTGACTTAAAGATTTCTAATTCCGATACTTTCAATAAATAGTAATAATAAAAAAAAATATCCAGATCTACCTGTTGTGTACACCAGATGGGGACAATGCAATTGTCATGTTAGATGTTTGCCTGGAGAAAAGACAAGACTGGAAGGCTTCAAGTTGGCACAGACCGAACTCATAGAAGTCTGAGGAGTTACTGGTGAAACCAGATCATGGAGAGGCAGCAATGAATAGTGATGGTGCCTTGTTGCCATCATTAAATGGCTCTGCTCTATGAGCTGCAGATAGGATAAGAAATGTGGGTGTCATTTGGAAAGTGGATTGACCTTAGAACATCAGTGGGCCAATATTCAAATCTGGGAAAAGCAGAGGGAAAAACTTTACACCACTCCTTGCAGTTACCCAGGTGTCCAAAACTGGTATATTCAGTGGGATAGCACATCAGTGTTTATCGACTGAATATAGTGCCACTGAGACCCAGTACTTAGCCATTTAGTGCTAGGCACACATGGCCCCTGAAATAGGGTGGCACAATGGCTTTCCCCCACACTAAATATCCTATATTCCAATGGGCATATGCAAATGAGTCCACCAGGCATGCAAATTGCTTAGGGACTATTTACATGCCCATTATAGGCTCGTTCACAAAGGGACTGAGGTTGTACAGCACAGTGCCGCAACTGATTGCCCATTCCCTGAGAGCTATCCCTGGTGCTAGTGGCACCCTCCCATTGATCACCGCCCTGGTGTGACAAAAGTAATGTGTCCCTGGTGCTAGTGCCCACCTCCCCATTGATCACCAGCCCAGTAGAAAATGTGTCTCAGGGGTCTACTGGTCCCTGCCCCTCCACCGATCTCTGTCCTAATGCTCTAATGGAAAATGTACCTGGTGCCTAGCAGTCCCTCCTCCAATTGAACCCATTCCTGTAATGTGAAATAGTATTCCCTGTTGGCTAGTGGTCCCATCCACATCCATGCCAGTAGTGTTAAATAGCATTTCTTGGTGGCTAGAGGTCTCTCCCCCCACCTGAACCAATGCCCATAATGTTAAAAATTATTCCCTGGTAGCTAGCAGTCCCTAATCTTGTGCAAACCTGAGATGGGGTGGCCTCCCAATGAATAATTTTCTGCTTATATTTTCAGGGCTGCAGAAAGCAGAAAAGGCCCAAGCAAAACAAGATAAAAGGCAGCCCAAATTCTGCCTTTCAAGGTAAAGTTTTATTTTCAGCTCTCTTCATGCTGCCATGATCCTCTGGAACACCTAAAGTTTTGCCCACTGGGCTTCCTCAGGAGAAAGAATGTAGCCATAAACTGATAATACAGATCATAATTAATAACTTCATAGCACTATTACTAATTTACAATATACCTAAATTAATGGTACACTTTGCTACCCATATTTACATCCTGCCCCCACTGTGTATCAAAAACATCCTAATAGTCAATCGCCTCAAACTTAAATCTTAGGTTTTATCTATATACATATCAATGACAGTTCATCTGGTGCCTCAATAGTGTCGCTGAGAAGCGTTACCCATTATTTCACTGAAAACAGTTATTAACACCATTTTCATACTCTCCCTACATATTTATACCTCAACACAGAAGCACAGAAGTTGGTGATACATAAGGACCACTTGACCCACCTTGCCTGCTCCAGATTCCCTTGCTATAGTACCACTGGAGACACTAATTGGAATCTGGGTTACACCCCCTTCTTGCTTCTAAGATTCCCTTGTATCTACAACTAATTTAACATATACCTAAATTCATGGTACACATTGGTACCCATATTTATACCCTGCTCCCATCGTGTGTCAAAAGCATCCTAATAGCTAATCACCTCAAACTTAAACTTTAGATTTTATCCATATACATATCAGTAACAATTCACCTTGTGCCTCACTAGTGTCTCTGAGAAGCATTACCCATTATTTAAATTAAAACAGTTATTAACACATTTTCATACTCTCCCCATATATTCATATCTCACAGTTGTGTATGTTAAATTACTTTTCCTCCTCATAGGTCAATTTGTTAAAGAATTTCAAACTTCTATACAAATAGAGAGTTATATCTTGTTTGGTTGCCTTCTTTGGCTAACAAGAAAATTACATATTAACTATAATCTTCTTATACTATTATCACTGCATTGTTATTTCTCATGCTAGCATAAAGCTCAAATTTTGTCTAACACAAAGTCATGGTTCACATGAATACCTAAGCACTTATGGATGCTTGCCATTAAATTTAAGACAGTTCACAATCACTTCCTATCAAAATTATATATTTTGATTACTAAAACAGTCATCTGCATATTTTAACCTGGTACTATGCTTAGTTTGTATTTTAATGATTCCGTGCTAGTCTTGTTTTAGTACTAGGTGAATATGCCGTATGAATAATGCCACAGGCAAAACCATGCATTGTTAACAATGTGAGGTACAACAGCTACAGGGTATATAATTGTGCATGAAAGATATGGTGTGGAGTGGTAGTTGTACTCCTGTAGTTATTGGCTGGGAGGTAGTGTTACCGGTGATGAGATCTCTGCTGGATGGCAGTTCTCTGATCAGCTGCCCTGGCTCAGAACTTGGAGCCACCGGTAGTGGAGGGCAGTGGAGCATTTATGGACCAGGGTTCTATTCCTGGTCCCAGATTAACTGTTTTTATTTTATCAATCTGTGTTCACAGTTACGCTCCCCCACCGAGTTTCTTCCCAACCCAGAGTTGCCTCCCCCCACCAAGGTGGTTATTTTAATTTGGTGGGGTTTGGGAGGGCAGTGTTCCCCAGCAAAAAGCAGTATTTTTACTGTGGTTGGTCAGCATTATTGGCACTCGGTGTTTTTACTGAGCACTGTATTTGGTGTAGCTGTATTGACAGTGAAGTATGTTGCCGTGCTGGTTTTGTTTGTAACATACTGACCCCATGCCTATTGTTTTATATTAATGTTTAAATCATAACTTTGTATGGTGCACAGAGCTATGGATGTGTATATAACATATAAATTGCCTTCCATTGCCTAGAGTACAGATGGTGTAAAAGTGGAAAAGCTAGGGTAATAATCAGTAATAGCCTAAGACTCTGCTCCCAATGTAGTAAAGAATATGTGAAGGTAAAAAGGATGCTAGCTCGTATCAGTAGGAGTTTCAACACTAATAACAGGAAGATGGTTTTTCCATAGTAGATAGTCAGACCTCACCTAGAATACTGTGTATAATTTTAGAGAAAAGATTTAAAGAAAGATCAGGGGCCATATTCACAAAACTTTGACCAGACACAAATCCAGTTTGCCCATGCAAACTGGGTTTGTGCCTGGACAAAGTTTTGAGAGGGGCTGCAATGCAAATGATCAGGAAGGGACCTGCATATCCCCACTATGCAATTCACAAAGGTTTTGCTCCATGCAAGGGCCTTTTGTGATGGCCCTTGTGTGGAAAAATTACCGCTGACCAAAACCTTGCAGTAATCCTTGCAAACTTAATGGTTGGTGGAGGTACCGAAGCCCCCTCCTCATTTGCTGACCCTGTAATAAACAAAATCCTTTCCATAGTGAAGCAGTCCCAACCCCTTCCCAATTGCCGACCCATAATAAAACAAACCCTTTCTGCAGTGTAGCAGTCTCTCCACCTCCCTGATCACTGATCACAGAATAAAAAACCTTTTGCCATAGTGTAGCAGTCCCTCCCCCTTCCCTGATCACTGCTCCCAGAATAAAAAACTTTTGCCATAGTATAGCGGTCCCTCCTCCATCACCAATTACCAATCCTAGAATAAAAATCCTTTTGCCATAGTGTAGCAGTCCCTCCCCCTTTCGCAATCACTGATCCCACAATAACAAAAACGTTTGGTGTCATGTAGTGGTCACTCCCCCCTCCCTGATCAGCTCAACTGTCAATCACAGTCAAACAGCCGTACTGTATAAAGCATGCACTGATTGAGAGCTCAGTTGGTGGCAAGCCGTGGTGGTGCAAGGAGGGATGTGCTTTTCACTGATCATGACTGGGATGGGGGGGAGTGGGATGGTGGGTCACACTGGATGGGGTGAGACCCTAGACTACCAGGGAATAGGGATTCCTGCATTTGAGGTCGGCGATCGGTGATGGGGGGAGGGGGAAGGACCACTACACTATGTAAAAGGTTTTTTTTATTCTGAGATTGGTGATCAGGGAGGGGTGTGGGACTGCTACACCATGACAAGGTACTAGATCAAACTGGCAAAAACAACAACAGTGCTGTCAACAAGTCTGCAGCAAAACCACCATTCCAAAATACTGTCAGAAACAAGATCGCTAATGGTTGCAGTCCAGAACCACACTGGCGACTGCTTCCATGGTGAAAATACAAAATACACATTTTGTTTTTGTGGGGGCTCCACCTTACTCACCCCCTGACATGGGGTGCTATGCCCCTGCATTCCCCAATATTAAAATAATCAACTCTAGAGGGAGCAGAAGACTGGAATGAATAGAAACTTGGGAAGGTCCTTGGTTTTGGGACAAAACATAAAAAAACACATTTTGAATGTGGGGAAGAGGAAAGAAGTAAGAATTGAGAGACCAGGAACAGAAACATGGTCTGCCACTCCGTGCAGCCCAAGCTGCTCATGCCTTAGCCCTCTCCACCACAGAAGCAGCTTGGACAGCTACCACACTTTCAATTACTTCATTACTTCCTCCCCTGCCTTGACAGCCACAGGGCTGCCACAATTACCATGCTTTAGAAGCACATTTTTTATGGCACTATATTTGAAGTGCTGATGT
This sequence comes from Neoceratodus forsteri, assembly GCA_016271365.2. Taxonomy (NCBI): domain Eukaryota; kingdom Metazoa; phylum Chordata; order Ceratodontiformes; family Ceratodontidae; genus Neoceratodus; species Neoceratodus forsteri. The sequence goes on along the minus strand of CM057449.1, from coordinate 3,133,090 downwards.
TATGCAAAATATTTTTTATTCTGAGACTGACAATTGGGGGAGGGATAACTACACTACTACATTATTGCAAATGTTTTTTGTATTCTGGTATTGTTGATCAGTGAGGGACCACTACACTGTGGAAATAGTTTTTTTTATTCTGGGATCAGTGATTGGGGAGGGAGGAAGGACAGCTACACTATGGAAAGGATTTATTTTATCATGGGTTAGGGATCGGGAGGTGGGTGGGACTGCTACAGTTTGTAAAGGGTTTTGTTTATTATGAAGTCAGTAATCAGGAGGTGAGAGGAACACTAGATTACCAGGAAATGTGTTTAAATGTAGGGGACAGTGATCAGGGGACAGGGAGGGGGAGGGCACCAGTAGACTACCGGGGAAAGTTTGTAAATTTATGGGACAGCAAATGGAGCATGGGGGAACCACTAGACTGCCAGGGATAATATTACCATATTAAGGTACAGTCATCAGCAATGAGGGGTCACTGGCAACCATGGACTGTGACTGCATGTCAGTCCTGGGCTATGGGGGCATGCTAAGCCCCTACAACCTATGCAAATGGGTCCATATTGGGCATGAAAAATGCCTACTAGTATCTAGCAAGCCCAATGGGCTTATTTGCATGGCTGGTTTTATGAATTACACTATAGCACAGCAGCACTATCAATTACAGTGGGGGTATTCTTGGCTCCAGGCCAGGGCAGTGCTACAGAGGTTAATGCTGGATCAACCTGGCCCCTATTCACAGCTGGATAGCACGGTGCACTATCTGACTGTGAACAGCAGCTTTTGGAATATGTGCAATTACAAAGTTTAGCACAAAACATTGCACTGTACTTTGCGTTTTTTTGTGAATCCTGACCCAGGACAGGCTAGAGACCATGAAGAGGTGGGTGACAAAAAAAAATAAATGAAATTAAACCTGGGAAGTAGTATAGCATAGTGGTTAAGTGCACTGAGTTTCAAACCTTAAGAACTAGGTTAGAGTCGCCTAGCCACCATTTGCATAATTTGTGACCATGAACAAATAATTTAGCTTTCCTGTGCTCCTAGGATGCACCTGGAAAAAAACCTCACCTTAGTGTATGGTCCTCACCAAAAACTAGAAAATAAAAAATAAATACCTTGTTTAGGGCTTGCAGGTTAAAACTTTGGAGGAAAAATTAGAATACCTAAATATGTGCAGTACTCCCTGGAGGACAGAATGGAGAGAGGGATATAAAGAGATATACAAATATATTCAGACATATAATTAGGTGGATCACACTGAAATTTTCAAAATAATTAGTTAAAACAGCAGATATCACATCCGAATGGCTTCTAAGAAAGTTCAAGAAGAACATAAGGAGACATTTTTTCAAGGCAAGTGTGGTGAATAAGTGAAATAGCTACAATAGTGTGGTTAATGCAGACACTATTGTATGTGGCACTGCCTGGTAGGACAGTTTCAAGGGTTATCATTAGTAATTGGAAGGCAAACACTGGAGTGGAAGTATTGTGGAGGGAGGAGGGTAATACTATTATGAGTTATGTGAGGTAGGGTTTCAGGATAGACTTGTTGGACTGATTTATTTATTTATCTGTCTTGGCCTTACTTTCTATATGTCTATGTTTTCACTTAGTCAAGTGCCTCATCCGCCAGCCCCCCCGCTGAAAATGACCAGAATCCAGCAAGCTATGTAAGAGATAAAGAAGCGGATATGAAAGTTTACGTTGACGTTTGTCCTGCTTGTACCACATGTTCAGTTTGAATCTCTAGAGCCTTAAACCCCAGCCGAGTGATTAACAAACCATGTTGGAAGATATTTTATCATGGGACTGAGCTGTGCACCGGACCTTATTGAGACTTCCATCTAAATTTGTATCATCTGAAATGCAAACTTTTAAGTATTGTTACATACAGTACAGTACAGAGAACATGTAACAATAAATGTGTATATCCACTGAGCTGGAACAGGAAGATTTCACCAAACAAAACATGTTCTTTCTTTCCTGCAGTAGTTAGGTAAGTTTATATGGAATAGAAAATTTAATTTATGGACAATTCTAAGAAACACTGGATTTTAATCAGGAATCAAAAAGGTATGCAGTATTTAAGTGTAATTAGATGTTCGGTTTATATATATATATATATATATATAAATAAATAGGGGATACATGATGGGCAACTGTGGAATATGGAAACTATTTGCACTAGCAAGATTGTTCATTGCTTGTTACTTTAACCTCTAGGCTATACTGACAGCATGGTTTGTTTGTTTGTTTGGCTTTTGTTGACCGGGTAAGTACGCTAGACAAGTATTATGCCTATTTTCAGGAACGACCCGGGAGAGTACAACATAGGGATACAGATAAAGGTATAGAGAGGATGCTAGTACATTATGTCAAATATAACAAACATATGGGAATAAAATACATCATTGACAATAAGTGTAAACATATAGGAGTAGAGCACTATCCAAAGGAGTGGTTGGTCATAATATGACTTATAACTTTATAGTTAGGCGCTTCCTAGACTAGCAGGTTCTCAGACATATTTTTAAAGGTCATCACTCATTTAAGACATACAAGTTAAGGCAGGACCAGGATACTTGGGAGTAGGCAGTCCTACCTATGACCAAGGTGCAATGTTGTGGACAAAAAAAAATGCCCACAGTTAAGAACCCGGGTAATTGAATAGAGTAGATAGAGTCATTGGAACAGCAGGAAGTTTCAAGCAGCTTCAGTGGAAAGCAGCTTGGGGCAAGTTTAACCAACAGTTTGATAATTACTCTAGGGAGGTTTGGGGCAGTCACACACTGAGGCTAGTTTCAGGAAGCCCCACAGGGAACTGCGAAAACTCTGATAGGAGGGGACTGAATGGATATCACCAGGGAGGGAGTTCCAGAATCTGGGTGCGCTTACGGCAAAGTCCCGATCCCCCATGAGCGTATGGGTGGGGGACTTTGAGCATCCCTGAGGTCAGAGACCTAAGATGGTAGGAAGTAGGATCCATTTGTGGTAGAAGCAGGGCCAGCCCCTGGGGGATGCCGGTTCTGACCACTTTCCCCGAGAGGCATCCCACCCCGAAATCAAGGTATCTGGCTGGGGAGAGCCAGCAAAGTTTATCATATAGCTCACATCGGTGAGTGAGGCGGGGACAGCCAGAGCAAAATGACAGATGTTATTATATGCCGTGTACCACCAAGTGAGATGAATCTTTGGGGATTGAGCAAATAGGTGCAGCCCATAGCTAAGGAAGGGAAGAAGTACATCTCTCACAAGGGCAAGTTTGGACACCAGTGTAAGGTTGTACTTGGCCCTATAGGCCAGACCCAGTTTGCAGTTCACTGCCCTGCAGATGTTAAGGATATGACTCCCCATGTCAAGTTGGGGGTCAAGTGTTACCCCTAGGTATTTGATGGAGTTCACTACAGGTAGTGAGGGTCCATCAGTGCTGGTGATGTTTAGCAAGGCCGATGAGGCTTTGATTTTGGCCGTGGAGCCAAAGAGCATAGCCTGCATGTTTTTTCAGGTTCAGGACCAGTTTGTGGTTAGTAACCCAGGACAAGACATTGTTGAAGTCATCAGACAAGCACTGGTTTAGAGTAGTGGCATTCTGGGAGTGAGCCAGTATCACCAGGTTATCTGCATACATGGTGGCTCTGCAGTTGGTAGTCACCATGGGTAGTTGATTGATAAAGAGGGAGAAGAGGAGGGGGCCCAGTACCGAGCCCTGAGGGACTCCGGAGGTCACCAGTAGGGGCTCGGAGAGGACTTTATTGAAGCAGGTATGCTGCTTTCTACCATGCAGGTAGCCCGTTAGCCATTTCATGGCATGGGGGGAGAGGCCAAGTGACCACAGCTGTGCACCAAGCAGTGCGTGATCAACAAGGTCAAAGGCTTTGGACAGGTCAATAAACATGGCACCAGAGAGTTTGCCCTGGTCCATGGCTGTTCTGATACTTGATGTAACTGAGATCAAGGCTGTGGTGGTGCTGTGTCCCTTTCAAAAACCATGCTGGGCCGGGGACAGCAGCTCATGAGAGTGGATATACTCCAAGAGCTGCTCAGCCACTACCTTTTTGAGGAGCTTGCTAAGGGCTGGGAGAATAGCAATCGGACGATAATTATCCGGCAATTTAGGATTGCCCTGCTTCAGGGCAGGGACTATCCTCCTCCTTTCAGATATCAGGGATTTTCCACAATCCGAGGGATAGATTAAAGATGTGGGCTACTGGGGAGGCAATGTGTGCAGCACCAAGCTTTAGAAGTTTAGGTTCCAGGTTGTCTAGGCCAGGGTTAGAGTACTGGGAGAGGCCAGCTAGGCATCTCTGCATGTCCTGGACTGACACAGCCCTGAGGTAAAACATTTGCTGAGGAGGGTGATCCACCTGCCGAGTGGAGGGTGGAGCGAGCTCTCACCAGACGGGAAGAGAGCAGTGAAGGCAGAGAGGTCTGAGAAGTGTGTATTTAGGGAGTTGGCTATGGTATGGGGATTATTGCAGGAGACACCATTTATGACCATGTCCATAACCCCCCGACAGGAGGACCCACTGACAAGGGATTTAATATCTCTCCAGAACCTCCTGGGATCGCTGGCGGAGCTGAGTAGGGCGGACTTGCAAAAGTCACTTTTTGCAACCCTAATGGCCCTTTTGCACTTGTTTCTGAGGTGTCTGTATTCTTGAAAAATAGTGGGATTACTGGAACCTTTGACGCAGGCCCAACACTTATCTTTCTCCTGCATCTGGGCTAAGAGATTGCCATTCAACCAAAGGGTATCGGACCCCTCACCCTGTGGGTGACCTTGGGAGCATGCTTGTCTTACAGGGCCCCAAAGGTGGAAAGGCAGTGAGAGGTTGCCACAGAGGGGTCTGTGGCTCCAAACACCCCAGACCAGTCAGTAAGCCTTAAGTCCTCCAGGAACTCCCCTGGGTCAAACCTGGAGTAGTTTCTGACATGCATAATTTTGTGAGAAATTTGGGGGGAGGGAATTTTCCATACACAGAAGACCGGAGAGTGGTCGGAGATGAGTCAGATAGCATGCTGGCTGATGAGATCCTGTCCGGGTGGTTGGACATGATCCAGTCCAGTAGGGTGCAGGAGGATCCATTTGCCGACTGCCTGGTTGGCTCCTGGATGAGTTGGGTCAGGTTAGTGAGTAGGGGCTTGAACTGCTTCACATTACCACCATCCCCCAGTTAAGGTTGATGTCTCCCAGGGTTGGATTCAATATCTCCGGCCAGAAGTAGTGTTAGGAGGAGGAGCCAGGGGAAATACCACCTCATAAGTGGTCGGCCATCTGAGAGTTTTTTAGCACGGATATGCTTGACCCTGGTTGTATACATTGGGCACCGAAGATCTAGGCAGCAAGTAATACAGCAGTTGATCACAAGGATATTTGAGAAAGTGAAGTCAGTTACCTCATAGGAGGGAGACCAGTTACCACCCAATGATATTGGGGGGGTGGTGACCATTTGCAGCAGGGTAAGTCCCAGTGTAAGACCTGCGAGGACCAGAGTCCTATAGGTGGCAGTTGCCACACCCTTATCTTCTGCTTTGTGAGTATCCCTACCATCCCTGGACGGAGGGAGTGGGTACCACGCCCACATCCTGGCTGGAGGCATAGGACCAGCCTGTGAGTTGTGCCCAGTCAGCCAGCAAGGAGCTGCTGGGAAGGAAGGGACGATGGAGGTACTAAGGCAGGAAAATAGTTATTGAGACTTGTTTCGGTTTGTACCAAGCTATTATAAAGAACTGTGCAGTGCAAGGAGTGCTGCCAGCTAGGGGACGGAAGGGACCAGACTAAACTCCTGGGAGGCAGCTCCTGCCCTAGCCCTTTGTGAGTACACTTGAACCTGTCGTCAGTTCTATGAGAACAATTTAGGCAGGCATCATCTGGGCAGTATAGGTGGGAATTTAGAATTAGGAACAATTTATAGTACTAGCTACTTTAGGTAGACGGTTGAACAGTTCTAGCGAAGTGAGAGACCTACTCCCTTTTGGCTAGATCCACCATTGGCAGGGGCTGATCTATAGGGACCAGCAGATATGATAACACCTAGATAAAGATCTTGTTTCTGGTACAGACAAAATAGCTAAGAAATTAGACAAAATAGCTAAGAAATTAGGACAATAGAGGTAACACAGTCAGGGATCATAACACAGGCAATTAACAGTAGAGCGGTCAGATAAATTATACAGACAAGTAATTTGTACAAGACAGTCTGGGAGGTGAGAGTAGGGAGGGCTTCTCTGGGGGAAATTACTAACTATACCACTGGAGATGTAAGCAATACCTCCCCTTTTAGCTGATAGGGTGTGACAGCTCACAGGAGGCGAAGCCAGTGAACTTTAATGGGAGGAGGGACAGGATGGCGTGGTGGGCCTAAAATTCAAGCTTCTCCTGCACCGTGGCAGGGGCCAGGAGCTTACAGATTCTATTTGTCCACCGAGGAGGCCACCGAGCTCCAGAAGCCCACAGTGCCTCACCTTGGCTATCAGGGAGGATTTCTTGTTGCACGAGGAGGGGGGGACCTTTAGGAGCAGGTCACCTTCGCCTCCCCTCTGCGCGACGTCTGGCAGCAGAATGAGGTCGGTGGGACAGTTTTCCCTTTTAGGAGCAGTGCAAGAGTGTCACCAGCCAACCAGGTCCAATAGGGATGGGCACTTTAGGTGCCAATTTCAAACAAAGTCAGTGTCCTGGACTTAAGATTGTCAGCGATGGGGTCCCGGTTGCGCTTCAAGCAGGTTCAAGAACTCCCTCAGCCACCCACCTAGCGGTAGTCACTGATGCGGCAGCCCATTGAGACCAATTCTGGTGCAAGGTAGGACAGAGAAAAAGAAATGCCACTGTTTGTTGAAAATACAAACTCTCTCCTGCACCAGGGCAGGGGCTGAAAGTTTACAGATCCTATTTGTCCACTGAGGAGGCCCGCAGGAGCTCCAGAATCCCACGGCACCTCAACTCGACTAATGGGGAGAATTTCTTGTTGCGTGGGGGGGGTAACCTTTAGGAGCAGGTCACCCTCGCCTCCCCTCTGCACGACATCTGGCAGCTGAATGAGGTCAGTGGGACAGCTCTCCCTTTTAGGGGCAGTGCGAGAGCATCACCAGCCGACCAGGTCCAATAGGGATGGGCGCTTGCGGCACCAATTTCAAACAAAGTCAGTGTCCTGGACTTAAGATTTCCGGCGATGGGGTCCCAGTTGCACTTCAAGTAGGTTCAAGAACTGCCTCAGCCACCCTCCTAGCGGTGGTCCCTGTTGTGGCAGCCCATTGTGATGAATTCTTGTGCAAGGTAGGACAGAGAAAAAGAAATGCCACTGTTTGTTGAAAATTCAAGCTCTCTCCTACACTGGGGCAGGGGTTGGGAGCTTACAGATTCTATTTGTCTGCCGAGGAGGCCCGCTGGAGCTCCAGAAGCCCATGGCACCTCAACTCGGCTATCGGAGAGGATTTCTTGTTGCACGGGGGCCTTTAGGAGCAGTTCACCCTCGCCTCCCCTCTCCATGGCATCTGGCAGTTTGTCTGTGTGTAAGTGTTTCTGAATGGGCTGTGATTGTTAGGCACTATCAGAAACAGGTGAATGTGTTTTGAAATGATAATTGTGTTACCTGCAGCTAGGAGTGAGAAACAGACTGTTAATTCAGTAAGTTGCAGGCTTCACTGAGACAGAGAAACTGTTGCAGTCAGCACTCAGAAAGAGAACTTGCTTTATGAAGAAGGCTGGTTTGAAGATTAGAGCAGCACAGTAATGGGCTACGAGTGTCAGAATAGTCAGAATAACTATGGGACACAGGTGATTGTCTTTTACAATGCTAATTGAGTTAGTTGCAGGATTCACTGAGAAAAAGATACTGTGGAGCTATTAAATGCAGGCTGCAGTGTAGATAGTCTCACTCTGGTGACATCACCATTGTGAGAATATTTGCAGGTGATGTAGACACTGTGAGTTTATCAGGAAATAAACCCACAGTGGTGATGTCATCACAGCGATATTCTACTGCAGTGAGAATACGTCTTTTTATTCTCAACGTTACATGCTCACCCCATTGTATAAAATATATATATATATATATATATATATATTCATGGCAAAACACTCAGTTTAATACATCAGTTAGGGTTGTTCCACAGTGGCAAAAGTGAGTAAATTTGGTGTTAGGGTTGAAAATCCTAACTTCGCATTCCCTCCCACCTCCACCACCACCACACAAACATGCATGCAAGTAGGGAAAGGACCAAGGCAACACAACCATTCACACAAATCCAGGAGGAGGTGTATACCTGTGTTACTGTAGGAAGTGGAGAAATCCAACTTGAGATATCATAGATTATTTACAAAGTTGTTCTTCGAGATTAGTTCACATAAAGGTGAACCAAGCTGGCAGTAGCGAAAATGGTGTACCTCGCTTTGTTTTCAACATATGGGTGGCGAAAGGCATCATGGGTGCTACAATGTTAGTCTATGGCAAATTGCTCTACTTTGGAACAGTGAAACTTTGTAATCCTTAAGTATTTTAGCACAATAGCTGGAAAAAGCACATCTGTGGGACCAGGTCTTGCTATCCTGCAAATTTGAGGCCAAAGGACCCAACCGTTTGTTGCAGGATGATGGCAAAGATGTGCAGTCAATAGCAGCATACTTTCACAAAATCTTTCACAAACACAAAAGAGGACTTCAAGAGGCAGTCAGGACCTGTGTTAGGGTGAAACATAAGGGAGCAAGGTCACATAAACTATGCTGGTGGTCCAGTGAGGTTCAGGTAGCAGTCAGAGAAAAGAAGGCGGCCTACAAAAAACATAAAACAACAAGCGGGGATAGGGATAAGGAAATGTACCAACTTGCATCTAGAAAAGTCACCCGGATGGTGAGGGGGCAAGTCCAGTAAAGAGCAGCAGCTGGCACAGGGGATACATGGAGGGAAAAAGGGGTTCTTCCGGTACATTGGGGAGCAGAGAAAAACTAAGAGCCATCTCAGCAGATTGAGATCAGAAGGAGGGTGGGTGGAAGAGATGAGGGACCAGGCAGAGGTATTAAATGAGTACTTCACCTCTGTGTTCACTAGGGAGGGGGATGGGATATCTACAAAGCAAGGCACGATGGGGATAGAAGCGGCAGTGAGTGGGATCAGGGGAGCAACAGAAATGGAGCAAGAGGGAGGGAAAGGTAACCCAGGGGTGTCACATCAGGATAAGGATAAAAAGGCCAGTTAGGTGGAGGGGACGGATGATGCTATCTCCACTGAAAGGGTGTGGTTAGCCCTCAAAGCCCTAAAGAAAGACAAATCTCCTGGGCCGGATGGCATTTATCCGAGAGTACTATAGGAATTGGCGGACATACTGGCTGCACCCCTGGCGGAGCTCTTCAACAGGTCGGTTGAGACAGGGAGGGTACCTAGGGATTGGCGAGAGGCACATGTGGTGCCAATCCATAAAGGGGGGGTCAAGGGAAGTACCAGGTAACTATAGACCCATCAGTTTGACCTCGGTGGTGGGAAAATTAATGGAGAGTATATTAAAGGAACAATTGGGGATGTACTTGGAGGAGGTGGGAGGTCTGGATAGTCGGCAACATGGGTTTGTGACAGGTAGATCATGTCAAACCAATCTTGTGGAGTTCTATGAATGGGTAACATCAGAACTGGACAGGGGAAAGCCTGTGGATGTATTATTCTTGGACTTCAGCAAGGCATTTGACTCTGTCCCCCACAATGGTCTGGTGGAGAAACTAATGGGGTTGGGAGTAGGCTCTTTGATGGTCAGATGGATTGAAAACTGGCTAGCTGGACGCACCCAGAGAGTAGTGGTCGGTGGGGAGCTCTCGAACCCCAGAGAGGTCGGTAGTGGGGTACCGTAGGGCTCAGTCCTGGGTCCGATACTGTTTAATGCATACATATCGGACATCAGAGAAATATAGGGTGTGAAATAGTCTCTTCGCTGATGAATCCAAGATGGGAGCAGTAGTTGAGGGGAAGAGGGAGGTTGGCCCTGCAAGGGGACCTGGACACCCTGGAAAGCTGGGCTCACACATGGAAATTAAATTTCAATATCACCAAGTGTAAGGTGTTACATCTTGGGCAGGGAAACCCTAAACACAGGTACACCCTGGTAGGGGAGGCACTGGAGGCCTGAACAGAGGAAAAAGACCTAGGGGTCATGGTGGGTGCATGTATGAATAACTCTGAGCAGTGCAGGAGAGCAGCTAGCAAGGCAAACAGGATGTTGGGATGCATCGTAAGGGGGATCACCTCTAGGAGCAGAGAAGTGATTCTGCCACTGTACAATGGACTGGTTAGACCACACCTTGAGTACTGTGTACAGTACTGGAGACCACACTTGAAGAGGACATACAGCTCCTGGAGAGGTACAGAGGGAGGGCAACTAGACGACACGAGGACTAGGGATTTGATCGTATGAGGACAGACTCGAGGAGCTCTGCCTGTTTTCATTGGAGGAGAGGAGACAGGGGGACATGATTGAGGTCTTCAAGTCCTCAAGGAATAAATAGGTAAACATGGAGGGATATTTAGACTAAAGCAGGGAGGTATCACCAGAGGGCATGGTTTGAAGTTGGAAGGTGGAAGGGTGAGGGAGGAAAAGAGGAGGAGGTTTTTCACTGAGAGGGTGGTGGACCCTTGGAATGCACTGCCTGGCGAGCTGGTTCAGAGATCCAGAGTGGAGGGCTTCAAGAGAGGGTGGGACAGACACAGAAAGTGGAAGTATCAGATGATCGCCTGGCCCAGGGGGGTAGGGATGGATAATAGGGGTTTCTGGAACACAAGGTGGGGGGGAGGGCCTCAACACCCAACTAGGGATCTGAGGTTTGAGCAGACTTGATAGACCGTAAGGCCTAATCTGCTGGCAATTAGTATGTTAGTATGTAACACAAAAATGTCATAGCACAATATTTTCGTATTTGCGAAAGTGATTTTTGAAAGCATTTCAGGGATTGTGCAAAATCCTGTTTGGGATCTTGAGAACCCCGAAAATACCATATGTGTAGGCTATGTTATGTCTTGGTTGCAGCATGTGGCCTAAGATGTGCAGTTGTCTGTAGTGACATGTGTTTAGCAGTGCGTGGAATGTCCGGAACAAGGGTTAGCAGTGATGACCCCATGCAACAGCCCCATGGGAGCATGCGTGTGTGGTTTCATGGTTTACATAGCTGTATGTTATTCCTGTTACCTGCTGGTAGTTTTGTGTGATTGGTTGTGTTGCCTTGTTCCTTTCCCTACTTGCATGTATATGTGTGTGTGTGTGTGTGTGTGTGTGTGTGTGGTGGCGAGAGTGGGGGGTGGGAATGCCAAATTTCCTTGCTTTTGTCGTTGTGTAACAACCCTAATTGATGCATTAAACTGAGTTTTTTGCCATGAATTTCCCTTCTTTTTGAGAATGTGCACTATAAATAGTGAATGGAATGTGGTGGTGGGATCGCGGATCCCACCATGTGATGATTTTATCACTTCGCTGTGCAAAAACTGTATGACTGAGTGAAATGAAAATTGGTTATGCAAACAGTAATGGCAGTGGCGACGCAGAAGGAATCAGTAGTGGAATCGACAATGGAAATGCTACCAAAAATGCAAACAGTAAGGCTAAAAGAAATGCAAACGGTGATGAACATGCAAACAGTAATGGTAATGCAATTGGAAACAGAAATGGTTACGGTAACACCAACGATGACGCCAAAGGAAACAGAAACGCAAGCGATATCGCAAGCAGAAGCACATACGCAAAGCAAATGGTAATGCACATGATGATGGAAAAGGAAATGCAAAAAGAAACATTAATCGAAATGCAAATGGTAACAGTAATGCAAACGCAAAGGGTAATGTACACGGTGATGTAAATGGGAATGCTAACGCAAATGCTTACAGAAGCGCAAGTGGAAATGCTAACTGTAACTGTAAGTGTAACAGAAACGCACACCCTTTTTTCCCCAAAAGCTGTATTCAGAAGCACAATGAATACAAAGAATGTATGCCTAATAATGGGCCTCGGAGCAGAAAATGAACACTTGGAATACTATATTGCTTATATCTCAGGAACCATACGACGTAGAAAAAAAAAATCTCATATTATTTATGAATTTTCTGGATAGTTTTGTACTTAGCCCCCTTGCAGGATGATGGCAAAGATGTGCAGTTATTAGGAGCATACTTTAACAAAATACTTTCGCAAACACGAAAATAAAAACAAATAGCATGGGGCTAAGCATTTTTCCCCAAAAAAAGTCAGTATCCCAAAGCATTTTCGAGATACGGGCCTCAAAAGGTGCAGCGGATGCCGTAATATTAGCCTATGAGAAAAAATGTCAACTTTGGAGTGCCGTAACTTTGCAGCCCTCTAATATTTTGTCACCAAACTACTAAAAGGCACATCTGTGGGATCTTGGCTGTCTTCCCTCCAAATTTCAGCCCAAAAGACCAAACTGTTCTTTTGCAGCATGGTGGCAAAGATTTCCTATTCTTTTGGGCATAGTGTCGCAATGTAGTATCATGATTTGTGAAACTTTCGCAAACAAAACCATGAAAATGTCACATGTGAGACACTACTTTGCGACACTACTGTTTACAAAGTTTTCAAAAACATTTTTCTGGGGTGTTTAACCCCCCCCAAAAAAGACATGGCTACCATCCTCAGGACTCAACTAGGTGAACGCAGTAAGAATTGTGTCCCTAGAGGGTCCTACATTTAAATGCCAAGCATTTCTGTGCCCACCAATTGAAAACAAGATGCCAGATTTGCGACACTACAGGGGCCATTTGCGACACTAAAAACTGCATTTGTGACACTGTCAAACTTTTTGTTAACTTTCCCATTGACTATAATGGGAAACTTGTTTTTGGAATAACTTTTGAACCATTTAATATTTTTTCATGAAATCTTTGCAAGGCACATCGGGGACCCGACTACATGTTCCTTGAAGGTTTTGGACTGCAGACTGTGCGACCTGTTGGACCGAGCAAAGAATGCGCAAAAATGCATAACTACCACATGCTATGGTGCTATGTAGCTCCGCAACCATGTATCCAACGATTACAAAACTTGGCAGATGCAGAGATCTATAGTTCTGCTCTATGCATGCCCCATTTCAGGCTAATCCAGCATACAGTAGCAAAGTTATTAAGATTCCAAATTTTGGAGTTTAACCTTAAATGAGGTACTCAACCCTAATTATAGTGGCACTACCATGCCACTATAATATATATATATATTTAGGCAGTGGGGGTGATAATAAAAAGTGGCAAATAACAGCAGTATTTTTGGCTGGTCAGAATACATTGAGAATATTGCATTTATCCTCACTGTAGGTCATTTATCCTCACTGTAGGTAATAACCAGGCACTATCTGCACTTCAGCACAACTGCTCTCAAAGGCTTTGATTGGTGAGAGCTGGCAGCATGAGCAGCACAATCAGAATGCACCTGCTCACTTGCATTCCAGCTCCCACTGGCAGTTTCATTTCTCTCCAGCAGCACACAGAACAGTTTCATTTTCTCCCCGTTCCTTCACTGTAACTTATTTAAAAAATCAACTTTCAGCTTCACACAATGTTAATTACCATTTCTCCTAAAGGCCCAAAATACCAGACAAAACACAGTGAATTATTTTCATTGTCTCCCCAACCCCACTTTCTTTCACCAAATATAAAAAACAACAACTTTTAGCCTCACACAAAACATTCACTTCCTTCGAACCCCAGCACACAAAAAAGCAACCAACTCTCTCTCTTTTACACTTACCACTCTCCCCAGCAGCACAATGACACAGTGTCCTGACTCAAAAGTTCAGTTTTATGGAACACAACACTCAGTCATCCAGAAACAAAAAGAAATAAATAAAGCCATACCTATTTTTAAAAAATTAAAATGACACTGATAAAAAAACTTGGTCCATTGCATAAATGGAACATACAATGCCCCCATCTAAAATATCTCAGATATTTTCCCCTCGAGCAGTATGACCTATGGTATCACTCATGGCTTTGCCACTCGTGATGTTACAGGTCAAACTGCACTCAAGAAAATATCGAGATATATTTCGATGGGGGCATTACACTATCCCTTTATCTATACAGTATATATATATATATATATATATATATATATATATATGTGTGTGTAACAACAAGACACGACAGAGTGTGCATGGAACAGATTTTACCACACGGGCTGAGCCTTTAGCTCTGGCGTGAGGTAAAATCTGTTCCATGCACACACCTGGAGCGACTTATTGCACTTATGAAATGGCATAGCATTGTTAAAATGACAGACACACAAATATAATGCATTTTAGCTGCATAAAAATATTTTTTTTGTGTGAAAAATCATTACGCAGCATAAAGTAGTTCTAATTACTATGTGTGGGAAAGGTAGAGAAAGAAATATGTACTTCTTTAAAACATGTTAATTGATTAGACATTCAGAAAATTCAGAATACTGATTTTGTCATTAATCATCATGAAATCACTGGCCAAAAGAGTTTACAGTCCCATTAAAATTCATACAGTAGGTCCATTGAAAGTGAATGGACCATTATTAAATGCAGTCATTCCTCCTGTTGGTGGCAGTGCAGTGCTTTGCTTCATTTCATTCATTTTAGCTTCAACTTGTTGTTCGTTTTTGGATGTTGTGATTGCAGCTCCTTTATGATCACGTTTTTTTGTCCCAGTATCGAGCTCCAGCATTGTCTGTCCCTGGCAGAGGCAGCCCAACATGATCGCAAGCTAGCTTCACAGTGGTGCCCTGTTACCGCCATGACCTCTCAGCTTTGTAGACTGGCTTCAGAAAGCAAACGAACTGTGGCGGACCTTATGGAGTGATTCATGTAAATTTCACTCAAGCAGGATTCTTTGCTTATTTTGGACATTAGGGTCGATAGGAAATTTACACCAAGGGGCTGTTTGGTGTACCAGCTTTGAATTCAGTCCAGGAAGTGCAGCGGAAGACGGCACGGGTGGCAGTAAAACACTGTTGCATCAGCAGGTAGTTTACTGAGGTATTTTTTTAAACTCTTTACTGGGCAAAGTGGTGAATCGGGTTCTAAATACATGAACCCTCAGTGGTCTTGTTTGTTATTCTCAAAGGGGTCGCTGTGATTTTTTGTGGCTTCATTGAAGCCAAGAGTCACATATTTGGCCCCGTTTTCATCTAGTTTCAACACAAAGCTGTTGGGAGTTAGGTTTCTCAGTCCCTCCCGCCTGCGCCTGGCCACGTACAGTCGTATGTCGAGCTAGACATTTCTTAATAGGCCAAGTGCAGTGTCGGTAGATAGGGCAGAAACATAGAAACATAGAAGTTGATGGCAGATAAGGACCACAAGGCCCATCCGGTCTGCCCATTTCTTTTTCTGCCTTATAAATGTGCCATTGGCCTTTGCTCTGTCAGTGGCCTATCTATTCATACTCATCTGTAATGTTCCTTTATGACTATCCCATGCATGTTTAAAGCCCTGCACTGTACTCATAGCCACCACTTCCTGAGGTAGGCCGTTCCATGCATCCACCACTCTTTCTGTGAAAAAGAATTTCCTCACATTCCCCCTTAATCGGCCTCCCTCTAATCTCATGCTGTGTCCTCTTGTCCTGCTATTTTTCTTATGTTTAAACATGTTAGACTCTTTCACCTTGTTAATGCCCTTAATGTGCTTAAATGTTTCGATCATATCAACTCTCTCCCTCCTTTGCTCAAGGGTATACGTATTGAGCTCTGTTAATCTGTCCTCATATGTCTTCTGATGCAGTCCTGCACCATTTTGGTGCCCTTCTCTGGACTGCCCCAGTTTGGTTAATGTCCTTGTGAAGGTGTGGCCTCCAGTACTGCACAGTACTCCAGATGGGGTCCTAACTAGTGTCTTGTAAAGAGGGATTATTACCTCCCTCTTACGACTTGTGATACCCCTACTAATACACCCTAACATCCCCCTAGCCTTACCTACTGCTTTAGAGGTCTGCTTGGATGATTTCAGGTCATTGGTGATGATGATGCACAAGTCTCTTTCTTCCTTTGTGACTGCCAGCAACTCCCCTCCTAGCCTATAGGTGGCTTCATGGTTTCTCTTCCCTATGTGCATGATCTTGCACTTCTTTGCATTAAATCCCAGTTGCCACTCTTCTGACCATTTTGCTAGGTTATGCAGATCTCTTCTCATTCTGCCCACCACATCTGGATCATCTACTCTGTTGCAGATCTTGGTGTCATCTGCAAACAGACAAGCCTTACCCTCTAGTCCATCGGCAATGTCACTAATGAAGATATTGAAGAAGACTGGCCCCAGGACTGATCCCTGAGGTACCCCACTTGTGACTTGCATCTCTTCTGACTGTATACCATTTTCCACCACTCTCTGTTTTCTGCCTGTCAACCAGTTTGCCACCCAGTTGTCCAACTTCAGACCCGCCCTGAGCCTACCCAGCTTATTTATCAATCTTCTATGTGGAACAGTGTCGAAAGCTTTACTGAAGTCAAGGTAGGCAATATCAACTGCTCCCCCTTTGTCCACCACTCTGGTACCCAGTCAAATAAATCTATGAGATTAGCTTGACAGGACCTTCCTTTTGTAAACTCTTGCTGTCTTGGATCCTGTGCCCCTATGGATTCCAGGTGTTGCACTATCCTTTCCTTAAGGAGTGCCTCCATAATCTTGCCCACTACTGAGGTAAGACTGACTGGCCTGTAGTTCCCTGCCTCCTCCTGCTACCACTCTTGTGGAGCAGGATCACACGAGCCCTTCTCCAGTCTTCTGGGACCTCTCCTGTGCTCAGAGACTCATTAAACAGTTCTGCTAATGGCTCTGCTAGTTCCACCTTAGCTTCTTAAGTACCCTGGGATGTATGCCATCAGGTCCCATTGCCTTGTCCACCCTGAGCTTAGCGAGTTCTTGTAGGACACTTTCTTTTGTGAAGGGTGTAGTGCTCACCTCCCTCCCGCCTGTGTCCATGGTGCTGAGCTGTGGGCCCTGCCCTACCTTCTCTTCAGTAAATACTGAGCAAAAGTATCTATTTAGGATAGATGCTTTTACTGGGTCCTTCTCCTCACACGCCCCTTTTCTCCTTTGTTCTTAGCAATACCCCCTCTGGACTTTCTCCTTTTACTAATGCATCTATAGAAAGTCTTATCACCTTCTTTTACTGTTTGTGCTAGTGTTTCCTCAGTTTGGGACTTTGCCTGCCTTACTGCAGGTGATCTCTTGAGCAGTAGTAAGTCAGGGTTGGACTTCGGAGAGTGGTGTTTGCTTACATCTTTGTGTTGCCTTCGGTAACGTTTGGTTACCAACACAAACACGTAGTTGCTGGTGTGAAATGCTGGGTCTATAATAATGTTTAGTTGTCTCCCTATCCCACTGAGTTCTGGTGCCTGTTCAGTAAGGATCACAGGCTGCAATAGCTGCTGATAGCATACTCGTTGCCGTCTGTGTTTCCTAACCTCCACATAGAAACGTCATAATGCATCATTTAGCTCTGTGCTACTTGAAGTTTTAAAATCTATGTGTACCCCTTTAGCGACTTGCCAGTCTTTAAATACTTTGATTGCCCATGAAGTTGTTTTCTTTGTATTGGGCTAATTTTTGGAGTCTTCGATTCCATTAAGGGCTTCTGTGGTGTGGGAAAGGTAACGCAAAGTAATTGTCATGGCATTTTGGGCATTTCCTTCCCTTTCATTGATTGTTGTACTCACTGTGCCAGTTGTTGGAAGGCTATTGACAGTGCTGTAGTCTTCTCCGGGTGAGTTAAAAATCCTCTCTAACTCCTCATCAGACACGCTTACACTGAAGTTAACTTTTCTTTCTGATGCCATGGTGATTCAGTTAGTGGGTGAAGAAAAGATGGATGCCAGTGAAAATGCCAGCATTCTAAAGCTCATGAATACTGGCCTTTTCACTGACAGTTCTTTTTTTTACATGTGCATGAAACAGATTTCATGCATTTTAAATAAATACTCTGATTGGTTGAAACAGCTTGCCCATTTTATGAATACAGATAACAATGAAAGAGGATACAGCAATGTTTATCAAATGGTGAGGCCAGCCTTCTTGGGAGGCCTCAATCTGTTCCAGGGAGTCTGAAGCATGCCTTCAAATGAAAGAGGCGGATGGAGATGGGGGGGGGGGGCAGTAGGAGAAGCTGGACAGCCAAGCCAAAAATTCCAGTAGTCAATAAAGTACTGTTGAGGTACACATCAAAGGAACTAAGGGAGTTGGTGGAGATGGGAAAAGTAGAGAGTAGGTAGGAGAGGTACCATGGAAGGGAGACAAACTAGTACTTGACAAGAAAAGAGACACAAGGTAAGAGGCATCTCTCCAGAAGGGAGAAGGAAGATAGGTTCAGGTGGAGGATGCGGTAATGGGTGTGCTGGAGACCAAAGAAAGGCAAAGTGGCAAGAGTGGTAAAACAGGAGGTCCAGACTGGCCATGGTACACTTGTGGCAGCAGTGTAAACCACATGCATGCAATTAAACCCTAGAAGGATTATTTTAAGGAAAATATATCTGTGGACCAGCAGTGGAAGGCAGATCTTGAATGTGCTCTACACTACGCATGGGGACGCATTTTGTGTGGATGGCATTGATAAGAAAGGAGAAATCAAGGTTTCAATTCAGCCACACATCAAGTTACTTGAGGTGTGAGGCTTCTTCAAGGGGAGAAGTACATAGTGTCCTGAACAGTAGATGGAGTATTGTGTAGCCAGGCAAGGCTTTGATTAGTGCTAGAGGTCATATACTGGGCTTTATGGTTTTCCACTGAAAAATGGTAAAATAACTTTCTGAATAACAATAAAAATTATAGAATATCATGAAATTCATCACTTTTCTTTTTTAAACTTTATTTATTGAAGAGTCAGCGGGTTAGGAAAGAGCTCTACAGAAACAAGAAAATGACATCTTGTATGCATACACCTTATTACATGTACAAACATTTAAGGTACATCCCGAAATCAATCTATACCACCTTCCTATGCAGTGGGACATAATAACTGTAACTCATTTTGGCTTTTCTTTTTTACAAAAAGACCACCTATCCACACAACAAGATCCTAATATATTGCATCAGCTTGTTGCAACCCACTCCACACTCCAGAGCCATCGGATCATCAAATTCTGTGGAAAGACTAATGTCTTTACAACGTTTATCTTCTTAAAAGAGTGGAAACCATTCCTTACCTAGTGCCTTTTCAAGGGGGGACCATATCAAGTCGTATTTATCTAGGCATCCCAGGACTTTATACTGGATATGCTCTAGTTTCATATTATTTAAAAGGGCTTTTGCCCATTGAGCAATAGTAGGCGTAGCCTGAGCCATCCAATTCTGAGCTAAAATCTGTTTGCCCACAACCAGTGTCAGTCTTCTCAAAGGATGCAAGGCTTTCAATTGGCTCCCTCCATTTCCAGCTACCCCCAGTAAAATATCCACAGGGTCAAGCGGGATCTCACACTCCAAAACCTTGTTTAGAATTTGATTTATCTCATTCCAGTATAATCCTACTTTTGGACATGCCCAAACCAAATGATGGAATGAACATCCCTGCAAGAAACACTTAGGGCATTGATCTGAAATCTGGGGATTTATCCTATGTGCCAAGGCTGGGGTATAATAAACTCTATTCACAATATTATAATTAATGATTCTTAGCCTATTATTTACTGAGACAGCCTAGCTGCTCCGTAGAGCCCAGTTCCAGTCCACTCCAGATAACAAGTTTCCACCCAAATCTTTGTCCCAGCTTTCTTTTAGTTTCTGAAGCCTATCTGGTTGTGCCCCTAATAGGGCTTTATATAATACTGACAGTGGTTTCACATTGATATGCTTTTTACAGTACTGAAAAATCTCTTCCAGGGAAGTTCTATTCAAAGAGGGCTTATCTCCCTTTATCCCAGTTAATTTAAGCAACCTGGACCTTACCACTAAAAAAAATAAAATAATGCGAGGAGTGAATATTATATAATTGTCTTAGCTCCGGAAAGCTTAGTAGGGAATCATTATGAAATAAATGAGCAAGGAGGAAGACACCCTGCCTTTCCCATTGCCCCAGAGCACACTTGACCGACGGGGGGGCACTTCCATCTTTCTGCAAAATATACAAAATAGATCCCTCAGGTGACACATCTCTCTTGTCCCCCATCATCTGTAAAGCCATTTTCCAGGCCTTGAGCATATTATTAGTGAACAGATTTCTGGGCTTCTCACCCTCCCCCACTCATGAACTTAAAGGAAGGAGGTATTGGACATAAGTCGAAAGCACCATGGATTGCAACTCCATGGTAACCCAAGCCCTTGTTCTTTCTCCCATTTCCTGTCAGTCCATAATACATGTTAGCTGGGCCGCAAGGGCATATAACTTCAGGTTGGGAAGTGCCAAGCCCCCTCTGTGAAACGGCTGCCATAGCACCTCCTTCCTTATTCTGGGTCTATGATTTGCCCAAATTAGAGAAGTAATAGAGCCCTCTAGTGATCTCAGGTAGCACAACGGAGGCATAACAGGCAAAGATTGGAAGAGATAAAGGCATTGAGGTAATATTTGCATTTTTACTAAATTTACTCTTCCCATCAAAGATAGGGGGAGTGACTTCCATCTACTACATTGTTCCTTAATTTTTATTGCCAATGGGTTGTAGATTAAATGCCCCACTTCTGTTATCTTTAGTGGGAGTAATATCCCCAGATATTTTATTGCTGTTTTAGGGGGAATATCTATTCCACTGATATGAATAGATCCTCCATTATCTCTCAAGGGGAGCCACTCACTCTTATTTCAGTTGATCTTATGTCCAGAGACAGGACCATATTCCTTGAAGAGAGATGTCAGGGTGGGCATAGCTTTTTCTGGATCAACCAGAAATAATAGTACGTCATCTGCAAAGAGAGAGATAACGTGCTCTTTTCCATTGAACATAAAACCTTTTATTCCTTGATGGCATCTAATAGCTGTCACCAATACCTCAATAGTAAGGACATATATCAAGGGCAAGAGGGGACAACCCTGTCTAGTCCCTCTACAAAGCTGGAAGGGGGATGACAGAGTATTTGTAAGGATCTGAGCCACAGGGATTGATATAGCCACTTCACCCATTGCCTAAAGACCGGGTGTAAACCAAATTTTTTAGTACTGCAAACATAAAAGGCCATTTGACCCTGTCAAAGGCCTTCTCCAACATCAATGAGAGAGGCACCCGGCGCTCCTTCCTCTTGACCCTTGCCAAATAATGTTCAGTACCCGCCTTAAATTATGCCTAGTCTGTCTACCCCTGACGAAACCCCCCTGATCATGGTGAATAACCTGTGACAGGACCCCCTCTAATCTCTTTGCCAATACTTTTGCTATTATCTTGTAGTCAGTGTTTAGCAAAGAAATAGGGCGATAGGAGCCACATGTTTTGGGGTCCTTACCTGGCTTGGGTAGAACTGTTATAACAGCTAGCTGTTAAGATGGTGTCAAACCCTCTCCTTCCAAAACCTCCCTTACCATACTCATAAAGAGTTGATTTAGGTCTCCCCAGAACTTTTTATAAAATTCCAGGAGTAGGCCATCCGGCCCCAGGGCCCTTCCCGATCTTGAAGCCCATATTGCCTCCTTAACTTCATGTACACTGAGCTCTCACCCTAGTGTTTCATTTACTTGATTGGAAACTACAGGTAGGGGGATATTATCTAAAAATCTCTCCAAATTTGCTCCTTGTGGAAACTCTGATGTATATAATTTTTCATAGAAGGATTTAAAGATACTGTTTATCTCGCAGGCAGAGGAAGTACAGTCCCCATTCACATTTTCTATTGCTAGAATATCTCTCTGCTCTTTGTTTCTTAATTAGCCAGGCCATCCATCTCCCTGGTTTATCTCCCTCAAAGTACTGTCCCGCTTTTGAGATTAGAATATCTCTCTCTATGTGTTTACAGCTATGTTGGTAGTACTCCCATTCCATACTCTTCAACATCTTCATAACCCCAGGAAACTGTTTACTCATGACTTCTTTTTCTAGTTTCATTATACTGGACTCTAATTCGTTTTCCCTTCTTTTCTCTTGTTTACCTTTAAATGCTGCATAGGAGATAGTCTCCCCTCTTACAAACGCTGTCAAGGCCTCCCATGTGGTCCTAGCCAAAGTGTCCTCCACTCTGTTGTTATCTAGAAATTCCTTAAGTTGCCTGGACATTTGCTGTACATATAGAGAATCCAGCAACAAAGTAGGGTCCATTCTCCACTGACACGTACTCCCTTCATCTATCTCTCTATCCACTTCTAAATACAGTGGGGCGTGATCTGACACTATGATAGGGCCATACTGGACCTCTCTTATTTGCCCTAAAAAAACAGGGGAAACCAAGAAATGATCCAGTCTTGTATAGACTTTATGAGCATAGGAGTAAAAAGAGAACTCCTCTATATCTGGATGTTTAAATCTCCACACTTCCTGCAGAGCTCTTTCCTCTGTTAGTCTCTGTAGAGCCAACACACTTCTGGGGATACGTCTAAAGTGGGAGTTTGAATGATCTAACAAAGGGTCCCAATAGGTGTTAAAGTCACCCCTATAATCATTTTATCTGGGAACACCACTAGCGTAATAGCTAAGTGTTCAAAAAATTCTGGAAAGTCGAAGGCAGGTCCATATAAAGACCCCAGGACTAACAGTTCCTCTTCCACCGTAGCCTTCACTATAACATATCTTCCCTGACTATCCCTTTGAGTTGTATGAATCTGTGCCCTAATTCCCGGTCTAAACCATATACATGTTCCTCTGGCTCTGGACGTGAAGTGAGACGCTATCATTATACCTCACCATTTTCCTTCTACTAGCTTAATCTCTTCATATGTTAAGTGTAATTCCTGTAGCATCACAACATCCACCTTTTTTTTCTTAATATAGGACCAAACACGTTTTTGTTTCACTGCTTTTTTTAAGCCATTTACATTCCAGGATAGCATTTTTAAACTAGCTATCTGGAAAGACCATATTTATTTCCAGATCCTAGATCCATCCTTTGCACTTCATCCCATTTTTATCAAGCCCTTCCATACCACTTGACTCTTGACCTTTTTTATTTTTTCTCCCAAATAAAAGAAAACCCCTTCCACCTCCATCCCCAAACTGGTACCCCCTTTTTACCTTTACCTCTTCAAAAACCCTCAATGCTCTATTTAGCATTCCAAAAAGAGAAACAGGAGAAAAAAGAAAAGGAAAAAAAAAGAAAAAAAACAATGAAGAAAATACAGAAACCTGTGCAACAGGTGCTTATCTAATCTAAAGGAACTATACCTCTTTAACAGAAATTTAGCGAGGTGGCTAACAAATCTTTCTCACCCCCTCGCTTCCCTCTTCCCCCCTAATACTAGTTTGTTTAAAACCCCCTTTAATGTCATGGGTTAGCCTGCTGGCCACACCGTCACTACCCCCATATTAGTTCCAAGCGTGGTGAAACAAGGATCCGCCCAGGGCTCCCCTCTTAATTTACCAAAAGAAAGAACATATTCCCATAACCCAGCTGCCTCAAAGAAAAAAGAAGATAAATTTAGGCTATTCGAGGACACCTAAGGGTCTGCCCCCCAGGGAACCTCCTGAATGAGGGACCCATCAGGAGAGGTCAGACCCCTACTCATAATTTTGCATACAGTCTCCTTATTGCTCAAATGTCCTTTCAGTCCCCAAGTGCCCCCTTCCTCCCCCGTCACTAGGTCACACAGAATAGGCTACAAATAATAGGAAGTGAGAAGGCTAATAGGCCATTTTGGCCTCTGCGTCTCCCCGTCCACCACCCTCAGAGAAAAAAATAACAAAGTCCCTTCCCCCCAGGACCCCACATATTTTATACATTAATTGCATCTAGATATCCAAGAAAACGTAGAACAAACTGGTGTTAAGTACTCATTTGCTCCGCTTAATAAAAGAAAAAAGAAATAGAATTTCAGCTCCTAGCTTGTTTGTTAATCAGACCACTAGGTCTACTCTCAGGTACATTGAGATTTGAAGTAACAATTAGTCCCAGTTCGTGGACAAAGTCAAAAGGAAATGAATAAATCTCTGCAAAGTCACTCTGACAGCATCACCGAATGCGCAACCAGGCCAGGAGCTAGAGCAAGGGGAAACAGGGAAGGCCGCCTGATCCTGCCTTTATAGGCCTCAAAAGAGTTGCCGAGCAGACCGAGCCAAGCTCTACTTCTCCCCCAACCCCACTCCCGGTAACACAGTCGCTCGTTTAAGCAGCTCTGCCAGTGCAAAAGCACTTTATCTGCAAGAAACGTTTTTAAATCTCAAGTGAAGTGTCACCCATCTGCATTGTCTTACTGTTTTGATTCAGACTCGATGTACTGCATCACCGCGTCAGGACTTGTAAAAACCTTCAGTGTAGTGCCCTTTCTCCATATAATCGAGCGAGCAGGATAAACAAGTGCAAAGGGCCACTCGAGCTGATGCAACCTTCTCTTGCCAGGCATGAAAGCATTCCGTTCTGCCTGCACCGATTGGGAAAAGTCTTGGAATATGCTAACAGGTTGAGAGTCTTCTCTGATGACAACCACTTTTCGCGTTGCATTCAAGACCATCATTCTGTCTTGATATCTCAGAAATGTCACAATTATGTGATGAGGTCTTTCATTTGGGGCAGGACATCGACCAGGAGTTCTGTGCACCCGTTGCACTTCCAAAGAACATTCAGGTGGTAGGTTCAATTTTGCCATTAACCATGTTTGACAAAATGTAACAGTCTCGGCCTTCCACTCCCTCGACCATGCCCACAATCCTTATATTTGTACACCTCTCTCTGTTCTCATGACCATCTAGTGCTGCTTTTAGTTTTTCTATTTCAGCCAGTATGGATTGTAGTTGAGGGTTCCACTGGTTATATCGATCCTCCTGTGCACTGACCCTTTCTTCCATCTCCATTAGTAGGGCCGAGTGTTGCTCCATTTTCTCACCCAAGTTATTTACTGTTGTTTGCAAAAGGGCCAGTTGAGCGGAGACATTTTCAAACCCTGCATTCATTTTGCTCATCAGATCATATTTTAGACCGTTAAACAGCTTTTCCAGGGCTAAGAACTGAGGGCTAATTACACTTTCTTCCGCAGTATCTACTGAACTCGTTGCAGCCACACTGCCTACGCTTTCCCCTTGTGGTGGCAGGGCTTCCAGGCCCGATTCTTTAAATCCACTACTAGTGGTTTTAAAAGATAGTTGTCCCTGTTTCTTGGACGTCTTTGGTGGCATAACTATTTATTCTTCAAAATCTCACAATTTTCAGCTGAATGGGTCCCGGGTTATTGGAAGAAAGGAGATTCCTGATGGTTTAGGCTCAGAGCTCCGGGACTATGCAGCCATTCTGGATGCCAGCTTGGCCATGCCCCCCAAATTCATCACTTTTGATCAGAGCAGTGCATCTGTATTACATGTACAGGATTTTGGTATAAATGATTTAATTCACTATTTTTAGTTTCCTTTACTTAACATACAATACAGTAGGTTTTCTTTTATTCTGTATATGTACAGACATAACAGAAAATAGACAGTAGAAGCCTGATATAATCTGGAAATTAGACTAGCAATCATTGATTCAGTTCAGGAATTTCAAGTCTTGAAAATGAAATGTGATTGCTTCAGCTTCAAGAAATCAGTGGCCTTGATCATGAAGACAGTTATATGGCTTTAAAAAGAGCTGGTATGAGCTGAATC
Organism: Neoceratodus forsteri; assembly: GCA_016271365.2. Lineage (NCBI taxonomy): Eukaryota > Metazoa > Chordata > Ceratodontiformes > Ceratodontidae > Neoceratodus > Neoceratodus forsteri. The sequence continues at coordinate 3,107,449 of CM057449.1, read as the reverse complement.
AGTGCTGGGCATTATGAAAAATGGCACTATACTAACATTTCCAGCTAAGAGTTAGAGGCACTGAGGCATTGAAGTATAAAGTATGGTGTTGTCTACATACATGTCAATGGGCAAGGAGAAACACTCAGAAGAGAGTTCACTGAGAAAAAACAAAGAATAAGGCTGGGCCGAGGATAAAGTCCTATGGGATACCAGAGCTGATTTGAAGGAATGACATCTTTAACATGGGCATAATGGGCAGACTAGGTGGGCCAAATGGGCAGACTAGGTGGGCCATAGGCTCTTATCTGCTGACACTGTCTATGTATAACCTAGATCAACTAATGATGATGATGCTTCAGAAAGCAAGAGAGGAACCAACTGACCATGGAGTTAGGAAGATAATGGCCCATAAGTTTGTTAAAAAGGATGCAGAAGGCTACAGTGTTAATGTCCCTAACATGGTAAAAACAATGACAGCAGTGAGGAAACCCTGATCCATCTCATTCAGAATGACAACAGTAAACTGTGGAAGGGAGGAGACTACAAATGTGATCAGAAGAAAGCAGACTATAATTGGAATGCAAATGGGGAGGAGTCTAGAAGGGAGAGAGTTGAGAAAGAATGAGTTTTTCTTGCACTTTCACCAGTGCTGGGAGAAGAGAGTTAGGGGCAGTTTTACAGGGTTAATTAGTCTTCCTCATGGTGCAGGTGGAAAAATTAGGCATACTTCCAGACATTAGGAACTGTACCAAGCCAGAAGGACAGATTAAGAAGAAATATAATAAGAACAGTAATTTTAGAAATGGAGAGGGGCAAGAGTTTGGGGTCAAAATCATCTTGGCTATGATCCTTGGAGTGGCTGAGAAAATGCAGGGTAGATAGGGCAGCAGCAGGAGAGATGGCTAGAGGAAACAAACTCTGATTAGAGCCAATATGGATGCTCAGTGCAGCAAGAGCAAGTAAAAGAATACTCTGAGCTCTCTCTGGGCTCTTGCCACACTGGAGTCTGCCATTTCCAAGATGGTGGCACCAACAGAACTACACATGCGCAATAGTTATGCATGCACAGTTTGAGTCCATGCTGCCATGTTGGGCATGGTGGCCAGCACTTCCAGAGTAGCAGGAGAAATAGTAGTGCCCTGTAAAGGGGTGTCTTTATGCAGCCCGTGGAGGGGAAGGGCCACATAAACAGCACCAGTGGACATTTCCCAGAGCACTGTGGAAGCACACCCTACAGTGTCCCAGTCATGTGCTTACACAGTGCTCTTCTAAAAATAGTATGATGGCATAACGTCTGCGGAGCTCCACCCATGCAGCCACAGAAAGGGGCAGAAGGGAGGGAGGTGGAAGACTTACCTCAAGTCATATTGACGTGAGGATGTTTCAGTTTTCAATTGATTAATTTAATACTGTATGTAGTATTTATACTTATTCTAGATTTTTAAAGAAAACAGAGAGAAAAATAGTCCAAGGCATGCAAGGATTCATTTGGTTGGATTTTCAAAGGCCCTCCAGATGTATGTGATGATGTTTCATGATTTTAGCACAGCTACACTGCTTGCTCCAATAGTTAGATCATATAAAATGTAGGCTAACCGCTTGCTGCAAGTACCACAAGTTACATTCAGAAAATGATGCATAGGTCAAAGTAATAATGCATGCATTATATTTTTGCTACAAAGCAAGTATACTATCATTCATCTGCAAAGAAGCTTGAAATTAGAAATCCAACATTGTGATGTGTTTCTTTTGACCAAAACAGGCACAACCAAAAATGGGGACATGCACCTGCATCAAGACTTGCAAAAACACAGCCCATGAGTTTTGCAGTACATGATAGGAAAGCTATTTGGAAAAAATGGCACTAAATCTTGTTAGGATACCTTTCAAATGAACACTTCGAGGCACTCATTGGCCTCCCTCACAATGGGCCTATGCATGAATGGTGCGGAGTGGCTACTCACATGTAGCGGGGTGAGTAGCCACCTTGCGCCAACTGCGTCCCCTGCGTGGGATGCATGAAGGAGGGCATGCAAGAACTACACACTTGATCCCCCGGCCATGCGATGAAGAATGCACATGCGGCGGGCGAGGGTCGGGCCGGCACTATGTGCCATGCACTAAGGAGTGAAGTGCTGGCCATGGGGCTATGTAGGGGTTGTGGGGTACACCAGAGAGACCCAGCAGTAAACACCCTACATGCCCTGTGCACACCCCACAGAACTGGGCCAGCAGCCCATCAAATCACCAGGGCCACAGGTCATGGCTGCCTGATGCCACCCACCCACCCACTGCACACAGCGGTGTATGTGATGCACCCCCCTAGCACCCTCAACACCCTCACAGGGTCACCGGTTTAGGCTGTCGTCTGCCCACTGCAGTGGCACTGCATGCCATCTCCCCTCCCTGCTGCTGGAGGATGTGTCCCGCCACCCCCTGTCGGCAGGCATGCCCCCCCTCCCCTCCGACACAGGGCACCGCATTGGTGCCAACGGTGCAGGCCAGTGGAATTGCAGCCCTGCCACCCACCACAGCTGCTGGCCCTCAGACATTCGTGGGGTTTGCTGCCAACGTGCACCGTGCCGAGTAAGGGATCCACTGGAGGACCCATACCAGGCATCTGATTGGATGCCCAGCTGAGTCTGTGACTGCACCCATGCCCGCCCTGCACAGACCTGTGCACGGGGTGTGGAGCCGCGGACAGATGGCTGTCATTTGTGAATGCCAGTACTGGCTCACCTGTCCGTGGGTGCTCAGCTCCACGGGCATGGTATGAGCATTTCACATGCACCCTATGCCCCATCGTGAATCGGTCCCATTTACCTTAGCACTTCCTTCTAAGCATTCCCTTACAGCTATAAATCTATTTATATTCATTATCCACCCAACCTTTCTTTTAAGCCTTCTCACTATCCTGTCATAAATTATTTTGAAACAATGCATCTCAGTGTATATAACTTCACCTTCTTTTACTTAATCTGCTATTTCACTTGAGGAAGGAATTTGTTGGGGTCTGAAAGCTTGTATACTGTAGCATCTTTGTACAAGACATATGTTGGTCCAATAAAAAGTATCAAATCAAGCTGGCCCAGTGGTGCAGTGGGCTGAGGTGCCTCATACCTTACATCACCCACTCTGGCAACCCAAGTTCGGGGTATGAGCTAGGGCTGCAGGGGCCAGCCATGTGGAGGATGCTTGAGTATCCCAGAGTATGCTGTCATCATCTGGGGAAGGAACGGTTGCCAGCTCTGCTGCTGTACTGCCACCTGAGTGATCACAGGTGGCTGCACAGCTGGAGTGGCTAGAGGGAGGGAGGATGTCAGAAGGCACTGTACAATGCACGCTTGTTTGGGTCTGTGCTTGGTGTGTCCTAAATGCCAGCATTCTAGGGACCAGGGATGAAAGTGGAAAGGATAACACCAACCAGCTCAGGGGCCTCACATCTGGCTACCTAGGTATGATCTCACACACTGGCACCATGTGTGGTGGAGTTAAGGGGGGCCCTGACACCCTGCCAGAGGTGGAAAGCTGGGGGGGGGCATGGGGAGAGCTACAGTTAAGCCCTGGTGGATGCCAGGGTGATGGACCTGGAGCTAAGGTTGAGCATATGGGGCACTGGAGAGCAGGGCGGGCACAAACAGATTAATAAAAAAAATGGTATTAAGCTATCCAGTGCCTCAAAAAAAAATGAGTGAGGCACTAAACAAATTAAGATGTTAAGGCCTGCAGTAACAAAAATACATTTTAAGTGAATGCTGCATGTGATCACAACTGAGGATCAGTTACAACCTAAAGTATCATATTCATTTTACCAATTCCAGACATTATTAGAAACATAGAAACACAGAAAAGAAGATGGCAGAAGACGACTAAGGGTCCATCTACTGTAGTCTGCCCATGTGTTCCTTGGACCTTCTCAGATTCCAGGACCTAACCCACCTTCTGTCTAACGCCTCTTACTGTTTCTGTTGCTTTTGGTCATGCTTTAGCCTTGTCCCACCCTAGCTTGAATGATGTCACAGACTTTGCTTCTACTATCTCAGCTGGCAGTTTATTCCATGGCTCCATGACTCTATCTGTAAAATCGTGTTTCCTAAGCTCCCTCTTGAAGCCCCCCCCCTCAACTTCCACTCATGCCCTCTAGTATTAGAGTCGGAGACTCTGTCAAACATGGTCCCTTATTTATTTCTCTCAGGAACTTGTATGTTTCAATCATATCTCCCCTCTCCCTCCTTGTCTCCAGCAAGAACATATTTCACTATGGTTTTTAAAACAATCATCTACTAAAACTCAGGCAGTAAAAGAATACATGCACACTCTTCCCACTTAATGTTCAAAACAGAACTCTGAAGAAGCCCATTAGACACCTGGGTGAACAGTCAGTTGCAGTTTGCCATTTTGGTGGTTAGATGCAAGATGCAGGCTTCTAAAATATAAATCATTCAAACAGTCTGTATTGAACATTACATACACTTTGACTAATGCACTTAATTCTACATGGGGCCTATGCACAAATGCATGCCAGGTAGGCATGATTCTAACATACCTGGCCCATGTAGCTACACACCCATGGACAGGCACTGGGTGTGCAGTATGCTGAATGGCATTCCCCCACAGGGTGCCTGCCATGGCCCCACCCCCTGAAATTCACAACTGTGGAAGGGGATCGAAGGGCACAGGTGGGTATCAAGTTGGAAGCCTGTCCTGGTAGTGGACTACCTGCTCCATGTGAGCAAGGGTTTCTGGGAAGGTGCGAGACAGCGTAAATTAATGTTTTCCAGCTAGAGCCCACATGGCTACCCACAGCCCATGGCTGCCCACAGCCCACCCAGTCAGTCCAGATGGCTGGGGAAGCATGAGATTTTGGGGCTCTGTCATCTCAGAACCTGTGGAGATACTCTAAGTGGGTGTGTGCAAAATATATAGCAGAATCCCTACTACAATATCATGCACCGCCCCTCACCCAGCACTTTGCAACTTTCTGAATGATACAAAGTGCAGGCATGCTCACTGACACCCCCCCCCAGACTGCCCACAGGGCGTAGCTGTAAGATTGTCTGGGGGATCTTGTGCACAAGGTGTGCACAACCTTCCCATGAATGTCACTGGTGGTCCTCGGGACCCTTGCTCTGTGGCATTCTGACTTAGAGTTACCTTAATGCCATGGATATGCTGCACATAGGCAGTCCAAACATTTGTAGATAGGCCCCCATGTGATGAATTTTGTTTAGGAAAATGTATTTATCCACAACCAGAAGAGTAGCATAGCCTGCTTTTATATTACAGTGCATAATGCTTTGCTTTAGTGGGGAGACAGAACACCTATTATTTTACTGCCTATATTTGTTTGTGTAATGATGTATCACTGATAACAGCATTGGAGTAGCTAACATTGCAGTCTGTATTTTAATCTATTAAACCTCATAGAATCATTATATGCTTTATGTTCTGGATAGTGGTGTGTGTATACAGTGGCGTGAAAAAGTATTTGCCCCCTTCCTGATTTTCTCTATTATTGCATATTTGTCACACTGGATGTTTTCAGGTCTTTAGACAAAATGTAATATTAGATAAAGGGAACCTGAGTGAACAAATAACACTTGTTTTTTTTTACTTATTTCATTTATTTAATGAAAAAAGTTAACCAACACCAACTGGCACTGTGTGAAAAAGTAATTGCCCCCTAGTTAAATCAACCCAATTAAAGGGATAATTAGAGTCAGCTGATTGAGCACAGCCAGGCTTGATTACAGCCAGCCCTGCTCAATATAAACCTCACTTATTTTGACCCTTACCATCAGAGTCACGTTGCCAGCACAAAGATTCAACAAGCATGTTATGCCATGATCAAAGAAGTTCCTGAAAAGATCAGAAAAAAGTTGTTGCTATCTATCAGTCTGGAAAGGGTTACAAAGCTATTTCTAAGGCTCTGGGACTCCATCGAACCACAGTGAGAGCCATAATCTCCAAATGGAGAACACTTGGAACAGTAGTGAATCTTCCCAGGAGTGGCGGCCTGCCAAAATTACTCCAAGGGCAGCGTAAAATCATCCAGGAAGTCTCAAAGGATCCTAAAACAACATCCAAAGAACTGCAGGCTCTCTTGCCTCAGCTAAGGTCAGTGTTCATGACTCCACAATCAGAAAGAGACTGGGCAAAAATGGGCTTCATGGGAGAGTAGCAAGGTGGAAACCACTGCTAACCAAGAAGAACATAAATGCTCATCTCTCATTTGCCAAGAAGCACCTGGATGATCCACAGACCTTTTGGGAAAATGTTCTATGGACAGATGAGTCCAAAGTGGAACTTTTTGGACGACATGGATCCCATAATGTCTGGTGTAAAGCAAACACAGCATTCCACAGTAAGAACATCATACCAACAGTCAAACATGGTGGTGGTAGTGTGATGGTGTGGGGATGCTTTGCTGCCTCAGGACCTGGACGACTTGCCATAATTGAAGGAACCATGAATTCTGCTCTGTATCAGAAAATTCTTAAGGAGAATGTCGGTCTCATCCGTCTGTCAGCTGAAGCTGAAGCGTAGTTGGGTCATGCAGCAAGACAATGATCCAAAACACAAAAGCAAGTCCACATCAGAATGGCTGAAAAGAAGTAAAATTAAAGTTTTGGAGTGGCTTAGTCAAAGTCCAGACCTAAACCCAATAGAGATGCTGTGGCAGGACCTGAAACGAGCAGTTCATGCTAGAAAACCTACCAGTGTTACTGAATTAAAGCAGTTCTGCGAGGAAGAGTGGGCTAAAATTCCTCCACAGCGATGTGAAAGACTGATATTGAATTATAGGAAGCGTTTGGTTGTAGTCATTGCAGCTAAAGGTGGCGTAACCAGTTATTAAGTGTAAGGGGGCAATTACTTTTTCACACAGTGCCAGTTGGTGTTGGTTAACTTTTTATTAAATAAATGAAATTAGTAAAAAACAAGTGTTATTTGTTCACTCAGGTTCCTTTATCTAATATTACATTTTGTCTAAAGACCTGAAAACATCCAGTGTGACAAATATGCAATAATAGAGAAAATCAGGAAGGGGCAAATACTTTTCACACCACTGTATATATATATATATATATATATATATATCTATATATATATATATTTATATTTATAAGCAGCATGGAAGATGGATCAAAAGATGGACTGAATATTTTCAGAATACACCAAAGCAGGAAGGAGAGTAAAACCCAAGGAGAGGTGAGAGTGTCCAAGACTTGGACAAGAGGGCCGCTTGAAAAGAACTGGAATTTGAGATGCGGCATTGACTTGTGCAGTGTTGTACTGAGAGGAACAAAAAAAAGAAACATTACTTCATACTGGAAAGAAAATAAGTGGACTCAATTGCAGGATGACGCAGGGCTTGCAGAAGCCCTGTGTCAAACACAGCACTGCCCTGAACACATTGCCACACGGTGCACCCTATTTTCATAGGTCAGACACATTTACAGCACTTTATACTCTTTAAGGCATCTCTCACCAAATATTTGGCACAGACCCCATAAAAAGGTCCGCTAACTTAGACCTGGAAAAGCTGGTCTAACATGTGCCATGTGGCGCATGGGATCAAGAATCCCATTTGCCGGCCAGGGAATGCTGCAAGCCCCATTTGTCATGTGTTCAGTGCGTCCAGGGCTTTCAGCATTCCATCTTTTATGAGAATTAAGCCTAGTGAATATAAATGAGAAGGGGCTCTTAGGGTTATCATTACACTTGATCTGCTGAAAATGAGGTGCAATGTGAATTGCAGCATGTATTTTGATTTTTTATTTAAAATAGTTGGCCCTGCAGAGCACACATAGGTGAGAACAGATTGTTTTTCAGCTTGGTTCTGAGGGAAGTGGGCAATGCAGTACAAAAGAAAACAGAGAACAAAAAATAAATAATCAATAATTACACTGTACATGCAGGTACTGTAAGTGAATACTCTGTCTATAACAACAAAGAAACTGCAGGGACACTAATATGCTACGGTGCAGTAGACCAAATTCATAAAAACATTGGGGACAATATAGTACTGGAAACTTGTGAATCACATGGTGGGAGCAGAGCTGCATGGGGGGAGTAAAGGAATGTGGAAGGATTAGGAAACAGGATGGGTAAAAGAATGGGTGAGCGGGAAGGGAAGAAGAAGAGAAGGGATTAAGAGTGAGCAGAATACTCATGAAGCAGGGACTTGAGGTCATAGAAGGAGAAGAAGAACAAAGGGAGAAGGTGGGTTAATTAGAAAAATGGACCATGTACCCATTCAACTTTGGGGTCATAATGTTGCAAAACATTATGCCGCGTAACAAAAATTGCACTGCCAGTACAGGTAATTTCTGACATGAGAATGTCTTTGAGGACTCTGCCCCTAATTATAGAGGCACTGCCCCAAACCCCTCCACTTTAAAGATTTTCAACTCTGGAGTTAACTCAAGAGCGCACAAAGTCCAAAAAATATAAAAGTTTCTGGGACCAGGAATCAAACCCAGACATAGCACCTGGGATCCTGCTGCAGTGGCTCAGTCCAGTGAGCCACAGCAGCTGCTTGGTGGAATCCACTCCCAGAAGAGGTCTTGTCCTCTGTCTGGGAAAGTGTGAATGGTGCAAGACCAGGTACAACAGTATACAGTAAAGAAATAGCTTGGCAGAAGACACCAGGAGAAAGGACTGCTGTGTGACTGAACTTCTCTGCTGGGACTAAAGTAGAAGAACTTTTGTATTTGGACCTTTAATTTAGGGTAAAAAAACTAACATACAAAACAAACAAAAGTGTGTGTTTGGGTTAACTGAACTAAATGGGTAACTGAAAAGTCATCTAGGTGTAAATCTCAGGTGACTGAAAGGACTTAACTGCTGTGAGGTTTAAATTACTTGTAGAAAGATCTGGTAAGTAGGGGGAGTGGCTTAGCTAGAAGGAAGCTACATTTAAAGACTGCCTTAGAAAGATTCTGCTAATAGCTTGGCAGAAGACACCAGGATAAAGGACTGCTGTGTGACTGAACTTCTCTACTGGGACTATATTGCCCTCCTTCCCTCCCCTCCCCCCAAAGCTAGTTCTATTTTTATAGGCACAGGATTTGACTGACAACAGAAACTTCCTGTTTAGGGGCAGGAAGGGAGTGATCACAGAACCACCAAGGACCCACCATCCTAGAAGGGCAATAGTAGCTCTCCGGCCCCCTCTAGCTGCTGGAGGTCTGCCTCTGAGCAAGTAAGTGGTCCACTGAGAAATATAGGATATTCTTGTCTCAGAACAGGACAATCAGGAGCTTAAAGGGCACACAGGCAGAAAGTAAGGAGAGAGAGAAAAACAGAGGAAAGAGTAAGGATTGCAAACAGTTAAGGGGCCAGAAATAAGACATGATTGGAGTGGTGCAGTGCAGTGGTTGTGGAGCAGCAGTCTTCTGGGAGATGTTCTGGAGGATTCAGTGTTGTCCCATCTGCAGGCACTTCTCTGGGCTGAGGAAGGAGGTTGCTCATCTCCAGGCTGAGTTGGCCAGGATTTGTGGGACCTCCTCTTCCATCCAGGGACCACCAGTGCCACTGCCATTGCCTCAGAGGTTGCCAAGAAAGAGGAGCAGTTGGACCACAGTGGGCTCAGGGAGGGGAAGGTGGTGGAACGAGGCACATCCCTCCTGTTGCACTCTCCACAATTCCTATGCCATTCTGGCAAGTGTGGTTCCTCTATGGAGGCACCTACAGTGGAGACCAAGGAGGATGCTGGGAACCTCCACAAGGAGACCCACAGGAGGGTGGCAGGGGACCCTGCAGGGAAGAACAACCCTGGTGGGGGACTCCATTGTTAGGGAAGGTAGAACTGGGCAAGGAAGAGGAGAGGGAGGTAGGTGCCTGCCTGGCACCATGGCTTGGAGGGACAGGAGCGAATCCTCAGGATTGCGGAGCAGCTGACAGGGAGGGAGCTGGATGTCATTGTCCACCCAGGGACAAATGATCTGGCTAAGAAAGGGATTAGAAGTGCAGGAAGAGTTTGTGGAATTGGGGAGGGGCCTTGGTCAAGTATGCGCATGGTAACCTTCTCGGGAGGTGCTACCCATCTATGGCATAGGGAGGCTGGGGTGTTCCATACCATGGGATTCAATCAGTGGTTGAAAACTGGCATGGAACTCAGGGATTTGGCTTCATTGGGGACTGGGGTCCACCTGGAGTGATGCAAGCCTATACTGGCATGATGGGCTGCATCTGTCCGGGAGGGAATCAGGATCCTAGGTGATAGGTTTAAATGCTTCATTGGCAAGCTTTTAAAGTAGCCAAGGGGGGAGGCACTGGAAAGGAGCAGGAAAATCCTAGCCCCCCCCAAACAATCACGGTAGTAAGTGTGGCAAACACCGACATGGAGGTGTCGATAGGGAGAAGGGCAGGGGTAAATGGAGAAAGTGACAAAGGCAAGAAGGACAGGGATGGGCAAAAGGGGTAAGGCCATCAGGAAATGGAGGGTACTGAGTACCAATGCCCGTAGTCTGGGCAACAAGCTCACTGAGTTGGTGGCCTTAATGGAAGAGGGATGCCTGGATATCATAGCAGTCACAGAAACATGGTACACAGAGAACCATGACTGGATGTTAACATACCAGGGTACATAACTTACAGGAGAGACAGGCAGGGGAGAAGAGGGGGAGGAGTAGCTCTCTATGTAAAGGAAGGGATAAAAGCAACTGAACAAAAGAGTAAACAGGGAGGAGAGGAGGCACTGTGGGTCACCTTGGAGACTGGAAAGGGCATCACAATCCGCACAGGGGTTGTGTACAGACCCCCATGTCAGGGGGAAGGAATGGACAAGGATATGATGGAAGGCATTCTTAGAATGGCAGAGAAAGGGGAGATACTGTTGATGGGAGACCTGAATATGCCAGATGTTAACTGGAGCACATTTGCTGCAGCCACATCCAAGAGCAGGGCCATTCTTGACGACCTACAGGTGGCAGGCATTAGACAGCTAGTTTCGGAACCCACTCATGAGGAAGCAATCTTAGACCTCGTACTCTCAAATGGGGGCAGTGAGAGGATCTCAGATCTAGAAGTGGGTTGCCATCTGGGGACAAGTGACCATCAAACAGTGTGGTTCAAGTTAAACTCAGCTTCAAAGTCAAGCCATACAAAAGTGAGGGTACTGGACTTTAGGAGGGCTGACTTTGGCAAGATGGGAGAGTGCCTCAGAAAAGCACTAGCAAACAGGCTAGAAGAAGGTGTGGAGCAACAATGGGGAATTATCAAAACTGCCATCACAGAGGCAACAAGCATTTGTGTGAAGCAAATAAACAAATCAAAGCGAAAGAAAAAGCCACTATGGTTCTCCAAGAGAGGTGGCTGTGAAAGTCAGGAAGAAAAGATAGCATTCGAGGAAATATAAGGAAACACAGAAGGAGCAGGACAGAGAGCTGGCCCAGTTAAGGCAGAAAGATACAGGAGGAAGTCAGAATAGCAAAGGCCCAAACTGAGGAAAGGATAGCCAACTCAGTTATGAAGAGGATAAAACCTTTTATAGGTACATCAGCGAGCGTAGAAAGACAAAGGGAGAAGAGTGAGGCTGAACAGAATGAACGGTGGGTGGGCAGAGGGGACAGTGAAAAGCAGGAATACTGAACGAATATTTCTGCTCAGTATTCACAAAAGAGGAGGAAGTGCCTAATCCAATTAACAGAAGCACTCTTGATAGGGTCGATCCCAGTCCTTTCACAGAAGAAAGGGCTCTGCAAGAACTCCTAAAACTGAAGATGGACAAAGCAATGGGTCCTGATGGAATTCACCCAGAATTCTAAAAGAATTAAGGGAGGAACTAGTGAAACCACTGGCTACTCTTTTTAATAAATCATGGGAGGATGGTGTGGTACCGAGGACTGGAGGAAGGCGGATGTGATTCCCCTTCACAAAAGTGGGACCAAGACAGAGGCAGGTAACTACAGACCTGTCAGTCTGACCTCTGTGGTAGGGAAAGTGATGGAGTCACTTCTGAAGGAAAAAATAGTTGAGTACCTAGGGTCAGTGGAGCACAGGATCCAAGGCAGCATGGGTTCTCAGCGGAAAGGTTATGTCAGACGAATCTAATAGATTTCTTTGACTGGGTGACCAAAGTAGTAGACCAGGGAGGGGCTGTGGACATGGCCTACCTGGACTTTGGCAAGGCATTTGACACAGTCCCACACAAAAGATTATTAGTCAAATTAACCAGCCTAGGAGTGGGTCTCAGGGTGGTAGCCTGGTAAAACATTGGCTGGACAACAGGACACAGAAGGTAATTGTCCACTATGAAGAAAGGGAGGTTACCAGTGGGGTACCGCAGGGTTCAGTACTGGGTCCAGTCCTTTTAATGTCTTCATCAGTAACATTGCAGAGGGACTGGAAGGAAAAGTATGCCTTTGCAGATGACACAAGATCTGCAACAGGGTTGATACACAAGGGCGTGGAAAGGATGAAAAGGGACTTGGCAAGGTTGGAGGAATGGTCAGATGTATGGCAGCTAGGATTCAATGCAAAAAGTGCAAAATAATGCACCTGGGAAACAAGAACCCAGGGAAGAATAACACAATGGGTGGGGAGGTAGTAACAACAACAAAAAGGAAAGGTACCTGGGGGGTAATCATATCAGATGACCTTAAGGTTAGTAAGCAGTGTGAGAAGGCAGTAGGGAGGGCTGGGGTATACTGGGATGTATAGGAGAGGCATCAGCAGCAGAAAACAGGAAGTTGTTATCCCTCTGTACAGACAGTTGGTGAGACCCCATCTGGAATACTGTGTCCAGTTCTGAGACCCCATCTCGCAAGGACATAGGCGGGATAGAGGCAGTCAGAGGAGGGCAACTAAAATGGTGCAGGGTCTGCAAGAGAAGCCATATGAGGAGAGACTAAAGGAGCTTAATATGTATACCCTTGAGGAAAGAAGGGAGAGGGGACATGATAGAAACTTTCAAGTACCTCAAGGGAATCAACAAAGTCAAGAGGTAGCATCTTTCAGAAAAAGAGACTTGCAAGAACAAGGGAACACAATTTAAAGATAGAAGGAGAGCGGTTCAGGGGCAATGTGAAGTATTATTTCACAAGAGGGTAGTGGATGCATGGAACATCCTTCCTGAGGAAGTTGTGGGGTCTAAAACTGTGGGGAAATTCAAGAAAGCATGGGACAGACATAAGGCAATTCTTGTGGTGGGCAGGAAGATATAGGCTGTTGGTTAACTAGGATCTGCGGCCTATCCTGTAGGTAGGGAAATGGGCAGACTAGATGGGCCTAGCGGTCCTTATCTGCCGTCAAAGTCTATGTTTCTATGTTTCTGTATACGTGGTATTGCACCATTCGCTCTTGCCTACGGCGCTATCACAAGTTAGCCACAATGTTGTACGCTATTAAGCATGCAGCATTATGACCCGTTAGGTACCCATTCAGAGTAACTTCCTCTGAGTAGGATAGCAGTGTGGTCTAATGGTTAGAATAATTGTCTGTGAAGCTGTGTGGCAATCCTGGGTAAATGCAGTGTTCACATATAATTTAGTCCATAGCATTACATTTGTTTTATTTATTTATTTGTATATTCAGAATTACAATCCTTTAAGTCTGGGATTCCTTTTCAAAGGCTCCACATCAGGCTACAATGACAACAGACATGACATACAGTTAGCATAATCAGGGTACAGTTTGAATAACATAAGGCACATAGATGCAAAAAATTACATACATGGAAAGCAATAAGACATTTGAGTACAGTATTTGAGTACACTTCATGCACAATTCAGAGCATTTCATCAATACAAGATATCAATACATGGAGAGCAGTAGGCATTTGGGTACAATATTTAAGTATAGTTCTTTGCACACATCAATAGATAACTAGAGATGGGGGGTGAGCCTATGCTGGGGTCTATATGGTGGTTTGGAGTGATAGGACATTGGGATGGCAGGGTGACAAGGGACATAGAAGGAGGGGGCATAGCAGAGGAGAGAGCTGAACAGAGTCCACTGTCAGCATTGGTGGGGTGAGGAGAAAATGAGGGAGGAGGGAGTAGCAGGAGGGAGGGAGGGTGGACGGGTTTATTACAGAGATCAAGGATAGGACAGGAAGGCAGGACAAGTCGATAGTCAGTTTATAAGGGTGTTAGGGGCAGATACAAGAGTGCACAGAGAGGAGCTGGGACCAAAGGAGTGATTTAAACTGGCCCAGCTTAGGTTCCTCGGTAATATGAGAGGGAAGGGAGTTTAGCCATGAAGGAACGTGGTAGACAAAGGAGAATTGGCCAAGTGACTTTTTAAATCTTGGCACCAGATGAGTTGATTTGAGGGAGCTCCTGGTAAATCTAGTAAGTGGGGCAGGCTCCAGGAGGGGGGAGAGGCTGGGAACGGTGAGACCAGAGGAGATTTTGTTTTGCCAGAAGACATGAGTGGTATTGTAGTCAATCGTTGAAGTCCAGCCAGTTAGTTTGGTTAGAGAGAGAACAAGTGTGGGTGGTTCTAGGGAAACCCAGAGAAAGGTGGCAGGCTTTGTTAAGAGATGTTTTAACTCTTTGGAGGGCACTGTTGTTGGCTGCCCCATAGATGACAATGCCATAATCCAGTATTGAGAGGACAGAGGAGGAGATGGCAAGTTGGAGGGCTTCAGGGTGGAGGCAGTGTCAATGTCGATATAGGAGGCCAATACGAGAGTTGAGATTGGAACAGAGGTGGTGTATGTGGTCATGGAAAGTGAGGGATGGGTTAAGAGTGATGTCCAGGTATTTGAAAGAGAGGACTTTCTCAAGAGGCAGTGAGTTGGTAGTGTTGCTGCACAGAGGGGAGTGTTTGAGTTTGTTTTGGTGATGGGAAAACAGCATTACTTTAGACTTTTTCTGGTTTAGCTCAAGCTAATGTTCTGTGAACCAAGATTCAGCACTGGTAAAGGAGATTTGGAGGGTGAGTTCTAGCTGGGAAGGATCAGAGTGGGATGCATAGAGGATGGCGTCATCAGTATAGAATAGAATTTCACCAGAGCAGGTTTTGGGGAAAGAGTTGAGGCAGTGGCTGAAAAGGAGGGGGCCCTAATATGGAGCCTTGTGGTTCCCCACAAAGAACTGGGAGAGGTTTCGAGATGGTGGAGTGGATTTTTACCCTCTGGGTGCAGTTTGACAGGTAGTCAGTAAACCAAACTTTGGAGTCATTGGACAGGTCAAGTTGTGAGAGAGTGGAAAGAAGGAGTGGGTGGTTCACGGTGTCAAAAGCTTTGGATAAGTCAAGGAATACTGCACCAGCCCATCTGCCATTGTCCAAGGGCAGTGTGTATAAAGCTGGTGAATCTAAGGAGGGCAGTAGTTGTACTGTGACCCTTTTCTGAAGCTGTGCTATTCATGGGTCAGTAGGTCATATTGAGAGAGATGTTCAGTGAGCTGGTCAGCCACAATGTGCTCAAGAGCCTTGGAAAGCGGGGGAAGAATGGATATCTGGCGGTAGTTGCTAGTGGTAAGGCAGTCACCAGCTTGGTGTATGGGGGTAATATGAGCCATCTTCCATATTGTGGGGAACTTACCCAGGCAGAGAGAGAGAGAGAGAGAGAGGAGAGAGAGAGAGAGAGAGAGAGAGAGAGAGAGAGAGATTGAGAGAGAGTTAAGGGAGATGATTTTGTCCAATGTCAGCCATAGGATCGGGAGATCAAGAGTGTCTCTACTAAAGCACGATTTTCTGAGGGCTCTGAGAAGCTAGGGTTTGTACTCCCTCATAGTGAGTGTGTGGAATCAGAAAGGAGGGTATGCCGGTGGGATGGAGACGCTAGGGGATTTGGACTGAATAAATTTAGAGGAAGGGTAGTGTTGAGGTCCGAGAAGGTGGATTTTAGCGCTTCGGCAATCAGTTGAGGGTTGGTGGTAATAGCCCTGTTTACATTACGTATGTCGGTGGGGGAAGGGGTGGATTTGCCATTGAGGGATTTCAGATTGTCCCAGAATTTGCACCCATTTCCCCAAGTTGAAGTCAGGCCAGCTTTAAAATAGTCAGATTTAGCTTTCCTGATGACCCAAGTGCAGTTATCTTGAGCTGCAGAGAAGAGTTGTCTGTCCAGAGGATTTATGGAGTCAAGGGCCTTTTTCCACAGCTCATTGTGGTGTTTCATGAGGCTAAGCAGGTGAGGTGTAATCCAGGGGGTGTCATGGTCTTTAACAATCTTCTTAGTGAGGTGGGGCAAATCTGTTACAGGTGTCATCGAAAGTGTTTATAAAGAAATTTAGTTCACCATCCATATCCTGACTGCATAGCAGTGGGGCCCAGTCAAAGTGGGCAAGGTGGACTTTGAGTTTTCTTAGATTCCTAGGTTTGAGGAGCCTGGTGAAGATAGATTTTGAGGGTGGTTTAGGTGTACTGCAAGACAATGTGAAGAGGATGGGAGAGTGGTCACTGAGAGCACTGGGGAGGATGGAGATGTCAGAGATTTTATGGGGATGGTTTGAGAGCACTAGATCAAGCAAAGTGGCAGTACCAGAGCTGTGATTTATACATGTAGGACTAGGGACATGTTGTGTGATATCCAAGGCTGCTAGACCATATTTGTAGTGGGAGGTAAAGGGGGAGAGCCAGTTCAAGTTTAAATCAGCAAATGCGATAAGCTCCAATTTAGTGGGGAGGGTAGTGAGATAATCCAGAAGAGACTGGAAGCGGGTTTCTGTCCATGTGGCGGGATGTAAACTATGGTAATGATCACAGGGGCTCTGGAAGGAACAGAGGAGATACTCAGGGATAGGACTTGAGCACCACTTGCTAGGTAATCATGCAGACAGATTATGCAGCCACCCCACGTTTCCAGATTCTGTCGATGCAGTGCAGAGTGTAGCCAGGTAGAGATATTTGGGTGTCGGGGTAGATTTGGATAACCATGTCTCAACAAGCACAAGGACATCAGGCTGGTGTTGGGTAACGCAGATCAGTTTTTTGGGTAGGCTACAAATATTGATGGATGCAATACTTAGTCCAGGGGCATTTGCCTGGGTCAGTATGGATGAGATGGCGGGGGGGGCAGGATTTGGGTGGACGTTTCCAGAAAGAGGTAGAAGGAGGGAGAGTGTTCTGAGCAGTAGTTGATGGATGGCTTTTCTCTGGGTGATCCTGTTGGTTCATTAGGTAATATGCCAGGGGAGGGTGGTGGGGTTGGGAAGTGACAGGAGGGTATGGGAGGCATGGAGGAGGTGCAGATACCTGAGGCCGGTATGAGGGGAGGTGGTTGTCAGTGGGGGTGTTGGAGAGGGTGTGGCAGTGTGCAACTGGAGGTTGTAGTCTGAAGGGGCAGAGCATAACTTGTATATAGGGGTGGTGGCCAGGGTGCAGAAGGGTGGGAAAGCAGTATTAAGAAGTATGGAGATGTAAGCAAGGAGCGGGAGGAGGTAGGCCATATTAGCAGTGGAGCAGTAGAAAAAGAATAAGAGTGGGTAAAGCACACCTATTAGTAGGGCAACCAGAGTGGTGCAGTGGAAGGGTGCCTGTCTTTAGTGTGAGAGATACAAGGCTCAAGTCCTAGAGAAAAAAAAAAAAAAAAAAAAAACAGGGAAGACAGTAGGAAAAAGAAGGGAAGAAGCTTAGTGAAATGAGGGTAGTGTCAAAGAGGGAAGGAAAAAAACAGGCAGATGTGCCAGAAAGTAGGGAGGTAATTTATTCATATAGTACTGAGAGGCAGCAAGATCTGCTGTCTAGAACACAGGTTTGGAAACCAGAGAACATACATTTAGATCCAACCAATGTGATTTACTTGCCCTGTGTCTCTGAACAAGTGACATGATCTCTTGGTAGGCTACTCTGGTACAATAATCAACAATGCATGAGCCATTTCTGTGCCTTGAATCCAAAAGTACTGAATTTTTCAGAAGCTTATTACCCTGGTACAGCAAATCTTTATCCAGGTCATTATTAAACTTCTTTATTGAAAATATGGGTATATGATGAATTTGCAGGTTGTGCCAAACAGCTTGGAAGAATTCCACCTTGATCAAAAGAAAAGCCCTGATGTACAGTATTGAAATGTGAACATTGCACATTGGATATTTTAAGGACAGGGCACCAGATTTTCAAAGAGGCCATTATATCAATGCAAACTGTGCTGGCCTGCCAGCACAGCAGCAGGATTTATGTCTCCGACGCTGATGACCCAGGTTCAGATTCAAGCCCAGGAAGTCAGTGGGCCAACCAGGGAAGGATGATTTAGGATCCGACAGACTGCTCTCTTCAAGTGAGGGGGGGCATTCAGTGTTTGACTATCCCCTGGCAGAGGCCAGGGGCATCACAACTGAAGCTCACAGGTTCTAGGGGAAGTGTGCCAGACATTGGTATGTATGCACCCTCAAGCACTGCAAGCCACACTTCCCAAACAACCAATGGGAAAAATGTTTGCCAGGCTGAAGTGGGAGGACATCTGCCCTCCTCCCATCAAGCCCCATGCAGCAGATTGAGGCACTGTGCCCACAGATCACCATCCATGAAGCACCATTCAAGGAGTCAGGGGGTTCTATCAATGGGCCTTCCATGGGGTAATCAGGGTACACTCCGAGAGGTAGTAGGTAAGTCCCAGGGGTTGGGTGAGATGACAGTAGAGGCGGTGGATCAAAACAGATCCAGCTAGTAGCTGCAACAAACAGCAGCTTGCATCAATAGCTGGTGCACCATGGACCCTGCACCTGATTTTTACGTGGGGAGGGTCCCGCCAAAGTTGGCATATTTGCTGCAACCACTCCCTTATGCTGAATAAGTGGGGCATGGCAGGGACTTAACAGAGGCAGCAGCACAACCTAGCAGGAGTGCCAGCAATGTTGAACTACAGTCTAACAAGGTTTAAGTACATTTTGCTTGTTTTAAACCATGCTTTCTCAATTCAAAAACATTTGGCTATTCACTGCCCTGTGTATGTTTCCTCTCCTGTTGGTTTTATCAGTAGTTATCAGACAGTCTGCGCAGATGTTGGACAGTGCAATTTACACATCAGAGCAGGTGTCACTGCCCCATTTGGCCCAGAATGGTCTGGTTAGCCAAGTCAGCAAGCAAGATTGAAAACTTAAAGAAACTTTACAAGTGCACAGGACAGCAAACAGGTACAACAACAAATGTAACAGCTATGAGTAGGAATTTGCAATTCATTTCAGGCTCAGCTTCAGCAACCCCATGTCATTTCTATCACTGAATTCTCATTTGGTTATTCATTTCCACCACATAGATTATGCAGGTTGTCTCAAAATATACCCCTCTGGTGCTCCTGAACATGAGCCATGGCTCCCCATGCTGTTCCCAGTCAACACATCCAAGGTAAAGACCTGCAGACAGGAACTGGCATGTGTTAAAGAAGAAAGTAATTGCATTGCCATTTCTCTCATTCATTTTGCTGACTGCGGTGGCCTGTTCTTGTGATGGGCGCAATGGAGATCCATCAGTGGGAACATTGTGGATGGCATGGTGCAGAGGCATTACAACAGCCCTAGACTAGTCTAAGCCTGGAGGACCAGACCACTTTGGGAATCTATATTAAGTGGATGGTGCAACAGGGTCCTGGAGCAAGCCCCCTTTATGCCATGGTGCACCAGGGTGGGCAGCAGAAGTCACTTTGGTGAATGCCAACTTCTGTTTGCTGCAAGTTCCCATCATAATTAGGGAATGATGCAAGATGCAGTGAAGTACGACACTTGCATCAATTCTCTCTGCTGCAAGCACCCTGTGTCATTCCCAAGATTTTGAAATGTAGGCCCAGGATTCCATTTTGCAATGCCAATTAATGTGTACCTATGACCAATTCTTGTGACCTTCCATGAGCATCTTTTCCATCTAGAACTTTTATTTTCACCTCTACCTTTTATCTCTAAGTCAGGTAATTAAGAATGCTTTTCAGTGTTTCCCTATTGCACAATGTTTTCTGACCTTATAATTCAGTTTTCTGTGTGAGGCTATACTGAAAGTGTTCTCAAAATAATGAGAGTTCTTTGTAGCCATACTGGTCTTGTACAGTAAGATGAACAAAATGGATTACTTGATATCTTTTATTGGACTAACAAGAAATTTACAAAACATATGCTTTCATGCTACGCAGAGCCCTTCACTAGTCATAGGAGCCAGGTTATGCAGAAGAAAAGCTTATTCACCTAGAACAGAGAAATCTACTGGTAAAGTAACTTTCACACATTGTTATAACAGTTCTTCTGATAAGGAAGTTTGTAGAGACAGAAAAACAGTTTAAATATACTAGGTGTTTGTAAATCAGATTATTGATGTAAACTACTCTCTTGAAAAGAATTGTGACAGCAGGAGGTGTGTGTGTGTCTACAATATAAATAAAACAATGTTAATGTAGAAGTTACTTTAAAAATTTGTATTAAATGTAAGAGATAATGTATAGAAATATAAGTACAGGAAATGCATATGTACCTAAACAAAGAAGAAGGCAGCTGGCAGTTAAAATGTGTAATGGGTCATGAAACTAAGGTCTACATTCAGTCTCTTATTTTTAATATCAAGAAGGTGAATATGTTTGAGCTCATAAGCTCACCTTTCTTCTGTATTTTTTGGATATTTATGTGCTTTTCCCCCAGTTTTCACCCTGACGGGGGCTCCGGCAGACATGCGAGTGTGTGCACGTGGAGGTGCACATGCATGCTGGATATCATCTCGGCCCCTTTCACCCCACCCCTGGCCATCCCCTCCCACCTACGCGTCCCATTGGACCTCCACCCAAAGGGAGCTGAACTACTGGAAGGGCAGACAACCACCACGGGAGGGAAGAGCTTCCTTTGGGCTGCTCTATCCCACTCCCTCACTTGCCTTGTGCTGGCTCCCCAGTGACACAAGGTCATTCCCAAACCCAGGTTGCCGGCATGGTGTGAGGTAAGGCATCCAGTGCCTCAGCCCTCTGCGTCACTGGGCTGGCCACTTTCTTCTGTATTTTTGAAGTGTCATTTAGGAACCAGGACAGAGAGGTCAGAAATTGAGTGATTAGAGAGACAAAATTTTGTTCCACTGTTTTTAGCCTTTTACTCTTTTATATTTGTGCCTGCATCGTTCATTCATGCTTGAAGGTTGTCGGTTCCCCCACATAGCTTATATGTGGACACTTCTTGCACTGGATGTAGCAGACAACATTCTGGGATCAACATGAACAACTCCTATATATTTTGAATTGCTCGTTTGTGTGTTGTTGTTGATATACTCTGAAATGGAAATGTATTCACATATTTTACATTTAGCAATATTGCAGGGTTTAGTACCTCCTGGTGTTCTGCTGTATAGTCAAGTATAAGTTTGCTCCTGACAATCAGGTTGGATAAGTTTTGTGGTTGTTTGAAAGGCAATCAAGGCGGTTCCTGGAAAACATATTTCAAAGTGTCATTCTCACTGAATATTGGTTATAGGTCCTAAATAATTTTTCAGATAAGCTCCAGATCTTGGTTTGCAGGTAACAATCAGGAGTGGTATCCAGTGACATAGGTGGCCACTATTGGGCACCTACAAAAATGGTGACTCAATTGCGATGCATGTCAATGGGGATACCCACCAGGGAGGGTGACTGGATGGGAGAATTCACAGATATAGCGACAGGATATAGCTACATAACATGCGTGGTGGGAGAGAGCACACTCAAGGAGGGAGGGAGGGTTTGTGAGTGGTGGTGCCATGGTGAGCTGCTGAGCTGGCAATGTGGCATGGTAGGTGGGTTCAGGGCTGAGGTTGTAAGGGTGCTGAGTTCGGGTCTGGGCGCAGGTACGTTTTGTTGCGCCTGGCCCAAATTTGTTTTATGTTGCAGTTTTGCACCCCCCCAACATGCACTCCCCTGGAGTTGAGAATCCTTCAGTGGGGGTGTGCCCCCACATAAAATACTAAAATCTAAGTCCCTGGCACCATTTTGCTGTGTGCTGGGGGGTACATCTCTGAAATGTTTTTCTGTTGATGTACAGTCGCCCTTACGGCGATCACCTTTCAGCAGTCACCGTTATCACATAGATCCATCAGAAGTGTCCATTTGGTGGTGGACTTTTCTATCTTTTGTAGTAGTGGTTTTCTTGGCATAAGTGTGGAATGTTCCACATCTCTGCCAATTTCTGTAAGTGTGTTCCTCCTCAGTAAATGTTTTCTTTTTGTTTGTTTTTCAATAAGACAAGATAGGTAGAAGACTAGGTTTGCTGTCAAGGTGCCTAGCTTCACCTGAGCTCTTTTCTTCTAGGTTTTATTGTAAGGACAGAGCAAGAAACATTATCAGAGCAAGGGAAAAGATTAAGGCTTCTTTTGGCTAGGCACATTTACTGTGTGTTATTATTTTCTTTGTACTCAGGGTTTGTTACTGTTTGTTGCTAATATTTTACTGCTTTATTGTTCTCTGATTCAAATTGCTGTTGCAGAGTATACTTTCTGCTGCATTATTACAGGGTGTGCCTTCAGGTTTGTTGCTGTGTTGTGCTTACAGATTACTGCTGCAATCTTCTCTAATTCAAATTGTTTTTTGCAAGGTATAGCTTCTGTTACTGCTTTATTTTTCTCTGTAGCAAAGTGTTTTTTACAGGGTATATTTTCTGTGAAATTATTACAGGTGGTACTTCACAGGTTTTAAAGTTGTATCCATCATTAGCCTAAGCTTTCAGGGCTACTACATTTGTTGTTGGTTAATTGTTTCTGCTCTTACCTCCTTGTTTCTTTCATCCGTAATTCTTCTTTTCCTGCAGGGAAGGCCCAGCCACACACCTCCTTCCCAATCACCCCTTGCTACACTTCTTTTATGGGAGCACAGTCATGACATTTCCTGTATCAAAGCAGGAAGAGAGGATCAGAGGGTATCCACATAGTGACCTTGCTTACAGGGCATAAGTAATTTTAACTTGTTATGACAAGTTATACAAAACCAAACAAACAAACAAAACAAAAATCTAACTTTTGCTTTCATTTCCTCTTTCTGAATACTCGGACCAGGTTATAAATCCAGCAACTCATCTGGAATGGATATTATTAACTGCAGTACTGTGGGACTCTTTTCAAAGGGCAGTTATACAGGATTTAGGATGCTGTTCTACATGCTGGACCATTGGAGATCTAAAGGCTCAGCTCCAGGCATCGTGGACAAAGATTGTGTGCCTCAAATCACAAATTCAGGAGGAAATATATTATAAGAACCACCGCCATTTCCAAACATCCAACTGAGGCACCTCGACCACAGAGGGTAGTTGGTCTGAGAAGCTGGCAGGTAGTTAGGAGGAGCAAATGGTGCCCCATCACTCAATGCTCTCCAACGTATCATCTCCACAAACCATTTAAAACTACTAACAGGTATTTGCCTCTATCTCTGAAATCAAACAATGGGGCAGAAGACACTGCAAAGCAGGGCACTGCAGCACAGGAGCTAGCGCAACAAAACTCACCCAAAACAGGGACCATAACAAAAAAAGCAAAAAGGAAATCCAAAACACTTCTGATCATAGGAGACTCCATGATTTAGGGAGTTGATTCCAACCTCCAGCCGGGGTAATAATCAGATGTCTCCCAGGTACATCAGCGTGGAGATACACTGACCGCATTACTAAAATCATGCAAGAAATAGGTGAAAACATCAATGTCCTGGTACATATAGGGACATAGAAACATAGAAATTGAAAACAGATGGGACCACAATGCCCATCAGTCTGCCCATTTCTTTGGCAAGCCGGTATACAGTCAGAAGAGATGCAAGTCACAAGTGGGGTAACTCAGGGATCAGTCCTGGGGCCAGTAATCTTCAATATCTTCATCAGTGACATTGCAGCTGGACTGGAGGGTAAGGTTTGTCTGTTTGCAGATGACACCAAGATCTGCGACAGAGTAGATGATCCAGATGGGGTGGGTAGAATAAGAAGAGATTTGGATAAACTAGCAAAATGGTGGGAAGAGTAGCAACTGAGGTTTAATGCAAAGCAGTGCAAGATCATACATAGGGAAGAGAAACCCTGAAGCCACCTATAGGCTGGGAGGGTTGCTGGCAGTCACAAAGGTGAAAAGAGACTTGGGCATCATCATCACAGATGACCTGAAATCATCCAAACAGACCAGTAAAGCAGTAGGTAAGGCTAGGGGATGTTTGATTGTATTAGTAGGGGTATCACAAGTCAGAAGAGCGAGGTAATAATCCCTCTTTACAAGACACTGGTTAGGCCCCATCTGGAGTTCTGTGTGCGGTACTGGAGGCCACATCTTCACAAGGACATTAACCAAATGGAAGCAGTCTAGAGAAGGGCAACCAAAATGGTGCAGGGACTGCATCAGAAAACATATGAGGACAGATTAATGGAGCTCAATATGTATATCCTAGAGCAAAGGAGGGAGAGAGATGATATGATCGAAACATTCAAACATCTTGAGGACATTAATAAGGTGAAGGAGTCTAACATGTTTCAATATAAGAAAAATATCAGGACAAGAGGCACCGCATGAGATTAGAGGGAAGGCAATTAAGGGGTAATGTGAGGAAGTTCCTTTTCGCAGAAAGGGTGGTGGATGCATGGATTGGCCTACCTCAGGAAGTGGTGGATATGACTACAGTGCACGGCTTCAAACAGGATTGGGATAGGCATAAGGGAGCAATACAGATGAGTATGAATAGATAGGCCATTGACAGAGTACGGGCATTTGGCACATTCATAAGGCAGAAAAAATCATCAGACTGGGTGGACCCTGTGGTCCTTATCTGCCACCAACTTCTATGTTTCAATGTTTCTATATTTATCTCTGTCCTCACTCAAACAGATTTGGTGGTACTGAAGCACCTGGCTGTACATAACTGATTTTTTAGTGTGCCTTGGGTGATTGCTGTTTTTCTGCAGGTATCTCGATCTGCCTGTCTGTCTGTTGGTTTTCTGTAGATGCAGGTCTGTAAGGTTCCATCTTTCATGGTAATTGTGGTGTCAAGGAACTTGATGCTGATGTCAGAGTACTCCAGACGAAGTTTAATTGATAGGTGGAGGATGTTAAGTTCCTAATAAAATTATTTAAGAGTGTGAGTACCTTCTGTCCAAATTATAAATGTATCAACAATATATCAGAAATATAGGAGCAGTTTGATTTTACATTGTTTCAGGAAATCATCTTCCAAACTGGCCATGAAAAGGTTGGCATACTGTAAAGCTATCCTAGTGCCCACTGCTGTTCCCATAGTTTGAACATATTGTTTGCTGTTGAAACTGAAGTGGTAGTGTGTCAGAATTAATTTGATAGGTCTGGCAATGAATTTTGGGTGGATTTCATAGTGCTGTCCAACCAACCAACCCACCAGACAATTTATAGGCCTCCAGCTGTCACATTCCATTTTGGGATAGGAGTTTGCATCACCAATTTTATTTACAGCCACCTAGTATTTCAAAGGCATTTTAGTCTCTTCACACTATCTTATCAAAATAACTGTTGTACCTATATGTAAAAGTTTATTTACCAGTAACTTTCTATATCCTAAGTGAAGAAGCTGAGGTCTGTAGAACCTGTCTACTACGTTTGATAAAAGGGGCTGTGTAGCCTAAAAACATGTGCTTTGTAACTGTCTTGTCAGTTCAATAAAAAGTAAGTAAGTAAAAAGTTTTATTCATATAAATATGAACTAGGATATACTCACTTGAGCCAAAGCTCATTTACAATGAGGTCCTATGCAAACAATTTCACATAATATACAAAATTTTAAATAGGTCAAACATACAAACTTTACACATATAATAATACAGACATACATATGACATAGTTCTGAGTTAACATAAATAAGCATTCTACAAAATTAACAGCAATTCCTAACAGCAATTGCTTGCTGTCTAAACCATGCCTTAATAGTCTGCCAAGTTAGTTTCCCTTTACAAGATTTAATATTAACTGTTAACTTATTCCATGCTATTGGTCCTCTAAGCAAAACAGCATGTCTACCAATCTCTAAGTTATATCTAGGGACAACAAAAGCCGGGGCATGCGATGCTTGCAAAGAGCATAACCTAACTCAGTATTAGGAATTGCTACATCAATATATGGGGTGAAGTTCCTAACAACATCTACACATTAAAGCAAGCAAGTGCCTCTCCCTGAACTCAGAGGGTCACAGCCATTGAAGGTGATTAAATAGGAGTATCAAATCACCCACTATTTACATCCCAAAATAATTTATAAGTTGTTTCAAAAGCTTCACTGTTGTCCACCAGTTGTATTTTTTTAATAAGAAGTTAAGCAAGTTTTGTTACGTGATTAACATTTCATGAATTCAGACTGATTATGCTTTAGAAATTTACAAATGTTTAGTGTTCTCTCATCCTGTCTCTGATGAGTGTTTATAGTGTTCCCAAAATCAAGGTCAAGAACAGTTTCCTACCACTTTAGTTATTCATTCTTCTGTCTGTTATCATCTCTGGAGTACATTTGCTTCCCAATGAGTTTTTAAACATCTTTGCAATATCTTCCCCAGCTTTCTTTATAAAGACTGCTATGCTTTTACAGCATTTATCTCTTCCATGCATAAATCTAAATGATTTCTTAATCACCCATTGAATTTTACTTCCTGTAACATCATACATTTCATTTTTATTTGAAAGACATTTTATTTCTTCAGAAATATGAAATACTCAATGACATGAATTGCACATAGTGCACAAATATAACACCCAGGTGGTTAATCAGTTCTTGTAATTACATCTACTCATTGAAAATATATGCATACAATCAATATTTCTACTTAATTCTGTGTAAAATATTGGACTCTGGGTAGATTATATTGGGGAAGAGCCAGGTGTTCCTGACATAGGACATGTGGATGTAGTAAAAAAAGCAATGACTTTAGAAATGTGATGCAAGATTTAACATTCATGAATATGTGTGCAGTTAAGGCTATCATGGGGTATATGAGTTAATCACTAGAATATAGATGTCAAGCTTGAGTTGTATCATTCTGCAAGCTTTCCACAACAAATAGTATACACCAGTAGGACTTCCAACTTTCCCAAATATTACAGCTCAGATTTTATAAAGAGTGTGTCCCATTTATATAGAAATGTAATACAATGTGCCTTGTTTACTGGTTCTAACTGAGCCCAGGTTAATAGTTTTTTAGAGCTGTCTTATCTGATGGCCATTCATTGTCCAATGAGAAATGTTGTGCTAAACTCCTAATGGAGAGTGTTGTATCAAAATATACAGTACCAACTGGCAGTAAGTGGCACCCTTTTCATGGTCTCATGTGAGAGGTTAAGGATTGAATGGAAGTGGAATCCCATGCACTGTGTTATTTCATCTACTTGTGGGCCCTTCATGGGGAGGGCACAGTGGAGGAGCAGGCGTAGTAGTTTTTTCTGGTAGCAACTTGCCATTTATTAACTCCATGTGGACAAACTAAAACTGTTACATAGTGCTGTTAGTGTGACACATTTCAGGAGTTAAAATTCACTGCAAAATAATCAAAAGGAAAACTTTTAAAGTAATGTAATATGATCTTCCTGTAACAATTAAAACAATCTGACCTGTGACCAGCTCAGTGATGCTGAGGGCTGAGGCTACTTGCACCTCACCTGCTACCATACCAGTGACCAAGATTGGGACAGACATGGGTTGCTGTGAGTCAGTTGGGGTGAGAGGATCGAGCATTCCATGGACTGTTCTCTCCTGGGGAGGAGTGGTCTGCTGTTTTGGCCTCTGTCTGCCAGCAAGTGGATGCCCAGTCGGAGTCCAGGTATGAACAATTTGAAGGGAGAGACAGTGG
Source organism: Neoceratodus forsteri (assembly GCA_016271365.2). Lineage (NCBI taxonomy): Eukaryota > Metazoa > Chordata > Ceratodontiformes > Ceratodontidae > Neoceratodus > Neoceratodus forsteri. The sequence continues at coordinate 3,079,809 of CM057449.1, read as the reverse complement.
TTCATGGGGCTTGTCTACACAGGCACACAGCTATGTGCCACCATGGTAATGGAAAAGGGGAAACACAAGGAAAGAGAAAGACAGGTTATGTGAAGCCCATCCTGATCACTCCTGGTCTGCACTGCCAGTTGGTCCTCTGCCAACCCTGGATGTTTGTTCAGAGTGGATGGCCTTCCTTCCCTCCCTCTGGCCCCACCATGAGGTGAAATCCATGTAGACTTAGCCTGGGGTGGGGTGGGCTGGACAGGAACAGTGGGGATGAGACTGAGAGCCTGACTGCCTGACTCAATGGGAATAAAGTATTATGGAAAAACATATAATCTTACATTCCAGAGTACTGAAGTGAAGACATCTGTACACATAATGAATGCATGTTCTTTCTGGCCAGACCTGGGGTCACATTCTCCATTGCTATGAGTGGCATTCAGAAACAGGTGGAAACTGGATGCACCATTGCATCACTACCAGATAGTCCTATACTCAAAGCTGTGCACATGCCACTGAAGAAAAGAGTACCCCATTGTACTGGTGAATATTAGAGAATTAGAAGTGATTAACATTTAATAGTAGGGTTGCCACTTTTCTAGTTTGAATTGGATTACCTAGATTTCAAGGACCTTATCTAGTCATCCAGTTTAAAGAGAGTAGTCCAGGGTTTGCAACAATCTGAGTGCTCATACACTTTTAAACAGATTTTATCAAATCATTCATTGTGTTGCTTGCATGTCAAGGCTACAAATCAATTCTGACATCTTACAGACCTTTGCTTGTAACACCAGTCAAACTGGGAGGTGTGCATATGGCTGTTAAGACCATTAGAGGTGAATTAACCTAATGATTTCAGCTTCGAATTTTACGTATAGCATTTTAATGCTCTATTAAAGTCTAAGTCTTCTATGACTTTACAAATGGCTTTGGGTAAAAACAATGTATTGATCAATCATAAAAAGGGATATGACCAGGGGAGAGATTTAGGTTAGTTAAGTATACACTTTTCACATCATCCAAAGGTGGCAATTAGTACAATAAACTGGTATCTTCTTCACATTATGTGGACCACATATAGGATGGGATAGTCAAAGAGGTTGCACCTGGGGCAACAGGGTTCTGTCATGCACAATCCCCCAATGCACCCCAGCATGATATTCAAAGGGGCAGGATGCATACTGCAACACCCGATGTTCCAGGGTGCATTGGTAATATATGTGGCGCAGATGTAGGGGGTGTGTCCATACATATGCGGCACATCTCGATATTCAGCCCGGAATGTGCAGTGCATATGCTGGCACAACCCTGACATGCACACTGGTGCCCAAAGTTGAGCTGTAAATAATAGGCTCAAATGCTGGCCACCCACAAGTGGGCAGCTGTATTGCAAGGCACAACGCAACAGCCACCAGCCATGGGTGGCCACTCGCCCAGCAGAAACACTGTCCACAAGCACCCAGACCTCCCTGGTAGTCAGTTGACCCCCTTCCCATTCTGTATGCCCGATCGTGGGCTGTAGTAAGAAGAATAATAAACCTGGTTGTCTAGTGGACCCCTTCCCTCCCCATATGCCCGATCGTGGGCTGTAGTAAGAAAAATGATAAACCTGATGGTCTAGTGGCCCCCCCTTATGGCTGATAGTGGGCTGTAGTAAGAAGAATGATAAACCTGGTGGTCTAGTAGACCCCCTTCCCTCTCTGTATGCCCGAACATGGGCTGAAGTAATAAGAGATATCAACCTGGTGGTCCAGTGGAACCCCCCTCCCACCCACCCACCCACAGAGGCCCCCAGCCACCCAGCAACCCCCCCATCATCAGCGGGTGGCAGCATCCTGCTGCATACTGCCTGGCTGCCTGCTGAATGACAGCATACAGTATAATCTGTATGCCTATTGGGCCACAGTGTGGACCAATGGACTTGCAGACCATACTGCACTACACAGGACCAGATATGTGAATGAACGTATTAAGAGCTTCCCAATTTACAAAATTTGGATTCAGATCTTAAAAGAAATTAATAAAACATGAAAAAAATAACTGAGAAAAACAAAATAAGAAATGGCGATAATTATGTAATGGGCAGAGTGCATACTTGGAAAGAACCCACACTTGGAGTCATGACTGCAGAAATGCACAATCCAGATCTCAGTCCCATAAAGATAAAAAAATAAAATGAAATGCCAATTCTGATTGAAGGTCAAAGACAGATGACAGCATAAAACCCTCCACTGGTTCAATACAAAATTGACTGGTAACATTTTAGGGTAAACATATTAAGAAAAACAGAGCTGGAGTTGTCAGCTTGACCAAAAGAAAAATAATGGCAAAAGCAGATGAGACTAAAACAAGGAAAAAGAGGAGACACATTTAAAGAGATGTTCACTGCTGTATACACTGTGATAGAGAATATAGGTTCTGAGGACAAGAGAGATTACTTATTGAATTAGAGATCATCCTAAGGGAAAATATGTTGAGTGGGATCTCCTTCAAGGCCCTTACGGTTCAGGGACTTGTGAGGATTGACAGTAGCATCAATTTGACAAACAAACACTTGCTAAAATTCTGTTGAAAGAGGGAGGATCTTTTTCTTGAAAATTAGTGGGCATTCTGCCTGCATGCTCACTATGTGCTGTAATTGTAGCTAAGAAACAGAATGAGATGGTGTCAGTGTGACACACTTTATTTCATCTGTCCAATTTGATATGCTACTGAGAACATGACTGATCATGACTGGTCCTAAATAGATAGATATATTATAATGGTGCAGTAGTGCCATTATACTTAGGGTTGAGCAGGGGTTTCTACATTAAACCAAGAACTTAGCCCTTTAAAAGCTTCAAAACCATTCAGTAAATTTGCATGAAGCTGTGCAAACACAGTCTTGGGGCAGGATCTTTTGCTGTGCCAAGTTTTGTTCTGTTTATATGCATGGATTCTGAGATCCGGATAGTAAATTGGGGGAGTGCTGTTTTTTTGTCATCACCTAGCACCCAGATGGTTTGGAATTTTGCTCTGGAAATATCAGGGTACAAGCAGCATGGGCCACAGTGTTGCCTGTTTCTGGTTTGGTGAAAAAATATTAATCCATTCCAAAGTTAGACGAATTTAGAACTTCAGTTCTGAGCATAATCAGTAATTTTTTTTGAATAGCTGCTTGGAACATATGAGAAAAGATCCTTTTTCTGTATGGGAGTAATCTTTTTTGTGAGAAAAAATTCATTTTTCATATGGCCGCCATCTTGTTTCCATTTTTGAAAACCCATAAAACTGAGATCCTTCGAGACACCAACACATGTATCACATGTATCTTTAAAAAGGGAATAGAGGAGCATTATGCAGAACTATTGCCCTATTACTTACTTGTGTCATTGGGAAGGTACTGGAAAGCATCATAAAAGATAAAGTACCAATTTATATTAGTGGACTTGATCAGGAACAGCATGTCTTTACAAAGGGGAGAAGTTGTACTACCAATCTATTGGGTCGTTTATGAACAGATCAGTAAATATTTGAATAATAAAATACCTTGTGATGTAGTCTATTTAGACTTCTCCAAAGACTTTGATCTTACTCGGCACTGGGCTACAATAAAAAAATTGTAAACTTAACATTAGGTACAGTTCTAGTTAATTAGGTAGCAGAATGGCTTTTGAACAGAAGACAATATGTTACTGTTAATGGTCATGTGTCGGAGAAGGGCGCATCTCAGTGGTGTCCACAGGAATCCTTATTTGGCTCAGCTCTCTTTAATATTTTATTTCTGATATGACTTCAGAAAATAATTGTATGTCTCTAAAATATGGGATGATACTAAAATAGGTGCACCCTGTAGAACTATGGCTGAGTCGGCCAAATTACAAGATGATCAAAATAAAATTGCACTATGGACCAAAAAAGGGGACATGCAGCTGAACCTAGACAAATGCAAAGCAATGCATCTAGGAAGGTCCAGTATGTCTGACTATTACATAAATGGCCATTTGCTTGTTAAAACTGACTGGGAAAAGGATTTGAGTGTGTCTATAATGAATAATTTGAGTTCTCAGCATCAAGTCATAGAGGCCACTAACAAAGCTAATAAAATAGTCTGGTCAATCAAGACAAACATCAGATCAAGATCTAGTGATATCCTGATACCATTATATACTGTAGATCATATGTACTGCCCCACCTGGAAAACTCATCACAGTTTTGGAATCCGTTCATGGTGGGGGGAAAGATATAAGTTGGAAAGAGTGTAAGGTAGGTTTACAAAAAAGGTGGAAGCTCATCCTGATTTATCCTCCCAAAAATAGGCTCAAATCCCTTCAGCGTATGTCTTTGGAAACATGTAGAGCACATGGTGAAATACTTTTCATGTATGATGTGTTGCAGGACCCAGAACTTATGTGTGAATTGGAGATAGATTTTAAGGACAACAGCAATGACATTAGGGACACCCTTTAGAGATAAAAGGAAAATGATTTAAAACCACTGCCAACAGTATTAACAGAGTGAGAAGGAAGGGTCTCTTTAAAATGAGTAACAACAGCACCACTTGGGGGCACAGCCTAAAACTGATGGGAGGAGGGATTCAGAAGGGATGTAAGGAAGCATTTCTATATGGAGAGGGTGGTGTCTGCCTGGAATGAGCTGCCAGCAGAAGTGGTATCAGCAAGGATGGTGGGAGCATTCAAGATAGCCTGGGCCAAGCACAAAGGGAACCCTTGGGACCAAGGAAGGGGAGAAGGGGGTAGTGGGAGGGACAGTTGGGGGGACAGGGTCATTGTTGGTGTAAATTGTAAGGCAAGGCCCTGCATCACTTACCGAGCAGACATGATAGACCAGGTGGTCTTCTTCTGCTGCTGTTTCCATATGTTCGTTTGTTCATATGTATCTTGCTAATCGGGACCCCATTAGGTGGATTCTGGAGTGACTTTCTGGAAAAAATTAAAAGTTATCCCTTCATATGAAAAAATTATTTGGACTAAGTTTTTTTTTTCAGGTTCTTTTTTCATATGAAGGAATCCTTTTTTGTATAAATGAAACAACCTCATGAAAAAAAGATCCCTTCATATGAAAAATGAACCTGAAGAAAAAAGTTCAAATTATTTTTTTGTATGAGAGCATTCTATTTTGTATGAATGAAAAAAAAACTCACAAAAAGGATCCCTTCATATGAAAAAAATATGAAAAAACCTAAGAGCAGTGTGGGTAGAAACATAGAGCTTGATGGCAGATAAGGACCGCTTGGTCCACCTAGTCTGCCAATTTCCCTACCTGATGGATAAGCTGCAGATTCTAGTTAATCAACAGCTTACATCCTCCTACCCCCCCACTAGAATTGCCTTATGTCTGTCCTATGCATTCTTGAATTCTCCCACTGTTCTTGACTCCACAAACTCCTCAGGAAGGCTGTTCCATGCATCCACAACCCTCTCTGTGAAAAAATACTTTCTAACATTACCTCTGAGCCATCCTCCCTCTATCTTCAAATTGTGCCCCCTTGTACTTGCACGTCTCTTTTTCTGAAAGATGCTACCCTCTTGTACTTTGTTAATTCCCTTGAGATACTTGAAAGTTTCTATCATGTCCCCCCTCTCCTCCTTTCCTCAAGGGTATACATGTTAAGCAGCTTTAGTCTTTCCTCATATGTCTTCTAGTGCAGACCCTGCACCATTTTGGTTGCCCTCCTCTGAACAGCCTCCACTCTGTCTATGTCTTTGTGGAGATGGGTCTTTAAATTGCACGCAGTACTCCAGATGGGATCTCACCAACTGTTTGTACAGAGGATAACAACCTCCTGTTTTCTAGTGTTGATGTCTCTCCCTATGCATCCAGTATCCCCCAAGCCCTGCTTACTGCTTTCTCACATTGCTTGCCCATCTTTAGGTCATCTGCTATAATTACTTCTAGGTCTCTTTCAATTTTTGTTGTTGTTATTATCTCACCCCCCCCATTGTGTACTGTTCCCCTGGGTTTTTGTTTCCTATATGCATTACCTTGCACTTCTTTGCATTGAATCTGAGCTGCCATATATTTGACCATTCCTCCAACCTTGCCAAGTCCCTTTTTTTATCCTTTCCAACCCACCTTGTATATCAACCCCGTTGCAGATCTTTGTGTTGTCTACAAAGAGACATACTTTTCCTTCCAGGTGCTCTCCAATGTCACTTATAAAGACATTAAAGATGACTGGACCCAGTAACGAACTCTGCGGTACCCAGCTAGTTACTCTCCTTTCTTCACTGTGGATTCCGTTTACTATTACCCTTTGTGTCCGGTAACTTTAACAAGCCATATAATCAAGGAAATAAATTACTTTTTTGACAGAAATGGAAGTGCACTTCTTGGAGAGCTCTGCACTTCCACACCAACACTGATGTACTGTATGCATCTATGGAGGGCCCTATGCTTCTATACACAAATGGATATATTCATGCAGGTCCCAAAGGGACCTGCGTGAATTAGGATATGATTATTCTATCTCTAAAAGTAAGGAAATTCTATGCAAAAAACATTGTTAATGTACCAATTAGGGTTCAGATTAAAGTGCCAAAAGTATTCAAATGTGGCGTTAGGGTTCCCAACCCTAACATCCTTCCCCTACTCTGCAGACACAAAAGGAAAAACCATTAAGGTTTTATATCTCCTAAGTCTTCACAAATCAGGTCTGGGGTGTTCCTTGGGGTTGTCAGCCCTAACGCTCACCGCATTCTCATGTAGTCTGCACATTCCAGCTTCTTACTGACAAAATGGGGTTAGTGTTAGGAGTTGACAACCATTGGAATACCCTAGGCCTCATTCTGAAGACTCAAGTGGTGAAACTGTAATGTTTTTTTTTTGTTGCTTGCAGGGTGGGGGGTAGGGCTGGGGTGTTTGGATTGGGAGACCTAACACATTCCCTACTTTTTGCTTTTCTGAACCCTAACTGATACATTATTGAAGTTTACTGCAAAGAATATGTATAATATATATATATATATATATATATATATATATATATATATATATATATATACAGGTATATATAAAGCTAATTTGTCAAGGACTTCACAATTATATTCAGAGTAAATTATTAAAGGTGCTCCCCATCACCACTGTAGTGGGTTGTTGTGGGGATGTGTGGTGGTTATGCTTGTAAGGGACTTGGAGGGGGGCTGAGAATGCAGAAGGGTAGCAGCAAAAGCCAGCAAAATGTTGGGGTGTATACTGTAGCTAGAGTGATCTCCTCCAGAAGTAGGGAGGTTATCCTGCCCCTGTATAGGTCACTGGTCAGGCCCCACCTGGAGTACTGTGTACAATACTGGCGCCTGTTCCTGAAGAAGGGCATCAGATTGTTGGAAGGGGTACAGCGTAGAGCTACAAAGATGATCTAGGGATTGGAGGGCAAGCCATACAAGGAAAGGCTGTAGGAGCTGAATATGTACTCTCTGGAAGAGACAAGGGACAAGGGAGATATGATTGAGACCTTTAATTACCTGAAGGGAATAAACAAGACTAATACAGAGAGTATTTTCCAGAGGAGAAAGGGAGGGACATGAGAGGATACCAACTGAGATTGGAGGGTAGATTCAGGAGAAAGATGAAGCGACATTTTTCATGAAAAGAGTGGTGGACAAGTGGAACTACTGGCTGGGTGAGGCAGTGGCCTGCAAGATGGTAGACAGCTTCAAGAGGGTTGGGATGGGGAAGGGGAAGGGGCAATAGGATGGGGGAATGGAGGGGCAGCAGCATTATAAGGTGCTAGCTGTGCACTCAAGAAGACATGATAGACCGTGAGGCCTATTTCTGTTGTCATTTTCGTATGTTCATATGTTTGTATACCTTATATTCCATTCTTAAAGGTACACTGTCAACCCTTTTGTATTATATTATTTCTAGTTGAAAGACCTTCTCTAAATTTATTGATGTTGCTGGTAGTCTTATCTGCTTCCTTTCTAGGTAGCTGAAATGCATACAAATGGTGTAATCATACTAACTGGTTTTGTTCCAAATCCTTGATCTACTCTTCTTATGTACTTCCTGAACAATAGGAACACTCCCAAACTGTGCAGCCACTCATGATTCAATTGTCTCCTTTCCTCCCACTGCATCATGAGTGGCTAGACTGCTTAGGGTGTTCGCAAATCCAGGAAATATGGTGTGGGAGTTGGTCATGGAATTTAAACAAAAAATATTTTTGTGTGGTAACGCCAGTATAGTGGGCAATCTGTTCTTCTATCTAAAATGAAAAAAGGGAATCAGCAGAGGGTGATGGTGAAAAGGCAGAGATACTAAAAAAATATTTTTGCTCAGTATTTACAAATGAAGAGGGGGAGGTACCTAAAACAAACCATAGAAACAATCTGGATACAGAAGTTGATACCAGCCCATTTACAGAAGAAAGGGTTCTGAAAGAACTCTTAAAACTGAAGGTGGACAAAGCAATGGGATTCATCCCAGAATTCTAAAGAACTAAGGGTAGAACTAGTGACACCACTGACTACCATCTTTAACAAATCATGGGAGGATGGGGTGGTACCTGAGGACTGGAGGAGGGCAGATGTGATTCCCCTTCACAAAAGTGGGAGCAGGGCAGAAGTAGGAAACTACAGACCTGTTAGTTTAACCTCAGTGATAGAGAAAATGATGGAATCACTTCTGAAGGAAAAAATTGTCAAGCACCTAGAAGCCAGAGGGGGACAGGACCCAAGGCAGCATAGATTCACAGCAGGAAGGTCATGCCAGATGAATCTAATAGATTTCTTTGACTGGGTGACCAAAGTAGTAGATCAGGGAGGGGATGTGGACATGGCCTACCTAGACTTTAGCAAGGCATTTGACTCAGTCCCACACAAAAGATTAATATACAAGTTAGCCAGCCTGGGAGTGGGTCCCAAGATGACAGCCTGGGTAAAGAATTGGCTGGAGAATAGGACACAGAGGGTAATAGTAAATGGAGTCCACTCTGAAGAAAGGGGGGTTACTAGTGGGGTACCGCAGGGTTCAGTATTAGGACTGGTCCTCTTCAATGTCTTTATGAGTGACATTGCAGAGGGACTGGAAGGAAAAGTATGTCTCTTTGCAGATGACACAAAGATCTGCAACAGAGTTGATGCACAAGGTGGGGTGGAAAGGATGAGAAGGGACTTGGCAAGGTTAGAGAAATGGTCAAATGTATGGCAACTTAGATTCAATGCTAAGAAGTGCAAGATAATGCACCTGGGAAACAAAAACCCAGGGGAAGAATACACAATGGGGTGAGATATTAACAACAACAAAATGAAAAGGGACCTGGGGTAGTCATATCAGATGACTTAAAGGTGGGAAAGCAATGTGAGAGGGCAGTAAGGGGCTGGGGGATACTGGGATGTATAGGGAGGGCATCACCAATAGAAAACAGGAAGTTGTTATCCCTCTGTACAGACAGCTGGTGAGACCCCATCTGGAGTACTGTGTGCAGTTCTGGAGACCCAATCTCCACAAGGACATAGACAAGATGGAAGCTGTCCAGAGGAGGGCAACTAAAATGGTGCAGGGTCTGCACCAGAAGACATATGGAGAGACTAAAGGAGCTAATATGTATAGCCTTGAGGAAAGGAAGGAGAGGGGGACATGGTAGAAACTTCAAGTACCTCAAGGGAATCAACAAAGTCAAGAGGTAGCATCTTTCAAAAAGAAGAGTGCAAGAACAAGGGGCACAATTTGAAGATGGGGGGTGGCTCAGAGGTAATGTAGGAAGTATTTTTCACAGAGAGGGTTGTGGATGCATGGAATGGCCTTCCAGAGGAGGTTGTGGAGTCAAAACAGTGGTTGAATTCAAGCATGCATGGGACAGTCATGAGCAATTCTAGGGGTGGGTGTAGAAGAAGTAGGCTGCTGGTTATCTAGGATCTGCAGCTGACCCGTGGAGTAGGGAAATGGGCAGACTAGGTGGGCCAAGTGGTCCTTATCTGCCGTCAAATTCTATCTACCAACTACATCAGCAATCCACAGAATGTGACCAATCCTGAAACATGTTTTTAAAACTATAGACATTTTGAGGCCTAAGGGGGTGACAATGTCCCTTTAAGTCCATACCATTTATGTTAACCATCCATATGACTGTGTAATAAAAAAGTTCTTATAGATTCATGACATACTATTAGCACTGTATTACAGCACAAATAAGTGTCTTATTTTATTTTAGATAGCTGTAACTAGGATCTACCTTAGCTGCTTTAAAAATAAACAACCCATTACAATGGTGACGGTGAACACTTATAACAACATACTTATAAAAATTCCATTGTAAGTATGAAGTTGCTGGCAAATTTGCTTATATTCTTGTATATATTTATTTTTAGGACCAGTCATGATCAAGCTGTTCTCAGTGAAATGTTGAATTGGCCAGATAAAACAACTGTGTCACGCTGAGACTGACATTCTGTTTTTTTATTTATTTTAATTTTTTTATTTTGCTGCAGTTCTTGGACAGTCATTCATGGAATTAAAATACTGTCTCAGTTGTAGCCCATGAATTTAGAGACCACGATTGGGTGCCTACGAAATGGTGACTCAATCATGGCACTTTGACCATGGCAAGGAGGGAGGGAGGGCAACTGGATGGGAGGGTGCCGACTATAACAACAGTATGTCGCTACATATATACGTGCACGAACAGAGTGAGCACGCTGCACGTGGGGTGGAACGGGAGGGAGGGATTGTGAGGGGTAGCACCACGGTGACCTGCTGAGCAGCTCCCATGGTCTGGTGGGTGGGTTCAGGGCTAGGGCATGTGTTGTGCTGGGTTCAGGTCCGGGCATGGGTGCCTTTTGTTGTGCCTGGCCTGAAATTTCTTTTTACCAGATCTGCACCCCCCCCCCTGACATGCACCCCCTGGAGTTGAGAATCCTTACATAGGGGGGTGCAGGGGGCACAGTCCCTGCATTGAAATGTAAAATGCAATTCCCCGGTGCCCTTGTGCTGTATGTCAGGGAGTCAGAGTGCTGAAATTGATTTTCTGCACTCTGGCTTCACGATAACTCCAGTCACCTTTAGGCTTTTGCTGTTGTCACAAAACCCCTCTCAGTAAGAGGAATTTAAATTAAATGATAAGGGCATAGGAGGCAGCTAGGGAAGAGTAATTAGTTACAAGAGTTAGATACATGGGTTAACAAAGAAATGGACAGCTCAGCTGGGAAATACCAGGATGGTAAATCCCCAGTTGGAGCAAGGAAGCATAGAGAAACAAAGGAACAACAACTCCAACTTGAATGCAGGTCACATATAAATCACACCCCATAAAATTGATAATCTTGAGAGTCTGATGTACTTACAAGACTAGGACATAGAGGCACTCACAAATATGCTGTGGGGGAAGACAATGGCTGGGGCACCAAGAAGAAGGAATTCTGGTTAATCCAATGGGATAGGTCTGATAGGAAAAAAGAATAGGTGACTCATTTTTATGTTGCTTGCACGCATGTGCAAGAAACATAGTGCCATCATCGGAGATTTGGAAGTGTGTCACCTCCTCCTCCAATTCAGTCAGTGTGCTGGCAGGCGTGGCCCTGTAGCCAATGCATTTTGGAGCTGTCTGTGACACGCTCCAAAATGCAGTAACACATTTGAAGAGGGCCTACGCTTCAGTGAGCACCGATAAGATATCGGCTGCTCCGGCGCAGCTCCCCCCAGACACACGCAGGTGCGCGCGCTCGCACGCAGACTGCTCAGCCGACGGGTGCCCAATCCCCGCCGGGCTGAGCTGTGTCCCCCAGTAGTAGGTGACATGCTGGGAGCCCACCCCAGCATGGCAAGCAGTCTTGCCGACGGGATGCCCGATCCCGTCGGCTGAAACGCCCCGTCCTTGTGCCCGCTGAGGCCCACTAGCGTGGCAAAAATCCATGGCGGCGGGGTGCCCAATCCCATCGGCTGAACGCCCCCAACGTCCTTGTGCCACACTGGGAGCCCACCCCAGCGTGGCAAACGTCCCGGACGTCTTTTTTTTTTTAAACCTGTAAAAAAACGGTCACGGCGCATCTCCCAACCCCCTCCCACAACCCGCACACCACTGCACACCTCCCTACACCCCCTCACCCCATACTTACCTCTGGACTCCGCACGACGATCTTCGGTGGACCGGGAACATGTCTGCACTCTTCAAAGCCGACCTCGAACTGAGGAAATGCCGGTAAGCTGTATAATGGGCTAGATAGGGGGGTTTCAACTTTGTTGCATATCTCAGGCATTTTTGGGAATTTTTTCACCAAATTTTCAACATGGGGTTTTTGGGACCCCTTCTCATGAATGATGTCACTGTCATGGCGTTATTCGGGCCTGAAGGTTGATTTCACGCAGTGACTGCGAAATCACCCTTTGGACCTGAATACCACCATGACAGTGACATCAATCATGAAGGTCCAAACCCATAGAAATTTGAAATTCAAAAATTACTGTTTTATGAGTGTGCGCTAGCAGATCCACGCAGGCTCGTAGCTCAGAAATTTCAATATTTTCAATCCAGATTTTCAACATTGCCATTTTACCAGACCTTCTTATGAGTAGTACAGCTGTCATTTTTCATATCTCACCCAAAATGCGTTTCCGCCCATGTAGCGAGAATGGCATGATCGGTGTGCAAAATCAATGTATGGGACAAATTAAGAAAATCACAGTGACACTGTTCATGAGCAGAGGTCTTAAAATGGCTATGTTGAAAATTTGGTGAAAAAATTCTAACAATGACTGTTTCTGACGTCGTTGCACAGTTCATGCACTTTCGTAGGTTTCGCGAATTTTCAATATTTCCTCCATATTTTCAACATTGCCATTTTACCTCACCTTCTTATGAGTAGTACAGCTGTCATTTTCACATCTCACCCAAAACGTGTTTCGCCCATATGGCGCTTATTAAATGCGCAGTCGGTGTGTAAAATCAATGTATGGGACACATTAAGAAAATCACAGTGACACTGTTCATGAGCAGAGGTCTTAAAATGGCTGTGTTGAAAATTTGGTGAAAAAATTCCTAAAATGACTGTTTTATGAGTCTGCGTTCGCATGATTCCTCATATGACTTAGTAAGTTCAATTTTCAATATTTTCACTCCAGATTTTCAACATTGGCATTTTATCACACCTCCTCATGAGCAGTGCAGCTGTCATTTTTCACATCCAGCCCAAAACATGTTTCCGCCCATGTAGCACACAGTGACACAGTCGGTGTGCGAACTCAATGTATGGGACAAATTAAGAAAATCACAGTGAGACTGATCATGAGCAGAGGTCTTAAAATGCCTGTGTTGAAAATTTGGTGAAAGAATTCCTAAAAATGACTGTTTTACGAGTGTGCATTGCACAGTTCCCATGCACGCTAGTAGGTTTGCGAATTTTCAATATTTCCAGTCCAGATTTTCAACATTGCCATTTTACCACACCTCCTTATGAGCAGTACAGCTGTCATTTTTCACATCCTGCCCAAAACATGTTTCCCATTTCATGTAGCGCACAATGGCGCAGTGGTGTGCAAACTCAATGTATGGGACACATTAACAAAATCACAGTGACACTGTTCATGAGCAGAGGTCTTAAAATGGCTATGTTGAAAATTTGGTGAAAAAATTCCTAAAAATGACTGTTTTACGAGCGTGCATTGCATAGTTCCTACGCACGTTCATAAGTTCGCAAATTTTCAATATTTGCACTCCAATGACTTCCAAATACCTAAACAGCACATAGAAGCAAGCAACATTCGGCATTGACAAATGCTTGTTAATGGACAGGGTCACTGTGAAGAACAAGAAGAAGGATATAAGGGACCAGCAGTTCCATTGAGTCTGTCTGGTTAAGCTAAGAGAGAAAAAGGAGGAAAATATTCATGAAGGGACTACAGGACTGGAAACAGCTCAGTTCAAATTATCAGGCCAGATTCACAAAGGTCCGCAACAAGCTGTGACAATGGCAGCTTGCACCGACCATCCCTGTGATCTGGCCCTTGCACCAGATTCAGTATCGGAGCGGGTCCAGGGGTCTGTGGTTTGTGACTTGCAGTAGCTGCGCAAGGTAGGGCACAGCTCCCAGGCATCCCACAGGTTGCAGGACAGAGTAGGCGGCAGATGCACCAGCCAAGGGGCACCATGGCACCCCCATGCCCACCTCCAATTCCCTGTAAGGTGTGGGCTCCAGCCCCAAGCCCCCTTGCCATGGACCCCCCATAATGATTACCCTTACCTGCCCTGGTGGTCCAGTGGTCCCTACCCCCTCCCAGTGGTGCCATCCCCAACACACACACACACACACACCCGGCAGGAGGTTGGTGTTAGCACAGCCCTCCTCTCACCACCAGAGACTGGCCGCCAACTGCACTGTGCCACGATCGCATACTGTAAGTACATGCACTTTGTGAATGACAGCCGCTATCATTTACAGAAGCGTATTATTACAGTATGCATTCTTCAGCATAGATCATTCGGCAGCTGGCCCTGGTGGTGAGGAGGCTAATATAATCTGGCGAGAATATTGAGAGGTTGTGTGGGGGCTACTTGCTATAGTGGTGAGGGGCCACTAGACTACAAGGGGGTTACAGAGATTGAAGATGGGGGATCATGCCCCAGGGCATGTGGGGGGGCCTCAATGTGTATGTGTGGGGGTCTGGGCATTGGGGGTGTTCCACACAACCATCCTGGCACAGTGCATGACATGCCTGGGACCTGGAGCCCATGGTGGTGCTGTAACTCATAGGAAATGTGGAACTGGGGCACAGTGGTATCCTCCAGTGAACAGCAAAGACCACTTAGACCACCTTTTTGTTGGTGTAAATGGTCTTTGACAGATGTTCACTGGTGGTTGTCTCTGAATCCCATTTGTGGACATAGCAGCCACCCTACCTGAATTAGGGTGCAAATGCTACCATAAACCCCCTTATGCCATGTCGCAAGGAGATTTATGGTGTATCGGTGCAGTTGGGTGCAGGCAGCCTGCAGCATGTCACAGGCTGCCTATGTGAATCCCACCAGGATGCAACTCAGGATGCAAGTGCTACTTGCACCATTTTGTCTGATGCAAGTTGCCTTGCATCCTGATTACCTTTTGTGAATCCGGCCCATGAGGGGCAGTAGTGATATGTGCTTTGTGAATGTTAAGTTCTGCAAGTGGAATTCTGGAATATTACCTACTATCAGAGGTGTGTGGAAGTAGTTTCTTTCCCTTAGCAGATTTCCACAAAATATTGCAACCTTCAGGAGTTTTCAAACTTCTGCCTGCAGATCAGAAAACTTCAAAGGTTCAAGACAAAACTTCCAAAGTTTGGGGCAAAGTTTCACCCTGTTCTGCTCACCTATAGGTGGAAGAAAAAACAAACATTACCTGGTGTCCAGTGCTGCCCCACCCCAGCCCTGCCTGAAATAAAATAATAAATACCTAATGGCTAGTGGTCCCTCTCCCACCTGATCACCTACCTGACCAGTCTAGGACACCATGCCTTGATGTCCAGTGTAAACCCCATCCGATCCCCCACCATATGGTAAAAAAAAAATTCTCCTGGTGGTCTAGTGAACCCCACCTCCCTATCCCCAATCCCAGTCTATGAATTAAAATTGTATTCCCTGGTGGTCTAGTGCACCCCCTACCCCCTACTCCAGCAGGCAATGTTTCACCACTCCCTCCCTCTCTATCCCAAACATGAGCAGGCAACTGGCACAGCCCTTTTCTCTCCTCTGCAGCCGGCAACCCACTGAGCTGTCGGTGAATGAGCACATGTTTGAACAAGCATGCGCTCATTCATTGAGAGCTCAGTGGGCTGCCGGTCACCTGCCCACTCAGGCTTGGGATGGGGGGACCAGGGTGGTGGGACATTGCCTCACAGGGGTGGTGGTGCACTAGACCAGCAGGGAGAATTTTTTTTGTTACTATGAAGTGGGAGATCAGGAGGTGAGGTTACACTCAGGCAGTGGGGCATGATGTCCTGGACTGGTTGGGTGGTGATCGGGTGGGGGAGGGCAGCTGGCCACCAGTGAATTAATTTATAATACATCGGCGGTGATCGGTAACCAGCGGGGAGGGGCACTAGACACCTTAGTGCAGCCAATGATCAGGTGAGGAGGGACTGCTAGCCACCAGGGAATTCATTTGTAAATTTTGTATTATACAGTCAACATCGGGCAGCAATGCAGGGCAGATGGAATTTCCGTGAAAGTCTAACTTTTGCTTTAATTCCGCCAGCAAAGGTTTTTTTTCACACTCCTCTATCTACTATGCTACCATAAATATTTGAGAAAATTAGGCAAATAATAATTTTTGGTATTTCCATTGTAAATTAAAAACTACTATACTAAATTGTGTTCAGTTTTATTAGATACCAGTATACAGTACATTGACATTTGATATGCAAGACAAATGTCAGATTTAGATTTGCAAGAGCAGAAAAGGTACAAACATTCACATTTTAAGAAAGTTTTCACAAAATTTCACAAATAATTACACAGTGACATTTTATCCTGTGACTTACAAATTTCTAAACCAAATCCCTGAATATTTACTGAATCATATGATCCTTGCAAGAAGCTATGAATGATAATTTTCATTTATGCAATAAATTGTGAGACCAAAAGCCATTGAATAAATAAAGGGATATGCAGCGGTTCAGTGTGAAATAATGCATTTATCTTGTACAGTTTCCAGTGACCTCAAGTAACCTCACGAGTGCGAAGGCACAGTGGAGAGTAGAGGTCACTGGAAACTAACAAATAAATACATTATCACCACTAACTCACTATATTCCATTTATGCAACAGGTTTAGATGTTGTGTGAACATTTTGATTTTGGTAGGTGTAAATAATTTGTCAAAAAGGAAAAGAAAATTGAATTTTATGCTGTTTTTGCTAATTATAAAAAACAAAATGGTATCTATAAATGAAACACCACTCATTTTGTAGATATTTTGAGCTGAATATTTTCGTGCTCACAGTACCATGCTATCATTTTTGTTTTAAAGTTATTTATATTTGTTTGTCAAAAAGTGAACAAAAATTACATTTCTTCTGTTTTCTTGCTAATCATATACAATATACAAGGTTTATATAAATGAAACAGTATTCATTTTGTAGATAATTTTGTGCTGAACAATTTTAGTACTCACAGCACCATGTTATCTTTTCCGTTTTAAGTTATTGACATTTAAATATGGTTAGTACTGCTTCTGAGGCCGAACATTCTAAATGAATTCTGAAGAGAACTGTGTAGATAAATGAGCTAGTGATGTAGTTACTGTGTGAATAAATGGGTGATGATGTAGTTACTATGTGGATAAATAAATTTATTACCATAGTAGCGAAGATAAATGGTTTTATTCTACAGTTTTTATCCTGACCCCTGTTGCATAAATCCATTTATTTCCACATATGTGGAATAAATCTAACCACCCTAGATTTATCCCACATATGTGGGATACATGCAAACTGTCAATCAAAGCTTTTTTGTTCACTTTTTTGACAAACAAATGTGAATAACTTTAATCTGAAAATGATAGCATAGTACTGTGAGCACGAAAATGTTCTGGACAAAAATATCTACAAAATGAGTGGTGTTTCATTTATAGATACCTTTAGTTTTTATAATTAGCAAAAACAGCAAAAATCTATTTTCTTTTCACTTTTCAGACAAACAAATATAAATAACTTTAAAATGAAAAATGATAACATGGTACTGTGAGCACGAAAAATGTTCAGCATAAAATATCTACAAAATGAGTGGTGTTTCATTCAGAGATACCTTTTAGTTTTTCAAAATTAGCAAAAACAGCATAAAATTCCGTTTTCTTTTCACTTTTTCGACAAACAAATGTGAATCATTTTAAAACTAAAATGATAGCATGGTACTATGAGCACAAAAATGTTCAGCATGAAAATATCTACAAAATGAGTGGCATTTCATTAATAAACATCTTTTATTTTTTTTATAATTAGCAAAAAAACAGCATAAAATTAAATTTTGTTTCACTTTTCATCAAACAAATGTGAATAACTTTAAAACAAAAGGCAGCATGATACTGTCACCATGACATTTGTTCAGCAAAAGTTCTCTACAAAATGAGTGGTGTTTCATTTAATAGCAACCACCCGCTAAGCGGACATACACCAGGAAAGTTAACCAAAAGTCCCAGAAAGTCCCAGAAATTACCATTTAAAAAAAGAACATAAACAGTCAAAACCAAATGTTCCCACACTGATAAGAAGCATCCCTATTGCATAAATGAAATATACAATGGTGAGCTGTCAGATAAATGATTTATCTACACTTGTACTGTTTGACCTCGGACACCTCACTCGTGGCTTACGCCACTCGTGAAGTTCCCCGAGGTCAAACAGCACTTGTGTAGATAAATCATTTATCTGACAGCTCACCATTGTATATCCCATATATATCTTGCTCCAAAAGGGGCAGAGTTACAAGCAGATAACTATTTTCATGAACTTTCCACAAAAGAGAAAATACCTGATTTTGAGACCCTATATGTTTGAAGGGACTCATCAAAATGTCATGATATTTAACATGTCTTTAAGGAACCTATCAACACGCAATCATGCCAGATGTCAAATATCTTGTTCGATAGACCTGATGACTGAGTTATGAACAAATAAAGATATGTCAAAAATGTTGTGAAATTCCTCAGAATTCCAGAGAATTTTGTGGTCTACTTATTGACACAATGACAATTTTCAGAGGCCTAAACTTCACAGGGAGATTGTTTTGTACTTTAGGTCCTCTGTGTAAAATGATTGCTTACCCTTGAGCTCTTGATTTGAGGAACCAAAATTCCCTCTCCTCAGATAATCTAGTTATTAGGTTAAATAATCTCAGTTTCAGAAAATCTACAATGTACAAGGGTACTGGGTTGCTGCTGTCCTGAATCGCATAATGAAAGAGTACAGTCAGAGCAGGCCTTAGACTTTGTGGGGCCCAGGCCAGAGGTAAAGCATAGGGCCCCTATAGCGAGCAGTCGGCAGTCTGGAGAGGGGTTGCAGCTGTGGGGGGGTGTGAAAAGGGAACAGAGGGCCATCATTTGGCATGCTCACACTGACATGCTCACACTGTGCCAAACTAACCTGCAAATTCTGGTTCGGCGTGCTCCCCTCTATCTCTCATCCTCTCTCTCCACTCCACCCCCCCCACTCTCTCTGATCTAATGACACCGCACCTTGGCGGTCCCTCACCGCTCCACCCTCATGTCAAACTGGTGTGGCCCATGGCTTCCCTATAATCTGGAATTACCTCCCCCCTGAAATATGACACTCCTCCTCCAACTACTCCTTTACCTCTGCCCTACACAATTACCTGTCCCTCATCTGTTCCTGCTTTAACCCACCTTAATACCTATCCCCAGTTTCTGCCTTCCTACATTGACCCCCCGGCAGGGTTTCTCAACATCCTGAAGGGAAAATCAGGAAATGGCTAACCCTTCTCCTAATATTCAGTTCTTGCCTCTCCCCTCTCTTCTCCACCTGCCCTTCTGGGTCACCCGTGTACAATGTACTCCATTCTTTTACTCCAGCACTTGCATCCTACCTTGAGCCTGCTCTTGGTACACTCATGCACTATAATGGTCTGTTGCATTATTACTGTTTGGTATGTTTATATGTTTTTTTGTATGATTTTGGACATGTATTGTAATTTAGCCAATGTTCCACTACTGTTTATTGTACAATACCTTGTGTTCCAACTGTTGCATAATCTTACAATGTTGTATTGTTTGTACTAACCACATACTATTGTAACTGATCATCATTCACAACCCTATGTAACCTCTTCCCCCAGGTTGCACCGTGAGACAAGCAACTTGTTGTTCAGTGTGCCCGCCTGGTGAAACATTTCAATAAATAAATAAATAAATGCCCAGTCAGAGAACTGTTTTTCCTTTTTCTGGTCCTTCCCCCTTCCACATCCCAGAGAGGACAAAAAAAGGAAGGCACCATTTGTCTGTGTATATATATATATAGATATACTGTATATATATATATATATATATATATATATATATATATAAATATAATGCAATTTAATAGAAAAAACAGACAATAAATGGCATAGCAGCACAACAGCACTATATTCACACCACCAAACGCCAAACAATCTGGCTGGTTTCACTCAACAGAGCCTCCTCAGAGATTAGTTTGGTACTACAACATATCCTTCTTAAATAGCAATAATTTAAAGTGATACACTTAATCAACCACTAAATAAATAGAGACGCCCAAAAGTGCAGAATAAGCATAGAAGAAATTAAAATTGTCAGTAAAAATGATGGTTGTGACCAAAAAGGCATAAACTATAATAAGATATATATGGGATATTCAAAAAACAGAATACATATATCCCAGTACTTATTTTTTTCTTGACATTTGGCACATACCAACAATGATAAACTGCAGTGCATGAAATATATCCACAAAATTATTGTGTGAGTGTAAATATATCTCTTAATATACGCACTCAGTTGAATTCAATGCATTTGCTTTTTCTTTTTCTTATGTTAACCCTTAGGCTGCCGGAAGATTTAGAACGCAGCCCTAAAATATCTAGACAGAAACATCCTAATTCATCAGTGAAGTCATATACTTTTCCAAAAACTAGCACAGAATTATAAGCAGAAAAAGGCAAGATGAAAATCATCCCCAGTCCATTAAGGGGAAATTTAAACAGTTATCCCTTACTTCAAAATCCTCACTTTTTAACCAGAAAAGGGGACAAATTAAAAGCATCATTTAAACCTGGATGCCTTAAGCTCCCAGCTCATAAATCAAAAGACTTCCCTCTGTAGGGTCCTCAAATTATCATTCCCCACCCCGGTCCTAACTGGATTCTCTCAATACCACAGAATTTAAATCTGTGTGTTGTACCAAAAACCTGTATATGTTTATACAGTGCATTCTTAGTGACATGACACCTAATGTCGCTCAAATGATTGCATATTCTTTCTTTTAATTTTTTGGAAGTCTTTCCTACATAGAATGCACTGCATATACAAACAACTAAGTAAATAACATTCTCAGATGAAAAATTAACAAATTGTCAAATCTCATAGACCCTATTCTGGTTAGCTGATGTAAAGTGAGTTTGTTGAACACAATGTATACAGAATTTGCAGTGGCCACAAGTAAAAAAAAAACTGTTGGTTGTTGTGGCAACCAACCACCATGTTGTTTAACCACTCTTGGCTGGAAAGAGTGCACCAAATGGTCACCCAAATTTCTTCCCCTTTTATAAACCTGTCGAGGATATTTCTGGCTAATATCCCCGAATGTTTGTTCTGCCTGCAGTACATTCCAATGTTTCCCCAAAATACTCCTGATTTTACCTGACAAGGGACTATAAATAGTTACAAAGTTCAAAACATTTTCCTGTGCCTTAGATTTTTCTTTATATATTGATAATTCTTCCCTCTGTAACTTCTGAACCGATTCTTGAGCTTGTGCAACCGTTGTTTTAGCATATCCTCTAGTTATAAATCTGTTAGTAATTTCTACAGCACCTGACTGAAAATCTACTTCAAAACTAGAATTTCTCTTTAGGTGCATAAACTGTGATTTAGGGATGTTGTTGATGGTGTGGCAGGGGTGGCAGCTTGAGGCATGCAAGATGGTATTTTTCTCCATAGGTTTCCTGTATAATTCTGATTTTATTGTACCATCTGGTAATTTGCTTATCTGCAAATCCAAAAACCTGTTTTTTTTTCAATGTGCACCTCCACATTAAATCGTATATGCGGATTGGCATCATGTAAATATGCCACAAAGCCTCCAATTGTTGTAATGACCCCTGTCACACCATCAACACATCATCACTATAATGCCTCTATAAATCAATTAAGTTATAATACTCATTTGTAACCTGATCATAAATATAGTCCCTTTCCCACTGTCCCAAGTAAAGATTGGCATAATTGGGAGCCAAAGTAGCCCCCATTGCTGTTCCCTTTATCTGAAGGTAATGTTTACCCTGAAATATAAACATATTTTTCATCAAAACCAACTCAGCAAATTGAATAATGAATGTCTTCTGATTGTCACCCAAATCTGTGGCACAGTCCAATCATCTATGCTCCACTTCCAGACCACCATCATGTGGTATATTTGTATATAATGATTCCACATCCATAGAAACCAAAAACCATTTTTGTTCCAGCTGTAAGTTCCCCGGGATACCCAAAATCTCAGTTGTATCCTTTATATATGATGGAAGCTCCTTAACAACATCCCGAATATGAGTATCAACATATTGAGACAAAGACTCTATAAGTGAACCTATGCCAAAGACTATGGGTCTACCTAGGGGTCTATCAAGCCTCTTGTGAACTTTTGGTAGAGCGTAGATGGTTGGATGGACTGGATATGGCTCCTGTAAAAATGTATAAGTATCACCAAAAATGACACCCTGCACATATGCATTCTGCAGGACCTGATCTACTTCTCTTTTAAACAGTTGGGTTGGATCATTTTGCAATTCCATACAAAATACATCATTGGACAGTTGCTTCAATATTTCCCCTACAGATGCATCAGTGTCCATAATAACCACCGCCCCCCCCCTTATCTGCAGGCTTGATGGTTATGTCCACATTATTCTCTAATTTTCAAAAAGCATCTCTCTCCACATTGGTTATATTGCAAAAGGTCTCCTCGCATGCATAGCTGTTCAAAATTTGTAACCACATTGTTAGGTGGCGGATTGAAAGTAGAAGGTGATTTAAAAGTTTGTAGGTCGTGATCCTTACCCACAACATTTTCACTTTCTGAACACCCTCCCACAGCCACAGTCTCATCAGTATCATTACCATAAGACTCCCTTGTAACAGTACTCTGCACATTTATCTCTGGGAAAACATTACCATCTCTATTGAAATATATCTTGAGATTCAGCTTCCTTGTTGGCCTTTTGAAATCAAGAAAAACATCAAACTTGCTTAGTTTAAAAGTAGGAACAAAACTCAAACCCTTATTAAGCACTGCAAGTTCCTCATGTGAAAGATCATAGCCAGACAGATTTAAGACATTAATATTCAATTCCTCTTGCCCTTGACTGATTTCTGTGTCAGTTTCCTGATCTGATAAGGCTGCGCTGCGGCTCATCCTGGCTCTCCCACGACCTCCTCTCCTCGTTCTCTGTGCTCGACAAATCCCACTGACCTCCTTGGTTGGTTGTTGACCCCAAGATATCCTCTCCAGATTGGTCATCCCTCAATTCCATCTCAGACTCTGAGATGTAGTGAAAGCTGGTATTGGACTATGTCAAGATGGATCTAACCCCTTTATTGTTCTTGCTGTTCCTCTTGGATATTTTGTTTGCACCAGTCAATGTTTATATTTCAGGGTAAACATTGCCTTCAGATAAAGGAACTGCTTCAATACAAATGTATTCAAAGTTTTGGCTTTTTTCCCCAAATCTGATTTCCAATCTACACTAACAATAAAGGAAATTAAAAGTGCTGATTTACCTTGACCTTCAAATTTCCTCTTGGTTTTCCAGAAATCAGAGGGAGATTTTATTGAGTTCATCTTATGCCGGAGATATGCAAATTTTGTTAGCCTAACCTCTCTTGAATAGTCACTATGCTTAGCATGATAATTGCAACATACAGATTTTTTATTTAAATGGGAATCCTTATGAAGTCACAGTTAAAACAATTTATTTATGACCCCAGAAGTCACATCTGGGTCACTGTGGCCTTATAGCTTGCCTCTGCAGCGAGTGGACAGACAGAATATACTGATAAAGTGAAATATACTGTATTGTGACTTGGAGAAGTGTGTGGGGAGCTTTTCTATACAGTTAGACTGTTTTATTTTGATCATTTTTACTGGAGCCCTATATTCCTACACAGGAAGTAGGAAGAGAGTGGTTGTAGTCCTTAGTACTGGGGGATGACTACTGATGCACTTACATAGCGTTTTTTATACACCCTGCATGAGTAAATCCACTTTGAGCCCTTGTAATACTCCAGGGCTATTATCCTGCTGGAAAATTGTGACTTAAATCACAACTTTTGTTGCGAAGGCTCCTGTGACCCCAGAAGTCACATCCGGGTCACTGTGGCCTTATAGCTTGCCCCTGCAGCAAGCGGGGTGAGAGTAAGCAGGGCATATGTCACTGCATGCAGAGACATGGGCAGAGACATGCGTGTCGGCGCATGTCAGCTGTGTCAGCTGGGGAAGCTGGACAAAACTATCAAACAAAAAGTAAAGATAAATTCAAAATGATGGTCTGTATCAGGTGCCATATGTTTAAGGAGGAGGATGTATTGGATAGATATGAATATGAAAAATGTCTCCTGATATGTGAATTGCAGCTAGAAATTGAGTTATTAAAACAAAGAATCAGGACACAAACTGAGATTACTACACTTGAGCAATTTATTGCCTCATAGATACATAGATACATAGACAGTGTCGGCAGATAAGGGTCTATGGCCCACCCAGTCTGCCCATTTGAGCTTGTAAGTTCAGTTTGTTTTCCTAGAAGTCTGTTTCCCCTTACCCCTGACCTCTAGAATTCCTTTATGTCTATCCCATGCATTCTTACATCCCGTAATTGTTTCAGCCCCCACCACTTCCTCTGGCAGGGTGTTCACTTGTCCACCACCGTTCTGTGAAGAAATTCTTCTCATGTTTCCTCTGAATCGTCCTCCCTCCATCTTCATCCATGCCCTCTAGTCCTGGAACATCTTTTCCTTAAAAATAGTGTATTCCTGCACCCTGTTCCTCCCTGTAAGATACTTGTATGTCTCTATCATATCCCTCTCCTCCTCTCTCTCCCAGGAGTACATGTTCAGTTCCTTCAACCTGTCTTCATAGGACTTGTGATGCAATCCATGCACCATCTTTGTTGCCCTCCTCTGAACCTTCTCTACCCTGTCTATGTCCTTACGTAGGTAGGTCTCCAGAACTGTACACTGTACTCCAGGTGGGGCCTCACTAGTGTCTTGTATAGTGGAATTATGACCTCCCTTTTCCTGCTGGTGATGCCCCTGCCTATACATCCCAGCATCCTATTTGCTTTACCTGCTGCCTTGTCACACTGTTTCCCTACCTTGAGGTCATCAGAGATGATAACCCCAAGATCCCTTTCCTGCTTGGTGCATGCTATATCCTCACCCCCCAACTGATATATTGTGCCAGGGTTTTTGTGCCCCATATGCATTATCTTGCACTTCTTTGCATTGAATTTCAACTGCCAAACCCCTGACCATTCTTCAAGTTTCTGCAGGTCCCTTCTCATTCTGTCTACACCCTCTGGTGTGTCTACTCTGTTACAGAGCTTTGTGTCATCAGTGAACAGTGAAATTCTGCCTTCTAGGTCCTGCAATGTCACTGATGAAGATGTTGAATAGGACCGGTCCCAGCACTGATCCCTGTGGTACCCCACTGGTCACTCTTCCCTCTGTGGAGTGACAGCCATTTACCACCACCCTCTGTGTCCTGCCACCCAGCCAGTTACCTACCCACCACACTACTGTCCTGCCCACACCCATATTCCCAGTTTGTGTAATAGTCTTCTATGTGGCACAGTGTCAAAGGCCTTGCTGAAGTCCAGATAGGCCATGTCACTGCCCTCCCTGATCCACCTCCCTAGTCACCCAGTCAAAAATTCATGAGGTTGGTCTGACACTGACCTCCCCTGGTGGAAACCATGCTGCCTTGGGTCCTGTAGTCCATTGACAACCAGATGTTCCACCAATCTCTCCTTCAGTAGTGCTTCCATGATCTTCCCCACTACCGAGGTGAGGCTGACTGGTCTGTAGTTCCCTGCTTCCTCTTTGTATTCCATTCCATTCCATTTCCATTCCATTCCTTCACCACTTCCTTCTTTATCCATTACTTCCATTCCTTCCCCTTCCTTCCATTCCATTCATTCCATTCCATATATTTTCATCCTCCACTTCCATCCTCCCCCTTCAGTCTCACTATCCCTCCCTTTGTCTTTCTTTTTCACTTATGTACCTGTAAAAGGTTTTGTCCCCTCTACCCACTGATTTTGCAATGTGTTCTTCTGTCTGACCTTTGGCTTCCCTTACTGACCTCCCTGCCTCCCTTTGTTTCTCCTGGTACTTCTCCCTATCCCCTTTTGCCTGTGTCTTTTTGTATTGCCTGAATGCAATCGTTTTGGCTTTCACTTTCTTTGCTACCTCTTTGGAAAACCATAATGGTCTCCTCTTCCTTTTCCTCTTGCTAACCTGCTTAATGCATAATTCTGTTGCTCTTGTAATCCCCATTTTAAATACTACCCACTGTTCCTCAACCCCTGATTCCTGCCCCATTCCCCTTAATGCTTCTTTCAAGTATCTCCCCATTTTCCCAAAGTCTGCTCCCCTAAAATCCAGGATACGTGTTTTGTGTGGTTTGGTTCTGCTGTTTCTGTGATTTCAAACCACAATGATCTGGTGGTCACTGTTCCCAGGTGCTCCCCACTGTTACCCCCATCACACTTTCCCTGTTTGTGAGCACAAGGTCCAGTATTGCCTTCTGCCGAGTTGGTTCCATGACCAGTTGCTTGAGGAAGGTACCTGAAGGAGTCCAGGATAAATCTGCTCTGAGTTGATGCTGCTGCTGGATACTCCAGTCTATGTCTGGAATATTGAGTCTCAACCAGTACTACATTCCCCTTGTCTGCCATCCTTTGGATGGCTAGCATCAACTCCTATCTGTTTCTTCCTCCTGGGCTGGTGGTCTATAGACCACACTGCTAAGATGGCTGGCCCCATTTTCCTTTCCAGCTAACCCACAGCATCTCTCCTCCATTTTGTTCCTCCTGGATCTCTGTGGCCTATGTCATTTTCACATACAGTGCCACTCCTCCACAGTCTCTGTGTGAACTTTAGAACATAGACTTATTATTTCCTGCTCTGTAACTGGCAGTGTACCATGCCAAGGGGTACATTCAGTACCAGTAGGGACCAGAAAAAATATGTTCCAGCCTGCCCTGCCTCAGTACCAAACTGGTGTCACTCTTCCAGTTTGAAATTTAAAAGTTATGAGTGGAGACCCATGTTTTCTTAAATAAGAAATTACAAAATTCAAGGTACTAAAAGAAATAAAAAACAAGAACATGAAAAAGTAAAAAGTAATTGCTTGGTTTTTTGGCAAAAGCAAAATAAATCTTTGCAGCAGTCATTGTTTAGGCTCCATTGGTACCACAGAGATGGTTCACAAGGAAGTGGCAGTGGACTAGTTTGATTCACAAAACCTTTCAAGACCATAGCATAATGCTACTTGATGCAATGTAGTATACTAGGAATGTGTGGAGCTATTCTTAAAAGGATCAGTATGGCACAAAATGACTTGAGTCCAACATGAATGATGCAAGTAGCACCTTGCACCAAGAATTGCACCCAGAGTCATTCTCAAAAGCCGCCTGTGACAACAAGCAGGCTGCTTGCCCCAAAGGGGACTTGTGCCATCCTTGTGCCAAAACTAGGCTGCAACATGGTGGTAAGTGGGTTTGCAGCAGCCACAGGGCCTATTGTCAAGGGCAGCTGCCACGTCCCTAAATTAGTATTCTCAAAAATAATCCAGAGGAAAACACCAAAGTACATTTACACCAGCCAGAGGCTGGTGTAAAATGTACCTCAGCATCCTCTGGCAGTTGTGCAAATGTACCACAAGCCCATCCCCCTAGATCATATGACCTGGCCCCCATCCCCAATAATAATAATTATATAACCCTGGAGGGCTATTGGACCCCCCCAAGCCCTGATCCCCAATATAAATGATAATTGAGCCCTGGTGAGCTAGCAGACAATCCAAGCCCACAATCTCTGAAATTACTACTAAAACAGCCCTTATGGGCTAGTGACCCCTCCCCCATTCCCTTATCCCCCTGTGTAGCAAAATGAAAAAAAATCAGTGGTGGTCCTGTGGAGCTCCAATCCTGATGCCCTACTACATACATCTCTAACATACCTGATGGTCTAAAGGACCCCGACCCAGCAGTGTGATACCACTCCACTCCCCACTGACCCATACCCAGCCAGGGACTGGCACAGATCACCTCTCACTACCATAGCCAAGTTACTGACTGAGCTCTGCATGAGTGTGTACTGTAAACAGTATGCACTTAGTGAATGATAGCTGCTGTCATTCACTGAACACGCACTATATACTGCACGTGCTTTAACTGATCACAGTCAGTGGCTGGCCACAGTGGTGAGAGGTGGACTGTACTAGTCGCCTGATGGGTTTGGATCGAGGGAGCAGGTGCATGGCACTGCCAGATGGGGGTCCACTAGACCAACAGGTATGTTAGGGATGTACATAAGAGGGAATCAGGATCATGTCTCCATTGGACCACCAGTGTTTTTTTTTTATTTTGTAACATGGGGGGATCAGAGAATCAGGGATGCTAGCCCACAAGGATTTTTTTGTAGTACTTTTAGGGATCAGGGGCTGAGGGGAGTCTGCTAGCCCAGGGCTCAATTATTATTTATGTCAGGAATCAGGGCTTGGGGAGTGCGGTAGCCCACTGGGGATATATAATAATTATGATTGGGGATCATGGGGATTCACTAGCCTGCAAGAGCTATATTAATTATCCTTTCATAGATCATGGCTTTGGGAGAGGCTGGTAGTCTACAAGGGCTGTTTCATTTATACTACAGGGATCAGAGCTCAGGGGGACACTTGCGTCCTTGGTGTGGACACTGAAACAGGCTTGTGGCAACCTGTCCAGATGCACCCTCCATTTGGTGCACTGCTAGCATAGGTGTAAGCCACAGAACTTGGCCACCAGGATCCTGCCCAATAGAGAATGAGATGCATGGTCCCTGGCATATCAACAATTTGCGCAAGTCACCTTTGATGCAACTTGCACTGATCCTTTGAAAATCTACACCAATTTCTAGTGTGTATAAGGTCATTTTAGGTATTTTATGAATGTAACTGTGATAAGAAATAAAACCAAATTTTCAATGATTAAAAAGAAATAACAAGAAATTCCAGAAAAATAAAAATTATAAAACATAAAAAGAATTTCAAGGGCTGTAGTTATGACCCACTGTTTTTGCCACTGCTAAGCAAGAGCAGTACTAAAGTCAGGTCTGCATCGCATAACACTACTGAACTCCAATATATCTTGTTTAGAATGGCATGAACAATTAGTTTTAAAATTCAATGACTTGTCTTACATGATTCTTCATCACCGCTGGCTTGGTAATTACATCCCATCCTTCAGCTGCCCATCCGCTGTGTCTAGTGACACAAGCCAGTAGCATGCCTCCATCGATGGGTGAGAAAGCTGAGAATGTACCACTGGTCTGGACAACATTACACAAGAGCAAATCATTGAGGATTTACAATGAAGCAGAGGGCTAACCTAAACAGAGGTAAGGCATTCATCTCACCAAAAGAAAAAGCAGGCATTTTCAGAGGGAATGATTCTATCCCAAAATTACAAAAAACAAAAAACAAAAAAAACCACTACCGTGCCCTCTATTGCTAGATATACTAGTAGCAGGACTAAAGCACTAAAAATTTATTTTTACTAATTATTTATGGCATATTTCTTTAACTCATAAAAAATGAGACATTTAGCCCATTTCTAAGTGCAATAGTAGAATCAAGTGTGGGCAGTATGGACAATACTGCCCATCCTGTCAGGTATTATTGCTTATATGTTTTCAGAGGGCAAAGCCTCTGTCTCAGAACATCATGGAACTCTGATAGCGCTGAGTTGACATCCTCTTTACAGAAGAAAGTCAAACCTGTGGTGCCAGTTTAAGATTTAACCACATCTTGTTCTAATATGCAAACCATGTGAGCCTTTTCTTCTACCTGGTCACATTTTCTGGATTGCCCAATACAAACAAGTCAGGTACACCTGAATGAACCAAATTTGTTTGAACATTGAATTATTCTGTTCATTCTAACAAGAATCTGCTTGTTTAGAACCCATATAGCATTTCCAAAATATGATAGACCATTTTACTTGTGATCACAGAACTCTGTGTTAGTACTGTACCCTTACAGAATAATTATATGAAATGGTTTCATGCTGCACACATAAAACTACCTAAATGATGTGCATGCTGCAAGTATGATTTAAATGTTAAATTGGAACCAATTGCATGCATATGGCATGCATGCATCAAGCAAGTGTGAAACCGTGATTTTATGCTAAACTGGGAAAGACTGCACGTGGTGTGGTATGATAATGTTGTAGTAATTGGATTTATTCTTGTGGTAATATTGTTAAAATGTATAAAAGTAGGCTTTTGTAAAATTGGATTTTGTTTACTTGTGTACTTTGTTAAATATTGAAAATGTAAAGTAGGATTGTATTAAATGAAATATTTGTTGTTTTGTCTTGGCTGTTGAGGCTAATACTTAAGTGTGTGTGTACAATTGTTGTATGTTATGTGTGTGTGTGTGTGTGTGTGTGTGTGTTATTAGAAATTGTAGGTTTGTTGTATGAAATTAAAGTTTATGGAATTTGGTCATTTACTAGTTAAAATTAAATTTCTAATACATATGTTCAATAAATTAGATAAATTTTTTTATATGTTATTAAAAGTTTGTAATAATGTTGTTTGTCTATGTGTTGTATTGAAACAACAAGGACGAGGAGTACAGATATAATATTAATATAGTAGTCTTAAAATGTAGGAATAATATTTCTGGTAGATTACTTCTTTTTGATTAGAGCATGTTACAATTGTGGTTTGTAGTGTTGAGTATTGTTTCAGTGTAGGTAGTTTTGCTTTTTTACCAGTATGTTATGTAATAGGGATAGGTGTGATGTTCCATTGTGTTTTATGCATGTTTTGTTTATCACAAGTAATGTAGATAGTTTTGATTTTTTGTGGTATATGTATATAAGTATATTGGGGCAGTACTATTGTGTTCTGTGTAGTGTTGAGGCATTGTGTGGGTAGTTCTTATTTTTACTAGTATAGGTATACTGATGTTCTGTTTTTGCTACTAGAGTGTTTCATGGTGTTCAGTATTTTCTTTCAATGCCTTTTGTTTGTAAGTAGTGCTTTGAGATTGGCGGTGGTAGTGCTGTGTTACTACTATATAGTATACTACTTGGATGGATATTGTGTATTGGTTTTTGTGTGTTGGTGGTTTCATTTTTGCCTGTGTATTTTGAGTGTTACTGTGATGGAGTTATGTTATCATTGTTTTGATTTTGAGTATTGCTTTGAGTAGGTAGTTTCATTATTATATAGTATACTATTGTGATGTTTGCTTTGTTTATTAGAGTGTTATAGTGTTTGAGTACGTTTTCAGTGTGGTGTCTTTCTTACATCAGTATGTGTGTTTACTACTTGATGGGTACCATATTACTTCTACGTGTTTCATGTAGTGTTTGTTATGTTTTTGTGTCGGTATTTCTTTATTTTTTCTAGTAAGGAGATTACTGTATTGATTTTGACATTGTTTATGGGTTTTGTTGTAGCGTTTTCATTGTGAACAGCGGGTTTCTTTTAGGGGTGAGTAGCCAGGCTGTGGATAGGGGCGCTGTCTCTGTGTGGATAATGACATGGTTAGCCTCTGCTGTTCTGTGCTGTGCCCTTGCCTGTCCCTGGCACCCACGCCAACATACACACCTGCCCTCCCCATCCCATGGTCTGCTCTGCCCATCATCCCTTGCCTGTGCTATATTCACCCACTAGGTGGCCTGTGGGGATGTCCCCACATTACATAGAAACATAGAAGTTGAAGGCAGATAAGGACCGTGAAGGCTCATCCAGTCTGCCCATTTCTTTTCTACCTTATAATGTGCCATCTGGCCTTTGCTCTGTCAATGGTCATCTATTAATACTCATCTGTATTGTTCCTTATGCCTATCCCATGCCTGTTTGAAGCCCTGCACTGTAATCATATCCACCACGCCCTGAGGTAGGCGCTCCATGCATCCACCACCCTTTCTGGGAAAAGAACTTCCTCACATTACCCCTTAATCAGCCTCCTCTAACTTTCATGCTGTGTCCTCTTGTCCTGCTATTTTCTTATATTGAAACATGTTAGACTTTTTCACCTTGTTAATGCCTTGAAGGTGTTTGAATGTTTTGATCATATCACCTCTTTCCCTCCTTTGCTCTAGGGTATACATATTGAGCTCTGTTAATCTGTCCTCATGTTTTCTGATGCAGTCCCTGCACCATTTTGGTTGCCCTTCTCTAGACTGCCTCAATTTGGTTAATGTCCTTGTGAAGGTGTGGCCTCCAGTACTGCACACAGTACTCCTGATGGGGCCTAACCAGTGTCTTGTAAAGAGGGATTATTACCTCCCTCTTCCGACTTGTGATACCCCTACTAATACACCCTAACATCCCCCTAGCCTTACCTACTGCTTTAGTGGTCTGCTTGGATGATTTCAGGTCATCGGTGATGATGATGCCCAAGTCTCTTTCTTCCCTTGTGACTGCCAGCAACTCCCCTCCCAGTCTATAGGTGGCTTCAGGTTTCTCTTCCCTATGTGCATGATCTTGCACTTTCTTTGCATTAAACCCCAGTTGCCACTTTTCTGATCATTTTGCTAATTTATCCAGATCTCTTCTCACTCTGCCCACCCCATCTGGATCATCTACTTGTTGCAGATCTTGGTGTCATCTGCAAACAGACAAACCTTACCGCCTAGTCTATCTGCAATGTCACTGATGAAGATATTGAAGAGGATTGGCCCCAGGACTGATCCCTGAGGTACCCACTTGTGACTTGCATCCCTTCTGACTGTATAGTGTTTACCACCACTCTCTGTTTTCTGTCTGTCAACCAGTTTGCCACCCAGTTGACTAACTTGAGCTCACCCTGAGCCTACCCAGCTTATTAATCAATTTTCTATGTGGAACAGTATCGAAAGCTTTGCTGAAATCAAGGTAGGCAACATCAACTGCTCCTCCTTGGTCCACCAGTCTGGTTACCCAGTCAAAGAAATCTATGAGATTAGTTTGACAGGATCTTCCTTTTGTAAACCCATGCTGTCTTGGATTCTGTGATCATATGGATTCCAGGTGTTGCACTATCCTTTTCTTAAGGAGTGCCTCCATAATCTTGCCCACTACTGAGGTTAGACTGACTGGTCTGTAGTTCCCTGCCTTCTCCCTGCTACCACTCTTATGGAGCGGGATCACATGAGCCCTTCTCCAGTCTTCTGGGACCTCTCCTGTGCCCAGAGACTCACTAAACAGTTCTGATAATGGCTCAGCTAGTTCCACCCATAGCTCCTTTAGTACCCTGGGATGAATGCCATCAGGTCTCATTGCCTTGTCCACCATGAGCTTATTGAGCTCTTGTAGGACCCTATCTTTTGTGAAGGGTCTAGTGCTCACCTCTCTCCCCCCTGTGTCCATGGTGCTTCTGTAAATACTGAGCAGAAGTATCTGTTTAGGATAGATGCTTTTACATGGTCCTCCTCCTCCTCACACACACCCTTATCTCCTTTGATCCTAGCAATACCCCCTCTGGACTTTTTCCTTTCACTAATGTATCAATACAAACCTGTGGCACAGTGCAGAGCTGTGCAAGATGAATGCATCATGTGCACTCTCATGGTGTGTGATGCAAACATTGATAATGCACCCCATGACATTGCCCACCACCTGGCTGTTGACACTCAGGTTCCCTTCCTGTTTATGTATGTCACACCCTTGGGACCAGGTGGCATCGGATGCCTATGTGGGTGCAGGCAATGGCCCTAATCATGCCAGGCATATGTGCTACCCTGTGGAAGTCCTGCATGGTTGTTGTATGCTCCATCTGTATGCTGGGAAACAGATGAATTCTGACGACCTGGCAGCAGAGTGTTCAGGAACTGTGTGAGGAGGCAGGATGTGGCTGACTAGGTTATGCCTGTGGTGTCCCTGTTGGTCTCTGGAAGGTGCCCATGGCAAGCAGGCAGATGATGGCTGTCACCTTCGTCTCCACAGACATGGTGGCTCCGTCTGGTGGGTGTCTGCATCTCCTCACTGCACAGCTCACAGAGCTGCCTCAGAATGGCCCTGTTCAGCCGGGTACCGCCCACGATCTCCGTGTCACTGTACTGCTAGAATGTGATGTGAGCACGGGTACCACCCATGTTGGGCATACCACCAACGGGCCTCATCCCTCGGTCATGTCACTGTTCCTCCTGTTCTCACACCCCTCATTATGGCCTCCATCATGAAGGGTGCACTATCCATTGCCCTTGCTGTCCAATATCCCCTAGGCAGTTGGCTTGTTGGCTGTGTGTCAACCTGGTGCACTGCCTGGCAGTGTGTGTCTGTCTGTCTCTTTCACCTCTCTGACCCTCTCTCCCTCTTCAATGCCACCTCTGTCCCTCTCCTCTGTATCTGCCTTGGTCTGTCTGTCTCTTTCTTTCTTTCTTCCTTTCTTTCTTGCTTTCTTTCTTTCTTTCTTTCTCTCTCTCTCTCTCTCTCTCTCACTCCCTTTCGCCTGGTGCAAGTGCTTGCACACCTGTATTTATAGGAACAAGTCTGCTCAGCACATCTTCGATTTGCTCCGCACTTATGCCATGGTTTCCAGTTGAATATACTACTGCGCTGGCTGTTCATGGGACCGCCCTGCACTTGTACCTGCATTCATTATAGTTGAGCATTGGCGTAATGAGATTTGTGCTGTGCAATGGCTCCCACTGAATATGGCTCCTTTATGCAAGTCTGCACTTTTGTTAGGCAACCTAGTTGTACATGTGCAACTGCTTTGAATATCCGGCCCTAGTGTTCCAAAATATAACACTAAGATGAAAAAACAGCATGGCTGAAAACGCCCATTAAGAGAATGATAAACAAGAAAAACAGAATGTATAAAAACTAAAACCAACAGCAAAGCTGATTCATCAGGCCTATAGGGAATGTGTTAAGAACATCAAAGAAAAAATGTGGAAAGTAAAAGCTTAGTTTGAGGTGGACTTAGCAAATAAAGTGAAAGATAACAAAAAATCATTCTTTTCCTATAGTAATAGTATGAAAGCAGGCCATAGTATGATAGGCACATGTTTGGATGATTCAGGGCAGACATCTACTACCTCAGAGATGGCAGATATCCAGAACAGATATTGTTGTTCAGTTTACAATAATAGTAACTCAGTATTACACGATGGCAAGAACACATCCATTCCCGGGAAAATTATTATTAGCCCCAAAGATGTATGTGATCGGCTCATAAAGATTGACGTCAACAAATCACCTGGCCCCGAGGACTTGCACCCTAGAGTCCTACATGAACTAGCAGATGTTTTGGCATCGTGAATTACTTGCATCTTCCAGGCCTCTCTAGACACAGGTTCAGTACCTCTAGACTGGAAAACTGCTATAATAGTCCCCATTTTGAAAAAAGGCCTAAGTCCAAACCTGACAACATTAGGCCTGTGAGTCTAACTCTCTGTTAGGAAGATTATGGAGGGGTTGGTCAAAGATTTAATTTCAGACATCCTAAAGACTCATGGACTCATTGACCCTGTATAACATGGGTTTACAAAATCTAGACCCTGCCAAACGAATCTTTGGCTTCTATGAGAATGTCAACAAAGAACTGTATCTTGGGAACTCAGTGGATGTGGTTTATATGGACTTCACTAAGGCTTTTGATAAATTGCCCCACGTGGCACTTTTAAACTTCTTGGAAGAAATTAATCTTAACAGCAATATTTGTAATGAGTATCGGCATTAGCAGGAGTGCAAACAAAGGTTACCATAAATGGGGTGTTTTCTGACTGGGCGCCAATCACTAGCGGGTTCCTCAGGGCTCCATCCTGAACTAAGTCTCTTCAATCGTTACATATCTTCCCTTAAACTAAACAACCCTAAAATTTGGCTGTATAAATTCACAGAAGACTGCAGACTGGGACAGTGGTGAACAATCAAGCAGATGATGCATCTTTACAGAATGCTATTGATGTGATCTCGGAGTGGACGGTATCAAATAAACTAGTCCTGAATACTGCTAAATGCAAGGTTGTGCATTTTGGCAAACACAATGGTCTGGGCTTTTACAAACGTGCTAATACAACACTCATAAACACTAATGAGGAAAGAGACTTGGGGATTTTGATCATTGCTGATCTTAAGTTTGGTTCCCATTGTAGGGCACAGGTAAAAAAAAAGCAAACCAGAATCTAAACTGCATCCTCAGACATATATCCAGCAGGGATGAAAAAGTAATGATTCCACTTTATGCAGTCTTGGTGAGGCCCCATCTGGAGGACTGCACCCAGGTGTGGTCCCCACAGAATAGGGAAGATATTAACAGAGTGGAGGGAGTTCAGAGAAGATTTACTAGATCAATAAAGGGGTTAAAGAGCATACCGTATGAAGAAAGATTATCATCCCTCAACCTGTATTTCTTCAGTACAGAAGGTTTGGGGGGGGACTTGTGTTTGTTTCACAGAATTATGGGAGACGACAAGCTTCAGGCTGAGATTGGTATCCAGCCCAAGACCAGTTGATGTGGTAGCAGGAGGCATGACAGTCAACTTCTTCATTCTAAATGGAACCGCAACCATTGTAAGAGCTGGTTTAGTCAAAGGGCGGTGGTACCCTGGAACTAACTTCCATCAGTTGTTGTTGAGAGTCCCAGTATGAATAATTTTAAAACCAACTTTGACTGACACTTTAGCAAGATAACTACTGATTTTAATTTTAGTATATAGCAAGCAACACGGACGTTAGTCTATTAGCTTAAATTTACCTATGAAACTAGCAGCTGCCCCACCCTCTCCTCCCTCTTCATCACAAACCCCACACCCTGTCCCAAACTCTCTTAAAGCCACCCACTGTTCTACAGGATACCACCTCCTCGGTAGAGC
Source organism: Neoceratodus forsteri (assembly GCA_016271365.2). Lineage (NCBI taxonomy): Eukaryota > Metazoa > Chordata > Ceratodontiformes > Ceratodontidae > Neoceratodus > Neoceratodus forsteri. The sequence goes on along the minus strand of CM057449.1, from coordinate 3,043,089 downwards.
ATTCCACCTGTCCACCACCTGTTCAGTGAAAAATGTCTCCTAAATTCCTCTTGAATCTTCTCCTCCAATCCCAGCTGATGCCCTCTTGAATCCTTCCTCTTTGAGCTGGAAAATCCCTTCTGTATTAGCCTTATTTATCCCTTAAGGTTTTTAAAGGTTTCAATCATATCCCAACATCCATCCTCTCCTCCAGGGAGCACAGGTTCAGTTCGCACAATCTATTCCCTTAGGACTTTCCTTCCAATCCCTGGATCATCTTGGTCACCCTACATTGCACCCCCTCCAACAATTTGATGTCCTTCTTCAGGAATGGGCACCAGTACTGCACACAGTAATCCAGGTGCGGCCTGACCACAGATCTGTACAAGGGAAGGATCACCTTCCTATTTCTGGAGGAGATTCCCTTGCTATGCACCCCTAGCATCCTGTTGACTTTTGCTGTCACCTTCCTGCACTGAGATGAGTTGTTCATGCTGCCTGTTATAAGCACCCCAGATCCTCTTCCTTCATGGTGCTTTCCAGCTGTGCCCCTCCCAGCTGATAGCTCCTCCCCTGGTTCCAAGCTCTGAAATGCAGTACCTTGCACTTTTTGGCATTTATCCCCAGCTGCCATGTTTCCGACCACTCCTGTAGTTTGATCAGGTCCTCATGCAGCCACTTCCACCCTTCAACGTCATCTACCACAGCTCCCATCTTCGTATTGTCAGTGAACAGACTGATCCTACTCAGGTTCCCATGTGAGATATCAGCTATGTATATCCCAAACAGCACTGGTCCCAGCACCGAACACTGTGGTACCCTGCTCTTCACTTCCATTGGTGATGAGTTCCCGACCACCACCACCCTCTGCTGCCTTCCATTCAGCCAGTTGATGGTCCATCTGACCAGCTTTGTTCCCACCCCTATGTATTCCAGCTTCCCCCCCAGCTCCCCATGTGGCACAGAATCAAAGGCCTTGCTGAAGTCCAAATACAGGAGATCCACCGCATGGCCCCTGTCCAGCACCCTGGTCACCCAATCGTTATACTCAGTTAGATTTGTCTGGCAGGATCTGCCTGAGACAAACCCATGTTGTTGGCCATCTTGGATACCATTGTCCTCCAAATAAGTCACTAGCCTCTTTTAGGATTGTCTCCATGAGCTTACCCACAATTGATGTGAGGCTCACTGGTCTGTAGTTGCCTGGTTCATCCTTAGGGCCACTTTTGTGAATGGGCACCATATGTCGGGCACTCCTCACCTTTCACTGGCACACAGTACACACAGTATTCTACTGTGATTGGTGCCATGTCATCCCACTGTGTTCAAGCTGTGCTTCTGAGCATCACTCTACAGTGCAGGCAATCCCTCACCTTTCACCAGCACGCAGTGCACCACCTTGATGGATTCCAGGTCACCCACTGTGTTCATGCAGAGCTTCTGATATTACTGTCTTATGCAGGCATTCCTCATATTTACTCAGCAGTACACCACTATGATGTGTGCCTTTTCACACCAGAGTGTTCATACAGTGCTTCTGAGCATCATTACACAGTGCAGGCAATCCTCAGCATTCACTAGCACACAAAACACAACTGCAGTTGTTGCCGTGTTGCTTCACTGTGTTCATGCAATGCTTCTGACCATTGCTCCTCCATGCAAGCAGTCCTTACTTTGTTCATATAGTGCTTCTGAGCATCATTCCACAGTGCTGACAGTACCTCACATTTCACCACCACACAGTACACCACCTTGATAATTACCATATCACCCCACTGTGTTCATGCATTGCTTCTCAGCATCGCTCTTCCATACAGGCAGTCCCTTACTGCTCACCAGCATGCAGTACACAGTTATGATGAGTGGCATGTCGCTCCACTGCGTCCATGGGACAAAGCTGTTTATCTCCTTCAGCACCCTGGCTTGCCCCATTTGGACCAGTTTTCCAAGCCCCATCACCCAGCTTCTCTGGGACTTACCTTTTCTGGTGGTCCTGTCATAGATCTTGTATCAGAGGTGCCTAGTCATTGTGGGTCCTGCTACTGGGCAGGCCATCACTATTCTACAGTCAGAGGATTTTCTCTTTTTCTCTCCCATTGGGCCAAGACATGTGTGTACTCAGCCTCCATGGAGACACCTTATGCATGCAGGCGATGGGTGCTTTTCCATGCTGTTCCATGGTGCTGCCACCTAGATTACTCTCCCTGTCCTAAAGCTGGGCATTCTCCCTCCCAGTCCAGTCCTGAAGCAACCCAGGTCCAATCTTGAACTCAGGTGGCTGGCATTGGAATCAGTGGCTAAAGCAATTCCGTCAGTGGCTAAGAGATCAAAACAGAAATAGGTTGACAAACCTACAACTGGAAACCAGAACCACAAAGAGTACTGGACCTACATTAAAAGGAATCAGGCTATCCCTTGTAAGTCTTTTTCCTTAGTGCAAATTAACATAGTTCACTAAATTTGCTATACTCAGACATGTTTGAGCAAGGTGACTCCCTAAGGATGTCTTGAATATAGCCCACCAAAGCAAAAATAAGGCACTAAAATATGCACTCAGCACAACTCATATCCCCACCGCCAATTAGTGCAAATTAGCACAGTTCACTAAATTTGTTAAACACGTTTGGAGCAAAATGAGTACCCCAAGCATGTTTGAATACAGCACCCTAAGCAAAAATGAGGAACTAAACATGCACTTAGAACAGTTCACATCCCCTGCTGGCCAAGTAGTTCAAATTAGCACAGTTCACTAAATCTGCTATACTCAGACATGTTTGGAGCAAATGCAAGTGCCCCAATCATGTTTGAATATAGGCCTCCAAAGCAAAAATGAGTCACTAAAATGTACACTCAGCACAATTCCCATCCCCCTGCTGTCCAAAGAGGGATACCGTATCTGGTAACTGAAAACACACAGGCTGTGATGGAGTCAACTCATTTAGGACATCCCAGACCTGTTAGTGTTACAATATGCACAATCAGGACCTCACTGAAAATGAGATCCTGCATGTTATCTGACCTATCTTAGGTAACTACATTGTAAAAATGTGTAAAAGCATGACCCCAGTAAAATTTAGATTCTGCATTTTTATCTGTGCTAACTCTACTAAAGACACTGGAAATGTGTAAAAGCAGGACCCACTAAAATGAAATATTGTAGCTTCTCTAGCCTACTAATGACGCCACGCCCTATGTATGAGAAACAATCTTGTTCTCCTGGGGTTGTCTGAAGGGAGAAATGGGCAGCCCAATAGAATTTCTGCAGGAGCTGTGTATCTGTCTGGTGGGCCCTCTCCAAATGCCCCAACATACATCATCAAGCGGGTGCATTGGTCGATCAGACCAAAACCAGTAGTCGGAGAGCCCCCACCCCATCATATTTAAAATACTTAACTACCTGGACTGGGACCATCTGTTGTGGTCAGTGAGAAAACTTGAAAGCTGGAATGGGAGGAAAAAGTATTCATCTGGTTCCAGACCTCACATACAAGGTGTGGCAGGACAGGGCAGCCTTCCGTCCCACACAAGCTAGGTTATGGGCTATAAAATTAGGCATAAAATGCTGTATCCACCCTCTTGGAAGTGAAAACCCCAAAAGGAACCTTTCAATATAAGTCTTCTGAGCAAGCAATGTCTGAGCTGAAAAAACGGCTTCCTGAATTATTCGGTAAAGGTGGATGACTTCTGTTAAACTGAGCTGCTATGGACATTCGGGCGATTGTGTTATTAATGTTTTTGAGTACTTCCTTACAATTGATAATGACCGGAACATCTCAGGCTGATAGATTTATTTTTTCTAGCCTGCTCCAAGCTGTAAAAAAGTGAATAGTCAGCAATATGGAGAGGTAAAGGGTCCGGGCTCAAGATACATCCTTGTCTGACTATGAAATGATTGTTTAATGAGTCAAAAATTATGAAACTGGGTTATTAGATGACTCAGTTGTTTATTTTATGTATACCCTTCATGGACACAGGATAATACTTTGATATTTTTGTTGACTTGTGAGCTAGATACTTAAGAGGATAATGCTCTGCAATTATAAGTTCGGTCCCAATGATGTTCGCCATTTACAAGCCTCGGTGATACTAGAACATTCTATTGGTTCGTAGAGGGACCGGACTGTTTCACCTGATGCAAGGTTTGCAAGGTTTTTATTCTGGTTTATGTGGTACACTTTGTAAAAACAACCGAACAATATATATCATCTAAATAATTTACCACTTAAAACAACTAACTGCAAAAAGATCTTGGCATTTCCATTTATAATAAACTAACATCAAGGACCACTGTACTAAAGTCTCTAATATGGCAAATAGACTTAAGAGACAAATTAAATGAACCTTTATAAATCATTCAGAACAATGCCTTATCCTTTTGTTCAGGGCTTATATTAGACCTTACCTTGATTTTGTTCCTCTTTTGAACCCCTATCTTAAAAATGATGTGGCTCAGCTGGAACAAGTACAGAGGAAAGCTACCAAAATTGTACATAGATTAAAACATCTTGATTATCCCTTCAGACTTAAAGCCACTGATCTATTTACACTTCAAAACAGAATAATAAGAGGGGGTATGCTCTTAATGTATAACCTGCTTCAGTCACCTGACTTTATGAGACAAGTTGGAATTGCATTCTCAGAAAGAAGATTGGTTCAAAGACTACATAATAGACAACTTAAGGTTAAGAGATATAAAACTAACAACAGGGGTCATTTTTTACTCTTAGAGCTCCGAGATTATGAAACTCTTTACCACAGGATCTAATTGAATCTGAGAATATTACCAGCTTTAAAAATAAATTAGACATATGGATCAGGGAAATCTAGTAAATTAAGTCCCACACGTCCGGTTATGCAGTGCACCTGAAGACAGCTCCTCCATCCCTCTCCAGTCACCTACTCCAGAATTCTTACTTTACTGCAACAAAGAATGAAGCAACTACCTCTACAGCTACCCGAAGGATCTCTGAGAACCTCAGGATCACCTTTAAAATCAAAACAAACAGAAAAGCAGTTGGGGATGGACGTAGAAATAAAAAAAACACCACCACGGCATACTCCACCAGTCACGCCGGAGAAGGCCCCCAAAATGCCTCAGGCTGCCACTGCAAGCATTTCCCAGAGGCAAGGTCAAGCAAAAATGGAGCAAGAGCCACTCACCCTGGCTGGTTTTCTGGCTGAATTCAGGCTTTTTCAAGAAGAATTGAGAGGTATGGCTACTGAAATTAAGAACCTCTCACAAACACTAGAAGACATCACAATCCGCACATCAGATAATGAGGCACATATCATCTCCTTGGAAAAATGAGCAGATAAGACAGATCCAGAAATCATGGCTATAAAACATAGGCTATCAGAAATGGAAATCAAGATTGAGGACTTGGAAGGTCATAGCTGCTGCAATAACATGGTTCTCATTGGGCTTCCAGAAAGAAAGGAAAGGTAGGACACTGTTTTATTTGTACAAAAATTAGTTGAAAAGGTAGCGGGGCCTTCTCCATTTGGCTCCCACTATGTAATAGAAAGAGCGCACAGGGCTCTCTGACCCATCCCTCCACCAGGGGCACCTTCTCACCCCCTAATATTTCACTTCCTCAATTATTTAGAGTGGTAACATTTTCTACAGAAAATAAAAGAAGCACAAGAGATACAATGGGAAGGGAAGACAGTTCATATTGCCCAGGACCAGTCCTTATCTGTGAGACAGCAGAAATCTGCTTTTTACCCCTTGGTGACTAAAATCATAGCAGCTGGCTTAAAATTTAAAATGCAATATCCAGCGAAACTACAGGTATTAATTTTGGGTACCTGGCATTCTTATGAGGACTCAGCATCTGCTCTTCTCGGCCTCAAATCTACCCTGCCCGATCTGTTCAGAGACACTTGAAACAAAGTATGGCTGACAGGCATAGAGGAATCTGTGCACTAATAAAACCCTTGGATTGAAGTCAGAATGTGGATTCGGAAACTAAATTGTCAGAGGCCCCTCAAGACTTTGCTTATGATACAGGTCATTCACAGGATCAGGCAGCAGTACCTAAACCCACCTGAAGAACTTTTGATTGCAGAGTCCATTCATGATCGGGTAAAACAGCATCCAGGATGGAACGGTTGTCAGAGTGGGAACAAAGGTCTGGTCCCCCTAATTTACTTTTCATTTTGGTGTTTTCGATTGCAGGACTAATACAGACTGCACAGGACTCTAACGAGGATCCTAAGGAGGTCCCTTCATTATCAGATCTTCATTACGTTAGACTTGTCTGTCGTGAAAAAGATCTCACCTGGAGACTTTGCAGCCTAATTCTGAAGTCTAAAAATGTTCTAAAGTTAGAGGTAGATAATTGGAGCCTCATGTTATAAAAATAACTTTCTAAAGCTTATAGGTTTAGATAAATAGATGGATCGAGAGAAAGTTTAATCCGAAAGTTTAATCCTTTAGTTGTTACCTTGTAGAGTGTCTTGACTGCAATCATCCACAGGGAGTATAACACAATTTACAGGTAAACCTATGATTAAAGGTTTATTGCATTTATTACTTTGGAAACTGCCACCGTACATTGGATACAACAGGGTGTTGAATAAATTCTAGTAGATGGTTGTTGTTACAATCTTAATTTGTCAGAGACCCCCCTAAGACTTTGCCTGCAACTCAGGACATTTGCAGGATCAGGCATCGGAGTTTAAGCCCACCCGAAGAAATTCTGATCTCAGTTCAGTGTCCACTAGAAGAAGAGGGAAGTGCATTCAGAAAGGAATGGTTGTAAGACCCAGCACAGGGCTCTAATGGTGGTCATAGTGAGAGCCCCTTTTTCCCCAGATCTTCCTTACGCGGGGTTTGTCTGTCATGGAAAGATTTCTCCTGGGGAATGTGCAGCCTAATTCAGAAGTCTAAAAGGTTTTAAAGTTTGAGGTAGATAGTTGGAGCCTCATGCTATAAAAGCAAGTTACCAAAGCTTTCAGGTTTAGATATATAGAAAGCTTGATAGAAAAGTTTATTCCTTTAGTTAATTGTAATTTTATAAAGTGTCTAGCCTGCAATCATACACGGAGTGGCAAAATAACACAACTATTGCTGATAGTCCTATGGTTAAGGTTTAATGCATTTATTATTTTAGAATCTGCCACAATGTATCAGACAAAACAAGATGTTGTATTAATTTTAGTAGATGGTTGATGTTACTTAGGCCAATACTGTAATTAAGGGTGATTGGAGGAGAAGCATGAGTATGGAGCTCTGCAAAATGAAGCATATAATAGCTGGGGGGATGGGCTAGGGGAATATTGTAGAAAGGGGTGTTGGGGGTTATAGTTCAAAAATGGGATATAAAGGGGGGTAGGTGGGGATGGGAAAGGGAGATGCAGAAAACAGTCCTAAGAAATCCTGGGATGTCAAGAAGGTTAGTCAATTCCTTTTTCACATTAGTGCACAATTGGTATATTAAATCATGGCTAATGATTTAACATTCTCTTCTTGGAATGTGAAAGGGGTAAGGAGAAAGATAAAACAATACAAAGTTCTAAAACACCTTAATATTTTGCAATATAAATAACTTTTATTCAAGATACCCATCTGACGGATTCCGATGCGTTGTCAATGAGGCGTCAACAAGTGGAGCAAGTTTTGCGGCTCATAATGAACAACTACTAGATGTGGGGTCACGATTTTAATCAACAAGAATGTCCTGCTTAAGCATCACAAATTGTTAAAGACCCACAGGGCAGGTATATCATAGTTAGAGGTACTATACATACTACAGAACTCCTGCTGGGCAGTATATAAGGTCTGAACATGGATGACCCTGGTTGCTTCATGCAGCTCATTAGAACCATTTTACTTTCTGCCAACTCCTATGATCCTAGGAGGAGATATAAATTTGGTCTTTGATGCATCCATGGTCCGGTCTGGTCCGGTAAAGAAAGGGCTCTCACCGGCTCAATGGGCATCCAGAGATTTTCTAGGTCAACTGGGTTTGTGTGATGTTTGGCGGGTTTTGAACCCCAAGGAAAAAGAGTATACGTTCACCTCACCTGTCCATGGGTCATCATCACATATTGATTATATTTTGCTTTCCCAATCACTTATCTCAGGAGTAACTGACTCCTCAATCTAACCGGGATCTCCATCTAATCACGCACTAGTAGTATGTAGCATCTCCATAGCTTTCCTACCCAAATGAAATTCACGCTGGAAAATAAATGACCAATTGCTCAAAGATTGTAAAATCACAGATGATATTAACAAACACATTGAACTGTTTTCCACCACCAATATTAGCTGTAATACCAGTCCCGATATTCTCTGGTGTGCACAGAAAGCATAACTCAGAGGTATATTGATAGGATTTGCCTCTAAGAGGAAAAAGCCCAAACCTAATTAAAAATTTATTATTCCAAATTTGAACCATAAAAAAGACCTGAGCCCACATTCCTCTGATGATACCAAACAAAAGTTAGCAATTCTGAAAAACTCTTACCTGGAGCTGCTTGAGGAAAGCTGAATATCGATTCTTCGCACCAAAGCCTCCTATACAGATCAGGAGAAAAAGCTGGAAAACTGTTAGCTTTACATATGAAACAACAGGAGTCATCCCGATTTATGCCTCCTATTAGATCTCATAGTGATGGCTCCTTGAAAACCACCCCAGTACAAATAGTACAAGAGTTCACTACTTACTATAAACAATTGTATGGGTCAAAGATGGACCCCCTGGAGTCTTTTACAGTACTCTCATATTTAAAGGGTTCCCATTTACCCACCCTCTCAGAAACCCAAAAACTAGCATTAATTAAGCCCATATCGGAATTAGAAATTACTGAGGTAATCCAGAATCTTTCTACTGATAAAATCCCTGGACCAGATGGCTTTTCAGCAGCCTTTTACAAGAAATTCAAGGAGAAGATTATACTGTTTCTTCTCCCATTATACCAATTTATACTATCCTGAATGAAGGAAGACCATACCCTATTTGAGGCCCTCATTGTCCTTTTACCTAAACCGAATAAAGACCTTGATATAGTAAGCAACTATAGACCAATTTCTCTCCTTAATCAGGACATCAAAATTCTAACCAAGTTATCAGCAGACAGGATCAGTCTAGTGCTCCCAGATCTGATAGGTCCTCAACAAATGGGTTTTATGAAGGGAAGATCCTCAACAGATCATCTCAGTACGCTCTTGCATGTCTTTTCGGTGTCCGGAGATCTCCCAGTACCAGCAGCACTGGTATCCCTAGATGCCAAAAAGGCATTTGACAGAGTAAATTGGCAGTTTCTCTTACGAACTTTAGAAGTACTAGGCTTTCCTTCTGAATTCCAGAATGGGATACAAGCACTATGACTCCCCACAGCCAGAATATCTGGTAATGGGGTGATTTCTGAATCATTTCAGCTATACTGGTACCAGACAGGGATGCCCACTTTCTCCTTATTATTCAATTTATATCTTGAACCTTTTGTTTGCAGATTGACAGCATGTCAGGAAATACAGGGTATCCTCATACATGACAAAGAGATAAAGGTTTCCGCATATGCGGATGATCTTTTGCTACAAGTGTCACACCCAGAGACGTCTATTCCAGCTATGTTAAGAATCATAGAAGATTATAGCATCTTCACTTCTGGAAACATTCTTGATGAGAATCCTACAACTGCTGCTATCCCCAAATGTTTAAAACCTGACAACCAATCTTTCTGCAGTACATATGCTGGTCTGGTTTACATGCAAAAATATTCACCGCACTGCAGTACTGGTCCCAGACAAACTGTTTATTTATTTATTTATTTTAATTTATATTTCATTCCAGGATTACAATACCTTTGATCCGAGGCTCTTTTACAAAGGTTCCACGTCAGTGTGTAGCATTCATTATTTTTAGTTACAAACATATAGTCATTGACTTACAGACATGTACAGTAATAACCAGTACAAAGACTTGAGCTGTGAGCAAGACAAGGGAAGGGGGTGGGTGGTGGGAAGTGAGGGTAGGAGATTGAGGGGAAGGAGGTGCAGGGGTAAGGGGAGTACGGGAGGTGGTTGGGGCAGGGGTAGGAGTGGATATACGGGGGAGAGGTGGGTGAGGGCGGGAGACAGTGCAGCCAGGAGGCCTTGTCGAGGGAATAAAACTGTATAAGCAGACACATTCAGAAGAGCATATGACAGTATTGTGAACCGGTAAGTGTAATTAAACCCTCTTGGAACCACATTACTGCCTTAAGTGCCAACACATTTATCATATTGATCAAGCAGGAATTGTGTTTACTGTATTCACTAACCATGGTCCATCCACTTCCTGCCTTGCTCCTCAACTTCCTTATTCCCCTTTTTAATGTCCAGCATTTTTTCCCACTGTTGCACTTTGCAGCAGCATATAATTGGTTTGTTTGTAATGACAGCTGACCCTACTTCACGGTTATCTTTATAACTCAGCCACACAGAGAATATTTTAAGTTATCAGTCTACATCAGAAAATGACTTTTACCAACTTGCACTGTAACCTATAGCACTGCATCATACTCACAATAAAAATAGTGACAGGAGCATTTATTTTGCTCCTTGTACACAGTGGCTTAAGGAATCAGCTTTCTATTTGCAGTTCTCGTGCCTTTTGTTTATGGCAGAATAAGCATCCAGAAACATAAAAACACAAACAGCAATATCCCACCTTTTAAAAATCAATTAGAAGAGCACTTAGCTGACACTTGACTTGAGTGAAATGGTATTCTCTCTCTCTCTCTCTCTCTCTCTCTCTCTCCCCTCTCCTTCCTCTCTCTCTCCTTCTCTCTCCCTCCTCCACCCCAATCTATCCTCTCTCTCTCTCTCTCTCTCTCTCTAAATCTATCTCCCCAATCTTGTCAGTATTAAGCAGCATTTGTGGGTAGCCAATTAAAGCTCTTTCTTTGCAGAAAAACTCCAGCAGCAATCTTTGCCATTTTATTTCATTTTTTTTTCTAGACTAAACCATCAATATTCTTTAGTAATTATGCCCCCCCCCACATTTGCAAATTTGGTCTGTCGCTTCTTCACAACCTCACCCTCCACCTCACCCACCCCACATGAGATACTCTAGCCCAAAAGGGGAGAGCAGGGGGGCTTACAATTGTTAAGAAGGCATTAGTGATCAAGAACAATGACAAAAACTCATTTGAAAATAGAATTTGGGCAGACCCAAATAAACCTTGCTGTTTGGGCTGTATCATGGGGGGGGGGCTCATAATACAGCCCAAACAGCAAGGTTTCTTGTACAGTACATTCCTTTTTTTCTCTCTTGTGTTTTTCTCAATGTTATTTCATTCTGTAATGCACTTAGCAACCTCACCTTCTTACACATAGGCAACTGTGCACCCTCCCCATTCCTTTACACAGAAACACACAACTTTAAGTTTGGCAGATGGACTGTACCAGGAGTCTGTCACCCCAGCAGCACACATGAAGAGTGGAAGGCCAAGAGTAGGGGCAGTGGGTCTCTCATGACAGTTTGGTTTCTAGAGCTTTGAAATGTAGATTATTGCTGGCACATATTTATATATGGGTAGTGGTAAAGGTAATTTGGTGGTTCATCGTTTATTTGAAACCCTGCCCAATTCCTCATCAGTTCGCATTCACCCTAGAGGGGGTGGGAGGGGCAAAGTTAGCTGTTAATCTCTTTTCACCTCACCTTGACCCTCCCTTTCCTCATTTTTTTGACCACCAGCCACCAGAGGTGCACTCTGGCGACCCTTTTCATCATGGCCTCTCCCCTCTGCCCTCCCCATCCCTTCACAATCGCGGCCCCCAGACCCTCCTCTTAATGCCAGCAGCCCTGATTGACTCAGCTGATTCCAATCCTCAGTGGTTTGGTGTTTGCTCCTGGGGGGGGCAGAGTTAGCTACTAGTCTTTTCCCCTCCTCCCATCAGCACCCCTGACAGACTGATCAACGTCTGACTCACCATCCAATTCCGACACTGTTGAAAAGGCGTAGCCATCCATGTCTCACTCAGCTCTCACTCCTCCTCGATACCAGAAATGTATTCTTTTCCTACTGCCCAGTGCCCACATGAGTGGAGTGCGTTGGATGAATTTCTCATGGCACAGCCTCAGGGCGCACAATCCTGGCTCCTCCTCCCTTTTTCACTCATTGGATGAGTTTTCAAGCCAAGGAGCCAGGGACACATTTGGTTGGTGGTTGAGTTTCTCCACCAAAGTTTGAAACAGCAAGAACAAGATGCAACAATGTAAAAAATGTATAAAAAAAAGCTAACTGTGCTGCTGTGGAGTCTCCGAAATGACTTGGGGGGGGGGGGCACGACAATGTCAGGAAAGCATGCCAGCTGGAGTTTGAGTTGTTGACTTTTGATAAATATGACTCCCCAGAATTATGGCTGCAATTCAAGGCAATTGCAACTAATTCCAACTGCCTTAAATTGTGGTCCATGATTCCGACTGCCAACAGCGGCTCCGGAGTCTAAAGGTGGCAGGATACAGTATCTTTGTTGCTGTTTAAACAACAATGAAACACCTTTTTTCATTTTTTTTCGTTGTTTAAGCGTAACTATATTATAATGCGTGCGCCTCCAGGTGTGCTGATAATATGGACACTTCAGGGGCATTGTGAGGCACGAGGCAAGAACCTAACCGCTAAGATAACAACCTATGTGGCATTTGGAACACCCTATGAGAAGGGGTCAGAGGCTTTTCTGGGGCCTGGAAGAGTAGGCCAGCTGCAGGATAGTGGCTGTTCAGGAGCTTGAGGTTTAATTTAGATTCCCAAATACCTCTGCCATATCATCCCCCAGCATACACTGATCCAACTCCTAACAGTGATATCCCAGCCCACTAGATTGATAACACAGCCTTTTATTAGGCATTTTTATAAAATATGTGCAGGCCTGATCAAGTGCACAATCTTGTTCCATAACCACCTCCTACCAGATGACAATAGCATTATAAATACAAGAGTGTCCCTGTCATATTACTTACCCTGCCAGCCAAGGTCACTATATAGACTTTTTTCATATGATTTCTGTTATCTCTGCTGTTGGAGTTTTTGCACTCCTCACTGCTTTCCCCAACTTCCTCTGCTTTTCCAGATACAATTCCCTGTCTTCTTCCATGTGTGTTCCCTTGTACCTCCTGAATGCCACCCTTTTTGCCCTTACCTTCTCAGCCACTTCCATTGAGAACCATGGTGATTTTCCCTTCTCTTTGTTTTGCTTACTGTACTTGCCTAATGCAGTGGCTTTTTGCCTCCACTGTGGCTCCCTTAAGATTCTTCCATTGTTCATCCACCCCCCCTTTCTTCTTCCCTGCCAGTGATTTCTTAAGACATTCCCCCATCTTTGAAAAAGTCGCCCACCTGAAATCCAGGACCCTTGCTTTTGTGTGGTTTGACCCTTCTGTTCTTCTCACATTGAACTGCACTGTACTGTGATTGCTTGATTCCAGATGGCTCCCCACATTTATGTCACATAAGCCAGTAAGTACTGGAAGTCCCCAAAATAAAGTGCAATGTGAAAACAGTGAAGTGCATAACATTTTAAAAACATGACACAATGTACATAAATACACAATCATCAATGTGTTTTAATATATCTCAGGTGGTAGGGGTAAGTGCCATGTGCATTGCTGCCCCAGTGTTAAGCAAGTGCAATGCTAACTTCCTGCTGCCATGAGCATTGCAGACACACCAGACTGAGCTACAGCATTACTTCCAACTCTGCACAGTATTACATGCAATGCTGACTCCACACTGTGCCGTGTGCACTGCCAACACCACACAGTGCCATGTACACTGCTACCACTGCACTGCCATCACTGTGTATTGTCCTGTGTAGTGCCAACTCCACTGCGTGTTATGTGCACTGCAAACAACACAGTGCCACATGCACTGATGTCACTGTGTGTTGCCATGTTCACTGCCAGCACTGTGCAGTTCCACAGGCACAACTGGCTCCATGCACTGCCAACAATGTGCAGTTATTATGAAAACTGTGCAGCTAGCACCACAGAGTGCCACATGCACATCTTCCATTTCTCTGTGCCATACACACTGCCACTGTAAAGTGTCAATGAATGAGCTCAGTAGTGGGAGTGACCCAGTGGGAAAGCGGTCCTTATTGGTGATCACTGCTGTGTCCTTCCTCATATTTCTGTAGGTGGGATGTCAAGTAACGTGTCCAGTGTCTCTTCCAGAGTCAGTGACTGTAGTGGGATTTGAACCTGGGATCACATGTTTAATCTACATAATTTCTGTTCTTCTTCTGTAGCTATTGTACCGCTCCAGAATTCTGTCTCTAGTCTAATTTTTTTTCCATACCCTAACTCTTTATTTCATTTATTTCTACAGGTCTGACATGAGGCTGATCCCAGCCTGACTGGACACAGACCCCTCACCCCTGCATTTTAGATAAGTATTGTTCTATGTTTAACTTTCCCTATTAGACTAATTTTGTTCCTAAACAACTATGGATTATTTGTGACCCCATGGCTGTTCTTCTTTTACAGGTATGACTGGACATCAAATGGAGAAAGATGGGTATTCGGCTCAACAACCAGGATAAACTCAGCCAGACCGAAAGTCGGTCAAGATAAAAAGTGTTTTTATTTCACAAAAAATCACTAAAAGACCTCACAAGGTGACTGCATGTATGAAGATAGGACACCCCAAGAGCAAAATCAACATTTCATGTCCTTCACTGATGCTTTATCTTTTATCCTTTATCCTTTATCCTTTATCCCCTTGAAAGCTCATTGCTGAGGCGCTAGGGGCTCCCAGTGTGTTTAATAAATCAACAATTCCAGTTAAATATCTGTGGTTTGTGTTTCCTTGGAGCACTTTTGCTTTTGGACTTTTTGCAGTACAGGTTGGCTGCCTTGTTATTAGCGAACCTACCACTGATTCGAGTCAGAACTTTTCTTGGACTTCTGTCCAGATTATAGGACTGCACCATCAGGCTCTACTTTAGCAGTTTGGGGGTTTGGTCACTGGTTCTATTCAGCGATGTGACTGGGTTGTGGTCAGTAACTAGGGTGAACTCACTGTCATACAGATAAGGTTGCAGCTTCTGCAAAGCCCAGACAATATGTAGACACCCCTTTTCAATTGTGGTGCAGGTCTCTTCTCTTGGCAGTAGCTTCCTGCTCAGGTAGATGACTGGGTGTTCCTCTCCTGATTGTGTAACTAGACTCAGAACCATGTCTGACCCATGATCAGATGCATCTATGTGCCCAACGAACTTCAGAGAATAGTCCAGTCTAGCGAGCACAGGTGCCCTATACAATGTATCCTTCTGCTAGTGGAATGCGGTATTGAAGGTTCCATCCACTGCAGCTTGAATTATATTCTTCCTGGTAAGATCAGACATGTATTTGGCCATGCTACTGAAATTTGGCACAAACCTACAGTATTATCCTATCATCCCTAGGAAGGCACATACTTTTCTCATAATCATTGGTGTGGCCCATCCTGTATGGCTAAACTTTTAACTGACTCAGGTCAGATGGACCCACTCATCACCCTGTGCCCAACGTATCACACCTCTGTCACTCCTATCTTGCATATCTCTGATCTGATTGTCAACCTAGTGGCCAGCAGTTGGCAGAACACCTCCATCATGTGCCTGACATGATGCCCCAGTCTATTATAAATGGCAATGTCATCCATGTATGCCAGTGTAAAAGCTCCTGCCCCATTCAGAATGCAGTCCACAAGCTTGTGAAAGGTGCCTGGTGCATTTGTCATCCCAAATGGCATTGCTTTGAACTCAAATAACCCAAATGGTGTGAGAAAAGCAGGCCTTCTCAGCTACCGGGTGTCGGGGCACCTGCCGATAGTCATTTGTCAGGTCTATGGTTTCGATGGATTGCCCTCCAACCCTTGTAAGACCTCATCTGCTTGAGCATGGGGTAAGAATCTGACATTTTACATCTACTGCACTTGCTTTAGATGACACAGAACCTCCTGGGGCCATCTTTTAAAAAAAAAAGAAACATTTGTCACATATTGAGATTTTATTTTCAAATAGAACATAAAGCTCATAACAACAATCATCAATTTACAAATCTCCCAACCTAACCAGAGCAGAGACATCCAACTACTCCTTGGATTACAGGCTAATACAAAAAGAAACAGAAATTGTGTCATACATGTCATGGCTAAGTCTTTGACCCAAAATTAGGTGCCAAAATTGCAGCATCAGTACATGACTATGTTTACTAGTGAAATACTTATTAACTGATCAGCCACTTGAGAATATTAACCTCATTTAAAAAGCATATCAACCATACAGAAAGAGGTAAAATATAACACTAACAATGAACAAATTTGATTAAGGTCCATGAGGTCATAAGAAAAAGGCTGATGTCTGGTATTGGGTATGCCCAGCAAAGGTTCCTTCATATGATAAGGGTGACTGATATGGAAAAGCAGCTAGAGATGCTCCTCAGCTACATCCCAGGTTCATCCTCTCACTAAGGGGTTCCTGACCCTATTCCCTCTTCATTACTTCTACCATAAGGACCATGCAGGGTGATAAAAGGTTCTCACCCTGAATAAAATTGATGCCTTTTACCAGCTGCAAGGTAAAAAAGCCTCTCAAACTCTGCCAGTTTTTACAGGTGCATGTTCTCATCCCATTCCCTAAGTGTGGAGATCTTCCCCAATCTCCAGCGCATGAGTAATACTCTCTTGGCTTCTGTAACAGTGGCCATGAACCTTGCATGCAGTGGCTTATGCATTATGGCAAATGCATAGTGTTTCCCAAGACAACTACGGAGGCACCTCTTGGGACTACATGTAGTAAAATTCACTCCACTGAGGTCAGAATTTGGTTCCACTAGGTCTGAAGGCTAGAACAGGTCCACATAAAGTGGAGCAGAATGCCTTCCAGTGTACAGTGCCAGTACTCCAGTTTTGGAGCAAGTTCATCTTGCATAAATGGTCTGGGGTGTGGTACCACAAGTGCAGCATTTTAAGTTTCATTAATCTACCTGGTGTATCCCAATAGGCCCCATACGCATTTGCTTAACAGCACTCACACTCCATCTCCATGAGCTCAGGGTCTAGTAACTTCTCCTATCTGACCTGCAACTGACTGGTAGAAGGAGTATACACTTGCAGCAGCCTCCAGTATATACAGCCAGTCTTTGGGAGGAGCCTTTAAACCTGCCATTTCCAGTGAGTCCTGTCACATCTTCTCATATCCTCCTGGTCAGCAGCTGAAGCTGAGTACCTACAATGATAGATAACAGGTGGGTGTAATTGTAAAGCACCACTGGTTGTAAGTAAACAGAAAAAGCCTGTGTTGGAGTTCATCATGAGCCTTCAGGTAGTGTGTGTGTGTGTGTGTGTGTCAGGGGAAAACAGATCTCCTATATTTTCTAAGCCACCCTTTTCCCAATTGGCACCTCCTATCCCAACCAAGGGTTATGTCACTGTAGCCAGAGACAAAGTGAGACATCCATGTGCAATCCAACACCTTCTTAAGCTCATTCCATACATCTTTAGCATAGACCTGGGTGGGATTCGAATTAGCCATCCATGCTGGGTCCCATAAGGCAGAGTTCTGGGGAACTGACCGCCCCAAATATTGCTCCAAGCTGCCATTGAGCTATGCCTCTTACTTTTCCCATATGAAGCCACATCCAAATTTGCCAGATCCCTGCTGCCAAATAGTATTTGTTAAACCAAAGTGCATGAAAGCCTCCCTTGGCCCAAGGGGGTAATCATCCTCAGGGCAGAGAGTTTGGCCTTGCCTCTTTCCCACAGGAAGTCATTCATGATGACAGAGAACAGCTTCCAAATAGTATCTGCCAATTTCAGCCGCAGTTACCATATTAATTAAAGAACCTTGGGGGAGGACCATCATCTGCAGAGTCTGCACTTCCCCTAGAGGGAAAGGCAGAGGTGTTTCCACTTTGCCATGTTCTCCTTCAGACTCTTAACTAAGGGCTCAGAATTTAATGAAGACTTGTCCTGATTACTGGGAGAGATCCACAAGCCAAAATACTGTATGAGCTGTAAAACCCAGTTCAGCCCTCTGTCAGCTAGCATATAATTGGTGCATCTACAGTTAAAGGCTATCTCTTCAGTTTTCCTCAATTGTTCTTAAGGCATGAGAGTTCAGAGAAGCAGTTTAATAAGGCCATCAGGGTCAGAATTGATGCGGCTGGTTTCCCCACCATTAATAATATATCATTTGCAAACAGCATAGGCATATAGGACTACTCCCCCCCAACCCACCGCCACTCCCTGGACAATCTTAGACTCTGAGTTTCTGCTCCAAAAGCTCAATAGCCAGGGAAAACAGAGCCAGTGAGAAGGGGCACCCCTGTCACATATCCCTGTCTAGCTGAAGGCAGTACAGAGCTCCAGTTGTTCAGCACTACTTCCCATGGTTTGGCATAGATGGCTTGAACCCACCTAATGAATGTCTGTCTCAAGCTGAACACATTTAGGACTTTGGGAAGATAAGGCCATTCAACTGAGTCGAATGCCTTTTCTGTATCACATGCTATAGCTGCCACACAGTCCAGAGAGGATGATGTGGCACACATCAAGTTAACCAACCTCCTGATGCGATGTGCTTTATCACTGCCTGCCTCAAACCCAACCTGGTAAGGGTGGACTAAAGAGGCAGCACCTTGTTGAGCTGAATAGCCCAAACCTTGGCCAGGATTTTATAGCACAGATTCAAAGAGAAATAGCGCGATCAAAAGGATCCATACCTTTTTGCTTGAACCAAAATGGCTGTGTTCTTCATTGTTTCTGGTAGGGCTCCTTCTCCCAGGCATCTTACAAGGTGGTAGCGAACAAGGATTTGGCCAGCTCTCCAACTGCCTTAGTAATCTCAGCTGGAAAGCCAGCAGGCCATTCCATCAGGCATGTTAGGGATGGTGTCCAGGACCTCTTGTAGGCTGATGGGGCTTCCAACCCCACTGCTGCTCCTCACTTAACTTGGGCAGTGTGACAGGGTGGCACCTACCACTTTTTTGTGATTTATAAATAAGGCCCAGAGTTATAGACTGTAAGAGGTACTGCCATGATAAGGTCTTCCCCAAGGAAATGGTAGTCAGTATAGGAAGCAGTGCTTCAGTTTAGGGACTGTTTTCTGAAAAATAAGACAAAACTCAAACACGCATCTTTCCTTTATTTTTTAGCTGTGAGGCTTCTGTCCTGTCTGTGTTTGTAATTTCTTACTGCCTTTCTCCTAGACAGATCTCCCAAGAGAACTCCCTTGTCTCTTCTGTCTGTCTGTCTTTCTTTCTTTCACTCAATTCCCCCCCCCCACCACAGTCATGGAAGCGAAGATAGGTTGTTTGCAAAAGTTCCTGTTTTGTTTGTTTAGGCATCTTTGTCACCTCCCGGGTGATAGCAGCAGAAACACTTGTTGGAACTCCTGTATGTATGTTTAATTACCCTGGCTCTAGGGGGTTAGCAATGGCCTAGGAACAAGAAAGTCCAGGGCTTGCTTCAGCTTATGTGACTAGCCCCCCCCCCACATAAAATATTAACCCCAAGTGAAACTCTAATCTATAATATCCCTGAAAAGA
Organism: Neoceratodus forsteri; assembly: GCA_016271365.2. Lineage (NCBI taxonomy): Eukaryota > Metazoa > Chordata > Ceratodontiformes > Ceratodontidae > Neoceratodus > Neoceratodus forsteri. Next base: position 3,023,584 of record CM057449.1, on the reverse strand, counting down.
CTTGTGTAATAAATATGAACAGATAAAAACATGCAGAACTGGTGTCCTGTTTTAAAATGGAGAAATAGACAATCTAGGAATAGTCATGAAGTTTAACTATTTAAAAGACAGTATTTAAAGGAAGAGCAAACACAGTGTTCTACCTGTTTGCTTCTATTACTTTTAAACTGCAAAAGTTAATCTAAAGGCAGTTTTCAGTGTAACATGAGTTTTCTTTACTTACCCTGGCTGGGAGACTGTGAGTGGCTTGGGTTGATTCTCAGCAGCCAGCTAACTACTGTTTCCCTATAGGGCTGGCCACACGTAGAACTGCTGGCTTTATAGAACATGGGATCAGAAAGTAGTGTCAGTTAAGGGCGAGGTTTCTAGTAAGACAGGGAAATATACTAAAAGCTCTTTTGTAAAGTGAAGATGAGCCGTGTTTAGTGAAGATGTGTAGTATTGTGTTTTTCTGTTGTGATGAGTGTTTATTCCTGTTTCTTTTGAGATTTTGATACACTGAATATTAATGATGGAAAATTTTAATTTGACTGACAGATCGTGTGATTCTCTGAGCTATAAAAAGGTTCCCTGAGCAGCTTCAGTCAGTCAGCTACAGAACTCCAAGAGAGAGAGGCTGCCTGAGACACCAGTGAGAGAAAAAGTCTATGAAAATCTAAGAGTGGGAGTGTTTGGTGCCAGAACAGCTGGCTGAGCTGTGCAGTTGTGGTGCTGCCTTGGTATGCGATATAGGCACAGGAACAGAGGGAAATAAGTGAGGAGGTTTTGGTTAAGCCTGTCAAAGAGCACTAAGGGGAGTGCTATCTAGCCATGAAGGAACTGAGGGCAGACTCCGCTTTGCTACTGGCTAGATTGGACTTATGAGAAAGTGCAAAGACTGGTGATACCCATCCTTAGCAAAGGTCCTCCCTAGCATAACCTTAGTAAGTGGGAGCCAACACCCACTAGCTAGGCTTCACTAGTAAAGATATAAAACCAGTCTCTGAAGTAGCCAGACCTGAAATAGCTGTTTTTTTATTATTTTGCATCTGTCAAAGGGTCTAGAGATTGTCAAAAACAAATAAATGGTGCCATTCTGTAGGATTTTTCTTAAGTTCTTGCCTGCTGTGGCCTTCATCAACACCCACACTTCCACAGGCAGGATAAATGAAGCCAGGAATCCCTGGATCTCTTGTACATACTCTCCCTTGGTCTTAATCCAAAAAGAATACAGCCCCTGATAATAGGTCCAAAAGGCTGCATTAACTCCAGCTGGGTCTACTGTAATATCTGTTTAATTTCTGCAACAAGGATTTTACTTTCTGCTGACACCCACCTCAGGCAGTAGGCAGAAGATATTCTACCATCTCACCTCTTCCCCAATACGCTTGTCTCATACAATAAAGGGCAAATTCTGCCTGCTGTGTGTTTAGGGTATTGATGGGTATACCATTGTTACAGCGAAACTCGACAGTGACAGTACCTCAGAGTGACATATTGACCATGTCTCTGTAATATACCTGTGGGACAATGGCAGTTCTTTTTGTGGACATGCCCCCAAATGAACTGCAACTCAGAGTTGATTATAATATTTACTGGGATTACGAGGGCAGAGCCTCTAGCACTGGGGGTGTGGGGGCAAAGTCTCCCATGAAAAAATACTCTTTCCATGGTGGCTGTAGGCTGACTTTGGCGCATAACAGCCATCACTGTACTGATTAGTCAACAAGCTTTCTGCTGGTGTGCGGTGTGGAACCGTATTCAAATTCAACTCTTTATTTTTTAAAAGTGCAAATCAAAATATCTAAGTGGTTGTACAAAAGATGAAATGTAGCATAAAACATCATTCCACACAATTTAAAACAAAGAATAGCATATCATCATCATTTACCTTCCATATTCGGAAAAGGCAAGCCTGAATAAGCTAAGTTTTCAGAGCGACTTGAAACTCCTCCTGTCAGAGCACTCCCCTACTGAACTGGGTAGAAATTCCACGGGTTGGAACCACAAATACAAATGGCCTAACACCAGCTGACTTAAGTTGGACCCTGGGAATCTCTAGCAATCCCCTCGCCTGTAGCTGGAGTGGGCAACAGGATGGTGAGATCTTTGCAGGTAGCGCAGACCCTGTCTGCATAGGATTATAGGTCAGCAAGCTGACCTTGAAGGTGATTCACCACTGAACAGGCAGCCAGTGCAGTCCATGGAGGACAGGTGTTACATGGCAAGATCAAGGTAAACCAGTCAACAAACTGGCTGACACATTCTGTTCCAGTTGTAGGTGACAAATATCAACCCCTGGGAGTCCTAGGTAAATGGAGTTGCAGTAATCAAGGCATGAGGTCATAAAGGCATGGAACAGTGTTGGAAGGTCATTAGGGGACCAAGTGTTTTATCTGGGTGATATTCCTCAGATGATAAAGAGGATTTAATGATGACATCTGCAACTAGTGTCAGTCCCTCATCAAAATAATGCCCAGATTATTCACCCGATCTGAAGTCAACTGCTGGATGCCCCCAAGCCAAAGCCTGGAAGGCTGTCCAGCCAACTGACCCTCAAACCGATGTCTTGGGTTCACCACCAACACCTCGGTCTTGTCTGGATTCAGCTTCAGCCAACTGGCACTCATCCAGTCTTGGATCTCGGTGAGGCAGTTGTTAAATACTAAGACAGAATCATCCTGCCCTGGCACAAAGGACATGTAGAGCTGAGTATCATCTGCATCGCAGTAAAAACTCAACCCATACCACCTCACAATGTTTCCCAACAGCAGCATATACTGTACACTGTGAGTAACATGGTTGATAACACAGAGCCCTGAGGGACTCCATACAGCAGGGAGACTGGGTCAGAGGAATAAATCTCCGACACCACTTTCTGAGACCTGCCGGTGAGGTACGAATGGAACCATCTGAGGGCTGCTCTTGACAGTACACAGATGACTCTCAAGCCCTCTAGAAGGGTAATGAGTACCAAAGCCCGTAGTCTAGGTAAAAAGCTCCCTGAAATGGTGGCCTTGATGGAAGAGGAATGCCTGGATATTGTGGCAGTCACAGAAACATGGTACACTGAGAACCATGACTGGGATGTCAACATACCAGGGTACACAATCTACAGGAGAGACAGGGAGGGAAGAAGAGGAGGAGGAGGAGGAGTAACTCTCTATGTAAGGGAAGGGATCAAAGCAAAAGAACTAAAGGGTAAACAGGGAGGAGAGGAGGCACTGTGGGTCACCCTGGAGACTGGAAATGGCCCCACAATCTGCACAGGTGTTGTATACAGAACCCCATCTCAGGGGGAGGAAATTGACAAGGAAATGATAGAAGGCATCCTTGGGATGGCAGAGAAAGGTGAGATATTGCTGATGGGGGACCTGAATATGCCCGATGTTGTGTCAGCCACATCCAAGAGCAGGGCCATTCTCGATGCCCTACAGGAGGCATGCCTCAGACAGCTAGTTTTGGAACCCACTCAGGAGAGAGTAATCTTAGACCTGGTACTCTCAAATGGGAATGGAGAGAGGATCTCTGATCTTGAAGTGGGTAGCCATCTGGGAGCAAGCGATCGCCAAACAGTGTGGTTCATGATAAACTTAGCTGTAGAGTCAAGCCACACAAAAGTGAAGGTACTGGACTTCACGAGGTCTGATTTTGTCAAAATGGGAGAGTGCCTCAGAAAAGCACTAGCAAACGGGCAAGAAGGTGGGGTGGACCAACAATGGGGAAACATCAAAACCACCATCACAGAGGCAACAAGTCTTTGTGTGATGCAAATAAACAAATCAAAATGAAAAAAACACTGTGGTTCTCAAAGAACTGGTAGGAAGGTAGTGGAAAAAATAGCATTCAGGAAGTATAAGGAAACACAGAAGGAGCAGGATAGAGAACTGTACCAGTTAAAGCAGAAGGAAGTGGGTAAGGCATCAGAGTAGCAAAGGCCCAAACTGAGGAAAAGGTAGCCAATTCATTTAAGAAGGGGGATAAAACCTTTTATAGGTACATTAGGGAGCAAAGAAAGACTAAGGCAGGAATACTGAGGCTGAACAAAGAGGAAGGTGGTTGGGCAGACAATGACAGTGAAAAAGCACAGATACTGAATGAATACTTCTGCTCAGTTTTCACAATGGAAAAGAACGGGGAGATACCTAATCCGGTCAATAGAAGCACTCTGGATAGGGGGGTTGATATTAGTCCTTTCACAGAAGGAAGGGTACTGAAAGAACTCTTAAAACTGAAGGTGGATAAAGCAATGGGGCCTGATGGGATTCACCCCAGAATTCTAAAATTACTAAGGGAAGAACTAGTAACACCATTGACTACACTTTTTAATAACTAATGAGAGGATGGTGTGGTACCTGAGGACTGGAGGGGGGTGGATGTGATTTAACTTCACAAAAGTAGGAGCAAGACAGAGGCAGCAAACTACAGAATTGTCAGTTTGACCTCAGCAGTAGGGAAAATGATGGAATCACTTCTGAAGGAAAGAATTGTTGAGTATCTAGAGGCCAGTGGGGCACAGGATCCAAGGCAGCATGGATTCACAGCGGGAATGTCATGTCAGACAAATCTATTGATTTCTTTGACTGGGTGACCAAAGCAGTAGACCAGGGAGGGGCTGTGGACATGGCCTACCTAGACTTTAGCAAGGCATTTAACACAGTCCCCCACAAAAGATTAATAAACAAATTAGCCAGCCTGGGAGTGGATCCTAGGGTGGTAGCCTGGGTAAAACATTAGTTGGACAACAGGACACAGCGGGTAATAGTAAATGGAGTCCACAGTGAAAAAAGGAGGATTACTAGTGGGGTAGCACAGGGTTCAGTACTGGGGCTGATCCTTTTTAATGTCTTTATAAGTGACATTGCAGAGGGACTAGGAGGGAAAGTATATCTCTTTGCAGATGACACAAAGATCTGCAACAGGGTTGAAGCACAAGGTTGGGTAGAAAGGATGAAAAGGGACATGGCAAGGTTGTAGGAATGGTCAAATGTATGGCAGCTTAGAGTCAATGCAAAGAAGTACAAAGTAATGTACCTGGGAAACAAAAACCCAAGGGAAGTGTACACAATGGGGGATGAGATACTGACAACAACAAAAATGGAAAGGGTCCCGAGGTAGTCATATCAGATGAACCTAAAGGTGGGCCAGCAATGTGAGAAGGCAGTAAGGAGGGATGGGGGGATACTGGGATACATAGGGAGAGGCATCACCAGTAGAAAACAGGAAGTTGTTGGCCTTCTGTACAGACAGTTGGTAAGACCACATCTGGAGTACTGTGTACAGTTCTGGAGACCCTTCTCCACAAAGACATAGACAGGGTGGAGGCTGTCCAGAGGAGGGCAACCAAAATGATGCAGGGTCTGCATCAGAAGATATATGAAGAAAGATTATATGAACTAAAGATGTATAGCCATGAGGAAATGAGAGAGAGAGGGGGAACATGATAGAAACTTTCAAATACCTCAAGGGAATCAACAAAGTCCAAGATGGTAGCATCTTTCAGAAAAAGAGATGTGCAAAAACAAGGGGGCACAATTTGAAGATAGAGGGGGAACGGCTCAGAGGTAATGTGAGGAAGTATTTCTTCACAGAGAGGGTTGTGGATACTTGGAACAGCCTTCCTGTGGAGGTCATAGAGTCAAAAACAGTGGGAGAATTCATGAATGCATGGAATAGACATTAGGCAATTCTAGTGGGGGGTAGGAGGAAGTAAGCTGTTGGTTAACTAGGATCTGCAGCTTATCTGTTAGGTAGGGAAATGGGCAGACTAGGTGGGCCAAGTGGTCCTTATCGGCCATCAAATTCTATGTTTCTATATTTCCATGTTTCTAAAAACCATACAAACACAAATAATTCTTCTTCTGTGCCATTCCAGATCATTACGATGTCAACAATGAATCATCTCCACAGGTCCATCTTGTGTAGAAATGGATTAATCTCTTCATTACATATGATGCCATACAGTATTTCCACTTCCTCATGTAAAGATTTGCATAATTGGATGTGAAACTCGCACCCAGCACAGTGCCCTTTTCTGCAAATTGAAATCCTTCTTATAACATAAGGTGTTAAATTCCAAAGCATTTGGATAACTGTACTTATACCTCAGTTGGAGGTTCCAAAATAGGTGCTGATTTAAATAAAACTCCATTGCCTTAAGCCAATCAACATGAGGAATGTTAGAATATAGTGAGGCAACATCCAATGTCATTAGCCATCTCTCTCCCCTATAGCCATATCCTATAACATGCAGACAATTTCCTGGTATCTTTTTGCATGATGGCAGCTCTTCAAAGATAAACTGCAGATATATTTTGAACAGATAATAAACTTTACTCCTTTTCCCTAATAGAAGGACAACCAGGCCTTATTTATATGTATGAAATTAAGAATTGCTATTTGTCATGTACAGATACTATTTTAATGCTCTCTTATTTGATGGTTGTACAGAAAATCCTCAGACTTTTTAGACCAGCTGGTGGAATCTTGGGGTGAGTGCTCATACCATTCAAGCAACAATGACATAATATTCCTCAAGGTCCTAGCAGCTCAGGACACACACACAGACACACACACACACACACGCACACACACTAATGCACATCTGGTTGTAAAATGGAAACAATTCATGTTTACTTTCAATTGTCTGAAGACCTTTGCTTATTCAGTTTTATTGATAGAGCATTACAAATAAATATTTGGTTACTTTCACAGATATTTTTAAGGGACAATACTTTAAAATAAGGAGGAGGCTAAGGAGGTTTCATTTAGGGCAGGAAGATGACAAAGGAAACAAAAATGTTCATGTTAAGAGCCTGTCATATTGATTCATTTTGGGGGTGAGGGAGAGGTGATACTAAGCACTTAAGTGTTGATCAGTATAGGAAAACTGACAGATATTTAGTCATGGTGTTTTCTGGAATAATTCAAGTAATACAGGCCACCACCATAAAACTGGAAGCAAAGACTGATTTAAATGTCATAATATGATGTACTGCCAGGACCTTGAAAATGATGTCATTGTTGCTTGAATGGAATTAGCACTCACCCAAGATTCCACTAGCTGGTCTGAAAATGTCTGAGGGATTTTCAGAAACCTTCAAAAAGACAGGCAATAAAATGCATCTGAACATGGTAAATGAATGTTCCTGCACATTACTTGCAGTTTATGTGGTGTGGTTGTTCTAATGGTGAGCAAATAAACTATGTTAAAGCATTTTAAAACATTGCAATTGGTCTTTAAGGTTCTATGCGACATTAGTGAATGCAAAACAGTGACGGCAAAACAGCAACATTAAAAGAGTGAGGGAAAAAGGAGTAACCATTAAATAACAGAGATCACCAACATGTGGGAGTGAGTTTCTCTTGGAGGCTTGCCCCTGCACCCTTTCAATATATAAACATCTCCTGTGGGGGGACAAATTGGGGAGGTAGGTCATCTTTTGGCGATCACTGTTTTTACAGGTAGCCCTTTTTCCCTCACAGTTGTGTAGTCATGATTTTGAAACTCGCAATCCTGCACTCACGGTTTTCATGGGATACCATTCTTTAACAAGATCAGAGATGTGCAAATCAACAAATTTTGCCAAGGGTTCAGTTAGAGAGTCTATCCTGGAACTACTGGTCTTCCTGGTGGATTTATCAAATCCTTGTGGATTGCAGGTAAGTAGTAGAATGCTGCTCTCAGGCATATTTAATAGTCAAAAATCAAGAACCTGTGTCAGTAACCAATTTTTTTCTAGCCAAAGTTAAATATTTATTAATGACTTTTAAAATCATTCATTTTTTCAGATCTCAATTTCTTATAATAGTCGCTGTCACTTAATTGGCTGAGTAGCTCCTTTCCATATTTAGTACTGTCTTGAATAGCAACTGCTCACCACTATCAGCAGACTTAATTGTAATATCTGTATTGCTGCCCAGACCTTTTAATACTAAGTGTTCCCTTTTACTTTGGTTAAAATATTATCTGTTATTTCATTCATCCTCTAGCTTTCTAATATTTTCTTCACAGCATTTCAAAAACATTTGCACTGATGGTGACAACGAGGGACATAATTGTGACTTCAGTTTGAAATTACTCAAACCAGTGGTGGTACTGTCATTGCTCTCACCTGACAAAGGTGTACTTCCAGGGTCCTCCAGATCCTTCATGGAAAAGAAAGATTTCAAGTTTCAATTTCAAACCATTCTATTTAAATCAATAGCAGTGTCGGAATTGCTGAACCTGCTGTTAGGGGTAAAAGAAAGACCCCTGTTCAATACTGATATTTCAATTTCATTTAAAGTATAGTTCAACAAATTAATTATGTTCAGTTAGGGTAGGGATTCCTCACTCTCCATCATCTCCCTCTCCATGGTCTTGCCCGTGAAGTTCATCCTCTTCCAGCTTTTCCTCTTGCCCCTTCAACATGTCCATTTTCTCATCCAAGATATACTTGTTCTACCTCTAGCTTCTCGGGGGCAGAGGACATATGAGACTTCTGACAGTTCTCCTCTCCTGAAAAATGCCTGCACCTGATTCTCCACTTTCATTTCCACTGTTCTCTGTCCATAGTCAAAAACTGCAGGACTTCTTTTCAATATGGGTTTTAGTTCTGCATGTATATGCAAGTATGCATAATAACTCAATATATGTTCTCTTTTTCAGAATTGCAGCAGTGACTTACCCAGAACTTGACTTGGGAGTTCTCTCTTAATTAGACTATAAAGAACCTGTGTTGCTGTGTTTTGCATCGGCGAGTTTAGCAGCATGTTCTTTTGCATTCTTTTAATGGTGCCTGTGAATAAATTATAAATTTGAATCCATGGTTCTCAGACTGTAATTTGCAACAGGAGCTTAGTACGTTTCTATATTATTTGTTTTTTAATGTATAGATGTGTTTGCAATTGTTTATAGGTTACTTGTTAGTACTGAGAGCTGCGCTCATTGCACTTGTGATTTTATTATGCATTGCCACTTTAAATGAATGGTTTAAAAGGGATACAGGTGTAGTGGTACAGCATATTATTCTTTGAAAAAGCTCCTTTGTGCATGAAACATGTCAGAAGACAGGACATAGTATCCCTGAGGTGGGGCAAGAAGCAAAATGTTGTAGAACTGTTTGGGCCTCATATCTGCATACTGTATAGTATGTAAATGAATAAATATGTATGTGTGGATTCGTGCAAGAAGCTTTTAAAGAAGTGAAACAATAAAGATGATTATTTTATTGGGACTCATATTTGGTCCTTAGTCTCTATTTTTTGGTGAGCAACACTTAGCAAAACATACCTGTAGTAGGTGCCGGTTCCTATTAACTGCCTCAATGGTGGTAGGCAGGGCCTTGTTGATGATACCAGATGATGCTAAGATCTTATCTATCCTGCTATATGTACCACAAGGTTGGGAATAGTATGCATAGTTCCAACCAGGGGGTGCTCCAGTCTCCAAACATCCTGTAAGCCATGATCTACCATCACCATATGTAAGGCTTTAGAGTCAGGAGTGTCTAGTCAAGAGCCACCATCACTTCTATCACAGAGGTTGTCTGGCACCTATTCATATCACCCCCTATTAACACATCCATCACTCCCACGTCTAAGATGGTTTGGGAAAAGAGGGGTGGCCCTTTACATCAAAAAGACAATTAAGGTGACAGAAATCCATGTCACAAATGAGAAAACAGAGGAGTTGTGGGTCACCTTTGAGCTGGGTAATGGAATGTCTGTTAGAATGGAAGTGATCTACAGGCCACCAGCTGAAGGGGAGGAGTGGACAAGTTAATGCTGGAGTCAATACCCTTACAGAAATAATTATATGAAATGTTTTTGTGCTGAGCATATAAAACTACCCATGTAATATGCATGCTGCAAGCATGATTCAAATGTTAAATTGGAACCAACTGCATGCATGTGGCATGCATGCAGCAAGCAAGAGTGGACGGCATGCTTTTTATGTTAAATTGGAACAGACTGCATACATGTTGCATCTGTGGTCACTGATAACTGCACACATAAAAGTTAAGTAACTTGCTCAGGATCACAACATATACTGTACAAATGGGGGTTGATGAGATTCAAACCCAGATCTTCAGTCTCCAAGTCTCCTGTTTGCCAGTTCAATGCCTTTAACCACTAAGCCATACTACCTGCAAATATGGCTCACTTGTACTTCAAAACAAATCTGAATTCATCTGCATGCATGTCATGCTTATAGCCACTATTAAACTTTTAGTTTTCTTATCTCCTCTCATTTCAACTGCACAGCTGAACTGTAGCACACATACCAATGGAAACACATGATTCTTCCCATCCCCAATACAAACACTTACCCACAAAACTACTTAATTGTTTATATCTTGCCAGTATTCCTACTATTTTCTCTCCATAGTTTTGAATGCTTCTATGCAAACAGACCTTAGGAAAGCACAAAAGTATCAATAAATCGACACCCACCAACATTGCCAGCCCCCCTTTCCCATGTACACACACTGCAGCAGGTGCAGCCATGCTGCTTCAGACAACCCCCCAAGTATCAATATAAGTCAAGAGTCTCTTATTTGAGTACTAGGGAGCCAGAGACAGGAGTCTTTAAGAGATGATGCCCATGGGTCAGAGTGCTGGGGCATACCCCCTTGAAATGAATGAAGTTTTTTTTATTGCTATTTTATACATTATGATGGTGAGTTGGTAAATAATAAAGGCCACTGTCCTACTAACAAGACCCTTGTTGCTAGTCAAGTGGTGGCCTTCTTAATTTCAACTCTCCATCAGTATATATAAAATAGTAATAAAAAAAACCTCTATTCATTCAGTGAGTACTACGCCCAGATGTCTCCTTGCCCTATGTCATAATGTGCCTGAGCATAGGGATGTGAGTGTCAGCTTCACTGGGGGCGGGGCATAACCCTGACTAGGGTGGGGATCCAATAGTATGTGCATACCATACTGTTCAACTGTCCTTGAATGCAAGGGATGGTCCTAATTTTACCTCTGAAAACTGCTTTGTTCCTCATCCATCCCTCATGAAAAACATGCTGCTCATACAGAGGCTGTCCTGTAAATTTAGACTTTATGGTAGGGGGCGCCATTTCAGATTTCTGCAGTGGGGGAGTCAACAACCAGTGGAGATCTGGTGCTTGTTAGCCCCTAGGTGGCAAGCTCTAGAATATCTGCCACACCTCTAAAAGGTAAAACATATTTGTTGTGACTGAAAAATGATATGCAGATCAAGAAAAATTCAAATGTGTAAGATTCACCTGTCCATACCCTGGAGCAGAGCATCAGATTTGGGCTTAAATCCACCCTGTTACTAACCATTTTTCTTTTCCTGGCTGACGTTCTGAATGCCCCCTGAAAACAAAATCCTGCTTTCTCTTCCTGACTCCATTCCATTCAATACCCATCCCATATGGGTCATGAAGCTGTCCAAAGGTGAAGAAATGTGAAAACCACATCAATATTTCAATCCTTCCTCCTTCTCCAATCCCCCTGAAAAATAAATTATTTACTTTTACTTACCTGGCCATCTGGCCAGAACCTGCAGCCTGGACTAGTGTGCCACCAGCCCAGTTTTCAGTCCTCTCCTCCTCCATCCTTTGGCCAGAAACTGGATGCTAGAACCAACCATCCCAGGTTCCCAACATGGTCCATGACCAAGTCACTTCACCAACCAAACCCACCCATCCTGTGCTGCTTGCTTCTTGCTTGGCTGCTGCCACACTGCACTTATCAAAGCCTATGAAGGCCACACACACCACCATCACCACTGCTACTAGTACTAGCTTGCTACCGTGGGGGTCTGTGCTGTTTTTTTTTTTTTGCAAAGTGAGCCTAGTAGAGTAAGTAGGTAGCCTAGTTTCGAGTTAGCTTCTAGTTCACCCTCTTCTGCTTCAGCCATCAGGGGAAACAGAGACTCACTAAGAGTAGACCAACAAAAATATGCTGACACAGCACTGCTATTGAGACTTCAGTGCTCACAGAGTCCTCCAAGCTGTAGTGTGCAGCCTTTCTACTCTGAGGTGGGAAAGACAGAGTCGCACTTACATGACTCATGTGTTCTAGTTTGGCTATATCTCCTCCATGTCACGTGTGATGGTGCCACTGCTAATAGGTGGAGAGAGTAGACAACACAATACAGACACAGTTGACTCAGGAGTGCAGCTTCATTGTCACTGCACACTGGCCAGGGGAGGCACTTATTGTGCAAAAGATTAACTCCAAATCTGCCATGAAAATCTATGTATCAAATGTAGTGCCAAGATTTCCACACCATAAGAGCAACCTAGGCACAAATGTGGGGGTGGGGGACAACTGCCCCCTCTGTTAGACCTAAATGGCACCCCTGCTTTATGGTAGAAATTCATTCTCAGGTGCTGATATCAGTACAAGTATATACAATGGTTTCCACTGTGTTCTGAGGTACTGTAACTCCATGTTTCAGGATGCGTCCTTATCAATGTGAAGATTAGTGTTCCTCATTGTTCCTTGAGTTCCATGTCCCTCCTTTTAGTAATAAAATGTGAGCTATGGTGCCTGCTTCCAAGACCAACTCAGCACAAAGAGTGTTTGTCCATGGTGTATACAGTATGTTCCATACAGAATGACAAAGGAAAAGTAAGTGAGCCATGGAAAAACACATTTGTAGCACTAAATATGCATAAGGGGTTTGCATTGCCCAAAACAAAAGGTCAGGCTTCACAGCACAGAGGCCCTCTTACGCACATCTGGAATGGGATACGTTGACTGAGTATTTCCTAGTCATTTAATGAAGTAAGTAAATAATATTTTACAAATTTAATGGCGATTTATTGACAAATATCAAAAGTCATTAAACAACTTGCAAAGGATCAGAATTAATGAGTCTACCTAATTTAATTTGATGCTAACATATGTTTTCTCTGTAACTAATTCGGGTCACCCCTGAAAAAGGGACCTCAGGTCTCAGTGGGTTTACCTGGTTACCAAAATCTAAATAAATAAATAAATTAATAGGAAATCAATGAATATGTATTTTAATGGCTCTACTTCTAGCAACAGTATAAGAAAAAGAAACTGATGTGTTTTCTTAGATGAGATTTGCACCAACTTAGCTGCTGCACATAAGCAAATATTCAGCATGTGAACCTGATGTGATTTTTAAATGGGGTTCACACCAGCTTAACTGCTGCACTCGTGTCAAGCTTGCAACATGTAAACCTGATGTAATTTTTAGAAGATGTTTGCACCAGCTTACCTGCTGCACACATGCCAAGCTTGCAGTACACAAAACCTGATTTGTTTTTTAGATTTGGTTAACTAGGTTCACTTTGTTTATACAAACTGCATGCAAACATTGCACAATTAAGAATGTGGCATGCATTCTGCATGTACACAGCATATTTATATTTCTGTAGGGGTACACAACATGACTGATGGGGGGGGGTTCTGCTTATTGGCAATTATGGCTGACTCAGACTGATCCATCCCAACAGGGCCTTGAGCAGGACCAGGGACATTGTGGACTCCCTACAGGGAGCAGACCTAGGACAACTGGTACAGGAACCCACCAGGGATAGGAATATCCTGGATCTAGTGCTCACCAGTGGAGACAGGATCGCAGATCTCCAGGTGGAGGGTGACCTGGGGTCCAGCGACCATCACGTGGTTTAGTTCCAGTTGGACACAGGAATACAGACCACACAAACAAAAGCTAAAATCCTAGATTTCAATGGAGCTAAGTTTGCAGAGATGGGAAGGATGGTTAAAGAGGAGTTATCTAAGTGGGAGACAGGAGGGGCTTGGAAGGGTAATGGGCATGCATTAAGGAGTCCATTGTCAGAGTAACCAATCAGTGTGTGTGGGTGAAGAATAAAGGCAAGAAAAGGAAAGCCACTCTGGCCTTCTAAGGCAGTGGCAGATAAAATCAGCACCAAGAGTGTAGCCTTCTGAAAATACAAGGGACACTAGAGGATGAGGACAGAAAGAGTATTAAAATATCAGAGAGAGGCAGGGACAGCAGTGAAAAGAGCTAAAGCACAAACAGAAGAAAGACTAGCACAATCAGGGAAGAAAGGGATAAGACTTTCTTTAGGTACATCAGTGAGAGGAAGAAATCCAGAAGGGGTATAGTCAGACTCAAAGGGACTATGAAGAATGGGGTAGAAGGGACCCTAGAGAAGGCCACAATCCGTAACAGGTACTTTTGCTCGGTCTTACTAGAGAGGGAGCAGGGCAGGGACTGCAACTGGAAAACAGATGTGTGGAGCAGGAAGGACTGAGCTTCACAAAGATTACAGAACAGAGGGTTCTAGAGGAACTAACAAAACTAAAGGCAGACAAAGCAATGGGACCAGACAGAATATATCCAAGGAGCCTAAAGGAACTGAGGATGGAGCTGGAAGCACCTTTGCGCCTGTTCAGTGAGTCACTGAACATGGAGGATGGTCCCACAGGACTGCAGAAGGGCAAATGTGGTCCTTCTTCACAAGAGTGGTAGCAAGGAGGATGGAGAGAACTACAGGCCAGTGAGGTTTACCTCAATAGTGTGGAAGATCATGGAGACACTGTGTAAGGAATGTATTGTGGATCACCTGGTATCCACTGGAATGCAGGATCCAAGACAGCATGGGTTCATGGCAGGAAGGTCCTGTCAAATAAATCTGATAGATTTACTTGACTGGTGACCAAGTTATGAACCAGGGAGAAGCATGGATATTGCCTACCTTGATTCCCAGCAAGGCCTTCTGACACAATCCCACATAAAAGGCTGGTAAACAAGTTGAGAAGTCTAGGGGTCTGACACACAGGTGATGAACTGGGCAGAAATTGGTTAGTGGACAGAAGGCAGAGGGTGGTGGTAAATGGCACACAGTCAGAAGAAAGGGAGTCACCAGTGGTGTGCCACACAGGGGTCAGTCCTGGACCAGTCCTCTTCAATGTCTTCATAGCAGACATAGCAGAAGGGCTAGAGGGAAAAGTATGCATTTTGCAGATGACACCAAGATCTGCAACAGAGTAAATATTCCAGGGGCATAAAGAGAATGAAAATAGACCTGGAAAAGCTGGAGACATGGTCTGAGGTATGGCAGTTAAGGTTTAATGCAAAGAAGTGTAAGATCATGCACGTGGGGAAAGAAACCCTGGGGAGCTACATGTTGGATTGTGAGTTGTTGATGGTCACCTGGGAGGAGAGGGATTTGGGACCATTATTATCAGATAGCCTGAAATCCACCAAACAGACCTCAAAAAGCAGTCAGTAGGGCTAGAGGGATGTTAGGGTGTATCATGAGGGTATTACAAAGTGTAGGAGGGAGGTGGCGATCCCACTGTACAAGATGCTGGTTAGACCTCACCTAGAGTACTGTGTGCAGTTCTATAGGCCACAACTGTGCAAGGATATTGACAGGGTGGAAACAGTGCAGAGGAAGTCAACTAAGATTGTGCAGGGTCTTCATGACAAGGCATATAGGGATAGACTTAGGGACCTCAATATGTACACACTGGAACAGAGACGGGAGAGGAAGAATATGATTGAGACTTTCAAATATCTTAAGGGCATAAATAAGCTTGAAGGGGATAGCATCTTCCAGTATAAAAAGTATAATAGAACTAGAGAGCATAACATGAAATTGGAAAAGGGGTTGCATAAGAGGTAACGTGAGAAAGTTCTTTGTTAGAAACAGGATGGTGGATGCATGGAATGCCCTGCCTCAGGAGGTGGTGAGCAGGTACAGTGGAGGGATTCAAGAGAGCATGGGATAGGCACAAGAGAATCATACATATGAGGGGGTATAGCTGAGGCCACTAACCTAGGAGAAGGCAGTGGGAGCAAATTGTTAAAATGGCAGACTGGATGGGCCTTGCAGTCCTTTTCTGCCATCAACTTCTATGTTTGTCTGTAAAGAATGGGACACTCATTTGTGCAATATACAGAGCCAAGCAACATCAGAGTCCCATCCAGGCTCCGTGACCAATACCCAGCTACTGTGCCTTTTTGACCTGGTGTGGAACTCAGTTAACCCCTTTACTACATAATATGGCCAGCACCCTCTTTTTAGCAGAGTATGATACGTCAGCAATTTAAGCCCCCTGGGAGCTTCCCTAGCTTCTCTGCCACTTGTTTGAGCAGGTATATATATCTTGAGGGAGAAGAATCTGCCCCCCCAAGCTTTTATTGATGGGACAGAACTTATTTGCACTTAACTAAGCTATTGACCAGTGAACATTTAAGGACATGACCTTGTACACCATGCCAGAGATCAGGATACCCCCTCTCAACACCAGGAAATCCCTTAGTAGTCTAGACATTAGCATAGTAACCAACAGGACTGAAAGTTAATAACTGAGAAAACACAGAACAGTACCGTCACTGCACCCACATGGTCAGATGAGCAGTAGTCATCCAACTCAGAAAACTAAATCCATGTGCTCGTATAGTGGCATTGTTAGAGGCCACTGAGGCTCATTCTAAGCCTGAGCATCACACTATCCCTACCCCCCCCCACTGGATACTGTACCTGCACCGCTGGAAGCAAAGTTACTACTCCTGTTCCCCACTATCCATTTGATCATACAGCCAATCCACCATTATCCTTTCCCCAATGCCAGTGGCCCATTGGCCATGCCCAGATTCACCATACTATTGCCCACCATAAAGAGCAGTGCAAGAGCCAATCAAATTGACAAACTACAGCCAGAATGTCCAATAGAAAATCTGGTAGGTGGCAGAATTATATACTCACCACAATATGAGTGTGTTGGATCCAGGGATGACCACAAAAGAAATGGGTAGGTACACCTCCCCACCATTACCACCCTCTCCCAGGCAATGCCAAGGAGGTATGATTGTTTGCTCAGAATTTAACACTGAGGCCCCTCACATGACAACAGACTTCTTCTATTATGTGGTTTCAACATGCAGAGTCCCATAGTGATAACAGAAATTTGAAGTTTCACCTCCCAGCAAACACCCATGTTCTCCAAGGTCAGAGCTTCAAGTGGTGGTGGCTCGCAATCAAGGGTGTGCATCCCAGCCACCCACATCATTATCAGGGTTGCCAAACAAGCCCACACTAATGTGCAGTGGGGCACAGTGAGTAGAAGTTCCTGGGACATTGACGTGCATTCTGGGGATGTCCATTTGCAAATTTATATTATGACATGAAACCTCATTGGTTTGCAAGAGTGAGTAACCAGACTCTATACTGTACCATACCTAGACATAGAAGGTTCACTCCACATCACCTACTAGTTGACAACTGTAAAGGCTCTGCCAGCCCCAAGAAATATCACTCTGTTACCCTCCCACCAAGTGCTCCCTCTGGGTCACAACAGAACTTTAAACACCCTCCGCCCCAGCACTCTGACAATATAATCTCTGAGGACCCTCGAGGCTGCAAAGAAAAGTTATTTTCTGAAGATGAACAGTTGAGTCCTCGGATAGAGCCCTAAATCCCAAACACAACTAGAAACCACAAAAGAAAAAACAACATCAGACCTGTTGCTAATGGGGTATGCTGTCTAAATGGTGACACTTGCACAGCCGAACAACATCACAGTGGCAATTGCTGTTGCCACTTTAATGTACCACTGCTTTGACCAGGTATTGCACCCACCTGAATCAACTCCAACCCAGAGATGATAATCTTAAAGGATGGAGGGTTCGGAGGTGAAGCCACTCAAAAAATAGATAGTTTGCTTGGACGGATTTATGCCGACTCAACTTGCTGCAGGTTGAGTAGTATGCTATTAGTGTACTGCAGGACTTGTAAATTAGAAAGTATAGGCAGTCTATTCCATAGGGTTTGCAGAAGACATTGTCTCAGGCCACTATCTCTCTCCCAGATACATCACTTCCTCCTCACAGGGTACTTTGTGTTACTGTTGAGCCTGGTTCCCTGACAATGCGGCAGAGTGTCTCAACCTTGCTGGTCCTGGGTTTTATTCTGGTTTTGGGTTCAAGTGTGGCCACCTAGAAGAATGGCTGTTGTGCTCAGGCTTACTCATGACATCTAGGGCATACAGTTGGAGTTCTTTTGGTCAAGTAAAGGATTCTGTCATCTTCCTGATGGTCTCTACAAGAATGGTGGACAGGCCCAAGGAACACTTAAGACCCCTTTCTCTGGCCAGACCAGATGTTTATCAATGACCTGTTTTGGAAAATCAAGCTGAAAAGAGAGTTTTGATCCTTGCCATGTGAGGTCTTTACAAAGTTGAGCTTTGGAGAGGATCCACTCCCAATTCTGATACTGCAACAAGTGGAAGATAGCTGGCCTCGGGAGAGCATTTTGTTTTGTGCATGGCAGTGACAGGCCTGAGGGGAACCTATACACCCTAGCAATCTCTATAAGAGTGTTCCAGTAGTAGTTGAGGAGCTGAGGTAACAGCCGCTGTGAAACATCAATCATATCAGAGCCCTCCACCCTCTCTAGGAGATCAAACAGGAGTACATTGTTTCATTGGCTTCGGGTCTCTTGATGTCTAGCTTATTCACCTCTGCACCTCCTTCTCGACTAGTGCCAAATGTCTCAAAGATATGTAGGCCCAGTCTTCATTCTTGCTAATCCTGAACTCCTTTTTCCATGACACAGACCCCTAGGGAATCCACTGAGGTTTTAACAGTGGCTAAGGCTTCTGTTGCCTGGAAGAGTTAAGCTTTGATGCTGCCCATGAAAGTTTTAATCCTGAACAACTCCTGGCAATGAGCCCCAACAAGTGAATAATGGGGTCAGTTATTTTGCTAGCAGCATCTGTCACACCATCAGGGAAACTAGAGAGTTTGTACATTTTGCATCCAATTAATCTCAGCAGATTTGGCATCCTCCATAGTGTGGGGTGTCTGGTATTGAATTATGCTGAGATGTAACTGGCTGTAGGAAGCACGGGTAGAGATTGTCACAGATTATGCTGCTATAGTCAGAGCCTCAAAACCAGGCTGCTTTTAGCTTGACTGCATTTTGTGACCATATGGTGCCATCCTTTGGAGGTCAGTGCCACTGGGGAGGCCCATGGACTACTGGCCTCCTGGATCACTGAAGAGCAAGCATCTCCTTGATTTCCTCCTATATGGCATGTTTTACACATACACCCTCCATGACTCAGTAGCTTGTCTATCACAGGAGGGCCTGGGACCTTGTATCCATGTTATGCTCTGCCAATGTGGTAAACAGCAGCTTCTCCATGAACATTCCCTCAAAAGACAGAGGCACCCAACTCATTTCAGTAGTTTGGGCTGGTGTAAGCCACTTTGAGATCATCATGGTATCCACTGAGGATTCTCCTTTAGCCACTCTCAAAAGATCCACTAGTGGGTCTGCCCTGTCGTCTTCTCTCAGTAGCTGCACATGGCCAGGATCATCTCATCTCAGTCATACTAGGGCTTCAACATGTTCATGTGATAGATCTGCTGCTTGAACCTCCTGTTGGGCAGCTCCACCATATGGTTATTCACCCTCTGGATCGCTGAGTATGGACCCTCCAAGCCACCTGTAATTTATTCCACCAGATGGGATGAGCACAATCACCTGTTGTCCAACTCAGTACTCCTGGGCTCTGGACCCATGGTCATACCACATCTTCTGCCTCTGTTGTGCAGTTGCAAGGTGTTCCTGGGTAAACTGTATAAGCTCCTTTAGCCTAGACCTCAAATTCGGAGATATTCCATAACTGATTCCCATTAGGGAACAAGCTCACCCTACCATTCATCCCTTACCAAATTCAGATAGTAGTTCAAAGAGAGTGACCCTGTGGACCCTGGGTGATTCTCCTGAATGCAAAATAAGATATGGGTTACTATACCTGGTTAAACAACTAAATAAAAAAAAAAAAAAAAAAGAGATGGGTTACATATTTCTCCCATTACCTTGAGTGCTGGTCAACAAATGCTCTCATCAGAGCCTTAAGTGATGCATTAAATCAATTCACAAAATCATCAGTCTGAGGATGGCATGAGGAGGACCCAAACTTCCTTACTCCACACTTCTCCCAAAATCTAATCACCAAATCAAACATGAAGTTGGTGCCTGGTCCAATTGAATCTCTGGAAAAAAAAACACCAGCAGTTCAGGGACACTTTCTCAGCCTCAGTGGAAGAAAGAACACTGCCTCTGGGCACCTTGTGGAGTAGTCTACAATCACCAAGATGTATCATTCGCCAGTGCAGCTTGAGGCGATATAGTGGCCCCACAATATCCATGGCATCTTGCCAAAACAGCTCTTCAATAATAAGCAGGGGAATGAAAGCCACCTTAGCCTTGTCCCCAACCTTTCCCACCCTCTGGCACTGTGGACAAGTCTTGCAGTTGTTTGCCACATGTTTAAAAATACTGGGTCAGTAAAATTGTTAGTTATCAGTCTTTGTTTTACAACACCTAAGTGTCAGAAAAGGTACATTCTGAACTAAGGCCAGAAGCTTCCTATATTCCTAGAAACTGCTATCTGCAGCAGTACCAGTTCTTCCAGTCCTCCTTAGGAACCCAGCTATGGTGTAGGAGCCCATTCTGCTGTCAGTACACCTCTCTTTTTCAAAACTCAGAGTCACATTCCACACTGGTGGAAAACTGCCTTAATCTCTGGATCTATGGACCAGTTTGTTGAGTTCTCCCCTGCTCCGTATGCCTGACCTTTACCAAAACGCACTCTCCTGTGGGAGAGCCACTGATGTCTGGACTCTTCTCTTTCTGTAGTTGTGGATCAGAACTGTGGCTCCTAGCATGTCCTTCAGCTACAAATATGCTGCTACTGAGGTGGGGGTTGCTTCTTCTTGCACTGCCCCCTTTGCATTCTTAGGAACCTGTTATCTCTCCTTGCTACGGATAGTTACACACACATTACTGGATCTGCTATCTAAGTCATTCCCCATAATCACATCCACAGGCAGGTCTAGTACCACACCCATCTCCTGTATGCTTTGACCACCTTCACTTCTTAGGAAGACTGCAGCTATTGGCACTGAGACTGCTGGACCCTTCATCTCTCTAATCCAAGAAAACTGGGCAGGCAAAATCTGTTTCTCAGGAATCAAATCCTGCTTCACTACAGAAATGGAAGCCCACATGTCCTTCTATCCCTAGGTTACCAATCCATACTACACAAATGGCTGCATATGTGATGTGGAGTTAGAGGGCACTGCACTCTGTGTACAGGCCATTATCCATTTGGAGCTCCTCAAGCTGTTGCCTCCACTGGATTAGCCACTTTTGTTCAATTTTTGGGCAATAATATGACAAGTTCCCAAGTTTCTGAAAGATATAACACCCACATTGCCTAACCCTTTACCTTAAAACCTTTTGGCTTCCCTTTTGGGTCAGGCACAAGCTGGCTTCCTTTAGGTTGCTCCTTTGGATCCATTGAAAACCACCTGCTGTCCCTCCTCCATTAGCTTTGCAATGAGAGTATGGTCAGCTGGATATGAACTGTGCAGTCCCCTTGGTTGTGCCCCTCGTGAGGCTTTGAGTTCTATCCAACAACCATATTCTCAGATCTTTTGGTACAGTTTTAGGAACTATTTCATCAGGAATAAACCTTTTTTCTCTGAACAAGCTTTTTGCACCCTCTACATAGCATTTTAATAAATTGTTTAGCTGCACAAGCATTTCATAATAGTTATCTCCTGGTGCCTTTTTAACCCTCTAAATGTTTTCCTATAGGCCTTGGGAGTTAATTCAAAATGCTTTAGCAAGGCATTTTCACTATATCATAGTTAATATGCTGTGTCATGGCCCTCTGACAAAGTCTCTAATGCTTCGCCTGTAAGCAGTAGCAAATGTTGATTACCCCAAAGCCCTGCCCAATACAAACCCCCACAGGTTCTCTAAAAGAGCAAGAGCTTAAAAACAAATTAAGATCATCCCCTCAACATAACTAGGAAGAATTTCATAATTACATTTGGCTCCTAGGTCAAACACCGTATGCCATTACTCACAGTTTATGGGCTTCTCCTCGCACAAAGCACCATGTTCACTCTCCAAAGCGACTTCTGCAAGGCTGCCCTTCTCAGCTCTTCAAGACCCCAGATGGTTCTGGAGGAACCATCCAATCACTAGTTGGCGCTCGCTCCTACTCCGGGGTCACTGACATGCTCATCGAAGGAGTCTCCTGCAACAATCCTCACGTGATTGCTAATGCTCTAAACTCTCATTTCACAGACCTCCCTTCTGCTCTACGCTAGGGTCCTCAGCCCAAAACTCAAACTGCCCTGCCTCCCCGTCCCAATGGGAGTCTGGTCTGACCCGCCCTCCATTTTACCTAAGGGCAGTATCAGTAAGCGAGGTGCGGTCTCTCCTTCTTGATCTCTCCCAGAATGCTAGCCCTGGTCCTGATGATCTGGATCCAAAGCTTCTCAAACTAGGTGCTCCCCTTATAGCCTCCCCGGTGGCCCACATTTTCAACCTATCCCTTACCCAGGGACTGATCCCGGATATCTGGAAGGTTGCCAAGGTGATCCCTGTCCTAAGCAGGGCGACCCCAAAATCCTGGACTTACTGCGTCCCATGGCTATCCTCTGCTGTCAGCAAGCTCCTGGAAAAGGTGGTGCGCCAAACAAATCTCGGAGTATCCACTCCCATGGTCTGCTGACCCCAGCCCAACACGGCTTTCGTAAAGGGCACAGCACTTCCATGGCTCTCATCTCAGTCTCTTCCAGCATCAGAGCTGCTATGGATCAGGGAAAACTCTCAGGTGTGGTATCTGTTGACTTATCCAAGGTGTTCGACCTCGTTGACCACGACCTGCTTGCCCTGCAGATGAGGTCCCTTGGTTTGTCCCCCACCACCCTAAACTGGGTCTCTGACTACCTATATGGCAGAAAACAACTAACTAAATTCAATAAAGTCCTCTCTGCCCCCCGGCCTGTCACCTCTGGTGTCCCTCAGGGCTCTGTGCTGGGTCCTCTACTCTTTTCCCTGTTCATCAACAATCTCCCTGATGTGGTCTCCAGCTGCCGTGTCATCATGTATGTGGATGACCTGGTTCTCCTGGACCACTCCTGTGATACAGCCACACTAAACTGTCACTTATCTGAAGACATCTGGAACATCCAGGTATGGCTCTCCAACCATAAATTGGTCCTAAATCAAAACAAAACCCAGGCTATGCTCTTCGGTTCCTCTGCCAAAATCAGCCTCTTCAACTCCCCTACATATCAACTACGAAGATGGCTCCCTCTCCCGTGACCTCCCTCAAATATCTTGGAGTGATGCTTGATCCCCAATTGGACCTTGGTAGTCATATCCATAATACCTGCAGTGGGTAAACTTCGCAAACTGGGGATGGCCTACAGGGCTCGGTACAACCTCACTCCAGCTGACTTTCTAGCTCTTGCCAGGGGAGTACTACTTCCCTCCTTCATTCTGCTCCCTCATATTTGCTCATACTTCTAAGACCTTCCTAAGCAAGTGGGCACAGCGTACAACAACATCTGTCGTTTTCCGGCGCCCCGCCTCACCCATCACTGTGAGCTCTATGGGAAAAGCTTGGCTGGCTATCCTCACTAATCACCTTAACTTTAGCACTGGGTGCCTCGTGAGTAAGTACTTAGCTCCGCACCTCCGGAACTAGCCCAGTTTCTTGCTCCTGCTGACCTCTCCCCTACCTGCTTAGATCCCAAGGCCCCGGCCTACTAAGTGTACCTACTTCCCGCACCAACATGGGGACCCGAGTTTGCTGTCCATGGCCCCAGGCTCTGGAACTCCTTTCCTGAAGAGTCCGTACCTCCTCTCACAAGAGTTTCCAGACCTCCCTGTGGGATCATCTTAAGGTGGCTTCTGTGAATGTCCTAAGCCTCCTTAGCCTCCCGGTGTCCACTGGTGCTGGCTTCTTCTCTCCTGCTCTGGCGTCACCACTCTTGCGCTATGTCCTCGTCCAAATCCCCCCTCCCTTGCTTGACCGACGCTATGATGTTACTATGCTCATAATGCTCACCAGCCCTGTTGGTCATTGAATTTATCTCTAACTTATACCTTGCCCCAGCACTGTATCTGGGTGTACCTTCCATGTAAATGTAAAAACTGTAAAAATTGTCTTTTCTCCTGTTTTTGTACGTGAATGTATTCGTCTGAACCAATTACTGTATCAGTGTACCTGTTGTACCCTTTTGTACTCTCCCGGGTCGTTCCTGAAAATAGGCATAAAACTTGTCTAGTGTACTTACCCGGTAAACAAAAACTAAATAAATAAATGATTACACTCTTGCTCCTTTCTCAGCTGGATCTCATGATGGTGCTGCCTTTTTCACTCTTTCTGTTACTCTTCTCACTTTTTCATTTGCTCATCTGCTTCCTTTTTTTCTTATTTTGGTTCAGATGTTTCACAGAGACCATTATTACTGTATATCTGATGTACTTTCAGATATCTGGTCTGATTCATCATCACCAGGGGTCAGGCACTCCCTCACTACACTATTATTTTGTTGAGAATCTTATATTTAAAAACCTTCTATACTATTCTTTCTTGAATTATCTCCTGGAATGGGGCCCATATTTTTATATCGTTTCCTGCTGTTTATTTTTAATATAAGCAGATCTGTTCCAATTTGGAAATATCTATCAATGAATTGACCCATGTTTCGTATACTGGTGGAGCACTGTCCTTCCATTTAAGTAAAATACATTTTCTAGCAACAATAGCTGTCATAGTGAGAAACCTGATTTGACTGGCATCTAAGTAATCATTTAGGAGAATATCCCCTGAATAGTTATCATAGGGTTTAAAATTATTGTTTTCTTGAATACTTTTGTTAACATCTTATCTATTTTGCTCCAGAAGTTGGATAAGTAAGGACAAGAGTGGATTAAAAGTATCAGGGTTCCTGCTGTGCAGGTACATCTAGGAGATCTATCTGTGATCATGTTATTGAATTGTTGTAATTTGACTGGGGAACAATAGGTTTGATGAGTTGAATTCATTTTGTCTCTGTTGTAGTTTAGTTGACTGTACATTCACCGTATAAGCATTTATAATTTGTTGCCCTATTTCCTGTGTTATATTAATCCCTAGATCAGTTTCTCAATTTCTCTTTAACTTATTAATATTATTTTCTTTACTCATAATTAATTGATACAGCTCTGATATCAGTTTCTTACCATCCTTATTATCCTTAAAAATTTTAATTAATGTTGAAGGTTCCACTATTTTGAGTAACAATTTATTTTATTCAGATAACTTTTAATATGTATATACTGCAATTTTTGTGCATTAGGTAAATCATATTGTTCCTGTATTATAGTGTGTGGTTTCATATAGTTTACCTGAAACGGTTTATCACACTGTGTAATGTCTTTATCCTGCCATATCTTGAAACTATTACCTATTTTAGAAAGTGGAAAGTTATAATTTTTAAAATGGGTGTATATTTTGTGATGCAGCCTTTCTCCCCTATTAAAATCATAGTTTTGTTCCAGCAATTGCAGGTAGTCTCTGTAGTCTTACAATTAAGTTTATTTTCCTTATTCTGAGATTGTGCAGAAAATTATATATTCATTAATGTGTAATATGGCAGTGCATTTTTTCTATTAAGGTAAATATCAATACCTCTTTATCGCCCTCCATTCATTTCCAAACATGTGCAATTTGAAAAGCTAAGTAATATGTATAGAAGTCTGGAAGTCCCTAGCCTCCTTTCTCTTTTGGGAGAGTCAGAGTTTTCTATGTGAATCTAGCATTAGCACATTTCCATAGGAAGTTTCTTATATAAATTTTTAATACTGAGAAAATGTCTGTGGTATTGTTATGGCCAGGGTCTGAAATAGAAACAGAACTCCAGGCAGTACCTGCATCTTTATAATGTTTACTCTCCCCATTAATGTTAGTAACAATGAATTCCATCTTTTAGATCTTTTTGAATATTTTCTAATAACTCAGTAAATTCTGCCTTACATAAATCGGTAATGTTTGAAGTGATATTGATTTCTAAACAGTTTATCTGTGTGGTCGTCTGTATCATATGATATTGTAATGGAATATTAAGCATGAGATTTGTTTCCATGTCATAACAGCAAACTGTTTTGACGACTCACAAAGATCCAGTACATCCTGGCGAAAACCAATTCAGCACACAACCATATCATGAATACTAAATCAACGCATATGTAAATGAATGTTTAATGCAGGGATATGTCCCCAAATTCCCAAAGTTTTATATCATCTCCAAGGGCAGGTGGACACTGGAGGAAACATGAGGGACTGAGGATGGCAATAACTTAAAAAAAACACCTGCCAAAAGTAAAATATGGTACCCATATGTAGTTCCAAACCTGGTACCAGCACCACTGAAGACAGTGCCCCTACCTGTTATGCTACATGGGTAGCTCGGCAACATCAAACTCCATGTCCCTACTTAGCCTATCCCTCTTCCTCCCTCTTCCTTTCAATCCATCACTGTTCCCTCTTGTTGCCATTTTTTCCCATTCTCCATCACTATTCCCTCCTTCACTATCCCTTCATAGTCACCAACCCTGAAAGTGACCAAAATTATGTGCTCATTTATGAGTTACTCATTTTAGTTCGTTATCTTGACATGATACCATGAGGTTTTTATTTCATTTCAATAGTATGGATTTGTTACAGTTTATTTTATATCCATAGACCTGCTACTTTTATGAATTGCTTTATTGAGTTTTCAGGTTAAGTAAATACAACAATGCACCATCTACATATAGTCCTAATTTTTCTATGTTATTATTAATATTTATTCCTGAGATTTTCTCATTCTTCCTAATGGCCATTGAATGGCTCCATAATCATTACAATATTAAGGGACATATGGGCAACCTTGTCTTGTGCCACTAAATATGCTGAATTGTTTAGATATATTATTATTGGTTCTTATATAGGCATTTGGTGAGTCATACAATAGCCTGATCCATCCGCTGAGCTGTGGACTGAATCCCATTTTTATGGCTGTGGGCAGAGCCTACAGCCATCTTGCTGAAGCTCAGCTGGAAAATGGCTTATCGTGGAACACATGTTTTGGACTTTTCAGTGTATCCTTACACTATGCAAATCACTATGGCATTTGAATTAAATAATCCTTTCTTTGTGTTTAAAAATTATGTGCAACACTTTATTTTTTACTGCAAATGCTAGTGTTAATAAAGAAATGCCTTTAAATTAGTGCCCTAGTTGTTTTCTACCCTCTGCTTAATAAATTCTGTAATTGTGCATGTTCATAGCTTTGTGTTCCTCTGACTGCTGTAATTTATTCCATATGCTCTACTAAACTGGGTGCCAGAGTCTGCAGCATTATGATGTCAATGGGTGGTCAGTGAGCATTGCCATACTGTCAGAGATGCTGTTCCAATTTATTTCCTGGTCATCAATGGGCTCGCAGTGAGGGCATTTTGGTTTGATTTAACACACCTCCTTTTCCTTATACTGAGTCCTTCGTAATAAGTTGTCAGATTTATGTGTCTAACAGTCTATCGCTGCAGTGTTTGTCTGTAATCTGAGTGCTGGAGTGGCCTGTGTCAGTATTTGACCTACTCTCAAAATGTATTGTTTCCTGAAAGTTTAAACAGTACAGCTGAGAGTGGCTTTGCTGCAAACAATGTGAGTTCTACTGCCCTATTTACCAATATAATCATTTTATTTTCCTGCCTTTATAATGCTATCAACTTGTTAACAACATTTGTTTCAGTATATTTTATTTTTAACGGACTTTAATGTGTCTGTGTGGTTACTTTTTGTTCAGCTTTGCTGTTTCCTGTTTTAATTTATTGCTCATATGAAGCACAGCTGTGCCATTGGTTGTAAGAATGGGAAAGGATATGCACACAGTTTCTATCACTTTCCTAAAGATAACCATCTGTGCAAGCAGTGGACGCTTGGTGTTAAATGTGCCTGTTAGGAATCAACTGATCATAATGTTTCATGTGCTGGCCACTTTACAGAAGCTTAATTTACAATTTCACAAACTCTTTCAGATAC
This sequence comes from Neoceratodus forsteri, assembly GCA_016271365.2. Taxonomy (NCBI): domain Eukaryota; kingdom Metazoa; phylum Chordata; order Ceratodontiformes; family Ceratodontidae; genus Neoceratodus; species Neoceratodus forsteri. The sequence continues at coordinate 2,995,723 of CM057449.1, read as the reverse complement.
TAGTGGTTTTACTCTGTCAGTGTTGTTTGAAACCAGATGCATGCCCCACCATTTGTTTTCATTTAAACAGGAAAAAACAAAATGCCAGAGTAATGTCATTCAGAATAGGAAAAGGATTGAGGGAAGTTATAAATATAATAAGCCATATTACAACTGTCATATCTGAATTGTTGCTGACTGCTAACAGTGTGTCTGTAAAAGTGGCTGAAAGAGACAAGTATTTATTTTACTATTACTGCCAATTTATTGTCTGTGTTTATAGGTTAATGACAGTGTTACGAATGTGTGCATTGCTGTCTGATTTTGCTGGTCAATATTTAGTAGTGTGTATGTGCAAGGATTTGTGTGACTGGTGCTCTTACATCTCTGTGTTGTTGCAGGGTACATTTAGATCACTTTTCAAAGTCAGTGGCTCACTAGTCTTACATAGGTGTGTATGGGTGAATGATATGGGTGTATGGCAATTATGCCTGGTTTATAGTGCACTGCTCAGTAATATAACTTTATGGATGAACTATTCCATTATGGGGAGTGAATGGGTGAAGGGCAATAGTACAAATGCGTGTAAATTGCAGGACACTGTTATCTGCACACATTTGTGTGCCCAACTTTTAGGAATGTCTGCATGGGTGCACAGTACTATTATAAGGGTGTGTATAGGTGAAGGGCAATGGTACAAATGTGCATATGTGTGCAGGGCAGTTATGTACTGTTATTTTAGTTCAGGTCATGGTGGCATATCTTTGTAATGATGCAGGGTACTGTTATGTGTGTCTATGAGTGAAAGGCAATGGTACTAATATGTGTATGGGTGCAGCACATTTATGCCTGTTTATTGTAGTGCAGAACACAGTTACATACAATATCTTTGTATGACTGTGGGTTACTGCTACATGACTGCACATCAGTGAAAGGCCATAGTATAACTCTGTGTATGCGCGGGACACTCGATGTCTAGGATTTGTTGAAGCATTGATATGCATCTATATAAGGTTTTTTGATAATGGTGTGTTATTGTGCACAGCAGAGAGGAAATATAGAAACACAGAACTTGACTAAAGGGAGACTGAATATCTATCTACTCTGCCCTTACTACTAACTCACTCCATTGGTCTACTGCGTTGTTGTACTGTACCTCTTTCCCCATACCACCTCAAACCCTTACTGCCCCTCTTGGGGACTATGATTCCTCTTGCTCTGTCCCAGTCCCATTTAAACTCTTGAAGGAACTGGCATCCTACCAACCTCCACTCATACTACTAGTGACTGCATCCTTTTTTGTACAAATAGGACATAACAGTTTACCATCTTTAAATCACAGAGAAACTTGTATGTTTCAATCATGTATCCACACTCTCTTCTGGATTTCAGTGAATAGATGTTTAGAGCCATAGTATGTCTAAGTCTTCTCTCAGGCGAGGTCTCCAGAACTGGCCAAAGCACTCCAGGTGAAGCCTCACTAGGGATTTGTGCAGTGACAGAATCACCTTGCTTTGCCTATTGTGAAAATCATTCCTATAAAATCCATCATCTTCAGTGCCTTTTTGTATGCTTTATTGCATTGACTTGTTTGTTGCAGAGTCACTGACTATGGCCCATATAGCTCTATCCTCTGTGGAAGTGGAAGTCTAATTTCTACCATCAAGTGTTCTGTGCATGGATTATGCCTACCAAAGTGCACTTGTGCTCACAAATGGGGAGCATGTACAGGAAATAATAGTCTGGGAGTCATTGGGTGGGAGTTACCACTGAACAGTGGGATTCCATTTAGATATGGGCAGGGAAAGCATCCTGACTAAGACCAAAATCTTGGATTTTAGAAGGGTGAACTTTGGGAAAATGGGTTAAGTACTAAAGTGGCACCTGGCAAGAATCAGACCAGATATGGGTGTGGACTAAAGGTGGTTCATCATTAAGGAAGGAATACTGGCTGCCATAGAGCAGTGTGTTAGGCTCAGTGGTAAGAACACAAGTGCCAAAGTGCCCAGTTGGTTCAGTTCTGGAGTTGACCAGGCAGTAAGGAAATGAGGCTGGCCTATAGAAAATTCAGGAAGACCAAGAGAGGTGGATAGGAAATTTACCTAAGGTTGGCTAGCGAGGCAAGTAAGGAAGTCCGATGAGCTAAAGTACAGAAGGAGCTGCAGATAGCTGAAGGAATTAAGAATGGGAGAAGTCTTTCTTTAGCTATATAAGTTAAAAGAGATAAGAAGGAAGGGATTATAAGTCTCAAGAAAGGAAGGAGTGGGTGTAGGATAATGGGTGGACATTGTGCCAGTAACTGAGACTTGGGCATCACTACACCATGACTGGGACTTTGTAATCCCTGGATATAAACTATACAAAAGGGACAGGGTAGTCAGGAAGGGGAAGGGTGGCAGTTTATATCAGGAGGGAATAACTTGCATGAGGAAGGAGTCAGAGGAAGAGGACATTGAGGCATTATGGGTTCAATTAAAGGAAAGCTGTACAAATAGTGGAGACCCCCGCCCCCAAAGACTTTCCCTCTGATTATGCTTTTCACAAAGAAAAGCCTTAATTTTAGAAGCTGCTACTTACTTTATTTTAATTTTGAAAAGGTTGGGAATCAGGAAGATGGCAGAGGGTACGCGGCTCCATTTAGTGTAAAGGACGGTGCCTCAGCGCTTGCTGCAATATATTTGTATTGCAGTGAGCAGTGCAGTTCTGCACTTTTATACTAAATGGAGCTGCACATCATACGCCATCTTCCTGACTCCTGACCTTTTCAAAATTAAAGTAAAGTAAGTAGCAGCTTCTAAAATTAAGGCTTTTCTTTGCTGAAAGCTTAATTGTGGGGTAAGCATTTGGGGGTGCAGGTCTGTATTATTTGGACTGCTTTCCTTTAAGGTCCAATAGATGGAGAAAGTTGAGGTTGGTGGTGGTGTACAGATCACTAATCAGGATGAGGAGAGGGAGAGAGAACTGAATTCACAAATATTGGAAGCTGGAGGGAAGGAGAGGTGATAATCATGGGGGGATTTCAACTGCATAAAGTGGACTGGAGAATACCATCAATGACATGTGCTAGTAGTCAGGTAATCCTGAAAGGACTGCAGAGTGGGTTCCTGAGTCAGGGTGTCACAGAACCAACAAGAGCAGAGGCAATGCTTGATCTTGTGCTAACAAATAGGGATCATGTAGAGGAAATAACAGTCAGGCAGTCATTGGGTGGGAGTGACCATTGCACAGTGTGGTTCAGTAAGATATGGGAAGGAAAACATCCTGACTAAGACCAAAATCTTGGATTTCAGAAGGTCAGACTTCAGAATTATGGGTGAAGTGAGGAGTCACGTGATGAGCTAATTCGGAAGAGACATCTCCTGCTTCTCGAGGCCCCGCAGTACAAAATAAGATACACGTTACTCGAGACTGGCTGTAAATACTTTAAAATAGCCAACAAGAGCCCATGAACTGGTGTGGTGTGTTTCCTTGCTAATCAGCTAAAGGGCTGGAGGATGAAACGGCGATTAAAAGAAACAGCGAGGCGCATTGGCAAGCTCAGGCCATGTCGTTGCTGCGATGGAAGCGAATCTACCGAACCCTTGCCAGGAGGCTCCAGCTACTAAGAGCTCAGACCCAGTCACCTACCTTGCCGAACATGACGAGGAACCAGGGAAGGAGGGGTTCAGGTTGACACTGCAGAGGACATTGGGAAATTAAGGCATGCTGCAATGGCTGGTGATTGTTTTGCCGCAGTAAGCTGGCATTACATTCCTGGCTCAAAGAATGGGTGATGCTGAGGCCGGATCTCATTGCAGGAGAGGAAGACTTCTGTGATTGACCAGGAGGTGGTGATGATTCGAAAAAGGTCAAGAAATTAGAGGAGGATGGAGGATCAAGAATCAAGAAACCGGAGAAACAACCTGATTTTAGCGGGGCTACCAAGTGGGCTGAAGGCTCAGATTGTGTCTCTTTCCTGCAGGAGCTCCTGTTGAAGTTGCTGCGCCCACACCATTTGGGGATGGGTACAACTTGGAAAAGAGCTCATCGGGCATTAAGGGAGATACCACCGCCCGAGGCCCCGGTGATAATCATGCACTTTCTCAACTACAAGAAAAGTCCCATGTGCTGCGCTGCTAGACAAAAGTCTCTTCAATGGAATGGTGCCTCTCTTTGGTTTTTCAGACCAAACCAGCAATTCGGGAAAAGCAAAGGTATGCAGAAATAAAGAAGAAGCTTTATCTTGCAGGAATAAAATTTCGACTACAATTCCTACCACTTGGTGGTACTGCTTCAGGCTGGAGAGAAGAGGTTCCTCACAGCAAAAGATGTTGGAGGGACTACGGCTGAGCTCCCAGATTTATTCAAGCCCCAACATGACTGCTTTCTGAGAAGAAGAAGGCTGTGTCTACCTGATGGGCTGTAATGGAAGAAAAGCAAGGATTTTAAAGTTGCTATTACCTGTGTGTTTTATCGTTACTGTTAAACTAGGGGTTTAAGGATCGACTTATGTCTGGGTATACAGGATCAGAAGGGTCACGAGGTGTAGAACTACAAGAGATCAACACATCACGTAGTAGTCAGGGAGGCACGGAGATCAGAGATCTACTATTTGTGTGATTAGATCAAAGAATATCCTCATGAGTTCGAACATGGGAGGAGTTGTAGAGGGAGGTGGTGAGAGATCTTATTGCAATAGGGCTAAACAGCTAGTATTATAGCTATTAGAGGCACTGTCACATATATATCTGGCCTCATGTCAGTTCTGGAGAAGGACGGAAGGGGAATGGCCAAGGGACTAAGATCTAAGTAGTACTAGTAACTGGAGGGATATCGCCCGGGATGCAAGGGAATTTAAAGAGGGCAGTGTGGGCTCGACATTTATTTTATAGCGAGAGCTTTAGAGGGTAGCCTCCTTCTTTTCTCTCTTTTTTTTTTTTTTTGAAAATAACAGGAAGGAGCCGTGGGAAAGGGGTGGTTGACTGAAGAATATAGGGCTTCCAGTTTAGGTCTTTATGGGAGCCGTGGGCCAGTTCCGGGTTCAGTGTCAGGGGCTGGGGCTGGGGGCACCGGAACGGTTCATCCATGACTCAACATCGGGTAGGTGGTCGATCTAAGGATCGGGGTAAAAGGGGGAGGGATGAGGGGATGGAAAGAGAGAATCCAAGCGCGGGAACAGCAAGGATGCAGACCCTGAAGGGGCACAATATCTGGGCTTATTTGAAATAATTTTGATGTTTTCTGATGTCATGTTTTAAATTACCTCTTGGAATGTTAAAGGACTCAGGGTAGGCGTAAAAGAATGGTCATTTTGCGATACATTGAACGAACGAGTTACACATTGCAGCTACAAGAGACACATCTTTTGACAGAAGAGCTGGGTGGTCTCCAGGAAGCGGTGGGTGGGACAAGTATACAGGTGGGAAAGGATAGGGCCTCGGGGTGTGGTGATTCTAATAAGGAAATCTTGCTCAGAGTGAAGTGGCACAAGTGCTAATAAGGCAAGATAGTAGGGGATTTATTTGTCGGCACTTTTGTTTGGCAAAACAGTCTCAGTTGCATCCATATATGGCCAACTCCCCTGATCCCAAATTTTGCCTCAATAGAGGGATATAGCTAATCTTCCTTCACACTCTCTTATCCTAGCGGGTGACTGAAACACATATCTCGATAACCAGGAAGACAGGATACCGCCATCCAGTGGGCCAATGACCAAGGCCCAGCTAGCCTAGCCAGGTTTTTAGAGGTAGCAGCACTGGTTGACCAATCAAGACCCTTCAAATAGGGCAGTGACATGACATTCTACTCGGCAGCCCACAAGAGTCACTCTCAATTGATTTTTTTTTGGTTAATAGAGAGCACTTTCAGAGATTAAGGAAGTTCTGACAGAGGGTAGAACCCTCTCAGATCACTCTCTTATTCAGATACAGTGGAACCAAGACCCACACTGCCCTCGACCTTACTGATGGAGGCTTCATGACTCTCTCTCAGAAGCCATAAGAAGGGATAAATTGCAAGACAAAGATTAGCTTTGGCCTACCTGTAAGTTTCTATAGGAGGGGGCAGCTAGGGTCTAGCTGCAAAGGATAAGAGGCTAAGAAGGGCTAAAGAGGAATTCTTGATTGGGGCGATTAATTCTTTGTCACAGCTGGAGGATTCCTACGGGAAATAGATGCGAACTCAAAAGCTTGAGAAGGTGTGGGATATGGTCTATGGAAAACAGAGTTTTGGCTGAACAAGATCAACGCCAAATTCTTACTGCAGGGTGACGTCCCAGGCGTCTCTTGTTGGCTAGAATTAAAAGTGGGAGGCAAGTAGGACAATTATATCTGTTCAGTATGAAGGAAACTTTACAGACCCACAAGAGATGGCAGGGCTTTCACTACATACTACAGAAATCTACCAAGCTAAGGATTTGGTGGGAGGAGGATTCCAAGCGTTTTTAGAAGGAATCCATTACCAATCTTGGATCCTGCCAAAGCAAAGAATTAGAAGCTCAATAAGAGCATCTGAAATTATTGAAGTGGTGCAGTCTCTTCTAATGGTAGATCACCGGGCCTGATGGCCTTACCGCTAAATTTTACAGACCCATATTCAGACTATACTTCCTATACTCCAAGAGTTTTCTCACTATAATGCGGGAGGATTCACCATCCTCCATTGTATCAGGCTTATATCCCATTAATTCCTAAACCAGACAAGCCTGAGGACGCACTAGGTAGCTATAGGCCTATAGTTAATAAACCAAGATATTAAGATTCTCACAAGAATTTTAGCAAATAGGGTTTTGATATTGCCCCAGTTTAATCAGTCAGGAACAAGTAGGATTTATGCCGAGGAGGGCGAGGACTTCCTCAGGAAAATACATCATATCCTAAATTTTGCCCTCGATTCTCAAGTACCTTTAGCCTCGATTTCCCTAGATGCTGAAAAACTTTTGATCGGTTTCACATTCCTTTCTCTTTGCTACAATGGAGAAAATGGGATTCCCCGGGTGTCCTTAGAGGCATTAAGAATTTATATGCTGCCCCAATGGCTAGAATATTATGTAATGGTTATATCTCGAGGGAATTCCAACTAAACAATGGGACTCGTCAAGGGTGTCCTCTCTCACCGATACTGTTCAACATCTATCTAGAACCCCTTTTGATATCTATCAATAGGGATGTAAAGGTCCGGGGATTAGGATTGGGGGAATGGAGTTAAAACTTTCAGTTTTCACAGATGATATACTCCTCCATCTACAAGACCCAGTATCCAGCTTTGAGAGAGTAAGAGAATTAATAGGCCATTTTTCTAAGGTCTCTAATTACAAGTTGAATCTTACAAAGACACAAATTCTACCTCTGACACCATATGTCTCTAGGGCAGATTTTCATCCCTGGGAGTGCAATGGAGTACTGATAAAATGAGGTATCTAGGCATCTGGATTACAGCAAATTTGGAGATGGGGGCTGATGTTAATCTGGGGGATCATATCTGCGGTCAAGGGGATATACTAAGATGGAACAAGCTACCTTTGAACTATACAGCACGATTGGGCCTTATTAAGATGAATGTATTACGAGACTGTTATATCTGGTATATCTAGTCCCATATAGTATCCCTACTAAAGGGTTTAGTATAATTAGGAGGCTAATTTCAGGATTCCTGTGGAATGACAAACCGCGTCTAGGATAAAGCATAATGTCTGCATGCTTCCGTGCGTGGAGGGTGGCATCAGGTTGCCTGACCTCCATGTTACTATGTGGCAGAGCCAGTTAGGCCTTGTCATGGATGGGTGGAAAACGATGAAGGGAAAATTACATACCAGCCTGGGTGCGAATAGAGAAACAACTGTTAACAAGCTTTGGCCTCACTCCCGAATCGTTGCTATTTTGCTAAATTAAAAAAGTTTTTTCAGGATGGGGATGGCAATCACAGGAAACCACGGAGGTCTGGTGGTCCTTTCTTACCCGGTACAAAAGCAGTATCAAATGAAGTCCAGAGACCAGCCCATATTGGGTAATCCCAACTTGGTAATAGGAGGTCGGTAATTAGACACCGGTGGTACAACCAGTTATGGGGCCTAAGATTGAGGGACGTGATCCAGGGAGACAATATAGTCCTTCCACCACAATGTGATGGACTGCCTTTCTTTCAAAGGATACAACAAACAAATGTTAGCAGAGGTTTGAGGAGGGATGGGGACTCCATAGATAACTCCCTCCTCGTGGGGAGCTTAAGGGAAATCAACCGGAGAGCCAATCCACTTTCACAAATTTATAAAATTCTTTGGACTTCTGTTCAATACCCCTATACGAATCTCATACTGGGACAAAGTGATGATCCCTAGAAATCTTAGGTGGGAGAGTATTTGGAAAGTACTAAATATAATGTGATACCCAAGTATAGAAATATGCAAATTTTTCTGGTTTCCAACATATACTATACCCCTGTGAAGCTATATGGTAGAGGGTTACTCGTGCAGTATTGGAGGCCACACCTTCACAAGGACATTAACCAATTGAGGCAGTCCAGAGAAGGGCAACAAAATGGTGCAGGGACTGCATCAGAAGACATATGAGGACAGATTAACGGAGCTCAATATGTATACCCTTGAGCAAAGGAGGGAGAGAGGTGATATGATCGAGGACATTTAAATACCTTAAGGGCATAAACAAGGTGAAAGAGTCCAATATGTTTAAATATAAGAAAAATAGCAGGACAAGAGGACACAGCATGAGATTAGAGGGAGGCCGATTAAGGGGAATGTGAGGAAATTCTTTTTCACAGAAAGGGTGGTAGATGCATGGAATGGCTTACCACAAGAAGTAGTGGCTATGAATACAGTGCAGGGCTTCAAACAGGCATGGATAGGCATAAGGAGCAATACAAATGACTATGAATAGATAGGTCACTGACATAGCAAAGGGCCGATGGCACATTTATAAGGTAAAAAGAAATGGGCAGACTGATGGGCCTTATGGTCCTTATCTGCCGTCAACTTCTATGTTTCTATTTTCTATGGTTGAGACAGACAGACCTGTGTTTCAGATGCAGAAGGAGGTGGGTGACTTGTTGCATGTAATGTGGGAAGTAGCAAAATCTCACCCTTATGGAGGGAGATTAAATGGGGCATGGACCCAATGCTGGATTATACAGATTTTATAACACCAGAAATATGTGTTCTGGGTGACTTCTCTCAAATTGTAGGGACCGCACCCAAATACCACCTTTCTCTAATGGTGTCGGTAGTTAAGGCATTTTTAGTAAAGCATTGAAGGGACGATCAGGCCTACGCCTATGATCAGTGGGTGAGAGAACTGCTAGGGTATTGGCCAAGTTAAAGAGACATCTATTCTCTGAGGGAGAAAAGAGCTATATGTAAAAAGATGGGCAATATTAGATGCGATCTACTCCAGCAAGTTATGAATACTGGAATACAGGCCTGTCTGTCAGACAGGGATTAGCAAGGATAGTATGCCGGAGTGTTTAATGCTTATTATTCCTTTGTGCCTAATTTCCTTTGTTTTCCCCTTATTATTCCTATTATTCCTGGTATTACTTGGGCTTTAATAATTTTTAGATGGTAAATTAAGTTAGATGGGCCCATTACCAGGACAAGGGGATTGGTAATGGTCTGCAGGGTTTAAGGAGTTGGGGATTCTCTCTCTCTCTTTCCAGGAGACACATAAGGAAATCGCCCGGCAAGAGTCAGGCTCCTTTGGGAGCCGCAGATTAAAATATGCTGACAAGCAGATAAATAAAGGAGGATTTTGGTCGATGAAGGGAAGGGAGTACTTTAACACTGGTCAACGTACTTTATCAGGGCATTATTGACCTTGGAGCTTGATCACAATGTGGGGTGGTTTTCTAATGTGCTTGTACATAGGGGGATGTACATAGTTCGCACAACCAGTTTGGGGTTGTGTTCCATGGCTTTGCCAGGTATGTGTATGTTTGTCTGTTTACTGAAAATGAAGAAAGGTATTTAAAAAAAAAAAAAATTATGGGTGAAGTACTAAAGAGCTCCTGGCAGGCATCAGAGCAGATATAGAAATGGACCACAGGTGGTTCATCAGTAAGGAAGGAATACTGATTGCCACAGAGGAGAGTGTCAAGCTCAGAGTAAAAACACAAAGGTCTAAGCACCCGCTGTGGTTCAGTTCTGGGGTTGCCCAGTCAGTACTGGAAAAGGCTGACCTACAGAGAATTCAGGAAAGACCAAGACAGAGGTGGATAGGGATAATTACCTAAGGTTGGCTATTGAGGCAAGTAAGGAAGTCCTGCAAGCTAAAGCCCAGAAGAAGCTGCAGACAGCTGAATGAATTAAGAAGGGGAAGAAATCTTTCTTTTGCTATATAAGTGAAAAAATATACAAGAAGGGAGGGATTGCCAGGCTTAAGAAAGGGGAAGAGTGGGTGGAGGATAATGTTGGAAAAGCAGAGATACAAAATGAATACTTCTGTTCTGTCTGCACCAGGGAGAAGGATGAACCAGTGCCTTCATGAAGGAGAAGAGGATCAGGAGGAGAGGGGAACATAGATGTAGTAATAGAGGAGGATAGAGTGAGGGATGGGCTGCTAGCATTAAAAGTGGACAAATCACCAGGCCCAGACAGAGTACATCCAAGGGTACTAAGGGAACTGGAAAGGAGCTGGCAGGTCCACTAACAGACCTATTTAATAGTTCACTAGAGTCAGGTGTGGTACTGCAGGACTGGAGAACAGAAAATGTGGTGCCCTTTCACATAAGCGGTCCCAAGAATAACCCATGGAATTACAGACCAGTCAGTCTGACCTCAACTGTGGGCAAGCTCATGGAGACCATACTAAAGGAAAGGTTGGTGGAATATCTAGAGGAGCATGGTCTTCAGGATTCGAGGCAGCATGGGTTCATGGAGGGGAGACTATGTAAAACATAACTGACTAACTTCCTTGACTGCATCACTAAGACAGTAGACAGGGTCAAGCAGTAGATATCCTCTATCTGGATTTCAGAAGGGCCTTTGACTTTGTGCCCCACAGAAGGCTGATCAGGACGTTGGTGGATCTTGGTTTTGGGGATAAGATGGCCAGATGGGTGAAAACTGTCTGAGGACAGAACCCAGAGAGTGGTTGTGAGGGAGACTCATCTGGCACCAGAAATGTCACCATTGAGGTACCAAAGGGCTCGGTGCTTAGGACAGTGTTGTTCAATGTCTTCATCAATGACATTGGGGATGGTATAAAGAAAAAATGTGCCTGTTCGTCGATGATACCAAGCTCTGTGGGAGAGCAGGAGAGTGGAAACAGCTGAAGGGATACAAGACCAACATGATGACCTGGAAAAGCTGGGGAGGTGGTCCAAGATCTGGCAGCTTGGCTTCAATGCCAAGAAATGCAAAGTTATGCATATTGGAACCAAGAATCCCAAGACAGAGAACTACCTGGGTGGAGTCCTGGTACCTGCATCAGAGGAGGAGAGGGACCTGGGAGTGATGATCACTAGTGACCTGAAGCACTCCACACAGTGCAAGAAAGCAGCAGCAAGGGAAAACAAGATGCTGGGATGCATAGCTAGAGGGATCAGTAGTAGGAGAGAGAAGGTTATACTGCCCTTGTACAGGTCACTGGTAAGGCCACATCTAGAGTATGGAGTTCAGTACTGGTGCCCATACCTCAGAAAGGACATTAACCTGCTAAAGAAGGTACAGAGGAGGGCTACAAAGATGACAGTGGATCAGCAGGGCAAGGTATATGAGGAGCGGTTGAGGGCACCAAACATGTACTCCATGGAGGACAGGAGAGAGATAGGGGACATGATTGGGACTTGAAGTACTTTAAAGGTATAAATAGGGTGGATATGGAGAGTCTCTTTAATTGAATGGCAAAGCATAACATGAAAGGGCACAGTTTTAAGGTTGAGGGTGGGAGGTTTAAGGGGCTGGTCAGGAAGCACTTCTACACAAAGAGGGGGTAGACACTTGGAATGCACTGCCAGCAAGGTGTTCTCATTGAACATAGTGGGCAGCATCAAGAGAGGCTGGAATAGGCACAGGGGTATGTAAGGATCAAGGGTAGGGAGGATTTGAGGGTGGGAAGGGGATCAGGGACAAGAGCTCAAACTCTGGACCCTGAAATATGAGCAACCTAGATATACTAAATGGTATTCTTCTGCTGGCTTCTCAGTATGTTAGTATGACTCCTACTGCACTTCAAACAGCCTCATTTTTTCCTCTGAGCAAACTCATTAGGAGTAATGCCAAACAAATGTAAATATCTCCAGAAAGTATACAAGTTACACATACACCACTAACGTGTGTGTTGTTCAGGACAAAAGACTTTTCAAATGAGGGTAGTCATTAAACTGAATTTGTTGTATATTTTTAAATATAGCCATCCAAAAGGTGAAAATAATGAAGAAAATGAAAAGTCAGGCAATCAGATGGTCATATTTTAAAAAATATAATTAGTGCAGCTTAGTGAATAGGCTAATTTGAAATGTCTTTTTGTTCTGAACAACTTTCATGCTAGTTGTGTATGTGTAACATAAATACTTTCCAAGAAAGTTACAATAGTTCTGCATGACTCCTACTGTGTTGGCTAAGAGAGAAACAAATGTGGCTGTTTGGTAAGAAATAGGTTAGGGGATAGCTGACAGAGTCTGGTAGTTAATGAAGTTCACGCCAAGAAGGGAGGGTGATGGGGGGGTACCTCAGGGATCAGTGCTGGACCCAGTCCTCTTTAATGTCTTTATAAGCGAAATTGCAAAGAAGCAGGAAGGGAAGGTTTGACTCTGCATGATGATACCAAGATCTGCAGCAGGATGGAAAAGTGTGAGCAGAGACCTTAGAAGACTTGAACAGTTGTCAAGGATATGACAGCTAGGTTTCAACAAAAACATGTAAAATAATGCACTTGGGGCACAGAAATGCAGGGGCAGAGCACAAAATGGGTGGACTGGTATTGACAACATTAAGAAAGCACACACTCCAAAAAAAACAAGCTTTTACATTCAGTAGATTACTGTTTAACAATATTATGCATCTATGACTGCCACTGTTGCAAACCCATTGTCACATTCCTCACTTGAAGTGAAGGGGGGGGGGTTGAGACCATAACTGACTCCTTGTTTTTGTATTAAAGAGGTCAGATTTGTTACAGCAAAAACAAGGAAAGGGGTCATTTCAAAAACGTGCATATGTGCATGGGTACCACTTTTATTAAGACAGTGCCACCACCGGCCACTGCCACTTCAAGACTGCTATTATCCCCACCTACTACAATCAGGGTAAAACCAGAAGTAGTCTTGCAGCACTGAGGTCAATATGGTTAAGCATATTCACCTGGAATTACTGCTTATAAAAGAATGAGAAAGTGACTGTGATGACAAGCAAGTCCCAGACCAAATCTTTATTTTGTTAATAGTTTCCTCCTGAGTCTGATTTTTGTGACTGCATGTGCCAAGCTCCACAGACGTTATGCCATCATCAGACTTGTATAAGAGCACTTTGGAATCATGTGGCCAGACCACTGTCTGATGTGCTGCCACAGTGCACTGGCATAATTTTCAGTGATTCTGCTTATGCAACCCTTCCCCTCCGCGGGCTGCATAAACACACCCCATTCCCAGTGCACTACCTCTCCTTTTCACAACTGTGGAAGTGACGACCACCATGGACAACATGGTGGCACTGACTTAAACTGTGCATGCATGAGTATCATGCATAAGCAGTCATGTTAGTGCCACCATGTTGCACATGGCTGACTCCTGGGCAACCTGCGCATCTGTGAGCATCACGCATGTGCAGTACTATAATTGCTGTAGTACTACTTATGGCTGACTCCAGTGTGGTGAAAGCACTGCACATTCTTTTCAATGCTCTTGCCACTCCTAAAAGCTCTCCATAGCCATATCAGCTCTGACCAGAACTTGTTTGTATTGTTGTGAATACATAAGGTCATACTATCTGATCAAATGCCTTTTCGGCATCTATTGCCATTAATACAGCATCTGTCGATTTGTTTATGGCAATTACATCTATATTACATCTTGTTTTCAGTAAGGGATCATCCCTTTATAAATCCATTTTGATCTTCAATCAATTAATCAAAATCTTAATTTATCCAGGTGAACTTCGTTGAACAAGCTCATTTACAAGATGGACCTGGTTAGTTCCGGGTCAAATGGTACAATGCATACAGAGATATTTACAATACAGCCAAATAACACAAGTAAAAAAACAATTAAAGCAATTAATGCAAGTAAGTACTCAATGTAACATCAGTCATATCAGTTCAGAGTGCTTCTGTAATATTTAAGGAGGACATAAGATGAGGCTTAGTAGGAACTTAGGTAGGGAGAAGTGATTGGCTGCTCATGTAGGGAGCTGATGCAAGCACAGAATTTCAAACATAGTGTAATCACACAGTATCCCTAGATGTAACACTCTAAACAGAAGGATAAGGGTCTTAACATTCATGGAGAAAAGTAATTACAGCTCTTTTTGCAAATTTCAGCTGGAAATCAGATTTATACTTGGTTTAGAACAGACACAGAAGCAGACTGCAGGAACCAATTGGAACAGCATGAAAAACACTCACGTTCCAATTAGATGGCTGCTAATGCCATGCTTTGCTAATGGAGAGTCCGAGATTGGGTTTTCAGGTGGCAGTAGAGGCAGTGCTGACTGCCCAGTGCCCGAGTTTCCCCCGGATATGGGCAGGGAGCCCATGGAGAGCATATCCTTGACAGGGGATGGAAGAAGGGGTTGGTATTAAGTACTGGGCCATGGACAATGGAACATATGAACCAGTGGGAGGACCAAAACAGCAGGACAACAGAGTTGGGTATTCCTTGATGCCTAAAGGCTGGCCCAACCACAGAAATTCAGAAAGGAGTGTAATCAAACAGAGTCCCAACTTGACACTATAAACAGGAAAAAATAGAGGTCATAACTGTTAGGCAATAGGTAAGTGCAGCTCTTTTTTGTGCAAGTTTTATACAGAAGAGCAGACTTTAGCTTAGTATTAAGGGAGACACAGGAGCAGACTGCAAGAGCCAATCAGACATCAGAGCAGAAAAGTGCTCTCTCAGATTGAGTATCAGCAATGCCACAACTTGCTAGTAGGGAGTCCGATCTGGCTGTCTCAGGTGGTGGCTATGGAAGTTATAACCACCCAGTATCCGCATTTCTCCCACCTGAGAGGCATGGAGCCCCTGAAGGGCTATTCTATGGCAGGGAAGAGAGTTAGGGGACAAAGGAAAGAGATAGTAAGAGTGGAATGCAGTGGAAAGGGAATACGAAGATGAACTAGGGTAGTTAAATGGTACAGGGTAGGGGAATAAGGGCCACAGATTAAGCAATATGTAAAAGACAGCAGGGTGAGTAAGATACAGCTGCCGCGAAAGCCATGAAGAGATAATAACCCTACAGGGATTTCTAGAGGGGAAAAACATTTAAGGCATAAGATGCTCATAGAGTTAAGGTCACCAAAGGTTACAAATGATCAAAATTCAACTACGCACAGAGAGTAGCAGCCTGATGCTTCAGACTAAAATTAGGGGCTGGGGTAGCAATTGCATGGCTCACACACATACTGAGCATATAGAGATTTAAAGGCATTCATACTGTGGAGACAGCTTAATTTCAATAATTGTTGTACTTTGTTCCACAATGTTGGCAACAGGAAACTAATGGCCACTCTGCCATAGTGAGAGGAAGCCTTGAGGATACATAATGTGATATAGGATGCGCTTCTTAGGGCATACATCCCTAGCTCACTAGTGGGAGACAGTCTATTATATATTGTGAAAGTCTTCAAAGAAGACTCTATAAGTCCAAGGACTGCATTTTTATTACTCCTAAACATAAGAGGACCACCCTATGGCTTTGTACAAGGAACAATGATGGGTAGAGATGGGGAGACCAGTAATAAACTGGATGGCCCTGTGGTAAAGCGTATCCAACTTTACAAGTGAAGCTTTGGAACATTGACTATAAAGGAAATCTGCATAATCGAGCAGCAAAAAAAGTAGTTTGGACAAGGCACACTTTTGCATCTCTAGTAAGAAACTGGTTAATTCTAAAGATTGCCACAGCCTCTGCCTTAACTTCTTTACAAGGTCCTCGATGTGCTCAGTGAATGATAGATTATTGTCTAACCACACACCTAGGTATTTAAACTTTGAGACAAACTCAGTTTCTCTCAAAATTGTGGTAATCTGAGGTAGTGCTCAAGAGCTGGCGGATTCATCACATGGCTATAGGGTGAGAACAACATTGATTTTGTTTTTTAAGCATTTAGAAGAAGTTTTTCATGGAGGAGCTGGTTCTGGAGCTGGGTAAATTCCTCCTGGGGGTCAGCAGAGTGGCTTCAGGTGTCGGACAACTTATATATACAACGTGTCATCAGCAAACAGGTGTATATTGGCCTTGTTAATACTCTCATCAATCTTATTAACATAGATAGCGAATAGTAAGGGACCAAATATGTATCCTTGTGGTACTCCCTCAGTAGAGGTTTGAGTGGAGATAGCTCACCCTCAGCCTTAATTTGTTGATGCCGTTCTACAAGGTACTCAGTAAACCAATGTAAAGAAATGGAGTCAGGCCTATACTCTTCAGAGAGAGAGAAGCAGCTATGATCCACTGTATCAAAAGCCTTATTAAGGTCTAGAAATACAGCACAGACAAAGTCTCTGCTGTCCAGTTCTTAGTACCAATCACTTGTTACTTTGGCAAGGGCTGAAATAGTGCTGTGTTTAGTTCTAAGGCAGATTGCATAGGGTTTAGTTTGATATTGGATTTGAGGTAGTCCCTTAGTTGGTTGCTGACAATCTTTTCCAGAAGTTTTGACATAGTTGGGAGGAGGTACATTTGTCTATATATGTTAAGGTAGCAGGGATACCCTAATTTAAATAAGGGGATTACATGAGCAATTTTCTAGATCTGGGGAATAAGCCATAGGGACAATGATAAGTTAAATAAGTGGGTGACAGGAACAGCTAGGACATGATAGGTGATTTTAAGGAAACAAGGATCCAAAGAATCAGCACCAGCACTTTTCTTAATATCCAATTGGAGCATGAGGTCTTCAACCTCTTTCAGAGAGACCGGGTGGAATGAGAAGCCAGTTACCGGGGCAGGTGAGTCTGATCATGGGACAATTAATTGGGAGTGGACCAGTGATGCAGGGGAATTGTCAAAAGCAAGACCCGCTGTGGAAAAATGATTGTTAAATGCATCTAGGATTCCCAGTTTATCATTGATAGTAGTACTCCCAGTTGTAATCTTAGGTGGCAAGGAATTACCAGGCATATATCAGGACATGTCCTTGATTGTCCTGCAGAATTTGGAGGAGTATTTTGCTGCAGAATCAATTTGGGAAGATAAAATGCTGCTTTAGCATCCTGACTATTTTCATACAAGCACTGCATGCCCTTCTGAATTGACACCTGCCTGAGTCAAGCTTAGTCTGGCGAGCTTTTTCCATAACTTATCCCTACCAAGCAATGCAGGTTTCAGCTTAGCAGAGAACCAATGACATGTTTTGTTTTTATAAATTTATACCATGGGTCATACATATTTAGGGCCCCAACAAGTATATCATGGAAAATATCATATGCTGTGTTAACTAAGTAGAAGTCTTGCCAATGTGGTGGGTGTTTCAACTCATAGACATAGGTAACCACATCAAAGTTACAACGGGACCTTTTTATAAAAAATTTAGCTGTAGATCCTGTATGATGCAGTAATCTGGCTGCAGCAATGAAGCAATGGTCACTGACATCAGCAAAGAAGGTTCCAGCATGTGAGAAGAGATGAGGCTTATCGACTAAAATAACATCCAACAGTGTGCTGTTGCTCATGTTCTTTTTGTTTGGACATGTGGTTCATGAATTAGTTGCACCAACCAATGGGAATCACAGAAAGTGTTTAAAGGAGAAGCAGACTTCAATAACCAGCCAAAATTAAGGTCCCCTAGGATGATAGTTTCAAGATTCTCTTTCTCCATAATAGAGCCAAGACGTGTAAGAATAAGTGTACCAGCAGATGGGGGTCTATAGCAACCAATCACTCTGAGGGCAATGGAAGTAGATAACTCCATCTTCAGGGTCAAACACTCAAATTCATTTTGGCAAGTAGAATCCAGGCAGGACATTGTAAACCTTTCCATAATGTACACCACACCACCTCCCTAGTAGGCCTGCCATTCTGAATAACCGGTAGGAAGGAATACTAATCTCCCTGTCCTGAGAGGCTTGCCTAAAACAAGATTCTGAGATTACCAGGACATCTGGCTGACCCAGGCCTGAACCATGGAGCACTTTTTAGTATGCTTCAGACATTAACATGCCAGAAACACATGCTTTTAAGACCTTGATTTATGATGGTAGGTAGTATTGATTCCAGTCTGTTTGCTATAATTTTGTAAAGAGTTTGTAGTCAGTATTAAGATGTGAAATGGGGTGGTAAGATGCACAGCTCAGCAGATCTTTCCCCTTGAAAGAAATACTTAAATAATAACTTGTTTAAAGGTTTCAGGATTTGTTTTTTAATTTGTTAAATGAATTGAATAGTTTTTCTAAAGTGATTATTATCAAGGATTCAATTTTTTATAAAGTCACCCCAATTCCATCTTGGCCAGGGGCTTTGTCAGTGGGAAGATCTTAAATTGCCTTAGCAGTTTCTTCCTGCATGATTGGTTGATCTAATTTTATGCGTGTATTTTCATTTATTCCTTGATTTTAAAACTTTAAGAAATCTCAGTGGTCCCTGCATATTCTAATCTGTTTGTGAAGTGTAGAGTTCTTGATAATATTTAACAAAGCATGCCTTCATTTCTGCTGGTGTATTAAATTCCTTGCCATCACAATTTTGATCTTTAATATAGTCTGATCTTTCTGTTCTTTTTAGTCTGCCATGCTATTAATTTAAGTGGTTTATCAGTTGTGATATAATAATTTGATCTGGCATTCATTATTTGCCTTTCCATTAAGTTGGTTGTTAGCTGATTATACTGTTCTTTTATTAATTAATCTATTATAAATATTAGTGTCCATTGAGGTGCTGTGAAGTGCTAATAGATGTAGAATTTCTTTTTCTAAATCTTTTAATGTTCTTTCTTTGCCTTTTTTCAGCTGCTTCTATACTGATTATAATCACTTTTATGTAGAATTTAAAGGCTTCCCCATATATTTATTATGTAGGTATCCTTAATTGTGTTTTACCTAAATATTTTACCTAAAATATTCTTGACAGGCTTTAATTATTTTTTCATGTATGTTAGGATGAAATATTATTGCTTGATTTAAATGTAAAGTTTAAATGAGTCCCGCACTTGAATTATTTGAATAGTCAAGCGTACAAGGGAATGATCAATGTAATTCCTAAATATTCCACATCTATAATGGCATGCATCAGTTTTTCTGAGACTAAATATGAATCAATTAGAACAGCTGTGATGCACCATTAAAAAAACAATGGGTTAATTAAGCCCAAATCCTGTGCAAACTCATGATTTACCTTTCTGGCTGAGTTATGTGCTTTGTCTAATTCTGTTGTTTTAATTATTTGTTGCATAACAAGATTAAAATTGCCCCCAATAATGTATGGAGCATGAAACGTTGATAGAGTAAGAAAAAAAGTCTGCAAAGAATTTAAGATCATCGACATTAGGAGCATATAGCACTGTACATGTTATACAGTTGTATTTGATTAATAACATATCTCCCTTGTGTATCAATGAGATGTTTACTAATAGCTCATAAAGTTCCTTTCTTATTCAGTGCTATCAGTCTTCCTTTTGAATTCCTGGAGAAATCTGATGTTAGGACAGGGCCCACGGTTCACAAACCACTTTGTTTCATTGGGAGTTAAATGAGTCTCTTGTAGAATTATCAAATTTGCTTTTTTCTCAAGATAATTTATGACTTTCACAGTCTCTGTGCAATTGTCACTGAGCAGTGTCTGAGCAGTGTCAGTGGCTCAGTGGTAGCACACTCGCCTCTGAGGCCGGGAGATCAGAGGGCTGTTGGTTCAGTTCCACATCTGGCACTTGGGTTAATATCCCAGTACTGACACTGTAGTACAGCATGAGAGGGGTGCTGCACTTCTGAGGTGCTGTCTTTCGGATGAGACGTTAAACCGAGGTCCCATCTGCCTGGATTGTTGGTAGTTCAGGTGGATGTTAAAGATCCCATGGCACTTATGGAAAAGAGTAGGAAATTTCCCGGTGTCCTGGCCAAATTTCCCTCATTCACAAAAAATACCACCAACAGCTTAATCTGGTTCAAGGTCAGTTGGCATTCATCTGTATCCCATGTCCCCCTCCCCTGGGTCGTGCCTGAAAATAGGCAGGATTTATCTAGTGCACTTACCCGGTCAACAAAAGCGAAATAAAAAATAAATAAATTCTGTAGCCCTTTTACATTCCAGGTTATAATTTTATAGTGACTACCCGTTTTGTGTTTTATCTATCATAGAGCATTGTATTCCCTTCTTATTTTTCTTAAGTCGTATTTTGCTTACCATTTTTGTTTCCTGGACCCCTTCACCAAATTGTCCAGTCTTTATCATCAAAAACTATTTCATATTTTATAATATTGCATCTCTGTGTATAGTTACAATACTTTTTTTATTCTGCTCCCCCTCTATCCTCCCTCATCCTATCCCTGTTTCTAACATGCAAAGATAAAAGATTAAAAATCAAAACAAACTGGTGATCCCTAACTCCCAGGCGGTCTAGCCGCCACTCTCACCTAAACTGTGATGGTTTGGTAACCATCTGTGTACACTGCTGTGGACACCAGGGCTTGACACACATCTACCATGCATATTTTAAAACTGTGATAGATGGTTAAGGTGGATTATCTGACCGATATCTATATTAACTAGAATTGTGGTATCTGTAATAGGCCTGATTTATTTACTATCCTTATTATTGGATTATGTTTCTACCATACATCTCTTGAAACTGACAGCCTTCTTATAAGTGCCTGTTCTAGGCTTATACTTTTATTGCAGCCCTACATCTAAATATCCTCCCCATGTACTTAGTGAGCATAGAAAATGTATCTGTGTGTGTGTGTGTGTGTGTGTGTGTGTGTGTGTGTGTGTGTATTTTTTAATAATATATGTATTCCACATTGCGTTTCCCATCTTCCCTCGGGTGTTGTATCTCTTATGCCAGCCAGGATTCATTATTAAGATTTGACCCTGTTTTTTCTATCAGGGTTAATTGATTTGTCCACCATATTCACTGAATTTATGATTGAGGTTGTTTGTAAGGGGTTAGAGGGGGTGACTAGGGATTTGACTGTGCCCTAAAATCTTTGCTAGTTAAAGGATTATTTTCAAATGGTATCTTAAATGCATCCATGGCTTCTTCCGGTGAATCACAGGTGTATAATTATCCATTTAGTGGAAAGCAGATCTTTGCCGGGTACATTAGAGTGAATCTCATCCCCTTATTATATAGCAATTACTTTAGCCTTCCCTTTGTAGTAGTATCAATAAACATATTTGGATATGCACTAAAGTTAATTTGATCATACAGTAATCCTTTTGAGATCCTAGCTCTTTGGAAATTGCTTCCCAGTCTTGAAACTTCAAGGGCCTTATAAAAACTGTTTTGGAATGATTAGAGTTTTCCGAGTATCTGCTTCCCACTCAATGAGCCCTATTCAACGTGGTTTTATCCTCAGGGTACTTTTTGTTTATTGCCTCTGTTACCACTTTTTAAAAGAAAGAAATCAGGTCCCCGGTCCCTTTAACCCCTTCTGAGATTTTACACAGTCTGATATTGCCCCTTCTGGCCCGGTCCTCTTGTTCTTCTATTCTTTCCTACAACAGCTGAATTTGTCTTTCTAGTAGCATCAGTTGTTTTGGAGTTTTATTAGTAGTGCCTTCCACTCTTGAAACACGTTCCTCAAGCTCATTAGTTCTTAACATAAGATTTTGCAGTTTATTATTTAGCTCATTTAATGATCCTGTCACTGTGCTGAGACAGCTTTTATTATCATTTAATGCTTGTAACATTTATGTTTTCAGATTGGCTACAGCAGTTAACACTGCCAAATTTTGGGGATTATTATCTGCTGTTTCCTAGGGATCCTTTGGTGCTGCATTTGTTGCTATTGCTATAATTTGTGAGGGCCTTGTTAGAAATTTCATTTATTTTTTGAGTGACTATCTCTACTCCTTCTTGCGTGTCTTCTAAGGTAATTTCTTGCATTTCCCTATAAACACTAGTTTCTTTCAGTTTCTCCTGAAAGTCTGGGGGGGGGGGGTTCTGTATTATTTAAGTAATTTATCACCTCTGTCTCATTTACAGACATGTCTGAGCTCCAGTCTTTACTAGGGTACATATCAGGTAATGTAACACAGTTACCTGCCTGCTTCAGGATCTCGGCCCTTTGAAAGTCCAAACGTTCTAACTGCTCTGGCTGTTTAATTAACTTCAGGTTTGAACCCCTTTCTTTGCTAGATACTGTGGTCTCTTTACTTGCTGGTTCTTTAATTTTAAAGTAAGTAGAAATGTTACCTTTCTCTGGAGTATCGATTGATGTCAGAGTTGTCGGCAATGGAGAGAGAAGAATTTGCGGTGCGTCTGTACAGTCTCTTAAGTTTGGCAGGCTTGGTGAGTGTAAAGAATTTTGCTGCTGAGTTGCCCATGTTGTTTTCTGTTCTTTAGCATTCTTTCTGTCACCAAAAAGATCATCTGATAGTTCTTTTGCCCACTGAACTGCCATAGACATACCTTGTTTTAACAAGGAATTGCAGACACAAAAAAAATAAGAGAAGATGAGGAAAAACTGCTTTATCTGAAGTGCTGCATTTCACTGTTGGCATTTAACCTGAATGTGGTTGCTTTTCAATTTCATTTTCATCCACCGTTCCTTCCGAGGTGCTTCAGCCTGGTGATGTGGCATGTCCTTCACATGGCCAGCTTAGATTTATCCCCTTATGACGTAGAGTGGTTCCTCAAAGGTACATCCCTTCTGTTCTGTTTCCAAATGCATCTTCTGCAGCATTGTGTCAACCATTGCCTTAACCAGGTGCAAGCTCCAGCTCCAACCACTATGCCTGCATGGCTGGCCCGGTTCCCTACTCTGGATCACTTTCATGGTCTTCAGCCACTGTTTTGCAGCATCAGCTTACACTGCTTTTCTGGTCACTTTCCTTAAGGATGTTTATAAGTTCTGCTCTTGACTGACTTTCCTCATAACACTCTGCTCTACATTTGCATAATTCTTATAAGTTTAGCAAAGTAGTCTTTTCATACGGTCCAGACATAATGTCTGCTCTTTAACTACTCTTGCTTAAAACAAAAATAACAGTATTAGTGTACACTGTGCTCCCTGAGGTAATATTCTGTTCTTGGACTTTATAGTTAACTATGTTATTGGCAATCCTTTTCAAATCCTAGCAGTGCCATCACTTTATCACGAACTTGTCTTCATCCAGACCTCAGCCTGAAACAGGTTGCCAAGTTTTTCAACCCTCAACACCTGTAAGGATACCACAGTAACTGCTGACACTCAGAAGTGATTCTCTTAACTGGGGACTTTGGTCCAAAACCCATCATAGCCACTTTGCAACAGTGCTTTGCAGCACAGTGCCTTTTGGCTAAGTTAACATGACCCAAACCCTCACCCACCCACCCCTGGTCCATTATTTCCTTTATCCTAGGGGTTCTGACATCACTTCCTCAAACAGGCAAAGGATATGCACCTGTCATACCAGAAGCAGACATCCAGGAAAGGAACAGCAGCAAGTGAAGGGTGACTGCTCTCTCAGTGGAAGGGAAGTAAATGCAAATCTAGAGCTTTCATTATTACTTCTTCACATTGATATTGCATTGGGAAAGGAGGAGTAGGAGTTTGAAGAAGGTTGTGCAATGGCTACTTAAAGTCTTTTTTGAGTGTGGATAGGAAGGATAGGAATATAAAAAGCAGTTGCTCAATATATCTAAACGTGTACAACAAAGGAGGTAAGGGAAATAAAGATAATGTTTTGCACTGATAGAGGGAGAGGGGAGACTTGGGGAATGTTTGGTATCCTGCATCTGGAAGGGTGGAGGGTCACTGGTGGGCAATGACAGCAATGGTAGGGTGGTGCTGCAACAACTGAGTGCACCAATCTTTCTAAACATTGCCTGGAGTGTGGAGGATGTTTAGTGTGCAACCACATAGAAAAACTTAGAAAGGAGATTGAGGGTCTGCAGGAGGAACTAAGACAGGCAAGGCAGATTGGGGTGGGTTTAGCCCAATACTGGAGGGAGGAAGAAGGGGAGATGAGGGAGGGCAATTTAAGCCAACAGTGGTGAGGAGAGGGTCAGAAGAAGGGAAGCAGAGACAAAGGGGCCCAGGCCAGGAAGAACGATTGCCAGGGAAACCAGGTCAGGAGACAAAAGTCAAATGGAAGGAGGCGATAGGGACTTGTGAGGGGACGTGAGGAAGTGACAAAAGTTGTGGAGTGGAAAGGAGAGAACAGGTTACTATGAAGAGAGAGGGAGCGGACATTTGTGAAGGGTCTTCAGAAACAGCTCTGCACTGATAGAGAGGAAGAAAGTGGAGGAGGGAAATGATGAATTAGAGGGTAATTGATAAATGCCTGGACCAAACTGGAGCGGGGGAAGTTCTGCTGGGAGAACTGCAACAGGGGTAAAGGGAAATAATGTGCAGGAGGAAGAAGAGGAGCTGGAAATGAGAGAGGAGATGAATGGAAGCAAGCAGGAGTAAGAGGTGGAATCTTAGTGCTGGGGACTCAATACTAAGAGGAGTTAGGTGGGTAGCAAGGGAGAGGCATAGTCATTTGGGTGGAGGCCATGCCAGGAATGACAGCGGAAAGGGTGGGACAGTCTGTTCTGAAATATGCTAGAAGGGCTAAGGACAAGCCTCATTTAATTATACATCTTGGGACAAACGACCTGGCTGACAAGACAGTAGATATAGTCAGAGGAGGTTTGAGGAACTAGCACAATTATGTGAGGGGCAGGAAGATCAGTAACTTTTTCCGAGATACTTCCAGTGCCAAAGGCAAGCACAACAAGAAAGCTGAGAATAGAGGAATTTAACGGATGGCTAAGAACCTGGTGTTGTGCTAAAGGGTATGGGCTGTTGGGGGTGGGAGGGACCTGGGAGGACAGTAGTCTCTATGCCAAGGACAGACTGCACTTGAATGAGGAGGGAAAGAAAGTGTTGAAACAGAGGATGGAAGAATATATAGAGGAAGTTGGGAATTTAAACTAGGAGTGGGGGGTGGCAGTTGGGGAAGAGATATGCAGAGACCACAGGTTGGGAAATCATATGAGCTTACCCCCATAACAGTGACAAAGGACAAATGGCAAGTACTATTGGTGATGCTAGGAAAGGAGGGCAGGATGGGAGGGGGGAAGGGTGGAAGGTGGTTACCCTTAATGCTAGGAGCCTTGGGAGGAAAACTGCAGAGTTACAGGTTCTCATGGCAGAGGGAGAGGTGGACATTGCAGCCATCACGAAACATGGGCCACCCAATATAATGACTGGGACCTGTCTGTACCAGGGTACAGATTATTTCGTAGGGACAGGGTGACTGGGAAAGGAGGGGGTGGAACTATATGTGAAGGAAGGACTGAAGTGTGTAAGGGAGGAAGGGGAGGAGGGTAGTACAGAGTCACTTTGGGTGCAAATCCAGGATTCCAAGAATAGGATTCTTAGAATGGGAGTGGTGTACAGGCCACCATCTCAGATGGAGGAGTTAGACAGGGAACTAGTGGGACAGATCAGGAGGACCTGTGAGAAGGGTAATGTGGTGATTGTGGGGGACTTCAACATGCCAGGAGTGGACTGGAGCACCCCAACAACCAGGAACAGAAGGGAGCAGGTACTGCTGGATGCCTTCCAGGACAGCTTCCTGCTGCAAATGGTCAGTGAACCAACCAGGTTAGGGAATACCCTTGACCTTGTGCTGGCAAATGGGGACTTTGTGAGAGAACTTACAGTGGAGGAACCGCTGTCAGGGAGTGACCACCACTCAGTATGGCTCACATTGGATATGGGCAAGGAAGGAGTGGAATCTGGCACAAGAGTGCTGGACCTCAGGAGGGCCGACTTTGGGAGGATGGGGGAAGTGGTAAAAGGGTACCTGGCCAGAATTCAATCTAGTATGGATACTAACCAGAGGTGGGAGCTCATAAAGCTGGGGATAGTGGAGGCAACCAAAACCTGCTGCAAAGCCCAGAGCAAGAAGGCTAGGGCTAAGAAACCAAGCTGGTTGAGCAAGGAGGTCATGGAAAAGGTAAGGAGGAAAAGAGCTGCCTTTAGGAAGTACAAGAAAACAGGGAGGGGGGAGGACAGAGAGGAGTACTTGACAGAATCGAAGGAGGTGACAAGGGCAGTAAGGGGAGCCAAAGCATCTCGGAACTCAGGCTGGCACAAGGCATTAAGAAGGGGGAGAAGGACTTCTTTAAGTACATCAGGGAGAAAAGGAGTGTAAGGACCACATAGTAAGGATTAGGAAGGAGGGGGGTTGGGTGGAAGCAGGGTACGATAAGGCGGAAGCACTAAATGAGTACTTCTGCTCAGTATTTACTAAAGAGAAGAAGGGAGTGACACCCAAGGTGGGAGAAATGGCAGACACAGGGGGGAAGAGATGATACATGGGGAAATCATGGAGGGCAGAGTTCAAGAGGGTTTGAAGGCACTGAGGGTGGACAAGGCACCAGGCCCAGATGGCATCCACTCCAGGGTACTGAAGGAGCTGGCAGAGGTCCTTGCAGGACCTTTGGCAGACCTATTTAATGCCTCACTACATTCGGGGTGTGTACCTCAGGACTGGAGGATGGCTCATGTGGTGCCCCTCCACAAGAGTGGCCCAAAGGATGAACCGGGAAACTACAGACCAGTGAGCCTCACATCCATCGTGTGTAAGCTAATGGAGACTATCCTGAAGGAGAGGCTGGTGGACCTCCTAGAGGCCAAAGGACTACAGGACAGCAGACAGCATGGCCTCATACATGGGAGATCCTGCCAAACCAACCTGGTTGAGTTCTATGACTGGGTAACTAGGCAACTGGACAGGGGCCATGCAGTGGATGTCCTGTATCTGGACTTCAGTAAGGCATTCAACTCGAGTGCCACATGGAAGGCTGGGAAGGAAGTTATAGGCACAGGGGCAGGTGCAAAGCTGGTGAGATGGGTAGGGAAACTGGCTGCAGGGAGGCAACAGAGGGTGGTGGTGGGTGGGAGCTCTCACACCAAGGGCAGTGACAAGCGGTGTCCCACAGGGCTCAGGTGTTGGGACCAGTGTTGTTTGGGATATTCATTGCAGACATATCATGGGACATCAAGAGCAAGATCAGTCTGTTTGCTGATGATACCAAGGTTGGCGCGGTGGTGGATGACCTAGGGGGATGGCAGGGGTTGCAGGATGATCTGGCAAAGCTTGAAACCTGGTCAGACACCTGGCAACTGGGCTTTAATGCCAAAAAGTGCAAGGTGCTGCATTTTGGGATGAAGAACCCAAGGAGGACTTACCAGCTGGGGGAGTGCAGCTAGCCCAGACAGAGGAGGAGAAGGATCTGGGTGTGCTCATTACAGGGTCAATGAACAACTCGGCACAGTGTAGGAAGGCAGCTGCAAAGGCCAACAAAATGCTGGGTTGTATTGCAAGGGGTATATCCTCGAGGACGGAGGAGGTGATTCTGCCACTGTATAGGTCATTAGTTAGACCACACCTGGAGTACTGCGTGCAGTACTGGTGTCCGTATCTGAAGAGGGACATTAAGTTACTGGAGGGTGGCGCGAGGTGACAAAGATGATCAAGGGTCTGGGGGACTTATCATACGAGAGGAGGTTGAAGGAGTTGAACATGTACTCACTGGAGGAGAGGAGGACAGGGTGACATGATTGAAACCTTTAAACACATGAAAGAAATAAACAAGACAGGTACAGAGGGCTGTTCAAAGTAAGGGAGGAGGGCCACAGGGGCCATGATATGAGACTGGAGCGAGGAAGGTTCAGGAGGAGATGAGGAACTTTTTACAGAGAGGGTGGTGGCTGGGTGGAATGCGTTACCTGCAGAAGTGGTATACAGTAGAACAGTGGACTGCTTCAAACGAGGATGGGACAGGACAAGGGGAGGTAATGAAGGGAGAGGGTGGAAGGGAGGGGCAGCTGCAGAATAAGGGGTGCTAGCTGCACATTCGAGCAGACTTGATAGACCTCTAGGCCTTTATCTGCTGGCAAATTTCGTATGTTCGTATGACTTTCATCTGTTATCCACTCCTGGGAAAACCCTTTACTTCTTTGAGGATGGTAACTGAGCCTTCTTCTCCCTCACACAGATGGCTGTATGAGGGAAACGAAGCAGCACTAGATTTCTCAATACAAACAGTTATTTATTCCCCCAAAAGATTCAGTCAAAGATGCATAAAGTACATAAACATAATATGTATTTATCCACAATATTTGCTTATTGTGCATGCTATCAGACATACACAAGACTATGGGAATTACAGGATTACTACAGAAATTAAAAACAAATGATTTGCACACAACAGAAGACACAAATAGAAAAACCTCTTTATAGCTTCTTCATGCTAACAAAGTAGAATGATTGTTACCACACTGATGCCTTAGTCAGCCTTGGCTGTCTCCAACTCCTAAATGGTGTAAGTCTAGAGACCATGCTCAAACTGACTTACAATTCTCACATTGCAAGCTTGACTCCACCCATCCTCCTCACCCCGATTGGTGACATCATTTCCAGGACCAGTATTTTGTACAGTACTCCCACAACAGATCCTGTAAAGGAATTGGTCTGTAAAAAGGAACTGGTCAAAATGGACCCATGGATTTTGAGTACTCATGGATACATTTCATTGTTTTACTTATTTTTCTGCCCTACAGGGAATCATCTGAGAACCCAAGACAGTTTTCTTACATGAAAGAGATTTCTCTGGTTTGATGTTCCCCATTAACTCTCCAGGGGTCATGTAATTTACAGGACAAAGAAACTGAAATTGTATCTGGTTTTCTTCTGATAAAAATCTGTCTTTTATTTTCAGGAAGCCCACTTTGTTCCATCAGTTGATTAGATTCTAACTGCTACCAGTACAGATAGAATTATTTAGAAAGAACAAAAAGTACAACATTATTGTTACAAAGTAATAGCCTATCCTGGATAAGGTTAAAAAAGGGAAGAGATGTAAAACTCTATCTAGGGTAAGCATAAAAAAATTAAAGAAGCAAAAGGAGAACACTTAAAACACCATGTCTAGGGTCAAGTAACAAAGGGTTCAGCAGACAAAAAGGAATTAGAAATACCCTATCTTGGGCAAGGGTACAGAGTTACTTCTTGTACTGTAGTGAGTATAGGAATGGGAATGTTGGAAGTGTTGAAAGCATGGCTGTGAAACAGCAGTTTACAGAGACACCTTCTAGAAATTGAGGTGGTGCCCAATCTATACAAACCTCTTTGGGCTGAAGAAGGAGGTCACTAGATTGCTGGCCAAGTTGCCTAGAATTCAGGGGACCTCTTCTCCTACTGAGGAGATACTGTGTTTACCACCATAGCCACAAATGATGCCAGGAGGAGGGCTGGCTGGACTGTAGTAGGCTCCAGGAGGGTCAGGGTGGTGGGTTGCAAGCACATTCCTCAGCTGGTGTCACTACAAAACTCATTTGCCACTCCTGACAGGATGGGACTGCTCAGCTTGGTACCTATTGGCCAACAGAGTTAAGCTAGCCCTGGCAAAAGAAACACAGGTGAGGAGGTACAGGCAAAGTGGGCAAGCATTAAGGATACAATACTTGAAGCAACATCCCATTGTGTTAGACAGAAAAGGAAGTGTAAAGAAGAAGGAAACCACTTTGGTTCTCAAATACAGTAGCAGAAAAGGTCAGAGCCAAAAGGCTGGCCTTCAGAAAATATAAGGGAACACCGGGATGAAGATGGGAGGCATACCAAACTGCCTAAGGAAGCAGGTAAGGCAGTAAGGCAGGCAAAGTCCCAAACTGAGGAAACACTAGCACGAACAGTAAAGAAGGTGACAAGACTTTCTATAGATACATTAGTGAAAGGAGAAAGTCCAGAGGGGTATTGCTAAGCAATGGAGAAAGGGAGCATGTGAGGAGGAGGACCTGTAAGGCATCTATCCTAAATAGATACTTTTGCTCAGTATTTACTGAAGAGAAGGTGAGGGCAGGGCCCACAGCTCAGCATCATGGACACAGGGGAGGGAGGTGAGCACTACTCCCTCACAAAAGAAAGGGTCCTACAGAGCTTGCTAAGCTCAGAGTGGATAAGGCAATGGGACCTGATGGCATACATCCCAGGGTACTAAGGAGCTAAAGGAGGAACTAGCAGAGCCATTAGCAGAATTGTTTAGTGAGTCTCTGAGCACAGGAGAGGTCCCAGAAGACTGGAGAAGGGCTCATGTGATCCCACTCCACAAGAGTGGTAGCAGGGAGGAGGCGGGGAACTACAGACCGGTCAGTCTTACCTCAGTAGTGGGCAAGATTATGGAGGCACTCCTTAAGGAAAGGATAGTGCAACACCTGGAATCCATAGGGGCACAGGATCCAAGACAGCATGGGTTTACAAAAGGAAGGTCCTGTCAAACTAATCTCATAGATTTCTTTGACTGGGTAACCAAGTGGTGGACCAAGGGGAGCAGTTGATGTCGCCTACCTTGACTTCAGCAAAGCTTTTGACACTGTTCCACATAGAAGATTGATAAATAAGCTAGGTAGGCTCGAGGTGGGTCAGAAGTTGGTCAACTGGGTGGCAAACTGGTTGACTGGCAGAAAACAGAGTGGTGGTAAATGGTATACAGTCAGAAGAGATGCAAGTCACAAGTGGGGTACCTCAGGGATCAGTCCTGGGGCCAGTCCTATTCAACATCTTCATTAGTGACCTCAGCAGATGGACTAGAGGGTAAGGCTTGTCTGTTTGCAGATGACACCAAGATCTGCAACAGAGTAGATGATCCAGATGGGGTGGGCAGAATGAGAAGAGATCTGGATAAACTAGCAGAATGGTCAGAAGAGTGGCAACTGGGATTTAATGCAAGAAGTGCAAAATCATGCACATGGGAAGAGAAACCCTGAAGCCACTTATAGGCTGGGAGGAGTTGCTAGCAGTCACAAAGGAAGAAGAGACTTGGGCATCATCATCACTGATGACCTAAAATCATCAAGCAGACCTCTAAAGCAGTAGGTAAGGCTAGGGGGTGTTAGGGTGTATTAGTAGGGTATCACAAGTCGTAAGAGGAGGTAATAATCCTCTGTACAAGACATTGGTTAGGCCCCATCTGGAGTACTGCGTGCAGTATTGGAGGCCACACCTTCACAAGGACATTAACCAAATTGAGGCAGTCCAGAGAAGGGTAACCAAAATGGTGCAGGGACTGCATCAGAAGACATATGAGGACAGATTAACGGAGCTCAATATGTATACCCTTGAGCAAAGGAGGGAGAGAGGTGATATGATCGAGACATTTAAACACCTTAAGGGCATAAACAAGGTGAAAGGGTCTAACATGTTTAAATATAAGAAAAACAGCAGGACAAGAGGACACAGCATGAGATTAGAGGAGGCCGATTAAGGGGAATGTGAGGAAATTCTTTTTCACAGAAAAGGTGGTAGATGCATGGAATGGCTTACCACAAGAAGTGGTGGCTATGAATACAGTGCAGGGCTTCAAACAGGCATGGGATAGGCATAGGGAGCAATACAAATGACTATGAATAGATAGGTCACTGACAGAGCAAAGGCAGATGGCACATTTATAAGGTAGAAAAGAAATGGGCAGACTGGATGGGCCTGGGTCATATCTGATCAAACTTCTATGTTTCTATGTTTCTATGTTTCTATTGTATTGTCCAAGAAGGATGTGGCAGTCTCTCCTAGTGGAGGCCCCAAGGTGGGAGGAGAGGACCCAGCAGAGGAGGAAACAACTTCTATTGGAAGACCTGATCATCGGGGTTGGTAGAGTCTGGAACAGGAAGGAAGGAATTAGGGAACTGAGGTGCATACTTGGCACCCAGCTTTTGAGGGATGGAAAGCAGATCCTGAGAATCACTGGGGTAGAAGGGCAGAAGGGTGAGCTGGATGTCATTGTCCACCAGAGGACAAATCACCTGGCTAGAGATGGGTCTGGGATTGTGCAGGAGAATGGTAATGATATAGGAAAGGTCTTATGGAGTAGCATACTCAGTGGCTTTTGTCGAGGTGTTGCTTTTTATACTAGGGGTTGATGGGGATCTCCATACCAGGAGCTTCAACTCATAGTTGAAGGAATGGCATTAAGAGGAAGAGCTCAACTACATTTGGAACAGAGACTCACCTGAGAGGATAAGGCCCTGTGCAGGGCAATGGCCTGCACCTGTCTAGAAAGGAAATGGCAGTCCTCAGTGGACAGTTCAGGAGCCAAGGGGTGCTGGCAGAAGAAATGTGGAAGCCATATTTCCCAGAACACTGAAATAGAGAGATGGGAGGAAGTGAGGAGAGGTACAGCAAATCCCCAAGGTACAAAATAAAGAAAAAAGCAGAGTGGCTGAACTGAATGAGATTTGTAACTCAAACTGTAGAAAGATAGGGAAAAGCAGGATGAGCTAAAAGGAAATGGAGTGGGGGTAGCCAGCAGAGTGGCAACAAAATGTGGAAGGCCATGCGTGCAAACACAAGAAGTCTAGGAAACAAAATTCCAGACCTAAGGCCATTGTGGCAGAGACATAGCCTGATATCATGGCCCTTATGAGTTGTACAGAACAGGAAACCACGGATGGGATTTGGAAATACCAAGGCCATACTCGGTTCAGAAAAAGAGAGGATAAAAGGAAATGAAAGGGGTGGTGCTTTTATGTAAGGTAGGGTATCAAAGTGACAGAGACACAGTGAATCCTGGGAGAAATTAAATGGTTACAGGTATTGCAGGTTATGCTGGAGATGAGAAGTGGAGCCACTATTCACACTGACATGATCTACAAATCTCCAACACAGGGAGAATTTAGATTACATAACTGGTGGAAACCACTGGCACAACAACAAGTAAAGTGGAGTAAAGGGGAGATGCTGCTAGTGGAGGACTTCAATCTGCCAGATATAGATCAGTGCCTTGCATCTGTCACTCAGCCAGAAGCAGTGACATCCTGGACTCTCTCCCAGGGGCATTTCAGACAAGTAATCAGGAAGCTCACCCATGAGGGGCAATACTAACTAACAGGAACAGTGTTACTAACAGGAACAGTGTTGCAGACCTCAAGGTAGAAGGCCACCTGGGGACAGGTGGATCTCCTGTACAGTATGTTACATCATAAGGATGGCAGTGGAAGCAAACCTCACAAGGATGAGGGCCCTGGACATCAGGACAGCAGATTTTTTAGAAATGGCTGAATGCCTCAGAGACAACCTAGTGGGGAGATGACCTGTATGGGATGGAGGAACAATGAGCTAAGGTAAGGAAGGCATAGTGAAGGTCACAAACTGCTGTGCAAAGGAACTGAGCAAAAACAAGAGGAAAAGAGACTGCTTTGATTCTCAATGGAGCTGGCTGAAAAGGTAAAGGCTAAAAGTGTAGCTTTAGGAGGTATAAAGAGACACGGAGTGAAGATGACAAAAGAGTGCATCAGGAGAAGCAGAAGAAGGCAGGGAACACGGTGAGGAGTACTAAGGCACAAACTGAGGAAAAATAGTACAAAAGACCTTCTTTATGCATTTCAGAACTTCCATCCTCAGGCCGTGAAAGTTATGACTCTTCCACCATCCTAGGATCTGCATTCTGCTCACAATCAATCAGCCTGTTGGCCACATCATATTGCAGAAAAAACAAGCAACTCTTCAGCCACATCATACTACACATAAGCAATTGACCTGTTGTCCATATCATACACCTCAGAACTGTTTAGCCTATTGGTCACATCATACTGTTCTCAAGTATCCAGCCTGTCAGCCACATCATACTGCTCACCACTGTTCACCTGTCAGCCACATCTTTCAATTCACAAACATTCAGCCTGTCAGCTACACCATACCTGCTTGAAGCACTGGCTTGTCAGCTACATCTACTGCTCGGAAGCTATGAGGCTTGTTGGCCAATACTATCGGATGATATCCTGTATAATGGACATGCAGTTTATCTTAATATTCATCTATCCAAGCTCATACTTATATAACAGGCATTGGGGTGTGCGTTGGGTTGTCAGTCCTAACTTTCACCCCATCCCATAGTAAACAAGCTGAGGTGGTGCAGTGTAGGATAATGGGGTGAGAGTTAGGACTGATTACCCCAATGCACACCCCAATGCCTGTTGGTGGAGGCAGGGTGAGGGTGGGGTGCAAGGGTGGGAATCCTAATGTCAAATTTCCTCTCTTTTGTCACTGAGAAGAACCCTAACTGATGAATTAATGACATTTTTCATAGAATTTCCATACTTTTTAAGAAAAGAATAGAAAAGTTGAAAGTTGCGCAAGTTGGTGGGAGCATGGGGCCCTCCCACCACATGATTTTGTGTGACTATAATAACAGTAAACGCAACAGAAATGCAAGCACAAAGAGTTATGCACATGGTGATGCAAATGTAAATGGTAACATAAAGAGTAATAGAAATGCAAGCACAAAGTGACACCAAATCGAACAGTTACATAAACGGAGACATCAAACAGAAGTGCATACGGAATGCAACTGGTAACACACACATTCACGGTACCGCAATTGTAAATGCAAATGGTAACAGTAACAGCAATGATAACACCAAAGTAAACAGAAATACAAGCATGTACAAAAAAGCAAACTGTAATGCACACACTCATGGAACCACAACTGTAAATGCAAATGGTTACAGTTAACAGCAACAATAAAGCCAAAAGAAAAAGAAACGCAAGCACATATGAAAATGCAAACCATAATGTGCATGGGCACGGTA
Source organism: Neoceratodus forsteri (assembly GCA_016271365.2). Lineage (NCBI taxonomy): Eukaryota > Metazoa > Chordata > Ceratodontiformes > Ceratodontidae > Neoceratodus > Neoceratodus forsteri. The sequence continues at coordinate 2,960,887 of CM057449.1, read as the reverse complement.
CTGCAATTACAAATGCAAATGGTCACAGTAACATCAAAAATAATGTGAAACAAAAGGAAACACAAGTGCAAATGAAAACTAAACTGTTATAATGCTGTATGCAGATGGGAACTGTGTGATGTGAACAGTAACAAAAAAGCGCAACTGGAAATGCTAAATGGCACAGTAACAAAAGGGCACACCCTTCTTTCCCCAAAAACACATTGAAAACAAAGAATGTATGCATAATTATTGACTTCTGGAGCAGAAAAATTACTTGACTTGGAATACTAAATTGCTTATGTCTCAGGAACTGTACGACGTAGAAAAAAATAAATTTTGTATGAATTATGACTTTCCTAGCTAGTTTTGTGCTTAGATCTCATTTGGGGGGCTAAGCATTTTTGTGACGAAAAGTCTGTATCCTCGCACCGCTTCCGAAAGCACGGCCCTGAAAGATGCAACAGATGCCATAATGTTATTCTATAGCAAAAACATCACCTTTGAGTGCTGTCACTTTGCCACCCTGTAATATTATTTCACCAAACCATCAAAAGCTACATCTGTGGGATATTGGCTTTCTTCCTCAAATTTCAGCCCAAACGATCAAACCGTTATTTTGCAGCAGGCGGTAAAGAATTCACTGTGGAACAACCCTAACTGATGCATTAAACAGAGTTTTTGTAATGAATTTCCCTTCTTTTTGAGAATGTGCACTATAAATAGTGAATGGTATGTGGTGGTGCTTCCCATTTGTGCATAATAACCCTAACAGTGACGGTAATGCTAACAGTAAGAGTAACGGCAACGGTAATGGTAATCCTAATGGAATGTTAATGCTAACATAACACCAACACTAGCAGTAATGGTAACAGTAATGAGAACAGTAATGGTAATGGAAATTCACACGCAAATGGTAGCACAAATAATAACGAAAATGCAAACAGTAATGCAAACACAAGCAGAAATGGTAATGCCAATGGTGATGTGAAAGGAAACAGTAATGCAAATGCAAATTCAAGGGCAAAAACAAATGTAAACAGTAATGCAAACGGTAATGGAAACGCAAGGGCAAATGTGAACACAAACACAGATGGTAATGCAAATGGCAATGAAAACGGTAAAGGTAATGCAAAAGGAAACACAAATGCAAGTGCAAATATAAATGCAAATTGTAAACACACACAGTAACGCAAATGAAAATACTAATGAAAATGTACCAGAAATGCAAATGGTATCTGTAACACAAATGCAAGTGGTAATGCCAACGGTGACTCAAAAAGAAACAGCAAAAGTTGCAAACAGACTAAGATCATTTCCTTTTCTGGTCACAAGCAATACAGATAATAAGGATAGATGATTGGCTTTGACATTTTTAATAACACTGTGCTTCATTAAGTTACTTGCCAATGCTGCACAGCAGTGCATTTTAACATTTTTAACATTTTAAGTATATTGATATCATAAATGAATGTGGAATGTCATTAGTGTCAGGTCTCAGTTATTTTCTTTATGTTGCATTGTAAACATAGAAGTTCTGATAAATGCACATTACGCTTAAATGCACATTTTCTTGCTGCAGAATGGGTACGCATTTAAGCAGATTCCACTGTAATATCAGATGACCTAAAGGAGGCCAAACAATGTGCTAGGGATTTGGTGAGAGCCAGTGGGGTACTGGGATGCATAATAGAGGTATCACCAACAGAAGAAAGGAGGTGGTGATGCCACTGTACAGATCTTTGGTGAGACCTCAACTGAAATACCATGTGCAGTTCTGGAAGCCACATTTCAGAAGGACATAGACATTGTAGAGGCAGTTCGGAGAGAGAACAGAGAAAATGGTACAGGGTCTACAGCATTTGTCATATGGGGAGAGACTGAAGGACCTGGAATCCAATTTGGAACATAGGGTACAAAATGAATAGGGAAGATGTGAAAGTGAGGAGACACATAACTAGTTAGATTGTATACGTGAGTTAAAACAAGCCAGATAAAAGGGTCGAAAGCAATGGGGTTCAAGTTACCATTAAAAATACTTTCCTCCCATTAACCTCAGTAGAAATATCCCAATCAAACCCCTCCCCAGATACTCAGGCTACTTTTAACCTGGAAATATAAGACTCAAATATCCTGGTTCTGGATTTGCAAACACTGAGGCCCAGATATTCAAAATGGTTACGCATGGTGCAACAGTGCACCATGCACAACCCACTGATGTGCCCGGTGCGATATTTAAAAAGGAAAAGTGCACCTGCACAAATCCCGATGCGCCAGGGTGCATCAGTAATATGAAGCACAGGTGGGGGGCGTGCCCAGCCATAAACTGCATGGCCCGATATTCAGGCGGGCCATGCAGAGGTCATGCAGCGCAACCTACCTGTGCCTCCTAACTACGCCAAAAAAAGATCTGGTCGGGGCCACCCACGGGTGAGCTGCCGCATTGCAGGCGCAACACAGCAGCCATCTGTGGGTGGCCTACCGGTCCCAGTGCCCTCAATGCCCGATCGCGGGCATAATGTTATTCTCCCCCACCCCGAATAGCCCGATCGTGGGCATAATAGAAAGGACCCCCAGCAGCCTGATCGCGGGCATAATGCAACAGCCCTCACCCTGAATAGCCCGATCGAGCATAATGTGCCACATCCCCAGCCCCGAATAGCCCAATGTGAGTATAATGACAGCGTCCCCCCCACCCCCGACTAGCCCGATGCGGGAAGCATCCACACCCCACCATCCAGACTCCCTGGTGATCTGGTGGCCCCCCCACCCCTCCCGCCCACTAGGCCCCCACCCAGCTCCCCATCAGCTGCGGGTGGCAGCACCCCAGCCTGCCACCCACCTGCCCGTGACTGACAGCTCAGTAGGGCTGCCGCCTGATGGTTCAGGCATGAGCCAATGGGCGTGCAGCCATACCATTACTAAGGCAGTCCAGATATGTGAATAGATAAATTCATTCACATGTCCTAACTACCTTATGGTATAGGCTACACCTGATGCTCATGCTCTGAACCTGTGGGCATGCAGCCTTACTGAGCTGTCAATCAGGCGCGGCGGGTGGCAGGTGGGTGGTGCTGCCACCGGCTGATGGGGGAGGGGTGGTGGGGCTTAGTGGGCGGGAGGGTGGGGGGCCACTAGATCACCAGGATTCTGGATGTGGGGTGTGGATGCCGCCATGATCGGGCTATTTGAGGTACCCTTTCTATTATGCCGCGATTGGGCTGCTGGGGGACGTTGTCATTATGCCCACGATCAGGCTATTCGGGGGTGGGGGCGTAGACATTATGCCCAAGATTGGGCTATTCGGGGGTGAGGACATTAACTTTATGCCCACGATTGGGCTGCAGGGGCGGTCCCTAATGGCTGCTGCCTGGCAGGGCGCCAGGTGCAAAGTCATCAGGATCGGTGCACCGCATGCTAATGGCATGCAAATGGGGCCATAATTAGATGCAAATGGCCCCGTTCACCCTGCATAACATGTGCCCCATTTGCATGTCACCTTTTGAATATCGTAGGTGCTGCACATGGCGCAATGGAACTTGCGCCATCGAATCTCAATTCTCCCACTCAGACCACTTGCAGTGGTGCAGTTCCACTATGCCATGCACAGTGGTGTGGCCAGGCGATGACATCTATGCAAGTTGCTCAACAGCGCAACTCCGTTGGCCTGGCCACCCCAGCTGCTAACTTTTGAGCAGCGCAAGGGCTTGCACCACAGAATGAAGCAGTTTGAATATCTGGACCTGAGACTCCAGTCTCAACCTGTAAAGGGACTAATGCTAATGTAGGAAAATCTAACCCCTCCATCCCAGCAGAGACCGCTACAATGGAAGAACTAAATAAAAAGACGCAAGCAAATTTTGATTCACCAGTGGATTTCACCTATCATTCCCAGCCCAATATACTCCAACATGAAATATAGGGTAATACTGGACAGGATTCCACAGTCAAAGAAAATGATGCCCTACTCCCTAGTCACTATTTTGTGTTGGGTGATTTAATTACTAAATACCATTTATAGATATAATAGTTTGTAATCCTGACATGGCAAACCGGTCATGTGACAGCTTTAGAGGCACCAGAATTTCAGATATTACTAAAATGGTTCTGAACATACTGTAACACACAGGAAAGAACCCTATGGTTATAATCCATTTGGGAACAAATGACATCAACAAAGCTCCACTAGAAGTTATAAAAAAAGATTTCATTGAACTTAATACCATCCTTAAGAATATGGGATGCAAAATCTGGCTACTCAGAAATCTTGCTTGTCCCTAGGACAAATAGTACCAAACAAAAAATGATTAAAACAGTAAATGAGTGGCTTTGGAAATGAATGCTAAGGAATGATTACTTCTGCCTTACCCACTGGGAAAGCTTTGAGAACAACTTTGTTTTTTATAGCCATTACAGACTTCATTCGAACAAGAGAGGGAGCATTTTGCTTGGTAATAACATTGAAAATCACATTGCCAAATCTTTAAACTGATTGGCAAGGGGGGTAAGGAACCCCATACCCATTTACACTTAAACAAATTCTCAAAACAGAAGGTTATGACAAACTGCAATATACTATTAGCCAATTCAAGAAGTCTAAATCTGCTAAAAAAAAGCTGAACTTGAAGTAATATTGCTAAGTAAAAATGTGGGCATTGCAGCTCTGACAGAGACTTAGTGGGATAATTCAAATGACTATATGTGTGACATACCGGGTTACCTACTTTTCCATCACAACAGAGTTGGGAGAAAAGGTGGTGGGGTCTTCATCTATGTTAAAAACAATATTAATTGCCACCAGTGCTATCTTATCAAAAACAAAACATTTCCTACAGAGTCGATCTGGGTACAAAGTACATTTTGCAAATCATCCTAAGATCCTCCTCGGTATTTGTTATAGGCCTCCCTCATCAAGCAAGGATTATATGGATAACCTGATTAAAGAGATCAAAACAGCTTCTGACATGGGAATACAATAATTTTAGGAGACTTCAACCTTTCTAGTATAAACTGGGAGTCTTTGGTGGGATAAAATGAAACACAGAAATAATTTGTGTATTCCTTATTGGGGCAGGGCCTAGAAGAACTAGTGGAATGTCAACTAGCGGGGAAAACATCTTAGATCACATCATTACAAATATTGAGACAGAATTTCCAATATCTCAGCTACTGGCTCCCTAGGAAACAATGACCACAACATGATCACATGCAGCTTGAATGTAATTGAACCAAAGTTCATTGGTAATACAACATATAGGGATTATAACAGGGCACAATTTGATAAAATCAGAGCTTGCTTGTCAACTATTAAGTGGAACAATAAATTGAATAACCTCTCTGTGGAACCCTGTTGGACCTTAATAAAGGGAAAAAACATGTTCCTAGAACAACAGTACATCCCCAAAAGAAAACAAATACAACAGAAATGGTGAAATCCCAGCACAGTTCACTAAACAGATAAAGAAGCAGATAAACAAAAAAAAGGGCATACTCCAAATTCAAGAAGAACCTTACAAAGATAAATAAGAACAAATATAGGGCTGCTCTCAAGCTATTGAAAACAATGATAACATCCAAAAACTTAAAATAAGATTTCATATAACACTTACTAATGATAATAACAAATCATTTTCTTCTATATAAATAACAAAAGAAAACATCCCAAATATGATTGAGACTATCATGGAGAATGGTAAACTGATAACCAATGATTTAGAGGTGGCAAATGTGTTTAATGATTATTTTTGCACAGCATTTAGTGGAAAGGATAACAGCCTGGATAATAGTAATAACATCCTAATGGAAATTCCACAATTCAAGGCGGAAGATGTCCTTGATACACTGGCAGATATCAAAGGGAACACTTCCCAGGGCCAGATAATATGCACCTTAGGTTTTTAGGAGAACTTTCCACTAGGCCAGCCTGCCAGCACAGCGGCAAGGTGTCCCCCTGTGGCATGACATCCCAAGTTCAGGGACAGACTCGGGAGTCTGAGGGCTGGCTAGGGGGATAAGTATTGAGCATCCCAGGGACTGCTCTCCATCTCTGGAGGAAGGGGGGAAGAGTGTGCGGTGCATTGCGGACCTCTGGTGGAGACTGGGGGTACTGCCTCTACCAGCACATGTAACGTGGGGCAAAACAGACACTGGCCATCACTGCATGTCCCTGCACCCAGGGAACTTAGCACCACAAAAGCTGGCCCCCATCTATAAAGCCTTGCCTGCCACCACTCCTGCTTGAGACCTCGGTCCCACACGAGTTCGAAAGTCTCACATTGCAGGTTCAGATTGCACCTGGAACACCACTTTGTTTGTTTGGCTGCTATAGGCCACCGTCTGCTGGGTTGCAACTTCTAAACCATTTAAGCCTTATTCTGGAGCAATGGTCATCTGAGACTATATTATTAGATGACCTCAACCTAGATTGGTTGTCTTGTGCTTCCTCTCCTTAAAACTTTCTGTGATTCTCTCGGCTGATACAACTCAACAATGAACCTACATGCCCTAACAAATCAAACCCTTCAAATAGCACCTTGTTAGATATTATTAGTGCCAGCAAACCCTACCTATTCATTCAAGCTGGTGTCTTTTTCTCAGACATTAGTGACCATTATTTCATTGCCTGCGTGAGGTCAAATCACTCATCCACAGGTGCATCTAAATTCTCCCTCAAAAGGTGCCTCCGATATTTTGATCCCAGTGCTTATGTATCAGAACTGTCTCATTCTGTGCACTGGATGGATTTCTACTTAGCAAACTCAGTGTCCACTGCCTATGATATTTTCCAAGGCATAGTACTAGGTGCCAAAAATAGACATGTATCCCTTGTGAAAACCCTTGTCAGGAATAAGTCCTGCTGGTGGTTCACCGCCAAACTGAAGGAGGCTATGCGTAACAGAGACAGGCTGTGGAAAAATGCTCATAAATCTAAACTCTCAAATGACTGGACCCTTTTTAGGAAGGCCAGGAACCTTTGTACTACTATGGCCAGAGAAACTAAGGCTAAGTTCTTGTGCACCCAACTCGATCAATTAGCTAACTGCGCCTCAAAATTCTGGAAACTAATTAAGGATATTGAAGGTCGTCCCTCTAGTGCCTCCTTGCCATCAAAAATTTCATCTGGGGCCAACAATCTAATTGACAAACCATTAATACTTGATGCCTTCAACAACCATTTTGCCACTGCAGGGCTGGCCTTTGACTCTTCCCCTGCATGTTCACTCCGTTCACAGCTGGGATTCATTAGTCATGATTTCTCCTCCCCTACTGCATCCTTCTCATTTCAACCCACAACCCTGAAGGAAGTGGAGGACCTGCTACTTCAGTTGAATGTCAGGAAAAGCGCAGGTGCAGACCTTATCGAGCCTTACTTCCTTAAATTGGGTCTCCATGTCCTTGCAGTACCTATCACACATTTATTCAACTTATCCCTCTTACGAGGTGATCTCCCCACCATCTGGAAGACAGCACATGTTATCCCTTTTTTTAAGTCGGGAGATCCCAGTGACCTGAATAATTATAGGCCAATTTCCATCCTATCAACTCTATCCAAGCTATTAGAAAAATCGTGAATGCTCAGCTCAGAAATTACCTGAACCAAGAACTTGCTTAATCCACTACAGTCATGCTTTAGAGCACAACATAGTACAACTCCAGCACTGGCTAAAGTTACTAATGACTGGCAGTGTGAATTAGACAGAAAAACTTTGTATATGCAGTGTTCCTGGACCTTAGCAAAGCCTTCAATACCGTTGATCATGACCTGCTCCTTACAGCCCTCCGGTACGTTGGTTTGGACTCTCTATCCTCTAGTTGGTTTCCGAACTATCTTTCAGGCCGCTATCAGCAGGTAAAGGTGGAAGGTGAAGTTTCTCCTTTAAAATCCCTCCTGAGGGGTGTCCCTCAAGGTGCCATCCTGGGGCCATTACTTTTCGCTATCTATATAAATAGAATAGATGCTACCATCAAAAAAGCCCAGATACACCTCTTTGCCGATGACACGGTGCTCTATGCTAGCGGCCCCTCCCCAGATGTGGCACGAACAGCTCTCCAGGATGACTTTAATTTATTGCAGAATCAGCTCCTAAATCTAAAGTTGCTGCTGAACGCCAAGAAAACAAAAGCTATGATTTTCTCACCCTTTCCCAACAGAGCTAACCCTGCCTCGGCTGGGTCTTTCTCCCCGATTTCCACCACCCTGGGTGAACAGTTGGAGTACAGTATGTAACTCACTTCAAATATCTGGGCGTTTGGATCGACAACAGACTCTCCTTCATAGAGCACATAGATCAATTGATCAAGAAGCTTTCCAAAGACTGACCTATTCTTTAGGATAAAAATCTTCTCCCATCAGATGCAAGGTTGAGTCTAGTCCAAAATACCTTCCTACCCTGCTGAGATTATGCTGATTTCCTTTATAGTCATTGAATCGATTCGGCGCTCTCAAAACTCGACATGCTCTATCACAGAGCTCTACGGTCCATATTAGATCTTCCATACTCCACTCACCACTGTTTGTTGTATACCGCTGTAGGCTGGTCTTCTCTTGCCTTCAGACAACAAAGAAATGCCATCTTCTGGACATACAAAGCTATTATCAATAAACTGCCTGGCTATATCTCAGTCTGCCTTGCTTCTTGCACCCTGAGCAGATACGCATTGAGAAGCACCTCCTATATCACCTTAAAGCTAAGAAAAGTCAGATCTCACTTTGGCTGGGTGTCCATTAACTATGCGCATCCCAGGCTATGGAATAATCTGCAAAAAACTCTGAAATTAAAGTGCAAAATCAGTTTCGCAGCCTTCAAAGCATTCTACCCTAAGCACATCAAAGAATCCTGTGCTTGCTACCCGGACTAAACTACTTCCCTTATCCTTTTGTCTTGCCTCACCAGAGATTTTGATCCCAGCTGGTTTATGGCTTTCTCCCCCCCTTCCCCCTTCCTGTCACTCCCCCCATCCTCACTGCCTCACTGCACCTTTTATATTCCCTTACAGGTGCTCCAAGACCCTTTTGCTTTTGCTTTAGCACTTCATGGTGGTGAGGGTCCTCTCCTTTCCCTTGCTTCCCGTTATCCCTGACTCAATCTGTATTACTTTTATTAACTCAGTTTTGTATCTGTTAAATACATTTTATTGCACTTATCCTGCATTCCACCCATTGTATTGTCCATGCTTGTTTATTCATGCCTGTGTATCGTATTCCTTTATTTTATCCTGTATCTTGTATTTGTGTTCACCCAGGTCTGCCTTGAAAGGAGCTCCGTTCAATGACATTTCACCTGGTTAAATAAAGATTTTGATTGATTGATTGAGACCTGTGTCCACCGGGGGGGGCACGCACTCGTGGCCCCGCCCTTGGGTGTAAGCCAGAGCCATTAGCATATCCCCTTATGATTCTATTTAATGAATCTCTTGGCACTGGGGAGGTTCCTATGGATTGAAGAAGAGCAGTTGTTGTGCCAGTCCATAAAAAGAGGTGTAAGGGGAAGGTAGCCAACTACAGACCTATTAGCCTTATAATCCTTTGTAGTAAGATGATGGAAAAGCTACTAAAAAAAAAACTACTTGACACTGAAGCAAAAAACCAAGGGGTTAATCGATCTTAGCCAGTATGAATTTAAAAGTGAGTTATCACGTACTACAAATCAGGTATTCTACAACAACATTAGCACAAGTTTGGACATGGGAACTCCAGTGAACATGGTAATTCTGGATTTTGGGAAGGCATTTGACATGGTGCCCCATTACGACATGGTGCAGAATCTCAGGTCACTTGACTTCAACTATTGTCAAGTTAGGTGGGTAAAAGCCTGGCTGGAAAATAGAACCCAGTGTGTCAGGGTAAATGGATATTTGTCTGAGGAGGGACAAATCTCCATTGAGGTCCCTCAGTGTTCTGTCCTGGGCCCCTCATTATTCACGCTGTTTATAAGCGTATCTTGGAAGCAACCTGACAAATTCAATAGCCAAGTTCGCTTGATGACACCAAGCTAGGAGGAGAAGTAGACACTACAGCAAAGTACCTTTCTTTAGTACAGGACCTAAAGAACATCAAGGACTGGGCAATCAAAAACAAAATTAAATTTAACCAGGAGAAATGCAGTTATCCATTTTGGGAGTAAAATATCTACTCTAACCCTATACCCTAAACCAGGGGTTCTCAAATGGTGAGGCCAGCCTCCCTGGGGAGGCCCCAACCTGTTCCAGAGGAGGCTCAAGCAAGTCTGAAAAAGTACTGTATTTAAATTTTGAGTTTTATATGTTTTGTGTGAAGAGATGAAGCAAACTGAAAGAGGATAATAGTAGGTGAATTTTATGTATTTATTTACTAATAGGTGACAAGGGTAGGTGAATGAGCCAAGGCTCATTTCAGGTGTACCCGGGGAAGAGTAGAGAGTGAATCCATTTCAAAAGGTAACTGCAAAACAATCAAGAAATACACAATGAACAATAGTGCAAACAAATGTGAACAATAAATTAATAATGAATAGTGGTAATTGATCAATTTGTAAACTGATGGCAGAACAGCCCAAATACAAAGGGCTGAACATAGAAGTGCTAAGAGCAATAGCAGGAAGGAGCAAAGTAATCCTGAGAAGTTGCTTAGGAGCAGGAAGGAGGGAGGAGGCAAAGTATGTAGGAAGGTTATTTCATATAGAGAGGAAACAGAGCAAGTAGTCTGACCCATGAAGGTAAGGCAACAAGGTAACAATGGTTCAAGAATGAAAATAGTAGAGCAAGTAGGCTGGCCTGTTGGACAGGGGGTTACAATAAGCTGAATAATAATATTTGTTTTATTTATTTATTATTCAGATAACACCTTGACACATGAGCTCTTTTCAAGGTTCCATGTCAGTATAAGACAAACAGCTGAATGTGAGCCAAGAACTCAAAGGGGGTTTCAATGTATTCATGGTGTACTGCGCAAAGTACAATATGTTATTTTTCTTTGGGGAGGCCCAAGATTATTTCAAGTTTTTGGGGGAGGCTCAAAATCTTTTCCATGGATTTGGGGAGGCTCACTGTGACAAAGTCTGAGAACTATTGCCCTAAACGTCTTGATAAGAGCAGTGGATAAAGAAAGAGACCTATGTATAATTATAAATAACATGTTGTCTCCATCTGACCAGTGCAAAAAAATAACCCATACTGTAAACAGATTACTAAACTCAGTTCAAAAATCGTTGACAACCAGAAGTGAACAATGCATTTTGCCCATCTATCAGACATATATTATTTTTTTATTTAACATACTTTATTGAATTTCAACAACAGCAAAATAGAAAACAGCAACACATATACAGTATATGCTGTGTATCCCAACCCTTCCCCCATCCACTAGTCCCCTCCCCAAAAAAAGTGCACCTTGAGAATCCTAGAGATATAACACAAAGACCCTTTTAAGGAGAAACTAACGTGAATTTAAATAAAGGGGAATCAAAGATCTGCTAGATCCATGAAAATCTGCATTGCCTAGCCCAGGGGATTACCCTTTCATACAGCAGGTACTTGGGGGTTAAACAGAATGAAGAGAATAGTATAATAATGTATGGTGCTACCTAGGTATCTGAAAGAAGTGAAAACAAAGCATGGAGTTTACTCCATTTTTTAATATAGACACAACATAGAAACATAGAATTTGAAGGCAGATAAGGACCGCTTGGCCTACCTAGTTCTGCCCATTTCCCTACTCTAATGCATAGGCTGCAGATCCTAGTTGACCAACGGCCTACTTCCTCCTACCACCCACTAGAATTGTCTTATGTCTGTCCCATGCATTCTTGATTCCTCCACTGTTTTGAGTCCACTACCTCCTCAGGAAGGCTGTTCCATGTATCCACAACCCTTTCCATGAAAAAATACTTCCTCACATTACCTTTGAGCAGTTCTCCCTCTATCTTTAAATTGTGCCCTTGTTCTTGCACATCTTTTTCTGAAAGATGCTACCATCTTGGACTCTGTTGATTCCCCTGATGTTTATTTATTATTTATTTATTTATTTAAGCATTTTATCAGGAAGGCATACTGAGCAGAGTACTGCTCGATTACAGATGTGTCCTGGGAGGGGAGAACATAGGAAGACAGTTTTACACAGTATAGACAGCTCCCTACTAGGCGTCATGCTCTCAAACTGCCCACACAAAGTAAAGGCTGTTAAAATCTAACTAACTCCCTCAGTGACCACTCACCTATTCTCTGCTTCTGGTCCTCCTCCATGCTAAATCCTGCATACAAAGCAACCCCCCGTCGACGCTTCCACCCTGGGGGACTAAATAAGCTAAAGCAGCACCTTGCCCAGCTCGACTGGTCCCCGATCTCCCTCGCAATGGATATAGATACTGCTCTAGTCTTGCTCAACAGTGCCTTCTGCAAGGCCTGTGTCATCTTTGCCCCTGTCACCAACACCCACTCCAAGAGACACACTGCTGCCTGAATTTCCCCCTCCCTGATCCAACAACTGAAGCAGCGTGATAACCTATGGCACATTGCTGTCGAGACTGGCAGGTTAGCAGACAGGCAAGCCTATAATGTAGCTCACAACCAGTGCACCTGGGTCATAAGACAAGCCAAAACCAACTACTATCAAACCGCCTTGACCTCTTCCTGGGGATCTGCCCAAGACTTCTGGGATAACATAAAGGAGTTAAACGGGAATACCCACTCCCCTCCTCCCTCACAGATGGTTATTAATGGCACAATTAATACAGACCTATCCCGTGTTGCTGACTGCCTTAACACAACTTTTTCTGACCTAAGTTTAGTCCTTCCTGTCCACTTCTTTGACCCCATCTCGGTAACCAACCACCCAGCTATTTCTCGTCCCCCTTTTCTCTTCAGGGCTATTTTATCCCACGATGCTAAACCACTCCTCCTAAAAGCCCTCTCCTCACACAACCCGAGCTGTAATCCCCTTGACTCCAGGATACTCCGCCTAACACTGGATGTCATGCTAGCCCCCCTCACTGACCTTCTTAACTGAGCCCTGTGCCTCGGCCAATTCCTGAGTGCATGGAAACAGGCTGAAATCACCCCTATCCATAAAAACGGAGACTGCACAGTACCAAACAACTACAGACCAATCTCCATCCCCTCCCCAAGGCTCTGGAGAAAATAGTATCCACGCAACTCGTGGATTATCTATCCAACTACAACATACTGTGCCCAGAACAGCATGGCTTCCGCGCTGTTCACAGCACCACCACAGCTCTACTGGAGTTTTCCCAACAAATACACTCGGCACTTGATGCCAGGGAGATTGCTGGGGCAGTGTTCATTGACCTATCCAAGGCCTTTGACACTGTAAGTCACCCATTAATGCTTGACACCCTCCATCAGCTGGGATTCTCATCTGGCCCTCTGGCCTGGTTCTCCAGCTACCTCTGGGATAGATCCCAATGGGTCAAATTAAATAGAATCCTATCTACTGCACTGCCTGTACACTCCGGGGTCTCACAAGGCTCCATTCTGGGCCCTACATTTTTCAGTCTCTTTTTAAACACCTTTCCCAGCTCTTGCCAGGCAAACTGCTTCTATATGCCAATGATGCAGTCCTAGTCACCTCACACCCGACCCACTCACTCCAGGCTCCTGCAACTATCCTTCAGCCAAGCTGAAAAATGGTTCCTCGACCATCGCCTGGTTCTGAACCTCAAGAAGACAAAATCTATGATCTTTGTACACCGACAAAGTAACTCCAAAATGCTCCCCTTTGCATCATTCCCAGCACCTCCGCCCCCTTGAGCGGTATCAACATACAAATACCTGGGCATCACCTTGACTCGTCTTTCTCCTTCCATGCCCATGTCAGTGCTTTGTCCTCTGCCATGAATGCCTGGATTGGACTCCTCTACCTTCACAAAGACTGCCTCCCTGAGTTCGCCTCTACGACTGGCTATCACTTCCTCCATCCTGTCATTGGTTGGCTATGGACTCTCCACCTATGCAGCCGCTGACCCACTGCCCTCACCAAAGTCCAGACCTCTATCAACAAAGCCTGCAGGCTCCTGACTGGTGCCCCAGCAGAACCTCACACGTGCCAGCTCTACTCCACCTCAAACATACTCAATCTTGAAGAACGCCTGCAATATCACGCCTGTATACTGGCTAAAAAGGCTCTACTTGGACTATGCCACCCAGGAGTCGCCACACCGCTTCTATGGGCCTCCCACTCGGTCGCCACCCATAATACTACCAAATCCACCTTCCAGGTGCCTAGAGCCAGTACCTCACTCACCCAAAGGTCCTTTCACCACAGAGCACCTTCCTGGTATAACTTTCTCCCCACGCACATCACTTACATCTCCAAAACTGGCCCTTCAAAACCGCCCTATGCAAACACCTCACTAGCACTCAGAGCTGTATATGCCTATCATAGGGCTTTCCGAGAGCGCCTTTCAAAACCACCCTGTCCCTATAGTATTAGTATGCACTAGCTTTCGATCAACCTGTTTTCAGTCCAGTACACCACACACTGTAACTTGCGACCACTGGGACCCCTAATGACTTATTTTTGTGTGCTGTTCTGCAACTTGCCTATTTTTACTTGCTCTTTGGAATGCCTGCTATGTATGCTGTTTGTATCTCACCTGTACTGTTCCCCACTGTCTTGCTTCACAAATATATTGTCTCCCCTCCATGCGATCAGGTGCCTTTGTAAATGAGTCTTTGACTCAAAGGTTTGTAAATCCGATATATGAATTAAATAAAAAATAAAATAAATAAATAAATAAATAATACATAGTGGGAGAAATATTAACATTTGGATCTGATTACAAGTCAGTAGTAGCTTGAGAGAGATAACTGGTAACCACAGTACGTACGGCATGAGATAACACTTGAAGTCAGGATAGACAAGTGAAGACATTGTGGAAGATCACTAACATTTGGTTCTGAAAACCATGTTCATACAGGATTGAGTGTGCCAGTTGGTAACACAGTTACATACAGCAAATGTACAACAAAATTAAGTTTTGAGCCACATGAGAGACAGTGTAAGGCGAGAAGACAATAGTTAGACACTGAAGAATTACAAATTTGCTAAGTGCCGACATTCCCAGAGAGTAGTTGGTGAGCGTCTGGACACAAGCACAGGTAGGGAGACGAAATGATCTTGGAGCATGGAGTTTAGGTGAGAAAGGGAGGTGAAGTGATGAATGTTAGCTGGGAGGGAGTTCCACAGTGAGGGATGCGGTAGCTGAACCCTGATTGCCCTGTAGAGGTATACCCGGTATGGGACAGCTAGGGACCTGAGTCTGAGTTTCTAAGTGTGTATGCTTGTGCGCTGGGGTTTGTTAAGATGTCGGAGAAGTAGGAAGGAAACCACTGAGTCCAATACTTGGCCGTAATTTTTGCATGCATGGGTTAGCCTGTGATAGTCAAGTGAGGTGAGGTTCATTGTTGATATAGGCACAGTGGTGTGTGGGTAGGGGCTGTTCAGGGTGAAACAGCAAAAAGAGTGGAAAGAGGGTCCAGCCATGCTAATGTGGTCTTAGGGATGGTGCCATAGACTACTCCCCCATAGTCGAGGACTGGGAGGATCATTTTTTTTTACAATGTCCTTCCTGGCTGGAAGGGGCATGTTGTCACGATTCCTGTAAAGTGCACCAAGCCTAGGGTGCAGCTTCTTAAGTAAGGAGTCAATATGTGCGGAAAAGTTAAGGTGCTGGTCAAGCCAGACACTGAGGTATCTGAAGGTGGTGCAAGACTCCAGAGGGAACCCTTCCAGGGTGTGAAAAACTAATGGTGAAGGGAGCCTAGAAATTTTCTGGCTCATCCCAAAGGTTAAGGAGACTGTTTTGTTAGCATTTAGGAGGAGGTTTTTTGAGCACAGCCAGTGCTGGACTGAGATGAAATCATGCTGAAGTCTGGACGCAACTTCAGAGGGTGAGGGGCTGGATGTGTATAGCACCGTGTTGTCTGCATACATGTGGATGGCGGAGTGTGTGCAGGCGGATGGCAGATCATTTAGAAAGACCGAGAATAGAAGGGGGCCTAGGACCGATACTTGAACGTTTCTATCAAGTCCCCCTTCTCCTTCCTCTCCTCAAGTGTATACATCTTAAGCTCTTTAATCTCTCTTGTATGTCTTCTAGTGCATACCCTGCACCATTTTAGTTGCCCTCCTCTTGACAGCTTCCATCCTGTCTATGTCCTTGTGGAGATGGGGTCTCTAGAACTGGACGCAGAACCCAGATAGGGTCTCACCAACTGTCTGTACAAAGGGATAACAACTTCCTGTTTTCTACTGGTGATGCCTCTCCCTATGCATCCCAGTATTCCACCAGCTCTTCTTACTGCCTTCTCACATTGCTTGCCCACCTTAAGTTCTTCTGATACGACTACCCCCAGGTCCCTTTCCATTTCTGTAGTTGTTATTATCTCACCCCCACATTGTGTACTCTTCCACTGGATTTTTGTTTCCCAGGTGCATTACTTTGCACTTCTTTGCATTGAATCTAAGCTGCCATATATTTGACCATTCCTCCAACCTTGCAAAGTCCCTTTGCGTCCTCTCCACCCCACCTTCTGTATCAGCCCTGTTGCAGATCTTTATGTCATCTGTAAGAGACATACTTTTCCTTCCAGTCCCTCTGCATGTCACTTATAAAGACATTAAAGAGGACCGTCCCAGTAATGAACCCTCGCGGTACCCACTAGTAACCCTCCTTTCATCAGAGTAAACTCCGCTCACTATTACCCTCTGTATCCTGTTGTTCAGCCAATTTTTAACCCAGCCTACCACCTCGGGACCCACTCCCAGGCTGGCTAACTTGTATATTAATCTTTTGTGTGGAACTGTGTCAAATGCCTTGCTAAAGTCTAGGTAGGCCATGTCCACTGCCCCTCCCTGGTCTACCACATTGGTCACCCAGTCAAAGAAATCTATTAGATTTGTCTGACATGACCATCCTGCTGTGAATCCATGCTGCCTTGGGTCCTGTGCCCCACTGGCCTCTAGGAACTCAACAATTCTTTCCTTTAGAAGTGATTCCATCATTTTCCCTACCACTGAGGTAAAACTAACAGGTATGTAGTTTCCTGCCTCTGTCTTGCTCTCACTTTTGTGAAGGGAATCATGTCTGCCCTCTTCCGGTACTACACCATCCTCCCACCATCCTCCCATGATTTGTTAAAAAGGGAGGTCAGTGGTGTCACTAATTCTACCCTTAGTTCTTTTAGAATTCTTGTGTGAATCCCGTCAGGCCCCATTGCTTTGCCCACCTTCAGTTTTAAGAGTTTTTTCAGGACCCTTTTCTTCTGTGAATGGACTGGTATTGACCTCCCTATCCAGAGTGCTTCTATTCTTTGATATAGGTACATCCCACTCCTCCTCTTCTTTTGTGAATACTGAGCAGAAGTATTCATTCAGTATCCCTCTTTTTCACTGTCATCCTCTGCCCACCTCCTTTCCTTTACTAAGCCTCACTATCCCTTCCTTCATCTTTCTTAGCTCTCTAATGTACCTATAAAGGTTTTATCCCCTTCTTAACTGAGTTGGCTATCTTTTCCTCAGTTTGGCTTTTGCTATTCTGACTTTCTCCCCACTTCCTTCTGCTTTAACTGGTACAGTTTTCTGTCCCGCCTCTTCTGTGTTTCCTTATGCTTCCTAGAATGCACCTTTTTTCTCTTAACCTTCCGCCACCTCTTTTTGAGAACCATAGCATTTTTTTCCTTTGTTTTGCATTGTTGATTTGCTTACACAAAAGCTTGTTGCCTCTGTGATGGCTGTTTTGATTTTCCCCATTGTTCCTCCAGCCCTCCTCCTTGCCAGTTTGCTAGTGCTTTTCTGAGGCACTCTCTCATTTCCCAAAGTAAGCCCTCCTAAAGTCCAGCACTCTTGCTTTTGTATGGCTCGACTCTATGGCTGTATTTATTGTGAACCACACTGTTTTGTGGTCACTTGTTCCCAGATGGCTACCCAGTTCTAGATCTGAGATCCTTTCTCCATCCCTATTTGACAATACCAGGTCTAAGATTGCTCCCTCCCTAGTGGGTTCCACCACTAGCTGTCTGAGCCATGCCCCCTGCAGGGCATCAAGAATAAACCTGCTTTTTGATGTGGCCGCAGTCAGGGTGCTCCAGCCAACGTCTGGCATGTTCAGGTCCCCCATCAACAATAACTCCCCTTTTTCTGTCATTCTAAGGGTGCCTTCTATCATTTTCTTGTCCTCTGCCTCCCCCTGAGATGGGGGTCTGCCATATCCTGTTTCCAGGGTAACCCACAGTGCCTCCTCTACTCCCTGTTTAACCTTTATTTCTGTTGCTTTGATCCCTTCCCTTACATAGAGAGCTCCTCCTCCTCCTCCTCCTCTTTTGCCCTCTCTGTCCCTCCTGTACATTGTGTATCCTGGTATGTTGACATCCCAGTCATAGTTCTCAGTGTACCATGTTTCTGTGATTGCCATGATATCCAGATGTCCCTCTTCTGTCAAGGCTACTAGTTCAGGGAGCTTGTTACACAGACTACAGGCATTGGTTCTCATCACCCTCCATTTGTTGATGGCCTTACCCCTTTTAGCCCCATCCCTGTCCTTTTCTGCATTTACCCATCATGCTGCCCATTAACTTCTCTACCTAGGTGTTTACCTCTCTAACTACTGTGTTTTGTGGGGGGAGGCTGGGTTTTTCCTGCTCCTTTTCAGTGCCTCCCCTCTTGGGTAGTTTAAATGCTTGCCAATATAGCCAGTCAACTGACTGCGAAGGCTAGCTATCATCTTTTCCAGGTGGAGGTTAGCTAGGATTTCATTCAGCCATTCAGAATATGGGATGGGCAGGTTATCCATCCAATGATGCAACACTACCCGTTTCACTGAGAGTGATATGAGGGACATAAAATATCTCCTCTCTTTTGATTGCTACCAGTGAATAATCCCCAACTAAACAATTGTCAGGGGTAAATAAGTCCTGTAGATCTAGAAAGGGGTCTGCTTTCTGCCTAATCTGTTCTCTGAAGAGGAGGCGACCGTTGGACAGTCCACAAAATATGAAGCAAAGAACCAGTGTCCTGCCCACACCTATTACAAAGGGGGAAGACAGCCATACCCATTGTTGCTAGTTTACCAGGGAGTGTAATAAATATTGTATAAATGTAAACCTGAGTAAGGCGATTGTACATATATTAAATCACACTTGCATTATGGTTCCGATTTTTGGTCCCACATCAGAAGCAGGATATTGAGCTGGCGGAGAGGGTCCAGAGAAGGGCTACAAAGTTCATACTTAGACTGAGGCACAGAACATGTGGAGAAAGGCTAACAGAAACTGGGCTGTTCTCCTTAGAGGAGAGAATAATAAGGGATGACCTAGTAATGCTTTACAATATACTCCAAAATCCTGACTGAATGAGCCAGTGTGGTCTGTCTTACTGTATTAGGGGTATAAACCTGAGATCACACAACAAGCAGCTTATTATACTTATAGCACACTCCAAAAAATATATAGTTCCTTCACATTAAGGGCAGCCAGTGCCTGGAACAGATTTTTTTAATTTTATTTATTTTATTTATTTAGCTTTTGTTAACTGGGTAAGTGCACTAGCCATAAAATGACTGTTTTCAGGCACGACCTGGGAGAGTACAGACATGCAGAAACTTAACAGGATAACAGTTTATAAGTGCTTTACATACAATGACTTAAAAAGGATACAATATATCGGAAAATACAAAGTAAAGCACTTTACATACAATGAGATAAAGTGGATACAATATATCAGAGACATACAGAGTAGACCATTCATAAGTTCATAGGTGCTTACCTATGCAATGAATAGAGAGGACCTTGGACAATAAATTATCAGGTGACATATCATATAAACAGAACAAGGTACACAAAAACAGGAACTACAACAGGAAGAAATAACCATTGAGGAGCAGGGGTGTCATTAAGGAAAAGGTAGGAAAGTGAGGAAATGGGAGCAAGCCATGAAATTAGATTATATGGTATATGTAAGTGTAAGTGGAGATGCCTGCAGTGCAAGATCCTATATGGGTAGGGAAAGGGCTGGACAGGCTGAGACAATAAGAGGGTTATATGAGGTGAGGAAATACTATTGTATGGCAAGAGACATCAGTCATTAGGTAGGGTGAAAGCAGGAACAGATATCAGCAATCAGCAGATTTGAGCGCAATTTTCTCTCAAAGCATGTGTGGGAGCTAGAAAGTCTAATGTCGAGGGGAAAGGAATTCCACAGCTGTGGAGCTGCATGCTCAAATGCAACAGTTCATTTCCTAGTGCGGCACCTCGGCAAATTCAGAAAGGATTTATCAGCTGATCGTAGACCATGGAGTGTGTCCTGAGGAACAAGCATAGCTGCAAGACACCTAGGGGTTTGAGTCTGAATTATTGAATCAATAAGAGAGCCAAGGTAATATTTCCTACTAGCTAATGGAGAGATTCAACCAAGTTCATTATAAAGTTGACAGTGGTGTTTAAGCCGAGGAGCAGAAGAGACATAGCGGCATATGTTGTTATACTATACGTAATATATCCCATCTGAGTAGATCAGTTTTATGAGCAACCCCAATAAGGAGCCCAATAGGTTAGGTGGGGAGCAGAATCCCCTCGCAATGGCCATTTTAGCTGATGATGTGAGCATATAACTAGTCTTATGTGCAACATCCAGTTTGGAGTTGACAGCTCTGCAAACAGACTGTACATGAAGATTAAGATCAAGAGATTGATCTAGCAGGATGACCAGGTACTTGAAAGAGGTTATACATTCCAGTAATTGACTTTCTAAGTCCTGCACCGTCAGTGCTGTTGTGCAGGCCCGGATCTTTGGGGACGATCCAAGAAGCATGGCTTTAGTTTTGCTAGTGTTGACAGCCAGTTTGTGGTCGTATAGCCAGTTTTGGATATTGTTAAAGTCAGAGGTGGGCCAGATTAACCTAACACCTAGTTGATCTTCCATCCATAAACTGTTTCAAAAAAGGTGTAGACAGTTACTTACAGTCAAAGAACTATGGAACTCAATACGCCCACATGGAGTGGAGACAATCACGATGGGCATAATGCCTACTATTACCTTATACTACCAAGTAACCAAGACCTCAATATGTATACCATGGGGAGGGGGATTTGATAGAGACCTTCAAATATCTCAATGACATAAATAAGGTACAGCAGGGTAGCATCTTTCAGAAAAAGAGATGTTTTAGAATAAGGGTCATGACATGAGTGGAAGCAGGTAGACTAAGGGGTAATGTGAGGAAGTATTTATTCATTGAAAGGGTGGTGGATGATTAGAACAGCTTCCCAGGAGAGGTGGTGAGTGAAAATTCAGTATGGGAATTCAAAAATGCTGAGATAGGCATAAGGAAGCCTAGTGATAGGAAAAATTACAAAGCCAGAGATCAATTAAGGTCTGTGGTTTTCACGGTGAAACAGAGAACATGGGCAGATTTGATCAGCCTAGCAGTCCTTATCTGCCATCAATTTCTATGTTTCTATGTTTCTAAATGGCCCCCACAGGAATAGCTGCAAGATACTGCAGCGTGCTTGAATGCTGCTCAGATGCAGGTACAGAGGGAGACTGCTGCCCACTTAATTTAACAAAGTGCACCCCACCCCTGAGTTGTAAAATAAGAATATAGTATGAGGAAGCATAGACAACAAGCTTATGTTTCCATCTTGGGGTTGAGATACCAGCATATGGACCTCTATGCTCGAGAGGTGCATGCTGGTATCTCAACCCCGAGATGGAAATACAAGGTGAGTTGTGTATGTTCACCAATATTTTATTTTTACGGCTGTGTGGGCGGAGCTCCACAGACGTTTGGCTATCACTGTAGGAGAAGAGGGGTCAGCTCTGGAATGCGACCTTGTGTTCTCCTACAGTGAGGTGGCAACATCAAGGCAGCATAAATCCCATAGGTGCTGTCCTCTGTGATGGAGAGCCCCTCCACAGCACAGTCTCCTCTCTCCCCACAGTGCACTACTTCGCAAGTGCACTTCTGGTAGAACTGTGCATGCACAGTTTCACCTCGTTGCCATCTTTTGGGTGGCATACCACCGCGACCGGTACTCCAATATCACCGCTACCACTCCATGACCCATGCTGCCACCACTCCACTATCGCTGCTGGTCTGAGAGCCATGCTGCCACAGCTCTGCTTCCTGTACAGGTAAGTGCTCACTGCAGCCATATCAGCTCTGCCCAGAATTTGTTTATAGTATATGGTTCCCCCAGAAGTGAAACAATTTATGTTTTGCAAGGTTTCATAACTTGTGTTTGTTCTTGTGGTTGCTGTCAGCAGCTCAGACTGTCAGGTAGAGTCCATTGGTGTGGTCCCATTCCATTCCTGAACCTGCTACCATTTGCGGCTGCAGTTTATGAACAAAAAACAAACAATAATAAATAAATTCTGTATGTATTCGAAACACAGAACTGACTACAACTGTCCATGTCAAAACCATCTCTTTCTGATCTCTTTGCTAAGCGGCACTGCCATGTTTGTTTTTAATTTTGCTTAAACAGAGATAGTTCTACCAATCGTAGTGGATAGCATATGGGGTCATTAATATTAATCAGAGGCTCATGAATATTGATTACAGAATGTGCACAATCATTTTAGAACGTGCACAACTCTTGGAATGTACACAACAACTTTTGGAATGTGCAAAACAACATTTGAGTAGCCACCAAATTACATACATAATTAGCCCACGCTGTATACTATATATAGGATAGTGTATGGATCACTATACACAACAAGACTATTCTCAACTGAGTGGTTACTATGCCACCGGATGACCTTGAGAGTATGATGTCCTCCAAAAACAAATAAAAATATAGTTTGGCACCTTAATGTTTGTTTTTTCCTAAGCAGAAATCTTAATGTTTACTGCTGATAGTTAGCCCTGGTTGCTAGGGCATGCTGAGTGGTTGTTAGGGATCTGGCACATTTTGATTGGTTGTCTTTTGGATTCGGGTGGGGTTTTGAAGCTAAGAAAAATGGCGACTATTCATTTTGAGGACTGAGTGTTGTAATTTAAAAAAAAAATCTGATTGATCCTGCAGCACAGTAATACTAAATTTAACTTACCTGGTTGATAGTGCCTTTTTTCTGGTGTCCTGTAGATCCTGTATCTCTCTGCTTGATCTCTCACCGCTTCCTTACCACGAGTCATGAATGGCTTGTTAGCATTGTCTGATGACATTCCTACTGCAGCAAAATGAAAAGTCATTCTTCTGCAGTGTGGATGTCATTGGTGCAGCAGAACAACTTTTTGCATAGCATGTAAATCCATGCTGAACTATGTTCCACCATACATTATATAGTATTTAAGGGTGCTAACCCCAGTACAATCACCTGTGATCATATATGCAGCATCCACTGCACATGTTGAGACTTGGGACCTGGAAGATTGTTTACGTTCCACATGTGAGCTGTCACAGTGTTTTCACTTAATACCAAAGGGCGTCCACAGCTCAAGAAACTGAGTGATATTTTCAATCTAATTCTGGATTGCAGCACCCACTCCCCCCCTCTTGTGGAACACATGATAAATGGGGTCTGGGATTGTCTACAAGAACTCCCTCCACTTGCATCTCAGACTCATCTGACAATCTACAGCCCATGACTCAGCAATACAAGACCTAGGATAGAGCACTGAAATATACCCAAGCAAGCCAATTATACTGAGAGGGGTACCACTGACTCAGGGGTGCCTACACTTCCTCCCAGAATATCCCGCTCAAGCGTTGGCTTGAGGTCTGTCATATACACCCCATAATATGCGTGTCCTCTGCACATGCACTTAGATAATTCTGAATGTGTAAGCAACTAGGGAAATCCAGAACTAGACCCTTTCTGGAATGTTATGTCCAGGTGGTCCAGCCTATTAGGGAAACAGGGAACTGGTGCAGTTGTAGGCTTATGTGATAAAGGTGGTACACTTGAGGGACGGGGCTACCCAAACTTGGATGTATTCTTTAATTCTGACAAAGTATATAATGCAGCAGCCAGGGCTTTTGCTGAACTGTATTGGGATTGTCCTATTCCCCCCTCAACTATGTGGATATGGCTCAGCCATCTCTCCTCTCCTCTTCCCTGCCAAGCTGAGAGATTTAGCACTAACCAGGAAATATGTACTTATAGCCCAGATGGGCCAGTCAGCCAAAGCAGGACACCATGTTGAACACCCCCCCCACCATGCTGTTATTGTGCACATGCAGCACAGTAGGAGCTTTTGTTTCAAGTAGTCTCATCACCTTCTGTGGCCTAAACTGGTTTACAGAACACAGAGTGGTTATAGCACATCGAAGGTAGGAGACTGGGTATGGACATAATGCCTCCTCACGAACTGCTTTTCACACCAGCACATCAATTGGATACTGTTATTTCTCTATTTTTGGATCTATTTGATAACAGCAATCTGAGAATAGTGATCGCCGTTAGGGCGAATACACATCGCCAAAAAAATATTTTGGTGCTGTAGTCCTCAGCGCACAGCAAAAGGGCACTGGGACTTATGTTTTAAATGTTAATGCGGGAGGCTGTGCACCCCCTGCACCCCCCTACTGAAGGATTCTCAGCTCCGGGGGGGTGCATGTCAGGGCGGGGCAAAAGCAAAAGAACAAACATTTTGGGCTGGGCACAACAAAAGATACCTGCTCCTGGCCCTGAACCTGGCACCCTGTGCTGTGCAGATCTGTACCCATCCACCATGTCACGGAAGCAGCTCAGAAGCTTGCCTCTACACCACCCCTCACAATCCCTCCTGCCTCTCCTGACCCTGGCTGTGCGTGCTCGCTCCCCCCCACGTGCATATACATGTAGTGACAGGATGTTGCTATTGTTGTGCACCCCATCCAGTTGCCCTCCTCTCCCTACCGCTGTAACAGCGAGGCACTGCAATTGAGTCACCATTTCAGTAGGCATCCAATTGCGGTCACCCAGCTAACAGCATACTCTATGTTTGCAGTATATGTGTTACTTTAAGTCATCTATCTCCGAGCTAACACATCCCTGGGGAAGATGGAATGTAAAAGTGGGCAATGCCAGTGACAATAACTTAGGAAAGTCTCTGTAAAGATGCTTTAATTGCATGTTTTGCTGCGTTATGAATGTAATACAGTAGGTGTTTCTAAATTCCACTGCTATCCAGATCCTTTGGTCTCCCGAATACCCACTCTACAGACCGGCAGATCCAGGCCTGCATGTTTTTCCTGCACAGTGTAAGCATACATGGTTTAGTTCTATACTGCATGCTACAAAGAGGGATATACCATGCTATGGCTGAATTGAGAATAAATATTTTGGAATGCCTAAGGAGTGAACCACCCTATTAAGAGGGACAAGAATCTCAATTATCTCAAGTTGGCCAAGTGCAATATAATCTTCTTGCAGAAGACCCACTTAGTAGCCAATAAGTCCTGTAGGACAGGAGTTCTCAAGCAACTTCTCACCAGAACAGAGAGGGGTATTAATACTGATCAAAACAATATATGTACCCATGGTAGTGGAAGAGACCAGAGCAGAAGATGGGAGGTGAGTATTGGTACAGGAGAAGGTACAAACTAGGATAATTTTACTGGGGATCATTTATGCCCCAAACCAGGATGATGCTAGCTCTTTTACCAGAATTCTGCAACAACTCTCAGAACAGAGAACAACAGACACTAGCATCTTCATAGGAGGGGATTTCAGTCTTATGTGGGACCCACTTTTAGATAGGTATCCATGAGAGAAGGGCCCCACCTCACTCAAGTGCAAAGTAAAACAGCAGATTATCAACTAAATCAGGAGCTTATGCTAGGGGATTATTGAAGACTGCTCCTCCCCATGGCAAATGCCTTCACATACAGATCTCCTAGATTCCACACATACACAGTAGGCTAGATTTTTTTTACTAGCACTAAATATTAGCATGGCATACTAGACAGTGCAATCTAACTCATAGGGCTCGATTTTTCAAAGAGCCCTTAGAGTGATGAAGGTTGCATCACTCCAGGGCTGCAGCAAACTCTGGTGCACTAGAGATCATTTACCTGATTTTAGAAAATCATGGTCTTGATGCCAAACTCCCTGGGCTTGCTGCAAGCTGACAGCTGTGCCAAACAGTTGGGCGCACCTGTGGAAATTGCTGCAGGGATCTGCTCCCCACACCGGCACAACACAAGATGGGCCAGGATGGTTGAGGGTGTGAATCCACTGGACAGGAGGGGGGGTGAGGAGAAGGGCATGGAAGGTGGCATGGGAGTGGGAGAGACAGCTGGCAGGAGAAGGAGTGAGGTGGCACCTGACAGGGGGTGTTTGCTTTTTAATGCATTATAATATTGTCTCCCATGTCTTATTACTGTACTACAAGGGCTGTACCAAGAAGCAAGTGATATTGCTGAATAACACTTTATCATATTTACACTTAACTCAGCAGAACTCGAAACTTGTATGGCATACAGACCATTGCAGTCAGCTACTTAATACTTGTTATTGGGGGTGCCATTTATATAACTACACTGCTGATGGGATGGGACCATCATGAGGCCCCCCCATTGGTGCCAAGGACTGAAAGTATCATAGCACCAGGTGGACACAGCCCTGACAGATGCCTCTTGCCCATCTGGTGCCATATCACTTTCAGTGCATGGAGCCCCCATCCCCCCATGATGGTCCCATCCCATTGGCAGTGAGATTATGCAAACGGCACCACCAATAATAAGTATCTTAATCTTAATGTAACCCTTTATGATCTTTACCTAGTAGCTGATTGCATCGGTCTGTATACCATACAAGTTTTGAGGTCTGCTGAGTTATAATGTAACTACTGTATGACCAAGTGTTATCTGTAATATCACTTGCCCCTTCTTGAGGGGTTGGACTGTTACTGATGTTTATGATGTGCTGCTGGAGAATGCTTGCATTTTGCTTCTACAGTACAACTGCTCAAATAGTTGATCCAATATACTCATAACTCTTCAGTCACTTACCACGTCCCATATTTATTGCAGTTACATCACATAGTTACAAGAGCTCATAAAGTTCTAGTCTCAAAGTTCATATACCACCTACTATCGGTAACTTGTATTGCACAGAATTAAATACATCATAGTATGATATGACATAGTATAAAGCTGCTACAAAGTGAAGTTCTCAAGTGTACTACATCAAAGAAAAAGGAACAGTCTTACTGAGTTTGGACAGCTGCTTTCTGTGCCCCAGTGCGTTGCTCATGAAACCTTTGTTGGGAGGGTGACATTGGGCACCATATCTGATCTTAAAGGCCCACAGCAGCCAGTAACTAGAAAGTGTCCATGACTGTGTGTCAAGAGGCACCATATGTGCCTACTGAGAAAACTGCATTGTGATTAAACCTACAACCCATGTAGAGAACTGCTAAAATACTTTTATCAAACTCCATGGTAAATTTAAAAAGAAAGAAACAAAATACCATATTGTGTCTGTTTCAAGTGTCTGATTAATATGTACAGCCCTTGTGGTACACTAATATGACATGGGAAACAATATTATAATATACACAAAGAAACACACCCTACCGGTGCCATCACTCTCTCTCTCCAGCCCAGCTGTCTCCCCAACTCCTCCTATGTCACCTTCCATGCCCCTTCTGCCTGTGGCAGTGCAGTTTCAGACCCAATCCTCCATCGTCACAGTATGTGGCACTGGTGCACATCTCTTAGACCATCTTCTGGCTGGTCTAAATGGACATTTGCTGTGTCCACAACAGGGCTTGCAAAATCACAAAAAGGGGCTGTTGCAGCCCCACCATAGTGCAAGCCCTCTAGCAACCTGGTTTGGGTTGCAAGTTTGGCACAGTGGCTCCCTTTTTGATGAAGACAGCATTTGGAAATTGGGAATGGCCCATCTTTTAATGCAAGGTGCCACTTGTACATTTATGTTTGACACAGACACCTTACATCATTCCTCAGGCTTTGAAAATTGAGTTTATAATCTTATCAGTACATGCCCCAGTCACAATAGCTGTATTGCTTCAACAGACCTCACCCAAGTCATCAAGATGGAGAATATATCCTCTTCTTCTATGATCTTCTAAGTTTACCTCATGGTTGAAGCAGGAAATAGAAATGTATTTTCAAATAAATAAAAGCCATGCACATCTATTTATTTATTAGATTTACCAGGAAGATGGACTAGATCAAAGACTAATTTTAAGCTATGCCTGGGGAGGGTGGGGGGACAATACAAGAATACAAATAACAAAACATCAGACCAGAAATATATATATACAGTATGAAGTATATACAATATTTATATAAGTACAGTAATAAGTAAATGAGCAGATACAAACTCAGGTCAAAAACTTCAGGTGTTATCTAAACAACAACAACACACTGATAATCCATTTGAGTGTTTTGTAATATATGGATATTGAAAATAATAGCATTGAAAATGAAGCACAAAATTGCAGTAATACACAGACAGCATTTCAGTAATCCCACCGTCACACCCAATAATATCATTGTTCAAATGCTGCAAAACTATTGTTCTGAACTCGTAATACTATCGTTCAGAGGTCGGAGCGATAGTATTATCACTCTGAAGCCAAAGCGCACAAACTTACAGCTTGCACTGACCACGATGAGCCAGCTTTTCAACTGTCAGCAGGAAGTACTTCAAAGCCAGCGTGCAGTTAATGAATAGTACCATACTTCTCGGTGGCATATTCGAAAAAAATAAAAACAATGGCTCTTTTAATGTTTAATCAAACTGTTTGCAGGACTTTGTTGTTTAACATTTCACCAAACTGTTTCTACTCTGATATTCCCTGTTTCAACTTATCAGCCTGAACATCACTGAAGCACAGAACCCTCCTTCCACAGGTAAGACCTCACCACCTTCTACGCAGCCATATATTACAAAAGTAACAATTAGGTTCCAGTGAGTTACTCGGCTGTAATTCACTGAAACCTACAGTATCGGTTCATGAGATCCAGGAAATGGAGGAACTGACACATAAAACCAATTCGAGAACCCCTCAGTACCTGAACAGATGGACACGATGGATCATAAGGAGGGAGGGTGGAGGAAGGTGGGGACTAGCACAGGAGATATGCAGACCTGAAAGGAGAACTCCAGTACCCAGAAATAATACAAGTATGGGCAGGAGAGGCTGAGACAGACCTCCCTCAGTACTGGATGGGAGAAGAATGTAATCAATCCTTATTGTATTATGTGAAGTGCCTTTCACTCTTATCAACACCTGAATACTGTATCAAAGGAAGGAAGGAATGTAAACTGTAAAATGTAAATCATTATTGGTAATGTATGAAATGTCAATGTTAGTTAACAAATTACAACTTGTAAAAATGCTGTAATGGTAAAGATGCTGATGGTTCAATACACTTGAATATAAAAAAAATCCCAGTTAAAATATTTTCTCAAAATATTAACAGTCTACACAGTCCCATAAAGAGAGACGAGACTCTTTCAATATTTGAATCATCATCGTGCTGATATTTATTTATTGCAAGAGACCCATCTATCACAGACAGAGCATGCAAAGTTGGGAAGGGGCAGGTACAGGGTGTATCCTCTTCCCATCCCAGCGGTAAAGAGGGCAACGAATCTTGATTCCTGCATCCACACCTCTGGAGGTTAAACACGAATATATAGATTACCTAGGCCATTATGTCATATTACAGGGACATCTTTTCCAACAAGAGCTCACTTTGGTTAATGTATACCTTCCACGAGCTCCAACAGTAAAAACCTTTTAAATCATTTAATGAACCTCTTAGGGGACTGCTGATAATGGGGAGGGGTATTTTAATGTAGTGTTTTCTCAGGATTTGGATACCCCTCATCCCAGAATTTCAGAAAGTCTAGTACCCAAAAATTTATAAAGCTAATTTTTCACATCTCAGGATTTTAGACATCTGGTGTCAGCTTTTCCCTTGCATGAAAGCTTATACCTTTTCTCATCGCTACCAATCATACTCCCAAATTGATTATTTTTTCACAACAACTGAACATTTTCATATGGTCCAAGACTTAGCTTAAGGTCCTAGAATTCTGTCAGATCATCACTCACTTCTTTTAAAAATACAATTGGGCAAACCACAAAACACCATGTTGAGACTGAATCTCTCCTCTTGAAAGATAAACAGTTTTGTAATACAATTTCACAAAGAATACCAGAAATTAAGCCGACTCGGTGGTGCTGAAGGTTGAGGCTCTGGAATGCCATACCTCGCACCACACGGCAACCCAGACTCGGAAATGAGCCAGGGTCACTGAGATCGGCAGGGGCAAGAGGATGGAGAGTCAGAGGACTGCTCTCCTCTCTCGAGGTATGTCATCCTGCTTGTTGCTCGTCTTCTAGTGGGGGCTGGAGGAAGTGATACAAGCCTGGGAGGCAAGGACCCAGCCAGCATGGCGTGTGCATGTCCCCACATGTGAGCGTGATTCTTTTGAACCAGAAGGGGCACAGAAAAAGTGAAAATGGCAGATGGGGCTCTATGAGATCCCCGACCTGCTCTGCCTGCGCACTGCCATCGGCCTACCTGGATTTGGATTGTGCTCTGTGGAGTGGTCTCCCCTTCCTGGCCTCGCCATGGGGTATAATCCATGGGGGTCTCGGGATGGCCGGGCAGTTGGGTGGGCGGAGGTGGAGTTGAACGGGACGAGGATCCTGCCCCCATTATGCCCACTGGCAGAAAAATTGCAAGAAAAAATAAATAAGTAAATAAATAAATACCAGAAGTTATACAGAAGAACTCTATACACCCAGTGTCAGCTCCTATTTTATGGGGCACTATCAAAACAGTCATCAGGAGTGAGATCATCACATATGCATCTAGAAGAAAAAAAAAGCGAGGACAAGAGATACAATACACTTATGGAGCAGTTAACAGTATACCAGGCATTGTATATGGCCAACAATAAAGCAGTTCAAGAAAAGATTAAAGAAACAAAACAGTAATTGCAAAGATAATTGACTCTAAGGTGCATCAGCAGTTGGCCTTCTTAAAACAAACTGCATATGATGGAAGTTCTAGAGGGTCAAAGTTCTGGCCCACAAGCTTAGAGCTCAATGTAATACTGCCCGTGTACTGAAACTCCAAGACCCTGTAACAAAACATCTTACCCATGCCATGACGAATCATTAAAATTATGCATTTTTCAAAACTATTATCAATATCTTTATACAGTCTCTCACTACCAGATCCTGGCAAACTGCACACCTTTTTCAGAATCTGAAACTCCCCCAATTGTCAGAAATTCAAAGGGCAGTCCTGGAGGCAGCTATCCAGCTTGCTGAAACAGAAGAACAAATGAAAGTTGCATGAACCTTAAAATGCCCTGGACCTGATGGCTATCCTACCAAATGATATAAAAATTTGTCTCTCTGTTGCTTCCCATCCTGCAGCAGACGAACAAAGCTGTTGCTGACAATCAGTCTCCCCTCCATCATGGGACTATAAAGGGACACTACCCAAGCCAAATAGGGATCCCACCACCCTCCTTCATACCAACATATTTTGATTCTAAATGTGGCTTACAAAATATTCATGGCTATATGAGCTAAGTGACTTGAAAAGATACTTCCTACTTTGATCCATTCAGATCAATCAGGCTATATCCATCAGAGACACACAATGGACACTATCAGGCACGTGTTACTTCTCAAGGAGCATATTCAGTCTAGACAAATTCCTGTAGCCTTTTTCAGCCTAAATGCCAAAAAGGCTTTTGATTGAGTGGCCTGGGATTTTCTTTGGGCCACCATGTCAGCCTTTACTTTCCCACATACATTTATCTCTTGATTACAAATGACCTATGCTTCACCAAAGGCATTTATTCAAGTTAACGGGACTTTGTCATCCCCAATCCATCTACAAAGAGGTACTAGACAGGGTTGCCCATTATCCTCTTTGTTCTTTCCCTCTATATAGAGTCTTTGGCACAATCCATAAGGCAGGAACCAAGGCAGCAGGTACACAGATATAAGGTACACAAATCATGTTATATGCCAACGATGTCCTCCTTACACTTTTAGAACCAGAATCTTCCATACTAGCCATACCAGTAGGGTGGCATATATTAAACCAGTTTGCTCAGTTTGCAGGGTTCCAACTGAACCTACAAAACACAGAAGTTCTTCTTAACCATTGTTTTCCTTCCATCACTTGAAAAGGTTATTGCCATTAAAATGTCGGAGTACGAAATTAGAATATCTTGCTGTTTATATCCCTTGTGACTTGGAAAAATCTAGAAATAATTAACAATGAATCTTTGATGAATACTATTTAGCAAGACTTACAGAAATGAAGTCTTTTGCCCTTTCTTTGCCCGTATTGATGTCATCAGAATGAATATACTTCCCAGACAATTATACCTATTTTCCCCGATCCCAAAGACATTCTATTTTAGATCATGGAATAAACTTATATCAAGATTTATTTGAGTGGGGCAGCATCCCAGAATCTGCCTTTCGATTTTACAACTTTCATGCGCCATGGGTGGGGTGATACTCCCTCATCTGTTAAACTCTGCAAGAGCTACTCACCTCTGCATAATATTAATCTGGTTATCCCCTGAATATAATCCATTATGGAAACAAATCTAGTTTCATTTAAATGACCTCTATGATAAAACCAAATTCTCTTTGCTACATCTAAGTATAACATCCCTTTGTCACAATTTACTGTTTTAATAAGAACACCATTAAAGTATGGTATTTAATTTTCTAAAGCAACAATTGGCTTTTCAACAGTTTTTACTACTGTAGAGTTTTGGAGGCAGACAAAACTTCCTCCCATCCCAAATGGACTTGGTGTTCCGTAAATGGACTTGGTGTTCCATCGTTGGCGTCAGCTTGGACTGGCAGATACATACCAATTTTTGGATGCCCATGGTGTTATCCCTTTGAAACACTGCAGACAGAGTATGGGTTAACAGGTAGAGAACATTACCATTATTTGCAAATCAGGACATACTTGCTCCACAAACTAAAGTCTTACACTAAATTACCACAGCAGTTACCTGAGATCATGGTAATGATTATGGATGCATAAAGTGGGACTCTCTGGAGTCACCTCATAGGAAATCTCTATAAAACTCTCCAGCAGTCCCTAGAGTTCTACTCAATCTGTACGGACAGCTGGAATAAAGAGCTTAACACTACAATAGACTATGACTGCTGGATTAAATATGCTCTACCTGCCATTAAAATTACCTCTTCTATACAGTGGAGAATTCACATGGAAGAAGATATATAGATTCTTCGGACCTCTGCTGTTCTAGTAAAATATATGTCGAGTCCTATGGGACCTGTTGGAGATGTTGTGGAACCAACCCAGCAGACCACAGACATAGTTTTGGTACTGTCTAATGTTGGTTACATTCTGAAACAGGTCTTACTCTAGATAGCAGAATTACTAGGTGTCCCTTTGAATCTGACCCTAGAGTTAGCCCTTTATCAATTCCCCAAGTGGCATGCGGTTATCACCTTGTTCCCCATCTTACTATCTCTGTCAGCAGCAAAAAGCAATTACAAGACACTGGATGAAGCCAGACCCTCCAACAGTAGAGCTCTAGCACAGTATCATGCATGAAATATACTACATGGAGAAGTTAACTGCTATACTGTAGTTCATGATAGCACAAGCAGTTTAATATCAAGTGGCAGAGATTGGTAATTTATTACTTCATGGTGGATACAGAGTTTGTTCCCTGAGAAAGACAGTAAAAATAAAACCCATTCTGTTTTTCTTTTCTTCTTTCTTTTGTTCTTCATGGACTCTGTTAGACCATTCCCATTATCCCTAGCACTCCAGGAATATGCTTGGGCAGGGTCTGTAGCAGGAAGCAGGAGTTTCTAAATATTGAAATATTGTTTGAACATGTGCCATGAGTTATAAAATAATATTACAACCCCAGTCTTGTTGCTTATAGTTTTGGTCTGAGAGATGTGTACTTTCTGATTGTAGTACCCTGACCACTGGTAGGTCCCAGCACCCAGACCACCTCCCAACAAGAAGACTACTGGCGAGGTGATTTCCAGTGCGGCCTTTATGGAGCAATACAGGTATGTGCACACTTACGGACAGACAGTAAATAAAAAAGGTCAAGCACAACATTAACTGTGGTCCCTCACTCTTGAGCTGGGGTGGATCCTAAGCTGACTTATTACTGGATACCTAACTAGTGACACTATACAACTTACCATTACTGGCCTGCTGCTGGACCACTGTGGTGGAGCTTCAAAAGCAGGTTGACTTCACTGGAGACAGGTATGCTGAAGACAGGGGATGGGCCAGGGACCTCTCTGTGTCAGCATCCGGCTCTGAAGAAGCTGGTCCTGGCAATGAAGGCAAAAGCTGGACATCACGTAAATGAAGGACACAGTCTAATGACACAGTTTAGACTGCGAGCAAACAGGATCAATTTTTAGGCAAACTGTTCAGTTCTTGGAAAGGGTTCAGTCTCTAGAGGGTGCTAGAAAAGCTACAGCACAGTTCAGGTTGGGTGGGGCTCAGGACACATCCAGTAACCGTGGGCAACCTAGGGCCATTAGACAATTCCCTTTCCTAGAGGTATTGTACCTTTAAGGGTCTTTCCCTGCTCAGGCTGTCTCTGTAGAGCCAACAGTCTTCATTAATACTGATAACCACCCCTATGCTTGGTTGTATGGGACTCTCTGGCCTGGCATCCCTCATGAGTACTAACGAGGACCTGCCTTGTGGGGGCCTTGTCCAGCCTTGCCCTCTCATTAAGGGTCTGGGCCCTCACAGCTAGCCCCTCCCTCCCTCTCAGTAGCTGACTCGGGCCTTTGTTCCCTGGCCCAGCCCCTGGTGCAGAATGGCACCAAAATAGAAGAAAGGGTCTCAAACTCCCTCGTCCCTGGTCTGCTTCCCTGGGGCTTTTAAATTATGGTTCCCCTCTCTTTATCCCTGCATGGGTGCTCTGCCCCCTCCTGGGGTTTTCTTCTCCCCTTTTGGGCACTCAGCCCACTGCTCCCTAGTTCTCCCTTCTGTGTAGGGCTGCCAACCCACTCTGGGAGCCACTATGTCTCCCCTTGTATGTTATTTGGGCTCTGCCCTTTAATTCGTTTTCCCTTTCCCCTCCCCATTCCACTGTCCCCAGCACCTGTGGTGCAAAGCAAAATTAACACTGGTTACATGGTCCACTCACCACTGTTGCAAGGGGCTGAACACTGCTGCTGAGGGGGTCGGGAAAGGTGGCCGTGAGTCATGCTCCCACCCAGCGTCATTTAGTGTTGCTGCTGGGTGGAACAGAAGGTCTGGGGCACTTTTTCAGCTGGACTTATTTTACCGCTGCATGCCTGGGTCCATCTTTGGACAACTGTCCCCACTGCCACTGCCTGGACCAGAGGACCGCGTCAGGGGCTGCTCATCAGGGGCGCTGCTCCCACCTGACTGCTGCTGCACTGCTGCCACTGGACCCCAGCTGGAGGGAGTGATGCCAGAGGAGCTGTGGGCCACCTCAAGGTATTTTTCTTTTATACTTGTTTATTGAATTGCTCAGAAAGTTACAATACTTCAGAATAAAACAAAGAATCAGTCATGAACCAGTCAAGTACATTAGAGTTCAGTATACAAAACCAAACTGATAAATATACCCTGTTCAATTAAAAAATTAAAGGAGAAGAGGAGGGTTACAGCAGTCCCTCTCCTCCAGCACTGGGAAATTTTGTTCTGTTCATACAACCCCTAGTACTTTAACAAGACTGTCAGTTAAAATCATCTTACAAATAATAGAAAAACATATTAGAACTAAATTGACAAGTTTCATCCCTTAGTCACATTCATTTTATACTTGGCATAGATATCCATTATCTAAAGATATACCAGAAGAGGCTTTTATTCAGAAATCTTGTTGATCTCTGAACCAGGTAAAGGTGTGTGGAGGGAAGGGGGTAAAATAACTTTCTTAATAACAGTGAAGAAATCTATTGCACATTTTCTTTATAAATTCCCAGCAGGTCTATCTGTTCATGAACTGTTCCGCTCTCTGGTTTATCTTATAAGTCAGCCTCTCCATAATCTGTATTTTCCCTATAAGGTTGACCCACTCTAAGAGGTCAGCAGGTTAGTTTGCAGCCACCTCTTTGTAATTGCCTTGAGAGCTATCACCATAATGGCTCACAAATATTGTCCCTCCTTCCCTGGATTCCCCATGGAATAATGCCCAACAAGGTATAGTCAGGACCTATCTTCACTTCTCTCCAAGCAAAGACTTTAAGTGGTGTTCTATCCTTTGCCAGTATTCCTTAATCAAGGGGCAGGACCACAATACGTGCACTATGTTGGCCTGGAGATCTCCACACCTTCTCTAGCATTTTCCTTTTGTCAGTACTCCCATTTTAGCTTGCCTCAATGGGGTCAAGAAATATCTCAACTTTATTTTCCAGAAAAATTCTTGCCATGTTGGAAGGATGTTACCCTCCAACTGCTTAAGTATATCTTTGCCAAATGGCATCATGGTATTTAATTCCTATTTCCTGAACCCATTTTGTTGGCATGCTTGCAGTGTATGGGCCAGTCTGCTATTAGGTTCCAGTATAACTTCGTATAGCTCCTTACCACTAAAAGAAGCCCATATTGTTTCATAAACCTCCGGAAAGGCCTTGAATCCTCCAATAATTTAGTGTTTTTAGTTAAGGTATTTATCCTATCTCTTATTTGATAATAATGTATTATGTCTGCTGGTTTCCAGCCCATTTTTTAGCTAAGCTCTCAAAGGCAACAAAGTGTTCATCTGCATCAATTGCCAAGGTGCTCAAAGCCCTCTATCTGCTTGCCTCTGGAACCAAGTATATTGTGTAGCAGGCTGGAAATTTTGTCCCTTGACCACCAGATATATTTCCAGTTGTATCTAGCTATGAACCCTTCTATTGCCTACCTGCCAGGCATGTAAGGTAGTTTGTACTGTAGTCAGCTGGTCCTGTAGTTTGTGTCTTCTATCTATTGGTGAGAACATGAGCAGCGTGGGGATTTTCCTTATCACACAGTAGTTCTATCTGTTGTCAGTGTGCCCTGTACTGCCCATAAGCCCATAGGAGTGCAATCTTCATGTGTGCAGCTATCCAGTAATCTTGTAAATTAGGCAAGCCCTGCCCCCATCTCTTTTAGCAAGATACAGTGTTTTGCAAGAGATTCTGGACGTGTCCTGCCCATAAAAAGTTAGCAGGATCCTCTGCCAGTCTCTCATAGCCCTAGTAGAAATAATGCAAGGCACACTCTGAAAGATATGTGAGTTTTAATAATTTGCAACCTAGAGTGGAAAGGAAGGCATAGCATTCCATCTATGTAGGCCAGATTTTATATTTTAATTAACATGGGATAATTATTCTCAAAAAGGGAGGCAGGTCTCCACAAAGGTATACACCTAAGTATTTGACTTCAGTCTTTGTCCGTTTAATGTACACCCTGATAGCTTGGAGTAAATTTCTGTCTGAGAAAATATTTCTGGCAGTGACTCCTCTGGGTTTGTAAGGTAAGCAGAGCATTGTTTGCATATAAAGCAAGCGTATGCTCTATACCTCAAGCTCCACCCCTGTATTTTATGGTTTAACCTAATGTAACCCCCAGTGGCGCTATCCCAGGGCTACTACCCCTGTCTGCTAACCACTAACAGGTTGAGGGGCCCAGGTCCAATGGCGGATGCCTCCACCCAGAGGTCGGGTTAATACTGTCTGGTATGACTTGGTCACAGCGCTGGGACACTGCAACCCCTTTCTTTCCACTAGTGGCCCACACAATATATCAGAAGTACCTTCACAGTATACACTTACCCCAGGACAGGTTCAATCAGCTTGACTCTGGGGACCCCTGTAAAGCAAGATGGTTTAATACAATAGCCACTGTACGATATCTCATCACAAACACATATCTCAGGCAGTCTAACTTTGCTAAACAACCAAATCTGATTTATTTAGGGGATAGTAACAAGGACAGGGGAAAGCAGGTTAATTAATTCAGTCACACTACTATTCAGAGAACTGTGCATATGGTTAGAGTCCCTATAAGTCACTGTCACTGGGTACCCAGGATGGGGTGGGGCTAGCCAGGATCGGTGCAGCTGGTTGGGGCCCTGAGGATAGAAAATACTTGCACAATACCCAACTTGTAATCTGGAGCCAGTAGGCTCAGTTCATGTATCAAGAAAGAAAATCAGATGAAACACTTGCAATTCAATGGATCAGCTGGCAGGGAGCTACCCTGATTTTACTCACGACTCTTGTGGCTGGACACCTTTCACACAGCAGGGGACACAAGCCTGTGATCAGAACACTCCCCACACATTTATATGTAAAAGAAGGTTACCATACCAGGCAGCCACCTTCATATCCTGCTCGCACTTCCTGCCAACCCGGAATTCGCTGGGATGCAGCTTCACTCTCCTGACAGACCGAGCGCAATGAAGCAGATTCTCCAGTCCTCTACAGGGTAAGCCTGGTTCCTGGCCTTTCCTCCACACACAGTGGATTCAGTCCGAATCACTACAGCAAACATGCCAGCCCGACTTTTGGCCTCAACACACGCTTCCTCTTGAAAACTATACAGCGAGAAGCCCAGAGCTCCCTTCCTCAGTCACGGCCACAACAGATCTGCCTTCTCGCCACTGGGCAGGGAATTACAATGGATGCCACCCAACCCAATTGAGGCCTAGATGCCAGTCACTTACAACTTCCCCACTGGTGTGAAAAGGCACCACAGTCCAGAATTTCACTTCCCAGAATTACTGGCTATATCCCCATTGGCAGCGGCTCCGAGAGTCCTAATCCTGGTTGGTTGCTCAGTACTCCATTTTAAGCGCCCCTCCCTCCTGACTGGATCAGTTTGCAGTTCCAATTCAAAATGGAGGGCAAAGCACCTAAAGTCCCAGCTGCAAGAAAGGCAGGTTAGACAAAGTACATTTTCATTATCAGTCTAACATATCGCTAGCAAACAGTTACATCCTGGGGAGTGCTCGCTTGCCCGCTTAGTGACAGCAAAAGCAGAGCACCTGGTCAGCAGCCTGAGCGGGACTAGAGCAGGAAACCACACAACCACCACCCCAGTTCCAAACTGGCCTGCAAAGCAAACAGCTCTTAAAGAGACAGTACCAGAGGCTCTAGAAGCACTGACAAACAGACGGCTTAACTGCCGAACACCATCCAGGCTGGGGCCTTTAGACAAGTTACTAGGGACTTTTGGGAACCCCCATTTGCAGGGGGTTACACTAATACTCTGGCCAAAGGCTCTATAATATAAAGCGCAAGAGTAGGGGATAACGGGCACCCCTGCCTTGTGCCCCTAGCTAATTCAAATGCCCCAGAGAGGTGTCCATTAGCTCTAATGTATGACTTTGGTGTAGCATATAACAAAGATAAAATCAATAAAAGGAAGAGGGAAACCAAAGCTGACCAGGGTACCCCGCAGAAAACTCCAGAAAACCTGATCAAAGGCCTTCTCGGCATCTAGGCACATCAGGTAGGCTGGAGTCGCCTCTTCAGAGGTGTTCTATGATGTTGACCGACCTTCTAATGTTGTCCATCATCTGTCTACCAGGTACAAAGCCTGCCTGATCTAAGTGGATCAGAGATGGGAGTATTTGTTCAAGTCTTTTCCAATATGCTGGTCAAGATCTTATAGTCCGTGTTTAGTATAATATGGGCCTATAGAGGCGCAAGTGCAGGGTCCCTGGCCAGCTTGGAAATTACCGATATAATGGCTTGTGCCCATGAAGGACCACCTCTCCCTCCTTGGTCCAGACCCAGTTGTAAGCTGCCAGTAGTACCGCTGGTATATCTTTCCTGAATTGTTTATAAAATTCATTAGAGAGGCCATCAGTCCCTGGACATTTACCTGCTTTTAGCCTTGTTATAGCTAACTGTAGCTCCGGGGTCACGGGCAGTTAACATACTCTGTGTTTCCTCTGTGACTTTAGCAAGTTGAAGTGACCCTAGAAAGGTCTGTGCGTCTTGATTTGAGGGAAGCACCCTGGGAATACAGCTTCTGATAAAGGTTTTGAAACCATCTGCAATCTCTTCTACTTGGTATCTCCACGTATTATTTTTCTATATCTAGGATAGGGGACTACATGCCTTTGCCCTATTTTGACAAAGTCTACTGGTTAGGAGCCGTAGGGCCCTTGGTCCCCTATAAAAATGCTGCTGCAGATAAAGCAGCTTCTGTTCTATTTGATAATCCAGTATCCCCAGGAACTCCTTCTTATATTGCTTTAATTTTTGCCCTTCCCTATTTTCTGTTGCTGTTCTTTTTCCAGGGTTGATATTTGTTCTCTTAAAATTTAGTTCTCTCCTCCCTCTTTCTCTTTAACTGTGTAGAAATGGCTATAAATTTCCCTCAATTATGGCCTTTATCGTATTCCAGAGTGTACCTGGTTTGGCGTCAGGCATGTCATTATCTATTATGGCCTGTTCTATTGTTGTTTTGATTGAGGCCTGGGTGTCCCTATCTTGCAGTAGGGATATGTTCAAACTCCAAAGGTGGGCGTTTCACCAGACCCAGGGCCACCTTTAGGAAAATGGGTGCATGGTCAGATATAGGATATCTCCCAACCAAGTGTCCTTGCATGAACCCAGAGAGTCCCTTGGGACCAAAAAGTAATCCAGCCTACAGTAAGACTGGTGGGCTTGAGAGAAATAAGTGTATTGTCTACTATTCTTACGCATTGTACACCATGCATCTAGCAGTTCCATCTCCCCATCAGCCCAGCCACTCTCTTTGCTATTCCATTCTCCTTTCGCAGGACTTGGGCTGAGGAGTCCTTGGCAGCATTTAGATGCAAGTTTAGGTCCCCCTATGATCAAGTGCCTCTCCGCCTTTCCATTATTCTCAGCAAAAGTCTCTCTAAAACTGATAGTCTGAACCAGGAGGTGTATATACAGATACCAGTGTGAGTTTGGCCCCATTGAAAACTCCTTTAATTCCCACATATCTACCCTCCCTGTCTGCTATTATATTTTATGTTCGAAAATGGTTTTATTAGGGACCAATATAGCAGTT
This sequence comes from Neoceratodus forsteri, assembly GCA_016271365.2. Taxonomy (NCBI): domain Eukaryota; kingdom Metazoa; phylum Chordata; order Ceratodontiformes; family Ceratodontidae; genus Neoceratodus; species Neoceratodus forsteri. The sequence continues at coordinate 2,919,946 of CM057449.1, read as the reverse complement.
CCCTTCTACGGCCTCTCTTATAAGAGGAATCCACTACTAGTTGGTATCCACATTTTTCAGCTTAGAGTGCTCCTGTTTATTCAAGTGTGTCTCTGAAGCATGATAAAGGAAGTGTCCATCTTACTTATATGTCAATATTCTACTCCGTTTAATTGGATGTGTTAATCCATTCACACTGAAGGACATTATTTGGATATCTGATTTATCTATTTTTAATCATCTCTGTCTGACCTTCCTGTATTGCCTTTACTGGTATTGCATTTTCCTCTCCAAATTCCTGCACCAATCACCCGTGCACCTCCCTCCCTCCTAGAATCATGAAGCTTGTCATCAACTTGAACAATCAACTGAGTTTTTAACCTTAACATATTACAACAATACAACTTACAACACTAATATCAAATGTTAACTTAACTTTTCACTTCCACAATGTGGAACTTCTCCTACTGGAAGTTCTTACTCCAGCACTCTCCGCCTACTGAGGCAGTGCAGGCAAGAACAAGAGGGTTGTCTGAATACAGCCCTCTAAGGCAGTCCCCTCAAAAGCCCAATTAATCTTAGTCTTGGGCTATAACCATCTACTGCGTTTATCGTTGACATCAGGTAGCTGCTTGGTGCTACTACCGTGCCAACAGCAGTTGTTCCCCAGAAAGAAATGGGTAAAAGAGATCAACCAGTACTTCCCTCCCCAGACCACCAACCACCCTCAAAAAATAAAACGTGGACCATTTAAAATCCCACCATAAACAACGGTTTCCTGTATATATTGTTAAGGAAAAACACCTCCCAAAGAAGGCTACATTTCAGCAGAAACGTAATACTTTGCACAAATTGCTGAACAAACAAAAATTATGAAGCTGATGCAAAATGTGTCTGAGTTATTGAAAATTATAACTTCGACCCTTTATTCAGTTCTCAAGCTCTGTCCCTTTAATCTCTGGAGTGAGAACAATAATCCTTTCTGAACAAAATGTCTCCTCTACATGCTCTCCCCAATGCCTATCAAGGATGGAGGCACCTCTCAAATAAACCTGAAGAGTGCTGACAAGAGCTGTAGACAGTTTGGATATTTTGCAATAGGACACTATGTTTTGGTTATAGCTAGCCTCTATACATGCACCTGTTTTGCCTGCATAGGGTGAACAGCTTTGGCTATGCCTCATCGATCCCAAAGGCCCTAGAGGAGCAGGCAAGAAGAGAGAAAACAACATCATGGGCCTTTTTTAAGAGAGTCATCAGTAGATTACTCACTCCAGGAACAGGTCCGTCAGACTAGGCAGTTTGGTGGCCTTGGTACATCAAAGAAACTCGAGACTGCAGCGAGAGGACTTGTATTCTATTTTTAGTGAAGGGTCTCTTACCAGCTCAATCTTGTGTGTCTTTATTCTCATTTGCCGGCGTCCTGTAACATGCACCAGATACTGTATTGCTTGAAGGTAGGCTATTGATGACTTGGTCTCATTGCGTCCCTTTTCCTTCCACTGGTTGCTATCTTCCTATCAGAATGCCCTATGCGTGGCTGCTGGGTATTGTAGTTTTCTTTGGGATTTCTCCTGGTTCCATGAGGCCTTTTTCAAGCATGGCCTGGCATGTCTCCTCTGGGTATCATTATGTACACTGTCCCTCCAGCCAGAAAATTCTTGTCCGTGCAGGACATGGCATGTGAAAGTATATCCCCTTGATTTTCAACCTTAATAATGTCAGAATATTGTGCCCTTTGGCGCTGTATTTTGGGCGGAAATCATGGTCAAAGTACAATCTGGAGGTAAGATACTTAATTTCTTTCATTTTCCATGCCCTAGCCAAGATATCCTCTTTAATTTTGTAACTGTTAAACTTTAATATAACAGATCTTGGTTTCATGTTAGCATCCATCGGTTTAGGCTGCAGGGCTCGTGCGCTCTCTCGATATCAAGTGAGTACCCCACTGGAAGCTGTAACACATTCATTAGAAGATCAGTTAGAAATTCTGTCATCAGCACAGTTTTTGTATCTTCGGGCAGTCCATAGATCCTTAAATTATCCCTCTGTGATCTACTTTCTAAGTCTATGCACTTGCTGTGCAGGCGTTCAGTTGCTCAGCCAAGGCCTGGATTATGAGGGTCGTCTGTGTTCGCCCTCTTCCACAGCTCCAATTCTATTCTCAGCAGTTTCTAGACGAGTCTTCAGACCTCTCAGTTTTTGATTTAGAAAGCGAAATTCTTGTTTGTTTTCCGCTCTCATTCCTTTGAGCTCTTGAAACAGATGTTGAATCACAATCTAGAGACCTGGTCATTTCCTCCTCTGTGTCGGCCATACTTGCTGGAGAGGGCTTCTGCTCGATGCTGCAGCTGGTTGGGGCAATCTTACCCCATCCTTACTTTTGGGAGTATTTTGAGTCAGAGAATTTCAATGTCTATCTTTATATCAACTTGAAGTTGCCATTATCACCACTTTCGGTGGTTTTCTGAAACTAAAAGTTTTTTGTAGCAAGGGAGGAGTTGCTCTCTCAGGTCCCTGCTGGTGGCTCCGATGAAGTCACGGAAGTCCTCAAGGTATGTTTGGATGGCTGTGCTCCTGCATCCTCCACCCTCCTAGCCGAGCCACCAACTGCCTATTTAGCCACTCCTCTGCCCCTTTCTCTAGGGCAGGAGAGGTCCTGCCAGGCCACAAGGGTACTGGGCCTTCCAAGCCTGAGGGATGGTCTCAAGCCAGGGCTGAATCTTGCCCTTCCCCCCGCCATGCCAAGGATGTGAGAAATGAACAAAGGATGGGGGAGGGTCTAGGCACCATGGCAGGCAGAAGGGGGAATGGAAAAATGGAGGTGAATGGGGAAAATAAAATCAAAATCCCCATGTCGGGAGAAGCGTCCCCTATTTCTTTGTTGTGCCCCTTAACTCTGGGCACTACACTAGTTCCACAAAAATTTTAGTATTTTATAAATGCTCCAACAATTTTTTTTCTAGAAAATATAAGCCACATGTGACCTAGAAATAGAATTGTAGACTTCATAAGGGCTAGAGTTGAGAAAATTTAAAACAACTCATAGTATGTAACATAGGAGGTACCTAGAAAAGTAGATTTAACAGATATGCTAATATTTTTATTATTGTAACAAAAACTAACATAGAAACATAGACGTGGACGTTAGATAAGAACCACAAGGCACATCCAGTCTGCCGATTTTTTCTACCTTGTGAATGTGGCATAGGCCTTTACTCTGTCAATGGCCTATCTATTCATACTCATTTGTATTGTTCCCTATGACTATCCCATGCCTGTAACTTTGAAAGAAAATACTTTTGTTGTACTGCTGCTTAAATATGGTTTAAATCCTTATTTGTAGCTGTTATTGAGCACTCATTGCCCCATACGTCCAGGTGGCTGCATCTGTTGCATCCTAGTTCACCTCAGTCACATGGAAAGTAGTGTTAAACAGTGGGTGTTTACAACCAGCCAAGAATAATGATGACAACATAGGAACATCATATTAAAATGCTTTGAATGATTTCGACTGTTAAAAGATGTCAACGAGACTTAAAATGTGGGGAAAAGGGGCATCTTACAAGATAGGACAGTAAGAAAACTCAAAAATAGAATAAAAGGTATAGATCAAATATTTTTAATGTTAACAAAGAAAAAAACAAATAATAAAAGTACAGTTACTTAAGATCTTACCATAACAGTAGATCTTCAAGAGAATCTCTAGCATCAGGTCACACCTATGTAACTATAGCCACTACGTACTAGGACCACAAGGAGACTTTTTAGCTAGCAGTCTGGTAGGACCCACCCACAGTGACGACATCAGCTGACAACATCCCTTCCATATAAATGTGGGTAGCCCTGCGCTTTCCTCAGTTCCATGCCGAAGACCATATACAAAGGATCTCCTGCTGAGGAACTGAGATATAGCTAGAGGTTCCCTCCACTAACAAGGTGAACCATCCTGGAATCCAGGAGAGAGAGATAGACAAAGACAAGGATAGAGAGAAACTCCAAAGTCAAGGGGAACAGAGGGTGGGACGGCATGGCCTGATGCCATGATTCTCTTGAAGATCTACTGTTACAGTAAGTTCTTATGTAACTGTACTATCTTCATTGAGGATATCTCTTGCATCAGGCTGCACCTATGGAATGAGTTCCAAGCAGTACTGACAGAGAGACAGTCTGGGTGACTGGAAGCTATAGACCTAAGACAGGAGGCTCTGAAGCACAGCCAGGCCGAAGCCTGCCTTTCTCCAAGAGGCAATGTCCAGACTGTAATGTTTAGTGAAAATGTGGAGAGTACTCCAAGTTGCAGCGGCACAGATTTCAGCTGCTGACACATTCCTGAAACAGGCAACAGAAGTGGCCATACCTCTGGTGGAGATGTCACCACCAAGGAAGTTCTTTACCGTACTTCCTATAACAGAAAATAATGCAGTTGGCCAACCATTTGGACAAGCACTGCTTAGAAACTGGTACACCCTCTTTTCAGGGCGAAGAAACAAACTGCGAGGACTTCCTGCAGTCCTTCGTATGATGAATATAATATCTGAGTATTCTATGTACATCAAAGTATGGAGCAATGCTTCCTCTGGATTGGCATGTCGGAAAATAAACAGGCAGGTAGCTGCTTGATTCAGAGTAAACTCAGACACCACTTTTGGTAGGAACTTAGGACTGGTACACAAAGAAACCCTGACTTTGTGGAAAACCAAATAAGGAGGCTCACACTCAGAGCCTAAAGTTGGAAATCCTTGAGTAGAAGTAACAGCAACTAAAAATAACACTTTCCACAACAGAAAGAGTAGCACGCATGTCGCAGCCAGCTTAAAAGGAGCCAAAGTAAGCTTTTCCAGCACAAAACTTAAGTCACAAGGCAAGACTGTATTGTGGATGGAGGCTTCAGATGAAAAATGCCTCTCAAAAAGGTACAGGATACCTCCAGCTGTGCCACCATATGGCCATCAACGGGCACATGGAAGGCTGAAATAGCAGCTAGGAGCACCTTAATGGAAGAGTATTGCAGGTCAGAATCTCAGAGGGACAGCAAATACTCCAGAATCTGATTCACTAGACAAATGAAAAGATTCAAATGAAGTGAAGCTGCCCACAGAGCAAAACGCTTCCACTTCATGGAATAAGTGGCTCTGGTGGAGAGTTTTCTCACAGCTACTGGGACATCAGCCACCTTTGGGTTACCCCAAATCTAGCCATGGCTATGTCTTCAGGAACCAGGCATGGAGGTGTAGTGACTTGAGGCCTGGATGGACCAAGGTGCCATGCTCCTGTGATAGCAAGCCTTTGCACAGGGACAGGGGCACTGGAGGTTCCACTGCCAACTGCTGCAGTAAGGGAACCAGATCTGGTAAGGCCAGAAGGAGCAACAAGGATCATAGTTGTTCCTTCTATCTGAAGCTTGAGCAGCACCCTCTGGATTAGCAGGAAGGGAGGAAAGGCATAAAGAAATATCCCTTTCCAAGAGGGACAACGCGTCTCACCAGAAAACATCAGGCCCTGGAGCAAGCGAACAGAAATGTGGTAGTTTTGCATTGAGTGGGAACACAAAGAGGTCCAATTCTGTATGACCCCACCTGCTGAATAGTTCTTCTACCACTTAGATCAGCAGCTCCCACTCATACATTCTAGACTGCAACCTGCTTAACTGGTCCCGCCAGGACAATTTGGATGCCTGGAACATGGACAGCAGACAGTTCTAGGTCATGTTCTAGAGCCCAATGCCAAACTCTCATTGCTTCCTGCACAGGGGATATGAATGGGCCCCCTTGCTTGCTTATGTAGCGGACTACACTGATGTTGTCCATATGCAGAGGCCCCAAGAACAGGTGGGACTTGAAAGCTTGCAGGCCATACAGAACGGCTCTCATCTCTAGGACTTTGATGTGGATGGAACTCTCTACAGTGGTCCATATCCCTTGAGTCTGGTGAGACTCTAGGTGAGCTTCCCAGCCCACTCCCTATGCATCCATTGCAAGGATCTGGTGGGGAAAGGATGAGGAAAGGGACCCCTTGAGGAAAATTGGTGGGGTCCATCACCACTGAAGTACCTTCTTCACCCGGCAGGATACCAGTACCCTCTGATCTAGATCGTCGGTATGTTGATCCCATTGGACTCTTAGAGTAAATTGGGAGATCTGCATTTGGAGCCATGCCAGGGCACTGTAATAACAGCTGCCACCATCAGTCCCAGCAGTCTCAGGAATGTCCTAGCCATGACATACCTGTTGTTGTAAAGTTCTTGGGCATGTGCTATCAGGCTCTGTCCTGTCCTGAGGCAGAAAGGCTGAACCCTGTATGGCCCCTATATACTGGAGGCACTGACAAGGAGTTAGAACTGACTTGGGTAGACTGACCATAATCCCTAGTGCTTGGAGCAATCATCTGATGTGCATTAGGGTGTAAGACAGTTGCTCCCTGGACTGAGTGTTGAGCAACCAGTCATGCAGGTAGGGAAGATGTACAGTCCCTCCTTCTGAGGGTCACTGCCACCACCACTAAGCATTTGTTAAAGATCTGTGGCACAGAAGATAAGCCAAAGGGCAATACTCTGAACTGGAAGTGCTTCTGAAACAGGAATCTGAGGTACTTCCTGTGGGGGGCACAGATCTTTATGTGCAGGTATGCATTATGCATGTCCAGGAAACATATCCATTCTCCCTTGTGCAGCAGGGCAGCAGACCTTGTAAGGTTATCATCCTGAATTTTTGTACTGAATGTAGAAATTCAGGTTTCTCACATTCAGGATGGGCCACAAATCCCTGCAGATTTGGAAACAAGAAAAAGTGGAACAGAACCTCTGTTCCTCTGATCTGTGGGAACTGGCTCGGTTGCCTTTTTCTGCAGCAGCGTGCAAATTTCCTCCAGTAGCACTGGAATATGGCCTGGAGGATAACTGGAAGGAACTTGAGGTAGGTCTGGAGGCCTCTTCAGCAGATCTAAAGTGTGCCTTGCTCTATGAGTTGTAGGACCCAAGCAACTGTTGTGAGCTCCCTCCACCTGTCCAGGTGCAGGGAGACATGACCACCTATCACCACCTCCTGCAGGACTGGAGGGTGGGTGTCTGGCAAGGAGTCAGGCAGAGGTAAAACCAGTAGCTGGGACACTGCTCCCCCTTGGGGACCTTTCCAGTGGTGGAGGTAGGGTAGACAGTGCTATTCCTGCTCTGCTTGCTGGGTTGCTGGGTGCCCAGCTTTGGTCTGTGAGAGGCCCTGAAAAGGGCACCTTCTGCCCACTCTTTGGCTGAGTATGGTACAATGAATGGATCAACTGCAGGATCCTCCCAAGGCCTGTAGGTCTGAAAGGATGTCCTGGACATCTGTCCCAAAAGGTTTGTAGCCTCTGAAGGGGCATTCAGGATGGACTGTTGTACGTCAGTAGCAAGACCAGACATCCTGAGCTATGAATGCCATCTTAAGCAGACTCCACTGCAGCTGCCCTAGCAGAGCATCTCTGACATCATGGGCCGCATTAATCATCATTGAATCTGCCTGTGGTTGCCCTGCAAGAAAAGGCTTCAGAGAGAGCCTGGTACCACTTGTTTGCTTTTCTAGGCATTGCAGGGATCATGTTTGATCTGCACCAGGCAGCCATGGTGACATCCTCAGATGTGGCCAGCAGAGGAGCAAAGGGGAGAATCTGACAATTCCAGATATTCTGTCAGATTTCACCTAGTAACATCCATCCTGTTCCCCAGCTTCAAAGCCCATGACTGATTGCAGCTGCTTCATCACAGAGATGAAGGAAGGGTCACCAGGGGATCTCAGAGTATATTTAGTGGCGTCCTCTCCCCTGAGGAGACAGTGGAGGTGGATGAAGGACTCCTAGCACCATCATCCTTATTGTCCTCATCCTCCCATCTGGAAGGAGATCAGGGTTGTACTCATCCTCATCACCTGGCTCTGAATAGGGTACAAAAGATGATGAGAACTAAGAGTGTGAAGGGCATGTTACCATGGAAGAGCGGCAGGAGCACAGGCCTAGTAGGCTCTGGTGTTGTCTGGCCTGGGGAGGAAAAATGCAGTGCATAAACTCCCTAAAAGGAGAGCATGGTCTGGACGTTGATAGTAATTGGTGTTGGTAAAGCACCTTGTGACATCAAAGGTGGGGACTGGGGCCCTGGCATCAGCGGTATGGCATGCAGCATCCATGAGAGGCTGAGACCCCAGCATTGGCAGTGCATCCTGCAGTGTCAATGAGAGATGCTGTAGTCCTGGCATTGACAGGAGGGCCTAAGGCATTTACAGGGAAGCTGAATCCCCAGCATCGATGAAATGGTCAAAGGTGTCAACATGGGATGTGACAATCCCACTGTTGAGAGACTATCTCCGTCCAGAAGAGGTCCAGCAGAACACCCCTGATACCCCTGAATAGTACAGTTATGTAAGAACTTACACGCAACAGTAGATCTTTGAGAGAATCTCTTGCAGCAGGCCATACCTGTGAAACTATAGCCAGGCACTAGGACCACACGGAAACTTTTCTAGCTGGCAGTCTACCAGGGGCCACCCACTCCACCGTCATATGCCAACATCACTCTATCCTATAAAAGTGGGTGGCCCCAAGCCCTCCTCAGTTCTCCTGCCAGAGACCATAAGCCAGCTAGCACCAGCTGGGAAACTGAGGAGGAACCGAAGGTTCCACCAAAGAAAGGATAAAGAGGGAGGTACAGACACAGAAAGGCCTCCCAGGCACAGGGGTAGGAGGAGAGCGGCATGGCCTGCTGCAAGAGATCGTCTCAAATATCTACTGTTGCAGTCGGTTCCTACGTAACTGTACTATCTCACTTTGAGGGTATCTCTTGCAGCAGGTTACACACATGGAATGAGTTCCGAGCAGTTCTGTCATCAGACAGCACAGTCATGTGGAGAAACCTGGAACCTAAGAAAGTAGGTCCTGAAGACTGCTAGGCCAAAGTTGGCCCCACACCCTAGAGGCAATGTCCAGATTGTAGTGCTTAGTAAAGAAGTGAACAATACTCCAAATAGCAGCAGCACAAATCTCTGCAGCTGAAACATTCCTGAAACAGGCAACAGAAGTGGCCATGAACAACCCCAGGAAGATCCTTGCCATACTTCCTGTAGCAAAAGTAATACAGTTGGCCAACCATTTAGACAGGCACTGTTTAGAAACTGGTATACTCCTTTCCTAGGGGTGAAAGAAACAAACAACTGAGAGGACTTCTACAGTCCTTTATATGGTGTGTATAGTAATGTGAATTCTATGCACGCCTAAAGTATAGACCAATGCTTCCCTGGATTGGCATGCTCTGGGAAATCATCTCAGTTGTTTGTTTCTTTTGCCCTGGGAAAAGGGCATCCATGGGTGTAGCCTGCTGCAAGAGATACCCTCAAGTAAGTTTCTTTGTGGTCCTAGCGCCTGGCGGCTGTAGTTCCATAGGACTACCTGATGAAAGAGATTCTCTTGAAGATCTACTGTTACGGTAAGTATGTAACTGTTCTTTACGCCTACAAACTACACAGATATACAGAAAACAAGTTGAAGGAACTTTAATTGACAAATAGCGTGGGCCATACCCCAGTCCCCATGTCAATTGTCCCTGTTATTTGGTGCCCCCCAGTCCTGCGATGTCAGCTGGCACAGGATCTTCGCTACCATCTTGCCAGCCACAGTCGGACTCACACAAACACTCTGCTGATATACTAGCAGATATACTGACATAATAGACATCTTGGAAAATCATAAGCTGAGAAGGTGATCAGAGGGTTTGTGTTATGCCACTGTAGGACCAGGGTCGGGGTTTGGAGTAGCCACTGGACATCAGAGAAGACTGACATGGGGATAGGGAGGGAGGTTTGCCTGAGAACACCAGGGATAAGGTACAAGGGTAAAAAATGAACAGAGTTTGAGCACACCCACTTACTAAAGTTCCCGTGTTTGGTGGGGCCCTAGATGAGTTCCCCAGTCCAACCCCAAAGAATCTGTTGTGGAGAATTTTCTGAGGGAAGAAATGAGGAAATGAACCTCTCGTAACAGGTTGCTCAGGTCCATCCACCAAAGCAGAACCCTTTTCACTGGAGATGAGACCAGGACCACCTGTGCCTGTGTGTATGCTGGTCCCACTGGACCCTCAGTGTCTATTGGGGAATTCTCATGTGCAATCTGGCTAGAGGCACTGTGATTATAGCAGCAGCCATCAGGCCCAAGAGCGGAGGAAGGCTCTGGCTGATACATAGCAGGCTGTTGTACAGCAGGCGGGACCTGAGCCATATCCAGGACTGCCTCTGTGTACTGAAAGCGCTGACAAGGGGTCAGAACTGACATAGTGAGGTTGGACCGTGATCCCTAGGGCCTGAAATAGATGGGTGGTATGTTCCAGAGTCTGTAACAGGTGCTCCCTGGACTGGGCTTTGAGAAGCCAGTCGTCCAGGTAGGGAAAGACAGAGTCCCTCCCACCAGAGTGCAGCTGCTACCACTGCCAAGCATTTGTAAACACCTGAGGGCAGAAGAAAAGCCAAAGGGCAAGGCCTGGAACTGGAAGTGTGCCCCTGGAAATGAAACCTTAGTTACTGTCTGTGGGAGTCATGTACCTGGACATGCAAGTAGGCATCCTTCATGTTGAGAGAGCAAATCCAATTCCCTGGTGCAGAAGGGTAGCAGACCCTGAAGCGTCACCATCCAGAATTTCTTGTACTGAGTGAACATATTTAGCTTGTGGAGGTCTAGAATGGGCCTGAGATCTCCTGTGCATTTAGGGACCAAGAAGAAGTAAATATAGAACCCTCTGCCCTGTTGAGTCTCTGGGACAAGTTCTATGGCCCTTTGCAACAAGGAGTGGATTTTCTCCTACAGCACTGGAATGTGGTCAGGAGGGTAAAAGGACAGAACTGAGGTTTTCTGGAGGCCACTGCAGAGTTCCAGAGTGTGGATGCTTTCTATGAGCTGTAGTACCCAGGCATCTCTGGCAATTTCCCTCTACTTGTCCAAGTGCAAGGAGAAACAACCCCTACCATGACCTCTTGTCTTATGGGAGGGGAGGAGGGTCGGGCAAGGAGTCAGGCTGAACTGGCTGGGGCAGCTGGAGCCACCCTCCTCCTCTGAGTTTTTTCCTGTGGTGGAGGAGTGGTGGGCATGGCAGGGTGGCCCAGCACTTACCCTGAGGCTTGTTGGAGGGCTTGGATCTATGGTAGACCAACAAAAGGGCACTCGCTGAACACTTTGGGGTGGTTGGTGTAGTACATGGAGTAGACCAATTGCAGGGTGCAGCCAGAGGCTTGCAGTTGAGACAGTATAGCCTGTACATCTATGCCAAACAGTTTGAAGCCTCTAAAGGGGCATTCAGGATGGACAGATGAACATCCTGGGCAAAGACTGACACACACACAGCCAAGGCTGTCTTCATAGGCAAAAGTCTGTCACGGTAGCCCTGGCCAAGGCATCTATGGCATCATAGGTAGCCCTAAGGAGGTGGGTGTCAACATCAGAACCTGGTTTGAGAGACTGCAGCTGTTTTAGGTGGTCCTCTGGGAGGGCCTGGACAGTTTCAAGGGCCTGGTCCCAGAGCTGGTTCTGGTATTGGACCATATGGGTAATGTAGTTCAACACCCTGATAGTCAGTGTGGCAGAGGCAAAGGTTTTCTTGCCAATGTGATCCAGCCTCCGGACTCCTTATCCGGGGCAGGGAACTGAGATGTTTTGGCCTCTTGGTGCAGTCGTGGACAACACTGATGACCACTGAATCTGCCTGAGGCTGGTCAGCGAAGAAGGCTTCCTTGCTGGAGCCTGGTATAATTTGTCTACCTACCTGGGCATGGCTGGGATCAAATTTGGCTGGTGCCAGGCGGCTATGGTATCATCTTCATAGGGCTCAATTAAGGGAGGGATGACCAGAGGAGGGTGTCCAACAGCTGCAAATAAGAAGCCAGTCAATGTCAAGTGGGATCTTGCTCCTCAGTGTTGAAGCCCATGGCTGACTGTAACTGTCCCATAACTGAGACAAAAGAGGGATCATCCGGGGAGAGACACGGATGTACCTTGGGGTCTTCATCATCATCGGATGAAACTATGGATGAGGAGTGGTAAGGAGTGGCTCCTCTGTCATCGACATCGTCATCTTCATCCAGAGGAATGAGGTCCAAATGGCACCCGTCCTCATCCCCAAGTCCTGAAGGGCAGCAAGGGCCCTGGGTCCTGAGGCATGGACCATGGCACACTGGAGGTGCAGGAGGCTGCTGTAAGGACGGGCCTTGAGGAGGAGCAAACTTAGCCTGTATAAAGTCCCACAAGGTGGTAAGCATGGAATAAAAGTCCACCGCTATCAGCTTCGGGCCCACGGTGTTGGCTTAGGGAAGATTGGGGTCAATGCTGGGGTCGGTACTGGGAGGGTGGTGAAACAGGCTGGGGCCTGTGGGAAAGCTCCCACCGTGGATTGGCATTGAGGAAGGCAACGGCAACTGGGGCTTGTGCCGGGTGACTCTGGAGAGGCTAGAGGCTCTGGGCTGAGACAACAGCCAAAGAAATGGCCAAGGTTGGCAGTGGGGGAGAGGCTGTGTCCTGGTGACTGCTGATGCTGAGCCGTCGATGAACCAGCTGAGCCACCTGACTCGGTGCCTGCGAAAACAAGGGCGTGAATAGCAGGGGCTGATAGGTTGGGGAGTGCTAGAGCCCTTGGAATCGACACCAGCCACTGAAAAATTGGTGAGGGAAGCTGCCAATGGTGGCTCTGCAGGGAAGGGTGTGTGAGGCAGAGGGGCCACCCCTGATGATGACCCAGCAGTGGTTGACACTCAAAGTGGTGACTGGGAGCGAGGCAAGGGAGGACTGGATTTTCTCCTTAGGATGGTCCTTGTCTCAGTGCCTGTGCTTCCCACTGATTTGTCCTCAGCCATGGAGGTTGTGATCCTGAGGATGTTGTAGGGAACACGGAGGAACTACAGGCCTGAAGATTCTTCTCCCATCTGGGCGCCCTTCTGCTTCAGCAGAAAAGTTTCAAGGTCTGCATTCAGAACTTCCTGGTAGCCTGGTTGAAGCCGCAGTAGATCACGAAGCCTGGGTGTCGTGTTCTGGGCCTAGGCGGAAGACGCAGACCTCATGTTCATCCTTCTCAGTGATTTTCTGCTTGCATTCACACTTTTGAAAGAGATTTCCAGAGGTGGAGTTCAGCATAAATAGAGTCAGAAAATCACTTTATCACTAAAGTGATACACACTTAGGAGAGAAAATAAAAGGTTTGATGAAAATGTTTCTGCGAATTGGTGGTCGACTGAAGCTGGCAGATCTCCATGAAGTCCAATGTGTGATGTTTGATGGCAGGAAACGAACTGAGGAGGATAAAAGGGCCACCCACTTTTATAGGATGGGCAACATTGGCATATGCTGTTGGAATGGGTGGCCCCTAGCGAGACTGCTAACTAGAAAGGTTTCCATATGGTTCTATTGGCTGAGTGGCTATAGTTCCATAGGTATGGCCTGCTGCAAGAGATATCCTCAAAGTAAGATTTGAATTGACATGAATGACAGGGTTGAAACATTGGTGGGGGTATCAGGAGGCCCAATGTTAACGCACCAATGCTAGGCAAAGACAGACAGGTGGGTGACGCTGACAAAGCTGACCCTTTGGAGGAGAGGAAGTGGGCAGCAGCGGGTCGCCGCCAAGGCAGTCGATAACCCAGCAGTGGCCGGCGCTGAGCGTGACCAAAACACACTGGAGAGACCTTGTGCCCGGTCCTGTCTTTATCCTTTTAGTTTGTGTTTGGCAGTGGATTTGTCCTGGGCATTGGAAAATTGGGAACCCATGGATGGAGCTGGCAGGTGAAGGAGCTTCTTCCTGGAGCTCCTTCTCCATGCAGGTGACTTTCTGGTCCAGGAGGAAGGATTCTAGACCTTTCTGATAGCACCACTAGGTGGTCTGGTTGAATCTGTGGCAGATGTCACAAGCCTTAATATCATGGTTGGCACCAAGACAGCAGATGCAGGCATCATGGTCGTCCTTGTCAGAGATCTTCTTGCAGTACCGCAGAGTTTAAAGAGTTTCTCAGGGTTGGCGACATAAACAGCAACAGAAATCACTTTTAAAAATAAAGTGATTAGCAACTAGGATGCAAAAATAAAATAAAAGTGGAAATTGAAGATTTGGCGGTCGACTGAAGCTGAGGTGTCTCTGTGGAGTCCAACATGCAATGGTCGATGGTGGAAAAAGGACTGAGGAGGGCATGGAGCGCCCACGTTTATATGGCAGGGAAGTCATTGACTGACATCGTCATCATGGGTGGCCCCTACTAGACTGCTAGGTCAAGAGTTTCCATGTGGTCCTAGTGCCTGGGCGTATAGTTCCATAGGTGTGGCCTGATGCAAGAGATATGCTCAATGAAATACAAAAGCTATACTATTTGGCTCCAGACTCTTGGGAAAGGAAAAATACAGTTATGTAAGAACTTACCGTAACAGTAGATCTTCGAGAGGATGTCTTGCAGCGCACTTACCAGTAGAACTAAGCCATTAGGTGCTAGAACCACACGGAAACCTTCTAGGTAGCAGTCTACCAGATGGGGCTGCCTACCCCTGACATCAGCTCCTGATGTCAGCCAATGTTAAAAGCGGGCAGCTCCCATACCTCCTCAGTTCTCCCACCGGAGACTAAAATCAGGATGCTGTATGGAGAAACCGAGGAGGATTCTATGGTATCCCAATAGCATAGAGAAGAATGCAGAAGGTTTGCCTCTATGGGAGGGAGGGAGATAAGGAAAGGGGAAGGAGGGAGGAAATCAGGTCCTGCTGCAAGAGATCCTCTGAAGATCTACTGTTACAGTAAGTTCTTACATAACTGCACTATCTTACTTGAGGATATCTTGTAGCAGGTCAGCACCAGTAGAACTGAGTCCTAAGCAGTTCTGGCACTACAGACATGCAGTCTGGGAAGTAGGTAACAGGAAAAATAAATGATAGCCAATGAAAGGAGACCCTGCAGAACCACTAGTCCAAACTTGTCCCTATGCCTAGCGGTGATGTCCAGACTGTAGTGTTTGGTGAAAGTGTGGACAGTGCTCCAGGTGGCAGCAGCATAAATATCAGCAGCTGACACATTTCGTAAATAGGCTACTGAAGTGGCCATGCCTCTAGTGGAAAGGTTTTAACCACTCCAGGAAGTTCCTTGCTGTACTTCTCATAACAAAAGGTAATGCATTTGGCTAACCATTTAGACAAACATTGTTTGGACACTGGAGCCGCTCTTTCCAGGGTGAACGAAACAAATAACTGATTAGACTTCCTAGAGTCTTTAGTCTGGTGTGTATAACATCTCAAGATTCTATGCACATCCAAGGTGAGAACAATGTCTCCCCTGATTAGAATGCTCCTGATAATAAACAGGCAGGTGGATGGATTGATTCAAAGTAAACTCCGACACCACCTTAGGAAGAAACTTAGGACTGGTACACAAAGCCATGTGTTTGTGAAAAATCAAATAAGGCTCCTTACACATGAGGGCCTGAAGCTTGGAAATCCTTCAAGCAGAAGTAATGGCAACTAAAGCACGCTTTCATGAAGAAAGCATAGCTTGTAAGATGCAGCCAGTTCAAAGCGAAGCAACATGAGCTTTCCAGCACAAAATTGAGGTCTCAAGGTGGGACAGGGTCACGTACTGTGGCCTCAAATGCAGTTCCCTCAGAAGAGTGCAAGACATGTCCAGCTGAGCCACAGAATGGCCATCTGCAGGTACATGGTATGCAGAGATGGCAGAGAGATGTACCCTGATTAAGGAGTGCCACCGCCCGAGTCCAGAGGGACACAGGTACTCCAGAACCTGATCCACTGGACAGGCAAAGGGATCCAAATGGTGCAATACAGCCCAAATAGCGAAGCACTTCCATTGCTGTGTCAGTAGCTCAGCAGGTTGCACACTCGCCTCTGAGGCGGAAGATCAGAAGGTTGTGGGTTCTATCCGACTCCAGGCACTTGGGTTAAATCCTAATACTGACACTGTAGTACAGCATGAGGGTGGTGCTGCACTCCTGAGGTGCCATCTTTCGGATGAGATGTTAAACCAAGGTCCCAGCTACCTGTTCTGGTGGTAGTTCAGGTGGATGTTAAAGATAACATGGCACTTCTCGAAAAGAGTAGGGTATTTTATTGTAAATCACATCATAAACATACAGTATCATTTCACTTTTTATGCAATACAAATATGTACAAAAAACATCCATATCAACATCATTAAGAGGAAGGAAAAAATAAACTGGGAAGGATAGGATAAAAATCATGTTCTTCTTTTACTCCTACTGTCCCTTATATTAGTACCTACTATAGAGTCTGTTTACCAAAGATTAATTAAATGTTATGCTGCTTATATTTAATAAATCCTTCCACCATCTATATACTTTCTGAGGAGTGTAACGTGCCTTATCCTTTATATATACAGAGTTCACGGCTCTATGGACAAGATACAGTCTCATGAGACATTATTTTTTGGTATATAGCCCACTGGCACTTGCTTGCCAAATATAACATTTAAGCAACAAGAAAAATTGCCGTAGTTCCATTTTCATATTTGCTACACAGATGAGGATAGTTCCTAGAACCAAAATTTCATAATAAAAATTCAGGAGCCACCCAAATTTCCATTTGTCTGCTAAGAATTTCCACAATGGATTAACATAGATACAATCAAACAGAAAATGTTCCATTGTTTCTTCTTCTGCAATACATGTCAAATATGGGCAGCTCCTCTCCTCCTGTACTTTGTGTTTACAGTTCCCCTGATGTTCAGTCTCCCATACATTGTGAGCCATAGTACTTCCCACCTTTGTGTGAGGAGCCTTTCATTTTTAAGTGCTTCAAGACTCTCGCCCTTAAATTTGGAGGCAGTTTTAAACTCTGGTTCCTCTGGATATATTTCTGTTCAAACAATATTATGCAACATTTGCCCAGAATCCCTGACAGATTTGGGCCTTAGATGAGCCCATTTATATAGTTTTGAGCTGTTGGTTTAAAATATTCTGTAATCTGTAATCGAAGGTTACTTTAGGTGGCCATTTTCCAGTTTTGAAAGTAGTTTGCTAAATTATTCTGAATCCACTTATACTGTAAGGATTCTGTGGGTTGTATGCCTAATCTTACTGTTTTGGAAATAAAAGTGTATGAAAAAGTTATAGGCTGTATCATACCAAGTCCACCCTGTGATTTTGATAGGTACAGTGGCACCCCAAGATGAAAAAAGCTCTGTAACAGAGTAGACACATCAGAGGTGTAGACAGAATGAGAAGCGACCTGCAGAAACTTGAAGAATGGTCAGGGGTTTGGCAGTTGAAATTCAATGCAAAGAAGTGCAAGATAATGCATATGGGGCACAAAACCCTGGCACAATATATCAGTTGGGGGTGAGGATATATGCACCAAGCAGGAAAGGGATCTTGGGGTTATCATCTCTGATGACCTCAAGGTAGGGAAACAGTGTGACAAGGCAGCAGGTAAAGCAAATAGGATGCTGGGATGTATAGGCAGGGGCATTACCAGCAGGAAAGGGGGTCATAATTCCGCTATACAAGACACTAGTGAGGCCCCACCTGGAGTACAGTGTACAGTTCTGGAGACCATACCTACGTAAGGACATAGACAGGGTAGAGAAGGTTCAGAGGAGGGCAACAAACATGGTGCATGGATTACACATCACGAGTCCTATGAAGTCAGGTTGAAGGAACTGAACATGTACTCCCTGGAGGAGAGGAGGGAGAGGGATATGATAGAGACATACAAGTATCTTACAGGGAGGAACAGGGTGCAGGAAAACACTATTTTTAAGCGAAAAGATGTTCCAGGACTAGAGGGCATGGGATGAAGTTGGAGGGAGGATGATTCAGAGGAAACATGAAAAGAATTTCTTCACAGAGCGGGTGGTGGACAAGTGGAACACCCTGCCAGAGGAAGTGGTGGGGCTGAAACAATCACAGGATTTAAGAATGCATGGGATAGACATAAAGGATTCTGGAGGTCAGGGTAAGGTGCAACAGACTTCTAGGAAAACAAACTGAACTTACAAGCTCAAATGGGCAGACTGGGTGGGCCATAGGCCCTTATCTGCCGACACTGTCTATGTATCTATGTATGTATCTATGAAATGCACGTTTAAAGTGCTCTGCAGATTGCTGCAGAAGACCTACTGAATAAAGCAGTATAATTTCAATGGCAACTAGTCCCTTTGTCATGCAGGAAACTGTGCATTCACTTCATCCTGGCAGTGTCACATTTTCTGAATGACAAAGAAACAATTACCATTGAAATTACATTGCTTTATTCAGTAGAGTTTCTGCAGCAGTCTGTGAGTGCTCAAAATACTGCAGAATTGCGTTTCATCCTGGGGGACGCCATTGTATGTAAACATCTCTTTATTGGATTTAACCTGCTTCCCACAACATTTGGAAAAAGCAGCTATATAGGCATGTTTCTGATGCTACGGAAGGGAAAAATCATGGCTATGTATAACATGCATGGAATGATAAATATTTTTATAAAATGAATCTTTTAATTTTTGATAGCTTCAATTTTCCATCTCTGGACTTTGTTTTGATGATTCTTAGAGCAGAGTCCCAATTATGACTGGGGATGTTCACTTGTGCAAAGGTTATCCCTAAGATTTTACATGGGTCTGAAGAAATATGGATACCTTCCACTGTAACGTGGGGAGTTTCAAGACCAATAAATATCCCTTGCTTTTCTCATGGTTCAGTCTGAATTTGACACTGTGGGGTAAACACCCATTTCATACAAAATGTGCAGATTTTTTTCTCCTCAATGAACCATCCTAATGCTCTCAAGTATGTCACCCAAGGAATCCATAATGCTGTCTCACTTACATGCAGGACAAATGTTCAATGCTATGAACTACAATTTACCAATATGATATATAATACCCTAATGACTACTGCTGTGTAAACAGCTGAATACTGTATGCCCATGACTTCCTGTATTATGTAATTGCTCAAAGTTCATAATGTCTGTACTGTTATTCCCGGTCGCGCCTGAAAAGGGACCTCGGGCCCAGTGGACCTACCGGTCATCAAAATTCAATAAATAAATAAAATAAATTTGACTACAGTTTGAGGAAGAAAAACAAATATCATCCACGTCGCCTGGACTTTTACAGTGTCTTGTGTATTATTCCCATTGACTCCTTTCCAACCTATACTGGTTTCTAATTTCCTTAAAAAGGGTCCAGAGAAAAGATGTAGAGTAGGGAGCTTAGGGGCAGCCCTGACCTCACCCCTGTTGTAATACTAATACTCTGTGTAATGTGCCCTTTATTACGGCTATGTTGAAGAGGAGAATATAATAATTTAATCCATCTAATAAAAACTGGAGGGATACCATACTGTTCCAAAGTTGCAAATAAAAGGGTGATGAACCCTATCAAATGCCTTACACAAGTCTAGTGAAATTATGTATACATTTTTGTTTTGGAGGAAGTATTTTCAATAATATCTCTAATGATCATAAGGGCAAACTGGATTTTGTGGTTTGGGAGACAACAAAATTGGGCATGGGAGATTAGAGGGTTTGCCACCTTTCCTAATCTATTATTCAAGATCTGAGACAGAATTTTGAAATCAGAATTTAAGATGGTAGTTGGTCTCCAGTTTTTATTCGTTGCCTATTTCCTGATTTAAAAGAAAGGTCACTAAACCTCCTGTAAAGAAGGTAGGATTTCTGAGGATTCTAAAAAAATTTGAAAACTTCCTCTAAACATGTTGCTAGTTTCTTGAGACTGTTTTATACAGTTCATAGGGGAGCCATCTGGGCCAGGGAGGTGCCAGTTTAAGTGACTTGATGACCTGTTCTATTTCTACTGCTGTGATGGGAAGGACTAAGTCCTTTCCTGTTTCAAGGGGAACAGTGTGTATTTCTTGCAAGTAGGATTTTATAACCTTTAACTAGGGGAGAGGTCCTTCATAGAATGGGAGAGAAGATATCTCTTAATTACCTGATGTAGCCCACAGTTGGCATTCATCTGTATCCTCCCCCGGTCGCCTGAAAATAGGCAGGATTTGTCTAGTGCACTTACCGGTCAACAAAAACTAAATAAATAAATAACCACATTCCCATTAGTACCTGTGAGGCTGTTAAACCTTGAGGCTATCCTTCTGCTTTTATGTGCCTCCATTGGGTCACCTATCAGAGTTTTTGTGTTTCATACTGCAGCATGGCCGTTATAGTGTTGGCTGTATCATACTGGTATTCCTTCATTTTAACTTTAATTGCTCTGTTTGTGTCGAAATCCCCTTAAGTGGTGGAGGATAGAGTGTATAAATATAGAAGCTCGAGCCTGTATTTAGCCTTGCTGAGAAATCCCAGGATCTCCTGGCAGATGCTCAGTTGTAACCCAGCAGCATCCTGGAAGGACGGGAAAGGTTTCCTGACCCATACCGCACAGACTGCACTCAGGGGAGTTCACTGTAAGCCCAGGGACCCCTGCCCCACAGGAGTGAGCCTGTGACAAGGGAACTATGGTGATGGCTGCAGCCATGAGGCCTAGGAGTCTCAGAAAAACTCTCACACCAGAACATGGCGGCTGGAGAAAAGGAGACAGGCCTGGTCCATCACACGGTCTGCTCTGTCTGTCAGCAAGAAGGCCTTCCCTGTGTCATGTTCAGCAAAGCCCTATGTTATGGAGATGCCTGCAGGGGTCAGAAATTACTTCAGCATATTGATGATGATGCCCAAATATTGGAGCTAGCTGCAGGTATGAGCAAGAGTTTCCAGAAGACGGTCCCTGGATGGGGCAGCCAATAGCCAATTGTATAGATGGAGAAAACATAGAACCCCTGCCATCTCAAAGCAGCTACCACCACTGTCAGGCATTTGCTAAAGACCCTGGGGTCCAAGGATAAGCCAAAGGGCAGAGCTCAGAAATGGTAGTGTGCACCTGGAAGGGAAACGGAGGAAGCACTGGTGGGTTAAAACCTGATATGGAGGTATGCATCCTGCATAATCCAGAGAATAGAGCCAGTCCCCTTGATGTAGCAAGGGCAGCAAACCTTGAAGGATGACCATCCTGAACCACTTATACTCTATGACCAGGTTAAGTTCGCTTAAGTCTGGGATGGGTCAAGGTCTCCCATCTGCTTGGGGACCAGGAAGAAGTGGGAGTAGAACCCTTCCCTGCTGAAGCTGCAGAACTGACTTTATGGCCTTTTTCAAAGTAAGGCCTGAATTTCCTCCCAAATGAGGGGGATGTGGCCGGGATGGTATGAGGACTGTCCTGGAGGATTTTCTGGAGGCCATTCTATGAACTCTAGAGTGTGGTCATGCTCGAGGAGCTGCAGCACCCAGTTGTCCATGGTTATCTGCCTCCACCTGTCCACATAAAGGGAGAAGTGACCCACAAGCCTCCTCCTGTGGCACGCCTGGGGGTCTGGCAAGGAGTCAGGAGGTGGGAGCAGGTGCTGACTGGGCTGCAGCTACACCTCTGGTGCTACCAGTGATGGCAGGGGAGGGAACAGGAGAGCTGCCTCTGCCTTACACTTGCTGTGGGCCTTAGGAGGGTTGGGCCTGCCTACGGAGGGATGATGAAAAGAGCCCGCTGCCCGAGTTTGACTGGGTATGGTACATGGAATGGATGGATCTAAGAGCCAGTTCAGAGTTCTGAAGTTTGGAGATGATATCCTGTACATCTCCCCAAACAACTGGAGACTCAGAAAGAGGCGTCCATTATACTAGATGGAACATCCTAGGTGAAGCCGAGACCCTGAGCCAGGAATGGTGTCTTATACAGATGACCACAGCCGCTATCCAGCCTGAGGCATCTACTGCATCACAAGTAGCCAGAAGGGCGTGGGTGTCAATGTTCTTGCACATTTTGAGGGCCTGAAAAGTCTGCTGCTTTGAGGGGTCATCTGACATGGCAAAGACTGCCTCCCTAGCCTGGTCCATAAATGGCTCTGATACTGTACCATAGGGGCCAAATATCTGATGGCCGGATGGCCAGGGTGGCAGAGACAAAGTCCATTTGCCCATCTGATCCAGCTGTTGTGACTCTCTATCCAGGGAAAGAGAGCTGAGGTGCTTCTGTCTCTTGGTGGTCATGTTCACATTGATGACGACCAAATCTACCCTGAGCTGTTTGACAAAATATGGCTTGCCAGCCAGACCGTGGTAAAGCCTGTTAGCCTTCTTGGATACCGCCAGGATCATATGGGGACAGTTTCAGGCAGCCTTGTTAACATCGTCATAGGACTCTATGAAGGGGGGCACCACCAAAGGGGAGCATCAGGTTGGTGGAGGTAAAGCACCAGATGCTGCCTTTCCAGGTCCTGTTCTTCTGTCTCCCACCTCATAGTAGTCTGAATGTGTCTCATGATGACCATGAATGTGTGGTCATACAGGAGGGATCTGGGGACGTTACTTGGTGCCCCTTCACCATCTGAGGATTCAGCCCTAAGGGAGGAAGACTTGCCACTGACACTGTCACCTGCCTCCTTGGAGTCATTATCCCTGCTGTCACTGGACTGATGGTTGTCCAGACAGTAAGTGGACCCTGTGTCAGGCTGACTCTGAAGTGGGGTGAGGGCACTGGGGCCTGGCTGAACAGGGGTGGGGAGAAAGGAGTTCCTAGGAGGCCACTGAGGGTTGGCTGGGGCCGGTCAGTTCAGAAGAGGGACCTGCATCTGCAAAAGGACCATAAGGCTGACATCAAGCCATGGTAATCAATGGGAGCAGGTGCTGGCCCCTAGGTGCCAGGTAGCTGTGACCGGCACAAGTTCCAGAGGTGCTGGGTATGAGTAACCCGGCACAGAACCTGCAGGTGCAGGGTAGGGGTGAGCAGGTGCCAGACCAGCAGGTGCTGGCATTGGGTACCCTAGGCTGTAGCTGAGGGCGCGGGTTGTGGTGTGGGTGCCGGTCCCCAGGAGTAGGTTGTGGGCAGATGGCGCAGGTCCCATGGGCACCGGGAGTGGAAGGGCGGTGTAGGCCCGGCAGGCACTGGCTGTGGAAGGCCAGGATTGGGCCCAGCAGGGAGGGACAAGTAGGGCTTGCGTGGGTCCCATGGGCTTTGGTGGAGGAGCACAGTCACAGGCCCAGTGAGTGCCAGTGTAGGTAACACTGGAGGCGAGTCCATGGGTGCCAGTTGTGGAGAAACGTGCACCAGAGTGGAAGGTGACCCCCTGGCGAAGATTGAGGAAAAGGCATGCCTAAGGTGTGTTCTGCAGTGTCTGCCCCTGCGGAGGAGTAGATCTGGCGCAGTCCCAGAGGACAAGACCAGCGATGAGAGCATGGGTGTCGGGGGAGCAGATAGAAGACTGGTGTCCTCTGCACTCGACTGGCTGAATAAATTTCATCCAAGCCACCTGACAGTGTGGCAGAGAGAATAAGGGCTGAAGCAGCAGGAGCTGGGGACAGGATACAAAGTACCCTGACCTGAAAAGCCGCTGCCCATTAGGGAGATCCAGATGGGTGGTGGGGCCACGGTAGCCATGTTGAAATTAGGGCATTCAGGGCTGAGGAGGTCAACCTCCCCGGAGGAGGAAGACACTGTGTGGCTGAAGGAGCCTTGTGAGGAGAATGCGAGCAGGAAGCAGACCGGGGTCAGTCCAGATCTTTGTCCCCATGCTTGTGCTTCCTGAAGGGCTTCTCTCAGGACTGCGATGATGAAGACCCTGAAGACTGGGCCAGGAAATGGAGGAGCTCAGGCCTGCAGCTCCCGTTCCATCGAGGCAACATTCTGTTTAAGGAGATGGCTCTCAAGATCTTCTGGCAACATCTCTTGGTCGCTGGGTTGAATTTCTGGCAGGCGTCAGAGCTTGGATGTTGTGGTCTGGGCCTAGGCACAAGGCGCAGGCAGAATGGCGTCCCTGTCCAGGATCTGTTTGCTTCAGGCACACTTCGTTGACTGGTCAGAAGATGAAGATGGCTGAGAAAACATAAACATGAAGAAAGAACACCGAAAATTCAATGTTTAACTTGGTCGAAACGAAAAAATAAAGTGTGAAACGCAGGGAAAATGGCGGCCGACTGTAGTTGCAGTGGTATCAGTGGTCCAACGTGTGTTGGTCGACAGCGGAAGAACTGGGGAGGTATAGGGCCACCTGCTTTTATAGGATTGACCCGGCGTTGGAGGTGGGTGGCCCCTCTAGTAGACTGCTAGCTAGAAGGTTAGAAACATAAGCTTTGATGGCAGATAAGGACCGCTTGGCCCACCTAGTCTGCCCATTTCCCCAACCTATTGGATAAGCTGCAGATTCTAGTTAACCAACAGCCTACTTCCTACCCCCACTATAATTGCCTTATGTCTGCCCCATGTATTCCTGAATTCCCCAGTTTTGACCCCACGACCTCCTCAGCAAGGCAGTTCCATGCATCCACCACCCTCTCCATGAAAAATACTTCCTCACGTTGCCCCTGAGTCATCCCCTCTATCTTCAAATTGTACCCCTTGTTCTTGTACATCTCTTTTCTGAAAGATGCTACTCCTTGGACTTTGTTGATTCCTTGAGGTACTTGAGCGTTTCTATCATGTCCCTCCTCCTTCCTTTCCTCAAGGGTATACTGTACACATTACGCTCTTTAGTCTCTCTTAGTATGGCTTCTGGTGCAGACCCTGCACCATTTTAGTTGCCCTCCTCTGGACTGCCCCCATCCTGTCTATGTCCTTGCAGAGATGGGGTCTCCAGACTTACGCAGTACTCCAGATGGGGTGTCACCAATTGTCTGTACAGCAGGATAACAACTTCCTGTTTTCTACTGGTGATGCCTCTGTGTCCCAGTATCCCCAGCCCTCCTTATTACCTTCTCACATTGCTTGCCTGCCTTAAGGTCATCTGATATGACTACTCCCAGGTCCCTTTCCATTTTGTTAGCACCTCACCGATTGTGTACACTTCCCTGGGTTTTGTTTCCCAGGTGCATTACTTTGCACTTCTTTGCATTGAATCTAAGCTGCCATACTTTTGACCATTCCTCCAACCTTGCCAAGTCCCTTATCATCCTTTCCACCCCTCCCTTGTGTATCAACCCTGTTGCAGATCTTTGTGTCATCTGCAAGAGTTATACTTTTCCTTCCAGCCCCTCCTCAATGTCTCCTATAAAGACATTAAAGAGGGCCGCCCCAATATTGAACCCTGCAGTACCCCACTAGTAATCACCCTTTCTTCAGAGTGTACTCCATTTACTATTACCTTCTCGTCCTGTTGTCCAGCCAATTTGTTACCGGACTACCACCTGGGACCCATTCCCAGGCTGGTAAACTTGTTTATTAATCTTTTGTGTCGCGATTGTGTCAAATGCCTTGCTAAAGTCCAGGTAGGCCATATCCACAGCCCCTCCCTGGTCTACTATTTTGGTCACCCAAAGAAATCTTATTAGATTCATCTGACATGACCTTCCTGCTGTGACTCCATGCTGCCTTGGGTTCTGTGCCCGTTGGCCTCTAGGTACCCAACAATTCTTTCTTTCAGAAGTGATTCCATCATTTTCCCTACCACTGAGGTCAAACTAACAAGTCTGTAGTTTCCTGACTCTGCCTTGCTCCCACTTTTGTGAAGGGAATCACGTCCACCCTTCTCCAGTCCTCAGGTATCACACAATCCTCCTATGATTTGTTAAAAGGGTAGTCAGTGGTGTCACTAGGTCTCCCTTAGTTCTTTAAGAATTCTGGGGTGAATCCCATCAGGCCCAACTGCTTTGTCCACCTTGAGTTTTAGGAGTTCTTTCATGACCCTTTCTTCTGTAAATTGACTAGTATCGACCCCCTGCCCAGAGTACTTCTATTGTTTGACTTAGGTGCCTCTCACTCTTCTTCTTTTGTGAATGCTGAGCAAAGTGTTTGTTCAGTATCTCTGCCTTTTCACTGTCACCCTCTGCCCACCTCCCTCCCCTTTGTTAAGTCTCACTATCCCTCCCTTGGTGTTCCTTTGCTCCCTCATGTACCTATAAAAGGTTTTATCCCCTTCTTAACTGAGTTGGCTATCTTTCCTTGGTTTGGGCCTTCGCTATTCTGACTGCCTTCCCCACTTCCTTCTGCTTTAACTGATACAGTTCTCTGTCGTGCTTTGGGAGTAGCCTCAGAGCTGATCCCCATCATGCACCCAGAATGGATTCAGACCCTATCTCCCTCTCATGAGCCCAGGGAGGGGCCCCTAGCAAGGGATACACCAGCTCAACCAGGGCCACGACATATGGGGGATGGCGGATGGCACTTAGGAAATGTGGTGGGGATGAGTGGCCAGCTGGGGCACGGGAGGCAAAAAGATATTTGCCTTTTTGATCCTCCTCAGTATAGCCCCTGCCTCCTTTAACCTATTATACCCAATAGCACCATATGGCTTCAGAACCATCCATTGCTTAACCTGACCCAAAATGGCGGCATCAGACAGAATGAGTTAATAACTTGCAATCCCCTTGGTCTTCCTTTTTCACTGATATACCTGAAACATTTTCTTGCCCCTTTGACACTGTCCAGGTCTATTCTTTCTTCAGCCTGTGCTTTTGTGCTCCTTACTGCCTTGTCTGTCTCCTCCATTTCCCCAGATACACTTCTCTGTCCTTCTGTCTCTGGGTTATCTTAAGTATCAATAGAAAGAAAATAAAAATATACAAGCGTAAAGGGTTCCAAACAAAAATCCAGGTATTTGAAAATTATTGTAATTCTCATTTTCAGATACTTGGAGTTTTCCTTTATCTGTATTTTATTTAAGTTTTATTGGTATTTAAAGCAACAGTCCATGTTAGGGGAAATGTTATGTTACTTTTAATTAAATCTGATTAACCTGGTAGGTATACATAGACTAAAATTCCCTTTTTCTGGACAATGCAGAATTAAACACAGTAAGAACACCAGTAAGCAATGGACAGGAACATTTATACAAACTAGTACAATTTATAAAATACAAGACAAGTAGATCTTAAGATACAGCTTAGTTAGATACAAGTTATTTAAAAATTGCCAGAGCTGGGGAGATACAAGGACCAGGGAAGGCTTGGTACTGCTAAAAATACATTAACAAGGGAAGAACTAGGGACAGTGGCGGCATGAGGAAATAATTGATGAGGCAGGTTATCAATTGCAGGTGCACTGGCTGTGCCCTAGAAGGTAATTCTTTAGACCTTCCTTAAATTCTCCCAGGAGGAACAGTTTGTAACTCTGGAAAGATTATTCCAAACATTGTTGACATTTCGGTAGGATTGGAAAGGAAGGTGGTCCTATTTGCAGATGATACAAAAACCTGCAGTAGGGTGGAAACACCAGGGTGTGTATGTGGAAAGGATGAAGGAGGACCTGGGGAAGTTGGAGGACTGGTCAAGAACTTAGCAACTAAGATCCAACGTAAAGAAGTGCAGAATCATGCACTTAGGGCATAAAACCCACGGGCCACATACAAACTGGGGAGGGAAGAGTAGTCACTGTAGCAGGGCAGGAGAGGGACCTGGGGTTATCATATCAGATGACCTAAAGATGGTGAAATAATGCAATAAGGCAGTGGAAAGGCAAATCGCATGTTGGGCTGTATTGGAAGGGTATAACTAGTAGGTGGAGGGAGGTGATACTGCCCCATTATAGATCACTGGTGAGACCCCATCTCAAGTACAGTGTGCAGTTCTGGGAGGCCTCATCTACATAAGGATATAGACAGGATGGAGAGGGTACAAGGAGGGCAACCAAAATGGTGCAGGCCTACTACATCAGAAGCCCTATGAGGAAAGGCTAAGGGATGTAAATCTGAGAGAGAGAGAGAGACAGACAGAAGAGAGAGAGAGGAGAGGAGAGGGAGAGAGAGGGAGAGGAGGGAGAGAGAGAGAGAGAGAGAGAGACAGAGAAGACATGATTGAGACACCCAGATACAAAAGGGAATAAACAAGGTACAGGAAGGGAGCATCTTTCAAAGAAAAAGATGTCCCAAGACTAGAGGTCACAATATGAAGTTGGAGGGGGAAGAATCAGAGGAACAGGAGAAAGTATTTCTTCAAGAAAAGAGTAGTAAACCCTGGAACAGCTTCCCAGTGGAAGTGGTAGGGGCTAGAATGGTAACAGGATTTAAGAATGCATGGGATAGACACAGGAGTATCATAAAAACTGGTAGGGACGGTAACCGAAGTCCGAACAGTGGTAGAAACATAAAGCTGATGGCAGATAAGGACTGCAAGGCCCATCAGTCTGCCCATTTTCTACCTTATGAATGTGCCATGAGCCTTTACTCTGTCAATGGCCTATTTATTCACACTCATCTGTATTGTAGGAGGGTAGAAACTGGAGACCAAGTAGGGTCTGTGGCTTTATATTAAGGAAAAATCGGCAGACTGGATGGGCCAACAGGTCCTTTTCTGCCATCAACCTCCATGTTCCTATATTTTATTTTTTATTTTATTCTTTGGTAACCAGGTAAGGTCCACTAGCACAGGTGCCTGTTTTCAGAGGCGACCTGGGAGCACTGGGAGGTTAAATGACTTTCTCAGAGTTACACAGTATGTAAGTGGAGGTTGTGGGAATCAAATCCAGGTCTTTCTCTGAAGGTACCAATCTCATTCAGCACATTACTCTAACCTCTAGGCTATACTGCCAGCCGATATATATGGGGAAGCAGAAGTAAAGGACCCTTGCCAGAGCCTGACTTAAACCTAGGCACCTCAAGTTGTGTGTGGAGTTAGAGTATTTTAAAATAACAAGCATAGAAGGGGTGAGGACAGTTGCCCTTCCAAGGAAGGCCAATGTAATGAAGAGAACACATCACACTGATGTTCCCTGGGAGAGTTCCCTCAGCAGACCACCCAATTTTATTATACAACACACTGAATCTGTTTATTTTGGTACCCCTATGGAGTATGGAAGACTGAGGTACCAAACAGTAGGACAGTAAGCAGGGTGCTGTTAGCAGTGGCTAGTCGTCCTTCATTAGTGAGGTAAGCTCATAAATAATACACAGTAGGAGAGGTTTTGATAGAGATTTTATCATCTTATCTACTTGAACTCTGAGTGAGAATTCCTGGTCCAGGTACACCCCTAGGTACCTCATGGACTTAACTCAGTATGGAAGCCTGCTGAGGAGGTCATATTTACCAAGTGCTGATCTTACTTTGAGGTATCTCTTGCAGCAGGCTATCACTGGTAGGACTAAGCCACCAGGTGCTAGGACCAGCACTAGCAAATGGGCAGGAAGGAGAGGTGGAGGAACAATGGAGAAAAATCAAAACTGCCATCATAGAGGTAATAAGCCTTTGTGTGAAGCAGATAAAGAAACAAAATGAAGTTAAAAACACTATGATTCTCAAAAGAGGTAGTGGGGAAGGTTAGGAAGAAAAGACAGCATTCAGGAAGTATAAGGAATCACATATGAGGGATCCGGGCAACAGTCATCCAATTGCTGGTGGCGATTTTCCATTTTCTCCCAAGCCACCCACCTCTCACATACTGGTGCAGCCGCAATGGTGTCCTGGGGATGGGGCATTCAGCAGCATGCTGAGGCTCACACCAAGAACACCCACCACAAGCTACCACTAGGAGCCGCCAGCAACGGTCTGGTACGTCTCCACCTCCCTGGGAGGAAAGCTACCAAAGGACGCTCTTAACTTCTTCCCTTTCTCGGCACCATGTAGCAGCTAAAGGCAAATATCTTAAATATTTCTGCTCAGTATTCCCAGTTGAGGGGAAGGGATGGACTACAAATAAGCACCAAGAGATTGGGTGGGAGGAAATGGACACCAATCCCTTTTATGAGGAGAAGATCAGAAAGCACTCACTAATCTGAGGGTGGACAAAGCCATGGGGCCAGAGGAGTGCATCCAAGAGTGTAAAGGAACTCAGGGAGGTGCTAGCTGCACCCCTGACAGACTTGTTTAATAGCTTACTGGAGATCAGCATGATCCTGGAAGACTGAAGAAGGGCGGATGTAGTCCCACTTCACAAAAGTGGTAGCAGGAGGTAGGAAATTACAGGCCTGTCAGTCTGCCAACTGTAGTAGAGAAACTGATGGAAACACTATTAAAGGAAAGAATTGTGGAACACCTGGAATCTAAGGCCCTGTCCACTAGAGCTCCTGTAACATTACAGGCATAGGAAACCATTACAGGAGCCCCTAAACACAGTTCACGTCCACACTGGTAACATTTTCAAACCATTTTAAAACCTGATAGTAACAGGTCTTTAGTATGGTTTTCTAAACAATTTGAAACTCAACAAGGTTAGCTGACCAGTGTGGATGGGAGCCAGTACTGTGTTAGCCGCCTACATCCATTGTTGGTCCTCCAGCATAGTTCGGGAACCATGTTTCCCCAACATGGAATCTCCTCCAGTGTGGACAGACTTCTAACATTTTTAAAAATGACCCAGCTTCAGTGCAGATGCGATAGCATGGTAAGCCCTGAACCATTTTAAAACATTACAGCAAACCGTGCTCAATGTGGACAGGGCCATAGGGACTGCAGGACCGAGGTGGGTGTGGGCGGGGAGGTCGTGAAAACATATCTAATAGATTTTTGATTAGGTAAACAGTGTTAGATTGGGGTGGGGGCAGAGGATGTGCCTACTTGGACTTCAGCAAGACCTTCGACACTGTTCCACATAGGAGGCAGGTAAAGAAGTTGAATAGCATGGGGGTGGGCAATAATGTGGTAACCTGGGTAAGAAACTGGCTAGGGATAGAAGGCAGAGGGTGGTGGTAAATGGAGTTCGCTCTAAGGAGGAAGAGTAACCAGCGGGGTACCGTAGGGTCAGTACTGAGGCCAGTCCTCTTTGATTCTTCATTAGTGACATAGCAGAGGAACTGGAAGGAAGGTCTGCCTTTTATGGATGACACAAGATCTGCAGCAGGGTGAACAATCCAGAGGGGGTGCAAAGGATGAAAACAGACTGAAATAACTGAAGGAGTGGTCAAAAGTTTGGCAGCTAAGGTTTAATGCAAAAAAAATACAAAATAATGCACTTGGGTCACAGAAACCTGGGGGCGCAGTACAAAAGTGGGAGAGATACTGGCTGCAACCAAGTAAGAAAGAGACCTGGGGTAAGCATATCAGATGACCTGCAAGTGGCCAGACAAAGCGACTGGGAGAGCTAGTGGGATGCTGGGATGTACAGGTAGAGGTAGTACCAGCAGGAAGAGGGAAGTGGTGTTGCCACTATAGGTCTTTAGTAAGAACCCACCTGGAGTACTGTGTCCAGTTTTGGGGGCCACATCTCAGGAAGGACATAAACAGGATGGAAGCCGTCCAAAGGAGGGCTATCAAGATGGTACAGGGTGTACATAGATTCATAGATTCTGTTGGCAGATAAGGAATGCCTGCCCACCAAGTCTGCTCATAAGATCCCCCTTATAGTGCTACCCTAGCTTTTACTGGGGCCTCCCCACCCTCCTCTGTTATCCAAAATACACATGTGCTATACTCGCACATTTTATTTTTGGAGAGTCGACCACCTCTTGTCTTCGGACCCATCCGCCTGTACCCCCCATGCCCAGGCTTATCCTCCTGGGCAGGGCACGCTGAGGGCATTCAATCCCAAAAGTACATAAGTGGGCAAGCCCAGATTACCCCGGTCAGGGCCAAAAGAGTGGGACGTCCCCAGCAGGTGTCGTAGGCAGTGGATGGGGGGCGGCATTTTGCTGCCCTGGGAGGCGGGGGCGTGCAATGATGTCCAGCGTACCCCACCCCCCAACGTGCTGGTGTTAGTTGCAGTGGTGCCCCAACCTCTGCCAGGGGTCCATCAAGCGCTGGACACTCTTCCCTCCTCCCTCCCCCAGAGAGGAGAGCAGTCCCCAGGATGCTCGATCCCTCTCCAGCCGCCCCTCTGACTGCAGGGTCCATTCCCGAATCTGGGTCATCAGCGTAGCTGTCCTTACAAAGATGGGGCCTCCAGAACTGCATACAGTACTCGAGGTGTGGCCTCACAAGCAAAGTATTACCTCCCCTTCTGCTGGTGCTATCCCTCCCTATGCATCCAAGCATTTAGTTTGCCTTTCCCACTGCCTTCCCAAACTACTTTGCCACCTTCAGGTCATCAGTAATGATAACCACCAAGTCTCCCTCTTGTCTTGTGACCTCTCCCCAAATGTGTACTCTGCCCCTGGGTTCTTGTGCCCCAAGTGCACAATCTTTTACTTCTTTGTGTTGAATCACAGCTGCCACATTCTTTACCATTCTTCCAACTTTTCTAGTTTCTCCTCATCCTTTCCATCCCTCCCCATTGCAGATGTTTGTGTCATCTGCAAACAGGCATCTCACCCTTCCAGTCCCTCCACCATGTCACTAAAGTAGATTTTCTTTTACCGTTCTTTTCACTCCGGTCATGGCATGCAGATCCTCTCTCAGGCATCCTGCCTGCTCCTGCCCTATCTGAGGTCCTCTCTACCCTAAGCCTCCTTTCTCCCGCCCTCTTCCCACAGCCAGTACCCCGCTTAACCCCTCTGGGGTGGTGTCACCCTCCTTTTGGACACTCCTTCATAGTCAGACTGTGGCTGTGGGTGAGGGCCCGGGTGGAGGGAATGAGAGGCTGGGCGAGGCGGATCCGGCAGTGGGCATGGGGTCAGGTGCCATCGCCTACCCGCAGAGCCAGGTTTTCTGTTTTCTGGTGCCTTTCCTTTGCACCCCCCTCCCTTGTGTGAGCACCCCTGGCGCCATGCGCATGGCAGCCCTGCGGCATTGGCCCGCTGTGTGCTGTCTGCGTGCTCGTCACCCCCGATCTCCACCAGGAGTCGGCTGGTATGCGGACAATCCCCAGCCCTCTCCTGGGAGAGAGAACTGTCCATCGGACGCTCGACTCTTTCTCTCTCCGACCGACCCCCGTTGGCCAGACTTGCTCCAGACCCAGGTTGCCAGCGTGGTGCGGTGTGGTGTCCAGCGCCTCAACCCTCAGCGCCAACAGGCCGGCTACTAATAGATTTTGAAGAATACAGGGCCCAACACTGACCCTGTGGTACCCCACTAACCACCTCCCCTCCTCAGAGTGTGGAGTGTACACCATTTATCACCACTCTTTGGCTCCTATCCTAAGCCAGTTTTCACCTATTTTACAATTTAGGTCCCACCCCCAGGCTGCTTCATTACCAACCTTTAATGTGGGGCCAGTGTTGAAGGTCTTGCTGAAATCTAGACAGGCCCGTCCATCACCCTGCCTTGGTCCACAACCCTGGTTACCCCACTGAAGAACTCTATCAGGTTGGTCTGACAGGACCTCCCACCTGAACCCATGCTGTCTCTGGTCCTGAGGTGTTCTCCAATCCTTTCCTTCAGTAGTGATTCCATTACCTTGCCATCTACTGAAGTCAAGCTGACCGCCTGTAATTTCCTGGCTCCTCCCTACATCCCCTTTGTGGAGCAGGACAACATCAGCCCTCCTCCAGTCCCATGGCACCTCTCCAGTTTCCAGAGACCAGTTGAACAGGGTGGCCAGGGGCTTAGCCAGTACCTCTCTGAGCTCACACAGCAGCCTGGGGTGCACTGTATCAGGATCCATGACCTTGAATAATTCCCTTGGGACCCCTGTCCGTAGTGAAGGGGCTAGTGTCTATTTTCCTACCCTTTATGCCCTTGTTTTGTAATTCAGGCCCACTTTGTACCTTCCTCTGTGAAGACAGAAAAAGTATTTGTTCAATATGTTGGCCTTTTGGCTGTCCTCCTCCATGGAGCTCCTCCTTCCCCAGTAGCCTGATTATCCCTCCCTGGCCTTCCTCCTTTCCCCAAATGGATCTGAAAAACGTTTTATCCCGACTCTTGACTGACTTAGCTATCCTTTGATCTGTTATCGCTTTTGCCCTCCTTACTTCCCTTCCTGCCTCCTTTGCCTTTCCTGGTAAGTTCTCTTATCCTTCTCCTGTGTTTTTTTTACTGTCTAAGGTCGTTTCTTTGCCCTCACTCTTTCCATACCTCTCAAGTGAACCAAAGTGGCCTCCTCCTTCTCCTGCCTTTGTTGACTTGTCTGGCACAAACTCTTGTAGCTGTTTCAATCCACACTCCCCCCAACACACACACTTATTGCCATCCAATGTTCTTCTGCCTCCCAGTTCCTGTAACCCTGCCAGGGCTTCCCTGTGGCATCCGCCATTTTCTTGAAATCGGCCCTCCTGAAGTCAAAAACCTTTGTTCTCATGTGGCTTGACTCTACTCCAGTCTTCATACTAAATCACACCTCCGGATGGTCACTGGTCCCCAGGTGGTCCTCCACAAATGTCTTATGAGAACAGGCTAAAAGAATTAAACATGTACACCCTGGAGGAGAGGAGGAGAGGGGGATATGATTGAGACAGTGAAGTTACGTAAAACTTACTGTAACAGTAGATCTTTGAGAGAATTTCTTGCAGCAAGCCACACCTTTGGAACTATAGCCATCAGGCACTAGGACCACATGGAAACTTTTAGCAGTCTACTGGGGCCACCCATGTCGGCGATGTTGGCTGAAGTCGGCCGCCTAAATAAACATAGGCAGCCCTCGCCCTCCTCAGTTCACCCACCAGAGACCAGACATAAAGGGTGTCCACTGAAGGAACTGAGACAGGGCAGAGGTTCCCACCACAGGAGCGTGAGAGACAGCAAGCAAAATACCCTACAGCATGGCTTGCTGCAACAGATTCTCTCAAAGATCTACTGTTATGTAAGTTCTTATGTAACTGCACCATCTCGCCGAGGATATCTCTTGCAGCAAGCCACACCTTGAACGAGTCCCAAGTAGTTCTGGCATCAGAACAGTCCGGGTTGTTGGAAGCAACAAGATCAAGAAAGGAGGCTTTGGAGCACAGCTGGCGAAACCTGCCCGTCTTCTGAAAGCAATGTCAGGCTGTAGTGTCTAGTGAGCGTGTGGACTGTACTCCAGGTAGCAGCTGCGCAAATCTCAGCAGGTGAAACATTCCTGAGACATGCAGTGAAGCGGCCACACCTCAAGTGGAGTGGCCACACACAGCACCAGGAAGTTCCTTACCTCTCCTGTAACAAAAAGTAATGCAGTTGGCCAACCATTTGGACAAGCACTGCTTTGAAACTGAAACGCCCTCTTTCCCAAAGGTGAAAGAAACAAACAGCTGCAGGGACTATCTGACATCTTCATACAGTGAACATAATACTCGGTATTCTATGTACATCTAAGGTATGGAGCAATGCTTCCGCTGGACTGGCATGTTCAGGATAATAAACAGGCAGGTGGAGATACATATTTAAAGTAAATTCAGACACCACCTTAGGCAGAAGCGTGGGGCTGGTACACAAGATACCCTGCCTTTGTGGAAATTCAAATAAAGAAGCACACACATGAGAACCTGAAGCTCGGAAATCCTCAAGCAGAAGTAACAGCAACTAAAATAATGCTTTCCATGACAGAAAGCATAGCTTGCCAAGTTGCGGCTGGCTCAGATAGAGCCAAAGTAAGCTTCTCTAATGCAAAATTCAGACCCCATGGTGGGGCTGGATTGGATGGGAGGAGTCAAGTATAGGATGCCACTCAAAAACTTGAGGACACATCCAGCTGAGCCACTGTACAGCCATCAACAGGCAAGTGGAAGGCGAAATGGCCGACAGTGAACTAATGGAAGAGTACTGCAGCCCAGCATCGAACAGGGAGTGCAAGTACTCCAGAACCTGATTCACTGGGCAAGTAAAAGGATCCAGGTGATGGAAAACAGCCCAGAGAGCAAACCACTTCTACTTCATAGAATAAGTGGCTCTGATGGAAGGTTTTCTGGTGGGTACCAGGACATCAGCCACTTTCTGGGAAACTCAAACCTAGCAGTAGCTATGTCTTCAGGAGCCATGCATGAAGATAAAAGGACTTGAGGTCCAGATGGACTAGAGTGCCCTGCTCTTGTGGGAGCAAGCCTGGGCACAGAGGCAGAGGTGCAAGGGTTCCACTGCCAGCTGCTGTAGTAAGGGGAACCAGATCTGGTGAGGCAAGAAGGAAGCCACTAGTATCTGGTGGCCCCTTCCATCTGAAGCTTCATCAGAACCCTCTGAATTAGGGAAGGGAGGGAGGGAGGAAGGCATAGAGGAACCTCCCTTTCGAGGAGAGGGACAATGCATCTGCCAGAAAACTACAGACCCTGGAGCGATCGAGCAGAAAAGCAGTTTTGTGTTGAGTAGGGACGCAAAAGTTCCAACTCTGGATGGCCACACCTGTTGAACAGGTCTTCTATGACCAAGGTCAGCAGCTCCCCTCATGCATCCTGGATTGCGAGGGGCTGAGACTGTCTGCCAGGCGTTTGCACGCCTGAAACATGGACAGCTGAACATTCTACACCATATTCTAGAGCCCAGTACCAGATCCTCATTGCTTTCTGGCACAGGGGTACAAGTGAGTTCCCATGTTTGCTGATGTAACAGACTATTCTGGTGTTGTCTGTCTGGACCAGCAGCTCTCTCCCAGGGACAAGTGAGCCTGGAAGGCCTGAAGGGCATGCAGAGCGGCCCTCATCTCAGGATGTTAATGTGAAAGTAATCTCCACTGGGGACCCACGTCCTGGGTCTGATGGAACCCCAGATGAACCCGCCAGCCCGACCCTAAGGTGTCCATCATGAGGATCTGCTGAGGGAAGGAATGAGAAGAGAACCTCTTTCAGTAGATTGCTGGGTTTCATCCACCACTGCAGCACCTTTCTGACCAGGGAGGAGACTAAAACTGACTGCTCAAGGTCATCAGTGCATTGGTCCCATTGGACCCTTAATGTCTACTGGGAATTCTCATGTGCAACCTGGCTAGAGGCACAGTAACAATAGCCGCAGCCATCAGACCCAGAGACTTCAAGAAGGTTCTGGCCGTTACATACTGACTGTTGTAGAGCAGTTGAGCCCGAGCCCTCAGGCGGTCTGCCCTGTCCTGTGGCAGGAAGGCAAAGCCCTAGGCTGGGTCCAGCACTGCCCCAATGTAGTGAAGACATTGACCAGGGTCAGGACTGACTTGGGCAGATTGACCATGATGCCCTGCACCCGAAATGAAAGTTACGTACCTACCGTAATTCTTGATCATTTCTTGGTCAATGGACTACAGGACCTAAGGCATGGTTTCACCAGGGAGGTCATGTCAGACAAACCTCGTTGAATTTTTGACTGGGTGACTAGGGAGGTGGATCAGAGGAGGGCAGTGGACATGGCCTATCTGGACTTCAGCAAGGCCTTTGACACTGTGCCACATAGAAGACTATTACACAAACTGGGAAATATGGTGTGGGCAGGACAGCAGTGCGGTGGGTAGGTAACTGGCTGGGTGGCAGGACACAGAGGGTGGTGGTAAATGGCTGTCACTCCACAGAGGGAAGAGTGACCAGTGGGGTACCACAGGAATCAGTGCTGGGACCGGTACTATTCAACATCTTCATCAGTGACATTGCGCAGGCTCTAGAAGGTAGAATTTCATTGTTAGCTGATGACACAAAGCTCTGTAACAGAGTAGACACACCAGAGGGTGTAGACAGAATGAGAAGGAACTGCAGAAACTTGAAGAACGGTCAGGGATTTGGCAGTTGAAATTCAATGCAAAGAAGTGCAAGATAATGCATATGGGGCACAAAAACCCTGGCACAATATATCAGTTGGGGGTGAGGATATAGCATGCGCCAAGCAGGAAAGAGATCTTGGGGTTATCATCTCTGATGACCTCAAGGTAGGGAAACAGTGTGACAAGGCAGCAGGTAAAGCAAATGGGATGCTGAGATGCATAGGCAGGGGCATCACCAGCAGGAAAAGGGAGGTCATAATTCCACTATACAAGACACTAGTGAGGCCCCACCTGGAGTACAGTGAACAGTTCTGGAGACCTTACCTACATAAGGACATAGACAGGGTAGAGAAGGTTCAGAGGAGGGCAACAAAGATGGTACATGGATTGCATCACAAGTCCTATGAGGACAGGTTGAAGGAAATTAACATGTACTCCTGGAAGAGAGGAGGAGAGAGGGATATGATAGAGACATACAAGTATCTTACAGGGATGAACAGGGTGCAGGAATACACTATTTTTAAGAGAAAAAGATGTTCCAGGACTAGAGGGCATGGGATGAAGTTGGAGGGAGGACGATTCAGAGGAAACGTGAGGAAGAATTTCTTCACAGAGCGGCTGGTGGACAAGTGGAACACCCTGCCAGAGGAAGTGGTGGGGGCTGAAACAATCACAGGATTTAAGAATGCATGGGATAGACATAAAGGAATTCTGGAGGTCAGGGTAAGGGACAACAGATATCTAGGAAAACAAAACTGAACTTACAAACTCAAATGGGCAGACTGGGTGGGCCATAGGCCCTTATCTGCCGACACACTGTCTATGTATCTATGTATCTATGTACATAATTTTCATATATTATCTGTGTCAATCTTCACCATTCATCAGTGGTGGGTGATTACCAAGCCCCAAGGGAACCTGGTACCTCCCTGAGGGAGAGGCTTCCCTCAGCCTCCTGTGGGGAGACACAGGAGGGAGACCCCTCACAGGCCGAGTTAGGCCTGGGACTGATGAGGTTGAGCAGGGTCTCCCTCTGCCTGGGTGATGGAAGTCGCCCCTAAAGTTCCTGCCTCACTCTCTGGGGAAAAAGGTGGGTCCCCTGAAAGAGGAGGCAATAACCCCACACCGGGCCAAAGGTGATAACCAGGAAAGGAGGCATGCCATTCACCTAACGCAGATCGCTGACCCCGCTAGCCTGGATGCCACCTCACTGCCATCATACGATGCCCTTGGGTGCCCTGCAAGCTCCAGGCCACGAGTGGAGATGGCAATGGCGCCTGGTCGCCTCCGTATCAGGCACAGATGCTAGGACTTGTCCTAGCATGGACCATAAGTGCCTGTTGTAGGCAGCATGATGGGCTTGATGTACTGCAACAGAAAGAGAGAAGCATGCTGAGGAAAGATTCTCCTTCTGCAGCTGTCAAACTCTGCAGAGTCCACATCTGGGGGTCAGCTGTGTCTCGGGCTTCTATGCTCAGAGGGAGTATCCAAGAGCGCCACACCTGAAGAGGCATCTGGAGACTCCTGGGGTGCACAATACCTGCACTGGCAGTCCATCGGAGCTGGGGAGGGACTGATGGATGCTGCCAGGTGCGCGATGCCTCCCGAAAGGAGAGGGCCAGGCGGGCACCACCAGGTGATCCGCATTGTACTCGCTGAGAAAGCATGCATCGCCCGCCAGGATTGCGCTCTTGCTAATCTTGAAATATTGAGCTCACGACCAGCCTCGAAGGAAACGCTGATAGAAGATCCAGTCAGTGTCCGAGGACAGGTGGACGGCGGAGAGACAAGGAGGCCAAGGAGTCAGAGTCTGGCTGCTGCGGGGTGAAAGGTGAAAACCTGTTCATCCATGGCTCTAACATATACTGAAATCAACAGCTGTGGCTCTGAACTGCTCCCAGGTCAGGCGCCCCTATAGGACCAGGATGGCCTGGGAGACGACGTGGGAAGGCAGAGGTAAGGGCAAACGCCTCTGGGAAAGAGGACACCTCTGCCAGGCTAAGGGACCGTGCAGACGATCCAGCACCCCAGAAGGATCCGTTGGTCAGAACATCACCCGCCGATTCTGCTAATAGCTTGGCAGAAGACACCAGGAGAAAGGACTGCTGTGTGACTGAACTTCTCTGCTGGGACTACAGTAGAAGAACTTTGTACTTGGACCTTTAATTTAGGGTAAAAAAACTAACATACAAAACAAAAAAGTGTGTGTTTGTCTGGGTTAACTGAACTGAATGAGTATCTGAACAGTTATTTAGGTGTAAATCTCAGGTGATTGAAAGGACTTAACTGTTGTGAGGTTTACATTACTTGTAGAAAGATCTAGTAAGTAGGGGAGTGGCTTAGCTAGAAGGAAGCTACATTTAAAGACTGCCTTAGAAAGATTCTGCTAATAGCTTGGCAGAAGACACCAGGAGAAAGGACTGCTGTGTGACTGAACTTCTGCTGGGACTATATTGCCCTCCTTCCCTCTCCCCACCCAAAGCTAGTTCTATTTTTCTAGGCACAGGATTTGACTGACAACAGGAACTTCCTGTTTGGGAGCAGGAAGTGAGTGATCACAGAACCACCAAGACCCACCATCCTAGAAGGGCAGAGTAGCTCTCCAGCCCCTCTAGCTGCTGGAGGTCTGCCTCTGAGCAAGTAACTGGTCTACTGAGAAATATAGGATATTCTTGTCTCAGAACAGGACAATCAAGAGCTTAAAGGGCACACAGGCAGAAATTAAGGAGAGAGAGAGAGAGAGAGAGAAAACAGAGGAAAGAGTAAGGATTGCAAACAGTTAAGGGGCCAGAAATAAGACATGATTGAGTGGTGCAGTGCAGTGGCTGTGGAGCAGCAGTCTTCCGGAGATGTTCTGGAGGATGCGGTGTTGTCCCATCTGCAGGCACCTCTCTGGACAGAGGGAGGAGGTTGCTCATCTTCATCTACAGGCTGAGTTGGCCAGGATTTGTGGGACCTCCTCTTCCATCCATGGACCACCAGTGCCTCTGCCGTTGCCTCAGAGGTTGCCAAGAAAGAGGAGCAGTTGGACCACAGTGGGCTCAGGGAGGGTGAGGGTGGTGGAACAGAGGCGCATCCCTCCAGCTGTACCTCTCACAATTCCTATGCCATTCTGGCAAAGTGTGGTTCCTCTATGGAAGCACCCGCAGTGAGACCAAGGAGGATGCTGGGAACCTCCACAAGGAGACCCACAGGGAGGGTGGCAGAGGACCCTGCAGGGAAGGAAACAACTCCTGGTGGGGACTCCATTGTTAGGAAGGTAGAACTGGGGGAGGAAGGGAGAGGAAGTGAGGTGCCTGCCTGGCGCCATGGCTTGAGGGACAGGAGCGAATCCTCAGGATTGCCGGAGCAGCTGCACAGGGAAGGAGCTGGATGTCATTGTCTACCTAGGGACAAATGACCTGGCTAAGAGAGGGATTAGAGAAGTGCAGGAAGAGTTTATGGAATTGGGAGGGCCTCAGTCAAGTAACACGACGGTAACCTTCTCGGAGGTGCTACCCATCTATGGCATAGGAGAGGCTAGGTGTTCCGCACCATGGGATTCAATCAGTGGTTGAAAAACTGGTGTGAAGCTCAGGGATTGGCTTCACTGGGGACTGGGGGTCCGCCTGGAGTGATGCAAGCCTATATTTGCATGATGGGCTGCAACTGTCAGGGAGGGAACCAGGATCCTAGGTGATAGGTTTAATGCTTCATTGGCAAGCTTTTAAACTTGCCAAGGGGAGGCACTGGAAAGGAGCAGGAAATCCTAGCCCCAAATAATCACGGTAGTAAGTGCGGCAAACACCAACATAGAGGTGTCGATAGGGAGAAGGGCAGGGGTAAATGGAGAAAGTGACAAAGGCAAGAAGGACAGGATGGGGCAAAGGGAGTAAGGCCATCAGGAAGTGGAGGGTAATGGGTACCAATGCCCGTAGTCTGGGCAACAAGCTCCTGAGCTGGTGGCCTTGATGGAAGAGGGATGCCTGGATATTGTAGCAGTCACAGAAACATGGTACACAGAGAACCATGACTGGGATGTTAACATACCAGGGTACATAACCTACAGGAGAGAGACAGGCGGGGAGAAGAGGGGAGGTAGCTCTCTATGTAAAGGAAGGGATAAAAAGCAACTGAACAAAAGAGTAAACAGGGAGGAGAGGAGGCACTGTGGGTCACCTTGGAGACTGAAAAGGGCACCACAATCCGCACGGGGTTGTGTACAGACCCCATGTCAGGGAGGAATGGACAAGGATATTTATTTATTTATTTATTTGCTTTTGGTAACCGGTAAGCACACTAGACAGCTGGTGCCTATTTTCAGGTGCGACCCAGGAGTTACAAGGTATACATGATAGAAATACATAGTTACAAGGTATACATGAGAGAAATACATAGTCACAGTACAAACCTGGGTGGCATGCTCCAACACAGGAGTGAAACAACAATGGTTATTAAAGCAGTAGTACATAGTATAGAGATAAGCATATATGCGACACTAGTGGGTCATATATCATAGGGTACATACAGGCCGAGGGGCAGCAAAGGTATAGGACCCCCCTAGGTTGATAATAGACAATACATAGCATACCTCAAGTAGGTGCCTCACCAAGGTGGTGAGGCAGAAAGAGCCTAGCTGGGGTATGATAGAAGGCATTCTTAGAATGGCAGAAAGAGGAGCTACTGTTGATGGGAGACCTGAATATGCCAGATGTTAACTGGAGCACATTTGCTGCAGCCACATCCAAGAGCAGGGCCATTCTTGATGCCCTACAGGTGGCAGGCATTAGACAGCTAGTTTCAGAACCCACTCGTGAGGGAGCAATCTTAGACCTCGTACTCTCAAACGGGGGAGTGAGAGGATCTCTGATCTAGAAGTGGGTTGCCATCTGGGGATAAGTGACCATCAAACAGTGTGGTTCACATTAAACTCAGCTACAGAGTCAAGCCATACAAAGTGAGGGTACTGGACTTTAGGAGGGCTGACTTTGGCAAGATGGGAGAGTGCCTCAGAAAAGCACTAGCAAACAGGCTAGAAGGAGGTGTGGAGCAACAATGGAATCATCAAACTGCCATCACAGAGGCAACAAGCCTTTGTGTGAAGCAAATAAACAAATCAAAACGAAGAAAAAGCCACTATGGTTCTCAAAAGAGGTGGCTGTGAAAGTCAGGAAGAAAAGATAGCATTCGGAAGTATAAGGAAACACAGAAGGAGCAGGACAGAGAGCTGTACCAGTTAAGGCAGAAGGAAGCAGGAGGGAAGTCAGAATAGCAAAGGCCCAAACTGAGGAAAAGATCGCCAACTCAGTTAAGAAGGGGATAAAACCTTTATAGGTACATCAGCGGCGTAGAAAGACAAAGGGAGGGATAGTGAGGCTGAATAGAATGAGCGGTGGGTGGGCAGAGGGGACAGTGAAAAGCAGGAATACTGAACGAATATTTCTGCTCAGTATTCACAAAAGAGGAGGGGAAGTGCTTAATCCAATTAACAGAAGCACTCTTGATAGGGGTTGATCCCAGTCCTTTCACAGAAGAAAGGGTTCTGCAAGAACTCCTAAAACTGAAGGTGACAAAGCAATGGGTCCTGATGGAATTCACCCAGAATTCTAAAGAATTAAGGGAGGAACTAGTGAAACCACTGGCTACTCTTTTAATAAATCATGGGAGGATAGTGTGGTACCCGAGGACTGGAGGAAGGCGGATGTGATTCCCTTCACAAAAGTGGGACCAAGACAG
Source organism: Neoceratodus forsteri (assembly GCA_016271365.2). Lineage (NCBI taxonomy): Eukaryota > Metazoa > Chordata > Ceratodontiformes > Ceratodontidae > Neoceratodus > Neoceratodus forsteri. The sequence continues at coordinate 2,876,910 of CM057449.1, read as the reverse complement.
AGGCAGGAAACTACAGACCTGTCAGTCTGACCTCTGTGGTAGGGAAAGTGATGGAGTCACTCTGAAGGAAAGAATAGTTGAGTACCTGGAGGCCAGTGGAGCACAGGACCCAAGGCAGCATGGGTTCACAGCGGGAAGGTCATGTCAGACAGATCTAATAGATTTCTTTGACTGGGTGACCAAAGTAGTAGACCAGGGAGGGCTGTGGACATGGCCTACCTAGACTTTAGCAAGGCATTTGACACAGTCCCACACAAAGATTAATAGTCAAATTAACCAGCCTCGGAGTGGGTCCCAGGTGGTAGCCTGGGTAAAACATTGGCTGCACAACAGGACACAGAAGGTAATTGTAAATGGAGTCCACTCTGAAGAAAGAGGGTTACTAGTGGGGTACTGCAGGGTTCAGTATTAGGTCCAGTCCTTTTAATGTCTTCATCAGTGACATTGCAGAGGACTGGAAGGAAAATATGCCTTTGCAGATGACACAAAGATCTGCAACAGGGTTGATACAAGGAGGCGTGGAAAGGATGAAAAGGGACTTGGCAAGGTTGGAGGAATGGTCAGAAGTATGGCAGCTAAGTTCAATGCAAAGAAGTGCAAATAATGCACCTGGGAAACAAGAACCCAGGGGAAGAATACACAATGGGTGGGAGGTAGTAACAACAACAAAAAGGAAAGGGACCTGGGGTAATCATATCAGATGACCTTAAGGTTAGCAATCAATATGAGAAGGCAGTGGGGAGGCTGGGGTATACTGGGATGTATAGGGAGAGGCATCAGCAGCAGAAAACAGGAAGTTGTTATCCCTCTGTACAGACAGTTGGTGAGACCCCATCTGAGTACTGTGTCCACTTCTGGAGACCTCATCTCCGCAAGGACATAGACAGGATAGAGGTAGTCCAGAGGAGGGCAACTAAAATGGTGCAGGGTCTGCAAAGAAGCCGTATGAGGAGAGACTAAAGGAGCTTAATATGTATACCCTTGAGGAAAGAAGGAGAGGGGGACATGATAGAAACTTTTAAGTACCTCAGTGGAATCAACAAAGTCCAAGAGGGTAGCATCTTTCAGAAAAGAGACTTACAAGAACAAGGGGACACAATTTAAAGATAGAAGGAGGCGGTTCAGGGGCAATGTGAGGAAGTATTATTTCACAGAGAGGTAGTGGATGCATGGAACAGCCTTCCTGAGGAGGTTGTGGGTCTAAAACTGTGGGAGATTTCAAGAATGCATGGGACAGACATAAGGCAATTCTTGTGGGGGTAGGAAGAAATAGGCTGTTGGTTAACTAGGATCTGCGGCCTATCCTGTGAAGTAGGAAATGGGCAGACTAGATGGGCCTAGCGGTCCTTATCTGCTGTCAAAGTCTATGTTTCTATGTTCAACCACGCTGAAACGGACAGGACTGTGCCTTGAAGGGATTCTCCCATGAGGCGACTGGGGCCACGTGGGTCCAGAAGGGTGGCCCCAGCCTAGTGCAATGAATTCCCCCTCCCCTGGGTCACCTCAGGAAGAAGACAGGCCCAGTGCTGTGGCTCCTTCCTGAACCTCAGCAGGCTGCCAGGGAAGGGCACCGCACCTGGTCTTGTCCCTCAACCCCTCAGACTCCGAGAAGGACCTCTTCCTCAGAAGCAACAGTGGGGCTCCATCTCACCTACCAGTCCCCAAGGGCAGCTGATGAGGCCCCACCCAAGCTCCAGATGTCTGAGCGGCCCCAGAAGTGGGTCCATCCTGACATCCGGACCACGATACTTGCCTCCTCCTAGCCTGGTGACCTTACCGCACTGGAAAGCCCCCAGTGCCACCCACAGCACCAGAAGACTCCCAGCACCACAAGTGGCATTGAGGCCGGCACTGGCCAGAACCACCGGCTCCGATGGAAGGTTGAGTGGGCGTAGAGGTGCTGGGCGGAGGAGAGTGCTGTACTTTGAATAGTTGAGCAGCCAGTCTGAATCTGCCTCCAGATCATCCTCCTCTGAAGAGTAGTGGATTCAGACATGCTCCAGAAGGACCACCACAGGCCCTCCTACTCCTGGCACCACAAGCGGTGCCGTGAGCCATCCCAGCACCACCCATGGAGCTGCCCCGATCACTGCAGCTGTGAACGACTCCAGGATCCGGGCGGCACCAAGGAAACCACCAGGCTGGGCCTGGCAGGGTGCAGGCAGCGACGAGGGGAGCCTTCACCCCTCCAAGGAGGTGATTGCCAAGACGGTGACTCCAGCCCGACCCTCGGAAGAGTTTGATTGGGCCTCCAGCACCGTAGAAGGGCCTCTGCTGTGGTGAGGTTGGAAGAAGCAGTGGCCCCCTCCTCCGTGGTCTGTATAGAACTAGGAGGGACCTGGAGGAAGGGTCAAGGGACTGTGTCTGCATCCCTAGTGTGCAGCTGCCCTCCAAAAGTCAGTGGCGTATGCTCGACTTTCAATGCGTGGATTTCAAAACTCTGCGTCCATGGAGAAACAGGCATTGCAAGGGTCCATGTCGTGATTTGGGCCCACGATGTCAGGGCGCAATCATGTCGGTCCAAGACAGAATATTGCCAGCCACAGTACCACCAATGCATAGGTGGCCAGCCTGCCTTTGAAGGTTTCTTCTTGTCCTCAGACGAGGCATGATCAGACAGAAAACAATCAAAACACAGCAAAAGGTCTTGGCGCCGAAAGAAAAGAACAGGTCTTACTGGATTTCTCTGAAGATAAACAGTGCTGAGAACGCCAATGGCTCTCATAGAACCAGGCTCAGGTATGGACTAGGCTGCGATGTCATTAAATTGCCTGCTCACGAGGTCACTGTTTAGTCAACGGTGGGAGAAGCAGAACTGAAGTGAGAGAGAGTCAGCGTCATTTACTGGCCACTCCTCAAGTGCCATATTGCATGTCGGCCCTGAGGGTGGTGCCAGGCAGACATCGGTTCCTCCCTGAGAAGGGAAAAAAAATGCTCCTGTGGGGTCCTGTTCCTCCAGCCAGAACCCACCAGTGATGAATGGTGAAGACTGACACAGATAAGATCCACTGAATCATGTGCTGCAAAGTCTGAATTAACAGGTCCCTGGACAGTGGTTTGAGTAACCAATCTTCCAGGGAAGGGAAGATATACAAGCCCTCCCTCTGAGGGCAGCTGCTGCCACTGCCAGGCACTTGGTAAAGACCAAGGGCACTGAGGACAAAGCCAAAGGCAAGGCTCAAAACTGGAATGCTCCCCTGAAAGTGGAACCTGAGGAACTGCCAATGAGGGGCAATACCTTGATATGCAGGTACGCTGGGCCCTGCACGCCCAGAGAACAGATCCAGTCTCCCTGGTATAGCAGGGGCAATAGGCCCTGTAGGGTCACCATTCTGAACTATTTGTACTGGATATAGGAATTGAGGTTCCTTAGGTCCAGAATGGGTCGAAAAATCCCCTGTAGATTTGGGGACCGAGAAAGAAGTTGGAATATAACCCTGTTTCTCTGGTGCACCAGAACACGCTCGATGTCTCAAGGTCTGCATTTCCACAGCAGCATGGGATTGTGATCTGGTGACCAATGAGACTGAATTGGAGGACACTTTGAAGGTCAGTCTAGAAGTTCCAGAGTGTGACAGTGTTCAATGATTTGCAACACCCAGGCATCTGTGGTGATCTCTTGACACTTGTCGAGGTGGAGGAGAAGTAGCCTCTGACCAACGCCTCCTGAAGGTCTGGAGGATGGGGGTCTGGTAAGAAGTCAGGCTGAAGTGGTACCCATGCCAGGGCCACTCCACCTCCTCTGGGTGCTTTGACAGTGGGGTAGGATGGGTTGGGCAGGACTGAGGCTGCCCGATGCTTGGCTGGGGTTCTGGTGCCTGGCTTAGGTTTGTTGTAGTGACTGAGTCTGAAAAAGGGAGGAACTGACTGCAGGGTCCTGCCTGAGGTCTGCAGGTTGGAAAGGATGGCTTTCACATCTGACCTAAAAAATTTATAGCCTCTAAAGGGGCATTCAAGATGGACTGTTGAGCGTCAGTGGCAAAACCAGACACCCTCAGCCAAGAATACCGCCTGAAATAAATGCCCACTGTGACTGCTCTCATGGAAGCATCGACTCGTCATAGGCTGACCTTAAGAGATACTTGCTCACGTCTGTCCCTGCTTGAGCGGCCTGGAAGCAGCTCTTGCATTTGGGTACCCTCTGGGAGGCCTCTGCAGCAGCTTTGGCCACTCTCCAGAGTGAATTTTGGTATTTTACCATGTGGGCAATATAGTTGAGAACCCTATTTGCCAGAGTGGCAGAAGCAAATGTCCGTTTGCACATAAGGTCCAGCTTCTAGATTCCTTGTCCAGGGAAGACAGCTAAGATGTTTGGGCCTCTTAGTCCTATCGTGGGCCACATTAATGATCACAGAGTCTGCCTCAGGTTGCTCCCCAAAGAAGGGTTTCTGAGGGGCCTGGTATAATTTTAAGGGCTTTCTGGAGCATGGCAGGGATCATGTTCACGCTGTACCAGGCAGCCATGGTGGCATCTTCATAGGCATCTATTAAAGGAGGAATTATGATAGGAAGGAGTCTGGTAATTCCAGATACACTGAGAGGTTCCTGCTGACAATGTCCTGCTCCTCTGCCTTGAAACCATGGCAGTCTGGAGCTGCCTCATGATGGCAATAAAGAAGGATCATTGGAGGTGGCTATTGCAAGGTGTAGTTCGATGAGTCCTCCCCCAGAGGAGACCACTGAGGAAGAGGAGCTGGGCTAGTGGTGCTGCCCTCAGCATTCTCATCTTCCTCATACCCTGACAGAAGATCAGGGTGATACTCATCCTCATCGCCCTGGTCTAAAGTGGGTACTGATGACATGTAAGAGCATGGACAAGTCTTACGCGGCGCTGTAGGAGGCGGCGAAGTCGGGTTAGGTACTGTAGGCCCCGGTGTTGCAGGCGCCAGCATTGTCAGCCTAATGGAGGGCAAGTCGATGCATGAAGTCCCAAAATGAAAGCAACATGGTCTGGATATCAATGACTGGCAGCTCCAGAGCGGGCTGTGTGGGAGCGGTGTGGGAAGTGATAAGTCAGACACCACGTTTCTTGAAGAACACACAAAGCTTGTGTGAAATTTATTTATAAAATCCAAAATAAATGACTTCAAGAAAATAATCAAGACAAACAGAAAATAAAGTAAATGAAGCACTATTTGGCTTTTCCTTGAACTCAGAACACTTCAGTACTTATAAACTTGCTAAGTACTGCCACAGAGTAGATGTACTTTCGCTCCAGCTCATCTACCATCCTTTGTGCTCAAAGAGTATCTAACACTGTAAAACATCCACCTTATATAGGTGGCTATTTTGACATCAGAGGTCAGCTGATCTGCCCTCTATTCTAATACATTCAATTTCTATGCTAATACATCAAGCAGGGGATCAGCATGGCCAGAAATTATTTTATTCAGTAAAACATTTATATATAGCTATCTCTGTTTCCTAATTCTTTTCTGTATGCAGAAAAAGCTTAGTAGGATTTAATAATCTTAGCCCCTCCCACAAGGTGCTGACCTCATATCTCTACTCACTATAAAAAGTGTTCTAGTAGAAGGCCGCTGGCCCTTAGGAGTGCAGTACTTGTGAGACAGCAAGTAAACCAGTTAGGGACCTCTTTAGCACAGAAGAACTATTGTTATAAATTAAAGTGCACATTTAATTCTTGTAAGGTACCTAGTTTTATTGGGGATCTGGTTTTAGTTTAAATAATACCCCTACAAGGTGCTTTCTAAAATCATTTGAACTGTGGACAGCTAGCTGTCCATCCGAGCATTCAAGTATTATGGTCTGGGCAGAGTTATTGTAGGATTCCTAACTACCAAACATACACACATAGACCAACGGAACAAGCGTTTTTTAATTGTAAAATGTAGGTTTTGTTTTCAGGAAGGTTCCTGAGTCACTTGGGAAGAGGGTATCGTTACAGGTTGTGCAGTTCATGCGGAAACAGTAATGCAAAACCGACTGTGTTTTGCATACTGTTTGAGACCAGCACTGCACAGCAACTGTAAAACCAGCAGACAGAAAGTTCTCCTTACTACTCGCTATTGCGAGTTGTAGTCTGAGTAGTCCATCCAGGTGTTAGGGAAATTATGGGCTATTGAAACTACCTACTGGACCCTTTTTCCCCTTTACTCGTAGAACTGATTATTCGTTATCGATCCAGTACTCCTCTGTTACACTCCTCTGTGCACATTGTCCGACTCTCTGGGACAAGGTACCACTCCACTCTGTACAAACCGTGCTGGAGACAGTATTGCAAAAATGGACTGTGTCTTGCATACTGCTTTCAAGCTCCGCATAGCACAGGGATGTGGAATACAGGAAAAAAGAACACACTGGCTTCAAAGATGGAACAAAAGTCAGATTGAATTCTTCCCATGAGTCTGTGTTTTCAGATAAGGGCCCTTTCTGCGGTAAGTACCATTTAAAAAACAGAAATACCGCTATCCGCTTCTAAAGCGCGACCGTTACCATTATTTACTGCCTACAGGCGTCCCTGTACTACAGTACTCCAAAATAAACATGAAGGCATTCCTTCTGATGGCAGACTAGCTGCCAGGTATTTTCTTTGGGCATCACACAATTATATACTTCAATCCTGAGTGCAGTGTGGCTCACACGTTTCCGAGCCCACTTGCAGCTGCATTCTCCATACAAAACAAATTATGTACACCACAGAGACAGTGAAAAGAAATTACGGTGGGACAGATAGTCAAGATATCAAGATGGGAAGCTACCCCATCATGATAGAAAAGGTGAAATCAAATAAAGGACAGTAAAAGTACTATTACTGCAGTAGATTTAAGCAGTAAAGGAAAAGACAAGAGGAATGTCTCGTGGTTAAAAGGGAGGGGTCTGAACTCTGACACTGTGGCATTGGCAGCGGAGAATGAGGGCCCATAAGTATCATCAGATTCAACTGAGGGCCCAGCGCCGACAAAACAGGCAGAGGCATCAGCAGCAGGAGAGGGAGCCTGGCTCGCCAGATTCACCTGGGAGATCAACTGTTTAGGAAGCGGTCTGGGGTGGCGGCGGGGAGACTGAGTTGCAGTCAAGGCACAGAGGTTGCGGATGTCACCGGAGACTGATGCCCCAAGGGTGACAGGCCAGAGATAGCGGCGGCAGCCCGGAAGAGAGGCCTGGTTGTCAGGCTGGAATAAGGGCCAAGGGGTGACCTTCTTGAGCAGGTAGAACTCCAGCCGATGACAGGGGTCGGGACAGCAGTGCTCTCCCTGACTGTAGGCCCACTGAGAAAAGGGGCCATAACAGCAGGGTATGAGAGAGCGGTGGGGGTGAGCTGGCCTGATGCTGGAAGCCTCCTTACCTGAAAGGAGAGATAGGAGGGGTGAGCTGCAAATGCTGATCCTGTAGAAGAAATGGTGTGCGCAGCAGAGGTCAACACCACGGACGATGACCCAGCCATGGCTGACTCCTTACACGGTGACCATCAGCAAGCCGGGAGGACTAATCACAGTGTTTTCCTTCTCCCATTCTTTGTGCTTCCCAGATGACTTGTTCCGGGACTTGGAGGACTGAGCCTGAGGACAGGGCTGGGGAGGCAGAGGAGTTTCTGGCCTGGAGCTCCTTCTCCATGGCATTTACTTGCTGTTACAGTAGGAATTTCTCAAGGTCCTTCTGGCAGCATCTTTTGTAGCCTGGTTGAACCATGGCAGACCTCACAGGCTTTCATGCCATGGTCCGGGCCTAGGCAGTGGATGCAGGTGACATGACCATTCTTATCATAGATTTTCCTTCCGCAGTCACAAAAATGGAACAGTTTGGAAGAATCAGTCAGCATACACAAGTGAACAAATTAATCACTTTAAAATAAAAGAAAATTAAAAAAGGAAGAAAGAAAGAAGTTTTGGCAGTCGACTGAAGTGGCGTGTCTCTGTGGAGTCGAAGTGCACTAAGGAGGGTGCAGGGCCCATGCATATATGAGTGGTGATGTGGCTGACATTGTCATCATGGGCAGCCCCAGCAGACTGCTAGCTAAAAGGTTTCCATATGGTCCTAGTGCCTGATGGCTATATTTCCAAAGGTGTGGCTTGCTGCAAGAGATACCCTCGATGAAGATCTTTAAATACTTCACAAGGATGAATAGCATTACAAGTGGGAGGTATTTTTCAGAGGAAAGAGCACTCCAGAAGAAGAGACCATGATATGAAGCTGCAGGGATAGGTTTAGGAGATGTGAGGAAATACTTATTCAGACAAAGAATGGTGGGTGCCTGCAATGGCCTTCCAGTAGAGGTTGTGGGCGAAAACAGTGCTGCGATTCAAAAAGCCTGGGATAAGCACAAGGAGTCATAAGGGATAGGTAAGGGGTGGCAGAGAAAGTGCCATAGACCTGGAGGGGTCTACAGTGTAAGCAATGCAACAAAGAAGGGCAGAAGCGGCTGGGCCATGCTGTCCTTATCTGCCGTTAACTTCTACGTTTCTGTAACATATATAACCTTTACTACACGTAAACACAAAATATGACAAATACATATCCAAACAAAACCATGCCCATTAGTACCATCCTCTAGGAAATGTATACAAATTGTAACCCTTTGTTTTTGGTTAAAATGTAACATGCTAAATAATAATTATATGTGACATATGTATGACATTAATCCAAGCTAAATCTAGCCCCACACACAGACTGCATAGACAGCTAAAATGGTGGAAGAGCAGCACGCAACACTCCATTCAAGTGCACTACTGTGAGGGTATGGAGACCCTCAGCTGACACAAGGCCATCTGTCTGAATCAGAAACAAAAACAGAAAGTGCACACAGGCGGTTGATGCTCAGTGTAATTGAAAGTACAGTTCATAGTATCACAACCAGGCAAACAACCTTACCAAGCAAATAACACAGAGAATAATGGATAGGCAACTGTGTGTTATGGATTTTTTTTTTTTTACATGTGACAGGGTTGATTAGGGCCTTGTCCCAGTTGTTCTGGAGAAAGAGTTTATATGCAAAGATCTGTTCTATTCTCTCCTTTTCTGTCTCCTGTTCTGGCTGGTTGCACAACCAAATCTTTTCGTGAGACCTAGGAATTGATCACGACGGTTTTGCAATTCTCCGCCTCCGCTATCTCTCTGCCTTCCCTTGCTATTTCTGTCTTTCTCCCACCTTGCATATCTGCAGGTATGAAAATATATGGGAGTCATTCTGTGGAAATGTAACTGATACTAGGATCCCTTTGTTTAGAAATGTATATAGTTTTACTGTTGAAATGTATATAATTATACTGTTGAAATGATTGTAAAAACTGTTTGGAACTCAAGGGGTTAACCTGTTCACAAACTCTCTGAGAAGCTGTAAGCAAGAGGTTAGTTCTGGGTCACAATGTTCTTTTTGCTGCACTTGTTGAAACTTTCAAGAACACTATGTGAGAAATGATGTTTCAGCAGCTGTGGTGACAAGAGCTCAGGCAGAAAAATCTCAGATGGTGGGAACTCTTTTCCTTTCGCTGATTTTGATTCGGATTTATTAGAGCACAGCTCCAAGATCTGAAGTCCAGGAAAGAAAGACCATGCCTGAAGAAACAGTGGCAAAAAAGACTGATGAACATGAGGGTTTAACATATGAAAATGCGAAACTAAACAGATACCTGATTGTGATTTTCTTTCAGAGCAAACTAACAATGTTTCTCTCCAAGGTTATTTCAAGCAGCTGGGGGTGAAACCAAAACAGGGTGAACCTATGTTTAAAAATGTAATGGGTTACTGTATAGAGTTTGGGTTAAACCTCAGACACAGGACCAGATAGAACAATTGGTTATACCACAAAAGTGTAGATCTGAGTTGTTACAGATAGCACATAATAGTCCTATGGCTGGTCACTCGGGAAGGATCGCACCCTTGCCAGATTGCTGTACAGATTTTACAAATTCATGAATATGTTACTACCTATTGCAGTTCTTGTGCTGAGTGTCAGAAAGTAGCCCACTGACTAAAAAGACAAGGTCCCCTACCCTTGATAGATGGGCCTTTTGAGAGAATTGCAATGGTTGGCCCTTAGACAAAAGCATAAAGGGAAGTCGATTCATTTTGGTAGTATGTGACTATGCTATTCGATTCCCAGAGGCAGTTCAATGCAGTACTGTCACAGCCCCAAAAGTGGCAGCAGAGCTTGCCAAAATTTTCAGCATGGTGGGTATACCAAAAGATTATTACTGATCAGGATAGTAATTTTTGGTATGGCATTACTGAAGGGCTGTACCGACTACTTGGTATCACTGCCATAAGAACCTCCCTTATCAACCTCACACAGAGCGGTCTTGTTGAGCGTTTTAATCAAACCCTAAAACACATGGTAAAAGGTTTGTTAAAGGGATGGGAAAGACTGGGATCAATACTTGCTTTACCTGCTTTTTGCTTACAGAGAAGTGCCACAGGCATCAACAGGGTTTCACCATTTGAAATGCTGTATGGCAGACAACCTAGAGGGCCACTAGATGTAATAAAAGAAACATGGGAAAATAACCCACATCAGAAACAATCTATTACATCTCATATGTGTGCCCTGAGAAAGAAACTGGCAAAATGTGTTGCAATCACCTATAGTAATCAGGAAGAGGCCCCAACCAGCAGGTGTATTATGATCATGAGGTAAAAGAAAAAGTTTTTGAGCCAGGTAAAAGGTCTTGCTACTGTTACTCACTAGAGAACATAAACTGTTAATGAAGTGGCAAGGGCCCTATAAGTGTCAGTGGCTCAGCAGGTAGCGCACTCACCTCTGAGGCCGGAGATCAGAAGGCTGTGGGTTCTAGTCCCACACCAGGCACCTGGGTTAATATCCCAATACTGACACTGCAGTGCAGCATCTGGGGTGCTGCACCCTGAGGTGCTGTCTTCTGGATGAGACATTAAACCGAGGTCCCATCTGCCTGTTCTGATGGTATTTCAGGTGTATGTTAAAGATCCCATTGCATGTCTCGAAAAGAGCAGGGAATTTCCCGGTGTGGTAGCCAAATTTCCCCATTCACTAAAAATACCACCAACAGCTTAATCTGGTTCAAAGTCAGTTGGCATTCATCTGTATCCCCTCCCCGGTGCGTGCCTGAAAATAGGCAGAATTTGTCTAGTGCTTACGTAAAGAAAAAGCTAAATAAATAAATAAATAAGGTGCTTAGATGTACTGGCACAGTTAACTATGAGACTGATACCCTGACAGGAAAAATCCTACTAAGATATACCATGCTAACCTCCTCAAGAAATGGGTTGGAAAAACACCAAAAGCTGCTTTGCTAGTTTTATCAGAAACTGATAAAGAAGGTATTGATATAGCTTATGACAGACTGGAACAAACTGTAACTGCTGATGCTGTAAAGTGAATGTTTCCTTAACCTCAGAACAAACCGTAGAAATTTGTAACTTGCTAAGGACATTTAACAGTACTTTTACCACAGTACCAGGCCAAGAAAAAGAGGTTGAGCACGTAATAGTGACAAGGAATGCTCGCCCTATTTGACAAAAGACATACAGATTACCAGAGCAGTTAAGAGCTGATGTGGTTAAGGAAATACAAAAATTAAAGAATTGGGTATCATAGAAGAGTTGAGAAGTACTTGGTCATCACCAATGGTGATTGTAAACAAAAAGAAGGGGTGTAAGAATCTGCCTTGATTTTAGGAAACTTAATCAAGTGTCAGAATCTGACAGTTATACTATGCACAGAATAGATGATTTGGTGGAGAGCTGGAAGTGCTAAGTATATCAGTACCCTCGATCTTACCAAGGGTTACTGGCAAATCTCCTAGCTAAAGAATCCAGAGACAATACTGCATTTGCCACTCCTATAGGATTCTATCAGTTCACCATCATGCCGTTTAGTTTACATGGCACACCACTACATTCCAGCGGTACATGGATGTAATTTATCCCTCACACTGGTTACTGTGCTACTTACCTGGCGATGTCGTGGTGTACAGTCCAGACTGAAAAAGCCACCTGGAACACCTACAAGCAGTTATTCAATTGATCAAAAGGCAGGTCTGACAACTAATACTTCCAAGTGTGCATTGGTATGCAGGAAACCAGATATTTGGGCTATGTTTTGGGAAATGGAGAAATCAAGCCAGAGGTTTCCAAAATAGAAGCTGTACCAACAGCCCTCTCCCAAAACCAAGAAACATGTCAGGTCATTTTAGGGCTGGCTGGTTATTATCAGATATTTGTTCTCAGCGTTGCAGGAGTTAGCTACTCCCTTCACTGAACTCATAAAAACAGTACCCAAATAATGTGAAATGGTCCCCAGAGTGTGATGAAGCTTTTGGGCCATTAAAGCTGCATTATGTTCAGCTCCTGTTTTAAGAAGCCCAGACTTTGATAAACCATTTTTGTTACAAACAGATGCATCAGAGATGGCCTAGGTGCAGTCTTGAGTCAGCATATAGATGAGAAAGAACATCCTATTCAGTACATAAGTAGGAAGTTGCATGACAGAGGAAAAGGTACTCTACCATTGAAAAGGAATGTCTTGCAGCAAAGTGGGCTATGGAGTCCCTTAAGTTTTACTTACTGGAGTCGACTTTGTACTTGTAACAGATCACAATCCTCTATGTTGGCTTAACCAAATGAAGGACAAAATTCTAGAATGACACGGTGATACCTGTCACTACAGCCATTTAAATTTAAAGTGATGCACAAATCTGGGAAAGAGATTGTCAATGCTGATTTTCTGTCTAGATACAGATCTGGAATTGAGAATTCTGAAGGCTGAAAAAAACAAATGTGAGTTTCAACTTCACTATTTGCTGTACTGTTATGAAAAAGGATACTGCGTATGCACAGAACTGTATAGGTTATATGCTTATGTTAGATGAGAAGTACTAGAAAGTTTTGGAAACCTGTTTTTGTAAAACAGGTTCCTCTTATGAGGGGGTATGTGACAGGGTTGAATAGGACCCTGTCCCAGTTGTTCTGGAGAGAGTTTAAATGCAAGGATCTGTTCTACTCTCTCCTTTTCTGTCTCTTGTCTGGCTGGTTGCACAACCAAATTTTCTCGTGAGACCTAGGAACATAGTAGCATAGTATTTAGCACAGTATCTCGCATTGGCTTCCTACTGAATGAAATGAAATTAACAGCAAACAGCTTACCACTAAATGGAGTTGTTAAATTAATTTCATTACTGATGATGTAAAATGGTGCAATCATTGTTGCTAAACCTACCATTCACGAGCATACAGTGAATAATCTTAATAAGTAATCAATCTACTGAGGGGAGCCTGGCAAAGTAACCTGCATCCACAAGCAAAAGCGTGCATAATCTGAATCTGAATGAAATACAGGTAATCAAACAAGCAAGCTCAAACGTGAGGAATGCAGTATTTCAGTTATGTGGGTCGAATAAATACAGCACCAAAGAGCTAAGTGGACATTTATTTGTTGGTCCTGTTCGCTCATGATCTCGCTTGTGCTTGTTGGTATTCAGCTGCCAGTACAACTCTTGTTGGACATCTTCACGGTTTCTCGCTCATGTCAGTCCTTCGCAGTGGAATGCCCGATACTGCGGAGGTTCTCTCAGTTACTCGTTTGCCTTATCTGCACTGAATATTCCATGAACTGATCGTGGTGAGAAGGATAGCTAATTATATCAAAGTACAGGTAATTAAATTGCAGTTATGTAGAGCGTACCGTAGCAGTAGATCTTGAGAGAGAGGTTCCTGCAGTAGGTCTTCACATATAGGACTCGCCCCCTGGCATCAGGTCCGCTGTCAAACTTGTAGATAGCAATCATCAGCAGGGACCGCCCCACGTCGGGCAGAGTGGCGTCAACCCGGCTATAAAGGCGGTCCAGCGTCCGATCTCCAGTTCTTTTCCAATGGAGACCTATAGATAGGTAGGAGAACAACAAAGTAAAAATCCTCAGACCCTGCTTCCACTCTAGTCCCGAAGAGCTAGATAGGATGGAAAATAAGGATAAGACATCCAAAAACTGGGGAAGGAGGTAGGAAACTAGACCTACTGCAGGAACCTCTCTCAAAGATCTACTGTTATGGTTGGTTCTTACGTAACTGCAATATCTTACTTTGAGAGGTTCCTGCAGTAAATCTTCATATAGGACTGAATACCAAGCAGTCCCAAAGAAAAGCAAAAATATAGATGCATCTGGGAGGAGGAGAAGTCACCATGAGGAATCACGACAGGAGGCCTTGCAAGATTGCAAGACCAAAGCCAGTCCTATGCCGAGAGGCAATGTCCAGACTGTAATGCTTAGTGAAGGTGTGAACAGTGACCATGTGGCCACAGCACAGATCTCTGCCATGGACACATTCCTAAAAAGGCAGTGGAGGTCGCCACGCTATGGGTGGAGTGACCTTTGACTGCCCCAGAAGGAATTTCCCATATTTTCAGTATATGAAAAATGGATGCAGTTAGCTAGCCATCTAGAGATGGTCTGCTTGGAAATAGCCTGCCCTGGCACTGAGGGCAAAGGCTATGAACAATTAGCTAGATTTCCTAACCTCTTTAGTCCTGCTTGTATAGTACCTCAGGATCGGTGCACATCAAGGGGTGTGCAGAAGGTGTTCCCCTGCTGGAATACTGTGGATAGTACACTGGTAATTCACGCTCTGGTTCAAAGTGGTTTCTGAAACTACTTTGGGCAAAAGAAGGATTAGTCCGAAGGACTACCCGATCCTTATGAAAATCAAACAAGGTTCTTTACAGACGAAGGCCTGTAGTGGAAACTCTTCTGGCCAAAGTAACTGCGACTAAAAATAAGGTCTTCCAGGAAAGGAGCGTAAGTTGCAGGAAGAAGCTGTTTCAAATAGGGGCAAGGTCAGCTTCTCTAACATGAAATTCAGATCCCAGGGAGGACAAAGATTCCGGATTGGAGGTTTCAAATGAAGGATGCCTTTCAAAAGTTTTGGCAACCTCCAGTTGAGCCAAGGTTTGCCCTCCACTGGGAGGTAGTAGAGCCGACACACATGAAAGGTGGACATTAATGGAGGAATAGCTGAGGCCTGCCTCAGACAGGTGCAAGGTACTCTAGAACCTGGGAAGCTGAGCATGAAAATGGATCCCAGCTCCTTGCTTGGGCCCATATCGTGAATCTCTTCCACTTCATGGTGTAAGTCGATCTGGTGGAGGTTTTCTGGCCTCCACTAGAATAGCTAACAGAAGACACCAGGAGAAAGGACTGCTGTGTGACTGAACTTCTCTACTGGGACTATATTGCCCTCCTTCCCTCCCCTCCACCCCACCCAAAGCTAGTTCTATTTTTATAGGCACAGGATTTGACTGACAACAGGAACTTCCTGTTTAGGGGCAGGAAGTGAGTGATCACAGAACCACCAAGGACCCACCATCCTAGAAGGGCAAGAGTAGCTCTCTGGCCCCTCTAGCTGCTGGAGGTCTGCCTCTGAACAAGTAAGTGGTCTACTGAGAAATATAGGATATTCTTGTCTCAGAACAGGACAATCAGGAGCTTAAAGGGCACACAAGCAGAAAGTAAGGAGAGAGAGAAAAAAAAACAGAGGAAAGAGTAAGGATTGCAAACAGTTAAGGGGCCAGAAATAAGACATGATTGGAGTGGTGCAGTGCAGTGGCTGTGGAGCAGCAGTCTTCGGGAGATGTTCTGGAGGATGCGGTGTTGTCCCATCTGCAGGCACCTCTCTGGGCTGAGGGAGGAGGTTGCTCATCTCCAGGCTGAGTTGGCCAGGATTTGTGGGACCTCCTCTTCCATCCAGGGACCACCAGTGCCACTGCCGTTGCCTCAGAGGTTGCCAAGAAAGAGGCGGTTGGACCACAGTGGGCTCAGGAGGGTGAGGGTGATGGTGGAACAGAGGCACATCCCTCCAGTTGTACCTCTCCACAATTCCTATGCCATTCTGGCAAAGTGTGGTTCCTCTATGGAGGCACCTACAGTAGAGACCAAGGAGGATGCTGGGAACCTCCACAGGAGACCCACAGGAGGGTGGCAGGGGACCCTGCAGGAAGAAACAACTCCTGGTGGGGACTCCATTGTTAGGAAGGTAGAACTGGGCAAGGAAGAGGAGAGGAGGTGAGGTGCTGCCTGGCGCCATGGCTTGGAGGGACAGGGAGGCGAATCCTCAGGATTGCCGGAGCAGCTGCACAGGGAGGGAGCTGGATGTCATTGTCCACCTAGGGACAAATGACCTGCTAAGAAAATGATTAGAGAAGTGCAGGAAGAGTTTGTGGAATTGGGGAGGGGCCTTGGTCAAGTAGCACGCACAGTAACCTTCTCGGGGTGCTACCCATCTATGGCACGGAAGAGGCTAGGGTGTTCCTGCACCATGGGATTCAATCAGTGGCTAGAAAACTGGTGTGGAGCTCAGGGATTTGGTTTAATTGGGGACTGGGGTCCACTTGGAGTGATGCAAGCCTATACTGGCATGATGGGCTGCATCTCTCGGGAGGGAACCAGGATCCTAGGTGATAGGTTTAAATGCTTTGTTGGCAAGCTTTTAAACTAGCGAAGAGGAGGCACTGGAAAGGAGCAGGAAAATCCTAGCCCCCAAACAATCACGGTAGTAAGTGTGGCAAACACCAACATGGAGGTGTCGATAGGGAGAAGGGCAGGGGTAAATGGAGAAAGTGACAAAGGCAAGAAGGACAGGGATGGGGCAAAGGGGTAAGGCCATCAGGAAATGGAGGTAATGAGTACCAATGCCCATAGTCTGAGCAACACTCCCTGAGCTGGTGGCCTTAATGGAAGAGGATGCCTGGATATCAGTAGCAGTCACAGAAACATGGTACACAGAGAACCATGACTGGGATGTTAACATACCGGGTACATAACTTACAGGAGAGACAGGCAGGGGAGAAGAGGGAGGAGTAGCTCTCTATGTAAGGGAAGGATAAAAGCAACTGAACAAAAAGAGTAAACAGGGAGAAGGAGGCACTGTGGGTCACCTTGGAGACTGGAAAGGGCACCACAATCCCACAGGGGTTGTGTACAGACCCCCATGTCAGGGGAAGGAATGGACAAGGATATGATGGAAGGCATTCTTAGAATGGCAGAGAAAGGGAGATACTGTTGATGGGAGACCTGAATATGCCAGATGTTAACTGGAGCAATTTGCTGCAGCACATCAAAAACAGGGCCATTCTTGACGCACTACAGATGGCAGGCATTAGACAGCTAGTTTGGGAACCCACTCGTGAGGAGCAATCTTAGACCTCGTACTCTCAAGCGGGAGCAGTGAGAGGATCTCAGATCTAGAAGTGGGTTGCCACCTGGGGACAAGTGACCATCAAACAGTGTGGTTCACGTTAAACTCAGCTACAGAGTCAAGCCATACAAAGTGAGGGTACTGGACTTTAGGAGGGCTGACTTTGTAAGATGGGAGAGTGCCTCAGAAAAGCACTAGCAAACAGGCTAGAAGGAGGTGTGGAGCAACAATGGGGAATTATCAAAACTGCCATCACAGGAGCAACAAGCCTTTGTGTAAAGCAAATAAACAAATCAAAACGAAGAAACAAAGCCACTATGGTTCTCAAGAGGAGTGGCTGTGAAAGTCAGGAAAGAAAAAGATAGCATTCCGGAGTATAAGGAAACACAGAAGGAGCAGGACGAGAGCTGTACCAGTTAAGGCAGAAAGAAGCAGGAGGAAGTCAGAATAGCAAGGCCCAAACTGAGGAAAAGATAGCCAACTCAGTTAAGAGGATAAAACCTTTTATAGGTACATCAGCGGCGTAGAAAAGACAAAGGAGGGGATAGTGAGGCTGAATAGAATCAGCGGTGGGGTGGGCAGAGGGGACAGTGAAAAGCAGGAATACTGAGCGAATATTTCTGCTCAGTATTCAAAAGAGGAGGAAGTGCCTAATCCAGTTAGCAGAAGCACTCTTGATGAGGGTCGATCCCAGTCCTTTCACAGAAGAAAGGGTTCTGCAAGAACTCCTAAAACTGAAGGTGGACAAAGCAATGGGTCCTGATGGAATTCACCCCAGAATTCTAAAAAGAATTAAGGAAGGAACTAGTAAAACCACTGGCTACTCTTTTAATAAATCATGGGAGGATGGTGTGGTACCCGAGGACTGGAGGAAGGCGGATGTGATTCCCCTTCAAAAAGTGGGACCAAGACAGAGGCAGGAAACTACAGACCTGTCAGTCTGACCTCTGTGGTAGGGAAAGTGATGATCACTTCTGAAGGAAAGAATAGTTGAATACCTAGAGGTCAGTGGAGCACAGGATCCAAGGCAGCATGGGTTCACAGCGGGAAGGTCATGTCAGATGAATCTAATAGATTTCTTTGACTGGGTGACCAAAGTAGTGAACCAGGGGAGGGGCTGTGGACATGGCCTACCTAGACTTTAGAGGCATTTGACACAGTCTCACAAAAGATTAATAGTCAAATTAACCAGCCTGGGGTGGGTCCCAGGGTGGTAGCCTAAATAAAACATTGGCTGGACAACAGGACACAGAAGGTAATTGTAAATGGAGTCCACTCTGGAAGAAGAAGGGTGGTTACCAGTGGGGTTACGCAGGGAGGTTCAGTATTGGGTCCAGTCCTTTTTGATGTCTTCATCAATGACATTGCAGAGGACTGGAAGAAAAGTAATGCCTTTTTGCAGATGACACAAAGATCTGCAGCAGGGGTTGATACACAGGAGGCGTGGAAAGGATGAAAAGGGACTTGGCAAGGTTGGAGGAATGGTCAGATGTATGGCAGCTAGGACTCAATGCAAAGAAGTGCAAAATAATGCACCTGGGAAACAAGAACCCAGGGGAAGAATACACAATGGGTGGGGAGGTAGTAACAACAACAAAACAGGAAAGGGACCTGGGGTAATCATATCAGATGACCTTAAGGTTAGCAAGCAATGTGAGAAGGCAGTAGGGAGGGCGGGGTATACTGGGATGTATGGGAGGAGGCATCAGCAGCAGAAAACAGGAAGTTGTTATCCCTCTGTACAGACAGTTGGTGAGACCCCATCTGGAATACTGTGTCCAGTTCTGGAGACCCCATCTCCATAAGGACATAGACAGGATAGAGGCAGTCCAGAGGAGGGCAACTAAAATGGTGCAGTGTCTGCAAGAGAAGCCGTATGAGGAGAGACTAAAGGAGCTTAATGTATACCCTTGAGGAAAGAAGGAGGGGGGACATGATAGAAACTTTCAAGTACCTCAAGGGAATCAACAAAGTCAAGAGGGTAGCATCTTTCAGAAAAAGAGACTTGCAAGAACAAGGGGACACAATTTAAAAGATAGAAGGAGGTTCAGGGCAATGTGAGGAAGTATTATTTCACAGAGAGGGTAGTGGATGCATGGAACAGCCTTCCTGAGGAAGTAATGAGGGTCTAAAACTGTGGGAGAATTCAAGAATGCATGGGACAGACATAGGGCAATTCTTGTGGGGGCAGGAAAGATATAGGCTGTTGGTTTACTAGGATCTAACGCCTATCCTGTAGAGTGAGAAATGGGCAGACTAGATGGGCCTAGCGGTCCTTATCTGCCGTCAAAGTCTATGTTTCTATCGCAAATCTGCGAAGATACCCCACAACAAAAATCGCTATGTCCACAGGTACCACGCATGAAGGTGGAGAGACTGAAGGCTCAGATGCAAGGTGCCCTGCTCCTGAGTCAGAAGGTCATGGGAAATGGGCAGAGGAACCAGGGATCCAGTGCCAATTGTTGCAGAAGGGTACCAAATTTGGCGTGGCCAAAGAGGAGCAATCTGGATTGCACTAGGCCCCTCCTGTTGAAGTTTCACCAGGACCTTCTGAATGAGGAGTAAAGGGAGGAAAAATGTACAGAAACCTCCTGTCCATGAAAGACAGTGCGTCTCACAAAAAGCACCATGCCTGGGAACAAGCGAGCAGAAGGCGAGTAGTTTTGCGTTGCGGGAGGCGAACAGATCTATCTCTGGCTGACCCCTTCGAAGAAGAGTTCTTTGACTACCTCTGACTTTAGCTCCCACTCGTGGGCCCTGGCCACTGATCGACTGAGACTGTCCGCCAGGACGTTGGAGAAAGCCCAGAACGTGGACTGTTGTTAAATAAAGGCTGTGCTGAATCATCCAGTACCACACCCTCATAGCTTCTCTTATGACCGGGTTCCTCCTGTTTGTTTAGGTACCAGACAGTGGACATGTTGTCCATCTGGACTAAGAGATCCCGGAACCAGAAGCGACTGGAATGCCTGGAGCGCGTAAAGAACCGCCCTGGTCTCCAGAAGATTGATGTGGAGCATCAGCTCCTGGTCGGACCAAGACCCTTGCATCTTGTGAGTCCCCAGATGGGCTCTCCAGCCTAGATCTGAGGTGTCCGTGGTGAGAATTTGGGTTGGAACTGCAGGATGGAAAGAAATTCCCTCGATAGGTTTGAGATCCTGCCACCAGCGAAGATCTCTCTGAAGGCTGTTGGAGATCATGACTTTTTGGTACATGTCCGTCCTCTGATCCCATTGGATTCGAAGAGACCAGTGGGTGACCCTCATGTGAAGCCTGGTCATGGGGATTGTTGAAATGGCGACTGCCAGCAGTCCCAATAGATGAAGCACTGAGTGTGCTGGGATCCATCGGGCCTGTACCACGAGGGTGGCCTGAGAAGCTAAGGTCTCTGCCCGATCCGATGGACGAAAGCCATGTCCTGAACTGTGTCTAGTACAGCTTCAATGAACTGGAGCCTCTGGGATGGTACTAGCTGGGACTTGGGAAAATTGAACTGTTATGCCCAGGGAAGCAAACAAGCTCAGAGTGAAGAGAGAGACTCTTTCAGGCTGGTAGGAGAGGGTGCTGCGAGGAGCCAGTCATCCACGTGATGGGAAGACATAAATGTCCTGATGGTTTAAAACGCCGCCACCACTGCAAGGCATTTGGTGAACACTCTGGGGCCGAAGAAAGGCCAAAAGGAGTGCTCGAATTGGAAACGCTTCTCCATGAAGACAAAGCGGAGAAAATGGTGGTAGGCCGGGAGGATAGGAAAAGCATCCTGCGTGTCCAGGAGCACAGCCATGAATGGGGTGGAGCAGGGGAAGAGCCCTGAAGGGTCACACACTGAAACTTCTTGTACTCGGACAAACGTTTAGTGTGCTGGAGGTCCAGGGATCGGCTCTTCAGGTCACCAGTTTTCTTTGGAACCAGGAAGAAGTTGGAGTAAAATCCTCCTATTTGGTTTGACGGGACTGGTTCTATGGCCCTCTTAAAAGGAGTGCCTGTATCTCCTGAGAGAGTATGGGGACCTGATCCCAAGGACAGAAGGACCGTCCCGGCGGATGAGGGGCTGGAATTTCACTGAATTCTATCAGATGACCTCGCTGGATGAGCTGAAGCACCCAAGTTTCTGCAGTGATGAACCTCCAACCGTCCAGGTGGTGGCGAACCTCCCTCCGACTTGTTCTTCCTGTGTTACTGGAGGGAGCAGAAGGAGGGAAAGGAGTCAGGACACCGAGGGAGGAAGCTTTGCCCTAGAGGCCTGTTTGGGAAATTGGGCCTGTGGGGTTTGAGCTCCAGATCCAGGTGCACGCTTCTTTGGCACAAGGCCTGGGATTTGTTCCACCTTCTTTGGTGGCGAAAAGGCTGCTTTCTGGCCCATCTTGTATAAGGAGCGGACATCCCATAAGGCGTCGCTCTCCTGCAACCAATAATAATATCTTAGCGTTGCTACCAAAGAGGCGGAACCCCTGAAAGGCGTCAGAAGAGAGGACTGCATCCTATGCCAGTCCCGCTATCGAAGCCAGGAGAGGAGACGGAGGCAGATCCCTGCGGCTGTCGCTCTAGCCACTGAGTCGTAAGTCGCCCGGCGGCGTGACGACATGAGATTTCCCATCCAACAACTTCTTTCTCAGGGTTTCATCCTGAACCTCTTGGAGGTCCCTTTCCAAATCAAAAGAGAAGCTTTTGAAAGGCGACCATATGCGAGGCGTAATTAATGGAGCCAATCGCACAAGAGGAAAAGAGTTTATTTTCGCCCAAATTGGTCGAGTTGATGTGAGTCCTTATCAGGAGGCAAGAGCTCAAATGTTTGGGCTGGGCTGAACGGTCGAGCGGCCGCGTGATGACCATTGAGTCAGCCTTAGGATGGGAGTTACGGTGAGATATTCCTTCCGGGGTAATAGGTGTGGTCAGCTTTGCATGAGACCGCCTGGTATGGAGGATGGTTGTTGCCAGACTGTGGTCACAAGGTCCTCATGGGGTTCCATCCATGGAGGAATGGGGACAGGGTCCGGTGGCCAGATCAGGTGCTCCATAGGCGTTTCCTTTGTGGATCAACCTCTTTGGATGGCTATCCACTCAGCATTGAGCATAATAAATCTCGCAAAGAGGGTCCTCTGGAGGCGACTTTGGAGTCTTTCGGAGGGACCTCTACAGGAGACCTGGAATCCGATGCATCCATGTCGGAGTCGGTGTCAGAGGGTTCAGAGCCACTAGGCACGGAAGGGTCCGGTTCCGTGGTGCCAACATGATAGAGTGAGACCTACCTGACCCGAGGAGGCGGTGGAGAGGTGACCCTGGGGGTGGGTGCTTCCCGCACTGGCTGTCTTAACTCTGACAAAGTTGCACTCCAGCCTC
Source organism: Neoceratodus forsteri (assembly GCA_016271365.2). Taxonomy (NCBI): domain Eukaryota; kingdom Metazoa; phylum Chordata; order Ceratodontiformes; family Ceratodontidae; genus Neoceratodus; species Neoceratodus forsteri. The sequence goes on along the minus strand of CM057449.1, from coordinate 2,854,449 downwards.
TTTCCATCAAAGAGGATGGACTGTGGTCGGTACTGGAGGAGGAGGGAGGGAGGACTGTAACGGATACCCGAGTACTGAAGATAGTGCTAGGATGGGTATCTGAAGAGTACCGGGATAACCTGGCATGGGGTGTCCTGGAGTAGGATATCCCAGCGTCGGGAAACCAGGTTAGGTAGCCCAGCATCGGAAAAACCCAGTGACTGAGGCACCTGGCCCGGCGTCGGTTACTGAGTGACCGATGGAGGGCCGCCGCAGAGCAGGAGAGAGAGTTCAGGACCAGGAACCCAGTCGAAAGACCCACAGGGGTGGTGCCATAGTGCCAGAAGGTGCCGCCTGATCCTGGAGCGTGCCTGAAGAACCAGAGGGTGGAGGCTCCATAACTGAATCCCGGTCGGCAGCGGACCCTTGTCTGGTGACGGGCGGGAGGCCTGGCAAGGGGGACTCAGGGGCCCCGATGGCAGGTCCGAAAAGCATCTTGCTAAGGCAAAAACAAAGGATCGGTGGCGAAGTCTCTGGGGTGAAGAACCCTGGGGACGACAAGTCGACTTGTCCTCACTCTGTCCGGCGTCGGGGCCAAACTGGAGCCCGACGGGAGACTGAATGGATCGGGCTGGCATCAGAGGGCGGCATCCAAAACAGCAGATCTGGCTGGGCTAGAGATGGCTGGGAGGCTGCCGCTAGTCTGATCGGGGAGGCCGCCGCCTTCACTGGAGGTGAGGGGTGACTTGATCGGCAGGACAAGGCGATGAAATTACCACCTCTAAAGAGGCTACCCTGGCTGCCCGCACACCTCGGCAGGAGGTGGAGATGAGGCTCGGCCCAAAGAAGCAGGCAGGCCCAAAAAGTACTCACAGTTGCAGGCCTCTCGTGTGGCGGGACTCTGGTCAGCGTTTCTCTACTTTTCTTCTTTTCGGGGCAGCGGTGGCGGCCTTCCCTGAGTTTTGGAGCTCCTTTTCCATAGACGCCAAGCGTCAGGTCAGAAAATGGGCCTCGAGGGACCGCTTGGCGCCTGGTTCTGGTTGCCTGGTTGAAGGCCTGGCAGATGGAACACTCCTGGACATCGTGCTTTGGAAGGCAGTATAGCGCAGTGGTCTAAGGCTCTGAGCTGCAAATCTGGTGACATCCAGCAGACCAGACCTGGGTTTGAATCCCACAGCTTCCACTTGCATACTGTGTGACCCTGAGCAAGTCACTTAACCTCCTTGTGCTCCCAGGTCGCTCCTGTAAAAAGCTTCCAGCTTAGTGTGCTATACCTGGTTAAACAACTAAATAAAAAAATAAAAACCTAGGCTAAGGAGGCAGCGGGAATGGTCAACACCTTGCGGGATTTGAGTGCCGCTCTTAGAGAACTTCTTCTTCTGTCTAGAAGACATCAATTTGAAGAAAACTTTGAGAGAAATTAAGTAAGATGCAAAAGAAACTTCGACAAAATACAATGCGGACGTTGGATTGCTGTTCTGACCCGACGCAGCGTTACTGAGGCGATGGCGGGAAAGAACTGGAGAGCGGGCAGAGACCGCCCCTTTATAGTCGGGCTGATGTCATGCCACCCTGACGCCAGGGGCAGTCCCCGCTGATTATTGCTTATCTACAAGTTTGTTGTGTGGACCTGACGCCAGGGGCGCAGTCCTATATGTGAAGACCTATTGCAGGAACCCTCTCAAGTAAGATTGTTTATTTCTTTTTATTTGATATTGAAGCTGAATATTTTTAATTAATATATGTGGCTGACAAATGTCACTTATTGTAATCATTTTCTCTCCCTGTAGTTTTCTCTGACTTCATCAACAAGGTGCAAAATCTCAAAGCAGGTAATGTCAGACCTTGGGTGTGTTTATTGGGGTGTTCACTGGTGAGGTTGTGTGGCGATTTATAATTTAAATTAATTTTAATGGGACTTCCAGTGCGTCATGGAGCGGAATGGCAGCTTAGAGCGCGAGGCTCCCCAGGATACACTAAAAACCTCATTAATTACTGCAAAACCCTATAAATAGTACTAGTGAAACACCCCAGAGGTCTTATGATGCCTAGAAAGAGGAGGCGGATAAAACAGGGTCCTCGGAGGCAACAGATGGAGGTAGATCCCAGGATGAAGACTCTGAGAGTGAGACTCTCGGCCTCATCGGCCTCCGCCACAGTACATCCCTGGCTGAACAAATACCCCATACAATTCCATAGCGTCCAAATGACACAATGCTCACTGAAATACGTAACTTCAGGAAGAAATGAGATCGACAGAAGCAGCACTTTGAACCGACCTCAATAAGCTGGAAAAGAGACAGGAGGGATTTGAGTTTACAATGACAGATAAGAGGGTGGACAAAGTGGAGAGCCATCACCCAACTGCACACACAAGTCAAGGTCTTACAAGAGCGAGGCTGAGGATGCTGAATGCAGAAGCCGTGAAACAACATCCGACTGTCAGGGCTCCCGGAGGGAACTGAAAGTGCTGAATTTATCCCTTTATGCAGAACATGCTCAGAGAAATCCTTGCCCTGCCTGAAAATATTACCTTAGAGATGGAAGAAGTTCATCGTACATTGGGACCCAAGCCCCAGCAGGTGCTCGCCCTCGCTGAGTCCTTATTAAATTCCTCCACACCAGGAGAAGGAGACTGTTCTGCACACAGCGTGGAAACAAGGCATGGTTCATTACCAGAATCACAAGCTTTTCTTCGAAAATGATTTTGCACCTGAAGTAATGGCATGTAGAAACGTATTTTCCGGTAATGAAGGCACTTAAAGGGCAGGAGTCCGTTCAACTTTGTACCCAGCAAAACTGATGGTCCATTTTAAGGAAGGCCCTATCCTGTTTGAATCTGCAGCCGCAGCAATCGTGAGCTCGAGCTAGAAAAATAGAGGTCTTGCAGCAACGCGCCTGGAGGTGTCCCATCGCAACAAAACTGGCCCAGAAAGTATGGACTGTCGGGCAGCGTGAAGCGTGGAGGCGACAGGGGATTGAGGCCATCCAGTCCATCGTTAGTACCCTGAAGACCAGCTCCTGGAACCCACCTGAACAGAACTAAGCACCAGGGAACAGCGACCTGAATGTCTAACCTAGTACTGGTGGAGGGCTTTTTGCTAGTGAAGGAAGGCCCACGGGACTTTAAAATAACACAAAAAATAGTAAATGCCCTAGAAATGTCAGATTATTACAGATATACTATTGATGGGGAAATGGAAGAATGGAGAGCCAGAGAAAGCTGGGAGGAGCGGGAAGGGTCTATGGGGGGATGGCTTCGTGCTGTATTGATGCCTGGTAATATTTCCCTGCCCTCAGATCCATGCTGGTCAGTCAGCTACCCCCAACCTTGACCGGAAACAATGTTTGGATTTTGGTAACTAGATGATCACTGTGACTATGGGATCGCTGGGCTTGCCTCTTGGGATGACCAAAAGTAGACCGCTAAATAGGTCTCGGCCTGAAGGATGGGGCAGCTCGACAGAGGCGACTGGTTGCACGTGGGAACCCAGATCTCTGCTTCTCCAGGCCTGATAGTTTGAAAGCAAGCATACGGGCCTGTCTGGCCCAGGCAGAGTTGTTCGACGGGGGCGGGCGGGTGACTAGGCGTGGGCACTACATAGGCCAACACTAAATGTATAATTGCTGATGGGGGCACGGGAAAATATAGAATGTGAGGATCTCTGGAGGGACCTTGGTACTTGGAAAAGTGACATGGTAGGGGAGGCTGATCTGCTCGACCCTAGCGACATCAGATTTTGGCCCCCTGAACCTGGGAGCTCTGCAGTTCAGCAACCTGCGTCCCCTGCACAAGCTGAATTGGTCCTCTCCTCTGGCGGGCCTCATGATATCCTGACCTGGGGAGTGAAGTGGGGCCTGCCGGGTCGGTCAGCTAGACTAGGCCATTAGATAGGCTGCGGTCGGCTGGCTGGGTCAGGCGGGCGTACCACTGACTGATAAATGGCCTGCGCTTGCTTGGCTCCTCCCTGGACCACGGCTTTAATAAAATTAAATGATTCTGGTCCACCCGCATCCTCGGATGCGGCGTGCTGTGGAGGGAGGACTGGGTCTAGAGGGAAACATATTGCAGCAATGGATAATCGCAGGGACGAGTATGAGAAAAGTTTTTACCACCCATGTTACAGGCACAAAGAACTGGAAGGGAACAGATGGAGCTGGGAGGCAGGGGATGGGGGATCCGGGGGGTACAAGCTTATCCCAGAGATGTTGAACACTGATTGAACCCTAGGGATCAAGGTACCTCGGATGAATGACCCACACTGGGGAACTGGAGGCAACCCGTATCGCTGGAGACTGGGCCAGATGGAGAGAATCGGAGGATTGTGCACCGCCCATACCGACGAGCAAAAGCTGTACCATTAGATAGGCCTGAGATCTGCCACTGGAAGCGCACTCATCGCTTGTAGGCTTGGCCGCATATGTCCTGTGGATTCTCTCATGCAGACTCATTTCAGTGGTGGGAGGGCAATGCTTGGTAAACACTGGGGCCCTCTGGCAGCTGAGGCTGTCCCCCAAGATGTTTTGACAATGAGAGAGGAATAGGAAGCCTATGAAGCAACAATTCCCAGCTGAATGGGGAGAAGGGATGAAGCCCAGCATATGAACACTCATAGTGAGCCTCCCACAGATAGGCAGTACGGTGGATGCCTCTGAAATTATGTCCCAGATACACGGCGGGAAGGGTTTAGTGAGGGGGGAGAAGGGTAATCGAAATGGGAAGGGGAATTAAAGTTCCAGCGTCAAAATAACTGAGTTAAAGCGATCTAGAAACACCTGGGAGGGAGGGGTGGGAGAGGAAGGGGGATGAGGGGTAGCAGAAGTGAAACACCATATAAGGAAAGGGCACTATTCACACAGTGAAGTCCAGTTGGGGCCGAGCTAGCTAGGAGTGTTTGCTCCGATGTCTCTTGACAAGGCTTATACTGGAGACCTGGTGCAGGCGGTGGCTGGATCAGATTCTCTAATCGGTCCCGCTTGAGGCTCCGGAGCGGCCTACAGTTCTGGGAACTGGGTGCTTGAGATGTCAGGGTGCTGCCTGAATGGCACAAGACCGAAGGTATAATGACGGATGCACAAAAGCCAAGGGTATTGGCCCCTGACAGTCCGACCAGACCTATGCCTCGGGTTTCGCCTGAGAGGGGAGACAAAGGAGGGCACCCCAGAAATGGGATGACATCCCAATGATCCCCTGGGCACCCCTATAACATGTGGAGCCGACAGAGGTCGGTAAAGACACCCGCACACTACACGGAGGACTAAGCCACCCTTAGCATTGCTTGTACACCTCTCATACTTGACAGCCCCAGGGAGCTTAATGCCTCGCTGGACTACGTCACCAACCCAAACTACCCTTTCCCTACAGGTACCTTGGTACCTAAGGTCGAAGGTGGAACGAGGGCACGACCGGCAGGACTTAGTTCTGCCAAAGATCAGGGCATTGCCCAGATCAGTGGAAGCACCAACTGTTTTGTTTATGTTACTATGGTCATGTTGGTCACTTGGTGGTGTCATAGACCTATGTTGTATGTTAATATAAATGGTTGTAACGTCTGTATTGTTGGTTTTGTAATAAGATCATCGAACTTATCCGGTCAATGCCATTACAAACCTCACGGGGTTCAGGGGCACCCTGCGAGGGGTGGGGTTCCAGGTCACAAGCGTCACAACCATGGGTGTGATGCATACGCCAAGGTTAAAGTTGCTTTCCTTAAACATTAACGGCCTGGCCTCCCCATTAAAAGATCAAAAGCACTAGCATACCTCCGACGAACCAAGTCAGACATAGTTTTCCTCCAGAAACCCATATGAATCCAGTGGAACATGCCAAACTTGCTAAATTAAGCAGAGGCAAGCATTTATGCCTCTTACAAGGAGGCAGAAGTAGAGGAGTAGCCATTATAATCCCCCATATACCCCATATCAATCAGACCTGACGTGGTCGGATCCGAGGGCCGGCTGGTCTTAACCCGGGAAAGCTTAACAATGAAGAGATTACTCTTGCTAATGTATACCTTCCACGGGCATTACTGTCTCACAACTATGGCCTCTACTAGACAAAGTTGTCCAGTTCACTAGAGGTACCTTCTAATGGCCGGTGATTTTAACCTAACGGCGGACCCGAGGTTTGACTCCTCAAGCAGGAGACCACAGAAACAAACAACTACCCAGAAATTTTTAATAAATTCGTCTCAGAAATGGGATGGTGCGATATAATGGGAAATTACACCGCAGTCTAGAAACTACTCTTATTACTCACCGTCCACCACACCTATTCCCGCATTGACTATGCTTACACCCAAGTCGAAAGCTGAGTGTCGTATGATGCTCAACTGGGTGACATCTCCATTTCGGATCACGCACCTTTGATTACTCAGTGGGACTTGGGGGTCCAACCTAGAACCACACAATGGAGATTAAATCCGTACTACCTACGGTCCAGAGATTTAGAGAGTTTGTCTCAGACAAACTAACTGAAATCATAGCAGACAACACAGCCTTTGACTCAACCCCGTCGGTACATTGGGACACAATTAAAGCAGTCCTAAGGGGCATATAATTAAATATGCAGCGGAGAAGAGGCAGCGTAATAGAGTATAGAGCTAAGCTTGAAGAAACGCTCCATTTTTACAGCAGGCACACCAACAGGGCGATGGTCCTCCTCCCCAGATATAACAAACCAAACAAGCACTAGATAAACTCGCACAACAACAAACCGAAATAGCACTCGCATTTCTGAAGCAGAGATATTAAAGGTGGCCCACGGCTAAACGAATGCTTGCATATCAAACCCGCAAACAGAAGAAAGGTGCAACGATCGTTACTATAAGGCATCCGTGGGAGATCAACCCTTTCTAAAACACAAGACATCGCTAGGGCTTTCACGGCATATTACAGAACCCTGTACACCCCAGAGTCCACTCCTCCCTAGATAGCCTGACATCATACATAAAGGCAGTCGCCTGCAACGCTCACAGAAGACCATAGGGACTCACTCATGGAACCTATAGTAATGACCGAGGTGGCACCGGTCATAACCAGTTCCAAATCCCTGAAAGCTCCAGGACCTGATGGATACAGAGCAGAGTTTTACAAATCTGTCAGAGCTCAGATCTCGCCCACCCTCCTCCGTGTTTTTAATTCAAAACTGGAGGTGACCCACCTCTGAGTCATGGTCTTATGCGACCATATCGGTGATTCCTAAACCCAGAAAAAACCTCAAGAATGCGCATCATATAGAGCCATCTCAGTGCTAAATCAAGACTATAAACTGTTTATGAGCATTTTAGCCCACCCCATGGACCAAGTTCTCCCTCCTAATACACAAAGACCAAACGGGTTTTGTGAGGGCCTACCACTACTGATAACATCAAACACTCTCTATCTGGTAAATCAGATGCGGGGTATGGAGACGCCCTTGGTACTAATAAGTCTGGATGCCGAGAAGGCCTTTGACAGAGTGGCCTGGCCCTTTCTGTATCTAGCCTTGGACAAATTCGGGTCTCCCCAGCTTCATCCAAGCTTTAAAAATATATATTCCGCCTCGGGCATGTAAGGGTTAACAGGCATCATTCTGAATATTTTCAGCTTAAAGAGGCACTCGCCAGGGCTGTCCACTGTCCCTGCTATTATTCTAGCGATTATAGAGCACTTAGCACAACAAATCCGAGATTCCTCCAGGTTGAGGGATTAGGTTGGGGACACGGATCATCAGATGGCCTTATCGCTGATGACATACTCTTGTACCTCCAAAACCCTGAACAATCCATTCCAGCGATTCTGCACATTTTAGATGCCTGGATCCGTGTCAAGTTACAAACTTAACCTGACTAAAACAGAAATTCTCACATTTCATTATGCCCCTCATGAAAATTTGGATATTTTGCCAGGAAGATGGAGCCTGGCAAAACTGAAATACCTGGGCATGCACATACCTCAGGATGGGTCAAACTATTATAAATATAACTATACCCTTTCATTACACAACTAAAGCAGGATTTACAGGCTTGGTCTGTCCTACCTTTGAGCCTGGTGAGACGAATAGAACTAATTAGAATGATAACTCTCCCAGAGCATTATACCTCTTTCAAAATGTTCCCTTATTTATACCACTAAAGACCTTTAAAGAAATAAATCCTAATCACGGACTTTATATGGGCCAGTCGGAGAGCCCGAGTCCGCTAAAGGTACTATCCCTTGCTCGAGCTGATAGAGGCCTTGCACTTCCAGACTTAAAACTCTACCAACAGGCAGTATCCATGGTCCACATGATGGCCAGGCAAAACAATAATACAAGTCCACACTGGCTGGAAATTGAGAGGACATTAATGAATGACCAATGTACTTCGTGCACTATATCGAGCAGGAGACAGGAAAACCTTACCAAATTACTAACCCTTAGCTAGCAGACCAATTCTGAAAATGGAGTGTCTTGAAAAAGCACACAGATTATCACTACATTTACATGCTATGTCCAATTCAAGCACTGCCAGATTTCACCCCAACATCCTAGATTCTGGGTTTATAGCATGGAATAGACTTGGGTTAAAATACCTACCACAAATAATGGCACAGGGCAGAATCTGGGCATATCCGGAAATTCAGGCAAAATTCCATCTGCCACACAGAGACTTCTTCCGATATCTACAACTCCGATATTATGTAGAAGGTTTACCATTATCCTACGAAATCCAGAGAATTACCTGGCACCAGTTCAATGCCAAATTCTATTGAACAATACAGGAAGCAGGAGCACTTGATATCCCTATATTACCAATCCTAAACTCGCAAAGTGAGGCTCTCACCGAAAATATCCGCACACAGTGGTGTGATGAGACGGATACCAGCTTACCATAACGGACTGGAGGTGGGCATGCAACTACTCATCCAGGGTCACTAGCTCATATCAATGGCTAGAATATGCCTGGAAAGTGCTAATACGATACTTTAGAACCCCGTAGTCACCAGACACTACTGGCTAAACAAAACAGCGGAATGCTGGAGACATTGTGGCGAACCGGAGGCTGACCTGACACACATTATGTGGGCATGTCCAGTTCTCTCCACCTTCTTAAACCAGTTAGAGGCACAACTACGGAATTTATAGATCCGAGTTTCAGCTGACCTTGGAGATGTACTTGTTCCTCATCTTGCCTAGGCCTTATCGAGGCTCAAGCACTAGATACCTGCTTCTGCTGTCTCTCACGGCAGCTAAAAAGCAGTAACTAGGCAATGGCTAACAACAAATGTCCCATCGACACGTGACTGGTGGGAAATCACGACGCAAATTTATAACATGGAAAAATAACACATCTAAATGAGCCAGACGCCTTTTCTGTGAGATGGGCACGCTGAGATATATTACATGCTAAAAGACCCTACCTTTGTGCCTTAGGGTGGACATCTCTGGGAGCCCCATGTGGTTGGAGCCCTTATGACAAAGGAGTTTGAGGTGTGGGCCTACCCGATTGGACTCAAGTGGAAGATTGGGATTCTGTATTCTGGAGGTCTATATAAGTCTGTATGCTTAGTGCCTAATATGATTAGACATAATCAGATTGTAACCCAACTGGGGAGCAGAAAAGCTGTTAAAACAAATATTGTATTTTACTGTAGATGAACTGTATTGACCCAAAATTTTCTGTATCAAAGGACCAGTTGTAAATGTATTGTGCAGAATCAAGACTGATAACTTATATGTGTATAAGTTAAAAATTGAATAATAAAAGATTTAAAAAAATTAAATTTTAATTATTTTGTGTTCTGGTGCTTGGATTCAGTCACTTGGTGTGGATTGTGAAATGGGGGTTCACTGTTGTTGAGGTGGTGTTTTGCTATTTGGAAATTTAAATATAAACATTTCTATTTATGCTTTTACTTATGAATTTATGTTTAATTGCAATAAAATGTTTTGTAATTAATCTGTTTTGTGTGTAAGCTTTATTTTGGCACTGCGAATGCCATGTATGTGGGTTATAGCTCCTGAGCCAAGTGAAGTAGCATACATGGCTCCAAAGCCTAGTATGACTGAGTATCACTGCTCTATTTATACTGCCTTTGTAAATAGTTATACTGAAAATGTTTTTTTATTTTACTGTTAAAAATAAATCACTTGTTGCGAATTTTACAACTGTTCCTGGTTTTCCTGTGCTTCCTGACCTGTGCCTTGACATTACACACCTGACAGTGTGATGACCCATAAACCTCAAGAGCGTAACTCACACCCCTGCATATAAAATTCACTACCTGTCGACCCCTTGAGACAAGAGGCCAGTTTTCCTTGGTTTTGTGCGCGCTATGTTGTTGTACTCATTGCTGTTTTGATTTTCAGCGATCTGCACTTAGCGGTTTTGTTTTCGCTGTAAAAAGTCGCTGGTATCACATAGAACCGTTGCTCCATTCACGGCACTTTTGAGAAGTCCTGAATAAACTTAGTTTCTACACAATATTGTCAGCTAAAGACTTATTTGCTTGGTAAGGTTGTTTTGCCTAGTTGTGATATTGTTGCCTCCTGTCTGAATGCCTGTGTTGCCCAGCAGTCACTTTTGAATAGGGATCTTGTCATACAAGCCAGGAAGGTAGAGACCCATCTCCACAAAAACAGGTAAAACTCCAAAGGGCCATAACAGCAGATACAACTTTTGAACTTACACTGAAACATAGAAACACAGATTTTGTCAGCAGAAAGTTCATTCAGATCCATCTGGTATGCCCTTCTCCCTGCCTATTCCATCATCACTGACCCTATTAGGTCACAGGTGTCACTCCTCCCCATTACTCTGTCTAATATGCCACTGTGCCTATCCCACGCATGCTTGAAGCTTCCCACAGTCTTTGCCTTACTACCTCCTCTGGCAGGCTGTTCCAGTCATCCACCACCCTTTCCATGAAGAAGTATTTCTAACATCTCTTAAAACTTTCACCCTCTTAACTTCATTGCATGGCCCCTTGTTCTAGTGCCTTCCTTACAAAAAAAAGAGCCTATTTCTTTTCACAAAGATTTGTTAACCCTTGGAATAAGTTGCCAACACCAGTCATTATCAGTAATAATAAAAATACATTTAAAAGTAGAGTAGATAACTTTATTGGTTAATTTGACCTACTATAGGCGCTACTATGGGTTCTTGCCTTCGGTTCCATTCAGTTCTTTAGTGTGATCCTTCCTTTCCTGAAATCGACCTCCACTAGCACTCTGTTCACTCCTGAGAGGTACTTGCAGGGTTCAATCATGTCCCTCTCACTCTTCTCTCTTCCAGGAGTACACGTTGAGTTCCTGCAGACTTTCCTCGATGGCTTCTTGTGCAGCCCCCTCACCATTTTGATTGCCCTCCCCTGTACCACCTCCACCTTTCAATTTCCTTGTGAAGCAGGAGGTGAGGCCTCCAGAACTAGACACAGTGCTCCAGGTGGGGCCTCATCAGTGAGTGACACAATGGAGCACCACCTCCATCCTCCTGCTAGAAATCCCTCTCAGTGCACCACAGCATCCTGCTAGCCTTTCCACTGCTCTGCACACTGCCCAGCTACCCTGGGGTCATCAAATATGATGATCCTTGGGTCTCTTTCTTTCTTGGTGACTGTAAGTTGCACTCACCTCATCTTATACATAGCCCCTGGGTTCCACAGCCCTAAGTGCATAATCTTGCACTTTTAGGATTGAAACCAAACTTCCACTTCCTAGACCATCCCTCTAGTTTCCTCATATCCCTTTGCATTCTCTCCAATCCTGAGTGTCAACCCGTTGCAGATTTTGTATCATCCACAAAGAGACACACTTACCCTCAAGCTCCTCCATAGAGCCGGCTGAGTGGCGTGGCTGAGGGTTGAGTGCTGGATGCCACACTTACGTGCTACATGTGATCTGGCTTTGGGAGCGATCCGGACTGCTGGGGTCAGCAGGGAGAGAGAGGATCGAGCATCCATGAGTTCTCTCCTCTGGGGAGGGATCTGGGGTAGCCAGTGCAGCAGCAGCCCCGTGGAGACCGCGGCACTGCTGCACATGGGCTCACTAGCAAGGGGTAGGCGTCAGGCGGCTGCCTTCCGGGCGTGGGTGGGAGCACCCATGTTGCGGGCGCAGGCAGCACTGCGCACGCCCTGGGTCGGGGCGTGGCTCACGGAAAAACACTCTCTCGTCCCGGATGCGTGACAGCCCTCCGGGCATGCCTATGTCCAACACTGGAGCCCCTTCCACTGCTCCCCATGTCCCTCCCGGGGGTTCAGGAGAAAGTAATGTCCTTGAGGATGGCGCGGGGCTCACAGTGGGCGGTAGAGCGACACTGGCCAGTGGAGAGGTCTGAGAGGTTCCAGCTCCGGGCGACAAGAGAGTTGGAAAAACAAAAATAAAAAAAGCTCCTCCACAGTGTTGCCTATTAAGACACTGAAGAGGACCAGTCCAACACCAAACCCTGTTGCACCCACTTGTAACTTTTCTATCGTCTGAGTGGCTACCGTTTACTATCACTCTGCCTCCTATCCCATAACCAGTTTGATATCCAGCTTGTCATAATCCCCACCCCCAGGCTGTGGAAGCTTAACTAGACTCTCCTGTGTGGCACAGGATGAGAAGCCTTACTGAAGTCAGATAGACCACATCCGCTGCTCTCCTTGATCAATCTTCCTGGTAACCCAGTCAAATCTATGAGATTAGTTTGGCATGACCTCCCTCCTGTGAAACCATGCTGCTGGTGATTCTGCAGCCCTTTTGTCTCCAGCTGTTCCATGAGCCTCTCCTTCAGTAGTGTCTCCATTAACTTCCCCACCACTGATGTGAAAGCGACTGGCCTGTAGTTGCTAGCATCCTCCCTACTGATACTTTTGTGCAGAGGGACTACATTGATCCTCATCCCGTTCTCTGGAATTTCCCCAGCTCCAGTGTGGTGCTAAAAAGTGCCAGTGGGCGGCCAGCACTGTGCCCAGTTCCTTTAGGGACCCCTGGATGAATGCCATCTGGCCCCATCACCTTATTCTCCTTTAAGGTTTCCAATCCCTTCTGGACCCTCTCCTGCATATTAGTCTGTCTCTCCACCTTCTACTGTTAAGACTGACCAGAAGTAATCATTTAATATTTCTGCTTTCTCTTGATCTTCCTGTGCTCTGCACAGTCACCCTCCGCCTCAGATTCTCACTCTCCCTCCCTCTCTCTCCCCCCACATACCTGAAGGTCTTGCCTTTTCTGATTTAATCTATCTTCTCCTCTGTTGGTGCTATGAGCTGCCCTCATCCTCTTTCCTGCCTCCCTTTGCTTTGCCAGATATGCCTCCCTGTCTTCAGCCTTCTGGGTCTCCCTTGTACTTTCTAAATGCTATTTTCTTCTCCTTTACCACTTTTGCTACCTCTTTAGAGAACCACAGCACCCTCTTCCTCTTGCTCACTTCCTTCAAACAGCATGCCGTTACCTTGGCTACGCCATCTTTAATTTTTCTCCATCGCATCTCCATGCCCCTCTGCCTTCCACCCTTTGAGGCATTCTCAGAGGCAGTTTTCCATTTCTTTAAAATCTGCCCTCCTGAAGTCCAGGCCTTAGTCTTGATGTGTTTTTTTCCTGTCCTATCCATGATATCAAACCACACAGTATGGTGATCACTTGTACCCAGGGACTACCCACTGTGATGTCAGCAGTGCTGTCTCCGTTTATAAGTACCATGTCCAGCACTGCCCTGTCCCTAGTTAGGTTCCAAAACTAGCTGCCTGAGAAATGCCCTTGTATGGAGAGTATGGCCCTGCCTCTTGATGTAGCTGCAGTGAGAATACCTCACTAATACTAATAGAACAAGATGAAGGGAAACAAAAGGCTAAGAATGGCCGTAAAGTATTAAGTGCAGATAATGTGAAATCTCAAGGTTTCAAAGAAAGCCTCTCATATTCAGCCATGATCAGAATATTTGTAGCCTGGACTTTACCTGTACAATGAACACATTTCTTTTTTTCCACAGAAATTTCTCTACCAGACCATGTCCATCAATTCAGGGATGTACACTGGTCCCAGGGATGAACCCTGTTTGTGCCAGTTTCTCCTGGTCCCTCCCAGACCTGGTAGCCCACCAGCTACCCCCTATGGCTGTCACCTCCATGATAGGGGCTCGGGGGTGGGGCCTGCCCCCAGGCCTCATGTGACATAATGAACCAGCATCTAGCTGACGGCAGGCACTAGAACCCAGGGGAGCCAGAGCCTAGTCTGTCATTCAGGTGGCCATGGGTTTGTCTACCTTTTGGCCCTCCCAACTCCCTGTAGCGCAGACTCAGCTGGCCTTGTGCATACACAGGATGCCCCTGTGGTGGGAGTAACAACCCCTCTCAGCCAAGGCGCCATTAGAGGAGTCTGGAGTCACCCCCCGCATTACAGGCCATTGCTGTTGTTTAGCACCTGGATCCACCCCACAGCCCCTCTGACCAGTTGTCCCCCATTGAAAGCCGAAATGGCCCACCTGCTCCCAGCCGAAGCAGTCACAGCCAGCCTTCTGGCCACGACCACTTAGGCTCACTCCTAAGCCAAGGTCGTCTGCATGGCAGTGCTGGCTGCCGCTGAGCCATCGGGCAGCCAATAAATACAGTTCTTAATGCAGTAACATAAACAGAGCACTGCGGAGCTCTGGCCAGCAATGAAATAATTTGGGGTGAAAACAACACCAGACCAAACAGCAGTAAACTTACAAAAAAGTTTATTTACTGAAAAGTGACTTGCAATAGATTACAAAATATTTTACCACTCATTTTCTGACTGCCTTTAAAAAGTATAAAAATCAAATACTGTAGTCTGAGAAAGGTCATCACCTCACCTATTATTGGCCTGTTGACATAGAAACTACCTTCTTTCTGCTTCTCAGACCCTCTCATTAACAAAGAAGATGCATTAAGAACTACTTTTTGTTGCTGGGTAACATAACAACCACATTCTTCTCTTTCTATACCAACCCAGGTGTCTCCTGGACTGAGGTCACTGGTGTTTGAAAAGCAGGGAAGTTATGCAGCCAAACCACAAGTAACTTAACAGGTCATTGCTAGGCTTAAGATCAAAGCTCTATCCCAAGTTTTATATTGCAGGCTTGAAAAAGGATCACCTTGTATAGGAAACTTTCAATTGTTAAGAAGAGGATGTGCCACAGAGATTTTCTCACAAACAAAGGACACAGATGTTTTCTTCTAATAGGAATGAAATCAGTACGGTACATCCTGGACATTTCTCCACTGGGCATCAACAGATTCTAATGCATCAGTAGATGCACCTGGTATACAAATGGGAGAAACAGCACTATTTCCTCAGGAGTCCAAACTAAAATCCTACTCACCTTTCCTAATACAGCAGCAAAGAGCTTGGACACTAAATAATTATTCACAATACAAACCACTTAAAATAGCTAGCATTAAAATAAGTGTAATAGATCAGTCTTTGCAAGTTTGATGTTGCCATTTCCACAAAAAAAAAAAAAGTACATCTTTGTTATATACAAAGGGACACTGCATATATTTTATCACTCTTAAAGCATATTTTATTGTAAAATGATATGCCATCAACAGGATGACTTGAACAGATTACAAAGCTTGTCGAGTCTTATGATGCTTCCTAAGAAATACCAGGTAGAGCGTGACCAGTGCACACTAGCTCTGCAGTTCATCCTTCAAGACAGCTCTTGGTGAAAAAAAAGCTAACAAACAACAGCAAAAATTCTGTAAGGTCCAACACTAGACCCTCTCCAAGTCAATCATGATGGTGGATGACGGGGAGCACCTCGACATTCCTGAATAAACCTCAGGGTATATCCTCTTGCTTGATTATGGCCATCTTCCCAGTAGTGAATGAAAACCTCGGCTGCCTGTTTTAGTCCCATAGTTTGATCAGTCCATCCCAGCCACATGTAATAACTTTAGAGGTTTCATGGGGGTGCCAGAGCGCACTTATGCACACTTTATCATGGGCTTTTAATCTGCTGTAAAGTTTGGTTGTCTTCCAGTCCCAAACATTAAGTTTGCCATCTCGTCACCAGACACTACATAGCTGTAAGAAAACAGAAAACAAACCTTATGTTTTTGTAAAGGAAACAATTAACAAAAGGAAGTATAAGTGAGATGCTGTAGAGAATTATATTATTATTTCTTGGAGAGACTCCTGTCTTTTAATATGATATATTTACAGTTTATAAGACATAACGTAGCAAGATTTCTGGTTGTGCTAATGCTTTCCCTTTTCGTGTGAATAAAAATATTGTTATACATGCTAGATTATGACATATCCACAGACACTATGTATTACAAGCTTGTGGTATCATGTTATTCTTAGGAAAATCTAACACACGTTTTGGGATAATACCTTTTATTAGATGAACTGAAGAATTAAAAGACATTTGATCCAATGAAGATATGTCAGTGAGAAATGGAAGACAAAACTGGAGTTGAGACTAAAGAGCGGGTCAGAATGCGGAGGGATCCAGGGAAAGGGCAAGAATACTGAACTCCCTTTGCTCAGTATTCACATCGAAGGTGAGACATTACCAGAGGAAGCATACACCACACAGTTTTCAGAAGAGATGGTATTAAAAGGGTTAAGGGTGCTATGGGATGACAAGGTGATTGGCCCTGATGGATTGTACCCAAGGGTGCTAAGGGAACTAGGGAGGTCCTGGCAGCCCCATGAACAAACTTGTTCAACAGCCTTCTGGAATCAGAAGTGGTCCTGAAGGACTGGAGAAGGGAGGTTGTTGTCACAAACTGCACTCAGCAGGTCAGGCCCTCTGCTCCCACTGTGCCAGCCTCCGCGCAGTAATGTGAACAGGTAACAGAACAGGGTAACCTCCTGTCTGCTTGTGGGTCCAAATCACCTTTAGTCTCAAGTTCTGGGGGATTCAAACAGTGAACCTTATGCTAGCGTACTAAATGTACAGGCTCAGATAATCTGCTTTTCAGGGGATGCCAGATATCTTTCACCTAAGGACACCTAACCAGGTATCCAAAATGAACCCTTAAAACTCTATAAAATACCTTAGATATATTCTTACCTTTTCCCAGTTTGGTAACATCATTAAGCCCTTGAACAGTTGTCAAGTTTAACCATCTATACGCACATGCAAATAGGAACTTCAAGACACACTCAGGCAGTCTTTTAAATGAAAGGTTTACTTAAAATGGATAAAATATGTATAATGTAAACACAGAACAATATATCACAAAGCATACAATCACTTAAAAGAAAACAAAGAAAACTACAGACAAACTCCTACCAACATACAGTTAGACTTTTTCTATCTAATATATTACCTCTATACAGTGCTTATAGTTAGATCTTGTTTCTTAAGAGCCCAAAAAGAAAATGTTACCCAGTTGAAATACAGAATACAGTTTAAAAACTCTGTGTCTCCACCCTTCTATGATGCCATCTAGCTCCTCCTTTTAGAATATAAAATTATACAAAATCTTCTTGTCAGGATATATTTTAAATACTGTGACTTCAGCAAAACCAATTTCCCAATATGACTCCTTAATTTACATGCCCTCTTTGATCTCAAGCAGTTCCTATTTTCCAAGGAATCAAAGGATTTTATGACTTTCACACCATGGTATAAAATGTTTTCTTTCCCTCTAAAACGCTCATAAAAGTTTACAGTCCTATATCCTGGCAGCTGGTTCAGTTCTAATTAAGCCTCTCTCGTCTTTTAATTACCTCCTGGTCTCAGGTTAATATATCTTGTTATTTCCACTAAAACCTGGGGGGCCATGGCACAGCTGCCTTATGGAGACAATCACAGACTACATTTTTTTATATTACAAATATCATAGAACAATCATAACCAGCTGGCCAAGCTCACAATCTTCCCCACCTAGACTGAATTTGGGGTTTCTATCCCTGCATGGGATGAGCTTCCCAAATCAGTTCACTCACCATAAACACGCGATAAGCCATCTGTGTTCTGATTGGTCGCCTCAGCCCAACATAAGATTGTCATGTCATACCCTTGCAAGGCAAGACTCCATCTTAATAGTCTATCATTAGTTTTTCCCATTTGGGTCGGCCAAACTAGGGGTTGTGGTCTGTTTGTACCTCAAAATGCTGCCCATATAAGGATGGCTCTAGCTTTTTAGGGCACACACTATGGCAAGACACTCTTTTTCCACAGTAGAGTAAGCCTGCTCCCTGGGAAGTAATGTTTTACTCAGGTACACTACAGGAGATCTTTCCCTTGTTTGGATGTCTGACTCAGTATTGCCCCAATACCCACATCTGAGGTGTCAGTCTGAACTATAAAGGGTCTGCTATAGTGAGGACTTGTCAATACAGGAGCACTGCACAGTACCTCCTTCAGTCTGTTGAAGGCTTTTCACAGGCTGGTTCCCAGGTAACTTTCTTAGGCATCCTTTCTTTACCTGGTCAGATAAGGGGCAGCCAGGGCACTGTAATTGGGTACACATTTCCTATAGTACCCTGCTGTTCCTAGAAAACTCCTGACCTGCTTCTGTGTTTCTGGTTTGGGCCATGCCTTGATCACCTCTATTTTACTTGGTTAGGATGGAGCTGTCCTCAGCCTACAACATGCCCGAGTATGCCACTCCAGCCACGCCACCTGGCACTTCTCAGCTTTGACAGTGAGCCTGGCCCTCTGTATTCTGCCCAGCACTTCCCTAAGGTGGGACAGGTGTTCCTCCCAGCTGGCATTAAAGATGGCAATGTCATCCAGGTATGCCACAGGCTACTCCTCAGCACCACTTATAATACATAGATACATAGATACATAGACAGTGTCGGCAGATAAGGGCCTATGGCCCACCCAGTCTGCCCATTTGAGCTTGTAAGTTCAGTTTGTTTCCTAGAAGTCTGTTGCACCACCCTGACCTCCAGAATTCCTTTATGTCTATCCCATGCATTCTAAATCCGTGATTGTTTCAGCCCCACCACTTCCTCTGGCAGGGTGTTCCACTTGTCCACCACCCGCTCTGTGAAGAAATTCTTTCTCATGTTTCCTCTGAATCGCCCTCCCTCCAACTTCATCCCATGCCCTCTAGTCCTGGAACATCTTTTCACTTAAAAATAGTGTTTTCCTGCACCCTGTTCCTCCCTGTAAGATACTGTATGTCTCTATCATATCCCTCTCCCTCCTCTCCTCCAGGGAGTACATGTTCAGTTCCTTCAACCCGTCTTCATAGGACTTGTGATGCAATGCATGCACCATCTTTGTTGCCCTCCTCTGAACCTTCTCTACCCTGTCTATGTCCTTACGTAGGTAAGGTCTCCAGAACTGTACACTGTACTCCAGGTGAGGCCTCACTAGTGTCTTGTATAGCGGAATTATGACCTCCCTTTTCCTGCTGGTAATGCCCCTGCCTATACATCCCAGCATCCTATTTGCTTTACCTGCTGCCTTGTCACACTGCTTCCTACCTTGAGGTCATCAGAGATGATAACCCCAAGATCCCTTTCCTGCTTGGTGCATGCTATATCCTCACCCCCAACTGATATATTGTGCCAGGGTTTTTGTGCCCCATATGCATTATCTTGCACTTTGCATTGAATTTCAACTGCCAAACCCTGACCATTCTTCAAGTTTCTGCAGTCGCTTCTCATTCTGTCTACATCCTCTGGTGTGTCTACTCTGTTACAGAGCTTTGTGTCATCAGCGAACAGTGAAATTCTGCCTTCTAGGTCCCGCGCCATGTCACTGATGAAGATGTTGAATAGGACCGGTCCCAGCACTGATCCCTGTGGTACCCCACTGGTCACTCTTCCCTCTGTGGAGTGACAGCCATTTACCACCACCCTCTGTGTCCTGCCACCCAGCCAGTTACCTACCCACCACACTACTGTCCTGCCCACACCCATATTCCCAGTTTGTGTAATAGTCCTCTGTGTGGCACAGTGTCAAAGGCCTTGCTGAAGTCCAGATAGGCCATGTCCACTGCCCTCCCTGATCCACCTCCCTATTCACCCAGTCAAAAATTCAACGAGGTTGGTCTGACATGACCTCCCCTGGTGAAACCATGCTGCCTTGGGTCCTGTAGTCCATTGACAACCAGATGTTCCACCAACTCTCCTTTAGTAGTGCTTCCATGATCTTCCCACTACCGAGGTGAGGCTGACTGGTCTGTAGTTCCTCAGCTTCCTCTTTGTTCCCACTTTTGTATAACGGACTACATCTGCTGTCCTCCAGTCTTTGGGTACCTCCTGTTTCCAGTGATCGCTAAACAGGATAGCCAGAGGTTCAGCCACCACCTCTCTTAGTTCTTTAAGGACCCTGGGTGCACCCCATCTGGCTTCATTGCTTTATCAACTCTTATTACTTCCAGTTCCTTCAGGACCCTTTCTCATGTAAAGGACTTGTGTCCATTTCTGCACCATTCTCACCCTTGTACTCCTTCAGACCCATTACCCTCCTCTTCCTCAGTAAAGACTGAGCAGAAATACCTGTTCAGTATGTCAGCTTTACTGTTGTCATCCTCCACGCAGCCCCCATCCTCCCCTTCAGTCTCACTATCCCTCCCTTTGTCTTTCTTTTTCACTTATGTACCTGTAAAAGGTTTTGTCCCTCTACCCACTGATTTTGCAATGTGTTCTTCTGTCTGAGCTTTTGCTTCCCTTACTGACCTCCCTGCCTCCCTTTGCTTCTCCGGTACTTCTCCCTATCCCCTTCTGCCTGTGTCTTTTTTGTATTGCCTGAATGCAATTTTTTGGCTTTAACTTTCTTGCTACCTCTTTGGAAAACCATAATGGTCTCCTCTTCCTTTTCCTCTTGCTAACCTGCTTAATACATAATTCTGTTGTTCTTGTAATCCCCATTTTAAATACTGCCCACTGTTCTTCAACCCCTGATTCCTGTCCCATTCCCTTAATGCCTCTTTCAAGTATCTCCCATTTTCCCAAAGTCTTCCCCTAAAATCCAGGATACGTGTTTTTGTGTGGTTTGGTTCTGCTCTTTCTGTGATTTCAAACCACAATGACTGGTGGTCACTGTTTCCCAGGTGCTCCCCCACTGTTACCCCCATCACACTGTCCCTGTTTGTGAGCACAAGGTCCAGTATTGCCTTCTGTCGAGTTGGTTCCACGACCAGTTGCTTGAGGAAGGCACCTCTGAAGGAGTCCAGGATAAATCTGCTTCTAGTTGATGCTGCTGGGGATGCTCCAGTCCACGTCTGGAATATTGAAGTCTCCAACCAGTACTACCTCACCCTTGTTTGCCATCCTTTGGATGGCTAGCATCAACTCCTATCTGTTTCTTCCTCCTGGGCTGGTGGTCTATAGACCACACCTGTGGATGGCTGTCCCATTTTCCTTTCCAGCTTAACCCACAGTATCTCTCCTTTTTGTTCCTCCTGGATCTCTGTGGCCCTTATGTAATTTTTCACATACAGTGCCACTCCTCCTCCTCCTTCCTGCCTGCTCCGTCTCTTCTGAATATGTTGTAGCCAGGTATGGCCATCTCCCAGTCGTGGTTATCATTACACCAGGTTTCAGTGATGGCCACAATGTCCAGGTCTGACTGCACCATGACAGCCTCCAGATCTTCCATCTTGTTGCTAAGGCTCCTGGCATTTGCACACATGCTTTCCATGATTTGACCTCCTAGACTGTCTCACTATTCTACTCCAGCCCTTCCTTGGTTGTCATTTATCTCTGGTTCTCCTTGCTGTCTGCCCGTCTGCTGAATTTTGCCCCTTTCTGCTTATCCACCTCTTGGGCACTAATCTCCATCTTTTGCACACTGCTTTGCAGAGATAGCCACTCCTCTGGTTCACTGGTTCCACTGCTAGCTGTGGGGGTGAGCAAGTAGGTACCCTCCTTGCTGGCCTGCCACCCCTTTGCTAGTTTAAATGCTTGTCAATGTAGCATTTAAACTTATCATTGAGTGCTCAGATTCCTCCAGGATGGATGCAGGTCAGGCTGAACAAACCTCCATCCCTCCAGGTGGGTCCCAGTCACCAATGAATCCAAACCCTTCCTCACAGCACCAGTTCTTCAACCATGAGTTAAGTTCCTGGTGCATGCACTCTATGCTCTCCTTGCCTCTCACAGGTAGTACTTCTAGAAAGTGACAGAAGTAATAATAATAATACTTTATTTTAAGCGCCTTTCAATATATCAAGGCGCTGAACATATCAAAACCACAACATACAATACCAATTAATAAAACATATAAATAAATGATTTCATAACATCACATATTAAAAACAAGCAATAAAATATCTCATAAAATCAAAACACAATATTTGCATTCAAATTGCATTAATCCTCTAAGTAAACCATATACCACAGGTAAGTTTTTAAATCTTTCTTAAATACCTCCTCGGAGGTACCACCTCTAACGCGTGGTGAGAATCTAGCATTGGGTGCAGCATAAGAAAGTGCTCTACTGCCAGAAGATTTTAAACTCACCCTTGAATCTCTAACAACCCCTCGTTGGCCGGCGGAGCATCGGCGGGCAGTAAGGCACCAAGTACTTTCAGATAGGTGGGACCCTGATCATGAAGGGCTTTAAAGTCAATAAAATGACTTTAAAAGCGATCCACCACCATATAGGAAGCCAGTGCAGTTCGCAGCAGTACGGGGTAATATGACTGGATCTCCTTGTCCCAGTCAAAACCGGACTGCAGCCTCTGCAGCAGCTGAAAGCGATGGTTCAACCCAGAAAGCCCAAAGTAAAGGGCGTTGCAGTAGTCAATGGCGAGGACACAAGGCATGGGCCAGCGTTGGCAGAGTCAGATGGAACAAGGTGTCGCACCCTGGCAATATTCCTAAGATGATAAAGAAGTCCTGACAATGGCCGACACTTGAAATTGAAGGGTCATCCTGTCGCCTAGGACACAACCCTGTTGAAAGACCTGCTCAGAGGCTCTGGAAGTGACACGCCAAGAAAAATTCCAGAGAGCGTGCCATCGCAACCTCACTATCTGACCACCCAGGTCCACCACTAACACCTCTGTCTTCTCTGAGTTCAACTTTAACCAACTAGAATCCATCCACCCTTGAATTTCTTCCAGACAGTTATTAAACATCGAGAGCTCCATCCTGGTCAGGTGCAAAAGACAGGTATAGCTGGGTATCATCTGCATAGCAATGAAACCTCAGCTCATACCATCTTATAATGTCTCCGAGGGGCAGCATATACATTGCGAATAACATTGGTGACAGCACTGAACCCTGAGGCACTCGCACAACAAAGTTGGGCGGAGGAATGAACCCCGACACAACTCTTTGTGATCTCCCAGTAAGGAATGAAGTGAACCATTTTAAAGCGGTTCCCGATATTCCACAGATTAGCCTCAGGCGTAGCAACACCAGGTGATCCACAGTGTCAAAAGCTGACGAGAGATCAAGGAGAACTAGAATGGACGTCTCTTTTGATCCTTCGCCTCAGAAGATCATTACACCGGAAACAGCGCAGTCTCGGTGCTGTGTCTTCTGAAAACCAGATTGGAAGGATTCGTAGGCATTATGGATGGTTAAATGGTCTTCCAATTGGGCTGTCATATTTTCTCATAACCTTCCCAATAAAGGGAAGGTTAGAGATAGGTCTGTAGTTTGAAAAACAGTCTGGGTCCAAAGTAGCTTTCTTCAAGAGGTGTCACCGCCTCTTTCAGGGAGTTGGGAAACTCACCTGACTCTAAGAACACCAGACTATTAGCACCAAAACTGGAACGATGGTCTCAGAACAGCCCAAAATTAGGAGTCGGTCCAGGGTCAAACTACAGCCTCGTGGGTCGCACACTATGGATGATCCTCATAATAGCCACGACCTCAGGTGGCAAAAGGAACTCAAGAGAATTGGTGTTGGAACTACTTTCGTTCCACAACATCATCCTTAGAGATTGCTGGGCCTAGTCCACCCTGATGTCAGCCACCTTAGTTGCAAAAGCATACGAGCTCCTCGCACTCTAATTGTGAAAAAGCTTTTGAACTTGCAGACAGGCTGGGTTGCAGTCTGTCTGCAGTCTAATTTCTTCAGGCAGTGGAGTTCTGTGCAACTGCAATCTCCTGGACAGGAATTCTGCCTTCTTATGGGTGATTGCAGATTGAGAGATAGAATAATGTTCCATCAAACTAAGGTGAGTCGTTATCAAGGGCGGACTTGCGCCAACATGTCTAACCTTCGCCCCTGTCTCATAACTCCCCAGTGTCCCATCAAACCAAGGGAACCTGGGGTGAAGGGATAGGGCGCTACAACAGGAGCAATAAGATCCAGGGCCACCGTAGACGGCTGTATTATAGACCGATACCAGTGCTTCTGGGTTACTGCTAGCCAACATGGGGATGAGAGGTCAGGACCGCTGCAAGGCCCTGGGAAGTAATATTCCGTAATGGGCGGTACCTGACCATCTCCACAGGGAAGGTCTTCCAGGGGGTGCGAAATTGAACCTCACGGTGTAGTGGTCAGACCAGGTGACTGGTTCCCACCCCGTCGGATGAATCAACCCTCAAGAGGAAGACTAAATCCAGAGAGTGCCCAGATTTATGTGTAGGAGTGGAAACTACCTATGTAAGGCCCAAAGAAGACATAAGTTGGACGAAGTGGTTACCAAATTGTGAGAGTTCATCGTTGACCTAGGCGTTAAGTCACCCAGAACCAGCAATCTGGGCGACTCAAGCGACTATCTCGACAAGAAGTCTGCTACTTCCGGTAAAAAGTGTTTCCCATCTCTGGGAGGCCGGTAGATGAGAAGGATTCAACGCCTACACCTGCTACAACTGTGCACTCAGAGGATTCAGCCTCACCTACTACCATATTCGTGAGGCCCATTTAGTCTTAAACAGACTGCAACCCCCTCCCTGCGGTCCAATCTCGGCGGTGTATCACCCAGTACCGGTCGGAGTCATGGCCTCAATATGGGGCCTGAATTTTCATCCAGCCAGGTCTCAGTGATGCAAGCCAGGTCAGCCATAACTAATAAGATCGGCTATAATGGCGGTCTTATTCTAACAGACCTGGCATTGCATAACACTGCCCGAGTTGGACAAACCTCAGAGGCTGTCCAGCCTATCTGCCCACCAAATTCAGCAGTGCCCTTGGGTAGGGCACCAGACATGAAGACCCCGGTCTAGATTCCATTTCACCCCGAGTCTTCTGGACTTAGTAACCTGATACAGTGGCGCTCTGATCCTCTCTGTTCGCCCACCCTGCCCTCCTCACTCTCCCACGACAATCCCCAGCACTCTACAGCGCTGGTAAGTCTCAATTGCAGGGAGGGTATAAAAAGGACAGAGGGCGCGAAGAGAGGAGGATGAATAGCGCACTGCCGGGAACCTGCAGGCCAGCACATATCACTACTTAAACTAAACAATATATACCAAATACAATCAAAACTAAACCCCAAAAGACCCCTAAACAGCAATAATAAAATACCCAACAGAACAAAACAAAAAATGCCCACCCTAATATATAATAAATGCAGATAAAACAAACCCCAGCCCATGCGATTTGGAAACTCACTCCCAGTAATTAACTGGGAGGTATTGCCGTCCACACTCACAAAATTATAAAATATAAATTTTACCCTCCCCCAAGCCCTCTCATGGCCAGGAAACAGGGAAGTCCAAGCACCCTCACTGTCCAAATGAAAATCACACACAGTTGAAGTAATATACAGAACACAAAATATGAGTTATAAAATTACCCCCCAAGCCCTCTCACGGCCAGGGAGGGGCACATCCAGGCACTCTCATTGCCCGGCTACAAGTCACAGTCAACTCAACTAATATCCACAATAAAATGAGACTGCAAAATAAAATAAAAAATAAAGTAAAATATATGGGCCTTAGGTCCTCTCACCACCGGCGACCACACAAGCGAGTTTAGGCCTTAGGTCCCGACGAAGCAGAGTAGTCAAAATATCAGTCATCCATAAGCTGGGAGCCGCAGAACAAAGTTCAAAGAAAGGAAAAATCCAGGGTGATCTGACATATAAAATAAGGAAAGCCAACAGGAAAGTACAATCAGAACAGAGCCAGTTGCAAAACTCAGAAGAAACAGCCAGCAGCAGCCAGGGCCCCTCCAACTACATATCTAGGCATAGCCTGAAAAAATTACAGCCCCACCACGACACTTGGGTACTGGCCACCCAGAGCCAAATCCATGGATCTAGGGGAGCTACGATACCCCAGCCAGCTCCCTGACTGAGCAAATACAGTGCCCCCTGTGAAGCTGCAAATTCAGCTGGCGATCGACCAGTGGAGTAGGGCCCCTCCTGTCGCTAACCGTTAATTACTCCAGGCAGAAAATCCAGGAATTCCAAGTCCATAAAACACCATCCCAGTCCCAGTGTTTGGCTTCAAAACCAGCTCACATCCAAGGTCCAGAATATTGAGCAAGATCCAAATTATCGCCAAGAATAAGCAGCTTTCCACTCAAGCTTGTCCTTAAAGCAAGCCAATGCCTCTCTTCAGCTCCCTTTAACCACAAAACCTCCTCGCGTGTCCTCTTCAGTCCCCCTCGTCCCGAAAACTCCTCGCACCTCACTCCTCACTCTCAAAATGCTCTAATTAGCGGGGGACTCAGTAAGAGTTCGATAAAGAGTTCAAGGAAGAAAATATGAATCACCATTTCCACCATGCTGAGATAACACTGGCGGGTTCATTCAAATTGAATCGCGCAGCCTGTGGAGTGCAAAGCGAGCAGTCAGCAGAACAGCGTGTATACCAATCTATCAAACAACCGCTATCATGTTACAGCTCCTGTAAATAAACAAATTAAAAATAAAACAAATAAAACAAATTAAATACAAAGAAAATAAAGCAAACAAAGGAAAAAAAGCGGAGGCGGGTTACAGCACGCTGAACTACAGCATGCCCAGCCTGGCGGCCATCTTTTCTTGAAAGCTTGCAAAAGACACGTGTTTGTGGAGAATTCAGTTAACTTGACACCTAGTTCACCAACCTTGGAAAATGGCTGAGGCATTCTTCATTCGAAAGGTATTACCTTAAATTCAAATAAGCCTATTGGAGTGATGAAGGCCAACCTCTCCAGCTCTGTCCGTTAACTCTACCTGCCAATACCCTTCCGTCAGGTCAACCATCGTGGCGGTAGGTCGCCTTCCCAACTTGTCCAGGAGTTCATCTGTCTCAGGTATCTGGTGGGCATTCACTTGTGACTGCATTCAGTCCATGACAGTCCACACAGAAACAAGTAGAGCCATCTGGCTTGGGCACCAGGACTACGGGTGAGGCCCAGGGGCTGTGGGATATCTGGATTACCCCTAAATCCATCATTTCCTCCACCTCCCTCCTAATGTCCTTTTGGACAGCTTCTGACACCCGATATGCTGTCCCATTGTGGGTGTCTGTGTCCCTTTCTCTACATCGTAAGGCCGCAAGGGGGTTAGTCAGGCTTGCGCTAAACAGTGGGGCAAAGTCTGCTAAAACCTCCTTACTTCCTGGATCTTGTCCGGGCCAGCTGGGAGACAATTTAACTGCCTCCACAGAGGACCCCACTTGCTTTTTCCAGCAAGTCCAGAAGGGGTCTCCTTCGTCCATTCTTCCCAGGACTACATACTGCAAACCCCATGTCAGCCCTATTAGCATATGGCTTCATCATGTTGACAAGGTACATTCTTTCTGTCTGGTAACTCTATGATATAGTTCACGTCATTTACCTTCCAACTTTGCACGATCCTGCCCACTCAGCCTGCAGCTTGTCTTTCGGACCAGAATACAGGACCATGACTTCCTGATCCACCGTGTAAGAGCAAGCTCTGGCCTCTGCAGTCGTACCACCGTTTGTTTCTGTTGGGCAGCTGCCAGGTTGCTCTGGGCTGTCCCCAAAAGCTCCTTCAGCCTTTCCTAAATCTAAGGGCGTATCCACTAGGGAGTTCCTGGTGGCGTGCTTGCCTCAGTCCTCCCAAATCAAGTCTAAGGGGGCCACGTACTCGGCGTCCATATAAGAGCTCAAAGGGGAAAATCCTGTTGATTCTTGGGCACCTCCTGTATGCAAACAACAGGTGGGAAGGTGTTTTCCTAGTCCCTCCCATGCTGTTCAGCAAACGCTTGGAGCATTGAATTCAGGGTACCGTTAAATCTTCCACAAGCTCATTGGCTTATGGATGATGAGGCGCCAGCGCCTGCACCACCCTCACACTTCTCCCACAAACATTTCATCAGGTCCGACATGAAGGAACCCCTAGATTTGTGATAACCTCCTGCAGAAACCCAACACGGAGAAAATTCCGACTAAGGTATCTGCCACTTGTCTGTCCTCAGTGAGGTAGGCGACTGCCTAGTGCGGGTGGCATAATCCACCACAGTCAGGATGAACCTCTTCCCAGAGGAGCTGGGGTATTAAAGGTCTTACAATATCCATTCCACCATCTGGAATGGCTCCTCCACGATGGGCAATGGAATTAGGGGGCTTGGGTTTCTTACCTGCCTTTCCTATTTCTTGGCACCGTGACAAGACCTGCAATACTTCTTCACCTGCTGGGTGAAGTTGGGCCAATAGAATTCTGTGCCAACAGCTGCATAGTGCGTGTGATTCCCAGATGACAAGACAAGGGAATATCATAGCAATCTTGAGCAACTGCTCATGATAACCCTAGGGAACGACAAGCTGCCTGCCTATCACCCCTCCCTCTGTCTGCACAGCCTGAGTATACAGCAGTGCATTTTCCCAATAAACCTTATGTTTACTGTGACCTCCTGTGCTCTGTCAGAGTCAGCCAAAACCTCAGCTTCTCTAGACCACGGTCACTTTTCTGATCAGCTGCAAACTTCTCACACATTTCAAGACATGAGACAGGTCCCCTTCAGTCTCTAAACTAGGATCCCTAGCACTAGCATCAGGGCACTCAGGATCACTGTCACCCCCTAACCCTCTGTCAATGTGTCACCCTCCTTCTTTGGAGTAACCCTCCGTGGCTGTGTGGTTAACTGCTACTGGGAAATTTCTACCCCCTTTTCATTAGTCTCCATATCAATAGACACGGGCTGGGAACTAGCCTCCCAGTGGTTTCCACAAGGGCTTCTGTGGGGTCTAGGAACTACAATTTTCCCTTGCCACTTGGCTGGGTAACTGCACACACCATCCCTGTTCGAGATTGTTGTCCAGGATGACGTCCACTGCTACAAGTTTTGCCTACAGCTACTTGATGCACAGTTCCTCCTGTTTCACCCCAGTCTAGAGAACACTAGCGAGGGCAATGTTTTCTCCTCACCAGTAAAGTCTTGTACAGTTACAAATTCATTGGGTATAAGCTGATCAGGCTCTATCAGATGCCCTTTTACCAATATCAGGGATGCCCTGTGTCCCTTAACCCATGTGTCTGTACACCATTCACAGTGACTGGGTGCATAGTTCCCTCATGTTCACAGGCATGCTTCCAGGGACACACAAGCAACCCACTTCTTTCTTAGCCCCTGTTGCATATTGCTCGCCCTTTTGGGACACTGTCTGGCAATATGCCCAGTTTCTTTACAAAACCAACATTCGTTTCTTTTCTCAGAGAACTGTTTTCTTTGAAACCTGGGGCTAACTGGTGTTGGTGGAGACAGTGAAGGTTTTAGCTGCCCTGAAGGTGCGCTTTTCCCTTTCTGTGCTGCCACACTGCCCATTCGGTCTCAGAGCAGGTCTGTTCTTGGCAGCGCCTTGCACTGTTCTGGGATCTCGGTCCTCCAGCCAGGTTTTCAGTTCTGCTGGGCATGCCCCAAAAACTGTTCTAACAAAATTAGCATTTTCAATTTTATCTACAGAGCTTGCTTCAATTCCTTCTCATCAACATTTTAAAATCTGACGTTGTTTCATGCCTAGCTCCTTGTAGCTCATATCGGGCTTCTCCTGAGCTTACTGAATTTAGCTCTGTATGCTTCAGCAGTTAAATTAAACTTTTTAAAGTGCAGCTCTAAGTTTGCTGTAATCATTACTGTCCTCATTGTCCATTTGACCCAATGCATCCTGAGCTTTCGCTGTAGCAGGGATAGCTGGAAGCTCCAGGACCCTCTAGGAATTTTAGCCTGAATACAAACTTTTTCAAAGGAATTTAAAAGGTATCCATAACCTCCCTCCTTTAAATTCAGCTGTCAATTTGGAATTCAATTTTACCCAGTCCTGTAGTTCCAGTTTAGCCAAAGCCACTTACCTGCTCTGGTGCTGGTGGTTGAGTCGAAGCTTCACCAGTGCATGTCGCTCTGGCGCTCACGCTCCTCACAGTCCGCATCTCGTTCTCGCCTCCGTCTTCACCTCTGTGGACTCGCAGTTCTCGCTTCCTCTCTCTGGAACTCCAGCTCCATTCTGCAACTCAATCTGTAGCCTGATTGCGCCTGACTCCAGAATGCTGATGTCCTTCCCCTGCCGCTGAGGCCCTTCGCTGGCATTGGCCCTGCAGTCATTCTCACTGGATCTGGACACTGCATTGCCGGCCAGCCCCTCCACGCCAAGATATACAGGTTGCTCACCTGCAACAGGAGTTCTAGGAATGGTAAATGTTGTTCATCCACACTGTCTGGCAGTATCCTTGCGCTTTAAATCTTGCCGGAAGGTCTTCAAGCTGGCTCCTCCCTCCCACCCACCCGGGTGGTAAAACTCGGCTCACCCATGACGCCAGATCTGGCCCGCTGGAAGCCAGGTTGTGCGTCACGAGCCGGGAGGTCGGGTGGGTGTGGATGAACAACATATACCATTCCTAGAACTCCTGTTACAGGTGAGTAACCTGTATTCTAGGGACATGGATATGTTGTTCATCCACACTGTCTGGCAGACTCTAGCAGTTCTCCGGGAGGAGGGAGGCAAGCACACACCCTACTTAGGAATGGAGACTGGAGAACGAGGCCCCAAACCAGCATCCTGGTGTGACTCAAGGTCGATGTGGTAGTGGGTGATGAAGGTGTGTGCTGACTTCCAGGTAGCAGCCCTGCAGATTTCCTGGATAGGGACGTCCCTGGAAGCAGCCACCGATGCAGCAGTATGGCGGGTAGAATGAGCTCTTATCCCTCTGAGAGGCTCCATGCCCGCCAACCTTATAGCAGAGATCTATGCAGGTGACCCACCTGCTATCGTCCGCTTGGCTGCAGGTCTGCCAGGTGCGGCTTCAGCGTAGGTGACAAACAGCTGGCAACCTCTCCCTACTCAGTCGATGCCTCCTTATAGTAGGCAGCCCTTCTAGGGTCCAGAGTATGGAGCCTATATTCGGCCTCCAGGTGTGACTGGGGTATAACACTGGCAGAGTTAACACCTGGTTAAGGTGAAACTCCGACACCACCTGGAAGGAATTTGGTGGGGCGCAGGACAACCTTGTCCCTGTGGAAGACCAGGTAAGGAGATCATGCAGAGCGCCTGGAGCTCTCCCATCCTTCTGGCTGACGTGATAGCCACCAAGAAGGCGGTCTTCCACGACAGGTGAGAGATTCACAACTGTGCATTGGTCTGAATGGCTTGCCCATGAGCTTTGCCAGTACCAGCAGTAGATCCCACAGAAGTGGAGGTTCTCGCATCGAGGGGAAATGTGATCAAGGCCCTTGAAAAGCCAGACCACCTTCTCCTGCGCCACCGACTGCTTCCCCGCCCGCGCCTGGTAAGCAGAGATGGCTGCCAGGTGCACCTTAAGGGTCGCTCACTCAAGCCCTTGCTGAGAAAGGGACCAAAGGTAGTCAATATGCTCGCCAAGGAAGAAAAAATTACTCACCTTAGTAATGCTGTTTCTTCTAATGAAGTCTTGCTATATTATGACAGTAGCAGTTTGTCCCACCACTAGAACTGCTCTGAGGTGAAATGGTTAATACCATTCCAAGATAGAACTTTGAGCACGAGCTCTAAGAAGCAGCTCTATCTGTGTTATTTCAAACCTGAACTGTCAGATCTTTACGAGCAAAACTCACTAAGGTCTGTGTGGAAGCTGTAACCTACACTAGCCAAATGGCTACCAAATATTAATAACCATTGCTGGTCCCAACACCCAAGACTCAAGTCAGGGACCAGAACTACTAACACAATTCTAACAACATGAGAATAAAACAACAGTATAATAAAACACACACACCCAAACTCCCAAAAGGGAAAGCTAAGGGCATAAATAGTGCCCACACTAAGTTGCCGCACCCACCCAAGTAGAAGTTCTGAGAGGGCAGGCTGGGGGGTCATAATAGCAAGACTCCATTAGAAGAAACAACATTACTAAGGTGAGTAATTTTTCTTCAAACAACATGAAGTCTTGCTATATTATGACAGTAGCAGACTACACAGCAGTACCTCCATGGAGGAGGGCAGAACCTACTTAGGGACTAGGCTCTGAAGAACAGCTGTGCCAGACCGAGCATCTCCCTGGCCTGGACATCCAGGGAGTAATGCTTGTGAAAGTGTGTACCGCTTTTCCAGTAGCAGCCTGGCATATCTCTAATATAGGGATGTCTCTGGCAGCAGCTAGAGACGCAGCTGTACCCCTGTAGAATGAGCCCTCAAGCCAGAGGGGATCTCTGCCCAGTTTCTGATAACAAAATTGGATACAAGAGACAATCCACCTGGCTATTGATCTCTTAGTGGCAGGTTTGCCCTTCCCAACTTCACCATAGGTAAGGAAAAGTTGGAGGGATTCGAACCTGTGACCTTTGGTACGCTCTATATAGTAACTAAGAGCCTCTAACATCCAGGCTGTGCAACCTCCTCTCACCAGAAGAGGGTGATCAGTGAAAAATACTGGAAGGGAGATAGATTGGTTAAGATGGAAATCTGAAACCACCTTAGGTAAAACTTCCTATTAGTCCTAAGGACTACCTTATCCCTGTGGAAAGAAATAAAGTCAGTTTCCACTGACAAGGCTTGCAACTCACTTATCGTCTAGCAGAAGTGATAGCCACCAGAAAAACAGTTTTCCAAGTTAGATACTTAAGCTCTGCAGAAAACAGAGGTTCAAAAGGGGGTGCATTAACTGGGCAATACAAACATTAAGGTCCCAGGCAGGGCCGGTTCCCGAAAGGGTGGATTAGTATGGAGTAATCCTTTAAAAACTTGGAAAACACAGGGTGAGTGGAAAGAGGGATGACTTTCCTGCTGACACAAAAGCAGATACAGCTGCCAAATGGACTCTCAGGGTAGCTGGTCTGAGACCCAAGGAATTAAGATGGACCATGTAATCTAATACAATGGGCAAATCAGCAGATTCTGGGAAATATTTTTCCAGCACACCAAATGGAAAACCTTTTCCATTTAGAACTATAAGTAGCCCTAGTGGAAGGCTTTTGGAAGCCTTTAGGATTTCAAGAACACCTTGAGAGAGGTGTAAATCAGCAAACTCTAACCCCTCAAGAGCCAGGCCTTGAGGTTGAGGGATTGAGGTCCGGATACCAAACCCTTCCCTGGGCACAAGTTAACAGGTTGTGAATCCTGGGGAGAGGGAAGATGGATTGTCAGTGACAGAAGGAGTGGGTACCAGGGCTGCCTGGCCCAATCCGGGCAATCAGAATCACCCTGCAAGGCTGAGATCTGATTTTGACTAATACTTTGAATAGGAGAGGAAGGGAGGAAGCATAAAGAAACTTCCCCTCCCAATCCAGGAGAAGGGCATCCAGGGGACTGAGCCCAACACTGGAGGCCTGCAACAGAACAGAGGAAGTCTGTGATTGTCTGGGGCTGCAAAAGATCTATCTGAGGGTGCCCCATCTGGCAAAGACTATCCCCAGCACTTGAGGATCCAGGGACCATTCGTGATGGCCCTGGGAAATCCTGCTGAGAGCATCCGCTAGGACATTGTCCTTCCTGGAAGATGAACTGCTATGAGGGAAGTGTTCAGGGAATAGGCCAGAGACCACAACTTCACTGCCTCGGTGCACAAGGCCGAAGACCGAGTGCCCCCTGTTTGTTGATGTACCACATTGTTGTGGTGTTGTCTGTTCTGACTTGTATCACCTTGTTGTGGACAGATGCAGAAAATGCTTGAAGAGCTAAAAGACAGCTCTGAGTTCCAGCAAATTGATGTGGAGCAGAGATTCCGGGGACCACACTCCCTGAGTGGAAAGGTCGCCCATGTGGGCTCCCCAACCCAGAAGGGAAGCATCTGTAGTGAGAGTCAAATTGTGAGCAGGGGAATGAAGGGGACCCCAATCTTAAATTGCTCTGATCCTGCCACCACTGGAGGGCCTGGATCAAGGTTCGAGTCACTGGGACCAACTTGGAAAGGGGTCTCTTCTCTGAGACCAATAGGTTCTCAAGTGAAACTGAATGTCTCTCATCTGAAATCTTGCTCCCTGCACAACAGCTGTGGATGCAGCCATGTGTCCCAGGAGCTGCAGAAAGTGTCTTGCTGGTCAGAGACCTGCAGGGTGAAGGAGGAGGCCAGAGTCACTAAATTCGTCACCCTTTCTAAGGGAAGAAAAGCTCTGGCTAGCTTTGTGTCAAACTCTGCCCCTATAAAGGTGAGTACCTGGACTGGTTCCAGAACTGACTTTGGTAGATTTAGCAGAAAGCCCAGGGAGGTGAGAAGCTGCTGGGTAACTTGCAGGAGATTTTACCTGTTCTGGGACTGGCCTACAATGAGCCAATGGTCTAGATAGGGAAAAACAGCAATCCTTTGCCTCCTTAAGTGAGCCACTGCCACTGCTAGACACTTTGTGAATACCCTTGGGGCAGAGGTAAGGCGAAGGGCATTGCTCTGAACTGGTAATGACCTGAGGGTAGTTGAATCTGAGGTACTTTCGATGGGAGCTTCTGGTTGAGGACGTGAAATAGGCATCCTTGAGGTCCAGGGAGGCTAACCAGTCCCTGGCCTTAGGGAGGTAAAATCATTGCCAGAGTTACCATTTTGAACTTTGGTTTCAAAAGATGCTTGTTCAGATATCTGAGGTCTAATATGGGCCGCCATTCTCCTGTCTTTTGGGGTAAGGAAGTATCTGGAATACAGATCCCTGCCCTGGTACAGGGCAGGAACCCTTTCCACTGCTCTGAGAGCCAACAGGGTTGAGACCTCTGCTTCCAGAGCAAGGGTCTCTGAAGCACTTGTAGAAAAGTCTGGTTCTCAACTTGGGAAACTTTTGAAGCTGAGAACCAGACCCTGGCTACTACTTCCAGAACCCACTTGTCTGAGGTTAAAGAAGCCCAGTTCTGACTGAAGTAAGCCAGCCTGCCCCCTACGGTAAGGAGAATCGGCCCTGGGCACCCCATCAGGGTGCCTGCTAGCAGGAGCTTTAGGCTGAGGGGTGGGAGCAGGCCTGCCCACCCCTCGTCTGCCTCTGCCTCTGAAGAAGCCCTCTGAGCATAGGCAGAGGAGGCCTGAGTCTGGTAAAAGGCCTGTGAAAAGGCCTCACCCCTACCCTGGAGGTATGCCTCTGAGGAGTGGCTTGCCGCTCCTTAGCTTGGGCACTTTTGTAAGTAGTCCTATATTCATCCATCTTTTCATGTAATTCTCTGTCTGCTCCCCAAACAGAGAATTTCCCACCACAGGAAAATCCATAGCCTTAGTCTGGGTATCCTGTGACAGACTAGTACACCTGAGCCAGGCCAACCTACGAAAGCTACAGATGTGGCCATGACCCTAGAGGAAACATCATTAACATCCACAGCAGCATGAAACTGTACCTTAGAAGCCTCAATGCCATCAGCAGCCACCTGTTCTAGTTCGCTAGCCAGCTGGCCATGGGCTTGTTGGCTAATTCCATAACAGTATCCCATCTAGATTTCTGATACCTAGCTACATAAGCCATATAATTTGCTTGCCTGAGTCCCAGAGAGGCTGCCATATACTGTTTTTTGCCATGGCATCAATCTTCCTGGAATCCTTGTCAGGAGGATGTGAAGCAAGGGGATATTAGCTTTATCACAGGCTGCAGCCTGAACTACTCCAACACGACTGCATTGCTGAGAAAGGAATTCTGTATCAGGACTGACAATGTGTACCTTCTGTCCATCTTTTATCTACAGGAGGCACAGAATTAGGAGCTTTTAAAATTTTATTGTTTGCTTCTAAAAGACTTATGCAAAGGAATAGACAATCTCCTAGACTCTGGAATATCCATAATTTCTACAAAATCAGGCTCCTTCTTGCTCATCCACAGCTTCTTCCAAGGGAAGTTGGAGGGTTTCAGCAACATTTTTGTAAAATATAAAATGAGATGGGGACTCAGATAGCATAGGGGAGATTCTAGAGGTCTGTCTGGGGAATGTCGGTTCAATGGGCACACCAGACCTTCCAGCCACATTCATACTGTTCATAATCATCCTCCCCTCCTCTGGTTCATAAAATTCCTCAACATCATATTCTGAACCACTGAAACCGGACGAACCGACCTTTTGCCAGATAGTGGTGGTTCGACGGAACCTGAGACAGTGACTGGACAATTTGTATGGCTTTTGCTATCTCTGCAGCAGTTGGAGAAGGGTTTGGACTCCAAACCTGCTGACTTTCTTGTTTTCTTTACTGGAATTGGTTCCTCAGAACCAGCTTTTCTTTGCCCGAGAAGTCTCCCCTGGTCAGAGGGATTCTCTCCGGTTCGGTTGGCACCGAACCGGCTGGCCATCCGGGTCAGCGGACTTTTTGGTCTCTCGCCCTGGCCTGCCCAATCTCTTTTCCAGGGTGGCTGCAGGAAATTCTTCACATATCTGGCAGTCTGACTGGAGGTGGTCAAACCCCAGACAATAGACACATGTGGTGTGGGTCAGCCTTGGCAAAGACTTCCCCACAGACATCACAGTGTTGAAACCCAGTGGGCCCGTTTTTCTTTTGGGTTTCTCAGACATAATGCCAGCCTAACCAGAAAAACTTGCCCTTTAAACGGCAGTGCTAGTAAGACACCCTTTATCGGTTCCTAACCGTGTCACGGATATTGGAAAAACGTAATAAAATCCGTTTTTAGAACCGATAAGAACCGGGACCGCACTCTAAAATGTTAAACTTTAAAGTTAATAAGTTTTAAACCAGCTGATCGGTTCAAAACCGAACCGATAAGCATTAAAGTTCCAAACAGACAAAACCTTTAATTTACTTACGATTACCACAGACAGAGCTTGAACCAAACGGTTTTGCGGTTAAATAAAACTATTCTCGGTTGAATCGAACTGAGAAAACACTGTTTAAACCGAGAAATGAACCAGCAGTAGGAGAAATCTCGGAGCGACTGTTCACTGAGGCAGAGTAAAGAATCTGACAGTTCAGGTTTGAAATTACAAGATAGAGCTGCTTCTTAGAGCTCGTGCTCAAAGTTCTATTTTGGAATGGTATTAACCATTTCACCTCCGGAGCAGTTCTAGTGGTGGGACAAACTGCTACTGTCATAATATAGCAAGACTTCATGTTGTTTGAACAGGAGGAAGGGTCCAGGCCCTTTGCCCTGACACCAAATGGAAAATCTTTTCCATCTGAAGGCGTAGCATTTTCTGGTCGACCTTACGGGACGCCTCAACTATGTTGAGGACCTCGTCGGAAAGACCCAAGGCCTGGAACTCTAGCTGCTCAGGAACCAGGCCATCAGGTGCAGGACTGAAGGTCCGGATGGAATACCTTCCCTGATTGACTAAGAGCAGGTCGGGGCGAGCTGAAGCTGCCTGGAGCCTGGAGCTGAGGCTGAGGAGATCTGGGTACCAGTACTGGCAGGGCCAGTCTGGGACTATCAGAATCACCTGCGCCTTGTCCTCCTTGCTTTGAGCAGCACCTTGTGCATCAAGGGGATGGGGAAAGGTGAGAGGCCGGGGTCCACGGCCTCGAGAGCATCCTGCAGCGATCCCTGCTGAGGGGGGCATGGAACAGCCTCAGCTCGATTCTCCTGAGGCAAACAGGTCCACCTGAGGTGTGCCCCAATGGGAGAATAGATCTTGTACTACCTCCGGCAGGAGAGACCACTCGTGGGGCGCAGCCCCTATCCAGCTTAGGGCATCGGCCAGGGTGTTGGAGGCTCCTGCCACATGAATGGCTAGGAGATCCGCTCCAGGCTGCACACGAGTGACCAGATGCGGAGAGCCTCATAGAAGCATGGAGCGGCCCCACCCTGGCGGTTTAGATAGTACATGGTCGTGGTGTTGTCCGTCTGGACCCGGACCACTTGACCTCAAGAAGCGGAGCAAAGGCGGTGAGAGCTAGGTGGACCGCTCGGAGCTCCAGCAGGTTGATGTGGCATCGGACTCCTCGGGACCAGAGGCCGTCGCTCAGTGTTCCCCAGATGGGCACCCCAACCCATCAGAGAGGTATTGAGTGATAGACAGACCATCGGCTCGGGGGCGGACAAGCGGGATGCCCTCCTGCAGATGAACTATAGCGGTTCACCACTGGAGAGCGTTCCACATCCCCTGGGTCACCGTCACTAGCTGGTCCATGGATCGTAGCGTTGAGACCACTGGCTGGCCAGCCCTCACTTGAAGGGGGCATGTTCCAGCGGCCCAACGGACCATGCTGGTACAGGCCGCTATGAGACCCAGGAGGCGCACAAAGTCCTGGGCAGAGCGCATTGCCCAACCAGAAATGATTGGGCAAAGGAGAAAGAACCTCGGCCCTGTCCGGGAGCCGTGCTCTGGCTCAAGAGAGTCGAGCTCTGCCCCAATGAAAGAATCACCTGCTTGACTCGGGTTCGACTTGGCCTCGTTGACGAGGAGGCCGACCTGAGAGCAAACCTGGAGGCCAGATCTCTCTGACTGCTCCACCTCCTGTCCGGAGGGGCTGCTATCAGCCAATCATCCAGGTAAGGGTACACTCGGACCCCTCGGCCATGAGGAATGCTGTCACCACTGCCATGCATTTGGTGAAGAGCCTGGGAGCTGGAGATAAGCCAAAGGGCATGGCTTGGAACTTGAAGGGATCCCTCCGCTCGGCGAAGGAACCTCTGATGTGACGGACGTGATAGGGACGTGAAAGAACACGCCCTGCATGTCCAGAGAGCAGAACCACACGCCGTGTTCAAGGATGGTATTATCTGAGCCAGAGTGACCATCCTGAAGGTTCGAGACCTTAGGAACTTGTTTAGGTTGTGTGGGTCGAGAATGGGCGCCAGCCCTCGTCCGCTTCAGAACCAGGAAGTACCTGGACACGAACCCGGGTTTGAGGGGGTCCGCCACCTCTCTTTATCACCTCCTTCTCGAGGAGGAGAGCGATGTCGGCTCTGTGAGCTGACAGAGAGGCTT
Organism: Neoceratodus forsteri; assembly: GCA_016271365.2. Taxonomy (NCBI): domain Eukaryota; kingdom Metazoa; phylum Chordata; order Ceratodontiformes; family Ceratodontidae; genus Neoceratodus; species Neoceratodus forsteri. The sequence goes on along the minus strand of CM057449.1, from coordinate 2,815,486 downwards.
CGACCCCAAAGCCCCGAGGTGCGACGGCTCTGATGGGTGGGGCCTGCTCGAACTCCAGAGGCAGGCCCTTTCCCACCACTCTCCAACACCCACTGGTCTGTGGTGATAACGGACCAGGCGGAAAGAAAGTGGCGGAGCCCCATGGGGGCACCTGGGTGAGGCGACGGGTTGGGGATGACACCCCTCAACCCGTTACTGGGCAGGCTTGGAGAAGGACCGCCGAGGGACCTCCAGGGCCTTACATCTCCTCGCTTCCTGGAGGAGAAGCGCGGGCTTGGGTTGGGCGCGAGCGTGAGCCTGCTGGCCCTGATGCTGCTGGGCCAGGCGTGCTACAGGCGCGGATGGGCGAAAGGGCTTGAGTTGCGGTCTGCGGCCCTTGTCCTTCTGAGCGGATGAGACTGAGTCCAAGGTGGCATTGGACCTTTCGATCCTCTGGAGGTGGCCTTCCACTCCAGGGCGAAGAGTCGGTCCCCAGGAAGGGACATCCGCCAATTTGTGCTGGGTATCCGCTGTGAAGGTGGATATCCTCAGCCATGCCTGGCGGAGCATAGCCACTGTGGCCGCGACTGACCTGGCGATGAGTCTCCAATGTCCAGAGCAGTCTGAAGTTGCTTGTTAGCACCGCCTGCCCTGGTCCCGCACCTGCCTAACCGTGGTCTGCAGGTCAGCCGGAGATGAGGACTACCTCGTCCAGGAGCCCAACAGGCATGGGAGAAATGCCATAAGCATGGCCGAGCTGGCCTGACGTAAGGCCAAGGAGGACGCAGTAGACTTTTTCGCCCGGCATAGTCCATTCTTGGACTCTTGTCGGAGGTTTGTCCACGCCCCTAGCGCTTTCCAGCACGCCAGGAAACACTGTCGGTAACTAACCCCCGGCTGAGGGATGTTCCAAGAAACCGGACAGGAACCGAGGACCGCATACTTCCTGGCCATCCTGGCCGGGGCAGGGCAGGAAGCAGGCGCTGCCAGAGCTCAAGGCCGGGTCCACAATGGCCTCGGCCACAGGAAAGGGCTCCGTGGGGAACTCGGTCCAATATCTCTGTGAGGGATACTTGGCCCGCTTGGATCTGTGGCTCGGCTGCATCCCAGTGGACTCCGAGATGAGCCTGAGCAAACCCAGGAAGGACCGAAGGGTTGTTGTCCAGCGACTGACCTCCAGAGGACTCCAAGTCCACTCGCCTGGAGAAGAGGGAGGAATCGTCGTCGACTCAGAAAAGTCCGCAAAGAGCTGCCTCGGCCTGAGCCACCTCCACCTGCCGAGGCGATCGGGAGTGAGGGTGACTGACAGCCTATGGGGCAGACCCTGAGCCGACCGAGTTCTTGGTGGAGCCCCAAACAGCGGCTGTGGAGGCGGAGGTTCCACGAATCGGTGGAGCAGCTGGTTTTGGCGAACAACTTGCCTAAGGAACAGGCTCCTCAGGTAAGACGAGGGGTTGTTTGGCCGCTCGGTGACAGCCCTTAGTGGGGAAGGCGGCGGCGTCGGCTTGTTCCGGTCAGAAGAAACTGTTGCCATCGAGGTCCTCTTCTATCTCCGGCGTAACTTACGTTGAAGCTTCCCTTCATCCGAGGAGGAGGACGAGAGGTGGCGCCACCGCGGTGCCAAGACCGAGACCGCTTATGACGGCGGATCGGCTGGACCGCGAAGAAGTCCGAGACCGAGACCGAGAACCTTGGCCTTTCGAGGACGGTAAAAGGGAGGGTCGGTGGAACCGCCCTCCCTCGGCTCGGAGGGTTCACCTTTAGGCTCCGAACCGAGGCACTGGCAAGCCAGCGGATCCCCAACTCCCACCGGGGAACTGGTGAGAGAGGATTTCGCGTCAGCGGTCGACAACCCATCCAACGGGTCGAGAAAGATCTCGACTCAAGGCCGACAGGAGTCTTTGGTCAACTGACCTGATGGGGACACCGTGAGACCAGTGGCCGTCGAACGATCGGATCAAGTCGATGGCCGACAACTGGGAGAGGGACCTTCCCACTCCCAAGAGCGTCGACGGAGGGACTTACCCTTGTCTTTCTTCTTGGACCGAGAGGAAGGTCCAGCAGGCGTTGGTCCCTCTCCTCTAGTGGAGAGGGACAGACAAAGCTCCTTAAAGGAAGCTGTGTAAGAGGAACCCAGGGAGGCGGGATAAATGCATGATCGAGAAGACACGGTCCGCGCCGCCTCCTCTTGAGGCGATCATCTGCTCCAGCTGATCCGTCCCGAGTCTGCCGCTTGTGAGTACGCCGACCGGGCCTCTTACGACCTCACCGGAGAAGCACGTTCTCAGGGCGCCCCAGTTGTAAGCGGGCACGGTCTTCGAGGACGTAGGGCTGAGAAGGAAGAGCACAGGCCGCAAGCCTGTGGGTCGTGCTCAAGGCCCAAACAGTAGACACAAGTGGAGTGCGGATCGTCCGAGACATCTTCTGTCTCGCAAGGGCACCTCCGAAACCGGAGTCGATTTGTCCATCGCAGCCGTGAGGGATAGAAGATCAAGTCTATAATGCAAAAACTTTAAATTGCAAAACTGAAGAATTAGGAACCAGTCTTATATGCAGAGCGTTAAGGAGGAACCTGAGCTTCCAAGCGGTAAGGAAGATCTGGCGCCATGGGGCGGAGCCGAGTTTTACCATCGGGTGGGAGGAGCCAGCTTGAAGACCTTCCGCAAGATTTAAAGTGGCAAGGATACCTGCCAGACAGTGTGGATGAACAACATATCCATGTCCCTAGAATTGGTCCCTTACAGTCAGTCTGTGACTCGATGCTCTGGGCATCTGCTTCCATCAGGCATCCATGAGGTTCTGCTTGGTGGCTCTCTCCTCTTACAGGACTCCTCTGTCTGGCACAACTGCCTCAAGAGTCTACAGTGTGCTCACTGTAGCTGGGAAGCCATTTTCTTCCTAACTACGCTACTCTAACTTGCACTTGAGAAAAAATAAAACAGGTAGGAACTCGCACTGTAAGCAAAATGATATAGCTCTGTTTCCTTTTTAAAAATTAAATCACTGCCCTATTTTGCAAGTGAGCTGTACAGTATTAAGCTGACACACTGAACAGTTACAGCTCGTGTTACAATTATATCTGCACCGCTGCCAACCAATCTGTCACAAACTCACTCAGCAGGTCAGGCCCTCTGCTCCACACAGTGCCAACCTCCGAGCGCAGTAATATGAACAGGTAACAGACAGGGTAATCCTCCTGTCTGCTTGTGGGGTCCAATCACCTTTAGTCTCAAGTTCTGGGGGATTCAAACTGTGAACCTTATGCTAGTGTACCCAAATGTACAGACTCAGATAATCTGCTCTTCCGGGGATGCCAGGTATCTTTCGCCTAAGGGCACCTAACCAGGTATCCAAAATGAACCCTTAAAACTCTATAAAAGACCTTAGGTATATTCTTACCTTTTCCCAGTTTGGTAACACCATTAAGCCCTTGAACAGTCGCCAAATTTAACCATCTATACATCACATGCAAAGGAACTTCAAGACACACTCAGGCAGTCTTTTTAAATGAAAGGTTTACTTAAAAATGGATAAAAATATGTAAAATGTAAACACAGAACAGTATATCACAAAGCATAAAATCACTTAAAACTACAAACTCCTACCAACATACAGTTAGACTTTTCTTCCTAATGTATTACCTTTATACAGTGCTTACAGTTAGATCTTGTTTCTTAAGAGCCCAAAAATAAAATGTCACCCAGTTGAAACACAGAATACCGTTTAAACTCTGTGTTTCCACCCTTCTATGATGCCATCTAGCTCTCACACACTGCATTTTTCTATATTACAAATATCATAGAACAATCACAACCAGCTGGCCAAAGCGTCACAGTTGTCACTCTACATAAGAATGCCAGCAGGGAATAGCGCAGAGAAAAACAGTTACATACCTACCGTAACAGTAGATTTGTGAGAAAATCTCATCAGGCCACACCTATGGAACTATAGACACAAGGTACTAGGACCATGTTGCAGCGTTTTGCAAGCAGTCCACTAGGGGCCACCCACAATGACGTCCCACTCGACACTTCCCATATAAACGTGGGTGGTCCTTCCCTCCTCAGTTCCCCACCAGAGATCATGCTCAGAGGACCTCCATCTAAGCCACACCCATGAATGAGTACCAAGCAGTACTGACAGAGAAACAGTATGGGTGGCTGCAGCCTACAGACCTAAGAAAGGAGGCCTTGAAGTACAGCTAGGCCAAAGCCAGCCCTTTTTCTTGAGGCAATGTCCAGACTGCAATGTTTAGTGAAGATGTGGACAGTACTCCAGGAGGCAGCTGCACAAATCTCAGCTACAGACACATTCTTGAAACAGGCAACAGAAGTGGACATGCCTCTAGTTGAATGACTATGAACTCCACAGTGCCTTACTGTACCTCCTGTAACAGAAAGTAATACAGTTAGCCAACAATCTGACAGGCACTGATTAGAAACAGGAGCACCCTCTTTCCCAGGGAGAATGAAACAAAAGCTGTGGAGGACTTCCTGCAGTCCCTCCTGCAGTGTATGGTACCTGAGTATTCTTTGTACATCTAAAGTATGGAGCAATGCTTCCCTGGATTGGCATGCTGAGGAAAGTAAGCTGATTAAAGTTGTAAATACTAATAATGAATTCATTTTTTACCATCATAAAGAAAAAGGCAAGTAGTTCATAGATTGCGATAGGAAGTACAACAAAATGCAACGTTGGTTTGACTCGAGAAAATGTTTTTGAAAATTAATGGTAAAATTATTTTTTATCTTAGAAATTAAAACTGTAATTATGTATTTATGATAGATCCTAGCCCCTGAGGAAGCCTGATGTGGGTGAAACGTTTGCACAGAGGATAGTTGATTCTAAGAAATATTTGAAAAATTAAAAAAATCAGCTTTTAAGAAAATATTGAGTGGCTGGCTTTTTCATTTTCTGATCATAGGACTGGATTATGACAGGAGTTTTCAAATGCAGAATGCCTCTCAAAACATACAAGCCACCTTCAGCTGAGCAACCATACAACCATCAACAGGCACGTAGAAAGCTGAAATGGCAGCCACATGCACTTTAATAGAACAGTATTGCAATCCTGCATCAGATAAGGACAACAAATACTCTAGAACCTGGTTTACTGTACATGTGAAAAGATCTAGTTGATGAGAAGCAGCCCACAAAGCAAACAGCTTCTACTTCATGGAATAGGTGGCTCTGGTGGAAGGCTTTCTGGCAGCCACAAGATCAGCACCACCTTTTGAGATAACCAAAACCTTGCAATGGCTACGCCCAGAAGCCATGCATGGAGATGGAGTAACCTGAGGTCCGGATGGACCAGAGTTCCCTGTTCCCATGACAGCGAGCCCTTGCACAGGGGCAGAGGTATCAGTGGTTCCACTGCCAACTGCTGCAGTAAAGGGAACCAGATCTGACGAGGCCAAATGGGAGCAATGAGTATCAGAGCTGTTCCTTCCATTTGGAGCTTGATTAACACCCTCTGGATTAGAGGAAGACATAAGAACCTCCCTTCCAATACAGGGACAACGGTCTCGCTACAAAATTAGAGGCCTAAAGCGCGAGCAGAAAAGCGGCAGTTTTGGTTGTGTGGGATGCAAAGGTCCAACTCTGGATGACCCCACCTGTTGAACAGGTCTTTTGCCACTGAGGTTAGCAGTTCCCACTTGGCATCCTGAACTTTGACCTGCTTAGCCTGTCTGCCAAGGCGTCTTGGATACCTAGAACATGAACTGCCAATAGTTCTAGACTGTGTTCTAGAACCCAATACTAAACCCTCATCACTTCCCTGCATAGGGGTAGGAGTGTGTTCCCCAAAATGATGATGTCTGTTTGCACCAACAGATGTCCCTGGCACAGACGAGTCTGGAAGGCTTGTAGACTGCACAGAATTGCCCTAATTTCTAGGATGTTTATGTGGAGGTATCATTGAGGCACAGGTCAGGAAGCATAGGAAAAACCACGAGCAGTTGTCGAATTCACAAAAATGTTTATTAGTACTAGCAGTAACATAAAAAATAAACTTGTTCAGTATAACTATTTACAAAGGCAGAATAAACTGAGAAGATCCATCTGAGTTTTCCTTCAATATCTGCATGTCTCCCCTTTTGCAAAACACTGCAAGCTCCTTTTTATAAGTCTGTCCAGGAGCTCATTAAGAAAACAGCATGCTTCTCACAGAATGTTTTGTAAATTTCAATGTTCTTGTCAATTTCATGCAGGTGCAACATGAACACAACGTCCAAAACTGAAGCCCCTCTCTACAGCTTCTGAAAAAGGGCTTAAAATACAGGTTACTCACCTGTAACAGGAGTTCTAGGAGTGTGTATATGTTCATTCACACTTCTTGGCAGGTAGCTTGCAGCTTTGAGATGTGCAGAAAGTCTTTCAAGCTGGCTCCCCCACCACCCGGTGGCAAAACCCTGGCTCTGCCCCATGACGCCAGAATCTGTCCGCTGGAAGCCAGGTTGCACGTCAGAGCCGGGAAGGAAACAACTCCTGGTGGGGATTCAATTGTTAGTGGGAGAACTGGGGGAGGGGAAAGGAGGTAAGGTGCCTGCCCGCACCTAGACTTGGAGGGACAGGAAATGAATACTCAGGATCGTGGGAGCAGCGTCAAGGGAGAAGGAGCTGGATGTCATATCCACCTAGGGACGAATGACCTGGCTGAGAATGGGATCAGAGCAGTGCACCAGGAGTTTGTGGAGTTGGGGAGGGGCCTTGGACAAGTAGCACACACTGTAACTTTCTCGGAAGTGCTACCTGTCTATGGCATGGATGATGCTAGGGCACTCCGCACCATGGGATTCAATGACAGGTTGAAAAGCTGTTGCAGAGCTCAGGGATTTGGCTTCATTGGGGACTGGGACTCCACCTGGAGGAATGCAGGCCTATACAGGCATGATGGTCTGCATCTATCCTGGAGGGAACCAGGATCCTAGGTGATGGGTTTAAATGCTTCAGTGGCAAGCATTAAAGCTAGCCAAGGGGAGGCATAAGGGGAGGCACTGAAGAGGAAAAGGAAATCTACCTCCCAAAAATCAGGGTAATTAGTGAGGTAAACACCAAAATAGAGCAGTCGATAGGGAGAAGGGCAGGGTAAATGGAGAAAAGACAAAGGCAGTAGGGACAGGGATGGGGCAAAAAGAAATAAAGCCATAAAAATGGAGGATAATGAGTACCAATGTCCGTAGTCTAGGTAGAAAGCTCCATGAAATGGTGGCCTTGATGGAAGAGGGATGCCTGGATATTGTGGCAGTCACAGAAACATGGTACACAGAGAACCATGACTGGGATGTCAACATACCAGGTACACAATCTATAGGACGGACAGGGAGGGAAGAAAGGAGGAGGAGGAGGTAGTTCTCTATGTAAGAGGAAGGGATCAAAGCAACAGAACTAAAGGTAAACAGGGAGAGAGGAGGCACTGTGGGTCACCCTGGAGACTGGAAATAGCTCCACAATCTGCACAGGGCTGTATACAGACCCCGTCTCAGGTGGAGGAAATGGACAAGGAAATGATAGAAGGTACCTTGAGATGGCAGAGAAAGGGAGATATTGCTGATGGGGACCTGAATATGCTAGATGTTGACTGCAGCACCTTTGCTGCAGCCACATCCAAGAGCAGGGCCATTCTCGATGCCCTACAGGGGCATGCCTCAGACCCTCAGACAGCTAGTTTTGGAACCCACTTGGGAGAGAGCAATCTTAGACCTGGTACTCTCAAATGGGGATGGAGAGAAGATCTCATCTTGAAGTGGAGAGCCATCTGGGAACAAGCGACCACCAAACAGTGTGGTTCACGATAAACTTAGCTGTAGAGTCAAGCCACACAAACATGAAGGTACTAGACTTCAGGAGGGCTGATTTTGTCAAAATAGGAGAGTGCCTCAGAAAAGCACTAGCAAACAGGCAAGAAGGTGGGTGGAGCAACAATGGGAAACATCAAAACCACCATCACAGAGGCAACAAGTCTTTGTGAAGCAAATAAACAAATCAAAACAAAAGAAAAACACTATGGTTCTCAAAGAAGTGGTGGGGAAGGTAAGGAAAAAAGATAGCATTCAGGAAGTATAAGGAAACACAGAAGGAGCAGGACAGAGAACTGTAGCAGTTAAAGCAAAAGGAAGTGGGTAAGGCAGTCAGGATAGCAAAGGCCCAAACCGAGGAAAAGATAGCCAACTCGGTTAAGAAGGGGATAAAACCTTTATAGGTACATTAGGGAGCAAAGAAAGACTAAGGCAGGGATACTGAGGCTGAACAAAGAGGAAGGTGGTTGGGCACAGAGTGACAGTGAAAAGCAGGAATACTGAAGGAATATTTCTGCTCAGTATTCACAATGGAAAAGCAGGGAAAATACCTAATCCGGTCAATAGAAGCACTCTGGATAGAGGGGTTGATATTAGTCCTTTCACAGAAGAAAGGGTTCTGAAAGAACTCTTAAAACTGAAGGTGGATAAAGCAATGGGGCCTGAGGGAATTCACCACAGGATTTTAAAAGAACTAGGGAAGAACTAGTAACACCACTGACTACCCTTTTAATAAATCATGGGAGGATGGGGTGGTACCTGAGGACTGGAGGAGGGCAGATGTGATTCCCTTCACAAAAGTGGGAGCAAGACAGAGGCAGGAAACTACAGACCTGTCAGTTTGACCTCAGTGGTAGGGAAAATGATGTAATCATTTCTGAAGGAAAGAACTGTTCGAGTACCTAGAGGCCAGTGGGGCTACAGGACCCAAGGCAGCATGGATTCACAGTTGGAAGGTCATGTCAGACAAATCTAATTAACATACTAACATACTATTTGCCAGCAGAGATTAGGCCTTCACGGTCTATCGAGTCTGCTCGAACCTTAGATCCTTAGTTGGGTGCCGAGGCCCTCCCATCCCTTGTGTTCCAGAAACCCCTATCATCCATCCCCACCCCCTGGGACAGGCATCATCTGATACATCCACTTTCTGTGTCTGTCCCACCCTCCCTTGAGCCCTCCATTGTGGATCTCTGAACCAGCTCACCGGCAGTGTATTCCAAGGGTTCACCACCCTCTCAGTGAAAACCCTCCTCCTCTTTTCACCCTTCCACCTTCCAACTTCAAACCATGCCCTCTGGTGATACCTCCCTGCTTTAGTCTAAAGATCCTCCATGTTTACCCTATTTATTCCCTTGAGGTACTTGAAGACCTCAATCATGTCCCCGCCTCTCCTCTCCTCCAATGAAAACAGGCAGAGCTCCTCAAGTCTGTCCTCATACGTCAAATCCCTAGCCCTCATATCATCTTAGTTGCCCTCCTCTGTACCCTCTCCAGGAGCTGTATGTCCTCTTCAAGTGTGGTCTCCAGTACTGTACACAGTACTCAAGGTGTGGTCTAACCAGTCCATTGTACAGCGCAGAATCACTTCCTTGCTCCTAGAGGTGATCCTCCTACGATGCATCCCAACATCCTGTTTGCCTTGCTAGCCACTCTCCTGCACTGCTCAGAGTTATTCATACATGCATCCACCATGACCCCTAGGTCTTTTCCCCATTGAGGCCTCCAGCGCCTCCCTCCCAGGGTGTACCTGTGTTTAGGGTTTCCCGACCAAGATGCAACACCTTGCACTTGGTGATACTGAAATTAATTTCCATGTGTGAGCCCAGCTTTCCAGGTCCCCTGCAGGGCCAACTTCCCTCTTCTCCCTCAACTACTGCTCCCATCTTGGAGTCATCCGCAAGAGACTCATTTCACACCCTATACCCTCCTGATGTCCGATATGTATGCATTAAACAGGATCGGACCCAGGACCGAGTCTCTCGCGGTACCCCACTACCAACCTCTCTAGGGTTCAGAGCCCCCACAGACCACTACTCTCTGGGTGTGTCCAGCTAGCCAGTTTTCAATCCATCTGACCATCAAAGGGCCTCTCTAACCCCATCAGTTTCTCCATCAGACCATTGTGGGGACAGAGTCAAGCCTTGCTGAAGTCCAAGAATAATACATCCACAGGCTTTCCCTGTCCAGTTCTGATGTTACCCATTCATGAGAACTCCACACGGTTGGTTTGACATGATCTACCTGGCACAAACCCATGTTGCCGACTATCCAGACCTCCCACCTCCTCCAAGTACACCACCAATCGTCCTTTAGTATACTCTCCATTAATTTTCCACCACCGAGGTCAAATTGATGAGTCTATAGTTACCTGGTACTTCCCTCGACCCCTTTTTGGATTGGCACCACATGTGCCTCGCCAATCCTTGGTACCCTCTCTGTCTCAAGTGACCTGTTGAAGAGCTCCGCCAGGGTGCAGCCAGTATGTCCGCTTATTTCCATAGTACTCTCGGATGAATGCCATCCAGCCCAGGAGATTTGTCTTTCTTTAGGGCCTTGAGGGCTAACCACACCTTTGGCGGAGATAGCATCATCCGTCCCTCCACCTTACTGACCTTTTTATCCTTATCCAGATGTGACACCCTGGGTACCTCGCCCTCCCTCTTGCTCCATTTCTGTTGCTCCCTGATCCCACTTACTGCCGCTTCTATCCCCTTCGTGCCTTGCTTGTAGATATCCCATCCCTCCCTAGTGAACACAGAGGCAAAGTACTCATTAAATACCTCTGCCTGGTCCTCGCCTCTTCCACCCACCCTCCTTCTGGTCTCAATCTGCTGAGATGGCCCTTAGTTTTTCTCTGCTCCCCAATGTACCAGAAGAACCCCTTTCCCTCCATGTATCCCTGTGCCAGCCGCTGCTCTTTACTGACTTTGCTCCCCTCACCATACGGGTGACTTTTCTAGATGCAAGATGGTACATTTCCTTATCCCTATCCTCTTGTTGTTTTATATTTTTTGTAGGCCACCTTCTTTTCTCGGACAGCTACCTGTACCTCACTGGACCACCAGCATGGTTTATGTGACCTTGCTCCTTACGTTTCAACTTAGCGCAGATCCTGACTGCCTCATGAAGTCCCGTTTATGACCTCCCATCTCCTTTCCACACTTGTCATTGATGTAATCCCTTCAAGTGATCCTTGAGAATATTTCCCATGCCCACAAAGTCTGCCCCTGAAGTCCACTGCCAGTGTCCTAGATCTCACCCCTCCCCCATGCTTATTTGAAACCAGACAGTATTGTGGTCGCTCCCAGTCAGGGGGTCCTGTACAACCATGTCCCTTACCAGATCCCCATCTGCCAGAACCACGTCCAGGACATGCCCCTCCCTTGTGGGCTCCATCACATGCTGTGTTAAGAACACATCCTGGAAGCCATCCAGCAGCCTGTGCTCCTTGGCCACCTTAGAGGACATGGTTCCCAGTTTGTACCTGGCATATTAAGGTCCCCATCAACACCACTCCTTCCCCTTTTGGTCCACACTGGGCAATGATGTTGTCCAGCAAACCATCCTCTAGAACATCACTCATCCCGGGGCCTATATACTACACCCAGCTTGACCTTATCTCCTGCTGGGGATCGTGGTGACCCATAAGGCCTCCACGTTCCTCTGCCTCTTCTATCCTAGCAATTTCTATGTCATCTCTAATGAACATAGCCACTCCACCCTCTCTGCCCTCCTTTCTATCCTTCCTAAGCATAGTGTACCCCTGTACGTTTAGGTCCCAGTCATGGTTTTTGTTGGCCCACGTCTCCGTGATCACATCCATCCCACTTCTAACAGCATGGCTCGAACTCTGGCAACTTGTTTCCCAAGCTCCTGGCATTTACTAACACCAACTCCACCCTTATCCCTGATCCTCTTTGTCGAACCCCACCCAGATTCCTTATACTTCCATCCTCCCTCTGCTCCTCCTGAAACCTCCACCCCAGTCTGTTTCCCCTCCCTTGAATTGATTTCTTTGACTGGGTGACCAAAGCAGTAGACCAGGGAGGGGCTGTGGACATGGCCTACCTAGACTTTAGCAACGCATTTGACACAGTCCCGCACAAAGATTCATAAACAAATTAGCCAGCCTGGGAGTAGGTCCTAGGGTGGTAGCCTGGAAAACACTGGCTGGACAACAGGACACAGCGGGTAATAGTAAATGGGAGTCCACAGTGAAGAAAGGAGGGTTACTAGTGGGGTACCGCAGGGTTCAGTACTGGGGTAGTCCTGTTCAATGTCTTTATAAGTGACATTGCAGAGGGACTGAAGGAAAGTATGTCTCTTTGCAGATGACACAAAGATCTGCAACAGGGTTGATACACAAGGTGGGGTGGAAAGGATGAAAAGGGACTTGGCAAGGTTGGAGGAATGGTCAAATGTATAGCAGCTTAGATTCAATGCAAAGAAGTGAAAAGTAATGCACCTGGGAAACAAAACCCAGGGAAGAGTACACAATGGGGGTGAGATACTGACAACAACAAAATGAAAAGGGACCTGGGGTAGTCATATCAGACGACCTAAAGGTGGGCCAGCAATGTGAGAAGGCAGTAAGGAGGGCTGGAGGGATACTGGGATGCATAGGAGGCATCATCAGTAGAAAACAGTTGGTAAGACCACATCTGGAGTACTGTGTACAGTTCTGGAGACCCCATCTCCATAAAGACATAGACAGGGTGGAGGCTGTCCAGAGGAGGGCAACCAAATGATGCAGGGTCTGCATCAGAAGACATATGAAGAAAGACTAAAGGAACTAAAGATGTTCAGCCTCGAGGAAAGGAGGGAGAGGGGGACATGATAGAAACTTTCATATACCTCAAGGGAATCAACAAAGTCCAAGAGGGCAGCATCTTTCAGAAAAAGAGATGCAAAACAAGGGGCACATTTGAAGATAGAGGGGGACGGCCTAGAGGTAATGTGGAGGAAGTATTTCTTCACAGAGAGGGTTGTGGATACATGGAACAGCCTTCCTGAGGAGGTCAGAGTCAAAACAGTGGGGAATTCAAGAATGCTGGGACAGACATAAGGCAATTCTAGTGGGGTAGAGGAAGTAGGCTGTTGGTTAACTAGGATCTGCTGCTTATCCGTTAGGTAGGGAAATAGGCAGACTAGGTGGGCCAAGTGGTCCTTATCTCCGTCAAATTCTATGTTTCTATGTTAGGTTGGGTGGGTCATGGATGGATGAACAACATATATCACTCCTAGAACTCCTGTTACAGGTGAGTAAACTGTATTTCTAGGGACGTGGATATGTTGTTCAATCCACACTTCTTGGCAGACTCCTAGCAGTTCTCTGGGAAGAGGGAGGCAAGGCACCCCTTATACTTACTTGGGGAATAAGGACTGAGAACCGAGGTCCCAAAACTAGTATCCCGCGTGACTCTAGGTCACTGTGGTAATGGGAAAAAGGTGCGTGGACTTCAGGTAGCAGCCCTGCAGATTTCCTGGATAGGGACGTCCCTAGAAGCAGCCACTGAAGCAGCAGTATGGGGTTGAATGAGCTCTTATCCTTCTAGGTGGCTCCATGCCTGCCAACCTACAGCAGAGATCTATGCAGGAGGTGACCCACCTGCTTCTCGTCCGCTGGCTGCAGGTCTACCAGGTGCGGCTTCACGAGAGAGACAAACCTCTCCCGAAGTTCAGCCGCCCTCTCCTTATAATAAGCGAGCACTCTTCTATGGTCCAGAGTATGGAGCCTATATTGGCCTCCGAGGTGTGATTAGGGTAGAACACTGGCAGAGTCAACACCTGATTCAGGTGAAACTCCGACACCACCTTGAAGGAATTTCGAGGCGAAGGCGGACAAGCTTGTCCCTGTGGAAGACCAGATACGGGATTCTATGGAAAGCGCCTGGAGCTCTCCCATCCTTCTGGCTGACGGAAAGCCACCAAGAAGGCGGTCTTCTCGACAGGTGGGAGATATCGCACCTGTGCATTGGTTCGAATGGTTTGCCCATGAGCTTGGCCAATATCAGCAGTAGATCCACAGAGGTGGAGGTTCTCGACCAGAGGGATATGTGATCTAAGCCTTTGAAAATGCCTCTCCTGCGCCACTGACTGCTTGCCGCCCATGCCCGCAAGCAGAGATGGCTGCCAGGTGCACCTAAGGGTCGCTGACTGAAGCCCTAGCTGAGAAAGGACCACAGGTAGTCCAACATGCTAGCCAATGGGCAGGATGAAGGGTCCAACCCTTGCCCTGACACCAAATGGAGAATCTCTTCCATTTAAAGGCATAACATTTTCGGTCGACTCATACGGGACGCCTCAACGATGTTGAGGCCCTCATCGGAAAGACCCAAGGCCTGGAACTCTAGCCACTCCAGGAACCAGGCTGTCAGGTGCAGGGATTGAAGGTCCGGATGGAACACCTTCCCTTATTGACTGAGATCAGGTCTGGACGGGCTGGAAGCCGCCTCGGGAGCCTGGAGCTGAGGCTGAGGAGATCTGGATACTAGAACTGGCGAGACCACTCTGGGGCTACCAGAATCACCTGCACCTTGTCCCTCTTGCCTTGAGAGCGCACCTTGTGGATCAAGGGAAATGGAGGGAAGTGTAGAAGAGGCCCGGGGTCCATGGCCTCGAGAAGGCATCCTCCTGCAGTGAGTCCTGCTGAGGGGGGCAGGCATGAAACAGCCTCAGCTTCAGGCTCTCCCTGGAGGTGAACAGGTCCACCTGAGGGGTGCCCCAATGGGAGAACAGGTCTTGAACTACCTCCAGAAGGAGATACCACTCATGAGATGCATCGCCTATCCGGCTGAGGGCATCGGCCAGATTGTTCGAGGCTACTGCCAGACTGTTTGAGGCTCCTGCCACATGGATGGCTAGGAGATCTGCCTCCAGGCTGATCACGAGAGACCAAATGCAGAGAGCTTCCTTGCACAGGGGCAAGGAGTGTGTCCTACCCTGACGGTTGAGATAGTACATGGTCGTGGTGTTGTCCGTCTGGACCTGAACCACTTGACCCCGCATAAACGGAGCGAAGGTGGTGAGGGTTAACCGCACACCAGCTCCAGCAGGTTGATGTGGCATCGGGACTCCTGAGGGGACCAGAGGCCGGGACCCTGAGCTCCCCCAGATGGGCACCCCAACCTATCAAAGAGGCGACGGTCGGAGGATGACCGCTGCCTCGGGTGGACAAATGGGATACCCTCCTGCAGATAAAGCTGGACGAGCCACCACTGCAGGCCATCTCACATCTTCTAGGTCACGGATACTGGCTGGTCCAGAGGATCGAGCGCTGAGACCACTGGCGGGCCAGCCCCACTGCAGGGGCACAGGCCGCCATGAGACCCAGAAGGCGCAGGAAGTCCCGGCAGGCGTAATTGCCCAACCAGAAATGATCAGGCAAAGGAGAAAAGAACCTCGGCCTTGTCTGCCGGGAGCCGAGCTCTGGCTCAAGGGAGTCGAGCTCTGCCCCGATGAATTGAATCACCTGCGATGGCACGAGTTCCGATTTGGCCTTGTTGATCAGGAGGCCAAGTTGAGAGCAGACCTGAGGGCCAGATCTCTGGACCGCCTCCACCTCCAACCTAGAGGGGGCTGCTATCAGCCACTTATCCAGGTAAGGGTATCCCGACTCCTCGGCGCCACGGGAATGCTGTCACCACTGCCATGCATTTGGTGAAGACCCTGGAGCTGGAGAGAGGCCAAAGGGCATGGCCTAGAACTTGTAAAGGGATCCTCTGCTCTGAAGTGGAGGAATCGCTGATGAGATGGACGGACTGGGACACGAAGAACACGTCCCAAAGATCCAGAGAACAAAACCACATGCCTTGTTCCAGGGATGGTATGATCTGAGCCAGAGTGACCATCCTGAAGGTGCGCGGCCTTAGGAACTTGTGCAGATCGAGAATGGGGCATCAGCCCCCTCCATTTTGGGACCAGGAAGCACCTGGAGACAAACCCTAGGCATGGAAGAGGATCTGCCACCTTGCTCACCACCCCTTTGGAGGAGCAGAGCTATGTCGGCTTGACAAACTGATAGAGAGACTGTGGAACCGGTAGCCCCGGAGGAGCTGGCTTGGAAGGGAGGGTCTGCTCAAATTCCAGAGGCAGACCCTGCCGACGACTTCCAACACCAATGGTCCGTGGTTATATCGGACCAGGCGGAAAGGAAGTGCCTGAGCTGCCCCCATGGGGGTATCTAGGGAAGGAGTGACGGTTGTGGGCGGCACCCTCAACCTGTCACTGGGCAGACTTGGAGGAAGGGTCGGCTGAGGAGCGCCTGGACCCTTCTCTCCAGGCTTCCTGTTGAAGCAGCAGGCTTGGCCTTGGCGCAAAGCATGAGCCTGCTGGCCTGCTGCTGGGCTGGTCATGCCGCAGGAGCAGAAGGGCAAAGGCCACGCTGTTGCTGGTGGCCTTTTTCCTTCTGGGCAGACGGATTGAGTCCAAGGTGACATTGGACTTCTCGATCCGCTGGAGACGGTCTTCCATCCCGGCCCAAACAAGTCAGCTTGTACTGGGTATCTGCCGTGGAAGGTCGAGATCCGCAGCCAAGCTCTGCAGTTCATGGCTACTGCAGCTACTACTGACCGGCACAAGAGTCTCCGATATCCAGAGCAGTCTGGTGTTGTTGCGCCACTGCCCTTCCCTGATCCCGCACCTGCTTGACCGTTGTTTGAAGGGCAGCCGGGAAATGAGGAAGCACCTCATCCAGGGAACCCAAAGGGCATGTGAAAGTGTGCCATCAGTAGAGCGAGCTAGCCTGTCAAGGCTCACGGAGGTGGCAGCATAAACTTTGCACCTGGAGTAATCCAGCTTTTGGACTCTCGTCCGGGACTTCTACGCCCCTGGCATTTCCGGAGCACCAAACGCCATCGGGTCACCAGCCCTTAAGCCGAGGGATGTCTCAAAACCGAGAGGGAACCGGTCGGACTATGTATCTGCGGGCCATCCTGGCCGAAGGTGCAGGACAGGAGGCAGGCCACTGCCACAACTCCAAGGACAGACCAACAATGGCCTCGGCCATGGGAAAGGTCTCGGGGGAATCCCTCGGTCCAAAATCTCTGTGAGGGATATTTGGCCCGCTTTCTGCACGGGTTCGAGCTGCATCTCAGTAGACTCTGAGACGAGCCAAGAATACCAAGGAACAAGGATGGGATCTGCCCACCGACAGACTCCACGGAGGATTCCAGGTCAAGGGGCCTGGAATACAGAGAGGAGTCTTCAGACGCTGAGAGTCCACAAACAGCTGCCGACCGCCTCAGCCACCCTCCACTGGCCGAGGACTGAGCAGGGGTGAGAGTGACCGACAACCTGTGGGCAAGCCCTGTCCCAACCGAGAATCCTTGGTCGAGGCCCCAGTCTTCGGGCTGAGGAGGCAGCGGTTCCACCACGATGGGTGGAGCAGCCGGTTTGGCCGAGCACTCGCACCTCGACCAAGCAGCAGAGGGGAGGACATCGTTCGCGCTCAGGCGACAGCCACTTTTATTGCTGGCGAAGGTGGCCGGAGTCGACTTGTTGCCGGCCAATAAGCTGCTGCCACATAAGATCCTCACAGCGCCGACGCAATTTGCGCTGGAGCCTCTCCTCTGAGGAGGATAATGAGGTTATGGGCGACGCCTGCTCGTAATGTCGGACCGAGACCGCTGACGCCAGCCAGACTTGCCCGACATGGAAGAGGACCGACCATCGGGTCGCCGACAGTGGGTCGTAAGAAGGGGCGGGGAGACCCATATCCTCTGGTTCGGGTCCTTGACCGGATATCAGCTTGGAGGCTGAGGCAAGTCCGGTAGGCACCGGGGAACGGTGAAGGAAGGCTGTCGGCCTCTCCAGTCGCCAGCCGTGTAACGGGTCGAGGAAGATCTCGACCGCATCGACGGGTGTCTCTGGACGGCTGGTCTGACGGGGAGCGACAGAGAAGCCAGTGGCCTTGGCCGCAACCTCACTCAAAGTAGATAGTGGACGGTCTGGGGAGCGATCCTCCCACGAACGTTGATGGTGGGACTTACCTTTAGGGTCCTTCTTCTTCAACCAAGAGGAGCGAGTCTGAGGCCTCTCCCTTGGTGGAGAGGGACTGCGCAAAGCTCCCAAAAGGAAGTGTAGGAGGAGCCCAATGAGAGCGGATAAATGCCAATGCCAAGGATGATGAAGCTGCGGCCTGAGCTGCCTCCTCCTCGAGGGCAATTAACTGATTCAGCTGCTCCGTGCAGCCGCTGCCGTGGACACCGCCCAGCGGGCCTCCTTCGACTTCACCGTCAGAAACCCTTTCTCTGATCACCCCAGATGGAGTCGGGCAGCGCGTCTTGATAATCGATGGTGAAAAGGACTTGCACAAATCGCCAAGCCTACGGATCATGGCCAAGACCAAGGCAGTAGGCACTTGGCGTGTGGATCGGTTTGAGACATCTTCTGCCTGCAAGGCACAGATGGAAGCCGGAGGATTTTGGTCCATCGCAGCCGTGAGGGAAAGTGAAGACTGAAGTCGCATAAACTTCAAGACAATTTTTGGTAAAACCAAGGTTTAGGATCCAGGCCTAGAGATGCGAGAGCTCCAAGGAGAGGAACCTGAGCTTCAAGCGGTAAGGAAGATCTGGCGTCATGGGAGGTGCAGCCGAGGGTTTTACCACCCAGGTGGGTGGGAGGAGCCAGCTTGAAGACTTTTCAGCACATCTTAAAGCGGCAAGGTACTTGCCAAGAAGTGTGGATTGAACAACATATCCACGCCCCTAGAAACTGCTCTCAGGTTAACCCCTTGAGCTCCAATAGCTTTCCATAATCATCTCAAACTATAATTATATACATTTCAACAGTAACACTATATAATTTCTAAACAAAGGGATCCCAATATCAGTTACATTTCCACATAATGATTTGCATATAGTTTTATACCAGCAGATATGCAAGGGGAAAAGACACAACAGCAAGTGAGGGTAGAGATAGTGACAGACAAAGAATTGCAAGACTGTCGGGGTGATCAAATCCTAGGTCTGACAGGAAAATCTGGTTGCACAACCAGATAGACAAAGACAGGAAAGGAAAGAACAGAACAGATCCCTGCATTCAAACTCTCCATAACAACTGGGACAGGGTCCTACTCAACCCTGTCACAGGAGGGTGCTCTCCACCATCGCCCATGTGCCCTGTGTCTGATGAGGCCCCAAATGAACCCCAATCCATTCCTGTGGCATCTGTCATAAGGATCTGATGAGGGAGGGGATCAGGAAAGGAACCCCTTCAGCAAATGGCTGGTTCCATCCACCACTGAAGCACCTTCCAGACAGAAGATGCTAACAGAACCTTCTGTTCTAAATCATTGGTGTGTGGGTCCCACTGGATTCTTAATGTCCACTGTGAGATCTACTTATGCAGTCTGGCCAGTGGTAGAGTAACAATGGCGGCTGCCATCAGGCCCAACAGTCTCAGGAATGTCTTGGCTATGACATACCTGTTGTGTATACTATCTGGGCCTGCGAGTCATCACATTTAGCCCTGTCCTGAAGCAGGAAGGCTAAGCCTTGGGCTGTGTGGGACTGCCCTATGTACTGTATGCGCTGACAAGGGGTTAGGACTGATTTGGCTAGCGTAAAACTGTGATGTATTGTTTTTGTACTTTTCTATAACGTGCATTGTCATAAATGTATAGTTGTAATAATTTTGTATAATGTAAACAGGTAAGCCTTGTGAACAGGGATTTTCAGAACCCTAATGGCTATATCACTGTATAAATAAAATTTTACCATACCATACCATACCAATGACCGTGATTCCTACGGCATCAAAGAACTGCCTGGTGTGCACTAGCATCTGATAAAGCTGCTCTTTGAACTCAGCTTTCAGCAGCCAGTTGTCCAGATAAAGGAATACATACAGTCCCTCTCTCCTGAGGGCTGATGACACTACTGCTAAGCATTTGGTAAATACCCATGGCACAGAAGATAAACCAAAGGGCAATACCCTGAACTGGTAATGTTCCCCAGAAGAGGAACCTGAGGTACTTCCTGTGGGGATACAGACTTTGGCATGCAGGTAAGCATCCTGCATGTCCCGTGTGAACATATCCAGTCCCCTTGTTGCAGTTGTGTAACAGGCCTTGTAGAGTGACTATTCTGAACTTCTTGTACTGAATAGAGGTTCAGATTTCTTAAGTCCAGAATGGGCTTGGGTCCCATGTGCATTTGGGGACTAGGAGGTAGTGGGAATAGAACCCGTGGTTCCTTTGTTCCCAAGGGACTGGCTCTACGGCAATCTTTCATATTAGGCGCAATTCCTCTAGCAGAACCGGGATGTGTTCTGGAGGATAGGCTGAAGAGACTGGTGGTGGTCTAGAGGCAACTCCAGAAGTTCTAGAGCATGGATGGCCCTGTTCTATTATCTGCACAACCCAGGTATCTGATGTGACTTTTCTCCACTGGTCCAGGTGGAGGAGAGGCAACCCTTACTACTACCACCTCGAAAGTATTGGAGGATGGGGGTCTGGAAGGGTTATGCAGATGCAGATCCTGCAGCTGCAGCCGCACTTCCACCTCTAGAGACTTTGAATGAGCATCTTGGTGGGTCCTGGGGCAGGCAGAGCAGATCCTCCTCTGTGTCTGCTTTGATGTCTGGCTCCTGAATGGTATCTGTTACTGGCTGGATGAAAGGGTACCTTCTGCCTATTTCTTGGTTGTGTATAATAGAGGAGTACACTGATTTTAAAGTCCTGCCCGAAACCTGAAGGTTTAAGAGGATATCCTGAACGCTACCCCTAAAAGCTTGTATCCTCTGAATGGGATATTTAAGATGGACCACTGCACATCATTAGCAAATCCAGCCACCTCAACCAAGAGTGTCTTTAACAGACACCAGAGGATGCTGCTCTAGCAGAAGCATCGGAAATGCCATAAGTAGACCTCAACTGATGCTTACCCACATCTGCCCTGCCTGAGGGCCTTTAACAGCTCCTGCTTGGGAGTACCTCTGGGAGGGCTTGGCAAGTAGCTTTGGCCTTCCTTTAGATGGTATTTTGATACTTTATCATATGGCCTGGTAGTTTTGCATTCTTAGTCCCAAGGTGGCAGAAGCAAAGGTTCTCTTCCCAGGATATCTAACTCACTGGATTCCTGTCAGGAGGGAGAGAGCTGAGGTGTTTAGGTACTTTAGACCCATCTTGGGCTGCATTTATCACAACAGAATCAGCCATGGGTTTGCCTACAAAATGGCCTACCAGACGGTGCCGGATACAACTTGTCTGCCTTCCTAGAAATGGCAGGATTCATATTAGGCCTATGCCAGGCACAAGAAGGCATCCTCTAGGACAGGCAACAGAGGAGGAATCACATTAGACAGGGAATCAGGTAGTTCTAAAATTCCATCAAATTTCTTTTGGTGATGTCTCTTCTCTGTTTCATCCTCCATAGCAGACTGGAATTGCTGCATCACGGAAATGAATGTGTTTTTTGGGGGAACCTCAAAGTATACACAACAAAATCTTCACTCCCTGTGGATATAGTGGATCTTGATCACTCATAGGGGCTCTCCACATAGTCTTCTTCCTCCTCTTTCTCTTGCAGTGTGAGACCAGGGTTATATTCCGATCCTTGTCAATGGCTTCTGTAGGACTCAGAGAAGGGACAGAAGAGGTTGTTGGCGCCTGAGAAGGCATAGGATGTATCAACTGCCAAGGTGTCGGCGGTGGGGCTTGCCTGGGGTGCCCCATCTATGCCACTCCTGTAGCAGGCACTGTAGCATGTCCGTGAAGGATGAAAGCACTGCCTGAACGCTGGCACCGGCGTGTACTACAGGTGTGCTCTGGGACGTCGATGAGGAAGTTGCTGTCCCTGATGTTGACGGTCCTTTGCCAGTCGTGTTAGGTCTGGCTGTACTACAGGCTGGCCCGACCTGAAGAAATCAGAGGTTCAGGCTGCCAGAGGCGTTGTCGCTGATGTGCTTGACGGTGCAGTAGTGGTCACGCTGGGTTGCAGGGCAACCAAGAATGTACCAGGGA
The DNA here is from genome assembly GCA_016271365.2 of Neoceratodus forsteri. NCBI lineage: Eukaryota > Metazoa > Chordata > Ceratodontiformes > Ceratodontidae > Neoceratodus > Neoceratodus forsteri. The sequence goes on along the minus strand of CM057449.1, from coordinate 2,793,742 downwards.
GGATTTCTCTTACTCCTTTCTTTCTCCGTGTTTGTGCTTATGTTGCCTGGTGCCTTAATCCTGGGACTCGATGATCTAGAGCTTGAGGAGTGGGCCAGCAACACAGTGGAGCTCTTTCTCCATCCTGGCTACCTGCTGTTTTATAAGGTGGGTTTCAGGGCATTCTTTCTGCATAGCCGGGTAGCTGTGTTAAACTTAAGGAGGGTTCGCAAGTATGGCTGACGGCGGAAAAGAACTGAGGACTGCTTGCAAAAACGTTTCGTGGTCCTAGTGCCTGGTGGCTAGAGTTCCAAAGGTGTCTGATGAAAGCGATATTCTAGAAGAAGATCCCTCTGACACTTAGACACACCCCACCCAGGTAAGGTGATTGCAGCTCTACAGTAGAAGTAAGAATGGCAGTTATCAGAGTATTCAATTTAAGCACTATCAGCAGTCAGAAACTTGTAGCAGGGTACTTAGTAGCAGCCTAGCTTATAACTGAACTCCAAACCTCAAACCACCCAGACAGGGTTTAGCAGTAGTGAAGAGGTGAGGGTGACTGCAGCCAGTGGTACCTGTTTTAACAGCATCAGCAATCACACAGAGTCAGGACACTTAGCAGCCAGCATCCCAGGCATGTAACTAATAATAGGAAGCCATGACCACCCAGGAAAGGTGTAGACAGTACCACAGAGGACTGCCAGCATCTGGGCTAAACAGGAGCAGGATCTGCACGTTAAGATTGATGCAACTACCTGGCGCCTAGCCACTAAACATTTCCAAATTTGCTCTCGTAGCAATAAATTAAGGCAAATACAGCTTAACTTTATGTATAGGGTGTATATCACCCAACTGAAGTTACACACTCTAAACCTGATAGCCCTCCCATTGCCCTAAGTGCTCTCTCGAAGGAGCTGATTTTCTACATATGTCTTTACGTGTCCTAAAGTCACCCCTTTCTGGCATGAAATGCACAACATCAGGGACAAGGTTCTGGGTTATGCACCTCCAAAATCTCTCCTGGAGCTCCTGTTGGGTGCTGACCCAAGTTGGAGTCGCAACAGAGGACACGCAGCACTATGGTCCTTACCGTTAATTACAGCTAGGAAGACCACAGCCTAGAACTGGTTGTTGGCAGTCCTCCTTCAATTCAACCTTTTTCAACAGTGGGCCCTCAGTCCGAAAACTTGTCTTAAATTAGAAAGGACGCAACTCTAGCGGACGGTGTGGTCGGGACAGAGTGCGGAGGAGAGACTTGCTCACCCGAAGGAGTGGGCGGCTGGGTTGGAAATGAAGGGGCATAAATGAAAATAACACAGAAAAACATGACTAACTCCTAATGGGCAGACCAAGGTCTCTCAAAAATTTGGGATCCCCTGCATTTTGTCATGGAAAATGGCCTCTTCCCCATGTAGCCTAGAACCCAGCCTTACTGCTGAGTTGGTATATAGCCCTGCATTCCTTGATAGTTTTGCTTCACAATGTGGTATCAAATTGACAGCTAGATAATACTGGATTGACACTCTTGGCCTTGTGTTTGGAGTCTTGCCTTTAACAGATTGTACAGTGTATGCTAGCCAGTTTATTTTTTTATTTTTCTTTCTCTTAGCATGTAGACCGTACTGTCATTCACTGGTGTTACTGTTCCATACCCAATCAAATGTACTGTACTTTTTTTTTTTACTGTTATCTGAGCTTTCAATAAAATATTTTACACAAAAAAAAAGAAAGGAAAAACAATACCACAGAGGGACGGATGGGGTAAGGGGTGGGCTGTAGTCAAATAGGAAACCTAGTGGCAACCCTGGTTAGTACCTGATAGTCAAATTAGTAGCCAGCATTCAGAGACCAGCCAGACAGTGTTTTGGTGATGCTGCAGATGCATTAGGGTGGCTGCAACTGGTACAGAACTCTGCAAATACTGTGAGCAGTCAGACTGTATTGGGCAACCAGTACAACACAGTGCATCATACTATCAGTAGTCAGACAGTAGTAGAGAACTTAGCAGTAGCCCACTTTAGTAGTTGGAAGCCAGTATAGACAAAATATAAATTGTTGGCAGATAAGGACCGCCAGGCCCATCTAGTCTGCCTGTAGGCCCTATACATTGTATGTGGCCACTGATCCTATGTGATCAATGGCTTTTCATCCCTCCCTCCCTCTCAAAGTTCCCTTGTGCCTGTCCCAGGTATGCTTAAACCCCTCCACTGCACTTGCCCCAACTACCTCCTGTGGCAGACTATTCCAAGCGTCAACTACCCTTTCTGTGTAGAACAAATTCCTCACATTACCACTTAATCTACCCCTCCAATTTCATATTGTGCCCCTTGTTCTAGTATCTTTTCTACATTGGAAAAGGTCCCCACCTGACACCCTGATTATGCCCTTGAGGTACTTGAAAGTTTCAATCATGTCCCGCACTCTCCTCTCCTCCAGTGAGTACATATTGAGGTCCCTTAGTCTCTCCTCATATGTTTTGTGGTGCCAGCCCTGCACCATCTTTGTTGCCCTTCTCTGGATTGTCTCCACCTTGTTTATCTCCTTGCTTAGGTGTGGCTCTCCAGAACTGCACGCAGTACCCAGGTGAGGCTCACTAATGTTTTATAAAATGGCATCACTCACCTCCTGCCTCCTGCTAGTGATACCCTGTGTAACCCCCTGCAAATGGGGGTTCCAAAGACTTCCAGGAGCTTGCTTGAATGCTCCAAGCCTGAATGGTGTTTTGCTGTTTAGCCATTTATCAGTGAGTGTTTTAGAACCTCTGGTACTGTCTCTTTAAGAGCTGTCTGCTTGCAGACATAATTAGTTTGTATGGGGACTGTGTGTTTCTTTGATTGAGTACCACTCGAGCTGCTGCCAATTCACTTCATTTTGCAGTCACTAGGAGTGCAAAGGGAACCTATCTGAAAGATGTAACTGTTTGCCAGAAATTATTTAGAGTAATAATGAAATTACAGTTTGTCTAACCTGCTTTCTTTGCAGTCAGAACTGTGTCTGCTAGTTCCCCATTCTAGTTTTGAACTGCTGAACTGGACCAATCAGTGTGGGGTAAGCTAGCTCTAAAATGGTGCCTTGATCTAATCAGAACTTGGACTCATAATCTGAGCCAGCCACAAGAGGATTGTATGGGCAGTGACTCTGGGAGATGTAGTTTAGACTTCAGTGCCTTTTTGGACCAACAGCAGCAGTTTATTGTGAGTGACAGCCAATCCAGTCAAGAACTGGGAGGAACTCAAAGGAAGTGCCCGGTTTTGTCGGTTGGAGTTTCAGTTGAGCTTTGGCAGTGAAGAAGGAAGGAGCCCTGTGCTTTTCAGTGTGCAGTTTTAGTCAAAAAAGCGTGTGTAAGACCCAGAGTTCGGTCTGCAGCTTGTTAGGACTGAATCCGTCCTGTGAAAAGAATCAAAGGATCTCTGAAGAGTAGAAACCAGGCTCACCCTGTAGAAGACTGGAGGAATGCTGAAAATTGCACTCTGTCTGTCAGGAACTGAATCTGCTGTGTGTTCTCCCGGGTATTGTGCAGTAATTGCGATCGGGATACAGATGCAGCCTGCCTGGTATAGTGCTTTCTTTTATATGGATGTGTGAAGAGGTTTGTGTACCTCAAGTGAGCCCTGCTGACATTGAAGGACCCTATCTTATTTGGAGGTCGTGAGTACTAATTCAGGTCGCCCCCGTTGAATTGCCACATTAAATCCAAATGGAATTACTGTACTGCTGACTGTTTAATTCTCCTTTTCTCTGTGTGAAAGGGCCCCTACCAGCTGCCACGGTTTGGACTAGCCACTAGGGCTTGGGTACCCAGGGACAGTAACTGATAGGGATAGGCCTGTGCACAGAGCCATAGGTAGATTATTAGAGTGATAAGCTAATTAACCTGATTTCCCCTGTCCTTGTTATATCCCCTAAATAAATCAGAGCTGCTTGTTTCAGCAAAGTTATACTGCCTGAGGTATTTGTCTATGTTAAGTACTGTACTGTGATTGTTGCACTGTATCTCATTTCACAGGAGGTCCCAGTGCGGAACCAGACCTGGGGTAGTGTATACTGTGAAGGTAATTTGATATATTGTGTGGGCCACTAGTGGGAAGAAAGGGGGTTGCAGTGTCCCAGAGGGCTGTGACCAAGTTAGTTTAACTATTGCAAACCCTGACCTCTGGGTGGAGGCACCCGCCATTGGATCCAGGCCCTCAACCTGTTAGTGGCAAATCAGGCAGGGGTAGTAGCCCCTGGGATAGCGCCATCTGGGGTTACACCTGCATATGCACCAGCATGCCACTGGCCCTCCCTGCCACCTTTGCGCACTACTTTGATACCTTAAGGTCATCAGAGATGATAATCCTAGGTCCCTTCCTCCTTGGTGACAGTCAGCCCCCGTAGCTCTCCCCAGGGTTCCTTCTACCCAGGTGCATTATTGTGCACTTTTTTTTGCACTGAACCTCAGCTGCCACATCTCCAACCATCTTTCAAGCTTCTCCAGGTCCCTCTTCATTTTCTGCACCCTTCTAGAGTATCCACCCAGTTGCAGATCTTGGCGTCATCTGCATACAAGCAGACCTTTCCTTCTAGCCCCTCTGCAATGCCACTAATGAAGACGTTGAACAGTACTGGTCCCAGTACTGATCCCTCATGGCCCGCTGGTCACCCCCCAGACTGTAACCCATTTACCACCACCCTCTGTCTCCTGTCTGTTAACCAGTTCCTAACCCAGTTCACCACCTTGTCTTCAATGCCCAGACTACCCATCTTGTTAACCAGCCTTCATGTGGGATGGTGTAGAAGGTGTTGCTGAAATCTCTGGTCCGACATCTATTGCCCTCCCTGATTTACTTCCCATGTCACCCAATCAAAAAATCTATCAGATTCATTTGCCATGACCTTCCTGCTGTGAATCCATGTTGCCTAAGATCCTGGGCACCACTGGATTCCAGGTGTGCCATTATCCTTTCTTTCAACAGTGTCTCCATGATCTTTCCCATCACTTAGTTGAGGCTGACTGGCCTGTATTTCCCTGCCTCCTCCCTACTGCCGCTTTTGTGCAGTGGAACCACATGTGCCCTCCTCCAGTCCTCTGGAACCACACCTGTGTTGAGTGACTCCGTGAACAGGGCTGCAGAGGCGCTGCCAGTTCCTTCGCAGCTCCCTTAATATCCTTGGGTGGACGCATCTGGCCCCATGGCCTTATCCACCTTCAGCTTTGTGAGTTCTTCCAGAACTCTCTCCACTGTGAATGGACTGGTGTCCACTTCTCCCCCCATTGTCTCTGCTACCCATCTGTGGTCCTTGACCCTCCCCTCCTTAGTGAATACAGAGCAGAAGTATTTATTCAGTATTTCTGCCCTGTCCAGATCCCCTCCTTACACTCTTCTTCCTCCCCTCTGAGCCTCACAATCCTCCCCATTTTTTCTTCTTTCGCTGATGTACCTAAATGTCTTGTCCTCTTTTTCATAGACCATGCTAAACCCTCTGCTGTCTGTGCCTTAGCTCTCCTAACAGACTTCCCTGCTTTCCTTAGACATTCAAGACAGACCTCCTGTCCTCCTCCCTTTAGGTCCACTTATACATAGAAACATAGAATTTTGACAGATAAGGACCGCTTGGCACCCAGTCTGCTCATTTCCCTACCTAATGGATAAGCTGCAGATCCTAGTTAACCAGCAGCCTACTTCTTTCTACCCCACCCTAAAATTGCCTTATGGCTGTGCCATGCATGCTTGAATTCAACCACTGTTTTGACTCCACAAACCTCCTCGGAAGGCCGTTCCATGCATCCACAACCTCTCTGTGAAAAATACTTCCTTACATTACCTCTGAGCTGCCCTCCCATCTTCAAATTGTGCCCCTTGTTCTTGCAAGTCTCTTTTTCTGTAAGATGCTACCCTCTTGGACTTTGTTGATTCCTTGAGGTACTTGAAAGTTTCTACCATGTCCCCCCTCCCTCCTTATATTTCCTGAAACTCAATCTTTAGCCATGACTTTGCCCCGCCTCCCTAGAGAACCATAGTGTTTTCTTCTCTCTTCTTTCCTTTGGCCACTGTCCTAACATACTGGTTTGTTATCCCCACTATGGCTCCTTTCAGTTTCTCCCATTGTTCCTCCACCCCTCTATTATCTCTTCCTTCCCCAGGACAGCTTGTATATTTCCACCCATTTCCTAAAATCAAATACTTTTACCCTTGTGTGGCATACTTGAGTCCATGCTGCCATGCTGAACCAGACCATGCGGTGGTCACTGGACCCCAGTTGCCCTTCAACCTGTATTTCTTCAACTCTGTTCCCATTGGTCCATACCAGGTCCACAATTGACTTGTCCCTGGTTGTTTCATGCGCCAGCTGCCTAAGTTCAACCCCTGCAGGGATTCTAGGATGGCTGTGCCTCTGGCTGAAGCAGCCACCTGGGTGGTCAATTCACGTCTGGCATACTGAAATCCCCAGTAGCAGGATTTCGTCTTTAGCTACCATGCTATGCATGTCCTCCACTAGTTCCCTGTCAACTTCCTCCCTCTGTGTCGGGGTCTGTAGATCACCTGTGCGTGCTGCTGTTTCCATTCCCTGGCTCCAGGGTGACCCACATTGCCTCGGCCTCCCCTGCCTTCCCTGGAACTTCTGTAGCCTTTATACCATCTCTGATGTACAGGGCCACCCCACCAACCTTTTATCCTCCCTGTCCCTACTGAACAGTGTATAGCCTGGTATACTGACTTCCCAGTCATGATGATTCGAGAGTACCATGTATCTGTTATTACTACTATTTTTTTTTTTTTTTTTATTATTTGCTTTTTCCTGGCAGGACCACCGGCATCCATCCGCCCTGGTCACGGCCCCCAGAGACCTCCACCGCTGTCAATTGCTGCTGAGGACCTCGTCACCGGCTTGCCCCCGGAGGGTGGGGGCCGGCCACCTTCGCACCCCGAACTGTGACTGGTCGGGTCCCGTGAGCGGTGTGGCAATGTGAGGCTCTCCAGGAGGGCTTCACTGATCGGTGGTCCTGCCCGCCATCTTTTCCACCTGATTTTTCTCCCCAGAGGAGGCGGACATGCACGACGCCAGCGTCGCCCAGCCTCCTCCCCACGTCGGTGTTGGTTGCGTGGAACTCCGGTCTCCACCAGGTGTCCCCAGCGCGCGAGTGCTGCCGCGCCCTCCCCGGTGAGGAGGCTGTCCGTCGGACGCTCGATCCCTACTCCCCAGCCGACCCTCACCCGACCGGAGTCCGCTCTCGAACCCGGCCGCCGCCGCAAGCAGAAATCCCACCGGCTGCGCCCGGACGGGCCGCTTGTTATTAATAATATGTCAGGTTTGCACTCCGCCAACAAGGCTTCCAGGTCTGGGAACCTTATTTCTTAGGCTGCAGGCACTTGTTAACATGACCTTCCATGTTTTACAGTCTGCCCTCCCTCTGCTCCTGTCCTCCCTCTCCAGTGTCTTCCCCCACCCGGTTTCCTTTCTCGTGCTCCCCATATATCACTTGTTATACACTGTTTGCCTATCTGCCCCTCCCTGTCTGCTTCAGCTGTGTCTGTTGGCAACTTATGTTCCTGCATGTTCCCATGGGAGGGGTAGTGTTGCTAAGCCTCCTGCCTCTTGTGGCTCCCACCCATGGCAAGTTTAAATGCTCGCAGCTGAAGCATTTCAACTTCTCACTAAGGGCCAAGGTATGCACAAACAATACAAGAATATTAGGCAACCAGTACAGAACAGTGTAGCAAACTCTTATCAACAATCAAAAAGTGGCAGAGAACTTAGCAGCATATCAGTTTAGAGACCAGATGCAGTACACCTAAGCCACCCATGTAGGGCATTTGCAAAATCTAGTATATATTGGGTTTAGCAACTACCAGGAAAACCAGTATGCACAGCACTGTAACAGCAGACAGCCTGGTGCAGGAGTCAGCAGGAAAAGTACAGTTACATAAGAACTTACCGTAACAGTAGATCTTTGAGAGAGGCTCTTGCAGTAGGTAACACCATAAGGTCTGAGGCGCCAGGTGCCACGACCCCATGGAAAAATTAGCTAGCAGAGTCTGGTAGGGGACCACCCACCGGTGTCACGAGGCTATCGGCCTGGTGCTATATAATGGGCGGTCCCACACCGCCTCCAGTTCTCCGCTGGAGACCTGTGAAAAAACTACAGCCAGCCCAGTGGCATGGAGGGCTGAGGCATCTATGCTTACCCCTGCCACGCTGGCGACCGGAGTCGGCTGGGAAGGGAGAGGATCGAGCGCCTGGAGGACATCTCTCTCCCGGGGAGGGAGGACTGGTGCCCGCTGAATGACTGCCCCAGGTGGAGGCCTGTGGGTGGTGCGGGTCTGTCAGGTACTAGGAAAGGGAGGGTACTGCAGGACGTCCGCTGATGTGCCACACTTCCACGCACACATCTGGCTGTGTGCGCCCGCAACAGGGAACAGGAGGAAACAGGAGGTAAACCCAACTGCAGGATGACGCCTGACCTCCAGAGGCTCTGACACCTGGCCACCAGGCTGAAAGTAAGTCCTGGTAATACTGGGGTGACAAGGTTGGGGGAGGGGCAGCCAGAGAAGGAGCATAAATACTTAAATAAAAAGAAAGAAAAGGTATGACAGGATGAGTGGCTCCTGGAGCACCAAGAAAAGGCTGAATAGAGAGAGAAGCAGCAGCAGGGAAGGAGGGAGGAAACCTTTGCCTACTGCAAGAGCCTCTCTCGAAGATCTACTGTTATGGTAAAGTTTTTACGTAATTGTATTATCTTACTTAGAGGGCTCTTGCAGTAGGCAACATCATAAGGACAGAGTCCCAAGCAATGTAAGTCATGCAAAGACTAAGCATGAGAGGCAGGAAAAGATCTGCAGTAGACAGGGAGCTAAGAAAGAAGGCCTTGAAGGATGGCCAGTCCAAAGCCTGCCCCTGCGTCTACAGGCAATATCCAGATTGTAATGTTTAGTGAAGGTGTGGACAGAGCTCCAAGTAGCTGCCGCACAGATCTCTGTGGCAGAAACATTTCTGAAACAAACAGCAGATGTAGCCATGCCTCCGGTTGAATGTCCTTTGACTTCCCGGAAGGGGTTTGTTGTACTTCTGATAGTACAGAATGTAGTTTGCCAACCATTTGGATAAACACTGTTTTGAAACTGCGGCGCCTTCTTTTGGGTACAAAAGAAACAAAAAGCTGATCCGTTTTATGGATTGACTTCGCCAGATTAGTAAGGGATCAACCTTAACTTCTTGCACTAGCCTAGCAGGCAAGTTGATTAAAATTGCACTAGCCCTTAATATAATGGTAAATTTTGATTACTTATACAGGAAACAATGCAAGCAAAGCCAAGAAATACTCTGATTATTGCACATTTATCCTGCTCCCACAATGCTTCCAGCTCCCCAGAAAAAGACTGCAATACCATTACAGTAAGACCCCCCATTGTTTTGTACCATAGCCTCCTCTCTTCTCCTTCTGCCCCCCACACCAAACAGAGAGGATATCACAACAGCAAATGTTCAATCAAGCAGTCCTAGCTCTGTGCACACAGTAGCTGACATCATGCACCTCACCACACTGTCACCTCCACCCACAGGGCAATGAACAGAGTCAGGCAGAGAAAGGCACCTCAGCCCCCACCCTATAGTCAACTGGAGACCTGCACTTTGAAAGTTTTTGTACAGTCTCAAGTGAGCCAGGAGCACATCTAAGATTTCTTTGCGGCAGGGTCTAGACAAATCTAAGGGTTTGGGAAATAGAAAACCGACATTTTATTTGTAAAAGCATTGATTTTAATATGCTCTACCCCAACAATAAATACAGGTTACTCACCTGTAACAGGAGTTCTAGGAATGGTATATGTTGTTCATCCACACTTATTGGCAGGTTCCTTGCCGCTTTAAATCTTGCCGGAAGGTCTTCAAGCTGGCTCCTCCCACCCACCGGTGGTAAAACTCAGTTCCACCCATGGCCAGATCTGGCCCGCTGGAAGCTCAGGTTGTGCGTCGAGCCGGGAGGTCGGGTGGGTCGTGTGGATGAACAACATATACCATTCCTAGAACTCCTGTTACAGGTGAGTAAAGTACAGTTACGTAAGAACTTACCGTAACAGTAGATCTTCGAGAACAGCTCTTGCAGCAGGTTACACCATTAGGACTGAAGCCGGCGGCGTCAGGACCCAGGAAAAATTCTAGCTAGCTATCTTCAGCGGGGACCGCCCCGTCGTCGGTCCCGCCTCCGGCGTCAGGCGTGGTACATAAGGGGCGGTCCCGCCAGATTCCCCAGTTCTCCTGCTGGAGACTCCTGCCGCAGGGATGACATCAGAATGGGAGACCGAGATCCACCGTCAGAGGAAAATAAGGAATGAAAAATCCCAACATGTTGAGGTAAAGCCATGCCTCCTACAGGGGGGTACCTGCTGCAAGAGCTGTTCTCAAGATCTACTGTTACGGTAAGTTCTTATGTAACTGTACTATATTACTTCGAGACACAGCTCTTGCAGCAGGTTACACCATTAGGACTGATTCCCAAGCAGTAACGCTGCCAGAAATTCTGGGAGGAGGAAAATAGGAAAAACGCTCCAGGTCCTGAACCTAGGACAGGAGACCCTGCAGCACCGCAAGGCCGAAACCAGCCCTACGCCAAGAGGCGATGTCCAGGCTATAATGCCTGATAAAGGTATGCACAGCGCTCAAGTGGCTGCAGCACAAATAGCAGAGATGGACACGTTTTAAGTGCTGCAAAGGATGTGGCCACATCCCTGGTAGAATGACCCTGGATAGAACCCGGGAGGCTTCTGTTTTAAATCATAACAGTAGGAAATACACTGGACAAGCCAGCGAGACAAAGTCTGTTTGGATACTGATTGACCCATCATTCTCTCAGAGAAGGAAACGAAAAGCTGATCAAACTACGAGAGGTTTAGTTCTGTTGGGGTAATACTCAGGCTGCGGTGAACATCCAGGGTGTGGAGCAAAGCTCTCCTGTATTTGAATAACTCGAAATAGACCGGAAGGTCAATATCTTGGTTTAGAGTGAGTGAAGAGACCACCTTAGGCAAAACTTAGGTTCGTCCTCAGGGATACTCTGTCCCGTGGAAAACTAAATAAGGCTCTTTGCACATGAGAGCGTGAAGCTCAGAAATTCTTCTCGCTGAAGTAACAGCAACTAAAAATAACGCCTTCCACGACAGAAAACGAGCTCGCAATCCGCGCAGGTTCAAAGGGAGGAAGCGTGAGCTATTCCAGGACAAAGAGCAGATCCTATGGAGGCAAAGGGTCCCTAATGAGAGGCCTAAGGTGTAACACTCCCAAGAAATTCCCGAGAGGCATCCAATTGAGCTACTGTAATGTCCCCACCGGGAGGTGATAGCAGAAATGGCACAAAGATGTACCTTAATAGAGAGTAGGCTAGGCCTGAATGAAAAAGGAGAGGAGATAATCCAAAACTACTCCCACAGGACAACGTGAAGGGGAAAATCACGATAAGTGACCATAAACAAAACGGCGCCATTTCATGGCGTACGGCAGATGCGCTGGCCGGCTTTGGCTGCAGAAAGAACCTCTTGCGAGACCCCATGACGCAAGATGGCTATGTCTCTAGGAGCCAAGCATGCAGGTTCAGAGAACGAGATCCGATGGACCAATAAACCTTTCTCCTGAGACAGTAGGTGGGAGCTGAGCGGCAATGGGAGCGGAGGTTCCTGAGATAGTTGCACCAACAAAGGAACCAGATCTGTCTGGGCCAGAATGGGGCCACCAGAATCATGTGTGTGCTTCTCGCAGTTTGAGAAGAACTCTCTGATCAACGGAAGGGAGGGAAAGCGAGAGGAATCTGTTGCCCAGGAGAGGATAACGCCTGCCTCGCCAGAAAACACCAGGCCCTGGATCTAGCGAGCAAAAATTGGGCAGTTTTATGTTGGATGGGGATGCGAACAAGTCTAGTTCTGAATTCCCCATCAAGAAACAGATCCTCTGCTACCTCTTGAAGAAGTTCCCACTGTGGACTCTGGCCTGGGATCGACTCAGGCCGCTCATGCATCATGTTGTCCACCCGGAACGTGCACAGTGATCAGATTTGCGCCGTGTCCGATTACCCAATCCCACACCCTCATGGCCTCCTGCAAAGGGGTAACAGTGTGCCTCCTTGTTTGTTGAGGTAATACATCACCGACGTGTTGTCTGTCTGAAGCAGGAGAGTACACGGTGGGATTACTGACTGAAAGGCCTGCAGGGCATAGAGAACCGCCCTCATCTCTAGGACATTGATATGGAGATGAGCTTCCAACGGGTCCACGCACTTGGGACTTTACCCCGTCCAGGTGTGCCCCCATCCAAGACCTGAGGTGTCCGTGGTGAGGGTTACCTCCGGGACGGCGCTACAAACGGGACGCCTTTGGAGAGCGACCCGGGACTAGCTACCACTGCCAGTCTCGGATCACTGAGTTCGTGATCCTGACCGGATGCTGCAAGTGGTCTTGCCTTTGGTCCCATTGCACCTTGAGCATCCACTGGGTTACCCGCATGTGGAGCCTGCGAAGGGACAGTAGGAATGGCGCAGCCATGTGTCCGAGCAAGCCAAGGACCGACCTGGCAGGTACAATCTTGTTCGACGACAAATCCCTTTATGAGGGATCTGATGCTCCGCTTCTGTCGTCCGGAAGAAAAGCTCTTCCCGAACAGAGTCCAGTACTGCTTCTATGAACTTCAGTTTCTGCGACGGTACCAGGGAGAGACTTCGTAATTTATGAGAATGCCCGAGATTGGAACAAATTCTGGGTGCTCTGGACATGAGTAACAATGCCTCTGGAGGCGGCCATGAGAAACCAGTCGCCGAGGTACGGGAACACATAGTGGCCCTGTCTCCCCAGAGATGCTGCCACAACTGCCATGCACTTGGTAAAGACCCTTGGTGTGGATGATAGTCCGAGCGGAAGAGCTCGAACTGAAAGTGGTGGTCGAGAAACTCTAAGCGCAGGAACCTCTGGTGCGCTGCAGTTATGGGGATATGCAGGTATGCCCTGCATGTCTAGAGACGCTAAAAGGCGCCTTGTTTCAGCATGGGAATAAGGCCCGGAAGAGTCACCATAGGAATCTTTGTAGGCACTCGACACATTGAGGTCGCTGAGGTCCAGAATTGGACGGAGGTCCCCTGATTTCTTGGGAACCAGGAAGAAGTGGGAATAATATCTCGTCCTCTCTGGTTCTCCGGGACATACTCTATCGCTCCTTTCTTAGGAGCGAGTACCTTTGCCAGATCAAATTTTTGTGCTGACCCGGATACCGGAGAGCAAAGGAGGCCTCGAGGTGGCTTTTCTGCGAACTCTATAAAGTGGCCTAGACTGACCAACTTCAGAACCCACCTGTCGGTGGTGATGGCCTGCCATCCCGGCAGGAAGTTCACAATGCGATCCCCAACCATGATTTCCCGTTGATCCTGAGGGGCGAGGAAAGGAGTCAGGCTGTGGCGGCAAATGGGCCCGCTGTCTGGTCGGCTTAGGGGAACGCTGACCTCGGCTGGCGGCTGTTTTCCTGGGTTCTACGAAACCGGAGCCCTCTGATGTGTAGTGGAACGGGCTGCTGCCTCTGTGTCCGCTTCATCGAATGGCTTTGGTTCCTACGAAGGAACTAAGCTTGGGTCGGTACATGGCTTGAACCGACCTTTATCTCCTTCTCGGCCTCTTGAAGTTTGGTAATGATCTTCTCAGAAGGATTACCAAATAAAACTTCTCCTCGAACGGAGCATCCCATAATGTTTTTCGACATCCGGTGAAGCCGAGACACGTAATCAGGAGTGTCTCCGGAGGCAAACGCCAGAAGCTGCTGCTCGGGCCGATGAGTCCGCTGGAGTCGACGCTGCTCGAAGCACTTGGGTCCCCACGCCTGAACCCGTACGGAGGAGCTGGAGCATTTCCTCCTTCTGCTCACCTTCTGGCAGCTTTTCAGCCGCCTCCAGACCCTGTTCCCACAAAGTGTTCTGTAATTGAACCATGTGGGTTAGGTAGTTCAAGGATCTGATGGCGCAGGTAGGAAAGCAGACGCAGCACTCTGCCCAGAGCGCCCAACTGTTTGGACTCTGGGTCCGGTGGCAGGGTGCTTCAGATGTTGCGCCTCTGTGACCGGTCATGTGAGGCTGTGGTGACCAGAGAGTCGGCCTGAGGCTGCTGTGTCAGGTACTGGTCCTCCTAGGAGCCTTGTCAGACGATCAGCTTTCTTGGCACCGCCGAGCGAATGTGGACGCTTCCACGCTGCCTTGGTGACGCCCACAAAGTGTCCACCAAGGGTGGTACCACCACAGGCTTGGGGTCCTTTTGCCGAAGATATTTGGCAAGGCGTAACCTTCGGGTCTAGTTCTTCTGCATCCCATCCATGTTCTCCTGGATATGTGCATAATATCCATGAACGAAGGGTCATCCGGAGGAGATCTCGCGTCTCCGCGGGTCCGGAGAAGGATGGAGAGGAGATGGGGATCTAGAGGAGGTGTAGACTGATCCCGTGTCCTCCGACGACGGTAACGTCGGTGTCTCCTGGACCTCTTGGGGCTGGGTGATCCAGAAGAGGATTTCACGGAGGTCTCGTTTTCTGATCTTCCCTGGGAGAAGATCTAGGCTCCTGGGGAGCAGTTGAGCGGCCTGCCAACCCCGAAGGTGAAGGGGGCTGGCACCAGAGGAGGAGGAGGGAGGAGGAAGAGTGGTGGGGCCATGTCCCTCTTAATGGTATCCCACCAATGAATGAAGAGATCCTTCACTTCGCTAAAGAAAGTCCCGACAACAGCCCAGGCGCCGGAGGGCGGTCGTCGGGTCCCGCGCCGCTCCACAGGGGCCTCGGGTAAAGCGAGAGGCCCTGGGAGTTTCCGCGGGGCTCGGATCGCCCATCTGGTCCTCGGGCCGCTTAAATCCTCCTCAGTCAGCTCCTGACCGACGCCGCCGGAGGCGAAGGAGCCCTCTTCTCAGGAGAAAGCGGACGCCGGTCCCCAACCGCGGCGTCTGCTGGGATGACTTGGCGATGACGGCGCCAGGAGGAATGACAGACGTCCGCGTACGGTCGAGCCGGTCGGGTCCACCGGCTCTTTCAATGGTGTGAGCTCCAAAGTTTTGCGGGAGGCACAGAAGGCGACCGGACGCGGGTGCCGGGCGGCGGAACCCGACCCATGGTGATGGTGATGGTGCTCCCGGACTTCGCCAAGGCCTTAGAAGAAGAGGACGACGAGCCTGGCTGGACTTGGCCTGAGAAGAAGGAGGCTTAGGTACCGCAGCGGGGAGGCTGAGAGCTGGCCCTGGAAGGAGAGCGGTCGGACCTAGAACCGAGCTGCGGGACTCGAGGCCCTGGACGGGGACCTGGAAGGGCGCTCTCCTCTTTTTCTCCGCATGCTTGTGGGATTTGGACACGATTCCTCCTTGGAGGACATGGTTTTTAATTTCTCCTTCCAACAAAAAGCCTGAAGAGCCTTCTGACGCCGGATCCTGGTTCGCTATTGAACCCTGGCAGAACAAACAGGCCCGGTATCGTGGTTCTGGGCCCAGGCACCTGACGCAGGCCATGTGGGGTCCTTGAAGGGGATCTGTTTCCGCAAGCACACTTGGAGGGATGACCGGAGGTCGGAGAGGACATCAGCAACAATCTTGCTTGAAGAAAAGGAATTCTCGGAGGAAAGTTCTGTAACCACGCATCGCTGCTAGACTGAAAACCGAAGGGTCGAGACATGCAAGTCGACGGGGGAAGAACTGGGAATCTGGGGACCGCCTCTATGTACCACGCCTGACGCCGGAGGCGGACAGACGACGGGCGGTCCCGCTGAAGATAGCTAGCTAGAATTTTTCCAGGTTCCTGACGCCGCTTCAGTCCTAATGGTGTAACCTGCTGCAAGAGCTGTGTCTCGAGTAAGATCCTGTATTTCTAGGGACATGGATATGTTGTTCATCCATACTTATTGGCAGACTCTAGCAGTTTTCCGGGAGGAGGGAGGCAAGGCGCACCCCTACTTAGGGAATAGAGACTGGAGAACCGAGGCCCCAAAACCAGCATCCCGGCGTGACTCAAGGTCGATGTGGTAATGGGTGATGAAGGTGTGCTGACTTCCAGGTAGCAGCCCTGCAGATTTCCTGGATAGGGACGCCCCTGGAAGCAGCCACGATGCAGCAGTATGGCGGGTAGAATGAGCTCTTATCCCTCTGGGAGGCTCCATGCCCGCCAACTTATAGCAGAGATCTATGCAGAGGTGACCCACCTGCTTATCGTCCGCTTGGCTGCAGGTCTGCCAGGTGCGGCTTCAGCGTAGGTGACAAACAGCTGGCGAACACCTCGATTTCCCCAGCTGCACTCTATAGTAAGCTGAGCCCTTCTAGGGTCCAAAGTATGGAGCCTATATTCGGCCTCCGAGGTGTGACTGGGGTAGAACACTGGCAGAGTCAACACCTGATTAAGGTGAAACTCCGACACCACCTTCGAAGGAATTTCGGTGGGGGCGAGGACTACCTTGTCCCTATGGAAGACCAGGAAAGGAGACTCAATGGAAAGCGCCTGGAGCTCTCCCATCCTTCTGGCTGACGTAACAGCCACCAAGAAGGCGGTCTTCCACGACAGGTGAGAGAGATCACACCTGTGCATTGGTTCGAATGGCTTGCCCATGAGCTTTGCCAATACCAGCAGTAGATCTCACGGTGGTGGAGGTTCTCGCATCGAGGGAAATGTGATCAAGGCCTTTGAAAAACGCCAGACCACCTTCTCCTGCGCCACTCAACTGCTTCCCGCCCGCGCCTGTAAGCAGAGATGGCTGCCAGGTGCACCCTTAGGGTCGGCGACCTGAGCCCTTGCTGAGAAAGGGACCATAAATAGTCCAAGATGCTTGCCAAGGAACAGGAGGAAGGGTCCAGGCCCTTGCCGACACCAAATGGAAAACCTTTTCCATTTGAAGGCATAGCATTTTCTGGTCGACTTACGGACGCCTCAACTACATTGAGGACCTCGTCAGAAAGACCCAAGGCCTGGAACTCTCAGCCGCCAGGAACCAGGCCGTCAGGTGCAGGGATTGAAGGTCCGGATGGAACACCTTCCCTGATTGACTGAAAGCATGTCCGGGCGAGCTGGAAGCTGCCTCGGAGCCTGGAGCTGAGTCTGAGGAGATCTGGATACCAGCATTGGCGGGCCAGTCTGGGGCTACCAGAATCACCTGCGCCATGTCCCTCCTCGCATTGAGAAGCACCTTGTGGATCAAGGAAATGGAGAAAGGCGTAGAAGAGGCCCGGGTCCACGGCCTCGAGAAGGCATCCCCTGCAGCGAGCCCTACTGAGGGGGGCGGCATGAAACAGCCTCAGCTCGCATTATCCCTGAGGCAAACGGGTCCACCTGAGGCGTGCTCCCAGTGGGAGAACAGATCTTGTACTACCTCCGCAGGAGAGACCATCGGGGATGCAGCACCTATCCGGCTTAGGGCATCGGCCAGAATGTTGGAGGCTCCTGCCACATGGATGGCAAGGAGATCCGCCTCCAGGCTGCGCACGAGGGACCAAGTGTGGAAAGCTTCCTGCACAAAGGCATGAAGCGCATCCCGCCCTGGCGGTTTAGGTAGTACATGGTCGTAGTATTGTCCGCCTGGACCTGGACCACTGACCCGTGTACAAGCGGAGAGAAGGCGGTGAGGGCTAGGACGAACCGCTTGAAGCTCCAGCAGGTTGATGTGGCATCAGGACTCCGAGGGGACCAGAGGCTCGGCGCTGTGCTCCCCAGATGGGCACCCCAACCCATCAGAGAGGCGTCGGTCGATAGGGAGACCGTCGGCTCATGTGGACAAACGGGATGCCCTCCTGCAGATGAGCTGGAATGGTCCACCACTGGAGAGCTCCATATCTCCTGGGTCACTGTCACTGGCTGATCCAAAGGCCAGGAACGCTGTGACCATGACCGGCCAGTCCCTATTTTAGGGGATGCATGTGCCAACGGGCCCAACGGACCACGCTGGTGCAGGCCGCCATGAGGCCCAGGAGGCACAGGAAGTCCCAGGTAGGGCAATTGCCCAACCTAAAATGATTGGGCAAAGGGGAAAGAACCTCGGCCCTGTCCGCCAGGAGCCGTGCTCTGGCTCGTAGAGAGTCGAGCTCTGCCCCGATGAATTGGATCACCTGCTTTGGCAAGAGTTCTGACTTGGCCTCATTGATGAGGAGGCCAACTGAGGGCAAACCTGGAGGGCCAGATCCCTGGACAACTCCACCTCTGGTCTGGAGGAGGCCGCAATCAGCCAGTTGTCCAGGTACGGGTACATCCGACCCTTTGGCGCCACAGGATGCTGTCACCACTGCCATGCATTTGGTGAACACCCTGGGAGCTAGCGAGGCTGAAGGGCATGGCCCGAACTCTAGAGGGACCCCTCTGCTCTGAAGCGGAGGAATCGCTGGTGGGACGGACGGATTGGGACATGAAAGAACGCGTCCTGGAGGTCCAGAGAACAGAACCACATGCCTCATTCCAAGGATGGAATGATCTGAGCCAGAGTGACCATCCTGAAGGTTCGAGACCTTAGGAACCTGTTCAGGTCATGCAGGTCTAGAATGGGCGCCAGCCCCTGTCCGTTTGGGACCAGGAAGTACCTGGACACAAACCCTGGGTCTGGTGTAGGATCCGCCACCTTCCTGATCACCTCCTTTTGGAGGAGCAGGCAATGTCGGCTCGACGGGCCGACAGAGAGCTGGGACCCGTGACCTCCGTGGGGCGACGGCTCGAAGGGCGGGGCCTGCTCAACTCCAGAGGCAGACCCTTTCCTACCACCTCCAACACCCAATGGTCCGTGGTGATAGCGGACCACGCGAAAGAAAGTGGAGGAGCCGCCCCACGGGCGAACCCAGGGGAAGTGACGCGGTTGGAGGCGACACCCTCAACCCGTCACTGGGCAGGCTTGGAGGAAGGACCGGCCGGGGACCTCCTGGCTTTTCCTCCCAGCTTCCTGTTGGAGGAAGCTGCAGGCTTGGCTTTGGGGTGCCAGGTGCGAGCCTGCTGGCCCTGATGCTGGTGTTGCTGGGCCGGACGTGCCGAGGGCAGAAGGGCAAAGGACTTATGCTGCTGTCAGCGCCTTTGTCCTTCTGGGCAGACGTGACCGAGTCCAAGGTGGCACTGGACTTTTCAATTCTCTGGGGTGGCCTTCCACCCCAGGCCCGAACAAGTCGGGTACCCAGGAAGGGGACATCTGTCAACTTGTGCTGGGTATCCGCCAGAAGGTATAGATCTGCAGCCACGCCTGCGTGCATGGCCACTGCAGCCGCTGACCGGGCGCAGGAGTCTCCAATATCGAGAGCCATTTGGAGCTGCTGTTTCGCCACTGCCCTTCCCTGATCCCGCACCTGCTTGACCGTAGTCTGCAGATCAGCCGAGATGAGGATCACCTCATCCAGGAGCCCATAAGGGCATGGGAGAAATGCATCATCAGCACGGCCGAACTGGCCTGGCGGAGGCCGAGGAGGACAGCATATACCTTATGCCCGCATAGTCCAGCTTTTTGACTCTTCGTCGGGGCTTGTCCACGTCCCTAGCATTCCCAGAACGCCGGAAAACACTGTCGGTAACCAACCCTCCGCAGAGGGTGTTCTGAGAAACGGACAGAGACCCGTAGGGACCACATACTTCCTGGCCATCCTGGCCGAAGGAGCAGGACAAGAAGCCGCCCACTGCCATAACTCCAAGGCTGGGCCAACAATGGCTTCAGCCACCAGAAAGGCCTCCGTGGAGAATCCCTTGGTCCAGTATCTCCGTGAGGATACTTGTCCCACTTGTATACTGGGCTCAAGCTGCATCCCGTGGACTCGAGATGAGCCAAAGCAGACCCATGAACGATGATGGGCTCTCGTCCATCGACTGTCCCCGGAGGACTCTAGGTCAAGGGCCTGGAGAACAGCGAGAGTTGTCGCCAGACTCCGAGGAGTCTGCGAAGAGCTGCCTAGGACCTGAGCCACCCTCCACCTGCCAAGGACGGTCGGGAGTGAGGGTGACCGACAACCAGTGGGGCAGTCCCCTGACCCGACCGAGAATACTTGGTCGAGCCCCGATTCCGTTGTGGAGGCAGAGGTTCCACCACAAATCGGTGGGGCAGCTGGTTTCGTTGAACAACCGCCCAGGTTTGGGCACCTCGACTACTGCGAGGGGTTGTTTCGCCTTTCGGGTGACAGCCACTTAATGGCCAGGAGGCGACGGCGCCGACTTGTTCCCGGTCAGAAGGAGCTGCTGCCACATTAAGTCCTCGTAGGCGTCAACGCATTTGCGCTGAAGCCTCTCCGCCCGAGGAGGAAGACAAGGACAAGCATCGCGCCGCTTTCCTCGGTGCCGGACCGCTGGTGCCAGTGGGATCGGCTGGACTGAGACGAGGTCCGAGACAGAGACCATCGGTGTTTCCGAGGGTGGGTCTGGGAGAGGCGGGAAACCTGTCCTCCCTCGGCTCGGAGCCTAACTAGGGACTCCGGCACAGGAGGCGCAAGCAAGTCCTGGTTTCCACCAGGGGAACCGGTGAAGAAGGGTTATCGGCTTCTCCAGTCGACAGCCAAGTCCGACGGAGTCGAGAAAATCTTGACTCGGCGGCCGACGGGTGTCTCAGCCGGCTGACCTGACAGGGACACCAGGAAGCCAGCTGCCTTAGCCGCAACCTCGACTGAAGTCGAAAGCTGACTGTCCAGGAAGAGACCTTCCTGCTCCACAAATGTCGATGGTGGACTTACCCTTGAGTCCTTCTTCTTGGACCAAGAGAAGAGTCCCGATGGCCCCTCATCCTTAGTGGAGAGGGATTGGAAAGCTCCTTAAAAGAAGCTGTATAGGAGGATCCCAAGGAGAGAGGATAAATGCCACGACCGAGGATGATGAAGATGCGGCCTGGGACGGCTCCTCCTCGAGGGTGATCATCTGCTCGAGTTGCTCAGTCATGCCAGCCACCCGGGAACGCCCAAGGGGCCTCCTTGGACTTCACGGTGGATAACGTTTCTCGGGCCCAAGTTGGAGCCGGGCAGCACGGTCTTCAAGGACGCTTGCCAAAAAGACTTGCACAACTCGGAGGCCTCGGGATCGTGGTCAAGCCCGAGGAGAGTAGACGACATGGAGTGCGGATCGTCCTGACATCTTCTGCCCGCATGGGTACCGCGAAAACCGAGTCGATTTGTCCACCGCAGCCGCCAAGGAAGAAGCAGACCAAAGTCTAGAAACTTTAAAGTTATTTTCAGGTGAACCGCGCTTGGATCCAGTCTAAACGCAAAGCACTAAGGAGGAACCTGAGCTTCCAAGCGGTAAAGAAGATCTGGCATCATGGGGCGGAGCGAGGTTTTACCACCCGGTGGGTGAGAGGAGCCAACTTGAAGACCTTCCGCAAGATTTAAAGTGGCAAGGAACCTGCCAGACAGTGTGGATGAACAACTTTTCCATGTCCCTAGAACAGATTTTTCTTTAACACTGTCCTTTCATCAGCCATGGGGAAACAGGCATAATACTATACTATTTCTATTTCTGCATAGGATGATCTATGCACCCCAGGAATGCCTATTTCAAGGTTTCAAATTATGTATTTTATCAAGGTTTATTTTTGTACCATATGTGATCCAAAGCTTTGTTTTAAGGCTGAAAGAACATGTTGAGTGGGATAAGGGTGGCACTGTATGGCTGGCATGGTCCATTTAGAAGAGCTGTGGACCCCCTACACTTGCCAGTAATGGCAGCTATGGATCTATGGATGGTCACTTCAGAGTCTGGTCTGCAGTGGTGTCCAGGGAAAGAACAAAGTTAAGAGATTTGGAGGAAGAGGAAGTTATGGTGAGGCTGGGATAAAACCCACCACCTGCAGGGCCGATCCTGTTTACCTCTTTGCATTTTGTCACTGAAATGTGGAATACAAACACTCAAAATTTAGTGAAAAGGGGGCACTGGTCTTAATAATATTGGACAAATTGTTAGATATAGACACATTCAGAAAACTGGAACTTAGTGACTTAACAGCACTCTACCCTTGATCACACCCTGAGCACTAGCTGAAAGTCTTAACAGTGGAGTGATAATGACTCACATTGAGTCTTTTGTGGATCCCTTTCTTGAACGCTTCAGATAACTGCAGCTCTTAATGAGCTGTTAATCACACCTGGCCATCTGGAACATTGAGAGAGATTAGCATGAAGACTAGAGAATGCTGAAATAGAGATATTTTAACTTCACTAACAGCCATGAAAATCTGCACTAGTCAAGACGGGCTAGTACAGAGTTAGCTACACTAGCCCTGGTCAATTTGCACTAGTGTTTGGGCTAGTAAAACAATGTTAAGATCGACCCCGCGATTAGTGTAATAATGTAAAATCTGTGCACATCCAGAGTGTGTAGAATTGCCTCTCCTTGATTAGGTGCTCAGGATAATACACCGCAAGTGAATAGTCTGATTTAAAGTAAACTCAGAAACAACCTTCAGTAAAAATGAAGGATTTGTAAGCAGAGACACCCAGTCTCTGTGGATAACCAAATAGGGCTCCTTACATATAAGGGCCTGAAGTTCAGAAATCCTTCAACAGAAGTAATACCAACTAAAAACAGCACTTTCAAGACAGATAGCACAGGTCGCAAATCATGGCTGATTCAAAGGGAGGCAGAGTGAGTTTCTCAAGGATAAAGTTCAGATCCCACAGGAAACAGGGTTCCTAACTGGGGTTTCAAGTGAGGATTTCTTCAAAAGGAACGGAGACCTCCAACTGAGCAAAGTTTTGCCTTCCACTGGAGTGTGGTAGGCAGATGTGGCAGACAAGTGGACCTTCAGCGAGATAACTAAGTCCCAGGTCGGAGAGGTGCAGGACCTGAGGAACAGGGCACAAAAGGGGTCCCAACCCTTGGGCTGCCCAGAAGGAGAATCTTTCCATTTTACTGCATAGGTGGTTCTTGTAGATGGATTTCTGGCCTCTGCAAGGACTTCAGCTACTCTGGAGGAGACCCCAAAGTGAGAGAGAGCTATGTCTGAAGGCACCACGCATGAAGGTGAAGGGACTTGAGGTCCAGATGGACCAGCCTGCCCTGATCCTGAGTCAGAAGGTCCTGGCAGAGGAACCTGAGGCTCCACCGCTAACTGCTGGAGCAGAAGGAACCACATTTGCGAGGCTAATATGGACCTCCCTCCACTTGTAGTTTGAGGAGAACCTCTGCAAGAGGAGGAAGGGAGGAAAGCGTGACAGGAACTTCCCTGTCCAGCAAAGAGATTGTGCATCTTGCCAAAAGACACCAGGTCCAGGAACGAGCAAGCAAAAACTGGGCATACCTCTCAACCTCCTGCCTCATAAATCAGGGACAAGGCTTAAAAAATCAGGGACAAAGGACCAAAATCAGGGACATATCTTCAAAATTGGAGATATCAATTCAAAAGCTCAGAGAATAAGGGCTTAGTGTAAAATGCATTTTCTAAGGAAGAACAAGTCTGTAACGTTAAGGTTTGACATTATTTTACGCTTACAACTCCCACTGTTTGGTCACGAAACACAATTTTAGGAGGACAGAGTAATTATTTGAAGCAAAATCAGGGACATCCCTGAAAATCAGGGACAGTTCAGAGGTATGAAACTGGGTAGTCTGGCGTTGTATGACGGGCGAACAGATCAAGATCTGGATGACCCAGAGATCAAGATGTCCTTGACCACCAAATGACGCAGTTCCCACTGTGAACCCTTGCCTGGTGTGGCACAGACTGCCCACCAGGACATTCTGGAAGCCCAGGACGTGGACTGCCGTTAGCTGGAGCTGATGCTGCACTGGCCAGTACCAAACTTGCATTGTTTCCTGCACAAGGGGTATGACAGAATGCCTCCCTGTTTGTTTAGATACCAGACAACACACTCATGTTGTCAGACTGGATCAGGAGGGGTCCCGGAAGGAGAAGGGACTGAAATGGCTGGATGGCATACAGCACAGCAAGCATCTCGAGTCACGCTGATGTGCAGTGAGAGCATCCGCTGAGACCAGGATCCCTGGGTTCTGCCATCTCTCAGAAGTGCTCCCAGCCCTGATCTAATGCATCCATTGTCAGGGTTTGAGCAGGCGGGGAGGCTGGAAAGGGACACCCCAGCAGAGATTCTCCAGATCCTGCCACCAAAGAAGATCCTTCGCATAGAATTGGACACCAGAACCCTATGATCCAGGTCATCCAACCTTGATCCCACTGTACCCGGAGGTCCACTGCATGACTCGGATATGGAGCTGGGCCAGGGTACTGTGGGGATAGCTGCCACCATGAAACCCAGGAAGTGGAGGACCATTCTGGACGTCATCTAATGGCGGGAAGCCACATGACAAGCTTGCCTCTGCAGTGTTTCTGCCCTGTCTAAGGGAGGAAGGCCTGACCCTGAGTAGTATCAGTACCGCTCCAATAAATTGGAGGTGCTGGGAAGGGAAAAAGATGAAGCGTGGGGTAACACTGTGACCCTACCCTGTGAAACAGGTCCAGGGTGGCTGCCAGAGAAGCTTCTAGGCTGTCTCGACGAGGCTGACAGGAGCCAGCCATCGAGGTACAGAAAATGAAAATTACGTACCTACCGTGAATTATTGATCTTTCTGTGTATCTTCACCATTCATCAATATTGGGTTATAGCGCCAGAGCTAGGGACCACGAGGGAGACTTTTTTTTTTTATTATGTGGCGGAGTCGAAAGAGGCTGGCACTGCCCTCGAGACCGGACGCTCTATGTGGCGCCGAGAGCTGGCATATCCGACATCGACTCTGCCCCAACCCAGTTCTGCAACGCTCGGAGAGTGTAAGGAAGGAGGGTGGATGAGGCAAGAGAGCCTATGGATAGATAAAAGGAAAGAAGAATGAACTAAAAGGAGAAATAAATGACTGAGACGACAGGAAAGGAAACTTTAGAAAGGAAATTGGGAGAAGGAGAGGCCCCAATCTCTGGAAGGAGAAGAAGGATAAGAGAAGCAAGGGGAAAGAAGAGAGGAGAAAAGGGGAAGAATGAGTAACACAACCTCAGAATGCACCACGTCTTAGTTATTTTTACAGGCGGACCTGGAGCACAGGAGTTAAGAGAGCTGCTCATGGCCACACAGCCTAAGAGAAAGCCGTGGGGCCTAAAACCAGGTCTGAACTGCTGGATTTCACCAGATTTGCAGTTCAGAGTTCAAACCATCATGCTAAAGTGTTCCATTTTCAGGCATAAGGTCTAGGCCTGAAAGAAACTGGCTGCAAGAAAAACCTGCAGCGAGGATTGGAAGACCATGTGGAGAATAGAAGCTGAGGCTGTGTCCCAACCCTCCCCTTCCCATCAATTTAAAAGTTTTTTTTTTTTAAACCAACTAGAGGTTCCAAAAATATTTTAGAGGGTGCCTTAAATTGAGGTCACTAAAGAAAAATTCATAAAAATACAAGGGGAAAAACAAGACTCTCTTCATACTCCACAACCCTTTGAGGGAAAAATATGAAGGTTCTTTCCAAAATCAGAAATACAGAGGATTACCCTGTGTGTCTCAACCTCCCATCTACACATCAGGAGAGGAGAAAAGGGAAGACACATGGGGAGAGGCGAGGAGTCCAGAGACTGAGGCCCCAGGGAAAGAGGTGGATTGAGTGATGAATGGTGAAGATACACAGAAAGATCAATAATTACGTAGGTATGTAATTTTCATATCTTATCTGTGTCAATCTTCACCATTCATCACTATTGAGACTATTAAGCCCCCGAACAAAAAGGGGGATACTCTGAAACCCTAAGAGACTAAGTCCCTTAGCTCCAGTGGGTGAGGCACTGGAAGGAAGAACTTACAGGCCTGGTGAGACCCGAGACTGATCCGGTGAGACGGAGATCCCAGTGGGGAAGGAGTGCACTGAAAGTCACCATCTCACCCGACGGGAGAAGAGATGGGTTCTCCGGTAGGTAGAGTAAATCACCATCGCCGGGCCAAGGGTGACAACTGGGATAGGCGGCCATGCCATCCGTCAAGGCAGATTGCTGTCCCTACCACTCTAGAAGCTACCTCACTGGCGCCATAAGATGCCCTTAGCAGTGCCCTGCAAGCTCCAGGCCTCGGCAGAGAGGGCGATGGCTTGCCTGGTTTGTTCGAATCAGGCATCGAGGCTAGGAGTTGTCCTATCCAATACCACAAGAACCTATCAGAGGCTGCATAGTGGGCCTGATGTGCTGCGATGACAGAGAGATCCGTGCCGAGTAGAACACTTGTCTCCTCAGAAATCGAAACCGCAGAGTCCGGATCTGGAGGGTGGTCACGGTATAGGCGAGACCCAGAAGGAATATCCAGGAGGTCAAACCTGAGACTGGGTGAGGCAGAGCGCCTGGAGACTCCGGGCGCAATACCGCTTGCTTAAGTCCCTAGGGGCTGGTACTGTGGAGAAGGGCGAAGCCAGAGCTGATGTGACGGCTCTTGAAAAGGAAGAGGCCAGGTGGGAGCCACCAAGTGGGCGCGTTGAACTTGCCTAAAATTCACATGCTTGGGATTGCTTGGGAACAGGGTCAAATGAAGCTCGTCCAACATCCTCACCAGGAAGCGTTGATAAGAAGACAAATCAGGCGCTGGGGAAAGGTGGACCGAGGTTCCTTCCTCGGAAGAGGAGAAAAGGAAGAGGACGAGCTGCTAGATTCAGGTGCCTGCTGCACATGAGCACCTGCTGGTCCAGGCGTGGAGGTAGGAGGGAAATAAGCAGCAGAGCCCTGAACTGTTCCCAGGTAAGAGGTCCGCGAGGCCTAGGAAACCCAGGATTACCAGGAAGGAAACAGAGGCTCGACGGGCAGACTCCTGGAAGCAGAAGAGCGGTCTCTGTCAGGGCGAGGGGCCAACAGGATCCCTGAGAGAGGGAGACCAAGGCCACCGCAGCTAATAACCGCTCAACCGGATCAGAGCAGACGGAGATGTGCCCTGCGGAAGAAATCCCCCATGTGGTGACGGGACCGCACGAGTCCAGAAGGGCGTCCCTGACCTCTGAAGAAGTGGTCCTTCTGGTAGACTCGAAAAGAGGAAAGACAGGGGCCAGCGCCACGGTTCCTGCCAGAGTCGGCTGGGCACAGAAGGCTCGCTGCACACACCCCTATCTCTCAACCTTCCGAAGTCGGAGAAAGACCTCGTCCTTGTAACCACTAACCTAGGGCATTGGCAAGCTGAAGTGGGCTTCGAGAGTCCACCCAGGAAACCGTGTCTCCCTCCTGGTGCGCCCGGCTGCCCCAAACTTGGGCTGTCCAAACACACCAAGGAGGAGTACTTAACTGAGGAAGCAGCCTCCCTGGTGGCCCCAGGGTGCACAGCAGTGGCCACAGGGGCTCCTGCTGACTGGTCAGACCCTCCAACCCCAAAGTTCACCTGAGGAGGCTGAGCCCCAGAAGGGAGGGAGGGGCCGAGGTGCTAGAGATGGGAAGATCCGAAGATCTAGAAGAACCCGAGCCAGTCCGGGTCCAACCGAGAATCCTCCTCAAGAGGAAGAAACCGAGGCCGGTGCCAGACCACCCCACGAGACCCTCCAGTTTCTGGACCCCGAGGTCAGGCACCCTGGGATTCAAAGTCCCCAAGTAGCAGAGGAGAGTGAGGCCCCAGCCCGATGCTGACACCCTCCTCGATGCCATGACGGCATCAGAGTCAGGCGCAGCACCGGCGCCGACCCCAGACCTCTCCCCGCGCCACGGTGAACCGAATCGGTACGGGCGCCATACTCGACACTGACAGTGGCCCCGCGCCGCAGTGACACTGGAGTCCGCACAGCACCGGCGCGACGCTGCACACCGCCTCCAGCGCCGCCACGCACCAGAGGCAGGGTCAACACCAATGCGATGCCGACATCATCCCCAGCGCGAACAAAATGGCGCGGACTCTGACCTGGCACCGCAAGCGACAGAATCAGGCCCAGAACCCCTCAGCACCCTCCCCGACACCACCGAGAGTTCTGATGCCGCAAGGAGTCAGAGGCAATGGCAGCACCGAGGGAGGGCCCCACCAACCGCAGCGCTCGCTCTGAAGCTCACGGCACCAGAACGGCGCCTGGACCAAGAGCGACACCGGCAGAGAGCACTGAAGACGGTGCCGGTCCGGTCCTGAGGGGCCAAGGCACAACACAGAGGGAGCCTTCACTACCGGAGGTGATTGCCAGAACGGTGTCTCCCGACTGACCCACAAAAGGGTCAGATTGGGCCTCCTGCACCGTGGAAGAAACCCCGCCGCGGCAAGGCTATAAGAGGCGGAGGTTCCCTCCTCCTCAGGCCGTATAGGACCGGGAGGGACCTGGAGAAGGCCTAGAGTCCTTACCTTGGCCTTGTCGCGAGCGAATCCGTCCTCCAAAGTCGGGGAGCACGTCCACTTTCCACGAGCGAATTTCGAGGACACAGCGTCCATGGAAAAGCAGATGTCGCAACTGTCCGTATCATGACTAGAGCCAGAAGGAGAGGCAACGATCATGCTAGTCCATAACGGAATAAAGGCGGCCACAGGGCACCGACGATTGGGGCCGGCCCCGCTTTACGCACTTTTTCCAGTACGAGACATGATCTGATGAAAGAATAACTAAAAACAGTACTCGACGCTGCTAAAGAATAAGGAAAGGTCTTACCGTATCAAGTGATGTCGAGCAAACGTGAAGCAGAACCAAGCAACTCACTAACCGACAGACTAGGCCAGAAAATCAGAGCCAGCACGCAGCAGGGTCCATACTGACGGCGGAGAGAAAGAACTGGAGTTGGGGCAGTCGACGCCGGATAACTGGCAACCCTCGAGCGCCACACAGAACGCCAGTCTCGAGGGCGGCGCCAGCCCTCTGTCAACCTCGGCCCACACACAACTAAAAAGTCTCCTGTGGGGTCCTAGCTCCGCGCTATAACCCAATAGTGATGAATGGAGAAGATTGACACAGATAAGATCACATAATGACCCTGACGCCATAAAGGTGCTGCCACCACCACTAGGCACTTGGTGAACACCCTGGGTGCTGACAAAAGCCCAAAGGAGAGGGTCAGGAACTGGAAATGCTCCTGAAATGTATACCCGAGGAAGCGCGGGGGCCTGGAAGATAGGGATATGTAGGTATGCATCCTGCATATCCAGGGCACAGAGCCAGTGTCCCTGATGGAGCAGTGGCAATAGTCCCGGAGGGTCAGCATGCGAAACCTCTTGTATTCTACGAAGAGGCTGAGAGTGCTGAGGTCCAGTACTGGCCAGAGGTCTCTGTCTTTTTGGGACCAGGAAGAAGTGTGAGTAATACCTCTTCCTACTTGGCCCTGAGGAATGGGTTCTATGGCAGATTTTAGCAACAGAGCCGAATCTCCTCTCTGATGAGTGGAATGTGACCTGGGGGTAATGAGAGTGACCTGGAGGATTTTCTGAGGTCTCTCATGAACTCTATTGTGCGACCTTGAGCTATTAGCTGAAGAACCCAAGAGTTCATTGTGATTGCCTCCCACCCAGACAGGTGACTGATGAATCTAACTCCGACTGGCTCCTCCAGAACTATTGGGGGGTGACCGTGATAAAAGAGGTGGAGGGAGCGATGTTCTGGAAGGTCTGTGCGACTTGGCGGGGTGGGGGAGGGTGGAAGCAGAAGTGGTAGCCCGATGCTTGCCCTGATGTTAGGAGGGCTACTGCCTTGTCTGGTGCCTTTGCTGACAGCAAAATGGCTGCTGAGACTTGGAGTTGTGTGATAGAGGGTTGCACCGACCGGTGCCTTCCCTCACTCCTGCAGGTCAGTCGTGATGTCCTGAATGTCCCTCCAAAGAGCCCTGAGCCCTGAAGTGGGCTTCCAGGATAGACACTTGAACATCCTGGGTGAAACCAGATACCTGCAGCCAGGAGTGTCTGCATAGACAACTGCTGGCGCCCGTGCTTCTGGCAGAGGTATCGCGTGAGTCACACATAGGGTGTGGTGGCAGGTAATCTCTGATGTCTTAACCGTCTGTTTGATTTTGGTCTTGGCTTCAGAGTCTGGCAAGGCCACTAAATTCAGTTTTCAGTTGATTCAGAATGGCCTTCTGGTAGCAAACCATGTGGGCTACATAATTCAAGAGCCTGCAGGGCCAGAGTAGACGATGAATAAACCCTGTGACCAAACTGGTCAAGTTTCCTCGACTCTTGTCAGGAGGGAGGTACTAATGCTTAGGCTTAGTTGGAGTGGTCGTACGCATTGAAACCACCGAATCATCTTTAGAGTGGTTGACCAAATGGTCTTTCCACTCAGGGGCATGATATAATCTGTTCGCTTCTTGAGATGGCTGTACAGACGACAGTTGCTACCATATCATCGTGGGGCCCCGCCCAAGGGGATGAGAAGGGGTCAGCTCTGGGAGGTCAAGTTGCTCTGCCAACCTCTGACACTGAAGATCCTGCTTCTCTGTCTTCCAGCCGCTGGCCTCCTGAATTTTTGGAGGATATCTATGAAGGAGGGGTCCTCTGGGGGTGACTTAAGGGTCTCCTTGGGCCTAAGATCCTCTGGTGGAGGGACTCAGAGCCCGAGGAGGAAAAGAGGCAGAGTCTGAATTGGAGTCTGTGATGGGCTCCTGTCCGGGGACAGGGACCTTGCCAGGGTCCTTCTGAGGACTGGCTTGCCCATGACCCTGGTCCTCTCCCACGAGGCACCCAACACGATCCGATGTGGAAGGATGTGTCTCAATAGGAGAGAGGGAATGTGGAGTAGGGACCGCAGACCAGAGCGGCAGGCATGTCCTGCTGACGCTGCTCCAGCTCCGACATGAGCTGGTGCTTGGCTCTGTTCCACCATGAAGCAAAGAGAGCATCGTAATCCACTGGCGGCTGTAGAGAAGGCAGTGGAGGATGCTGAAAGACTGGTGTTGGATACCCAGACGATGGACAGCCTGGCATTGGATATCCTGGCATTGGGTACCCGGCATCAGGTCTCTTAGAAACAGTTTGGCCAGATGATGATACAGTAATCTTCCAGGCTAGGCAGTCCAAGACTTTGGTCAGGGACATGAATACAGGTCCAACGATTGGAAGCAGCCCAAACAGAAAAGTGTTTCCATTTGGCATTATAGGTTTCCTGGCGCTGGTTTGCATGAGGCTAATAGTATACTGAACACAGGTGAGAGACTTGGAGACGGGCTATGAAAGCGCCCCAGGAGCCAAGCATGAAGGTGTAGTGATCTCAGGTCGGATGAAGAAGGGTCTCCTGACTCTCACTCAACAGGTCTGGTCTGATTCAGAATGGAATGGGATTCACTACTGAGAATTGCTAGGTAAGGGAAACCACACTCTGCGAGGCCTATAGCGGAGCTATGAGGATCATGGTGACAGGTTCAAGTTGCAGTTTCAGTAGAGTTCGCTGGGTGGGATGGGGGGCACATAAGAGTCGTTTGTTCACGGTTGGGACAAGGCATCTATAGACCGTCCCTTTGTTCAGGATAATGGAATAGTATCTGGGAGACAGTGATTGACGGGAGGCAACAGATCGAGTTGCGGGTCCCCCAAATGAAAGATTATCTGAAGAACTTTGTGATGAAGTGTCCACTCGTGAGTGAAAGACTGGCGATTGAGAATGCTGGCCAGGGTACTGTGGCGTCCCTGGTAGATGGATGGCTGTTAATGAAAGATGTTGAGGTGTGACTTCCTGCAAAACCTATATCGCTCTCTGCAAAGAGTGCGGGACTTCGCACCTCCTTGTTTGTTGGAGGTAAAATACCACTGAGGTGTTGTCCGATTGATCAGCAACGCCCTGGGAAAAGTCTGAAGGGCTAGGTGGACTCGCCTCATTTCCAGGAGATTTATGTGGGGATGAGTGGAGGAGCATACACTCACCCTGTGTCCTGTAGGGACCTAGGTACGCACCTCCACCCTTCTAGAGAAGTATCCATGGTCAACGCCTGCAGGGATGGGGGAGACTGGAAGAGCATGCTTTGAGAGAGGTTGGCACGCTGGGTCCACCAGGACAGGGCAGACCGCAGAGTGGAAGTGACTCGAGTTTGTCTTAGAAGTCTCCGGTTCTTTGGGACTATTGGTTTTGGAGAACCCATTGGACTACCTCATGCATAGACGGGCAAATGCTACCACAGGGATGGTAGCGCAATGTGCCCTAGAAGGCATAAAAGGCATCTGGCTGTGATAACTTGTTGAGCTTGTATCTGGGAAGCCAGAGATAGAGCCTGTCCTGTCTGTCGACAGGGAGGTAAGCCATGGCGAGGTGGTATCTAGGACTGCTCCATATATTTGAGCGATTAGGTAGGGGCTGATTGGACTTCAGCCAATTGACCGTAATCCCTAGGGAGTGAAACAGGGTGAGTGTTGCTTGAAGGGAGGAAAGCAGAGAGGTTCTGGAGTCTGCTTTTATGAGCCTGTTGTCCAGATATGGAAGACTAAGTGTCCCTTCCGCTGTAGGGCTGCCACACTACTGCAAGGCACTTGGTGAAAACTCTCGGGCGGATGAGAGACTGAATGGGAGTGCCCAAATTGGTAATGTTGTCCCAACAAGTAAAAGCGAAGGATATGGTGGTGGGTGGGTGGGGTGAAGGGATATGCAGTAGTCATCCTTCATATCTAAGGCACCAAGCCAATCCCTTGTTTCAACATTGGCATGATGGAGGTTAAGGTGACCATCCGAACCTTTGTGCTGAATGTGTAGATTCAGTTGTCTGAGGTCTAGTATAGGTCTGTCTGACATCTCCGGTTCATTTGGGCACCAGGAAGAAGTGGGAATAAAAACCTTGTTGGTGCTCTGGTGAGGGATTGGATAGACTGCTTTCTTGAGCAGCAGAGCCTCGAAGTTTCTCCTGGAGAATAGGAATGTGGTCAGAAGGGTAGTGGACAGAGCAGGGAGGATGAGAGGGAGGCATGGATGTGAGTTCCAGCGTAGGCTTCTCTGAATAATCTGAAGTACCCAGTCATCCGTCATAATCGCTTGCCAGGCCTCTAGATGGAGGGCAAAATGACCACCCATGGCTTCCGAGGTCCGATCAAGGAAGCCGGGCAATGCCCCAGTTGGTCACTGGGAGGGGCTGGCTGTTCCACCCAGAGGGTGGGAACGGAGCCCTTGGCAGCCAAAGTAGTGGTCCTGGAGGAAGGTTGGGAATGACCACGACATCTGCCTCTGTATTTACCACTTCTTTTGCATGAAAAGGGGATTGGGGATGGTAAGATGATTGTGAGGTATGAAAAATTACTCACCTTAGTAATGTTGTTTCTTCTATTTGAGTCTTGCTATATTATGACATATGCAGTGAGTCCCAACCTTATAACTGCTCCGGAGGTGAAAGAGTTAACTTCCATGCTAGGCATGGAACGCTGAGCTCGAGCTCGCTGAAACTCTGTCTGTTGTTCTTCAAACTCAAACTGTCAGATCTTACGAGCTAAACTCACTGAGGTCCTGTGTGAAGCTGTAAACCTCACACTAGCCAACTGGCTACTAAACGTAAGAACACATTTTTGGTCACAAACAAAGACTCAAGTCAGGAGACCCAAAATGAAAAGCACAACACCAAGTCACCCCAAAAAGGAGGGTGAAAAAACAAGGTGGGCACCTACTAAGTGCCAACACTGCACTGCCCACCCACGTCCCAAAAACAGAGGTTCTGAGAGGGCAGGTGGGGAGGTCATAATATAGCAAGACTCCAATAGAAGAAACAACATTACTAAGGTGAGTAATTTTTCTTCAAACAACATGAAGTCTTGCTATATTATGACATATGCAGACTATAAAGCAGTACCTCCGTGGAGGACAGAAACCTACTTAGGAAATAGGCTCTGAAGCACAGCTGTGAAACTGAGCATCACCCTAGCCTGGATATCCAGGGAGTAATGCTTGGTAAAAGTATGAACTGTTTTCCAGGTAGCTGCTTGACATATCTCTAGAATAGGATGTCCCTGCAGCAGCCAGGAAGCAGCTGTACCTCTGGTAGAGTGAGCCCTCAGGCCTGAGGGAGGAACCTTACCCAGTTTTCATAGTAAAATTGATACAAGAGACAATCCACCTGGCAATGGATCTTTTAGTGGCAGGTTTCTTACCAACCTCACCATAAGTGAGGAACAGTTGGAGGAGTCAAACCTGTGACCCTTGGTACGCTCCTATGTAGTAACTAAGGGCTCTTCACATCTGTTGTGCAGCCTCCTCTCGCCAGAGAGGAATGGTCAGTGAAGTACACTGGAAGAGATATAGACTGATTAAGGTGGAAATCTGAAACCACCTTAGGCAAGAACTTCCTGTTAGTCCTGATGACCACCTTATCTCTATGAAAGGAGATAAAATCAGGCTCCACTGACAAAGCTTGTAATTCACTTATGCGTCTGGCAGAAGTGATTGCTACCAGAAACACAGTCTTCCAAGTCAAGTACTTAAGCTCTGCTGAAGACAAAGGCTCAAAGGGAGGTTGCATAAGCTGAGCAATGCAAACATTAAGGTCCCATGCAGGGCAGGGTCCCTGAATGGAGGGTTGGTGTAGCAATCCCTTGAAAAACTTGGGAATACAGGGTGAGCTGAAAGAAGAGGCTTACCTGCTGAAATAAAGCACACACAGCTGCCAGATGCACTTTCAGGGTAACTGGTCTCAGCCCTAAGTATTTAAGGACCATAAGGTCCAGGACTGTGGGTAAATCAGCAGATTCTGGGAAATATGCTTCCAGAGCACCATATGGAAAACCTCTTCAATTTGGAATTATAAGTAGCTCTGGTGGAAGGTTTTCTAGAAGCCTTCAGATATCCATTACACCTTGGGAGAGGTGTAAACCAGAAAACTCTAACTCTTCAAGAGCCAGGCCTTGAGATTGAGAGATTTGAGGTTCGGTACCAAACCCTCCCTGAGCACAGGTTAACAGGTTGTGATTCCTGGGAAGACACAGGGAGGATGGACTGCTAAGGACAGTAGAAGTGGATACCAAGGTTGTCTGGGCAATCTGGAGCAATCAGATCATCTTGCAGAGTTGAGATCTGATTTTGACTAGCACTTTGAACAGAAGAGGGAAGGGGAAAAGCATAGAGAAACTTCTTCCCAATTGAGAACTAAGGCATCCAGAGGGACTGAACCCAACACTGGGGGCCTGCAGCAAAAAGGGAAGCTGGTGATTGTCTGGGGCTGCAAAAGATCTATCTGCGGGTGCCCCATCTGGCAAATACCACCTCCAGGACCAGGGGTCCAGTGACCATCTCGTGATGGCCCTGGGAAATCCTGCTGAGAGCATCTGCTCAGGACATTGTCCTTGCCTGGGAGGTGAACCGTAAGGGAGGTGTTCAGGAATAAGCCAGACACCACAACTTCATTGCTTCGTGCACAAGGCCATAGACCGAGCGCCTTGTTTGTTGATGTACCACATTGTAGGTGTTGTCTGTTCTGACCTTTACAACTTTGTTCTGAACAGATTTGGAAAAGCTTGAAGTGCTAGAAAACTGCTCTGAGTTCCAACAGATTGATGTGGAGCAGAGATTCCTGAGGGGACCACAACCCCTGGGTAGTGAGGTCGCACATGTGAGCTCCCCACCCCAAGAGGGATGCATCTGTAGTAAGGATTAAGGAGTGAGACTGAGTGACAAAGGAACCCTTGTCTCAGATTGCTCTGATCCTGCCACCACTGTAGGGCCTGGATCAGGGTTCGAGTCACTGGGATCAATTTGGTTAGAGGGTCTTTCCTTTGAGATCAAAAGGCTCTCAAATGGAACTGAATGTCCCTCATCTGAAATCTAGCTCCTGCACTACTGCTGTAGAAGCAGCCATGTGCCCCAGGAGCTGTAGAAAATGCCTTGCTGGTCGAGACACCTGCAGGGTGAATGAGGAGGCCAGAGAGACCAGGGTCCTTGCCCTATCCAAAGGAAGGAAGGCTCTGGCTTTCTCTGTGTTCAGCTCTGCGCCTATGAAGGTGAGGAGCTGGACAAGCTTTAGAACTGACTTTGAAAGATTCAGAAGGAAACCTAGAGAAGTGAGCAGTTGCTGAGTCATCTGTAGGTGTAACTTGACTTGGTCTGGGGACTGGCCCACTATGAGCCAGTCGTCCAGGTAAGGGAAGATGGCAATTCTTTGCCTTCTTAGAGAAGCACCTGCTACTGCCAGGCATTTGTGAATACCCTTGGAGCAGAGGTGAGGCCAAAGGGCATTGCTCTGAACTGGTAATGGCCTGAGGGCAGCTTGAACCTGAGGTACTTTCGATGGGAGCTTCTGATGAGAATATGGAAGTAGGCATCCTTGAGGTCCAGGGACGCTAGCCAGTCCCCTGGCCTTAGAGAGGGTAGAATAATTCCCAGAGTCACCATTTTGAATTTTGGTTTTAAAAGGTGCTTGTTTAAGTATCTGAGATCCAGGATGGGCACGCCATTCTCCTGTCTTTTTGGGGTAAGGAAGTACCTGGAGTACAACCTTTGCCCTGGTGTAGGGGTGGAACCCTTTCCACAGCTCTGAGAGCCAGGAGGGAAGAGACCTTTGCCTCTAGGACAAGTGCCTCTGGTGGATTTGCAGGGAAAGGATCTGGTTCTCATCTTTGGAAACTTTTTGAAGCTGAGAACCAGTCCCTGGCTTACTACTTCCCGGACCCACTTGTCTGATGTCAGAGACTCCCAGTCCTGGACAAAGTAAGCCAGCCTGCCCCCTACAGGTAGTTGAGAATCAGCCCTGGCAACCCCATCAGGGTGCCTGCTTGGCAGGGCTTTGGGCTGAGGGTGGAAACAGGCCTGCTGGCACCCCTTCTGCCTCTCCCTCTAAAGAAACCCTCTGGGCATAAGCAGAAGAGGAGGTCTGGGCTTGGTAAAAGGCCTATGAAAAGGACTGCCCTGCCCCTGGGAAGCTGCCTTTGAGGAGTGGCCTGCCTTTCCTTGGCCTGTGCATTCCTATAGGTGGTCCTATACTCATCCATTTTCTTCATGTAATTCTCTGTCTGCTCCCCAAACAGGGAATTACCCACAACAGGAAAATCCATGGCCTTAGTCTGGGTATCCTGTGACAAGCTAGTACATCTGAGCCAAGCCATTCTGCATGGCGCACAGATGTAGCCATGACTCTTGATGACACATCATTTGAGTCCACTGCAGCATGGAATTGCACCTTGGATGCTTCAATACCATCAGCAGCCACCTGCTCAGCTCCTTGGCAAGCTGGCCAGGGACCTGTTTTGATAGAGCCATAACAGTAACCCATCTGGATTTCTGATATCTAGCAACATAAGCCATATAATTTGCCTGTCTGAGTCCCAAGGATGCTGCCATGTACGGTTTCTTTGCATTGGCATCAATCCTCCTGGAGTCCTTGTCCGGGGTGTGAGGCCAAGGGATATTTCCTTGTCACAGGCTGCAGCCTGCACTCACCCCAACATGGCTGCATTGTTGTGAAGGAACCCGATCAGAGCCTGACAATGTGTACCTCTTGTCCATTCTCTTATCCACAGGAGGTATAGTGTGTAGAGTTTTTAAAATTTTAAAAGTCTGTTTCCCAAAAGATTTATGCAAGGGAATAGACAGTCTCCTAGACTCTGGGATATCCATCATTTCCACATAGTCAGGCTCCTCTTGATCATCCACAGCTTCCTCCATACGGAGCTGGAGGGTTTCAGCCACTTTTATAAAACATAAAATGAGAAGGGGACTCAGAAAGCCTAGGAGGAGACACCTGAAGGTCTGTCTGTGGAGATGTCCAGGTCAATGGGCACATCCAGACTTTCAAATCCCATTCACTCTCCTCATACTCCTCTTCCCCTCCTCCGGTTCGTAATATTCCTCTAAATCATAATCTTGAACCGGTGGAACAGGCCAACCGGGCGCTTACCTGATGGTGCCGGTTCGGTCGGAATCGGGAAAGCGACTGGACAATTTGAATCGCTTTGGCTATATCTTCAGCGGTTGAGAGGAAAGTTTTGGCTCCACACCAGCTGATTTCCTAGTCCTTTTGCTGGAACCGACCTCAGAGTCGGCTCTCCTTTGCCCGAGGAAGTCTCGCCTGGTCAGAGGGAGCTCTCCGTTCGGTTGGAACCGAACCGGCTGGCCATCCGGGTCAGCGGACTTTTGGCCTCCCTTTCCCTGAGCCTACCAACTCTCTTTCCAGGGTAGCTGCAGGAACATTTTACAAATCTGGCAGTCTGCATTGAGGTGGTCAAACCCAGACAGCAAACACAGGTGGTGTGGGGTCAGCCTTGGCAAAGACTTCCCACACACACTGCAGTGTTGAAACCCAGTGGGTCCTTTTTTTTTGGGTTTCTCAGACATAGTGCCAGTCCTAACCAAACTTACCCGCTTATGGCAATCTGCCAGGCAAGACCCTCTTATCGGTTCCCAATCTGTGTCACGGGTCGTGAAAAAATGTAATATAATCTGTTTTTTAGAACCGATAAGAACTGGTAACCACACTCTAAATCACAGATTAAGATATTTTAAACAACCTGATCGGTTCAAACCGAACCGATACACAGTTTACAAGTTCCACAGAAGAGAATTAATGTAAACCTATCTAGTACTCACAAATACCACAGACAGAGCTTGAACCGACAGACTGCGGTTTAAATTGTCGAAAACCGAGAAAACAATACTTTAACCGACAAAATGAACCGAGCAGAAGGAGAAATCTCCGGAGCGACTGTTCAGTGAGTCGGAGTAAAGAATCTGACGGTTTGAGTTTGAAGAACAACAGACAGAGATTCAACCGAGCTCGAGCTCAGCGTTCCATGCCTGGCATGGAAAGTTAACTCTTTCACCTCCGGAGCAGTTCGAAGGTTGGGACTCACTGCATATGTCATAATATAGCAAGACTTCATGTTGTTTGAAGGTACATGCCATGTACTGTACATAGGGTCCATCCTGAAGACTGCATTGTCTAAAAGTGCTTGGGTGTCTGGACCAAAATGTTTGGACCCATTAAAGGGGCATTAACAACTTTATGTTGCACATCTATAGTGAACCCTGAGATGCAAAGCCAAGCATGGTGTCGTGGGTAATCCCCATGGCTGACATGTGGGCGAAATATTGATCACCTCATAACCCGAGTGAAGTAGGTATCGGATATGGAATTGCAAGTAGATATAGTAGCCAACAATTGATCCTTCTCCTGAGAAGGAGGGAGTTTATTGACTAGCTGTATAGCTGAGGACAAGAGAGTATGCTGGTACTTAACCATGTGTCCCATATAGTTTAGGATCCCAAGATTCATGGTACCTCCTTGGAACACCTTTTCCCTAGGTAATCAATCCTATGGGAGTTCTTATCAGGAGTAAGGAGCTCATGTGCTTTGGTTGTTTAGTACAATCATGAGACGCAGTAATCACTACCGAATCTTTTATTTTTATTATTTATTCTTTTTTTCCCCGCCACACCGTACCTCGGTCCAATCACGGACCCCTCACTTCGCTCCATATCAGCTGCCCTCCTTGATACCCACTGGCTTTCCCCAGGGTGAGGCCACAGCTCAGCCTCCCATTCCAAGTGCCACGGATACCGGATAGGTCGAGGAGTCTGCCTGGAACAATGGAAGTGGGGAGTGGACATCATCTGGCGTTGGCAGAGGCATTTTCTTTCCTTAGGGGTGGGGATGTGCAATGGCGTCCTGCGTTACGCCTGCCCGACACTAGCAGGCGTCTGGTCGCTCACGGTACCCCGGTCTTTGTCAGGGGTCCGTTAAGCACGGACATTCTCCCCACTCTCCCCGAAGAAGGAGAGCAGTCCATTGACACTTATCCTTCTCCCTGCTAGCCTCCGCAACCCAGGCCCATTCCTGAACCGGGTTGCTGGCATCCTGCTGAAATCCAACCGCTGCGCCGACGGGCCAGCATCACTACCGAATCTGCTTCAGGGTAGATGACAGAAAAGGGTGATCAAGAGGAGCCTGATAAAGGCGATCCGCTTTCCTAGGAATGACTGGGACAGCGAAGGCTGATTCAGAGCTGCTAACATTGTGTTTTGGTAGGTTTGTGTAAGTAGGGGTACCACTATAACTGGCTCTTCTGGCAGATCTAGATAGTCTGCCATGTCTTTTCTTTACCATGTTTGGTAGTTGAAAATCCCATGACCTTTTGGATCTGGACCATCATCTCATGAAAAGATGGGTCATCTAGAGGAGAGTCAGCCACCTGGCGGGAGAGGTCCTCGTTTAATGAGGAAATAGTAGAAAGAAGGGACTGGGGATGAGAATCTAGGTCAGTAAGTCCGCATCCTCAAACTCTCTGGTAAAATCTGCCGGAAACTGAGCCTCATCTTATGGGAAATCATCTTTGTATGGGGGCAGGCTGAGGAAGGGTCCCTATCCCCAGGAAGTGTTTAGGCGGAGGGTAGGAGAATGGGAAGAAGACCGGATCTCCTGGGTGGGGGCTG
This sequence comes from Neoceratodus forsteri, assembly GCA_016271365.2. Classification (NCBI taxonomy): domain Eukaryota; kingdom Metazoa; phylum Chordata; order Ceratodontiformes; family Ceratodontidae; genus Neoceratodus; species Neoceratodus forsteri. The sequence goes on along the minus strand of CM057449.1, from coordinate 2,753,635 downwards.
GGAATGCCTAATGGTTTGTAGATCCTGCTGTACCACTGTAGCTACGTCCACTGAGGGAGAGAGGGGGTAGGGAGAGGAGGTTTCTGGGAAGCCAAGGGAATCAAGGAGGAAATAGGATGTGAGGTATAAGCAGGTCTAGCACCAGGGTGGTAAAGCCCTGGGTCCCAATCTCTATCCGCTTGGTCTCTGTGAGAGAATGACTGTGAAGCGGAGGGGCAGTATCGTTGCAAAGCAGTAGGCTTCCCCATGGAAATGTAACCCTATCTCCTGCAGCTGTTGTTGAAGGGTTGCCTGTTGAATTCCGGCAATGAGCACAGGAGATGGTGTCGTGTGTGGAGTCCCAGACACCTAACACAAACGTGTGGTTGTCAAGCGATAGATCTTCCTACCAGCAACGACAGGAGTAAAATAGAGCTGACTTGCCTGTAGATTCTTTGGACATTCGTCGATGTAGTTAGTGAAATGGAAAAATTGTGCTTCTAGCTCAAGTTCTCATCGATGACCGCTACTCTCTACACTAGCTGCTGCGTGTGAGTTGAAGATGGCGGAAATGAACTGAGGATACCAGGGACTGCCCACTCTTATACAGGAAACAGGAAGATAATGTCATGTGTGGCGGCCCCTGGAAAAGACTGCTAGAAGAGCTGCCGTGCACCACAATCCCTCTGGTGATGACCCATGATTCGCTGGCAAAGTCCACCCTTGATGCTGACCACCTTAGATTGATGGACCATTATATATCTATCAATCTGCGATCACCCATAAGAAGGCAGAAATCCTGTCCGGGAGATTGCGGCAGCTCAGAATCGCCAACTCAGCTATTCGAACTGTGGACAGGCTGTGCAACCCAGCCTGTCTGCATGTTCGGAAAGCTTCGCAATTAGAGTGTGATGAGATTGCTCAATCCTTTGCAAATAAGGTGGCCGACATCAGGGCGGCTCTTCAGCTGGCACACTCAAGGGGGCTTGTTTGTGATCAGTACGGGGTCACCGTACCTCAGTTTTCCTGGAGTACCTTCAGTTGACCAGAGTTCATGGATGTCATGAGGATCATCCAGAGTGTGCGCCCTCACGTGCTGTAGTTTGGACCCTGGACCGACCTCCTTAATTTTGGGTTGTATTGACATCATCGGTCCAGTCCTTGTGCGGATAGTCTGGTGCTCCTTGGAATCTGGTGAGTTTCCTAGCTCCCTGAAAGAGGCGGTGGTGACACCACTTTTGAAAGAAGCTACCTTGGACTCTGACTGCAAAGCAAACTACAGATTTATCTCTAACCTTCCCTTTGTAGGAAGGTGATTGAGAAAGTAGTGGCAGCACAACTGGAGGACCATTTGACCATCCATGACATCCATGAACCACTCCAGTCCAGTTTTACGTAAAAGACATAGTACCGAGACAGCGATGATTCAGGTGCTCCTGATGGCGAGAGACTGGAAAACCGTTCCATCTTGGTTCTTCTGGATCTCTCTTTTCAGCTTTTGACATTGTGGACCACATGGTGTTGATAGGATGCCTGAGGCATTTCTGTGGAATGTCAGGGACAGTCCTCAGATGGTTTACATCGTTTCTCACGGGTAGAACACAAAGAGTTGTGTCTGGTGGGTTTTCTTCAGGCCCAACTGCTTTGTCTTGTGGGTGCCTCAGGGTTCAGTGCTGTCACCCATGCTGTTCGCGGTGTATATGCTACCCTCAGAGACACTGTAAGAAGGTACGGACTGAGGTTTCACTGTTACGCAGATGATACCCAGCTCTGCCTTTCTTTGCACCCAACCAGGATGGAGCTCTCTTGGTCTTCAACAACTGTCTGAAAAGAAATCCAGGAGTGGATGGATTCCAGTTGGCTGAAGTTGAACTCAGAAAAGACTGAGGTGCTGGTTGTGGACCCAGGTCGTCAGATAGGGAGATCGGGTGTTGGTGCGCCCTCTGGAATTTTTCTTGGCGGTGTCTCACTCCTGACCTCTGAATGGGTACGTAACCTGGGGTAGTTTTTGATGATGGACTGACCCTACATTCTCAAGTGTCAACGGTTGTCAAAACTTCTTTTATTATCTTAGGAATATTGCCAGGATTAAGCATCTGGTTCCGTCTGGCGACCTTCCTACGTTGGTCCACGCTTGGATTACTGCAACTCCATTTATCTAGGGCTTTCTGGGGTTGAAATCTGTTGCTTGCAGCTGGTGCAGAACCGGCAGCATGGCTTTTGGACAGGATCTACTCGATCCTGCCATATTGACCGGGTGCTGCGCGAACTGCACTGGCTGCCAGTACAGTGGCAGATCACCTTAAAGTCGGTTTACTGACTTTAAAGCCCTACATGGACAGGGCCTGGACTATCTGAAAGAGCTTCTAGTCCCTTGCCGGGTTGGTCGCTCTGCTCAGCCGACAAGGGGTTGTTAGAGATTACGAGGGTGAATTTGAAGTCATCTGGTTCTAGAACTTTTGCTTATGCAGCCCCACCCTTTGGAATTCTCTACCTCGCTGGTTACGGAGTGTGCAACTGTGGAGGAATTTAAGCAGGGCTTAAAACCTACCTATGGCAAAAAGCTTTTATAGTTAACTGAAATGAGCAACTGTTGTATTGGTATCTGATTTTAACTGTATTGATTAGTCATTTGATGTTGTGATTTGTTTTATATTGTTAGGCACCTTGGCAATGGAAAGGTGCCATATAAATAAATTTATTATTATTATTATTACCTGCTGCAAGTGTACTACCTGCTGCAAGAGATCACCCATGGAAGATCTACTATTACAGTTGAGTAACCTGTTTTTCTAAGGAAGTGGATATGGTGTTCTAGCCACATAGGCAGACTCCTAGCAGTTCTCTAGAAGGCTGACAAGGTGCACACCCTACTTGGAAACAAAGACTGGAGAACTGAGACCCTAAAACCAGCATCCTGGTGTGACTCAAGGTAGATGTGGTAATGGGAAATGAAGGTGTGTGCTGACTTGCAGGTAGCAGCCAACAGATTTCCTGGATAGCAACATCCTGGAAGCAGCCACTGAGGCAGCGGTATGACAGTGGAATGAACCCTTTGGGAGGCCCTATCCACCAACCTATAGCAGAGATCAATGCAGGATACAATCTACCTGTCAATCGTCCCGCAACTGCTGATCTGCCAGGTGCGGCTTCAGCGTGGTTGACAAATTGCTGGCGAACCTCTCCCGAAATCTAGCCATGCGCTCCTTATAACAGGCTAGTGCTTGCTGCATATCCAAAGTATGCAGCCTGTGCTTGGTCTTCGAGGTGTGGTTAAGGTGAAAATCAGACACAACCTTCGGGAGGAACTTCGGGTTGGGGCGAAGGACAACCTTGTCCCTGTGGAAGACCAGGTAAGGAGATTCTACTGAGAACGCCTGGAGCTCACTGATCCTCCTGGCTGAAGAAGGCAGTCTTCCACGGCAGGTGTGACATCTCACACCTGTGCCTCAGTTCAAATGCTTGCCCATGAGCTTTGCCAGTACCAGCAACAGGTCCCAAGTTGTTGGTGGTTCATGCACCAGAAGGAAATGTGGTCAAGGCCTTTAAAAAGCAAAGACCACCTTCTCCTGTGCCTACCAACTGCTGACTGGCCCGTGCCCAGTAAGCAGAGATGGCTGCCAGGTGCACCTTAAGGGTGATTGACTGAAGGCGCAACTGAGAGGCGGGACCAAGGTAGTCGAGAATGCTAGCCACGGACAAGATAAGGTCAAGCCCTTGCCCTGGCACCAAATGGAGAACCTCTTCCATTTGAAGGCATAGCATTTTCGGGTTGACTCCTTCTGAGATGCTTAAACCACAGTGAGAACATCTTGAAGAGACTCAAAGCCTGAACCCTAGCCGCTCAGGAACCAGGCTGTCAGGTGCAGGGATTGAAGGTCCGGATGGAGCACCTTCTCTCTGACTGATGGAAAGCAGGTCTGGATGGAGAGGAAGACTCCTTGAGGAGCCTGCTGAGGCTGAGGAGATCAGGGTACCAGAACTTACGGCCAATCCAGAGCCACCAGGATCACTTGTGCCTTGTCCCTTCTCATCTTGCGTAACACCTTGTGGATCAAGGGAAATGGAGGGAAGGCATAGAGGAGGCCTGGAGTCCAGGGCCTCGAGAAAGCATCCTCTGCAGCATTCCCTGCTTTGGGGGCACAGAATAGCCTCAGCTTTGCATCCACCCTGAGGCAAACAGGTCCACCAGAGGTGTGCCCCACTGGGAGAACAGGCTTTGTACTACCTCTGGGTGGACAGACCACTTGTGAAGCAGCTCGTCCACCGGCTGAGAGCATCCACCTGCTGGCTGAAGACATAGGCCTCAAGGATGGCCAGGAGATCAGCCTTCAGGCTGCACAGAGGTCCACATGCATGAAAGCCTCCCTGCACAGAGGAAGAGAGTGCATCCGCCCCTTCTTGTTGAGGTAGTACATGGTCATGGTGTTGTTCATCTGGACCTGGACCACCTAACCCCGAATGTGTGGAGCAAAAGCAGTCAGTCCCAGCTGAACTGCCTGAAGCTCCAGCATGTTGATGTGGCACTAGGACTCCTTGGGGTCCAGAGCCCGTGGACTCTGTGCTCCCTCAGGAGGGCACCCCAGCCCATTAGAGGCGTCAGTCGTCAGGATTACTATCGGCTCTGGGCATACAAATGGGATACCTTCCTGCAGATGGTCTAGGACTAACCACCACTGGAGGGTGTCCCACATCAGCTGGGTCACAGTGACCAGATGGTCAAAATGGCCCTTGTGCTGAGACCATTGTGAAGCCTGTTCCCACTGCAGAGAGCACATTCTACAGCGGGCCCAATGGACCACGCTGGTGCAGGCTGCCATGTATCCCAAGAGGCACAGGAAGTCCCAAGCAGGCGCAACTGTCCAATCGAGAATTACTGGGCAAAGGGAGGAGAAAGCCTTCACCCTGTCCACGGGAACCAAGCCCTGGCTCTGCAAGAGGTTGAGCTCCACCCCAGTGAAACTGATCACCTGCGAGGGCACAAGTTCCGACTTGGCCTCACTGACCAGGAGGAAAGGAACATTGTTTAACCAGGAGTAGCACACTAAGCGAGCTTGTTTCCAGATGCGACCTGGGAGCAAAGGAAGTTAAGTGACTTGCTCAGGATCACACAGTATGCACCTAGGCGGCTGTGGGATTCCCAGGTCTCCAGATTTGCAGCTCAGAGCCTTAACCTACTACGCTATACTGCCTCCTAACGAGGCCAAGAGTGATGCAGGTCTGGAGGGCCAGGTCCCTGAAATGCTCCACCTCCTTCCTAGAGGGACCTGTGATCATCCAGTCATCAGGCAGGGTAAACCCGAACCCCTCGGCCTCAGGTAGGCTGCCACCACTGCAATCGCCAGGGAGGCCCTGGGGCTGAGGGATGACCCAATGACATGGCCTAGAACTGTGAGGATCCCTCTACGGGAACCGGAGGAACCAGCGGTGGGACGGACAGATTGGGACATGAAAGAACTCGTCCTAAAGATCCAGACAGAAGAACCACATGTTTTGCTCGAGAGACGGTATGATCTGAGACAAAGTGGCCATCCTAAAGGTGTGCGGCCTGATGAACTTGTTCAGTTCATGCAGATCTAAGATGGGGCACCAGCCCCCATCCATTTGGCACCAGGTAGTACCTGAAGACAAGCCCTGGGTGTTCAGGCGGGTCTGAGACAGGAGCCACAACCTCCTTGTGGAGGAGCTGGGCAATGTCATCCCGAGGTGAACCACCTGTCCATGGTAACAGCGGACCAGGCGGAAAGGAAGTGGTGGAGCCGGCCCCACAGGAGGACCCAGGGGCTCAGGATGGGAATGAGGAGGCACCTCATCCCATCACTGGGCAGGCTTTGAAGTGGAGGAGGAGCCAGCAGAGGGGCCACCAGGACCCCTACCTCCTGGTTTCCTGACAACAGAAGCCACTGATTTGGGCTGGGGACGCTAAGCCTGTTGCTGTCCAGCCAGAGACTGGGCAGGTTTGGCCACCAGGGTAGAGGCAAGCCGAAGGGCTTTTTCTTTTGAGGCTTAGAGCCCTTTGGGTCCTTCTGGGCAGAAGTCACTGAGTCCAAGGTAGCACTGGACTTCTTAATTTGGGTGATGTGTCCTTCCACACCAGGCCCTAACAAGTCGGTACCCAAGAGAACATTTGCCAACTTGTGCTGCATATCAGCCGTAAAGGTGGAGATGCGCTGGCCAAGCCCTATGGCACATGGCAACTGCCACTGCCATAGACCGCCACAGGAATCACCGAGGTCCATGGCAGTCTGAAACTACTGCTTCGCTACCACTCTGCCTTAGTCCCGACCTGTTTGACAGTAGTCTGCAGGTCTGGGAAGATGATCACCTCATCCAGAGATCCCATCAGGGCATCAAAAATGAACCATTAAGAGGGCCAAGCTTGATAGCTGAAGGCCGAAGGAGGAGTGGCATACACCTTCCTGGCCAAATGGTCCAATTTCTTGGCCTCCTTGTCGTGGTGGATTTGTCAACATCCCCATGTTGCTGGTCGCCAAAACACGAAGTCAGCCACAAGACCCTCAGCGGGGTGTTCTGTGAATCCTGACAGGGAGCTGGTAGAGACTGCATACTTTTAGTTTTTATTTTACCCTATTTTTGCCCCACAGCGGCCGCCAGACATCAGCCTGGTCACGGCACCCCGAGCTTCCACCTCCGGGTTCTTGTTGCTCTCTTCCTGCATCCCTGACTTACCCCCAGAGGCGGGGATGCGGCACCAGAGTGCCGAATAACTAGTGACTGTCTGAGGAAAGCAGGTCCCAGAGGCTAATCAAAGCTGAGGGCAGGCTTCACTGTACGGCAAGCTGCGAGGAATTTTGCCTTATTATTTGCAGGGGCGTCCAGTGTCCGCCCGCCCCTCTGGCGTTGGCGCGGTAGCTGCGCGAACCCCAGCTTCTGCCAGGGTCCGTTGAGCGCGACCCTCACCCTCCCCACAGAGGAGAGTAATCCATGGAGCAGCTCGATTCTACCCCCCAGCTGGCCCTCCAGCGACCGGGTCGTTCGAACCAGGGTCTGCTGGATATAGCAAATCCAACTGCTGCACGGCGGACTGGCTCTAGGGACCACATATTTGTGGGCCATCCATACCGACAGTGCAGAGCAGGAGGCAGGTGCTGCCACAGTTCCAGGGCAGGACTGAGGATAGCAACCTGGACGGAAGACTTCCACTGGAGAGTGACCCGGTCAAGTATATTGGTCAGCGGGTACCATTCCCGCTTTAGAATGAGGCTCCAACTGGAGACCTGTAGATATGGAAATGAGACGGAGAAGGCCCATGAAGGGACAGGGGCTCTTGATCCGTTGAGAGGTCCCCGTCAACTCCACATCCAATTCCAAGAATCATGGAAGAGCGATCGACTGCCCAGTCCTCACTAACCCTGCGGGGCAATCCGGGGTGATGGTGACCGACAGCTGATGGGGTAATCCTTGCCGGACAAGCGTCATGGTTGGAGCACGGTTGTCAGCTGTTTGGTGGCGGCTCCACGGAATCAGCGTGAGGCCGGAGGGGCTGCCAGGACCTTACAAATTGGTTCCTGCTGAGGTGGGGTCTGCTGCGTCTCTGGTAGTGGCACCCAAGGAAGGTCCGGGCTAGCCAGGACCAGTTTCAACAGGGTCTGCCACAGCTGAGGCCACATGAGCTCCCTGTACCACAGATGCAACTTGCGCCGGTGCCTCTTATCGCCTGGCGAGGATGAGGAATAGTGGCAGTGCCACTTGTCTGAGTTTGACAGCGTATCAAGATCAATGCGGGCTGCTCGAGTCGGGCTCTGAGAACAGGACCTCGACCGCTGAGGGAGAGACAGCATGTCTTGAGGGGGGCTGGCAAAAGCTGAGGTTTCTCTTGGTCTGGGTGCTCCAGGTGAAGGGGTTGAACAGTGCCCTGGTCCATTCCTCCCTGAGAAAGTGGAAGGACTGGAGTCCTGGAAAGGGAGGCATCGACCTCCTCGGCAGACAATGGATTGACTGGTTTGAGAAAGATATCGGGGTGCTGACCAGAGTCTTGACCAACTGGCCCAATGGGGATACCGTGGGGTCAGTGGCCAAACTAAGCACCGACCACAGTTAGCAACTCGGGTAAAGCGTGGAATCAGAGGCCTGAGAACACTCCTGAAAAGGCCTCTTCAGCGTGAGAGCAGTAAGGAGGGAATCTTCTTCTTCTTCCAGCAGAAAGGAAGATCTGATGTCATGGGGCGGTACTGAGGGAGTTACCAACTGGGTGGGTGGGACAAGCCAGCTTGAAGACATTCCGTGAACTCTTAAAGGGAAGAACACTGTCTAAGTGTGGCTAGAACACCATACCCATGTCCCTAGAAGGCACGCTTCACCAGCAGAGAAACTCTGCGGCAGGGGTAATCCCTCCGAGGCGTAATTCCAGAAAATGGAAATTACGTACCTACCCTAATTCTTTTTTTTAATATTCTTTTTTGTTAGTAATTCCTTACAGCAGGAATCGTATTACATTTATGACATCAAAGGACCATTTCTTCATGTGGTTTATCCTTATACATTACTAATGATGTTAGTAACAGCTTTGAAGGTTACATGTACATATCTCATTACAGATATCCTTATACTTTCAAATCCTAAGGCAGTAATATACTTTTAACTGAATCAGGGAATGAAAAGCGTATCTATTGGGGTGATATAAAAGACTCAAGGTCTCCACCTTAGTTCAAATTGTTTATCCTTTCCTGACCACATAGCAATAGTCCATTCCAAATAATAAACCTCAGTCATCACTGTATGCCATTCAGGGAGCATAGGAGGGGCAGTGGTTAGCCACAGGCATGTAATAACTTTTTGGCAGCTGTCAAGTAAAGATATATCCTGCGCTTACATGGAGGAATTGCTTCATCTGTTCCAATATAAAGTAATACCAGTTGATCTGTTAAGATCAGGTCTTTATCTATTAATTGCTTTAGACTTCCTGACACATCTTGCCAATATTGAGTAACCCTTGGGCAGGCCCAAAAATATGGGTTGTATTGGCCCTTGGTTCTCCACAGCCCTTCCAAAAATACCATAATTCACTGGAAGAAATTTGGTTAACTTATCTGGTGTATTAAAAATCGAACTCTGCATTTCCAGATAAATTTGAGCCAGTATGGGGCCTGTGAGATTTTCATAGAAGGTGTAACTGGCTCCAACCACTTCTCATTGTTATCTGTGTGTTTAATTTTAAGTTCCAGGCAGTCAAAATATCTCTGGTTGATTCAAGCCAGTTTCCTCTAAGGCACTGTATGTGTGTCCTATCCAGTATAAATTTCTTGTCCTGTAATTGCCTCTATGAGCAGTTTCATGAATTCAGAGATAGGGTTTGGGAGAGCATTCCTGGGTGGAGTTTTCGAGTTAAAATTGATCTTACTTGAAGGTACCTATAATGATGACTACGGGGAAGAGAAATGTAGCCTGTAAAGATGCAAAGGTGACTACTCCATGAGAGTCTAGGAATTGGTATAACACTGACAGCCTCTCCCATGCCATTCTCTAAAAGCATGGTCTAATTGTGCTGGCATAAATTCCCTCTCCATCATCAATAATCAAAATAATAGAAGTCCAGTTCTAAAACTGGGAGGCCCTCATCTCAAACCATATCTTTAAAGTATTACGGGTTCCAGTAGAAATTCCCAAGACTTGATAGAGAGGACAATGGAACAAAACTACGGAAAACATCAAATAAATCATTAAGTATAAACTCAATGTACTTTTCATGAAGTGTTGATATTCCTATTAAGCCAGGTCATCGCTGTCTTAGAGACCACTGCCTTATGATATTCCCTCAGATTTGGAAGGTTCATGCCTCCCTTATCAATGGGTAATTGTAGAAGGGTCCATCTAATCCTGGGATGTTTCCTGCTCAGACAAATCTGGACATAATTCTGTTCCAGGACATAAAATAGAAACTGGAGGGTTAAAGGGTAGGGTCTGAAAAATATAATATTTTAGGGAATACAGTCATGCAAATGGCCTGTATCCTTAGGCAAAAGGATAATGAGAGATGTGTCCAGATACCTACCAACCTCTCGCATCTATGGTCAAAGGCTCTAAATTGAGTAATTCCAAATGGTCTAGGTTCTGGGGTATATGCACACACAGATATTCAATTTTATTGTTTCTCCATCTCACAGGTAGATTAGTCTGTAAAGTTCGGGAGGAGGAGAAGTTTGAGGGCAGTATCTCTGTCTTCTGTATATTAATTTTATAGCCTGAAATGTTAGAAAAATTGAAATTATATAAGTACAGCTGGGATGGAGTTTTCTGGTTCTAGAAGGGAGTTAGCAGAATATCATCCATATAATGAAAGGTAAAACCCCCAACAGGATGCCCGAATCTTGGGGTGTCGTTGCCTTATAGCTTCCATCAAGGGCTCTATGCAGAAGGTAAACAGAAGGGTGATAAAGGGCAACCCTGTCTAGCTCCCTGTCTCAAATGTATTGGTGATAACAATTGTCCATTAATTTTTATACAGGCCTTAGGGGCAGTGTATATACTTTGCATTAAGGCAATAAACTCATTTGGGAACCCAAACTCTAGTAAAGTTTTTCCATAAACAGGGCCATACAACCTGATCAAAAGCTTTGTCAGCACCAAGGCTGACAAAGACTGCCAGAATCTTTCTCTGATTTATACGGTCTAACAAATGTACTGTTCTACTGGATATTACCTTTAGTCTGTCTGAGCGAATGAATCCTGACTGGTCTGAGTGTATAAGCTGGGGCATCATCTCATCAATTCTAAGGGCCCAAATAGACATGAACAATTTGTAATCCATATTTAAAATGGAGACTGGCCTACAGGAAGTAAGCCAAGTCAGGGAGTTTACTTTGTTTTAATATGGGGAGATGTTGGCATAGGCCCATGAGGGGTGGAGGTCCCCCCTCCTGAACCTCTCTAAAAGTTGCTAGCAATGGAGGGCAAGTTGTTTAAAAGGACTTGTACCATTCAGATGGAAAGCCATCTGGACCTGGTGTTTTCATGGTTTTACTATTTGAGACCACCTTTTTCAACTCTTCCATCCTAACTGATGCCTTCAATTTTTCCACCATATCTTGTGAGATTTTAGGTAAGGAGAGTTGATCAAAAATTTCCCAAATTCAGGTTACTAATTGAAGGTCGCCATATAAATTTGAATAGTAATTCTGAAAACCTGCATTATCTGAGATGCATTTATAGCCCTAATATTTTGGTTTATATCCTTAAGGTGTAGCCTACGGACTAAATTCCTAGCTCCTTTAGGTCCCCTCAAATCTATAGGCTTTAAGATAAAACAATGCCTGCTGTTTTTTCTATGTAGGGGACGTTTTGTAAGGCTGCCTTTTCCTGGTTAATCTGAGATCTAACCTCAGCCGTGTCTAAGTTAGGTGCCAAGAGTAACTCTTGGAGCTCTGTATGTAACTTTAAATACCTACTGTCCCGTTGCTTTTCTTGTTTGCAGTATAAGCAATGATTTCCCTTTGAATTACTGCCTTCAATGTATCCCATATGATGGGTGCACTTATCTCAGGGTGGAATTCTCAGATAACACCTGAATGATTTTAACTTTAAATCTAGTTTTAAAAGCATCATCTTTGAGAAAAGAGGCATTCAGGCGCCATCCTGTGGTCTTCTTTGGTATTTAAAATCTAGTTTCAAAAAAAAAGGGAATGGTATGCTAAAAATCTAGGACCAATCGTTAAATCTTGTAAACAATCAATATGTTCTTTAGAAATAAAAAATAGTCTAGCCTTGAATATATGTTATATCTTGGGAGTGATAGGTGTACATTCTGGAGGTCAGGTAGAAATGTCGCTCTACAGTACATCAACCCCAATGAGGATTGTTAAGAATGAAAAGCTTCTAGGATGATGAAACCTGGTGTTGTGTAGGAGAGGAAGAGTCTAAGTGGAGAGCCAATGTTAAGTTTATGTCCCTCCATTATTAGGCATCCCTACATATTACTTAGATGTTTGGCAAAAATTGTTTCAATTTCATGTGGGACGCCTGTGGGGGGTGGAAATAAACATTTACCAAGGTAACTTGTTTACCATACAAGGAGCCTTTTAAAATTATAAAGCACCCTTGAGGATCTATGCACTGCAACTCCAGATGAAAATGAGTGTATGTGGGCATTAGGATTGCAACCCCTCTGTGCTTTCTCTTAGGATATGATGAAGCATAGACTCTACGCCCACCCAGGCTAATTTCAAGTGATCTTTTCTATTAGATGAGTTTCCTGTAAATAAATTATCTCACTGCTTTATTTTTGATATATTGGAAAAGGCATGCTCTCTTGATGGGATTATTAAGCCCATTAATATTAAGAGATAAGAATTTCACTGTGGAGATCGCCATCAATAATAATAAATAAAGGAAATATTCTCCTGGGTAGCTTGCTATAGCTCTTAATCTCTGCAATTGCAGTGCAGAGACCCATCCACCAGCCTTAGCTTTCTTTAACTTCTCACATTGGGTTAGTCCTATCTGCTGTTCCTCTCGGCCATCCCCATCCTCTCAGCATCCTGTCCCACAAGGTTCTTGGTATTACGCTTATTCCAGGGTATACGATCCCGCTGTTTCTGCTTAAAACATTATGATCAATATAACAAAACCTTTTATCTGATGGTTTACCTTCACCATCAATAACCTGATAAGCCAACAGGGCTGAAAACAAAATATCGGGTCTGGGCAAAATACCTGATCCCCAACACTGTATCGATGTACATTGTTACTTTGCAGATAAAAAGCTGTTCATAACAGTAAAACACTGAACTTCAAGGAAGGAGATATATTGTATACTCCCTATATGTGCTTCCTGGGTCTCATCTGGAGGCACTGGAGGAAATAAGGGTAACAAACTCCGGGCCTCCCAGGGTAATCTTTCCCCTAACTACAACATAAAAATTGGGCAAAAAATGTCCCCCATAATGAGGAAAAAATAAATACATAGCCCTAGTGCTCGATACAAATGAGAGCAACCTATCTTGATGGGTATAGCGCCCCTCTTCTCTGACGCCTTAGGTTGTATTTAATTACAGTTATAACTGAAATCCAGAACCATACCCTTAATAAAATAAGACCTTATTTAAATATGTCTAATTACAAACTTATAAGAGGGTATTATCTTGAAATAAATAGAACAGAGTATCGTGATTTAGGCAGGTACCAGCACTGTGGCAAAGGACTAATTATTATAAAGCTGCTGTAAGTAAAGATATTCTAGTCCAAAATATAAGTCTCTATTCCTTCTAAACTGGGAAGGTCTAAACCGCAGTCCACGGCACTGAAATTCTGTGGCATAAAAGCATTTAGCAGCAGTTCTCAGTCTAGGCGCGGAGCTGAATCGTCTGGCCGAAAAGAGCCAGGAGAGTAGGCCATAAACTATGCATGCATAAATTCAGTGTAAGATGAGCTCCTACTGTTCAGGTCCTGCCACGTGCTGGGCGCGAAATTCAGCCAGGCAGTTCAAAATGCTTACTGACTTCACAGGGGATCCCTTTCATTGATATGTTGTGCCAGAACTGCTTGCCATCGAGGTGAGACCCTGTGCTGCTGTTCTTTGCTCTGCCTCGTCTTAAACTGAATTCCGTTTCTCCGAGTTCCTCTCTGGCCTCTTCCACCAAATGAAACTCCCTACGGCCTGTGAAGAGCTGTACTACCAATCGTGCAGGGTAAGAGGTAGCAAATTTAATGCTGGCTTCTTTTAAGGCTGGAGAATATCAGAGTAAGCTCTCGGTTTTGCATGGTCTGAGGGCACAGTTGTTATCAAGGTATATACTGTTTGCCCATAAAAACGTTCCTCTATGCCATGCAGTTGTAATGACAGTTTCTTTAACAACAAAACTAAGAAACCGGGCAATGATAGACTGTGGTCTGACATTTGGGTTGGTGGGGCGAGGCCCAGAGCCCTATGAACACTCTCCATTTCAAGTGTTAGATCTGAGGGTAATTCTAGGACTGTTTTCAATAGAGTGATCACAAAGTCAGTTAGTCTTGGCCCTCAGATCCCTCGGGAATACAGCAGAGCCTGATGTTTTGCGCGTAGCGGATTTTCAGCATCCTTCTGTTTAGCTTGGAACTTAGCGCACTGGTCTTGCAAACTCTGGATGGTGGTCTCCATATTGTCCACCCTGTTCTCTCACCGTGATCTGGCATTCTGAAGCATCAGTTCTTTGCTCTAAATTGACTACATCCCTCCGTAACTCCCGTATAGATCCTTTATTTCTGCCCGAAAAGTGATCAGTTCTTTATAAATCATGTTTAGCTTAATCCACTTATTTTTTGTGGATTACTTCATGGAGAGGTGTGGCCTGATCTTGCTGCTCTGCCTAGGCCTGCAGTGGTTGGATTCTGATGCCTCGGCGCCCGACATCCCAGCGATGTTTTGGATTGAACTGAGGATATGTCTCCATAAATTTCTCAGACTTGCGTTCTCTGGTGAATGTTCCCCTGTTCTCTGCTGTTTTCTTTTACCAACTGCAATAGTCATGAGTAATTGGGGAAATCTGAAGGAGGTAGATGCGGAGCTCTTAGGTTATGCAGTCATCTTAGTAGGAACTCAACTGGAAGTCCCTACCATAATTCTTGATCTTCTTGGGTGAAGTCTTCACCATTCATCATTCATTCACACTACTGGGACTATGTCGGAGGTGCTCAGACCTAGAGGAGCCAAAATCTTCAGGAGAGCCAGCCAAGGTAGGATCGAATATGCGTGGCACCGCGAGACTGGCACATGCCTGTGTAGGCTATCTCAGCGTTGACCCTCCAACACCTCGTTGACCCTCCAACCGCCTCAGAACCTTTTTGAATGAGGAGGTGCAGCGTAAAAGTAACCTAGGAAAACCTAACCTAATCCAGGCATAAGACAGCGGGATGACTCGTGTAAGAAGGGTCAACTCAACAATGTCTTCACAGCCCATTGATTGGGGACAGAAAAAGTCGAGGTCTGGACTGCCCCACTCATCAAATAGCAACTGCATGACATCTGGTCGAAGCGACCTGCATGTGGATCTGTCTCTGTCCTGCTGAGGTGACATGCTAGGTCATTTTGAATTCCTGGCAGGTAGTCTGCCTAAATTAACGCATTGTGATCAAGACACCACTCCCACCCCTCATGGCCTCTCTGCACAGAGGGTAGGAGTCGCTTCTACCTGCTAATTGATGTAATACATCACATCCTTGTTGTCCATCTGAAGGAGAATTACTTTATGACAGAGGACATCCTTCAGGGCTCGGACAGCATATAGGACAGCTCTCATCTCAAGACATTATGTGTAGATGAGACTCCTCCTGGCTCCACACTCCTAGAGTGTGGAGGTCTTGACAGTGAGTTCCTCCAACTGATCAGAGATGCATCCATGGTTATGGTGATCTGAGGTTCCATTGGGGCAAAGGGTAGACCTTGCAGAAGCTTGTCTTCCTGTGTCCACCATGCAAGTGATCTTGCTAGAGGCTCTAGTCACTTTTATGTGGAAGGATTGCGGTGTGGTTGGTGACCACTGTGTGCTGAGCATCCACCGTGTGGTCCTCATGTCTAGCTGGGCTAGAGGCACCGTGAAGATGGACGATGACATGAGGCCCAACATCCACTGCATCAAAAGGGCCCAAACAGAGTTGTTCTCCTGATGCAGTGAGCCATCTGCAGAATGTCATTTCTCTGTCCCTGGAAGGAAAGCCCTTGCCCTGTAGGTATCCAGGAGGGCTTCTACGAAGAGAGCCGCTGGGAGGACTGAAGCTGAGATTTTTCCAGAATCAGTAGAGCCCGCATGGAAGTAAGGAACTGAGAAGCTGTGATGACTACTTCCTGTGTCTCCTGCCTGGATGGGCTCGCTAATCGTCCAGGTAAGGGAAGACTTGAGCTGAGTTTTCTGAGCTGCGCCGTGAAATACGAAACACTTTGTAAAGACTCGAGGCGCTGAGGAGAGCCTAAAGGTCAGGACTCTGAACTGGTAGTGCTGACCCAAGGCCACGAGGCGGAGATATTTGTGGTGATTGGGTACACTGAGACATGCTGATAGGCATCCTGCATGTCCAGGGATGCTAGCCAGTTGTATTGATGAATCAGTGGTAGTAGCATTCCTAGGGAGATCATCTTGAACTGCTCCCTGAACAGGTACTTATTTAACTTTCTGAGGTCAAGAATTGTGTGCATGCCACCTGTTTTCTTTGGAACCAGAAAGTAATGGGAGATAGAATCCATGTTCCGTTCTGCCCATGGAACAACTTCTACTGCTCTGTTCCACAGGGTGCCCTGTATATCAAGTAAGAAGGTCTGACTAAGCGGTGGACAGGCTGTGCTGTCACTTGGGTGGAAGATGTGGGAAATCTCTGCGGAATGAGAGAGTATCCCTCTTGGACAATCCTGAGGACCCATTTATCCACAGTAATGGACTTCCACTGGTTATAAAACTGAGTCAGATGTCCCCCTACTGCCGTAGAGGTGACCACCTCTGGCAGTTGAGGTGGGACCTGGGCGGATCTTCAGAGGTTAGCACTGGGCACTTTCAGGCCCTGTGTCTTTGCTGTGTTTCTTTTGCAGCTGAGGAGTTTGGTTCTTGTTAAAGGCTCATCAGCCTCTACCTCAAAGAACTGCCTGTTGGAATTGTCAACGGTTCCTGCCCCTCTGAGGGGCAGCAGGAGCCGGTCTGGCTGTTTTAAAGGCAGTCCTTGTTTTCTGAGCGCCTCCAGTGCTTGCTCAACTTGAGGGCTGATCAGATAAGCACCATCAAAGGGCGTTCATCACCTTCTGCTGAGCATTGGTTGAGGTGCCAGGATCGTTTGTCTTTGGGGGGCATACTTCATGTAAGGACTTGGCATGAGAGGGATTAGTGCCAACCTTTCTCACACTGCTTAAGATACAGTCTCAAAGGAGGGAGGCACCGGTGAGTCAGGTCCACAGAAATATTAGGGACTTGTAGAACTCAAGATGTAAAATAAGGTTGCAGTTCTTTGTCCTAAAATGGGATGCTAAGTATTGTATGCATGATTGTACCTTAATTTCTGTAATAGTGTGGTGACGTCGTGTATGTTTTGCTTGGTTGTGAACATACGTTATGTAATTTATTGTGCTTAAACTAATTCTGTATTTTGTATACACTGTATTTAATATGTTGAACTTTGTATCCCTCCCCCAAGTGTGGCGAAAATGATATTACAGTTATGTAAGAACTTACCATAACAGTAGATCTTTGGGAGAGCTTCCTGCAGTTGGTCTTCAAATATAGGACTGACCCCTGGCACCAGAACCGCACAGCAAACCTCTAGCTAGCAATACATAGCGGGGACCGCCCCGGTGTCACACGATGGGACATCGCGTGACAGTATATAGGGGTGGTCCCCACACTACCCTCCAGTTCTCCTGCTGGAAGACCCGAGAAGGGGAAATGGGAGAAAGGAGACAAAACTCCTTGAGCCAGGAGTCAGTGGTAAAAAGTCCTGGGAAGGAAAGGAGAAAGGAACAGGAGCTGGGGGAAGGAGAAGGAAAAGTGACCCACTGCAGGAACCTCTCAAGATCTACTGTTATGGTAAGTTCTTACGTAACTGTAATATGTGATTTCAAGAGGGTTCAGGTCTTCACATATGGACTGAATACAAGCAGTCAAGAAAAAGAAATTGGAGACTTAGGTCCGGAAGACGAACTATCTGCCAACTAGTAAGCTGATTAAGACAAGAGGCCTTGCAGGACACATAAGACAGAAACCAGCCCCTACGCCTAGGCGTCGTCCAAACAGTAATGCTTGGCGAAAGTATGGACTGAAGACCAAGTGGCCACAGCACAAATATCTGAAGCGGTACACATTCCACAAGAAGGCCGTCGAAGCAGCCATGCCCCGGTCAAGTTGCCTTTCACTTCCCTGGAAGAGCTTCTCATACTTTTGATAAATGTACGAGATACAATTAGCCAACCATTTAGACAAACCCTGTTTAGAAATGGCCACACTCTGACATCTGGGTCGAAAGCCACAAACAACTGGTCCGATTTGGGCACCTCCTTGGTCCGAGAGATATAGTATCTCAAAATCTTGTGCACGTCCAACGTGTGCAAAGGTATTCCCCTGTTGGAATACTTTGGATAATAAACCAGCAGTTGAACATCTTGATTCAATGTAAATTCGAGACTACTTCTGCAAGAAAGAAAGAGGTTATCTGCAGAGCCACCCGGTCTCTGTGGAAAATCAAATAAGGCTCCTTGCAAATGAGGGCCTGAAGCTCTGAAATCCTTCGAGCTGAGGTAATAGCAACTAAAAAGAGCACCTTCCAGGACAAATAGCGCATGTCACAACTTGCTGCCAGCTCAAAAGGGACAAGGTAAGTTTCTCTAAAATAACATTTAAGTCCCAGGGGAACCGGATTATGGACGGAGGTTGACCTCCAAAGGAATCCCCAAGGAAAGGTTGGATTGTTCCTGCCACCAGAGGAGATCCCTCTTCATACTGCGGAGATCAGAACCCTGTGGTCCACGTCATCTGAACACTGGTCCCATTGGACCCCGAGGTCCACTGGGTCACCCTCATATGCAGTCTGGCCAACAGAACTGTGGGGATGGCAGCAGCCATGAGACCCAACAGGCAAAGGACAGAGCGTGCTGTGGTCCAACGGAGCTGGACACAAACGCAGCGTGTTGAATCAGATTTCCCCTGTCCGTAGGGTAAAAAGACCTGCCCTGGACTCAGATCCAGCACCGCCCAAATGAACTGGAGGCCTGAGGAGGGTGAGAGTTGAGACTTGGAATTGTTCGCAGTGATGCCAAATTTGGAAAAGAGGTCCAGGGTGGTGGAAGAGAATCCACCAGACTATCCTGGTCAGTGCAGCAACAGCCAGTCGTCCAGGTAAGGAACAATAAATCCTTGTGGCGCAAGGCACGCAGCTATCACCGCTAGGGCACTTGGTAAACACCTGAGGTGCGAAGAGAGGCCAAAGGAAGGGCCTTGAACTGATAGTGGTTCTCCTAAAAGTGAACCTCAGGAAGCGCGATGGGCCTGGAGGATAGGTATGTGCAGGTAAGCATTCTGCATGTAGTAATAAAAATCTTTATTTTTAGACAGGAAATAGATGGAATAAACACATCATTAGGACAAAGTCCTATTTACAAGATGGTCCTGTACAAAGGGTTTCGACAATTAACAACCATACAATACAATACATTGAAGTACAAAATACAGTTTTAAATAGAAATATCAGTTAACTATAAAACTGAAATACTCAACATACTACAATAATCATTTACAATGCATAGTACGATTTTATAAATAAACAAACCCCTGGCATAGCATTCATCTAACAATTCATAATACTAAGAGACCCAACATCCTATCTAGTCACACCCAGTAAGTGCTAGCGTTCAGCCCTATTTATCTAGCCATAGCACTCACAGCGAACACTAAATTCTAGTTTTATGTCTATTATAAAGGATTTTATATCTTTATATATTTTATTTGCATGTCCAGCAAGCACAGCCATTGGTTCTGTTGGAGCAGGGTAAGAGTCCCTGGAGAGTTAGCATGCAGAACCTCCTGTACTCCACAAAGAGGCTGAGCAAGCTGAGATCTAGGATGGGCCCCAGATCTCCTGTCTTTTGGGTACCAGGAAGAAGTGGGAGTAATATCCCTTCCTATCTGCCAGAGAGGAACCCGCTCTATAGCTGACTTTTCCAATAGAGCCTGGAATTCCTGCTGAATGAGATGTTGATGGCCTGACGGGTAGTGAGACCTGCCCGAGGGTTGACTGGGGGTCTGTCCAGGAACTCGATTGAGTGCCCTCTTGCAACAAGCAGGAGTACCCAAGCATCTGTGGTTACTGCTTTCCACCCTTCTAGGTGGAGGACAAACTTTCCCCACGGTTCCTTGCAAAATACGGGAGTAGGTGGAGGGATCCCTTGAAGTCAGGAGGTGGAAGGGAGGCTGCTTCACCTACCTCCAGCGGCCTTTTGGTCTTTGCCTTTGGGTCTGGGCACCAGAACCAGTGGCTTGGCGCTTACCCAAGCGTCTGCCCTGGTTCTGCCTATTCCACCTCTTCTGGAGGCGAAAAAGACTGCTTGGGTTTTGGCCCAAGTGATACATGGAGCGGGCGTCTCTGAGGGATCTGTGGTTCTCCTGTAGCTTCGTTATGATATCCTTTGTGTCACTGCCAAATAGGACAGAACCCCTGAAAGGGGCGTCCAGAAAGAGTTGTTTGGATGTCTTGTGCCAGTCCATGAGCGGAGCCAAGCCAGACGTCTACAAAATGCCCGAAGCTGTGCATCTGGCCAACAGATCCACGGAATCATAGGTGGCACACAATGCATGGCTTTAGAAAGACTTGTTAGGCCTCACCCTTCCAAAAGCCTATTTCTGAGATCCTCATCCAGAACAGTTTGAGGCTTCTTCTCCAAGTTGGATAAAGCCAACTTTTGGAAGGACACCATGTGGATTAATTAAGAGACCGCATGGTGCAGGTGGAGGAAGCGTGAGACCTTGCAGCCAGATTGGTCCATCTGTTTGGACTCTTTGTCCGGAGGGGAGGCGCAGATGCTTCAGCTGAGTCGACCTATCATGGGCCGCAGTAGTGACTATGGAGTCGGCCTTAGGTTGACTCAGTTAGGGTGGCATGCCCCTTCTGGGGATGATAGGTCCTGTCGGCCTTTTTAGAGACCGCAGGTATAGAGGATGGTTGTTGCCATATTGTAGACGTTAGGTCCTCATGCGGCCCCATCCATGGTGGGATAGGGAGAGAGTCCGCATTAGTTAGGTCTAGGTGCTCTGCAGCCTCTTCCTCTTTGGGTCCATCTCCTGAGATGCCCAGCCGCATACCTGCTGGATAGATCTGAGGAGTTCCAAAGTAGAAGGGTCCTCCAGAGGAGACTTGGGAGACTCCTTTGGTTGCGGTTCTATAGGAGAATAAGTCTCGAGTGACTGGCAGAATCGAGTCAGAGTCCGAGTCTGAAGACTCTGGTCTCTAGTAAAGAAGTCACGGCCAGGTACCACCTCCGTGACACTGGCCCAGAAAAAAAAACCCTGGGCACCTGCCAGGGTTCCTGTCTGACAACCGGTGGTCAACTGGGGATGGGCTCCTGGTGACTACCCTATGGGTCGGGGTGGCAGCCACGACCAGATGGGGCTGTCCCAGCTCTTGCAGGAGTTGCGATTTAGCATCTTTCCACCAGGCTGGAATTACCCCTTGTGATTCCGGCAAGACAGAGGTGGAAGTGGTGGAGGCTGATAGCCTGGGTACCCCAAGGAAGAGTATGGGGGTAGCCAGGATTCTGGTACCAGTAAGGGTAAGGCTAATGGTACCCTGGTACATATGGCCCGTGTCAGCATCTGCGACGGGTACCCTGGCAACGCCCTCCTGACATTGAGTAGAATGGGAACTGTGGTGGCGCATAGCCGGGTAGTCAGTAGGGCCTGATGGTGGAAGGGCGAAGGCCCAAAGGCGTGAGCCCATGGGACCACTCTAGGAGCACGAGGGTCCATCAGCAGGCCTGGGGTCTCAGGCATGAACCCTGAAGGGCCAGGAGGAGCTCCAGCATCAGAACGTAAAATCCTGAGGCCATCCCGAGTCAATAGGAATGTGAATGGGAGACTGGCCTGGCCGGAGGCCGAACAGGACCAGACGTCCTTGTCCGAGAAAGCGAGGGGGTAAAGGAGTGAGACCCCTTGACAGGTCCGCTGGGGAACTGGAAACTCGGAGGAAGGCCCGACACAGGAGAAGTTTCCTGGACAACAGCACTTGAGCCCGGAGGCCGGGAAAATGAGAGGTCAGGCTGGATCAGTGAGACCTGGGAGGGAGGAAGAACCTCGCAGGACACAGGGAGCCTGAAGCTGGCTTTGCGACATCAGAAGCTGACGAGGGTCCGACGGAGAGCGCGGTTGGACGGTCGTCAAGCAGGCTGGCGACCAACTGATCGGCCTTGACCGAGTGGACGTCGGATGAGCCAGCATCTGATTTATCGGTGCATGTCGAGCGGACAACAGAGGAGCTGAAGTCTGGCTTATCAATTGAGGCCATGCACCGGCGGTGGAGCTGGAGGAGACTTATTAGCCAGACAGTTGTCTACAGGCCCGAAAACAGATCCTCCTGAGAAGCACCCATGCTGCCCACTGACTGAGGTGGGGGAGGTGACCCATTTGCGGGCAGAGCGGAGACCTAGGAGGAAGAGTATTCACTGAGGTGGAGGCCCCACCTGAAGTGGCGTCGGCTGTCTGGCGACACTTAGATAGAGGGGACCGTTCCGCTTCCGGGCTTCTCTTCTTTTCTTGCGCTCAGAAGCGGGTGAAGAAAAACGTTCCTGCAGCTCCTGAAGCTCCTTGTCCATCGATGCAAGGCATTGTTTTAAAAGATAGGCTTCGAGGGTTCTTGGAGCCTGACGCGCATGGCCTGGTTAAAGGACTCTCCTGGCAGATATCACAATCTGCCACCTGGTGTTTTGGGCCCAGGCAGAGGACGCAGCAGGAGTGATCGTCCCTAAGGGGATCTGAGCGCTGAACTGTGAGCACTTCTTGATTTTGGTATGAAGACACACAACAAAATTACATGAAAAATATGTGAAATTTGAAAATACCTAAGAAAATGTCAGTTGACTGTAGTCAAGTTCACTGCGAGGACCGATGAATGCAGGTCAACAGCGGGAAAGAACTGGAGGGTGGGCGGGGGACTTCCCCTATATACTGTCACGCCGACGTCCCATCATGTGACTCCGGGCAGTCCCACTATATAAGCTAGCTAGAGGTTTGCCGTGTATGCTCCTGGCACCAGGGGGCACAGTCCTATATGTGAAGACCTACTGCAGGAACCTTCTCAAGCAGGATCTTCAGATCCAGTCCATCTCCTGGTGAAACCAATAAAATAAAAATAAATAAAATAAAAGTCTGCCTGGATCCACAGAGGAAGTCTGTAAGGCTAAGATGGACCCCATATTCCTAAGAAGAGACTGGAAAGAAAGGTCTTCCACTAAAGGCTCAGCTGATACAGAAGGCTTGCTTTCCAGCCCATAAAATGAGTCATCCGCTATGTCTTCAGACAAAAGCTTGGCAGAAGACACCAGGAGAAAGGACTGCTGTGTGACTGAACTTCTACTGGGACTATATTGCCCTCCTTCCTCCCTCCACCCCCCACCCAAAGCTAGTCTATTTTTTATAGGCACAGGATTTGACTGACAACAAGAACTTCCTGTTTAGGGGCAGAAGTGAGTGATCACAGAACCACCAAGGACCCACCATCCTAGAAGGGCAAGAGTAGCTCTCCGGCCTCTCTAGCAGCTGGAGGTCTGCTCTGAACAAGTAAGTGGTCTACTGAGAAATATAGGATATTCCTGTCTCAGAACAGGACAATCAGGAGCTTAAAGGGCACACAGGCAGAAAGTAAGGAGAGAGAGAAAAAACCCAGAGGAAAGAGTAAGGACTGCAAACAGTTAAGGGGCCAGAAATAAGACATGATTGGAGTAGTGCAGTGGCTGTGGAGCAGCAGTCTTCCGGGAGATGTTCTGGAGGATGCGGTGTTGTCCCATCTGCAGGCACCTCTCTGGGCTGAGGGAGGAGGTTGCTCATCTCAGGCTGAGTTGGCCAGGATTGTGGAACCTCCTCTTCCATCCAGGGACCACCAGTGCCACTGCCGTTGCCTCAGAGGTTGCCAAGAAAGAGGCGGTTGGACCACAGTGGGCTCAGGGAGGGTGAGGTGGTGGAACAGAGGCACATCCCTCAGTTGTACCTCTCCACAATTCTTATGCCATTCTGGCAAGTGTGGTTCCTCTATGGAGGCACCACAGTGGAGACCAAGGAGGATGCTGGGAACCTCCACAAAGGAGACCCACAGGAGGGTGGCAGGGGACCCTGCAGGAAGAAAACAACTCCTGGTGGGGACTCCATTGTTAGGAAGGTAGAACTGGACAAGGAGGGGAGAGGGAGGTAAGGTGCCTGCCTGGCGCCATGGCTTGGAGGGACAGGGAGCGAATCCTCAGGATTGCCGGAGCAGCTGCACAGGGAGGGAGCTGGATGTCATTGTCCACTTAGGGACAAATGACCCGGCTAAGAAAGGGATTAGAGAAGTGCAGGAAGAGTTTGTGGAATTGGGGAGGGCCTTAGGTCAAGCAGTGCACGACAGTAACCTTCTCGGAGGGCAAGCATCCATCTAAGGGCATAGGAGAGACTAGGTGTTCCACTCATGGATTCAATCAGTGGTTGAAAAACTGGTGTGGAGCTCAGGATTTGGCTTCACTGGGGACTGGGGGTCCACCTGGAGTGATGCAAGCCTATACTGGCATGATGGGCTGCATCTGTCCGGAGGGAACCAGGATCCTAGGTGATAGGTTTAAATGGTTCATTGGCAAGCTTTAACCAGCCAAGGGGAGGCATCGAAAGGAGCAGGAAAATCCTAGTCCCCCCAAACAATCACGGTAGTAAGTGTGGCAAACACTAACATGGAGGTGTCGATAGGGAGAAGGGCAGGGGTAAATGGAGAAAGTGACAAAGGCAAGAAGGACAGGGATGGGGCAAAGGGGGTAAGACCATCAGGAAATGGAGGGTAATAGTACCAATGCCCGTAGTCTGGGCAACAAGCTCCCTGAGCTGGTGGCCTTAATGGAAGAGGATGCCTGGATATCGTATGCATCAGAAACATGGTACACAGAGAACCATGACTGGGATGTTAACATACCAGGGTACATAACCTACAGGAGAGACAGGCAGGGAAAAGGGGAGGAGTAGCTCTCTATGTAAAGGAAGGGATAAAAGCAACTGAACAAAAGAGTAAGCGGAGGAGAGGAGGCATTGTGGGTCACCTTGGAGACTGGAAAGGGCACCACAATCCGCACAGGGGTTGTGTACAGACCCCCATGTCAGGGGAAGGAATGGACAAGGATATGATGGAAGGCATTCTTAGAATGGCAGAAAGGAGATACTGTTGATGGGAGACCTGAATATGCCAGATGTTAACTGGAGCACATTGCTGCAGCCACATCCAAGAGCAGGGCCATTCTTGGCCTCCCACAGGTGGCAGGCATTAGACAGCTAGTTTGGAACCCACTCGTGAGGGAGCAATCTTAGACCTCGTGCTCTCAAATGGGGGCAGTGAGGATCTCAGATCTAGAAGTGGGTTGCCATCTGGGGACAAGTGACCATCAAACAGTGTGGTTCACGTTAAACTCAGCTACGAGTCAAGCCATACAAAAGTGAGGGTACTGGACTTTAGGAGGGCTGACTTTGGCAAAATGGGAGAGTGCCTCAGAAAAGCACTAGCAAACAGGCTAGAAGGAGGTGTGGAGCAACAATGAAATCATCAAACTGCCATCACAGAGGCAACAAGCCTTTGTGTGAAGCAAATAAACAAATCAAAACGAAAAAAAAGCCACTATGGTTCTCAAGAGAAGTGGCTGTGAAAGTCAGGAAGAAAAAGATAGCATTCCGGAGTATAAGGAAACACAGAAGGAACAGGACAGAGAGCTGTACCAGTTAAGGCAGAAAGAAGCAGGAGGGAAGTCAGAATAGCAAAGGCCCAAACTGAGGAAAAGATAGCCAACTCAGTTAAGAAGGGGATAAAACCTTTATAGGTACATCAGCGGTAGAGAAAGACAAAGGGAGGGATAGTGAGGCTGAATAGAATGACGATTGGGTGGGCAGAGGGGACAGTGAAAAGCAGGAATACTGAACGAATATTTCTGCTCAGTAGTCACAAAAGAGGAGGGAAGTGCCTAATCCAATTAACAGAAGCACTCTTGATAGGGGTCGATCCCAGTCCTTTCACAGAAGAAAGGGTTCTGCAAGAACTCCTAAAACTGAAGGTGGACAAAGCAATGGGTCCTGATGGAATTCACCCCAGAATTCTAAAAAAATTAAGGAAGGAACTAGTGAAACCACTGGCTACTCTTTTAATAAATCATGGGAGGATGGTGTGGTACCTGAGGACTGGAGGGAGGGATGTGATTCCCCTTCACAAAAGTGGGACCAAGACAGAGGCAGGAAACTACAGACCTGTCAGTCTGACCTCTGTGGTAGGGAAAGTGATGGAGTCACTTCTGAAGGAAAGAATAGTTGAGTACCTAGAGGTCAGTGGAGCACAGGATCCACGGCAGCATGGGTTCACGCAGGAAGGTCATGTCAGGCGAATCTAATAGATTTCTTTGACTGGGTGACCAAAGTAGTAGACCAGGGAGGGCTGTGGACATGGCCTACCTAGACTTTAGCAAGGCATTTGACACAGTCCCACACAAAAGATTATTAGTCAAATTAACCAGCCTGGGAGTGGGTCCCAGGGTGGTAGCCTGAGTAAAACATTGGCTGGACAACAGGACACAGAAGGTAATTGTAAAATGGAGTCCACTCTGAAGAAAGAGCGGTTACTAGTGGAGGTCCGCAAGAGTTCAGTATTGGGTCCAGTCCTTTTAATCTCTTCATCAGTGGCATTGCAGAGGGACTGGAAGGAAAAGTATGCCTTTTGCAGATGACACAGCGATCTGCAACAGGGTTGATACACAAGGAGGCGTGGAAAGGATGAAAAGGGACTTGGCAAGGTTGGAGGAATGGTCAGACGTATGGCAGCTAGGATTCAATGCAAAAAGTGCAAAATAATGCACCTGGAAACAAGAACCCAGGGAAGAATACACAATGGGTGGGAGGTAGTAACAACAACAAAACAGGAAAGGGACCTGGGGGTAATCATATCAGATATATAAGGTTAGCAAGCAATGTGAGAAAGGCAGTAGGGAGGGCAGGGGTATACTGGGATGTATAGGAAGAGGCATCAGCAGCAGAAAACAGGAAGTTTTGTATCCCTCTGTACAGACAGTTGGTGAGACCCCATCTGGAATACTGTGTCCAGTTCTGGAGACCCCATCTCCAAGGACATAGACAGGATAGAGGCAGTCCAGAGGAGGGCAACTAAAATGGTGCAGGGTCTGCAAGAGAAGCCGTGAGGAGAGACTAAAGGAGCTTAATATGTATACCCTTGAGGAAAGAAGGAGAGGGGACATGATAGAAACTTTCAAGTACCTCAAGGAATCAATAAAGTCAAGAGGGTAGCATCTTTCAGAAAAGAGACTTGCAAGAACAAGGGACACAATTTAAAGATAGAAGGAGAGGCGGTTCAGGGGCAATGTGAGGAGTATTATTTCACAGAGAGGGTAGTGGATGCATGGAACAGCCTTCCTGAGGAAGTTAATGGGGTCTAAAACTGTGGGAGAATTCAAGAATGCATGGGACAGACATAAGGCAATTCTTGTGGGGGCAGGAAGATATAGGCTGTTGGTTAACTAGGATCTACGCCTATCCTGTAGGTAGGAAATGGGCAGACTAGATGGGCCTAACGGTCCTTATCTGCTGTCAAAGTCTATGTTTCTATGTTTCTATGTTAAAGCAAGTCAGGGTCAGACTCAGCAACTCTACTTCTACTCCAGAAAGACCTCCAAGGCAGGTCTGGGCCAGGAAAACTAGGGAGATGCGAAACCGGATCGGCATCAAGGACCTGACACCATCCATGGCGCAGGCACTGCACACAGCACCAAGGACAAAGCCAGTGCTAGCCAAGACACAGGGTCCCTGATGCACTCGCAGCCTAGCCAAAGACTGCGGCATCACGGTGAACCCCTGCAAGACCTGAAAGAAGGGAGAGGAAAACAGTACCTGTGCGGCCCCTGCAGAGATGCTTGGATTAAGCGTTGATGGTGCTGGCACGGAGAGGCACCAGTGGGTGAGAGAGTTCAGGCACATTGAGGTAAGCAGGCAAGAGAGTTCAGGCAAACTTGCACAGGTATGGCAGAGTATAATAAAAAGAAAGCTGAACTACGCATCCATAATATCTCCTGAAATAAAGGGAGGCGGGAGGTAGAGGCTTACTGTAAACAGAGCACTGTAGTACACGAGCACACCAGTATTCTGACAGCTTCCCTCGTTGTAACGAATGACTTACTATAACGAATGGTCATAAAAGGCTCTGAAGTCGTTCGTTATAGTGAAGGACCGTGCAGCAATTAAGAGCTCATTACAGGATCATCGGTTCATTAAAGCTTCCCTTGCTAAACTGGACACGCTTTATCACAGAGCTATCAGATTTATAACAGGCCTTCCTCTTTCTACCCACCACTGCTTGCTGTATGCTGCCGTAGGGTGGTCCTCCCTTATGTTTAGAAGAAATAGAAATGTGGCGTTTTGGACTCTTAAGCGATGGCAAAAGCTTCCCAATATATCTTGACTGTCTCCCACTAAGCACACAGGAACTTATGCCTTAAGAAGTGCTTCATTTTCACACTTATATTCCCAAGGTCTCTTCATGCTTTGGTAGAGCAGCATTTAACTTTGTACCGCCCACTTTATGGAATAAATTGCAAAAATCTCTGAAATTGAGCATACCCATCAGCTTGGATTCCTTCAAGACCTTATTTGCCCGAACTGTGAGGGAACACTGTAACTGTTTCCCTCACTCCATAACCTATCCTGAGTCCTAGGCACCCAGTTCTCAGTTGCCTTCAGTGCAGACTAGAGTACTGCTGGCCCTATGGATCCATCTCATGTTGTGAACAAACCCTTTAATTTCTCTCTGCCCATTTTAGGTTGCAACTGCATGCTTTGCTACCTGTTTTCTGCTTAGGTCCTCTACCTCCCTCCCTTATGCTCTCCCATTACCCATCATGCCCTCCCAGCTCCCCACCCTCACTATTCCCTTCTGTTTTATTCTGCCGCTGCATTGTGTCATATGATGTACTGTCACTGTTGTATATAAATCTGTTTTGTACTGGTATTAACCAGGCTCATCCTGTAAATGAGTTCTGTATTCATTTGTTGCCTTAATGATATATTGTCACTGTTGTATGTAACTCTATTTTGACCGGCCTTAACCAGGTCCATCTTGTAAATGAGCTTTGCTCAATGAAGTTCGCCTGGATAAATAAAGATTTTGATTCATTAAGGCTCCGTGAACAGGCCAGTGTGATCATCTCTGGGGTGCAAAAGGTGCTGGATCCCCAGCATTGGCGGAGTGCAGTTGGGAGCCCCCAGGTTTTCAATGCCGTGGCTGGTGGGAAGAGCAGTATCCCCCCAGCAGCCCCCAGACTGCAAGGCACCAGCCTTGCTTTCACAAAGTGGCAGAGGAACTGGCCCTCCCCACCCATCCCAACAGTTTTCAAGTGGTAAGAAGCTTTATATTCCCAATAAGAGTGGTGGGGTCCTGCAGTCACCGAACTAGTGCCCTATCCTGGAGCAAACAGAATACCCAAAATCGAGAAGGACCGGTGAGGCTGCCAAACACATCTGAGGTGTAGAAATCCAGGTAGAGTAGGCACTGGCTAGGACAAATCAGTTGGAGGAGAGAAAGGCCTACCTGGTGTCCCCTACATATGGTGAAAAGAGCAGATAAAGAGCATCAGTCCTGATGGTTCAATTCTCTCTGTGCAATATTGTCCTCTTTCAAGCAGCTAAATGATTTCATTTGTTGTCGCTGCCGACTGTTGAAACCTCCCAGTAGTCTTCTTTCTACCTGCCACACAGCTTTGAGAGAGTGTCTGAAGCGAAGTGCAAGCTGTGAGGCTGTGACTGGGATTCCCCTGGTCCAAAGATCTGCTGCTGCTTATTCCATACGGACTTGCTCATTGGGGGGTTAGCTGCAATAACTCTCACACAATTGCTAATACCTTCAACACTATGTTCTCAGAGCAGCCCCTTCCAGCTTACTCCCCAAGTCCCCAAACTCCAACCACCCGAGCCCAAGTCCCTATCACCCCTCGACTTGGCCCTAAGACCCGACCCTCCTTCTTCCCACAACAGGAATCTACCACACAGACCAGAGGCTGCTTGCTAGCCTCTCCCCTCATGCTGGAGCAGGACACGACAGCCTCGAGGCCAAAGCTGCTCAACTAAGACTCCACCTTCTGCCAGGCCCAAAAGCATATATTCAATTCTTCTCTAACCACTGGTGTCATCCCAGATGTCTGGAAAGTGGCCAAGGTTACCCTGTTCTTGAACAAAGGAAACCCCAAAGACCCCAGACTACCGACCTATAGCTATCCTGTCAGCCTCCAAAATTCTGGAGAAAGTTGTGGCCTCTCAGCTAACTGAGTACCTACAGAAACACAACCTCCTCTCTCCAGCCCAACACAGGTTCAGGAAGGAACACAGCCGACTACCGCCCTCGCTGTAGTCACCTGCTGAATCAGAACTGCTACTGACCAGGGCTACCTCACTGGGCGATCTCGTGGATCTCTCAAAGCCTCGACAGGGTAGATCACTCCCTCCTTAGCTCCCTCTTCTCTCCTCAGACTCTCAAACTCCGTCATGCCTGGTTCCTCAATTACCTTACTGGTAGGAGCAATACACCAACTTTAACCAGACTCTCTCCAGCCCCCACCACTGTACAATGTAGAGTCCCACAGGGATCCGTCCTTGGTCCGGCAGCTCTTCTCCTTTTCATCAGCAGGCTACCCTCTGTCACCACCCATGGGCTTACCACCCTGTATGCCGATGACCTTGTCATTCTGGACGCGCCGCGACATTGACACCATCAATTCTCAATTAAACTCCGACTTCAAGCAGTTCAGTCATGGCTGGTGGAACACAAACTTACCACCAATCTTAAGAAAACCCAGGCTATGCTCTTGGCTCCTAGAACAAAACAAAATCCAGCCCTGCCCCCTACTAATCTACAGGGCTGATGGCGCCCCTGCAGATGGTGGCGCTGTCAAATACCTGGGCATCACTCTGGACCCTCAGCTGGATCTCTCCTTGCACATCAGTAATGTCTGCAAGTCTACAAGCATCAAACTTGGTCTGCCTACAGAGCCAAAACTGCCTGACCCGGCTGCTCGGGTGGCCCTAGCTAGGGTGTTCTCCTCCCCTCTCTCTGCTATGGGCTAGTGACCTTTGCCCCCCTGCCAAAATCCAGCCTCCGAAATGGGACACGGCCTACAACAGCATCTGCCGCTTCGCTATCTGCCCCACCCCTGACTCACCGCTGCAACCTCTACACATGCCTCGAGTGGCTCCCTCTGAGAAACACCACACCTTTGTAGTAGAGAACTTCGTTGACAGCATTATAAGATCAGCCACCCCATGCCTCGCCTTCCCCTCAACCTGACACCTCTTCCTACCACCTTAGGTTAAACACGACACTCAACTGTTGGTTCCTAGGACACGCACCAAGCGGGTGATCGGGCCTTCGCCAACTATGCCCTAAACTATGGAATTCGTTCCCAGCCCTTACTCGGTCCACCCTCCCATCCAAGCTTTAAAACTTCCCTTTGGAACTTCCTGAAGGGCTCCTCCACCTGTCTATGCACCTCATGGCCCCCTGCACTATGAAGCATGGGGTCTCTCGCCCCTAGGGTCTACCGCACTTATTCCCGTTCCACTGATCAAGTAGCGGCTGCCCCCGTTCTACCTCCCGAACAAGGCAACCAGGCCCTCCCCCCCACCTCATCAGCTCTTCCCCAGGTCCCCTCCACATGCAGGCACTTTATTTGGTTTAACATATGACTGAACCTGTGTGGCACTTGTCCCAACCCTTTTGAGGACTGTCAACCACCTACCAAATCTTTCTAAAGTGTACCATCTCCTCCTTGAGTGCCATATTGGTTTAGCCTGCTCTCCCGTTATATGTAAATCTTGACTCACTCATTGTTTTGTGTATGCTCAGCTTATAACTCTCCCGGGTCACCTGTAACACCCCGGGTTCGTGACTTATTACTGGTTGTCATTCTATTCCATCACCTGTTATCCCACTGTATGTAAAACTGATTTGTCCACTGTATCTGCCTACTTAAGTTTGTAACTCTCCGGGTCGCACCTGAAAATAGGCACTTGGCTGTCTAGTGTGACTTACCCGGTCAACAAAAGCAAATAAATAAATAAATGGTGCAAGTCACTGGTCCATCTTTATACTGAACAACTAGTTTGGCAGCTGGGGTAAAGAATTTGATACTGGTTGCTTGAGGGCTTTAATTCACAGGACGTACGCTTTCTGTTTTGCTGCTGAAGGGAGGCTGGATAGTCATTGTCTAAGTATGTGTGACCCTGAGCAAGTCACTTAACTTCCTTGTGCTCCACGTTGCACCTGTAAACAAGCTGTCAGCTTAGTGTCTCTCTCCTAGTGAAAAAAAAAAAAAAAAGTAAATGTGTACATATTTAAAACTGACCTTCACTTTCCAGGCCCATGAAAACATATCTTGCTTATCATTCCATCTTAGAAATTTGCCAATGATGGAGCAGGGCCAGGCCTCCAGAGAGCATAGCTGTGGGCCCCAGCACACGGTGAGCCCACTCACTCTCCAGGGTCCGTTCAGCGGTAGCTGAAATGCTGCCCATAGGAGTGTCTGTAAATTTGATTAAATCCTGCCCCTCCACGCCTCTGGGAAGCTGTAAAACCTTAAACAGTTGTGGTGGCTTTGGCTCTCTGTGTCTTCCATTTGTCCTCTAGCTCTGAGACAGCTGTGAGAAGGTGCAGGATGGCCACCTCAGCTTGATCCACCCGGTCCATGCTCATAAGTTGTGCCTTGTGGTTATCTGAGGCATTTGTTTCTCTATTTAGAGTGGCTGTTCGACTCAGATTTCCTTTCAAAATTGTGCATCTCAGTGATCATTAGGTCAGTTTTTCTGTGGAATTGCCCTGTCGGGGTGACTTAGTCTTATTTTTTAATTAGCCTTTTTACAGCCTGAACAGGATGTACGCCACCAAGGCCTGGGAATACTCACTACCGGAGCCACATGCCCCAAATCCTTGTCATTCTCCACTCTGAGCCTGAATTCCTGGTTCTACAACGTTCCACTGTGTTACTACTTTTCCCAGCAGTCTCCCTGCAATACTGCCTTTGCTTCTAGATGCTTTCTGGGGTTTCAGGTGGAAAATCGCTGCCTCGATCCTCAAGCTGACATCTTAAGGATGACATCACCGGAAGTTCCAGAACAAGGCAACATCACCATTTACAGTAGTATGGAAATAATTGGACAATTACACAGCTGGGGAGGGTCAGAATAATAAAAATGATACAAAGCAGGTAAGGAAACATGAGGAGACTAAAAGATTACAGATACCAAGGCACAACGTAAAATGGAGCTCCGTAAAGAGCACCATAATCAAAGCTAACAACTTTACAGGGGAAGTCACCAGAAATAACGTGACTAGGTGGTACCATGCCACCGAATAAATGTCAAGTGCAGTGGCATTCT
Organism: Neoceratodus forsteri; assembly: GCA_016271365.2. Classification (NCBI taxonomy): domain Eukaryota; kingdom Metazoa; phylum Chordata; order Ceratodontiformes; family Ceratodontidae; genus Neoceratodus; species Neoceratodus forsteri. Next base: position 2,720,567 of record CM057449.1, on the reverse strand, counting down.
GAGTCGGCCTACAGATGGACCCACAAGGAGCTTCTGAAAAGAGAGGAGAGTTCTTTACCCATAGCAGTATAGAGTTTGAAAAGCTAGAGTGAACATGATGCAAAAGCCAGGTCTCCACATACGTGTGTGGGTTTTGGGGACTGACAGTAGGGACTGCTCACCAGACTTAATGGCATACACCTGGTTAGGGATTTTAGCATCTCTGCCAGGGGGCAGTCAGCAGATCTCATAATTTTGTCTTTAAAACAGTTCAGGATAAATTGGCAATTATTTTTAGGAGACAGCTATCCTAACTACTGTTGAGGTTGCAGTGGTGGGTGAGATGGGCTGCAGACAGAGCAAACCTGCACACATTATTGTAGGCTGTATCCCATTTGGCCAGCAGGGAATTCTGCTTTTATGCTTGCTTGCACGCACGTGCAAGAAACATAGTGCCACCAGACGAGTTTTCGTGAGGTGTGGCACCTCCGCTCCAATGCCCTGATCGCTTTTGCAGGCACAGCAGCAGGGCACCAATGAATGTCCAAGCTGTCTATGACAGCAGTTCAGATGCGGGTGCAGACAGCAGCTGAAAGAGAAAGATCAAGCAGAATCATGGTGGTAATGTGTGGTAATTTGCATACTGCCTGCCGCCAGCAGTATGCAAATTGCCTACACGCCACCACCTTAGCAGTCGCTCTTTCAGCTGTATTCCACTGCATCTCCTGGCTTGATCCGGCCCCTCCATTTATTGTGTGCTGAGGGGTGCCCAATTCCCCACAGCACATGCACACCCCCAAGCACACTGTGAGTCCGATGGGGTGCCCAGTCCCCATCGGCTCCAGTGCCCCCAAAAACAAAGTTCAAGGTGCCACACTGGGGCCCACCCCAGCGTGGCAAAGTCCTGATCATCATGTGCTTCCCTGTACACTGATGGCCAATGGGATGCCCAATCCCCATTGGCTCCACTGTTCCTCCCAATAATCTTCTAGGTGCCATACTGGGAGCCCACCCCAGCACGGCAAAAGTCCTGCTTCATCTTTTTAAAAAAAAACCCTGTAACAAAAGAAAACGGTCCTCATTGACTCTCTTGCCTCCAACCTGTGCCCACCCTCTGCACACCCCACCTCCCCACACCCCCCACCCCATACTTACCTCCGAGCCTAGCGTGACGATCTTCGTGGACTGGGAACATGTCTGCACTCTTCAAAGCTGACTGCGAACTGAAGAAATGCTGGTAAGCTGTATAATGGCATAAATAGAGTTTTTCAATTTTGGTTCATATCATGGTCATTTTTCCGAATTTCTGCACCACATTTTCAACATGGGGTTCTTGGGACCCAGCCTCATGAATTCAGTCACTGTCATCTGGTTATTCAGTCCCAAAGGCGATTTCATGGTCACTGCACAGAACCACCTTTCGAGACTGATTAACAAAAACAGTGTCACAGTTCATGAGGTAGGCCTCAAAAACCCTATGTTGAAAATTTGGTGAAATAATTTCAAAATGATTGCTTTATGAGCGTGAGTTGCCCAGTTCCTATGCATGCTCATAACTTTGAGAATTTTTAATATTTTCACTCCAGATTTTCAACATTGCCATTTTACCACACCTCCTATGAACAGTACAGCTGTCATTGTTCACATCTTGCCCAAAATGTGTTTTGCACATGTAGCGCATAATGGTGTGGTTGGTGTGAGATCAATGTTTCAGACAGATTTAAAATCACAGTGACACTGTTCATGAGCAGAGGGTCTTAAAATGGCTATGTTGAAAATTTGGTGACAAAAGTCCATAAAATGTGTTACAGCTGCATTGGCAGTTTCCGCACCGTAAGTTCACGAATTTGTAATATTTTTCAGTCCAGATTTTCAACATTGTCATTTTTCCACACCTCCTATGAGCAGTACAGCTCTCATTTTCATGCCCTGGCCGAAATGTGTTTTCACACTCAGGTGCAGAATAACGGGTCGCTGTGGGAAATCAGTGTTCGGGACACATTAAGAAAATCACAGTGACACTGTTCATGAGTGGAGGTCCCAAAATGCCTGTGTTGAATATCTGCACAAAAATCCCCAAACTAATTACATTACGGGTGTACATTGAGCAGTTTTATGCAGGTTAGTGCCTTCACCAGTTTTTAATATTTTCACTCTAGATTTTCAACATTGCCATTTTTACACCTCCTCATGAACAGTACAGCTGTCATTTTTCACATCCTGTTTGAAATGTGTTTTCACACCTGTGGCGCTAATGGTGCAGTCGCTGTGCAAAATCACCTTTTGACTAACGAACTGATAGTGTCACTGTTCATGTGGTGGGGTCACAAAAGCCCATGTTGAAAACTTGGAGTAAAATACCAAGAAACGCCTAGGTGTTAGGGTTTTCACCATAACTCCGCACTTGTAGGGACTGACAGGCATCAGGTGTGACTTGGATTGTTGACAGTAATGCTCATGCTATTCCACCTCCACCTCACCCTGCAGCCAGTGACAGGCATCGAGGCGTACTTGGACCCTTTGGTCCCAGAGTTCACCCATTCTCCTATACTGCACCTATTTCCAGTGTGTTTCCTTATGGAATGAGGTGAATGTAAAGCCCAAAACCCTGGTACCTCGACACTTGTCAGTGTCTGCAGGGTAGGTGAGGTGAAAATGTCGTGGACTGGCTATGGTGATTTACTAAAGCCACACCTCACTGCCTGTCCATCTCTGCAGGGTGGGTGGAATTGGTTTCAGTTCAGTACTTCACTGCCATTTCTATACTGCATCTGCCTTAACTCCTGCACTTCCACTGCTTATTGCCAGCAAGCAAACATTTGGCATTAGCAAATGCTTGCTTTTTAATACCATTAGTTTTGAAGCCAGTGCACTTTTCATCTCCTCTAGCTACCGCACTGCTCGGTATTTCTCTCAGTGGGCTTGTCTGTTTCTGCCTAGCTTACACTGACTCGTATACTCCAAAACCACCCACTTTAAGATCAGGAAATCATTGTGTTACTGCTTTTTCTATTAAATAAAAAAAATTAAACTGTAGTCATTTAAACAGTAGCTTCTCGATAAGTAACTGTCACTCTCTCAATAGGTTCAATGTGTTAACAACAATCACAGAATAGCAATCGCTGTTTGGGCGGGTATATAACATGAAAATGAATTTCGTGAAGAACACTCACGAGGAATGGCAAGAGGGCACCTGAGAGCAATGGGTTTTTAATGTGAGGGGCTGTGCCCTCCACACCCCCAGGGTTTTTCGCCTCCGCACACCCCGCACTTAAAGGATTCTCAACTTCAGGGGTGATATCGCGTGTGTGAAATGCTTACAAAGAAAAAAATGCCTGCCGGAAAAAAAAACACCACGCCAGACCTGAACCCTGCATCCTGCACCTCCCAACCAACCACCCTCCCACAACGCTAGCAGACCAGCTGCAGCTGCCTGCCACCCCTCCCACATACCTTCCTTCCCTTCCTCTCCCCAGTGGGTATACATATGTGCACTTCCGTCACCATACCTTGCTCATCCAGGTATCCGTCACTACCCTGCCAGGTAGCCGTGAACACAAAGCCGTAAGTAAGTTGCTGCTTTTTGTAAGCACTCAGTTGCGGTCACCGTGTTCACAGCAGTGCCATGTTCCTCAGAATTTTTGAGAAGCAATTGCTCCACCAATAAGATGTAATGTCACTGCATCAATGCCGGTGTCATGATGTGGTGTCCATGGCAACCATCCTAGCAACAAAGCTCCTTGCAAGTGGAGGAGCATTGTTTCACAAATAAAGCCATACAACTTTTAAATATAAAAATAACAACAATGCCTTATCTAAAATGAAAACTAATACAATAGCAATGTCTGTTGATAAAAGAAATACATAGCAGGGACCTATGAAATACATGATTTATTTTCACTAGTGCTGTTTGACCTTTGGCACATCGTCGGTGGCTTACGCCACTGTGGGATTACCAAGGTCAAATGGCATAAGTGAAAGTAAATCATGCATTCTACAGGTCATGCTGTGTATCCCTTATTTATCTCTCTTGAATCAACTATCTATCTATCTATCAGTCTCTCTCTCTCTCTCTCTCTCTCTCTCTCTCTCTCTCTCTCTCTGTCTCTATCACAACATTCTCCAGAAGAGCAGACAGCTCCAGGCAGAGGCCCATTGACAATGTTGCCAATAACATAAAAGGAAATTATGTGCACGATGACAGAATTTTCTCCTTTCTGTATCACTGCACATTGTCAGTGGTGAAGGTAATTATTACATATGGGTTCTAAGAAGCAGTACCCATCTAAAATAGGACGGGAGAATATTGTCCCTTATAATTCCCTAACAGGTAACTACTGGATTCATCCGACAGCTGCTGCTTGTCAAATTCAGCACCTGATGACTGTGTCAGCAGACCTCAGGGCATAAGTTCTGCATAGCCTTGAAAATGTAAGCATAGAGGACTACAGCACGGATTGCCAGATCCTGCAACAAGGCTGTGTCCTCTCAGTCTGGGGTGTATTGAACACCCTGAGGAAAAAGCCTGCCCTGAGCAGATCTTTTCTTTCTACCTACTGCAACTGTGAATGAGGCTTTATCCGGTCTGCTAATATGACTCCAAGGACTTCACCTCTTTTGCTGCTGTGACCAGAAACAATAGGAAAAGTCTAGGAAAAATTAAGAAATTCCCAACATAGAAAAACCTGAGTCTTCCATTTTCCTGGTCAAACCACTCAAGGCTGGAATAAAGTCTGTAAGTAGGAAGCCTCACATAGCTGCCGTCACAGAGACATGGGCACAGCACTGGAAAATTGAGGAAAAGGTTACCAAAATTGCACAGCATTTTGCAGAAATTATGGAAATTGCAGGGGTTCTACTATAGATCCGAGTGCTTCACAATAAATCTTTTAATGTTTTCTGCATATATTAGTCAGTATAAATTGCTAAATGAATACACGGACACCTGAATATGTTTGAAACATAAAGAAAAGTTTATGTTCCTAAAATAATACTAAACTAACAAGCTATCATAAGCGTTGCCTATCTTCCAAAATTTAAAAGCACCTGATACAGTGCTAAATAGATTCTATAAGTGAGCCATAGCAAATCAATATTAAATAAAGCCAGAAGAAATATATTGTTTTGTTTCTGGCTGTAGAATAATGAAGCATAGTCAAAAGATGTTTACAGTGCTCTGCCAGCTATTCACTCACTTTGGTACAAGAAAAATAAGCAGATAGAGTGGTGAATAATTGAGTTTTAGTAAAATGTTGTTAAAGTGTTTAATAATCATAATGTGTACTGTAGGTACTATACAGTATTTTGAAATCACATATTTAAACATTAAATCTGGGAGTTATTGGGGCTGGCAGTATAATCTAGAGGTTAGAGTGAAAAACTGTGAATGAGCTGACTACATCTAGCAGACCTGGGTTTGATTCCCACAATCTCCACTTGCATACTGTGTGATTCTGAACAAGTCACTTAACCTCCTCAGTGCTCCTGGGTTGTACCTGAAACAAGCACTTGTGCCTAGTGGGCCTTATCGGTTACCAAAAATGTAAAAAAAAATAGCACTATATTTTTGCTGTATCATACAGTAGTCAGGGTACCCTGTAATTTACTTTTGTTTTACTCTGACTGCAATGATTTTATAAAGTTAAAGATAAATGTTCAGATACATTTTGTGTTTTTAAGCTTGTTTTAGACTTTAGTCAGGCTTTTATTGTAGTCTTTGCATGTGGGCATCTAGGGGGCAGTTGCTAAGAGTGAGATCACTGTTAGCAACTAGCTTATTCAAGTTTAAAATCAGCAGGGCTATCCAAAATCCTCAGCTGTTTGAATCAAAACTAGTCTGAATGAAAGTATGCTCATAAAGAAAAACTTGCCCTGCCACTTACAAAAGGTTTATAGTTGGCAACCCCATTTAGGTGAATGGGATAATTTTGCACCTTTTCCCTCTTTGTTTGTCTGTGTGGCAACAAAACATTTTCTGATAAACTGCTTCAACACAAAACAAATGTTAAGTGTTTAAGTGTACTTATGCTTGGCCAGTGGATTTGAAACCAAACAAGACAAGGATTTAAAAGAAATCTGTGTCACATAAACCCTTGCCCTACTTTGCATTGTATTGTTTCAGCCAAACTCATCTTCATGCAAAATTGTCAATATATTTGAGAGTATTTTATTAAAAATGTTAATACTTTTACACAGTTCAATATAAAACTCAAAATTGCAAGAAATTATGGAATGTCCGCTTTGGCTAAGAATGGTGAAAATTATGATTCTGCAAAAAAATTAAGAGGAAATTTTCCAGTGGCCCTGGACATGGGTAACTCAGCACCATGACTGGGACCTGAGATCCCTGGATACCAACTGCAAAGGAAGGACAGAGCAAAGGTGAGGAGGGGGCGAGTGGCATTGTGTACATATGGGAGGGATAATGAGTAACAGGAAGGAGGGGTGGAAGGCAATGCAGAAGCCTTATGGGTGGTTATGCAGAACACTATTGGGAGGAGGATCCATGTGGGGTTGGTGTACACCACCTTCATAGATAATAGAGTTAGACAGGGAGCTGGGGAACAGATCAGAGAGTATGGGGAGAGAAAACACTGTAATATTAGGAGACTTCAACCTACCTGGAATAGACTGGAGCACCCCAGCTATCTCCTGTAGCAGGGAACAGGTTCTTCTGGATGATATCCAGAACTGTTTCCTGATGTAGGTAGTCACAGAGCCAACAAGGAGGAGGCTATACTAGACCTAGTACTGTCAGATGGCAGAATGTCTGGGACATGGTGGTGAGGGAACCCTTTGCAGGCAGTGACCACCGCACAGTGTGGTTTTCCATCTACATGGGGAAGGAAGCAAACAATACTAAAACAATGGTGGTAGACTTTAGGAGGCAGACTGCAATAGGATGGGGAGCATTGTGCAGGAGCACCTGGCAAAGCCCTGGACAGAGATGGATGTGGACCAGAAACAGACCATCATTAAGCTGGGATAATCAAGGCCACCAGCACCTTTACAAGGACCAGTAAAGAAGACCTGAGCCAAGAGACCTAGTTGGTATAGCAGAAAGGTAGCGAAAAGGTAAAGGAGAAGAGGGCAGCCTTCCGGGCAAGCTGCACTTCTAAGTAGGAGGACAGAGATATAGCCAGAAATCCCATGAGACATGGAGAGAGATCTGGGCTGCCAAGGCTGAGAAAGAACTAAGACTGGCACAGGGATTAAGGAAGGGAGAGAAGGACTTCTTCCAGTACATCAAGGAGAGAAGAAGCAGAAGGGATGGGATGGGATAGTCAGGATAAAGAGGAAGGAAGGAAGGATGGGCAGAAAAGGGGAGGAGCAAGCAGAGGCACTAAACAAGTACTTTGGTCCGTCTTCACCAAGGAAGTGGACGGGCCTATACCACAGGGGAAGAGCGAGGGATCCTTGATCGGGGAAGGAATATGATGGGAAGATTTGGATAGAAAGGCTCTTAAAGGGATAAGTGAGCTGAGGGCGGACAAGGCATCTGGCCCACATGTGGTGCCATGAGGGTCCGGAAGAAACTGGCAGAGGTACTGGCAGCCCACTGGCAGACCTATTTAACACCTCGCTGGAGAAAGGGTGCATGCACAAGACTGGAGGTCAGCTCATGAGGTACTTCCACAAGAGTGAACCCAGGGATGAGCCAGGTAACTACAGACCAGTTAGCCTATCCTCCACAGTGGGAAGTCAATGGAGGCCATCCTAAAAGAGAGACTGGTGTCCTTCCTTGAAGAGTATGGGCTCCAGGATGATAGGCAGCATGGGTTTGTCAGGAGGAGATCTTGTCAAGCCAGCATGATGAGCTTCATCAACTGGGTGATGAGATCGCTGGATGAGGGACAGGCAGTAGACGTTCTGTACCTGGACTTCAGCAAGGCATTTGACCCAGTGCCACATGACAGGCTGATCATCAAGATGGGGACCTAGTGGGGGATAAAATCCTGGAATGGGTCAAAAGCTGACTAAGGGCCAGGAAACAGAGAGTGGTGGTAGGGGAGAACTGTCCAAACCTAGGCTGTAACCACTGGGGTACCACATGGCTCAGTACTCAGTCATGTGCTATTCAAATATATTTATTGGTGACAGCAGAGGGGTAAATAGCAAGATCTGCCTTTTGCAGATGATGCCAAGCTCTGTGGAGAGTGGACACGGAAGAGGGAAGAAAGGATTTGTGAGATGACCTGGCTAATTTGGAGAAATGGTTAGTTATATGGCAGCTGGGATTTAATGCTAAGAAATGTAAGATAATGCACATGGGAGCTAGAAACCCAAAGGCCAGTTACTGGCTTGGGAGAATACAGGTGACAGAATCAGAGGAGGAAAAGACCTGGGAGTAATGGTCAAGGGTGATATAAAACACAGCACAATGCCAGAAGGCAGCAACCAAGGCAAATAAAATGTTGGGCTACATCACCAGGGAATCACTTCTAGGAAAGAGGAAGTTATTCTGCCACTGTATTGGTCACTGATGAGACGACACCTGGAGTATTGTGTTCAGTACTGGTGAACTTGCCTGAAGAAGGATATCAAGCTATCAGTGGTGCTCCAGTGGAGAGCAACCAAAATGATCAAAGGCATGAGGGACAGAGCATATGAGGAGAAGCTGAGGATGCTGAACATGTGCTCCCTAGAGGACAGAAGGGAGAGTGAAGATGAGATTGAGACCTTCAAGTGTCTCAGTGGCATAAATAGGGTTGGTATCTTTAAGAAAGGAGGGAACAACAAGGGGCATAGCCTGAAATTGGTGGGGGTAGATTCAAGAAGGAAATGAGGAGTCACTTTTTCACTGAAAGAGCAGTGAAGGGGTGAAATGAGCTACCAGAGGAGGTGGCTGCTGCCAAGACAGTGGCCAGTTTCAAGGAGGGTGGGACAGGGTGAATAAAAGGATTGTGACTAAAGGAGGTGCTGCTGGAAAGTGGATAGGAGAGGAAATGGATAGTGGGAGATGACTTCAGGAGGAGTTACGGGGCGCCCAGGGAACTAACTGAGCTGCATACTCTAGCAGACTTGATAGACCATTTTGGCCTGTTTCTGCTGGCAATTTCATATGTTCAGATAGTACTATGGCAAAGCCACTGGTGACCCTATAAGTAAAGCAACATCCAAGATGTTCTGAGTCATGACCTTGGAGGTCCTAAAACAAATGTACTACTCTGATGAAGACCATTGAAATGAACATCTCCTACAGATCATCAGGGAATTTCTCAATTGTCAGGACTCCAATTCTGGAGTCTCCTCGTGTTCTGAGGAAGCAGGCTGCTAATTGCATACATTGTTAAGATGACCATAACTGAAGACTACAGTCATCTTGCCCACTTCAGATTTCTATCTTGTCCAGAACTGAAGACAATGATCTTCTATCCCAACCCTCATGACACAGAGGAGCAGTGAAATGCTAACAGGTAAATTTGATGAAGTTCCGCTGCCACAACAGGGCATTCACCGCTCCATCCATAGTCACCAGAAACAACTGAAAGACCTAGATACCCGAGAGATCTCCTACGGCTGCACAGCTTGACCTGTGGTTGACCAAATCTTCCACTCAATAGGTCAAATCCTCCATGATCAGGATCACCGTCAGGTGTACAGATTCGGAACTAGATGGACTGTCTGGACATTCCTTTCCCCTGCTGGGAGAACTAGTGTCAGAGGCAGTGATTATGTGCTGCCCACAAATGCCACCTATCACTTCCATGATCATGCTTACAATGCCGTGCTCTGAGACTGTATTGTATGTGTTGATGACAGTGCTGTCTGAGCTCATTCTTGTCACTTTGGACCAGCTTGGTCCTTGAAAAGGTATCCATGCTAAATATGCATTTCTGCTTCCCAAAACATTAATCTGCATAACCTGATGCTGATGGTTCCAGACTCTTATACAAAAATCTGGTCTAGAACAGCTTCCCAGCCCAGCTGGCTGGTATTGAGATCAAATCAGCTTAGAAGAAGCTCTGAGATGAGCTACCCTGAAAATCACTTGGGACTCTCCCAGAATGTCATCCAGAAAATGATTGGCCTAGACAACTGAATCATAGCCACATTGACTGCAGACTGAGTTGGTGAGGCCTTATGTAAACAGTGTCCCATGGAACCAATTCCTTTGTTGCTGCCATGTCTGAGACTATACTGACTGACAGTGATCTCAGCTACAGAAGTCCATGGACTAGGTTCTCCTTCCTGGCTGTAAAGAGAGAAACATCCTGCCCTGTCCATTGGGAAAACCCTGCATTCCAACATCTGTGGCTGAATTAGGAGCCTTCCCCCTGCTGAATATCCAGCATAGCATCTCTAGGACTCTTACTGTCCTTCCGAAAAATCAGTCTTCCATAGGCACCCTGGTGTCCTTACAAGAATTATCCTGATAGGAGTGTACTTGATGCCCCTTCTGTCTCAGTGATGCCATAAACACAACCAGAACCTCTGGAAAAAATGTGACATAGTTGCTAAACCCAGAGATTGCAGAGCTGAACATGATGCTCCTGGATTGCAAATCTCCAGATGGTCTGCATGACTGATGGACTAAAGCATAGAAATAGGCATCCTACTACCAGATGGATACCAGTATCTTCTTGGATGAACTACTCAAGTTCCGACTGCCTCTTGGATGTTATGTGTTAGACAATACATTCTGAGAAAACAAGTCAAGAATGGACTGAAAACTCATGACTTCCCAATGATTAAAGAGCTACTGATGCCTCAAAGAAAATTTTGAAAACAGTAATTTTGCACAATTCTGTTTGCATTACATGTACATTCTATATATTTTCCTCCCATTATTTATTACTAGAGATGCAGTGAATTTAAAATCCACTACAAAGTGAAACCTTAGTGGCCATTACGCGGCACTTTCGCTACACGGGTGCCCATAGAAAGGCTCACTTCGCCCTGTTATTATTACTTTGCATTGTCATTCCGCTTTGAACATGAAGTAAGGCAGAGTGACAACAATACTGTCAGCATCCCACCCACACAATCACCAAAATGAATGTGCATCCCCAAAGTGCTACTGTCTTATGTCCAGAAAACTCCCAGTGCTGATGAAGTGAAATGAGAATGTAACAAGAAATGCAAAGTCTCCCAGAATTAATGGCACACTCAGTCACGCATGCAGTGGTCAGGTCACACAGAGTCACCAGAATGAATGTCATCCCCAAAGTGCTGCTGTCTTGTGTCCAGGAAATTCCCAGTGCTGACGAAGCGAAATGAGGCGTAACAAGAAATGCAGTCTCCCAGAATTAATGGTGCTGTGCAAACGCACACAGATTAAGATTGCGCTGCACACTAAGGGATACATACTAAAAGGCACAACAACACCCAACCAGTGCCCTCAAGTCACAAATCCAAATCTGGACAGGTACATTTTGCCAGTTGGAGGATTAGTGCATAGCAGTATCAATCCACTACCAGTAAAGATACTACAAAGCAGTATAAGAAATGTATGCAGGTGTGTGGATAGTAGGTTCACACTGCTGCAATGACTCTGTAACACAATAAAAGGTGTCTGATTTAAGCACACATCACACACACATTCACATGCACACTCAAGTAATTGTAGCAAATTGAAAACCTTTAGTAATATAACCAAATGTTTTAAACAGGCAACTAACACTGCTGCAGCACAACAATCAGCAAAAATGTCAAGAATTACTGAAAATATTACTGTGTACATTAACAGTTATACAAGAAAAATATAACCAAAACAGAAAGACTGCCCTTTTCTCCCAGTTAATCTACCTACATCACAAATACGCCCTCCAAAGCACACTTCACAGTACACAGACTGACTGTTCTAAATTAACATTCAAAACTCCACACAACAATAAACACTCGATGATATGAGCACAGAAAGGGTTCCTACAATTGATGCACTAAATTTTGAGCAAAAATATCACTCAAAAGGCAATTTAAACAGCTTTTAAAGGTTTTGAATAGCAGAGCTCTGAGAGAAAAATGTCTCCAGCTACCACTGCACACACTCTACCCATGGCAGAACTGAGTCTGTGCCGAACAATCTAGAGCCCATGTGACCTGCAATCCCATGAATAACTGCATAATTTCATTTGGAGCTCAATTACAGGGTGAAGTGAGGCAAATTACATTGATTTCAATGTACTTCACCTTAAAATTGGTGGAGAAATGGTTTGGGAAGGCGGAATAACGCAGTCATTGGTTTCAATGGACTTCACGTTCATTGTGATGCAAGTACTTCACTTCACATTGTGGAGTTCTCTGGATTAAGCGTTACTCAGTGAATCACTTCACGGAGCAAATTCGGTCACTTTGCCCACCACTACTTACAGTACTATAACTCACATGCTGTACGGATGGAATGTAATGCCTATGGCTGTACTTCCCGATGGACTGCACAAAATTCCCAGATTAAAACACGATTAATGAGTACAATGGTGAAGTGGTGAAGCCTGGAGAGATACTACAAAACATGCTTACAATACATCTAAGTAACTAGTAAAAATTAATGTTGTGATTCGTGACATGATTGTGAATCGTGATTTGTGACTGCATTTGTGACTGTGATGATGAAGAATGTGATTCGTGTCGACGTGTGAGATAACCAATATGAACTGTATTGGGAACGCAAATGCCTATGGCAGGTATCGTCCCCAATGAGCTGTAGCGCAAACTCCTGACTTATAAACACTCATTATTGAGTACAATGGCGGGGTGGTGAAGCTCGAGATACTACAAAACATGCTACAATACATCCAAGTAACTAGTCAAAATGAGTGTCATGATCATGAATCTGATTTGTGACTGCATTTGTCACCGTGATGATTAAGAACTTGATTTGTATCAACGAGTGACTCGTGATGATGGTCCTGACTTAAAACGCATATTAATGAGTACAATATTCATGCAGAATTATGCACCACACCTGTCCAGTACTTTGAAGGAAGCCAAAGAAACAACTGTGACTTAAATTACAGATGGAGATTGGGCCTAACAAAATGCAAATGCATAGACAGATTAAGATTGTGCTGTGCTCTAAAGAGATGCAGATGCAAGGCACATCACCTAACCAGTGCTCACCATCAGAAATTCAAATCTGGCAAAGAATACCTTTGCTGGTTGGGGCGGTCAGGAAGGGCAGTATACTGCACTGCTGCTTATATTATTTTTACCAAATGCATTATTTTGCCCTTGTCAGTGTTGAAAATAAACCCTTGGTATTGGCCCACCTTGCTAACAAATCAATCTGTTTTTGAATGTTATTGACTTCTGTATTGGAGCTGACCAATGCCCCATTTTCACATTGTCTGCAAACTTACTAAGCCAAGCATTTTCACCACAGTCCAGTGATGCTACAAAGATGTTAAAGAGTGACGGCCCAGGACTGAGCCCTGCAGCACTCCATTCATAACCTCAGCCCCATCTGAAAAATGCCCTTAACTGCAACACATTGCCTTCTACCACCAACCATGATGCAATCCAGTCGATAATATTGGAATCTATTCCTACATCTTCCAATGTTATTAGTAATTTCTTGTGTGATACGTAATCGAAGGCTTTTAAAAATCCATATACCGGACAGCCACAGTAACTTCCTGGCTCAGTGACCTACTGACTGGCTCAAAGAAACTGGTCAGGCCTGTAAGACCAGACCTTCCTTCCTGAATCCATGCTGATGTATATCAATTTGGTCAGTGCCTTTCATTACTCTTCAATATGCTCTTTTACTATGGATTCTAAGATTTTACCCAAAATAGGAGTTATACTAACTGGCCTATAATTGCTCATCTGACCCCTATCCTCTTCTTAAATATTGGGGTCATGTAGTGCTAACTCCAATTGTCCACCACCTCACCCTGATCCAAGGAACTTTGGAAGATATCAACAATCAGAGGGGCTATTTGTTCAGCTATATTCCTGAGGAAAGCAGGGTAGAAGCCATCTGAACCCTGCGACTTGCCTGGGTCCAAGTTCCTTATTCTATTTCTAAGTCCTTTTCAGTTGTTCTGATTTTACTTTTTCTTTTAGACAGTCTTGTAAACAATCTCCTCACCTCTGGGCTGGTTACACTAATAAAATATTTGTTGAGTTTGTTTTCATTGACACCACAATCTGGAGTTAATGAACCATTCACCAGTAATGGTCCCACCTGAACCTTTCTTTTCAAACCCCCAAGCTGTTGTACAGTGTTTTCATATTTGTGGTATTACAACCACCAACCCATTATAACTAGGAGGGATACTGGATCAAGTGCCTACACACTTGGTCTGGGGAGTTATGATGTTGTTTGTGTTATTAGGATGTTCTGTTTAAACTTTAGTGAGGATTCACTGCCATGCTTTGGGGGTACTGGTAGCAGCATGTTTGGGGGGATCCACTGATGTGTGTTTCTGTTATCATTTTGAGAGTGTTGGTGCTAAAGAGGTAATTGCTGCATTCATGAAGGTTGGGGTGGGGTATTGTTTGGGGTTAAAATTGCAAGGTTTCATCATAATCTTAACATCATATACTTTGGCAAGACATTAGAGTGTGGTGATAGTGAAAGAGACTTGCTTGAAGCCTCGTACACAAAAATTAGAATGGCTGACACTGTAAATATGCCCACCTGGGATGTTAATGGTCTGAAGCATGTAGTGACGTAGAAGAAGAAGAAGAAGAATCAGCATTTATATAGTGCTTTTCAGACATCCAAAGTGCTTTACAAGCAATGCTAGACTGGTAGTGAAGTGACTGAATGTGTGGTGGCGGCCACATCGCACATCATCACCCACACACAGCCTGGATAATTGCATGAACCGGTTTATGGGAAGGGAATGTTGTCCAGGACACTGGGAATGTTCCCTACTCTTTAGAAGAGTGCCCTGGGTTCTTTACTTCCACCTGGACACCCACCAGAACTACACCAGGATGGGCAGAAGGGACCTCGGTTTAACGTCTCATCCGAAGGACGGCACACCCCAGCAGTACAGTACCCCCAATACTGCACTCAGATGCCAGAGATTTTATGTGCAAGTCCAATCCTGGTGTGGGACGAGAACCTACAACCTTCTGGTCCAGAGGCAGATGTGCTACCAACTGAGCCACGCTGACAAGAAGGTCATGAGCCATGTAAAGAAGCTTCAGACCAATATTCTAATGCTTAACAGAAACCTACGGACACCGGTGAGGCTAAGCTTAATGTAAAAGAGATGGGGGTACTTGGCTGACATCCTGCTTCACCTGCACGGAGAGTAGCAATCTGGCTCATACAAGGGTTTCCAGGGGTTGTGTTTAGGTCTCTGTGGATTCATAAGGCAAATTTGTACTTGTTCAGGTCTCAATGAATGATGGTACTTGCTCCTCTGTGGGAGGCATCTATGGCCCCAATGTGTAGGGTAGCTCCTTCTTCCAGTGCTGGCCCTGGAAATGGCATGATTTCTGGGACTGTTGGTGGTGGGATGACATGAATTATGTGCTGGACGATACCCTACACAGATCCAACCCTACCCCAGTCCCCAAGTCCAAGAAAGCTAGAGGTCTGGAGGACCTCATACACATGTTCTCAGTGATGGATGTTTGGCTTCACAAAAACCTGACTGTGAGGACTATAGCTTCCTCTTGCACTTGCATAGGTCTTATGCTAGGCTCAATTTGCTCCTATTCTCTGCAGCCATAATTTCCCAAATGGGTACTGTTGATAAAGATGTGGCTTTAGAATCAGATCACTCCCTGCTCCAAGAAAAGATGATCATGTCAGGTCTGAGCAGCCCCGAGGGCATGGAGACTGGACCCAGTTATCAAGAACCAACAGTACATTGTGGGATACAAGCAGCTATGAAAGAATTTCTACACATAGTAAGAGAAATCAAACCTCTCATGCGTGAACCAGGCGGAAACCTTAAAGACTCATGTCAGTGGCCAGTCTATAGCATGCCAAATACAGGCAGAGGGAGAAAATCTCAAACTTGAAAAGCTTGAAAGTAAGATTTCAGAGGTAGAGAAGCTGCATATGGTTAATACCCCCACCCCAGTCTTCTTACTTTACTCAAAAACTTAAGTGGAAGTTTAACACATTGAGCATGACTACCATGGAAACAGTCATCTTGTTGAACAACGTGGGTCAGTAGTTCGATGAGGATGGGGTGGGAAGTTGTTAGCCTGGTAACTCCGCACAGAGAGGGTGAGAGGGCCATTGCCTAGATTAAACATCTAGAGCTGGATTGGTGTCCAGACATCAACATGTGGGAGATCCTTTTAATAAGTTTTATAAAACCTTATACATGTCTGAATGGGTATGTCATTGCAACAGCGCCCCCAACGGTGAAACAAGAGGAGTAAAACCATGGCAGTGAAGTGCCTGTCAGTGAGGTGTGCAAAATGTTGGCAGGTGAACTACAGCCGAGCTGCGCTGTGCTGGCAGGTGCTGTATGGTGACCTGACATGCTGGAAAGCAGATACTCTTGCTGTAAAGGCATGCCGAGGAACCAGTGACACCTGGTGGAATGCCACCACAACAGCAAAGCATGACAGCGAGGTAAGCCGTGATGTCCTGCAGCAGGTGTGTTCAATCATGCCGCGCCATGTTGACAGGTGAAGCAGATCAACACTACGTGAGAATTCCCCAGGTGGTTTACAGACCACTGACAAGTAGGTGAGTCAGTGATGGAGGTGCTGACACACTTGTGGCTTGCAGGACAGGGAGCCATGCCATTGGAGTTTGTTAGGAGCACCCATGGTAACAACCTGCTAGTGTTCTGTGGTTACCTTTGGCAGAAGGAGTGGGCCAGGGTGCCTCGACATATTGAAAATGCATCAAGTACCACTCAGGGAGGTATCTTGGGTGGCGAAGACCACTGATTGCGTGGATGATGTTTTGTTGACCGGTGGCACAACTATGTGCCTGATAGTGCCGGTGTGGCCATGCAGCATGTCCCAGAAGAGGTTAAGAAGAGAGCTGTGGAGACCAGAGAGAGCAGTCAACAGGTGGTGGTGGCATGCTCAAGTGGGCATACTGAAGTGGTCGGGGGTGATTGCCATCCATCGGCCAGCTAAAGTGGACCATACAGAGGGTCCGAGTGTACGCCAAGCCCCAGTGGAACCCACTGTACTGTCTGGGCTGTGCATCCCGATGAGTACTAGTTGACAGATACAGGGAACAATTCCTCCTACACAGATGGGGCAGTAGTGAGACACATGTCCTGCTATTCAACACAACTAGAAACCTTGAGTACCTGTCCCACAGTGCCACCCAGTACACAGAGCACATTTAAATGCAGCCCCGACCTAGTTTATCAAATGTACAGTCTGCATGGGGTGGAGACATCCATGGTGCTACTGAGTGTGTATGTGCTCATGACCAGTTGGTTGGTGGGGTGCTGCAGTATATGGTGGTTTTCAGGAAGCTGCTGGAGCTGTGTCCTGGATTGGAAACCCAAGTCCATAATGATCAACTTTGAGCTTTCTGCATACAGCGCACTGTGTGTTGGGTTCCCACATGTCCAGCTATGTGGCTGCTTCTTCCACTTTTTCCAGTGTTAGTAGAAAACTGCAGCAGTATGGGACCCTCACACAGCTGTATGTGGCAAACAATAAATTCACAATGCACATCCACATGCTAGCTGCCCTAGCCTTTGTGCCACCTGCTGATGTTTGGAGTGCTTTCAAGATGCAAGGCTGGGAATACTATGTGACCTATGAGGGAGGAACTGGCCCCATTCCTCGACTATTATTAGGACACTTGGCTGGGATGCCCCATTCAGAGTGGGGGTTCAGGGCCCATCTTCCCACTGAACTTCTGGAGCTGCTATGTGGCTGCAAGGGAAGGGCTTTCCTGGATCATCAATGTGTTAGAGGGCTGGCACAGGGGCTTCAACTCCCTGATGGGGCATCAAATCCCATTATGTGGAAGTTCATCGATGTGTTTTGGGGTCAGCAGCAGCTGACGGAGCTAAAGATGCAGAAGCTGCTGGAGGCACAGAGGTTAGCGGGTCCAAGAAGAAGGCTCAGGACAGTTGTGAATGCTTAATGGACATTGCTTAGCAGTGTATGAGTTACAGAGCTTGCAGGATATTTGGTGGGCATCACCCTTAACATATCGCTGCAGGTGTAATGGCTGTGTTGGGTCAGAGTATAGCACTTGCCTTAGTATTGTCTGCACTGCACTGTGTGGTTGTGGTGGTGGGTGGGGCTGGTACAGTACTATCCTGCTGGCTGTGATCATGGCACAATAATAAATGTCACTGTATCATCACACCTATCTGAGTTGGTTCCATGTCATAAGGGCAGAACAAATAATGGCGATCCGTCAGAAGGGCACCGAACCCCAGGGTGACAACTTTTAGGATAGTGTTTTCATGCAGGGGACTTTGACCACTGCACCTCCCTTATGGGTGGCTTTGCCCCCCACACACACCCTACTATATATTCCTACTCTGGGAGGGACACAACTTGGGATGGGGCAAACTGGGTTGCCTAAAGGTGTTGGCGCCATTGTTCTGTAGCCCTTTGACAGGTCACTGTTATTCGGTCACCTTTGACGTGTTACCACCAGTCCTGTTGTTCCATGGTGTATGCACTGTGGGCTGTGCCCTGCTTACCATGGGTTGGGGTCTGGGGGTTCACAGGGGACCTACAGTGGCCAACGCTCACGGGGGATCTCTGAGGTGGTGGGTGGGCCTGGTGATGTCCACCATCATGGGGGTGTGGGGTGGGCCACTGCCATGGCATCTGTTGAGTGCTCGGCTGTGGTTGAGAAGCATAGACTTTGACGGCAGATAAGAACCACTTGGCCCACCCAGTCTGCCCATTCCCTACCTACTGGATAAGCTGCAGATTCTAGTTAATCAACAGCCTACTTCCTGCAACCCCCACTATAATTGCCTTAAGTCTGCCCCATGCATGTTTGAATTCCCCACTGTTTTAGACCCAACGACCTCCCCAGGAAGGCGGTTCCATGTATCCACCACTCTCCATGAAAACAATTTCCTCACAGTACCCTGAGCCACCCCCATTTTTAAATTGTGCCCCTTGTTCTTACACATCTCTTTTCTGAAAGATGCTACCCTACTGACTTTGTTGATTCCTTGAGGTACTTGAAAGTTTCTATC
Organism: Neoceratodus forsteri; assembly: GCA_016271365.2. Lineage (NCBI taxonomy): Eukaryota > Metazoa > Chordata > Ceratodontiformes > Ceratodontidae > Neoceratodus > Neoceratodus forsteri. Next base: position 2,701,521 of record CM057449.1, on the reverse strand, counting down.
ATGTCCCCCTGTCCCTCCTTTCATCAAGGGTATGCATATTAAGCTCTCTCAGTCTCTCTTCATATGGTTTCTGATGCAGACCCTGCACCATTTTAGTTGCCCTCCTCTGGACTGTTCCATCCTGTCTATGTCCTTTCTGAGATGAGGTCTCCATAACTGCACACAGCACTCTAGATGGGGTCTCACCAACTGTCTGTATAGAGGATAATCACTTCCCTTTTTCTACTTGTGATGCCCCTTCCTATGCATCACAGTATCCCCTGGCTCTCCTTACCAACATCTCACATTGCTTACCCACCTTTAGGAGGCAGTATAGCACAGTGGTCTAAAGCTGTGAGCTGCAAATCTGATGACATCCAGCAGACCAGACCTGGGTTTGAATCCACAGTTTCCACTTCATACTGTGTGACCCTGAGCAAGTCACTTAACCTCCTTGTGCTCCCAGGTCACTCCTGTAAAAGCTTTCAGTTTAGTGTGCTATACCTGGTTAAACAACTAAATAATAGGTCATCTGATATGACTACCCCCAGGTCCCTTTCCATTTTTGTTGTTGTTAGTACATCCCCTGCTATTGTGTACCTTTCTCCTGGGTTTTGTTTCCCAGGTGCATTACTTTGCACTTCTTTGCATTGAATCTAAGTAGATATATGTCTGACCATTCCTCCAATCTTGTCAAGTCCTTCTCATCTTTTCTACCCCTCTTGTGTATCAACTCTGTTACAGATCTTTGTGTCATCTGCAAAGAGGCATACCTTTCCTCTAGACCCTCTGCAATGTCACCTATAAAGATGTTAAAGAGGGCTGGACCCAGTACTGAGCCCTGAGGTACTCCACTAGTAACTCCCTTTCTCTGGAATGTGTTCCATTCACTATTACCTTATGTGTCCTGTTGTGTAGCCAGTTTGCTATCAGGCTACCACCCTGGGACCCACTTCCAGGCTGGCTAACTTGATTATTAATATTTTGTGCAGGACTGTGTCAAATGCCTTGCTAAAGTCTAGGCAGGCCATATCCACAGCCCCTCCCTGGTCTATTACTTTGGTCACCCAGTCAAAGAAATCAATTAGATTCGTCTGATATGACCTTTCTGCTGTAAATCCATGCTGCTTTGGGTCCTGTGCCCGCTGGCCTCTAGGTACTCAACAGTTCTTTCTTTCAGAAGTGATTCCATCATTTTCCCTACCACTGAGGGCAAACTTACAGGTCTGTAGTTTCCTACTTCTGCCTTGCTCCCACTTTTGTGAAGGGAATCACATCTGCCCTCCTCCAGTTCTCAGGTACCCACCATCCTCCCATGATTTGTTAAAAAGCGCGGGTCAGTGATGATAGCGGTTTGAACAGCATTTCAGGCGGGCCGTACTCAGAGCGCATTTGGCATGGTTTCGACAACACTGTCATTGACAATACATGATATCGTCGCGATCACGCGCTGGAGATACGCTGCGCGCCCCGACAACAGTCATAGTTGTGTTAACAGGGCACTGTATCTGCAGCATTGTGGTGGTCACGGTGTTAATGTCACTATTAGTGCTGTCGATGTTGATGTTGTCAAACCAGCATTGTAGATCTATCTGAATGCATCACCGCTACTAAGGAATTCTACACTTTGTTCTAAAATACCCTATCATCCCTTGCAGCCCAGCCAAGTTGAGGGACTGGAGCAACCTCTCACAAGGCAGGAGATTTGTGAATGTGGTTAAAGTAGACCCTGGAGCAGTCATCAGCAGTTGAAATAGTCAGCTGCAATTGCATTGGATTGCAGTCATAAATTAGTGGAGTTGAAATTCACTGCAGTTGATGATTCCGTGACCCATCCAAGTTTGTTTTGTGCTGCACTGCCGTGTGTTTCTCTTTTTTCTTTCGGGGTGCAGGGGGCCAAATATCTAGCGGTCCTCTACTGTCGGCATTGAGCTCACAGCCAATAAAATGCACCCGGCTCCTGGGCATGAAGCATCCACCAATTAGAGAGACAGGAGGAGCCAAGAACTTGAGAGCATCTGTGACTGGCTGCATGAGGTGGCGGGAAAGTGTGCCTAGGTAGGAGAGGACACTATCAGGAGAGGAGGTATCTATGTTGGTGTGTGGGTAACGGAGCGAGCAGCATTTTTCTGCAGGGACAAAGTTTGGTGGTTCAGACTTTAATTTAAAAATAAGTTAACTGTGTCCACTGTCCTGATGTGTCCAGTGCCTGGAGAGAGACTAGTGTGTGGCTGTGCAGGTCCCAGTCAATCCTCTAGCAAAGCCAGGCTACAATCATGTGAAGGCAGCAAGTCAGTGGTCTGATCGTGGTTGGGATCAACCCATGACCCCATCGGCCAGGCCCATCAGGCAATGTCACTCAGTCTCTGTCAGGTCTTCAGATTCGACGAGGAGGAGGAGGAGTAGTAGGTGCACTAGTTCCACTGAGTGGAGTACCGGAGTGGGGACATGGGTCTGCATTGGGAGGAGGGAGCACACAATGCCAAAAATACCGGCACCACCACTGAGTAGAGCAGCAGTGGGAGCCCGAGCCATGGAGTCACTCGCCGATGCCGACCGAATCATCACCCAACATCTGGACCGAACTGGCAACAGACTACTACAGGAGCAAGGTACTGTATGGGATGGGGATGGGCAGCCCGCCAGGGCTGGGCAGGGCAGTAGGAAGGAGGAGGAGGATGGTTTTGCACAGACTACTCTGTCTGTGTGTCTGCTGCGTGCCTGGCTGGCTTGTCTGGTTAGTTGAGGGCTTGGTGGCTGTGGGGCCTGGGGAGGCCAAACTTGAAAAGCCAAAGGCGATCAATCATCATCGTCTATTGCTGGTGTCCTGGCTGGCCTCTCTGACTGTGGTGGCATTGTGAGTAAGCCAGACTCCCCACGAGGTCGAGGAGCAGGCCAGGCACAGGTGGTCGGTTGGTGAGTTCCCAGACCCATAGGAGGCTGGAGCATGGAGGTCAGTCAGGTCCAATAGACAAAATGTTTGTTGTTTGCCACTGTAGAAATCGGAGACACTAAATGTTAAAGTCCTCATGGCAAGATGAATAACATTTTACAAAACACATTAGTGTACATGCTGAAAGCCAAAACAAGTTCAGAAACAGTGTCAGAAAATGTTTTTTGATATGCATGAGTTTTTTAGCTTTAGATTTAACCTAAAGCTACATCTCAGTTCTGGTATACCATACAGGAGGAATTCTAGGGCCTTCTCTTAAACTGTTTTTAGTCTCACAGAATCTATGACTACTAGTAAACTAACATATATTGATGGTTAGCTCTGTTTGCAAAAGAGTACCTTCTAGTTTCTGTGGGGTGTCTAAGAGGCCCTACCTATACTGTATTTTAGACTCATAGTTCTTTTCTAAGTAACTAGTATTACTGCTTATTTATCGATACTTTATAGTGTTTTACTGCCCTGCTTCAGCTTGTTACTTTCAGGACTTAGTATATTTTGTTGTTGTTTTGACTGGTGGGCTTTAGTGGGTCCTTACTGTGTGTAGATTTGTTTCACTGCACTTTGTATTTACATTTTAAAGTGCAGCCAGCTTCTGCTGCCTTGTTGCTGCACCTTCCAACATATGCAATACCTCACCTGCTCCAGAGTTGAGGGGCATAAATAATTCCTTTGATTCAGCCCATTTTTAAGTTATAATGTTTCTAAATCCCAAATCCTAAAAACAGAGCTGCTTCTGATGTTAACCCATCAACACGCCTACATTGGCACAAGAAGCCCTGTTTTGTGATGTCAGAAAGCTTAAGGCTGTTTATGTATATGTGTGCACCCCATTGATTTCAAGGGGGACTTTTCCATACATTTTATTAACTTTTATAGTCGAAATTGTAATAAAAAGATACAAAGTTAAAAAGTGCAACAAACAACTACATAATAAAATTCAATGATGGTGAAAGTTGAAAAAATTGGTTAGATTTTCTTCAGTTAGTTGAAGTCAGAAATTTCAAACTAGTTGAAAAATCAGTCATGATGTGTGGTAAGTCAGTCATAATTGTTTTTCAACTGACTCCGAGGTCTAAGTTCAAGCCCTGCAGGGTGGCAAAGAATCAGGGCCTGATGGCCTACCCACTGACTTCTTGAAGTGATTCATGCATCATCTATTTGTAACTCCCAGGGGCGCTATCCCAAGGGTTACTACCCTGCCTGCTTCGCCACTAGCAGGTTGAGAGGCCTGGATCCAATGGTGGGTGCCGCCACCCAGAGGTCGGGGTTGGAACAGTCAAACACAACTTGGTCACAGCCCTTTGGGTCACTGCAACCCCCTTTCCTTCTGCTAGTGGCCCACAACAATTCTCACCCAAGGTTACAACTTACACTTACCCCAAAGTGGAAGACCAACTTGGTGCCAAGGACCCCTGTAAAATAAGATACAGTGACACAATAACCCATGCACAAAAGGGAGCACAAATATACAGTTCAGACAGTGTACCTTGCAAACAACAAATCTGATTTATTGAAGGGAAAGAAACACAAGTGGGGAAGTCAGATTGATTAGCTTAACACTCTGCTATATCAGGGCACTGTGCACAGGCCAAACCTATCAGTCACTGTCTTTGGGTACCCAGGCCTCACAAGGCTAGCCTATTCGGTGCAGCTGGTTGGGGCCCTGATGAGGAAACAAGCATTTGGTACCTAGATTTGATTTGTAAGTGCCTCAGGCATGATTCATGCAGCCACTGAAACAGCCAGACAAATCTGTCCATCAGAATGAACATCTGACAGGGAGCTACCCTGATATAGTACTCATGACTCCTGCAGAGAGATTCCTCTCACACCACTGCAGGACTTGGCCCGTGATCCAGACGCTGCTCCACACATTTATATGTAACACAGAGGGTACCACACACCAGGCAGCTGCTCCAAACTCCTGATCACTTTCACTGATCAGACCGGTGAACAACACAGCCTCACTTGTCCTGACAGACCAAGCGCCATTAAAGCTGATTCTCCAGTCCTCTACAGGGTGAGCCTGGTAGGTAGCTGTAATCGTACAGCCTCCTCTGTCTGCACTCCTCCACGGATCTTGTCCGCCCTTCATGGCGGTTCTGCCGCCCGACTTCTTGGCCTACACATGCGCTTCCCATGCTGAAACTTGCACAGCCAGGAGCCAGAGCTCCATCTACCTTCATCGATCACCAACGACTTGCCCCTTTGGCAGTTTGGGCAGGAATCTAGTCTGGCGCCACCTGATCCCATTGGAGGCTGCATATGCCAGTCACTCAATACTGCCCTCTATTAGTGCAAAATGGTGCCATAGTTCAGAACTTCACTTCCAGAATTACTGGCTGTATCCCCATGGCCAGCCGGCTCCAAAGAGAGACCTGATTCTGTTGGTCGCCAATACACCATTTTAAGTGCCCCTCCTTCCGATTGGATCCAAAAGGCAGTTCTGATCCAAAATAGAGGGGCAGAATACACAAAGTCCCAGCTGCAAGGGAAACAGGTTAAATAAACAACAATTTTACTGCCACGCTACATTCATTCCAGAAAACAGTTACATCCTTCAACAACGCTTCTCTGCTCGCTTATCAGCGGCAGAACCAGAGTGATTCAAACAGCAGCTCGAGGGAGTCGAGCAGTAAACCCACAGCCCCCTTTGCAAGCTAACAAAGCCTGCAGGCAGGCAGCTCTTAAAGAGACAGTACCAGAGGCTCTAAAAGCACTCATAGCACCCACATTCAAACGGAATTACTTAACGCCAGTTAGGTAGGGAGCACTAGGCAAGCTCCAGGAAGCATTTAAGAACCCCCATTTGTAGGGGGTTATATATTATACCCACTATTTGACATAATAGAAAAGAGCTTCTAAACGTGAGCTGTCCACCTAACCTGAATGGCTACCACCACTGTGCTCTCTAAACCAGGCAAGGATCCTGCCAAATGCATCTCATACAGGCTGATCTCCTTGTTGACAGCTGACTACAAAATAGCAGCCAGAGTTACAGCAGCCAGAACAGAGACATTCCTCCTCTCTTGCATTCATCCAGATTAGGCAAGATTTGTTTAAAGGAGACAGGGTAAACATAACATCACAGTACCCTCAGCATCATCCATAAGTGGGTAAATTCATCTGACAAACACAGAGTTGCGATCCTTGCTCTGGATGCTGAAAAGCCTTTGACTGGGTGCAGTGGGGCACATGGTAGAGGTACTCAGGAGGTTCGTTATGAAGGAAAAAACTGTCAGATGGATTGGCTCCTATATAAGGACCCATCCACTAAACTCCAGGTCAACGGTGGGCTAACAGAGGCCTTCACCCTTTCCAAGGGCACGAAGCAGGGTTGCCCTTTGTCTCCATTCCTATACGTACTATCATTTGAAGTACTTGCAGCATCAATCAAACATCACCAGGGGATTGCTGGCAGTAGTCTCAGTGGAAGAGAGTGTAGTATGGCTCTCTTTGCTGATGCTCTATCGTACCTGCAAAATCTGACTAAGGGTCTTCTAGCCCTGCATTCTTTGCTTACTGAATAGGTTCCTCATCAGGTCAAAAATCAACTGGACCAAGAGTGAATACTCCCAGTGGGTACACAGCGGAGAGTGAGCATGGTCCATAACTCCATGGGGCTGCAGCTGGTCACTGATATTAAGTACTTGGGGGTTAGAATCCCAGCCCACCTGACCCAGTTATACAAGATGAACTTCTCACCTTCTATTGAGTATCAAGGCAGAATGCAAGAGATGGGAGTCACTGCCACTTTCTATTATAGACAGGGTGTATTGTCACTAAAATGTGTACCCTACAAAGTTCCTTTATCTGTTTCAAACCATCCCTATTCATATTCTGCAAGGCTGCTTCACACAACTGAGCAGTGTCCTACACAGATTCCTGTGGCATGGCAAGCCTGCCAGGGTAAACAGAACCATACCTCAATTCCCCACTCTCGAGGATGGGTGAGCCCTGACCAATTTCAAGAACTACTGGGAGGGTATGGTTTGGATGCACTAAGCAATGGCCTCATAACTCGCTAGCTCTGCTCCTGACTTGGTCCTAAAATAGTGTTAAATGTAGTTAAAGCAGTGATTGTGACCTAAAAGTAACGGGCACTCTATAAACTGCATCCGAGGATGGTACCAGAAGAAATCCCCTGTGAGCGAAGGGACCTGCAGCACAGCCCACTAGTTTCAGGACCCTTACACGAGGGAGGCGCTGTACAAGCTGGGTGATTTCCTGGTCCCTGCATGGCAGTGAATGAGAGTGAAAGGCAGCAGGGTGGAAGTCCAGCAGATAGTAGCAACCCTGAAAAAGACACCTTCACTGAAAGAACCGAATCTACAAACACCTGTCAATGGTACTGACTGAAGAAACTACATTAAGCAATTTTCATATACTGCTGTTTTACCAGTATGGCTATCCCGGCAGATGGATTTGGAAAACAGTGGTCTGGGAGTTATGGCCCCAACACTGGACACTCAGCTGGATGAAAAATTAGGATACTTAACCTGCATGCTGGAAACACTGGTAATGGACATGACAGATGTCAAAGCAGCACTGCTGGCACCACGGAGGATGTCAGGGTTTAAAGACAAAGTAAATGTGGTGGAACAGAGATTGATATACTAGAAATGCACCAGCATAAAATACTGGCCAAGCTCAAGGAGCATGAGACTTGACTGCACAAAATTATGGGAAAGGGACGAGAATCAAGAAAACTGGGGACATTGCAATAATGTGGGATCCTGGGCATCCCTAAGGGCATGGAGGGGAGACATGGAAGAATTTCTAAATGAATTCCTACCCTGGTACTGGTGAGTAATTGAGGGGCCCAGGACATCGAAGAGCCCACAGGACCCTATGGCAAACAGCCACCCAGGAAACACTCTGAGGCAAATTATAGCTTATTTTCTGAGATACTCCACCAAGGATCGAGTCCTGAGAACTGCCAGGGACTTAGGCGAGCTAACTTTCAGAGGTACAGAATCTTGATCTTCAGGGACTTCTCCCATGAGGTGGCTATGAGGCATAAAGCCCTTGGGCAACTAAAGAAGGACATAAGGCTATGGACTTTAAATATGGTTTCAGAGGATTGTGTGGACTGTGGTTCACCAGAGAGGGCAAAGAAACAGTGGGGAACACCCCACAGGACATTACATACTGGATCTCTAAATGGTGGCCAAACTTTCACCTAGGGACTACAAGCCACAGAAAGCTCTGGTTCTCACAAGACCAGAGTGTGCTGCAGTGAAACCAAGATGCGGGAAGTCTGGGGACAAAGAGCAGTAAATACAGGGAGACTGGATGAAACAAAATGGTGGCACCAGGACAGAATCTAAAATGGTGGACAATAGCTCTGCGAGCAAAGAGACACACGCTACTACAAAAAGCACAGCCCACCTTAGAATGCCTGAAGATGGGAAGAAGAACAACCCTTGTCCACAGCTGCAATGATCCAGACCAAGGTCCTGCAGCAGATTAGGGAGAGGATTGGCTTCGTCCAGCTCCCAGGCATTGCCCCCGCCAACATATCATGCTAATGACTCCAGCAGTGAGGAGGACACCAGAAATGGCTAAAATAGGGGACCTGAAATATAGCTGCAAGATAAGACAAAGGACAACTGGGCAATGAAGGAGAAGAAGAGCCAGAGGAGCTTATGGATAGTTCTGACACCCCATAAGAACTGATAAAAGCGGGACCTGATCTTTGCAGAAGCAACAGCTATGGGACAATGCTGAAAGCCAGGAGGACTGCTGATCAGGATAGCTCTTGCTAAGAGGGTGCTACGGAGGTGTTAGTGAGCTGCTCTTGACTCAAATCATTGATGGCAGGATGGTATGTGCTTTATGTACACTTGGTTCTTTTCAGCTGGAGGGGGAAGCATGTTTACTTTGGGGTCCAGCATTATACTTAATAGTTAGGTTAAATGGTTTAATCATTAATGATTAATGTTTTCTGCAATGTTAAAAATTGCTGCTGGGTTTGGTCCCCTCCCCCACAGGAGGTGGGATACAAGGGGATACAGGACATAGAGGGCCAGTGCTAGGGAAACAAACACGAGGGTTACATGTCCAGAACTGTAGGTGGTCCTGGGATGGGTGGCACAGGAATAGAAGAGCCTCAGGTCTAACATAGAAGTTATATTGCAGTAAAACAAATCCCCCCACCTCCCCACTAGGGCAAACCTTCTAAAACCCCCATAACTGAGAACCTCACCTAACCACAGGGTTGGAACTTCAATGGCCCAGGACTGTTAGGATCATACCCAAGGAATAGGTTATCCACCTGGAACAGAAGGGACAGGCACAGCCCTGTGAGGACAGAGTGAGGTTAGAATAGAAGGAGAAATAAGCAGAGGATAGGGGTGAAGATGGACATAGAGAAGCATTTTTACAAGAGCAATAGTGGAGTAATAAAATGCCTCCACGAGAACACAGATAAGGTCACACAAGGCCTACCAAAGGCAAGGGTGAGGGAGGTTATGCACAAAGTCCTCTCCCCAATCAGTGAAACATGGCAGGCACGCACTACAAGACTAGAATCGATGCCAAGCACTGAGCTTACTCCAGCTCCAGACTTGCATCCTCATTCCTGAATTTCCAACCAGACCTCATCCCCACCACCTCATACCTGCAGCAAACCCTGGTGACAGGGATGGGAGGAGCCTATGGGCACCACCAGGAAGGGAGACCCCAAGTTACCCTCAGGATCCATCGAGGCAGAGGCAGAAAGAGAGGCACAATTACACTACAGAGAATGGTAGATATGACTACAGAAATACTGAGCAGGAGTGGGAAAAAGCTCCAAAACAAACATACTACTTGTTGGTACCTGGGTGACATAGCTGGGGTATAGTGGTCATACTTGCCTCTTATGTGCACACCCATGGTGCTTTCATGGATACACAACACAACTTAACAGATAACAGGGCAACAGTGCCACCCAACACCCCTACTTTGGGATGTCAACGAATACCCTCGTGGCCCAGGCCACAACAGGTACAAGGTTAACGCAAGCTGGAAGGAAACTGCAGGTTATGGGGGAACAGAGAGAGACAGACTACCCAGGGAAACATTGTGATTGCTAAACGTATAAGCTGGTTAGAACACCCTGGTGCAGACCTTTGCTGTTGGGCTTTGTGCTTATATCTTTCCAGGTTGCCCCATCACAGAGAAACACAAACCACAACTCAGATCACTTGGTTCGAAGAGTTTTTCACTTCCAGGAAGAGGGAAGCAGAATACCCCAGGACCTGATGACAGGAAGGAACATCTACAGAGTAAGTGAGTACGTGGGCTGTAGTGCAGTAACATGGCATCCGTGGAGAGGAGAGGGCATTGAGGTGTGTCTCCTGGAATGATAAGGGGTTAAATCACCCTGTGAAATGAACTGAAAGCCCTGCAGCACCTCAAATTTTGAAAGCTGATGTGGCACTTTCAGGAGATGTATCTCACAGCCAAGATGGCCCTGTGGCTACAAACGTAATGGGTAGGGAATGTACTACATAGTTCTGCCTTATTTAAATCAAACAGGGTGGCAATGTTGGTGCACAAATCATGCCCATGAACAGCAGAGTGGTCAAATCGGACAAGCAGGGGTGCTGGATAGTTGTCCGCTTACATTCCCAGGAGGAAAGTGGTCATAGCCAATGCATATGGCCCCAATCAGGATGACCCAGATTTTTTCTTGCAGATTAGCCATGCTATAGTAGATGCCAAGGAAGAAGAACAGGATATGCTAATTATGGTGGGGCGATTACAACTTGGTCAAGATGTAATCTTGATAAATTGCAGACCTCCCTGATTCTCACACAAAATCCAGAGAAGCTCTGACCCTCCTTCAGGAAGAATGGGGCATGAGGGATGTATAGAGGGAGATATCCCACAGGAGGACTACACCTACTATTCAGTGGCCCATGGGATGCATAGTAGGATTGACTATTGGCTAACAAACAAAGAGGTGTCACTGGTTATGCAGACTGTGGTAACAGAACAAATGGTACTCTCTGACCATTGCACCAGTTAGCCTGTTCTTTACCCCACCAGGGACACAGCCAAACTCCACAGCCAAACTCCATGAGATGGCACTGTAACGCCCTCCTACTAAAAGACCCATAGGTTATCAAGCGGCTGAAAACACAAAATGAAGGAGTACTTTGAGATAAATGCTAATGGGAAGTAGGAGCAGGCATGGTGGGAAGCCTTTAAGGCCTTCTTGAGGGGCTGTATTATATCATATACTGCTGCTCAGAACAGGAAACACAGGAGGAACTGGAACACCTACAAATCAAATTGGCAGAGCTGGAGACTCAGTTCAGAACTACCCCATCACCTCCTGGAGAGCTGGTGTCCCAGATTACAGGGTAAAATACAGAATTAACACCATCATGCAATGAAAAGTGGTATGACAGTTTCTTAGATCCAAGCACAGATTCTGGGAGGCTGGGAACAAGGAGAGCAAGCTGATGACTTGCCAGCTATGTAGGCAAAAGCCAACCCCAAAGCCATGCTTTAAGGGCTCAGAATGGGAACACAGTGACTAAGCCAACTGACATAAATGCAGTAATGCAAAAGTATTATCAGGCTCTCTACTCCTCCACTAAATCTCCACTAGCAGTCAGTGGCTTAGGCAGGCACACACTCACTCTGAGGCTGGGAGATCAGAAGGCTGTGGGTTCCCATCCCACACCAGGCACTTGGATTAATATCCCAATACTGACATTGTAGTGCAGCATGAGGGGGTGCTGCACTCCTGAGGTGCCATCTTCTGATGAGGCGTTAAACTGAGGTCCCATCTACCTGTTCTGGTGGTAGTTCAGATGGATGTTAAAGATCCCATGGCACTTCTCAAAGAGTAGAGGAATTTTCCCAGTGTCCTGGCCAAATTTCCTCATTCACTAAAAAATAGCACCAACAGCTTAATCTGGTTCAAGGTCAGCTGGCATTCATCTGTATCCTCTCCTCCGGTCGTGCCTGAAAATAGGCAGGATTTGTCTAGTGCACTTACCGGTCAACAAAAATAAATAAAAATAAATAATCTTCAATGTATGGGAACCCAAGTCAGAGCGGTGGCCTTCCTGAACTCCTCAACTCCTCTTAGCTGTCACATGAAGAGATTAGGAACTGGATAAGTCCTCTGAACAGGAGGTACATTCAGCCCAGCCAAACCGGCAAAGGGAAAAGCCCCAGGTCCAGATGGTATGTCAGTGGACCTATATCAGCTAATAGCAGATGAAATCACCCCAGTATTGTGGGCAGCTCTTAAAGCAGTGAGTGATAAGCAAATACCACCTTCCATCATGAGAAAGGCCATCATAACACTGCTTCTCAAAAATTGGCAGACCCATTGACTATGAGAATTTCCGACCCGCCTCTCTCATTTCAGTTGATACAAAGGTTCTAGCCAAAGCCCTGGCAACTAGATTGGAGAGAGTCATATTGGCCATCATACACCCCTTACAGGCAGGCTCCAGTAAGGGTAAGATGGGAGGACAATGGTCTTAAACCTCAAATGGTCGGGCGCTTAACTTCACCATGTCTATGGCAGCACTGGCAGTGGATTTCTGCAATGCGTTGGAGTCAGTAGAGTGGGGGCATTTGAGTATCACTCTGGAAGCCTATGGTTTTGGTAATACTTCACTAACTGGATTGCAACCCTGTACAAAAACACTGACAGCCGCAGTGCTGACAAATCAAAACATCTCCCAGCACCTCTCTACAAAAAGGGATGAGGCAAGGATGTCCACTATCCCTTGCTCTTCCTGATAGCTATTGATCTGCTAGCCAGGAAGTTACCCACACTCAGGAGCCAAAGGGAATTAATGTAAAGGATAAGCAATATCTGCTGAACTCGGATGCGGATGATATCCTCCTAACGGTGGAGGACCCAAAAACTACAATGCTTTATATACTCCAGATATTGCAGGAGTATGCAGAAATCTTAGCATTACAGGTGAACAAGAAGAAAACCACCTTGTCATCCCTCAACCTGCCTGTACATGACTTGATCCCAAGGACTTGCAGGCAGGGTGTAACTAGAAATTTTAATCTTGTACTCAAACTGATGCACTGTTGCCCCCATTATGTAAACATAAACCAAAATATGCACTGCCACACCACAAGACAATAGCCCCCACCCCAACCCCGCTTGGTGGCTGAGTTCAAGTAATCAGTTTTTCCTGTAATCCTCCTCATTTTTCTACCTTCCTGGTAAGTTGCTCTTGTTTGTGTATTTGGCAGGTGGCATCAGTGCCCCATAGTGAACAACAAAGGCAAAACGGCTCAGCATGACACACACACACACAAGTGACTCACAATGTCCTTGCTTTCCTCTTTTGTTGCCCCTGCCTGATTTTTTTATTGTACTCTGCAGTACAGTGCGTATGTCTGCCGACACCCCTGCTTGCAGGTAACATTGGCCCTGGGAGCTTCACATACCTAGGCATAAGAATACCAGCCTGCTGGAGGCAACTTATCGATGAGAACTACAGCCCTGCCCTAGGCACCATCAAGGCAGACCTGAGGAGGTGGCAGAAGTTATGACTATCCCTTAAAGGTGAGATAGAATCCCTGAGAATGCTCACATTACCTAAGGGAAGTATATATTTTGCAACTTACCAATCAAAATGCCTCCTAGGATTTTAGAAATCTCGATAAATTGGTCTTGACCCTGTTATGGGAAGGTAAACCCCAACCTGGGCAGAATGAGGCTGAGGCCCTCTGGGCAAGGGAGGCTAGGTCTCCCATGGTTTTACAGCTACCTAACAGCGTATACAATGGCACAAGCCATAAGGTGGTTCTTACCAGAGCAAGGCCCAACACAATGTACAGCTGGGAGAGTGACTTGGCAAACAACAAGTGGTTGGGTGCCTTGCTGGGAAAAAAGGATCCAGGAGGACATAACATCCCCATGATATGGGAAACCTGTAGTGCATGGCAGAAGGAATGGCAATGATCAACACACTGGAGAAGGACAGCAGACAACCACTGAGATACATACAGCTCTGGAGCAACCCCACCATACAGATAGAGGTCATAGAATTCAGTTGAGGATAATGAGAGAGAGAGAGAGGATAATGGCCATTGCAGACCTCTGAGAAGACAATTCAGAGACTCTGATGACCTTCCAGCAGACGCAAGAAAAGTACCAACTTCCCAGACAAGATTTTTGGAAATATCTACAGATCAGGAGGCAGTCAGAGCATACCAACACATCAAGGCCCCAGTAAAGGGGTGGAAATGGTTGGCAATGTTGCACAAGAAGGGGGACAGAAGGACATGGCAGGAAAGATATACAGAGTTCTCAGGAACAGTCAGCCCAACCCCACGGATAAATGCAGAGTGCACTGGGAGCAGGACCTGGACACAAACTTTGGGCAAAGTGGCTGAGACAAGTGTGTAAGAGATACTCACCTGGTGTACTCAGATGCACGAAACCAGGTAAGTAAGTTGAAACTGTTATCCGATGATACCGTGACTCCAGCAGTTTGCACTGCATAAGGTGCTACCTAATTAATTGCTAGAAATGGGGTGGCTAATTCCAACCTACTCATATCATTTAGGAATGCCCCATACTGCATGCCTTTGGCAAGGAGTGATAGAGGACTGCTCCAAGGTCCTGAAATCACCCATCACCACTCCACCATCTCTCATAATCTTGGGAAACACCAACCCTGCAGCCAGAGCAACACCGAGTAAAAGGTAGTTATGGACTGTGCTCCTGGAGACCAAGAGCATGATTATAATGAAATGGTGACAAACAACCCCTCCCTCCCTCACTGTTAACATGGCATATAGCAGTGGCCAGGCTAGCAACATTTGAGAAGCTAACCTTTTCTAGCAAGAACAATCTGGGAATATTCCACAGGCACTGTGATCCTTACTTGAACTCACATCTGTGCACAGTACCTTACCTGCACCTGGCAACCCTCATTTGTAAACAAACCATATCCATGTCCCACTAATAACCTACCCATTTGGGATGAGACATGGCTGGCAGTCAACCAGCAAGTCACACCTCAAGGAACAGGAGCAGTCATAGTCATAACTGTAATGTAATGGGTAATGATGTCATGGATGGTTTCTGAAAGTGAGCATACAGCTGGAATATTAATACAACCTACAGATACTCGTCACCTCAAATACTGCAATGCTGACTAGGATGATAATGTATTAGTCCTGTATAATGAGACAAAGAACCTTTGTCGCGCAAACGTGGTGAGAGTTACCTCCAAAGGGCATTGGCTGGGAAGCCAAGTTTCAAAAATACAATCACACATATCCCATAATGCAAAGCATCATGGGATGTATACAAATCACCACAACATATTATGCTGCTTCAGCTTTAGCAGAACTGCATGGTGCTGAAAGGCCTCTCACATAGTATGCAAGGCTGCCAACAGAGACATAGACATGTGACTGTGTCTCTATTGGCACCCTGCATACTGTGTGAGAGGCCTTTCTGCACCATGCAGTTCTGCTTATAGTTGAACCAGCATAATATTTGTGGTGATTTGCATATACAGCCCATGATGCTTTGCATTTTGGGGGTATGAGTGATTTTGTAGTCCTGTATAATGATTGTTATCCGCTGATGGTATGTATTGTGTTATTTTAAAACTGTTTAAAACAAAACACTGGAAAAATCAATAACAAATCTTTCATGATAAAAAAACTACTACTGGGCTGCATAGCTCAGTTATCTGCCTAGAGGTATTGTATATACCATAGAGATAGACAAGGATGGAGATGGAGGTGGAGCTGGGGGTTGAGCTGAGACAGAGACTATTGTTGGCATCTTTGAGTAATATGTCACTCCCCAGGTTTCTAGCCACTTCACCAGAGTCCTTGCAGGGGTTTGATTGCCACACATAAGCAACTATCCTGGTCCTATGGCAATTTGGGAGAGATCCAGCTAAGGATGGCCTCAATAGAAAAGCTCCAGTATAATGTTAACCTGCACCAGATACTCCTGAAATGGGAGAAATTAGCCTAAACAACCTTAATCAATTATTTGAGGCTGGATTACTCCAGGACTTTGGTAGTGTCCAGGAGGAATTTTTCCTTCTAGTTGGTAGTTTCTTTGCTCAATAATGAGCGAGGGCATGCTAACTGGGGGAAATTGACAGATAAAGCAAGAGAGCTGATCCCACTTGCCACTGCATCTCCAATGGAGGAGGAACTTTACAAACCTCAGCCCCTTCTCAAACCCCTATCTAGTGCTCCTCATCCACTTGTAATATTTGTGATTAGTTGGGAAACCTGGGTGTCCCAGTCTCTGATGAGGCATGGTCCTGAGTGGCAGTAAATCTGTTGAACTTCTCAAGAAGCAATAAGCTTAGGCTAATACAGTTAAACTATTTCTATTGTGTCTATTTCATTCCAGCCCAGCTGCATGGCAGATGCCCAGAAAAATCTCTAAATATCCTAAATGTCATGGAGATGATAACACATTTATCCACAGGACCCTGCTATGTCCCAGGATATTCCAGCTTTGGAACAGTATTTAGTTCACAATATAATGGAGTAAATCTCTAAAACTGAACTCCAAAATCTCCACCGGAATTACTGCTAGGAGCTGATCATAACCACACACGAATAGGTGGTGCTTCCTTGCTATAGTTCATAGAAATCATAAATGCTTGCAAACCATAGCCCAGCAGTGGCTCTGAGCCCCTTCCATGGTGGCACAGTAGGCAAACAATGTGGCATTGCCTAAAATGAAAAAGCCAGTCATCGCCAAACGACAGAAAGAGGCCTTCAAAAATATATGGAATCCCCTTTGTTGCAGGTATTGCATTTGGTCTCTGGCCCATGTAGTCCAGCCTAGTACAGTCCCTTCTCTTGTTAGTTGCAACTCACCCATTATTAGCTTATAACATGTTGTGCTCACTGTGTTAGCAGATGGATGGGGTACAGGGCTGGAGCATTCTTCTGTGCCAAATTCTTGGGAACCATCTGAGTCAAGGTCAGTCAAACTTTATGCTTTTGCTATAACATCCTGATGTTATTCTACAATGTTTAGAAACTGTGAAATGACCTACCTCTTACATGCTGTTAAATTTACATGTATAATATACCATACCTACTGTCTAATGTGCTGCACTTACCTTACTTAATAAAACCTGTTAAAAAACAGTGAAAAGTATAAAATGTTACTGACTACTTTTGATGGATTTATTGAAAAGGAAACTGTCCTATGAGGAACAGTTCTTTGAACAATATGGTCAGCTACTTAAAGTATAATATTTATTTTGATGTTTCATTTTACAGGATTGCTACCCTGATATGTTACCAGGTAGGAGTCCTTTATGGTGGCTAGTTAAGCCTGAAGAATATGGAATAAATATTGATGACGTTTAATTACATTTCTGCCTACTGTTCAGTATCTGAGCAATAATTTTAAACTTGCATTTCAGATTCTAAAAGAAAAATATCAGATCTGGCTGCAGGTGCAGCTGGCAGTTTGACCTCACAGGGCATACACTCAATAGCTGGATGAATAATGGACTCGATTACTTCATTAAAGATTCTAGGGGTTCTGGGGTAGCCTGAGAATAATTAGGATGAGGGAACCTCCTTGCAGCTCTGACAGGGGTGATTCCTCTGAAATCCCAGTAACTCAAATCTGACTCAATCAGTGAACTAACTGATGCTCCTCTGAGTGGTAGTGATACAGCACACCAGACCCTCCCCTGCCCATGCACCAGAGCACAGGGCAGCAGAAGCTCTCAAACTTTAACCCTGAGGAGCCAGCAGATAACCTCAACAGTATCAGAAACCCAAATGATTTCAGGAGGAATTTAGGGTGTGTCTCCGTGCAGGACGCTGCCTTTCATGAGTATAAGCTCAGCCAGTCCATAAGTGATAACATGTTAACAGTTCTGTGCCTTGCTACCTGTGGCTTTGAATATGTCACTTGCATGCTTCGTGGTGCTGTTCGAATATACTGCATCCTTTGCCTTATTTTCTAAATAAGCTCTACCTTGATTCCTAGAGTTTTCTGATAGATTATCTAATGATGGCTATTAGACTGAAACAACATTCTATGACATCTAAGTCCATCATACCCCTCCCTTCACAGTCAGGGCTGAAGTAAGTGTGCTGTGCAAACACATACCAGGTTATATGAATTCCCTCAGCACTCTACTATCCCAGCATATTTATGATTCCCTTGGTAAGCTGAAATCTGTCCAGGCTTACCTTGAAGGTTTGCCCCGTCTTCACTGTATGATATACTTTCTAATCATTTGCTCTGGCAGCCTGCAGAATGGAAGAATGTCACACTTGTGTTTTGCTAACTTAGAACTAACACTTAAAAGGGCAACCTGTTTCCAACAGTGCTTGCATTGCACAGCCTCTTCAGCAACATCAGTTCTACTTGTCGCTCCCCAATCACTACTACAGTACTTTTTCCTGTTACCACATGTACAGTACAGATACATCTTTTAAACTAAGATCACTGACATTTGCATCAGCATACCCCTTCTGGTGCCCCTACCTACCCCACTTCATCTCTCAGCTCATCCCTGTGCTACCTCCTCCACATTAACTGGAAATACTCTCCTGTTCATAATAGGCAGAGCTGGCCTTAGACACCATCAGTCAGGGTGGTCACTAGAGCCCCTAATCATAGGGCAACCCCTGACCTTAGCTGTACATGTCAGCATTATTTTCAAAAATGTCATGTATGTTTTAATTTATATATTTTATTTCCTATGTACTGTTGAAAGATCACACAAGGGACATCACTGGGCTGGGTAGAACCTTCTAACTATGTATGATAGTGCAATACGATCTCTGACTGTGGTACACTCCATGGGCTCCCAACGACTTACCCTACTTGGGACCTCCCAAGAAAATAAGGCTGGCTGTGACAGTAGGGCCCATAGGTTCTTGGTCAGCATGCAGTGAGGACAAAAACACATGTGCTGTGGAGAGGATAGACACCCTTGGCAGCACATACTGTTTTGATCCTACTCAGGCCAAATATAAGGAGAAGTAAATGCTGCAGTCACTCACTTACTGAAAGCCCATGAACAGATCTTTCAAATTAGGTTCATGGATTAAAGGTAGGTGTAAGCAGTCCTGAGATAGAAATATCTAAATGATCCCAAAAGAAAATCAAGAGAGAAGCCATTTAATCATTTATCAGCATCAAGTAGCTCAGTAGGTAACATTTGCCACTTGGACTTGAGGAAAAAAAGTTGTGGATTCAGCCCCAGAACAGGTATTTGGGGTAATACCATTACTGACTGTGGGTAATACACTGTTGAAGTGCTGTCCTTCAGAAAAGACTTTATACTGAGTTTCTTCTGCCCATCTCTGGCCACTGTCCAGGTGAAAGTTTAAGATCCCACGGCACTATGTGAAGAACAGTAGGGAATTTTATTGAACCCCCAAAGAACTATACTATCAGTGCAATAACTGTACATTATACAGATCAGACTGAGAGCAATGACAAAGCTAGAAACAAAACAAAGAGTCAAGCAGATAATCATAGGAAAAGAAAATCAATATTATGAATTAAAAGGAAAGAAAAAAAGAAAAACCCTTAAAAGAGAAAATAAGTGAAAATACATGATGAAAACCTCCATCAGTCACAATAATCATCTCAGGCAAGTTCAAATACGTTGTTAATGGCATATTCATCACCTGTCTTGTAACAGTTTGAGAGGAACAAGGTTAAGTTTCAAAAGAAATATACTAGTCATTTCACGTTCAGAATTCTTAATTAATTCTTGAAAACTACAGCCTTTCTGTGGCAAAGAAAAATGACACCTGTTGCCCCATATACTGTATGCCACTTACAACAAGTAAACAGCCCATCTAATGAGCTAATAAACCATTTGCCCCAATTCACAATATATTGACCCCAAATTAAAATCTCATTAGTCACAGTACAAAACAAGTATTCCCCACTCGCAGCTGCCACTAGATACCACAATCAAAAATATAGCAGCAGTCAAAAACAGGTGGAGCATAGTTTCAACATGTTGTCCACACTCTGGTCTAGTAAAATATCTCTAATTGAACGTTTATATTTGTGATTAGCTTTTATGTTTAATTTGGAATGATAGAGCCATATAAAGGGTTCAATATATATTTGCAGGCATGCTATATCTGGGCAACAAAACAAAAGCAAATAGTTTACCACACTTCTAAAAGAATCAGAGTTCAATAATGGTGCATAAATTCACTGAGACCAATAAGTCAAATTAAATTGCATTTTAATATGCAGGTTTGGAGCAAAGATTTAAACAGGTACAAAAAGTAAACAGTGACAAGTTAGACTGGCTACAATAACTGTGATCCCAGCACTTCATTTTCTTGAGCTTCCTTGGGGTGCTATACACAAGTCAGGATCTTTCTTTGCACAGAAAATAAGGCTATTATTAATTACATCATGGAGCCCTCCCCATTATTTATGGGGAGACTGAAGATCAATACAAACAAAAAATGTTTGCTGATTCAGTATAGTAAAACTATTTAGATATATTTTTAGCCTTAATTCATACAAGAGACTATAGTAATGCACCCATCATTTGTTCATTCAAAAATGCAAATTGACAGTCAAAAATACAAATAGAAACATAGAAATGTAGAAACATAGACTTTGATGTCAGATAAGGACCACTTGGCCCACCCAGTCTGCCCATTTCCCTACCTACTGGATAAGCTGCAGATTCTAGTTAACCAACAGCCTACTTCCTGCAAACCCCACTATAATTGCCTTGTGTCTGTCCCATGCATGTTTAATTGCCCCACTGTTTTAGACCAACGACCTCCTCAGGAAGGCTGTTCCATATATCCACCACTCTCTCTGTGAAAAAAATGTCCTCACATTGCCCCTGAACTGTCCCCCTTTATCTTTAAATTGTGTCCCTTGTTCTTACAATCTCTTTTTCTAAAAGATGCTACCCTCCTGGACTTTGTTGATTCCTTGAGGTACTTGAACATTTCTATCATGTCCCCCGTCCCTCCTTTCATCAAGAGTATACATTTTAAGCTCTCTCAGTCTATCTTCATATGGTTTCTGCTGCAGACCCTGCACCATTTTAGTTGCCCTCCTCTGGACTGCTTCCATCCTGTCTATGTCCTTGCATAGATGAGGTCTCCAAAACTGCACACAGTACTCCAGATGGGGTCTCACCAACTGTCTGTACAGAGGGATAACCACTTCCCTTTTTCTACTTGTGATGCCCCTTCCTATGCATCCAAGTATCCCCTAGCTCTCCTTACCGACTTTTCACATTGCATACCCACCTTTAGGTCATCTGATACTACTCCCCAGGTCCCTTTCCATATTTGATGTTGTTAGTGCCTCCCCTGCTATTGTGTGCTCTTCTCCTGGGTTTTTGTTTCCCAGGTGCATTACTTGCACTTCTTAAAAATGAAAATAAACAATGGATATGTGTGACACATTATTATAGCTAACACATTAGTTGCATCATTTTCTGTCTACTTATAGTACAACATTATTATAACTAACATTCATGGTGATGTATAACACAAGACAGCATGCATATAACAAAATATAATCTCCAAAATATGTATCATTCTAACTTGGATATCATTCCAGAACTAGAGTAGGAGCTTGAAACATCAGTTAACACTTATGACAGGAAATCCTTTTCTCCACCTGATCTTCAGCCTGAAATAGAGAAGAAAAAGATAAAATGAGGTCACAAATTAAAAATACTTGGCTTGAAACTTGTGCTGAGCCATAACTACTTTGAGTTTGATGGAGACTTCTACAAACAGACTTGTACGACAGTAATGGGGGCATGTGTTGCACCTTCTTTGGCAAACCTCTTCCTGGGAACATGGGGAAGATTTTGTCTCTAATCCAGGTCTAAATCCATACCTTAATAATACTGTGGTATGGTACCACTTTATAGACTATTTTATGTATTTGAAAGGGCTTACACCAGAAGTCTGATGCTTTTGTGCAATGGCTAAAAATAAAAGCAGGCTCAATTTACGATTCACAAGTTGTTTCAATCCAGAAAATATAAATTCTTTGGACATTGCACCTAAAACATCTGTGCCAGGTAAAGTCTAACTACAAGGTTTCAGTAAACCCACGGCAACTAACAGTTTTCTATTAGCAAGTAGTAATCATCTCACAAAATGTACAAATTCAATACTCTACATCCAGTTTCTTAGGCTTAAGACGTAACTGCTCAGAATTGTCTGATTTCAATACACAGGCAGAATAAATTAAACTTAGATTCCTCAGGATATAATATCTCTATATTGAATGAAGCCTTGAATAAAGTAAAGAATATGGAACAGACATCACTGTTGTCAAAAGGACTGCCACACAATGCTAAGAAATCATCTTCTCCAGCACACAATTCAATCATTTATCTGGTAAAAGTGGCAGTGTGATTCACAAATATTGGGCAGTATTATTAAATGATCCCTCTTTAGCACCATACATAGGCTCAAAACCCAGAGTAATGTTCTTGAGAGGCTCCAGTATTAAGGACAAACATGAATCTAGCCAATTTAGTAGTGGTTCCATGGGCTCTGGTGGAATTGAACTTGGATACCCACCAAACCACCAGGTAGTCTTAAGTGTGGCAACTGGAGTGTTCGCATTCTGTACACAGGGATCACAATCTGTGTCCCCAACAACAGGAGAAATGTGACATCAGACAGTTTAAGTAATGTATTACTACATTTGTAATTTATGCCATTTGATGTCTATGCAATTTATTATATATAGGCAGAACAACACAGGCATTGAAAACAAGGATCCAGGAACACTTGAGAGATATATGGAATTTTAACCTAGACTACACAGTAGCAGAAAATGTCATTAACGGTCATAATGATGACACTACAGGATTCAAATTCATGGGAACCGAACCAGTTAAAGTGGGAAGATGAGGGGAAATAGACTACAATATCTATTACAAAGAGAAACTTCTTGGATCTTTGCACTGGATGCATTCACTCCAAATGGTTTAAACATGGAGACAGATGTCAAGCCTTATTTATAAAAAGATATGGATTATTGAAAGAATGGATATGTATACCTGATTAGAAATTTCTTCTTACTCAGTTTCTACCTGTAAAATTTCCTCCCCAACTTCCCTGGACACAGGCAACTTTCTGATCTTTTAAATCTTTTGAGTTCTACATTCTCACATGCACCATGATACATCACAATCTTATTTTGTTCTACTTTGTATATTTGCATCTCTTGAGGGTAATGGTTGACATATCTATTTATGATGCCCTCATTTATGACCTAATAGTTGTCTTTTTCTTCTCCATTTTAGGCTGGAGATCAGGTGGTGCACAGGATTTCCTGTCATAAGCATTAAATGATGTTTCAAACTCCCTACTCTAGTTCTGAAATGAGATCTAAGATAGAACAATAATTTTGGAGATTATTTTTATTAAATACATGCTGTCTTGTGTTGTACATCACAATGAAGGTTAGTTATATTTTTGAACTATAGGTAGACAAGAACTATTTTGTTAGTTTTAATTATGTATAAAACATAGCAATTGTTTATTTTCATTTTCATGTTTATTTTTATTTTTGATTGTCAGTTTTCATTTTTGAATGACCAAATGATGGCTGCATTATTATGGTCTCTTATATGAATTAAGGCTAAAAGATATCTAAATGTCTTTACTGTACTGAATCAACAAAAATGTTTTGTTTGTATTGATTTTCAGCCTCAACATAAATAATGAGGAAGGGGCTCCATGATGCCATTAATAATAGCCTTATTTTCTGTATAAAGAAGGATCCTGACTTGTGCATAGTGCCCCTTGAGGAAGCTCTGGCGAGAGAGAGCGGGCACTGGGGTCAAAGTTGCTGCAGCCAGTTCGGGCTTGTTACTACTTATCACTTTTTGTACCTGTTAAAGTCTTGCTCCAAACTCCATATTAAATGCAACTTAATTTGACTTATTTGTCTCAGTGAATTTATACACCATTATTGAACTCTCATTCTGTTAGAAGTGTGGCTGAACTCTTGGTTTTGTTGGACACTGTTTGGTGGCAGACCCAGCCAGCACCTCTAAATTAGTGAAACACTACTGAACTCACCAGTTTCTCACCTGG
This sequence comes from Neoceratodus forsteri, assembly GCA_016271365.2. Classification (NCBI taxonomy): domain Eukaryota; kingdom Metazoa; phylum Chordata; order Ceratodontiformes; family Ceratodontidae; genus Neoceratodus; species Neoceratodus forsteri. Next base: position 2,677,511 of record CM057449.1, on the reverse strand, counting down.
TTCAACGTCAAAACAATGACAGCATTGTCGAACTCCCCGACATCGACGGAACAATGCCAACTGTCGGCAGTGTTCCCATCAGGAAGAAGTTTTTTTGTGGGGCTTTGCCTCCCACACCCCCTATCTCTAAATAACCAACTCTGAGTCTGAGCTGATTCGGGTGGGGAACAACAAAGGGAATCGCTGTGTTGGCAGACAGCAGACCACCACAGGGACCAATCTTAGCCTGGTGAGATTTGTCACTGTGGTGGTGTTCTGTTGAAATGTCATTGTGGTGGTGTGCTACCTTCTCACCTACACTTGGACAGCAAGCAGAGCAAAACAAATTCTAGCAAGAGCCAATATGACTGTACAATAATGGTATTGTGGGCTGTGAAAATGTGTAAACTAGCAATTTTGCATGAACACACTGACAAATACATATACACATATATGCATATATATTCCAGTGTAACATAGCAGTGCACTGTCTACACACATTTTGGAGAATAAAAAAGACATTGGAGGACCGTTTCTTCTTTTCAGGCTCCAAGAGACATTGAGGGTAGGGGTGGTGGGTTGCTAATAGACATCATTTAATCAGCAATTACATACATAAGGCTGAAACTGATCTAGGTAATGGGGAATGTAGACTAGAAATTTTGCACTAACCACTGAGCCACCTAACTAAACTTTCTAATTACTGTGATACACAAACTGACTAATACTAATACACATAATTTTTTTTGTTTTATTCTCTTTCTCACTCCTCAGACTGGAACTCTCTTTGGCTTACCCCACTGGCCTGACCCACACCTCGCTCACCATCCTCCCATCATCTTCATAGTTGTTATGACTCTCCGAGGTTGCGGACCCCTAACAGCCTTGAGAGATTGAAGGGTCAGTGATGGGAGACTGGCATTGGACATGTGGTGGTGGCTCTGGAGGAAGAAGTTGCCTATCTGGCTGAGGAGGGTTTCTCCTCATTTGTTATGCCCTCATTCCCTTCCTCCTCCATGCATGGTGCCGTATACCAACTACCGTACATAGCCACCTGCCAGTGTCAGGCCATGCAGTGTACATGCTGCCCAGTGCTCTGTGGTGCCCTTGATCTCCACCAGGGATCGCCGAGTGCCGAGCTACCCAACACCCTCCCAGGACAGGAGAGCAGCCCAGCAGGCCTCAATCCTATCCCTCCCTGCTGACCCTCGGAACCTGAGTTCGCTCCTGAAGTTGGGTCACCAGCATGGCATGAGTGTGGTGTCCAGCACCTCACCCTCGCAACACTGGGCTGGCCTCATATATGCATCATTCCAATATAACATAGCCATGCACTGCCTACACATATTTTACAGATTAAAAAAAAAACATTGTTGGACCATTTTCTTCTTTTCTGGCTCTGAGGACATCGAGGTGGGTTTGCCACTAGATACCTCATTTAAATCAGCAGTGATATCGTAAGGCTGAAACTGATCTAGATAGTGGGGAATGTAGACTAGCCATTTTTGCAATAATCACTGAGCCACCTAAATGCACTTTCTAATTGTTGTGACACACACACACACACACACACACACACACACACACACAATACTATACACACACATATGTGCATATATATTCCAGTATAACATAGCAGTGCACTGTCTATGCACACAGAGCATTGCCACACACACACTAACACACATACACTGCCTTATATGGCATTTATTTACTTATACAGCTAACCCTAACATTTACTATATTTAGGATAAGCACTTTGTTTTGCTTTAACTCATTATATTATTCTACAGCATGACTGGGTAACTAAGGTAGTGGACCAGGAGGTATGGTGGATGTGGCTTATTTGGACCTCATAAAGGCCTTGAACACAGTCCCCCATAGAGGGCTGATTAACAAACTGTGCAGCATATGGGTGGATCCTAAAATAGTTTTGTTGGTGGAGAACTGGCTGAATGGCAGGAGTCAGAGGGCTGTGGTAAACAGGGTATACTCTGGAGAGGGAGGGTGATGAGCAGAGTGCCACAGGGGTCAATGTTGTGGCTGGTCCTCTTCAGTGTCTTTATTGGGGATATTGCAGAGACTGGAGGGAAAGTATGCATCTTCACAGACAAAACAAAGGTATGCAATAGGGTGGACACTCCAGGGGGTGTTGATAGAATGAGGAAAACCTTCAAAAATGAGAAATGGCATGAATAATGGCAGCTGGGATTCAATGCAAAGAATTAAGGAGGCAGTATAGCACAGTGGTTTAAGGCTCTGAGCTGCAAACCTGGAGACATGGTTTGAATCCCACAGCCCCACTTGCATACTATGTGACCCTGAGCAAGTCACTTAACTTATTTGTGCTCCCAGGTCGCACCTGTAAACAAGCTTTCAGCTTTCTGTGTCTCCTGGTAAAGAAAAAGTGCAGGATCATGCACATAGGGCACAAGAACCCATGGGCAAAGTACAAACTAGGTGGGGAGGTACTGACAGTCACAAAGCAGAAAAGGGACCTGGGAGTTATCATCTTGGGGACCTAAGAGAAACTAGGAAGTGTGATAAGGTGGTTGGTAAGGCTAGCCAGATGCTTGGATGCATAGGGAGGAGTATCATGAGTAGAAAGAGTGAGGTCATCTTGCCCTGTATAAGACACTTGTGAGACCACACCTGAAATACTGTTTCCAGTTCTGGAGGCCCTATCTGAGAAAGAACACAGACAGGGTGGAGGCGTGCAGTGGAGGGCAACTAAAATGCTGCAGGGCTTGTGGGATAAGACCTATGAGGAAAGACTAAAGGAATTAAATATGTATTCCCTGGAGGAAAGGGGGACATGACTGAGACATACAAATACATCACTGGTATAAACAAAGTACAGGAGGAAGCATCTTTCAAAGTAAGAGATGCTCCAAGTCAAGGGGCACAAAATGATGTTAGAGGGGAAGGCTCAGGGAAGTATGAGAAAATATTGCTTCATGGAGAGGGTGATGGACATCTTGAATAGCCTACCAGAGGGGTGGTTGTGGCTAAAATGGTCACATAATTTAAGAAGGAGTTGGATAGACACAAAGGTATCCTGGAGGCAAGGGGGCTCAGAGTTCAGTTTGGGCATGAGGCCTCACACTAGAAAAGGATTAACAGGGCAGACTGGGTGGTGATGTGACTCCACCCCCAGTCTGACCTCCTGAACACCACCTCCTGTACCCCAGACCTCCCCATATACCCTCACTCTCCAGAACAGGTCCCAGTATGAGATCCACTCTCCCATTGAAGACATGTCTTGATGCTAGAAATGGCGACTGCTATATGAGAAATAAAGTAAGTGCAGTTCAATGTATTTCCAAGGGTCTTCAATTGCACTACCTTATTTCTCATATACTGCAGCAGTCTCTAGTTCCAGCAGCAAGATGTGTCTTCCATGGGACAGTGGATCTTCACATTGGGATCTGTTCAGGTGAGTGAGGGTGTGTGGAGGGTCTGAGGGCTGAGGGGTGGGTGCTGAAAGGAGGTCAAGGCTGGGAGTGCAGGGTTGCATCAGCGATGGACCTTACTTTACAGATTGAAAAAGACATTGAGGAGACTATGTTCTTTTTTCAGGCTCTGAGGACATCAGTGGGTTGGGGTTGCCTCTAGACATCTCATTTAAATCATCAATGACATGCATAAGGCTGAAACTGATCTAGATAGCTAGTAAATGTAGACTAACAATTTTTGCACTAACCACTGAGCCACCTAACTGCACTTTCTAATTGTTGTGATACACACACTGACTAATACATATACACATATATTCCAGTATAACATAGCAGTGCACTGTCTACACACACAAATCATTGTCCCCACCACACATACACTAACACAAATACACTGCCTTATATGGCACTTATTTACTTATACTGTACATCTAACCTTAACTTTTACTGCATTTAGGATAAGCACTGTGTTTTGCACTAACTCATTGTACTAATCTATGGCATGACTGAGTAACTAAGGTAGTGGACCAGGAGTTACAGTGGATGTGTCCTATCTGGACTTCATAAAGGCCTTCAACACTGTCCTCCATAGAAGGCTGATTAACAAACTGAGCAGCATAAGGGTGGATCCTAAAATAGTTCTGTGGGTGGAGAACTAGCTGAATGGTAGGAGTCAGAGGTTTGTGGTAAACAGGGCATACTCTGGAGAGGGAGAGGTGAAGAGCAGGGTGCCGTGAGGGGTTGGTGTTGGGCTGGTCCTCTTCAATGTCTTTTTGAGGATATTGCAAAGAGACTGGAGGAAAGGTATGCCTCTTCACAGATGATACAAGGTATGCAATAGGTGGACACTCCAGGGGTGTTGAAAGAATGAAAGAAAACCTTAAAAACAGAAGAAATTATCTGAAGAATGGCAGCTGGGATTCAATACAAAGAAGTGCAGGATCATGCACATAGGGCAGAAGAACCCATGGGTAAGGTACAAACTAGGTGTGGAGGTATGACAGACATGAAGCATGAAAGGGATCAGAGTTATCATCTCGGAGGACCTAAGAGAAATTAGGCAGTGTGATGAGGTGGCTGGAAAGGTTAGCCAGATGGCTGGATGCATAGGGAGGGTATCATAAGTAGAAGAGGAGGTCATCTTGCCCACACTCATGGGATCCAGTTCTGGAATCCCCATCTGAGAAAGAACATAGACATGGTGGAAGTGGTGCAGTGGAGGCAACTAAAATGGTATAGGGACTGTGGGATAATACCTGTGAGGAAAAACTAAAGGAGTTAAACATGTATTTCCTGGAGGAAAGGAGTGTGGGCATGACTGAGACATACAAATACATCACTGGTATAAACAGAGTACAGGAAGGAAGCATCTTCAAAAGTAAGAGATGCTCCAAGTCAAGGGAGCGAAAATGAAGTGAGGGGAAGGCCAGGGAAATGAGAAAATATTTTTTAACAGACAGGGTGGTGGACACCTGGACTAGCCTACCAGAGGGGTTGGTTGGGGCTACAATTGTCACAGAATTAAGGAAGGAGTGGGATACATGTGTGGCTAGGTTTTCCCACTCTGGTGAGAAATTCAGGAATGTTGGGGAGAGCTTTTTCAATCCTTAAGGATAAATTTGATTATTGAATTAGCTCCCATCAGATTTTTCCTTTCCTCCTGACAATGCCTAGGATCCCTCGTTTTATATTTATACTGATAGGGAATCTATCTTTAAGATTATATCTTCATCACTATGCTTACGTGGGGGTTGGTATTTTCTGTTGTTTTTAGGTATTTCCCCCTTCCCGCTATATTTGGTCCTTTTTGTGTTAAAGGCTGTGCCACGAATCCTATAAAAGTCCAATCTGTTTATATTACTAATCTTTTAGGTGTAACTGGGCCATGGAAGGGGCTGCTGCAGGGTGGGTGGGGTTACTTATTGTTTCTGGGTTTTCTTTTGTTAGTTTTGATTACTGAATCATGAACATATTTGTGCTTGTCTAGTCACAAGATGGAATTTTGTTTTGTTTTCTTTGTATGCTCATGTTAAAATCTGTCCTTAGAAAATAAAGTTATTTGCAAAAAAAAAAAAAGAAGAGTGGGATAGACCTAATGGTATCCTGACTGCAACTAAAACAAAGGTACACACACACACACACACACACACACACACACTAACAGACATGCACTGCTCCATATTCTGAACTGTGCACTGCTAACATATAGCATTACAGCCATTTGCAAGCTGATTAGGAAATGGTTATTGTGGAAATGGTTAACAGAGTGGCACATGCACACTACACATTAACTCTTGTAGATCTCCTCTGAACTCATAACAAAATACAGCGGGTTAGTACACTGAGCACATCCACTGATTGTAATTTGAGCTGGCATAAATATACTCCATGCAAAATAGATTTATGGATGAATCAATCAGTTTTAGCCAGAATACTGTGGAAGCAGTGAGACACCAAAGCCAAACTGCTCTAGCAGAGTAATTCTAAGAAAACTCTAATTTTATGAAGTCTGTTAGGAATCTGGAGAGCTCCATTTCTCTACTGTAACAGCAACATGTCTGCAGGGCTCTACCACTGCAACAATAAAGAAGGGCCACCCTGAAGAACTCAGTCAAATACTGGGCTAACTGAGAAGTGGGTAGCCAATATTCAAAAATAAAGCTGTTTCTGGGTATCACTCCAGAATTGTTTCAAGGAAATATTTCATGCTTGGATTTTACAAAAAGCTTTGCTAACATAAGCAGGGACAGTAGCCAATGTTAATACAATTTTCAATTTAACTAGGTCCCATTGCTATAACCAAATTGGACTAGAATTATAAAACCAAGGTGTCAGGGGCTTAAACTAGACATCACGAGAGACTGGAGGAATATCCTATGGAAAAATAAGTGGGATGTATCATAGCAAACCCCCTTTTAAAAGGCAGGTAGGCCATATACCTCTTATTTGGCTTTAACCTACAACCCTAGAATGCTGGAACAAAATATTAAGTAGTGAAGGTTCTAAGCATGCAATGGTGGGAAAACATGACTAGAGTACGGGATGATAGGTAATAAAAAGTTTTAATCATAGAAACTCATTTTCTCTTTCCCAGGTCACAGTTGATTGATTAATTATTTTCTTACCAAGTTCAATGCAATCTTTGTGATTTATGAGGGCCAAATTCCATCACCAATTTTTCCACCTAGAAGTCAGCCTGGACCCCCTAGCCCCATTACCCATATGTCTGCTGGGACTTACTGCTAGCCAGTACCCCCAGGTCCTACACCCCCAGGCAGGGTGGTGGGACCATCAGTCCACTGCCATGAATTGAATCCAGTAGTTGAACCACCAAGCCAGCTAGTCAATTGTGGGGTCTGCAAGGATCAAAGTACCATCCTGCCATTGAGGATTTTCCATTTTCTTCCCAGCCAGGCATGGCATGCAATGATGCTATGATGCATGACCTGTGCACCTGTATGCCATGCATCAGCATCTGCCTATGCTTCCTGCTCATTCTGTGGCAGTCCTGGATGCCTTTACCCTAGCTTACCATTAGGGGCCAGGCATATGCCAGATCTCTCCCCCTGGAGGAGGAGACCAATCCTCTGGATGCTTGATCCTCCTCCCCCAGTTGGCCCTTCACACCTCGAGCCTGCTACAGAATGCAGTTCACCAGTGTTGCAAGTGGTAGCACTACGGACACCAGCAGGCTGGCTCCCATCACCAAATGTTAATCCTCAGAACAGTACAGGCAGCTACAAACACAGAAAGTATGTGGTCTCACGTAAAAACATTTGGTTTCATTTCCTGAGGGAGGGTGTCCTTAGCCTGGGCATTGTTTGCTGGATTTAATAATCTCTATGGAATATTAAACTATTTTTGATCTACCTAATCTGGTTGATGGTGATTTTGCATGCTATGGATGGAGACCATGTTGCGGAACTATTTGACTTTATTCAATGATTACCATTTGACCTAAATTTTAATCCTAGAATGGTCAAAGGGCCCTTAGGGAGTTTCACTCCAGCTACAGAAGGAAGTATTGCTCCACACCCTCCAACTGTTTTCTGATGCTCTTGTTTAGATTATGGGAAGCTCTAGAAATACTAAAAGACTAAAACCATTAAATAGCCCTTAGACCAGAGGTAGCATCCATTATTAAAAGACAGATATCATCTGTGTATGCTGCAGTTATTATTACAATGGGCGTTCCACATTTTCTAATGGCCTGATTAAGTCATCTTATTCTATTCATTGAAGGACAGGTTCCAACAAAAATGTAGAGTAAAGGACTCAAGGACAACCTTGATGTACACCTCTTGCTGCAAAACAAGCTTCTCACAGCTAGCCATTTAAGACTAGTTGTGAAAAGGTAGAATCATACAAATATATGATCCAGTGAACAAAAGAGTAGGGATCCCATAACAGAGTTAAACAAACTCCAGGAGGACATTTTCAAAGGAAAAGATGTGCCAGCACATCTCAAGAAATGCACTGCTGCACTATATTCAAAGGATGGAGATGCACCGCATCCCCAACTGTGCTAAAGCACAGCAATATAGTATGCAGCACATCTCCAGGGGCCAGCGGCACATCTCCATATTCAGCCAAGATATGTGGTGCATCTGCCCGCACATCTTGGAGATGTATACAAAAGTTAGGTGTTGAAGAAACACACCTAACTGGTAGTCACTCACACGCAGGCTGCTGTACTGCACATAGCAGCACAGCAGCTGCCAGCCCCTGGTTGGCTAGCCCCGCAATCCTCTAACCCTTATCGTATCTTAGAAAATCATTATCCATTTTCCTGGTAGTCTAATGGTATCCACCTCCATCCCCGAACCCCGATCATAACTTAAAAATCATCATCCATTTTCCTTGGTAGTCTAGTGGACCCTCCATCCCACCCCACTCATCCCCCAATCCCAGCATGTCCATGAAGCTGGTGGGCAGCACAGCCCACCATACACCTCCACGGCTGCCCGCTGACTGAGCTGTCACTGAATGATAGCTTACTGTATGCAAGTACAATCCCATTGGTCGACACTGTCTGAACTACTTGAACATTTTCAGAATGTATGTTTATGTTTTGGTTAATGTTATTTAATATGTTTATTGTTGTTGTATGTAAGTTTGTTGGTGTGTATTGTTATGGATTTATTTAACAGGACTTGATTGTAAACAGTGTCCTTTGGTGCTAATCATTTGTTCCTGTACAAAATAAAAATGAAAAAAAAAAGGGCTTGCAGCGTGTACTGTAAGCTTTCATTCACAAAGTTGTCATGAACTCATGATACTGAATTGTGCTTAGATGTTGCTGAGGTGCCGCACACTATGGCGATGAGGAGTTAAGCTGTGGGAGCAGGAGCTGTACAATGCTATTTTTCTGCCTATTACAGGTATACCACCATTGCCTCACCTGTTGGCAAGTGTATAGCCTTTCCAGTCATTCTTGTGCATCTGGCAATTGGCAGTGTCTTTGCTCTGCAGTCTCCTGTTGGAGCTTGAGTGCAATAGTGGTGGAACAACCCACTCCCGCAGGTGTGCCTTGCAGAAAGTGCTCAGAGCACCTGGGCTGAGCGATCCACTGCCATTTATTGTAAATCACTATGATAAGAACTATGCTTTAGACTATATATTCAGAGACTACATGAACTGATGGTTGACAACTATAGTTGTTACTCCAGACAGTTGTGCCAAGTTTGCTGAAGCTGTAGAAATTGAGCTGAAGGCTAATTGAGCAAGCTGAAATAATTTGAACAAGTTGAATGTTCCATGGTTAATCCTTATCTTTGGGACATCACTTTAGTATTAAGAGGCTTCACTACAGCCATAATTAATAGAACCTACAGAAAACGTAGCCTTGTGTAACCTCTCGGCTGTCATTCCATCTGGATTTGTAGTTTTGTTCATTTATTTTTCTTTTCAAGTCTATTTTTATTCAGCTTTCACGGTTCTAAATAGGAAATGTGTTACTCACTGTACTTTTGCATTTAGTACCTTTTATTGTGCTTTTATTATATGTAATACTTTATGTTAGTTCATATGTTTTAATTGATGGTACTGTCAATAGGAGATTTTAATATTGTGATATTTTTTATAAATGTGACCAAATTCTTCATTGGTAAACTCAATAAATCAATAACGTTGTAGTGATTATTTTGTGTTGGCCTGAACAGTGATTAGATTAGCACATTCCTAGTTATTGATTTTATAGAACACAGGCCAACTCTTGAAAAGGGTAAAATATATTGAACACAGCAAGTTAATCAATTAATCAGTGGCAATTTTATGAAGTCAAATCTTAGTTTTTTAGTTTAAACAGGAGAATCCCTAAGTTCCTTACTTAGTTCTTAATTAGTAATAATAGTTAGTATACTGCTCACTTGATAGTTATTCTGTTAGACTTGTTAGACTCCAGTGTTGTGCTTGTTTTCTACTCTAATTACTAATTATTATTTTGCCCTCATGGTAGTTTTGTGAGTGGTTCACTGGAGGCCCAATTAAGGGTAATTACAAAATGCCTCTTCAAATTTTGCAATTCATTGCTGTTACTCTGATCACTGCTGTGCTACTGAGAAACTTTGCATTTGAACTAGCACTTGCAGCACATGCACTGGGTGGTAAATCTTTCAAAGTAGGTTTTTAACCCATTGCTTGTAGCATGTGGTCAGTGCTGTTTTGATATAATTTTCATTACCAAAATACAACAGTATCCGTTTCTCATGGAAAACGTAGTTGCATAAGTTTGCTAGCTATCTGAACTGGAAAGGCTGCCACTTATACATTGTTCAGTGAACCACTCAGTTTATTGTCCCACCGAAGAGAATTTTAAACAGTAAGTATATGTTTGATACTGATAATTTCTTTATTAAGTTTTTTTCTTTTCTTCTCTTTCATATTTTAAATTAGATAAGAATTCTGATTACAGAATTCATAGAGTAACTATGATGTGGTTGACTTGGTTTGATGAAATTATAACATTATAACATCCTACACTATCTAATTCTAATAATTTTAGCTTTGGCTTGTTTGGTGTTACAGCATTGTTTTGTTTTAACCCTAATATTTAGTGCCTCGACCTGTGACTAACATCAAACCAACTCAGATTTGATTTTGAAGCCTGGAGTGTATTTTTCAAGAAGTACCCACATGAACTGGCCTTCATGTTCCTGTCTTAGCAAATAAACAGTGAGTGTGCACTGGGAACTATGTGTTGCATTGTGGCATAAGAGAACTATTACAAAGATTGTGGCATGAAGTTTCTTTTCAGTAAGAAGTGCCTCTCTTGTGATTATTTGTGCTACAGATCTTCAATAAATAAGGACTAGTTCATCCAAGTCTGCACTGTCTGTTTATTTGAACTTTTATTGCACCTTAGGACTTGCGGACCAGCGGGAATTGGATGTTAACGCTCTGAGCATCCTTGTATTTAGCTACTGTGTATCTGAGTTTCTCTTGATTTTACTTTAAAGGTGCAGTTGTTATTTTTAGGAAGAGCCAAGTACTTAACACTGTTATTTATAATCTGGATTTAAAATGGAAACAAGGTTACCCAAGAAGAGTTTGTTTAAATCATTGAGCATGGTCAAACAAAATAAAAACAATAAAAATATGCCAACAAAGAAACCTGATTCTAATAAAACAAAAATAACTAAATACATTAAAGGTCCAGATAAACAACTAGTAATAACTATCCTGGAGCTCTTGTAAACAGTCAGATCTCTTAACGCTATGTGTTTCTCCTTACTATAACAAGCAAGAATAAAAGATTAAAACAACCAGGAAAACATTCACCCACTTATGGATGCAATAAATAAAATAGAAAGTGAACAGGATAATGAAAAATGTTTGAAGTGTAAGTCCATAGAAAATTGATCATTTATAAATAAAAAGGAGGAAGCAGGTAATCTAACAGTAGTGAAAATAAAGTTGAACCAGGTTGAAGTGGTGGTGGAAGTCCATCATGTTGTTCTAGACTCTGAGTGAAAACAGCATCATAAATATCAATGTAACACAAGCGTGTACAATTCACAATATATATATTTACAAGAATTTGGTGATTTTATAACATCCTATGCCAAGAAAATAGCATTGGATCCCCAACAAAGTGTCTCCAGATATTCCCCATTTATGAGCATCAGAAATAGAACAAAGTGCTCCAGATCTTGAAATAATTGAATTAATAAACAGCTGTCAAGAGAAAGAATTAAGTAAAATCAAGAAAAAAAATTAACACAGGTAATAAATTTAGTAAAATAACTAATTAATTAGAGACAGTTTTGGGACATCACAGCTTGATAAAACAGAAACCATAACAACTAAAACAATGGTCCTAAAGATAGGGTAAAATTTACCCATTCTAACAAATCAAATGAGCTAAAAGGTAATAAAGAATCATTGGTTATTTCAACAAAAAGCAAAAACAATTAAATAAATTAGAAAGAGATTGGGTATAAAGAACTAATAGAACAAAATAAAGTACTAAAAGAAATCAAATAAACAAAAGGAGCCAATCGAGTTGTTCTTAATATCTCAAGGCAGGTACAACAAAATATTAAAAATACAACCAAAGAAGTTAAAACAAATGGGAATAAAAGAAACAAAGGACAAAAAGAATGTGAATCAAGAGATAGCATAAATAAAAAGATTCAAACATTATAGATCATAGGGTAAAAGAATTAGAAAATGGCAAGAATAAATTCTCACACCTGATTGGCTGAGACAGGCTCCATGCTGGAATTTACTTTTCAATAGATGCCCAGCTAAAAATAAGAGCCAGCCTAAGTGCCACTTCACAGGCTACCCTTATACCCTGCTGTTCAGCCCACTTTCTCATTGGCTGAAGACACCTGAAGAATTTAAAATTCCGCATATTTTTCTCTCACTTAGTGAGAGACTACTGTCCCCAATACACTATCCCTCGTAGCAGGCAGCAGTACATAGATTAAAAACAAAAAAAAAAAAAAGAACAGACATTCGGTAACCGGTGGTCAGAAGAGTGTAAACAGTCTTCTTGTAAAACAACACCACCCTCCTGACCATGCTATCTCGATGCCAACTCACTACATACACAACAAAGCCATCAGTCGATCGGCTTCATCCTTCATGCACAAACCAGAAACCAGTAATTACAGGAAACCAGTCATTTTAAACCACTATCTTCTTTTTAAAAAATAAATGTACCTTGCAAGTTTCCTCACATCAAATACAGGATCCCATTTCACCACGTTCAAAGGCACAACCTCAACACACAGCTTCCAGTTCCACTGATGACCACAAGTAAATTAAAAAAATGAACAAATAAAAATAACTACATACTGTCCAAACAATGTAACATAATTTTTTAAATCCACACTCATTTTTCTTCAGTCTGCAAGTGGGTGTATTAGAGAGTCAACTCCACTAGAATGGCTCTCTAGGTAGGAGGAGGAGGAACAGGATCTGGAAAAGCCTGTGCATTACTTTCTCAATAAAGTGTTTTCTAATACTTACAGACATTTTTGACACTAAATTACTCTCTTATTTTATCACTTCCCAAATATTTACTAACATGGCCAGTTTCTAAGCGCAATAATACTTTCCAGGGTGGGCATTATTGGGAAATACTGGACCTTCCTGGGGCTAAAGACCCTCCACCTGCAGCGTCGGGCCTCATTACACCCAGGGTGGTCTGGTATTTCCCAATAATGCCCACCCTGTAGGTATTATTCTTCATAATATATACTTGAGATAAGCTGATTTGAGTATACAGAGTGGTTCGATTCACATATGTTATAATGACAAAGCACAGCTAACTGAGGAAATAAAAATTCAAGCAATAAATATGGTAAAGAAGACTGGAAGGCCCCAACAGTCTTCTTTAAGGGTATTCCCAAAACAAGATTTGAATCAGAGACATTAAAAACAGCAGTGTATAATATCTGTAATGGAATTTTGGGCAATAGATTTGCTTGGTCAGACATCCAGTTAGTATACAGATATAGAGCAGAACCTGAAAAAGGCTGGGTATGTTTAGTTACCAGAACTAAAGAACAAAAGCAGGCACTGCTGTAACATCAAATAAATTTGAAAATATAGGTTTAAAAGCTGAAGTCTCAATTTTATCATTTCTAAAAAGTAGAGAACAAGCTAACAAACAAAAGGTCATGGTAAAAGCACAACCGTTAAAAATATATTCAAAAACAACAGAGTAGAATAACTAAGTACCTCAAGCCAGTAGAAACTGTCCATGTCCTGATGTCTAGCCATGAAGGAAATCACAATAAGGATTTGTACATAAGAGGAGAAAATGTCAAGGACTCAGAATAAATAACAGTATTATTCTAGTAGAATACTCCTTGGATACACAGAAACTGAATCCACTGTATTAGTAACTAACAAAATGTAAAATCAAATATATCCAAAAATGCAATGATGTGCAAGTTGATAACAGCTTAAGTCACTCAGGTGATGTGGACTCTGACTGACTTTTTAGTTTAAGTAAAAAGACAACATTTTAAAATTATTAAACTGGAACACTGCTGGAATGGTATAAAAAATAAAAGATTCTAGTTGCTTATATTTTCTTAGAAAATTCCCAATTATCTTACTACAGGAGACTTGGAGTATGAACCAAGATTCCTGTTTTTTTGAAAGGTTATCAAACTTGGAATGTTAATGTATCAAAAGCAACAAATTATGGCCGGGCATCCGGTGGTATTTGTACATTAATTGATGTCTCTTTGGACTAAAGTACAAACTATATTTAGTAATATTTCAAAGTTATTATTATATCTAGAAATAAGTACAGGACAGAAACGTTGTGGTATCTTAATAAATCCATATTTAAATGATGGAGCAAAAAAAATGCCAACTGACTCACCAAAGAGTCTGGACACTCTATTAGCTAATATTAGAGCATATTATGGAAATGTTTTAGAAATTTTGGGAGGTGATCTGAATCTGAGACTGAGGAAACACCAGAAGACCCACTTACAACATAATCTTTGGATGATGCATTAGACATACCAATTAGAAGTTCAAAGGACAAGTATATATATAAATAAGAGGCGAGCAGCAATTTTAAAATGCCTTAAAGAATATAATCTTAGAATAGTTAATGGGCGTTTTAAAGGTGATGCACCTAGAGTATGGACTTTTCCAACAAAAAAGGTGGTAGTGTTCTCAATTTTTTGTTATTGATATATACTCATTTCACAAAATTAATGATTTTCATGTGTTGCATATTTGGGACAGTGATCACTTCCAAATCATAATGGAAATAAATTGGTGTCTCCCATGTATATGTAATATTTTGGATCAAAAATTAGAGGCTGATATCCATATGGTAATAAAAAATGGTAAGAAGATTAAATGGAATCCCTACACTGAACAGATTTTACTAAATACAATACAGAATAAGATGGGGACCAAAAATGCAATTATCAAGCAATTGGAGAAGGCTAATCTTGTAAGTGACTCAGTTGATTTCCTCTTACTGACAAAGAAATTATAAATAGTGTCCCCAGTTTGGAAAAAAAAATCATTAAAGGTCTGACATCATCATACAGGGTTATAGGCAATAATGCTATAGTAGGAGATAAATGGTATGACAGTGAATGTCAAAGGCAAAAAAATAAAAAAACACTGTATAAACAAGAAGAAGAATGCATAAAACACTGAGCTTTTCTTATAGAATAGCTTTCTTCAATCTAAGAGTGGAATATAGAAATCTTATGGATAAAAAAAATAAAATTATAAAAATACTTCTGAAACCTTACAAAATGCCTTAATAGAAACATGATAAAACTTTCTGGACTTTTGTTGCAAGGGAGAAAATAAAAATAGAACAAAATTGAAGCAATGATCACCCTAACTGCATTTGTTAGCAGTTTGAAAATAAACTCCATGTCCCATTTTCCAGTAGCTAACCCTCATGTCCTTGAAACTACTAATGAATGGACAGACTTTCCAATACTTTTCAGTACATGAGGTAGCAGTAGCAATACATATGCAAAGAGAAATAAAGCCCTAGTCTGGATAAAATACCAGCCAAAAGTCTATCAAGTTGACATTCAGTGGTGGGCTGAATTATGTTCTTATTATAATTATTTGTTTAAAATATAATACTACTGGTTAACATATATTATTGTTCCACTGCATAAAAGGGTCCAGAACATGATCCAGCACAATACAGACCAATCTCCCTAGTTTGTATTAGTCTAAAAATGTTGTCTCATCTTTTATTGACCAGATTAGAACACTGAGTAGAAGAAAGGAAATTCCATCTATGTTTCAGGCTAGTTTTAGGCATGGTGGTCAACATGTGACCATAATTTTACATTATGTCACATTTGGACAAATATGTGTCAAAATACTCAAACAATATATATGGCTTTTATAGATATCCTGTGCACTTGACAGCATGAATAGAAATATTTATAGTCTATCATGGAAGCTAAAGAGATAAACATGAAATTACTCTAGCTAATAAAGAACTACATTTAAATACCATGTTTCAGGTTAGATATGGAAAAACGGTGCTCTTATTCCTCCAGCCCATGTTAACTTTGGGGTGAAACAGGGTTGTATTTTAGCCTAACTTTATTCAACATAAATATTGAGACACTAATTGAAAATATCTCTAAATGTGATACTTTCCCCACACATTAATAAAATACCAATAAAATTATTATTATATGCAGATGATTAAGAGGTTTTGGAACAAGCACCAATGGGTCTTCAGCGGGGCTTAAATTCAATTCAAAATTCTTTACTAAAACTAGAATTAGAAATTAATTTACAAAAAACAAAATTATCTCTTTTGGATCAAATAAAGGTAATAGAGGTAGTGTATGGACTGTTGAAGGACATAAGGTGGAAGTGGTCAATGAATATAAGTATCTGGGAGTCATTTTCAGTAAGAGTATTTCCTGGAAAAAACATATTCAATCTATCACCTCTATGGAAAAAAAATCAGTGTTAGCAATAAATAGATTTACCAGGAAATTTGACTGCCATTCATATAAGGTACAACAAAAGATGGTATGAAGCAAAGTTAATGCCCAGATGCTGTATGCAATAGAGGTTTGAGGTGTCATGGGTAATGTCCAAGAACTGGAAAAATTTTAAACCTTTTCTTCAAAATATTGCTGAGACTTCCAACTTACATTTCCAGTGTCCATAATGACATAGACAGGGTAGAGAAGGTTCAGAGGAGGGCAACAAAGATGGTGCATGGATTGTATCACAAGTCCTATGAAAGACAGGTTGAAGGAACTGAACATGTACTACCTGGAGGAGAGGAGGAGAGAGGGGATATGATAGAGACATACAAGTATCTCACAGGGAGGAACAGGGTGCAGGAACACACTATTTTTAAGTGAAAATGATGTCCCAGGACTAGAGGGCATGGGATGAAGTTGGAGGAGGATGATTCAGAGGAAACATGAGGAGAATTTCTTCACAGAACAGGTGGTGGACAAGTGGAACACCCTGCCAGAGGAAGTGGTGGGGCTGAAACAATCACAGGATTTAAGAATGCATAGGATAGACATAAAGGAATTCTGGAGGTCAGGGGTAAGGGCAACATACTTCTAGGAAAACATAAACTGAACTTACAAGCTCAAATGGGCAGACTGGGTGGGCCATAGGCACTTATCTGCCAACACCGTCTATGTATCTATGTATCTATGTAGTGCAATTATTCATACAGAGACTGGTACTCTGGACATTAAGACCAAAATAAACATTGCATGTCATTTTTAATAACAGTATCTCACAACTCTCCGACAACTTACAATATCACTGTTGGCAGAAGTGTTAAATAAACTATGTAATCAACTTGGGCTGGTGAGCGTAACAGTATAATGAATAAAGCTGGGTTAGAAAGGAAGGGACTATGTATTTACATGCTAGGGAATCTTACTAACTTCATTTCTGCTGCAAAATAAAGAATTGTTGACATTGCAAGCCAAAAGCATCTGGCACTCATTCATGAGTCTAGTGATTATAATATACTTAAGTCTGTAAAAATAATGTGGGCAAGGAAAAGTATTTGACATATTGTGATAATGTAGTGCATAGGAAGGCATCAGTAAGAATCAGGACATGTCTATTATGGGATGTATGGAAATCAATGCCTGACAGATTTAACTCACCATGTATCTGTTCAGAGAATATTAGACTTACTATAACTCATTTAATATTTTAATGTGATTACTCCTCTTTGTATGCAGTGGTCCACTAAACCTAGAGAAGAGATGCTTAGCATTCTTATACAAACATACAAAATTGGCAGCAGATACAGGCCATTTGGTCTATCTAGTCTGCTTGAGTGTGCAACACTTCAGTCCATTAGACTGCAGCTGCCCCTCTCCCTCATATGCCCTCCCATCTCCCACCCCTCCCAATTTGTACCTCCTCTTGAATCTATCCACCCTCTCTTGAAGCCCCAGCACTCTGCAATGATACAACTTCCTCTGCCAGAGCATTCCACCCTGCCACCACCGTTCTGTGAAATAGTGCCTCCTCAGTTCCCTCTTGAACCTGCCCCTTCCAGCTTCATAGAGTGTCCCTGGTTTCCTTCCACCTTTCAGATTGAACATACACCTGGTGTCTACTTTGTTCAAACCCTTCAGGTACTTGAAGGTCTCAATCATATCCCTCTCCTACTTTCTTCCAGGGTATACATATTGAACTCTCTCAGCCTCTCCTCATATGGACTGTCCTCCAACCCCAGGATCATTTTGTTGCCCTGCACTGTACCCCACCAGTACTTTAATGTCCCCTTTCAAGTAGGGGTGCCAGAATTGCATGCAGTACTCTAGGTGCTGGTCTCACCAGAGACCTGTACAGGATCCTTATGTCCTTGAATGAGCCAGTGTGCATATATGCCATGGGAAATTTTGCACAGAGTATTATTAAGAGAATTGATATGCCAGTGTACTAAATTATATATGTATGTTGTATGTTGTATCCATATAGTTTGCAATTTATTTATCTCTGGGACATATGTATGTCTTGTATTCTACCTATAGCTGTGCATTTGAATTTTGATTTTAACTCACATGTTTTTAACAAATATGTTTGCATGTGAACTTTTGTGAATACATACTTGTAAATAAACTTGTCTTGACTTGACTTGATGGAATATGGGGAAAAAGAGATTTCATGTGTTTGGAGGGCACTGTGACTTGGTGGGAGGGAAGGATTTTGTTTTAGAGATTAGGTGGCTTCTGGATGAGGTGAGCAGGGAAGGATTTGTTCTGCAGTTATGTGTTCATCTCTGTGTCTGCCCTAGATTCAGTGATGTTATGTCATAGTTTCTAGGGCATGATAGCCAATCAGATTTCTAGGATTATCCTTGCCATTTTATAATTGCTGTTAAAGCATCCAAAGCATCTGAGAGTCATATGGATCTGGATCCCCAAAAAAATCTTCCTGCCCAAGTGTGGATGTACACACCTTTCACAAAAGGGTCCTTATGTGCCATCAAAATCTATGTTTCTATGTTTCTACAAAGTAGGCTGAATGTAGTGAGATGCAATTTGCAATATGCTCTCCTTGATGTTTTGAAAACTCATTGGTCATCATACAGACCAGTCATTTTGTTTCTCTCCAGATGCTTTTACAACTATCATAAGGACAATGCCAGTTACATTACCATTTTAAGATGGAAAGCTGGCATTTACTGTTTTAAACAAGCATTTGGGGTCTGTAATCATTCCCTCTAGCAACACGAACATTTTTGCAGTTGACTATGCAGGGATACATAATTACAATAATCTGACTGCTGCATCTGCTTCCTCTGGTTTTGAAAGATGGTACAGAAGATCTTCTTGAAATCTTCCCACCATCGAAAGGTTATCTTATATCTTAAAACGGACTTCTAGCGCTACCAACATCACGGTGACTGCCCACTACCCTGATTTTGTAAAAGGCGGAATTCAACTGTTAAGTATCAGGCTCCCTCTTACAATTTTGCAAGGCTCAGGGGTGATCCCATCATCCTGTGGTCTGAAAATTCTAAGGGATAGCCAACAAAGGTTGCTATAAGTAATGGTAAATCACTTGAAAGAACCAAAAATATAGCTGGGTAGCCAATTTTCCTTTAAAGAAGGTGTGATCTATTTTCCTGTGTATATTAAAATAGGCATCTGATAAGAAAGATAACTGAATTACAGACTGTAAAAACACATCACAAAAATACATTTGTTTTTGCTCCGTGATCTACGGTAGATAATCCACAGTTGATATCACCTCCAAAACATATGGGTTTAGCTGCTTATAAATAAGGCTGACTGAGTTTCAATAGATCTATCCATGTCACTTTAGATTGAGGAACATAAATGTTAATTAATCTATACTCTTGATCATGTATGTTAGTATCCAATAGTAAAGTCCTACCAGGTCTTATAGTAGATCAATTAATTTCAGGACTTCCATTTCAGTGGTATTGAAAGAATACTCACCTGTGCACAGGATTCTGTATCAAGGACCAAAGAAGGGTCCACTAAAACAATTTTTTGTTTGGACAACTCTATCAAAGTTGGGATCCTTGTGTCTTGTAAAATATCATCTCAGAGCTGGAAAGCTAAAACAAAAACAAAGAAGGCTGGTAGGATTTTCTCAGCTAGAATGTTATATAATATTTGTAAACTGGAGCAAAGAAATTCAAAACACTTTATAAACTTCAGAAGGCAATCTATCTGTGTTTGGAACAATGGTATTCTTTAAGCTTTATATTGCGATCTCAACCTCTCATCTTTGTATTGGGGCTGTCAATCTGGCAAGTTCATTTTCAGTATGTCCACAGAAGATATTAACTCCTGATCCCACTTTATTTTAGATGTTAGCCCTGCTCTGTGAGCTCATGTTCCATCACCATTTCCACCATCCTTTCCCATGATGTTTTTACAGTACTACCAGGAGACACAGCTAGACCATTCATCCATCATTTCTGTACACTGTCCTGACAACTCTTAAACTGGTCCATAAGTTGAAATCTCCCCTGGTGCCATACCTCTGTTCTTGTTCTAACATCATTGCTCTACTATACTGCATATATTTCATGGTAGTCTTAATTTCCTATGTCTGAGTAGTTAAATCAAAATTTTCATCCTGCATGGGAGAAACCAGTCTAGAAACATATTTCTCAATGTTAAATACTTTAAATATTGTTCTGTCTTCTGTTTTCTTTCTTGCAATTGAAATAAATATCTCAGATCTTTCTTTGTATCTTCCCACCATTGTAAGAAATTACCATAAGCCACTAAAAACAGATGGTCTAGCAGACAAAAGATTCTGACATTTCTTTCGAACTGCAGGTTGCTCTAATAATGTGCTGTTCAGGCACCATGGAAGGAGCTTGAAAAGTGTGTTGACCTAACTACAATTACATGTAACTGCCATATGACCCGATGTTTCTGTTGCCACAGTTCTAGCTCATGGAACCTGAATATTACATGATGCAAATAGAAAACCTATCCTAGTAGCAAGGTTACCCTTAAAAAGTTGCTGAAGCAATCCTTTAAACCACAGTCCTGAATGTTAGCTACTGTCATCATATCCTTTAAGTATGCCAAATCACTGTAAATTTTAATTGTTTCCCTCCTGTCAGAAAAAGATGGGCCACAGTGAAAGTTACCACCCATTACAAGAAGTTTCCTTGTATGCAGATAAGGGTGTATTTTATGAAACAATGTTTCTCTAGTTTTTGTTTGTAGAGCATACAGATTAATAAAATGAAAAGCCTGTTTATTATATTGAATGTCTAAAAGAAGGGCATGGCCTGGTTCAATTCCTGTTAATCTTGTAAGATGAAAGTTATGGCCTCTCAACAATAATGCTACCCCATCACAACGGTCATTCCCTTGTGACCAATAAGAAGGCCCATGTGGTCATAATCTTTAAGTGCATTTAACTCATATTTATTTGGGTGTCTTGTGGAAAATGACATTACTCTGCAAAGACTCCAATAGCCACTGTAGCTCTTCTGATGCTATTTGACACTATTTACATTAAGTGTCAAGGAAAAGGGTGACCCTATGCACATAATAAACTACAATCATGGGAGGAGGGGACACTTTTTGAGTTTGTGTCCAGGTTCATCTACCATGCAGTGTTCCTGTCTTCTGACCTGGGATTGCCTCTTCATGCTCTAGTGAAATGCTCCTAACTGAGGACACTGATGATGTCTCAGAGTCCCTATCCTCCTCCTCTGGGTCCCCCCCACTGCTGTCTCTTCTGTAATGCTGCAAACCTATTCTTAACCAAAATAGGGTTAGATATACTCTGGCTTAATTTTCTCTTCCGCCTTTTCTTTCCTGAATGACTTGCATGGGTTCCTCCTCCACAAGAGGGGCGGCATTTATCCCTTTTCTAATGAAACCATGTGTCCCTCAGTATCTCTTGAATCTCAGATATCTCTCATTTTCTCACTCTGTTCCTCTTGTTCTATCCTCTGGTTTCCCATGTTCTCAGAGACTGATTGCCCCACTACAGAGGTGGCTGCTAAGGGCCAGGACTCTGCCTGGGTTTGTGATGTCGATGCTATGCTTCAAGACATTATCATTTCAGTTTCTTTTGTCTTTCTGCTTCCTTCCTAGCCAAGGCCCTAGCTGCTCCCTACTCTGACCTTTCCCAAATGAGGTCCTCTTGATTATTGTTATGTGAGGCCCTGGGGCACCAACTACATGAGTGTGCCTGCTCCTCACACAAGTTACACTTATAAGGATTTGGACAAGAATGACTTGCATGCCCATATTTTAAATACATACTGCATCTTTCGCTATTGCACGCTGAGCTCAAGTGCAATCTTGATCTGCATTTACTGTATAACAAGAACAAGTCTGTCCTGGGTAAAAGCATACCTCCCTCTCCCATCCCAGAAAAAAAACTATTAGGTAAATGACAAATCCTGTATTTATTTCTCTCAGTTTAACACATATCTTCCACCCACCCAGCCATACTTGTTCAATGTCTATTATTAAGATGGGAGACCTAATACCTTACAGCATCGTCTAAGCCAGTATAAAATATCTGATATTTCAACACCCTCATTCCTGAACAACATAGTTATCATTTTAGCAGCTGGCTTAGTGAGAGGTATAGCCATAAATAAGGGCCAACATGTTGTATCCTTGAGCTTGTCATAGTTAATCCAGAATCTTTCCAGAGGTTTAACTGTTTTAATACTAATGTCAAAAACCCACTTAATTTTTTGCAGGTGTCTTATTACAAATACTCTGACAAGTGGAACTTCTGAATGTCCCATATATTTCAAAACTACAGTGTTGCACTGCTTTGCTGGTTTACCTCTCATAGTGAACAAGTCTGACATTTTAAGTGTATGTTCCCATGAGGGCAGAGTCATTATCTGAGATTTCCTCAGATTCACTTCCTGTTCCATTCATGGCTCCATTGTCTCATCAAAAGAATCATAAGGAATATTCTCATGATTATTAGAGTTAGCTCGTGTTTCTTTGTTGCATTGTCATTTTCATTTTGGAGGGTTGACTGCATATGTTCTATTACAATCCTGTTCCTTCCTCCTTCAACCCCTCTTGGGAAAGTGCTCCATTATTTAAATCAGAGGCTGTTTCAAAGCCTGTACTTTTCACCCCATCCATTTTCCTTTCAAATTGTGTGCACTAGTACTCACACTTGTCGGTGTTTGCTCATGTGTCATTCTGCAACCCCTCTAGACTCACCATCTGGCAGCCGATACTCCACCCAGACCTCTCACCCAGCCCACCACCAGCAAAGCCACTTCCACCAACAGTGGAGTATCAGGCTGTTTGAGCTCCTTACTTTGCTGCTTCCTTCTTCCCTAGCGTAAACTGAGGACTTGACTTGGTGCTGTTTCTTTCCATTGAAAAGATGTTATCAGAACTTCACTGTTGTCCTAAAGCCTGTCACGGTTTCCTTATACTTGTGACTGCTGAAAGGCTGCATGGTGAATCTTTGTTCCTTCGGCACTGTCAGTTTAAGTTTTTTTTTTTTTGCAGAAGCAGCAGCATTCTCCAGTTGTATACCCAGAGTCATATTCACAACTGCGGGTTCAGTTTCATCAATCTCTGTGCAAGTTCACTGGAGTTTTCTTATACCACAGTGCACTCCTCTTGGTTGCTCAACTCAGCTGCTTCCAGTGTTTTGATATTGACACTGTCAGAATTTGAAACTGGGCTATCAGCTGGCATCTATGCAAACAGCTGAGACAGAACCTCCTCAGCAATATCAGCTAGGGCTACATAAACATAGGCATCATGCTTCAATTCAGTTAATTTTTGTTGACACACTTGGTATTTTGTTTGTTCTTCTGCTATAAGAGCTAGTAAGTACCAATTTATGTCAGTCAATGCCTTCTTTAACTATTCCTCTTGTTCTTCTATGGACTTACCTGCAGCCATTGCCATAAAACTATTAGCCTCTGGGTTACTACTAGCCATATTAGACACATTGTCCTTATCTACATCCATCTTTGACACATTCTGTACAATTTGGGTCCCTGGTGGAATGGATATGGAGAGGAGACTCTCTCCTACCCTCTCAGCAGCAGCAGCACACTGATCTTCCTTGTCATCAGCCATCTTGTTGCAATGACAAAATGGCCAAGGTTCCCCCTACAGGAAGAGATAGGTAGAGAATTTTTTATTGATATAATAGGAACAAAATATAATGTAAACAAATGATAAATATACAAAACCATGAAAAATTTCATTGAACAAATTTACAAAAAATGCATTAACAAAATCAAAATAGTATAAGAAAATAAAATCTTACAGCAAAATGTAAAGAAAATCCCCCATAATCCCTCACTTTTCCTTTTGTATTTAGGAATATAGTGATATTTTTAAAGAAAAGAAGACCATACTAGTGATACAAGTTCTTATACATACAGTAGTCGTATGTTATGATCCGGTCACATTTGTTCCAAAGTATCAAGTACATGAGAAGAGTGGCTTCTACTTTCCTGGTATGTATGTTTCTTAAGGCAGACTTTATCATAGATAAAATCTCCCAAACATCTATGTATTTTGCTGCATAGTCCAAGAATACGTTGCTTGCCATAAATAAAATATACATGCCCCAAAGATTATCCTTAGTATGCTGGGATGAATCTCTCACAACAGTGGGGATAAAGGCCTAACACTACCATTTCATATGAGGCCTGTATGTTTCCCAAGTGAGGCCAAATTATATATAATTGGATCCAGAAGTCTATAGCTACCAGGCATTCTAACAGAGAATGCTCTTGTGTTTCTAGAATATTAAGGCAAGATGGTCTAGAGACAGGTCTATCTAAGACCTCACATCTCTGACTTAATCAGTATAATACATCAGCAATGTTAACACCTTCAGTATGAAAAAGTAAAGAAATAGTTTTATGGACAGTTTTGTCAGAGGTATGACAATGAAAGGGTCCCATAAAGGGATGTTCTTAACTAGATCATACCATTGCCAAAATCTTTCTAGAAACATAATAGTTTTAAAACTTACTGTACACCAAAAATGATGGGCCGGCCGGTGGTGCTGAGGGCTGAGGCGCTGGACCCTACCTTGTGCCACTCTGGTGACCTGGGTTGGCGAATGGACTCAGGTTGTTGGGGTACTGGCACAGGGAGGAGGTTGGAGCAGGTTGAGCAGCCATAATGCAGCTCGCTTCTCCTGGGATGGCTGCCGCCCCCATAATCCTGATGCCACCGGTGGAGGTCCAGGGTCAGCATAGGCGGAGGGTGTCACATAATGGGAGAGTACCTTGAGATGCGCATTCCTCCACATATGCACATGAGTATCTGAGGTAGGGGTCCGGGATCGGGAGAAAAAGACAAAAATACCAGGAGATTCATGTGATGCAGCGCACCGGGTGAGTCGTTTCTCTGAGAGCTCCGACCTCCCACCCTCCAAGCCGTGGTCTAAACTATGGTTTCTTGCATGGTTCACCATTGAATTAGTAATGGGAATCCTCCAAGCAGCAGGTGTTTGCTATTAAGCACGTGGATGGATGAAGAGATGAAAAAGCTCCAGCCAAGCACACCCCACCGACAACACGGAGAAGGCCTCTAAGAAAGCCAGGGCCTCCTCCTCACAGCAATCGCAGCTCACAAGTGCAGTGAATGCAGACTTGGACCCCCTAACTCTCCAGATTTCTTGAGGAATTTCAGCCTTTTAAGGCTGATATGCAGAGGCTATGGCAGGGAGATCAAAAATATTTCTAGTGCATTGGAAGATCTTTCTTGGAGACAGCCGACAGCGAAGGTGGCTTACACTCCGTTGAGAGAAGAAGCAGAGTAAAGTGGTGCTAGACCAGGTGGTGGTCAAGCAATGCCTGGCGAGATTAGAAATCAAGGTCGAGGACCTTGAGGGGTGCAGTTAGATAATAATGCCGTGATAATAGGCTTACCAGAAAAGAGGAGGGTTCTGATCTGGTCAAGTTTGCCAAAATGTTCATAGAGAAGGTGGCAGGCCCTCTCCCTATGGTGCAGGGTATATCATTGAGAGCTCACCGTACGCTGACCTCCCGCCTGAAGGAGCTGCCCCGGTCCTTTATATTCAGGTTTTGAATTTTCAGGAGTGCCAACATTTCATGCACAAAGCCAGAGATGCTTCGAGAATTGGAGTGGGAAGGTAAAAACATCGGGTGGCACAAGACTTGCCACTTTGGTGCACTAGAAATGAGCCACGTTTCATAAGTTAGTAGTCAAGCTGATTGCATGAGCATTAAATTCAGAATGGGTTTCCTGTCAGACTTCAAGTTCTTCTTAGTGGCACTTGGGCGATCTCGAAGATGCAGAGGCAGCGGCAGCTGGGCTTAAGGAGGCGCCCTGAATTATTTAAAAACACATGAAAACTGGGTCTCTACTGTTTACTACACTGACCTATCTATTCCAGTAGACAGTTAATTCTAGTTAGTGGTAGCAGATCCCGTATCCCTCCCTACGGACTGGTGTGAACTGTATGCTGTTTCGGCACTCTTTGGCAGCATTTGGAGCCTTAAAAGAATGATGCCTCTCCTCATAAGGATGGTTAGATTGATTATTCGTGGGCTGCCCCTTTGGTTTTGAATTTTGTTTTAAGCTGCAAGTCCCCTATTAATCAAGAGCCCTTTGTTGTTCCATGGCATGGGGGCAAACGGTCGACTTCAAAGTTGAGTACGATGTTAAATTTTTAAGTGCATATTATGAGGGTAGGTGCCACTTCTAAGTTGTGCCACTTAAAGTTATGGAAATTAGAAGTCCTTTATTAACTATTTGGGTTCGAATCTCTTTGTTATACCCATTCACTGC
This sequence comes from Neoceratodus forsteri, assembly GCA_016271365.2. Classification (NCBI taxonomy): domain Eukaryota; kingdom Metazoa; phylum Chordata; order Ceratodontiformes; family Ceratodontidae; genus Neoceratodus; species Neoceratodus forsteri. Next base: position 2,650,825 of record CM057449.1, on the reverse strand, counting down.
TTGTATGGGGTTATCTGCCTGCCCTTAATTTACTGGTCTTTTGGTTGATCGTTTGGGGTAAAGGGTGTGTTATTTTTTATGTCTGGATTGTAAATGGCAGTTCATGCAGTTTTCATACACCTTCTAAGGTTCGGTGCAGTTAACTTACCAGTTTTAGTATGTAAGATTTGTTTTGCCTCAGATGAAACCGGAAAAGGAGTAGCTTTTGCAACCCATGACTTGGCCACATATTACTAATAGCCATGCGGTTTCTCAGGGGGTCCTCCTTTCTTTCCCCTTCACCTCAGCTAGTAAGTGCCTTCCAATAAAGCATTGACACATTTGTGTTACTAGTATGGGAGGGCCTAATAATGCCTTAATCCATGGAAGTGGGGTATTTGCTTAAATCTTCCACCCACTCGCTATGTTTTCAGGTTTCAGCAGCGCGCTAGAGGGCACCAAAGTTGTTACTTCCTAGTGTAAGGTTAGTATTAACAGGCTTTGCCATCCCTTTAATGGCATGGGATAAGAGGTATTTAATCTAATAACAGTGTTTATTTTAGGCATTCCCTTTGAGGCATTAAAGGGAGCACAAGGTACATGAAGTTACCAGAAAGATTTAAGTTGATGTACTGTATAACATAGCTTGTTAAGGAAAGTTAAATGTTTAATAAGTAAAGGATTAATGGTGATTTGGTTGCTCCAACTAGGGGGTGGGGGCGGGTGGAGGAAGATTATTCGGGTTTGCTGGTCATCATGTACATACTAGTAGGGGAGGGGCTGGGCGGAGGGGTGGTTAGGCGTATGGGAGGTTAGTAGGGTGGATTTTGGTGGGTTATTAATGGGTTCAGAAGGGTAGCAGAAGGGATGGGGAGGGTAAAGAGCGCAGCACATTTTGCAGAGGGTATAGTATCAACGGTATATATAAGTACAGATGGCATCTAATTAAAATATAAAAGAAAAAAGAAAAACAAAAAGTTTCTGACTGTTGATAAAGGTGATGGCTAGAACTATTTGATTTGTTACTTGGAATGTGAAAGGGTAAGGCACAAGACCAAGTAATATAAAATATTGAAGTACCTAAGTCATTTGAAAGCAGAAATCATGTTTTGCAGGAAACGCATTTGCTCAATGGCCAGGGCTGACAAAATGAGCGCCAACAGTGGGACAAGTTTCGCCACGGAAGGCTCTACCCAGAGTAGAGGGTCATGATTCTTTACACAGATCAATCCTTTAAATCTCTCCAGGTTATTTGTGACCCCTCGGGAAGGTTTTATTAGTGCATGGTAGATTGCATACCAGCGATATCATCCTGGGCAGTGTTTATGGTCCCAATATAGATATGCCTGAGTTTTTTGCTCAGGTAATGGAAGCCTTAATCCCATATTTAGGTATCCCTATAGTCATAGGGGCGACCTCAGTCTTGTTTTTGATCACTCAGTGGACAGGACGAGCCAATCCAGTAAAGGTCTCTCCCCACCCAAAGGGCCTTTAGAGATTTGCTTGACTCCATGAGCCTCTGTGATGTATGGCGGGTGCTTCACCCCAATTTGAGGAATACACCTTTATTTCTCAGGTGCACGGAACCTCCTCATGAATTGATTACATTTAACTTCCCAAACTTTGTTACCAGGGTTTGGACTCTAGTATAGTGGCGGACCACCTTCGGCTCATTCGGTGGTCACTTGTTTATTAACGTGTCATTCTTACCAAAAAAGGAGGTAGATGGAAGCTGAATAATCAAATATTGAAGGATGAGAAAATGGTCCAATATATAGCATCCCAAATAGAGCAGTTTATGGCTATAAATAATAACTCTACTGGGCGGCCTGACATGGAATGGGGGCCCTTAAGGCATATTTGAGAGGGTTATTATCAGTCTAACGTCGAGAAAAAAAAGAAAGAGAAAACCGGATCTCCTCTCTCCTAACTCAAATTCGGTATGGAATCCAACCTTTCTCCAACCTCTTCGGATACCTTTAAACAAGATCTTGTTAGCTCAGAGATGCTTATCTCAGCTTGTTAGGGGAACAAGCGGAGCTGGCAATTTTAAAAACAAAAGCAGTGTACTCTGATCAGGGAAAAGGCGGATCGGATGTTGGTGATGTCGTTAAACAGCAGGAATCTGCCAGGTTCATTGCAGTGGTTGCACTCCCATTGCGATTCCCTTGGACTTCACCGTTAGAGATTATGAGGAGGAATTTACCAATTATTTTTGGGAACTATACGGTCCCATGGTAAATCCCTTCGGAGGTTGACTTGCAGGAGTATCTGAGGGATTTACAGTTACCTTCCTTACTAAATCCCAACAGGCTACACTAGTATCCGCCATCTCTGACGATGAGCTAGAAGGAGTAATTAAGTCCTCCCATCTGATAAAACCCCTGGCCCTGACGGGTTCTCTTCAAATTTTACAAAACTTTTTCCAAGCAATTGACTCTATACTTTCATCACTTTTCAATTTCTTCTTACTGGGCAGGACTCTGACCCATCTCTTTTGAGGCCCTGATTGTTTTGTTGCCCAACCTGATAAGCCAGGATTTGGTCTCTAGCTATAGACAATCTCTCCTTAACCATGATATTAAAATTCTGGCTAAACTGTTAGCCGATCGCATGATTGCTCCTCCTTCCCTAATAGGGGCGGAGCAGGTAGGCTTCATGAAAGGAAGATCCTTGGTGGACCACCTGTGGACCTTGGCACATGTCTTCTCAGCCTCCAGGGATGCTGTTCACCCTATGGTGTTGGTCTCCTGGATGCCAAGAAAGCTTTGATAGGGTTCACTGGAGTTATTTGCAACAATGGAGGCATTGGTTTCCCTTAAAGTTTTGGAATTGGATTAGTTAAGCTGTATACTGTATATCTCCTTCAGCTAAAATCTCTTGTAATGGGGTAATTTCACACTCTTTTAAATTACATGTGGGAACTAGACAAGGATGTCCCCTTTCCTTTGCTTTTAATATATATTTAGAACCCCTTATCAGGAGGCTAATCAGAGCTCAGGATATTTTGGTATTTCTCTGAATGGGCAGGTTGTTAAAGTGGCAGCGTGTGCAGCGACCTCCTGCTGCAAATTATGCATCAAGCCGTCTATCCCTCTGTTCTTTAGATAATAGATGGTTTTAGTAAGATTTCTAATTATAAACTCAACATAGGAAAAACAGTGGTTTTCCCTCAATTATAGAGTTCATAAACAGGATATTACCGGTCTTGGGCTCGCTTGGAAACCTGATTCCATCACATACTTAGGACTCGTCCTAACACGAATATTACTCGCATTAGGCAATTAAATTTAGACTCCCTGATTCATAACATAGACCAAGATCTTCGCAGATGGACCCTGCTTCCCTCTCCCTCTGGAGAAGGTTAATCTAATTAAAATGAATGTTTTCCCTGACTTTTTGTCCCCTTAATCTGTTGAGCGTTGGGCTCCCTCTGTCCTGGTTTAAAAGGTGCACAGTATGATCTCCACCTTCATTTGGGGAATAAAAAATCTAGAATGGCTTTCCACAAACTAGCTGCCCCAAGGTAAAAGGTGGTTTGAGGCTTCCATATTGGTTGTATTACTGGGCCAGTCAGGCTAATAAATATCTCAAGTGGCTGGTCACGAGCAATTTTGGCCCAGACTCCATACACTCTGATTTGGTTAAAAGTGGAGCTAGCTAGCATTAAAAGATATGGCTATTCCCCAAATGCGATGTTATACACTAAACTAGGATCCTTTCCTGAATCTTTCATAATTCCCCTATAGCAGTCTCAATCAAGGCTCACTCTCAATTGTGTGCATTTTTAAAATATGATAACATTAAAGATCTATCCCAACCTATAAGAGGAAACCCCAATTTTCAATTAGAGGGCAAGCCCCTACCAGCCAGTTGGCTTCCCCAGTTAGCAGATCACCAGCTTGAGGACCTCATTACAGTTGTTAGACAGTGGTGTACTGCAGTGGAGATTATGCACACATTCTCAATACCTCGCACTGACATCTTTAAGATTTTCCAGCTCCGCCACCTTTACTGAAGGTAATGGGATCAGTTCCTCCTCGGTCACCATATTTCCTTTCAAACCACCCTAACAGATATGGCTGGTTCATCTCATGCGGTGTCTAAGATATATCAGGCTTTATTTAATTGGACCTATCCTGATAATTTTGCCCCAGTTGCCTTTTGGTCTTCTCTTTTCCTGACAAGGATTTGATTGTCCTTCTGTGGCAAAATTACACAGATTTTTGTTACAGGATAGACTGAGGCTAATGCAATTCAAGATCCTGCATAACATTTATTACTCTCCGCAGAAACTGGCCAGACTAGGTATTGTGTCTTCCTATCTTTGTACAAGATGACAATTGTTTAGTAGGGACCTCCTTCATATCTTCTGGCGCCGTTCAAAAGTTGTTCCTCTTTGGACTGCTATTAAACAAAAAGCAGACCCTCTTTTAGGTCTGGCTGATCTGTTTACACCTGAAATATGTCTCCTAGGGATTTTTCCAGTATCTCAGTGGTGAGCAGAAAATATCACATGGCATAAATATCATTATCTGTTAAAAAGTAGTCCTTAGACATTGGAAAGATTCTGAAGATCCAACATATGTTGAATGGCTCCAGGAATTTCTTGCTAACCTTAGAACAGAGGGATTATAGCAAGTCTCCATAATAAAGTAAAGAAATTTAATATGGTATGGGGCCTCATACAAACCCTGCACTCCTAAGCGTATAGGTTTGGTGATTCTATACCATAAGGTGTAGACTGGGTTGTATGATGCCGTGCGGGATTTTGGGGAGGGTTAGAGGGTGGAGGGAGGGAGTTAGGGTGGGGTGAGAACAATTCATCTGTATATCATTATCTGATATGTTTGTACTAAGACATTTATGTTATGATTTGTTCTCTGTATTGAAATTTTCAATAAAGTTTAAATCGAAAAAAAGACAAAAATACCAAATAATATGTATGGAAAACTTTGATCAAAAATTATCCCCAGGGACATGAATGAGGCATACAAATCATCTGCAACAACTCCCATTGAGTCTTTTAACATTGATCTTATTATATGTGACCTGATAAGTACATTTTCTAAAGCCCCTTTAAACTTAAGTTTAACTGCATTTCTTCACTGAGCTAGTTTCCTGTAAGCTACAAATAAATCAACTAACTTAAATCTACTGGAAGCAGCATCTCCAGGCAGTTGTTCAGTATGTTCAGAGTCATTAGGAATATCTTTTTGTTATTTTGCATCCTGGATGAACCTTCCCAGCCTCACAATCTAAAGTCAGCCGATCAGCTGAGCTGCTGTTATCTGGCTCTGTAATCAGTATTGGGCTATGCCATGGTCAGACCACTGGCATGGAAATAGTTCAAATAGCGAAATCAAGAATATTTGGTACTGAATTGCAGTCTTGTGAGGTAACAGAATTCAGTACAGTTTCCACTGTAGTGCAGATAGCCTGAACCTCGGAAGTCACCTTTTCCAGTGTTAGTCCTGAACTCCTGACTACTGCTCTGGGACCAGTGCAGAAGAAGCTGACAGCTGAACAGTATTTTTCCCACTTCCTGGAGCAATTTTAGAAATAACAGTACTTTCAACATTTTGCCTAGAAGTACCTAGGTTGTTAGTTTTGAAAGTAAACTTACTGAGGTAGTGGCATTGATCTCCACTGGGGCCAACTGTAGCTGCATTGCAGAGGCAGCTACATTGGAACAGCTACCTCTTTTCTTGCTCAGTAGGAGGTAAAACAGAAGCCAATGTCTCAGGATTTTGTTGTCCTAGCCTCATCATTTTGCTGCACTGGTAGGCAGTTGTGGTTTCCAACTATTCCCATTAGTAGATTTTTTCCCACCCAGCCATGGCTAGAGCTGCTTCTGGAGACTAGGATTTTGTCTGAAGTCTATCAGCGGACTTGCAGTGGGATGGCCTTTCCTGAGACCCAGCTGTGCCCCAGCTGACTGCTGATTTACAGCTGATACCTTTGGTGGCATTCTTGGGGAACCACTGGTTCAGTCACTGTGGAAACTTGGTTACTTGGTTCTTTAGGCAAAAGAAGGCCTTGGGTCAATCGAGGTTGCCTCCCACCCACCATGGGAGTACCAAATGATATGCCCTTGAACAGTATATATTTATCTAGCTCTTGTTTGAAACTTAAAATGACTCAGAATGGACTAGATCATGCGAAACTTATTCCACAGTTGTGCTGCTTGAATAGTAAAAACTTGAGTCTTTTATTGGTGTTAGCTTTAGGAAGGAGTAATTGCCTATTGTATGACCTTAATGAGGTTTTCTCATATTGAATGTGAGACCACATTGAGTCATAAGTACAGGATTTGCAGAATCATGTACAATAGAAGGCAATCACCTCTACTTCTCCCTGCCTCCAGACTTAATAGCCCAAGCTTCCTTAAGTGCTCTTCATAAGACATGCTAGTCAGATCCGTAATCATTTTAGTCACACTTCTCTGGATCTTCTCCAATGAGTCAATGTCATGCCTGTGATAAGGGTTCCAAAAGGAGACCCAAAATCAACATGTGGAATTATATATGCCCTGTACAGTGGAAGGGTACAGTAACTGTTTTGTGTATAAATGAGCATTTGCTAGATCTTAATATTCGATTTGTTGTTTTAGATACTGTATATGCATACAGTGATCTTCGGATGCAAATATATTATTTATTATGATTCAAGGTCTCTTTCATTAGTTACTGATTTAAGTTGAACATGATTTAAAAATATGCATATTTGGGGTTATTTTACTGAAATGCAGGACTGTACACTTGTTTTGATTAAATGACATCTGTTTGCTACTAGCCCACTCGTCAACTGCTTTAAGGTCACTAGTCAGTGACAAATGCTTTTCTAGAGTATCAACCTCCCACCAAATTTTGTGTCATCTGCTAACTTGGAAATACAATTTTGACATTAAAATGTATGTCACTAATAAATAATATGAAGAAAGTTGGTCCCATTACGGACTCTGAGGGACCCCACTGAATACGGACACACTAGAAAGGTGATCATTAATTCTAATGCATTGAGTATGATTTAGAAGCCATTGTTCAACCCATCCAACTATGGCCTCGTTTATTCCCATTCTTATTAGTTTTGAAATAAATGAATGATGGGGAACAGTATCAAATGCCTTGCTGAGGTCCAACAGGATGACATCAAAGGATGCCTTTGTCCAGGCTAGCACTAACATTGCTATAAAAGGCAATAAGATTTGTAGTACTGGATAGGCCCTGCTGGAAACCATACTGGTAAGGGTCCACCAAACCCAGAGTGTTAACTTCCTCTTCAAGTAAATTTTTATTAGTCATTCAATCATTTTACTACAAAGAGATGTAATACTGATTGGCCTACAGTTTTGCTACCCTTTTATGAATTGGCAATACTGTTTCATAAGTAGGGATACAAGACAATAGCTTTTGCTAAGTAGTCTTGCCATTATTAAAATGGAAGATATCAAGTAGTGTACAGTGTGGCTCATAATGGGCATCTGCTTAATTTTTAAATGTATTAATTGTGCCACTGTTCACTATATCTGAAGGTAGCCCATTCCATAGGGCTACCACTATCTAGTTAATCCAGGACCCCTCTTATTTGACTTATTCATTTCTCCTTAAGCAGATAACCATGAGTTCTAGTAGTACTAGTTGTGGCTTTCCTTTCCAGTCCTACACACTCCCAAAGATCTTTGTTCCTGAATGCAGAATACACCAGACAAAGGTCTGCCCTGAGCCTTCCTTATTCCAACATATATAAATTCAACTCTTCAATCGTTCTGCATATGTAAGATTGTGGAGATTCCTGAAATTTTTGTCACTCTGCTTTGTAGTGTTTCAAGCTGTTTCACATCTTTCTCATGACATGGGTTCCAAAACTGTGCATTATATTCCATAAGTGGTGTAACCAATGAATTGTAAAGAGATAATATCATAGTACTGTCTGTACTTCTAATGTGACATAATATGCAAAGTAACATTCTGTTGGCCTTTTAACCACTTTGGTAGTGTGAAGTCTGGATGCTAGGTAATTTGTTACCAAGATTCCCATATCTTTCTCGCACTCAACAGTACTTAGTATTTTATCCCATCGCTTATAGGTTGCAAGTAAATTATTTATGCATTACACTGCATTTCTTAATGTTAAATTTTATCCTGCGTTGTGCAGCCTAAGTGCCTATTGAGTCTAGTTAATTTTGTAACTTCAATATATCATTGAGTTCTAACTATGGCGCCCAATTTACTATCATCTGTAAACTTTTAAATGCATGTGTTGTTAGTCATTTTTAAGGAGGACAAAAGATATTAAATAACGTTGGGCCCAGTACTGAGCACTGGGGACTCTGCTAGTCACTGTTGCTTCCTCCAGTTAGTGGTAAACATGCGGTGATAAGGGAATTATTGAATATCAAGGACACTGGGTGAGCCAGAATATTGGCCAAATCCTCAAAAATCTTGGATGGCTCTCATCCTGACCGACGCTGTGTTCCCTTTATGTTTTTAAGACAGTTAATCCCTCATCCTCTGAAAATGGTAAGTTGGCTCAAGATTAGATTCTAGTGGAAGGGCAATATCATTTATTTTATTACTAAATATAGAACAGAAGTAACCATTAAATAGGTCTGCCATCAGAGACTTGTTCACTATTGTGTCATCATTATGAATTAACGGGCCCACAGTTTTAGATACCTCTTGCGATTGTTCAAGTAAGCAAAAAATATTTACTGTTGTCTTTGGTGTGACAGAGCTTAAATTCAAAGTGTCTTTTTCTGTTTTTATTAAAGACTTTAGTTTTTTTTTCTCAGATCTATAGTTTTGTAAAGTTGCATCACAAGGATTTTTGTGAGCTTTAAGAAAACTTTTCTTTGGTTTTAATCTGTCTCTTTATGTTATTTGTCAATTAGGGTGGAATCTTCACATTCTTATTGTACTTATGCTTGATGGACCCACAAGAATGTTCAAGGCCAAGAATAATGGATTTTAATTTTTGCTATCCACTGGAAGTGTCACAACCAGCTAACTCACTGTACCAATTTATAGCACTAAGGAGTCTCTAATAGCATTTATATGTGGGTGACTGTAGTCTCTGAAGGTAGTGGTACTATATGGTTTACTGTTTTGTGTTATATGAGCAGCTAACCATACTATGATCACTAGTACCCAAAGAGTTTAGAACACCCTAACACATAATCTCATTTTCCATGTTTGTTAATATATGGTCCACACTGGGGTCAACTTCTTTGCTGGAGTTATGCTGTATTTTCATCCGCTGCTGCCAACAGTTCCATCAGGTGAGTTTTTCTGGCAGTCATGCCAGCCAATAAGACTGCATCAGCATCCTGAGGTTTAATGTCACAGCGGTATCCATATCTGTTTCTTCACTACTTAGCTGTGCACTGGACTCTGGTTTACTGACTTCCAAAATTTCTGGTAAGGTATCCATATCAGAACAAGTGTTTATTCCATTTCCTGAGTGGCTGCAAAACTGCCGTCAGGACACAGAGCTGCCTCTCTTCCCTTCTTCTGTACCAGCTCGATTGGCCATCCTGCATGGCTAGCAAGATGGCTAGAGGTCCCTACAGGAAGAGTAGGAATTTTTATTCATAACTTAAAAGAACATATAAACAAATCAGTATTTCTTCATACAAAATCACAAAAGGAGAAAACATAAACACAAAAGAGTATTACTTCATACTTTAAACCCTAAACATAAATAAAATGACTGTAAGCATACCCCTCCCTACTAAATGAGTAGGGGAATGTTTTATTCAAAACTTAAAACACAATATACAAAAGAGTATTTCATCATACAAAATCATAATGCAAGAAATCAAAAACATAAACAAGTATTACGGCATACTTGAACATTAAACATAAAGAATCCATATATGTACATAACCCCATCCCATCCCCACTAAAAAGTGGGGAATAATGTAATAAAAAAAAAACACAAAGCAAAAATACACATAAATGTAGTACTGCATACACAATCATAAAACATCAAAAAGCAGAACTAAATAGGACATCACACAGGAAAGGCAAACATAATTAAGGCAAAATAATACAGCCTCCTAGATACAAAAATAAGAGGGTCATACTAGAATTGTAAAGTGTAAGAAACAGAGAACAGTGAAATTCCACACAGAAGTGAAACAAATCATAAAAATCAAATAAGTAGTTCAGTCATACCTGGTACTGGGAAACAATTAAATAGCATACAGAATCATAAGGAGAAAAAGTATAAAAATAAACAGTGCAGCATACTGAGAAAGCAACACACATAATATAATAAAGAGACACAATCCATCTAGTAGGAAGCAACAATTCATCCTATATCCAAACAATTCAGATGTTTCCAATAAATAATGAAACTGAGCAGCAGGGAATCTATGTTGGTCTTTACCCTTGAGCTAATGGAGAAGGCGAAATGTTCCAAAACAATTGTTCAGGGGTCACAAAGTGCTGTCTGAGGGACCAAGCACAACACGACTGCCATATCTGAAATGTTATACAAGCCAAAATCACATGCATAGTATCAGCATGATACCTGTCCCAAGGCTGTGGTAAAATGCCAAGGAGAAGAATCTCTGCTGTCAGTGACCCAAAGTGGGAGTCTGGCCACCTGGAAAGAGCATAGGCCCCAAACTGACAGATATAAGGACAGTCAAAGAACAAATGAGCAACAGTTTCCACAGGGCGTGGCACAATTCTAGGCGTGGACACCCTCTTTCTTGCAAACCTTTATGCTTAAGACTACCTTAACATTATGTCTATCATGTGCAACTAACCACAAAACATCCCACATGTAGGCGGTATCCTCTTAGAAGTTAACATATTGCCAATCTGTTGAAAGTGATGTGGTGGATGTACAGAAAAATCTGATGATATTAAAAAGTGCCGTTCCACAATAGCCTTATACATTTCTTTCCTAGAATATTTCTCAATATATTTGCTGGAAAATTCCCCAGAGTTTCACTTTAGCAAAACAGGATTTAAAATAATTTGGCATACAAGTGAAAGATTTCTGTTTTGGAATTGGCTCTAGGGTGTGAAGAGCTAATCCAAGGAGAGATAGAATCCCAAACCCAAGGGTGCCACACCTTGTCTATTGTCTTGAAAAGGGACTAATGTTTGCAGAGACAAAAGGGAAAAAAAAAACAATCGGATTCACCATCTAAATACCGCCACATGCAAAATCCTGATACAAGACACCTTGTTTAATGTGATTCAGTCTGCTGCCCCATATTGTCTGAAAAAATCCTATAAATACTAGTATCAAATAGTGCTGGAAGAGGAAAACAGCCCCCAGATGTAAAACAAACTAAGTAAAAGGTCTTAACCATATAAACCCTTTTTCTCTGTGACGTTGTCCATGCATTCCATTTCTGTACTTTAAGCTGAGCAGCTTTAAGTAGTAAATCCCAATTATAGGTGGAGGGTTCTTCCATCCCAAAATAAATCCCTAAAATCTTACAATAACCTACAAGCCATAATCCTCATAATAGCAAGAGCATCAACACTGGTTTGACCTATAGAAAGATACTTACTTTTGGAAAGATTTACATGTGAACCTAAGCCTCCTCGTATGCCAACAGCAAGGCCTCTGCAGCATGGCACAATGGGAGATCTGCTAAAAAGACAGAGATCATCAGCATAGGCTATTGTCTTCACTTCAGGACATGTGCTATGCAAGGAAAACCCCTAATACTATCTGAAGCATTTATCTGTACCAGTAAAGGTTCCAAGGTTAAGATATAAAGAGGACTCAAAGGACATGCCTGCCGAACACCTCTAGTCACTTTCACTGGCTTCACTAACCAACCATTCACAAAGGGATTACTAGGGCTGCAGTAGAACAAGTCTGAAGCCAAGAAATAAAAGGGATGGGAAATTTCATTCTGGACAACCAGGCCCAGATATAACCATGAGGCCTATCAAATGCCTTTTGTAGATCCAAATTAAAACAAATCCCAGAAGCTCACCCGAGAACCCTCTGGAAAAGATTTCCCATACTAAAATAAGGCCATCCATGATGGTTCTACCAGGGACAGAGCAAAACTGAGTTGGTGGATAACATCTGCCAAACAAGCAGAAAGACGGATACCCCAAATTTTGTTAATAACTCATACTCACTATTTAGGAGAGTAATTGGTCTCCAGTTGTGCAGGTCTGTTCTGTCACCTTGTTTATAAAGTAAAACAACAAGACCATCATACATACTAGGCGGCAATCTATTGTCCCGTAAACTGTCAGAAAGAAGTAGAGATAATTCTTCTGTCAGTAAGGGACTAATCAGTTTACAGAACTCGTGTGGAGCCCATCGAGGCCCAGAGCTTTACTCCGGGCAAATGTGAAATGACTTCCATAACCTCAGTTGGGGAAACAGGATGGACAAGACCAGGGAAAAGAAATATCCAGGCACAGTGTTCAAAGTACAAGAATCCAACCATTTCATAATGCGGAGTCGAGAGATGAGGGTCAGCATAGAACAAGTCCTCTAGATGCTGACCCACTGCACACAAGATGTCAGTTTTATGAGAAATAACTTCTCCTGTAGGAGAGGTAAGTGTCCTAATATCTTTATGGTGACATGCTGCTTGGCAAAATCAAAGGATTTGTGTGAGCCTTCATACCATGCAACCCAAACCGTTGTTCCTGTCTCAGAGAGGACATACGGTCATACTGTAATTTAGCCAGGTAGCTTTCAAAGACTGAAATTCTTGCAAATCAGTCTCAAGGCCCTGTTGGACATTCATGTAAAACTAGCAATTTTGTCTATACACGGAATATTCCTGTCTCTTATGTCTACCCAAAAGCCTACCTATTTGCTGAAAATACAACCTAAATTCAAATTTTGTACCCTCTCACCAGTCCTGTCTATTGTCATGAGACAAAGTACAGACTTCCTAGCTTCAACAGTGGCAAGAAAACCTTCCTTCACCTCAGGAATGTCTAACAATGACAAAAATGCCAATAACCCAAACCCTGGATGTACCAACATAGTTAAAAATGATAACACACAATAAACCATGATCTGAGGTAGCCACCAAGTGTACCAATGGAGACCTGGTTTGGAGAGAGGAGACAAAACCAATAATAAATCCGAGATGACTTTATACCTTGAAAAATTATGGGCGCTGGATTATGGGAGCAGAGAAAACATCCAGCAGGCCACACTGGGCCAATAAAAAATTAAGAAAGGCAGTATCACAATACCATTTAGTGGTACTAAAATGTCTATCCTGAGTACTGCCATTAATGTTAAAATCTCTGCCAAACAACACATTTTACTAGTAAATAAATATGGACGGATAAGCTTCAACAGGAAATCTAGCCGACTTGGTTTGGGAGCATATATATTTATAAGACTAAAATCAACATTAAATAATGTAATATCCAAAGATATGCCCAGCCTGGAAAATATCAACCATATGTGTGACTAAAATGTGAGTAGTGACCACAACATCTGTCTTCACCTCCCGACCAAAAGCTAGGACCCCAAATCCAGGCGTCGGAAGCAGTTTGAAAATCACAGTTAGTATACAATCTGGTATCCTGCAAAACACAATACCAAATTTGAGAGAGGAAAAAGCTCAAAGGTAGCTAACATCCTGATCTCAGACCTTATCCTATTGGTATTAAGACTGGCAATGTAACTCATAGCGGGTTGTATAGCAGCAAAAGCAGTGGGTTAGGTACCAGAGGAGGTTTCCTCTAACTTTTCTGGTAGCAACAGAGCCCTAAACTGCATTTCATTTTACCTTTACCAGCGGAACAGCCTAAGAATCAGTCTCGGAAACAATCTCCATTTGGGAAGAGACTAGAGAGGCAGCATCAGAGTATGGGTCTTCCCCATCAGTATCAGAAGGTAAAACTGAATACCTATTTTCAGACAGAGGAAGTCCCATGAGGGAAGAGGGCTCAGGAGTTTGAGACAGGGAATGGGAGATGGTATCACCTCATGGGGTTCCAAGGGAACAACAGAAACTGGAGGTGGGGAGGGCATAACATCCCACTATCTGGAGGTAAGGAAGCCTATGTAGTGCCAATTGTGGAGATATAATAGGAGCTACCTTTGGTAATACTGGGACCTCAGGCTCAGATTCTGGGGCCGAGGAGGAGTGCACTCCAGATGTAGGACTGGGCTGGGGTGGAGACTGTTTCTCTGGTGTTGTGGATCAAAAGGAAAATGATGTCTCATATTGTCAGCAGCTAGTCTAGTGGCCCTGTGAACATAAAATCCTGGACACCAAAATCCGCAATCCCCTGTATTATGCGCTACCCATGGGCAGGACATAAAATCATGACCCCTTCCTCACACAAATTGCATTTGGTGTATTGACAATGTGTAGAAGAATGACCCATTTCCACAAAGGTACACTGGACAACTTGACAAGTAGTACTGAGATGCCTCACTGACCCACATTTAAAGCAACGTTTGACTTGGCCCAGGTAACAAATAAAACCTTTATCCCGACCAATATAAAAACAATTCAGAAGGTGTTCCAATCCCTCATCAGTCTGAAAGAGCTTGATCTTAATCTTCCACCCCCATTCCAAAACCTTCCGAGTCCAAATGGGTTCTGGAGTACCCTGTACAACACAGTGCTTATCTAACCAATATAAAATATCAGAAACGTTGACACCTTCATTACGAAACAAGACAGTAATCACTCGAAAAGGCTGTTTAGTCAATGGAATCACCTGAAAAGGTGTCCATAATGGGTTCATTTTAACAGTCATATGTTTAACCCAAAACCTTTCCAAAATGTCTGGTGTCCGAAAACTGATGTCAACCGTCTGTTCCCCAGGAGCATGAATCAGGGCATACACCTCAGTCGGCATGAAATCCAAAGAATGTTTAAGCAGAATCGCCCACAAAATATCTATCTGGGAACTGTTCCATACCTCTCAGATAGCGATATTTTTTTAAATTTAAAGTTTATTAAAGTTTCCAACATACACTATACCATAGTCACACGGTACACAGAATCACAGTACATGCTTCGCAAAACATAAACCCTCTTCTTCCCACATTCCCCTCCCCGCCCACCCCAAAATACTCAAAAAAAGTATCACACCCACAAAGAAAACCCCTCCACAATATCCCTCCATCCCCCATCGCCTTCCCTCCCAGATTTAAGTACCCAGAACATTACATAACTCACACCTCTATTCTCAAGGATCCATTGCTTTATGTCATTTGAAGAGAGTATAAGGTTAATAGCGGCGCCAGATTTTGTTGAACTTACTCATTCTGTTGTGCAGACTGGCAGTCATTTTTCCATTCTAATATTAGCCAAGAATTCCCTCAACCATTCAGCATATGATATTACCGCTATCCTTCCAATCCAGAGTACCAGTTGTTTAACAGACATGGATATTAGAGCCATATGGTATTTGCGCTGGCTATTGGGATTTCAGAGTAATCTCCTAAGAGGCAGACTTGGCTGAAAACAAGTCATTGAGTCCCAACAGGGGTCCATTCTTTGTTTGATTGCGACCATAAGAGGTTATCTTGGGACAAAGCCAAAAAATATGCATTAGGTTGCCTCCCATGGGTGCACCTTACACAAGTAGCAGAAGAGGCAATACCAAGTTTAGCCATTTTTGAGGGGTATAATATAAGTTATGCAAAATTTGGAACTGCATGAGTCGGAGCCTGTCTTATGTGATAAATTTTGTGGCACCTCTGCCAAAGCTTCTCCCAGTTAATGAATACCTCCAGAAGGAGCGTTGCCCAGTAATCCGAAGGTCCATAAGGTTCGGGTAGATCTTATCATATAAGGCATTAAAATATTTGATACCACGTGTGGAAGGCCCGCCATTTGAACCAGATTAGCCCAGAAGGTGGACACCTGTGTGCCTAGGCCTCCATCCCTATGACCTTCACCAGTATGTGTCAATTGGAAAATTTTTAAAATATTGGAGGCCAGAACTCCTAACTTATCTAGAATTTCTGGGGATGAAAACCATGTCCGTTTGATCTTATTCCAGAAATATGTAAGCTTCTTCTTTAACTTGTGGGAGCCACGAGGGGAGAGGACTTTCCCACCTAACCTGATGTTGGGATTGCCTATCAAGGGTTGCTCCAAATCTAGGCAGTGATTGTATTTTATAAAGAAGCAAAATTGGGAATGCACCTCACAGATATTGCAATAGGTGTCGAACACAGCTATTTTGGGAGGTTCTTAGGTTGCACAAAAAGCAAAGCCGAGGAGAAAATTTGTAATACCGAATTTGGGCAGATTCTATTTTAATCCAGAGAGGCTTGTACACACAAGATTATTCAGAATCACTTGGCTTAAGCCACCTCAGATATTTGCTCGCATGACTGGCCCAATAATAAAGGGCCAACGTGCGATACACAAGGCCACCTCTGGATTTCGGGGCCGCTAACTTATGAAAAGCCAGACGGTGACATTTGCTGGCCAAAATAAAGTTGGCAAAATATTATGCACTCTCTTGAACCATGATTGGGGTAACCATATATTCAAGAGACTAAGTGGTAAAACAAATGAGGAAAACATTAATTTTAATGAGACTAACTCTGCCCCAGACAGTCAATGGGAGAAGGGACCACCTTTTAGATCTTGGGTAATAATATGTAATAAGGAGTCCAGATTATTCTTTGCAAAAGTGCAACACTTCTTGTGAAAGTAATACCTAAGTGTTTCAATGATTTCTTTCCCATAACAGGCCTGATGCACTACTTCATCACTCTCTGATTGAGAGGGAAAACCACAGTTTTTCCACATTTAATTTATAATTCAAGGCAAACTATACTCATTAATAATTTCCAATAAATGTGGGGTAGACTTTCCAGGGTATGAGATTTGAAGCAGTAGGTCATCTGCGTAGGCCAAGACCTTAACTTCAATACCTTGTACAATTATACCTTGTATCCTAGGACTAGCAACCAGCCTCGGATAAGGGCTCCAGATACAAATTAAAAAGAAGAGGGATAAGGGCAGCCTTGTCTAGTGCCCCAGCACAGAGGAAACAAATCAGAAATACATCCATTGCATAAGACTTTGGCTGTTGGAGATTTGTAAAGTGCCTGTATCCAGTTTTGGAACTCTAGGAAAACCAAAAGCATGTAATGTCCGGAAAAGAAAATTCCAATTAACTCTATCGAATGCCTTCTGGCATCCAGAGAAACCAAAGCAGCTGGGTACTCTGCATCCCTGGACACGGAGAACACATGTGCCAAGGTGCGGATATGATCGCTGGCTGACCTCCCTTCATAAAGCCCACCTGTTCTACTCCTATTAAATCTGGAAGAACTGTATTGAGATGGTCCGCCAACAATTTACTCAGAATTTTAATATCCTGATTAAGTAAAGATATAGGCCTATAACATCCATATCCTCTGGTGCTTTACCCAGTTTTGGCAGCAGCGTTATCAACGCCTCAAACAATGTGCCATCTGTATTATTGCCTGCAAGAATCTGTTGGAATGTAGAAAGAAGCAGAGGAGCAAGCTTCTTTGCAAACTTTTATAAAATTAGGCGAGAACCCGTCCGGTCCAGGGACTTATCGAGGGAAGGCCATCTATAACTCTTAGAATCTCCACTTCGGTTAAGGGGTGCATAATGTAGCTTGTTGCGCTTCTGTGAAAGAGGGCAGATGAGATTCAGCTAAATAATGATCCAAATCTTTAAGAGAGGGGGTCCGCCATCGGAGAATACAAAGATTGAAAACATTTCTGAAATTCTGTTGTAATTTCTTTCTGGTTATTTACCAGCACACCATAGGATGACCAAATTGAGGCAATAAACCTAGCAGAGTCTTGCTGTTTGACTCTGGCAGCTAAAAGATGACCCGCCTTTTCACCCTGATCAGCATAGGTTGCGTTCGATTTCAGGATCAAGAATTCTGCCCTCTCCCTCAGAAGCTCAGAGTAGGAGTCCTTTAGTTTTACCAGTTCCAACTGGGTTTGCTCCGTGTGTGAGGGACATGTTCTTTTCTATAATTCTGATCTGGTTAAGAAGCTGCATTAATTGCTACTCTCTCACTTTTCTCCTCTTTGATGCCACCCCAATCAACAGTCCTTCAGATAAACTTTAAGGCACCCCATTCTATGTCAGGTTTCCGGTAGTGTTGAGATTGGCAGACACGAATTGTAAAATATGATTACTGATGTATTCTACTGTGGTTGGGTCCTTTAAAAGTTGATTGTTAATTTTCAACGGCCTTCCGCCTTTGGGATAGCCGCAAGAGAAAGCCGACAAGTGACAAGAGAGTGGTCTGATGGTGGTCCTGGGTGAATGGCAAGTCTACAACCCCGATAGTAATCGTTGAGAAATCATAATGTTATCGATCCTGGAAGATGTTTTATGAACTGGAGAAGTAAACATATAACATCTATCAGAGGGTTTAGAGAACGCACACATCACACAGTCCCACCTTGTCCCACATGTCTCTTAGAGCCCTTTGGGCCGGAGACAGACCTCTAATTTGTTACCTGTATGGTCCATGATCTGATCAAACACTAAGTTTAGATCACCTCCCAAGATAATTAGAATTGCAAGAAAAGGGCCAATTTATTAATGAGTTCTACAAAACTCCGGAGAGTCAGTGTCCGTCCGTATATGCTGCCCAATAGTACCTCCATAGTGTATTCTCCCTTGGACAAATATATACCTCCCATGAGCATCCCTAATGACATTAGCTAGTGAAAATGGGATGCTGCTCCTTATCAGAATCATAACCCCGTGATTTTGCCTGGTACCCTCAGCTGTGAATACTTGTCCTATTTGCTGCCTTCTCATCTTTAGCTCTTCTGAAATCAGTAGATGAGATTTTTGTATAAAGGTGATGTCAGACCTTAACAGTTGTAAATGCTTCAGAACCTGGTATTGTTTAATCTTCTGCCTAATTCCCTTAACATTCCATGAGGAAAAACTAGACTACTCATCATAGATTAAATATATCCTTATGTGAAAATTCCTGGGCATTTTGTCAACAAACTCTGTTCTGGACCTTGTATCCATAGCTTGATCCGAGCCAACCTGGTCCCTCCCCAACCTCCCTCCCCCAAGATCTAACCACCTAAACGTAGATATACTAATACCTGTATCAGGGAACTCTCCCTGCCCTCCTGCCCACCCTCATTGCTGTGATCTATGGCCAACAGAACACCCTGCTATGCCCGCCTCCCTAGCCCTCGAACCCAACTACCACCCTGTTGCGCGAAACTACTATTTAAACATCTAGCAACAAACTTAACAATGGAGGGGTGAAACAAACTATTCCTACTAATTCTCACTGTTCAGATACCCAATCTCACGCTATAACTACTCTATTTTATTAAGTATATGTTATTAAACTGGTGCTTTAACCATGACCTGATGCCTATGGCCCAGACCTAAATGAGCAATCAGCTCTTTTCCTATCCCAGGCTATTCTGACTCTCTATTGTCTTGCAGAGCATTACAATAACTTCACTTAATCATCGGGACCACAGATTAATTTCGCAAGAACGGGAGAAGAAGAAGAAAAAAAAAGGAAATTGCCATTTATATAAATGTCTGCATTTATCTTAAAAGTGTAGACATCTCCGCCTGTATATCATTCAACTATTGAGTCCATATACCCCTGATACCGACAACGAACTCAGTCTCTTATAGTAAGATTCTAACCCAATGCCTATGCTCCTAAAAGCAAGCAAAATTACAGCCTCTTTGTGAAGAAATGCACAACAGGCCTTTAAGATGCCACTCTAACCAATGTTCACTCAGGTCCTTTCCCAGAGATCGATGTCTTATTTGGCGAAATGTTGTCCAATGATAATAGGTTGCGATACCCTCCAATATCAAAAGGAGACTCTTCTGACACCACTGAGTCAAACAAGATCCATCACTGAGGTGGAAGTGAGTCCGTAAGCAGCTCCGCCATTCAGTGAAGTAGCACCTAGTTAGTGGAAGTCCTGCAATGAGTATCGGCAATGTTACTGAATTAACTGGCAATCACGAAATTCTGACATTACCAGACTCCAGGCGCCTCTAGCGGTGACCAACATTGGTATACAGCAGGCGCGTTACAGCAATCAAGCAGGGTGAGTTCGGTTTAGAACTGCATTCAACGAAGACTCTTGGTGAGCAAGCTTATGGGATGATCCTTACTAATACCGTAGAAGCAAGGCTTTGAAGTAATTGGAACTAAAGCTATGTATTAGACACCGTGCTCCCTTAGTGAATTGGAGTGTAGCACCAGAGGTTGCCGAAGGAAGCTCGGGAACAAAGGAAAAGGAAAATTTCATCTGGGAATCACCCAAAATACCAACATGAGGCTGGATAATAGATACGCCATTCGGGTTGTCAGTGTAGGGTGAAAGGGATTTTAGAACTTGAATTAACTCCACTTCTGACATCCCTTTAATGCTTTCAATGACCAGAGTCCCTTTTGTGTAAAGCTTTCATGAGTCCTTGAACAAGTCGGAAGCTGCTCTTAAGCTCTGACAGCGGCATCTGGGTCCTCAAAGGCTACCTACGATCCTGATACCATGACCCCTAATTTACGCTGGGTATCCCATCCAAAATTTCACACTGGCAGCAATTAGTTTTGACACCAGGGGATGGAACAGGGCTCTTTTGTCTGACAGATGCGGTAAGTCCTGAGCCACTCTTGATTTTAACACCTTCCCAGCGCACTTGTGGTAATTCTTTAATTTTAGCAAAAAAAAAAATGTTGTCGCTCTAAAAGTTTAAGAATTTAAAGATCAGCAGGCGAGGAGGCACTCCTACTGGTGGTTTTGGGTGAAGAGACCTGTGCGCTAGCTCGATAATATGTCGGGCGAAAGCTGATGGGCCAGCTAGTTTTCCACTAACTTTTGCATGAATACCACAACATCGGATCTTTCTGCATTTTTGGGAAGACCTATGAGGACCACATTATTTCTCACGACTACTGCCCTCTAGGTCTTAGATCTTGACCTCCATCCATGCTAATTTCTGGTGAATAGCTACAATCTCAGGCTCCATTTTCTCAATTCTTTTCTCCACCGAGCTGATTCTGGCTTGCTGTCTGTCCTCTGTTGGTGTAGATCTCCAATGCCTGGGTTAAGCTTTTAATCTCGGTTGATATTAAGCATATTTTTCTGTGAAGAGAGCAAACCTTGTAGAAATCGTTGCAGGGTAAGAGGCTGCTGCTCCTCCACAGTGATTTCTGAAGTTGGCCCTTCTCGTCACTCGAGGCCCTGGATTTTTGGAGACCTTCCCAGGCATGGCTGGGGGGTATGCTGTAAGCAGATTCTTTCTCATCGTCGTCTCCATGTAAGACTTTGCACAGTTCTGGTCTAGACCCCTTCGTGAACGCTGGGGAGCAGCTTAAGTGAACTTCGACAAATATTACCAGTGAAATTAAAGGCTTCCTGGGTCGGAAGGCTGGAGCTGTGCTGGAGAGCTGCTATTTGGTGGACTGCATCCGTGACTCCCCAGATAGCACAATCTGATAGGATTGCTATGTTTGGCTAAGTCCACAGACTTGCGGAATAAATCTGCATACAAGGAGCATGTAGGTGCATCAGGCCCATGTAGGACTGGAGCTCCTGTCTCGGTAGAGATATCGAGGAGCGGTGGAGCAACAGGGTCAGACATGTCAGTGATAGTAGTAGAAACAGCAGTGGATAAAGGCGATTGTGGGAAAAGCAAATGCTACCTGAGTTAGACTCCCTCCGAAGGTAGTCCTCTTCAGTGATAATGGAAGTCAGGCAGGCCTCCAAGGGTAGCATAGGAGAAGTAGCCTGGGTGTCCTGATCAGAAACTACAGAATCCAGATTTGGAGCCAAAGGACTAACAACATCAATGGCAGCGCTCCAGAAGCCGGACGCAATTGCCACCAACCGCTTCTCGCATTGCCCGATCTGGGACTATCCAGGACCACCAAGGATGGTGTGTAGATCCGAAGGTGTCTGGCCCTCTACATCCTGTGACTGAGTTCCGGTCCAGGAAAAACTTTGGCAGAATGTGGGGAAGTAGCATCCAAATTTCACTTACGCTTCTCTTCCTCAAGGCGGCGTTGCTCCTCAGATAGTTCCGAGTCCAAAACAAAAGCTGCTGTAGGTAAGCCTTTTTTCAGCAAGACTCAGAGTAGAGTATGATGCAGAAATAGATAGAACTTCAGCATGCAAGCTGAATTACAGCATCGACTGTGATGTTTCCACTCCAGTTTTCACTGGAGCCTCAGTAGAGTGAAGAGGCGATATGCTGGCCACGGTATCGTGCATTCCAGCCACCTCTGAGACCTCAGTCACTGTATGACCTTCCTCCGCCTAGCACCAGAGCCATACTGGCTCCTCCATGCTCAGCAGACAGGTGGACAGCGCCCTGCCTACAGAGTAGGGGAATTTTCCTGGTGTCATGGCCAACATTCCCCCAGTATAAAACAGGTCCATGTACCTCCCCAAGAAAGTACCTGGAAGCAGGCTATTATAGCTTACTGTACCTTTACTGATCACAACTTACACATATGAGAATTTATAGTATAAATCAATAATGAAAATTTCATGATATCTTAAGAAAGAAAATTATGTCCTCCGGGGCAAACTGCATGTTGGTAGTCTGCAATCAGAAATGCTTTAAACCAGCAAACTGGAGGAACAGAGTGAAAAAACAACTCCTGGCAAAGTAAGAGATGATGAAGAAACATAAATCTTCAACTGCCACCTATGTAAGAAAGCCAAATAAATGCAGAACTTGAAAAGCCTCCTATTCAATGCGTGAAGCTTAATTAGCAACAACAAAGTTTAACTGGAGGTAGTCATGCACTATAATAAACCAGCTATCACTGGAATGATAGGGACTTGGTTGGAAAATGGGAATTAATGGGGAAATAATTTAATGATATAAACTATATCAAACAGACAGAAAGGAAAAGAGGGTGAAGGAGCTGCTTTGTATGTCAAAGACAGAAAAATACAGGAAATATAACCTGAAATGTGTCTACAAATGATGTTTGTTTTTCATAGTTTGCCCTGAGAGTTTAGGTGCTCTTTAATGCACTGTAATTCCTTTAATATGAAAAAATGGACACAGCTTAGAGCCCCTCCTGCCTGGAGCTGATTTTGTGGATGTGAAATAAATCTTCTGGGGCAGACACTTCTGCAATGATTGTTATCTTGCTTAGGTGAACACGCGCTTTACTCCTCAAGGCAGTTGGTGCAATACCCATGACAGTATCATCAAAGTGAATCAAACATGTCAAGGAAAGCATGCATCTACATCAGTAACTGTGCTGGGAGGACCACAGAAGACTGAGCAGTTCTTCAAAGTGATCCCCAAGGTGCCCGGGTGCTTATTGCCTGACATGCCATTAAATGAATTTACTACTCCAGTAGAAAACACACTGCATTACAAAATCTATAGTTGCTGTAGCTGCTAGGCCAATTCAAAGTTCTCTTAGAGCATCAAAAATACCACCTCACTTTTTACTTTCTGTTTTCCATAGTTACCAGTGGGCTAAGCACTCATTAATCCCATCCCACTCACAATCTCTCATCTACTGGACTGGCCCCAGATACCCACTGACTACCTTTATATACTGTCCCAGACTTATCCCTCCAAATGCCATCCACTAACAGGAAGCTGAGCATGCAGGAACTTTCCCAATTGGGGTGGGGTAGTAGTGTTAGGGTAATGAGGTCTTTGCATCAAGGGGCCCATGCATCACAACTGCATAGCAACTTCATCTGCCTAAGCATCTCCTTTTTCAAATGTTATTCTTTATGCTCTTTTCTCACTGGTGCTGCCCTATCCATGCATTAGGCCCAGCTCCATTCTTCCACATTTCGGCACTTCCCTTCTTCCTTGTCTCCACGGCTAACCACTGAGGTGGGTCACAGTGAGGCAGTATCATCTGATCAGCTCCATTCCTCCACATTTCCAGCACTTCCCATTATCCTTGTCCCCCAGCTAACCACTGAGGTGGGTCACAATGAGACAGTATCACCTGATCCCTCCCAAGTTTGGTGGTGGGAGAACCCACGGTGGAGGAGAGCTGGTAGCAAGAAGTTGGGCCTGAGTACACTGTGGGTCATCTAGCGTGCACCAGGGATTTTCCTACTTTGTTTATTCCCACCCTCAGTATGCCTGGCATGCATGGGGCTCCCAGTATGCACACACACTGCATGCTTGTGCAAAGCCCAGTTGGCATCCTCATGCCCTGCAGTACCTCTACTGCACAACTACCCAAGGTCCCCTGGTGGCAGTGTTACAATGGAAACAGTTACCCTCCCATCATGGTGGAAGATAGCCTTTGTGAGACACTTGATCCTTCTTCCTCCATCTGCCCTAGATGGCCAGAGCTCATTCTCAAACCCAGGTCGCTGGCACTGTGAGTGGTAGCTCTGCCACTGTTTGCTGATAGAACAGCTACAGCAAGTTATTTATGTACTTTTATCTGTCTATGTCCCAACATGACCTCACTTGGGCACAGCCAAAGATAGTGGACTATTTGGGACTGTCAGAAACAGGTTGGGACAAGACCTAACTACTACACTCTAACTGACACTAGCTAGCGTAGGACTGGACATGTTTTACTTTTACAATTTTTGGACAGGAAAGACACACTAAGCTGAGGCTTGTTTCCAGGTGTATTCTGGGAGCATAGGGAAATTAAGTAAACACTCATGGTCATGTAGTATGCAAGTGGTGGCTGGTTCAAACCAGTTCTCAAGTTTGCAGCTCAGTGCTCTTAACCACTATGTAATGTAAGTAATAAGCCATGACAGGGTGTGAATTAAAATCCTTTAATGCACTCCTGGAGTAGCTTATCACACTATAAAATGGCTTTACTGTTAATAAGATGCTTTAACAAATTAAATATTTTACCCTAAGTAAAAAAAAAAATCAGTTTAAGCACTTGCGAAGAAAAAGTTATGTTTAAATAAATAGTCCCTTTTCTGTCTCTTCTGTATTGTAGCTGTGTATTGCATTCCACCTGCAGGTGGTGTTGTGAAACCACGTTTGTGGTCTGTATTTGGAGTAGAGATGCATCAAATTTAAATTTCACTGGCGAAGTCATGGCGAAGTGGCAGATTTCGCCATGGAGATAATCAATTTCTCTTTGTAGCTCATTTTCGCCAAGGCAAATTTTGCCTGCAGAAGGCAAATTTCACCTGCATAAAAGCAAAATTTCACCTTGAAAGGTGCAATTTTGCCTCTAAAGCCAAATTTTGCCTTGAAACTGAAATTTTGCCTTACAAGGTGAAATTTCACCATTCGCTAGTGAAACTTCGCATTTCTCTGTGA
This sequence comes from Neoceratodus forsteri, assembly GCA_016271365.2. Classification (NCBI taxonomy): domain Eukaryota; kingdom Metazoa; phylum Chordata; order Ceratodontiformes; family Ceratodontidae; genus Neoceratodus; species Neoceratodus forsteri. Next base: position 2,625,606 of record CM057449.1, on the reverse strand, counting down.
AACAGGCAAGATTTACGGATTACTCCAGGTAGCAAATTTATTTCACTTTGCCCACCTCTAATTTAGAGTCCATTTTATTTGATTTGATTTCTGTGTTCTGTTTGTTGTATTTTCTTCACCCGATATTCTATCAGTGGCTGTATCAGTATGTAATTGCCTTCCTCCTGAGTCTGTCAGTGAGGCTGATCTCCAATTGGATTCTGCAACTCTTCACAGAGAGTTATGTAAGGAAACTCCCAGTACTAAGAATGTTCAGGAAGAGCAGCGAAAAGCAGGGCTTGGAACGCAAACTTGGTCAGAGTATTAGCAGGTGAGACGATGTCAAGTATCTGTGGCCGATGCTGTCAAGTCCATAGCAGGGGATTGTGACATAGGAAGGAGGACAGCAGCTCCTGCCACCTCCTGACACCTCCACTGTTGTGCCATCGCTAAACTTCCTGCTGCTTAAAGCTTCATGTGGTAGATGTATTCGCTCACTTGCTGTCTGGGCCAAAACAAAGTCTACAGATGGGGCGGAGAGCCTCGTAAACAGCAGTAGATGTTTTTGTTTGGGGCAAGAGCTGCATATCAGGGCTGGAGGTACATGATAAGTTGGTCTACCCCCCCATGCTAGACCAGAGAGCTCAGCAGACAGAGGAGAAAAAGGCTAAACATTGGCAGGCCTAGAAAATGGACTGGAATGGGAGTGCAGTAGTGATTCTGGTACTGAACCATTTTCAGTCAATTCACTTCTGAAGATAGGGGCCTGGGAGAACAGGAGCAACCATTGTCACTCATAGCAGAAACTTAGGAACATAGAAACATAGACTTTGACGGCAGATAAGGACCGCTGGCCCACCTAGTCTGCCCATTTCCATACCTACTGGATAAGCTGCAGATCCTAGTTAACCAACAGCCTATTTCTTCTTACCCCCAGCAAGAATTGCCTTATGTCTGTCCCATGCATTCTTCTCCCACAGTTTTAAACCCCACAACCTCCTCAGGAAGGCTGTTCCATGTGTCCACCACCTCTCTGTGAAAAATACTTCCTCAGAAGCTGCATCTACAGTAAGACCCTCTAGCAGCCATTTGTATGCAGAGTATCTCCAAGCCATAAATATTTCTCTCCTTGCTCTCAGTTCCACAACACAGGGAGAGACTAACTGCAGCAGGTCACACGCCTATCACTCGCTGTCCCATGGCTCCTGTCCTGAACCGCTGGACAAACTTGCAAAATTAAAAAACATGTTTTACCGCTTTTACATTGTAATTTTGCATAGTAATGGCCTAGGGATTTAGAGAACACCAGTTGTTGTGGTGCAGTGTTCCTGTGTTAGTAAGTGAAGTGTTAGCAGGAGGTTTAGTTTAAACATTGTTTGTTTTAGGCAGATGTTACAGAGGTTTGTGTAACTGTGGATATTAAAAAATATATTTTTGTAAATAGTAGGGAAATGTTTTTAAGGTGCTATGATTCTGATAGGGTACTTTATGAAAATGTTGGGTTTAGTTTTCCAGAATTTAATTTAAAAATGTAGTAGTAAAGGGTAGGATTTTCAATATGGTGGCCACTGGACATTTTTTAGCTTTCTGTTTGGAGGCTTAGTGATATTGTTCAGTAAGGAGTTTTTGTCGAACAAAATGAGATTTGGCAGCTGGCCATGCATTTGTAGAGATTTAAGGCATGGTCTGCTGATGACCCTGGCCAATGAACTTACTGGATTTTTTCTTGCCATTTTATAAACTGCTACATAATATCACCACATCATATTCACCAGTGATAAGATTTAGCCCCTTAATCTGAAGCTGTTTATTTTCCTGCCAAAATGACTTCCTCCTCTGACCCATTTAGGGGCAATCATGTGAAATAGGTTGCCTCCCTCCCAGAGGCACGGGCATCTGATACTGTATGTGACAGCAAGAGCTGGCAGGAACCAGGCCACCAGCATAGTAAGCTGTTGTGCTTGCCATTAGGCCAGCAGGTGGCTTCTCTTCACCTTTTTTAAGACTACCTGATATTGCTGAGACAGTCTTCTTGGGGACACATGAGCACGAGTCTACTGGAACCGGAAGAGACATTTTGTTCATTTTGCTACCATGATTACTATTTGTCTATGTCATCATAAAATAAGTACAGTTGCAATGCAAAACAGTAGCAATGCTAGAACTTCCATGGAATCATGTTTCCTGCCCATGCATCTTTGTTCATATATAATAATAATGATAACACACTAAACCAATGTCAGTGTCAATCTCTACAGCTGATTCAGTCAAGGTCCACATCTGACAGAAATACAGTACTTAAAAATGGTGTGCTCATGCAGCTTCTTTTATTTTAACTCACCTTTGTTTAGAGTTTGGGATATATCTAGATAAGACACTAATTTGACAGCAAAGTTACATTCACTTCATAGCCATAACCATGTGCATCTATGTTACAAAATGACATCTTCAAGCTGTGTTGACAAGTTTTAAAAGCATTACATGGTGAGAACCACCATACAAATCAAACATCTGAACCTCCAACTGGGAGAGGAAAAAAGAAAACAGAAACAAACATTTGCCAATGCCAAATGTTGTCTTGCTGGCATTAGCATAAGTAGTGCAGGAGAAAGAGAGATGCATAATAGGAATGGCAGTGAAGTATGGAACTGAAGCCAACTCTACCCCACCATCCTGCAAAGACTGACAGGCATTGAGGTGTGCCTTTGGGTCATCAGCCATAACTTTCATGCCATTTCACCTCACCCTACCCTGCAGACACCAAGTGTTGCATTGTGCCTTAGGGTCTTCAGGCCCCACATTCCAAAAGAAATAAGTTGAAATGGGTGCAGTATAGGAGAATGGGGTGAACTTTGGGGCTGAAGAGCCCAAGGCAGACCTCGATGCCTGTCACTGGCTGCAGGGTGGGGGTTGGGGTGGAATGGTGTGAGCATTACAGCCGACAATCCCAAGTCACATCCCTGACATCTGTTAGTCTCTACAGGGTGGGGTGTTATGGTTGGAAACCCTAATGCCCTGGGCATTTGTTGGTATTTTCACTCCAAATTTTAACATGGGCTTTTTGTGACCCCACCTCATGAACAGTGGCATTATCAGTTCGTTTGAGAAAGGTGATTTTGCACAGTGATTGCGCCATTTGGCACCACAGGTGTGAAAACACATTTTGGGCAGGATGTAAAAAATGACAACTGTACTGTTCATGAGGAGGTGTAAAAAATGTCAATGTTGAAAATCTGAGGAAAATATGAAAACTGGTGAGTTGTGAGCATGCATAGAAGCTGGGCACACACACTGGTAACACAATTATTTTGGGGATTTTTAACCAAATGTTCAACATAAGCATTTTGGGACCTCTGCTCATGAACAGTGTCACTGTGATTTTGTTACTCTGTCCTGAACGTTGATTTCCTGGCTGACCGCACCATTGTGTGACACATAGTAAAGCACAACTCAGGCAGGATGAAAAATTGCGGCTGTACTGTTCATGAGGAGGTGTGAAAAAATGGCAATGTTGAAAATCTGAGTGAAAATATTAAAAATTGCCAAAGTTATGAGTGTGTGTGAAACTGTGCAACACATGTTTGTAACACAGTAATTTTTGGAATGTTTTCACCAGAATTGCAAAATACGCTTTAAGGAGCCCATCTCATGAACAGTGGCACTGTTATTTCTTAATCAGTCTCGAAGGTGATTCGAGCAGTGACCACAAATGACCTTTCGACCTAATAACTAAATGACATAACTGTGTTCATGAGATGGGGTCCCAAAATCCCATGTTGAAATCTGGGGACCAAAACACCCAAAATGGCTGTGATATCCACCTAAATTGAAACTTCCATTGATTGCCATTATAGGACATTTCTTCACTTTGGTCGGCGTTTGAAGAGTGCAGGCGTGTTCCAGGTCCACTGAAGATCGCTGCTCCCAACCTCTGCAGGTAAGTATGGGTGAAGGGTGGGTGCAGGGAGGTGGGGTGTATGTAGAGGAGGGGCCGGTGGCACGATGGGGACCGTTTTCTTGTTTTTCAGGTTAAAAAATAAAGATGTCATGGGTCCATTTTTTTTACAAAGGAAACCATGGATGTTGGCACACTGGGGTGGGCTCCCAGAATGCCACAGTACTGGGGGCTCAATGCCGACAAGGGTATTGGGCACACGAGGTTGGAGGTTAGTGGGGGTGCATCCAACACTGGGAGGAGCATCCTGGTGTCGAAACACCACAGAGGGTTTGGCACACTGGGGTGGACTCCCAGTGTGCCACATTAAAGGATGAGGGGATTATGCACCCGATGTTGGCAGACAGGGGTCTGCCAGCATGATCAGATCACACCTACAGTACCAGTTCCTAGGGTCACTGAATACTCCCACCCATACGGAACTTAGGCTGTGGCCTGCTCCGCACAGCTGGGAGAAACTTTGCACAGCAGACAGCAGGACGTGGAGTAGGCAGGTGAGAAGTGCTCCTCCTGCCATTCAGGCAGGGACCAGTGGGTGGGGAGGTGGAGAAGTTACAACATTTGCTCTTGCTGCCACCGCCACCACCATGTTTATTGAAATGTTTCACCAAAGAGGCACATATGGGAGGCATGTCATCTGTGCTGCTGCATGACGAAACTTGTCTCTGATTGCAGCGGCAAGTTTGTTTCAAATTGCTGGCACTTTGCATAATACTTGTGTCACCGCTAGCATGCTTCGTTCATTGGGGAATGAGGCGCCCCTTCCAAAGCGTGTCCTGCAATTGCCATAACTGATACACCTCTGCATTTCTCCTATTACCACAAGATGTTGCTTGTTCGTGCACAAGACAACATAAAAAGCACCATCAACTTTCTATTCCCAGATTCTATTTTGATTACAAGCTAGGTATTTGCAGAAGGAACTAGATCTAAACAGACTTCAGTCTGGTGCACTCGCCGCCCTCCATAGATAACGTGCAATGATGTACTGTATAAATGAGATCCCAGCTACTCACTATAAGTTATAAAACCTTGACTTTATTCCAGAAAACAAAACAGTGAGTTACACATTCTTTTTTTTTTTTTTGCTTACTTTTTCTCCCCTGGCCCCTGGTTGTGTCCCTTCCTTCTGGCATCCTTCCTTCATCCAGCCACTATCCGTCCGGCTCCCATCCTCCAACCTTGAGCCATCACCTTGCTATCCCCACAGCTTACACTGCCCCCATGGTGGAATGGAGCCAACTTTTTTTCTTGAAGGGGTTCAAGAAATAGCCTGGGTCTGGGGTCTGGGTCCACCAAAGCCCCCAGAAACTCTGGGGTTTTGATGTTCTGTGGTGCATTTTGAGGGTTTTACTGAAGAGATAGCACAGCATAACAAACACCATTTCAGTGCTAGCACATTACCCACATTTGCCTGATTTTGTTCTCATTCACCACCTTGACCTACTGCCCAGCAAGTGTTGCAGATACTGATGGTGTCACTCATGCACACTGCCCCTCTCCAGTTACTGGTGTAACCTCTGATGGTGTCACTTAACCACCTTGACCCATTCCTCTAACTCACCCTCCAGGACCGGATCCAGTACAGGTGATGCACTCTGGAGATTGTGTTGTGTCTAATGGCCATCAAGCTGCTTGATCTGGCCACCACTTTTCTGCATTTCTTTTGGTGGCAGAGTGTGGAATGCCGACAGTGGGCATGCCAAAGGGCATGTCTACACACAGCAGGTCCGCCGGCTGCTCCACCTCTGTGCCCATACTGTACTGGGTCAGGCGTGCCAACACCTAGCCTTCACAAGGTGTCAGAAAATGACAGTCTCTGTGCCCCACCCTCCCTGGGGAGGAGAGCCATCCTCCAGATGTTTGATCCTCTCCCACCCAGCCGACTGCCGACAACCCGCGTGCACCGTGAACATGGGTTGCCAGTGTGGCGGGGTAAGGCATCACTGCCTCAGCACTCCATGCCACAAGGCCGGCTAGATACATACATTCTTGATGCTCTGGTAGTGGACACACAAGGTGGAGGGCAAGGAATTAATTAAAGGGACACTGTCAACTTTTCTGCCCTTTTAAAGTGTCTGTAATTAATGTGTCTGGAGGAAGCACTAGGGATGTAAAAAACATAGATGGCAAGAGATTTGCACACTAGTGCAAGATATTTATAATTTTTGCAAAAACTGTATTTAAAATGTCTGTGGCACACATCCACACTAGAAAGGCATCGAGCCATGGGTAAACTTCGTTCGTGAATGAGTTAGTTATTTTCATCATACATTAGTAAAGGTTATATCTGTTACCGCTCAGGCCACAGATTGCTGCAAAGATATTCTTCTTCAGAAATAGTACTCTAGCCCATTTTATTTTGTGTATAAAATTGAAGCCATGACTCTTTGCATGCACATTAGAGTTGACACTAACGTGCATGTCTGGAGTCATGGCTTCAGTTTTTATACACAGACCAAAATGGGTCAGAGCACTTGTTTTTGAAGGGGAATAATTTTGCAGAAATCCGTCGCATGAACAGTAAGAGATAAAACATTTTACTAGTGTATGACCAAAACTAAGTAAGTTGTTCATGAACAAGTTTACCCACAGTTTGAGCCATTTTAGCTTATGGACATGTTACGGACATTTCTCTCGGACAGCCGAAATATAATTTTTACAAAATGTTAAATATCTAGCACTAATGTGCAAATCTCTTGCTATCTATGAGTTTTCATTGCTAGTACTTCATCAGGACACATTCATTATAGACACTTCAACATGCATTTGCCAATGCCGAATGTTTGCCATTGGTATTGCTATTGTAATGGTGGGGCAGGACTACAGTTCCCAGGAGCCTCAGCTGCTGGCTTATTTTAAATGCCTTTTAACGCTTTAAAAGACTTTTGCAACCCCTCAGGTCCCTCCTTGTGTCTTCAGACCCCGATTAAGCAATTCAGGGTCCGGGAGCATGGAGGAACCTCCGTTTTGCCACAGGAGCGCTTTAATATTTCAGGCAGTATAACAAAATCACAGCTGTATTATTCTCCTCCATCACTGCTGCTAAGGAAATAAATGTAGTATGGAGGAACAGAATCAAATCTGAAAGTCAGACTTACAAACAGGATCAGTGTAGACCTAGCTGCTGGCATATCTGAGTGGCAGTGCAGGGTTAAAGCAGTGAGAGAAAAAGTCAGATAGCCTGCTGTCCTGAGTAAGTGGGCTAATGATGGAGCTCTATCATGGTAAAACCAGCTCCCCATAGAAACAGCGAGTACTCATAAACGCACGTGTGACCCGCCATCATAGGAGCCAACTTTTATTTTTCTTTGGGTGGGGGTTTCAAGAAATGGCCTGAGGTCTTGGGCTATCAAAGCCCCTAGAAACTCTGGGCTTTGATGTTCTGTGTGCATTTTAAGGGTTTTACTGAAGAGATAGCACAGCATAACAAACACCATTTCAGTGCTAGCACATTACCCAAATTTGCTTGTATTTTGTTGTCACTCACCACCTTGATCTACTGTCCGGTAAGTGTTGCAGACACTGATGGTGTCACTCATGCACACTGCCCTCCCCCAGCTACTGGCGAGCCTCTGATGGTGTCACTCAACCAGCTAGACCCACTCCCCAGCAAGTGTTGCAGGCACTAGTGATGTCACTCACCCACCCTGATCCCTCCCCAACTACTGGGCTAGCATCTGCTGTTGTCACTCACCACCTTGACCCACTCCCAGCAAGTGTTGCAGACACACTGGTGGTGTCCTTCACCCATCTTTACCCTCTCCCAACAAATGCTGCAGACACTGGTGATGTAACTCATCCACTTTACCCCCAAACTAAAATGTGCATACTGCATAATGACAGGTGACTACAGGTGTATGCTGTAGGTTCACACTAGCAAAATATGTGGGTTGTTTTAGATCAGAATACTCCCATGATGTCTATACAGATAGCAAATCATTGGCTCTAAGACAGATGGGATGCCCGTTGTGAGAAAGAAAAGGGTGCTGTTCAAAAGTGCTTGGCTAGTGGGGAGTGCTGTTATCTTGAACTTGCTTAAATAAATATCTTAAAATGTTCAAACCTGGAGTGTTATTTTTGCCTGTGGCTATTCAAGACTTCAGTTCCATTGCAGATCCCTTTGAAAAATTATACAGAACTCTGACCAAATAGAAAAGCTAAAGTACTTTAACAGATTTTTAAACAACCAGGGGTCAGAAAGTATTGATAAAATGAAAAGGAACCGTAACTTGCTGCTGGTTAAAGCAGTGCAGCAGGTAACTGGCACAGTTTATCTATGGAACCCACCAGTTTTGATTCAAAGCGATTCTGAGCAGAATGTTCAGTGCTAAAAATTCTCAAAGCAAATATCAGCTCTGAAATACAGTATTTCAGAAAACAGCAATCTAAATAACAAAGAACCTCATCACACAAGCAGTGAACCAAGGGAGGTACCCTGAAAGGCCAATGGCAGTAAAGTCAAATTTCACGTAATACATTACATATCACATCATGTGAAGGATAATGCAAACATCATGAAACAATTAAACAATTAATTATTCTTTACAATGAAAGTACAACACATTCTAGCCTTTTGCTCTGAAATTGCATTTGTAAGGGCTACTGCTATGCATTTTGGTATGCATCTCTTGTGTCAGATTGGTTCATCATCTAACAGTGACAGGGTATTGTATAACTCTCGTTGCTGTAGCCCGTCGTGCATGTACTGTAGGTCAAGAAGAAATTGGGAAGTTATAGTGTGCTATTTTGTTAGTAAAAAATGCAGTAGGAAACAGAATATGTTCAGACATACCTTAGGCAGCTGTCCCAATACCCAAGGTGCTTTCAGTACTAGTACTACAGCGAGATTTCGACTCTGAGCTAACTGTGCTCAGAATGCCATCCTTATCAGATAATAAGATGGGATGCATTTTTACTCACTCAGGTGGGTCACAGACGTCTGGTGGCACTGTGGCAGGAGTCTCCTCCCTCTCTCTCTCTCTCTCTGTGCTGCAAGCTGCTAATTGTGTGGTGAGGTCCTGGTGAGTGGGTGCTCAGCTGAGTCCTACCATGGGAAGGTCTCTTTTTCATCACCAGAGGGAGGAGGAGGACATCACACAGCTCAAGAGTCAAGCACTCTGCACCTTTTCTTTAACTCCTCTGAATAACAGCAGTTGCTGTGCTAGTGACCCTCAAAGTGGGTCGCTGGTTGCCTCTTGCCATCTGTCCGGTGGAATAAATGATCGCGATGGAGGTTCAGTGATGCTGCTGGGCCCAGTAAGTTCACTTTAATGGTGTAAAGGAAACTGCACAACTGTGCCAGCACTGATCAAGTTGAAATGACCGCGCCGTCAGCAAACTGCCATGATTGGTAGAGAGTTACTCCAAGATGCTGCACAGATTGGCTGTCTGCTGATGTATGGGGGGTGTAGATCACATTAGAGTAGATGCCAATCTGTGTGACACTAAGTTAAATGCTTCCATTCTGTTCTTCGTGGTTCTCATTATCCAGTTGGGATATGCTGGGCATGGGTGGCAGGGTAGCCTAGCTACCCGGCATGGCTGGAGATGGAGTGAATGTTAAACTGACTGGCTGAGGAGGTGAAACAGTGTTCTAGACTGTTCCACCACCATTTAGTTCTGTGGGGTGGACCCCTACCTAATCTTCCGGGGGCTTCAGCCCTTCAACCCCCAGAGAGTTGGTGCCTATTCCCACCATCTCGCACTCCCAGAGTGCAGCTGCATAGTGGTCATACATCTGTGCCCTCCAGCCTTCCACTTTCAGGAAAACACTGTGGGGGCTGGCAGGAGATTCTCAGATGGTGGCACAGGACCAGGGCTGGTGGCAGTGAGCAGCAGGAGTGTTCAGGGGCAGGAGGTAAGCCCACACCTGGGAGGGAAGTGTAGATTGTCTCGCTCCTGTTCTGGAGCAGAGAAAAGAGGGAAGGGACTTGGGAAACATACCAAATGGGGTGATGTCAGTCAGGCTGCTCAGGACACAGAACAGCTGTTTGCTGGGTGGTATTCTGCAGATCAAAAGAAAAAATCACCACATGATTGGTTCGCTTTTCTTTTAACTACACAAGGTTTCTGCCCATCAAGGCAAAACAGCATCACAATCTGCCTGGCTGACGATTGGTGTGGCACTGTCTCGCCTCTTGCAGACCACTTCTATTGACAGACAGTGTCACACCTCAAAAGTCACTCTTATAAAGAAGTTCACTGTGCATGCGTGCACGTGAACTTAAAAATGGGCACAAAAGCTAACAGTGTCCCTTTAACATATCCTCACAGAGCTAGCTAGCCATTCTGGAACATTGCCTGGAAATATCATGACTAAAAAACTAGGAACTGATGTTTCACCCTGACATCACTGGGCTGCTTCAGAGTTAGCACTAACTAGTTACCCTCTGTATTTATAGGTCTTAAAATAAGTAATACCAATGGTCATCAATTGAAGTGCGCTTGACAAATTTAAACAGTTTAAGCTATAAATACCAGGCATAAACATAATATTTTAAATGCATAATAAAGTAGCTTAAACATGTTTACATGTTTCACGTGCACTTGAATTGGTGACCATGGAGATTAATTATTTTAAGACTTAGTGAGTAGCTGGTTTCTAATTTATACAGTACACATTGTTATCGTTAGCTATGGAGGGAAGTGGGCACTAGACCTAAATCTGTTTAGTTGTAGAGTATTTCCCAGGTCACACCACTGTGTCTTGGGTCATTGAGCAATTACTTTGGGTGTTCATTGGAAGAAGTAAGGTGAGTCCCAGCCAGCCCCTATTAAAGTAAGGGTGAGGATCATACTGTTTCATGCTGTTTTTTATTGGCTACTATAGTCCCTGGTATGATGAATTTAGTAAATTCAGTTATGGGCCCCTGAACCCTTACCTAATATGTATTACACTATATAGTACTGTATGTGCTGTGAGCCTGCGATTTCGTCTTACTATTACACTTTTACACTGTGCATCGTACTCTAATCATGCAGTTTATAATCTGTAATCCATTTTATCACAGAGTACTACAGTCAAAATGAGCTGCTGCCTTGACCTCTGGTGTGCGATGACTTGCAGCCCATGTGTTGTGACCCCAGACCCACATTTCCCTTTTTCTCTATTACAGTACTTGTTTATACAATTGGCTGAACCTGCAGAATTCTCAGTTCCTTCTCATCCCTCTAGGGTAGCCACTGTATCTGATGCATGGGCGTACAGTTATGTACAGTAACCCTGACCAAGTGGAATACCTGGGTAGTTGACTTTTATATTGTGAGCAGAGTATAGCTATGGTTTGCTAGTGTTACACTCTGTTACTGGTGCTTTTCTTATTGCAGTCATCCCATTTTTGGGGATGATTTGTGCAAAGGATTTAAACTTAGATGGGGAAGCATTTTGGAGCAGTTTTGGATGCTCTTCATGTCTGGTTTACCTCAACATAGTGGTAGATTGAATCAGTGAAAGCCTGAAAATCCTTTACGTCTTACACTAACTGTTAGCAGATGGTACTGTAGACACCTGTGGTTGTTCTGACCATTTCTTTGCTTCTTCATCTGACTCAGAACCCTGAGATCTGTTGGACTATGAGGTCCCTTATCAAAATGTAAGCCTCCACTTAACCTTAACATAATAATTAACCTTAGTAGTATCTTAGCATAAAATTAGCCTTAAATTAGCATTCAAGCTGCTTCTGTGATGTTTAACAGCCAATTGTATTATAATGGGCCATCACAATGTCCTTCACAGTCAGAAGTCTTAAGTTAGCCTGCTAATAGCATGAATATTTAAATGATATGCAAATTAGAAGGCTAAAACATCAGTTTTCACAGCAGCCTGGATGATGGTTAAGGACTGCTTTGCAGTAGTATGCTTTACTGCTTATGAATACTTTGCTAAATGTTATAAACTAATATATTTATGGTTAAAATATTGCTTAGGACAGGGCTGTGACTGTTAAGTGAATAATACTCCCATGTAATTTGTGTACCTAGGAGATAAACATATAAACTTATTCTGAATAAATTAAATATACAATATAGTGTCTTAAAGTATACATTGTGACACAGCCCGTCTTGTGACTTATGGTCTAATGCCCAAATATATAAACATATATGAGTGTAAACAATAATAAATGAATGTGTGAACTGCCAGATAACAGCTCGCCATGTGCATATGATATGATGTGCTTGCATGGAGTACCTTTAGCACCTGGAAGTGCTGTTATCAGACAATAAACCACAACTCAAATTGTCTGTGTTTTGCCAAAAAGTTGCCAGTATTAACTGAATGAAATATTGATGCCCACCTCTTGTGCACAGAGTGATGGCAAGTCCCGCTGTAACTAGATCTCAGTATTTCATACCTTTTGAGTGTGCTTGAGGGATGCCAAAACTTCATCTTCAAGGGTGGTATCCATCACATCAGACCTCGATCTGCCAAAAGAAAAGATTCAGCAGTTAATCATTTATTGATCTGCTGACTAATCAAGAATTAATCACCATGGAGTGAGTATTAATTTGGCACTCATAAATTAAGTTTATACATAATTTATTTACAAGCAACACTCAACTTGTTGAGCATAACTGACAATTAACTGTACACCACATGTATAATGCATATTTACTAGTTAAGACTAATCAATTCCTAGTCAGCTCATTGGCACAGTGGTATGGCTAGCAATTGGGAGGCTGGCTGGTATACGTAAGCTAGGATATCCACCCCTCACTGCAGGTGCCACACATCTGCCTGAGGCCACCCCTCTGAAGCACCAACTGAGTTTCTGTCTTGGGTGGATCCCCTCACAGTGGAGCCGCCCTGGGGTGGGAGTAAGCTAGGCTATCAGTAGGAGACATAGGTAAGTCCCAGTGTGGGCAAGGATGGTATGCTTGTGTAGAGTACTGCAAGGTAAGCTTTCTTGTGAGAGCACAGTGATTTGGTTTTGCACAAGGAACAACCACATATAGAGCAGGATGTGTAATAAAAGGAGAAAAAGGTCCATCTCCCCATAAGACACACAGGAAATGCCAGACCTCACCCAACAACTAACATGCCGAAATCTGGCTAATGGAAAATCATGTACACAGATGCTCCACAGCCTGGGAAATAAGATCCCAGACCTGCAGGCAATAATGTCAGAGGCTAAACTGGACATAGTAGCAATTAATGAGACATGGTTTACCAGTAACCACACTTGGGAGACTTCATTACCTGGCTATGTACTGTTCAGAAGAGAGACCGAGGCATAAAAGGGGGCTGGAGTGGCCTTGTATGTCAATGAAAATATCAAAGCTACAGAAATTCAGAATACACATAAGGAGCCAGAAGAACTGTAGGTCACCCTGGAAACAGGAAATGGGACAGCCATAAGCACTGGGGTTGTCTACATGCCCCCAGACCAGGGAGGACATAGACACTTTACTGTTAGAAGATATACAAAACATGACAGCTAAAGGGAGGTTCTGATAATGGGAGACTTCAACATGCGGATACAGATTGGTCAATACCAGCAGGAACATCTGCCAGAACTAGACACATGGTGGATTCCTGCAGGGAGGGCCTCAAACAACTGGTACAACAACCCACAAGAGACAGGGCTATCCTAGATCTAGTACTGACTAACAGGGAAGGATCACAGATCTCCAAGTAGAAGGTCACCTGGGGCCAGTGACCATCACATGGTATGGTTCAATTTGGCCACTACATCTAAATCATCCCATTCCAAGGCAAACATATGGGACTTTAGAGGTGCTGACTTTGATAAGATGGCCAATAGAGTTAAGCTAGCCCTGACAAAAGAAACACAGGTGAGGGGTAAAAGCAAAGTGGGTAAGCATTAAGATGCAATACTTGAAGCAACATCCCATTGTGTTAGACAGAAAAGGAAGTGCAAAGAAGAAGGAAACCACTTTGGTTCTCAAATACAGTAGCAGAAAAGGTCAGAGCCAAAGGCTGGCCTTCAGGAAATATAGGGAACACAGCGGGATGAAGATAGGGAGGCATACCAAACTGCCCTAAGGGAAGGGGGAAGGCAGTAAGGCAGGCAAAGTCCCAAACTGAGGAAACACTAGCACGAACAGTAAATAAGGTGCCAAGACTTTCTATAGATACATTAGTGAAAGGAGAAAGTCTAGAGGGGTATCGCTAAGCTCAAAGGAGAAAAGGGCGTGAGAAGGAGGACCCTGTAAAAGCATCTATCCTAAACAGATACTTTGCTCAGTATTTACTGAAGAGAAGGTAGGCAGGGCCCACAGCTCAGCACCATGGACACAGGGGAGGTGAGCACTACACCCTTCACAAAAGAAAGGGTCCTATAAGAGCTTGCTAAGCTCAGGGTGGACAAGGCAATGGGACCTGATGGCATACATCCCAGGATACTTAAGGAGCTAAGGGTGGAACTAGCAGAGCCATTAGCAGAACTGTTTAGTGAGTCTCTGAGCACAGGAGAGGTCCCAGAAGACTGGAAAAGGCTCATGTGATCTCGCTCCACAAGAGTGGTAGCAGGAGGAGGCAGGAACTACAGACCAGTCAGTCTTACCTCAGTAGTGGGCAAGATTATGGAGGCACTCCTTAAGGAAAGGATAGTGCAACACCTGGAATCCATAGGGGCACAGGATCCAAGACAGCATGGGTTTACAAAGGAAGGTCCTGTCAAACTAATCTCATAGATTTCTTTGACTGGGTAACCAGAGTGATGGACCAAGGGGAGCAGTTGATGTCGCCTACCTTGACTTCAAAAGCTTTGACACTGTTCCACACAGAAGATTGATAAGAGGCTCGGGGTGGGTCAGAAGTTGGTCAACTGGGTGGCAAACTGGTTGACGGAGCAGAAAACAGAGAGTGGTGGTAAATGGTATACAGTCAGAAGAGATGTAAGTCACAAGTGGGTACCTCAGGGATCAGTCCTGGGCCAGTCCTCTTCAATATCTTCATTAGTGACATTGCAGATGGACTAGAGGGTAAGGCTTGTCTGTTTGCAGAGGACACCAAGATCTGCAACAGAGTAGGTGATCCAGATGGGGTGGGCAGAATGAGAAGAGATCTGGATAAACTAGCAAAATGGTCAGAAGAGTGGCAACTGGGATTTAATGCAAAGAAGTGCAAGATCATGCACATAGGAGAGAAACCCTGAAGCCACCTATAGGCTGGGAGGAGAGTTGCTGGCAGTCACAAGGAAGAAAGAGACTTGGTCATCATCATCACCGATGACCTGAAATCATCCAAGCAGACCTCTAAAGCAGTTGGTTAGTCTAGGAGGATGTTAGGGTGTATTAGTAGGGATATCACAAGTCATAAGAGGAGGTAATAATCCTCTTTACAAGACACTGGTTAGGTCCCATCTGGAGTACTGCATGCAGTACTGGAGGCCACACCTTCACAAGGACATTAACCACATTGAGGCAGTCCAGAGAAGGGCAACAAAATGGTGCAGGACTGCATCAGAAGACATATGAGGACAGATTAATGGAGCTCAATATGTATAACCTCGAGCAAAGGAGGAAGAGCGGTGATATGATCAAAACATTCAAACACCTTAAAGGTATTAACACGGTGAAAGAGTCTAACATGTTTAAATATAAGAAAAATAGCAGGACAAGACACAGCATGAGATTAGAGGAGATCGATTAAGGGGAATGTGAGGAAATTCTTTTCACAGAAAGGTGGTGGATGCATGGAATGGTCTACCTCAGGAAGTGGTGGCTATGAATACAGTGCAGGGCTTCAAACAGGCATGGGATAGGCATAAGGGAGCAATACAGATGAGTATGAGTAGATAGGCCACTGACAGAGCAAAGGCCAATGGCACATTTATAAGGTAGAAAAGAAATGGGCAGACTGGATGGGCCTTGAGGTCCTTATCTGTCGTCAACTTCTATGTTTCTATGTTTCTAAGCAGACCAAAAAATGGATATCTTCAGTATATGGTAAAAAAAAAAACAAACGCTTACCTGAATTTCTTATGACTGGCTATGTCTCCAAGTGTCCTCACTATTCATAAATGTGTGCTTGTGAAAAGCAAGTGGAAAACATTTTAAGAAACTTGCATCTGAAACCAAACATTCTGAATCACTGAATTTAGTTCAGGTTGGGTCTAATATCTCATTTGATAGACTGAAACAATTCTGAAAACTTTGTCATAGTGAGCCTCCTAATCCATGGAAAAGATCTTGAGCCTCCCCAAAAACACTGAAATATTTTTGGGCCTCCCCATAAAAAATAGCCTACTTTTTCACAGTACATGAGGAATAAATTGAAACCTCTTTGCATAGCTGGCTCTCATGTTATTAAGCTTATTGTAATCCCCCTCCAAACAGGACCAACCTACTTGCTCCAATATTTTGACTCTCGAACCATTGTTACCTTACTGCCATACCTTCATGGGTCAGGCTGCTTTTCTATTTCCCTCTATCTGGAATAACCTTCCTGCCGACCTCTGCCTCATCCCTCTCACCAGCTCTTAGCAACTTCTCAGGGATCATTTTGTTCCTCCTGCTCTTATTCCTAGTACCTGTATGGTTGAATCTTGTATTTGGACAGTTCTGCTGCCAGTCTATTTGATCAATTGTCCCTCGCATTGTTAGTTTATTGTTCTTAATTTGTTTGCACATTTATTCATTTTGTATTGCTTGAGTGTTTTGCAGTTACATTCTGAATTGTACCATCTCACTACCCTTCCTGGGTACACCTGAAATAAGCCATGGCTCAGTGTACAATCGTTCCCTGGTCACAGACTTGTGAATACATAAATTCACCTACTATTATCCTCTTTCAGTTTGCCTTATCCCTTTCACACAAAATCTATAAAGTTTAAAACTGAAATATAATACTTTTTCAAGACTTGCTTGAGCCTCCCTGGAACAGGTTGTGGCCTCCCAGGGAGGCTGGCCTCCTCTTTGAGAACCCATGTGATAGAGCATTGGGTAGTGTTCTGGTCCTGGGTTTTGTTTGCAGTTAGTTCTAATTTTTGACCAAAATGGTGCTCCACCTACCCGATCCCTTGCCTGGTACATGTACACAATTTCCATGGTGTCCTGATGTCCAGTAGTGCCTCCCACCACCTGATCCCTGCCCGATGTTGAAATCCCATCCTTGGCATCCAGTGGTCCCTCCTTAAGTATCCCCATCCACAAGAAGCCACTGTGACAGCTCAAAGGCTGTTAGTGAGTTCCCCAAAAAGTTGCAAGGCAGTCATACTGAGGAGAAGTGCCTCCCCAACCCGGTCTGCCAGCACCTTCATTCCAGGAACTCTCCTCCCCCCCTGTGATCCCGTTTCAGCAGTATCAACAAGTCCCTGGCTGCAGGGTGTGGACTGGGACTAGAGTGGTGCCACACAGTGGAGTATTGAGTTACCAGTCACAAGAAATCCTCTCTGCCCCCCAAATGTACTGCAGGTTGCAGTCAGGTCTCTGGCATCTACCCCCCCTCACGGTGTCCCCAAACACGGTGCCACGGTCAGAGGGCGGTGAGCAACATAGTCCTCACACACCACCTCAGTTGTCTGCCATCTGACATAAGCAGGGATAGTGCTGCTTATTTATAAGGTAAGGGTGATGCACTTTGCTCTGTAAATAAGCAGCACAATTCTGTCAGACACTGGGTGGCCAAGGTGGTGTATGGAGGGCTGTGATGCTCAGCATCCACTATATGCAGCACCTGTGTTTGGGGGACAAGTGAGAAGAGGTTGGATGGTTAGTGCCATGGGGCGGGCTGGTCACTAGATGCCAGTAACCTGGACCATAACATTTGGTACATGGGGTGATTTCTTCTGACTTGCAACTGAATACTCCACTGTGTGACACCACAACAGTCCCTGGTCTACACCCACAGCAGGAGACTTGCTGGGCTGCTGAAATGGAGACAGAAATCATTGGGTGGGGTGAGGGTTCCTGGAAGATGGGAGCACCACTTCTGGTATCAGTTGCAGGTTGGCTGGGGCAGGGGCACTTCACCTTAGTATGCCTGCTTTGCAATCTTTTTTGGAGAGAACACATAGATGGCCTTGAGCCATCATATCATCTTCTTGGGAATGGGGATACTCAGGAGGAGAGACCACGGACACCAGAAACAGGAATGTTTGGTATTGGGCATGTTATCGGGTGGAGGGAGGAAAAGCTGGATACCAGGGAAACTGGTTTCAAACATTGGACATGAGATCAGGTGCAAGTGAAACTACTAGATACCAGGAAATGGGTTTCAAACATCGGGCATGGTATAGGGTGAGGGAGGGACCACTCAACACCAGGAAACTTGTGTCTGTACATTGGGAATGGGTGTGAGGGAGAGAAAATTGAGCATCCTACAGACAGCTCTCCTCCTCCAGATTGATGGTGGAGAAGAACCCGATGCCCCAGTAACCTCTAACGGAGGCTAGGAGTGACTGATGACCAGAGATTGGTTACATACGGTATGCCAGATGTTTGGTTATGTGCCTCATGTCACTGTATGCCCTCTGGGATAACTTCGGCCAAAAAAATAAAAAAATCTGTCAGGCTGACCAACGGAAGACATCCATTCTTCCATGCCCCACACAGCTTTCTGAGGCACTCACCCTCCCGGACATACAGGGAATGACAGATGTTTGGTCACATGCCTCATGTCACTGCATGCCCCTGGGATAACTCAGCCAAAAAAAAAAAAAAATCTGTCAGGCTGACCAATGGAGTGAAATATTTGATATGTCCCCACTAAGCAAATCTGAGGCATAAAGTAGTTAGCCAGACCCAGTGTAATGCCTATTTTACCTTTAAGGGAAGTCCAAAAGGGGATAACCAAGGGGCAGTCCCAGAATATGTGAGAAAGAGAACCCAAATCTGAACTGCATCTAAAGCGAGCTTTATTTGGCAAAAGACCGAATTTAAATAATTTTAATGGAGAATAATAAACGTTATGTAATATATTTATTGGATAAACTTTAACTTATCATTTAAAATATATCTATGTAGGTCACTCCAAATATGTTTCCAGTTTACATCTGAATAGATATGTTGATCAAACCAGTATTTAGAAATAATCAGTGATAACTCTAATTTATTGGTTAAGAAATATTGGTACAATTTGGAAATGGGATGAGGTTTGTTGGAAATTGAGACTATGTCATCAAGTAGCCATTTATTATCTACCTGCCATGTTTGTGTACCAAAATAAGAGGTGAGAATAAGTTTAATAACAAATAATTTTTGGTAGTATCATTCACCTATTTTAAACTTTTAAGATATGTCTCCAAAAGATAGTAAGGTTCCATCTTTTAAAAGGTATTTAACTATATATTTTTGTAGCTGTGTAACCCAACTAGATAGCAGAGGTTTTTTTTACCAAGGAGAAAATTATAGTTCTTCAGAATAGGTTGATTTGGGTCTTTCATTAGGAAAGATTAAATAGTTTATTTAAATCATCAAGACAATTAATAGAATTCCCAATGGTTGTGTGTCTAAGGTATCTGGGAAGCTTCTGGAAGTAATGTAGAGAATAAAATTGAGATAAATGTTATTTTGTTTAACATTTCTCTTTCAATTTTACCCAAGTTGGACAGGATTTGTCTACTTGTTTAGTTAAGGGTAACCACTTGAGAAGTTTATTTAGTTGGCTAACTAAATAACAGAGATAAAAATCTGGAATTTTGAAACTACCATGGTTTTATCGAGGGCAAGGTTACTGTACACAATTCTGGGTGGTTTATTTATCCATATGAATTTTGTTATTTCTGAATGGAGTTTTGCAAACCAAGATCAGGATAATGGAATACTGAGCATATTTAAGGATTAAAAAGTTTTTGAAAACGATCATTTTAACAGTCCTGATGTGGCCTATCAGTGATTAGGGTAATTTTGCCATCTTAAAAATCCTGTTTGATAATCATTAATAGATTGCTAAAATTTAGTTCTATCATCTTTTCTCAGTCATTAGATAAAAAATTCACAAATAATTTAAATAATCAGGAGAAAATGAAAACCATTTTGTTACCTCTTCCTTAGTAATTATTTTATTTAAAGGTATTACTGTTGTTTTAGCTAGATTGATTTTATAATTAGATAATATACTGAACCGTTGTATCATGGTAAGAATAGCAGGGATAGTAGTATTCGGTTGGATATATGCAATAAAATATCATCAGCAAAATCAAAGGGTCAAAAATGTGAGCCCACTTTTACCTTGATACTGGGATTATTTTAAGGAAAACAATAAGGGTTCTAAATAAAAATTAAAAATAATTGGGGAAAGGGACAACCCTGTCTAGTGCCAAAACAAAGGTTTATGGATGGTGAGAGGATCCCATTAATAAAGAGTTTCACTGAGGGGGCATGAATAAAGGATTTTTAACCAGGTTGTAAATTTAGAGGGGAAGTCAAATTTTAACAGTGTTTCAAAAAGAAAGGGGACATTGACTCTGTCGAAAGTTTTCTCAGCATCCAGGGAGATCAAGACAGCATGGTCTTTAATACTCCTGGATGCCGAGAAAATGTGAGACAGCTTAATGAAATGATCTAATGCTGATCTACCCTGCATGAAACCTGCCTGTTCAGGTGATATGAAGGAACCCCAGATCAGTTTAATTCTATTTGTCAAAATTTTGGTAAGAATTTTCATATCCCCATTTGTTAAAGAAATGGGTCTATAATTTGATACTTTATCTTTGGGTTTCCTGAGTTTGGGAATTTATAATAATTGCCTCCAGGAGAGAGTGGTCATAAATTCCTTTTTCTAAAATGTAATTAAAAATTCTGTAAGTAAGGGAGCAAGATATCTTTAAATGTTTTATAAAAATTTGGTGATAGACCATTGGTTCCAGGAGCCTTATCTAGCTTTAAAGAGTTTAATACATCTAAGACCTCAAACCTAGAAATAAGGGAGATTAAATGGAGGGCTTCTGGAGATAAGGTGGGACATTTAAACTGATTTGAATAGTCCTTGTAATCGAGTGTGATTTAAGTATCTGAATTAGGTCATAAGGTTAGTAAAGAAGGAATACAATTCTTTTAGAATCTGTGAAGGTTGAGTCTTAACCAAGTTGTCCTTGTCTGATAAAATTGAGGTAATATATCTGTTAGATTCAAGTTTTTAAGTCTATGAGCTAAACATTTCTCTGATTCAAAATGCTGTTGCTGGGTATACCTTCTGCTGCATTATTACAGGGTATGCTTATAGTGTGTGCTTACATATTACTGCTGTAATATGCTGATTCAAATTGTCTTTGCAAGGTACATCTTCTGTTACTGCTTTATTTTTTTCTGTAGAAAAGTGTTTCATACAGGGTATATCTTCAGAAATTATTACAGGTGGTGCGTTACAGGTTTTACATTTTATCTATCATTAGGATAAGCTTTCAGGGCTACTGCATTTGTTGCTGGCTAATTGTTTCTGCTCTTACCTCCTTGTTTCTTTCATCTGTGGCTCTTCTTTTTTTGGCAGGGGAAGGGCTCAGCCACCCACCCCATCCCCAACCACCCCACACTGCACTCCTTTTATAGGGTAGCACAGTCATGACATTTCCTGTAGCAAAGCAGGAAGGGGCAGATCAGAGGGGTATCCACACAGTGACCTCATTTACAGGGCCACAAGTAATTTAACTTGTTATAACAAGTTATACAAAAACAAACAAAACACAAAATCAAACCTTTGCTTTCATTTTCCTCCTTCTAATTACTCTGACCAGGTTATAAACCCAGCAACTTATCTAGAATGGATATTATTAACTGCAGGCACTGCAGGACACTTTTCAGAAGGGCAGTTTCACAGGATTTAGGACACTGTCCTACATGCTGGGCAATTGGAGAGCTAAGGGCTCAGCTCCAAGCAGCACGGGCAGAGATTGCACACCTCAAATTGCATATTCAGGAGGAATTATATTGTAAGAACCCCCCACCATTTCCCCAACATAAGCACCTCAACTGCTGAGGGTAGTTGGTCTGGGAGGTTGGCAGGTGGTTAGAGGGCAAATGGTGCCCATCACTCAGTGCTTCTAACATATCACCTCCACAAACCATATAAAATTACAAACAAGTATCTGCCTCTGTCTCTGAAATCAAACAAAGGGCAGAGGACACTGCATAGCAGGAGACTGCAGCACAGGAGCTAGCAAAACAAAACTTGCCCAAAACAGGAACCAAAATAAAAAAGCAAAAGGAAATCTAAAAACGTCTGATCATAGAAGACTCCATGATTTGGGTGGTTGATACCTATCTCGAGCCAGGGTAATGCTCAGATGTCTCCCAGGTACATCACTGTGGAGAGACACTGACTGCATTGCTAAAATTGTACAGGATGCAGGAGAAAACATTGATGTCCTAGTACACATAGGACTAATGATCTCACCAACCGGTCAGTTGTGGAGACCAAGGAACACCTGACCAGGCTGGCTGACAAACTATCATCCATTTCATCTGGCATCTCCTTCTCTGAGATGCTGCTGGTCTGGGAGAGGGGGGGCAGATGGATGGATGGATGGATGGAAGCTCAGAGAAGGGGAGATAGGGGAGATAGGGGAGCTAAACATGTGGCTCAAGGGCTGGTGCCAGGAAAATGGACACAAATTTGTAGGGAACTGGCAACAGTTTTGGGAGTGAAAGTTCTTTAAATTTGATGGACTGCATCTGACTAAGGAGGAGTTAGTGCAATGGGGCAGAAGTTTGATATCTTTCAGGATATTTAAACTAGTAAATGGGGAGAGGTGCAGCACCCAATACAACGAATGGGAAAACACCCCCAGTTAGTGGTCAAACAGGAGTTCAGCATGTTTGTAGTTCATTTGCATCACCAGGAAAAAGGTCTGGCTCCCCATATGACACACAAGGAAATGCCAGACCTAGCCCAACAGCTAACACACCAAAATCTGACCAATGGAAAATCATGTATACAATGCTCAGTCTGGGAAACAAGATTCAGACTGGCAGGCAATAATGATAGAGGCTAAACTGGACATAGTAGCCATTAGTGAAATATAGTTTACCAGTAACCACTTGGAAGACATCAGTACCTGGCTATGTACTGTTCAGAAGAGACCAAGGTGCAAAAAGGGGGGGATGGAGTGGCCCTTTAGCTCAATGAAAATATCAAAGCTACAGAAATTCAGAATACACATAAGGAGTCAGAAGAACTGTGGGTCACCCTGGAAACAGGAAATGGGACAGCCATACGAGCTGGGGGAGGACATAGACACATTACTGTTAGAAGATATACAAAACATGACAGCTAAAGGGGAGGTTCTGATAATGGGAGACTTAAACATGCCAGACACAAATTGATCAATACCAGCAGGAACATCTGCCAGAACTAGACAGCTAGTTGATTCCCTGCAGGGGGAGGGCCTCAAACAACTGGCACATCAACCCACAAGAGACAGGGCTATCCTAGATCTAGTACTGACTAACAGGAAAGGATCACAGATCTTCAGGTAGGTCACCTGGGCACAGTGACCATCACATGGTATGGTTCAATTTGGCCACTAGAACTAAATCATCTCATTCTAAGACAAAACTATGGGACTTCAGAGGAGCTGACTTTGGTAACATGGCCAACAGAGTTAAGCTAGCCCTAGCAAAAAGAAATACAGGTGAGGGGGTACAGGCAAAGTGGGCAAGCATTGAGGATGCAATACTTGAAGCAACATCCAATTGTGTTAGAGATAAAAGGAAGTGCAAAAGAAGGAAACCACTTTGGTTCTCAAAAACAGTAGCAGAAAAGGTCAGAGCCAAAAGGCTGGCCTTCAGGAAATATAAGGGAACACAGCAGGATGAAGATAGGGAGGCATACCAAACTTTCCTAAGGGAAGCAGGGAAGGCAGTAAGGCAAGCAAAGGCCCAAACTGAGGAAACACTAGCACAAACAGTAAAAGAAGGTGACAAGACTTTCTATAGATACATTAGTGAACGGAGAAAGTCCAGAGTGGGTATTGTTAAGATCAAAGGGGATAAGGGGGCATGTGAGGAGGAGGACCATGTAAAAGCATCTATTCTAAATAGATACTTATGCTCAGTATTTACTGAAGAGAAGCTTGAGCAGGGCACATAGCTCAGCATCATGAACATGGGGGGAGGGAGGTGTGCACTAGTCCCTTCACAAAATAAAGGGTCCTACAAGAGCTCAATAAGCTCAGGGTGGACAAGGCAATGGGACCTGATGGCATGCTTCCCAGGGTACTAAAGGAGCTAAGGGTGGAACTAGCAGAGCCATTATCAGAACTGTTTAGTGAGTCTCTGAGCACAGGAGAGGTCCCAGAAGACTAGAGAAGGGCTCATGTGATCCCGATTCACAAGAGTGTTAGCAGGGAGGAGGCAGGGAACTACAGACCAGTCAGTCTTACCTCAGTAGTGGGCAAGATTATGGAGGCACTTAAGGAAAGGATAGTGCAACACCTGGAACCATAGGAGCACAGGCTCCAAGACAGCATGAGTTTACAAAAGGAAGGTCCTGTCAAATTAATCTCATAGATTTCTTTGACTGGGTAACCAGAGTAGTGGACCAAGGGGGAGCAGTTGATTTCACCTGCCTTGATTTCAGCAAAGCTTTTGATACTGTTCCACATAGAAGATTGATTAATAAGCTGGGTGGACTCAGGGTGGGTCAGAAGTTGGTCAACTGGGTGGCAAACTGGTTGACGGGCAGAAAACAGAGAGTGGTGGTAAATGGTATACAGTCAGAAGAGATGCAAGTCACAAGTGGGGTACCTCAGGGATCAGTCCTGGGGCCAGTCCTCTTCAATATCTTCATCAGTGACATTGCAGATGTACTGGAGGGTAAGGTTTGTCTGTTTGCAGATGACACCAAGATCTGCAACAGAGTAGATGATCCAGATAGGGTGGGCAAAATGAGAAGAGATCTGGATAAACTGGCAAAATGGTCAGAAGAGTGGCAACTGGGGTTTAATGCAAAGAAGTGCAAGATCATGCACATAGGGAAGAGAAACCCTGAAGCCACCTATAAGCTGGGAGGAGAGTTGCTGGAAGTCACAAGGGAAGAATAGCATAGGTGTTTCTTAAGTTCTGGAGTTTAATTAAATCTTGGCCTGGTAATGAGGAGGATCCAATGGCTTCTAACTTCCCGATGGCATTTAAAGTCTCATGAAGTTGAGACAGATATTGATGTTTCCATTTTGAAGCTAGTCTAATAAAAATGCTCCTGACAGAGCATTTATAGGCAGCCCAAATATAGTCTAACTTATCAACTGAGCCAGAGCTGTTTAACCAAAAGATTCTGTCTCTTTATTAATATAGTCAATTATAAAGCAATCTTTAAGAGTTGATTATTTAATCTCCATAATTTTATGGGAATATCTACATTTGATATTAAATTTAGGGTGAGTTTAACTGGAGAATGGTCTAAAAGTACTCTTGAGGTTATAAGAGTATCAATTGCTAGGGGCATTAAAGGTTTACTAATAAAACATCTAGTCTAGAGTATACCTTTGTGGAGATGAATAAAAGGAATATGATTTCAGATTGGGGTTGAGAATTCTCCAAGAGTCACATGAATTAAATAGTTCAATGAATTCAGTTAATGTTTTAATGTCTGTAGTTTTTTACTGAAGGAGGGAAAGTTGCATTCAAGGAATTATTAGCACAATACTCCAGCCACCCTCCTAAATAAATCATTATCTGTATATGGTAGCAGAACTTTGGTAGATCAGCTAAAAAGAAGCTGAGTAATTAGGACCATAGACCATTCCCAATAGAATTTTAAAATTATTATCTCCACCTACTAAGGTGAATCTACCTCTGGGTCTTGAATAGTAAATTTGTTAGTAAAGGGCACATTCTGGTCTAGTATGATAGCTACCCATTTTTTTGTTAGTGGATTTACCTACTCCAAACACTTGTGAAAGCCCCATTTTAGTGACTAGATTTAATTTGTTGTATAACAAGTGTATTTCTTGAAAGTAAATAAAGTGACCTTGAATATATCTAATATGTTTTAGAATTTGCCTTTACTTGGTTTGCTCTCTAGCGCCTTTAATATTCCCTGTAGTGAAATAAAAATTTAAAGACATAATTAAGCAACAGTATTAGATTAGGAGTACTTGCACTCATTTATTGCTGCCATTTTGGAGTCTTGGCCTTGGTGTGATTTATGGGAGAGTGAAAAAATGTCCCTAAAATACTATCATAAAAAACAAAACCAGTCTTGTTGGTACCAGTCAGATCTTTCTTTATTTATTTATTGTTTTCACCAGCAAATGCATAATGAGGTGAGAACATCTTGGACTAGATTTTCAGCCATTGTTTGACTAATTCTCACTCTGCAGCTGCCAGTGCGGGAAAAAAAATTTCCGCACTAGTGTCAAGTCTTAATTGCCGCGTAGGTGGTAGGTGCAACTGCAGAAGCAGTTATGCCTGGTCCAATCAGGCATAACATTTTGGCACAGCTGTGCCCAAAAAATATCTGCAAGCAGTTGTAAATCATGGAGTCAGTCGCAAATGGCTCCACGATTGAAAATACGGCGCATGCAGGAAAACATTGTGGGTCTGCAAGGTTTTCCAACATGGGCACTGAAAATGGCCCATTTTGAAGATCCAGGCCCTTGTTTCCAGATGTCTTCTGTGGAAGAGGAAAGGGAGCACAGTAATAATTAGCATACAGATACAGCAAGAACAAGGTAGGACAGAAAGTAAACACGTGAAAGGCAATTTAATAACAGTAAAATAACATTTGTTTACTTATTTACTTATTTAGTTTTTGTTAACTAGGTAGGTACACAGGACAGAAACTGCCTGTTTTCAGGTACAACCCAGGAGAGTACAATATGTATGCAATACACGTATTAACAAAAGATATGAACAGATAAAACATATGAAGGAGTGTAGCAATATGGAATAGTGCACTTTGTGCAAAGAAAAAGTTTTAAAAATTTCAATAAAGTTACAGGGTGCACTTATGGTCCACTGCAGTAGAACATTAAAGCACACGCAGCATTAGGTAGGAATATAGAAATATGACGGGATTAGGAGCAGGCCTAGACGCTTGTGAATGTAACACTGCAGCAGAATAATTGGTAAAGGAGTCTAAACCACAAAGATGTAACGAGTCCGAGACAGTAAGTAAAGACAGAGAAGCCCAAAAGAAAGGATATTACAGGTGCAGCAGTCTAATGTATGGACAGATTGGAACTGAATGTAGTACATCGATGAGGAGAATATAATAAGATGGATAAAATGAGCAAACTCCTTGAGGGAAATGTACACATTAGCAGAGAACAAGACAAGGAAGCCAAAAAACAGAAGTACAGTACAAGTAAACAATAGTCTCTGTTTGCATTAAAGTTGCAGACACTAGCTAGCTGTTATAAGAAACAGCCCAGATGTTACTATTTTAGTTCTCCCTCTGGAAGAATTATACACTTGAACACAAATTTACTCCTTCAGAAGTCACCACCAGATACGTTGCTAAATGAAAATGACTGAGTTATCAAAACAAAACCTCTAACTTCTCCTGGTAGTCAAAACAAGCCAAATCTTTGCATTTTGGAGAACAAACTACAACGCCAGGGCAAAAGTTATAGTACACCTGCCAGCTACAGCTCTCCTTAAATGAACTGTGAACCTTACTGATTATAAATGGAGGAATCCAGAGAAAATCCTAAAAGACCTGAAATTCAATGAGAACTAGCAATCCTCTGACCATCTGTAAGACTTTAACATGACACTGTGTTAGCGGTGCATTTTACCCTTCCAATACAAGTTGTTTTGCCAATTAATCTATTATTTTATTTAGTTTCTGTTTTCTTGGTAGGTGCACTAGATATTGAAAGGCCTATTTTCAGGCAGATCCAGGACAATATAGTCAAGGACACAATGATGAACACAACAGGTGTGAAAACCATAACACATGAAGTGAAGTGCACCAAAATAAAATACAGTAAATGTATAGTAAAGGGAAATAAGCAAGTAACATAAAAGTTGTTTTCAAGTCAAGATGCCATTTCAAACAATTAGGCACATTTTCAGCAATGTATATACATGCAGTTGGTACAGTACTTCGTTACAAAGGCAGGCATTTTCAGCAATGGATATACAGGCAGTTGGTAGAGTACTTGGTTATGAAGGGAGGTCTTTTCAGCAATGGATATACAGCCACTTGGTACAGTACCTAGTTACAAAGGCAGCTATTTTCAGCAATGGGTATCCAGACAGTTGGTACAGTACTT
Source organism: Neoceratodus forsteri (assembly GCA_016271365.2). Taxonomy (NCBI): domain Eukaryota; kingdom Metazoa; phylum Chordata; order Ceratodontiformes; family Ceratodontidae; genus Neoceratodus; species Neoceratodus forsteri. The sequence goes on along the minus strand of CM057449.1, from coordinate 2,597,550 downwards.
AGTTACAAAGGCAGGCATTTTCAGCAATGGATATATAGGCAGTTGGTACAGTACCTAGTTACAAAGGCAGGCATTTTTAGCAATGGCTACATAGGCAGTTGGAACAGTACTTAGTTACAAAGGCAAGTATTTTTAGTGATAGATATACAGGCATTTGGTACAGTACTTAGTTACAAAGGTAGGTATTTTCAGCAATGGATATACGGGCAGTTGGTACAGTACCTAGTTACAAAGGCAGGCATTTTCAGCAGTGGATACACAAGCAGTTGGTACAGTACTTAGTTACAAAGGCAGGTATTTTGAGCAATGAATATACATGCAGTTGCTAAAGTACTTAGTTATAAAGGCAGGTCTCCTCAGCAATGAATATACAGCCAGTTGGTACAGTACTTGGTTACAAAGACAGGTATTGTCAGCAATGGATATACATGCAGTTGGTATAGTACTTAGTTACAAAGGAAGGTATTGTTGGCAATGGATGTGCAGGTAGTTGGTACAGTACTTAGTTACAAAGCCAGATATTTTCAGCTATGGCTATACAGGCAGTTGGAACAGTACTTAGTAACAAAGGCAGGCATTTTTAGCGATGGATCTATAGGCAGTTGGTACAGTACCTAGTTACAAATGCAGGTATTTTTAGAAATGGATGTACAGGCTGTCAGTACAGTACTGAGCTACAAAGGCAGGTATTTTCAGTAATAGATTCACAGGCAGTTGGTACAGTACTTAGTTACAAAGCCAGATACAGTATATTCAGCTATGGAAATACAGGCAGTTGGAACAGTACTTAATAACAAAGGCAGGTATTTTCAGCAATCGACTTACAAGCAGTTGGTATAGTACTTAGTTACAAAGGCAGGTATTTTCAGTAATAGATTTACAGGCAGTTGGTACAGTACTTAGTTAGAATGTAAGGTATTTTCAGCAATGGATATACAGGCCATTCATACAGTACTTATTGTAGTTATAAAGGCAGGCATTTTCAGCAATGGATATGCAGGCAGTTGGTACAGTACCTAGTTACAAAGGCAGGTATTTTAGCAATGGATTTACAGGCAGTTGGTACAGTATCTAGTTACAAAGGCAGGTCTTCTCAGCAATGGATATACAGGCACTTGGTATGGAGCCCAGTTACAAAGGCAGGCATTTTCAGCAATGGAAAGACAGGCAGTTGGCACAGTATCTAGTTACGAAGACAGGTCTTCTCAGCAATGGATATACAGGCAGTTGGTACAGTATCTAGTTACAAAGGCAAGTATTTATAGCAATGGATATGCAGGCAATTGGTATAGTACCTAGTTACAAAGGCAGGTATTTTCAGCAATGGAAATACATGCATTTGGTTCCATAACTAGTTAAAAAGGCAGTTGGTACAGTACTTAGTAATAAAGCCAGGTATTTTCAGCAATAGACGTACAAGCAGCCGGTATAGTACTTAGTTACAAAGGCCAGTATTTTTATCAATGGATATACAGGCACTTGGTACACTACTTAGCTACAAAGCCAGATATTTTCAGCAATGGATACACAGGCAGTTGGAACACTACTTAGTAACAAAGGCAGGTATTTTGAGCAATGTATATACAGGCAGTTGGAACAGTAGTTCATTACAAAGGCAGGCATTTTCAGCGATGGAATTACATGAAATTGGTACAGTACTTAGCTACAAAGGGTGGTATTTTTAGCAAAGGCCATACAGGGAGTTGGTACAGTACTTTGTTACAAGGCAGGTATTTTCAGTAATAGATTTACAGGCAGTTGGAACAGTACTTAGAATGGAAGGTCGTTTCAGAAATGGATATACAAGCTGTTTGTATAGCACTTAGTTTCAAACGCAGGTATTTTCAGCAACGGATATACAGGAAGTTGATACAGTACGTGGTTACAAAGGCAGGTATTTTCAGCAATTGATATACATGCAGTTGGTACAGTATCAAGTTACAAAGGCAGGTATTTTTAGCAATATTTATGTAAATATATACAGGCAGTTGGTACAGTACTTAGTTACAAATGCATGTATTTTCAGCTATGGATATACAGGCAGTTGGTATAGTACTTAGTTACAAAAACAGGTATTTTTAACAATGGATACACAGGCAGTTGGTAGAGTACTTACTTGCAAAGGCAGGTATTTTCAGCAATGGATATACAAGCAGTTGGTACAGTACTTGTTTACAAAGATATTTTCAACAATGGATATACATGCAGTTGGTATAGTACTTAGTTACAAAGGAAGATATTGTTGGCAATGGATGTGCAGGTAGTTGGTACAGTACTTAGTTACAAAGCCAGATATTTTCAGCTATGGATATACAGGCAGTTGGAAGAGTACTTAGTAACAAAGGCAGGCATTTTAGCGATGGATCTATAGGCAGTTGGTACAGAACCTAGTTACAAAGGCAGGTATTTTAGAAATGGATATACAGGCTGTCAGTACAGTACTGAGCTACAAAGGCAGGTATTTTCAGTAATAGATTCACAGGTAGTTGAGTACGGTACTTAGTTACAAGTGCAGGTATTTTCAGTAATGGATATACAAGCAGTTGATACAGTACTTACTGTAGTTACAAAGGCAGGCATTTTCACCAATGGATATACAGTCAGTTGGTACAGTAGCTAGTTACAAAGGCAGGTATTTTCAGCAATGGATATACAGGCAGTTGGTACAGTATCTAAATACAAAGGCAGGTATTTTCAGCAATGGTTATACAGTCAGTTGATACAGTACTTACTTACAAAGACAGTTGTTTTCAGCAATGGATATACAGGCAGTTGGTACAGTACCTACTTACAAAGGCAGGCATTTTCAGCAATGGATATACATGCAGTTGGTACACTATCTAGTTACAAAGGCATGTATTTTCAGCAATGAAAATACAGGCAGTTGGTACAGTACTTAACTACAAAGGCAGATATTTTTAGCAATGGATATACAGGCAGTTGTACAGTACTTAGTTAAAATGCAGGTATTTTCAGCAATGGATATCCAGGCAGTTGGTACAATACCTAGTTTCATAGTTTCAATGGCAGGTATTTTCAGCAATGGATATACAGGTAGTTGGTACATTACCTAGTTACAAAGGCAGGTGTTTTCAGCCATGGATATATAGGCAGTTGGTACAGTACTTAGTTACAAAGCCAGGTATTTTCAGGAATGGATATACAGGCTGATGGAAGAGTACCCAGTTACAAAACAGGTATTTTCAGCAAACGATATATAAGCAGGTGGCACAGTACTTAGTTACAAAGGCAGCTGTTTTCAGCATTGATATACAGGCAGTTTGTACAGTACTTGGTTACAAAGACAGGTTTTTGAAATGGATATACAGGCAGTTGGTACAGTACCTAGTTACAAAGGCAGGTATCTTCAGCAATGGATATACAAGCAGTTGGCACAGTACTTGGTTACAAAGGCAGGTATTTTCAGCAATTGATATATGCAGTTGGTACAGTATCTAGTAACAAAGGCAGGTATTTTAGCAATATATACACATATATATAGATATATACACATACAGGCAGTTGGTGCAGTACTTAGTTACAAATGCATGTATTTTCAGCATTGGATATAGAGGCAGTTGGTACAGTACCTGGTTACAAAGGCAGTTCTTTTCTGCAATGGACATACAGGCAGTTGGTCTAGTACCTAGTTACAAATGCAAGTATTTTCAGTAATGGATATACAAGCAGTTGGTACAGTACTTATTTACAAAGACAGTTGTTTTCAGCAATGGATATACATGCAGTTGGTACAGTATCTATTTACAAAGGCATGTATATTCAGCAATGGATATACAAGCAGTTGGTACAGTTCTTAGTTACAAATGCAGGTATTTTCAGCAATGGATAGACAGGCAGTTGGTACAGTAATTAGAATGGAAGGTATTTTCAGAAATGAATATACAGGACATTTGTACAGTAATTATTGTAGTCATAAAGGCAGGCATTTTCAGCAATGGATATACATGCAGTTTGCACAGTACTTAGTTACAAAGGCAGGTGTTTTCTGCAATCGATATACAGGCTGTTGGTATAGTACGTAGTTACAAATGCAGGTATTTTCAGTAATGGATATACAAGCAGTTGGTAAAGTACTTATTGTAGTTGCAAAGGCAGGCATTTTCACCAAAGGATATACAGTCAGTTGGTACAGGGGTAGTTACAAAGGCAGTATTTTCAGCAATGGATATACAGGCAGTTGTTAAAAAATCAAAACACAAAGGCAGGTATTTTCCGGAATGGATATACAGTTAGTTGATACAATACTTACTTACAAAGACAGTTGTTTTCAGCAATGGATATACAGGCAGTTGGTACAGTACCTACTTACAAAGGCAGGTATTTTCAGCAATGGATATACATGCAGTTGGTACAGTATCTAGTTACAAAGGCATGTATTTTCAGCAATGAATATACAGACAGTTGGTTCAGTAGTTAGTTACAAAGGCAGATATTTTTAGCAATGGATATACAAGCAGTTGTACAGTACTTAGTTACAAATGCAGGTTTTCTCAGCAATGGATATCCAGGCAGTTGTTTCAATACCTAGTTTCAATGGCAGGTATTTTCAGCAATGGATATACAGGTAGTAGTACATTTACCTAGTTGCAAAGGCAGGTATTTTCAGCAATGACATACAGGCAGTCAGTACAGTATTTAGTTACAAAGGCAGGTATTTTTAGCAATAGATTTACAGTTCAGTTATTACAGTACTTAGTTACAAAGGTAGGAACTTTAGCAATGGATATACATGCAGTTGGTACATTACCTAGATAGAAAGTTAGGTATTTTCAGCAATGAATATACATGCAGTTGGTACAGTATCTAGTTACTAATTCAGATATTTTCAGCAATGGATATTCAGGCGGCAGGTACAGTTCTTAGTTACAAAGGTAGGCATTTTAGCAATGAATATACAAGCAGTTGGTACAGTATCTAGTTACAAAGGCAGGTATTTTCAACAAGGGATATACAGGCAGTTGACACAGTTCTTTGTTACAAAGGCAGATATTTTCAGTAATATATATACATGCAGTTGGTACAGGACTTAGTTACAAAGACAGGAATTTTCAGGAATGGATTTACAGGCAGTTGGTACAGTACTTAGTTACAAATCAGGTATTTTAGCAATGAATATGCAGGCAGTTTGTACTGTACTTAGTAACAAATGCAGGAATTTTCAGCAATGGATATATAGGCAGTTGCTACAGTACCTAGTTACAATGGCAATTCTTTTCTGCAATGGATATACAGGCTTTTGGTATAGTACCTAGTTACAAAAGCAGGTATTTTCAGTAATGGATATATGAGCAGTGGGTACAGTACTTAATAACAAAAGCAGGTATTTTTAACAATGGATACACAGGCAGTTTGCACAGTACTTACTTACAAAGACAGGTATTTTCAGCAATGGATATACATGCAGTTGGTGCAGTACTTAGTTACAAAGGCAGGTATTTTCAGCAATGGATATACATGCAGTTGGTACAGTGCCCAGTTATAAAGGCAGGTATTTTCAACAATGGATATACAGGCAGTTGGTACAGTAGTTAGTTGCAAAGGCAAGTATTTTCAGCATTAGAAATACATGCAGTTGGTACAGTACTCACTTACAAAGGCAGGTATTTTAGCAATGGATATGCATGCAGTTATTACAGTACCTAGTTACAAAGGTAGGTGTTTTTAGCAATTGATATACTTGCAGTTGGTACGTTACCTAGTTATGAAGTCAAGTATTTTCAGCAATGAGTATACATGCAGTTGGTTCAGTATCTCAGTTAAAAAGCAAGTATTTCTAGCAGTGGATATGCAGGCAATTGGTACAGTACCTAGTTAAAATGGCAGGTGTTTTCAGCAATGGATATAGGCAGTTGATACAGTACTTACTGTAGTTACAAAGGCAGGTATTTTCAGCAATGATATACATGCCTTTGGTTCCTTACAGTTACAAAGGCAGTTGGTACAGTACTTAGTAACAAAGCCCGGTATTTTCAGCAATTGATTTGCAGGCAGTTGGAAGAGTACCCAGTTATAAAAACAGGTATTTTCAGCAATGGATATACAGGCAGTTGGTAGTACTTAGTTACAAAGGCAGCTGTTTTCAGCAATTGATATATAGGCAGCTTGTACAGTACTTAGTTACAAAGATAGGTTTTTTGGAAATGGATATACAGGCAGTTGGTATAGTACCTAGGTACAAAGGCAGGTATTTTCAGCAATGGATATACAGGCAATTGGTACAGTACCTAGTTACAAAGGCAGGTATTTTTAGCAATATATATGTGTATAAATAAACACACATACATACGGGCAGTTGGTACAGTACTTAGTTAGAAATGCATGTATTTTCAGCAATGGATATACAGGCAGTTGGTACAGTACCTAGTTACAGAGGCAGTTATTTTCAGCAATGGATATACAGGCAGTTGGTAAAGTACCTAGTTACAAAGGCAGGTGCTTTCAGCACTGGATATACAATCAGTTGGAACAGTACTTAGTTGCAAAGGCAAGTATTTTCGGCAACAGAGATACATGCAGTTGGTACGGTACTTACAAAGGTAGGTATTTTTTTAGCAATGGATTTATAGGTAGTTGGTATAATACATAGTTACAAAGGCAGGTATTTTTAGCAATGGATATACATCCAGTTATTACAGTACCTAGTTACTAAGGTAGGCATTTTCAGCAATGAATATACATGCGCGGTTGGTTCAGTATCTAGTTACAAAGGCAAGTATTTCTAGCAATGGATATGCAGGCAATTGGCACAGTATCTTGTTACAGAGGCAGGTGTTTTCAGCAATGGATATTTAGGCCTTGGTACAGTACTTACTGTAGTTAAAAGGCAGGTATTTTCAGCAATGGATGTACATGCCTTTGGTTCCATACCTAGTTACAAAGGCAGTTGGTACAGTACTTAATAACAAAGCCAGGTATTTTCAGCAATAGATATACAGGCAGTTGGTATAGTACTTAGTTACAATGGCAGGTATTTTCAGCAGTGGATATACAGGCAGTTGGTAGACTACTTAGTTAAAGAAGACAGGTATTTTTTAGCAATGGGTATACAGGCATTTGGTACAGTACTTAATTACAAAGGCAGGTATTTTCAGCAATAGATAGACAGGCAGTTGGTACAGTATTAAGATAGAATGTAAGGTATTTTCAGAAATGAACATCCAGGACATTTGTACAGTAATTACTGTAGTTACAAAGGCAGGCATTTTCAGCAATGGATATACACGACTTTGATACAGTACCTAGCTGCAAAGTCAGGCATTTTCACCAACTGATATACCAGCAGTTTGCACCGTACTTAGTTAAAAAGTTAAAAGGCAGGTGTTTTCAGCAATGTAAATACAGGCAGTTGGTACAGTATCTAGATACAAATGCTGGTATGTGCAGCAGTGGATATACATGCAGTAGGTACAGTATCTAGTTACAAAGGAAGGTATTTTCACCAATGAATATACAGGCAATTGGTACAGTACTTAGTTACAAAGGAAGGTATTTGTAGCAAAGGTTATACAGGCAGTTGGTACTGTACTTAGTAACAAATGCAGTTTTTGTTCAGCAATGGATATATAGGCAGTTGGTACAGTACCTAGTTACAAAGGCAGTTATTTTCGGCAATGGATATACAGGCAGTTGGTATAGTACCTAGTTACAAATGCAGGTATTTTCAGTAATGGATATACAAGCAGTTGGTACCGTACTTACTGTAGTTGCAAAGGCAGGCATTTTCACCAGTGGATATACAGTCAGTTGGTACAGTAGCTAGTTGCAAAGGCAGCTATTTTCAGTAATGGATATACAGGCAGTTGGTACAGTATCTAAATAGAAAGACAGGTATTTTCAGCAATTTATATACAGTCAGTTGATACAGTACTTACAAAGACAATTGTTTTCAGCAATGGATATACCGGTAGTTGGTACAGTGGCTAGTTACAAAGGGATGTATTTCAGCAGTGAATATACAGGCAGCTGGTACAGTACTTAGTTACAAGGCAGATATTTTTAGCAATGGATATACAAGCAGTTCAACAGTACTTAGTTACAAATGCAGGTCTTTTCAGCAATGGATATCCAGGCAGTTGGTACAATACCTAGTTTCAATGGCAGGTATTTTCAGCAATGGATATACAGGTAGTTGGAACATTATCTATTTGCAAAGGCAGGTGTTTTCAGCAGTGGACATACAGGCAGTCAATACAGTACTTAGTTACAAAGGCAGATATTTCTAGCACTAGATATACTGGCAGTTGGTACACTACTTAGTTACAAGCCAGTTATTTTCAGCAATGGATATACATGCAGGTCATGCAGTAATTAGTTACAAAGGCAGATATTTTTAGCAATGGATTTACAGGAAGTTGGTACAATGCTTGATTAGAAAGGCAGGTATTTTTAGCTACGGATATGCTGGCAGTTCAGAGAGTACTTAGTTACAAAGGCAGGTATTTTTAGCAAAAAATATACATGCAGTTATTACAGTACTTAATTACAAAGGTTGGTAATTTTTAGCAATGGACATACATGCAGTTGGTACATTACCTAGATACAAAGCCAGGTATTTTCATCAATGGATTTACTTGCAGTCAGTACTGTACATAAATACAAAAGCAGGTATTTTTAACAATGGATACACAGGCAGTTGGTACAGTACTTACAAAGACAGGTATTTCCAGCAATGGATATACATGCAGTTGGTATAGTACTTAGTAGCAAAGGCAGGTATTTCCAGCAACTAATATACATGCAGTTGGTACAGTACTTAGTTACAAAGGTAGGTATTTTCAGCAATAGATATACAGCAAGTTGGTACACTTCTCATTTACAAAAGCAGGTACTTTCAGCAATGGATATACAGGCAGTTGGCACAGCACTTAGTTACAAAGGCAGGTATTTTCAGCAATGGATAGACAGGCAGGTTGTACAGTAATTAGATAGAATGGAAGGTATTTTCAGAAATGAATATACAGGACATTTGTACAGTAATTATTGTAGTCACAAGGGCAGGCATTTTCAGCAATGGATATACAGCAAGTTGGTACACTACTCATTTACAAAAGCAGGTATTTTCAGCAATGGATATACAGGCAGTTTGTACAGTACTTAGTTTCTAATGTAGGTATTTTCAGCAGTGGATAAACAGGCAGTTGATAGAGTACTTAGTTAAATAAGGCAGGTATTTTTAGTAATGGATATACAGGCAGTTGGTACAGCACTTAGTTACAAAGGCAGGTATTTTCAGCAATGGATAGACAGGCAGGTTGTACAGTAATTAGATAGAATGGAAGGTATTTTCAGAAATGAATATACAGAACATTTGTACAGTAATTATTGTAGTCACAAGGGCATGCATTTTCAGCAATGGATATACAGGACGTTAATGAGTACCTGGCTGCAAAGGCAGGCATTTTCAGCAATTGATATACATGCAGTTTTCACAGTACTTAGTTACAAAGGCAAGTGTTTACAGCAATGGATATACAGGCAGTTGGTACAGCATCTAGTTACAAATGCTGGTATTTGCAGTAAAGGATATACATGCAGTTGGTACAGTATCTAGTAACAGGCAGGTATTTTTAGCAATGGATATACAGGCAGTTGGCACAGTACTTGGTTACAAAGGCTGGTATTTGTAGCAATGGAGATACAGGCAGTTGGTACTGTACTTAGTAACAAATGCAGGTATTTTCAGCAATGGATAAATAGGCAGTTGGTACAGTACCTAGTTACAAAGGCAGGTATTTTCGGCAATGGATATACATGCAGTTGGTACAGTACTTAGTTACAAAGGAAGATATTTTTAGCAATGGATATACAAGCAGTTGTACAGTACTTGGTTACAAATGCAGTTTTTTTCTGAAATGGTTATCCAGGCAGTTGGTGCAATACCTAGTTTCAATGGCAGGTATTTTCAGCAATATATTTACAGGTAGTTGGTACATTACCTAGTTGCAAAGGCAGGTATTTTCAGCAGCGGACATACAGGCAGTCAGTACAGTAGTTATTTACAAAGGCAGGAATTTTTAGCAATAATTATACAATTCATTTATTACAGTAAATAGTTACAAAGGTAGGTAATTTTAGCAATGAATATACATGCAGTTGGCACAGTATCAAGTTACAAACGCAGGTATTTTCAGCAATGGATATACAGGCAGTTGGAACAGTACTAAGTTACAAAGGCAGGTATTTTCAGCAATGAATATACATGCAGTTGGTAATGTATCTAGTTACAATGGCAGGTATTTTCAGAAATGGATATACAGGCAGTTGATTCAGTTCTCAGTTACAAAGGCAGGTATTTTCAGCAATGAATATACATGCAGTTGGTAATGTATCTAGTTACAATGGCAGGTATTTTCAGAAATGGATATACAGGCAGTTGATTCAGTTCTCAGTTACAAAGGCAGGTATTTTCAGCAATGATATACATGCAGTTGGTGCAGGACTTAGTTACAAAGACAGGTATTTCAGCATTGGATTTACAGGCAGTTGGTGCAGTACTTAATTACAAAAGAAGGTATTTTTAACAATGGATACACAGGCAGTTTGTACAGTACTTACTTACAAAGACACGATTTTCAGCAATGGATATACATGCAGTTGGTGCAGTACCTAGTTACGAAGGCAGGTAATATCAGCAGTGGATACACATGCAGTTGATACAGTGCCCAGTTATAAAGGCAGGTATTTTCAACAATGGATATACAGGCAGTTGGTACAGTAGCTGGTTTCAAAGGCAAGTATTTTCAGCAATAGAAATATATGCAGTTGGTACAGTACTCCCTTACAAAGGCTGGTATTTTTAGCAATGGATATGCATGCAGTTATTACAATACCTAGTTACAAAGGTAGGTGTTTTTAGTAATGGATATACTTGCAGTTGGTACGTTACTTAGTTACAAAGTCGGGTATTTTGAGCAATGAATATACATGCAGTTGGTTCAGTACCTAGTTAAAAAGGGATGTAGTTCTAGCAGTGGATTTGCAGGCAATTGGTACAGTAACTACTTAAAATGGCAGGTATTTTCAGCAATGGATATATAGGCAGTTGATACAGTACTTACTGTAGTTACAAAGGCAGGTATTTTCAGCAATGGATATACATGCATTTGGTTCCATACCAAGTTACAAAGGCAGTTGGTACAGTACTTAGTAACAAAGCCAGGTATTTTCAGCAATTGATTTACAGGCAGTTGGAAGAGTACCCAGTTATAAAAACAGGTATTTTCAGCAATGGATATACAAGCAGTTGGTACAGTAGTTAGTTACAAAGGCAGCTGTTTTCAGCAATTAATATACAGGCAGTTTGTACAGTACTTAGTTACAAAGACAGGTTTTTTGGAAATGGAAATACAGGAAGTTGGTAGAGTTCCTAGTTACAAAGGGAGGTATTTTCAGCAGTGGATATACAGGCAGTTTGTACAGTATCTAGTTACAAAGGCAGGTATTTTTAGCAATATATATGTATATATAACTACACATACATACGGGCAGCTGGTACAGTACTTAGTTACAAATGCATGTATTTTCAGCAATGGGTATACAAGTAGTTGGTACAGTACTTATTTACAAAGGCAGGTATTTTCAGCAATGGATATACAGGCAGTTGGTACAGTACTTGGTTACAAAGGCAAGTATTTTCACCAATGGATATACAGGCAGTTGGTACAGTACTTGGTTACAAAGGCAAGTATTTTCACCAATGGATATACAGGCAGTTGGTACTATTCTTAGAAACACATGCAGGAATTTTCAGCAATGGATATATAGGCAGTTGTTACAGTACCTAGTTACAAAGGCAGTTCTTTTCTGCAATGGATATACAGGCTGTTGGTATAGTACCTAGTTACAAATGCAGGTATTTTCAGTAATGGATATACAAGCAGTTGGTTCAATACTTACTGTAGTTACCAAGGCAGGCATTGTCACCAAAGGATATACAGTCAGTTGGTACAGTAGCTGGTTACAAAGGCAGCTCTTTTCAGCAATGGATATACAGGCACTTGGTAAAGTATCTAAATAGAAAGGCAGGTATTTTCAGCAATGGATATACAGTCAGTTGGTACAGTGCCTACTTACAAAGGCAGGTATTTTCAGCAATGGATATACATGCAGTTGGTACAGTATCTAGTTACAAAGGCATGTATTTTCAGCAATGAATATACAGACAGTTGGTTCAGTACTTAGTTACAAAGGCAGATATTTTTAGCAATGTATTTACAGGCAGTTGTACAGTACTTAGTTACAAATGCAGGTATTTTCAGCAATGGATATCCAGGCAGTTGGTGCAATACCTAGTTTCAATGGCAGGTATTTTCAGCAATGGCTGTACAGGTAGATGGTACATTACCTAGTTACAAAGGCAGGTATTTTCAGCAATGGACAAACGGGCAGTCGGTTCAGTACTTAGTTACAAAGGCAGGCATTTTCAGCAATAGATATACCGGCAGTTGGTACAATACTTAGTTACAATGGCAGATATTTTTAGCAATGGATTTACAGGAAGTTGGTACAGTACTTAATTACAAAGGCAGATATTTTTTAGCAATGGATTTGCAGGCAGTTCGTAGAGTACTTAGTTATAAAGGCAGGTATTTTTAGCAGTGGATTTTTAGGCAGTTGATACTGTACTTAATTACAAAAGCAGGTATTTTTAACAATGGATGCACAGGTAGTTGGTACAGTACTTATTTACAAAGACACGTATTTTCAGCAATTTATATACATGCAGTTGGTGCAGTACTTAGTTAAATAGGCAGGTATTTTCAGCAACGGATATACATGCAGTTAGTTCAGTACTTAGTTACAAAGGCAGGTATTTTCAGCAATGAATCTACAGTACATGCCGTTGATACAGTGCCAAGTTAAAAGGCAGGTATTTTCAGCAATGGATGTATAGGCAGTTGGTACAGTACTTAGTAGGAAATGCAAGTATTTTCAGCAATAAAAATACATGCAGTTGGAACAGTACTCACTTACCAAGGCAGGTATTTTTAGCAATGGATTTATAGGCAGTTGTAACAGTACTCTGTTACAAAGGTAGGTATTTTTCGCAATGGACATACATCCAGTTATTACAGTACCTAGATACAAAGGTAGGTATTTTTAGCAGTGGATATACATGCAGTTGGTATGTTACCTAGTTATGAAGTCAGGTATTTTCAGCAATGAATATACATGCAGTTGGTTCAGTATCTAATTACAAAGGCAAGTATTTCTAGCAATGGATATGCAGGATATCGGTACAGTTCCTAGTTACAATGGAAGGTATTTTCAGCAATGGATATATAGGCAGTTGGTACACTACTTGCTGTAGTTACAAAGGCAGGTATTTACAGCAATGGTCATACATGCATTTCATTCCATACCTAGTTACAAAGTCAGTTGGTACAGTACTTAATAACAATGCCAGGTATTTTCAGCAATGGATATACAGGCAGTAGGAAGAGTAGCCAGTTACAAAAACAGACATTTTCTGCAATGGATATACAAGTAGTTGGTACAGCACTTAGTTATAAAGGCTGCTGTTTTCAGCAATTGATATACAGGCAGGTGGTACAGTACTTACAGTAGTTACATAGATAAGTTTTTTTGGAAATGTATATAGAGGCAGTTGGTACAGTACCTAGTTACAAAGGCAGGTATTTTCAGCAATGGATATACTTGCAGTTGGTACAGTACTTATTTACAAAGGCAGGTATTTTCAGCAATGGATATACAGGCGGTTGGCACAGTACTTACTTACAAAGGGAGGTATTTTCAGCAATGGATATAGAGGCAGTTGGTACAGTACTTAGTTACAAAGGCAGGTATTTTCAGCAGTGGATGTAAATGCAGTTGGTAGAGTACTTAGTTAAGAAAGGCAGGTATTTTTTAGCAATGGATATACAGGCAGTTGTTACAGTACTTAGTTACAAAGGGAGGTATTTTCAGCAATGGGTATACAGGTAGTTGGTAGATTACCTAGTTGAAAAGGCAGGTATTTTCAGCAATGGATGGACAGGCAGGTGGTACAGTTAATAGATAGAATGGAAGGTAATTTCAGAAATGAATATACAGGACATTTATAAAGTAATTATTGTAGTTACAAAGGCAGGCATTTTCAGCAATGGATATTTAGGGCGTTGATACAGTACCTGGCTGCAAAGCCAGGCATTTTCAAAAAATTGGTATACATGCCGTTTGCACAGTACTTAGTTACAAATGCAGGTATTTTCAGCAATGGGTATTCAGGCAGTTGGTAGAGTATCTAGTTACAAAGGGATGTATTTTCAGCAATGAATATACAGGCAGTGGATTCCATACCTAGTTACAAAGGCAGTTGATACAGTACTTAGTAACAAAGCCAAGTATTTTCAGTAATAGACTTACAAGCAGTTGATATAGTACTTATTTATAAAGGCCAGTATTTTCATTAATCTATATACAGGCAGTTGGTACAGTACTTATTTACAAAGGCATGTATTTTCAGCAATGGATATACAGGCAGTAGGTAGAGTACTTAGTTTAAAAAGGCAGCTATTTTTAGCAATGGATATAGAGACAGTTGGTACAGTACTTAGTTACAAAGTCAGATATTTTTAGCAATGGATACACAAGCAGTTGTACAGTACTTAGTTACAAATGCAGGTTTTTTCAGCAATGGATATCCAGGCAGTTGGTGCAATACCTAGTTTCAATGGCAGGTATTTTCAGCAATGGGTATACAGGTAGTTGGTAGATTACCTAGTTGAAAAGGCAGGTATTTTCAGCAATGGACAAACAGGCAGTCAGTACAGTACTTAGTTCAGGCAGGTATTTTTAGCAATAGAAATACAGGCAGTTGGTACAATACTTAGTTACAAAGTCAGTTATTTTCAGCAATGGATAGACATGCAGTTTGTACAGTACTTAGTTACAAAGGCAGATATTTTTAGCAATGAGTTTACAGGAAGTTGGTACAGTACTTAATTACAAAGGCAGGTGTTTTTAGCTGCAGATATGCAGGCATTTCGTAGAGTACTTAGTTACAAAGGCAGGTATTTTCAGCAATGGATATATAGGCAGTTTGTACAGTACCTAGTTACAAAAGTAGTTATTTTCTGCAATGGGTAGACAGGCAGTTGGTATAGTACCTAGTTACAAATGCAGGTAATTTTAGTAATGGATAGACAAGCAGTTGGTACAGTACTTACTGTAATTGCAAAGGCACGCATTTTCACCAATGGATATACAGTCAGTTGGTACAGTAGCTAGTTACAAAGGCAGGTATTTTCAGCAAGGGATATACAGGCAGTTGGTACAGTATCTAAAGTATTTTCGCAATGGATCTACAGTCAGTTGATACAGTACTTACTTAAAAAGACAGTTGTTTTCAACTACGGAAATACAGGCAGTTGGTACAGTACCTACTTACAAAGGCAGGTATTTTCAGTAATGGATATACATGCAGTTGGTACAGTATCTAGTTACAAAGGGATGTATTTTCAGCAATGAATATACTGGCAGTGGGTTCCATACCTAGTTACAAAGGCAGTTGATACAGTACTTAGTAACAAAGCCAAGTATTTTCAGTAATAGACTTACAAGCAGTTGGTATAGTACTTATTTATAAAGGCCAGTATTTTCATTAATCTATATATAGGCAGTTGGTACAGTACTTATTTACAAAGGCATGTATTTTCAGGAATGGATATACAGACAGTAGGTAGAGTACTTAGTTTAAAAAGGCAGCTATTTTTAGCAATGGATATAGAGACAGTTGGTACAGTACTTAGTTACAAAGTCAGATATTTTTAGCAATGGATACACAAGCAGTTGTACAGTACTTAGTTACAAATGCAGGTTTTTTCAGCAATGGATATCCAGGCAGTTGGTGCAATACCTAGTTTCAATGGCAGGTATTTTCAGCAATGGGTATACAGGTAGTTGGTAGATTACCTAGTTGAAAAGGCAGGTATTTTCAGCAATGGACAAACAGGCAGTCAGTACAGTACTTGGTTACAAAGGCAGGTATTTTTAGCAATAGAAATACAGGCAGTTGGTACAATACTTAGTTACAAAGTCAGTTATTTTCAACAATGGATAGACATGCACTTTGTACAGTACTTAGTTACAAAGGCAGATATTTTTAGCAATGAGTTTACAGGAAATTGGTACGGTACTTAATTACAAAGGCAGGTGTTTTTAGCTGCAGATATGCAGGCATTTCGTAGAGTACTTAGTTACAAAGGGAGGTATTTTTTGCAATGGATATACATGCAGTTATTACAGTACTTAGATACGAAGGCAGGTAATTTTAGCAATGGAAATACATGCAGTTGGTTCATTACCTTGTTATAAAGTCAGATATTTTCAGCAATGAATATACATGCAGTTGGTAGAGTATCTAGTTACAAAGGCAGGTATTTTCAGCAATGGATGTACAGGCAGTTGGTACAGTTCTTAGTTACAAAGGCAGGTATTTTCAGGAATGAATATACATGCAGTCGGTACAGTACTTAATTACAAAAGTAGGTATTTTTAACAATGGATATACAGGCAGTTGGTACAGTACCTAATTACAAAGGCAGGTATTTTCAGCAATGGATACACAAGCAGTTTGTACAGTACTTATTTACAAAGGCAGGCATTTTTAGCAATGGATATACAGGCAGATGGCACAGTACTTAGTTACAAAAGCAGTAATTTTCAGCAATAGATATACAGGCAGTTGGCATAGTACTTAGATACAATGGCAGGTATTTTCAGCAGTGGATATACAGGCAGTTGGTAAACTACTTAGTTAAAGAAGACAGGTATTTTTTAGCAATGGGTATACAGGCATTTGGTACAGTACTTAATTACAAAGGCAGGTATTTTCAGCAATGGATAGACAGGCAGTTGGTACAGTATTAAGATAGAATGTAAGGTATTTTCAGAAATGAACATCCAGGACATTTGTACAGTAATTACTGTAGTTACAAAGGCAGGCATTTTCAGCAATGGATATACACAACTTTGATACAGTACCTAGCTGCAAAGTCAGGCATTTTCACCAACTGATATACCAGCAGGTTGCACAGTACTTAGTTAAAAAGTTAAAAGGCAGGTGTTTTCAGCAATGTAAATACAGGCAGTTGGTACAGTATCTAGATACAAATGCTGGTTTGTGCAGCAGTGGATATACATGCAGTAGGTACAGTATCTAGTTACAAAGGCAGGTATTTTCACCATTGAATATACAGGCAATTGGTACAGTACTTAGTTACAAAGGAAGGTATTTGTAGCAAAGGGTATACAGGCAGTTGGTACTGTACTTAGTAACAAATGCAGTTTTTTTCAGCAATTGATATATAGGCAGTTGGTACAGTACCTAGTTACAAAGGCAGTTAATTTCGGCAATGGATATACAAGCAGTTGGTATAGTACCTAGTTACAAATGCAGGTATTTTCAGTAATGGATATACAAGCAGTTGGTACAGTACTTACTGTAGTTGCAAAGGCAGTCATTTTCACCAGTGGATATACAGTCAGTTGGTACAGTAGCTAGTTGCAAAGGCAGCTATTTTCAGTAATGGATATACCGGCAGTTGGTACAGTAGCTAGTTACAAAGGGATGTATTTCAGCAGTGAATATACAGGCAGCTGGTACAGTACTTAGTTACAAGGCAGATATTTTTAGCAATGGATATACAAGCAGTTCAACAGTACTTAGTTACAAATGCAGGTCTTTTCAGCAATGGATATCCAGGCAGTTGGTACAATACCTAGTTTCAATGGCAGGTATTTTCAGCAATGGTTATACAGGTAGTTGGAACATTACCTATTTGCAAAGGCAGGCGTTTTCAGCAGTGGACATACAGGCAGTCAATACAGTACTTAGTTACAAAGGCAGATATACTGGCAGTTGGTACACTACTTAGTTACAAGCCAGTTATTTTCAGCAATGGATATACATGCAGGTCATGCAGTAATTAGTTACAAAGGCAGATATTTTTAGCAATGGATTTACAGGAAGTTGGTACAATGCTTAATTACAAAGGCAGGTATTTTTAGCTACGGATATGCTGGCAGTTCGTAGAGTACTTAGTTACAAAGGCAGGTATTTTTAGCAAAAATATACATGCAGTTATTAACAGTACTTAATTGGTGTAGGTAATTTTTAGCAATGGACATACATGCAGTTGGTACATTACCTAGATACAAAGCCAGGTATTTTCATCAATGGATTTACTTGCAGTCAGTACAGTACATAAATACAAAAGCAGGTTTTTTTAACAATGGATACACAAGCAGTTGGTACAGTACTTACAAAGACAGGTATTTCCAGCAATGGATATACATGCAGTTGGTATAGTACTTAGTAGCAAAGGCAGGTATTTCCAGCAACTAATATAAATGCAGTTGGTACAGTACTTAGTTACAAAGGTAGGTATTTTCAGCAATAGATATACAGCAAGTTGGTACACTTCTCATTTACAAAAGCAGGTACTTTCAGCAATGGATATACAGGCAGTTGGCACAGCACTTAGTTACAAAGGCAGGTATTTTCAGCAATGGATAGACAGGCAGGTTGTACAGTAATTAGATAGAATGGAAGGTATTTTCAGAAATGAATATACAGGACATTTGTACAGTAATTATTGTAGTCACAAGGGCAGACATTTTCAGCAATGGATATACAGCAAGTTGGTACACTACTCATTTACAAAAGCAGGTATTTTCAGCAATGGATATACAGGCAGTTTGTACAGTACTTAGTTTCTAATGTAGGTATTTTCAGCAGTGGATAAACAGGCAGTTGGTAGAGTACTTAGTTAAAAAAGGCAGGTATTTTTAGTAATGGATATACAGGCAGTTGGTACAGCACTTAGTTACAAAGGCAGGTATTTTCAGCAATGGATAGACAGGCAGGTTGTACAGTAATTAGATAGAATGGAAGGTATTTTCAGAAATGAATATACAGAACATTTGTACAGTAATTATTGTAGTCACAAGGGCATGCATTTTCAGCAATGGATATACAGGACGTTAATAGAGTACCTGGCTGCAAAGGCAGGCATTTTCAGCAATTGATATACATGCAGTTTTCACAGTACTTAGTTACAAAGGCAAGTGTTTACAGCAATGGATATACAGGCAGTTGATACAGCATCTAGTTACAAATGCTGGTATTTGCAGTAAAGGATATACATGCAGTTGGTACAGTATCTAGTAACAGGCAGGTATTTTTAGCAATGGATATGCAGGCAGTTGGCACAGTACTTGGTTACAAAGGCAGGTATTTGTAGCAATGGAGATACAGGCAGTTGGTACTGTACTTAGTAACAAATGCAGGTATTTTCAGCAATGGATATATTGGCGGTTGGTACAGTACCTAGTTACAAAGGCAGTTATTTTCTGCAATGGATATACAGTCAGTTGGTACAGTGGCTAGTTACAAAGGCAGGTATTTTCAGCAATGGATATACAGGCAGTTGGTACAATATCTAAACTCAAAGGCAGGTATTTTCAGTAATGGATATACAGGCAGTTGGGACAGCACCTACTTACAAAGGCAGGTATTTTCGGCAATGGATATACATGTGGTTTGTACAGTACTTAGTTACAAAGGCAGATATTTTTAGCATTGGATATACAAGCAGTTGTACAGTACTTAATTACAAATTCAGGTTTTTTCTGCAATGGTTATCCAGGCAGTTGGTGCAATACCTAGTTTCAATGGCAGGTATTTTCAGCAATATATTTACAGGTAGTTGGTACATTACCTAGTTGCAAAGGCAGGTATTTTCAGCAGCGGACATACAGGCAGTCAGTACAGTAGTTGTTTACAAAGGCAGGAATTTTTAGCAATAGATATACAATTCATTTATTACAGTAAATAGTTACAAAGGTAGGTAATTTTAGCAATGAATATACATGCAGTTGGCACAGTATCAAGTTACAAACGCAGGTATTTTCAGCAATGGGTATACAGGCAGTTGGAACAGTTCTAAGTTACAAAGGCAGGTATTTTCAGCAATGAATATACATGCAGTTGGTAATGTATCTAGTTACAATGGCAGGTATTTTCAGAAATGGATATACAGGCAGTTGATTCAGTTCTCAGTTACAAAGGCAGGTATTTTCAGCAATGAATATACATGCAGTTGGTGCAGGACTTAGTTACAAAGACAGGTATTTTCAGCATTGGATTTACAGGCAGTTGGTACAGTACTTAATTACAAAGGAAGGTATTTTTAACAATGGATACACAGGCAGTTTGTACAGTACTTACTTACAAAGACAGGTATGTTCAGCAATGGATATACATGCAGTTGGTGCAGTACCTAGTTACAAAGGCAGGTAATATCAGCAGTGGATATACATGCAGTTGATACAGTGCCCAGTTATAAAGGCAAGTATTTTCAACAATGGATATACAGGCAGTTGGTACAGTAGCTGGTTCCAAAGGCAAGTATTTTCAGCAATAGAAATACATGCAGTTGGTACAGTGCTCCCTTACAAAGGCAGGTATTTTTAGCAGTGGATATGCATGCAGTTATTACAATACCTAGTTACAAAGGTAGGTGTTTTTAGTAATGGATATACTTGCAGTTGGTACGTTACTTAGTTACAAAGTCGGGTATTTTGAGCAATGAATATACATGCAGTTGGTTCAGTATCTAGTTAAAAAGGCATGTAGATCTAGCAGTGGATTTGCAGGCAATTGGTACAGTGCCTACTTAAAATGGCAGGTATTTTCAGCAATGGATATATAGGCAGTTGATACAGTACTTACTGTAGTTACAAAGGCAGGTATTTTCAGCAATGGATATACATGCATTTGGTTCCATACCAAGTTACAAAGGCAGTTGGTACAGTACTTAGTAACAAAGCCAGGTATTTTCAGCAATTGATTTACAGGCAGTTGGAAGAGTACTCAGTTATAAAAACAGGTATTTTCAGCAATGGATATACAAGCAGTTGGTATAGTAGTTGATTACAAAGGCAGCTGTTTTCAGCAATTAATATACAGGCAGTTTGTACAGTACTTAGTTACAAAGACAGGTTTTTGGAAATGGAAATACAGAAAGTTGGTAGAGTTCCTAGTTACAAAGGCAGGTATTTTCAGCAGTGGATATACAGGCAGTTCGTACAGTATCTTGTTACAAAGGCCGGTATTTTTAGCAATATATATGTATATATAAATACACAAACATACGGGCAGCTGGTACAGTACTTAGTTACAAATGCACGTATTTTCAGCAATGGATATACAAGTAGTTGGTACAGTACTTATTTACAAAGGCAGGTATTTTCAGCAATGGATATACAGGCAGTTGGTACAGTACTTGGTTACAAAGGCAAGTATTTTCACCAATGGATATACAGGAAGTTGGTACAGTACTTAGTTACAAAGACATGTATTTTTAGCAATGGATATACAGGCAGTTGGTACTATTCTTAGAAACACATGCAGGAATTTTCAGCAATGGATATATAGGCAGTTGTTACAGTACCTAGTTACAAAGGCAGTTCTTTTCTGCAATGGATATACAGGCTGTTGGTATAGTACCTAGTTACAAATGCAGGTATTTTCAGTAATGGATATACAAGCAGTTGGTTCAATACTTACTGTAGTTACCAAGGCAGGCATTGTCACCAAAGGATATACAGTCAATTGGTACAGTAGCTGTTTACAAAGGCAGCTATTTTCAGCAATGGATATGCAGGCAGTTGGTAAAGTATCTAAATAGAAAGGCAGGTATTTTCAGCAATGGATATACAGTCAGTTGGTACAGTGCCTACTTACAAAGGCAGGTATTTTCAGCAATGGATATACATGCAGTTGGTACAGTATCTAGTTACAAAGGCATGTATTTTCAGCAATGAATATACAGGCAGTTGGTTCAGTACTTAGTTACAAAGGCAGATATTTTTTAGCAATGTATTTACGGGCAGTTGTACAGTACTTAGTTACAAATGCAGGTATTTTCAGCAATGGATATCCAGGCAGTTGGTGCAATACCTAGTTTCAATGGCAGGTATTTTCAGCAATGGATATACAGGTAGATGGTACATTACCTAGTTACAAAGGCAGGTATTTTCAGTAATGGACAAACAGGCAGTCGGTACAGTACTTAGTTACAAAGGCAGGCATTTTCAGCAATAGATATACCGGCAGTTGGTACAATACTTAGTTACAATGGCAGATATTTTTAGCAATGGATTTACAGGAAGTTGGTACAGTACTTAATTACAAAGGCAGGTATTTTTTAGCAATGGATATGCAGGCAGTTCGTAGAGTACTTAGTTATAAAGGCAGGTATTTTTAGCAGTGGATTTATAGGCAGTTGATACTGTACTTAATTACAAAAGCAGGTATTTTTAACAATGGATGCACAGGCAGTTGGTACAGTACTTATTTACAAAGACACGTATTTTCAGCAATTTATATACATGCAGTTGGTGCAGTACTTAGTTACATAGGCAGGTATTTTCAGCAACGGATATACATGCAGTTAGTTCAGTACTTAGTTACAAAGGCAGGTATTTTCAGCAATGAATCTACAGTACATGCTGTTGATACAGTGCCAAGTTAAAAGGCAGGTATTTTCAGCAATGGATGTATAGCAGTTGGTACAGTACTTAGTAACAAATGCAAGTATTATCAGCAATAAAAATACATGCAGTTGGAACAGTACTCACTTACCAAGGCAGGTATTTTTAGCAATGGATTTATAGGCAGTTGTAACAGTACTCTGTTACAAAGGTAGGTATTTTTCGCAATGGACATACATCCAGTTATTACAGTACCTAGATACAAAGGTAGGTATTTTTAGCAGTGGATATACATGCAGTTGGTATGTTACCTAGTTATGAAGTCAGGTATTTTCAGCAATGAATATACATGCAGTTGGTTCAGTATCTAATTACAAAGGCAAGTATTTCTAGCAATGGATATGCAGGATATCGGTACAGTTCCTAGTTACAATGGAAGGTATTTTCAGCAATGGATATATAGGCAGTTGGTACACTACTTGCTGTAGTTACAAAGGCAGCTATTTATAGCAATGGTCATACATGCATTTCGTTCCATACCTAGTTACAAAGTCAGTAGGTACAGCACTTAATAACAATGCCAGGTATTTTCAGCAATGGATATACAGGCAGTAGGAAGAGTAGCCAGTTACAAAAACAGACATTTTCTGCAATGGATATACAAGTAGTTGGTACAGCACTTAGTTATAAAGGCTGCTGTTTTCAGCAATTGATATACAGGCAGGTGGTACAGTACTTACAGTAGTTACAAAGATAGGTTTTTTGGAAATGGATATAGAGGCAGTTGGTACAGTACCTAGTTACAAAGGCAGGTATTTTCAGCAATGGATATACTAGCAGTTGGTACAGTACTTATTTACAAAGGCAGGTATTTTCAGCAATGGATATACAGGCGGTTGGCACAGTACTTACTTACAAAGGGAGGTATTTTCAGCAATGGATATAGAGGCAGTTGGTGCAGTACTTAGTTACAAAGGCAGGTATTTTCAGCAGTGGATGTAAATGCAGTTGGTAGAGTACTTAGTTAAGAAAGGCAGGTATTTTTAGCAATGGATATACAGGCAGTTGTTACAGTACTTAGGTACAAAGGCAGGTATTTTCAGCAATGGGTATACAGGTAGTTGGTAGATTACCTAGTTGAAAAGGCAGGTATTTTCAGCAATGGATGGACAGGCAGGTGGTACAGTTAATAGATAGAATGGAAGGTAATTTCAGAAATGAGTATACAGGACATTTATAAAGTTATTATTGTAGTTACAAAGGCAGGCATTTTCAGCAATGGATATTTAGGCGTTGATACAGTACCTGGCTGCAGTATTTTCAACAATTGATATACATACGCCGTTTGCACAGTACTTAGTTACAAATGCAGGTGTTTTCAGCAATGGATATTCAGGCAGTTGGTACAGTATCTAGTTACAAAGGGATATATTTTCAGCAATGAATATACAGGCAGTGGGTTCCATACCTAGTTACAAAGGCAGTTGATACAGTGCTTAGTAACAAAGCCAAGTATTTTCAGTAATAGACTTACAAGCAGTTGATATAGTACTTATTTATAAAGGCCAGTATTTTCATTAATCTATATACAGGCAGTTGGTACAGTACTTATTTACAAAGGCATGTATTTCAGCAATGGATATACAGGCAGTAGGTAGAGTACTTAGTTTAAAAGGCAGCTATTTTTAGCAATGGATATAGAGACAGTTGGTACAGTACTTAGTTACAAAGTCAGATATTTTTAGCAATGGATACACAAGCAGTTGTACAGTACTTAGTTACAAATGCAGGTTTTTCAGCAATGGATATCCAGGCAGTTGGCAATACCTAGTTTCAATGGCAGGTATTTTCAGCAATGGGTATACAGGTAGTTGGTAGATTACCTAGTTGAAAAGGCAGGTATTTTCAGCAATGGACAAACAGGCAGTCAGTACAGTACTTGGTTACAATGGCAGGTATTTTAGCAATAGAAATACAGGCAGTTGGTACAATACTTAGTTACAAAGTCAGTTATTTTCAGCAATGGATAGACATGCAGTTTGTACAGTACTTAGTTACAAAGGCAGATATTTTTAGCAATGAGTTTACAGGAAGTTGGTACAGTACTTAATTACAAAGGCAGGTGTTTTTAGCTGCAGATATGCAGGCATTTCGTTGAGTACTTAGTTACAAAGGCAGGTATTTTTTGCAATGGATATACATGCAGTTATTACAGTACTTAGATATGAAGGCAGGTACTTTTAGCAATGGACATACAGGCAGTTGGTTCATTACCTAGTTACAAAGTCAGATATTTTCATCAATGAATATACATGCAGTTGGTAGAGTATCTAGTTACAAAGGCAGGTATTTTCAGCAATGGATGTACAGGCAGTTGGTACAGTTCTTAGTTACAAAGGCAGGTATTTTCAGGAATGAATATACATGCAGTCGGTACAGTACTTAATTACAAAAGCAGGTATTTTTAACAATGGATATACAGGCAGTTGGTACAGTACTTAGTTTCAAAGGCAGGTATTTTCCGCAATGGATAGACAGGCAGTTGGTACAGTAATTAGATAGATTGAAAGGTATTTTCAGAAATGAATATACAGGACATTTGTACAGTAATTATTGTAGTTACAAGGGCAGGCATTTTCAGCAATGGATGTACAGGACATTAATACAGTACCTGGCTGCAAAGGCAGGTATTTTCAGCAACTGATATACATGTAGTTTGCACAATACTTAGTTACAAAGGCAGGTGTTTTCAGCAATGGATATACAGGCAGTTGGTACAGTGTCTAGTTACAAATGCTGGTATTTGCAACAATGGATATACAGGCAGTTGGTACTGTACTTAGTAACGAATGCAGGTATTTTCAGCAATGGATATATAGGCAGTTTGTACAGTACCTAGTTACAAATGTAGTTATTTTCTGCAATGGGTAGACAGGCAGTTGGTATAGTACCTAGTTACAAATGCAGGTAATTTTAGTAATGGATATACAAGCAGTTGGTACAGTACTTACTGTAATTGCAAGCAGACATTTTCACCAATGGATATACAGTCAGTTGGTACAGTAGCTAGTTACAAAGGCAGGTATTTTCAGCAAGGGATATACAGGTAGTTGGTACAGTATCTAAATACAAATGCAGGCATTTTCGCATTGGATCTACAGTCAGTTGATACAGTACTTACTTAAAAAGACAGTTGTTTCAGCAACGGAAATACAGGCAGTTGGTACAGTACCTACTTACAAAGGCAGGTATTTTCAGTAATGGATATACATGCAGTTGGTACAGTATCTAGTTACAAAGGATGTATTTTCAGCAATGAATATACAGGCAGTGGGTTCCATACCTAGTTACAAAGGCAGTTGATACAGTACTTAGTAACAAAGCCAAGTATTTTCAGTAATAGACTTTCAAGCAGTTGGTATAGTACTTATTTATAAAGGCCAGTATTTTCATTAATCTATATACAGGCAGTTGGTACAGTACTTATTTAAAAGGCATGTATTTTCAGCAATGGATATAGACAGTAGGTAGAGTACTTAGTTTAAAAGGCAGCTATTTTTAGCAATGGATATAGAGACAGTTGGTACAGTACTTAGTTACAAAGTCAGATATTTTTAGCAATGGATACACAAGCAGTTGTACAGTACTTAGTTACAAATGCAGGTTTTTTCAGCAATGGATATCCAGGCAGTTGGTGCAATACCTAGTTTCAATGGCAGGTATTTTCAGTAATGGGTATACAGGTAGTTGATAGATTACCTAGTTGAAAAGGCAGGTATTTTCAGCAATGGACAAACAGGCAGTCAGTACAGAACTTGGTTACAAAGGCAGGTATTTTTAGCAATAGAAATACAGGCAGTTGGTACAATACTTAGTTACAAAGTCAGTTATTTTCAACAATGGATAGACATGCAGTTTGTACAGTACTTAATTACAAAGGCAGATATTTTTAGCAATGAGTTTACAGGAAGTTGGTACAGTACTTAATTACAAAGGCAGGTGTTTTTAGCTGCAGATATGCAGGCATTTCGTAGAGTACTTAGCTACAAAGGCAGGTATTTTTTGCAATGGATATACATGCAGTTGGTTCATTACCTTGTTATAAAGTCAGATATTTTCATCAATGAATATACATGCAGTTGGTAGAGTATCTAGTTACAAAGGCAGGTATTTTCAGCAATGGATGTACAGGCAGTTGGTACAGTTCTTAGTTACAAAGGCAGGTATTTTCAGGCATGAATATACATGCAGTCGGCACAGTACTTAATTACAAAAGCAGGTATTTTTAACAATGGATATACAGGCAGTTGGTACAGTACTTAGTTTCAAAGGCAGGTATTTTCCGCAATGGATAGACAGGCAGTTGGTACAGTAATTAGATAGATGGGAAGGTATTTTCAGAAATGAATATACAGGACATTTGTACAGTAATTATTGTAGTTACAAGGGCAGGCATTTTCAGCAATGGATGTACAGGACATTAATAGTAGTACCTGGCTGCAAAGGCAGGTATTTTCAAGCAATTGAAATACATGCAGTTTGCACAGTAGTTAGTTACAAAGGCAGGTGTTTTCAGCAATGGATATACATGCAGTTGGTACAGTATCTAGTTACAAAGGCAGGTATTTTCAGCAATGGATATACAGGCAGTTGTTACTGTACTTTGTAACAAATGCATGTATTTTCAGCAATGGATATATAGACAGTTGGTACAGTACCTAGTTACAAAGGCAGTTATTTTCTGCAATGGATATACAGGCAGTTGGTATAGTACTTAATTAAAAATGCAGGGATTTTCAGTAATGGATATACAAGCAGTCGGTACAGTACTTACTGTAGTTACAAAGGCAGGCATTTTCACAAATGGATATACAGTCAGTTGCTACAGTAGCTAGTTACAAAGGCAGGTATTTTCAGCAATGGATAAACAGGCAGTTGGTACAGTATCTAAATACAAAGGCAGGTATTTTCAGCAATGGATATACAGGCAGTTGATATAGTACTTACTTACAAAGACAGTTGTTTTCCGAAATGGAAAT
The DNA here is from genome assembly GCA_016271365.2 of Neoceratodus forsteri. Classification (NCBI taxonomy): domain Eukaryota; kingdom Metazoa; phylum Chordata; order Ceratodontiformes; family Ceratodontidae; genus Neoceratodus; species Neoceratodus forsteri. The sequence goes on along the minus strand of CM057449.1, from coordinate 2,569,993 downwards.
AAAGGCAGTTGGAACAGTAAATACTTACAAAGGCAGGTATTTTCAGCAATGGATATACATGCAGTTGGTACAGTATCTAGTTACAAAGGCCTTTATTTTCAGCAAAGAATATACAGGCAGTTGGTGCAGTACTTAGTTACAGAGGCAGATATTTTCAGCTATGGATGTACAGGCAGTTGGTACAGTACTTAGTTACAAAGGCAGGTATTTTTAGAAATGGATATACAGGCTGTTGGTACATTACTTAGCTACAAAGGCAGTTATTTTCAGTAATTGATTTACATGCAGTTTGTACGGTACTTAGTTACAAAGCCAGATATATTCAGCTATGTAAATACAGGCAGTTGGAACAGTACTTAATAACAAAGGCAGGTATTTTCAGCAATCGACTTACAGGCAGTTGGTATACTATTTAGGAAGAAAGGCAGGTATTTTTAGTAATGGATATGCAGGCTGTTGGTTCTGTACTTAGTTACAAAGGTGGGTATTTTCAATAATAGATTTACAAGCAGTTGGTACAGTACTTAGTTAGAATAGAATGTATTTTCAGCAATGGATATACAGGCCGTTTGTACAGCACTTATTGTAGTTGCAAAGGCAGGCATTTTCAGCAATGGATATACAGGAAGTTGATACAGTACCTGGTTAGAAAGGCAGGTATTTTCAGCAATGAATGTACAGGCAGTTGGTACAGTATCTAGTTACAAAGGCAGATCTTCTCAGCAATGGATATACAGGCAATTGGTACAGTATCTAGTTACAAAGGCAGGTGTTTTCAGCAATGGATATATAGCCAGTTTGTAAAGTACCTAGTTACAATGGCAGCTATTTTCAGCAATCAATCTGTAGGGAGTTGGTACAATGCACAGTTACAAAGGCAAGTATTTAGAGCAATGGATATACGTGCAGTTGGCACAGTATCTAGTTACAAATGCATGTATTTCTAGCAGTGGATATGCAGGCAATTGGTACAGTACCTAGTTACAATGGCAGGCATTTTCAGCAATGGATATGTAGGCTGTTGGTACAGTACATACTGAAGTTACAAAGGCAAGTATTTCAGCAATGGATATACACGCATTTGGTCCCATACCTAGTTACAAAGGCAGTTGGTACAGTACATAGTAACAAAGCCAGGTATTTTCAGCAATAGGCTTACAGGCAGTTGGCATAGTACTTAGTTACAAGGGCCAGTAGTTTTATCAATGGATATTCAGGCAGTTGGTACAGTACTTAGTTACAAAGCCAGATATTTTCAGCGATGGATACGCAGGCAGTTGGAACAGTACTTAGTAACAAAGGCAGGTATTTTGAGAAATGTGTATATATAGGCAGTTGGTACAGTAGTTCATTACAAATGCAGGTATTTTCAGCGACGGAATTACAAGAAATTGGTACGGCACTTAACTACAAAGGCAGGTTTTCTTAGCAATGGATATACAGGCAGTTGGCACAGTTCTTTGTTACAATGGCAGGTATTTTCAGTAGTAGATTTACAGGCAGTTGGTACAGTACTTAGAATGGCAGGTAATTTCAGAAAAAAGATATAGAAGCCATTTGTACAGTTCTTAGTTACAAAGGCAGGTATTTTCAGCAATGGATAGACAGGCAGTTGGTTCAATAATTAGATAGAATGGAAGGTATTTTCAGAAATTAATATACAGGACATTTGTACAGTAATTATTGTGGTTACAATGGCAGGCAATTTCAGCAATAGATATACAGGATGTCGATACAGTACCTTGCTGCAAAGGCAGGCATTTTCAGCAATTGATATACATGCAGTTTGCAAAGTACTTAGTTACAAAGGCAGGTGTTTTAAGCAATGGATATACAGGCAGTTGCTGGAGTATCTAGTTACAAATGCTGGTATTTGCAGCAATGCATATACATGCAGTTGGTACAGTATCTACTTAGCGGCAGTTATTTTCAGCACTAGATATACAGGCAGTTGGTACTGTACCAGTAAAAATGCAGGTATTTTCAGCAATGGATATATAGACAGTTGGTACAGTACACCAGTTACAAAGGCAGTTATTTTCTGCAGTGGATATAGGCAGTTGGTATAGTACCTAGTTAGAAATGCAGGTATTTTCAGTAACGGATATACAAGCAGTTGGTACAGTACTTACTGTAGTTACAAAGGCAGGCATTTTCACGAATGGATATACAGTCAGTTGGTACAGTAGGTAGTTACAAAGGCAGGTATTGTCAGCAATGGATATTCAGGCAGTTGGTACAGTATCTAAGCAGAAAGGTAGGTATTTTCAGCAATAGATATACAATCAGTTGATACAGTACATACAAAGACAGTTGTTTTCAGAAATGGAAATACAGGCAGTTGGAACAGTAACTACTTAGAAAGGCAGGTATTTTCAGCAATGGATATACATGCAGTTGGTACGGTATCTAGTTACAAAGGCATGTATTTTCAGCAATGAATATACAGGCAGTTGGTACAGTACTTAGTTACAGAAGCTGATATTTTTCAGCTATGGATATACAGGCAGTTAGAACAGTACTTAGTAACAAAGGCAGGTATTTTTAGCGATGGATCTATAGGCAGTTGGTACAGTACTTTGTTATAAAGGCAGGTATTTTTAGAAATGGATATACAGGCTGTTGGTACGGTAGTTTGCTAGAAAGGCAGGTATTTTCAGAAACTGATTTACACTCAGTTTGCACGGTACTTAGTTACAAAGCCAGATATATTCAGCTATGTAAATACAGGCAGTTGGAACAGTACTTAATAACAAAGGCAGGTATTTTCAGCAATCGACTTACAGGCTGTTGGTATAGTACTTAGTTAGAAAGGCAGGTATTTTTAGCAATGGATATGCAGGCTGTTGGTTCTGTACTTAGTTACAAAGGTAGGTATTTTTAGTAATAGATTTAGTAGCAGTTGGTACAGTACTTAGAATAGAAGGTATTTTCAGCAATCGATATGCAGGCCGTTTGTACTGTACTTATTGTAGTTGCAAAAGGCTGCCATTTTCAGCAATGGGTATACAGGAAGTTGAAACAGTACCTGGTTACAAAGGCAGGTATTTTCAGCAATGAATATACCGGCAGTTGGTACAATATCTAGTTACAAAGGCAGGTATTTTCAGCAATGGATATACAGGCAGTTGGCATAGTACCTAGTTACAAAGGCAGGTCTTCTGAGCAATGGATATACTGCAGTTGGTACAGTATCTAGTTACAAAGGCAGTATTTTCAGCAATGGATATACAGCCAGTTGGCATAGTACCTAGTTACAAAGGCAGGTCTTCTGAGCAATGGATATACTGGCAGTTGGTACAGTATCTAGTTACAAAGGCATGTATTTCTAGCAGTGGATATGCAGGAACTTGGTACAGTACCTAGTTGCAATGGCAGGTATTTTCAGTAATGGATATATAGGCTGTTGGTACAGTACTTACTGCAGTTTCAAAGGCAGGTATTTCAGCAATGGATATACATGCATTTGGTTCCATACCTAGTTACACAGGCAGTTGGTACAGTACTTAGTAACAAATGCAGGTATTTTCAGCAATGGATACATAGGCAGTTGGTACAGTACCTAATTACAAAGGCAGTTATTTTCTGCAATGGATATACAGGCAGTTGGTATAGTACCTAGTTACAAATGCAGGCATTTTTAGCAATGGATATGCAGGCTATTGGTAATGTACTTAGTTAAAAAGGCAGGTATTTTCAGTAATAGATTTACAAGCAGTTGGTACAGTACTTAGAATAGAAGGTATTTTCAGCAATGGATATATAGGCTGTTTGTACAGTACTTATTGTAGTTTCAAAGGCAGGCATTTTCAGCAATGGATATACAGGAAGTTGATACAGTACCTGGTTACAAAGGCAGGTATTTTCAGCAATGGATATACTGGGAGTTGGTACAGTATCTAGTTACAAAGGCAGGTATTTTCAGCAATGGATATACAGCCAGATGGTAAAGTACCTGTTGACAATGGCAGGTATTTTCAGCAATGGATATATAGGCAGTTAGTACGGTGCCCAGTAACAAAGGAGGTATTTTCAGCATTTGATATATATGCAGTTGGTACAATATCTAGTAACAAAGGCATGTATTTCTAGCAATGGATATGCAGGCAATTGGTACAGTACCCAATTACTATGGCAGGTATTTTCAGCTATGGATATATAGGCTGTTGGTACAGTACTTATTGTAGTTACAAAGGCAGGTATTTCAGCAATGTATATACATGCATTCGGTTCCATACCTAGTTACAAAGGCAGTTGGTACAGTACTTAGTAACAAAGCCAGGTATTTTCAGCAATAGACCTACAAGCAGTTGGTATAGTACTTGGTTACAAGGCCAGTGTTTTTATCAATGAATATACAGGCAGTTGGTACACTACTTAGTTACAAAGTCAGATATTTTCAGCAATGGATACACAGGCAGTTGGTACACTACTTAGTAACAAAGGTAGGTATTTTGAGCAATGTACATTTAGGCAGTTGGTACAGTAGTTCATTACAAAGGCATTTCAGCGATGGAATTACATGAAATTGATACAGTACTTAGCTACAAAGGCTGGAATTTTCAGCAATGAATATTCAGGCAGTTGGTACAGTACTTTGTTACAAATGCAGGTATTTTCAGTAACAGATTTACAGGCAGTTGGTACAGTACTTAGTTAGAATGGATGGTATTTTCAGCAATGGATATACTTGCAATTTGTACACTACTTATTGTAGTTACAAAGGCAGGCATTTTCAGCAATGGATATTCAGGAAGTTGATACAGTACCTGGTTACAAAGGCAGGTATTTTTAGCAATGGATATACAGGCAGTTGGTACAGTTGCCCAGTTACAAAGGCAGGTATTTTCAGCAATGGATATATAGCCAGTTGGTAAAGTACCCAGTTACAATGGCAGGTATGTTCAGCAATGGATATATAGGCAATTGGACGGTGCCCAGTTACAAAGGCAGGTATTTTCAGCAATGGATATACATGCAGTTGGTTCGATATCTAGTTACAAAGGCAAGTATTTCTAGCAATGGATAATGCAGGCAATTGGTACAGTACCCTAGTTGCAATGGCTGGTATTTTCAGCAATTGATATATTGGCAGTTGGTACAGTACTTACTGTAGTTACAAAGGTGGGTATTTTCAGCAATGGATATACATGCATTTGGTTCCTTACCTAGTTACAAAGGCAGTTGGTACAGTACTTGGTAACAAAGCCAGGTATTTTCAACAATAGACTTACAAGCAGTTGGTATAGTACTTAGTTACAAAGGCCAGTATTTTATCAATGGATATATGGGCAGTTGGTGCAGTACTTCGTTACAAAGCCAGATATTTTCAGCGATGGATACGACAGTTCAAACAGTACTTAGTAACAAATGCAGGTATTTTGAGCAATGTATACACAGGCAGTTGGTACAGTAGTTCATTACAAATGCAGGTATTTTCAGCGATTGAATTACATGAAATTGGAACAGCACTCCGCTACAAAGGCAGGTATTTTTAGCAATGGATATACAGGCAGTTGGTACAGCACTTTGTTACAAAGGCAGGTATTTTCAGTAATAGATTTACAGGCAGTTGGTACAGTACTTAGTTAGAATGGAAGGTAGTTTCAGAAATGGATATACGAGCCATTTGTACAGTTCTTAATTACAAAAGCGGTATTTTCAAGAATGGATATACAGGAATTTGATACATTACCTGGTTACAAAGGCAGGTATTTTCAGCAATTGATATACATGCAGTTGGTACAGTATCTAGTTACACAAGCAGGTATTATTAGATATATGTATATGTATATATATATATAATATATATACAGGCAGTTGGTACAGTTCTTAGTTGCAAATGCATGTATTTTCAGCAATGGATAAACAGGTAGTTGGTACAGTACCTAGTTACACAGGCAGTTATTTTCAGCCATGGATATACAGGCAGTTGGTACAGTACCTAGTTACAAATGCAGACATTTTCAGCAATGGATATACAAGCAGTAGGTACAGTACTTACTACCGTTACAAAGGCAGGCCTTTTCTGCAATGGATATGCATCCAATTTGTGCAGTACTTACTTACAAAGGCAGATTTTTTCAGCAATGGATATACAGGCATTTGGAAGAGTTTCCAGTTACAAAAACAGATGTTTTCAGCAATGGATATGCAAGCAATTGATACAGTACATAGTTACAAAGGCAGCTGTATTCAGCAATTGATATACAGGCAGTTTGTACAGTACTTAGTTACAAAGAAAGGTTTTTGAAATGAATATACAGGCAGTTGGTACAGTACCTAGTTACAAGGGCAGGTATTTTTGCAATGGATAAACAAGCAGTTTGTACAGTACTTATTTACAAAGGCAGGTATTTTCGGTAATGGACAGACAGGCAGTTTGTACAGTAATTAGATATAATAGAAGATATTTTCAGAAATGAAGAATATACAGGACATTTGTACAGTAATTATTGTAGTTACAAAGGCAGGCATTTTCAGCAATGGATATACAGGATGTTAATACAGTACCTGGCCGTAAAGGCAGGCATTTTCAGCAATTGATATACATGCAGTTTGCACAGTACTTAGTTACAAAGGCAGGTGTTTTCAGCAATGGATATACAGGCAGTTGGTACAGTATCTAGTTACAAATGCTGGTATTTGCAGCAATGGATATACATGGAGTTGGAACAGTATCTAGTTACAAAGGCAGTTATTTTCTGCAAAGAATATACAAGCAGTTGGTATAGTACCTAGTTACAAATGCAGGTATTTTCAGTAATGGATATACACGCAGTTGGTACAGTATTTACTGTAGATACAAAGGCAGGCATTTTCACCAATGGATATACAGTCAGTTGGTACAGTTGCTAGTTACAAAGGCAGGTATTTTCAGCAATGGATATACAGGCAGTTGGTACAGTATCTAAATACAAAGACAGTTGTTTTCAGCGATGGATATACAGGCAGTTGGTACAGTACCTACTTACACAGGCAGGTATTTTCAGCAATCGATATACATGCAGTTTGTACAGTATCTAGATACAAAGGCCTTTATTTTCAGCAATGAATATACAGGCAGTTGGTACAGTACTAGTTACAAAGTGTGTTATTTTCAGCAATGGATGTATATGCAGTTCGGTACAGTACTTAGTTGCAAAGGCAGGTATTTTTAACAATGGATTTACAGGAAGTTGGTACAGTACTTAATTACAAAGGCAGGTATTTTAGCTATGGATACGTGGGCAGTCTGGTAGAGTACTTGGTTACAAAGGCAGGTATTATTAGCAATTGATATACTTGCAGTTATTACAGTACTTAGTTACAAAGGTAAGTAATTTAAGCTATGGATATACGTGCAGTTGGTACATTAGCTAGATACAAAGGCAGGTATTTTCAGCAATGGATATGCAGGTAGTTGGTACGGTTCTTAATTAAAAAGGAGGTATTTTCAGCAATGAATATACATGCAGTTAGTTCAGTATTTTGTTAAAAGACAGGTATTTTCAACAATGGATTAACAGGCAGTTGGTACAGTACTTAATTACAAAAGCAGGTATTTTCAGCAATGGATATACATGCAGTTGGTACAGTACTTAGTTACAAAGGCAGGTATTTTCAGCAATGGATTAACAGGCAGTTGGTACAGTACTTAATTACAAAAGCAGGTATTTTCAGCAATGGATATACATGCAGTTGGTACAGTTCTTAGTTACAAAGGCAGGAATTTTCAGCAACGGATATACATGCAGTTGGTACAGTACTTAGTTACAAAGGCAGGTATTTTCAGCAATGGATATACATGCAGTTGGTACAGTGCCTAGTTATAAAGGCAGGTATTTTCAGCAATGGATATACAGGTAGTTGGTAGAGTACTTAGTTGCAAAGGCAAGTATTTTCAGCAGTAGATATACATGCAGTTGGTACACTACTCACTTAACAAGGCAGGTATTTTAACAATGGATTGACAGGCAGTTGGTACAGTACTTAGTTACAAAAGCAGGAATTTTTAGCAATGGATATACATGCAGTTTTTACAGTACCTGGTTAGAAAGGTAGGTATTTTTAGCAATGGATATACATGCAGTTGATACATTACCTAGTTACAAAGTCGGGTATTTTGAGCAATGAATATACTTGCAGTTGGTTCAGTAACTAGTTACAAAGGCAGGTATTTTCAGCAAAGGGATATACAGGCAGTTGGTACAGTTGTTAGTTACAAAGGCAGATATTTTCTGCAATAGATATGTAGCCAATTTGTACAGTACCTAGTTACAAAGGTAGATATTTTCAGCAGTGGATATACAGGCAGTTGGAAGAGTTCCCAGTTATCAAAGCAGGTATTTTCAGCAATGGATATACAGGCAGTTGGTACAGTACTTAGTTACAAGGGCAGCTGTTTTCAGCAATTGATATCAGGCATGTTATACAGTATTTAGTTACAAAGACAGGTTTTTTGGAAATGGATATACAGGCAGTTGGTACAGTACCTAATTACAAAGGTAAGTATTTTTAGCAATGGATATGCAGGTATTTGGTACAGTACTTAGATAGAATGGAAGGTATTATCAGAAATGAATATACAGGACATTTGTACAGTATTTGCTGTAGTTACAAAGTCAGGCATTTTCAGCAATGGATTTACAGGACATTGATAAACTACCTGGCTGCCAGTGCAGGTATCTTCAGCAATTGATATACATGCAGCTTGCTCAGTACTTAGTTACAAAGGCAGGTGTTTTCTGCAATGGATATACAGGGAGTTGGTACATTATCTAGTTACAAATGCTGGTAGTTGCAGCAAAGGATAAACATGCAGTTGGTACAGTATCTAGTTTCAAAGGCAGGTATTTTCAGCAATGGATATACAGGCAGTTGGTACAGAACTTAGATACAAAGGCAGGAATTTGTAGCAATGGATATTCAGGCGGTTGGTACTGTACTTGGTAAAAAGTGCAGGTATTTTCAGTAATGGATATATAGGCTATTGGTACAGTACCTAGTTACAAAGGCAGTTATTTTCTGCAATATCTATACAGGCAGTTGGGATACTGTAGTACCTAGTTACAAATGCAGGTATTTTCAGCAATGGATATCCTGGCAGTTGGTGCAATGCCTAGTTTCAATCTCAGATATTTTCAGCAATCAATATACAGGTAGTTGATACATTACCTAGTTACAAAGGCAGGTATTTTCAGCAATGGACATGCAGGTAGTCGGTACAGTACTTAGTTACCAAGGCAGGTATTTTCAGTAATAGATATACAGGCAGTTGGTACAATACTTAGTTACAAAGGCAGGTAGTTTCAGGAATGGATATACATGCAGTTGGTACAGTACTTAGTTAGAAAGGTAGGTATTTTTAGCAATGGATTTACAGGCAATTGGTACAGTACTTAATTAGACTTGCAGGTATTTTTAAAAATGGATATACGGGCAGTTGGTACACTACTTACTTAAAAAGACAGGTATTTTCATTAATGGATATCTAGGCAGTGGGTACAGTACTTAGTTACAAAGTAATTTTTTTTCAGCAATTGGTATTCAGCCATTTGGTTCAGTACTTAGTTACAAAAGCAGGTATTTTCAGTAATGGTTACACAGGCAGTTGGTACTGTACATAGAATGAATGGAAGGTATTTTCAGAAATGAATATACAGGACATTTGTTCGGTAATTATTGTAGTTTCAAAGGCAGGCATTTCAGCAATGGATATACAGGACGTTTATACAGTACCTGGCTGCAAAGGCAGGTATTTTCAGCAATTGGTATACATGTAGTTTGCACAGTACTTAGTTACAAAGGCAGGTGTTTTCTGCAATGGATACACATGCAATTGGTACAGTATCTAGTTACAAATGCTGGTATTTGCAGCAATTGAAATACATGCAGTTGGTACAGCATCTTGATACAAAGGCAGGTATTTTCAGCAATGGATATACAGGCAGTTGGTACTGTATTTAGTAACAAATGCAGGTATTTTCAGCAATGGATGTATACGCAGTTGGTACAGTACCTAGTTACAAAGGCAGTTATTTTCTGCAATGGATATACAGGCAGTTGGTATAGCACCTAGTTACAAATGCAGGTATTTTCAGTAATGGATATACAGTATAAGCAGCTGGTACATTACTTACTGCAGTTACAAAGGCAAGCATTTTTACCTCTGGATATACAGTCAGTTGGTACAGTACCTAGTTACAAAGGCAGGTATTTTCAGCAGTGGATATACACGCAGTTGGTACAGTATCTAAATACAAAGGCAGGTATTTTTAGCAAAGGATATTCAGTCAGTTGATACAGTACTTACTTACAAAGACAGTTGTTTTCAGCAATGGATATACAGGCAGTGGGTACAGTATCTAGTTTCAAAGGCAGGGATTTTAGCAATGGATATACAGGCAGTCGGTGCAGTACTTAGTTACAAAGGCAGGTACTTTCAGCAATAGATAGACAGGCAGTTGGTACAATACTTAGTTACAAAGGCAGTTTTTTTAGCAATGGATTTACAGGCAGTTGGTACTGTGCTTAATTACAAAGGCAGGTATTTTTAGCAATGGATATGCAGGCAGTTCATAGAGTACTTAGTTACAGAGGCAGGCTTTTCCAGCAATGGGTAGACAGGCAGTTGGTACTGTACATAGATAGAATGGAAGGTATTTTCAGAAATGAATATACAGGACATTTGAACAGTAATTATTGTAGTTACAAAGGCAGGCATTTCAGCAATGGATATACAGGATATTGATACAGTACCTGGCAAAGGCAGGTATTTTCAGCAATTGATATACCTGTAGTTTGCACAGTACTTAGTTACAAAGGCAGGTGTTTTCTGCAGTGGATATACAGGCAGTTGGTACAGTATCTAGTTACAAATGCTGGTATTTGCAGCAATTGATATACATGGAGTTGGTACAGTATCTAGTCACAAAGGCAGGTATTTTCAGCAATGGATATACAGGCAGTTGGTACAGTAGTTAGTTGCAAAGGCAAGTATTTTCAGCAATAGAAATACATGCAGTTGGTACTGTTCTTAATAACAAATGCAGGTATTTTCAGCAATGGATATGTAGGGAGTTGGTACAGTACCTAGTTACAAAGGAAGTTATTTTCTGCAATGGATATACAGGCAGTTGGTATAGTACCTAGTTACAAATGCAGGTATTTCCAGTAATTGATATACAAGCAGTTGGTATAGTACTTACTGTAGTTACAAAGGCAGGCATTTTCACCAATGGATATACAGTCAGTTGGTACAGTACCTAGTTACAAAGGCAAGTATTTTCAGCAATGGATATTCAGGCAGTTGATTCAGTACTTACAAAGACAGTTGTTTTCAGCAATGGATATACTGGCACCTGGTACAGTACTTCGTTACAAAGGGAGGTATTTTCAGCAATGGATACAGGCGGTTGGTAGAGTACTTATTTAAAAAAAGCAGGTATTTTTAGCAATGGATATACAGGCAGTTGGTGCAGTACTTAGTTACAAAGGGAGTTATTTTCAGCAACGGATAGACAGGCAGTTGGTACTGTACTTAGATAGAATGGAAGGCATTTTCAGAAATGAATATACTGGACATTTGTACAGTAATTATTGTAGTTACAAAGGCAGGCATTTTCAGCAATGGATATACAGGAGGTTGATACAGTACCTGGCTGGAAAGGCAGGTATTTTTAGCAACTGATATACATGCAGTTTGCACAGTACTTAGTTACAATGGCAGGTGTTTTCAGCAATGGATATACATGCAGTTGGTATAGTATCTAGTTACAAATTCAGGTATTTTCAGCAATGGATATACAGGCAGTTGGTACTGTACTTAGTAACAAATGCAATTATTTTCAGCAATGGATATATAGGTAGTTATTACAGTACCTAGTTACAAAGGCAGTTATTTTCTTCAATGGATTTACAGGCAGTTGGTATAGTACCTAGTTAAAAATGCAGGTATTTTTCAGTAATGGATATACAAGCAGTTGGTACAGTGCTTACTGTAGTTCAAAGGCAGGCATTTTCACCAATGGATATACAGTCAATTGATACAGTACCTAGTTACAAAGGCAGGTATGTTCAGCAATGGATATACAGGCAGTTGGTACATTATCTAAATACAAAGGCAGGTATTTTCAGCAATGGATATACAGTCAGTTGATGCTGTACTTACTTACAAAGACAGTTGTTTTCAGCAATGGATATACAGGCAGTTGGCACAGCACATAGATAGAATGGAAGGTATTTTCAGAAATGAATATACAGGACATTTGTACAGTAATTATTGTAGTTACAAAGGCAGGCATTTCAGCAATGGATATACAGGACATTGATACACTACCTGGCTGCAAAGGCAAGTATTTTCAGCAATGGACATACATGCAGTTAGTACAGTACTTAGTTACAAAGGCAGGGATTTTAGCAATGCATATACAGGCAGTTGTACAGTATTTAGTTACAAATACAGGTATTTTCAGCAATGGATATCCAGTTAGTTGGTGCAATCCCTAGTTTCAATGGCAAATATTTTCAGCAATGGATATACAGGTAGTTGTTACATTACCTAGTTACAAAGGCAGGTTTTTCAGCATTGTACATACAGGCAGTCGGTGCAGTACTTAGTTACAAATGCAGATATATATATTTTTTTAATTTAACATTTATTCACACATTTTCCACCATAAAAGGCAGCATACAAAGAAACTGGTAGAGACTCATTGATGCATAGTAAAAAGATGCTGCTCACCCCTCACCTCCCCTTACTGCAGTAACCCGTCTCAGTACCCGTAAATGCTGAGCCTCTAATCAAAAGACCGTATAGAATCATCAAGCCTGTTATAGGTTCAGTTTGGAACCAGAGAGATTATTGAGTGAAGGGGATCCCAAATTCTGGCATAAACTGCCAGTCTGTTATGTAGGCTGGCTATTGCTTTTTCTAAGCGCAATTGATAATATTTCTCTTATCATTCCTGGAAAGAAGGGAGGACCTGTCTTTCCAATGGCGGAGAATTATTTTCTTAGCTGACAAGGTGACCATGGATATAGAAACATAGAAACACAGAAGTTGACGGCAGATAAGGACTGCAAGGCCCATCCAGTCTGCCCATTCTTTTCTACCTTATAAATGTGCATCGGCCTTGCTCTGTCAGTGGCCTATCTATTCATACTCATTTGTATTGCTTCCTTATGCCTATCCCATGCCTGTTTGAAGCCCTGCACTGTATTCATAGCCACCACTTGAGGTAGGCCATTCCATGTATCCACCACCTTTCTGTGAAAAAGAATTTCTCACCTTCCCTTAATCGGCCCCTCTTATCTCATGCTGTGTCCTCTTGTCCTGCTATTTTCTTATATTTAAACATGTTAGACTCTTTCACATTGTTAATGCCCTTAAGGTATTTGAATGCCTCGATCATATCACCTCTTTCCTCCTTTGCTCAAGGGTATACATATTGAGCTCTGTTAATCTGTCCTTATATGTCTTCTGATGCAGTCCCTGCACCATTTTGGTTGCCCTTCTCTGGACTGCCTCAATTTGGTTAATGTCCTTGTGAAGGTGTGGCCTCAATACTGCACACAGTACTCCAGATGGGGCCTAACCAGTGTCTTGTAAAGCAGGATTATTACCTCCTCTTCCGACTTGTGATACCCTACTAATACACCCTAACACCCCTAGCCTTACCTACTGCTTTAGAGGTCTGCTTGATGATTTCAGGTCATCAGTGATGATGATGCCCAAGTCTCTTTCTTCCTTTGTGACTGCTAGCAACTCCTCCCAGCCTATAGGTGGCTTCAGAGTTTCTCTTCCTATGTGCATGATCTTGCACTTCTTTGCATTAAATCCCACTTGCCACTCTTCTGACCATTTTGCTAGCTTATCCAGATCTCTTCTCATTCTGCCCACCCCATCTGGATCATCTACTCTGTTGCAGATCTTGGTGTCATCTGCAAACAGACAAGCCTTACCCTCTAGTCCATCTGCAAGGTCACTAATGAAGATGTTGAAGAGGACTGGCCCCAGGACTGATCCCTGAGGTACCCCACTTGTGACTTGCATCTCTTCTGACTGTATACCATATACCACCACTCTCTGTTTTCTGCCCATCAACCAGTTTGCCACCCAGTTGACCAACTTCTGACCCACCCCAAGCCTACCCAGCTTATTTATCAATCTTCTATGTGGAACAGTGTCAAAAGCATTGCTGAAGTCAAGGTAGGTGACATCAACTGCTCCCCCTTGGTCCACCACTCTGGTTACCCAGTCAAAGAAATCTATGAGATTAGTTTGACAGGATCTTCCTTTTGTAAACCCATGCTGTCTTGGATCCTCTGCCCCTATGGATTCTAGGTGTTGCACTATCCTTCCTTTAGGAGTGCTCCATAATCTTGCCCACTACTGAGGTAAGACTGACTGGTCTGTAGTTCCCTGCTTCCACCCTGCTACCACTCTTGTGGAGCAGGACCACATGAGGCCTTCTCCAGTCTTCTGGGACCTCTCCTGTGCTCGGAGACTCACTAAACAGTTCTGCTAATGGCTCTGCTAGTTCCACCTTTAGCTCTTTAAGTACCCTGGGATGTATGCCATCAGGTCCCATTGCCTTATCCACCCTGAGCTTAGCAAGCTCTTGTAGGACCCTTTCTTTTGTGAAGGGAGTAGTGCTCACCTCCCTCCCTCCTGTGTCCATGGTGCTGAGTTGTGGGCCCTGCTCTACCTTCTCTTCAGTAAATACTGAGCAAAAGTATCTATTTAGGATAGATGCTTTTACATGGTCCTCCTCCTCACATACTCCCTTTTCTCCATTAGATATGTGAAATTTACGCAACTTGACTCTAATAGAAGACAGGTCCCCCAAGACACATACCTCAGGGATAAAGTATTCTTGAAGGCCCAACAAGGGATCTAAGGATATTTGGATTGAAACCCAAAAGGTGGAGATACTTGGACAAGACCAAAGCATATGAAAAAGTGTGCCCTCATCTTGCAAACATTTATTGCACTTATTAGAGTCTAAGTAGCCCCATTTATGAAGCTTAACCGGGGAGTAATATAAGTTGTGCAATACATGATATTGCATGAGACGCAATCTATCCTGAGAAATAAATTTGTGACATGACTTCCAGAGGGAATACCAATCCAGCTGCAGATGGGGGAGAAAGTTACTCCAAAATCTTGATGGCCCAAATAGGCCCCCAAATTTTTTGTGAAACAAAACCTGATATAGTTTAGAGGTTACACCAGGAGACCCAGAAAGTGGGGATACCTCAGGTATCAGAGAGGAGATGCTCTGAGAGGGAGGAGTACTCCCCAGGGTGATTACCAGTAAATGTCTCAATTGCAAGACCTTGAAGTAAGAAGAAATCGGGATGCAAAATTTCCTAACTGTCTCCTCCACTGATAACCAGTGCCCCTCACCGTCAGTAAAGGTTGAGAGCTTCCCCTCTTCGAGTTGAGGCAACCAAAGATGGGAGATTTGATTCTTGTTAATAGTAAATAATGGAGAGTTCCATATAGACTGGGCCAGGTCCAGATGGGGAGAGTACTGCACAAAAGAACATATCTGTAAGTAGTCCTTTAAGGAGGTCCTTATTATGGTACAGTCTACAGCCATACTTCCTTGGGATAGCCTAAGGAAAAATAACGCAAGAGGGTCCAGATTTTTGGCCTTAATTGCATAAAATTCTATTTTGAGCCAAATGGGTTGCACTTCCTCTGGGCCGAGATACCCACTGCGAACATTTTGCAAGGTGACTAGCCCAATGATATATAGCCAGATGGGGTATTCACAACACCCCTTCCAGTTTTGGAGCTGCCAGCTTATGGTAAGCCAAGCAGGGATACCTGTCGGCCCAGATAAATTTAGTAAAAATACCATGAACCTTTTTGAACCAGAGTAAAGGAACAAAGGCATTGAGAAGGGACAATGGATAAAAAATCCTAGGAAATACATTCATTTTAATTATATTAATTTGGCCCCACAGAGAGATAGGGAGTTTAGACCACCTCTCTAGGTCATGTGTAATTCTCTGCAATAAAGAATCTAGGTTTTCCTTGAACCATACTAGGTGGTTACGTGAAAGTTTGATACCCAGATACTTGAAAGACCTGGGTGTCCTGCATAGCTCCAAGGGGCTAATATCAGTTTTAAAAACTTTGTGATTTAATGGAAAAAATAGGGACTTACTGGCATTCAATTTGTAGTTAGACAGAGCACTAAACCTTGCCACTTCACTTAATAAGACCGGGACGGAGGATACCGGATGGGACAGATGTATTAGCAGGTCATCAGCATATGCGGTGACTTTCACTTCATGCCGCCCAGTTCTCACTCCTTGTATGGAATCATTATTGAGAATGTTTAGAATAAGAGGTCCAGATATAAGTTAAATAATAAAGGGGAAGGGGGCACCCCTGTCTAGTACCTGAGTGAAGCGAGAAAGAATGGGAAAAGGCCCCATTCACAGAAATCCTTGCAGAGGGGTTTTTATAAAGGGTGGCAATCCAGGAGATAAACAGAGAAGGGATGTGGAAGGCCTCCAAAGTGTGGAACAAAAATTCCAGTTCTGCGATCGAATACCTTCTTGGCATCCAAGGAGACCTAAGCCCGCAGGGAACTCCGCATCCCTGGTAGCCGAGAAGACATGCGACAAAGTGCGTAAATGACCGGAAGATGAATGCCCTTTCATGAATCCAACCTGATTTGTACCTATTAACCCAGGAAGAACCAGTGCCAACCTGTTGGTCAGTATCTTAGAGAGAATCTTAACATTGTGGTTTAAAAGAGAGAGGGGTCTATAACTTTGAACCTTATCGAGGTCTTTATCAGGCTTGGGAAGCAGAACAATCAGGACCTCATAGAGATATGGATCTGTCTCCTCCCCAGATAGGATTTGGTGAAATAAACGACCAAGTATTGGTACAAGAAGGTCTCGAAAGACCTTGTAAAATAAAGCAGAAAATCCATCTGGACCAGGGACCTTATCAGCAGGCAATTCACTAATAACCTTAGCAATCTCCTCCTGGGAAATAGGGACAACCTGAGTTTCACCGCACCTGTCAGGAAGAAGGGGCAAGTGGGAGTCTCTTAGATAACCTTGTATATCTTCAGCACAGCATCAGCATCAGCAACAGCAACAGAGTCAAGCCATACAAAGACAAAGGTACTGGATTTTAGGAGGGCTGACTTTGCAAAATGGGTGAGTGCCTAAGGAATGCACTAGCAAATGGGCAGGAAGGAGGGTGGAAGAACAATGGGAATAATAAAACTGCCATCACAGAGGTAACAAGCCTTTGTGTAAAGCAAATAAACAAAATGAAATGAGGTAAGAACCACTATGGTTCTCAAAGGAAGTGACAGTGAAGGTTCAAGAGAAAAAGAAAGCATTCAGGAAGTACAAGAAATCACAGAAGGAACAGGACAGAGAACTGTATCAGTTAAAGCAAAAGGAAGCTGGAAAGGCAGTCAGAACAGCAAAGGCCCAAACCAAGGAAAAGATAGCCAACTCGGTTAAGAAGGGGGATAAAACCTTTTATAGGTACATCAGGGAGCGAAGGAAGACCAAGGGAGGGATAGTGAGGCTTAATAAAGTGGAGGGAGGGTGGGCAGAGGGTGACTGTGAAAAGGCAGAGATACTAAACAAATATTTTTGCTCAGTATTTACAAAGGAAGAGGGGGAGGTACCTAAAACAAACAGTAGAAACACTCTGGATACAGAAGTTGATACCAGCCCATTTACAGAAGAAAGGGTTCTGAAAGAACTCTTAAAACTGAAGGTGGACAAAGCAATGGGGCCTGATGGGATCATCCCAGAATTCTAAAAGAACTATGGTAGAACTAGTGACACCACTGACTACCTCTTTAACAAATCATGGAGGATGGGGTGGTACCTGAGGACTGGAGGAGGGCAGATGTGATTCTCTTCACAAAAGTGGGAGCAAGGCAGAAGCAGGAAACTACAGACCTGTTAGTTTAACCTCAGTGGTAGGAAAATGATGAAATCACTTGAAGGAAAGAATTGTTGAGTATCTAGAGGCCAGAGGGGCACAGGACCCAAGGCAGCATGGATTCACAGCAGGAAGGTCATGCCAGACAAATCTGATAGATTTCTTTGACTGGGTGACCAAAGTAGTTGATCAGGGAGGGGCTGTGGACATGGCCTACCTAGACTTTAGCAAGGCATTTGACACAGTCCCACACAAAAGATTAATATACAAGTTAGCCAGCCTGGGAGTGGGTCCCAAGATGACAGCCTGGGTAAAGAATTGGCTGGAGAATAGGACATAGAGAGTAATAGTAAATGGAGTCCACTCTGAAAAAAGGGGGGTTAGTAGTGGGGTACCGCAGGGTTCAGTATTAGGACCAGTCCTCTTCAATGTCTTTATAAGCGACATTGCAGAGGGATTGGAAGGAAAAGTATGTCTCTTTGCAGATGGCACAAAGATCTGCAACAGAGTTGATGCACAAGGTGGGGTGGAAAGGATGAGAAGGGACTTGACAAGGTTAGAGGAATGGTCAAATGTATGGCAGCTTAGATTCAATGCTAAGAAGTGCAAGGTAATGCACCTGGGAAACAAAAACCCAGGGGAAGAGTACACAATGGGGGGTGAGATACTAACAACAACAAAAATGGAAAGGGACCTGGGGGTAGTCATATCAGATGACCTAAAGGTGGGCAAACAATGTGAGAGAGCAGCAAGGAGGGCTGGGGAATACTGGGATGCATGGAGAGGCATCACCAGTAGAAAACAAGAGTTATTATCCTCTGTACAGACAGCTGGTGAGACCACATCTGAGTACTGCGTGCAGTTCTGGAGACAATCTCATAAAGACATAGACAGGATGGAAGCTGTCCAGAGGAGGGCAACTAAAATGGTGCAGGGTCTGCACGGAAACATATGAAGAGAGACTTAAGGAGCTTAATATGTATAGCCTCGAGGAAAGGAGGGGAGGCGGGACATGATAGAAACTTTCAAGTACCTGAAGGAATCAACAAAGTCCAAGAGGGTAGCATCTTTCAAAAAGAGGTGTGCAAGAACAAGGGACACAATTTGAAGATAGAAGAGAGGCGGCTCAGAGGTAATTTAAGGAAGTATTTTTTCACAGAAAGGATTGTGGATGTATGGAATGGCCTTCCAGAGGAGGTTGTGGCGTCAAAAACAGTGGTGGAATTCAAGCAATCATGGGACAGTCATAAGGCAATTCTAAGGGGTGGGGGTAGGAAGAAGTAGGCTGCTGGTTAACTAGGATCTGCAGCTTATCCATCAGGTAGGGAAATGGACAGACTGGGTGGGCCAAGCGGTCCTTATCTGCCGTCAAATTCTATGTTTCTATGTTTCTATGTTTCAGGACAGGGAGGGTGCTCCATGTCGCTATACAGTTTAGAATAATAAGCAGCAAATTTTTGAGCTATTTCATTAGGAGACACCTTAAGAGTTCTGTCTGCTGATGACCTGATGGGTGGGATAAATCTCACTGATTCCTGTTGTTTAATAAGCAATGCCAGAAAACGTCCCGCTTTTTCCCCTTGATCGGTGTATTTAGCTCTGGTACGAATAATAGCTAGTTCTGCTGTCTCTTGAAGTAACCCCAGATATTTATCCTTTAATTTCAGGAGTTTCTGAGTATCCTTATCTAGGGAATTAGCCAGAAGGATGGCTTCCAGAAATCTGATTTGAGATAATAAGGATTTAAGGTCTTCCTCATGCTCTCTTTTCCTACCAACCGCCATGCTAATCAGTGCCCTCTCATGAAGGCTTTAAAGGCCCCCCACAAGATATCAGGTTTTACACCATCTAAAGGGTTTAGTGAAAAAAAAAAAATTCTATTTTTCCTAATAAGTTTGCAATATTTAACGTCTTTAAGGAGTTGATCATTGAGCTTCCATCTAGTTTCCTATTAAATGAACTGAGCAGTACCAAATTGCATACCACTAGTGAGTGGTCAGAAATTGGGCCAGGTTGAATCGAGGAGGTCTTCACCCGGGCAGGAGGCACTGAGAAATAAGTAAATAGTCGATGTGGGACTGCGAGCCATGCCATGGACCTATAGGTATACTCCTAGAATCAGGATGTAATACATGCCAGACGTCATGAGAACCCACATTGATCTAATAAATCCTGAATGCCTTCTGCCCAGGGGTAACCCCACCTAGGCCACTGCCCAGTCTGTCTAAATGAGAATCAAGTACTTGATTGAAATCTCCCCTGAAATAATTTTTAATGGGAATCATTGGGAGAATGATAGATATAAGCCTCATAAAAAATCTGGGGTCATCCAGATTAGGGCCATAAACACAGCCCAATAGTATTGGGACAGACCAGAGGGTACATCTGACCAGAATAAACCTACCCTCGGTATCCTTGATCACTTGTGTAGGAGAGAAAGGGATACTCCTGTTAATCATGAGCATGACCCCACAACTATTTGTGGTGCCCTGGGCACTGTAAATTGATCCCACTTGTTGCTTCCTTAATTGCAAAGCTTCCCCTTCTAATAAATGGGTTTCTTGCAAAAAAGTTATCTGTGAACTGAACAAACTTAAATGTTTGAGAACCTGAAATTGCTTATGTTGCTTTCTGATCCCCTTAACATTCTGAGACACAAATGCTAACTCGTTCACCATCCAGAAGCGATATCAAGCTGAAATAATTATACTCAGCACACAAGATGCAAATCCCCTTTACATATATCCCCAGAGTTACTGCAGTAAAACCCACCCTCTTCCGTAGCCTTCCCAGAAGTAGATACCGCCCATCCCCTCTAACCCCCCCACCTTCCAACCATGCCCCAGCCTCCCCACACTCCCCCCAAGCTGTCAAAAGCAACATTCAGCACAGTACTGGTTCTAATCCTCTACTCCCACCCCGATAATGAACCTTGATAAATAAGCGCTGCACAGAACACAACCTTCAGAGATCAAGCCCTGTCAGTTATACTCTAAGGAAGGAGAATGGTCCTGGGCCTTCGCCTCAGTCCAGCCAAAGCATGAATATAAGAAAAATTAACATGGGGGCTATGATAAGGCCATCTCATCACCCACTCATTTGTGGCAAGCCAGATTAAAATCCAAGACACGGGTGAGCCCAGAAACCAGGACCAAATCAGCAACACCTGGAAGGAGAAATGCCCCAGCTCGTGTTAAGCGAGATTAAAATGGGAAAAACTGAAGTTGTTCGCCGGAGGAGAAGGCATAAAGCTACCTTTACCCACTACCAGCCAGTATCCGGTAAACAGAGCCTCCTGAAAGATTGAGAGTGCTGCATCCCAGCTAAGCAGTGCCCTGCTAAATCCTTCTCAAGTAGAGTTTCCCCGCAAGTCCCCAGAGGTTGGAATGCCCTCTAGCGGTCGATTCCCTGGCCCAACCCAAATGAAGAGTGAGAAGGAGAAAGCCCAGGACCATCTCAGTAACAGCCCAGAAGGGAAAAATGAGAAACTAGCCCATAATCAAACTGGGCTCTTTCAACCCCCAACAAAATAGCCACCAAAAACCTGGCTCACAACCCCCCCAAGAAGGCCCCAAACCCCAGTGTCCATTGCATCAGACCATCATGGGCCTATCATGAGATGGAAAGAAAAGAAAAGTTGGGGTGGTCTGCGGTGATCCCCCATGTCCACTGCAACATATGCAGTTGCCCAGGTCTTCACATTCCTAAAATTTCTCTAAGGAAAGAAAAACAAAAGTTTGAGTTCTTGACTCCGTGCGATACTCAATACTACGTCACCACCATTCAAGGGTCCTTAAAGAGATCTGGCAGCATGGACTTAAGGCTCCTCAGAGTTTCTTCAGGATCTTCATAGCTTTTCCAGGATCCGTTAGATGAAATCTGTAGTCTAGCGGATAACTCATTCTGAACTTCAGGCCTGCAACAATTAGCTTAGAAACAATAGGGTGAATCGCCTTGCATTTCATGCAGACCGAGATGGGTAGATCTTGTGAGATTCTCAGCTTTATATGTTCCCAGCGAACTTCTTGCAAAAGCACGCACTTTTGTAGAAAATGCAGTTCTCTAGATAATTCAGGAACCGGCACACGATAGGAGGGGGTTCCTCAGAGGTGCTTAGGCTGTAAAGCCCTGTGGGCACGCTCTATAATGTAGCCAGAGCCAAATGGAGATGGGCCACCACCCTCTCAACCAATTTCTGAATAAATGCCACAACATTTTGGCCTTCCTCTCCCGGTGGTAAACTGAGAACCACTACATTATTTCTTCGGCTCTGACCCTCTAGGTCCTCGAGCTTGGCTTCAAAACGAGACAATTTCTGGCACATCAAAACCAGTTCAGGGTCGAGACTACCAATTCTCTTCTCTATAGAAGCAATTCGGGCTGCGTTATCAGAAACAGACAATGAACGTTCATCTAGTTTTCTGGATGAGCGACTTTAAATCATTGTCATATCCTTCATTTCCTCTCAAAAGGGTTTGAATTCCTCGAGAAATCTGGACAGTGTTAAGGGCTCCTGATCACCACTTTGGCTGGGGAGATCAGAGCCAGAACCACCCGAGGCCCTGGATTTCTTAGGGGCCTTCTCGGGAGTTGTTGGAGGGGTATGCTTCTGTGGGACTTTCTTCATATAAGCCTCCATCTGCTCAAAATATAACCAGACCAGAGTGCAACAGCTATTGTACAGCGTAGAATTTCAGAAATAAGAGAAAATAGTAGATTAAAACACCAAAACAAGCTCAAATAAGAGATGGGAGGCAGAAGCTTCTTGAGGGAACTGCTACTCAGCACTCTGCATCACGTGATCTCAAAGGCAGGTATTTTCAGCAATGGATATACAGTCAGTTGATGCTGTGCTTACCTACAAAGACAGTTGTTTTCAGCAGTGGATAGACAGGCAGTTGGTACTGTACACAGATGGAATGGAAGGTATTTTCAGAAATGAATATGTAGGACATTTCTACAGTAATTATTGTAGTTACAAAGGCAGGCATTTCAGCAATGGATATACAGGACATTGATACAGTACCGGGCTGCAAAGGCAAGTATTTTCAGCGATTGATATACATTAGTTTGCACAGTACTTAGTTACAAAGGCAGGTGTTTTCTGCAATGGATATACAGGCAGTTGGTACAGTATCTAGTTACAAATGCTGGTATTTGCAACAATTGATATACATGCAGTTGGTACAGTATCTAGTTACAAAGGCAGGTATTTTCAGCAACAGATATACAGGCAGTTGGAACAGTACTTAGTTACAAAGGCAGGTATTTTCAGCAATGGATAGTCAGGCAGTTGGTACTGTACATGGATAGAATGGAAGGTATTTTCAGAAATGAATACACAGGACATTTGTACAGTAATTATTGTAGTTACAAAGACAGGCATTTCAGCAATGAATATGCAGGACATTGATACAGTACCTGGCTACAAAGGCAGGTATTTTCAGCAATTGATATACATGTAGTTTGTACAGTACTTAGTTACAAAGGCAGGTGTTTTCTGCAATGGATATACAGGCAGTTACTACAGTATCTAGATACAAATGCTGGTATTTGCAGCAATTGATATACATGCAGTTGGTACAGTATCTAGTTACAAAGGCAGGTAATTTCAGCTGTGGATATACAGGCAGTTGGTACTGTACTTAGTAACAAATGCAGGTATTTCAGCAATGGATATATAGGCAGTTGGTACAGTACCTAGTTACAAAGGCAGTTATTTAATGCAATGGATATACAGGCAGTTGGTATAGTACCTAGTTACAAATGCAGGTATTTCCAGTAATTGATATACAAGCAGTTGGTACACTACTTACTGTAGTTACAAAGGCAGGCATTTTCACCAATGGATATACAGTCAGTTGTTACAGTACCTAGTTACAAAGGCAGGTATTTTCAGCAATGGATATACATGCAGTTGGTACATTATCTAAATACAAAGGCAGGTATTTTCAGGAATGGATATTCAGTCAGTTGATTCAGTACTTACTTACAAAGACAGTTGTTTTCAGCAATGGATATACAGGCAGTTGGTAGAGTACCTACTTACAAAGGTGGGTATTTTCAGCAATGGATATACATGCAGTTAGTACAGTACTTAGTTTCAAAGGCAGGGATTTTTAGCAATGGATATACAGGCAGATGTACAGTAGTTAGTTACAAGGGAGGTATCTTCAGCAATGGATTTCCAGGCAGCTGGTGCAATGCCTAGTTTCAATGGCAGGTATTTTCAGCAATGGATATACAGGTAGTTGGTACATTACCTAGTTAGAAAGGCAGGTATTTTCAGCATTGGACATACAAGCAGTCAGTGCAGTACTTAGTTACAAAGGCAGGTATTTTAGCAATGGATTTACAGGCAGCTGGTGCAGTACTTAATTACAAAGGCAGGTTTTTAGCAATGGATATGCAGGCAGTTCATAGAGTACTTAGTTACAAAGGCAGGTATTTTCAGCATTGGATATACATGCAGTTGGTACAATACTAAGTTACAAAGACAGGTATTTTAGCAATGGATTTACAGGCAGTTAGTACAGTACGTACTTACAAAGACAGGTATTTTCATCAATGGATATTCAGGCAGTTGGTACAGAACTTAGTTACAAAGGCAGGTATTTTCAGCAATGGATATACGGGCAGTTGGTACAGTACTTAGTTACAAAGAAAGGTATTTTCAGCAATGGATTTACAGGCAGTTGGTACAGTACTTAGTTAAACAAGGCAGGTATTTTTAGCAATGGATATACAGGTAGTTGGGACAGTACTTAGTTACAAAGGCAGGTATATTTAGCAATGGATATACAGGCAGTTGGTAAAGTTCTTTGTTACAAAGGAAGGTATTTTGGTACTAGATTTACAGGCAATTGGTACAGTACTTAGTTGGAATGGAAGGTAGTTTCAGAAATGGATATACAAGCCATTTGTACAGTACTTAGTTACAAAGGCAAGCATTTTCAGCAATGGATATACAGGAAGTTGATACAGTACCTGGTTACAAAGGCAGGTATTTTAAGCAATATATATATATATATATATATATATATATATATATATATAGGCAGTTGGTACAGTATTTAGTTGCAAATGCATGTATTTTCAGCAATGGATATACAGGCAGTTGGTACAGTACCTAGTTACACAGGCAGTTATTTTCAGAAATGGATATAAATGCAGTTGGTACAGTAGTTCATTACAAAGGCAGGTATTTTCAGCGATGGAATTACATTAAATTGGTACAGTACTTAGCTACAAAGGCAGGTATTTTCAGTAATAGATTTACATGCTGTTGGTACAGTACTTACTTTGAATGGAAGGTAGTATCAGAAATGGATAAACAAGCCATTTGTAAAGTAGTTAGTTACAACGGCAGGTATTTTCAGCAATGGATATACAGGCAGTTGGTACAGTACTTAGTTACAAAAGGCAGGTATTTTCAGCAATGGATATACAGGCAGTTGGTAGAGTACTTAGTTAAAAAGGCAGGTATTTTAGCAAAGGATATACAGGTAGTTGGGACAGTACTTAGTTACAAAGGCAGGTATTTTCAGCAATGGATAGACAGGCAGTTGGTACAGTACTAAGATAGAATGGAAGGTATTTTCAGAGATGAATATACAAGACATTTGTACAGTAATTATTGCAGTTACAAAGGCAGGCATTTTCAGCAATGGATATAAGGACGTTGACACAGTACCTGGCTGCAAAGGCAGGTATTTTCAGCATTTGACATGCATGCAGTTTGCTCAGTACTTAGTCACAAAGGCAGGTGTTTTCTGCAATAGATATACAGGCAGTTGGAACAGTATCTAGTTACAAATGCTGATATTTGCAGCAATGGATATACATGCAGTTGGTACAGTATCTAGCTACAAAGGCATGTATTTTCAGCAACGGATATACAGGCAGTTGGAACAGTACTTGGTTACAAAGGCAGGAATTTGGAGTAATGGATATACAGGCAGTTGGTACTGTACTTAGTAACAAATGCAGGTATTTTCAGCGATGGATATATATGCAGTTGGTACAGTACCTAGCTACAAAGGCAGTTATTTTCTGCAACGTATATACAGGCAGTTTTTATAGTACCTACTTACAAATGCAGGTATTTTCAGTAATGGATATACAAGCAGGTGGTACAGTACTTACTGTAGTTCAAAGGTAGACATTTTCACAAATGGATATTCAGTCAGTTGGTACAGTACCTAGTTACAAAGGCAGGTATTTTCAGCAATGGATATACAGGCAGTTGGTACAGTATCTAAATAGAAAGGCAGGTATTTTCAGTAATGGATATACAGTCAGTTGATACTGTACTTACTTACAAAGACAGTTGTTTTCAGCAATGGATATACAGGCAGTTAGTACAGTACCTACTTACAAAGGCATGTATTTTCAGCAGTGAATATACAGGCAGTTGGTACAGTACTTAGTTACAAAGGAAGGTATTTTGGCAATGGATATACAGGCAGTTGTGCAGTACTTAGTTACAAATGCAGGTATTTTCAGCAATGAAACCAAGCAGTTGGTGCAATACCTAGTTTAAATGGCAAGTATTTTCAGCAATGGATATACAGGTAGTTGGTACATTACCTATTTACAAAAGCAAGTATTTTCAGCAATTTACATACCTACATACAGTTGGTACAGTACTTGAATTCTGAAAGGCAGATATTGTTAGCAATAGATTTAGAGCCAGTTGGTACAGTACTTAATTACAAAGGCAAGTATTTTTAGCAATGGATATACATGCAGTTGGTACAGTACTTAGTTACAAAGACAGGAATTTTCAGCAATGGATTTACAGGCAGTTGGTACAGTACTTCTTTATAAAATCAGGTATTTTCATAATGGATATACAGGCAGTTGGTATACTACCTAGTTACAAAGGCCAGTATTTTATCAATGGATATACAGGCAGATAGTACAGTACTTAATTACAAAGCAGAATATTTTCAACGATGAATACACAAGCAGTTGGAACAGTACTTTGCTCAAAATACCTGCTTTTGTTGCAAGTACTGTTCAACTTCTGCCATATATATTAACTCAAAATACCTGCTTTTATACTATGTATATACAGGCAGTTGGTAGAGCAGTTCATTACAAAGGCAGGTATTTTCAGTGATGGAATTACATGAAATTGGTACAGTACTTAGATACAAAGTCAGGTATTTTAGCAATAGATGTACAGACAGTTGGTACAGTACTTAGTTACAAAGGCAGGTATTTTCAGCAATGGATATACAGGCAGTTGGTACAGTACCAATTACACAGGCAGTTATTTTCAGCAATGGATATAAAAACAGCTGGTACAGTAGTTCATTACAAAGGCAGGTATTTTCAGGGATGGAATTACATGAAATTGGTACAGTAAAAGGTAGGTATTTTTAGCAATGGATATACAGGCAGTTGGTACAGTACTTTGTTACAAAGGCAGGTATTTTCAGCGATGGAATTACATGAAATTGGTACAGTACTTAGCTACAAAGGCAGGTATTTTCAGTAATAGATTTACAGGCAGTTGGTACAGTACTTAGAATGGAAGGTAGTTTCAGAAATGGATATACAAGCCATTTGTACAGTACTTAGTTAGAAAGGCAGTTATTTTCAGCAATGGATATACAGTCAGTTGGTGCAGTACTTAGTTACAAAGGCAGGTATTTTCAGCAATAGATATACAGGCAGTTGGTACAGTATCTAAATACAAAGGCTTGTATTTTCAGCAATGGATATACAACCAGTTGGTACAGTACCTACTTACAAAGGCAGGTATTTTCAGCAAAGGATATACATGCAGTTGGTTCAGTATCTAGTTACAAAGGCATGTATTTTCAGCAGTGAATATACAGGCAGTTGGAACAGTATTTAGTTACAAAGGCAGGTATTTTGGCAATGGATATACAGGCAGTTGTATAGTACTAGCTACAAATGCAGGTATTTTCAACAATGGATATCCAGGCAGTTGGTGCAATGCCTAGTTTCAATGGCAGGTATTTTCAGCAATGGATATACAGGTAGTTGGTACATTACCTAGTTACAATGGCAGTTATTTTCAGCAATGGACATATATGCAGTTGGTACAGTACTTAGAAAGGCAGGTATTTTTAGCAATGGTTTTACAGGCAGTTGGTATCGTACTTACTTACAAAGGCCATTATTTTTATCAATGGATATATATTCAGTTGGTACAGTACTTAGTTACAAAGCCAAATATTTTCTGCAATGAATACACAGACAGTTGGAACAGTACTTAGTAACAAAGGCAGGTATTTTGAGCAATGTATATACAGGTGGTTGCTACAGTAGTTCATTACAAAGGCAGGTATTTTCAGCGATGGAATTACATGAAATTGGTACAGTACTTAGCTACAAAGGCAGGTATTTTCAGTAATAGATTTACAGGCAGTTGGTACAGTACTTAGAATGGAAGGTAGTTTCAGAAATGGATATACAAGCCGTTTCTACAGTACTTAGTTACAAAGACAGGTATTTTCAGCAATGGATATACAGCAAGTTGATAAAGTACCTGGTTACAAAGGCAGATATTTTCAGCAATTGATATAGATGCCGTTGGTACAGTACCTAGTTACAAAGGCAGGAATTTTCAGCAATATATATATATATACACACATATATAGGCAGTTGGTACAGTACTTAGTCACAAATGCATGTATTCTCAGCAATGGATATACAGGCAGTTGGTACAGTACCTATTTACACAGGCAGTTATTGTCAGCAAAGGATATAAAAGCAGTTGGTACAGTAGTTCATAACAAAGGCTGGTATTTTCAGCAATAGATTTACAGGCAGTTGGTGCAGTACTTAGTCAGAATGGAAGGTAGTTTTAGAAATGGATATACAAGCCGTTTGTACAGTACTTAGTTACAAGAGCAGTCATTTTCAGCAATGGATATATAGGCAGTTGGTAGAGTACTTAGTTAAAAAGGCAGGTAGTTTCAGCAATGGATAGACAGGCAGTTGGTACAGGACTTAGAATGGAAGGTATTTTCAGAAATGAATATACACAACATTTGTACAGCAATTATTGTAGTTACAACGGTAGGCATTTTCAGCAATTGAAATACATGCAATTTGCTGAGTACTTAGTTACAAAGGCAGGTGTTTTCTGCAATGGATATACAGGCAGTTGGTAAAGTACTTAATTACAAAGGCAGGTATTTTCAGTAATGGATATACAAGCAGTTGGTACAGTACTTTCTGTCATTCAAAGGCAGACATTTTTACCAATGGATATACAGTCAGTTGGTACAGTACCTCATTACTAAGGCAGATATTTTCAGCAATGGATATACAGGCAGTTGGTACAGTATCTAAATACAAAGGCAGGTATCATCAGCAATGGATATACTGTCAGTTGATACTGTACTTACTTACCAAGACAGTTGTTTTCAGCAATGGATATACAGGCAGTTGGTACAGTACTAAGTTACAAATGAAGGTATTTTTCACATTGGATATACAGGGAGTTGTACAGTACTTAGTTACAAATGCAGGTATTTTCAGCAATGGATATCAAGCAGTTGGTGCAATGCCTAGATTCAATGGCCAGTATTTTCAGCAATGGATATGCAGGTAATTGGTACATTACCTAGTTACAAAGGCAGGTATTTTCAGCAATTTACATACATACAGTTGGTGCAGTACTTAGTTACGAAGGCAGATAATTTTAGCAATGGATTTACAGCCAGTTGGTACAGTATTTAATTACAAAGGGAAGTTTTTTTAGCAATGTATGTGCAGGCAGTTCGTAGAGTACTTAGTTACAAAGGCAGGTATTTTCAGCAATGGATATACATGCAGTTGGTTCAGTATTTAGTTACAAAGACAGGTATTTTCAGCAATGGATTTACAGGCAGTTGGTACAGTACTTCTTTATAAAAGCAGGTATTTTTTACAATGGATATACAGGCAGATGGTATCGTACCTACTTACAAAGGCCAGTATTTTTATCAATGGATGTACAGGCAGTTGGAACAGTACTTAAGTACAAAGCCGACTATTTTCAGTGATGAATACACAGGCAGTTGGAACAGGACTTAGTAACAAAGGCAGGTATTTTGAGCAATGTATATACAGGCAGTTGGTACAGTAGTTCATTACAAAGGCAGGTATTTCCAGCAATGGAATTACGTGAAATTCGTCAGTACCTAGCTACAAAGGCAGGTATCTTTAGCAATAGATATACAGACAGTTGGTACAGTACTTTGTTACAAAGGCAGGTATTTTCAGTAATAGATTTACAGGCAGTTGGTACAGTACTTAATTGGAATGGTAGGTAGTTTCAGACATGGATATACAAGCCATTCGTACAGTACTTAGTTACAAAGGCAGGTATTTTCAGCAATGGATGTACAGGAAGTTGATACAGTAAGTGGCTACAAAGGCAGATATTTTCAGCAATTGATATACATGCAGTTGGTACAGTATCTAGTTACAAAGTATGAAGGTGTTGGGATAGAAGACAAGACACAAATTCCAGTTGTAGAAGGTGGCACTCAAATGTCCAAATATTTATTTGAATCACATAGAACAAAATAAAGCATCAGTGGACTTACAATGACGAAACAAAATCAGAACTCCAAAGGCAACATAAATGCAGCTCTAGAAAAATCTAGAAAGATGCTGACTTGACTGAGACCAACTCAAGACTGACTCTAAATAACAACTGAACTCTTTTTATAAGGAGAAACGGTCACCTGATTTGTAACCTCTCCCTGAGCTTAGATGAGAGATATCTTTGTTTTAAATAAATTTTCTTTTACTCTCTCATACATTATATAGATTCACACAATTCATAAGAACATAAACATTACTCTGAATTTCGTTTTGTAACAAATTAATTTAGTTCATCACATTTAATCTCCTCCACTTTAAGATATGGTATAAATATTAACACACAGAGGCGGCCGGCTCTTAGAATAGCAAGAAAGAAGGGACGGAGAGTAGGGAGGTGATGAGGTTCAGCAGTTCATGCAAGTTAAGTAAGTATTAAACAAAACTTAGAGATTTAAACAAACACCATTTCCCATCTACTGTCTGAACTTTATAAAGGAGGGTCCAGTCATTGAATACTGCATCCAGTGTTATAAAACCAAATGCTCCTTTTTATAAATTTCCTTGAAAGATGAGAAATGCCAGACCTATTAATTTAAGAAAAAATAAACTATTCATTTATTTTATGTAAAGAGAGGTTGCACTCGCTACATCGTAGACTGACAACATTGTCTGTATATGAAATGCCGCATTGTGACACGCCAGCCTTTGTGCTAACGGCTGGATTATTAGCAAGCAAAGTTTAGAGTCCGGTTCTGGAGCCAAAGCAGTAACAATAAGAGACACAGACCGAGGGTTCCTTAAAGAGAGACTTTTATTCAAAGCAAGAACCCCAGTCATGTCCTGAGTAAATTTAAGGTAAAAATATTCTTTAGCCCTCTCGCACATTCGAGAGGTAAAATGATAATTGAATATGCACAAAAGGATAGCGGAGACAAATCTCCCTAGCGAGAGAACACAAAACGGAGGAAGGACGGATTTCTCCACAGTGTATTCCACCTTGCATGTTCACGAGGTAGCAATAAACAATACGGACTGAAAGTGAGTCTCCTGTTCAACGGAACAGAAAATAGAAAACGAGGAATTTTAAAAGGCGGCAGGTAGATTCGGATATTTTAAATTACTCGCCACTTTGGATTACCGAACAAGGGCGTTTTGTCGGGGCTAGACAAACAAAAGCATAAATAACACAGGAAGCAACTACCCTCGGGAAGTGTGATATGTAGGTGGCCAGTCTACATACACGCAAGGAGGTGAATTGATTTCTACAAAAAAAATGATATTAAAAGTGTGCTGTTCGCAACAGACTTGAAAAGGGCAGGGTTACATTGAAAACAAAGTTGCCAGCTCCAGAAACAAAGCAGGGAAGTTATTCTGTATTACATACCTCCCTTTTTGTACAAAACCATTCCTTTGAATGTTTTGTACCTTGATTATTTCAGAAAGGTAGTTGACTCAGATCTCTCTTTGTACTGGGAGATGGAGCTTAAGCCCACCCACTCTAAAGCTCCACCCGGGGTCCCTGTTATTAAAGAAAACAAAAATAATTTCTAGAGAAGTCAAGAGAAATTGATAAAATTGACCTTAATGTACTTTACCCGGGGTCTGATTTTGTTATCTATCTGGTCTGGGTATTCCTGCACCAAATCTGGACAAGTAATCTGCATTTTATGAGCTGATCCGGCCTTATGTTTAATTGTAAAATTATAAGGCTGCAAGGCAAGTACCATCTCGAATACGTGGATTCTTGTCCTTCATTGCCATTAGCCAGCAGAGGATTATGATCCGTTATTAATTCAAATTGTGACCCCATAAATAAAATTTTAGAGTTTCTATAGCCCAGCGTACAGCTAGACATTCCTTTTCAATGGTAGCATATTTTATTTCTCGAGCATGTAATTTTCTACTTATATATAGCACAGAGTGTTCCTGGCCATCTATTATTTGTGATAGTATGGCCCCTATACCTGTAGCAGAGTCATCGGTCTGTACTATAAAAGGTTGAGAAAAGTCCGGACTTACTAGTATTGGAGCTGCGCATAGTAAAGCTGTGATAGTACAGAAGGCCGTCTCACATTCAGGGGTCCATTTTACTTTGGTAGGATTTCATTTCTTTGTAAGATCGGTCAAAGGACTGGCTAGAGAGGCGAAGTTGGGTATAAATCGTCTATAATATCCAGCCAACCCAAGGAAAGATTGTACTTGCTTCTTTGTCCTTGGTCTTGGACTCTTAACAACTGCATCAATTTTGCTTATTTCTTGCTTTATACATCCCTTGCCTATCATAAACCCTAGGTATTTGGTTTCTTGAATAGCAAAGGCATATTTTTCTGGGTTAACAGTAAGCCCTGCGCTTTTCAGAGTTTGTAGTACTGCTTCTAAATGTTGTTTATGATCTTCCCGTGTGGGGCTATAAATGATAACATCATCAAGGTAAGCAGCACACTAGCTCATGTGGGGTTGCAGAATTTTATCCATTAGTCTCTGAAAAGTGGCAGGGGCACCATGTAACCCAAAGGCATCATAATGAAATGGAAGAGACCTTTGGGGTACTAAAAGGCTATTTTCTCTTTTGAGGTTTCATCTAGTGGTATCTGTCAATATCCATTGGATAGATCAAGTGTGGTCAAGTAATGGGCTTTCCCTAAATGATCGACTGTATCGTCGATACGTGGCATGGGGTAACTGTCAAATTTCGAGATAGCATTCAGTTTTCGAAAGTCCAAACAAAGGCAGATTCCACCTTCTTTTTTGTTTACTATGACCATAGAAAATGACCAGTCACTACTAGATGGTTCTATAACCTTTAATCTCAGCATTTTGTCTATTTCTGCAGTTACTTCTTTTCTCAATCTTTCAGGGAGTCTATAGGGTTTCACCCGTATAGGAGTTGGGTGTAAAACCTCAATATGATGATAAATCAGTTTGGTCTTTCCTGGTGTATTGGTGAAAATGTCTTGATTAACCTGTAAAATGCATTCAAGTTCTTGAGATTGTGTTTCAGTTAAGGCGGGATTTCTGTAGATGTCTAATATAGAACCTTTTCCATCTAATCGCTTATACGCCATCTCAAGTTCACTTTCTCCTGGTTCAGGGCATACGTAACAGACCAAATCGGTCCTTTCTTGCCATTGTTTCAGTAGATTAACATGATATATTTTTCGTTTTGTTTTCTTATCAGGTGTTTCTATTTCATATGTTACTGGACCACACTGTTTATTCACTGTATAGGGCCCCTGCCATTTCATGTTTAGTTTATTATCAGAGGAGGGTAGGAGCAATAGTACAGATCCCCATCTGAAATGATTTTGCCCTACCCTCTGTCATAAAGAAGCTTCTGTCTTGATTGTTGTTGAAGCTCCTTTCTATGGGCTAAGTCTACATATTTTACCAACTTTTGTCTAAGGTTATTGACAAAGTCAAGTGTAATCGTGGGGCCTACCTCCTGACCTTCTTCCCATTGCTCTTTCACTATATCCAGGGGCCTAAGTTCCTGCCATATAATAATTCAAAAGGTGAATATCCGGTTGATGCTTGTGGAACTTCCCTATATGCAAACATTAGGAAGGGTAAATACTGATCCCAATCCCTTCCTTCCTCCTGTGTATACTTTTTTAACATTTGTTTTAACGTTTGGTTAAATCGTTCCACAAGACCATCCGTTTGAGGATGATAGGGTGTAGTGTGGATAGCATGAACATTAAAGGCCTGATATAACCATTTTAATACTTGACAGCAAAAATTACTACCTCTGTCTGTAAGTATTTCTTTAGGTATACCCAATCGACTGAATATTTTAATGAGCTCTTCTGTTATTTTGTTGGCAGTTATAGTTCGCAAGGGAATAGCTTCAGGATATTTCATGTGGTAGTCACACACCACTAAAATGAAGTGATTCCCCTTTTGTTTTCTGTAGGGACCCACTATATCCATCGCTATACGTTCAAATCGATGGTTTATAATGGGCAGGGTTTGTAATGGAACAGTATCCTTTTCCTATTTTAGCCACTAACTGGCATTCAGGGCAGGTTAGACAGTATTGTTCCATGTCTTTATGAATGCCAGGCCAGAAGAACCAATATAGAATTCTGGCTGAAATACGATCCCTCCCTAGGTGCCCAGCAAGGGGACTGTCATGAGCTAGCTGTAGTATTTGCATCCTATACTCCTTGGGTACTAATAATTGGTCTACCTGTTCCCCTGTTCTAGGGTGAGTACAAATTTGATACAATATGTTGTGTTTCACCCTATAACAGGGTTTTCCCTCTATCCCCTCTTGGGACACCTGTGAAAACAATGGGGTTAAAGATTCGTCTTTCTTTTGTTCAATCTCAAAATCACATTTCTTACTCAGAACATTTATATCAATCTCTTTACTGTCCAGATCAGAAACATGAGCCTTAGTCCATTGCAATTTATCTTGTCGTCATTCCCTTTTGGTCTTCCTGGTCTTACCAGGAACCCCAAAAACATCTTAAATCAAAAGGAGGCAAGACTTCCACTTTCTTTATGTTGCGCCGCCGTAGTAACTGCAGCCAAATAAACTTTAAAGTCAGGATGGTCTTGACCCAATAATACTGGAGCGGATGTAGGGGTACTATCCCAACGTCTATCACTCTTTTAGAGTGGGGCTTTGTAATTCTACGGATGTTGTTGGGTAGTAATCTACATCTCCGTGAATGCAGATCACCCCTGTTTGTACAGGATTCCTGGGTTTGCCTTCTACTAGTTTTGGACGAACCAATGTTTGTTTACTCCCCAAGTCAATAAGTCCCATAACTGTCTGTGTTCCAGTCTGTATGAGAATGACATATTGCCCCAGATTTGCTAAGGCTAAATGTACATTTCCAGTTTGTTTCTTAGGACAAAATTGAGCAACATGACCTCGTTCATGACAGTCTCTGCATATAACCTCGGAAAGGGGTGGTCTAGTTGGTTCTAATCCCACCCCGTGTTATCAGTTGTCTAACTGATGGACTGATATTAATATCTGGGGCCACAGGAGAGAAAGTAGAAGAAGGAAGAAGAAGAGTCTCACCGTGAAGTCCCAGTAGATGGCATCTTCTTTCTATAAGGACGGGCAGTCAAGTAATCTTCAGCTAGTGAAATGGTCTTCTCTGAAGTTTCAGGCGGTGCTCCTTTACCCATAGCTGAACATCTTGAGGTAACACCCATATATATTCTTCCACTACAATGGTTTCCATAATTTGATTTATGGTCTTTGTTCAGGTTGTAACCATTTATTACATAAGTCATTCAGCGTACATATATTTCTCTGGGATGATCTGTCGGTTGAAATTGAAGTGTACAGAACCATTGTCGATAGGTCTCAGCACTAATGTCATATCTTCTCAGTATTTCTCTCTTTACAGCATCATAATTGCCCTTGTTGGCTGTCCATGTTCCCATAGGCCAACTGTGCCTTTCCAGTGAGGTAGGGAGCCAGACGAAGGACCCACTGTTCCTTAGCCATCCACAGGCCCCAGCAATCCATTTGAAAGTTGTTAGATATGTTTCAATATCATCTTGCTCACCCAGTTTTGTGAGTTTGATGTCCTTTGGGGCTTCCATAGGTACTGCAGGAATCCTAGGGGAACTGGTGGCTTGGAAGACCCTCAATGTCTCCTGCCATCTTCTCATTCCTTTCCTGTTCCTTCTCCCTCTCCTATCTGATGCTAACTGCTATACAGATCCATCTCAGTAATTCATGCAACTGTTCTGGTGGCTCTTCTTCTAGTGAAGTACCAGTAGGTGGGGCTTCTGCAGTTGCCCCTGAAGAACTTCAAGTCTCTTCCTGTAATACCTGTTCAGTTTGAGTCTTTCTTTCTTCTGATCAGGTAGCCCAAACAGTGAGGGTTCCCCATCTTATCCACCATGGTCCTGGTCAGGACACCTTTGGGTCTGGTAACAGGGTCTGCTTCTCTTATGTCTCTCTCCATCCCAGGGTTGGTCTATCTACGCCTTGGAATATCGCAAAGGACCTCTATCCACTTCTGACACCAACTGTGAAGGTGTTGGGATGAAGACAGAACACAAATTCCAGTTGTAGAAGGTGGCACTCAAACGTCCAAATATTTATTTGAATCATAGAACAAAATAAAGCATCAGTGGACTTACAGCGACAAAACAAATCAAAACTCCAAGGCAACATAAATGCAGCTCTAGAAAAATCTAGAAAGATGCTGACTTAACGAGACCAACTCAAGACTGACTCTAAATAACAACTGAACTCTTTTTATAAGGAGAAACGGTCACCTGATTTGTAACCCCTTCCCTGAGCTTAGATGAGAGATATCTTTTGTTTTAAATAAATTTTCTTTTACTCTCTCATACATTATATAGATTCACACAATTCATAAGAACATAAACATTACTCTGAATTTCGTTTTTGTAACAAATTAATTCAGTTCATCACATTTAATCTCCTCCCACTTTAAGATATGGTATAAATATTAACACACAGAGCAGGCGGCTCTTAGAATGGCAAGAAAAGAAGGGACGGAGTAGGAGGTGATGAGGTTCAGCAGTTCATACAAGTTAAGTAAGTATTAAACAAAACTTAGATTTAAACAAACACCATTTCCATCTACTATCTGAACTTTATAAAGGAGGGTCCAGTCATTTGAATACTGCATCCAGTGTTATAAAACCAAATGCTCCTTTTATAAATTTCCTTGAAAGATGAAATGCCAAACCTTCAATGTAACAGAAAAAAATAAACTATTCATTTATTTTATGTAAAGAAGAGGCTGCACTACGCTACATCGACAGACTGACAACATTGTCTCAATATGAAATGCCGCATTGCGACACGCCAGCCTTTGTGCTAACCGGCTGGATTATTAGCAACAAAGTTTACAGCCGGTTCTGGAGCCAAAGCAGTAACAGTAGAGACACAGACCGAGGTTTCCTTAAAGAAGAAATTTTTCATTCAAAAACTAACCCCGGTCATGTCCTGAGTAAATTTAAGGTAAAAACTATTCTTTAGCCCTCTCGCACATTCGAGAGGTAAAATGATAATTGAATACTCACAAAGGATAGCAGAGACAAATCTCTAGTGAGAGAACACCAAAACCGGAGGAAGGACAGGATTTCTCCACAGTGTATTCCACCTTGCATGTTCGGGCGTAGGAAATAAACAATACGGACTGAAAGTGAGTCTCCTGTTCAACGGAACAGAAAATAGAAGCAGGAATTTTAAAGGTGGCAGGTAGGTTCGGATATTTTAAATTACCAGCCACTTTGGATTACCGAATGAGGGCGTTTGTCTCAAGGAGCCAGACAAACAAAGCATAAATAGCACAGAAGCAACTACCCTCAGGGCGTGATATGTAGGTGGCCAGTCTACATACACTAAGGAGGAAAATTGATTTCTACAAAAAAAAAAATGATATTAAAAGTGTGATGTTGCACAACAGACTTGAAGGGGGTTTATTGAAAACAAAGTTGCCAGCTCAAAAACAAAGCAGGGAAGTTATCCCTATTACACAAAACAGCTATTTTCAACAATATATATATATATATATATATACACACTGGCAGTTGGTACAGTACTTAGTTACAAATGCATGTATTTTCAGCAATGGATATACAGACATTTGGTAGAATATAATTACACAG
This sequence comes from Neoceratodus forsteri, assembly GCA_016271365.2. NCBI lineage: Eukaryota > Metazoa > Chordata > Ceratodontiformes > Ceratodontidae > Neoceratodus > Neoceratodus forsteri. The sequence continues at coordinate 2,531,880 of CM057449.1, read as the reverse complement.
GTAGTTATTTTTACCAATGGATATAAGCAGCTATTCGTACAGAAGTTCATTACAAAGGCAGATATTTTCAGCGATGAATTACATAAAACTAGTACAGAACTTAGCTACAAACGTAGGTATTTTTAGCAATGAATATACAGGCAGTTGGTACAGTACTTTTTTACAAAGGTAGGTATTTTCAGTACTAGATTTACAGACAGTTCTTACAGTACTTAGAATGAAAGGTAGTTTCAGAAATGGATATATAAGCCGTTTGTATAGTACTTAGTTACAAAGGCAGGTATTTTCAGCAATGGATATACAGGCAGTTGGTAGAGTACTTGGTTAAAAAAGGCAGGTATTTTTAGCAATGGATAGACAGGCAGTTGGTACAGTACTTAGATAGAATGGAAGGCATTTTCAGAAATGAATACACGACATTTGTACAGTAATTATTGTAGTTACAAAGGCAAGCAATTTCAGAAATGGAAATACAGGACGTTGACACAGTACCTGGCTACAAAGGCAGGTATTTTCCACAATTGATGTACATGCAGTTTGCTCAGTGCTTAGTTACAAAGGCAGGTGTTTTCTGCAATGGATATACAGGCAGTTGGTACAGTATCTAGTTACAAATGCTGGTATTTGCACCAATGGATGTACATGCAGTTCGTACAGTATCTAGTTACAAAGGCATGTATTTTCAGCAATGGATATACAGGCAGTTGGTACAGTACTTAGTTACAAATGCAGATATTTTCAGCAATGGATATATAGGCAGTAGGTACAGTACCTAGTTACAAAGGCAGTTATTTTCTGCAATGGATATACAGGCAGTTGGTATAGTTACCTAGTTACAAATGCAGATATTTTCAGTAATGGATATACAAGCAGTTGGCACAGTACTTACTGTAGTTACAATGGCAGATCATTTTCACCAATGGATATACAGTCAGTTGGTACGGTACCTAGTTACACAGGCAGGTATTTTCAGCAATGGATATATAGGCAGTTGGTGCAGTATCTAAATACAAAGGCAGGAATTTTCAGCAATGGATATACAGGCAGTTGTATAGTACTTAGTTACAAATGCAGGTATTTTCAGCAATGGATATCCAGGCAGTTGGTGCAATGCCTAGTTTCAATGGCAGGTATTTTCAGCAATGGATGTCCAGGCAGTTGGTGCAATGCCTAGTTTCAATGGCAGGTATATTCAGTAATAGATATACAGGCAGTTGGTACAATACTTAGTTACAAAGGCAGGTAGTTTCAGGAATGGATATACATGCAGTTGGTACAGTACTTAGTTAGAAAGGCAGGTATTTTTAGCAGTGGATATGCAGGCAGTTCATAAAGTACTTAGTTACAAAGGCAGGTATTTTCAGCAATGGATATACATGCAGTTAGTACAGTAGTTAATTACAAAAGCAGGTATTTTTAACAATGGATATACAGGCAGCTGGTATAGTACTTACTTACAAAGACAGGTATTTCCAGGAATGGATATACATGCAGTTGGTACAGTACTTAGTTACAAAGGCAGGTGTTTTTAGCAATGGATATACAGAACTATCTCATAGGTCGCTCACAGCAGGTAAAAGCTGAAGGTGAAGTCTCACCCCTAAAACCCCTTCTGTGGGGTGTACCTCAAGGTTCCATCTTGGGTCCCCTGCTATTTGCAATCTATATTAACAGGATAGATGCCACTATCACGAAGGCCCAAATACACCTATTTACGGATGACACAGTGCTTTACATCAGCGGTTCCTCCCCCGATGTGGCAAGTTCAGCTCTCCAAGATGACTTCAGTTTGCTGCAGCATCAGCTTTTAAACCAAAGTTGCTTTTGAACACCAAGAAAACAAAAGCTATGTTCTTCGCCCTTCCCCAACTACGAACCAGCCATAGCTGGGACTCTCTATGATATCTACCATCCTTGGCGAACAGCTGGAGTACGTAGATAAATTCATATACTTGGGGGTATGGCTGAACAATAGACTCTCCTTCCTAGAACACATAGAAGAACTGACAAAGAAACTTCGTCAAAGGCTTGGCCTTTTCTTCAGGATAAAAAACCTCCTCTCTTAGGATGCTAAGACAAGGCTAGTCCAAACTACTTTCCTATCCCTTCTAGACTATGCCGATTTCCTCTATAGTCAAGGACCCACTGGAGCACTCTCAAAACTAGATATGCTTTATCACAGCGCCCTAAGGTTCATAACAGATCTTCCCTATTCCACCCACCATTGTGCACTATACACTGCAGTAGGTTGGTCCTCTCTTAGCTCAGGCGTCAAAAGAAATGCTGCTGTCTGGACTTATAAAACTATCATCAATAAACTCCCTGACTACATCACTGCCTGCCTACCACTTTGTACCTTAAGTAGATATGCTCTGAAGTGCCTCCTACTTTACTATTAAGGTATTTAATACCAAATACCACTTTAGCAGGGCCTCTATTAGTCATGTGCTGCCCCAGATATGGAACAATATACAAAAAACTCTGAAATTAAAGCACAAAATTAGCATATCAGCTTTCAAAACTCTTTGCTCACATCACAATAAGGAATCCTGTGCTTGCTACCCTTAAACACCTGATTCCCCATCCCGAAGGAGCCCCTCATCTACTCTTGCCTCAGCCTCCGCCTTCAGTTCCTGTTCCCAGCTACTGCCTGGCCTTTTTCTCCCCCTTCCTTCTCCCTCCTCCCCTAGTCAAACCTCCCTGTCTTTTCTCCCTGGGTTCCAGTTAGTTACACCCTACTTGGCCTTTAATCCCACTGAGACGTGCTGAACTCATCTGCACTATTGCTGTTTGTACCTTTTCACTCTGAATCTTCTGATGTATTTAATCTGTACTCCAGCCCTTCAGTTACGGTAAGTCTATTTTGAATATTTTACTTCCACATAGCATCAGAACGTTCAAAATGTACTGTCTGAGTCATTGACATCCAGTAACATTTTCATTGCTTAAGACGGCGTCCGTTTTTCATTGTTGCACGTCATGTCTTTTAATTTTATTTTTCAGTCCTGTGGATGGGTTGCTGGCAGGCAGCAGTTACCATAAATCTTTTTTGTATCTTTAAAATTCTGGTGCTGCTAGCCTGTCCCCAACTCCCAGCTGTGTTAATTTGTGCATGCTCAGTGCCACATACTGTTTGCACCTTTAGTCGGGTGTGGAGAGAATGGCTGCACATAGCATGCAGCTTAGAGTGAGGCAGGATGGGAGCATTAGGAATTTAAGTGGAGGCGAGTTAGGCCATCGGATGCACAGTACTTGTCTGAAAGAGACTATGTGGGTGTTGCTGGAGTGGGAGAGGACAGAGTGTGGTCTGCTGCATGTTGTGGACGTGAGTAGTGTGGCGGCATCTTCTAGAAGAGGGAGCAAGGTACGTACAGTCACGAGTCGGTCCTGGCTGAAAGTGAACCTTGATACTGGCTGGCTGGGTCAGGGTATGTAGCTGTGGGTCCAGTTCCCATTAAAGCGCCAGACCAGTTGAAGTTGCACTTGCAGCAGGGCAGAGGAGTGTTCACTCATTGGAGAAGGATAAAAAAGGTATTTTTTTTTTTATGTTGCACATTTTTAGCCACCACCTCAGAGTGTGACTGTCCAATGATATATACAGTGAAGTAGAGAGTTGCTGTTCTGAGGCACTTACTCACAGAACATTACTATCTAGCTGGGACTGGCTGTGTGCCTGTGTGTGAGCAAGAGAGGGTTGTTGGAGAAAGAGCTGGAGAAAGGGACAGGACATTGTTGGTACAGTTCAATGCTGATGATGACTGAGTCACTTAGTTGTCTGGATTTCTGAAGAAGTTGTTGTTTTGGGTCCATACACTTCTGAAAGGGTCTGAATTTACTTTCAGCATTTTAGATGGGGATCAGATCAATGAGGGAAGTCCGGAGTCTAACAGGAGGGCAGCTTTCATTTGATTTCAGTATTAGAGATTTTGGGGGAGGGGTGCTAAACTACGGGGCAGTCTTCTCTGGTGAATATAAGTAGGACAGGGCTTGACTTTGGCATAATATATTTGTTTTCCTTACACAACATCATATATTTCACTAGACATAACCAACTTATAAAGCTATTTCCCTTAGACTCTAGAAACGGAACACAGATAACAATGGGCCAGATAGAGAACTTACAATGGAAAGAAAGGCAGTTTTAGCTAAAACAAGGTGAAACACAAGTACAGTATTACCAGTACTGCAGTCCAGAACCACTGAAAATGGTGTTGTGGTATACAGGGGAATACACAGTAGACTGCAAATGAAAACACATTTATCTACACTAGTAAGAAGTGAGACACATAAGTAACTTGTGAGTGGTGAAGCCATGAGTTACTTAACTTTCTTAGTCTAACTGCTACTGTGTGGTGGAGGTAAAGGTATTATCTACTACTGCTATCCATGCTATGTATGCCATGTACATACTGGCCCAGATATTCAAAAGGGTTGCGCATGGCCCAACAGTGTTGTGCCATGTGCAACCCACTGATGCACCCTGGCGCGATATTCAAAAGGGAAATGTGCACGGCACAAATCCCAATGCACCGGAGCGCATCAGTAATGTATGCAGGCGCAGGTGGGGAGGCGTGCCCATGCATACCCTGCACAGCCCGATATTCAGCCCGGGATGTGCAGAGCCATGCATGCGCAACCCCTACCTGCAACAGCACAAAGTTGATCCCCAAAAAAAGGAACAACTGATGGCCACCCACAGGTGAGCTGTCACATTGCAGGGTGCAACATGGCAGCTGCCACCTGTGGGTGGCCACCCGAACTCCGGCTGCACCTGGCAGCGCCCCCCCCATGCCCGATCGTGGGCGTTTGTAAAAAAAAAAGAAGAAATCATTCCAATATCCCTGGTGGTCCAGTGGACCGCTGTCTGCCTGATCGCGGGCATTTATAATAAAAATGAATCCTGTCCAATATCCCTGGTGGTCCAGTGGACCGCTGCCTGCCTGATCGGAGGCTAAGTAAAGAAATAAAACCCATCAATGTCCCTGGTGGTCCAGTGGACCTGCCTGCCCGATCGCAGACTAAGTAAAAAAAATTATATCCCCAATATCCTGGTGGTCCTGTGGACCCCCCACCCACCGCACACTGAATCCCCGCCCTGCTCTCCCCAGTCCAGCCAGGCGGCAGCACCCCCGCCTGCCGCCCTGCAGCCTCGACTGATAACACCATCGGTAGGCTGTACTCCCATTGGTCCACAGCGTGAGCCCATGGGCGTGCAGCCCATACCCCATTACACATTCAGATATGTGAATAGGATCCCATTCACATATCTGAAATGTATAATAATGCTCATTTCATGCCCGACAGCTCAACTGTGAATATCTTTGTCTCAACCCTACTGACAGTGTCAGTTGGTGGGCGATGATGCAGCAAGCGGGTGGGGTCTGCCGCTGCTGACTGGGGGAGGCGGGGCGGTGGGATGCAGTGTGTGGGCGGGGTGGGGGTCAACAGGACCACCAGGGATATTGGGGATATAATTTTTAACTCAGTCAGCGATCGGGTGGGCAGGTCCACTGGACCACCAGAAAGATCGGGGACATTATTTCTTTACTGAGCCACGATCGGGCGGACAGCAGTACACTTGACCACCAGGATTCTGAATTTTCATATTTTTACTGCAGCCCGCGATCGGGCTGTGGGCATTGCCGGCTGCAGGGGTGTCAGTCCCTGACGGCTGCTGCCTGGCAGGGCGCCAGGTGCAAGTCACTGGGGATCGGCACCTGCTGCAAATGTAGCCATAATGAGATGCAAATGGCCCCATTTGCCTTGCACACCATTATGGCCCCATTTGCATGTGCACTTTGAATAACGCAGTTGCTGCACATAGTGCAATGGAACTTAGCTAGCGCATCCCCTGCTCCCTCTGGCCACTTGCACTGGCACAGTGCCACTGCATGCACCTCGGGTGGCCGGTGTGATATTCAATGATGCTGTGCCATGGCGCAGCTCCATTGAATATCGACCGAGTCCACACCCTGCACAGCCAAGGTGCTCTGCGCCCAAGCTGCGCCACAGCCTGGCGCAGTTTGAATATCTAGGCCACTATGTATACCACCATTACTGGTGTTTTACCTTATTTTTAGCTCAAAGCTTCCTTTCTTTCCATTGTAATCTCCATGTGTGGGTGACCCTTTATTCCTAGTTCCATTTCCAGATGCTATGTGGAAATAACATGTTCTAAGTTAAATAAATTGTGATCTAACAGAAATTAATTGTGTTTATAAGTAAAACTAAACATTTATGCAAAATAACATCAGATTTTTTACCCAATATATTTGCCACTCATGTTGTATTTCTGTGTCTTACCACTCACACTGAGATAAATGTGTCATTGCACTGCAGTCTGATGGGGCACAGAGTAGTCTAGATGTGTTGGTGAGTTCTGCAGTCAGTATGTATTCATTCCTATATATAATACAATACAAATGAGATCTGTGATATTAAAACATATGATAGTAAGCTTCAATAAGAAGGAGGAGAGAAACTTATAAGTTATCTCTGACTTACTGTTTATCTGTATGAGTGGGTACCACACTTTGAATGTAACAACAGGCATCTGCCTACGCAAACCATCTTCATACTAGCTAGCAGGCAATAGCATGGTGAAGTTACCTGATGGACTTGCAAAAACAATTCATGACATAAACACATATTGTCTACAAATGATTACTGTACTGTTCATTTCCTTTCCTAGCATTAAGGAATGTATTTATGTGGATATAGCATGGATTATAGGGAGATATTCAGAAGGCCAGTGAGCTGACTTCTAAAAAGTATAAGTTTCAAGTATTTTGACTGCAAAAATTTGTCGGTTGGCATTATTTTGACTTCAAAAATTGACATCTGGAGTATTTTGACTCTAAGTAAAACTGAAATGACTTCCAATTTCTAGCCATGAAAGTATGACTTCACCCCAAAAATTATCTGAGCGCTGCTGTACTCTAACGATTATTTGTTGCCTGTTGTTGATTTCCAGTGAATTGGAACCATCATGTATTTTCTTGTTATCTTGCATTTGTTGCACCCAGGTCCACCTCAAAATGAGCTTGCTCAATGGTGATCACCTGGTTAAATAAAGATTTTCATTGATTGATTGATACTCCTAGAACAATGCAGGAATAATGGGCACATGATAGAAACATTCAGATATCTTAAAGGCAACAACAGGGTGCACACAGAACCTCTTTCAGGTAAAGGACTACAGCAGGACTAGAGAAAACCTTGACTACGAGCCCAACCCACTTAGAACCAATCTCACGCCTTCCTCTACCAGTCCTAATAATCAAGGAAAAAAACCTCCCTGTCCCACTTAGTCCCAACTTCCTGGATGCACTAACTTGCAACACCCAAAAAAAAAAAATAATAAAGAAAATGGATGCTCAGTGGGTTGGAGGATTTTTCTTGATCATATATTCCCCAGAGTCCACTGTGCTTGGCTGCAGGCCTTGTGAACTTAAATGAAAGATCCCTGGAGAAAGGTACTTCACAAAGATTTAAGTGACAGATTGCTGGCCCTTGCCACTTCCCCATATCTTCACCAGGTTACGTTTTATTTACAAAACCTAATGAATTTCCAAAAGTAGTCAACGTGAAACTGCACGAGTAAGTGTTATACTGCACCTACTTGCATTTTAAAACACATTTTCCTATATCATGCAATCGCCCTAGAGCAGGAAGCTGTACATTTGATGTTATAAGTTTTATAATAAACTTTCTAAATCAAATTTTATCAATAATCTGAATCAGTGTCAAACTGCACGGAGTGTATCCACAAACCGCGACTTTTTCTGCACTAGAGTTTAAGCCCCTAGAGAGAGAGAGAGAGATGTAAAAAGTCAGAGAAAAAAAGCTTTGGGAAGAATTGTATAGTTTTCCTAACTCACTTTATGTGAAGGGGCACTTTGTGTAGTTCTTCACCTAGCAAACTGTGCACTTCACCAGACTAAGCTTAGTGGACGCTGTCGGAAATGTGCTATTATGCAGAGTTCTTCCCATCTTCATCTGGTGAAGTAGGCACTCGCTAGAGAACGCTACACATTGTGGCACTTTGGCAAATGCCACTATGTACAGCAGTTCTTGAAAGAAATGTTTTCAAAAGTACTAAGCACCCATACCCATGTAGCAAAGTTGCCCACCCTCTACCACCCACCAAGAATATGCAAAGTTGGGAAGTGTTGCTCACAAAGTATACAATTCTTGACTTGGCACCAACTTAGCTGGCAGACATTAAATTCATTGCATCCGTAGTCCCCAAACTGTGGAGAACCGTTTCTTTTACAACATACATTTCAAATACAGGGCTTAAAATTCTGTTTTGTGCCTGGGGGACTCTCCACAGGGTCTTCAGATGGGGAGATCACTAACATTTGGTGGAAATGGCAAAGAAAAATAGAGTATTGGTCACCCAACAACATTGGGTGATGTATTTTGTTGAAAGCTAATGTGAATACTATCTCCAATTGTTAAGTGAAACAATATCTGTAATATAAATGGGGCTTTGTAGAGCCGTGGAATGCCTGATAACATGAAAATTAAAATAAAGTTTAAAAAAAGAAAGAAAAATAGAATATTTTTGTGTCTCTGACTGCCATGACAAATAAAGGTATTACAGCCTAGGTTTGTTTTTTTTCCAGGTTCTTTGATGCTTGACTTACTTACTCCCACAATAAAGTTATACATCTGCAGGTTTTTCTTTTGTTCCACTTACTTACATTGCTGTCTTGCATTCAAGCTGCTACAGTTTTGTCTGTCGACCCACTGAAGTGTGGTCTGTGCTTTCTGCTGCACAAAACTAGGGACTTAGTAAGTTAAATTTAAAACAAAATTGTTTATTTTGCTATTTCTTCTTCAGCTAGAGCTGTGATGGATGACGACCTGCATACACTGCTCGGCTCCTCTTGACACAAACTCTGTGCTGCTCACGTACAAATGGGTGTGTGTGGCTCAATTAACCAACTGGGGTTACAGCACTGGGAAGCTGGCCCCAGATCAGCTCTTAGGGAACAATCTTCTGGGAGCTTGATACAGAGGAGCTGTGCAAAACAAAGTACCATGCAGGACTCTCCTCACTGGGTGTTACAAAAATTGAGGAAGCCTCCAAAATAGCACAAATAGCGCTATCCCCGAAGACTTGAAATGTCCTTTTAAGGGCTGGGAGCATACATACTCTAAGGACTTATAGCATGTACATTAATCAGTTTATGGGCATGTATTTTAAACATTACATGCCACAGCGGACAACTATGTATATTGTTTTTAAAGAAATTAATACTGTGTCTAGAATCCATTTGTGCACCCCACCAGCAGTCAATGTTTTTGCTGTTTATAACAGCATTTGCTCTCATTCCATTTAAAGCTGCCTTTGACCCAACATCTCACCAAGGAGTCCCACATAAGTCGTTATGACACTAATTGCTGCAAGGCCTGTGAAGCCAAATGTGCTGTCTAAAATAGTATGGCTTATCTCATGTGTATTAAAAAGGCATTCATATGCACAGAAAAAACTGTTAAGATACCAATTGCTTCAGTTCTATAGTTGCTGGATTCAGTCAATATTTTCTAGAGATTATGAGGTCATTCTAGTGTACAATAACTGAAGCTTATAACCTCTCCATTTCACGGTTTATCTTTTGGACATAAGGCATAGGTTTTATGTTTGGTAAAACCACTGCTTCCAAAATGTATACAGTACAAGCCATACACTGCTTAAATGTTATATACCATGAAGGTTTCGCACAGTCCATTATAATTTACACAATAAATTATTTCTGCAATTCATTTCAAATTCAGATCTAATAAACTTGAAATATAAAATTAGTTTAAAGCAGGTGTGGTATTAATTACTGCTATTACAGTAATGCGATTCAGCAATTACACAAATAATAATGACCTGCCTGCAAACTAAAAATAAAACAATGCTGTCTCCAGCAAGTAAAACAACAGGCATCACTCCACGCGGCTCCTTCAAGTACTGCCAGATGCAAGAAGTCCCACAGAGCCCGCTTACCAGGTGCTTTTCGACAGCTGGTGCCCATTGCTGTTTACTGGCTGCAAGTGCTCCCACCAGGTTTCCCACTGTTTCAAACGCACTCTGCTTAGCAGAACACAAAGACACGTTTATTATCTACTCTGAGTAAACACACAGAAACCTAGATAACAACTCCCTCTCCGTAAGATGTTATGATCACAGAAAAAAGTAATTTTATTTTAGTTTGTCTTGTTGACAAATCATATAGCTTTTAAAGGAACTGTGGATCTTAGATGCAGTGAAAACAAACTATGAAACTTTGAAAGCAAAGCTCAGAAAATGGCATTCACGTCATATAGTGCTTTCATAGTTGCAAGCTTTCCTTTTAGTTTTGGATGTCTATGACTGTACACTCACATTCCCGTTTCAAATGTGACCGAATGAAATTAGAACAAAATTTGTATTGACGTAGTACCCTTCATACATAGAGCATTTTACAAAGCAATGTGTTAGATACTGGTCCTGCAGCTCGCCGCTTTCCTATTCTTCTATGTAACACACTCTATGGTATTCCAGCAGTATCCCACTTCCTAGCCTGAGTTTATCATTTAAGTCACGCTTCTGATGTGTATATACACACACGCGTGCCTACACACACACACACACACACACACACACACACACACACACACTCCTCTCTCTCTCTCTCGTGCGCACTGCTTTTCCAACTAGCCCTTTACCTTGGTTGCAGCACTGCAATGCCACCCCGCTTACAGCTGTGACCAGCATTATGGGGGCTGCCACCCTTTGAACATAACCCTGCATACATTAATATGGGCCCCAGTCCCTTCCCACAGGAACACTAACACTTCTGCAACTGTGCAGGGACTGTCCAAACTAATATTGTTTCTCCATATTTTCTGTTATGCCCTCTGTCAAGGCTTGGCGGCTGTGTTAGCCCATCCTTCTGGCACTGCAGCCATCCCAAGTCTCTGAACTCCTTCTTCTTCCGAGCCTGGGTGGTCCGTCAGCACAGCTGGGGCAGGGGCTCATTAAGTCCCAACCACCAGTTTTTCCACCTTCTTTCTCCCTTATTCCCCGGAGCCCCAGCCAAGGTCCAGCACGAGCATGGAGGCGCACACGCACACCTTGGCCTGAAACAACTCCACTCCTCCCAACCCTGGCCTAGCTCCCCACCACCTCATTACCACCACCACCATCCTTCAGATGGTGGTTGTCAAACAGGGACAGCTAACCTCCCAATCCAGGAGAGGAGAGCTGCCTGGTGGCCGCTCAATCCTCACCCAACCCTCCCAGGCGACCCCCAGTGACCCGTGCTCATCACCAAGAAAACGTTACATACCATAGTAACCTTGTTTCTCCCAGGGATACCCAATATTCATAACTCTTCTGCCTCTAAGCCAGATCTGCCCAGAGATAGAATGCTATGCTAATGATGGAATCATTGGCATGTGCCACTTTTCAAATGCTGCCACTACTCAACTGCCTACATTCTAACCCTCAGATTTCGTGAACGCATGCAAAGACAAGGCCCAAAAGATTTAAAATCAGTAAAATTTAGTAATTTTAGAACTCCCACAACTAGCCTTCAACTGAAGGAAAATATACCAAGATATATTCACAAACAATGCATTCTCCATGTCAGTATCACCTAAAGGTGAAAATCCACTGAAACTGGTTTCAATAAAACCAGAATGTGGCATACATACCCTTAAGGCACAGCATGAAATGCAGAAGCCACTGGTTCTGGAAGGAGGTAGGGTGGAGATTATGAATATTGTAGTATCCCTGGGAGAAACAAGGTTACTATGGTAAGTAACTTTTCTTCTCACCCCAGGAATACTCAATATTCCTAACTCTTCTGCAGACTAAAAGCGGTATCTTTGAGAGGGAACAGAACCTTATTTTGAAACAGGCTCTGCAGGACAGCTGTACCAACTGGGCATCAGCCCTAGCCTGCATATCCAGGCTGTAATGTTTGGTAAATGTGTGAACTGTCCTCCAGGTAGCTGCTTTAAGATATCTAGAAAGGGACATCCCTGACAGCTGCCAGTGAGTCAGCTGCCCCCTTTGTGGAGTGGGCCCTGAGCCCTGCTTAGGCCTCTCTACCCGCTGGGACATGACAAAACTGAATACATTGGACCATCCAGCTAGAAGTGGATCTTCAGATGCTGGATTAACTGCTCCCACAGCCCCATAAATAAGGAAAACTGTGTCTTGTCCTGCCTGTGTAGTTTAGTAGCTGTCAAGCAGTAGCTGAAAGCTCCCTAGTATCAAGACTATGCAATATACATTCACCAGAATAAGAACGCCAGTAAAAACACTAACGGAGAGATACATAGTTTGGTTTAGATGACAGTTTGAAACCACTCTGGGAAGGAATTTCCTATCAGTTTTAAGAACAACTTTATCCCTGTGAAAGGGATGTAGTCCTGTACAATGTATAGGGCCTGAAGGTCACTGATTGGTCTGAGTAGGTACATGGGTTCAAAGGAAGAACCCATGAGTTTGGCAAGACAAATGTACAGGCCACATGCTGTCACACTTTCCTGACCTGTATCCTAATATGTCAGGAATAGCTGTTTTCTGCCTGCTTATGGGTTTTAGTGGCTGTCAAGTATTAGCTAGAAGCTCCTTTGACATCCAGATATGGAGCCTCCTTTCACCAGAACTAGAGTGTTCAGTTAAAAAGACAAATAAGGTAATGCTTTGGTTCAAATGGGATTTAGGATCCACTCTGGTAATAGACCTCCTGTTTGTTCTCATGACCACTTTGTCTCTGTGGGATGAGATGTAGTCCTGTTTAATGGGACAAGGAAACCTGTGCCATGTGACACATCTCAAATGAGCTGAATGCACAGGTTCAAAAGGGGAACCCATGAGCCTAGTTATGCACACATTTAGGTCCCATGCAGGCACTAGTTCCCTGTGAGGGGTGCAGGTGGTCCAGGCCCATAAAAAACTTTTTTTTTTTTTTTAATAAGACACTGGGCTATAAGCCCATTGATTGTAAATAGATAAAATAGCAGCACAGCTGGGGCACCAGTCTGTGCTGGCTCTGTAACTCCTTAAATGCCCAGGACACCTTAGAAAGATGCAAGTATGCATATTCTAGATTTCCAAAACTCCAAGTGAGTTGAGGTTGAGTACAGGAGCCTCCCTCTATTGGAGGCAGTAAAATATGCCTTTTGAAGAATATGCATTGACTCAGCTACAGACATAGAGGATAACAGAATGTACCATGGTGTCTGGCTCAGTCTGGTGCTACGGAAACTGTTAATACTGATTTGGTCTTGAGCCCAAGCAATGCTCTGTACACCAAAGAGGAGGAAGAAGGTAGGTGAACGCATGCATGTGCCTCACTGACTAAAACAAATCCAGAACATCCAGGAGACTATTTTCTGATCAGCTGTGCAATAGTACTGTGGCAGTGGTAGTTCTGGTGGGATACGAACAAGTGTACCACTGGAGTGCTTCATTTCTTAACGATCACTTGTACCACCTAACTGTTCAAGGCCCATTAGAAATGAGCCTGGTTGATTTGAGTCAGGTACCTGCCATTGTATTATCCTTGCCTAGCAGAAGAAAACTGTCAGGAAACTCCCAAGGAGTATACCAGACTCTATATTTTCATGGCTTCTGTGCAGGAAGGATTTTACCTCATCTCTTCCTGCTTATTTATGTAGTGCAGTGAGGAGGTATTGTCTGCTCTGACCTGTAGCAGTAACACTACTCTTAGCTCCAGCAGATTTATCTGCAGGAGTAACTCTGCACTTGACTATATGCCTTGGATGGTGTGAACCCCAAATGGGAATCCCACTCCAGTAGGGATGCATCTGTTGCTAGAACAACTGATAGGGATTCTTGCTGAAAAAGGAAACCCTTGGTTGGTTTCTTCTTTCCACCCTTGGAGGGTCAGTAACAATATTCTTGTTACTAGGATTAGTTTTGAAAGGGGTGCTTATTCTGACCCCAGTGAGCCCTGAGGTAAAATTAAATGTCCCTCACCTGTAACCTGGATTCAAGGACTGTCAGTGGCAGGTTCCATATGGCCAGTAGGTGAAGAAACTCTGCTGGAGTATTTGGTTTATTCAGGTTGGTTAAGCCTGCTAACCGTAGGACACTCCTTGACCTGCCCAGAGGCAGGTAGGGCCCTGCTTTGCAGGGTATCTAGCTCTGCTCCCATGAACCTTAGTGCTTGAGCAATCTCGGGACATACTTTGTAGAGGTATCAGAAGCCTAAGGACTCCAGGAACCCTTGGGTGAGTTGCAGCTCACACTTGCTGGGATGATTTTACAACCCCAGCCAGTGATCTAGGAAAAGGAAAAACTGGCAAGTTAAAGGAAAAACTGCAAAGTACTTTGAACTTTGGCTTTGTTAGGTGCCTAAAACAGGCCCCCACACCCCATTTTCTTTGTGGTACCATTTGTTGTAATAGAGCAGGGTCCACTGTACTGGACAGTAACAGGTTTAACAAACCTTGCTTTTAATGGGGGAGGTGGTCATGTCAATTCCTGAAGTACCACTGCTGTGGGCATTGTAGATGCAAAGGTGCATTCGTGGCCTGGTAACCAAAGAAGCCTGCTGTGGAAAGATCTGCCTCCATCCTACGTGATTCAGTGGGAGGAAGCTTCTTCTTGTGCAGAATTGCTACTGTATTGTATTCATGCACCTTTTAAACCTTTATCTTTTCCCAAAGAGGGAGTTACCCTCGGCTGGGAAATTCAGAGTCTTGGTTTGGGTACCCTAAATGGTAGTTTACTCACCTGGTAAAGGTGATTGTGGGGAATGAATCTCTGAGGCACTCCACATTCCTGACATCTTGGGTTGTATACACCTGTTAGGTTGTCTGATGCACATGTGACATAAATTAATCCCTCCTCTTCTGGTGGTCCCTGGCTCCTGTGGTCAGTTCGATGTATTCCAAAGCTATATCTGAAATGAAATCTGTTAGATCCCCTTTGTGCCCATATTAACAGTGTGGTGACTAACATGTAAAGTTTTGTATTGAAATTTCTAATGGTAACCATATGTACAAACTGTTTATCATGCTTTGCATAAGATACTAAGAATCTTGTCAAATGTCAGTAAATGCTGTTATAGTAGTTTTGTACTGTCAATTTACATCTAGTAGGGTGATGTGGAGTGCCTCAGAGATTCATTTCCACAATCACCTTTACCAGGTGAGTAAACTGCCATTGTGGGGATGATCTCTGAGGAACTCCACATTCTGACATCATGGGTTATTAAAAGCAGTGATCGCTCCTAAGGGTGGGTTAGACGTGTCAATGGTATTCTGTACTGTGCAGGCTGCTAGTAGTGCTGCCCTGGCTAAGTCTGTATTAGAGTCTTGGGACACATCCATTCTGCAGTGTCTTGTAAAAGTGTGGATAGTTGACCATGTGGCTGCGGCACATATTTCTTCTGCTGTGGTCATATTCCTTTCCGCATGAGGTAGCGATTGCTCTTGTGGAATGTGCTTTTAAGCTCAATGGTACCTGTGTGTTGGCTGCTTTGTAAGCCTCTGATATAGCTGTTCTCAGGTATCCTGCTATCGAAGATTGCGGGCTGGGAGGCCTTTTCTGCATCCTTGTACAATGACAAAGAGTCGGTCTGTTTTTCAATGTCATTTGTTCTTGTGAGGTAGGTTGTAAGAACTCTTTCATTCCCAGCATTTTAGTTGGGGATTGCTTGATGTCCGCAGAGGTAGTTCTGCTGGTATCTCTATAGCCTGACTGAGGTGAAAGTTTGAGACTATTTTCAGTCTGAATGATGCGATCGGACGCATGGATATTCGGTCATTGTAGAACTGTAGGAATGTCTCTGTACATGATAGGGCCTGTAGTTCGCCTACTCTTCTGGCTGACGCATGGCTGTTAGGAAAATGGACTTGAGCTGTAACCATTTCAAGGGAATGGAATCTATAGGCTCGAATGGTGGCATAGTCATGGCCTTTAAAACTGTGGTTAAGTCCCATGGTGCTAATATTGGTTTGTTAAGGGGATATGTTGGTGGCTGCCTTTAGGAATCATACTACGTCTTGGTGTGAACCCGTTAAGTGCCTTGTATTTGCCCTCTGGCTGACCCTATAGCTGCTATTTGTACTTTTAATGAGGCCAGTGATAGTCCCAGTTGTAGTCCTTCTTGAAGGAACAAAAGGATCTGGTATGGTAATGGATGTGGCATTTATTTTGTTGTGAGTGCACCATTTGTTGAATATGTCCCATTGGCACTGGTAGGTAGTAATTGTGGATTGTTGTCGGATGAAGCCATAGTGTTATGATTGATTAGGGTGATAACTGCTATTAGCAGTCTTCCTTTCAGAGCCATGCCATCAGTTGTAGGCGCTATGGGTTTGGTGTAGTATAGGGCCTTGTGAGGTGTAGGTCCGGTCTGAGTGGTAGTTTCCACGGCTGTCTAGTGCCATTGAAACTATTGTTGCAAACCATGATCGCCTTTGGCCAATGTGGTGCTACCAGAATGACTCTTGCTCTCTAGATGCGTATTTTCCTGAGTACCTGTGCGCCAGGTGGGGGTAAGCTACTTGGAATGCCCACGTATTAGTAGTGCGTGCCCACCCCATGGCTCTGTGGTCCTGAACCTTGACTCAATATTTTGTGCATTGGTGGTTCTTGTGTGATGCCATGAGGTTCTATCTCTATTGGACCCTATCTGTGGTGCAGTTGCATGAACACTTGTGCATGTAGTTTCCACTCCCCAGGATGAATCATTTGATGCCCAGCCAGTCTGCTGTTACATTTAGTTTTCTGGCAAGATGTATGGCTGTTATTGATTGTAAGTGTCTTTGTGCCCATGTCATGAGTTTTGATGTTTCTGCCATCATTGTTTTGCTTTTGTGCTGCTTGCTTGTTTATGTATGATACCTTAACTTGGTTGTCTGATTTTATTTGGACGTGTTTGTGCTGCATCAGTGGGAGAAGTGCAGCTATGCTCTGAACACTGCCTTCATCTCTAGCACGTTTATTGTTTGTTTTGCTTCCTTAATGACCATTTCCCTTGTGCTGTGTGTTTTTCTGGATGTGCTGCCTCAGACTGATGGGGCTGGCATCTGTCTCTATTATAATATCTGGGAGTATGTCTAGGAGCATCCCTTGTAAGTTTGCATCTGTCTGTCCACACATGTTAGACTTGGATCTTTACTCGTGTAAGTAGACCACTGTTTTGATAAGATTAAGTTTTGGGTGGGTCCCTGAGTTAGGGATGAATGACATGAGGGTTCAAGGCCATCTTGCCTAAGGGACCGTGTTCTATTGTTGAGGACATGAGTCCTAACATTTGAGATATTAGTAGTAGGAGGAGTGGTTAGAATTCTGTAGTCATTGGCAGTCGATAAGATTGATTGAATTCTTGTGTGGGATGGAGAACACTAAGCCCTTGTCCATGTCTATGAGTGTGCCTAGGTGTTCTATGGAGTGACTGGGTAGTAGTCGGCTTTTCTGTGATTTATTACCCAGCCATGTTGTTGTAAGCTAACTACCACTATTTGAGTTTCCTGGCGGATTGCTGTTGTGATCGTGCGTCTGATAAGACAGTCGTCCAATATGGTATGCATATGTACCTCTTCTCTCGTAGTTTGCTGCCAGTACTATTGATACTTTTGAGAACACTATTGGGGCTGTATATCAGACCAATGGAAATACTTTGGTATTATGAGTGTTGTCCCAGTATGCAGAAGTTGGGAAGCATGAGTGGCTGGGTCACATGGAACATGAAGATAGGGTGTCTTTTAGGTCTACTGAAGTGAGCTAGTCTCCTGCCTGATTGCCCAGAGGGTGGATCTGATCATCTCCATTTTGAATGGAGTGTATCTCACTGATCTGTTAACATATTTTAGGTCTAGAACTGGTCTTGTGCCCCTGTCTTTTTGGAACCAAGAAGAAGATGGGAGTATATTCCTTGTCCTTCTTCTTCCTTTGGAATGGGTGTTATAGCATTGTTTGTGCTAAGGTCTTATATTGTTAGGAACTGACTTATTGTGGTTTTGTGTCTGTAGGCAGGGGCTTGAATCATTCTGCTTCGTCTGGAGTTTGGGTGAATTCAATTGCAAAACTTTTCTTATTATTTCTAGTACCCACTTGTCTGATGTTGACTTTTCCCACTGATGTAGGAATTGTGTTAGCCTTGCTCCCACTGCTGTCTTGTGACTTAGAAGCGAGTGAGGATAGTTAGGACCTGGAGTGATTTCAAGAAGTGTAATTTCCTCTACCTCTTTGTGTTGGACCCGGCCCGTACCTGTTGTAATGATAGGGAGTGCTATAGTTCTGTCTATATGAGTTGCCCCTGAAGATCAAGTCCCCTTTCTTGTCTCAGAAGAATGAAATCTACTCTTGGGTGAGCGGGCAAATAGGAAGATCTGGATTGGTCTCTGGCTAGTGCCTACCTCTTCCTTTCCCTTAAGATATTTTTCTAGACCTTCTCCAAATATCATGTCACCTTTAAACGGTAATCTTTGTAGTGCAGCTTTTGATTCCTTGTCCGCATCCCATATTTTCAGCCATAATGATCTACTAGGCTCTGCTGGTGACAGCTGCTGATGTGGCATTCATTTTTAATGAGTCTACTGCATGTCTGCCAGATATTTGTGGATAGTATGGCATTCTCCAGGAGTATGGATTGGGTAGACTTTGCCGGATTAGCTTCTGAAGCTCCTGAGCCAGGTTAGCTGAGCCCTGTGGCTGAGATGGTGGTGGAAGCAGCTCTGCTGCCCAAGCCGCCAGCTCTGTGTTCTTTTAGGTTTTCTTCTATATTTCTGTCTAGGGTCCTTTAGACCGAAGTGGACCGTGGGTATGACAGTCTTTTAATTAATGCGTTATTTGGGATCCACCGTAGGTGGGTGCACCAGAGAGCAAGTTTTTCCATTGTAGGGATACATTTTGTCCCATGATTTTCTCTCTGGGATTCTAGCTGGTTTGGAAGATGACCTTTCTTTCTGTACTAGCTCTTCTATAGCCTCGCAGACTGGAAAGACGCCAGCGCTGTTTGGCCAGAGGTTGTAGTGAGGTAGCAGTTTTGACGCGGTGTGGAGCTGAAGTTTCAAATCCCACAGCCCATGATGTGACAGACTAGTGAAGGATTTGGTCTAGGAAGCACCATTTTGCCGTGAGTTTGTGGCTCTTGCTCAGTCTCCCCTCTTCCTCATCTGAGACATCGCCTGTGTCTGCAGGCAAGCGAGGAGGGACTGGCTGCGGGTAGTCCGAGGATTATAGTTAAAGTAGTGGCTCTTTTCTTTGCTGGAGGTGGATTAACCGCCTGTTGTTTTGATAATGCGGTTAGTTGTTGTAGCATTGCTGCTAGCACCTCCTGTTGGTCTTGGATGAGTTGGTTGTTGTGTAGCAAGGCTTTTGTGGTGTCTGACTGGTGATCTTTGTCTTGTGTGTGGGTAGGGGGAATAAATTAATCTTCAGTTTGCTGAACATCAATGTGTGAGGTGGAGTCCTCACGTAGGAGGCACATAGCCTTCCTAGTTGTTGGTGTGGAATGGGAACGCTGCACTGCTGCAACTCTTTGTTTTGGGCATTATTATCTGTTAAGCAATGAGAAGGGCAGTCTCAAAATCTGAATGAATTACTGCATGATGATAATAATTCAGTATAAGATAAATTTAAACTATCTCCCTATTAGCGGCATTTATTTTATTGTAAATCTGCTGTAAAATGCAGTGGTATGTTGTTGTTTTAAACAGGATGTGTGTGGCCTTAAGTGAATTTGTTGAATGGGCTCAATATTATGCCTTACATAATGTGCCCTGTGCCTTTTGTGGGGTGGGGGCTGGTGGTAAGTATGAAGCGTGATGTACTTGATAACCTTGGCCAGGGAGAAGTTATAATTCTGTTGTGTGGATCATGCAGAAACGTGAAGGAGGACTAAGCAGCAACAAGTGAAATTATTTTTCTGTTTTGTAGAATGATCGAGCGATGCAGCCGTCCATCGCATGAGTGTGGTGGTGGAGGTCTCACAAGAGTTTAAGCGCCAATAGGAATGCTTGTACTGTGAGCTGCAGAGTGGGAGAGTTGGGACAGGAAGAGAAGAAAGCAGAGACGAAGTTAATAACGGGCAATAAAGTAAAATTTTTATGCTCCATTTTAGGTCCAGTAGAAGTGCCACAGCAAGCTGCTGCTGTCCTGGTAAGTAGGAACCTAGATGTTTGGATTTTCAGAATCGTGCATTGTTAAAGAGATCGGAGAGTCTGAACCGCTGATAGAGGTATCCAGAGCACTCAGGAATGTAAGAGCAGAAAGCCAATACTTGTTTGTGATATCAAGCATCTGGGACCGCTGAGAGAGGTGTCCACAGCACTGTGGATGACTGTGTTGACTGCAGTAGGAGTTTCTCTCGTTAGGCTTGTAGTGTAGCTTGAGAAGCAGTATAACCAAGTAACACGAGGCATAGTGGAACCGCTAGAAGGGGTTCCAAGTGCAGTAAGGAAGTGGAATGTTTTGGTGCGACTGTTAACTGCAGGTAGCTGATAGCACTGCAAGTGTGCCCAGTCGCTTAAAGTTTTGCTTCCTTTTCTTTCTAATGCTTCTCAGATTCTGGGTACTGGAGCAGCTTTAGGCGGCATTACAGCTGGCACTGTAGTTCAGATTTTGCCTACTGAGTCTATGCCTGGGAATCCGACGTGGTAATAGACGAGACAGCTCTAGTCTGAATAAAATTAACATTTTAAGTGTAACAGTTGCTGAATTGTACAATCTACTGTTGGCATATTCTTTGGCACATGTTGGGTATACAAGTATATTATTTCTTACCTTGTCGATGATTGATATTTGTACTTAAAGTCTGGAGCTCTGTAGGAGTGTGACAACCTTTTCAGATGGACAATTAGAACTGACCACAGGAGCCCAGTGACCACCAGAAGGGAAGGATTAATTTACGCACATGTGCATCAGACAACCTAGCAGGTGTATACAACCCATGATGTCAAGAATGGGAGTGCCTCAGAGATCATCCCCACAATGAGGTTTGTGACTTGCAACCAGGCAAATCTCTTCTGCCCATTGTATTTACCATCCCTGGTAAGAGTCTTAAGAATCAGCAGACATTTGAGACTGATATTTAGCTCCAAACCAAAATTAGCTGTTTCAGCTAGGTCATCTGACAGAGGAGTCTGGACCTTGACTGTATACCAGAATTGACTACCCTAATAACTTTTGGTATTGACATAAGCTTGAAAGTTTGCCTGCCTGATAGTTAGGAAAACTGATAAATGCCAAGGTATCTATGCTTTGTCACAGGCTATCACTTGTACCACCCTCAGTGGACAGAGTGGAGGATAAAATTCAGCCCTCCTTATCCAGTTTATTATGTCTTGTACAGCCTTTATCAAGAGGGGAGACAGAGCTTAGGAGTTTGTAAAGTCTTGAAAGTACCCTCCTTGACTAATATATCAATTCACAGGAAGGAGAAGGTTTTGGTGGTGTCAGCCCAATCATCTCTCAAATTGTGGAGTGTGAGGAATAATCCTCAAGCTCTGTGGAAAGAATCAAACTCCTATTTAGGGAAAAAACCTAGGTTTAATAGGTTCCCTTTGTCCATTTAATCATAAACACATATTTCTCCTCTGTAACATTAATAGTAAAATGAGCAAAGGAGACAGCTGTTTGCAGAGGTCTGCTGCTCAAAAGCAGACAACCTTTTAGCTTGAATGATCTTCAGCAGCCTGCAAGCTGCAGGAGTTGTAGAGCATTGTAACAGGAACAGAAGTCCCCAAATGCTGTCCAGCAGGGGTTCTGCTAGTTTTCTCTTGATTTTAGAGGGAACAAGGAATTAGCCAGTTCAGCAAGCCTCTTAAAAACTGCTTGTATACCCGTCCTCAGGGGTAGCAGTTATAGTAGTATTATTGTGGTTTTACTCACAGTAATTTAGGGTGTTGGCTGGTCAGAGATCGAGGGACCCTGAGATGGTGACATTTTTCTTCTTTAGCCTTATTCAGGCATTTTTAATAATTCTTCAAGACATGAACACAGGTTTCACACTGGAACAGAATTCACCACACTCAAAAAACATTAAAACCAGGATTGCAAGTTTTTTTCTTTTCGGTTTCTAAGAGTAAAACCATAAATTTTGAACTGCTAAAAATTTGTTTAAATTAAAGTATATACATTGCATCGGTTCTGGAACCGATGGAGAAACGATCGAACTGGGAACCAAGTAAAAGTTGAACTGAGTAACAGTTCAAGAACCGGGATTAGCGGTTCTAAAACAAGTTTAAATTAATAAAATTAAATATAACTAATGGAGTTTTAGTCAGAAAATCCGATAACTATAAAACAAACCTCGTTTACCCCGTTATGCTGAACCGGAGAAACTGAAGAAACACATAATTTAACACTTAAAACTTACGGGTTAGCTTAAAATTATAAAGAACAGAGGCAGCAAATGAAAATAATAAATACTTATGTATATTTTATAAGTTTTCACATGACAGAACGAGATGATGAAGACAGGATCTCCAGGCATCTAGTCTTGACAGGCGGAGAGAGGAATATGAGGGTTAGAAGCGTAGGCAGTTGAGTAGTGGCAGCATTTGAAAAGTGGCACATGCCAATGATTTCATCATTAGCATAGCATTCCATCTCTGGGCAGATCTGGCTTAGAGGCATACTGCAGAAGAGTTAGGAATACTGGAGTATTCATGGAGTGAGAAACACAGGTTGCTGGTGTGGCAGGAGGTAAGGCCTAGTGCCCGAGCTCTCCACGCCGCTGGACCAGCCCTCCAGAACTTATCACGCAGAGTTCAAAGAGGTCACAGTCCAAGCTTGTACCACAGGCTGCAGTCACCCCCTTAACATCAGAATATGTGAGTGTGTATTTGACCCTTTTGTTCTCTTGTTGAGATGGTACACATTTTTTCATTTGTTTTATTGTCAGGTAAGTGCACTAGGCAAACAGTCTCATTTTTAAGCACAACCTTACAGAATTACATAAACAACAAGGCAAATACAGAATAAAGACAAATGGACAGTGACCAGAAAAAAAAAATGCTACAGTCAATTAGGGTAGATCACTCAATCAAAAATGTTTGGCATTTCAATATCAGGATAGTGCAAGACAATTCAGATACCAGAGAACCGTGCAAACAAGGTACAAAACATAGCAAAGGCAAACTTGGCAGAAACATAGAATTTGACGGCAGATAAGGACCGCTTGGCCCACCCAGTCTGCCCTTTTCCCTACCTATGGATAAGCTGCAGATCCTAGTTAACCAGCAGCCTACTTCTTCTTACCCCCACCCCCAGAATTGCCTTATGACTGTCCCATGCATGCTTGAATTCCACCACTGATTTTGACTCCACAACCTCCTCCGGAAGGCCGCTCCATGCATCCACAACCCCTCTGTGAAAAAATACTTCCTTAAATTACCTCTGAGCCACCCCCATCTTCAATTGTGCCCTCTTGTTCTTGCACACCTCTTTTGAAAGATGCTACCCTCTTGGACTTTGTTGATTCCCTTGAGGTACTTGAAGTTTCTATCATGACCCCCTCTCCCTCCTTTCCTCGAGGCTATACATATTAAGCTCCTTAAGTCTCTCTTCATATGTCTTCCGGTGCAGACCCTGCACCATTTTAGTTGCCCTCCTCTGGACAGCTTCCATCCTGTCTGTGTCTTTAGGAGATTGGGTCTCCAGAACTGCACACAGTACTCAGATGGGGTCTCACCAGCTGTCTGTACAGAGGATAATAACTTCCTGTTTTCTACTGGTGATGCCTCTCCTATGCATCCCAGTATCCCCCAGCCCTCCTTGCTGCCCTCTCACATTGCTTTTCCACCTTTAGGTCATCTGATATGACTACCCCAGGTCCCTTTCCATTTTTGTTGTTGTTAGTATCTCACCCCCATTGTGTACTCTTCCCTGGGTTTTGTTTCCCAGGTGCATTTCCTTGCACTTCTTAGCATTGAATCTAAACTGCCATACATTTGACCATTCCTCTAACCTTGCCAAGTCCCTTCTCATCCTTTCCACCCCACCCTGTGCATCAACTCTGTTGCAGATCTTAGTGTCATTTGCAAAGAGACATACTTTTCCTTCAGTCCTTCCACAATGTCGCTTATAAAGACATTGAAGAGGACCGGTCATAATACTGAACCCTGCGGTACCCACTAGTAACCCTCCTTTCTTCTGAGTGGACTCCATTTACTATTACTCTGTGTCCTATTCTCCAGCCAATTCTTTACCCAGGCTGTCATCTTGGGACCCACTCCCAGGCTGGCTAACTTGTATATTAATCTTTGTGGGACTGTGTCAAATGCTTTACAAAGTCTAGGCAGGCCATGTCCACAGCCCTCCTGATCTACTACTTTGGTCACCCAGTCAAAGAAATCTATCAGATTTGTCTGGCATGACCTTCCGCTGTGAATCCATGCTGCCTAGGGCCCTGTGCCCTCTGGCCTCTAGATACTCGACAATTCTTTCCTTCAGAAGTGATTCCATCATTTTCCTATCACTGAGGTTAAACTAACAGGTCTGTAGTTTCCTGCTTCTGCCTTGCTCCCACTTTTGTGAAGGGAATCACATCTGCCCTCCTCCAGTCCTCGAGCACCACCCCATCCTCCCATGATTTGTTAAAAGGGTAGTCAGTGGTGTCACTAGTTCTACCTTAGTTTTAGAATTCTGGATGAATCCCATCAGGCCCCATTGCTTTGTCCACCTTCAGTTTTAAGAGTTCTTTCAGAACCCTTTCTTCTGTAAATGGGCTGGTATCAACTTCTGTATCCAGAGTGTTACTACTGTTTGTTTATGTACCTCCCCTCTTCATTTGTAAATACTGAGCAAAAATATTTGTTTAGTATCTCTGCCCTTTCACAGTCTCCCTCTGCCCACCCTCCTCCCCTTTATTAAGCCTCACTATCCCTCCATTGGTCTTCCTTTGCTCCCTGATGTACCTATAAAGGTTTTATCCCCTTCTTAACTGAGTTGGCTATCTTTTCTCGGTTTGGGCCTTTGCTGTTCTGACTGCCTTCCCAGCCTCCTTTTGCTTTAACTGATACAGTTCTCTGTCCTGCTCCTTCTGCAATTCCTTGTACTTCCTGAATGCTTTCTTTTCTCTTGAACCTTCACTGCCACTTCCTTTGAGAACCATAGTGGTTTCTTACATCGTCTTGTTTTGTTTATTTGCTTCACACAAGGCTCGTTACCTCTGTGATGGCAGTTTTATTATTCCTCATTGTTCTTCCATCCCTCCTTCCTGCCCATTTGCTAGTGCATTCCTTAGGCACTCACCATTTTGGCAAAGTCAGCCCTCCTAAAGTCCAGTACTTTTATCTTTGTATGGCTTGACTCTATTGCTGTGTTTATTGTGAACCATACTGTTCGATGGTCGCTAGTTCCCAGATGGCTACCCACTTCTACATCTGTGATCTCTCTCCATCTCCATTTGAGAGAATCAAGTCTAATATTGCTCCCTCTCAAGTGGGCTCCAGTACTAGTTGTCTAGGGCATGCCCCTGTAGGGCATCTAGAATAACTGCACTCTTTCAAAGTGGCAGCTGCAACTGCACTCCAGTTAACATCTGGCATATTCAGATCACCCATCAGCAATATCTCCCTTTTTCTGCCATTCTAAGTATACTTTCTATCATTTCCTGTCCATTTCCTCCCTGAGAAGGGGGTCTGTATAACCCCTTGCGTATTGTGGTGCCATTGCCTGTCTCCAAATTTACCCAGATGATGCAAGGAGTGAGGTCATAACAAACAATGCAATAAACATTACCAGGTATGATGGCAGAACAATGAAAATTACATACTTACCATAACCGTTGATCTTCCAGAATATCTTCACCATTCATTCACATTGATGGATCTAAGCCATAAGTGTTACAACCCCAGCAGCAAAGTCTTTTTGCAGCTCGGGGCACCGATGTTGGAAAGGTGCAGCCTACTTAGGCCGACGATTGGCGGCGCATGTGAGCCACATAGTAACAGACACTGGCCCTTCCTTCCCTCAGTTCTGTCTACCAGAAAAGGAAACTAGTGGGAGAGAAAAAAAAAGAAAGGACTACAGACTCCTAGCCCAAAGGGATAGGAAAAGGTTAGGATATAAAAATAATAATTCAATAAAACCCGATTACCAACTCAGTAGAAGTAAAGGTTGGTTTTAAGGGTGGCACAAAGGTATGAGAGTCAGAGACTATTTCAGTCACCTGGACAGGTCCCATTTGTTATGCAGAAAGAGTTATACGCAAGGATCTGTTCTATCCTCTCCTTTTCTGTCTGGTTGCGCAACCAAATGTTCTTGTGAGACCTAGGAACTGATCACACTCAGACGGTCTCTGCACCCTCTGCCCTCGCCATCTCTCTCTGCCGCTACTTGCTGTTTTTGTTCTTCTTCCACGTTGTATATCTGCAGTTATAAAAATATATGTGAATCTTGTGTGAAACTAAGTAATACTGGGATTCCTTGGTTTAAAATGTATACAGTTATACTGTTGAAATTATTGCAAAAGCTATTTGAATTTAGAGGTTAACCTGAGATGCAGTTTGAGCTCCTCTCAGGCTTGTTTGCAACTCTCTTGCAGAACTGTCAACAGGAGGTCAGTTCTAGGACACCACGTTCTATTGTGTTGCACCTGCAAAGAAACTGACAAGAACTCTGATACATTTTATGAGAAACAGGATGTCTCCTTAACAAGCTCAGGATGTAGAAATTAAATGCCATGCTAAGACTGGTTATAAAAAGCAGCAATATTTTTGCTAGAGACAAACTTGAATTAGAGATGTCCTCGGATGAAGGACTTCATTTTCTCTGTTTGTACTGCCTTTGTAAACAGTTATACTGAAAATTTTTAATTTTAATTTTACCATTATTGATACTAATAAAACGCTACTTGCAAATATTATAACTGCTCCTGGTATTCTCATGCTTCCTGACCTGTACCTCTATGACAAGAAAGGTGGAAGAGAAGAGCAATAGCCCTGGCATATAGCTCTGGCTGGTACACAGAGGCCCAGGAGACCTCTGTGTAGTTAACATGGTAGACTACCAACTTAACTAAAATGTCTTTGTACTCCCAAGAGGACAAAAAATGTATGGCAAGTACCCAAACTCCTCAAGAGGCACAAACATCAGGTGTGATCGAACAGAGTTCAGAAGCACAAATACTATCTTCTTGCCACTCCAAAGCAGTGAAGAAAAAGAGATAATGGACATAAAAAATGAATGTGAAAAGCATGAAAAACGTGAATTGCAACAGCTGAGGTGAAATATAAGCACTAAGCCCAACATGCTGAGGAATACAGCGCAGAAAATCCTTCTGCATCCATCTACATCTCCCTGCAAAAACAGGAAAAGGGAACAGCCACACCTTTGTCCTAAGTGCCAGGTACTGCCACAAGGCAGAGGCTTAGAGGTATGGACAAGGTGAAGCCATGTTGCAACAGTAGCAACGGGATATGCCCTAAGGCATATCCCTTAGCAGGGAGAGGAAGGAGCACTTAAGGGAAAAAAGAGGAGAAAAACTATATCACAAGTTTTTTTTCTCTATATATTTTAAAATATTTTTGCCCGTTTTCACCCGTCCATTCCCATCCGTGCTGTGCATGTGGAGGCAGCACACCGTGACCGAGGTGCCCTCCCACAACCTGCCACCCCTCCCCAGCTGGCAAGCACAATCGACCTCCACCCTGTGGCAGCGAACTACAGGGAACAACAGCCACCCATGAGAGAAGAGCTGCCTTTCAGTTGCTCAATCCTGCTCCACCTACCCCCTGCCGCTTCCCGACAGCCTGAGTCCGTTCATGAACCCGGTCACCGACGTGATGCAAGGTAAGGTGTCCAGCGTCAGCTTTTCAGCAACGGTTGGCCCAAGAATTTTTTATTATTATTTTGGGGCTGGGAAGAGGGTATGGGACCCACATCTCAATTTTTGTCTTTATGAAAAGAAATGAAGTTTACTCTTGAAGAGGGAAAACCAGCTCCCGAGAGGGAGTGGCAAGAAGGATGCCAGTATGCTGGGGAACAACAGGGTGAGCTACCCAGAAGCCCTGGCTCTACCTGAATGGGGATAGTGAACAGGCGTGAATGAATGGTGAAGATATTCTGGAAGATCAACAATTATGGTGAGTATGTAACTTTATGTGTCTTCCAGAGATCAGTCTTCACCATTCATTCACACTGATGAGGGAGAACTATTGGAGGCAGGGACTTCTCACGGCCTGGCGAGATCCAAGACTGGTCAGGTGCAGGTGGAGGCTCCATGGCCTGGGAGCAGGAGGACTACCAAAACTCACACTTGATCCTGTGGGAAAAGAAATGAATCCTCTGGAAATGCGAGATGAGCACTGTTCACTGGGCCAGAGGTGCCAAACAGGAAAGGCGAAGCCATGCTATTCCACTGAATGCAGACTGCTGTTCCTACCTACCTAGAAGATACCTCACTGGCATCGTACAACGCTCTTGATTGGTGCCTCGCCAACTCCAGACCCTGGGCAAAAAGGTGAATGGCTTGCCAGGCTGACTCATGGTTAGGCACTGAAGTTAGGACCCAACCTAGCTTTGACCACAAGTGCTTGTTGTGGAGCTGGCCAGCAGCAATGCACATGATGGTGCATGCCGTGGTAAAACCTCTCCCAGGCATCTACCTCTGCAGAATCAGTCTTGTGAGGATTGTCAAACACAGGCCATTTATGCCCAGTGGGAGTCTGCAGTACAAAAATCCCGAGGTGGGGTGAGGTACACCTCCTGCAGACCCTGTGGGGCACAATACCTGTGCTGGATGTCCTCTGGGCTTGAGAGGGAGAGAAGGATGGAGCCAGATGTTCCTGGATGCTCTCCGCAAAGGCCAGAGGCCAAGGACGGATGACAGAGAGTCATTACTGAAATCTCCAAGGAATCTCGCAACAGGGTAGCAGGACAGTGACCTAAAAAGATCCCACGCTCAGTTCCTTCAACATCTCCACAAGGAACTGCTGATACACCGTGTACTCAGCATCTGCAGAAATGTGGATGGAAAACTCCTCCTCAGAGAAGGAGGAAATAGAAGGGAGGAGCTGGATTTAACAACCGAGGTGCCGGGACCACGGGCCTGAACTGGGCCCGTCAGACTGGCAGGTAGAACTGGTGAAAGACACTGGCAGTTTTTCTGTACTAATGTTGGGTCATAGGCTCAAGAGGACCCATAATACCCAGCATTTCAGTTGGGGGAGGGAGTCACAGGCCACAGGAGTGCTCAGGAGACCTCTCCTGGGGAAGGACCTAGCAAACTCACCTAAGCAGAGCCAGTCAGTCTCAGTGGTCTGACCCAGATGGTACCCCTGGGGAAGACCCTATGAGGAGAACGGAGCCATAAACATCTCACAGGCTGACCCCAGCCCTCACCAGTGACAACATCAGCTAGTTCTGGGGAGAAATGAGCCACTGGGCCACCACTGCTTCCAGCACCAGTCACAGGTCCAGTAGTGGAGCGGGTCTCTTCCCCTCACCAAGACTGGCACTGCGCCCCAGCCAAGCCCTACTCCAGAGCCAGAATTACTCCCAACCCCCCCTGCAACTAGCACTGAGGACGCATTGGGACCAGACCTGGCACCGTGAATGGCACCAGATCCAGAGCTGACACCATGGATGGCACCGAGGGTAGAACTGGTGCCGCAGGCTACACCAGAATCAGACCTGCAACATCTCTGGCACCAGGCCTAAGAATGACACAGGGGCAACACTGTCACTGGTGGAGGGCTCGGAACTGAGCACTGGGTCAGTTCCATCATTGCTGTCCCTATTCCTGAGCCCAAGGCCAGTGTCCTTTTCCCCAGAACACCAAGCGGCTCAGGAAGGAGATGACCACCACCTCAGATGCAGGGTCAGCTCCAGAACTGACCCTCTCTGGCACAGCAAACAGCACCAGAAGGGAACCAGTCTTGTGTGGCTGGCACCGCCCCTCTCATTGGTAAGGGAGGTGGTATCAAGACCCAAGGCAGCACCAAGGTGCCCACCAGTGCAGACCAGGTACAGCTTCAGCCACACAGCCGGAAGCATTTGCTGCCGAGAGGGCACGCAGAATGGGGGCCTCAGCCGACCACCCCAAAAGGAGTCAACTGTTCACCAGAACCCCCAGACCTCTGACATCTCAGAGAGGTGAGCGAGGGAGGGTCCTGTTCTTCCTCAGTACCAGAAGTTCTGAGAAGAGGCCTAGGGAAAGGGCAGAAACCTTATCATGGCATCTCTGGTGCGATGCCTGCCTCAAATGTGGGGAGAGACGACTTCACTTTAGCAAGCATATTTCCAAGGTTCACTTATCCATAGAGAAGCAGGCATTGCACCTGTCCATGTCACTGTCAGGTCCCTGGCAAGCCTGGCACTCGGATGTTACTCCGATGTTGCGAGGGCTACCGAGGGGCAGTGACATATGGGACGCAGCCTTTTCTTCTTTTGCCCTTTGAACTCAGCATGTTGACACAGAAAATGATAAAACCAGAAGAAAAGAGTTTGGCACTGAACTGGAGAAAAACGGAACTGTGATGAAAATGGTGCCAAAAACAATGCTAGAAGGCATTCAGCATCCATAAACATAGTAAGCAGTGCTGAACTGAGGAAAAAAAAATACTGATGGCGTAGTAGTTTTAAACTTCAGTTGCTCCCACTGTGCACACTCGAAAGTGGGAAAAACAGAACTAAGCAAGGGAGGGTGGTGTTCGGTTACTGGCTGGCTCACATGTGTGGCATCAGTATATTAGCCTCATGGGCAGTGCCAGCACCATCGGTCCCTCCTAAGCTGCAAAAGACTTTGTTCCTACGGGATCCTAGCACCTCCATCTTAGACCCAACAGTGAAAATGAATGGTGAAAACAGATTCCTGGAAGATCAACAATAGCAGCACAGTATGACAGTACAAGACATCAATCACAGAAACATACACAATGTCAGCCCAAAAAAAAAAAAAAAAAAAAACACCTCATCCAGTCTGAATTGTACCCTATGCAACTCTGGCCACCTAACATCTGCATGGGGTTTATGCTCTCGCACCCCATCCTCTACCTTACTGCTACTACTCTGAATAACTATGTATCCCATAAAGTGTTTTCCTATCTCCCTCACATTAGTTTATTTTGAATATTCCAAAACATAAATATATGCATATTTGCCACCTTGAAAAACAAAAAAATCACAACTTTTATTTTAAAGTTGTCATTTTGATCAGAGAAAACTTGAACAGTGACCTCTAGGTGCAGATTTAGCTAACTTTTCCGTGATGTAATGAGAAGGAGCTGCAATGCAACACAACTACAAATGTTAAACTCTAACAGTGTCTTCTTAGCTTTGTGTTTTACTTTATTTTATAATGAAGTATATGAAATACGTGTTATTTCTTACTGTTCCCGGACTGATCAGCCACTCCTTGAGCCGCCAAGGCCCACCGCCTTCCTGGCCCGTCGCCATCTGCCGCCTCGTCTGCGTTGTGACCGGGAAACCTGACGTAATCCTTCATCAGGTGGCCCCTACCATGCTCCCATAAACCAGGCATCTATTACGATCCCGGCATGGCAGGGGTCAGCACGGTCACCTCTGATCTACCGTGGCAGCAGGGACCGCAGCCATCATCCATCCGAGGGCAGATTATCCACTTTTCTCCTGACCCACCCACCCCACAATGGGCCAGCAGCCCGTGTCCTGGGGCAGGGATGTTGGCAGTGCGTTGAAGCCACATACTACCAAGAACACCACCCAAACTACCCCAGGGGCAACAAGCGGCGGTCCAAGGCCACCCACCTCCCGGGAGAAGCATTCAAGGATGCTCTAAATTCCCTCCCTGCCAGATTCCGCTCTAAATGTCCGGCTCGGTGCACAAACTCAGGTCACCAGCATGCCATGTGAACACCTATCGCTCGGCGCCACGGAGCCGGTCTTTATTTTTCTAACAATATTGCCATGATCCATCCATATGGCATCATCTTAACTGCATGCATGTCACATTCATTCATTTAGCTATATTCGAGAACCACTTTCCCAAACTTCCAGAAATACAGACAGATGCTGATGGCAGCAAAGGCTCAACAACCCATCCAATCTGCCCAGTCTTACCTAGGACTGGATGTGATGGGCCCTGTGGTCACTCACTGCTTCATCCTCCCTCCCCTCTCCCACTTACACACATCCATGTGTCCTCATCATCTGAACCCTTCTACTGACTGAGCACAGACAACTTCCTTAACAGCTTGTTACACCAATCACTCTCTCCATGGAAAGGTATTTCCTGGCATCCCTCCTGAATCTCCATTGAGTTCCTTTTTGTGCCTGTGTTCCCACTAAATGGGAAGAACTTGCAGTCTGCCTTATTTATTCCATGGAGGTGCTTGTATGTCTCTATCACGTCCCTTGTCTCCCTACTTGCCTCTCATGGTGGACATGTTGAGGTCTTCCAACCTCGCCATAGGATTTCCCTTGACCCTGCATCACTACCCTCCTCTGTACTGCCTCAAGCCTGTCCCCTCAAGTATGAACTCCAGAACTGCACACAGTGTTCCAGTTGAGGTCAAACAAGGATCTGTACAGGGGCAGGATCAACTCCCACCTTCTACTGCTGACCTCATGCCCTTGCACCCCAGCACCTGTTTTGCCCACTCACTGCCCTGTTACACTTGGCCAATGATTTCCAAGTTGCAAGGCTTACAATTCTGGAGATAAGAGCACTTCTGGGCGGTTTCAAAGTCCTCCTGCTAATTTGGTCAGTCCTGTAAAACACTGTTCTGCTTTCTATGCACTTTTTTGCACTGGATACAAAAATACATCGATAGTGATGTGGCTCCAGACTGGAGCATTTTCTTTCTTCCCCATGTTTACGTGCCTAAGAGGTTTTGTTATTTGGTTTGTTTTTTGTGACCCATTAGGTTTGTGCAAAGTCCATGTGCAGTGCTATTTATTTTTAGTGTCCAGGTACCAGTGAAGAGTGTGCAAGTTCTGGACAAATGACGAGACTTCAGCTGCTGTGACCTAACAGAGTGCAGTAGTAACATTATAATCCCCATACCATTTAAATTGAGCGTTGGACACAAAGCACCTCCGCCTGTGTGCACCACTGCAGTCGGTGGCATCGAGAGGGGCAAGACTCAACAAGAGGGCATGCAATTAGTTTACTGAGTGATGAAATAAAGGGAAAAACTTTTTGTTTTAATTCTTAAGAACCCTAGTATTATGGTTGATGCAGTGTTCATCACAGAACACATTGAGAAACCCAAGACGATGTTGAAACAGACCTCAGGCTTTGGGGGGCAGACTCACAGACCACCTCCTGTCAACAGATCAAGGATTATATTGAGCCAGTTTCTGCACACTTTAGTGCCTCCAACCATTCTTCCACGGACGGGTCATATGTGACCAGGCTCTAGAATCAGATGGCAACAAGAGCTGCAAATAACTGGAGAGAGCTGACTTGCAACCTGGGCACTAGTAAGCCCAGGGTCCTCACTGAGCACCTGACTTTGATGATAACTCCCTTTCAGATGGGTCTATTCCTGCTTTCCATGTACTTTTACCTCTGATATATTCCACCCATACAATTCACTTCACTTTCTCTTCTTCCCTTTGCCTGCTGCTTACTTGGATGAGATGTTAAACAGAGGTCCCATCTGGCTGGATTTGGTGGTAGTTCAGGTGGATGTTAAAGATCCCATGGCACTTATCGAGAAGAGTAGGGAAATTTCCCGGTATCCTGGCCAAATTTCCTCATTCACTAAAAATACCACCAACAGCTTAATCTAGTTCAAGGTCAGTTGGCATTCATCTGTATCCTCTCCCCAGGTCGTGCCTGAAAATAGGCAGGATTTGTCTAGTGCACTTACCTCATCAACAAAAACTAAATATAAAAATAAAAATATAAAATATTACTATATGCCCACCCACTCCTCTGCCTCCCTTTATCTTCAGCTGCTTTTTCCACCCCATCCCTTCTCTTCTGATTCCCCACTTTACCCACAAACACCATCTCTTTTTCTCATCATCCCACCTCTTCTCTAAATATTTATAAGCCAACCCTTCCTCTGCCTGCTCCTATCATACACCCTCCCTGTAATAATCAAACCACTTTACCATTCTCCTCTTTTCCCACAATCCTCAGCCACACTTACCATCACCCTAATCCCCAACACCCAACCTCTTGGTGCCTTCATTAGAATATAACCCTTTTTCACTTCTCATCTCTCTGATAAAAGGCTAATTTCAAAACATCAGTTCTCATTTTATCAGTATATAGCAGCCTTTTACAAATCATTCTTGGTTCACCACTGGCCTGTGTCAAGTTATGACTAAAAATTCATCTTTGTTTGTCACAAAGAGGTGAACACCATATGAAAATGGAGGTACATGAAAAAGAGGCATGTGCTAATGCACAGGCAACAGAGAGCGAACTATTAATTTCACACTTCATACAAAGGGATCTCTAGGGTCCTGCACTGCAAACAGTCATACATCATAACCCACAGGCAATTACCTAGGGTAGAGCACACTCCTGCAAGTATGCAAACACCATCGATATCTACAGATGATACCTCCACTGAACTAGAATATATGCTTTTCTAAGCAGTTTAGAAAAAAGACAAATGTTACACCTGCCTGTTTACACAAGTGGGTGTTAGCTAAGTCTACTTTTTATTTTATTACACTTAAATACAGAAGTTTCAATTTTAAAGGAATATTTTTGACATCAGTACTTTAAACCTTTATAAGCTTCATCCTCATTAAAGCACAGCCTTCAGGGAGCAAACCATTTCCAACATAGTAATGAAAATGACCTTAATAGAAACTGAGGATGATATAACTAAAAACAGAGATATATTTTGTGGCTATATTTCTATCAGTAATCATGCAACACATACAGTATTCTGCCTTTAAACTACTGCAACACAATATGAATGCTGCTTTATTTAAAAGCACTGACAAACATAGCTACTTGATGGTTTAAAGAATGCAACATAATAATTCAGTTCTGAAGGATACTAGTGTTATCGCGTCGCCCAAACACACACACACTTCATAAGCGGGTCTAACAAGTATTTCTGTTCAAACATACACTATTTTATAGAGCTTTCTCCTGCTCTATTACCCAGGCGCTATGATTCCCAAGTAAGCAGAAATGTATCCAGGCTTACCTTTGAAGGCCTGACTGTCTTCACATCCGCTGTGTCCCCTGGTAGGCTAAACTCTTTATTATCGAAGGGGCTTTTCCCAACAAGAACTTACAATTATTAACTACAAACAATTCTGTTTGGTGCTATTTTGTGAATACCTCTTTTATTAGAGTTTCTGTCATCATACACAGTATACGCAGCCTAACTGCGCCATATGATTTTAAGATATGAAAATGCTAGATCTGTTTCAGCAAACCACCCAATGAAAAATGGGTTCATTTTATCGTGGCCTGACTCCACATAATGTTACTGTTCTCATTTCTGACAAGTCAATTTGTAAAGCTGGAGAGCTGCAGATACTGCAGACAGCACTCATACTAAGCATACTTGAGAGTTTACTAATCCTAGCAGTATTTTATTTTCACCCTTCTAGACAGAACAAGGGCATCATAATTATATATTTTTGCTGCAAAGTCAGTGGCAATTTTCTTCTGAAGACATACAATATGTAATTCAATCTGTGAAGAATAATGCATTTCAGGAATTAACCTAGTTTTCCTAGAAACTGCAAAATAATTTGAAGTACAGTCTTATGTAACACCAGAGTTGGGAGGGGCAGTATATGAGCAAAGTCGGACAGGAAACTTTGATTCCCTCTTGCAAATGAGGAGAGCGAGGATTCAGATGTCTTGAAATCAAACAACGATCCCCAGGTATATAGTCCTGATAAGGTAGTGTCCCACTATTTGACACACAGCATGTCCATAAAAGCCCAAGCTTCCTCATGGGGTGCCCTTCAGCACCAAGAAGACAGGGTGCTGGCATGATGCTTCTTGCCTAAGCCTCCAACAGAGGGCTCTGTTCAGTCCTTAGCTGCTCTTTTCAGGAACCTGGTTCAATCAGCAAGCTGCGAACAATGTAATGTCCAACATCTCTCTTTCTCTCCTTCATCATACGACTCTGGCGGAATTCCAATTGTGGCAAACTAGCAGCCTGACCGAGACCTGCATCAGTGGTCTGCGAAGACCAGTTGTAGCACAGGGCCTTCCAAAGCAACTGCAGACCTGTAGGCTCACCTTTTGAGCTGAGCAGGAAGAGAGTTAGATGTGCCAATTTCTAACTGTCCTTGGTATAACAACCCTTTTGTGTTGTTTCAATTCCTGTCTGCCCTACACCAATACTCTAATGGGTGAAGTCCCCGCCAATTCCAAGGCCTTAAAGATGAAATTAATAAAATGTGATTATATATACACATGACTCTGATGTTATTTATTTATTTTTATATATTTCCATTTATCCCCTCCTACACAAACTGTCGGCTCTGCATCCTCGGAGATCCTCGGAGTCTACCCTGCAAGTCACCTTACCTGGGTCCGTCGCTGGTACCCTATGGAGCTATGGTTTGCCCCTCCTCAAGGGACAAGGTGGGGTTCCTACACCCCAACAATCTGCTTTGTCAGTCCAGGCAGCCGGTAGGTGGCTGCAGATTAGCGAACAGGTTTAGCACAATCGAGAACTCTCACTGTGCAGAGAACTGGGGATACTATCTTCATTTCTACAGTTTTGTCTGTCTGATATAGAAAGAAATATAGGCACAATACTTCTTTCTGTCAGATTTATTCACTGTGCACATTAATTTTTTAGATCCCCTCTATTGAATCTGCAGCCCACATGAATGCAATGAAAATACACAGCTTGTGGGGACGAGTATATGGACCTGTTTGTACTGAATTAATTGCTTTACAGATTAAAAAGCCTGAAGACATGAAAGATAAACAAAATGTTGTATACTATCAAAATGTGTGGGAAATAATGGCGAACACAATCGGCAGCAAGGCTATGTACAATGCATGTTCAGTGATCCAGTTGTTCACTATGCAGGTAAGGGGGCCCTCTCCTCCGAGGATGTTTCAAGCACAAAACACAACAAATAAGCAAAGAACACCAGTCACAACTTTTAATAAAGGTAGCTTTATTGCCGGGCACAGTGATTTATTTCAGGTTACTTGCTACAGTTGGCAGCACAGCTCTGAAGTCACCTCTCTGCCATTTCCGCTTCATACAGTGAACAGATTTCCCATTCTGACATCACACAAGATGGAAAACCTTTTCAATAATAATAAAAAAAAAAATAGTACTATTTTTGGAGCAAGTTGTAATGATCGGGACAGGATATTCTGAGAGGGACTGGAGCTGGAGAGTGAGGGGGTGCAAATGAGTGTGGAGGAGACATTGTTGTAAGCTGGAGTGGCTAGAAAAGGAGATGTAAGAGGAGGCGGTAACATAAGCTGGGAAGAGCCTGCGCATTGCTGGTTACAAATTCACTGTCGATGTTAGGGCTGTGATTTCTACTGGCAGCAGTTGTTCTTTCTGGTGGACACGCACGTGGGGTAAGAAGTAAAACAGTTTGATGATGGCCAGCTTCGGATCGGCTGCAGCATGGAGGAATGGAAAAAGTCAAGGTTCTTATTTACGTTAATCTGTTTTCTCTCTCTTGGTCCCCAGTCAGCTCATATCTGCAGCCACCCACCCAGCCCTGCACCACGACATCAGGCAGAATCCCAGTCTTCCCCCATAGCTTCCCGTCCCATGACAGGGTGGTGAGGCAGCCCAACTCAACTCAACTCACCTCTAATAGGAGCCAGCGTCTGGGGGCGTGCCATTCAGAGTCGGGGCCTGCAGTGGGTGGCTGTTCACTCCGCTGCAATTTGGGACAGATTTTCCTGGCTTCTACTGGTCCCCGGAGATGTGGCATGCAAGGATGCCGATTGGGGAGCACACACATGTCTGCACACACTTCCTTCAGGCATCTGCCCAGCTCCACCCTTTTTCCTGCAGCATCGGTGCGCTGCCCCCAGCCTCCACTAGGGGCCAGTCTAGGACTGACCACTGGCATCCCCCTCCCGGAGGAGAGCAGTCCCTCAGATGCTTGATCCTTCTACTCCCTGCCAACCCCTGGCGTCCCGTGCTTATTCCTGGGAGGTAAGGCATCTAGTGCCTCAGCTCTCAAGCGCCACGAGCCAGCATTAAGCTTCTTATTTTAAAAGGGAAAAATGTTTTCTCAATTAGCTGGACTTGTGGAACTTACAGCTTCTTTATGCTGCCAATCCACAGATCAACAGCTACAGAGGGAGTTGCTGAGGGACGAGTGGCAGGTTAAGAAAAAATGAAAGTAATTGTAAGTAGTGCTGGTTGGAGGAAGGATGATTGACATTAGGGTGTTAAATACAGAAAAATTACGATTCCTTGAAATTGTCTTATTGGCAAGCATGATGCAGTATGTCAATACTAACACTAAGAAATCATATACTGGATTTAGTCTCTCGTAACCTCATGGACAATATCCATGACTGTAAAACCATAACACCCCAGGCTCTAGTGACCATACTATGGTTAGTTTTACCTATAAGGAAGGTTGGGAAATACACAAGTCTATAAGTACCATAAAGCAGACTTTGCAAGCATGAGGTCAGAAGAAACAAATTACTCACCTTAGTAATTGTGTTTCTTCTAGTGAAATCTTGCTGTATTCTGACAATTGCAGTTAGGTCCAGCCTTTCAACTGCCCGGAGAACATAGGGTTAACTTTTCTATGCATGGCATAGAATGTTCATTCGAGCTCGGCTGAAGCCTCTGCCTGTTACTCAAACTGCAACCGTCAGATCTTTACGAGCAAAAACTCACTAGGTGTTCTGTGTGGAAACTGCAAAATTTTTAACTAGCCAACTGGCAGAAATATACAGGTTACTCACCTGTAACAGGAGTTCTAGGAATGGTATATGTTGTTCATCCACACTCATTGGCAGGTATCCTTGCCGCTTTAAATCTTGCGGAAGGTCTTCAAGCTTGCTCCTCCCACCCACCGGGTGGTATAACTCTTGGCTCCGCCCATGACACCAGATCTGGCCCGCTGGAAGCTCAGGTTGTTGCGTCGAGCCGGGAGGTCGGGTGGTCGTGTGGATGAACAACATATACCATTCCTAGAACTCCTGTTACAGGTGAGTAACCTGTATTTCTAGGGACATGGATATGTTGTTCATCCACACTCATAACAGACTCTAGCAGTTCTCCGGGAGGAGGAGGCAGCACACCCCAATACTTACTTGGGAAAGAGAGACTGGAGAACCGAGGCCCAAAACCAGCATCCGGCGTGACTCAAGGTCGATGTGGTAATGGGTAATGAAGGTGTTTGCTGACTTCAGGTAGCAGCCCTGCAGATTTCCTGGATAGGGGCGTCCCTGGAAGCAGCCACCGTTGCAGCAGTATGGCGGGTAGAATGAGCTCTTATCCTCTGGGAGGCTCCATGCCCGCCAACTTATAGCAGAGATCTATGCAGGAGGTTACCCACCTGCTTATCGTCCGCTTGGCTGCAGGTCTGCCAGATGCGGCTTCAGCGTGAGGTGACAAACAGCTGGCGAACCTCTCCCCAATTTCAGCCGTGCGCTCCTTATAATAAGCAAGCGCCCTTCTAGGGTCCAGAGTATGGAGCCTATATTCGGCCTCGAGGTGTGATTGGGGTAGAACACCGCAGAGTCAACACCTGGTTAAGGTGAAACTCCGACACCACCTTCGGAAGGAATTTCGGTGGGGGCGCAGGACAACCTTGTCCCTGTGGAAGACCAGGTAAGGAGACTCGATGGAAGCGCCTGGAGCTCTCCCATCCTTCTGGCTGATGATAGCCACCAAGAAGGCGGTCTTCCACGACAGGTGAGAGAACACACCTGTGCATAGGTTCGAATGGCTTGCCCATGAGCTTTGCCAGTACCAGCAGTAGATCCCGCGAGGTGGGGTTCCCGCACTGGAGGAAATGTGATCAAGGCCTTTGGCAAGCCAGACCACCTTCTCCTCGCCACGACTGCTTCCGGCCCAGCGCCCGGTAAGCAGAGATGGCTGCCAGGTGCACCCTTAGGTCGCCGACCTAAGCCCTTGACTAGAAAGGGACCATAAATAGTCCAAGATGCTTGCCAAGGAACAGGAGGAAGGGTCCAAGCCTTGCTCTGACACCAAATGGAAAACCTTTTCCATTTGAAGGCATAGCATTTTCTGGTCGACTCTACGGGATGCCTCAACTACATTGAGGACCTCGTCGGAAAGACCCAAGGCCTGGAACTCTAGCAGCTCAGGAACCAGGCCGTCAGGTGCAGGGATTGAAGGTCCGGATGGAACACCTTCCCTGATTGACTGAGAGCAGGTCCGGGCGCAGCTGGAAGCTGCTGCGGAATCCTGGAGCTGAGACTGGAGGAGATCTGGGTACCAGAACTGGCGAGGCCAGTCTGGGGCTATCAGAATCACCGCGCCTTGTCCCTCCTCGCTTTGAGAAGCACCTTGTGGATCAGGGAAATGGGGAAAGGCGTAAAGAGGCCGGGGTCCACTGCCTCGAGAAGGCATCCCCTGCAGCGAGCCCTGCTGAGGGGCGGGCATGGAACAGACTCAGCTAGCGTTCTCCCTGAGGCAAACAGGTCCACCTGAGGTGTGCCCAATGGGAGAACAGATGCTGTACTACCTCCGGCA
This sequence comes from Neoceratodus forsteri, assembly GCA_016271365.2. Taxonomy (NCBI): domain Eukaryota; kingdom Metazoa; phylum Chordata; order Ceratodontiformes; family Ceratodontidae; genus Neoceratodus; species Neoceratodus forsteri. The sequence goes on along the minus strand of CM057449.1, from coordinate 2,491,311 downwards.
GGAGAGACCACTCGTGGGATGCAGCCCCTATCCGGCTCAGGGCATCGGCCAGGGTGTTGGAGGCTCCTGCCACGTGAATGGCTAGGAGATCCGCCTCCAGGCTGCGCGACAGTGACCAAATGCGGAGAGCTTCCTTGCATAGAAGCATGGGCGCGTCCCGCCCTGGCGTTTAGATAGTACATGGTCGTGGTATTGTCCGTCTGGACTCGGACCACTTGACCCCGGAGGAACGGAGCAAAGGCGTGAGAGCTAGGCGGACCGCTCGAGCTCCAGCAGGTTGATGTGGCATCGGACTCCCGCGGGACCAGAGGCCATGAGCCCGTGTTCCCCAGATGGGCACCCCAACCCATCAGAGAGGCATCGGTCGATAGAGACCGTCGGCTCGGGCGGACGAGCAGGATGCCCTCCTGCAAATGATCTGGAACGGTCCACCACTGGAGGCGTTCCACATCCCCTGTGTCACCGACCAAGCTGGTCAAGGATCGCAGCGTTGTGACCACTGGCTGGCCAGTCCTCACTGAAGGGGCGATGTTCCAGTGGGCCAACGGACACGCTGGTGCAGGCCGCCATGAGACCCAGGAGGCAGGAAGTCCCGGCAGGGCGAATTGCCCAACCAGAAATGATCGGGCAAAGGAGGAAAGAACCTCGCCCTGTCCGCGGGAGCCGCGCCTGGCTCGAAGAGAGTCGAGCTGCGCCCGATGAATAGAATCACCTGCTTCGCTCGAGTTCCGACTTGGCCTCATTGATAAGGAGGCCCAGTTGAGAGCAGACCTGGAGGGCCAGATCTCTGGACCACTCCGCCTCCTTCCTGGAGGGAGCTGCTATCAGCCAGTCGTCCAGGTAGGGTACACCCGGACCCCTCGGCGCCGCAGGAATGCTGTCACCACTGCCATGCATTTGGTGAAGACCCTGGGAGCTGGAGACAAGCCGAAGGGCATGGCTGGAACTCGAAGAGGGATCCTTCCGCTCGAAGCGAAGGAATCTCTGGTGAGGCGGACGGATAGGGGCGTGGAAGCGTCCTGCAAGTCCAGAGAGCAGAACCAACGCCGCGTTCCAAGGATGGTATTATCTGAGCCAGAGTGACCATCCTGAAGGTTCGAGACCTTAGGAACTTGTTTAGGTCGTGAGGTCGAGAATGGGCGCCAGCCCCGTCCGCTTCGAACCAGGAAGTACCTGGACACAAACCCTGGGTCTGAAGGAGGTCCACCACCTCTCTTATCACCTCCTTCTGGAGGAGGAGAGCGATAATCGGCTCGACGAGCCGCCAGTGAGGCTGGGGATCCCAAGCCCCGAGGGGCGACGCTCTGAAGGGTGGTGCCTGCTCGAATTCCAGAGGCAGGCCTCTTCCCACCACCCTCCAAGACCCACCTGTCCGGTGGAAACCGCGGACCAGGTGGAACAGAATGTGCCGAGCTGCCTCTAATGGGGACCTAGGGTAAGGTGACGGGAATGGGGCGACACCCCTCAGCCCGTCACTGGGCAGGCTTGGAGGAGGGACGGCCGAGGGACCTCCTGGGCCTTTCCTCCCTGCCTCCTGTTAGAGGAAGCCGGCTTGGGTTTGGGATGCCAAGGCCGAGCCTGCTGGCCCTGACGTTAACTGGGCAGGCGCGCCGAGGGGCACAGAAGGGACAAGGGCTTAGGCTGTGGTTTTGCGGCCTTTGTCCTTCTGGCCGAGGAAGACCCGAGTCAAGGTAGCATTGGACTTCTCGATCCTCTGCAGGTGACCTTCCACCCCAGGGCCAAAGAGGTCAGTCCTAAAAGGGAACATCCGCCAACTTGTGCTGGGTATCCGAGTAAAGGTGGATATCCTCAGCCAAGCCCGCCGACGACTAGCCACTGCGGCCGCCACCGATCTGGCACATGAGTCCCCTGTATCCAATGCAGTCTGGAGCTGCTGTTTGGCCACTGCCCTGCCCTGGTCCGCACCTGCTTAACCGTAGTCTGCAGATCGGGGAAGATGAGGATGACCTCATCCAGGAGCCCAACAGGGCATGAGAAAAATGTGCCATGAGGACGGCCGAACTGGCCTGGCGAGCCAAGAGGGCATGGCGTAGACTTTTAGCCCGGACATAGTCCAATTTCTTGGACTCCTTGTCAGGAGGTTTGTCCACATCCCTGGCGTTGCGTGGCAAGGCAGCTGTCGATGCTCAACCCATCCTCCGCAGAGGTGTTCCAAAACCGGACAAGGAACCGTGGGGACGCGATACTTTCCTGGCCATCCTGGCCAGGCGCGGGGCAGGAAGCAGGGCGCTGCCAAAGCTCCAGTGCCGGACCCACTATGGCCTCGGCCACGGAAAGGCCTCCGTCGGAGAATCCCTCGGTCCAGAATCTCCGTGAGGATACCTGGCCCGCTTGGAAACGGGTTCGAGCTCCATCCGGTAGACTCGAGATGAGCCGAAGCAGTCCTAGGAAGAGACGACGGACTATCGTCCCATTGACTGACCCCTGAAGACTCCAAGTCCAGTCGCTTGGAGAAAAGAGAATCATCTTCGGACTCTGAAGAGTCCTCGAAAGCTGCTGGCCTGAGCCACCCTTCACCTGCCGAGGTCGGTCGGGAGTGAGGGTAACTGACAGCCGATGGGGTAGACCCTTAGCGACCGAGAATCCTTGGTCGGAGCCCCAGTTGGTGGCTGTGGAGCGGAGGTTCACGAATCGGTGGAGCAGCTGGTTTGGCCGAACAACCGGCCTGGGTATAAGCTCCTCGGATGAGTCGAGGGTTGTGTCGGCCGTTCCGGTGACAACTTAATGGCCGGGAAGCGGCCGGGTCGGCTTATTCCCGGCCAGGAGGAGCTGTTGCAACATAAGGTCTCGCACTGCCGACGCACTTACGCCAAGCCTCCTCATCCGAGGAGGAGGACGAGGACGCAGCGGGCCACGCGCTTACCGCGGTGCCGAGACCGGAGACCGCCTATGACGGTGGGATCGGCTGGACCGCGGATAGGTCGAGACCGAGACCGGAGTCCGGAATTTCCGAGGGTCGGTGCGGGGAGGTGTCGGCCGGAACAGCACTCCCTTCCGGCTCGGATGGTCCGTCCGAGGGCTCGAACCGGAGGCAAAGCGAGCCACCGGATCCTCAACTCCTCCGGGGCAGGGGAGAGGGAATCTCGGCTGCTAAAGCGACAGCCGTCAATGGGTCGAGAAAAATCTCGACTTCATCGTGGAGTCTCGGTCAACTGACCTGACGGGACACCGTGAGGCCAGTGGCGGGCCGAGCCGGTCGACCAAGCCGACGGCCCGGGAGAGGGACCTTTCCCGCTCCCAAGAGCGTCGACTGAGGGACTTACCCTGTCCCTCTTTTTGGACCGAGAATAAGGTCCAGCAGGCGTAGAGCCCTTCTCCTTTAGTGGAGAGGGACAGACAAAGCTCCTTAAAGAAGCGTGTAGGAAGAACCAGAGAGGCGGGATAAATGCGGCCGAGAAATCTTGACCCGCGCCGCCTCCTCTTGGTGACCATCGCTCGAGCTGATCCGCGAGCCGCCGCGCGGACACCGCCAACCGGGCCTCCTTGGACTTCACCGGAGAAACGCTTCGGACGGGCCCAGCTGCACCGGGCAGCACGGGTTCGAGGACGCGAGGGCCGAGAAAGATGAGCACAGGCCCAAGCCTGCGTGGTCGTGCTCAAGGCCTAAACAGTAGACACCGTGGAGTGTGGATCCGTCCGAGACATCTTCTGCCGCATGGGCATCTCCGAAATCCGAGTCGATTTGTCCATCGCGGCCAGCGGGGATGAAGACTGAAGTCTTTTTGCAAATTTTATTTTTAAATCCATAAGCGGAGAAATAGGAACCAGTCTCAAGCAGAAGCGTTAAGGAGAACCTGAGCTTCCAAGCGGTAAGGAAGATCTGGCGTCATGGGGTGGAGCCGAGTTATACCACCGGGTGGGTGGGAGGAGCAAGCTGAAGACCTTCCGGCCAAGATTTAAAGCGGCAAGGATACCTGCCAATGAGTGTGGATGAACAACATATCCATGTCCCTAGAAATAATGTTTTTGGCTCTCAAGGAAGACTCAAGTCAGAAACCCAAAAACAAAAACCAATCAAATGAAACAACATTCCACCAAAGAAAAAAGAGGGTGTAAAGAGGCACCCCTATGGTGCCAACACTGCTCCTGCCCACCCACATCCTAAAATCTAGGTTCTGGGGGGTCAGAAATACAGCAAGACTCACTAGAAGAAACATAATTACTAAGATGAGTAATTTTTCTTCAACCAACATGAAGTCTTGCTGTATTCTGACAATTACAGAACTACTAAGCAGTACCTCCATGGAGGAGGACAGAACCTACTTTGGAAACAGGCTCTGAGTACTGCTGTGCCAAACCGAGCATCACTCCTAGCCTGGATATCCAGAGGTAATGCTTGGTAGAAATGCGGACTGTTTTCCAGGTGGCTGCTTGACAAATTTCTAAGAGAGGATATCCCTGGCAGCAGCCAGGAAGCAGCTGTACCTCTTGTGGAATGAGCCCTCAGGCCTGAGGGTGGAGTTCTACCAGTTTTCATAGCAGAACTGTATACAAGAAACAATCCACCTGGCAATAGATCTCTTGGTGGCAGGTTTGCCCTTCCAACTTCTCCATAAGTGAGGAACAACTGGAGGGATTCAAACCTGTGACCCTTGGTACACTCTATGTAGTAGCTAAGGGCTCTTTTAACATCCAAACTGTGTAGTCTCTCTCCGAGGACGAATGATCAGTGAAAAAACAGAGAGATACAGACTGATTGAGGTGGAAATCTGAAACCACTTTAGGCAAGAACTTTCTGTTAGTTCTAAGGACCACTTTATCTCTGTGAAAAGAGATGAAATCAGATTCCACTGACAAGGCTTGCAATTCACTGATACGCCTGGCGAAGTAATGGCTACCAAAAACACAGTTTTCAAGTCAAGTACTTAAGCTCTGCTGAGGACAAAGGCTCAAAGGGGTTGCATAAGCTGAGCAATGCAAACATCAAGATCCCAAGCAGGAGCAGGATCCTAAAGGAGGGATTGGTGTGAAGCAATCCCTTGAAAAACTACAGAGAATACAGGATGGGATGACAGAGAGGAAGGCTTGCTTACAGACAGGAAAGCAGAAACAGCTGCCAAGTGTACCTTGAGAGTAGCTGGTCTGAGACCTAGGCCATTAAGATGGACCATATAATCCAGAACCGTAGGCAATTCAGCAGTATCTAGAGAGACAGTCTTCTTAGAACACCAAATGCTGAATCTTTTCCATTTGAGTTGTATGTCTTTCTGGTGGAAGGCTTTCAAGAAGCCTTAAGGATATCCAGTTCCATTTGGAGTTGTATGTCTTTCTGGTGGAAGGCTTTCAAGAAGCCTTAAGGATATCCAGAACCCCTTGGGAAAGGCATGAATCTAAACTCTAACTCTTCAAGAGCCACGCCTTGAGATTGAGAGACTGAAGACTGGGATACCAAATCCTCCCTGAGAGGATGTTAGCAGGTTGTAATTCCTGGGAAGAGACAGGAGAAGATGGACTGCAAGGGACAGCAACAAGGGATACCATGGCTGTCTGGCCCAGTCTGGAGCAATCAGAATCACTTTGCATGGTTGTGACCTTATGTTGACAAGCACTTTGAACAGGAGAGGAAGGGGAAAAAGCATACAGAAATTTCCTTCCCAGTTCAGGATCAGAGCATCCATTGGGACTGAGCTCAAGACTGGGGGTCTGCAACAAAAAGAGGAAGTTGGTGATTGTCTGGGGCTGCAAAAGATCTATCTCTGGAGTGCCTCATCTTGAGAAAATCACTTTCAACACCAGATGATCTAGGGCCCATTAGTGATGGCCTTGGGATATTCTGCTCAAGCGCATCTGCTAGGACATTGTCCTTCCCTGGAAGCTGAACTGCTATCAGAGAGGTTTGCAGGAATAGGCCAGGGACCACAACTTCATTGCTTCTGTGCACAAGGCCGTAGACCAGTGCCTCCTTGCTTGTTAATGTACCACATGGTGGTGGTGGTGTCTGTTCTGACCTGAACCACCTTGTTCTGTACAGATCTGGAAAAAGCTTGCAGTGCCAGAAACATTGCTCTGAGTCCCAAGACACTGATGTGAAGCAGAGATTCCTGAGGCGACCACAGTCCCTGGGTGGTAAGTTCCCAAATGGGCTCCCCAGCCCAGCAGGAAGCATCTGTGGTGAGTGCCACTAAATGAGACTGAGTGACAAATGGAACCCTTGCCTCAAATTGTCCTGATCCTGCCACCATTGCAGGGCTTGGATCAGAGTTCGAGTCACTGGAATTAGTTTGGTAAAGGAACCCTTTCTTTGTGACCAAAAAGCTCTTAAGTGGAATTGAATGTCCCTCATTTGGAAACTTAGCCTTGGACCACTGCTGTAGAAGCTGCCATGTGGCCCAGTAGCTGAAGGAAATGCCTTGCTGGTCGAGACACCTGAAGGCTGAATGAAGAGGCCAGTTCCATGAGGGTCCTTGCCCTTTCCAGGGGCAGGAAGGCTCTTGCTTTTACCGTATCCAGCTCTGCCCCTATGAAGGTGAGGAGCTGCACTGGTTCAAGAACTGACTTTGGTAGGTTGAGAAAAATCCTGAAGAAGTGAGCACTTGCTGGGTCACTTGCAGGTGTGACTTGACTTGGTCTGGAGACTGGCCCACTATGAGCCAGTCGGTCCAAGTATGGAAAAATGGAAATCTTTTGTCTTCTTAGGAAGGCAACAATACTGCCAGGCACTTTGTGAAGACCCTTGGGGCTGATGTTAGCCAAAGGGCATTGCTCTGAACTGACAGTGGCCTGAGGGCAACTTGAACCTGAGGTACTTTCTGTGGGACCACCTGATGGGAATGTGAAAGTAGGCATCTTTGAGGTCCATGGAGGCTAGCAGTCCCTGGCCTTAGAGAGGAATGATAATTCCCAGAGTTATCATCTTGAACTTTGGCTTTAAAGATGTTTGTTCAGGTATCTTAGGTCCAGGATGGGTCACCACACTCCTGTCTTTTGGGGTTAGGAAGTACCTAGAGTACAATCCTTTGTCCCAGTGTAGGGTAGGTACTCTCTCTATAGCTCTGAGAGCTAGTAGAGAGAAACCTCTGCCTCTAGGACAAGGGTTTCTGAGAGTTTGCAGGTGAAAAGATCTGGCTCTCAGCCTGGGACATTTTTGAAGCTGAGAACCAGACCCTGGCTTACTACTTCCAGGACCCACTTGCCTGATGTAAGAGACATCCAGTCCTGGACAAAGTAAGCCAGCCTGCCCCTACTGGGATAGGAGAATTGACCCGGGCAGACCTATCAGGGTGTCTGCTTGGCAGGGCTTTAGGCTGAGGGGTGGATGCAGGCCTGCTCATCCCTTTTCTGCCTCTCCTCTGAAGAACCCCCTCTGTGAAAAAGAAGAAGAGGCCTGTGCTTGGTAAAAGGACTTTGGAAGGCCCTGCCCCTGCCCCTGGACTGCTGCCTTTGAGGAGTTGCTTGCCTTTTCTTGGCCTGAGTACTCCTGTAAGTGGTCCTGTATTAGTCAATTTTCTTCATGTAATTCTCGGTCTGCTCCCAAACAGAGAATTACCCACTACAGGAAAATCCATGGCGTTAGCCTGGGTATCCTATGAGGAGGCTAGTACATCTGAGCCAAGCCATTCTCCTTAGAGCCACAGATGTAGCCATGACTCTTGATGATACATCACTGGAGTCTATAGCAGCATGAAACTGAACTTTGATGCCTCAATCCCATCCAGCCACCTCCTCCAGCTCCTTGGCAAGCTGGAGGAAAGCCTGTTAGCCAGTGCCAGTACAGTGTCCCACCTGGACTTCTGATACCTGGCTGCATAGGCCATATAATTAGCCTGCCTGAGTCTTTGGATGATGCCATGTACTGCTTCTTTGCCATGGCATCAATCTTCCTGGAATCCTTGTCTGGGGGTGTGATGCTAAGGGAATGCTTGCCTTATCACAGGCAGCAGCCTGTACAACCCCAACATGGCTGCACTGCTGATAAAGGAACTCCGTATCTGAGCCTGAAAGAGTATATCTCTTGCCTTTTCTTCTGTCCACAGGAGGTATGGAATTGGGAAACTTAAGAATTTTTTGTGTCTGTTTCCCAAAAGATTTGTGGAGGGAACAGACAGTCTCCTGGACTCTGGGATGTCCATCATCTCTACATAGTCAGGCTCTTCCTGATCCTCCACTGCCTCCTCCACAGGAAGCTGGAGGGTATCAGCCACCTTTCTGTAAAACATGTAATATGAAGGGACTCAGAAAGCCTATGAGAAGAAACACCTATAGGCACATCCAGACTTTCACCATCACCATAATCATCTTCCAACTCTCCTTCCTCCTCAAACTCCGGTTCATAAAACTCTTCCAGGGTATAATCCAGAACTGGGGAACTGACCAAACTGACCCCTGCCAAAGGTGCGGTTCAGTCAGAACCGATCGAAGCGATTCTGTCTAGATACGCTTTGGCTATTCATCGGCGGTGGAGTATAGGATTCTGGATCCGAACCGGTCAACTTGTCTTTTCCTTTTCTTTTTGTCGGAATCAATTCCTCGGAATCGGCTCTCTTTGCTCGAAGAAGTATCACCCTGGTCAGAGGGCACTCCTTCTGGTTCAGTTGGAACCCGAACCGGGCTGGCCATCTGGGTCAGCGGACTTCTCGGCCTCCCTTTCCCTCAGTCTACCTAATTTCTTTTCCAGGGTTGATTTGGGAAAAGTTTTGCAAATTGGCAGTCTGAATTGAGGTGGTCAAACCCCAGACAATAAACACAGGTGGTGTGGGGATCAGCCTTAGCAAAGACCTCCCACACACACACTGCAGTGTTGAAACCCAGTGGGCCGGGTTTTCTTGGGTTTCTCAGACATGGCCAACCTAACCAAACTTACCTTTTTGGCAATCCACCAGGCAAGACTCCTCTATCGGTTTCTGACTGTGTCCGGGTCTTGGAAAAAAGCGTTACTAAAACCGTTTTTAGAACCGATACTGGACTGTAACCACACACTAAAGTAAAGTACAAATTTTACCTGAAAATGATCGGTTCAGCCGAACCGATCCACAACTTACAAGTTCCACACAGAAAACAGAACAAAACCTATCTAGTACTCACGGTACCACAGACAGAGACTTGAACCGACTATCGGAAACAACAATTTCGGAAGAAAACTGACCGAAAACTGACACTTCAACCGACTTTGAACCGAGCAGCAGGAGAAATTTCCAGAGCGACTGTTCAGTGAGGTGGAGTAAAGAATCTGGCGGTTGCAGTTCGAATAACAATAGGCAGAGGCTTCAACCGAGCTCAAGATGAACATTCTCGCCATGCATGAAAAGTTAACCCTATGTTCTCCGGGGCAGTTGTAGGGCTGGACCTAACTGCAGTTGTCAGAATATAGCAAGACTTTATGTCGTTTGAATTGCTTCATGGAATTGGGAGGATGACTTTGAAAATCTAGCCCTAGACAACATGTGGAACTTGACAAATAAAATTAATTCCCTTATAAAGCATGTACACCAGCAGTCCATAAATATGCTGGGGCCAACAAAATATGGCCACAATGGATTACTCCCAGTGTGAAGAAATCTATAAAAAAAAAGAAGAAAGCATGTAGCAAGGCCAAGAAAATGGATGTAAGATATGCTGGGACAACTATAGAAGAAGGCTCTTAAAAACATCTAAAAATAGCATTAAAAGGTGAAAAAGCTCATGAGATCAGGTTAGCCAACAAGGTTCAGGATAATTACAAATCCTTTTACACCTATATTAATAACAAGAGGGTGTAAGTAATAACATCGGACCCTTGAGGGACTCATCTGGAAATACAGTTATGGATAATACAGAGATGGCCGAGCTGTATAACAATTTTTGTTTCTGTTTTTAATACTAAATCATCTCCCAGGTTATGTCACTGTAAACAATCTACCTCCACAGCAACTCTTATCAACAGGAAGGCGTGCTCAAAGACTGTTGAGAACTGAGCAGAATAAACTGCAGGGTCCTGACGGTTTGCATCCAAGAGTCATTAAAGAACTTGCAGAACTATAGGTAGACCCTATCATAGCTATCTATTCAAAATCACTTTAGAAGGGAAGGTCGCAGAGGCATGGAGACAGGCTGTTGTAATACCAATCCATAAAAAGGTACCAAACATAAGGTGGAGAACTATAGGCCCATTAACCTGGCGGCAATTTTGGGTAAAGTTTTGGAAGGTATCGTAAAGATCATATTATAAATCATTTAAAGCTGACAGGTACCATAGATAATACCCAGCACGGATATGTACAGGGTAGGTCATGCTAACCTGTTAAGAGTTTTATGAAAGGGTTGGTAAAGCTCTGGATGATAAACACTCTGTGGATGTTATCTTCCTAGATTTCTCAAAGCATTTGACAAAGTTCCACATGGGGAACTCATAGATGCCCTAATAACTCCAAAATCTCTGGAGAACTAACCCAATGTACTGAAGCATGGCTATCAGGCCCTAAATAAAGAGTCGGTATAAAGGGCATTTTCTGATTGGGTAGAGGTGACCAGCGGGTGTCACAGGGTTCCGTACTTGGTCCCTGTTTGTTTAACATCTATATTTCATTTATGAGTACTACTTCTAATGTTTGAATATCTAAGTTTGCAGATGACACTAGGTTGGGATTTACTGTGGACAATAGTACTGATGTAGCTGTTTACAACAGGCACTGGTAGATCTGGAAACTTGGGCAGATGAGAAAAATGAATTTTAATACTGATAAATGCAATGTAATGCACTTGAATCAGAAACTCACAGGCGAATTATATATTATGTGGGAAGGTTCTGAATAAAGTTCATGAAGAGAGAGATCTGGGTATCAAGATAAGTGAAGACTTCAGCTTCAGGTCTCAATGCAATCAGATTATTAACAAAACAAGCAAAATATCACACTCCATAAATAAGCATATTAAGAATAGGAGTAGGGATGTTCTTGTCCCTCTTTACACATCACTGGTTAGACCGCCTGTTGAGTAGTGTGCTCAGTTCTGGTCCCCTGTACAAAGGGAAATTCTTGCTGTAGAGAGGATACACGCATGAGACTCGCATAGGATTAGGAGGTACAAGGCTGGATTATAATTACAGACTTAACACTCTAGCAGGTTATTTAACTCCAAAATTGATTAGCGTTTTGCTCATAAAAGTGCTAAAACATTGTGAAAATGGGGATGGGGGCTGGAGCCCTAGCAAGATGGAAGTCTAAAGACAGAGCTCCTCGTATATAACCCTTGAAAAGCCTGAAAGCAACGTAATTTAATTAATATATAAGTGTATTGTTAATGCTCAATGTGTTGGAAAGGCTGGAGATAAAGATGGAAATCCTCGTAAGGATAAATCAATGGGCGGCACGTAGCAAAGTAAAAAATCCTCCTGAACCTAGAGCACGCGGTCCAACTTGGGCCACGTTCCCGAAGCTGCAGCGGAAGGATCAGAGGAAGCGCTGCAGATGCTTGGCTCTAAACTTAACCAACTGATTAAATCGGTCGCAGGACTATCGGATAAATTCGATATTTTAACTAATAGAATGGTGGCCATTGAAGCTAGCGTGGAAGCTAACATGACAGCAACAGCTGATACTGTAGCGGGCAGGCAGCAGCAATGGGGAGCTGTTTTGAAGAAAACTCACACCTGAAGTTCAGGAATTGAAACCGTGGAAAATCAAGCTCGAGCTCACAATTTCAGACTGATAGGGCTGACAGAAGGTGTGAGGGATCATCTGCTGTTGTATTTGCAGGAGTGGTTGATTCAGCAGTTGGGAGGAGGTGAGCCCTATAGTGCAAGAGATTTCAGAAGGCTTATCGGATTACGTCAGGGGAAGGCCTAATAACTCCAGAAGCACCACAGGCTATTGTGGTGGTAATGGGCGAGTCGGTTCAAGAGATCAATTATTGGCGCCGCGCATAAGAAAACGCTTGTTACAGGACGGCCAAGCTGATAGTATGTTCCCCGATCTCAGTTACGCCACATGTCAAAACGCAAAACAGTTTGATGGTGCTCGGCGATATTCAGAGAAGCTGGTATTTCCACGGGTTGGTTTTCCAGCCAGGTTGTGGATAGTGACTCAGGGCAGAGTCTGTGTCTTCTTAGATACTACAGAAGCGCTTAAATGGTGCCAAAGAAATGCGACAGCTAAGCCCTCAAGTTAGCGGTCAGATAGGATTTTAGTCTCATGAAGAGAAACCTGAATTGGTGGATAAGTATATGGGACAATGAAAGCTCCCTGTTTGTTGGGGAGGAAGGCATGTTTATCTAGGGTGTCTATTTGGGAGGTCATGTTGCTGTTAGTGGTAACCAATCCTTTCCACAATCTGGAGTTGGAAATGTCCTTTCCTCCCAGTTCAATTCATGTTAACAAGTATAAGGTTGACAGAGAATAGCTGAGAGCTATTAATGCAGAAGTTCCTGTACCCTTTATGTTAAAAGCAGCCATTACATTGTTTTCATTTCCTTTTCTTAGTCAATGTACAGCCTAAGTACTTGCATCTATACCTTGTTAATGGTTTATAAAATAAAGATGAGCAGGCCATCTATGATGTTTCAGAGCGCTTATTGTTGTAAAAAAAATATAAGGGCAAAGTTTATTCCCTCTTTTTTTATTTAGGGGTTATGTATGCTCTGTTAAATGAGGTGTGACATATTAGTGCATCAAATTAGGAAAGGCATGGTGGTATTATTACTCCTATTTTAGGGGACTGATTGTTTGCAACTCTGGACTTTGGACATTCACATCTATACACCATGCAGCTCATGGGCTTGTTTGCAGCTTATATTAAGAGGACAATATATTAATTTCTTTGTTTGAATTCCTCAATGATGTATCTTTTAGCATTTGCAGGCAAAATGAGTATATTAAGAGGAGTGGCACCCTCATGGCTTTATTATAGTACTATGAGTATCAAATGCTAGTGAAATGTAACTGTATGTTTGATGTACAAACAATAAACAAAGTTAAAAAAAATTGTGAAAATGCATAGCACTTGCCTCACTGTGTTTAACAAACACAACACTTCTAGAAAACCTATATAAATACTTTCTGTACAGTTAGCATTGTCCCAAGGAAAAAACTGCTAATCGATCATTTAAAATCCTGTCTAGGGCTGTATTCTTTGGAATATAGGGAGACTGCGAGGTGATATGTGTTTGGAATACAAAGCAACAAGGGGCGCTCAGTTAAGTGAGATACTGGGTCTTGAATTTAAACATAAAATCTTTAATACTAGATCCACCCCTTACAACTTGATTCTGACAGATTTAATACTGTCAGAAGGAAGCACTAGTTTTCCATTAGAGTAGTGAAAATATGGAATGGACTCCCTATAGAAGTAGTGACCAGTGACAGTATGCTTAGTTTTAAGATCGCTTGGATACATATTTGGCATCAAAAACATCCTGGTTACATTAAATGAGATGGCGAGCTAGAATAGACTTTGGTCTAAAAGCTCTGAAAACCTAAGAAATAAATGGTGTTTGATTGACATTAGGGCGTTAAATAAATATAAACTGATTTAACGTTTTTGTGCCCACTCCTATTGCATAAATTTATTTATGTAAACAGTTGTTATGTCATCAGTCATTTATTCACACAGGTATGTCAGCAGGTCCAGCACAGGCACTTGAAACTCATTTAGAATGTTTGGCCTCAGTAGTAGTACTAACTGTCACAAGCGTGCTCATGAGTCAGGCCCTCTGCTCCACACTGCCAACCTCGAGTGCAATACTGTGAACAGGGAACAGACAGGGTAACCTTCCTGTCTGTTTTGGGAGTCGAATCACCTACCAGCCTCGAGTCCTGGGGGTCAAAATGCGAACCTTATGCTAGCATACCCAGTTAACTGGCTCAGATATGTACCTTCTTCGGGGATGCAGTACAATCCTATGCCAGGGGCACCCAGCCAGGTTTCCAAAATGTACTCTACGACTCAATATGAGACCTAGGTATATTCTTACCTTTAGCAAGATTAGTAACACATTCAAGCCCTTAACAGCTGTCAGACTTAAACACAGGTTCAGTATTCACATGTAAAGAACTGAGAAAAAGCACAGACAGTATTTTAAAGAAAATATTGTTTACTAAAAATTGTAAAATCAAACACATAACAATTATATAAATAACTTAGTCACATAAAATAAATGGAAAGTTACAGAACACAAATATGCCTACCACAAATACTTAAAAGTTCTTGCCTAACTAAATGTTACCATAAAGTGCTTTTTAAGTTGAAAGAACTGTCTCTCAAGTCAAGAATAAAAGCTATATTTTCCTCAGATGCCTGCCCATTTCAAAATCCATCTCCCCACTCCTTCTGGTGAGGTCACAGTTAGATCTTCCTAGCTTTAACTTCTTAACATAACTATCCACATGGATGTATGCTGTTACTGTGAAAATCAGCAACTAGCCATTTCACAAAATATGACAGTCTTTGATCAAAAATATCCCCTTTGATGTTTCACAATCCCACAATCATGTCACTAGTTCTCTGCTAGGTGAGAAAACCATAAAGGATCAGCCAGATGACTTCCTTCCTGCTAGGGTCATAAAATTCATATACAGTTTCCAACTTTAAAAGCAGGAGCATGGTATAAAAGGGTAATAAACTGTTCTCTGGAAGAAGGCTTTTAATATTGGGGCACTTGCCTCACTGTGTTTAACAAACACAACACTTCTAGAAAACCTATAAAATACTTTCTGTACAGTTAGCATACACCAGGCGGGCCTTATAGCCCCTGGAAGGTCGGTATAGCCCATACGCCCACCCTGAAGAGTATTATTGCACTTAGAAAATGGGCTACATGTGGTATTTTAATATGGAATTTATTAAAATAAAAAACACAGTTAATAAAATAGTGTAAAGATGAAGTATGTCTTTATGCTGCAAAGTAGTCCCCATGCTCTTCCATAATCTGTTCTCCCCACAAGAACCATTCTCTTCTATTCCACCCCCACACACACACACACCACCACTACCTCTAGATCAAGATGTGGAGTTTTTTTTTTTTTTACCTGTCTCTATCGTTGTTGTTCTTAACAAAACAACAAGAAATGAAATTACGTACCTACCGTAATTCTTGATCTTCTTGGACGAGTCTCCACCACTCATTCACACTACTGGGATCTGCGCTGGAGGCACTAGGACCATCGAGACAAACTTTTGCTGGGAGTCGGCGCCAGAGATGGCGCTGCGAGGCAGCGCCTGCGAGCCTAGCTCGTGCGGCAATGACTATCTCAGCGTCGACTCCCCAACGCCTCAGTTCCTTTTCCCTCCGTCGAGTGCGTTT
This sequence comes from Neoceratodus forsteri, assembly GCA_016271365.2. Classification (NCBI taxonomy): domain Eukaryota; kingdom Metazoa; phylum Chordata; order Ceratodontiformes; family Ceratodontidae; genus Neoceratodus; species Neoceratodus forsteri. Next base: position 2,476,079 of record CM057449.1, on the reverse strand, counting down.
CAGTGACAACGTCGCTCGCCTGTCGAGTCAAACTTCAAACTAGCAGCATAGTTTTCAGTTTTTATTATTTTGTAGTATTATCTCGATACAGTATCACTTAAGTTATTCTTATTTTAAATAAAAATGATAAAGAAGTCTCAGCCTACACTGGCCAGTCGACCACTTGAAGCAGGTCAGGTGGCGGTAGGGAGACCCGTGTAAACTGTTCAGTCAGTGGGGCTGGGTCCGGTCCGCCGCCTTCTCCGGAAGGGGGTCTGGCGACAGTCAGTCAATGCCGAGGATGGGCGGTCCCCGGAGCATAAAAGCCAAGCGGTTGCATTCGGCACCGTTAGCCCTCGAGCTCTTCTTCGACCCACAGGTCTAAAGAAGGCATCACTTGGTGTGCCCTCTGATAGAAGTCTGTAGCGTAGGCGTTCTGCTATCGGGGCTAGTTGCGGTCTCCTCTTAGTCGCCAACAGCGGCTTCTGGTAGCCGACTTCTTGACGCCGGAGTCCTACCCGCCCGCTGGTAGGTCTTCAGATGAGCAGTTTCATCAGTGGGCCACTCTTATGGACAATGGGCTCGGAGGTTGGTTCGGCTACCTGGCTCGATCGGCTCATGGGCCCGGGCTTTCTGGGCAACCAGGTAGAGGCGGTTGGATTTTCCTGGTCAGTGGCACCTTCTTGGTGCAGCACTCTGTTAACAAGTGTCTCCCCCCTCACATGGCTTGGCGCGGGGGTCACACGATGCCCTTATCTCCTGCTCTTTTCCTTCCAAACCTGTTTTCTGTCTCTGGCTTCACCGGCGTCGCCCGTGGCACCATCGGCTTCGGCGTCGTCCGGCGGGCGCCCGTGTGTCATTGGCGTCATCCGAAGCGCGCTGGAGCGGGCATTCGGTGTCGTCCGTGGCGCTGGCGCTGCCATCCGCAAAGCGCGCGATATTGCCGCCTAGGACTCCCTTTTCTTGACCGCCCAGGTCTAAAGAGAAGGCATCACTCAAGTATATTATAGTGTGAATGAGTGGTGGAGACTTATGTCCAGGAAGATCAACAACAACAACATTTTCTGTCAGTTCTGGTGGAGTCCTTTTTTGCGGCTTGGAAGCTGTGACATTGCCAACCAATTTATTTACAGTAGTCAGTTAATATTTTGTTTTCCACACTCTTTGGCAGACCGAGCTAATGATTGCGGTAAAGTGCTTTTCTTTATTATGGCGGTTTTAATATTTTAAAAAATGAACATGTGAGCATGTGCGGGGCGTGCCTGCTTGTGCTGTGCTCAGGGCTGCCTTTGCTTTCTGCATGTAGGAACTGAGCAGAAGCTTTTTATCATTTTATTTGTTATTTTGCTTCTTTTAACAGCTGCAGGGGTTAAGTATATGGTGCGCTGGAGAAAATGTTTTCATGTTGCTGGTTTGCTAGCGGTCTCGAGTAGGATTCTATAGTGTTTGGGAGATCATCAGTATTTTCTACTTCTGCCATGCATATGAGCTTCCATCTGTGATCGGAGATGTAAGAAAATACCGATGGTCTCATGATTGGTCTGCTGCGGGCAAGCTACTTGCAGGGAGAATTGAACCACCGCTGTTTTGTGGAACGGAAAGTATGTTTCTATATTTTATTCTGTTCTGCTGATTTATTTCAACTGTGCAGTCATTTTTTAAGCGTGGGAGACAACGGCCTGAGCACTGGCTGTTGTGATGGTTTTGCTAGCAGGGCAAGATGGTGGATGCATTTACTGAACATTCAGGGTACACACTGATTAAATTGGTTATAGGGCACCCTGAATAGGCTCTTCTTTTATCTGGGCTCTATCGGAAAATAAATGAATCTCTACTGCCATGCTTTAACCAATGAGATTCGTTTATTTTCCGATGCCATTTTCTAAGCAGCAGTCATATACCATACACATTTTATTTATAACACTAATATTATACAATATAACAATAAGCAGGTGGCAGAGCGTCACACTAACCATACTCAAATGTGAATAACTTTAAAATGAAAAATGATATCATGGTACTATGAACATGGAAGTTGTTCAGCACAAAATATTTGCAAAATGAGCAGTGTTTCATTTACGGATAACTTTTATATAATTAGCAAACAGCAGAACATTCTAATTTTCTGTACTTTTCAACAAATGTAAATAACTTTAAAACAAAAATGATAGCATTGTACTTTAAGCACAAAGTTGTTCAGCACAAAAGTATCTACAAAATGAGAGGTGTTTAATTTATAGATACCTGTTAGATTTTTATAATTAGCAAAAAATGGCAGAAAATTCAATTTTATTCACTTTTTGACAACTGACCCCCAACAAACAAAAACAAAAACAAAAGAACTGTGATCAAACTTTTTCATTATGTACTGGCATAATGTAAAGTAGAAGTGTCCATAGCAACCGCTTAACAACCACTATGCTAAGTGGAACTACACTGGAAAAACCACAGAATGTCCATGCAAGTTTACATTAAAATTAAATAAATAATTTGAAACAAAACTCCTGCACTATCCTAAGGGATCCCTATTGCATAAATGGAATACGTAACATTATACAATGGGTCCAAAATGTTGCAATCTGATTGGCTGACTGGCATCTTTTACCCATGGTAAATCCTAGCATGATCCACAGAAAAAGGTGCCAGTCAGATGCATCTAAATCCCCAGACTCTGTACCCCTCCGAGCCCGAAGTTGAGCAGCGAAAACTGTCATGTTGAATCCCGATAAGCGGCCGTCTCTCACAACTCATGGCACAACACACAAAATAAAACACTGCAAGTCCCAAAATACCAAGAAAACTCACAATTAGCCACAAAAACTTCCTGAAACACTCCGGCAAGCCACATATGAGCCCAGACAGTAGATTAAAAATATTTTCCATAACCGCTTCCATCGTCTCCACTTGAGAAAGTTGTTCTCCCCCAAATCTGGTTCCACTCCATTGCTGTCCTGTATTACCACGTTCCCCAACTGATCACTCCATTGAAAACTCCGATTTAAAAAAATGTTGGCTGTAAGCCCATTCATGACAACTGCTTTGTTCTGCTATTAGACAGCGAGATTCACCTGGAACCACATGTTATACAAGGGCGGTTGCAGTCACATTACGCTTGAGTCATAGTGTGACTTAACCACTTGTTACTCGCCAGCTGCATACTGAAGAAAATAAAAACTCTCGACTGCCAGGCTCTGTCTCTTAAAAAGAAACATGGTATCATTTTGGTATATGTGTCCAGTGCAGCTGCATTAGCAGCTCAACGGCTGTGTGTGTGCGTGTGTGTATCTCGTGCAGGAGTAACGTTTAACTTTTTTGCACTGGTCCAGCCCGGGAAAGTAGGTACGATGTTGCACTAGCCCTCCAAAGATTTACACTGGCCCCAAATTATAACAGGGATTACTGGGGAAGAGGGAAGAGACCGCCTCCTCACCTCTTTCCAGTTACTCCCCATTTTCCAGAAGTACCCCTCCCTCTTCTCTTCCCCATAAGCATTCACTGTTGACGGTGGCACCCCATTCCTCTCCTCTTCCCGTAAGGTCTTCGTGGTGTCAGTGGCACCCCTTCCTCTCCCCACAAGTACTCCATGGTGATCAGTGGCAACTCCTCCCTCTTCCCTTCCCTATAAGTTCTTCTAGGTATCTAGTGGCAACCCCAACTCCCCAGAGCATCCCAACCCACACTACTAGAAACAAACCCTCCACTCACCTTCTTGTCCGCCACTATCTGACTCTCTAGCAACTAAGGTAAAAAAAAATCTTCCCAACCCATCTCAGCTCCACCACCTCCCTCCCTATGTCTCCTTAGCAAGTCACCAAAAGTTTGAAAGCATGTGAATAAAATATTTAAAGAGCAGTTGCGCCTTCAGGAGAACTTTTCACAAAACATAATATTTAGACACAGCCCAACTTGTATTTCACATTGGTTCTATATTTCTCCTCTTTATTTATTACTGAGGTCATTTTCATGAAAACAGCATCTTTGCTGCAAAAGAGTTCATCTATTCCCATTACCTTCTCCCTACCCAAGGTCATAATGTACTGCTTGTGACATCACAGTTACTCCCATGGCCATAGACTGTGATGTCACAACAGAGGATTATGATCTGAACTAGGGAGTAAGTTATAGAGGCAGATGATCTCTAAGAGATAAAAACGACGTATTCATGCAAATTTCCTCAGTAATAAATAACGAGGAGAGAACTCTATAAAATATACATGGAATGCAAGCTGAATTGTATCAATATGTTTTCTGAAGTTTTTTTTTTTTTTGAGGCGTCAGCTGCTCTTTAATAAAGCATGCCACCTATAATAACTTAACAGTCTCAATGCAGGTCCCAAATGCCAGCACTCTCTCCCAGTAGTGCTGCGATAACACCTGAGAGAGAGAGAGACTGCTGGCATTTGAGCCCCATGGTGAGACTATTCAGATACTATCAGCAGTGTGGTTTCTTTTTACTTACTGTTTTGCTCCCTCTCTCCATAGGCCACCCTCTCTTCAGAATCCCGCGTAGCCATGGTAGCTCCCTATGAGTGCCCTGCTCCCGTGGATTCACGAGCCCCGGATCACCCCGGTTAGCGTGAAGAAGTCCCCCTTCTCCCCCATGCCTCAGGAGGAGCATGCACTTGAAGCCATGGCACAGGGACCCCATCACGGTGCAGCTGTGGGTTTCTTTTCCTTGTTCTCTCCACCCCTACAGCTGTCAGTGCACCAGGAGGACCAATGAGCTGGAGGCATGTGAACACGCACCTCCGCTCCAGCCCTTGGCCAATACCTGCCCTCCCTTGAGTTCTGCCTCCTCTGCTGCACCAGATCCACCCGTGGTCACCCAGGTGGTGGCAGTATTGCAGGAGAGCTGCCCACCCTCTCGGAGAAGGAGAGCAGCCCATTGGGTGCTCAATCCTTCCCCAGCCGCCCTCCAATGACCCAGGCTCGCTACTGAACCTGGGTCACCAGCACACAAGCGGTAGCACTACTGCTGCACCGGCAGGCCAACAGCAGTGTGGTTTCTTAAGGATTTTATCTGCATACTTTTGAACTTTTGGTGAGTTGCTAACTAAGGGGACATGGGTGGGGAGAGTTGTGGGACTGAGATGGATTGAGGGAAGGCTTTATTTTTATTTACACTAGCCCCATCGGGCAAGTCTGGAAATCACACTGGCCCAAGGCAGCGCACTATGCCTCGGGCCAGTAAATTAATGTACCTCAAATGCATTTATGAAACATGACAATCAGCCTCCTACAGAATCTGTCCGACATTTTTTTCCTTTCCCTCCTGGCTGTGCTAAAAGTACCTAAATTTCTCTGTTAGCCCACTTTGGAAACAACCATGTAACCTGCTTTTCACTTAATGTTACTATGTAATGTGCTGTTTTTTCTATCTTAAGTCCGTCCCTGTGCAATTTATGTATGACATGGAACCTTTGTAAATGAGTCTCTGACTCAAGGTCTTTCTGAATATCAAATAAATAAATAAAGAATGAATCCTGGTATGCGTGCAGAGCTGCATTAGCAGCTGTGCAGCAGGCAACAACTATGGACTATTTCTTCTTGCACAGCAATAAATTAAAGAATAAAAAACACTTTTGTTTTTCTCACAAAAATAAAGAAGGCCATTGTATAATCACAATTTACCACTCCAGGGTGTGGGTTATGCTAGGAGTTAACCCACTTCTGTTGTGGTTTACTCACTCAGCCTGCAGCCTCGTGACGAACCACACCAGGCATGGTTAAATTCCAGCATAACCCACACCCTGTCATGGTATATTGCTTAAGAGACCTTGTGGAATACATGACTTTTCCTCAAGCTGTTTGACCTTGTGCACATCACTTGTGGGCTTACACCACTCGTGAGGTTGCCCAAGGTCAAACAGCCACTGTGAGGTTACCCAAGTCAAACAGCTCTTATGAAAATAAGTAGAACAGTTATGTAAGAACTTACCATAACAGTAGATCTGCGAGGGGATCTCTTGCAGCAGGCCACACCCTCTGGAACTACGCCCGTCAGGCACTAGGACCAGCAGGAACTTTTCTAGCTAGCAGTCTAACAGAGGCGGCCCACTCCTATGTCACCCTCAGGCGTCAGTCAACCCTATAAGAGTGGCGGCTCACTCCTCCACAGTTCTCCCACCAGAGACCAGAGCAGAAAGGCTCCTGCTGAAACCGAGGAGGTACGAAGGTTCCGCCAACACAGAGGCAGAGAAATCCACAGGTTGCAGAAAGATAAAACAAAGCTGGGGAAGGAGGGAGGGGGCATGGCCTGCTGCAAGTGATCCCTCGCAGATCTACTGTTAAGTGAGTTTTACGTAAAAGTACTATCTGATGTTGGGGTATCTCTTGCAGCAGGCCACACCTGTAGACCAAGTCCCAAGCAGTTATAACATCAGGAAGCCAGTCTAGGTGGTAAGAACCAAAGGCCCTAAAGAAGGCCCTGAAGAACAGCTAGGTCGACTGACCCTGCACCTAGAGGCAATGTCCAGACTGTAGTGCTTTGTAAAGGGTGTAGACAGAACTCCAAGTAGCTGCTGTACAAATCTCTCTGGCTGAGACATTTCTGAAATAGGCTGCTGAAGCAGCCATACCCCTGGTAGAATGGCCCTTAACATCCCCAAAGTTCCTTACCATACTTCCTGTAACAATATGTAATGCAATTAGCCAACCATATGGACAGACACTGCTTAGAAACAGGGCACCCTCTTTCCCAGAGGCGAAAGAAACAAACAACTATTTGGACTTCCTCCAGTTCTTAAATGCAGTGTGTATAGTAATGCAAATTCTTTGCACATCTGAAGTGTGAAGCAATGCTTCCTTTGGATTGGCATGCTCTAGGAAATAAAACAGGCAGGTGGATGAACTGATTCAGGGTAAACTCAGATGCCACTTTAGGAAGAAACTTAGGATTAATGCAAAGGCACTCTGTCATGAGCACTTGGGCGCAGAAATCCTTCCAGCAAAGTAATGGGAACTAAAATAACACTTTCCATGACAGAAAGCATAAAGTCCTGGCAGGCTTAAAAGGAGCTAAAGTAGGTTTTCTAACACAAATTCAAGTCCCATGGAGGATGGGATTGCAGATAGGAGGCTTCAGGTGAAGGATGCCTCTCAGAAAGAATCATTGACACTTCCAGTTGTGCCACCGTATGACCATTAATGGGCACATGAAAAACAGAGATGGTGGACATAAGCACCTTGAGAGAGGGTACCCCAGCCAGCCTGCCGATGCAGCAGCAAGGCGCCTGCTTGTGGTGCTGACATCTCTGGTTGGGGACAGATTCAGGAGTCAGAGGTCTGGCCAGGGAGGAAAGTATTGAGCGTCCTGGGGCGGCTCTCCTTCTTTGGGTGGGGGAGGCAGAGTGCCCAGTGCACTACAGAACCCTGGCAGAGGCTGGGGCTCCGCCACAGCCAGGCGCAGTCAGTGTTGGGGCGGGGCAGATGATGTACGTCACTGCATGTCCCCCACAGAGGACCAGCATCTGAAAAATGACTGGAGAGCCCACCTTGATGCCCACCCCGATCCGTTGTCTCAGCCACCTCTCAGTCCATGCCAGACAGTGTTCCACCGATTGGCTTACCCCTGTGGCTCCATTGGAGGGAGTGGCCAGGGGGCCCTGCCAGCAGGGTGATGCCACAGTAACCTGGATGTGTTTCCTGGGGAGGGTGGTCCTGGCAGCCCCACCTTGTGGGTATAAGCCAGGGTGGTCAGTGGCCATGGAGGCTGTAGGGGACCTGATGGTATATGGGCCAATGCTCCAGAGGACTCCAGTCACACACACACACACACACACACACACACACACATATATATATATATATATATATATATATATATAAAAAGAGGAGCACCCCAGACCCGAGTACAAAAGGACAGCAGGTACTCCAAAATCTGATTCACGGGATACGTTAAAGGGTCCAGCTGGCATGAAGCAGCCCACAGCGTGAAACGTTTCCACTTTGTGGATTACATGGCCCTGGTGGAAGGTTTCTGGCTGCCACCAGCACATCAGCCACTTTAGTGATGTATGTCCTCAGGAGCCAAGTGTGAAGGTGCAATGACTTGGGTCTGGATGGATCAAGATGCCCCAGTTCTGGGACAGCAAGCTAGTGCACAGCGGAAGAGGTACTGGAGGTTCCACTGCTAGCGGTTGAAGTAAGGGGAACCAGATCTGACGAGGCCAGAAGGAGGCAATGAGAATCATCATAGTCCGTTCCATCTATAACTTGATTAGCACCCTTTGGAGCAGTGGGAAGGCATACAAAAACCTTCCTTTCCAGAAGAGGACAACACCTCTTGCCAGAAAACTCCGGCTCTAGATTTAGCGAGGAGAAATCGGCAATTTTGCGTTAGTGGGGACACAAAAGGACCCACTCTGGATGACCCTATCTTTCAAAGAGTCTCTGACTACCAAGGTCAGAAGCTCACACTCATGCAACTGACTTTTCCTATTTTTTTGACTTTATTTTTGGCACCTTACCCCCTAACTTTTTCAGGCTGCCTCAACTTGCTGGTCTGCTCTACAGCCCACCATGGTCCTCTCTCTCCTCACATATGTTACTGCCCCTCGGTGACTCCACCAGGCAAGCCCCTGACTCTGTGCCCTCGGGTAGGGGCCAACCACTCCGGCACTCTGTCTATAATCTAGATTGCCCAGCTTTGAGCTACCAAGAGGCCGAAGGGGCGGAGAGAGGACCGTGTTGGGCATGTGGCAACCAGCCCTGTGAGGAGCTGTCGCCCAGCTGAGGAGGGATTTTCCTTAGTTGTCCCCTTCCCCTCCCTCCCTGCAGAGCCAGAGTGCAATGACACCAGGGACATCCGTCATGGCCCTGCCATCACCTTACTGGGCCCTGTGCTTGCAGTGCCTCCAGTCTCCACGGGGATGCTGTGGTGCCAGGCTGTCCCTGGATCCCTCCCTGAGAGAGGAGAGCAGTCCTCCTGAGATGTTGATCCCTCTCTCCCCTGCCGACCCCGGTGGCCCAGGCTCGTTCCTCAACCCGAGTCATCGGCGTGGCGCTAGGTGTGGCGCCCAGTGCCTCAACCCTCAGCGCCACCGGGCTGGCCGTGCATCTGACTTTGACTGGCTCAGATCATCCGCCAGGACATTTTGAGCATCTGGGACATGGACGGGTGGCAGTTCTAGGCCATGGTCCAGAGCCCAGTTCCAAACTCTCATCACTTCCTGCAGAGAGGATACAGTAAGTACCTCCCTGCTTGTTGATGTAATGGACAACAGTCAAGTTGTCTGTCTGCACCAGGAGGAGGCCCAAGGATAGCAGAGTCTAAAAGGCTTGGAGGGCATACAGCGTCGCCCGCATCTCCAGAACACTGATATGCGAGGACTCCAGTGGGACCCACGTCCTTTGTGTTTGGTGTGGGCCCAGATGAGCGCCCCAGCCCACCCCAAGGCAGCTGTGGTCAATATCTACTGAGGGAGGGATGGCAAGAGAACCCCTGTGAGAAGATTGGTGGGTTGCATCCACCAGAGAACTTTCTTCACAGGAGGAGACAAGGACCTCCTGTTCCAGGTCGTCCATACATTGGTCCCATTGGACTTTCAATGTCCATCGAAGGATCCTCATATGCAATCTGGCTAGAGGCACTGTGACTATGGCTGCTGCTATCATACTCAGGAGCCAAAGAAATTCTCTAGTGGAGACATAGCAATTGTGGAACAGCAGTCTGGCTTGGGCTGTGAGGCGGTCTGCCCTGTCTTGGGAAGGTTGTGCCCTGTGTCGTGTGCTAGGACTACACCAATGTACTGGAGACACTGACCTGATGTTAAGATGGACTTGAGCAAGTTGACCGTTATGCCCATGTTCTGGAATAGGCAAATGGTGTATGGGTTTGGACCAGGCTGTCCCTGGAAAACCTTGAACAGCTAGTCATCCAGGTTTGGGAAGCGAGAACCCCTGTCTCCTGAGGGCAGCTGCGATCACTGCCAGGCACTTGGTAAACACCCAAGCCGAGGACAAGCAAAGGGCAAGGCCCAGTACTGGAAGTGTGACCCCTGAAACTGAAATCTGAGGTATTGGCTGCATGGGGCACAAATCTTGATATGTAGACATGTGTACTGAATGTCTAGGGAGCATACCCAATTCCATTTGTTCAGGAGGGGCAGCAGTCTCTGGAGAGTTACTATCTGGAACTTTTGTGCTGGATGAGTAGGTTTAAACCCTCCCGAGGTCCAAGATGGGCCTGAGGTCATCTGTGCATTCTGGAACCAGAGGGAAGTGGAAGTAGAACCCTTTGCCCTGCTGGGCATCCGCACAGGTTCTATTGCTCTTTTCTTGAGCAGGGACTGGATTACTGGATTTCCTCCCAAAGAACAGGGATGTGAGTTTGGGGGCAGGGGTAAGACTAAGGGACTGGGGCCTCTCTGGGTCCACTCTATGAGCTCAGAGTGTGACCATAGATTATAAGCTGTAGCACCCTGTTGTCGCTTGTTATCTCCTCCCATCTGTCTTGGTGTAGAAAGAATTGACCCCCTACCACCCGCGCCCAGGTCCACTGCAGGAGGGGTCTGGCAAGGAGGTAGGCTGAGGCAGGGAATGAGCCGCCTTTCCTCCTTGGGAGCCCATGCTGAAGGAGGAGGAGAAGTGGTAGGCAGAGCTGAGGAAGCCTCAAGCTTGATAGGATTGAATGGGGTCTGCAAGTTTCCCAACGAAGGGCACTCCTGGGGCACTCTGTTGCTGGGTATTGTACAGTGAGTGTACCTGATTTTAGACTGCGCCCAGAGGTCTGCAGGTTGGACAAAATGTTCTGAAAATCAGCACGAACAGCTTATGAAGGGGGCATTCAGGATGGACATTTGAACATCCTGAGCAAACTGACACCCATAGTCAGGAATATGCGACAAAGACAGATGCCCACTGGCACCGCCCGGGCAAGGCATCTACAGCATTGTAGGCTGAGAACAGGAAGTGTCGGCTGGCGTCCGACTCAGATTTAAGAGACTGGTGGAGCTGTTCTGTAGCCGGACCCTCAGGCGAAGATTTGACCATCTCCATGGTTTGTTCCCAAAAGACATCTTGCTATTGAATCATGTGGGTCATATAGTTATTTATTTATTTGATATATCGGGTTTACAACCTTTGAGCCAGAGGTTATTTCCAAAGGTACCCGTCACATGTAAGACAGAAACTAATACAGACAGGGTATAACAACAATTAAATTAAGCATGTGTTACAGACATCTGTCACAGAAATTATTTTACAGTATTTGGATGTAGATATTTTCAGACATTATTTACAATATTTGGATGACTTACATTTACAACATCACAGCAGAAAGACATTATTAGCTTGAGAGAGCATCTAAACAGAGTAGTCAGTCCTACTCATGGGTTTAGTATTATTGACAGAGGTTGCAATCCATAATGGACTTTGTCAGAGAATTTGGATCAGAGGGTGAGAGAGTGAAATGTTAGTTGCAGTTACAGGGGCGGATATTTAAGAGGTGGTTGCAAAGAGTGGTTTTGAAGTGGGCGATCTTGGGTGCATTAGTGATGGTGTTTGGGGAGTGCATTAAACCATGTGGGGACCCTGTAGTAGAAGATCTCTGGGCAAGGGAGGTTTTACCTGGGCAACCAGTGGTCGTTCTCTGAATTGGGTGGAGATATTGGGGTGGCAGGATGAAGAGAGGCGGTGACCCCGGAGAGGTCCGAGCAGCATTTTCTTGGACAGTATGCAAGTCTGGTAGCGGGAGCCTTTCATTGAGGTTGAGAAGATTGGGCAGAGGTATAGAGAGAGCAGGTGTGAGGAGCCTAGGTGTGCGCTAGTTAGGAGCCTGCAGGCCTTGTTTAGGGAGACCTGGATTTTCTGGAGTGCAGTTATCTGCTGCCCGTATACAAGGGGAGCTCATAGTCCACTAGGGACAGTATTGATAAGGTGATGGCAAGCCTAAGGCGCGGGGAGGCAGTCCCTGTGTTGGTAAAAGGAGTCCAATCGAGATTGTTTGTTCGGCAGCAAGGGTGTTTATGTGGTCATGGAAGGTAAGGGCCGAGTCGAGGTAAGTCCAAGATATTTGTAGATGGACACCTGTTCAAGGGGGTGCTGGGGAGGATGCGGAGAGTGCACTTTTTGCTTTGTTTTGGCGGTGAGAGAAGATCATTGATTTAGTCTTTTTAAGTTTATGACCAGTCTACGGTCCTTAAACCATGTTTCGCCTGGGAGAAGGCATGTTGGAGGGAGTCCTGAAGGGCGGGTTTATGATGCGAAGCAAAGAGCACTGCATCATCTGCATATAGTAAGATTTTTGTGGAGCAGGCCTTTGGTAAGGAGTTTAAGTAGAGGGAGAAGAAGTGGCCCCAGGATAGAGTCCTGGGGCACCCCAGCGGATGGGTAGTGTGTCAGATAGGGTTCCGCTAGGTTTGACGATTGGGACCGGGTAGAAAGGTAACTGGAGCACCAGGTTAGGGGGCCTGTGGAGATACCAAGTTGGTGGAGAGAGTCGAGAAGGAGAGGGTGGCAGACCGTGTCAAGGCCTTGAATAGGTCTATGAGCACAGCTCCTGCAATGTTACGGCGCCTAGGGAGGAGTGCAGGAAGTTGGTGAATTCTAGGAGGGCTGTGGTGGTGCTATGGCCCAAACGGAAGCCATGCTGCTCTGGGCATAGAATGTCATATTTGGCTAGGTATTCAGTAAGTTAGGTGACAGCCACTTTTCTAACGCTTTAGAGAGGGAGGGAAGAATGGAGATGGATCGATAGTTATTTGGGAGGCTTTGTCACCACTTTTATGGATGGGAGTAATGACAGCTGTTTTCCAGGCACTAGGAATGCCCTAGGCATAGGGATTTGTTGAGTAGGCCCGTTAGGGGACTAGGACCTCGTCGAGGACTAATCGAAGGAGCCTGGCATCTAGGGGGTCATTTATAGGTTACTGCTGTTTAGCGCTTTTTGTAGGTAAGGACGAGCTCAGGTGTATATTTTTTGCGAGAAGGAAACAACGATGCTGCAGGGTTGGGGTTGGGATTGGGGCACAGGGTCAAAGAAACAACTAAGGAGAACATTGCTGAGATCCGAGAAGGTGGTGTTTAGACAGTTTGCTATGGTGAGTGTGTCTGTGGAGGCAGTGCCGCTTATGGTGAGCTGAGAGGAGGTGGGGAGCGTGATTTCCATTGAGTTCTTTGATATTACTCCAGAAGGTCCTCACAGACCCCACGTGGTTGAGAGTGGATTGATAGTGGTCTGCTTTGGCCTTACGGATGGCTCGAGTGCATCTATTAAGAAGCGGCATTATAGGATTGTCTGTCCGCTAACCTGCCAGATTTTGTGGCTTTGTGCCAGAATTATCCCTGTCTCTCAACATTTGGAGTAGGGAGGGGTTATCAAGGAGCAAGCTGCCTTTAGGTGCGGAGTTTGGTGAGTGGAGCATAGAGGTCACAGGCCTTGGTGAAGCCTGTAAACAGGTTGAGTGCAATGCTCCACGCTTGGGGGCTATATTAATGGGGGACCAATCTATTTGGGTGAGCAGTTGTTTAAGTTTTTTATTTAACCCTCCTGGGCGGAGATGCCTTCGGAAGGTTGTTTGGGTGTGGAAGAGGTCCATTGGAATAGGATGGGCAGTGGTCACTTAGAGAGTCGGAGTACTGTTATATCCTGGAGTTTGTTGGGGGCGTTAAGAGATAATGATATCCAGGAGGGTGTGGGTACCAGTAGATGGGTGAAGTCTAGTGAATTGGGTAACTAACTGGACCATGTCAAGGACCGAGAAAAGAGTCCTTTATTAGGCGCGGCCCAGGGACCAAGCCAGTTGATATTGAGGTCCCTACTAGTATCTGCTCTGCATCGTGTGGTAGGGTAGTGAGGATATGACGGCAGGCTTTGGTTCTTAGGGGTATGTAGGTGACTGTGAGGTATAGTAGGCCCTGGAGAGGTCGGGTGATTTTAGGGTGAGGGCTTGTGCTCTGTTTGGGGTGGGAGCATGTGACCAATAATGTTATTATTGATGTAGAATGCACAGCCACCCCAGCCTTCCTACCCTGTCTTCCTGATATAGGGTGTATCCGGGAGTGAGACAAAGGCATCGGAAGTAGATCTGGAAAGCCAGGTCTCCACTAGGGCAATGATGTCTGGTTGGTGAAGGTGGCCCAGCATTGAAGCGCTGCAGATTTCTTTGGCAGGCTGCATATATTCAGAGAGGCAACGCACAGTCCAGAGGGTCTGGTAAGTGGAGGGTGGGGCAGGGCCGGGATTAGGGTGGATATTACCAGAGAGGAGTAGTAGGATGACTAAGGCTCTAACCATAGGGCAGCATCCTTTTGCCATTTATATCAACAATATTGATTCCAATTCTCACTTTCTAATATCCACCTTTTGCAGATGACACTGTACTATATGTGAGCAATCCCTCACCATCAAAAGCCTGTGAGCTCCTACAGTCTGAATTCTCCTCCTTCAGCAGAACCTATTAGAAAAGAAATTATTACTAAATGCCAAGAAAACCAAAGCTATGTTCTTTGCCACCAAGAACTGTTCTTCCACTATCCCATCATTCACCCTCCCACAACTCTCTACCATCCTTGGTGAAAATCTGGAATATGTTGACAAATTCAAATACCTAGGAGTGTGGATAGACAATAAACTAGACTATACTACCCACGTTGAAGAGCTCCTAAAAAGCTAAGACAAAGACTTGGTTATTCTATAGGATCAAACACTACCTGACCAAAGATTCCAAACAAAGATTAATCCTAGCATCATTCCTGTCCCTCATTGATTATGCTGACTTCCTCTATGGTCATTGCTCCTCTCCATCTAAACAAATTAGACACCCTGTATCATAGAGCTATTAGATTCATTACTGACCTTCCCTCTAGCACCCATCATTGCTCTCTCTACAATGCAGTCAGTTGGACATCCCTGCAACATAGAAGGAAAAAAAATGCTGCTATCTGGATCTACAAAGCTCTGACAAACAAACTCCTTCCTACATCTCAGACTGCTTCAACCGGATCACATCCAGGCCCTACACCTTGAGGATCAACAAACTGATCCTGCTGAAGATTCCTATCACCTGCACCGGTATGGAAGAGCTGCAATCAGTTATTCCCTGGCACTTATCTGGAATTCTATCCAAAAGTGCGTTGAAAATGGATACACTGATTCCTCTTACATCCTTCAAAAAACTGTATACCAGCCTAATCCCAGATCCAAGTGCACTCCCTTCCACAAGGCCTAGTCCTCCCACCCCAACCCCTCCCACCCCCTCTCTCCTCCACCCCCCCTCTTTTAAAGCTCCTTCCTATTCTTCTATCATTCATCTGGTCCTTTCCCCATCAAACCTCATACATATATGCCCACCCATGTACCATTATCCATGCCTTATCCCTACTAGACTGTTTGTTTTTCTCTCCTTTATTAGGTTTTAGGTTTATTGTCCTTTGCCTTGTATATATGTAAATATTTGTACATCTATCTCACTCATAAATGGTTGTATTTGTGCTTATTCAATATCATGTTTTTGTATACAATCTGTAACCTTTTGTTATGACCACTCAGGTCCATCTTGTAAATGAGCTATGCTCAATGATGTTCGCCTGAATAAATAAAGATTTTGATTGATTGATTGAGCAGGTTGTTACATTTTTCGAGTACGCTTAGAGGGGGAGGATGTAGTAGAGCAGGGGATGGGCAGGGTTTGGAGGGATGGTTGGGACGAGAAGGGGTGGAGCAGGGGGCGGTGGGTGCTGGGGCTGCCGGTGGGAGGTGGATGCAGGGGTCCAGTGTGTGATGACAAGGTAGAGAGGGATGGCCAATTCTGGAGAGATGCAATGGTGCAGTCCACAAAGTTAAGGGTTCTGATGGCAAATGTGGCGGAAAGCCCCTTTGCCAAGAGGTCCAGTCTCCTGGGATTCCCTGTTGGGGGGTGGGCTCAGGTCCTCTGGTCTCTTGGCATCGTCATGCTGCATCAATGACTACCAAGTCCACTTGCAGTTGTTCCTCAATAAAGTCTTGCCCATGGGCACCGTACAGTTTGTCCGCCTTCCCAGGCATGGCCGTATGAGATTCAGGTAATGCCAGGCAGCCATGGTGGCATCCTCAAATGTATCTATCAATGGAAGAACCATCAAAGGAAGAGTCCGCAGCTTGAGGTAGGTTGACAACCGACATCAGGAAGGGTCCGCCTCTATTTCAAATCCCATGGCTGACTGGATCTGATGCATGACCCCAAAGAAAGATGGGTCATCTGGGGAGACCGAGGGATGTCTTTCGGGTCTCTTCCCCATCCAAGGACACCATCGAGGGAGGGGAATGTCCCTCATCATCACCAGACTTCGGACTCAGCCAGGAGTTCGAGGTCCAGGTGATGCTCTCCTCATCCACTGGGTGAATGGGAGGGTATAGAGTGCCAGTCAACGCTGGACTGGGGATGCATCCTGGGAACATCAGGCTTTGGTTCCGACATACAGGCCCGCATCGAAGTTGGTCCTGTGGAGGAATAAGCCGCCTGCATGAAGTCCCAGAGGACGCCAGCACAGACTGAAAGTCCACTGTTACCAACGCTGGTAGCCTGGGCGGCATCATCTGGGGACCGCGACGGTGTCAGTGGTGGATGCATAGGAGCTGGCGTAGGCTGAGGAACTGGCACCAGGGTAGGAACAGTGGGGCGGCGTCAGTGTCGGTTGAGGTGCCGGTGCATTAGGCGGCTGCGGCCACACAGTCATCGGAGGAGGAGAGACTTGGCTGGTGCTAGTGCCAGGTTAGGGCGAGACTAGTGTCACTTGCAGGGTGGCGCCAGTGACTGCACAGGTGAAAGAGACCTAGAAATGGCTGAGGAGACATCGGAGAAGGCGTCAGGACTACAGCCGTGGAAGAGATGACTTGCACAGAAAAAGCAGTGCAGGTTGCATGTTAAGACCTGGAGATCACCGACCCTAAGCCGATCTTGAAGGACCTGCAGAGCCTCCTGACTGCAGCCCTGCCACCAGAAGGGGCCTGAACAGTAGGGTTTGTGGGGACAGGGAAGATTCCGACCCAAAAGGCCGCGCCTGATAAGACAGAGGTTGGCAGGTGGCGCTGCCAACTGTAGCCCTGTGGAAGATAGTATGCGAGGCAGAAGAGGCTGCCCCTGGAGAGGTGGCTGAGCCCACCACAGCCTTGGACTTCTATGGGGATCGTGGAGCGGAAGAGGACCAGTGTTTATCACAGTTCTTGTCCCGTGTTTGTGCTTACCACTGGTTGAGACCCCAAGGACAGAGCCAAGGAGGAAGAGGAACTTCTGGCCTGCAGCTCCCATTCCATACTAGTGACTTTCTGCTGCAAGAGGAATTCTTCAGAAGTGCCTGCTGTCGCGGCATCGAGTGGCTTGGTTAAAACCTTTGCAGATGGAGCAGGCCTGGGTATCATGGGTAGGCCTGAGGCAGTGGATGTAGGCAGAGTGACCGCTTTCTCTCGGGATCTGCTTCCCACAAGCACACTTCGTCCTGGAGGTGCGATTGGAAGAGGAAGATGGATCCGATATACAAGAAGAATCAACTAAAAGTTAACAAACTAGGGTGAGAAATTAAAGAAAATTCGAGAGAAAACTCGAGGAAAATGGCAGTCAAATGAAGCTTAGGCGAAAGTCTCTCTGGAGGTCCAACGTGCTGGTCGACAGTGGAAAACAACTGAAGAGGAAGCAGGGGCCACCCACTCTTATAGAGTTGGGAGACGTCAAGTGGGCATCCCCAGTTAGACTGCTAGCCACAGTTTTTGGCTGGTCCTAGTGCCTGACAGCGGTAGCTCTATAGGTGTAGCCTGCTGCAAGAGATACCTCGACGCTGGATCATGTATTCCACAGGTCCCTGTTACATATCCCTTATATTTGTCTCATCACTCTTCACTGACAAACCCTAAATACATATGAATCACAAAATCCCAGAGCTGCAGTTCCCAATGCCCATTATAATAGTTATCTAGTGCCAAAATGTTGTGGATTACTGTACTTTTTTCAACAGGTCTGAACGGACATTTTCATAAAATAAATTAAGATTATAAATCTTACTGTTCTAAATTCACTGCAAAGGATGACTTTCAAATTTAAAAATACTAAAATCATTCCCACCAGCAAATCTTAACTCACTTCAAAAAAAAAATTAGTTTTTAATAGAAGGATGAACTCCTGACTCGGCACTATAACTCATTAGCTAAATGGATAACCTACAAATCTACCATTCAAAGTGTATGTCACAATACAAGTAGTAAGCTGCAGTTTCTATATTCCTAGGGTAAGTATCCATAAATATACAGATAAATGCAAGTGTATTTCAAGATCTACGACATGCACATAGCTATAATGCTCATTGCTACAAAGGGAACTTACGATATTTGTAAATTCTTAAGACTTAAAAAGGAAATGGGCCATGATGTGGATTTATATGGAAAAACATTTATTAGCAAAATTTGAATAAAATTAAATTAAAACAAACAAGTTTAACCAAAAAAAAAAAAAAGATTGTTTTAGGGCCACCCAGAGACAGTGTGTCAAGTGGGCAACATGAGGTTGGGCAAACTGTGCCTATGGCAGAACATCCCAACCAGAAGAGGACTGAGTGGCTTGTTCTGATACCACCCCACCCCGACAGTGGACCTGGGTGCTTTACCTCAATCAGGGAAGTTGTGTGCATGACTGGTCTTAAGTGGTTATGTACATCACCACAGAGCAGTAGAAGGGCTTAAGGGATAAACACGGTAACAGTAATTTAAGGTATGAAGGACTCTAGGTACAGCGGAGCTTGTTCCTCCATTGAGAGGATGCTGTGTGTGTGTGTGAGTTGACTGACCTGGTCAAGTGTGTCGTCATCAAGCAGAAGGAAGGCTTAAGGACAAAGCGTAGAAACACAGTAATTTAAGGTCAAAAGGACTCTAGGTCCAACAAAGCTTGCGCCTTCATTTTGGGGGTTGTTGTGTCCATTCAAGCAGATTAACGGGGTCATGTGCATCAACACGAAGCAGCGAGGCTTAAGGAAGAAGCTAGAAATACTGTAATTTAAGGTCAGAAGGACTGTAGGACACCACCCCTCACAAGCGTGATGAATAAATATGCTGCGAAACATACAGATTTATAAGGATTTCACTACCCAATCATCTTCCCAGGGTACCATGCGATTCCCCTATTAAGCAGAATTTGTCCAGGCTTACGAACAAGGTCTGTACTGCCTCCATATCTACTGTCTCCTTTGTTGGGCTGTTCCACAGGTCCACTACACTGACAGAAACATAGAAACATGGCCAGCAAAGCAGTTAGTTTCTACTTGCGATGCCGATGACCCAGGTTTGGAAGTGAACCTGGAAGTTGAGGGCCGGCCGGGGTGAGGGTAGGATGCGTCCAGTGGATTGCTCTCCTCCTCCTCCACCAGAGGAGAGGGTGGAAAAGGGTTTGCTACCCCCTGGTGAGGCGGAGACAGCAACCAGAACTTGCATAACTGGGGAAGTGTGCTGGACATTGGTGCTTATCGCCATATGTCCGCAGTGTACGCCTCCAACAGGAAACGCACACACAAAATTAATGGGCTGAGCAGGAGGACGTCCGCCCTGCTGAACCACACGAAGCAGACTGAGGTACCTGTCCTCAGATTACTATCCAGTCTCCGATCAGAGAGTAGTAGCAGTAGTAGTAAAAACTTTATTTTTATACAGGAAAGCAAATCTTTAGGTTGGTTAGCCTAGTTTACAAGAATTGTCCTGTTCCTTACAAGTGGCCTAAACATTAAAAAATACAAGGTACAGAAAATACACATTTTACAATAATATATGAGGCTCACTCCTCGAAGTTCAAAACATTCTCCAGAAATCCTATAGTTCATTCAGACTACACTTTTAATTCAAGACACTGACATGTAATGGAGCTTGGTGCAATTAATTCCTGTATAAACTGGCTATACAAAGGAAATGTACGCTTAAGTTTGATAAAATATTCCAGTGTTTTGCTGCCTGATGACATAATGTCTTTTCCCATATTTATTTTTAGAAACAGTAACGGGATTTTATTTTGTAGTTTGATGTCTTTTGTCTTAATTCAGTTTGATAACACCACAAATAAATTTGTATTTATATAATGCTCAGGACTTTCCATATGATATTTGTAAATTAATGTTTGCCATTTCGTAGTACATCTTATTTTAAATGGTAACCATTTAAAAGAAATCAACAAACTGCAGTGATGTGTTCGTGGACTACACCGCAAGACATACCTTAGCATCCTGTAATGCACTCTAAGTTGTTTAATGTCTTATTTGCAGTACGGTACAAAAGGTCCCCGTAAGTCAGTACCGAATAATTAATTGTTCTACGACCCTTTTTCTACCATTTTCTGTTAAGCGCTTAGTTGTTCTCCTAAGGGCTCCTACCATTTTATTTACCCTTTCAATTAACTCCCTATGTATTTTGCAAAAGTCACGTTCTGGTCAAAAGTAATTTCCAGGTATGTATATTCAATCACTTGTTCTAAAACAGCATTATTATTTGCTTTGTATTCTTAACTGTTTATTTCTTTTAAATTTGACCCAAAATATAATAATTTTTTTTTTGTATTCATCGCTAGGCCGACCTGGTGAACCACCCCCATGTTGTTGAAATCCAGCTGTATGTCAGTTCTAATTCACTACTACTATGACCTGTAACTATTAAAGCAGTATCAGCTGCATACAACCGTACATTTGAATGCTGTATGACTTGTGGAGGCTGTTAAAGATCAAAAATAACAGGGGTCCTTAAATGGACCCTGTGGCACTTCTAGTTACTGCCAGTATTTTGAGTTTTCCATTTATTGAAACTTACTGTATACAACCTTCCAAGTAAGTTTCAACCAATCCTTCTTGGGCCTTCTGTAATCCCCATTTTTCAGCTGTTTGCAACAAAAGGGAGTGGTTCACCAGGTCAAAGGCCTTCGATAAATCCACAAACACCACTGCAGTTTCCAGACCCTCGTGCAAAGATGTATTCACAAGGTCATTAAACCCAACAAAGCTGAAGTAGTGGAGTGACCTTTTCGAAACCCGATTGACAAGATGTACTTTAAATTATGTTTCTAAATACTCAGTTAATTGTATATGAATATGTCTAGACAAAACAGATAATAACGCAATTGGCCTGTAGTTGTTTAACTCAGTGGATGAGCCCCTTAAATATGGGGTGATTTTACTCATCCTCCACTGGTTTAGGAAATAACTTTCTTGTAGACTTCTGTTAAATATATTGGTCACTATAGGTGCAATCTGTTCAGCAGCTATCCTAAAAAATCTCCTCTAACAGGTCCGGCCCCACTGACTTGTTGACATTTATTCTTATTTACCCTTTATAAACCTCAAACACATTTAAAATTCTAAACCAAAATGGTGGATGTGGCCTTATAAAATTTTGCTGTTTTGTGAATCTAAATTCGTACCGTCACATCAAGACCTGGTAGGTTCCCCTCCTTGATAGCAGCGCCTTGGGGGATAGGCTAAAAGCCAGGGTGCACTCCGGGCAGCAAGTAAGACCTGGTGGATGGGGTGCGGGGGCAGACCGAGAAAAAGCTAGCTGGTAAGCGGGAAAAGAAAAAGAAACAGAAACGTGACGACGATGGTAGAAAAGACCAATGGACCATCCAGTATGCCCATATTATCCTATCATACCCCATGATATAAAGTCTCTGTGCAGTCTTCGCTATACTATTCCCCTTTCTGGGTTTCTTCCCACTGCCCACTGAGTAGCTATTCCCCACTGCTTTTATTCCAGCCGTGTTTGAAGCCAGTTATGGTTTTGGCACCTACCACCTCAGCCAGCAGACCATTCTATGACTTAACCACTCTGTCTGTAAAATAATACTCTTCCTCACATCCTTTCTAGGCCTTCCCATTAACTTCCACTCGTGACCCCTTGTCCTAGCTTCTCTGTTCCTGGTAAATAGCTCCTCAAAGTCCACCTTGTTAAGTTCTTCCAGAAACCTGAAAGTCTCTATCATATCCTTTCTTTTCTGGTTTCAAATGAAAACATGCTCAGTGCCTTTAGCCGAACCTCATAGGATCTGTCCTCATGGCAATGAATCATATTGGCCATCCAATGTTGCATCTTCTCAGCCTGTCCCTGTCCTTTTAGGTGGGGATTCCAGAACTGGGCACAGTGCTCCAGGCGTGACCTCACCAGCAACCTATACAGTGATAACATTACCTTCTGCCTTCTACTGTCGAACCCCTCCTGATGCATCCCAGCATCCAGTAAGCCTTACTGACTGGATTGTTTAGGGAGTCACTAATGATAACCCCTAGGTCCCTTTCCTCTGACGTCATGTCCAGCTTAACCCCCACCTTATCCAACAGTCTGTTCTGGGATTTTGTTCCCAAGTGCACAACTTTGCACTTTTGGCATTCAAGTTTCAGCTGCCAAACTTTGTACCAATTTTCCAGCCTTTGCAGGTCTCTCTGCAACTCCCTTATACCCTCCATGTTGTCATCCTAACCAGAGTTTAGTGTCATCTGTGAATAGACGAACTTGCATTGGATTCTCTATCCCATGTCAATGACAAACATATTGAAAAGAACTGGGCCCAGAACAGATCCCTGTGGTACTCCACTAGTGACCTCTCCTTTCTCTGATCTGACCCCATTGCCCACAACCTCAGAGGCCCTCTTCCTACCCAACAATATCCAACCAACCACTCTGTGAGAAGAAGTGCCTCCGAACTTACCACCTCTGCGCTTTAGGGCATGCCCCTGTCTTGTTGGAAGAGACCAGATAAAAGCTCTCTGTCTGTTCAGTATTGGGACTTGATACCTTATATGCAGAAGACAGAGATTCTGTCTCCTTTGAACCCTCTTTTCCCTAGGTGAATATGTTAAGGGCCACCAGCCTCCTCATAACTGCTGAGCCCCAAACCTCTTGTCAATTTAGTGGCCCACAGCTGCATCATCTCAACTGCCTCAATGTACTTTTTGTCTTCAGGAATACAGAACTGGACACACTACTCGAATAGGGCCTTGATTTGATTTTACTGTACTGCAACCAGTATACCAGGTTGAAGTTACTACAAATAACTGGGTCTTCAAGTGTCTTGAAAACAGCAACTTCCCCTGCCCTGCTAGTCACCCCTTCTACTGGCCCTCTCGACAACAACCGCACACTGCTTTTCATGCTTCAGCCCTTGTCTGTTATGGATACCAAGTCTCACAAAAATGAAGGAAAATACAACTATCGGCACTGCCAGATAAACTGTGTCCCTGGGAAAACTCTCTGTTGGTCTACTGTTGCCAGGCTGCTCTCTCCCATCTGCAACAGCCTGAAGCCAGACAACATGGAAGAAGTCTCATCGACTCTAATGTCAGTGTCGATGCTGAGAGTGAGATCAGCACCACAACTGTGATCATGACTGTAGACTCAGATCAACATGTTGCTGGGGACTCTGGGTTTGGTTATCCCAGTGAGAGACCCTGGGTACCGGATGAACAGGAGGTGGCAACCAGGGTTGGGATGAGTGGTAGCTGCTGAATCTCATGGGGCTGGCAGGAAGTTCCTTAGGCTTGACCCACCCAACCCAGGTCAGTCACAGTCACCACCAGGGTCTGAGAGAGAGGACTTTTCTCCTCAGTAGACACGTCCTTCAGTGGAGTCAATCATTAGATCAACCGGTATTGACTCGGTTGGCTGCCCAAATGGAAACGCTGCAAGTAAACTGACAGACTCCATGGGCATCGTGAACTTCTCTCAAAGGCGATTGACAGTGGGAATACTTTGGCCTGGCATAGCACGAACAGTCCCTCCACACACAGTGATCCCACAACCAGTGTCAGCTTTTCTTCTAGTGCACATGCAGACTTGCCTTTAAAGGTCTGCAGAGACAAAAGAAAGTTATTATTTTCTTTCTTCATTGTGCTGGCTGGGCTCTCAGCCCTACCTCCCCAAACCAACCATCACCTCACCCCAGAACTCACCTATTTCTCTTGTACCTGGAACCTGCTCCCTCCCCACACGTAGGGGGTTGGAGAAGGAGACCTGCCCGCCCCACCTCCAGTTCAGATCTGGTTCAGCAAGGTTCCGGGCCGGAGGTGCAGGGTAGGGTGGGACTTCCTAGTTGAGCAACCCCTGCTTTTCCCATTTTCTGTTTCTTTGCTCGAGGGTGGCATGCATGCACTGCCATCCAAGTGCAACACGAAGATGCCACACGCATTTGAACGCTTGTGCCTGACCTCAGGAGACACCACCACTGGGTGGCAGTCAACAGTGGCATGCACTTTTCCTTCCCCAAAGCAGGAAAGCTAGCCACGGACTCTCAATCCTCCTTCCCTGCCGGCCCCAGGTGACCCTGGTCCACTCTTGAACCTGGATCACCGGCATGGCAGAAGGTCATTTCCAGTGCCTCAGCCTCTAAACAACTGGGCTGGGAAAAGAACATTTTAACCTCTTCGCTTTCATGAGAAGTGGGTTGATCCAGCACAAATTCCTCCTCTGCCACTAAAAGAAGGTCCAGGACCATAACATTCCTGCCAGCCTCCCCACCATTTGGGTCTTCAAATGCACTGTGAACCCCAGCACAGACAGCTCACACACTTTCATTGGTTTACTCTGGATCACTGCTGCTGCCACTCTACAGTGCTGGTGGCAGCACAGCCTGACACCACGGGCAATGCGCCACGCCACAGCCCAGGCTCAAACAGTAAATGCAGGCATCATGTCCGTCAACTGCAGATATTGCATACCTGCACAAAACACACCGCTCAACCCTGGCTTCTTCTTCTGTTCTACAGTCAATGAAAGAGCAGAAAGTCAACAGTGAGGGTACAGCAAAGAATCAAAATACTGATGCAAAACTTAAAAGTCTGTAAACTAGCAGAATCCTAATTCACTAGCAGGAACTATAAAGGTGGAGACATTCCCTCAAGTGGAAGAAAAGATCAGAGTACGGGGGGCAGAGGACCACATGGTTGGGTTGGAGAGAGTCGAGCTTGAAGACTGGTGACTGAGCATGTAGTGGAAGACTGTCAGAGCCTAGGTATGGACAGTAATCTGAACCTGAGCAGCTAGAAATATTTTTCCATGTTTTCATAAAGCAAGATCTGCTCAACAAATGTATAACTGTTATTTTTTGGATCATGACCTACTTCAATGAACAAGTGAAAAAAAAAAAAAAAAAAAACAACAGATGTTAGGTTTCTAGCAGCAAGAACCAGGTAGTGTACTAGCAGAAATAACATTCTAAAGCAGCAGCTGTTTCATAACCCTGGTTTTTGATCCCCATCCCCAAATGCCCAGCCCTTAGGTGTCTGGCACTGGGTCAGACAAGGCCACAAATTATCTGTCCCTTGCTCCTCTCAAACAGGCAGAAAAAACTTGATTCCAGAGAAGAATGCTCGCCCCTCCATCATGACTGCTACGGCTAGTTATTAATCATAGACTCAAACCAGGAATCTCAACACAAAACGAAAAACAAACCAAATCGCAAATGAAACAAAAGCACAAGTAAGACAAAAAAATATTAATTTACAGACTAATACAACTGATTTCAAATACACTTCCTGCATGGTAAAATTATAAATCCAACAAAGCATATAATGGAAGACAAGAAGGGTTTATTGATTTTGTAATATTTCCAGGCATTATGCAAAGAAATCCACTTTATTTAGGTCATTAATTATGTAGCGTAGTAAGAGGAAATGGAAATGGCACGAACAAAGAAATAAATCCTAGCTTGAGTATCCACTTAGGTAAAAAGCTAGGGCAATTTATCAGAACTAGTGGTTTGTTAGGTAAGTTCACGTTTCCTGCCATCTGCAAAATTGACCTTTCATGAAAGAAGGTATTAGACTATCAAACATCAAGGTAGCTTGATGTTTAAAACAATGAGGAGGCTGTGGAGGTTTACTATCAACTGAATCGCCCTAAGAAACTCAGTTGTACAAAACAAACTCTCATCAGAGCCAAAACAGCTGCTGTGCATTAACCTATTAAAGGAGAACTGCGCTGATCCTGTAAACTATTTACCCCAGAAGCAGCTGGTTTTTTTTTTTTTTTTAAGTACTGGTTCTAGTTTACTGATGTACCCTATATACATGCCTTTAGTGAACACAGTGGATGTTTCTGATTTGCACTCTGATGTTAATGTTATTTTGAATTGTATGATGTACTTTATGTCCCACTCAGCCACAGAGTTCTATAATAGAACATGGATGCATTGTGCCAACAATGGAAGAGCTGAGCAAGGACATAAACACATCACACAGTTCTAAATGGTGCTTATCACTTGTGTGTGAATCAGAAACACCCACTAGGATAACTATTGAGCATGTAGAGATTTAATAGTTACAGAATCTGAGCCAGTATTTAAAGATTGGCTTTTACGGGGAAAACTGACAGAGCAAAAGCTAGTGGCACATTTATAAGGTAGAAAAGAAATGGGCAGACTGATGGGCCTTGTGTCCTTATCTGCCGCAACTCTATGTTTCTAAAATGATATACAGGTTCAGTGCAGTTCTCCTTAAGGACTACAGAATTAATGTGGCTTGGATCAGAATGACTAGTCAGAGGACAAATAGTAGAAGTTAAAAGTTGTTTTATTTGTTGTAAAGTGTTACTTATGAATAGATTGTTATATGGGGAGAGGAACAAGAAGGGGGTCAGAAGCACATCAAGGATAGAGAGTTACAGAAGCAGGACAGGGAGATGGAAAAGATGAACTACTTTGAATCAATCAGTATATATGCATAGTAGGAATAAACAAGCATTTGTTAATGCCAATGTTTGCTTGCTGGCATTGGCATTGGTACTGCATGAGTTAGAGAGATGCATAATAGGAATGGTAGTGAAGTACTGAACTAACGCCAACCCCACCCTGCAGAGACTGACAGACACTGAGGTGTGTCTCTTCGCCCTCACGCTGACCCTCATTCCATAAGGAAGTAAGCTGAGATGGGGCAGTATAGGAGAATGGGTGAATGTTAGGCCAAAGACCTCAAGGCACACCTCAATGCCTGTCAGTGGCTGCAGGGTAGGGGGGTGGAATGGTGTGAGCATTACGGCCAATGACAGCAAGCCACACCCTGACTCCTGTC
This sequence comes from Neoceratodus forsteri, assembly GCA_016271365.2. Taxonomy (NCBI): domain Eukaryota; kingdom Metazoa; phylum Chordata; order Ceratodontiformes; family Ceratodontidae; genus Neoceratodus; species Neoceratodus forsteri. The sequence continues at coordinate 2,449,109 of CM057449.1, read as the reverse complement.
AGTCTGTACAGGGTGGGCGCTTATGGTTGGAAACCCAAACTTCCTGAGCGCTTGTTGGTATTTCGCCCAAATTTTCAACATGGGCTTTTTGGGACCCCAGCTCATGAAGAGTGGCACTATCATTTATTACTCAATCCTAAAAGGTGAGATTTTGCACAAAGCGAATGAGCCATTTGAAGTAATAGGTGCGAAAAGACATTTTGGGCAGGATGAAAATTGAAATCTTGTACTGTTTATGAGGACGGTGAAAAATGACAATGCTGAAAATCTGGAGTGAAAATATGAAAATTGGCGGTTACAAGCATGCATAGAAACTGCGAACGCCCGGTCATTGTAACACAGTTAGTTTTGGGACTTTTTCACCAAATTTTCAAGATGGCCTTTTGAACTCTTCCCTCATGAACAGTTGCACTGCGATTTCATTACTCTGTCCCAAAATTGATTTCACACAGTGACTGCGCCATTCTGCGCCACAGATGCGAAAACACGCTTTGAGCAGGATGCAAAAATTATAGCTATACTGTTCATAAGGAAGTGTGAAAAAATTGCAATGTTGGAAATTTGGAGTAAAATATTAAAACTGGCTACACAGCACGCTGTATAAACTGCACAATATATGCTTGAAACGTAGTCATTTTTGAGTTTTTCACCAACTTGCAACGGTGATTCCGCAGCAACCGCAAAATCATACCAAGACCAAGAAACCAAACGACAGTGCCAGATTCATGAGGTGGGGGTCCCAAGAACCCCATGTTGAAAATTTAGCCATAAACTCCCAAAATGGCTGAGATAGCAACTCAACTTGAAACCCCCACTGATGGCCATTATAGGGCTTACCATGATTTTCAGTTTGCAGTCGACTTTGAAGAGTGCAGAGACATTCCCGGTCCACAGAAGATCATAGTGCCGGACCTCTGGAGGTAAGTAAGGGTGGGGGGTGGGGGTGCGGGAGGTGGGGTGCTAAAGGGAGGGGCTCTAGATGGGGAGGGGTGACAGGATGACGAGGGACCATTTTCTTTTCTTTAGGTTAAAAAAACTCAGTGACAGTTTTCTTTTACAGGTGAAACAGTATGAACACACCTCAAGACTGGGGGTGGGCTCCCAGTGTGCCAGACTAGTGGGGAGGGATCAATGCTGACCGGGAATTGGGCACGCAGTGGTTTGTTGCCTCTTTATATGTCCCATTTTATCTTCGGCCACTGTTCCTCCACCCCACCTAGGTCATCCCTCCCCAACCAGGTTATCCCTGAAACTTTCACTTATCTTTATAAAATCTGCCCACCTTAAGTCTAGGACCCTTGTCCTTCTGTAGTTCAACCACGCAGTCATCCTCATACTGCAACACACTGTACAGTGATTGCTGGTCCCGGGTGGCCTCCCACCCAGACGCCTGCAACACTGTTTTTTTTATTGAGTACCAGGTCAAGTATTGCCCCATCACGGTAGGTTCACTGACTAGTTGCCTGAGCAGCACCCCTGCAGAGAGTCCAGGGTGTTCTTGCTTCTAGAGGAAGCCACAGCTGAGAGGCTCCACTTCACGATGGCAGACTGAAGTCCCCATCAGCAGCACCTCCTTTTCTGCCATCTTGCCAGTGCTGTCCACCTTTACCTTACCTAGATCCTCCCAGCAATGGAGGTCTGTAGACGCATAAGTGGTGGCGAGCAGTGGCTCTGTTTCCTGTCTCCAGAGTGACCCACAGTACCCGTGGCCTCTGCCTCCTGTGCTCTCTGAATCTCTGTCACTTTTACGCCTTCTCTTACATAAATCACTACAACCCTCCTTCCTAAACAGAGTATAACCTAGTATAGCCATGTCCCAGTCACGTTTTTTTTTTTTTTAACTCTATTTTTGCTCCTTCAGAGCTATGGAGAACACTTGACCCCCAGTCTGCCCTGACTCTGTTGACACCCCAAACTACCCCTCGACCCGGCCTCCGCTTGCTTAGGAACAGGGAGGATCAGGACTTGCCCCCCACGGAGGGGGTCCTCCTGTGGGGAAAAGTGGGAGAGACCGAGATTACCCTTGAGCATCCCCACCACTAGGCTTTGTTCGGGCCAGGAAAGCATGGATCAATCAGGGGTGTCATGCTGCATGCTCAGAGGAGTTTTCCTTGTAGAGTCCCTGAGGAGGAGGACATGCAATGGTGCCAGCACGTTAAGCTGCACGCCTCAGACAACCTACATAGGCCTCTGCCTCCTGTACTCCCATCTCAAGTGGTTCTGGCTGTAGGGCATCCAATCACCACTGGGTGTCACTATGGCACCGGGAGCCATGAAACCCGGTCACCAGCGCAGCACGAGGTATGGCATCCAGTGCCTCAACCCTCAGCACCACCAGGCAGGCATCCCAGTCACGGTTTTCAGTGCACCATAACTCGGTAATGGCCACAATATCCAGGTTGGCCTTCGCCATGATGGCTCTAGGTTCAGCATCTTATTTCCTAGACTTACAGCATTTGCACACATGGCCTTCCAGAAGTTACCACTTTGCTTGTAGCCCCTTTGTTAAAGTTTTCCCTCTCCTTCCCCCTTTTTTTCTCAAAATAGTTTATTAGGAAATAGATGTACATACATTAAAAATGAGAACATGCAACACTGTTTTATCATTTCATACAAAGTATTTGTCAAAATATGAAAGAGATCTAAGACCTCATGAAAGAGCATATAACAATCTGAATTATAGTGATATGGAGTATAATGAGCCTAGGAAAACACAATGGTCCACATAGGAAGGCAGAACTAGAGCAAACACTGACCATAGTCCGAGACTCAGATGGGAAATCACTGGCTTCCACTGCATCCAGCAACGGGTGCCAAACTTCAAAGAATTTAGGCGTCTACCCTGCACTCAACTGAGCTCTTTCTATAGCCATACATGGATTTTAAATTCTGTACCCATCTAGCAGTCAAAGGGGAACTGGGACATCCACTCTTGGGCTATCCTTCTCCTTGCATTAATAAGTGCCAGGGACCTCAGAGGATTATGTGACTTCCGATCAAGATGGATCGGATCCGGCCCAAGTAGTAACTCAAGGAAGGATCTAGAGGGAATATCCCAGCACCCCATTCATAATACCATGAACAGAGTGCCAGAAAGGGGCTACCTTGGAGCATGTTAGGGCCAGGTGCATAAACTCTACCTCATCCACCCCACATTCTGGACAGAGTTCAGACCTTGAGTGCATCCAGGGCATGTAGCCTCTTAGGAGTCACGTATGCCCTGTGTAAGTAATTCAACTGAATCTGGCGCAGTTTATTGCTGCAAGAACAGTTCAAGTAGTGGGAACAGGGCAGTCTCCAGGTATGCTGGTCTATCGGGAGGAGCAGATCCATGCCCCACTTGTTTCGGATGGTCTCTTGCAGATGTTGTAGGTGACCTTGAATGATGCGATAGTATACTGAAAGGGCTTCTGCCCTGGTTAGCCTAAAGAGCTCTTCTTCTAGAGAGGAAGGCTCTGACTCACCATGCAGACGGAGAGGGTTTCCCACATTGTTGTCGAACCCGCAGATATAGAAATAAGTCACCGGGTGTATCCCCATTCATTACTAAGTGATGAAAAACTTTTCAGTGTACCTCCCTCATACAAGTGACTGACAGCTAAGATGCCTTTCTTCCTCCAGGCCCAAAGTCGCTGCACCACTGCAGGAGAGTAGTTGCCCTATGCCACATTGCCCAAGCAGACTAATGCAAGGGGACATGGTGCCAACATGTCCAGTACACTGGTGGGCTAGCATCCACACCTGCAGAAAGGTGACAGTGAAAGGGTTGATCACTGAATCCACCCCAAGGGCCCCCAAGGCACCAGCCAGAATGTCATTCCTGAGATTACCACGTGCATATCCTCCTCCAGTCCCAACCAAGGACACTCTGAGTCTGTGGAACCGGTAGGCAGGAATGCTAACTGCGCCACCCAGTAGTAGGCTTTAAAGTTTGGTAGTCCCACCCCCACCTGTGGGGAACGCTGCAAGTTCATTCTTTATTTTTTTGCCACTCTCCCGCCAAAGAAATTTATGAATTGTGGCCTCAAGCTGTTTAAATTGTGTTTGGGAAACCCGATGGGGAGTGACTGATATAGATAGAGGACTCCTGGCAGAACTGTCGCCTTATCTACCCCAATTCTGCACAACAGGGAGTGAGGCAAAGCTGACCACCTATCACAGTCCTCAGCTATTTTAGCAAGGAGGGGTCTAAAATTCAGAGTGTGTAAGAGGCCAACAGATGCCGACAGCTGTACCCTAGGTATTTTAAGTGGGAAACCATTTGTAACCCCCAAGGTTGGTTATCAACTGGGCCCTATGCAGTGTACCCACCAGGAGCAACTCACTCTTGGACCAATTAACCCGGTGGCCCGAAATCCCATCAAATGACTGCATCAAATAATGGACGCTGGGAGATCCTGGGCTGGGTTTGCAGGTAAAGGAGCTGGTCATCAGTGTACATGGCAATTTTGTGTTCCCATCCACCCCCACGAACCCTTATTCCTGGGTGAGCTCTAAGGGCTGCCCCTAATGGTTCCAGGAAGAATGTACAGAAAAGGGGAGAGGACATCCTGCCATGTGCTCTTCCCAGGGTAAACAGCTTGGAAAGAGTTTCATTAACCATCACTTGGGCCTGAGGTGTTTATATAAAGTGCGAACCCAAGAGCAAAGGCTGGCCCCACCCCATTTTATGCAAGGTGTCAAATAGGTACCCCACTCCATGTGGTCAAAGCTTTTCAGCATCTAAAGCCACCACCGCTGCACCATGGTAGCATTTAGTCCACCCCATCTGTATATTACATTATGTTTAACGTCATGATCGTATGCTTCCCACTACCCTTCACAAAGCCTGTTTGGTCCTGGTTAATTACTTTAGGTAAAGCGGGTCCAGACAAGAGGCGAGGGCCTTGGCCACAAATTTATAGTCAGCAGTTAGGAGCGAAATTGGCCTATAGGAGGCACACTTGGTGGGATCTTTGCCAGGCTCTGGTAACACCGTAGAATTGTGGCGGACTGCTATGGAGGGGACAGCTCACCCCTGGCCAAGCTTTCTCAACCATGTCAAAGAGAGGGCCAGAAGGAGATTACTAAAAGTTTTGAGAAAATCTACAGGAAGCCCTGCCTGGGCCAGGGGTCTTTCCACTTTCAAGAGCCTCAAGGGCTACCAGTATCTCCTGTTTAGATATGGGGGTGTCCAGTTCATCTACCAATGCCTCAGTCAATTTTCTGAGGGTACCCCAGTAAAGAAGGAGTCAAAGCCACCCTGCTCGGGCTACACTCAGACGTGTAAAGGGAATTGTAAAATTCACCCAAAGCCTTTCCTATTTCAGCGGTACTCTGCACTAACTCCCCAAGGGCATTACATATCTGCCCAACTGTCCGCTTCGCTTCCTGCATTTCAATTCAAGCACGCTTAGGAGCCGCCCCCATCAAAGTACACCCTGCATTAGTTAATAGACTGGATCACTGGAGCTGGACACTTGACAGAGTGTTAAATTTCCATTTTGTTTCTGGACAACATTATAGACAGAGGCAGTAGGATTCAGCTTGTGCATTCTCGCAATCCTCAGTTTTGTTCTCAAGAAAGAGAGTTCCTTCCGCCTGCCCCCTCATCGGTGTGAGGCAAGGAGAAGGTTTGGCCTCTGATAAAGGCCTTCAGCCGCATACCATCTGGCTCAGTGGGTTGTTGCCCCCGCCATTTAGTTGGAGATATTCCTGAATACACCCATTCATAAAGTGTATATATTCCTGGTCCTTAGGAGCACTGGGTCAAGTTTCCATTGCCTCGATGCTTTGGGTTCCCTGTCCCCATTAGGCTGATATAATGGATGGCATGATCTGAAATCAGGATCAGGAGATAGGTTGCTTCCCCTACTCCCAATAACAGGGATCTAGATACCAGAATTCTATCAATTCTGCATATGAGTGGTGCGGTGAAAAGAAACTATAGTCCTGTCCAGTAGGGTTGGCATGCAGCCAGGCATCAATCAAATCTAACTCAGCTTGTAGCTCCTCTAAGGCCTTTGCATTCTGTGTTTTGGGTACCAGGAATTTATTGGAGCAGTCCAAACGGTGTCCAGGACACAACTGTAATCCCTCCCAAAATACAGGGCCCCTCCCAACAGAACAAGTCCAAGGCCAGCTTTTGAAAGAAGCTTGGGCTTTCAATATTTGGGGCATAAACTGAGCCAATCAGGAAAATCCCTTACCCTGCTATGTTTACTTTAGCCAAGACATATCTACCCGCCTGGTCTACAACGCTCCCAAGGACCTGGACTGGCATTCCCGGGACCCAGATCAAAGGCTCCCGTGATTTTGATGAGAAAGTAGCGAAACTATGTGCCTCCCATAATTTGGCTGTTTTTCAGCCTCAGTAGGAGAGAAGTCGTCTCCTGCAATAGCACTATTTACCCCTTTACCTTCCAATTTCTGCCAAAACCTTCCTTCGCTTTCAGATGGATTTAAGGCCATTTATGTTCCAGGACACAAATTTAATGTCATCATTCATAGCTGTCTACCACATGAACATTCCTTGTACTAACTGTAGAGCAAGATGCACATCTAGAACCACCCCCCAAAGTTTATAGAAGAACAGATCAACCCCCCACCCTCCCTCCATAGAAACCACCTATAGTACCCCATACAAAAACTCCCAACCTGCTGCTCATCACAAAGAATCAATGCCATACCAGGAGGCCGCTTGGGGTAGCTACTGTGAGACAGCATTCAAAGGCACCACCAGAGCGGCTCAACCATCATAAACCGGAGCAGACTGAGCCCCACCCTCCCCCCACCCATCCAACTTGACAACACCCCCCACGAATTGCCAGAGTCATCACTGGTCCTCCCCACAAAAACAGGGTCCAACGTGGACAACTGAGTCCCTCCCTGCCTCTGCAGCAGGTCAAGCCCGCCAGAGTTCCCACTGCAAACAGCAGGCAGAAGGTGAACTAAAGGCCCACCATAAGGTTAACACTGAAATGGTGGGACACCAAATTTAGTAAAAGAAATTACAAAAGCTAAAAGTCAGAGTTAAAGACAACAAAAACAGGAGCTCTGAGAACACAAATAGAGACTCAGAACATTTTAAAACCATTCAACTTAGCGATAACAAAGCAGGGCATTTCACACATACGCTTTAACCCAAGTGATGTAAAGATGCAAGATCGCTTGTAAAATGTCCAGGAGAACTTCACAAGACCAGGCAAGTGTATTGAGCGAGAGGATCAATTCCAGAGCGGACAACCTCGCTTGATACCGTGCCCCCAGGCACGGTCGGTTGGTCTATTTTAATTCCATGCCTTGAGCGCCAGGGTTACAAAAGCAGGCTTAGGAATAAGTAACTTACAATCAGGTATATGCGAGCTAAATGGCAGGTTTCTAGGGTGAAACCAGCCAGGCCACCATATACCCCAGCCCACATCATAAAGTCACGTCAGAGTGGTAAATAGCAAAGCTAATCCCCAGCTCGAGTCTTTCAGCCTGATAGCATGTCCGTAGCCCGCCTAAAGTCATAATCCAGGAACTGAGAGTGTACTCGTTGGATCAAGGAACTTTAATAGAAAGCAATCCAACCACACAGAGCCAAGCAAAACCATGGGTCCATACCTATTAACAAGTAGCAAGGCTACTTGAGGACCACACAGGCCCCCAATCGTTGGGACAGGACATGCTAGGTTGAGGGCAACGGGCAGCCATCCCGCTGGTACCATGTCTCCAGACATGGTCGGAGGCATCGCATAAAAGGTGAGCTCCAGCATTCTGAAGCCAGAGGAACCCCTGTCATAAGCCGGCAGGCACACAGCATCTTTCTGCTCCAGGTAGTCCCCATTTATTAAAATACAAAGCCCCTCCATACCAGGAGGACATAAGAGCCCCAGGAGAATAACAAAGAAGATTTTCACTTACTCAGTATCGAATGCACAGAATTCAAGGTGGTGGATTGCACCTTTCCCTCCTGGTCTCCTCCTTGATCCACTTCTCTGCTGCTTTGGGGTATATAAAATACAGAGGACTCTGGCCCGGTCTGTCAACCCGCAGGCAAGCTGGATACATGAAAGTGAATGTCCAGCCAAGCTTGTACAACTTGCTTTTAACTTGGTTGAATTTTTGCTGCCGATTCTGAAGATCTCTGCTGTAGTCCTGGTAAATATATACTTTAGTAATTCCAACAAAATGGGGCCAGTTTTTTAGCCTTCTGCAGCATCATTTCCTTGTTGGTGTATCGGAGATATTTTATTAAGCAGTGGCGCGGTCTATTACCGGTTTGGAGAGGGCCCATCTGTGTGCTGTATCAATTTCAAAGGCCACACAATCTTCCGAGAGGCCTAGCTGCCCCACCAGCCAGCGATGCAGCCCTGTATTTGGGTTCCAGCTTCAGTATTCTCCGGGAGTCCAATATTTTATGCTGGACCACCGGACCGATTTTCTTGCTCGCCGATGCAGTCTTTAACTCAGCCAAGGAAGAAAGGAGCCTGTTTCGCTCTGCAGAGACTCCTGCATGAGTCCTCCAACTCTCCCACCTGGCACTAGAGTTCTGAAATCTGGGAGGTATGTGTCACCGACGCCTCAGTAAGGCCAGTAACCACAGTCTGGAGATGAGAGAGCTGTGCCGTGATGTTCACAAAACCAGAGTTCCAACTCGCTGCATCTGCAGCAGCGTGGATGGAACTCCGCTAAGGATTTAATGATGGTCTCTATGTTTGAGGTCTTGTTGATCTTCCGCACACTCGGCTCAGGGTCCCATGCTAACTACCTCACCTGATTCTGTTTGGGACTTAAACTGCAATTTTGCTTGTTTATTTTTTTGTTTTCCCTACGCCATCATGGAGGAGCAAAATAATGGTCCAAGTTCTGGTTTTCAGGAGCACAGTAAGTAGTTGCTAATGTGATTAAAACAATGATGTCCCAAGGAGCCCAGCTAGCAAGTGTCTGCCATGTTTGCCGGCCAGCCATGCGCCCTCTTTTTAATGCTCCCACTCTTATCCTCTTCATTTCACCACCCTGCTTCCTTTATTAATTTGCTCCTTAGGGATTCCTCCCTCAAGTTCTCCTACTCTGCTTCAGCCTGTTGGGGGTGGGGTAGTTTCTGCTTCCCCATTTCTTCCACCACCCTGTCAGCTAGTTTAAATCTTGATCAAAGTAACATTGACAGGCATTAACCCAAGCTCATTGTACTTATACTCTGTATGATTGCTCACCCACATTTATTCTATGTATGTATTGTATGAGTGTCTATGTTTTAGTCTGACGTGGAACCTTTGGAAACAGTCTATGACTCAAAAGGGTTATAATTCCGATTTCCTAAATAAATAAATAAATAAAAATTTAAACCATCCACTGAGATCTAGTTCCACTCCCATACAGATGCAGGCCTCACCCTGTATAGACCATTATCTCGCAGGTGAATCTCCAGTCCTCAATGTAACCAAGCCACTCCTGTCTGCACCATTCCTTCAGCCATGAGCTGAAGCTCCAGGTGCAGAGATCCCTTCTCCCCTGTCGAGACAGGTGAAACCACCAGTGTGCAACCTGTCTAGTACGCCCACCAGCTCTCTAAACTCCCACTGCACTATCCCAGCCCAGTCTCTAGCCAGAGCATTAATCTCCAGGTAGACAAAGACATCTAGCTCTGCCTCCCATCCTGCTGCACTAGCAATCTTCAGGATCCACTTTCTTCCCTGAGGGCTTGGTGCCAGTGCCACACAGGCATCTAACTTCCCTCTCCTCCCTTCCTATTCCCAAACCCATCCTCAAAATTAAGTCTCCAATCAAAAGTTGCTTCCTCTCTCCTCTCTTGGGGTCCTTACCACCCTTCTTGTGGCTTCCACTACAGAGGACCCCCACATCCTCCCCTGGCCACTACCACTAGTATCTCCTTCTGGCAGTCCTGCCACAACAGAGTGGTGTAGGAACTGTGCAGTGGTACCAGTTACATATGAACATATGAATGTGCTAGCAGAAACAGACCACCCGGCTCTATCTAAGTTCGTTCTAGTGTGCAGCTAGCACCCCTAGTTTGCAGCTGCCCCACCCACCTTGTCATCCACTGCCTCCCCCACCTCCCCACCCTCACTCTACCCTGTTCCCTGTCCCATGCCCTTTGAAGCTGTTCACAGATTTACATACCACCACCCATTCTGGTAGGGCATTCCATTTTGCTACCACCCTCTGTGAAATAGTGTCTCCTCATTTCCTTCTAAATCTTCCTCTATTTTTAGCCCATGACCCTGGTGGCCTTCCCTCCTTAACTTAAAGGCCCCATCTGCCCCATCCTTACTGATTCCCTCAGATACTTGAATGTCTCTATCATGTCCCCCGTCCTTCTATCCTCCAGGGTGTATGTATTCAGGTCTCCCAGCCTGCTGTCATAGACTCTCCCTCCATTCCACATATCATCTTTGTTGCCCTCCTCTGCACCCCTCCTGATATCATGCTTTAGGTATAGCCTCCAAAACTGCACACAATACTCAAAGTGCTGCCTCACCAGCGACCCATAGAGGGCAAGATCACACCTCTCCACCTAGATGAAACTCCCCGCTATGCACCCCACCATTTTGTTTGCATTTGCAGCCTCCTGCACTGGGCAGTGTTGTTCATGGTCCCTGTTATCATTACCACTAGGTCCTTCTCCTTCTCAGTGATCCCCAGCTTAACCCCTCCCAGCCAGTATTCTCTCTTTGGTTCTTCACCACAAAGTGCATAACCTTACCTGCCCTTTGCATTGAACCCCAGTTGCCACCTCTGACCACTCCTCTAGTTTGCTTAGGTCCCCCTGCAGCTGCTTCCATCCCTCCTCTCCATCCACCACTGCTCCGATTTTGGTGTCGTCAGCGAACAGACTCATTTTGCTCACCACCCTGCAGCAACGCCTGATATGAACAGCCCAAACAATACTGGCCCCAACACAGAGCCCTGTGGCACCCCACTCACTGCCTTGAGCTCAGTAGCCCCTCACCATCACCCCTTTGCAGCCTCCCACCAGCCAGCTTGTAATCCAGTTCATCATTTTTGCCCCTACCCCAACACCAGTTAGCCTCCCCCAAGCCACCCATGAGGCACAGAATCAAGGCCTTGCTGAAGTCCAAGTAAAGAACATCCACCCGATGACCCTTATCCGCCACCTGTCACCCAGTCTAGTATATTGCATCAGGTTGGTTTGACAAGACTTCTAAAACAAACCCATGTTGCTCTCATATCCTGGAGGCCACTGTCCTCCAGGTACGACATCAGTCTTTCCTTTTAATATTGTTTCCATGAGTTTGCACACTATGAGGTGAGACTTACCGAGGCGATAATTACCCCTGGTTTCATCCCTTGGTCCGTTCTGTGTAATGGTACTACATGTGCCATCCTCCAGTCCAGTGGCACACATCCCAACTCCAGTGAGGTGCTGTACAGATCCGCCAGTAACTCTGCCAACACCTCGCCATCTCCTTCAGCACCCTGGGTGGATACCATCTGGCCCTGGTGCCTTGTCTACCTTCAGTGCCCTCAGTCCCTCTAGTAATCTACTTGCCTCAATTCTTCCATCTGTTGCCTCCTCCACCCTCCCAGCCTATGGTGGTAGCGGTACCCCTTTCTTCCATGAATAATAATAATAATAATAATAAGTTAATTTGTATAGCCTCAGCATACCAAGGCGCTGAACACATTAAACACAGAACATCAAATATAAATCAGTAATACATATAAATAAAATCATATTATAGTAACATCAAATATTAAAATCAATTAATAAATACAAAATAAGATCTCAGCAGAAAAAATTAACTTACGCATCCGAGAAGGTCATTTGCCACAGATAAGTCTTCAAATTCTTCTTGAATTCCTCCATGGAGGTACACTCCCGTAACGGCGTGGTAGAAATTCAAAAGAGTAGGAACAGCATGAGAAAATGCTCTGCTGCCAGAAGATTTTAAACTCACTCTTGGAATCTCTAGCAACCCTCATCGACGAGCGAACGTACAGCTGGGGTAATAAGGCACCAAGTTCTTTCAGATAGGTTGGACCCTGATCGTGAAGGGCTTTAGAAGTCAATAAATGACTTTAAAGGTGATCCGCCATCAGAAGCCAGTGCAGTTCACGCAGCACCAGGGTAATATGACAGGACCTACTTGTCCCAGTCAGAACCCGGGCTGCAGCGTTCTCTGCACCAGCTGTAGGCGGCAGATTTCAAACCCCAGAAAGCCCAAAGTAAAGGGCGTTGCAGTAGTCCAAACACGAGGACACAAAGGCGTGGGACCAACGCTGGCAAAGAGTCAGACGGAACAAGGTGCCTAACCCTGGCAATATTCCTAAAATGGTAAAGGAAGTCCTGACAACGGGCGACACTTGAGACTGTAATGTCAGCCTGTCGTCTAGGACAATCTCAAGGCCACACACCCGCTCAGAGGTCGGAAGTGACACGCCACCAAGAAAAATTCCAGAGGGCGTGCCATTATACGACCTCTCTATCTGACCAACCGGTCCACAACCAGAACCTCTGTCTTCTCTGAGTTCAACGTTAACCAACTAGAATCCATCCAACCCTGGACTTCTTCCAGACAGTTCTTAAACACCGCAAAGAGCTCCATCCTGGTCGAGTGCAAAGACAGGTATAGCTGGGTATCATCTGCATAGCAGTGAAACCTCAGCCCATACCGCCTTATAATGTCTCCGAGGGGCAGCATATATACTGCAAATAACATGGGTGACAGCACGGAACCCTGTGGCACCCACACAACAAAGGAGTTGGGCGGAGGAAAAGACTCCAGACACAACTCTTGTGATCTCCCAGTGAGGAATGAGGTGAACCACTGTAAAACAGTTCCCGACATTCCACAAATTTGCCTCAGGTGTGCTATCAACACTAGGTGATTCACAGTGTCAAAAGCTGATGAGAGATCAATGAGACCCAGAATGGAATGTCTCTTCTGATCTCTGCCCTCAGAAGATCATTAAGCACCCGAACCAGCGCAGTCTCGTGCTCTGTCTTTATGAAACCGGATTGAAGGATTCTGAGATATTATGGATGGTTAAATGGTCTTCCAATTGGGCAGCCACTACCTTTCAATAACCTTCCCAATAAAGGGAAGGTTAGAGATGGGTCTGTAGCTTGAGAAACAGTCTGGGTCCAAGGTAGCTTTCTTCAAGAGAGGTGTCACCACTGCTCTTTCAGGAGCTAGAAACTCACCTAACTCCAAGGAGCTCCAGACTATTTGCACCAGGACTGGACTGATGATATCAATACAACCTAAAATTAGGAGTCGGTCCAGGATCCAAACTACAGCTTGTGGGATCGAAGCTATGGATGATCCTCAGTATTATCCACTGAACTCAGGTCGACCAGAGGAACTCCAAGAGAACTGAGGTACTGTGAACTCACACTGTTCTACACATCACCCTTAGAGCCTGCCGGACAGAAGTCGCCCTGATGTCAGCCACTTTAGTTGCAAAGTAACGAGCGAGCTCCTTGCACTCTAATTGTGAAAAGGCTTTCGAACTTTGCAGACAGGCTGGGTTGCACAGTCTGTCTACAGTCCAAAACAGCTGAGCCAATCGATTCCAAGCAACTGCACTCTCCTGACAGGAATTGCCTTCTACGGGTGATTGCAGTTGATAGATAGAATAATGTTCCATCAATCTAAGCATACTGAGCAAAAGTATTCATTCAGTGCTTCTGCCTGCTCCTCACCCTTTTCCGCCCACTCCCTGTCCTTTTTATCTTCACTGTTGTCTCCTTGCACTTCCTTTTCTCCTGATGTATCTGAAAAGTCCCCCACTCATTAATTACCTGCGCTAATCTCAGCTCCATGGCTTCTCTCACTTTTCTGGTCACCTCCTGGACCATCTTGCATACTCCTCCTGTCCACTTCCTTCCCCGTCCTCCTATACCTTTGGTGCACCTCGCTTTGCTCTCACCACCTCCACTACCTCGCTGTTCAACCAGCATAGTTTCTTTGCTCTGCTCCTCTTACTCTGTGTCTTGGTGCAGGCTTCTGTTGCCTCTGTAACTCGGTTAATAATATCCTATTTCTGCTCTGCATCCATCTCCTGCCTTATGCCCTCTAGTTTCCCTTTCAGTACTTCTTGTATCTTCCCAAAGTCTGCCCCCTGAAGTTTACCACCTGAGTAACCGATTTCTCTGGCTCCCCGCACATCGTGATATTAAACCACACCGTTTGCTTGATCACTGCTTGGCTAGTGGGTCCTCCACCTTTATTTCCTTACTGCCTCCCCATTCAACAACACCAGATCTAAAGTGTCCTTTAGCCTAGTAGGTACACTAACCAACTGTGTCAGGAGACTCTCCTGGATCGTGTCCAGGAGCACTTGTTCCTAGCACTGGAGGTGACCAATGCTCCAGTCAACCCCCAGCAAGTTGAAATCCCCCACGATGACCATCTTCCCTTTTCTACACACCTTTTGATTTGTCCTGCTAATTCCCTGTCAAGCTCCTCAGGCTGGGACGGTGGCCTGTATACCACCACAAACCTCCGCTTCCTACCCCTCGAGTCCAGGAGCTGCAGCCAAATTGCCTGTTCTCCTTTCTTCCCCCTTATCCCTTGTGCATTTGATCCCTCCTCACATAGACTGCCACCCCACCATCCTTCCCTTCCTTATGGTCCTTCCTGTATACTTTGTATCCTGGGATTGCCAGATCCCAGTCCTGGAGTACTCAGTTGCTTACGTTTCTGTGACAGCTGCAGTATCCACCCTCCACACTAAGAGTGCCTGCAGCTCAGCTGATTTGTTGCCAAGCTTCTGCATTCCAGCGAGACCACCCTCCATCCTGCCCCTTCCCTTCACTGGCCTCCATTTCCTTCCTTCTACCCCTCCTCGGCGCCCTGAGTCCTTCCCTGTTAGCGGGGGTAGGCTGTGATTCCACTCTATCGGATCCCTGCCTACCTGCAGGCCACTGCCACTCCCTTATCTAGTTTAAATCCACCTTTGTCGCAATATATCTCCCCAGTCTTTGCTTTAATACCTCCTTCCCTCCCCACTCAGGTGCAGCATATCCGTTGCAAACAGATTGTTATTATCCCAGGTACTGCCCCAGCCGCTACAACCCCATACCCCTTAGTTTGACACCATTTTACCAACCACGTGTTCAACTTCCTAATCTTCTCCTTTCTCACTGTGCTTGCACAGGGTACTGGGAGCACCTCGAGAATGCCACAGACTCCCCAGTCTCCTTGCACAACCTTCCCACTTCCTCATTCCTCTCCTTTGTTACCTCCACTGTTTCCCAAGCTAGGTCATTTGTCCTCACATGTACCACAAAGTGTGGTTTCCTCCCACCCCTCCCACGCACCTTAGGATTGCCTGTCCTGCCTTTAATCCTGGTACAGACTCCACCCATATCTGACTGTGCCTCTCCCCTTGCTGCCCCATCTGATCCCCTTGAGAATGGAGTCCCCAACACCAGTACACCTCCCTCTCTTCCTTGTGCCCGCCACCACCACCCCACCCAGGTTCTAATTTCTGGGGCCACTCAAGATGGTGCTTTTACAATGTGTCCCAGTGTCTTCCCCTGCCCTCCTCAACTGAGACTCCTCCGCCTCCTCCTGTTTGACTGCCAACCTTTCACTCCCTCCTCACCTCTCCAAGTATCATCCCTCCCTGCCATGCCATGCTCAATCTCTCCACTAGTAATGCCCTCTCCCTTCTCTTTGTGAGGTACTACTAGCCCTCAGCAATCTCCTCCTGCATCCTCTTTCCCATGTGTTGCTAGTACAGCAAACATGTTCCTTCCCACTTTGCCTTGTTGTACGCTTCCTCCTGCCTACTACTGCTGCTCCTCCTTTTCTAGGTCCTCCAGCGTGCCCTCCCCGACCTCTCCCTTGCCCCACTGTTTCTTCTGTGGTGCCCCCACAATACTCTCAGATGTCAGCGCCCTACAGGCCCTTAATCCTCCCTCCTCCCTCAACCTCCCCAGCTCCCTGCCAAGCCACTGAACCTCTTCCTGAAGCCTCCTCTAGCCTGTGACGACTGGGCACCCTCCCAGCCTCCAAAGTATGTTTATCTGCATTGCTGCCCCACAACCATTGCACCCTACAATCCTATTCATGGTCCACACTACCTATACAGCCTCTCCACACCAACTCTCCCTACAGCAAGTAGAATTAACTAATCCTAGCCCAGCCTCTAAGAGAAATTATCATAAAATGCCCTTGCATGCAGCATAAGACAGCCAACTACAGTACCTAACTGGAAACCACAATCCTAATCATAAGGACTATAAATCTACTCCATCGTTTTATATATTTATACGTCTTTAAGACTTACTCATATGGCTTGTTCCTCGTTTCCTCCTTCCTGGCCTGTTCTGAGGGCTCAGATCAGTTCATGGCTCCCAAGCTCCTCCCTCACAGCCTTCAAACCCAACCCCCAGTGGTATTTCAGTATTTAAGAAATTCCAGCCACAGAAACCTTTAAGCTAAATTCCACTTTAAGCTAAATTAAAAGAAAATAAAATATCAAAACTTACTAAACTCTTCTATACATTAACTCCTCAACAGCAAGTAGAATTAACTAATCCTTCTCTCAGTAGTTTAAAAACAACAGCAAAACTTACAGAAATCTTCTCCACAGCCAGCAAGCTGACTTAACCAATCCTTCTCCCTGCACTTTAATGGCTCAGTGGGAATTTACAAAGGCTATGTGGGTGGACAAGTCTGGGCATGTCCTGTGCAGTCACTCCAGCCACAGAACCTTTACAGTCACTCCAGCCACAGAACCCCTTAAGCTAAATTCCACTTTAAGCTAAATCAAAAGAAAATAAAACAATATCAAACTTACAAAAATTCTCTATACATTAACTCCCTCAACAGCAAGTAGAATTAACTAATCCTTCTCTCCTGTAGTTTAAAAACAATAGCAAACTTACAGAAATCTTCTCCACAGCCAGCAAGCAGACTTAACCAATCCACCTCTGATCCACCACACCACCTTCCAGAGCCCACCATAATCCAGCTGTTCCTACTCCTTTGCATTCTCTGAGGAACGGTGGCAGACTTGATGACTCCTGGATGGGGAAGAGGTCCCCAGAATGCCTAGCCTACACGGCCTGGAGTTTAGTGACATCCTCCTCAACCAGAGAGGTGGGTGCAGATGAGGCAGCAGTCTCCAGATAGTCTCTTTGAAAACCTGTCGCCACACAGCCACTGCACCACTCCCAGCATTCCTAACTTCTGTTCTCCCTGTATTACCTGGAAATATTTTGTACCCTTACCCCTGATAGGAAAACCACAAAACACACCTTTTTGTTTGTTGCTAATTGCATACCCCAGAACCCTGTTTACATTATTTTACACTCCCATCCCAGATAGGGTGTTGCTCCTTTTCCCAGTTTTGGCCCACTTTACCTTCCACCATTCCTGGCAGTGACTGTTGCACAGTAGTGAATAAGTACCTTATCTCAGTTGACTGACAGATGGGGAGCCAACAGAGAGGAAGAGTTAATTATATGAGACACTTCAACTCATCCAAATGCCATGCCTGCAGTGCTCTGAGGAACCACTGAGAGATCATCATATGGGGCTGAGTCAGCAAGGACAGTCAGGATGGCAGCTGCCATCAGGCCAATTAATCACAGAAGATATCCAGCTGATATATAATCGCTGGTGAAGACCAGCTGTGCCTGGGGCCACCAGTGCCGTGGGCATGGTCAGAGGGCAGAAATGCCTGACCCAGCCCCATGTTCATAACAGCCCTATGTACTGGAGCCTCTGGCAGGATGTAAAGGCTGACTTTGGCTCACTGACCAGTATACCCACCTGGTCGAACAACTGTCAAGTTCAAACAGTGTGTAGACAATGGCTTCCTGAGATAGGGCTTTTAACAGCCTGTCATCTAAGTAGAAGAAGAAACATAGGCCCTCCTGCAGAGAGTAGCAGCTACTGTAGCAAATACTTTGGTAAACACACAGGGTGCAGATCATAAACCAAAGGGCAAGACACGAAATGGGTAGTGCGAACCCTGGAGCATGAAACACAGATATATTCTGTGAGACTTGCAGATCTTGACATGAGGATATGCGTCCGCCATATCCTGTGCAGCTAGCGTAATCTTGTTTCAGCGGAAGGGAAGGAGGGACTGCAGGAGACCATTCATAACCTCTTATATTCTATGTAAAGGGTCAGTCCCAAAAGGTCTAGTACTGGCTCGCTATCCCTGATCCATTTTGGAACCAGAAAGTACTGGGAGAAGTTCGTGGTTTATTTCTGAAACTGGAACAAATTCTACAGCCCTTTGGAGGAGGAGGGTTTGATCCTGCAGCAGGAGGGCAAGATGTCCCAAGGGATATCAGTTGGGCAATTTTTTTTTTGGAGGCGTGTCACTTTAAGAACAGTAAGGAGAAAAGGCGCATCCTTGCTCAACCACCCCCAGCAGCCGCGACATCTGCAGTGATCTCCCTCCAGTTATGTAGTAAGAGGGAGATGCAGCTTCCCAGAACTGCCTGAAGCAGTGAGGCCGGTGGCAGGGGAGTGGACAGAAAGGGACTCAGAAGCACCAGGGTGCAGGGAGTGCCTATTACAAACCTTTGCAAATCAGGCATGGCACCCAGTGGCTGGTTGGTAGCTTGGGAAGTGGTAGGCTGAGGTCTCTGGAACCACGGCCAGGGCCCCTTGAACAGCCACAGCCTGGACAGACACAGGGCCTGAAAAGAACCACGACCCCTTCCTTGGGGTTTAGGGTTCAAAGTATGCAGGGATCCAAGAGTCATTTTAATGGACTGTAAGAAAAATTACTTACCATAATAATCTTGTTTCTTCCAAGATATTCTCTAAAATTCATAACTCTTGCAGTCAGTCCTTTAAGTAGAACTGCCCGGAGACAGAATGTACGCTAATGATGGAATCATCATTGGCTCATGTCACTTTTCAAATGCTGTCTCTATCAACTGCCAGTGTTCTAATGCTTCAGAGTTCATGGAGAGCCTGCAAGGAAGGTCCGCCAAGAGCTATAGCTATCTAATAATGATAATAATAATACTAACAATAAATCAACCCAACAACCTTCAACTGGAGTTAAAACACCCTTAATGTTAGAATTACCAAGTAAGGGAAACCATTGCCCCACAGGGCTCAAAAACATGCTAGTGTGAGGCACCCCTACACATAGTTACTCAGCTTGGAGCGCAGAGGCCACTGGTTCTAGAAGGGAGGCAGGGTGAGTGACTTATGAATACTGGATAATAGCTTGGAAGACACAAGATTACTATGGTAAGTCATTTGCTTCTTCTCACCCCAGGAATTCTCCAATATTTCTAACTCTTGCAGACTACAAAGCAGTACCTTTGGAGGTGGGCACAGAACCTACTTTGAAACAAACTCTGCAGGACTGCTATGACAAACCTGGCATTACTTCTGGACTGGGTGTTCAGGCTCTAATGATCTATAAAGGGTATATACTGTTCTCCAGGTGGCGCTTTATAGATCTCCATTGGTGGAACATCCCTGGCAGCCACTATGTAGCAGCTGTGCCCCTTGTGGAGTGGGCTCTCAGCCTACTAGGGCTCCTTTCCAGCTTTCAAGTGACTGAACTATCCAGCGAGAAATGGACTTTTTAGATGCTGGGCTTCCTTTTCCACATCTCGTAAGTCAGGAACAGCTGCTGTCTGTCCTGCCTATGGTCCTAGTGGTAGTCATATAGTACCTGAGAGCTCTTTTGACACAAGTCTACATTCACCTGAACTAGAGTGTTCAGTGAAAAAGTCTAGTAGAGTAATGGATTGGGTCAAGTGGAAATGAGAAACCACTTTAGGGAGAATGTTCCTATTTGTCTGCAGGACTATCTTATCCCTGTGGAATGAGATGTAGTCCTGTTCAATATACAAGGCCTGAAGTTCATTAATACTTCTGGCAGAAGTGATTGCCACCAGGAACACTGTCTTCCAGGTGACATGTTTCAGGTGAGCGGAGGCCATGGGCTTGAAAGGAGGACCTCATGAGCTTGACTAGCTACACATTTAGGTCCCAAGCCGCACCGGGTTCCGGGGAGGGCAGAAAGGCCAGACCTGAAAAATCTCTTGACAATAGGGTTGATGCCAAGGAGGCACCCTTCCCAGCTGAAATATTAATGGACACTGAAGCTAGGTGGACTTTCAAAGTTGTGGGCTGCAAGCCCAGAGAATGTAAATGGGTTAGATAGCCCAGCAGAGCTAGAATCCCTGCCTGTGCTGGTACCACATCATTGGTGGAACACCAAATAGAAAACCTTTTCCATTTTGAAGCATAGGTTTTCTTAGCAGATGGCTTTCTGTAACCCCTTAAAACATTCAGAACACTCTCTGAGAGGTGCAAGTCTACATACTCTAAGTCCTCAAGAGCCATGCTTGAGCCTGAGGGATCTGAGGTTCGGGTACAGGATCCTCCCTTGGTTGGAAGTCAACAGGTTGTGCCTCCGAGGGAGGTGTATTCATTGTCCACAGACATGCAGAGCAGCAGAGAGTACCACGGCTGCCTGGCCCAATCTGGTGCTATCAAGATTATTGATGCTGGCTGGGATCCGAGTTTGATCAGGACCCTGAAGATGACAGGAAAGGAGGGAGGCATACAGATGCCTCCCTGACCAATCCATATTCAGAGCATCGGGTATTGTACCCAGGGCTGGTGGTCTGCAACAGTACTGTGGCAGGTGGTGGTTCTTGTGGGACACAAAGAGGTCTAGCTCTGAGGTGCCTCATCGCCTGAAAACTACATCCAGTACTTGCCTGTTTGGGCCCACTTGTGATGGGCCTGGTTGATTCGATTCAAGGTATCTGCCAGGGTGATGTATTTTCCTGGCAGATGAATGGCACGCAGAGACACTCCTAGGGAGTAGGCCAGGCTTTATATTTGCATTGCCTCTGTGCAAAAGGGGTTGGACTGTGTCCCTCCTTGCTTATTTATGTAGTGGTGGTACTGTCTGTTCTGACCAGTACCACCCTTCCTTGTACTAGTGGGATGAAGGCCTGCAAGGCCAAGAGCACTGCTCTTAGTTCCAGCAAGTTTATATGCTGAAGTGACTCTGCACTGGACCAGATATCATGGGTGGTGTGACCCCTAGGTGAGCACCCAATCCCAGTAGTGACGCATCTGTTGTGAGGGTCACTGATGGGGACTCTTGTTGGAAAGGAACTCCTTCCTTAGGTTGTCTTCCTCTGTCCACCACTGGAGGCTTGCAGTAATGTTTTGTTACTGGAACCAGCTTTCAGAGGGAGCTCTCCTTTGGCACCAGTGTGCTCTGAGATGGAACTACATGTCCCTCATCTGGAACCTGGACCCCATGACAGTGCCTGTGGTTGCAGCCATGTGGCCCAATGGCTGGAGGAAATACCTTGCAGTTTTCTTCTGGTTCAATCTGAACAAACCAGCAATCTGTAAGATATTCCTTACCCTGTCCTGAGGCAGGTAAGCCCTTCTTTCCAAGGTGTTCAGCTCTGCTGTTATGAAGTGCAGCACCTGTGCTGGCTGAAGGACTGACCTTTTGAGGTTTAACAGAAACCCTAAGGACTCCAGAGCTCCTGAGTTACCTGCAAGTGCTCCTTACCTGTTGTGGTGAGTTTCCCACCATCAACCAGTCGCCCAGGTAAGAGAGAATACTGTGACACCCAACCTTTGTAGGTGTAAGCACAACACTGCCAGGCACTTTTGTGAACACTCTTGGCCGAAGTGAGACCAATGGGGTGTCGAGAACTGGTAGTGACCTGAAGGGAGTCTGAACCCGAGATATTTTTGTGGGAGACACCCTTATGGGGATGCTTTAACTCCCACTTGGCTCCCTGCGCTGCTATGCTGCAATTGGCACCCCGGCAGACAAACTCCACAACAGGCCGACCCCACCCCTGCTCCCCTCCCAAATCCACGACTCCCGCCTCCCAATGCCCCTTCTCCTTCACCTATATCACCCTGCTGCTGCTCTCCTAGCCTCTTCAGTCTATCAACCCAGCTAAAGGCTGCTCACCAGACGGCCTGGACCCCAAGCTCCTCTCTCTGTCTGCTCCTGCCATCTCCTACCCTATATCCATCTTGCTAAACCTCTCCTTTGCCTCCTCCATTGTCCCTGCAGCATGGAAACACGCCACAGTTCTCCCACCACCCAAAGGTGGTGATCCTCCTCCCAACAACTACTGTCCTATCTCTCTCCTTCCCACTCTGGCAAAGCTCCAGGAACACCTAGTCCTTGAACAACTCACCTCCTACATTACTGACTCCTCCTTCCTCACTCCTTTCCAAGCCGGGTTCAGGAAATACCACTCCACTGCCACCTCGCCTCCACGCCTCACAGACACAATCACCTTGGGTATGGACAAAGGCCACATAACCTCAGCTATTTTTATCAACTTGGCCAAAGCTTATGACACCATCTCCCACCCATTCTCACAGACTGCCTCAAGACCGCAGGTCTCTCGCTAAATGCCACTGACTGGTTCAAATCCTATTTATCAGGTAGAAACTCAATCTGTCTGGATAGCAGAGACCATCTCCTCTCCCCTCCCCATTACCATGGGAGTTCCCCAGGGTTCGGTACTAGGATCACTCCTTTTCTCTATTTTCCTAAACGACCTCCTCAGGTCTGCTCAACTACTGATATACACATGTATGCAGACGACACTGTGCTGTTCACAATGGTAACCTCGGTCCCTGATGTAACACCAGACTACAGTTAGATTTTGAAAAGGTGCAATGCTGGCTAAGGGAACACCATCTTTCCTAAACACAAAGAAAACAGTCTCTATGACATTTGGTACTAGGCAGAGGTGGCAAGGCTTCCTCCCTACCCACCTTCACCATGACAGATGGAACTGTGGCAGAAGACACCACGTCCTTCCACTATCTAGGAGTCTGGCTCGATGAAACCTAAACTTCTCCACTCACACTGATTCTATCCACAAAGAAACTCCGGCCCTAAACTGGGGCCCTCTATCATAACGGGAGGAGTATCCCCCAACTTGCCAAGAGAGAATTAGTACACAAAATGATACTGCCCACCTTGACTATTGCGATGTTGTATATGGTGCTGCCCTCAGTCCTCCTTATCCAGGCTTGACCTCTCCAACTCTTTCTGACGTTATGCTCTGGATGCCCCGCTCCGCACATTACTGTGCTCTGTACCGCTCCCTGAATTTTCCTTCACTTGCTGACAGGAGAACACTGCAGCTCAAAATTTTGGTTAGGCTAACTGCCCACCTATCTAGTTACCTTCTTATCCGCCCTCCACCAGTCAAACTATACCCTCCGGTCAGAGGACAACCGCTCCTAAACATACCCTTCAGACACACTCATCAGACAAATTGGCTTTCTCATATAGCCTACCTAAACTTTGGAACCTACTCCCAGCCCAAATCCGCCACTCCTCCTCAACCTACTCTCTCTCCTCTTCCCTAGCAAACTACCTAGTGACAAACTGCAACTGTACTAACCTCTGAGGGCTGGCCAAATTTTCTGGTTTTATTCCGCCTAGTAGTAGCCCTTGCAAGTCTGCACCTACTTTGACTTAGCACTCTCCCACCTCTACTTCCCACCCCTCCTCACCTATTCCTTTCTATCCCTCCCAAAACTCTGTAACTATGTTGTAGTTTGTAAACAGTACAATCTGCTAAATGTATACTTATATGGATATCAGTTTACGTGTATGTATTAGGTGTAATGTATCTATTACAGAGCTATTATATACGGTTGTTAACCTAGCTGCTACTGTATGTATCTTGTTGCAATATTTGTCTGTTGTCCTAAATACCTTCCCCAGGACACACCGTAAGACGAGCTTCTGCTCAGTGTAACTTTCCTGGTGAAACTCTTCAATAAATAAATAAATGTGGAAATAGGCATCTTTTAGGTCCAGAGATAAGACAGCCCAGTGGTGCGGAGGGCTGAGGCGCTGGACACCACACTCTCGCGTCACGCCCGGCAACCCAGGTTCAGCAGCAGACCCGGATGGCGGGGGGTCGGCAGGGGATAGAGATCGGCGTCGGAGGACTGCTCTCTTCCCCAGGAGGTTGGGGTAGCTAACATCATTAAGCGACCTCTAAGCGGAAGCTAGAGGTAGCTGAACGAAGCTGCAAGCAGGGCGAAAGCCAGGGTGGAGCCACGGCAAGCTTGCCTTGCTGGGACAGACTCCACAGGACTAAAGAATCCAAGGAAGAAAACCCCTCATCACCGATAGGCGAAGGCCTCCCTCCACAGACCATGCTCCCACATGGACTCGGCTCTTGGGCTTCCCTGTCCCTCTCTGGCCACTGTCTCAATACTAAAAGAAAGCGCACCCTGGGTGGGGCAGCCCCTCCCAGAGGGTAGACCCAGGGATGCCGGTACCAGAGAGGAGCCAGGTCAACCGAGCCACGTTGGGAGGTAGAGACTGTGGATTAGGAGGTGCCTAGGAGAGTTCAGAGGTAAAGGGTGAAAACAGAGTTCGGGAAAAAAAAGGTCCAGAGATGACAACCAGGCTCTTTTGGAGTGTTGGCAGAATCAGTGCCAAGGTTACCATTTTGAACTTTGGCTTTGTCAAACGCATGTTAACAGTCCGAGGTCTAGGATAGGCCGCCACTCCCCATTTTTCTTTGTTGTGAGAAAGCACCTTGAGTAAAACCCTTTCCCTTGTGCTGTGGTGGGACAGGTTCCACTGCTTTTAACAGTAGCAGATTTTGAACAACCTCCTTTTCCAGTAGCTTCCTTTCTGCCATGGAAGCCAGCTTGAATTCTCTGGTTCATAGATTTGGGAAGGATTTGAAGCTTAGGGACAAACCCTGACTCACTACTTCCAGGACCCACTTGTCTGTGGTGATCTTCTTCCAAGTCTGAAAGTAATGAACCAGTCTGCCCTCCTACTGGTAGTGGGAGGCCTTGGCAATGAGGTCAGGCAGTATGTTTTGCCTGGGGCTGGGCCTGGCCAGCCTGGGAACTTGCCTAGATCCCTTCTGCCCCTGCCCTGAAGTACCCTGTTTGTTTAGGGTACTGTTGGAATTATGGAACAGCCTGAGCCTGGTAAAAGGCCTGCTGTAGGAGATCTGCCCCAGCCTCCCCTTCCATAAGGCCTAGTGAAGGAGATGGCCTTTCTTTGGCTGAAGTACTCTTATAGGTGGCTTTGTATTCATCCATCTTCTTCATGTAAGCTTCTGTCTTATCACCAAAGAGAACTATTCTCTGTGGGGAAGTCCACAGTCTTGGCTTGATGTCCCGAGTGAGGTTTATGCCCTGAGCCATGCAACCCTCCTCAATCATACTTGTGTTTGCCATCCACCTGGCAGCAGTGTCATTTGTATCTGCTGCCATTTGGATCTGATACTTAGCAACCTCCAACCCACACCTGGAAGTCTCAGACAAATCCTCTGAGAGGCCAGGCTGGCTCTTGGACATATCCAGAACAGACTGCCACAGTGCTTTCTGATACTATGCAGCACATGCCTAGTAGCTGGTCTATCTGATAGCCAAGGAAGCAGACCAGTAGCCCTTTTGACCATGTTATTCATCTTTCTGGAGCCTTGTCAGGGATGGGAGATAGAAGCACCCTGTCACAGGCTGTGGTTTGTACACCCCTGGTGGTCAGGGTGAGTGTATAAAAATTCAGTTCCCTCCCTATCAAGCTGGCATTTCTTCTCCAACTTTTTGTCCACAGGGAGGCAGAATTGGAGTCTGCAAGATCTGAAAACATCCTTTCTGAAAACTTGTTTATTGGGAGCAGAAGCTTTTGCTAGGTGTGAGTCCCATCATTTTTAGGTACTCCGCCTCCTCTTCATCTTTCACAACCTCACTGGCAGTAATATCCAGTGCATCCACCATCCTTCTGAGAAAAGAAAAATGAGATGAAAATCCTCTGTTGTCCTGGGAGGGGACCCAAACTCCTGTTCAGGGTAGACTTCTGGCTCAACAGGCCCCTTCCTCCACTTCCTCATACTCCCCATAGTCCTCAATCTCCAAATGCTTATGGGTTAAGGACTGTGTAAAGGGGTAGGCTTGCCTGGTAAGGGTTTGTCCCAGTATATGGGGTCCAGAGACCGGTACCAACTCCTGCAAAGTTTGTATAACCTTAAAAGCCTGTGCAATCTCCTCAGGTGAAGGCATTATTTCAGACACAGTAGAAGTCCCTTGGGCTGACTGGCAGAGGTTCAATGTGTTTATTTTTTAGATTTCTTCACAGAACCGGGAGTCAGCTGGTTCTGGGTCTTTGCCCTGGGCATCAGACGGAGTGGTCTGTAGAAGTTCTACAGATTCACCCATTTGTTTAGAGGGTGTCGGCTGGTCAGAGCCTGAGGAACCCTTCTGTCATTTCTTCTGGAACCTTTTCAGATGTTTTCAACTATCTTAATAGGAAAGGTTTTACAGGTGTCACAGTCAACAAAGAATGGTCCTGGCCAAGGCAGACAACAAAAAGGTACGTTTGTCTGCCTTGGCAAAGACTTCACACACTGGGTACAATTTCTGAAACCAGGTTCACGGTTTTCTTCTTTGGTTTGTCTGACATAATGAAAACCGTTAGAAAAAATGAAACCACAAAAGTTTTTAAATTTAAACTTTTTTGCGGTTTTCGAGTCAGTTCGGGAACCAACAAAAGCTCTGATAGGAACCAGGAGCCAGTAACTTGGGAACCGAGGTTATCGGTTTCCTTCACCGATTTAACCATTTCTTTTTAAGAAATAACTAAAATTAAATAAAGAACTAAACAGAGTTTTACCTTAAAAAACTCTGGTACCAACATCTAAAACTTGGTTTCTCTCCAGTTATCCCAAACCGAGAAACCAAGAAAATAAAAAAAACAAACTAACTAGCGGTTTACAACTAATTACTGAAGATAAAGGCAGCAAATGAAAAATTTAAGAAAAATACTCATGTGTTTGAAAATCAATATGACAGAGCGACTGGTGAGAGAGGTCTCCGAGGCGTCTGTACTTATCAGGCGGAGAATGAAATAAGCGTCAGAACACTGGCAATTGATAGGGCAGCATTTGAAAAGTGGCATGAGCCAATGATGATTCCATCATTAGTATATATTTAATCTCGGGCAGTTCTACTTAAAGGGCTAACTTCAAGTTAGGAATATTGGAGAATTCCTGGGGTGAGAAATCCCAGAAAACATTTTCAACATCAGTGCCAAACAATTACTTGCCTCTGAATGGAGCATTCATCAGATTGTTGTACATCTGAAGCAAAATCGGCCACCCTTAGTCATGAGTGGTGGCAAATGCATATTCTTGAGGCAGCAGCCCTAGCAGCATCAGAGGCATCGTATATAGACCTCAGCAGATGTTTACCAGCCTCTTGGCCATTAGCAATAGTCTGCTGTGCCAATATTTTATAAGTAGCCCTCTGGCAATTTCTCAGCTAAGTGGCCACAGTCTTCCAAAGGCAACTTTATCATAAGTGCCTGATACTTAGCAATCCTTAGGCCTAGGAAAGCAGAAGCAAAGTCTTCTTCCCATCACATGCAACCTCCTTGACTCTTTATCAGGAGGAAGAGAACTCATGTGTTTTGGTGCCATGGATCTGCCATGAGCAGCTATAATCACCACAGAGTCTGTTTCAGACAGTGAGGAATAATAAGGCTTTGCAGTCGAGGCTGCATATTGTTTATTGGCCTTCCTGGGAACTGCATGCAATTCAGCTGGCCTGTGCCAGGCTGCCAAAACAACATGCTCAAGTGCAGAATACACAGGAGGAGCAATATCTGAAGGAAGCAGAAGCCTCCAAGAACTCAAGAGATTTCTCTTGGAGGAATCCTCCTCCTCTGCTTGAAACCAAATTTAGGCTGAACCTGTTTTCAGAAGGCCTGAAATGAGGCATTCTCAGGTTGAGACCTTGGTGTGTTTTTCACACTCTCCCTGAGCAAGAGCACAGAGTGAAGCTTGATCCCACCACACAGACTGCCTCTTCTTCTTCCATGACCTCCTCCTCCATATACTCTGGAGTATACTCCAGTGCATTGTCGACTGTCATTGGTTGGCTGGCTGCGGGACTAAGAGACAAATGAGGAGGGAGCAGTTGACAAGAGTCCTGTCAACGGAGGCTGTTCAGGGCCCAGCACTATGGCAGGGACCGAGAACTGGAGCATCCATGGTAATGTCATGACGGCCCAGCCGATGGAGCAGTTTACAATGGTGGCAGTGACAATAGACAATGGAATAGTTCAGACACTGTCTGATACAATAGCTGAGTGTCAACAGGTCCCAAAAGGGTCAACGACAGCTGAGCCATCGATGGGACACTGCCTGACGATGGAATTACCTACTAATCCCTGGCAGAGGAGACAATCTGGTGCCACACCATGACCTAGGTGTCTGAAAGACAGTCGGGGGTGGCAGGACCTGTGACCGGTGCCTGGGACCAGTCTTTTTCAGCAGACTTACCTCTTCTGAGAGACAAATGTGACTGTCTGGGAAGCTAGTCATTCTTTCAACAAATCTCCAAGTGGCAGGTTTTTTCTCTGACTTAGAGGACTTAACCTGTTTCTTTAGCAAGTCAGCGATGGTCTCACCAGTGAACTGTGAATAGAAGTGGCTGACAGTGTTGAAGCTGCCTTCACTGCACCCTGTTTCTCCATTTCTTGAAGCTTAAGAAATACTTCCAAAGCCTTCTTGTGACATCTCGTGGTAGCCTGGTCAAGGTTCTGGCAGACTGAGCAGGCTTTAATGTCGTGGCTTGTACTGAAGCACCAGATACAGAGTGGTCACCATCTTTATAAATCTTAACATTGACGCAACTGCACAAGGAAAGTACAGTTACGTAAAACTTACTGTAACAGTAGATCTTCGAGAGAGGCTCTTGCAGTAGGTAATTACATATAGGACTGACGCCGCCGGTGGCAGGACCCCACGGAAAAATTTTCAGCTTGCAGTCCCTGAGGGGACTGCCCCACGCCAGGTGACCAGCGCCAAACAATGTCGGCATAAAGGGGCGGTCCCAGACACTCCACCTTCCAGTTCTTTCCGCCACAGGCCGAGAAGACCCGGATGAGAGAGAAGCAGATAGTTCCTGAATGGAAAAGGAGCTGAAAAAGCTTAGGGGATGGAGGGGGAGGTATTACCTACTGCAAGAGCCTCTCTCAAGATCTACTGTTACGGTAAGTTTTACGTGAACTGTACTATCTTACTCGAGGCTCTTGCAGTAGGTAATTACATATAGGACAGAATCCCAAGCAGTCTGGAACAAACGAAAGGCACCGGAGGAGGAACTACTCCAAAAAGTAGAAAATAATCTAGCAGGACTCAAGAAAGGAGGCCTTGCAAGACAGTAACCAAGCCTGCTCACGGCGCAGAGGCAATGTCCAAACTGTAATGTTTAGTAAAGGTATGGACTGAAGTCAAGTGGCAGCAGCACAGATGTCTGCCGAGACACGTTCTTGAAACAAGCAGCGAGGCGGCAACTCCACGAGTGGAGCGCCTCTGACTTGACCCGGAGGGTCTTGTTGTACTTGTCATAACAGAAAGTGATGCAATGGCCCAACCATCTTGATAGGCATTGCTTAGAGACAGCATTGCCTTCTCTTTGTAAGCGAAAGAGAGAACAACTGATCAGTCTTTCTGAGATCCTTCGTCCTATCGGTGTAGTATCTCAGAATACTGTGGACATCCATGGTATGGAGCAAGTATTCTCCTTGGTTGGAGTACTGCGTGAAAAGGCAGGTAATTCAATAGACTGATTTAAGGTAGACTCCGCTACCACTTTTGGAAGAAACTTAGGATTCGTGCGAAGAGCTACTGCTCTTTGTGAAAATCAAGTAGGGATTTTGCACATCAGGGCTTGAGCTCGAAATTCAAGCAGCAGAAGTAATGGCCACCAAGAAGAGTATCTTCCACGATAAAACTTCAGGTCTGCGAGCCGCAGGCTCAAAGGGAGGAAGGGTAAGTTTCTTGAGGACAAAATTTAAGTCCCAAGGCGGAGCTGGAGTCCGGATAGGGGGCCTAAGATGAAGGGCCCTTCTGAGGAAAGTTTTGGATACCTCCAGCTGAGCGAATGCCTAATCAGCGAAAGGGACATGGTAGGCTGAAATAGCTGCCATATGGACCTTCAAAGAGGAGTGACTGAGACCCAGGTCAAAAGATGACGATGTACTCAAGCAGAAAAGTCACAGGGCAGGAAAAGGCTCCACGCTCCTGGACGCCTCAGCTAGAAAATCTTTTCCATTTCATGGCGAGGTGGATCTAGTGGAGGGTTTTCTAGCCTCCACCAGAATCTCGCCACCTTAGAAGAAACGCTAAAACGAGATTGGGCTAGGTCTGTAGGAGCCATGCATGAAGTTGAAGGGACTTGAGTCTCGGATGGACCAGGGTCCCCTGATCCTGGGTCAGCAATCCTGGAGATAAAGGAAGAGGAAGAGGAGGAACCTCTGAGTATTGTTGTAGAAGAGAGAACCAGATTTGCCTGGGCCAGAAAGGAGTGATCAGAATCATTCTCGCTCCTTCTAGAGCAAGCTTCTGTAACACACGAGGGACCAGAGGAATTGGGGAAAAGCATAGACAATCTGTCCTTCCAGCTTAGAGATAGAGAGTCACTCCAGAAAGCGCCTTGCTCTGGAGCGGCGAGCAAAAGATTGGAAGCTTTGGCGTTTGGGAGGAGCGAACAGGTCTATCTGAGGAGTCCCCAAACCTGAAGATGCTTTTAGGACTTTTTCGTCCACCCTCGTGGAACAGCCGACGTTGCGACTTAGTCTGTCTGTTAGATATTGTCGACTCCCAGAACATGGATCGCCGTGAGGTGAAGGGTGTGGAGAGTTGCCCAATCCCAGACCTCACTGCTTCCCTGCACAGCGGTGGGACCCGAGTCCCTCCCTGCTTGTTGATGTACCACACCACGCATATGTTGTCCGCTTGGACAGCTAGGTGACCGAAGGATGTATTGGTGAAGGGCCTGAGCGCATAAAGCACCGGTCAAGCTCGAGCACATTGATGTGCAGAACTATCTCCAACTTTGACCAAAGGCCTTGGGTTCGTGAGGACCCAGATGGCTCCCCAACCTTCGCCTGAAGCGTCCGTGGTCAGAGTCTGATCGGGGAGGATGAAAAAGGGGACCCCGGAAGAGGTTCTCTCGAACCATCCACCATTGCAAGTCTCTTACCATTGGCGAGAGATCAGAACCGGATGATCTAGGTCGCCTACTTGTTGATCCCACTGAGATTGAAGAGTCCACTGAGAGATTCTCATGTGGAGGAGTGCGGCGGAACCGCTGGGATGGCCGCCGCCATAAGCCCCAGTAGATGGAGCACTGACTCGCCGGGACCCTCCTGTGTTCCGATAGAAGGGAAATCTGTGACTGGAGGAGGCCCCTGTCCGAAGGCAGAAAGGCTTTGCACAAAGTTGTGCTCGAGAATTGCCTCGATGAACTGGAGCCTCTTTGAAGGATCCAGGTGAGACTTGGAATGGCTGATGGAATACCCAGGCCAGTGAAACCTGCCGGTGAGGGAGAGGAATGCAGGAGTTCCTCCCTGGACGGGGCCGCCAGGAGCCAGTCGTCCAGGTAGGGGAAAATCTGAGTTCCCAAAGAACGCAGGTGGGCCGCCTCACCGCCAGGCATTTGCAAAGACTGGGAGCCGAGGAAAGACCAAATGGGAGCGCCCAGAACTGGTAGTGGACCCCTGAACGCAAAACCTGAGGTACTTTCGCGCGGAGGGCTAATGGGGATGCAGGTATGCATCCCATATCTAGTGCACAAAGCCACTGGGCCCGGCCAAGCAGGGCAAAAGGGATTGAAGGAGAGCATCCTGAACCTCTTGTACTCCACAAACAGGTTCATGGAACTGAGATTGAGAATAGGTCTGAGATCTCCCGCCTCTTTGGTACAAGGAAAAGTGGAATAGTACCCTGTCCCGTAGAGGTGAGGAGGGACGGGTTCTATAGCCTGTTTCCAAGAAGCGCTGAGATTTCTTCCTTGACCAAAGGAAGATGGTCCCTTGAGTAAGCGGAGTTCAGAGGGGAGGACGGGCGGTTTCTGTAGAAACCTATGGAGTGCCCTCTGCAATGATCTGAAGCACCCATGAACGATGTTATCCTCTCCCAACCCGGAAGGTGGAGGGAGAACCCCTCCTACCGTTCCTCCGGGCATCTGGAGGCGTGGGAGAGAAAAGGAGTCAGGGTGGTGTGAGGCAGCGCCGCAGCTGGGGCACCCATTGCTTTTTGAGGCCGGGGCCTGGCAGCTGTGGGGCCCCAAGTTTAGTGGCCCACCTTCCCTGAGGTTCGCTTGAGGCCGGCCACGTCCTGCAAAAGGGACAGCGACGGTACATTGAATCAACGGATTTAAGGGCCGTCCCTTCTCCTGCAAATCAATGATGATGTCCTTGCATCACCACAAAAGCACAGAACCTCTGAAAGGTGCTTCTGGATGGTTGACTGCGCCTGGGACCAAACCTGACACACGGAGCTACGCGTGACGCCAAGACTTACGGCGAACGCAGAGTCTCACCCTCGCGTGTCCACTAGCGCCATAGGTTGTCCTCAGAATGTGATGACTGGTCGAACGGCAGAACGGACCAGGTCGGCCAACTCCTGCTTGAGTTGAGAGTCAGGCAGAGAGTCAATCTTGGATTCCGCCTGGGTAAGGACGGCCTTCTGGTAATCCCTATATGTGCAACACAGTTCATGGCCCTAATCCCCAGTGTGGAAGAAGCGAGATCTTCCTTCCATACTGATCCAGAAGGCGAGATTCCTTATCCGGGAGACGAGCTCAAGTGCTTCGGATGTGCTGACCGGCCGTGAGCGGCGCTAATCACAACCGAGTCTGCACGGGGTGAGAGTCTAAAAGTCTACACCCTCCGGAGCCTGGTATAGCCTGTTCGACTTCCTGGGAAGTGGGCTAAGCCGATGGTTGTTTCCAAATAGTGGAAACAAGGTGGGTGTGAGGCTCAATCCAGGTGGCACTAAGGTAGGAGCCGTAAGGGCAAGTCCAGATGCTCACGAGTTTACCCGCTGAGGATCTGGTTCTAAGGAATGCCACTGATGAACTTCCTGGATCTTTCTGAGCAACTCCGTGAAGGAAGGATCCTCCAGAGGAGACTTGGAGGAGTCCACGGCGGGGTTTGGATGGAGAGCGTGGCTCGTCGTCTTTCTTGGAACCTCCATCGGAAGCCTCTGAGGAGTCCGAGAGAAGGGGAGGAAGAGTCTGAAGCAGAGTAAGACTCCTAACTCGTCTAGGGGAGGAACGGGTTCCTTGGGAGGGATCCCAGAACACGTGTCCTGCCCTCTCTGGATCCCGAGGCAAAGCCCGGAACCGGAGGTGGAGAGGGAGGTGCCGCCTTGGCGACGGGAGCCGGGGTGGCACGCGCGCTGTAAAGACGGTTCTCACTCTTGATGAGCTGAGCCTTGGCCTCAGCCCACCAAGAAGCAAGAGTCTCCTGCAGATCCACCGGCCTAGGGGCGGTGGAGGAGGAGGAGGAGGAGGGGATAGTTATCGGAGGAATCCGGAGAGAGTATCCGTGACCCAGCTTGGTATCCCGAGTCGGTACTGTAGCGCCGGGTACTGCGGCCGAAGGAGCCGGGCACGGGTAAGGCAGCGAGGATACTGCGGACTCTGGGAAGACCGGGCGCCGGATACGACGGACGGATACCCAGGCGCTGGAGGAGCTGCTGGAGCAGACAGCCCAGCCGGGTACTCCACGGGCGGATCAGCTGGGATAGGCCCGTGGGGTGGAGGGCCTGAAGGAACCGCGGCCGGCGGGGCCAGCGTCAGAGGAGCCGGCGCCGCATCAGATCCGCTCTTCAGAAAGAGGATCGGACGGTAGCCCATGGTCCCGAGTCTCGTCCGGGGACGGGGATCCCGGGTCAGGCAGGGGACTGGGGCTCTCCTGACGGGCAGTGAAGGCTGCGGATAGCCTGGAATGACAGAAGTAGTAAGTTCCGCCAGTAGGCTCAGAGGCCGGCACACGCCGGAGGAGCCGACGTGTGACTTATCGGGCCGAGTCAGCCGGACGCAGAGGAGCGGCGTCGGCTTCCGAGATCCCTCATCGGAGGGGCGACGAGAATGAGAGAGCCCGGTCAAGGAGGCGCTGCCGGCGCCACGAAGGATCGGCGTGCTTGAGGTCTTCTCCCAGCGTACATCGGAGGGCCCGGCGTCCGCGGCAAGGAGTGCCGCACCGGTGAGGCCGCAGGCCTTGTGGCAGTACTGGGGCTGGAGTCTCCTTTCACGGAGGCGCCCGGCGGCTCGAACTCGAACCCGTCGGGCGGGCCGCGCCTCCTCAAAGCCTTGAGGCTGCCGTCGAGGCGATCCCGGAGGATGTTACCTGCCGGCCGGAGTCGCGGAAGAGGAGGCCTCTCCCGTGCCTTCCTTATCCCACTTTTTGTGCCCTTCAGGGAGGTCGACGCCTGCTGAAGTTTTCTCAGCTCTTTCTACATCGCAGACATCTTCTTTTGAGGAGATGGGCTTGAGGGACTGCTTGTCGTCGCTGCGGGTGGCGCGTTGAACTGGAGGCAGTGCGGACACTTATCGACCAGCGTGGTCGGCCTAGACAGAAGAGGCAGAGGAGTGACCGTCTTTGTGAGGCAGTTGGGCGCCATGAGTCGCACTTATTCTTTGAAGGGGACGACATATACTGACGCTCACCTGACGAAGAGTAAAATTCTGAAACTAATCGGAAAAACAACGAAGTAACAGGACTGAAGCGATAAGAACTTAACCGCGAGGCGCTGTACGAGCTGACATGCGGAAAGAACTGAAGATGGGCGCCTGGGACCGCCTTTATACCGCTGCTTGACGCCGGGTCACCTGACGTGGGGCGGCCGCCAGGGACCGCTAGCTAGAAATTTTGCAGGTCCTGCCACCGCCGGCGCCAGTCCTATATGTCATTACCTACTGCAAGAGCCCTCTTGAAGTAAGATCAGTGGTTCCTCATCTTCAAACAGCAGCATAAAAGAAAGTTTAAAGTAGCAGCATTAGTGAATACTTGCAAAAGTTCCAACAGCTTTCTTCAGCAGCGGTGGACTGATGAGCGGTTCACGGTGGGAGAAGGAACTGAGGCATGCTGAGGATGCCCATGTTATATAGGGCACTGACAAGGCACATCGACGGGTGACCCTAACCAGCAAAATTTCCAGGTGGTCCTGAAAACTACGACTTACAGTTCTATGATGTGGCTCAATGGAGGAGATATCCTCAAAGAAGATTGGGCTTTATCTTGGATTCTAAGCTATGAACAGGTATTACATTAGATCCTAAGTGGAGATGCGTGATTTTCTCCTCACCCATTTATCACCAGGTTCACTGTATAGGGTGCCAAGGCTAGCTATGCCTCTTATATCAGAAAACATTCCATGTGGTTAACATACTACTTACACACATAATAAGACCAAAATAAAACATGTTGTACAAATATAATGGATCAGAAATGTAACACTCTGTTGGAATTAGATGCAGCCATGGGCCAGTTTCCAAACAGTCAGCAGCAGGTCACTTCACTATCAACAGAAAACTAACTGTTGAAATTAAAACAAAGTGCAATGCTCATACTGCAGCACTTACAGTACCAGTGCTAAGCACTAGAAAGAACTGTGAATGATTTTAGCTGCTTATTAGGTGATACATGCAACTGTGCTACAATCAGTTACTGAGAACTAACAGAACAATCAATCAGAGAAATATCATCTCCCAAATGAAGATTTATTTTGGTTTACCTTTGCCTATGTAAGTAGCTAGTCCATTCATTTGCTGGGACAATAATTTACTGGGTAAGTTGGGGGCTTCACAGGATGCAAAGCGGATGCTGCTCAGTAGATCAATCTTTCCAGCTTGCTGTTGAAATTTCTCCAGTTCTGCAGAGAGGTTAAATGGCTCACTCCAGAATTTCTCTTCTATTTTTATGTTTTGTTTTCTTTTTACAGAGATGGCCAGTTTGGGGTATTTCTATCAAAGTTTGGTGGAGCTGCTGAGGCTGTGAAAAAAGAGCCCACTCGACGGACTCAAAGGAGTTGACATGGGCAGCAACACTGGGAGCCGTATCAGAAACCAAGGACCAGTGGGGAGAATGTGAGACAGAGGAGACTAAACTGCTTACTCTGAGCCCAGCTTCTTTTAGTTCCGTTTTGTTTTGTTTTTGGGAGACGTCCAGCTGAAGGGTTGGAGTTATTTGTTTCCAAAGTTTTGCTGGTTAAATGACTTGCTCTAGACTTGCTTTCAAAGTTTTGCTGAGCTGCTGAGGGCTGTGACAGAAAGAGTTCACTCAGCTCAACAGACAACAGTGGAGTGGGCATGGCCAGTGGCAATACTGGGGGCTGCGATGAAAACAGAGGACAGGGAGGAGTGTGAGAGAGGTTGTTAACTGAGGGTGAGGAGGGAAGCACATAGAGAGAGAGAGCAAGTGTCAGAACAGGGAAGGCATTTTTTGGGAGGTTGACAGAGACAGAGATGAAGCACACTGATTCATGCACACTCACACTCATTACGTGCTTCAACTCCACTGCGGCGCAGCAAACATTTGTGATCCGCTAGGTATGCAGTTATGCCCTTCCACGCCCCCTATATTCCTCGCCCTCCATTAGAAATATGTCAGCATAGCTCTCACCACGCAGCTGTAAAAACTGCCCCATGCACAGATCCTAAGAAAATTAAGAGTTTAGTATCCTCTGAACTCCACTCATTCTGGTTTTCATGGTATTGGTGTCATAACACTGGCAACGGTTTTCCAGAAAAAAGTACTGGGGATTATTCTCATAAATTATGCACTTGAACATGTATATTGGAACATCAATAAAACCCAAAAGAAATCTGGGAAACCCAAGTGACAATTTAAAAAAAGTAGCTTTTATAAAGATTAAATATCTAAGCCGCCTGAAATGTAGCAGTTAAGTGCAGGGAACGACTGTGCTTACATTATTACTTTATTTTGTATAACATCTTTCATACATATACCTCAAAATGTTAAAGAGTGTGAAACAATAGAGACCAACAACACATTTATACTGTTCTGAACTTTGAGATGAAATACAAATTGCACAATTTAATTACAGTTAGAACTAAAATCTGGCATAGAACCATGTTTTTGACTAATTCCAGAGTTCTGTCCAAAGAGCTTAGTTACTGACAGCAATTCTAGGAAGAGACCAGCAATTATATGTGACAGTCAAAAATGAGACTGAAGATGGTACTATATTTGATAAGTAAAAGGAGTCAGTGAGGTTGAGAGAGATGGGAAGACTGTTCCAGCTAGTAGGTCAGTGATGCACAACATACGACCAGAGGGCCACAAATGGCCCCTACAGCAGCTGTCTGTGGCATCCGAGGACCTAGCAGCTTCCCTTGCAGCCTTTGCTTATTTAATTTTGTTTTTAGTTTTAGTAATATGTGGATGGATGGATGGATGGATATATAAACAAATGTTTTGATTTATTTTGTGTGTACATTTAATAATGTCTTGCTGGATATTTGTCACCTTGGGCCATTTACAGTGACCTCGGCCCTCAGCCTTGACCCAAGTTTTCAGTCTGGCCTCCACAAAAAGTTGTGCACCACTACAGTAGGTGTTGCAGAGGAAAAGGCTTTTCAACCAACCAGTGGTGAAGATGCAGGATATAACACAGCAATGGCAATAACCATATGCATGTGCACGCTTGTGTTGCCTGCATATGTGGGATTATCTCGCAATCTCACTGTACCAAGAGCATGTTGCAACAGGCAAAGAGTTTAATAGAATGACAAATGTGTGGATACAAAATTGGGCAAAATGGAAGGTTTTATTTTATGAAGAAGTGGATACGATTGGTATATGTATGACTTCTATGGATAGATGGGTTATACCTAAATAGGAAGGGTGTCCGTTATGTAACTGAGGGAAAGGATAAATGGAACAGGAGAGACAGGGCAGAGCAAAGAAGTGAAACGGTATCACTGCAGTAACTGAATCCATTAAAGAGGCCAGGAAATGTGTGCTAGTTGCCAGCAGTTGATAGTAATGTTCCTGATTACTAGGTATGCCAATGAAATTCACACCTCCATATTATCAGTCATCAACTGTAACCGAATACACACCGAGGTGAATAACGGTGCTTTTAAGTATTTTTTTTATGGACAACATGCTGTATAGTTCTTTCATGGAACCGGTAGTTTGGAGTTTTACTACTATGTCACAGTTTGTGTACAGACTGTTAATTACAAGCTGTTGACCTATCAGAACCTTGCTGAGTTCTGTGCACAAACTCTGACACAGCTAAAATTCCAGATCACAGGTTCCATGAAGAGCACTGTAACAGAATGCGCCCATAAAACCAAACAATGCAAAATACAGTTTTACATACCAGTTTTATTTAAGTACAGCTAAATATGGATAACTTAGGGGAATTAAAATCATATCTGAAAATAAGAACTTTATAAACAACTGACTGAAAGGATTTCCTGTCCTCTCTAAATATATAAGGCACTAGGATAAGATCAGCTAACAACAAACCTGAAAGTGTCTGGGTCAAAGCAGAGTAGTACAAACTGGAGTATGAGTAATGTGAAACAGTCCACCAGATATCGATGTATTAAGTGATAACAATTGATGGAGGAATCAGACAGCACAACTGTAGCAGGAGGATACCTGATTATGACAGACGTTGACCTTGGGGACATACACTGAAATGATTTTGAAGCATTAAGCAGGGCTAGAAAACACCCATTCAAACAACAGCTGAATGTAATCTAACTCAGTATGTAGAGGAAGCACTAGGGAAAATGCTGTCTTTATTTAGAACTGAGCAATAGGAGAGATGATAAGAGAATAATACACTACAAGGCAACCAGTGAGGAGAAGCAACCAGAACATATCGGAGTTTATATGTGGTGGAACTAAAGGAATGGAAATTGGAAAACGAATTGGCAAGAAAAGGAACACAGGAGTTGTGGATCATATTATCTAATAATCATATAATCTAATAAAGAACTAAAACAATTACAGAGCAAATATGTCCAGATATGATCCAAATACAAGAAAAAAAGGGGTGGGGAACAGTAGCACTAAATATCAGAATAAGCAAAGGCTAAAAGAAAAGAAAGAGCATCAAAAAGAGAAGGAACAAGTGAATTTAGGCAGAGCACAAAGAAATTCTACAAGAGACTAAAGGCATAAACAAAACAAACAAAAAAAGAAAGGAAAATTAAGCAGGGATAGCAAAGAACTTAAAAGCAAGGAACTCAAACAGGGAACAGCAAAGAGTTCTTCAACTGCATGAATGGGGTACGATGCAACAAACAAAACAGAGGGGATCTAAGTAATGCTTGATTAGACAACAGGGGTGAAAAAATTTGATGCACTTCAATATTCCTGTTTTGTATTCATAGAGTAGGAGGGGAACAGGAAATGAAATTGCATACCTACCGTAATTCTTGATCTTTTTGTGTCTCTTCACCATTCATCATTATTTGGGTACCATCCGGAGACTAGGACCACGGTAGCAATTTTTTTTCTGGAGGCAGAGTCGACGCAGGAGGCGCCACCCCGAGGCCGACATATTACATGGCGCCGCAGGTTGGCTGTTACCTGTCATCGACTCTGCCCTAGCTCCAGTACTGCATGCTGGCGAGAAGGATAGGAAGGGATGGAGGGTGGTGCAAGGGAGACCAAGGGACAGAGAAGGAAAGGGATATAAAACTAAAAGGAAGAATAACAACTGAGAGGACAGCAAAAGAGAGAGCCTAAGGGATTGGGAAAGGAAGGAGCCCCAATCTCTGGAAGGAAGAGGTAGAAGGAGAAGAATAAAAGGAGACAAAAGAGGAGAAGGAGGAGATGACACCACCACTTCCCAACCAAAACAACCTGGACCTCAGAGGGGTAAGTCCGGAGATTTAACCTCATGCTGCAGCTATATACCGTAGGATGTAAGGACACAGAAACGTGCCCACAGCACAGCAAGGGTAGGCTCAGAGGAGAGCCAGAGCTTAAGGAGAACCGCTACGAGATTGAATCAGGCCAAAACACAGGAGGGCAGTGTCTATCCCTCCGGCTAACTTAGGAGGAAACTGAATGTCCCCAAGGGGACTGAAAACAAATATTGGGAAGCGGCAGAGGAGTCTCCACCTGCTGCCAACGCTACAACAGAAGAGAAAAAGGTGTGCCAAGGGACAACATCTCAGGGACAAATAGAGAGAGGATACCCTCACCTCAAAAGGGGCATAAAATAATTTTAAGAGAACTGTTGAGAGGGTTCCAAGAGGTCCTTCATCTTCCCCTGCCCTGGCTACCCAGAGGGGGCCAGAGTGCTGAACCTTGGGAGGGATGGAGGAGAGAGAGAAACAGAGAGAGGGGACACCCTCGGACCCCAAGCATAACCTTTCCTGTCTGCCTCCCAGAGTCTTCCTCCTCCAAACCACAAGGAGAGGAAGAGGAAAGGTGCTGGAGAGCAACAACAGGAGACACACAAGGATGAGGATCACCCTGAGACAGAGGCTCCAGGGGGAAGGAGGCGGGATTTAGTGATGAATGGTGAAGATACACAGAAGATCAAAATTCTGGTGGGTACATAATTTTCATATCTTATCTGTGACTAGTCTTCACCATTCATCACTATTTGGTGAGTACTAAGCCCCACCTCAAGGGGCCCAGCACCTCCTAAGGGATAGAGTCCCTTAGCCTCCAGTGCAGGAGACACCAGAGGGAGAATCCTACCGGCCTGACTAGGCTTGGGACTGGTCTGGTGAGGCAGGGATCTCTTACAGGAGAGGAAGGCGCCCTGAAGCTGCCGCCTCACCCTATGGGAGAAAAGATGGGTTCTCTGGAAGGTGGAGAAAATCACCCTATGACGAGGCCAAGGATGACAACGGGCCAGATGGAGCCATGCCCACCACCTAATGCAGATCACTGTCCCCAACAACCTGGAAGCCACCTCACTGGTGTTGTCACGATGCCCTTGCTTGGTGTCTTGCAAGCTCCAGGCCCTGCATGGAGAGGGCAATGGCTTGTCTGGTTTCCTCTCAATCAGGCAGAGGTGCTAGACTTTGTCCCAGCTTAGACCACAAGTACCTGTTGTAGGTAGCAAGGTGAGCCTGATGTGCTGCCACGAGAGCAAAATCCGCAGAGAAGAAACGTCCTCCTGGCCCAGAAATCAAAGTCTAAAGAGTCCGGGGCCAGTCATGGCCTGGGGTTCTGTGCCCAGTGGGCTATTTAAAACATCATGCCCAAAGGGGTGAGGCAGAGTTCCTAGAAACCGGAGAACAATACCTCTGGCAAAAGTCCCTTGGGGCTGGAACAGAGGAAAAGGGATGTCACCAGACCGGTGCGACACCTCCCGGAAGGAAACAGGTCAGGCGGAACTGCTGAGGTTGACTGCACTGAACACACAAAAGAAGACACGCTGACCAGTGTGAATTGCCCTCTAAGGGTGGAGATGTGGAGCTCACTGAGCAACCTCGAAGGAAGCACTGATAGCTGGTAAGATCAGCCGCTGGGAAAGATAGGCGGAGGTTTCCTCTCCCTCAGAGGAGGAGAGACAAGGAAGCCGGCCAGTCCGGAGATTCAGGGTAAGTCTGCACTGGGGAGTGGTGTAATACCTGCTCATCCATGGCTCTAAGGTAGGCAGGAAAAAGTGCAGCCGGGGCCTGAACTGCTTCAGTAAGGGGCCTCATAGGACCAGGAACACCTGGAAGAGGAGGAGAAGTTGGTAGAGGGATGGGGCCTAGCACCTCCGAGAAGGAGGAGCAGGTCTCTGCTTAGGCAGAAGGACTGAGCGGATGATCCCAAAGGAGAGGAGACCTGGTGGTCCCAGCAGACAGGAGCCGTTCAACCGGACTGAAATGGCAGAAACTGTGCCTGAAGGAAGACATCCCCTGCGAGGTGACCAGGATCGTGTGGGTAAAAAGGGCAACCCTAATCTCCTGTGAAGACATGCCTCTCAGAGAAACATCAGGGAGGTGTGCGGACCCGGCCTACTGACTCTCCCAGAACCCAGCTGGTTCCCGGGAGAGCCACTGCGCTGAGCCCTGGTTACTC
Organism: Neoceratodus forsteri; assembly: GCA_016271365.2. Taxonomy (NCBI): domain Eukaryota; kingdom Metazoa; phylum Chordata; order Ceratodontiformes; family Ceratodontidae; genus Neoceratodus; species Neoceratodus forsteri. The sequence goes on along the minus strand of CM057449.1, from coordinate 2,407,292 downwards.
AACCCTTCAGACTCCAAGAAGGCCTCTTCCTCACCACCAGCAGAGGCAGCTGACACCCCTGGCTGACTCCTGGGAGACAGCTGAAGGTGCGCCTCCCTGCCGGGACACCCAGCCAACCCAGAAAGCGGGCTAGCCAGGACAACCACAGGAGGGGAATGCCCACTGGAGGAGCAGATGGGTCTCGGCTCCGGGTTGCCCGTCCGTGTCTGCCTGGGCACCCAAAAGCTGGTCAGTACCACTGAACCCAAAACCAGAAGAATCTGGCCTCCCAGTGAGAGGCTGAGGCGCTAGACCCTAAGGAATCAGAGGAATCCAGGAGCCAATCCAGGTCAGCCTCCACATCCCCCAAGGAGGAGGAGGACAGCAAACTCAGACAGATTACCCCGATCCCTGCCAGTCCCAGGACCATGAGTGGGGCTGCTCTCCCCAGCACCACTGAGCGGCACGGGACAGAGGTGGCACACGCCCAGTGCCACCCTCATCCCTGGCACCATGAATGGCACCGGAGACAGAAGAGGCAGCATCGACGGCGCCACCCCCATCCCTGGCACCGTGAAAGGCACCGGAGACAGAAGCGGCATTGCAGAGGCATCCTGTGCTGCCCATGCGCGCCCGCTCCATCCCTGGCACTGCGAATGGTGCCAGAGTCCAAGCAGCATTGCCATAAGCGACACTGGAGTCAAAGGACGCACCGGGACGGTGCTGGCTCGGACCCCAGGTCCAAGAGCACAACGCCGGGGAGCCTTCTGCCCAAGGAAGCAACTGCCAAATGGTGCCTCCTGCCCGGCCCCGAGGGGCCAAACTGGGCCTCCTGCACCATGGAAGAAGCCCCCACCGCAGCAAGGCTAAAAGTGGCAAGCCCCTCTTCTGCGGGCCATATAGGACCAGGAGGGGACCCAGAGGAGGGCCGAAACCAACTTTGGCCTTCCAAGTGCAAGCCTGTCCTCCAAAACTTGGCGGTGCGCGTCCAACTTTAAACATGCTCATTTCCAACACTCGGTGGTCCATAGAAAAACAGGCATTGCAACGGTCCATATCGTGGTTGCAGCCTAAGCAGGTTAAACAGCGGTCATGCTGGTCCATGGTGGAAAAACTGGTCCACAGGGACACTGAAGCATTGGGGTCGAACCACCTTGAAGATTTCTTCTTGTCCCGGAGCGAGACATGACCGTACAATAACACAATAAAAATTAAGGTACTGGTAGAAAGAAATAGACAGGAAAGATCTTACCAGGAAATCCAGGAGCAGCATTGAGTATGGAGAAGGTGAGCAGAACTGTAAGCCGACTGACTAGGCTGCAAAAATGCAGTTATAATATGAGCTTCTGGGTGGCGGCTGGGAAGGGCTGAGGATGGAGTGCCTTCTGGTGCTCTCCTCCTGGGTAGTATACAGTGGGTTGTCCCGGCGTGCTGCTGACCCCGGTGGAGGTCGGAGGCACTAGAGCAGCCAAGACATGCACGTATCTAGCATGGGACGACGCTGGCAGGGTTGCCGTGCACCACAGTGTCAATGTGCACCATGCAGGGAGGGAGTGAGGCTCACAGAACAAGAAACCAACGATGCCATGGGCAGGCGATGGCACCTATCCCCATGCCCTCGCCAGACCAACCCGCGCCTAGCCTTCCAGGTCCTCCGTTCTCAAGACTTTCCCGAACCAGAGTCTGACTAGTAAGCACACCCAAGAGAGAGGCGACCCACCGGGCAGGTCAAACCCGGGAGTACTGGCTACGGGGAAGGGGAGGAAAAAGGAGGTTCAGTTTGGGAGGCTTCAGGCTGGGTAGGTAACAGGACTAGGGACGCCTGAGAGAGGCTCCATGGCGCGCTGACCGAAGGAAAAAAGAGAAGTAAAAAAAAAATATGAGCTCCACAAGAGGTCCTTTCTCAATGGCGGAGAAGTAGAACTGGAGCTAGGTGTAGTCGACGACAGGTAATGGGCAACCTTAGAGTGCCACATAAGAAAAATTACTCACCATAGTAATGTTGTTTCTTCTAATGGAGTCTTGCTGTGTTCAGACATAATGCAGTTAGCCCCAGCACTTGAACTGCCAGAAGAAAGAGTTAACTCCATGCAGAAACATGGAACTTTGAGCTTGAGCTCGGTTTCAAACCTCTGTCTGTGGTACTTACCAGTGTAACCGTCAGGTTCTAACGAGCAACTAAGGAACTTAAAGCCAAAAGGCAAAATACTTTTGGGGTCCAAAAAGACTCAAGTCGAGAACCCAAGAAGAAATAAGGTAGTAACAATTCAAACTATGCAACACAAGAAGGAAAAACATAACAGTTACCCCACCAAGAAGGAGGGTACAAGGTACACCCTGAGGTGCAACACTGTACCTGCCAACCCACTTCCCAAAAACAGGTTCTGAGAGGGAGGCAGGAGATCTGAATACAGCAAGACTCCATTAGAAGAAACAACATTACTATGGTAAATAATTTTTTCTTCAAACATGAAGTCTTCTTGTATTCAGACATAATGAACTACCAAGCAGTTCCCTATGGAGGAGGAATGCAGAACCTACTTTAGGAACAGGCTCTGCAGTACTGCGTTGCCAAACCTAGCATCACTCCTAACCTGGATGTCCAGAGAGTAATGCTTGGTGAATGTATGTACTATTTTCAGGCGGCTGCTTTACAGATTTCTAACAAGGATATATCTCTGGCTGCAGCCAGAGTAGCAACTATACCCTAGTCGAGTGAGCCCTCAGGCCTGAAGGGGTGTTCTACCCAATTTGTCATAGCAAAACTGTATACAGGAAACAATCCACCTGGCAATAGTTCTCTTAGTGGCAAGCTTACCTTTCCCACTTCACCATAAGTGAGGGACAACTGAAGACAGACATTTATGTATGCCTTAGTATGCTCTATGTAGTAGCTAAGTGCCCTTTTAACATCCAAACTGTGTAATCCGCTTTCCCTGGGGAAGAATGGTCAGTGAAAAATACAGGAAGAGACACAGACTGGTTTACGTGAAAATCCAATACCATTTTAGGCAAGACCTTCCTATTAGTTCTTAGGACCACTTTATCCCTATGGAAGGATATGAAGTCAGGTTCAACTGACAGGGCCTGTAATTCGCTAATCTGCCTAGCAGAAGTAATAGCTACCAGGAACACAGTTTTCCAGGTCAAGTACTTCAATTCAGCCGGGCACAGAGCTCAAGGGTGGCTGCATAAGCTGAGCAATGCAGACATTAAGATCCCAAGGCGGAGTAGGCTCCTAAAGGGAGGGTTAATGTGAACCAGGCCTTTGAAAACTTCCGAAAACAGGATGAGATGCCAGGGAAGAGCCCTTCCCTGCTGAAGCGAATGCAGAGACAGCTGCTAGGTGAACCTTCAGAGTGGCAGGCCTAAGGCCTAGACTATTCAGACGAGCTAGATAATCTAAGGTTGCGGAAATGCCTGCAGAATCCGGCACAATACCTTTCTGAGAGCACCAAATACTGAACCTCTTCCATTTGGAATTTTAAGTTTTTCTAGTGGAAGGTTTCCTGGAGACCTTCAGAATATCCAGAACTCCCTGAGAGAGATGTAGAGCTACATATTCTAACACTTCAAGAGCCAGGCCTTGAGGTTGACAGACTGGAGATTGGGGTACCAGATCTTCCCCTGGGAGGAGGAGGAGAGAAGACTGCATCTCCTGGGAAGAGACAGGGGACAGCCAAGAACAGCAGTAGAGGATACCAGGGTTGTCTGGCCCAATCTGGAGCCACCAGTATCACTGTGCAGGGTTGAGTTCTTATCTTGATCAGAACTCTGAACAGGAGAGGGAAGGAGGGAAGGCACAGAGAACCTGCCCTTCCAGTTCAGAATGAGGGCATCCTGGGGAACTGTCCCCAGGACTGGAGGGCTGCAGCAAAACAGAGGAAGTTGATTATTGTCTGGTGCTACAAATAGATCTATTTCTGGAATGCCCACTTGGAGAAAATTATCCTCAGAATGTGAGGATTCAAGGCCATTCGTGATGCCCTGTGAAATCTCTGCTCAGGGCATCTAACAGCACATTGTCCTTCCCTGGAAGATGAACTGCTACCAGGAAGTCTGAAGGAATAGGCCAGAGACAAAATCTTCATGGCTTCTGTGCACAAGGCCATGGACAGAGTGTCTCCCTGCTTGCTGATGTACCACATTGTGGTAGTGTTGTCTGTCCTGACTTGGACCACCTTGCCTTTGACTCAATCCGAAAAGGTCTGAAGAGCTAGAAAAACTGTACTGAGTTCCAGGAGGTTATATAAAGAAGAGACTCCTGTGGGGACCAGATCCCTGAGTTGTTAGGGCTCCCAGGTGGGCTCCCCAGCCTAGGAGAGAGAAGCATCTGTAGTCAGTACTACTGATGGAAGTTGAGGGAGAAATGGAACCCTTGTCTGGCGTTGTCCTGGTCCAGCCACCACTGGAGAACCTGGACCAGAGTTGGGTCACTGGAATCAGTTTGGTGAGAGAATGTGTTCTCTGTGACCAAAAGGACCTTAGATGGAACTGAATGTCCATCTGAAATCTGGCTCCCTGAACCACTGCAGTGGGCGTGCCATGTGGCCCAGGAGTTGGAGGAACTGCTCTCTGGAAGAGAAACCTGAGGCCAAAAGGAGGAAGCAATGTCTACTAAGGCCTTCACCCTTGCCAGAGGAAAGAAAGCTTTTGCTTGATAGTATCCAATACCACCCCTATGAAGGTGAGAAGCTGTACTGGTTCGAGGACAGATTTTGGCAGATTGAGAAGAAACCCCAGGGAACTGAGCAAGCCCTGAGTGGTTTGCAGAGCTGACCTGACCTGGTCTGATGACTGCCCTACTAGGAGCCAGTCGTCCAGATATGGAAAAATGGTGATACCCTGTCTTCTGAGGTAAGCCACCACTACTGCAAGGCACTGAACACCCTTGGAGCCGATGTTAGGCCAAAAGGCATGGCCTTGAACTGACAATGGCCTGAAAGAAACTCCGAACCTGAGGTATTTTCTGTGGGAGCACCTTATAGTGATATGGAAGTAGGCATCCTTGAGGTCCAGTAATGCTAGTCAATCTCCTGGCCTTAAAGAAGGAAGGATTATTTCCAGAGTTACCATTTTGAATTTGGGTTTTGAAATGTGTTTGTTCAGACACCTTAGATCCAGGATGGTCGCCACTCCCTGTTTTCTTTGGGGTGAGGAAGTACCTGGAGTACAGGCTTTTCCCTGTGTTGAGTAGGAACCTTCTCTATGGCTCCGAGAGCCAGGAGAGATGAAACATCTGCCTCTAGGGCAAGGGTTTCTGAAATTGATGCAGGTGGAAAAGACTTGGTCCTCCTTTTTGGGTACATTTTGAAGCTGAGGGCCAGTGCCTGGCTTACCACTTCCAGGACCCACTTGTCTCAGGTAACAGACTTCCAGGCCTGGTAGTAAGCCAGCCTGCCTCCTACTGGGATTGGAGAGTCGACCGGGCTGACACCTCAGGTGTCTGCTTGGCAAGAGCCTTAGATTGGGAGGAAGAAGCACCCTGTTCATCCCTCTTCTACCCCTCCTCGGGAAAAAAAACCTTTGTGGGTAAGATGAGGAGGCCTGGGCTTGGTAAAAGGCCTGCGAAAAGGCTTCCCTTCCCTGGACTGCTGCTTCTGAGGAGTGGCTTGCCTTTCCTTGGCCTGTGCACTCCTGTAAGTGGTTCTATAGTCATCCATTTTCTTTATGTAAGCCTCTGTTTGCTCCCCAAACAGAGAGTTACCAACTACAGGAAAATCTATAGCCTTAGACTGGGTGTCCTGTGATAGGCTAGTACATCTGAGCCAAGCATGCCTTCTGAGAGATACAGATGTAGAAATGACTCTGGATGGCACATCATTGGAGTCGACAGCAGCGTGAAATTGTACTTTGGATGCCTCAATTCCATCTGCAGCCACCTCCTCCAGCTCTTTGGCTAGCTGGGGGAGGCCTTTAGCCAGTTCCAGAACCGCATCCTACCTGGACTTCTGGTACCTGGCTGTGTAGGCCATATAATTTGCCTGCCTGAGTCCCAAAGAGGATGCCAAGTATAGTTTCTTGGCCATGGCATCGACTTTCCTGGGGTCCTTGTTTGGGGTGTGAAGACAAAAGAATGTTTGCCCTGTCACAGGCTGCAGCATGCACTACCCCAACATGGCTGCTATGTGAATAAAGGAACTCCGCAGCTAAGCCTGATAACATGCATCTCCCTGTCCATTCTTTTATCTACAGGAGGTAAAGAGTTAGGAGTCTGTAGAATCTTTGTGTCTGTTTCCCCAAGGACTTGTGAAGGGAATAGACAACCTTTGGACTCTGGGATGTCCATCATCTCCACAAAATCAGGCTCTTCCTCCTCCTCAGCAGCTTCAACCAAAGGGAGTTGGAGGTTTCAGCCACCTTCTTGTAAAAGAAGTGAGAGGGGACTCAGAAAGCCTGGGAGGAGACATCTGAGGGTCTGTCTGGGAGATGTCCGGTTCAATGGGCACATCAGACCCCACCATCATAGTCATAATCGTCATCCCGGGATAGTCTTCATCTCCTAACACTCCTCATAGAAAGCATCCAGATCGTAATCCGAAGGAGCTGGTTCCGACCGAACAAACCGCCTAACCAGCGGCACGGTTCGGACAGAACCGGACAAAGTGATTGGACAATACTAATCGCTTTGGCTATCTCATCCAGCTGTTGGAGTAAGCGGTACTGGATCGAACTGGCGGACTTCGTTTCTTTTGACGGAACCGATCTCTCAGAGTCAGCTCTCCTTTGCCTGAGGAGGTATCGCCTAGGTCAGTAGGCACCTTCTCCAGGTTTGGCCGTAATCGAACCAGGCAAAATACAGTTTTTCACATTCCTTTGTATTCAGTCACAGTTAAATATGGATAATTTAGAAACATGCATATCATTTCTGAGAATAAGAACTTTACAAACAACTGTGCCCTTTGGCTGGCAGTGAATAGCTCGGTTCTATCTCTGGTAGACTATGGAATAACAATATATGGATCAGCTGACCCATAGCAATAAAAAGAATCAACCTGGCCCTAAACAAAGCTAGCCGTCTGGTAACGGATAGCGACAAGCAAACCCATACCTACGAGCTCTACAAAAAGCTAACTGGCTGACTTTCGTAGACAGGCTAAATTACCACACCTGCCTCCAGGCCAAAAATCCAATTGGGCTTTGCTCCCATTGACTCCACCCACTAATAAAACTTAACACTCACAGGATTACTCCAAGACATACAGCTAAAACACGATCGCAATCCCCAAAGAAGGACCTGCATAGGCCAAAGGTCTTTTTCTTATCGAGCTCCCATCTGGCTCAATGAACTACCCCCATCCATAGCACAAGCCACAAGCATTAGTCAATTCAAAACCAGCATCAAGATTTACCTACTAGAATCAGAAACATGCTGTTGCACCTAAACACACTCGCCACAAAACTGCAGGTTTGCTATCCAACCTAAGACAAGGTCTTTGACTGCAAAATGTGCATAGCGCCTGAAATTAATCAAGTTTATCTTTGTTTATCCCACCAGTGACAAGGTCTTTTGACTGCAAAATGTAAAATGCTTCTGCTAAGTTATCGTATTCATTGTTCATTGTTCATTGTTCATCAACCTGAAGACGAGGTCTTCAACCACAACATGTACAAAGCTTCTGCAAAGTATTCTAGTTCTTAAATTGTGTAATATCATTCAAACCTGGCAGCAAAAGCAATCCCAAACTGTAATCTACCCAAGCTTGGATTAATGTCTCCTGTCTTCCTGTTATCTCCTTGGTACCTTATTACTACTTATTTGTTGTTATTGTCTGTTTGCCCTGACGGGAGCCTTTGCAAAGGAGTCTCTGACTCAAAGGTTGTAATTCGAAACTTTAAATAAATAAATGATTTCCTGTCCCCTTTAAAATAAAATACAGTCAATACCTATCTACCACTACCTGTACCGTAGACAGAGGCTGGAAATCTGAAAAACAATGAAGAACAAGTTTTAAACCGAACGCTTTACTTTTACCGAACCGGCAGAGAAATCTCCGGAGTGACTTCACTGTTAGGCAGAGTAAAGAATCTGACGGTTGCACTGGTAAGTACCACAGACAGAGGGCAGTTCAAGTGCTGGGGCTAACTCCATTATGTCTGAATACAGCAAGACTTCATGTTGTTTGAACAATCGGTCTCGAGGGTGGCCCGCTCTCGTCCGACTCCACCACCAGAAAAAGAAATTCTCCCACTGGGTCCCAGCCTCTGGCAAGTACCCAAATAGTGATGAATGGTGAAGACTGACACAGATAAGATCAGCTTATGAACAACAGGAAAATAAGATTACAATGAGGGAGAACCCATTTTGCAAAAGTAAAATTATAGCAAGATTATCATAGACACTGGTAAATCAACAGGCCCAGAAGAGCTGCACACCAGACTTTTAAGAGTGCTCTACAGAAATACCAGACCCATTTGAAATCAATATTGTCTCAATCTATAACAGAGGGTAAAGTCTCACGATGACTGGACAGAAATCAACAAAATAATCCCAATACTTCATCAGGGTGACACATATACAGACCCACACACTATTCCATTATGTTTTCTTCCAATTTGTGAGCAAACATAAAAGAAATGAGAGGAGCGAAATAAACTACAGATCAGTCAGCCTCACTCTAGTGGTTGTGGGGTAAAATAATGGAAGCAATATTTTTAGGAAATGAAACAGAAAGTTGCTAAGTGGAAAATATAAATGGAATAAGAATGATAAAATGGTAGGAGAAAGACGAATCCAGAGTAAGTTTTGTATTCTGCACATTGCAAATGTTGCTGTCCTCCAGTACTTTATTGTATTAATGTATTTTTACTTACAGAATCCTTGTCCTTGCATAATTTGTTATTCATGCTGCTTATTTACCTATTATTTGTATTGTATCATTGTTCTTAGTGCATCTCATTGTTCCTCCTCCTCCCCAGGACATATCTGAAAACAAGCTGTTACCAGTTTAGCATGTCTTTCCTGGTAAAACTTTGAAAATAAATAATAATACATTATAGGGGTTCAGGGCAGACTTGATGGACTAGTAAATTGTTTCTGTCCTAATTCTTCTATGCTTCTGTGAATTTAGCACAGCATGGGTACAGAAAGTAAATGCATTCCAACCTGCCTAGTATCTACAAACCAGTATGTTAAAACCTGCCAGGGGTATACCAGCAGATGTTATATATCTTAATTTTAGCAAGGCCTTTGACTTAGTGCCACACAAGGAATAATAATCTTTATTCATTTTAGCTTTCAAATATCAAGGCGCATTACAAAGTATAAAATAAATAAAACAGCAGCAGTAAAACATAATAAAATCCAGAAATCACATAGTTAATCACAGTATGCCCTGCTTCACAGATAAGTCTTCAATGCCTGCTTAACCCCCTCCGCTCCCAAGGTCGCGCCTCCTGAATCAGACAGGGTAGAGAATTCAAGGGCTGGGGCCACGTGCAAATGCATGGGCCCCTGAAGATTTTAATACTACCCTTGAATCTCTAGCAACCCCTCATCTGCTTAAAGGAGCAATCGCTCGGAGCAATAAGGAGACAGACGCTCTTTCAGGTAGTCAGGGCCTGGTGGAAAGATTGTACAAGTTGCAGATTAGTGACAGAATAGTTGATTGGCTGAGTAACTGGTTATCAAAGAGTAAACAGATATATAGGTCGGTATGGTAACCAGCAGGGTGCTATAGGGATCAATACTGGAAGTACTCTCTTCAACGTCTACATTAAGGGTAAGGGACTTGAGGGCTCAGAAGCTGATACTACATTGTGCAGCACTGTGGAATGTGAAGGACAGAGGGACCCGCTGCAGAGGGATCCCAATGGAGAATCCAGATGGGTGGAAAAGGATGAAATTTAATAGATAAACGCACTGCAATGCACCTAAGAAAGAAAATACAGTGCTCCTTGATCTACAGGAAAACTGATCTCCTATGCTTGCATTGCTTATATGGGAAAACTGCATGACTCTGCCTCCATGAGAAATAATGTAATCTACATGAAACACAGGACAACTGTCCGGAATTACAGGAAATGCCAACTCAGTTGGGGGCACTGAAAATGATGTCAAGGCAGATTACAACTTCAGTGGCAAGAAACTAAGAGAAGCAGTAAAAGAAAGGGGCCTGGGTGTCAGTGTGACAAGAAACTTGAAGTAAGGTAGACAGTGTGAGACTGCAGCTAGGAGTACAACACAAGTGTTGGCATACATCAGGAGAAACTTTATGAGTAGACTGGCGAGGGCAATAATGCCTTTGTATATTGGTAAAACCACACGGAGTTCTGTTGCTATGTTGGTGCACTAAAAAAAGCGTTATGGCAAAAGCCTACGGAAAAGTGACTAAAACTGGTAAGGGACTGAAGGACAAGACCTATGAATGCAGACTGGAAAATCTGGAGTTTTTCAGTATACAAAAGAGGAGATTATGAGGGACTTAATGCAAGCACGAACAACAAGGGTATGCAAAAGCTGAAAAAAGCACAAAACTGATAACAAGATCACACTAGGGAGCCTAGCACCCATAGAGGCCGTACTGGAATGTGTAACACTACACTCACTCAAGGCAGGTTTAATCAACCATCTGAGACGGGTGCAGCAGCAAGAAAGCCTACAAAGCAACTGCAGCAGGCAAACATTTTTGCCTGTGGCTCCCTCCCGGATACCTGAGCTGGTCAGGCAGATACCTCCCACCAAGGGAGGACTAGGTAGGGCTGCCCAGGGGGGATTTCTAGGTGGAGATGTGGAACAATGGATTTAAACTGATCTGCACAAGTTCAGCCTGGTCTCCCGATTCTTTTCCGGTCTGAATTCTAACCACCAACCCTTGTAAAGGCAGGATTTCAAGCCAGAAAGGGTAGAGTAGGGGACCCTGCCACCCCACTAAGGAGGATAGCCACATGGATCAGGGCAAAATTTTCCTGGTTTCCCTCATGATGTTTCCTGGGTTTTGCTTCCTCCTGTGGGTGCTTAAAAGTTAGCATCAGGCATTGTCAGAGTAATGTAAACATGGCGGCATAGCAGTCTAGTCAGGAGCTGTACAAGGAGTAATGGGAGAATCCACTTCCATTCCAGACAAGATCCCCCAGGCTGGCATAAGATAAGGCCCAGGTGACCAGGGGACAACCTTTTGGGCTTGCCTGCATATGAAGCATTACCCGATGGAGTAAGGAATATGTCACACTGCTCAGAGAACCGCCCCCCTTTGCCTCAGAAGCTGGTGTCTGTCTGGAGGCCATAGCTTTTGGAATGCTGTCTGCTTGGATGTCCCCTTTGGGATAGGGACGGATCAGTTTATGTCGATGACGATCCAAAAACTTGCTGGAATTCCAGGCTGCACATGTCACACTCAGGATACATCATTCACATATTTTAATTAACAACTGGCTATGGCCATTTCCTCTAAGACGCTGTGTGAGGTAGTTTGCTCAGGCAGAAGGGGTAATGGGGCTACAATGACAAAACACCATTGCTCCTGAGATGGAGGAGATGGCCTTGACAGGACTGTGGCCTTCTTCCATCTAAATCTGTGTTTTGGGGGTCACAAAGAGACAAGTTAAGAAAGTAGGTAGGGTAAGGCTATGATGGATTTGAAGAATAAGGTGGTCAAAATAGGGTTGTGAGCCGCCCGGTAGTGCTGAGGTTGAGGCGCTGGATGTCACAACTCGCACCATGCCGCAACCAGAGTTTGGGAGCAAGCTGGGCACCGGGGTCGGCAGAGGAGGAAGAGGATTGAGTGTCCGATGGGCTGCTCTCCTCCTCCTGGGGGAGGGGCGATGGGTTGTCCAGTGTCCCAGCGACCCCAGGTGAAGATCCGGGCACTGCAGGACGCGGCCCACATGTGGGGTGAGCATGGCAGGCGTGGGCATGGTTGCCGTGCGCCATCATGTCATGGTTTGTCACGCTCCTGAGGAGCAGGGAGCTTGGAGACAAAGCACAGAAAAGCTCATCCAGCCTGGATAGGCAATGACCCCTCCCAGAGCCACTCCGCCACATGCCCAACGCTGGTTCCCTGCCTCTGCCCCTTCTCGGGTCTCCTCGGCCTATGCTGCCTGGGGCTGGGAAGAAAGTAGCATCTTTGAAGAAGGCAGGGTCCACAGTGGGCGGTAGAGTGGATCAGGCCAGAGGAGTGGTCCAAGAGAGTTCTGGTGCTGGGGAGAAGAAACATAGCTAGAAAAATAAAAATAAAAAAATAGGATTGATTGTGCCATGTTAGACCACTCAAAACTAGGAGAGAAACAAAAGAGAATCTTTTGCTAGGTAAAGATAATATCTTTATGAGGCTAACGAAGGCTAAAGATGTAAGCTTTAAGGCTATAGTACTGCTCTTCTTCAGGAGTCGTTACACAACGTAGAGTTTCATTCCTTTCAGCAGAGCACAAAAAAGCAATGAGAACTGCTCCGTAACAAAAGTCTACGTAAATAATTTCTTCTGCTCAGCCAATTTTATAGTAAATCAGCACTCATGGCTTGTTTTGATCCCTAATGTTTCAGCTTACAACTACTTCTTTAGTATTCACACTACAAAGTTTACTTACATCTCTGCATCTTCTTTTACTTACTTTGTTAAAAGAGGAAGCAGGTGGGGACAGGAGGAAAAAAAAAACAAAACAGAAAATTAAAATGTGCACCAGTCGCACTAATAGCGACACGGCACCTTTGGATCTCACCCATGTGAATCCCTGCTGACATGACAGTGGCGGGGAGCGGCATATGGGATTGAGGAACAGGACAACACCTGAAGCAGGTGTGTAGTGGTGACCGGGTCAAAAAGCTTAACACCAAAGAAAACCCATACCAATTAATTTTGTAAACATTTTCAGGATCTGATAAGGTGAATGTTTAGCAATGACACCACGATTTGTGTTCAAATGACACATGGTAAAGTATGTTTCAACCAAAACTGACTTCACTGTACGCTATCTAAAAGCATGGTACAGCGTTATGTTCTTTGCTGCTTTTAAACAATGGTATTTGTTTCAAGTTACATACATTATACAGTTTCCTTTAATCTAATACAAGAAACAGTTTAGTATTAACTGCTGTTTTAAATTAAGCATAATGTACAACGGGGTGTGTGTCATGCTGGGATAACATTATGCCTCGGTGGTTGAGCACGAGACCAAAGGCCGAGTACGTCAACACTCAAGAACTCATGTTATCCCCACAGTCACACATCCAGGGTGCACTATTGTACATACAAGGGGAAAAGCTTAAAACTGTTTCAGAATACATTTTCAGCTTCTTTACTGCACATTTAGTCAGTTTAGTCATTTATTTAGTCAGTGTCAGTGGCTCAGCAGGTAGCACACTCACCTCTGAGGCCGGAGATCAGTAGGCTGTGGGTTCTATCCCACTCCAGGCACTTAGGTTACTATCCCAATACTGACACCGTAGTGCAGCATGAGGAGTGCTGCACCCTGAGGTGCCGCCTTCGGATGAGACGTTAAACCGAGGTCCCATCTGCCTGTTCTGGTGGTAGTTCAGGTGGATGTTAAAGATCCCATGGCACTTCTCAAAAGAGCAGGGAATTTCCTGGTGCAATGGCCAAATTTCCTCCATTCACGAAAAATACAACCAAGAGCTTAATCTGGTTCAAGGTCAGTTGGCATTCATCTGCATCCCATCCCCGGTCGTGCCTGAAAATAGGCAGGATTTGTCTAGTGCACTTACCCGTCAACAACAAAACTAAATAAATAAAATAAAATAAAAAATTTATAAAAGGAAGTGCTCCTGCTTTGGCCAGCAAGTGACACTCTGTCTCTGTGAGCTTGCTGCTCTTTCTCGTTCTCCAGCTCCTCCCTCCCCAGATGGTCTCTGTCTCACTGGTGGTTCCTGTGATCATTCTCCTGGTACAGTCGGCTCATATTTACTGTTTGCACTGGGAGAACACAAACTGAAACGCAAGCTGCCGGAGCTGGAGAAGGCAAATTGAAAAAGGGAAGCCACCACCACCAGCCAGTGATTCCTAAGTACAGCACGCCTGTGACTTTAAAAGAGCATGCGCTGTTTCTCTTTTGTCTTGCTAGCACTTTTAAACATGTGTCTGTCATTCGCTTGATCTGCCAGTATAGCTGCTTGCATTTACTGTTTATACCGAGAGGTCTAGATCAGGAACTGAAAAAATGAAGCTGCCCATTTGCTGATCACCAAGTACAGTGTGGCTAGGTGATTTGTAAAGAGCATGCGCTCTTTCTTGTTGTGCTGCTGACGGAGTCAATCGAAGTGACAGACTACAACAAAGTGACTGAGGATAGATGGAGATTTAGTGCAATTTATCAACTAGGAATAAATACTGTAAATAACAGCTCCTTTATATTGCCATCACGTTTAGAATGTGCTGACAAGAAGCTGCACTCTGCAGTCTATTAGGGCACAAGTAAGGAGCAAACATTTATAATAGCTATTTTAAAATGGGGGTGACTTAGAAATAAAGAGGATGTAATATGCCTTTTACAGAGCAAGCAGCTAGATTGCAGCAGCACGAGTAATGCATTCAATCCCTGGATAATGCATTCTCTCTCTGTAGAGCACATCCGTCATGTGGTAACACCTTAATATGAGATCAGCTCACAATAACTTCACATACCGCATCAGTCGAGAGCTCAGTTCAAGCTGCAATTAGTTTTAAACTCACTGCTCTTTCCACTTGCCAAATCACTCAAAGGTGCAGCTCATCTGCACTGGCAACTAACAACTTGGCTAAAATGTTCACCTGAACAGTTTACATGACTCGGGTTATGCAAGGAGAGTAGGATATGGAACAAATATTCTGTACTAGATCAGCCAAGCGTGACGTTATGTGCCATACATTTGTTCTATTGTTTTAACGCTTTGTCCTGAAAACGGGTTTTGTTCTCAGTGGGGTCAACCAATAAACAAAATACAAATGAATCAATCACACAGTTCACCAATTACTTTCATCGCATGAAAGTACAAATGTAAACAGATGTGCATGCACAAGCTACACACAATAAGGGCGAGTGCAGAGAAGGAGATAGGAACTTTCAACAGCACCAAGGCAAAACAGTAACTGCTCAAGCAATCTCAATAGATTGTAGAGAATAGTTCTGAAGTGTTAATGAAGCCAAGATCTGCAAGGTTTCAAAAACCAAAGGATTTTAAATATCTATCAGATGTTGAGCTAAAAAGGAACATAAACACAATTCATTAAATGGAATGTTGAGAACAAAAAGGAAAGGCTAAGAATAAAACAATGATTTGCTTGATGCACTGACAGAAGATTACAGTAATGGTTGAATACAGTAATAAAGTGGAGAAAGGAAGAAGAAAATGTGCATACAACATATCCAATACCTTTTGACATTCTTGTCTACCATGACTATTAATGAATGCTATATTCTATCTGCAGATTTTCTGCTGCTATTGTACATCACTTTACATTTCATAGTACTGAACTTTATCTGCCACATTGTGGACCATCTGCAGCTTTTCTGCATCCCTTGTCCTGCTTTTGATCCCTCATCTCAGTCTACCCTCCTGGAGAGTTCTGTGTTGTCTGTGAACAGACTTGCTTTAGCCTGTAACCCCTCTCCAATGCACCAATGTAAGTACTGAAGTGTACCAACCCCAGGGACGGACCTCGGGACACTCCACCTGTGACCTTCCTGACTTCACAGAATTATCATTCAGGAGTCAGGACCCTCTGGGTTCTGTCTCACAACCAGTTTGTCACACCACCTAGCTAGCCCCTCCACCTAGTCTTACTTCCCAGACCTGTCCTTCAGGATAAGCCTCTTGTGAAGCCCCAAATCAAAGGCCATACTGAAGTCCAGTTACAGAATACCGATTGCCTAGCCTCACTCCACCATCTGTGTTACCGAGCTGAAGTCAATTAAGTTCACATAACACAACCTTCCCCTCGTGAAACCATGCTGATTTCTGTCGGTAAGACTACTCTCTTTCAGGAAGTCTAATACCTGCTCCTTTATGACTGATTTCAGCAGCTTGTCAAATATGAATATCAAATTCACTGGTCTACAGTTACCTAGGTTTTCCAAGTCCTAATCTTATGCAGTGGGTAAATCTGAATTTGTGAAAGGACACAGGCTTCTGGGGAACATTAGAAAAAAAAGGAACAGGGCGGAACTTAGAGCGGAGCCTTAGGGAACAACTGATATGATTTTTGTGTGTGTGGGGGAGACAGAGTATGTCCTGGAACTATATATACAGTAAACCGACTCAGGACTGGAGTTCAATCAAACAGCCCCTGCACTACTGGGGAAAATTTAAATAATGTAACATTTATACACAGCTGAGTTCTTACTTCATATACTTTCAGCAAATATTCACTCTTTTAAGTACTGAAGAACATCTGCATAAAAACAAGACCTCTGTCCCTTAGACTTCACAGCTCTTGCAGCTTGTCCACATTAACTGGGCACTATAACCATGAGCAGAACAAACTGCAGGTGCAGAGGGCGCTTACTGGGCAGAAACTGTTTTCATTAGATGCCTCAGTAAATAAGAAAAGAGAAATACAAAACAATTAAATATCTATCTGAATCGAAATGTCACATTTTAAAAATGTTCCCAAAGGCATCAAGTCTCTAAGCTGATCCTCTCCATGTTGAATCACACTAACCAGTCAGAAGCATTATCATGCTTTTTATGGTACTGTGGACTCTAGTCAAGTAGTCTGTGAGCAATATCTGCACAATTCAGTAATCATTCAATACCACTTGTTGTAATCTTGGACCAGAGACCAGTACTTAAAAGTTAGTACATTAGTTTCTGAATCTTTACCTAAAGGTGAGCAAAGGCTACAGTTCTTCAGATGTCAAATTGAGGAAAAGAGTATTTATTAGAAGGCAATAGTTTTGTACTTGAAAAATTGTCCAACTTCATCACAAAAGCATACTGATAATTGGGAAAATGGTTCTCAAGTAATAGTCCCATTTACTAATTCTAGAATGGAAACGCAACACTATTCTGAAGTAATGAAGTCCCTTAATTCATTTTTAAAAATAGCAACATTTGTCATAAAATCTGAACTCTTCCTAATGTAAAATGGAGAAACACAGGACATTCTGACTGCCTTCCAGAGCATCTCAGAGATTATTAAGAACCAATTTCACCAGTGACTAACCATTGTAATCAAATGAGGAAGAAACAACTTGGCAAATTCAACTGTCGCTGCATTTTGATGCTAAAAAAAAAAAAAAAAAACCTTGCTCATACCCTAGCTGACAGTGTTAATAATACTGCAACTTGTTGAAGGGACCACAGGAATTTCAACAGCTTCTGCATCTAATATTGTAACACGTGTAACAAAAAATAAAAACAGCAGTGATTTCACAGGCTGAAAGCAGCTCAGAGTCATGTAATTACTGACCCATAATTACATGCCTGAACTACTTTTACTCAAATGAACCTCACTACAAAAAAAAAAAAAGATTAATACAATACTGCTCCACCAATTAATAATGTGCCAAACTGCAAAAGTAAGGATCAATTAGCAACGCTTTGTTCAGAAAACTGTAGGGAAAATCCTCTCTCAACAGTACCTGGTTGCTGCTTGCAGCTGCTAGACACAGAATGAGGACTTGTTCTTTCCATACTAGCGACTTGCAGGCTGCTGCAAGCATGAGGTGACATTCTCTCCTGCCCTCCCCCACGTCACGATGTACAGCATGGTCCTAAGAGACAAGGGACTAAATGATGTTAGCATACATGTTCCTCTTCTCGACTTAGATCACCAATCATACTAAATGCTTTTTGAAGTTTTTTATTTATTACACATGCTATAAGTGCAATAAGGCACTTCAGGATGTGTCATTATAGTCAATAATTACACTTATAAAATGGGCATAGAAATAAGGGTATTGATTGGCTAGAAAATCAGTGCCATATATGTATTACACAGAAAAAAGTACAGGTAAACAAATCAATGCCCCTACACAGAATGTTGACAAAAACAATGGAATGTTCATAAATGTTAAGTTAGCCATCTTGTTTTCACGCTTAGCAAAGAGCCATATGAGGAAATGAAGAATGCAACAGCAGTACTTCTCCATACCTCGTTGTCGGCCTCACAGTGCTCCTCTTTCTTCAAATTAAGTTACAAAGCTTTCATCGCTCCTGGGACTGAGAGGAGGGAGGGTGGTGGGATAAAAAGAACAAAAAACGGAGAGAAAGAAAACTGTAAACCAACCGCTAGGTGAAGAGTACACCTAAAATCCCAGGTGAAGAGGGCTGAGGGAGCGGTTTGTTTATTTTCAAAAGCCAAGGGGGTACGAAAACAAGTGTAGAAATGGATTACGTGTTACAGAAAAAGTGGCACCCTGCTGTCCCGCAGAAGCACGGTGAAACACTGACCTACCCACAAGACTGTGAGGGCACTTTTCAGCCGGTTTCCACCTCCTGTAATTGCTGTTCCCAATTGTCAGGTGCGGCTGAAAGACAGTTTTGCTGACAGCGGGCGAGTTGTCTGAGGAAACTGCTGGTGGGGCCCTGCTCCTGCTGTCCCCACAGGAGCCAGATATACTCTGATCTGCCCATGAGAGAGTGGGGTGCTTTTGCTGGTTTTCACCTCCTGTAATTGCTGTTCCCAATCGCTCAGGTGCGGCTGACAGTTGTGACGCTGGCGATTTGTCTAAGGAAACTGTCGGTGGGTCCCACTCAGCCATCGTGTCTCAGTGTCCAGTGCTGCAAGCCCCTGTTTTTGTCCTTCTGTGGGTGTAACCTGCCATTTTAGACTATATGAAGCAGTTTACTGTGTCAATTATAAGGCACTATTTCTCCTTGCATAGGGACACTGTTCAAATAAAGCTATATTTTAATGTAAATGCAATATTTTCTGAATTTATTTTACTTTCTAATAAAAGTTCTCCATTTATAAAGCGCAATAAAACACTCCAGGGTGTGTTGAACAGATATTACCACACTTCCAGGGGCTGAAGGCACTCGGCCAGGCCTCGTGCCTTACTACGACCCATGCAAGTGCGGTAATATCTGTTCAACACACACCGTCATGTCTTATTGCTTACATCTCACTCAGGTGCAACTCAGCACAAGCGCTCATGCCTAACAACACACTCATGAGGTGCAATTACTGGACCCATAATTATTACACACCCTGTCGTGCCTTACTGCACATTTACAGTTAGCTGTAAGAAAGTATCTTTTCTTCCAGAAATAGTAACTTTCCACCAAAGACTCTTTTATGCATGGCACAACAAATGCCACAAGGATTGCAGACATAACCAAGCAAATTTGTCAGGATGTTTTGTCGAAACAGAGTAACTTATACCATTAGCTGTGGCATGTGCATTTTAGCACCCTCTCACAAATAATTTTGCCAACACTTTTTTTTTTTTTTACTTACTTTCCAGTATAGTTAAGATTTCAGAAGAAGAAAAAAAATAGGTTACTAATCTGTAACCATAGTTCTAGGAGTGGTATATGGTTCATGTCACGCTCTTGACAGTTCTACTGAAATGGTCTGCTTGGCTGGACATCTTTAAGCTAAGCTCCTCCCACCACCCAGGCAGTACATCCTCCAACTCCACATCGTGATGTCAGATCTTGCACGCTGGAAGCAGGAGTCCATATACCACTTGCCAGGAGAGCGCGGGTGGGTTGTGTGGATGTGAAACTTGCACCACTCCTACAACTCTGGTTACAGGTGGCAGCATCATGCAATGCTAGGAGCAGAGGAGGAGTAACTTTGGATGGAATTCTGGGATCTCCAAGAAATCACCAGGTTCCTCCTTGTGACATCCTCCTTCCCAGTCTGAAACCCCATAGTGGAGGAGAGCTGCTTCATAATATTAAAGAAGGAGGGTCCGCTAGGAGGATCTTGGGTGTGCTTGACCGAGTCCCCACTTCTGGAGGAGACAGTAGCAGAGGAATTGACCTCAGCATCTTCCACTTCATCCTCTTCATCAGGAAGATGAGATCAAGGTGATCTTCCACCTCTATATCGGCCTGTTCTGCAACAAGGATCGGCGACCAGAATACAGGCAGCTCTCCAGAGGGCATAGGGTGGACAGGTTGAACTGGCATTGACACCGGGCAGCACCTGGTGGTAAGAGCAACAAACGCCCAGGCTGTGGAATAAACTGTTGTATGAGAGCCGAGGTTATAGAAGTGAACCGCATTGAGGACAATGGCAGAGACAGGCATCATCGACATAGGTATCAGCGAACCACCACTAGTCAGAGTAGGACTGGTGGGGCCCAGCTCTAAGAAACCCTCACATTGAAGAGGTCTCGATGATGCAGGCTGGGGCTGACCACCTGAGGCCAACTGCCCTCCACAGCCCCAGGAAGGTTTGGGAACTCTCCATCATGAGGGGCCTGACAGGAGCAAAGGCTACATGGAGGGAGGCCAAAGTCGAAGCATAGAGGGAGACATCATAGTCAAGCATTAAACAGTGCAATCCCAGATGAAGAAGATGAAGAATGCCACAGGGACCAGGAATGCCATCGGGAATGGTCCTTAGGCGGTCCTTATCCCAACATAAATGTTTCCCCAGGACCTGTACAGAGACGCTTTGCGCCTGAACCCGATGAGGGACACCAGCGACTGGGAGGGAGAGCCCCAGAAGACTCCTGCTCTCCGCTGGCTGCCTGTTGCTCCATGAGCAACTTCTGCAGGGCTTTCCAAGGCCATCGCCAGGTAGTGAGGCTGAATTTCAGGCAAAGTTTGCAGGCTTGGGCATTGTGCTCAGGCATGACACAGCAGACACAAAGTTCATGGTCGTTGGTTGAAGAAATCTTTCCACAGTGGCAGCGACAGAAAAGGAGTAATTTTAACATACAGAAAAAAAAAGTGATTCAAAACTGTAACAAAGAAAAAAGACTTTTGGCAGTCAACTGAGTAAATAGCAGTTATGTAAGAACTTACGTAACAGTAGATCTTGAGAGGAGTTCCTGCAGTAGGTCTTCACATATAGGACTGCACCCCTTGATGTCAGGTCCCTTTTAGCAAACATGATAGCTAGCAATGCGTCAGCAAGGACCGCCCCCTGTGCGTCAGGTGATGCGGCGTCAACTTGACTATAAAAGGGCAGTCTCACGCGCCTCCAGTTCTTTCCACCAGAGACCCAAGAAAGGGAGTACAACGGAGTAACAACTCCTGGGACCCTGTGCCCTTGCTGAGCCAGAGAACTAGACAGGAGACAATGAAATAAACTCCAGGAGCTGGGGAAGGTGGGTGGGAAACTAGACCTACTGCAGGAACCTCTCTGAAGATCTACTGTTACAGTAAGTTCTTACATAACTGCTATATGTTACTGAGAGGTTCCTGCAGTAGGTTTTCACATATAGGATTGAATACCAAGCAGTCTAACATAAAGAAGGAGTTGGAGGCGAGATTCCAGGAAGAGGAGGAAGTCTGCCAACTAATGGTCTGTCTTAAGACAGAAGACCTTACAAAACTGCAAGGCTGAAACCAGCTCGTTAAGCCTAGAGGCAATGTCCAGACTGTAATGCTTGAGTGAAGGTGTGGACGGAAGACCAAGTGGCCATTGCACAAATATCCACAGTAGACATATTCTTGAAAAAGGAGGTAGAAGTGGCCACATTCTTGGTGGAGTGACCTTTGACCACCCCAGAAGGGTTTCTCGTACCTACTGGTAAGTGTACTGGATACAGTTATCTAGCCACCTAGACAGAGTCTGTTAAGTGATGGCCTTGCCCTGGGAGGCAAAGGCCACAATGAGCTGATTTGACTTTCCAGACCTCTTTAGTCCAAGAGGATAATACCTCAGAATCCTGCTGCACATCGAGGGTGTGCAGAGGATATTCCCCCTATTGAATGTTCGTGGTAAAATACTGGCAACTCAACACTCTGATTGAGAGTCGCTCCCAAAACAACTTTGCGAAGAAAGAAGGATTAGTCCATAGGACCACCCGTCCCTGTGGAAAATTAAATAAGGCTCTCTATAAACTAGAGCCTAAAAGCTCTGAAAACCTTCGAGCTAAGTAACTGCAACAAAAACAGCGTCTTCCAAGCCAGGAAGTGCATATCACAACTTACTGCTGGTTCAAAATGGGAAGTAAGTTTTCCAACATAAAATTGAGATCCCGGGGACAAAGGTTCTGGACTGGAGGTTTGATGTGAAGGATCCCTTCAGAAAGTCTTGGAAATCTCTAGCTGGGCTAGAGTTTGCCCTCCACTGGATGGTGGTAGAGCCAACACACGAGAGAGATAGACCTTAAGTGAGGAATAACTAAGGCCCAACTCAAAAGATGTAAGAGGTACTCTAACACCTGGGAGGCTGAGCAAGAAAAGGGGTAGAAAGGTTTAGTGTGGCCCAAATACAAAATCTCTTCCATTTCATGGCATAGATAGACCTGGTAGACGGCTTCCTGGCCTCCACCAAGACCTGAGCTACCTGAGAAGAGACTCCATAGCGAAATCGCTATGTCCACAGAGTGTGGCATGAAGGTGGAGAGATTTGAGACTCGGATGTACCAGGGTGCCTGCTCCTGAGATGGAAGGTCGAGGATAGAGGCAGACGGACCAGTGGTTCTAGAACTAGTTGTTGCAACAGTGAGAACCATATCTGCTGGGGCCACAGAGGACCAATCAAGATCAGGAAAAGGAAAAGATAGCCAACTCCGGTTAAGAGAGGGGATAAAACTTTTATAGGTACATCAGCAGCGTAGAAAAGACAAAGGGAGGATAGTGAGGCTGAATAAAATGAACAGTGGGTGGGCAGAGGGGACAGTGAAAGCAGGAATACTGAACGAGTATTTCTGCTCAGTATTCACAAAAGAGGAGGGGAAGTGCCTAATCCAATTAACAGAAGCACTCTTGATAGAGGGTCAATCCCAGTCCTTTCACAGAAGAAGGGTTCTGCAAGAACTCCTAAAACTGAAGGTGGACAAAGCAATGGGGCCTGATGGAATTCACCCCAGAATTCTAAAAGAATTAAGGGGAACTAGTGAAACCACTGGCTACTCTTTTAATAAATCATGGGAGGATGGTGTGGTACCGAGGGACTGGAGGAAGGCGATGTGATTCCCTTTCACAAAAGTGGGACCAAGACAGAGGCAGAAAACTACAGACCTGTCAGTTTGACCTCTGTGGTAGGAAAAGTGATGGAGTCATTTCTGAAGGAAAGAATAGTTGAGTACCTAGAGGCCAGTGGGGCACAGGACCCAAGGCAGCATGGGTTCACAGAGGGAAGGTCATGTCAGGCAGATCTAATAGATTTCTTTGACTGGGTGACCAAAGTAGTAGACCAGGGAGAGGCTGTGGACATGGCCTACCCAGACTTTAGCAAGGCATTTGACACAGTCCCACACAAAATTAATAGTCAAATTAACCAGCCTGGGAGTGGGTCCCAGGGTGGTAGCCTGGGTAAAACATTGGCTGGACAACCAGGACACAGAAGGTGATTGTAAATGGAGTCCACTCTGAAGAAAGAGGGGTTACCTGAGTAGGGAACATGGTTCAGTATTGGGTCCAGTCCTTTTTAATGTCTTCATAAGTGACATTGCAGAGGAACTGGAAGGAAAAGTATGCCTCTTTGCAGATGACACAAAGATCTGCAACAGGGTTGATGCACAAGGAGGCATGGAAAGGATGAGAAAGGGACTTGGCAAGGTTGGAGGAATGGTCAGAAGTATGGCAGCTAAGAGTCAATGCAAAGAAGAGGCAAAATAATGCACCTAGGAAACAAGAACCCAGGGAAGAATACACAATGGGGAGGTAGTAACAACAAAAAGGAAAGGGACCTGGGGTAATCATATCAGATGACATTAAGGTTAGCAAGCAATGTGAGAAGGCAGTAGGGAGGGCTGGGGTATGGTCATGCAAGGAGAGGCATCAGTAGCAGAAAACAGGAAGTTGTTATCCCTCTGTACAGACAGTTGGTGAGACCCCATCTGGAGTACTGCGTCCAGTTCTGGAGACCCCATCTCCGCAAGGACATAGACAGGATAGAGGCAGTCAGAGGAGGGCAACTAAAATGGTGCAGGGTCTGCAAGAGAAGCCGTATGAGGAGAGACAAAGCAACAATATGTATACCCTTGAGGAAAGAAGGAGAGGGGGGACATGATAGAAACTTTAAGTACCTCAGTGGAATCAACAAAGTCAAGAGGGTAGCATCTTTCAGAAAAAGGGCGATGCAAGAACAAGGGGACACAATTTCAAGGGGCGATTCTGGGTGATAGAGAAGTATTATTTCTGAGGAGGGTAGTGGATGCATGGAACAGCCTTCCTGAGGAGGTTGTAGGTCTAAAACTGTGGGAAAATTCAGAATGCATGGGACAGACATAAGGCAATTCTTGTGGGGTAGGGAAGAAATTGGCTGTTGGTTAACTAGGATCGTGGCCTATCCTGTAGGTGAGGAAATGGGCAGACTAGATGGACCACTGGTCCTTATCTGCCATCAAAGTCTATGTTTCTATGTGAGCCCCCTCTGCCTGCAGTTTCAGAAGAACCGTCTAAATGAGGAGGAAAGAGAGGAAAAGCGTACACAACCTCTCTGTCCAGGATGAGAGACAGTCGTCTCACCAAAAGCACCATGCCGGGAGCGAGAGGCAAAAGCTAGGTAGTTTTGCTGGATGGGATGTGAACAGATCTAGGTCTGGTCGACCCTACAGAAGAAATAAGTCTTCTACTACCTCCTGCTTTAGTTCCTACTCGTGAGCCCTGGCGACTGATTGGCTGAGACTGTCCACTAGGATGTTGTGAACTCCCGGAGCGTGGACTGCTGTCAAGGTTAGGCCGGGCTGAATCATCTAATACCATACCAGACGCCTTCTCTGCAGAGAGGATATGATCGGCACTCCCTGTTTGTGCAGATACCAGACAGTTGCCATGTTGTCTGTCTGGATGAGAAGTGTTCCGGCAAAGTATGACTGGAAGACCTGGAGAGCACAGAGGACTGCTCTTGTCTCCATAATGCTGATGTATAGATTCTCCTCCATGGGAGACCAAGAACCTTGCATTCTGTGATTCCTAGATGAGCTCCCCAACCCGTATTGAAGCATCCGAGGTAAGGGTTTGAGAAGGAGCCTGGAGGGGAAGGGGCCCCACCAACAAGCTGGTGAGAGCCTGCCACCAGAGGAGATCTTCTGAAGACTGTTGGAATCATGACCATCTGGTCCATGTCATCCAATCATTGATCCCACTGGATTGAAGAGACCAATGAGTTATCCTCATGTGCAGCCTGGCCAATGGGACTGTTGGAATGGCAGCTGCCACAGACCCAGAAAGCAAAGGACTAAACGAGCTGGAGTCCACAGAGACGTGGCCACTAAAGTGGCTTGAGAGACAAGCGCCCTCACTCAGTCGAGGTAGAAGGCCTTGCTCTGGACCATATTCAGCACCACCCAATAAATTGGAGGTACTGGGGGTACTACCTGCGATTTGGGCAGGTTGACCGAAATTCCCAGGTTGGAAAACAGATCCAGAGGAAAGACAGGGACTCCTTCAGGCTGTCCGGTGATGGGGTGAAAAGAGCCAGTCATCCAGGTATGGGAACAAGTATATACCCTTGTATGGGAGGAACGCCTGCCAACACCACTAAGTACTTGGTGAAACCCGAGGTGCTGAAGACAGTCCAAAGGGAAGAGCTCTGAACTGGAAATGGTTCTCCAGGAAGGAGAACCTGAGGAAGCGCTGGTGGGCTGGGAGGATAGGGATAGTAGGTAAGAATCCTGCATATCCAGAGAGCACAGCCAAGTGTCTGGCAGGAGCAGGGCACGAGTCCCTGAACAGTCAGCATGCGAATCTCTTGTATTCCACAAAGAGGCTGAGCATGCCGAGATCCAAGATAGGTCTTAGATCCCCGTCTTCTTTGGAACTATGAAGAAATGGGAGTAGAATCCCTTCCTACTTGTTCTGGTGGGATGGGCTCTATGGCTGCTTTTGCAGCACAGCCTGGAATTTCTGGTTGACTGATGGGGATCTGACACAACGGGTAGAAAGACCTTCACAGAGGATTTGCGGAGGCTTCTCCAGGAACTCGATCGAGTGACCTCTTTGTATGAGTTGCAAGACCCATATGTCTGCGGTGACGACTTTCCAGGTGGAAGCTGAATCTCCTCCTACGGTTCCTCCGAGGGAGACGGAGGGAGGCGTGAGGAGGAAATGAGTCAGGGACGTGGAGGGAAGGAGCCTTAGCTCATAAGGTGGCTTGAGTTTGGGCTCCTGAACCCGTGCACGTCGTTTATTTTGACGCTTGCCTTGGTTCTTGTTCCACTTTCTTTGGCAGCGAAAAGGCTGCTTCTTCTGGCCAGTACGATACATAGAGCATCGTCTCTAGGGGACCTACTGTTCTCCTGCAGCCCGTAATTATATCTTTAGCATCACCGCCAAAGAGAACGGACCACAAAGTGGTTGGAGCGATGACATCCTGTGCCAAACCCGCCAGGCATAGCCAGACTAAGCGCCCAGGCAGATTCCTGAGCCGCAGCCCGAGCCACAGAATCATAAGCTGCCGGACAGCGCGATGGTAGGATGATTTGTTCATCTGCACTTTTCTAGGAATTTAGCCCTGAGCTATTCATCAGGGATCTCCTAGAGATCCTTCTCAAGGTCCGAGCGAGGACTTCTGAAAGGCCACCATGTCCGAAACATAGTTTAAGGACCTGATGGCACAGGATGATGAGGCACAGATTTTTCTGCCAAACTGATCCAGCTGTTTGGAGTCCTTGTCCGAGGAGGAGAACTTAAATGCTTGGGTTGTGCCAATCTGTCATGGGCGGCAGTGATGACCATGGAGTCGGTGTTAGCTTGGGTGGTAAGGTGAGAGATCTCCTCTGGGTGAAGTAGGTTCTGTCAGCTTTCTGGGGAAAAGCCGGAATAGAGGAGGGCTGCTGCCATGTGGTGGACGTAATATCTCATGTAGACCCATCCAAGGCGGGAATGGGAAGGGGATCCACATTTGCAAGATCCAAATGCTCAGCAAGCCTCTTGCACTGAGGGTCCAACTCTGGATGGCCAGCCATATGCTTTTGAATGGTCCTCAAAAGCTCCCCAAAGGAAGGGTCCGGGAGGGGGGCAATAGCGACTCCTTAGGTAAGAGTTCTGACTGGTGTCTGGGGTTCAGACTGGTCGATATCTGATTTTCGTCAGATTCTGAAGACACTGGCCTGCTAGGCAGGAAGGGTCTACACTGGTATCCGCAGCAATGGAGAGTACCAGAGGCTTGCCAGAGGTGCCGGCTGGGTCCTGGGGAGGTGCCCCTACCAGCTGGGTCTGTTTCAGTTCAGAAAGGAGTAGCATCCTGGCATCCTTCCACCATGCTTGATGGACTCACGGTCGGGCGGCTGAGGTGGGGCGGAGGCTGGTACCCAGGATACCCCGAGAAGGAGGGGTAACTGAGTGGGTGATGCCAATAGCAGGTACTGGTACAGGCTCTGCCCAGAGAAACCCGGGTAGGATATCCTGGTGTCAGGTATCCCGTGGCAGATAGCCTGGCCGGGTAGCCTGGCATCTACTGGGTAACCCAGTGCATGTAGGTAACCCAGGCCGAGCGGAACAAAGCCCGCGCCAGGAACATTGTCTGAGGTGATTTCCCGGCAGCGGAAAGTGAGGGTCTGGCCCTAGAAAATATCCATGGGGCCCACTGGGGAGGTGTTGAAGGGCCGCTGCATAGCGGCAGCGGGTGAGGCAAATGAGTCAGGGAGAGGTCCGCCTGAATCACCTAAGTCCAGCAATGGATCCCTAGGGAGGAAGGGTTCCAGCAGAGGAATGGAACCTGGTGAAGGGGGAAGATCCAGTAGGGACAACAACAGGTCCGAAGCGTGTCTGACGGGAGAGAGAAGTTGGGAACAGGTGGAGAATCCCTGGGGTAGAGACTGGCAGGATGAAGGTTCCCCACGAGCACACTCGTCCCGGGTTGGAGTCTTCAAGGGAGCCCGACAGGAGGGCAGATGTGTCTATGTGGTCGAAGGAAGACCCACGGTCAACTACTAGGTGCGGCCTGGCTAACCAGGAGTAGAAAGGCCATGGTCAGCCAAGGCCGGGTGTCCAGCGGCAGAGCTAGAGGGCAACTTATCATCAGTGCTACTAGTAGGAGACCTGACAGATAACTCAAGAGAGGCAACCTCCGGCTGTCCGCTCACCTCGGCGAGGAGAGGGTGTTCAGCGCAGGTGCAGATGAGAGGCCTGGCAGGGTGGTACTCACAGATGTCAAGGGTCCACCCTTGTTGTTGACGGAGGCCTGGATGGTTTCCCCCTGTGGAGAAGGGGCTTCGCTCGGCATCTCTCCTTGTCCTTCTTTTCAGGGGCGGCGATGGCGGCCTCTCTCGCAGCTCCTGAAGCTCCTTTCCATGGAGGCTAGCCTTTGGGACAGAAGGTGGGCCTCGAGAGTCCGCTCACATTGTGTCTGTGTGGCCTGGTTGAACCCTTGGCAGACAGCACACTCAGCCAAAGTGTGCTTAGGCCCCAGGCAGTGGAGGCAGTGGAGTGGTCATCCCCATGTGGAATTTGGGCATCACACTTGGAGCACTTCTTCTTTGGATGAGACGATATACACTCGCGGATAGCTTTGGATACGCTTTGGGAAGAATACTGGACTGAAAAGTCGAAAATAAGCAGGCGACTGATTGCTGTTCTACCACATCTTCAGGACAAACTGGTGTGACGGCAGAAAGAACTGGAGGCGGGTGCAGGACCACCCCTTTATAGTCGAACTGATGTCGCATTACCTGACGACGGGGGCAGTCCTCATGACAATTACATAAGTCTACGGATGACTAGATGCAAGAAGGCGCAGTCCTATATGTGAAGACCTACTGCAGGAACCTTCTCAAGTAAGATCAAAGTTTCCGTGGAGCATATGCACGAATAGTCGATGGCAGGAAAGAACTGAGGATGGAGTGGGGCTACCCACTCTTATATAGAGCTGTGATGTCGGAGCCTTATGTTGGCATGGGCAACCCCTACTCAATTTCTGCAGAAAAGCTTCCATGTGATCCTAGCGCCTTACGGCTAAGTTCCATAGATGTGACCTGATGACAGAGATATCTCTGAAGAACAGGTGATTCACCACCTCTTGATGCAGGGATCACTCGTGTGACTTCTCTCTAGCCAGCTGAGAGCATCTGCCAGCCGGCTGTTCACTCCTGCGAAATGGATCTCCACGTGATCTGAACCCAGGCTGCACACAAGGGTCCAGGTGGTGGAGAGCCTTCCAGCATCAGGGAAGAAAGTGAGTTCTGCCTGCCTGTTCTGCTAGAACATGGTCGTGGTGTTGTCCATCTGGACCCACATGACCTGACCCCTGACTAGCGGAGCAAATTCCACCAGAACCAAACGCACTGCATGGAGCTTCAGCAGGTCATGTGGTGACAGGACCCCAGGTGACCAGAACCTGTGGGCTATGTTGTCTCCCAGGTGTGCTCCCTGCCCCACCAGAGACATGTCCATCATGAGCATTATGGTCAGTTATAGGCAGACAAATGAGATTTATTCCTCCAGGTGTTCTGTGATCAGCCACCATCGGATGGCATCCCACATAAGCTGTGTCACTGTAACCAGCTAGTCCAAGTGGTCTAGGTGCTGGGACCACTGATGACCCAACTCCCATTAGAGGTGGTACATCCAGCAGAGGCCCAATGGATCACACTGATACAGGACAGCATGTACGCAAGTAGCCCTCAGGAAATCCCAGGTAGGCACGACTGCCCAACCTGAAATGATCAGGTGAAGGAGGTAAGCTTCAGTGTCTGGTCCACAGGGAGCTGAGCCTTGGTCCACAGGGCATCTAGCTCTGCCCTGATAAACTTGATCACCTGCTTTGGTACCTGTTTAGACTCATCTGGTTGACCAACTAGCCCAAGTCTCAGCAAGTCTGGAAAGACAGACCTCTGGACCTCTCCATTGCCTCTCTGGATGGACCAGCTAACAGCCAGTTGTCCAGGCAGGGTACACTCAGATCCAGAGGCACCACATGTGTGCCGCCACCATGGCCATGCATTTGGTGAAGACCAAGGTCACTGAGGAGAGGCCAAAGGGCATGACCTGGAACTGGTACAGGACCCTTCTGCTCAGAATCAGAGGTAGTGGCAGTGGGATGGATGGATGGGAATGTCGAAAAAAGCATCCTAGAGATCTAGGGAGCAGAACAACATGTTCTGCTACAGCGATGGAACAATCTAAGTTTTATTTATTTATTTATTTATTGATTTACAAGATTTACCAGGAAGGCATACTGAGCAACATGCTCGATTCCAGATGCGACCTGGGGCCTAGGCAGTATATGGCATATATTAGAGACCATCCGGAACTTGTGTTTCTGCACATATTGGTTCAGAGCATCTCGATACAGTATGGGGTGCCAGTCCACCCCATCCATTTCGGGACCAAAAAGTACCTGGACACAACCCTGACTGGCCAATGTGTCCAGGACACAAGCTATTGCCCCTTTACAAAGATATGAGCAATGTCCTCCGGGGGACAGTATGTCCTGTAACACCGTGGACTCCAGAGGTACATAGAGGTGATAAAGCAGGAGAGACTCAAGTCCAGAGGCAACCCTTGCCCATTACTTTCAACACTCACTTGTCCATTGTGATAGAGGGCCAACGTGGCAAGAGCTGGCACAGTCGACCTCCGAAGGGGAGAGCCAGTAGGGATAGGATGGGTGGAGGGACGACAGCACCCCCTAAACCATCACTGGGCAGCTTATGCCGGGCACTGGCAGCTGCTGCCACAGGGGCACTACTACTCCTTCCCCTCCCTTTTAGGACCCTGGCCCCAGACTGGGCTTGGGGACCAGGCCTGAATTGCACTGCTGGGGCTGCTGTCGA
This sequence comes from Neoceratodus forsteri, assembly GCA_016271365.2. Classification (NCBI taxonomy): domain Eukaryota; kingdom Metazoa; phylum Chordata; order Ceratodontiformes; family Ceratodontidae; genus Neoceratodus; species Neoceratodus forsteri. The sequence continues at coordinate 2,376,587 of CM057449.1, read as the reverse complement.
GTAGGTTGTAACTGAATGGGTCAGTACTGGAAAGCCTGTTGCTTAGGCTTTTTCTGATCCTTCTGGGACAATGTCACAAAATCTAGGAGGCACTGAACTTCCCGATGCAAGTTAGATGTCCTTCCATCCCAAAGCCTAATAAGTCACTGCCCATGAAAGTGACATCAGCTAGCTTCTCCGTGTGTCCGCTGTAAAGGTGGGCAAGCACAGCCAGACCCTGCAACACATGGAGACAGCCACTGCCATGGCACAGGCACATGAGTTGCCCATGTCTCAAGGCCATCTGGAGCTCGTGTTTAGCCAGCGATTTAGCCTGGTCTCCGATGAGCTGCACCACCAACTGCTGATCATCAGGGAGGTGAGGGAGGACTATATTGAAATTTCCCATCAGAAAGTGACCGAAGTTGGCCATCATCACGTTATAACCAGCCTGATGGAGACCCACAAATGCCGCAGCGCACACCTGCCAAGCAATGTGGTCAATCTTGCGGGACTCTACCCGAAGGCTTGTTCACAACCCCTGATGTCCAGAATTGTGGAACACCAAATCCATGACAAATCCATCCACGGAGAGGTGGTCCAAAACCCAAAGGGAACCTGTGGGACTACACACTTACGGATCATGTGGACAGAGGATGCCAGGCAGGATGCTGCCAAAGCTCCAAGGACAGTCCCAAATGGCCTCAGCCACATGGAAGGCAACCCCAGAGGATTCATCCTGGTTCAAAATGTCCATGAGGGAGTACTTCACCCTTTTAGGACTGGAACAAGCGGGACTGACATGGACTCCCAAGATGATTCAGAGAGCGCCCTGAAAGATACTAGGCTATTCTCAGTAGTAGCTCTCCGAATGAGCTGCAGTAGAGGCTTGAAGTCCCAGAGGAGGCCAAGGACTCATGATTCAGTCATCCAAGGACTCTTCAAACATGGCCCTTGACCGTGCCTCACCATGGACCTCCAGGATATCCAATCCTGGGTGATCCTCACAAACAGCTAGTCTGGCAAGTCAGTGGTTGAGCAGCCGCCTCCTTACTGGGAGCACCACCTTCAGTTGCTGTGGTGATGGCTCCACCAAGAGGTGGAGAAGCAGCTCTGGTGTCCACCTGCATTGTGAGAACTGGTAAGAGTACCACGGCAGGGCCAAGAGACCATGGTACAGGGGTAGAGCTCTACCCTGCCCCAAGATGGCCCACTGTTGCCAGAGGTGCTCCTCGTAACACTGGCACATCTTGTGATGCTGCCTCTCCTCATCCAAGGATGAAGAGAATGGCGGCACCTTCCAGTCAAGTGGGACTGAGAGCATGAACTCCTCAACCGTGATCTCAACCGCAACCATTGACCAGCCCGTTGATGGCGAGGGAGAACCTTCAGGTGAGTTGGTGTAAGTCAAGTGCCTGCCCACATTCAGTAAGATGGGCGTAAAGACCTGACCACCAGTGGAGCTGCTCCCATCAAGGCATAGATGGGGACAACGACTGGACCACATTCTCCTGGGTGAGGACTGAGAGTACCAGGGTCTGTGAGATTAATTCTTTGACCTTGCTGGACAACTGGTGAAGGCTCGAGAAATATCTCGGTGGCCTACTCGACTGGAGTAGAGATCAACTGACTCGATGGTGGAACCGAGCCTCAACCAGCCCAATCTGCCCCTCAGAAGAGGGGTGTTCTACAAGCTGTCGAGCGGTCAGATGAGTCAAGGAATGGCAGAACCTCGATCGCTTCTAGTCTCACAACCTGCCCTGGTAGCTCTCAGGCTTAGCACCATGGGGGAGGGGAGCAGGGCTCTCCCAAGGTCTTTCAGGCCAGACATTTTCCTGGAATTCTCCAGTGAATGACCTCCAACACTGGTCCCAGTGAACAGCACCAAGACTGAGGGTGCCCATGGCAGCAACCACTTTTCTGCCATAAGGGCCACAAGCTGTTGAGCTGACCCAGCTGTAGCCGAGGCCTTCTTGCAGCTCTTAAGGTGGTCCTTCAAATCCTGTTCTGAAGGCCGACCCAGTGAGAAATGAAGATTCCTGTCCTTGGGGACTCAGGAAGCATGCTTAGGCAGAGACTGCACCAAAGCACACCATGCTGCCCACCCAGGCAGTACACACACTTGTCATGCAGGACTGTGACCAACATCTTCTGTCAACACTGTATACAAAATTTAAATCCCATGGCTTGCTGCTCCATTATTGAAGTAAGGAATCTGGAGAAATAACTTTAGCAGCTCAAAAAGTTCAAAGAAATTTCACCAGTGGCGATTAGAAACCTAAATGGGAGCCGTGAAGGAGATGACCTGTTCTTCCAGTGGAAAGAAACACCTGACATCACGGGCACAGTCAGAGGATATACACCTCCCACTCCCAGGTGGTGGGAGGAGCTTAGCTAAATATGTCTGGCCAATCAAACCTTTCTGGTGGAACTGCCAGAGTGTGTATAGTGAACCATATTCACACCCCCTAGAAATAGTATTTATATAGCCCTTTTCATGCACACTGTATCCCAAAGTGCTTACAAGCAATGAAGGACTAACAGTGAAGTGACTGCAAACATGTAGTGGCAGCCACGTCACACAACACCACAAACGAACCTTGGAGAATGGCATGAACCCGTTTATGGGAAGGGGTACATTGGCCATGGCACTTGGAAAATCCACTATTACGAAAAGTGCCTTGGGTTCTTTACTCCTACCTGGACACCCAACAGGACAGTACCAGAGATGCTCTGTCCAAAGGTTAGTACTGCGATTGGTGTTTCTGTGGGTCGCAAGTAGTCCAGGGGCAGCCAGCCCTGTAATCACACAATGTCAAGAACAGCTATTGCACTCTGACCATAAAGCACATTACAGTGGAGGCTGGTATAGTGTTTACTGTGGACCATTTGCCAGGTCTTTTCATTGTTGTGACCAAAAATAAATTATTTGATTATTCAAAGTACCTGAGTGCAATGCTTTATGGTCCGAAAGTGCAACAGCCGCTCCTGACATTCAGTACCAGAGGTGGGCAGAAGTGACCTCGGTTTAACTCTCTCATCTGAAGGACAGCACACCCAGACAATGAAGAACCCCACCACCACCACCATTTCTGGTATGGGCCCAACACCAGCATGGGACTGAATGCCACAACCTTCTATCCCAGAGGAGGATGTGCTAACAACTGAGCCATGCCAACACCTGATGTTTTGGGACACTGGCATTATGCATCTTGAAATCCTGCATCTTCAACAGGTCCAAACTAACATTAATTTGGTATTCTGAGTACTATGAGCTTTAAAAAAGTTTTTTGTTTTTTTTATGTATGCAAGAGCATGTGCAGCGGGTCTTAAGCTTGAGGATTCAGGCTGACTTGCTGCACAGTGCCAGAGGTACCACTTGCCACATCAGTGACCCAGATTCACACTCCAAACCTGGACTATTACACTGAGCCAGAAGAGGATCAAGCATCCATAGGAGACGATAAAATTTTAATCGGAGTCTAAGAAATAGAGATCCTGCCTAGTGCTAATGAACATGAAGGGGAATCCCTAGGAAAAGAAATACGACAATTTGTCAGAATTACATGGCCCAGATGCTCCGGTATATCCTGTAGCCCAAACAAGGGTGGGAGAAAACATGGAACACAGAAGCACAGTAGCAAAGTAACAGCAGGGGTCAGATGGAAGGGGTATGCCTTAATGCCAGGAGCTTAGGTAACAAACTCAGCAAGTTCCAGGCTCCGATAGCATGACACTGAGGTGGACCTTGTGGCTATCGGGGAAAAAGTGGCCAAATAATAATACTGGGAGATAACGGTCCTGGGTGTTCACTGTTCATGAGGGATTGAGGAACTGGTAGAGCAGGAGGAGTTGCCCTTTGTTAAGAAGGCATTGAGGTAGTAGAAGATGGGTGCATTAGGGCTTGGCAGTGGTGAGGGCTAAGTCAATATAGGTGCAACTCACAGCAGCCTCAGGCAGTAAAATCGCTTAGGCGGTGATATATATAGGCCTCCAGGCAAGGGAGAGACGGGACAGAGAACTCACAGCCCTGTGGGCTGGCAGTATAGCCTAGAGGTTAGAGGAACGAGGTGTGAACGAGCTTGATACATCCAGCTGACCAGACCCGAGTTTGATTCTCACAACCTCCACTTGCATACTGTGTGACTCTGTGCAAGTCACTTAACCGCCTAGTGCTCCCAGGTCGCCCCTGAAACCAGGCACTTGTGCCTAGTGGGCCTTACCCGTTACCAAAGACTAAAATAAAAATAAAAAAAAACTTAAAAAGAGGTAGCAAAGGGGAAGTAGTGGTGGAGGGACATCTGAACCTGCTAGACATCCACTGGGAGGTCCCAGTGGCCAAGAGCCCAGGAGTCAGGCCTTGCTGGATGCCTTCCAAGACTGTCTACTGGTGGCAGCTAGTTAGAAACCCACCTGGCAGACTGCAGTCCTTGATGTGGTGCTCACCAACTCAGAGATGGTGGGAGCAGTGGGAGTGGGGAGCTGCTGGGGAACAATGACCATAAATCTGTTTGGTTTACATTGGCCCTCAGAGACAGCAAGCCACATCGAGAACTGAAGTCCTTGACTTTAGAAGGGCTGACTCGACAGGATGAGGGAACTGGTCAGGAATAAGTTAGTAGGGGTGCAGGACATAGGTGGGGTGGAGGAGAGATGAGGGGTAATTAAGGGGCCATACTCAAGGCATCTAAAGTATGCATGAGAACTGTAACAAAGAAAAACAGGTTTAAGAGATCACTGTTTCTCAGCAAGGGTCAGAGAAGTGAGTACGGACCAAAGAAGGCCTTCTACAAATACAAGGAAACACAGGAGGAGGCAGAATTGGAGGATTACCTACAGAAAAATAGGGAGGCAGAGAAGGCCGTTAGGAGACCAAAGCAGACACAGAGCTGTGTATTACAGAGGGGTCAGAAACAGAGAAAAACAGTTTTTCAGATATGTTAGTGAAAAAGGAAAAAGGTGTGGGGAATCATAAGGCTAGTTGAGGGGTAGGGTGATAAAGGAGGATGGGAAAAGACCGCCATCCTAAATGACTACTTTTGTTCAGTTTTCACTGAGGAGGACAGTGGGTCCATGCCAGAGTGGCATCAAAGCAGCCACTAAGGGAATCCCAGAAATGAGACAGACATTGGTCACTAGTGAAAGGGTTCTGAAAGGGCTGGCTGCCCTTAAGATAGATAAGGCCCCGGACCAGATGGGTTGCATCTGAGGATGCTCAGGAATTGGCCATGGAGCTGGCTGATCCACTGGTATGTCTGTTCAACAGCTCACTTAAGTCTGAGGAAGTTCAAAGGATTTGAAGGTGGCAGACGTTGTACCGCCTCACAAGAGGGGAGATTAGGAGCAACCAGAGAACTATAGGCCTGTCAGTCTAACCATTGTCATAGGAAAGCTGATGGGAATCACTGATCAAGAGGACCTCACAGACTAACTGGAGAGCAACAGGCTTCAGGATAGTAAACAGCATGGTTTTGTGGCAGGAAGAGCTTGTCAGACTAACCTGATAGTTTTCTTTGACTGGGTGACAAAGGAATTAGACAAGGGCCATGCTGTTGATCTGCTCTACTTTGACTTCAGTAGGGCTTTTTTTTTTTATTTAGCTGTTTGGTCCTCATCGCCTCCTCCAGCCAACTGGTGACAGGGACACAGCTTTTTTGTTTAACAGATTTTTCCCTGACCCCTCCTGGGGCCCGGCACGGCCATGCGAGGTGTGTGGAGGCACTGCCAGATCTCATGGCACCAGCTCAGCCCCTTCCACCTCCCGATTCTTTGCCACCCTTCTCGCCTCGCTATCCACTGGACCTCCATCCAGTGGGAGCAGAACTATGGGGGCAGCAGCCCACCCTCACCACCCTCAGGAGAGGAGACCCCGCCAGCATGTTCAATCCTGCTCTGCCCTCCCCCACATGCTGGCACCCAGACGGACCGGAGGTCGCTCTCATACCTGGGTCGGGCGAGGTGAGTGTAAGGCGCCCAGCCAACCCTCTGCACCACTGGGACGGCTTTTCAGCAAGGTTTTGACTCAGTACCTCACAAATGATTGCTCAAGAAGATGGAAGACCTGGGTGCAGCTAAACCCATAGTGAACTGGGTGGGTAACTGGCTAGAGGGAGGCAGCAGAGGGTGGTGGTCAATGAGCAACTCAGAAGAGGAGGACATTATGAGTGGGGTTCCACAGGGATCAATCCTGGATCCGATCCTCTTCAACATTTTCATTAGTGACACAGGAGAAGGATCCAGGGCAGGTTGTGTCTCTTCGCAGATGACACAAAACTATGTGAGAGGGTGGATAGTGACGAGGGAATCGGAGAATGAAGAGACCTACAAAAGCTAGAGGGTGGTCAAAGGTTTGACAGTTAAAATTAATGCTAAAAAGTGAAGGTAATGCACCTAGGAAAAAGAACCCCAAGACAGAGTACTGGATGGGAAGAGAGAGACTTAGCACTACAGATGAGGAACGATATCTGGGATATGGATGCTGAGCAGAAATGGGCCATCATCAGATCATAAAAGTACAGTTACGTAAGAACTTACCATAACAGTAGATCTTCGAGAGAAGCTCTTGCAGTATGTATTCACATATAGGACTAAGCCACCAGGTGTCATGACCCCATGGAAAATTTCTAGCTAGCATTCTCTCATGGGGACCGCCCCCCACGTCAGGTGACCGGCGCCATGCGACGCCGGTATAAAGGGCGGTCCCCAAGCCCACCTTCCAGTTTTTTCCTCCCAAAGGCCAAAAGAGGCAAGACGAGAGAAAGAGGATAATTCCCCATGGAAATGAAGCAAAGAAACTTAAGGGGACTGGGATATAGATATTTATTGCAAGAGCTCTCTTGAAGATCTACTGTTACGTAAGTTCTTACGAACTGTACTATCTTACTTGAGAGGGCTCTTGCAGTAGGTATTCAAATATAAGACTGAGTCCCAAGCAGTCTGGAACAAGGAAAACACTCGGGAGGAGGTTTATCATCCATAACGAAAACTCAGGGCCAAACAAGTCTCATGAGGAGACTTTGTAAGACAGCCAACCCAAAGCTTGCTCTACAGTGAGAGGCCATGTCCAAACTATAGTGTTTCGTGAAGGTATGAACAGAAGTCCAAGCTGCGGCTGCACAGATGTCTGCCGCTGACATATTCTTGAAACAAGCAGCAGAGGAAGCTACTCCTCTGGTGGAGTGATCTCTGACTGACGGAAGGGTCTTGTTGTACTTGTCATAACAGAAAGTGATATAGTTTGCCAAACATTTTGAGAGGCATTGCTTAGAAACAAGCAGTGACTTCTCTCTTGTGAGCGAAAGAGACAAAGAGCTGATCAGTCTTCCGAGATCCTTAGTCCGACTGGTGTGGTATCTCAGGATTCTGTAATCATCAAAGTATGTAAGAGGTACTCCCTTGATTGGAGTGTTAATGAAAAAAAGCAGGTAGCTCAACAGATTGATTCAGCGTGAGATTCAGCCACCACCTTGGGAGAAACTTAGGGCTGATCGTGAGAGCCACAAGTTCCTTGTGGAAAATCAAATATGGGATTTTACACATCAAGGCCTGAGCTCTGAAATGCGCTGAGCAGAAGTGATGGCCACTAGGAAGAGTGTCTTCCAAGAGAAAACTTTAAGTCTGCTTCACTGCAGGCTCAAAAGGAGCCAGTGTGAGCTTCTCCAGGATGAAATTCAAGTCCCATGGAGGGGTAGGAATGCGAATGGGAGTCTCAAGTGGAGAACCCTCCAAGAAAAGTCTTAGAGACTTCCAACTGCAAAAGTCCTGTCTCTGAAGGGAATATGGTATGCTGAAATAGCTGCCATATGAACCTTTAACGAGGAATAGTTGAGACCCAGGTCAAAGAGGTGACGCATGTAGTCCAGGACTTTGTTGACTGTGACGAGAAGGCTCTAAGTCTTTAGAGTCTGCCCAGATGGAAAATCGTTTCCACTTCATGGCGTAGGTGGCCCTGGTGGAAGGCTTCCTCGTCTCTACTAAAATGTCCGCCACTAGAGGAGAGCCTCTGAAGCGGGCTTTAGCAACGCCTGCAGGGAGCTACATGCATGAAGATGAAGGATCTGAGGCCTGGGTGAACAAGGGTCCCTTGATCCTGGGTCAACAATTGCTGCGGCAGAGGAAGAGGTGGTTCCTCTGAAAACTGTTGCAAAAGAGAGAACCAAACTTGCCTGGGCCAGAAGGGGCGATGAGAATCATTTGCCCTTCTGATCTAAGTTGGTTCAGGACCCTCAGAATCAAAGGAATGAGAGGGAAGGCACAATGAATCTGTCCCTCCAAGAGAGAGGGACAGTGTGTCCCGCCAGAAAGCGCTCTCCCTGGGCGATCCAGCAGAAGGCAGGAAGTTTTGCATTTTGGGGGAGGTGAAGAGTCTACCTGAGGTGTCCCCACCGCTGAAAGATGTTGTTTACGACCTGCTGATCTAGCTCCATTCGTGAGACCTGGCTGAGGACTGGCTAAGTTCGTCTGCCAGTGTGTTTTCACTCCCGGAACGTGAACTGCAGTCAGGTGAAGTTGGTGGTGGCTGCTCAATACAGACTCTCATCGCCTCCCGCACAGGGAATAGGAGCGCTGTTCCTCCCTGTTTGTTGAGGTATCAGAATATGCACATGTTGTCTGACTGGATGAGAAGATGACCGAAAGAATGAAGAGAAGAAGAGCCTGTAGAGCACAGAGAACTGCCCTCAATTCGAGCACATTTACGTGCAGATTTTGCTTGAATCTGGACCAGCTGCCCTGAAACTGTGAGACCTAAGGTGGGCACCCCAGCCCTCCCCTGCGATCTGTTGTCAACGCTCTGGGAAGGAGGCGATGTAGAAAGGAACTCCCAGACACTGGTTCTCCTGAACCATCCACCAGTGTAAGTCCCTGGTCATGGGATCCGACACTAGCACCTCTTGGTCTAGATCGTCCATGGTCTAGTCCCATTGTGACAGGCGTCCACTGAGAGATCCTCATATGGAGCCGAGCGAACAGGACTGTTGGAATGGCAGTCGCCATTAGCCCGGGGCAGAAGACTTACCTGGCTCTGACACGCCTGCGACCGGACAGAAGACGAGCCTGATTCTGAAGGGTCTCGACCTGTCCAAGGCAAAAAGACTTTGCCTGTGGTCATGTCCAATATCGCCCCTATAAATTGTAGGCGTTGGCAAGGGACCAAGTGGGACTTGGCCTGGATGATGATGATACCCAGGCTGGTAAAACCTGCAGGATAACAGAAGGGAGTGCAGGGGTTCCCTCCTGGATGGGGCTACAGAGGAGCCAATCGTCCAGGTATGGGAAGACCTGCACACCTGGGTACACAGGTGGGCCGCTACTCACCAACAGGCATTTGCAAACACTGGGAGCCGAGGAGAGACCAAATGGGATGCCTTGAATTGGTAGTGGTCCCCTGAAAGCAGAAATGGAGGTATTTGCAATGGGAAGGGCATATGGGGATGTGCAGTCACGTATCCTGCATGTCCAGAGCCATAGCCACTGTCCCGCCAGAGTAACGGTGGAAGGCTGTGCAAGGAGAGCATTCTGAAACGTTTGTACTCCATGAACATGTTCAGGAGCAGAGGTCTAGAATTGGCCTCAAGTCTCCTGTCTTCTTTGGAACTAGAAAGAACGGAAATAGTAACCCATCCCCAAAGGTGAGTGGGGACGGGCTCTATCACCACCCTTCGATAGAAGGATATGGGATTTCCTCTAGAACCACAGGAAGATGCTAAGGGAGTAAGCCAACTGAGGTGGTTGGGAGGTTTCTGCAGAAACTCTACTGAGTGTCTGGCGGATATGAACTGGAGCACCCAAGCGTCCGATGTTATCCTCTCCCAACCTGGGCAGATGGGAGGAGAATCTCCCCACCGTTCCTCTGGAATGACCAGAGGAGAGGCAGGGAGTCAGGAGATGTGGGGCAGCGCAGCAATCCGAGGCTCCCATGGACTTTTGCTGTGGGGAGTCTTGGTTGCTGGAGGGGCTCAACGCTTGTTGGCACTTTACTTGAGGCTTTTTGTCGGATTTGGCAACAAAAGGACATCGCTGCCCCTGAGGGTGTCTGTACAAAGTGGACAGATTTTAATGCACTGCCCTTCTCTTGCAATTCAGTTATGATGTCCTTGACATCACCCCAAACAGCACTGAACCCCTGAAAGGAGCATCCTGTATAGCGGACTGTACCTCAGGGACCAATCTTGACACACAGAGCCAGGCATGACACCACTAGGCCCATGGTGAAAGCTGAGCTCCTGCCAGCTGTGTCCACTGCATCATAAGTGCACAAGCATGTGCCACAGGCGAACGAGCGGAAGGACTAGGTCTCCCAGTTCCTGCTTAGTTTGCGAATCAGGAAGGAGACAAACTTAGATTCCACCTGGCTAAGGATGGAGTTCTGGAAATCCCCATATGGCCGATGTAACTGAGGGCCCTGATGCCTAGGGGTTGAAGAGGAACAGATGATCTTCCCATACTGATCCAGAAGCTGGGATTCCTCGCCAGGCAGGGACGAGCTCAGATGTTTAGGGCTGGCGGAGCGGCCATGGTCAGCGCTGATGACAACCGATCCACCTTGGGTGAAGACTGAGAAAGTCTATACCTCCGAGCCTGGTATAGCCTATCCGCCTTCCTCAGAAGAGCTAGCATGGAAGGTTGTTTCCAGATAGTGGAAACAAGATTGGCATGAGGCTCTATCCAGGGTGGAATCAGTGTGGGAGCGTCTGAGCAGATCCAAATGAGCAGCGAGTTTCTATGCTGTGGTCTGGCTCCACTGATTGCCAATGGTGGTTTCCTGGATCTTCCTTAAGAGTTCCAGAAAGGAAGGGTCCTCCGTGGGAACCTCGGAGGATCCCCGCCTTGGGCATTCTGGAGTATGGGGCTTATCTCCATGATCAGAGTGGTCGGACTCAGAGTCTGAGTCAGGTGTCTCTGAGGAAGAAGAAGAAGACCTCCCTGGGAGGGGAGGAAAGCACAGTTACGTAAGTACTTTCCGTAACAGTAGATCTTCGAGAGAGGCTCTTGCAGGTAATTACATATAGACTGACGCGGGGTGCCGCACCCCAATGGAAACATTTCTAGCTAGCAGTCTCTGGCAGGACCGCCCCCACGCAGGGTGATCACATCATGCGATGGCAGTATAAAGAGGTGGTCCCCATGCCCACTTCTCAGTTCTTTTCATGCCAAAGCCAAAAAGCGAGACGAAACAGAAGCTGATATTTCCCATCCTGGAAAAGGAGCTGAAAAGCTTAGGGGGATGGAGGGGGAAGGTATTCTATTGCGAAGAGCCTCTCAAGATCTACTGTTATAAGTACTACGTAACTGTACTATCTTACTGAGAGGCTCTTGCAGTGGTAATTGCATACAGAACGGAGTCCCAAGCAGTCTGGAACAAGGAGAAGCAAACGGGAGGAGGAAAGCTACTCAGGAGTAGACCCTCAGGCTGTAAAGGTCTTAGAAAGGAGACCTTGTAGAACAGCCAACCGAAGCCTGCCTCACGGAGAGAGGCAATGTCCAAACTGTAATGCTTTGTAAAGGTATGGACAGAGTTCATGGCAGCTGCACAGATGTCAGCCATGACACATTCTTGAAACAAGCCGAGAGGCAGTGACCCCTCTAGTGGGTGACCTCTGACCTGACCCGCAGTGTCTTGTTGAACTTGTCGAACAGAAAGTGATACAGTGAGCCAACCATTTAGACAGGCATTGCTTGAAACAGCACTGCCTCTCTTTTATGAGCAAAGAGACAAACAGTTGGTCAGTCTTTCTGAGATCCTTTGTCCGTTAGTGTAGTATCTCAGATCCGTGAACATCCAGAGTATGCAGAAGGTACTCCCACTGACTGGAGTGCATGTAACAAAAGCAGGCAACTCCATGGATTGATTCAGTGTAGATTCCGCTACCACCTTGGGAAGAAATTCAGGGTTGGTACGCAGAGCCAACACATTCCTTGTGAAAATCAGATACAGGATTTTGCACATAGGCCTGGAGCTCGGAAATCCTCCGAGCAAGTAATGGCCACGAGGAAGAGAGTCTTCCACGAGAGGAACTTCAGGTCGCTGAGGCTGCCAGCTCAAAAGGCGGCAGAGTAAGCTTCTCAAGAATAAAATTCAGATCCCAAGGAGGGCAGGAACCCGGATAGGGGTCTCAAATGGAGGACCTCTTAGGAAGGTCTTAGAGACCTCCAGCTGAGCAAAAGTCCTGTCAGCAAAGGGATATTGTGTCGAAATGGCTGCCATGTGGACCTTCAAGGAAGAAATGACTGAGACCTAGGTTGAAGAGATGCTAGCAACCAACAGCCGCCTACACAGGGCATGAGAAGGGCTCAAACCTTGAGGCAGCCCAGATAGTGAACAGTTTCATTTCATGGCATAAGTAGATCTAGTGGAGGGTTTTCTGGCTCCACCAGAATCTCAGCTACTGGGGTGGGGGACCCCGAATCGGGCTTGGGCTAAGTCTGCAGGAGCCATGCGTGCAATTGAAGGGACTTGAGGCCTGGATGCTCCAGGGTCATCTGATCCTGGGTCAGTGAAAGCTGCGACAGAGGAAGAAAGAGGAAGAGGAGGTTCCTCTGAGTACTGTTGCAGAAGAGAGAACCAAACTTGCCTGGGCCAGAAAGGAGCAATCAGAATCATTCAAGCTCCTTCTGAAATGAGTTTCTGTAAGACCCCAGAATCAAAGGGATCAGAGGGAAGGCATAGATGAATCTGCCCTTCCAGTCTAGAGACAGAGCGTCTCTCCAAAACTGCCACGCCTGGGAACGAGCGAGCAGAAGATGAAGTTTAAGCGTTTGAGGGGATGCGAACAGGTCTACCTGTGGTGTTCCCCACTCCAGGAAGATGTCGCTCACTACCCCTGATCTAGTTCCCACCGTGAGCATGATCAGATGACCGACTGAGACTGTCTGCTAACGTGTTCTCGACCCCGGGATGTGAACTGCCGTGAGGTGAAGGTTGTGCTGCACTGCCCAATCCCAGACTCACATCGCCTCCCTGCAAAGAGGGTAGGAACGAGTTCTTTTCCTGCTTGTTGATGTACCAGACCACACACATATTGTCCATCTGTACAACCAAGTGTCCGGAAGAGATGCAGATGCAAAGCGTGAGAGAGCATACAGCATGGCCTCAAGCTCGAGCACACTGATGTGAAGAGATTTCGAGCTTGGACCAGGAGCCCTGGGTCTCTGAGGCCCGAGACGGGCTCCCCAACCTCGCCCGAGGAGTCTGGGATCAACGCCTGGGAGGGGGAGGAAGGCAGAACGGAAATCCCCGCAAAGGTTCTCCTGTACCATCCACCACTGCCAAGTCCCTGGTCACAGGGAGGATATCAGCACAAGCTGATCTAAGTCGTCCACCAGCTGGTCCCACTGAGACCAAGTGTCCACTGAGAAATTCTCATGTGGAGCTGGAGCGAGGGACTGATGGAATCACAGCTGCCATGAGCCAGGAGGCAAGGGACAGGCCGACCTTGCACTGACCCACCTGCAGCCGGGACAACAGGCCGACCTGAGCCTGGAGTGTGGCCGCCCTCTCCAGCGGCAGGAAAGCCATGCCAGAGGTCATGTCTAGATCACCCCGATGAACTGAAGCCTCTGGGATGGGATCAAGTGGGACTTGGAGTGATTGATGGTAATACCCAGGCAGGCAAAAAGCTGTCGGGTAAGGGAAAGGAAGCAGGAGCTCCTCCCTGGATGGGGCTGCCAGGAGCCAATCGTCCAGGTACGGGAAAACCTGAACCCCTGGCACGCAGGCAGGCCGCTACCACTGAAAGGCATTTGGTGAACACTGAGGCACCGAGGAAAGACCAAATGGGAGGGCCTTGAACTGGTAGTGGTCCCCATGAAAGGCAAAACAAAGGTATCTGTGGTGGGAAGGGGATAGGGATATGCAGGTAGGCATCCTGCATATCCAGAGCGCACAGCCACAATCCCAGCCAGAGCAGGGGCAAGAGGCTCTGAAGAGAGCATCCTGAACCTCTTGTACTCCACACTAACACGCTCAGGAGCTGAGGTCTAGAATCGACTCCACATCCCTGACTCTTCGGGACCAGGAAAAATGTGAATAGAAACCCGTCCCCCAAAGAGAAGGGGAACTGGTTCATGGCCTCTTCATGAGAAGGGCGGAAATTTCTTCCCAACGAGAAGAGATGCTCCTGGGACTACAACCACCGGGGTTCTGAAGAAACTCTATTGAGTGTCCCTCTGCAATCAGCTGGAGCACCCAAGCGCCTGAAGTTATCCTCTCCCAACCCGGAAGATGAAGAGGAGAACCTCCTCCTACCGTTCCTCTGGAGACCCCAGAGGCTGTGGGAGAGGAAAGAAACTGCAGTGGAGGCAGTCATGGCTGAAGCTCCCGCTGCTTTTTTTGGTGGGGAGTTTGGCAGCCGGTGGGGCCCGCGCGACATTTGCTTTCCTTGTGCTTCGCTTTTGCCGATTCCGCTCTGCGAAAGGGATGGCACTGAGGCTGAGGGGTTTGTACATGGAGTCCACAGACTTTAGTGCAGTCCCTTCTCCTGCAGATTGGTGATGATGTCCTTGACATCACCCCGAACAGCACCGAACCCGGAAAGGCGCGTCCTGAATAGCGGACTGTACTTCCAGGACCAATCCTGACACATGGAGCCAAGCATGATGCTGTAAACCCACGGCGAAAGCCGAAGCTCCTACCAGCAGCGTCCACTGCATCATACGTCCGACTGAAGAATGTGGTGACTGGCCGAATGGCAGAACGGACAAGGCCAGCCACTTCCTGTTTCACCTGCGAGTCAGGAAGGTAGTCAACTTTGATTCCACCTCACTCAGAATCATCTTCTGGTAATCCCCATATGGCCGACATAATTCAGGGCCCGAATCCCCAGAGTGGAAGAAGCGAAGACCTTCTTGCCATACTGGTCCAGAAGACGAGATTGGTTGTCGGGTGGAGACAAGCTCAGATGCTCGGGTTAGCTGACCAACCATGAGCCGCGCTTGATCACGACTCGAAGAAGCGTGAGGGTGGGAATTAGGGAATCCACACCGAGCCTGATATAGCCTGTCCGACTTCCAGGAAAGAGGGCTATTG
Organism: Neoceratodus forsteri; assembly: GCA_016271365.2. Taxonomy (NCBI): domain Eukaryota; kingdom Metazoa; phylum Chordata; order Ceratodontiformes; family Ceratodontidae; genus Neoceratodus; species Neoceratodus forsteri. The sequence continues at coordinate 2,361,583 of CM057449.1, read as the reverse complement.
TCGATGGTTGCTTCTAAATAGTGGAAACAAGATCGGCATGAGGCTCAATCCAGGGTGGCACCAAGGTCAGAGCGGTCTCAGGCAGATCCAGGTGCACATCAAGCTTTTACGCTGAGGATCCGTCTCTAAGGAGCACCACTGATGAACCTCCTGCATTTTGCGCAGCAAACTGCGAAGGAAGGATCCTCCGGAGGGACTTCGAGGAGTCCCTGGCCTGGGTTTATCCGGAGAGTGTGGCTCGTCGTCCGGTCGGAGCACCCATCGGAGGAGTCCAAGGAGGAAGAAGAGGAGACCCCTCCCAGCGGGGAGGAACAGACCCCTTGGGAAGCCCCGGAGAAGCGTGTTCTGCCCTGGAACTGGAGGCTGGCCTCTGGTGTCTGGAGGTGGGTGGGGTCTCTGCCCCAGACGCACGGGAACCGGGTCGCATCGTCATCGGGAGACGACTCTCTCCACCTCTCTGGTGAGTTGAGCCTTGGCCACAGCCCACCAGGAGGCTAGAGTCTCCTTCAAATGCACCGCGGCTGAGGGGCGGTGGGGATACAGATAGTGAGAGTACCTGTATGGCGAGTATCCAAACCCGAGTGGCGGGTAACCCGGCATCAGGTAATGAGGCACCGTGACCGCGGCATCGGATAGGATGGCGCCGGATACTGCAGACCCAGGTAGTGACGGCATCGGATATGACGGGGTCAGATACCGGATACTGGGTAGTCTGACTGAGCAGGCGGCCCAGCAGGAGGCTAACAGGTGGGCCTGCAGCAGGAGGCCCGGCGTGGAGCGGCATCCGGGAGAGGGATGTTGCCGGCGTCTGCAGGACCGCCATCGCCGGGCGCCCGGGGAACCGCTGTCAGGTCGCTGCTCCAGTGGGAGGAAGGCCTGACAGGGGCACAGCAGGAACCTCAGCATCGCCTGGGATGGAGGGAAAAATCCCCAGGGTCAGGATGAGGGACCCAGGGTCCTCGGAGGGCAGCGAGGCTGCGGGGAGCCAGGAATGGCAGACGAAGAGGGTCCAGCGCGGCTCAGCCGCCGCAAAGGCATCGGGCAAGCCGACATCTGACTTATCGGCGAGTCCAGGCGGACGCCGAGGAGCCGACGTCCGACTTAGCGGACCCATCGCCCGAGGCAGATCGCGAGGGAGAGCGCCTGGTCGGACGGGAGAGGAGCCTGCACCGCCGAAGGGTCAAGCGACTTATCGACTGTCTCCATGCAGGCGTCAGAGGAGCTGACGCCTGACTTACCGAGCCGCTTGAATCAGAAGGCCGCAAGGAGGCGGCCTACGGAGCGTGAGGCCTCCAATAGCCCGAGGCGCTGCGGGACCAGAGCGCGAGCCAGACGGGCGGGCCGACCCACCTTGAAGCTTCCAAGACGGCTGTCGCTGAGCAGTCCCTCGGAGAGGACGTTACCTGGAGCACGGCGACTCCAACCAAAGTCGCGGTGGATGACGCAGCCCCAGTCCCGGTGCTTCTCCTTGTCCTTCTTACGATGGCCTTCAAGGAAGTGGACGCCTGCTGGAGCTTTTCAACTCCTTCTCCATGGAGGACATTTTCTTCTTGAGGATGTGGGCCTCCAGGACTGCTGCCTCGTCTCTCGGGTGGTGGGTGGCATTGAATTTAAGGCACTGCTGGCACTTCTCCACCTGATGGTCCGGGTCCAGACAGAAGAGGCACTGGAATGCATCCCTTGCGGGAGTTGGGCACCGCACGAGTCGCACTTTATTTTTGTGCTCGAGGGTGTAGGGACGATATACACCGCCAAAAACTGACAATTTATTCAATAAATCTAAAAACAATGGTAAAACCACCGACGACAGAGCTGACGAGTGTTGAACTTACCGCGAGGCACTGACACAAGCAAACGGTGGGAAAGAACTGGGGTGGGCGTGGGATCGCCCATTTATACTGATGTCACATGATGTCGGTCACCTGACATGGAGGCGGTCCCACGAGACCGTTAGCTAGAAATTTGTTCAGGGGTCCTGACACCCGCCGGTGTCAGTCCTATATGTAATTTTCTATTGCAAGAGCCTCTCAAGTAAGGGGAGCCCTGGACGCCTGTCCTCCCCGCCTCGGTGCCAGAAGGTTCTCTGGCGTTGGGTAAAGGGAAGGGGAGTCTCCTGTCTCTGACATAAGGGGTCCGTGAGGGACCGACGCCGGGAGATGACTTCAACCTCCTCGGTGATCTGAGCCTGGCCTCAGCCCACCAGGAGGCCAAGGTCTCTTCAGATCTGCCAGCGGCTGTGGAGTGGCGCAGATGTGGAAGAGGTGGGGAGACAGGTAGTATAGGTACCTGTAAGGGAGTATCCATAGCACGACAGTAGGAAGCCCGCATCGGGTACGCGCGCGCTGGGTAATGCAGCATTGATACTGAGAGGCCGGTACTGCAGCACCGGGTATTGGCGGTGTCTGGTACCCTGGCATCAGGAGCTCTGACGGAGCAGAAGGATCTGGCAAAGGTCCTGCTGCCGGCCAGACGGAGGGAGCCGCCGCCCCGCATAGGTATACTGTTGAGTGGGCCTGACAGAGGAATGGGTCTTCCGTCGGGCAAAGGGACGCTGGAGGGCAGCGCCAGAACCAGTGTCTGAGGATCCAGCGTCAGAGGTTCTGGCATAGGAGGGGTAACCCTGATGGCAGTGTCCCAAGGTCGTCCGTCTCAACTGGGAAGGAGGTTGAAATCCCCAGGTGTAAACCAAGGAGACGTGGGGACCTCAGCAGGCAACGAGGTTATCTGTTGTGGAGAGCCTGGGGCATCAGATTGACAATAGGGTCTGGCGCAGGCTGGTTGACCAAGCGATCACTGGAGGAGCTGGTGGCCATCTTACTGGCAGTGTCCGGGTGGATGTTGGAGGAGCCAGCGTCGACTTATCAGACTCCCTGTCAGAGGAAGGCCGGCGAAGGGAGTGGCGGCCTTGTCGGAAGGGTTGGACTGGACGATCACCCAAGAGGTGAGCGGTTTAGCAGCCCTGTCCGGGCAGGCGCCGTAGGACCGACATCTGACTTACCAGACCCACTTGGACAGGAAGGCAGCGAGAGGAGCGGCCTTAATGGGAGCAGAGGCCTCCTTTGCCCCGGAGGCTCCGGAACGCCCGAGCGCGAGCCCGACGGAGGGTGATGCCTTCTTGGTAGCCACCAAGATGGCCATCGAGGCCGATTCCCGGAGGATGTTACTTTTAGGCCGCGACTCCAGCTGAAGTTGCGGTTGCTGTGGAAGACACCTCATCCCGGTGCTTTCTCCTTGTGGCCTCGGGGAAGTGGACGCCTGCCTAAGCTTCTTTAACTCTTTTCCATGGAGGCCATTTTCTTGAGGAGATGGGTTTCTAGGGACTGCTGCCTTCTCTTGCAGGCAGCCGAGTTAGCTTTGGCAGTGCTGGCACTTCTCCACAGGGTGGTCGGGGCCTAGACAGAAGAGGTACAAGGAGTTGCCATCCTTGTGCGGAAACTGGGAACCACGAGTCGCACTTGTTTTTATGAGATTCGAGACGCCAGGGACAATATACACAGCAGATATTGTAAGAAAATTGAATAACGAGAAAAAAGGTACAAAAGTTTAAAACTTTAGGACCGACGAACGAACTGACGAGCATGGCGCTGTTCTACCGCCAGGAACTTTCACAAGCTGATGGCAGGAAAGAACTGGTAGGTGGGCATGGGGACCGCCTTTATACCTATGTCACATGACACCAGTCACCTAACATGGGGCAGTCCTCGCCAGAGACTGCTAGCTAGAAATTTTCCATGGGGTTTCGACGCCTGGTGGCTTAGTTCTATATGTGAATACCTACTGCAAGAGTCTCTCTCGAACTAAGATCAACATATACACATACCCAATGGCATATATAAAATAAACAGGAGGATCTCTGCCCGCTGCTCCTGAAGAGGGGTACGAGACGGGTGCCCCTTTCACCATTCCTCTTGCCCTTTACTTGAGCCACTGGCGCAGGCACTGCGCCAAAATAGTGAAATAACAGGATTAGAGGTGGGGAGAGTCACAAATTGGCGTTATTTGCAGATGATCTGCTCATGTATTTAACAAACCTGGAGGATTCCCTGACACCACTGTGGGGGCGCTGAGAGAATTTGGGGCTCTAGTCGCTACAAAATGAATTCTGATAAACGGAAATATTGCAGTTAACCATAACCCTTCTGGAGGGATTAGGGCTGAATTTCCATTTAAATGGAACCTCCAGATGTTGAAATACTTCAGGGTACAGCTAAGCCACTGCAGTACTCATCTGTTTAGGATTAATTATCCCCATTATAGGAGAGTTTGAGAAGAGATTTGAGGGCTGGGCTCTAGTACCTATCCTACTTGTCCAACAGGTGGAGGCAGTTAGGATGGTGCTTCTTCCAAGATTTCTATACCTAGCACAAACCCTACCTATAATAATACCGAAGGAGTTTATAGGGAACTAAACCATAGAATCTCCAGATTCATTTGGGGAGCTCAGAGGCCTAGGATTAGATATTCAATCCTGCCAAATGCCCAAAACAGGGAGGCCTGGCCTCCCAGACCCGGGTTATCACCAAGCTGCTCAGCTAAGGACAGTGACCTACTGGTGTCACAACCAGTATGTGGCAAGGTGGAAAACTCTGAGGTCAGGAAGAGGATCTCCTCCAAAAAGAACAAAATCTTATTGTCCCAGCATAACACCACCTGGGAACAGAGGGAGGATCCAACCCATACACAAGGACCACCATTAAAGTATGCCGAGAAAATCTGTCTAATGTGAAGTTGGCTCGGTGGAGGCCCCTCCTTAGCTCTATCCTTATACGGATTATTTTCTCCTGCAAATATGGACATGAGCCTTGAAGATCGGAGGAGCCGGGCTTCACCTGGTTACACATTTTATCAGGAAAGGTCAGCTTCCTAACCTTAGCTGAACTGACAGAACAACATGGGCTCTCCCACAGGATAGATTCAGGTACTTTCAGGTCAGGGATTTTATCAGCTCCTCTCCCCAGATTTTTGAATAGTACCCCACCATCCACAATTGTGCCTGTTCTGGTGGCAGTGGTGGTGGGTAAAGCCAATTTGGAACACATAATCTCATACCTATATAAAGCAATGGTGTCCTTGAAAGGGGACTCCCTTGAAAAGACTAGAGCTGCATGGGAGATAGACTTGGGAGCGTAGATCCCTGAGGAAACTTGGGACAGACACTTGACCTATGTACATTAGGGAACAGAAGCTGTTAGTTGGAAGGAGTTTTCCTGAAAGTTACCCTAGATACTTTAGGACACCTAAAATTCAGGCAAAATACCAGCCCATTAGGTCCCATGAATGTTGGAGGGGTGTGGGCATTCCACAGCAGCCCTAGCCCATATTATATGGGGCTGCCCTAGGTTGGGACACTACTCGGGACTTGCAAGAAGCATTGAGGAATATTTTCACCCAGACTCTGGTCCTCTCTTTATTTTTTTTTCTTCTCTGAGTAAACTCAAACAAATTGCTTAGGATCTCTACCCTGGCAGCCCAAAAGCTATTACGAAAAAATGGCTGACCCAGGCTCCTATAACTATTACACAATGGCAGGATATAATGTTGTCCATCTATAGGATGGCATCCCTGACAGCATTTATAAACAAAAAAACAAGCAAGGTTTGAAATAAGGTGGGAGATGGGTACTGTACATTTCATCACTGAGACCTGATTTTATCCCTTAAGGTTAGAACTTGACAGTTTTACCTAACACCCTGTATAAACTGACTTACTAGACATTTTACCACTGGTACTTGCTTTTCTGAAATTGATTTAATATTTTACCTGTGTCTAAGGCTATGTATAAATGATCAAAAGCAAGCAGTCTGTTGTCAAGTTTTGCATATAGTGACTAGTTAATGTAATGTTGGGTTTTTGTTTTTTTGTAATTGTTGTATGTGGATAAACTGAAAACTTATAAATAAATAAAGTTTTAAAAAGAAATGGGCCATCATCAAGCTGGGGCTGGCAGAGGCCAATAACTCATGTAGAAAGAGCCAAAACAAGAAAGCCAGTACTGAAAAAAAAAATGAGCTGGTTGAGCAGGGAGGTAGTGGAGAGGGTGAGGAAAAGAGAGCTGGCTTTAGAAGTTATAATAGATAAGTGGCCAAGAGGAAGATAGGGAGGAAATATGTGAAGAAATCCAGAGAAGTGAGCAGAGTAGTAAGGGCAGCCAAGTCTCTATGGGAACTAAGGCTGGCACAGGGGATCAGAGAAGGGAAAAGGATTTCTTCAGCTATATAAGGGAGAAGAGAAGCTATAAGATCAGATTATAAGGATCAAGAAAGATGGAGGGTGGGCAGAAAGGGCAGAGCAGTCAGGAGCACCAATTAATACTTCTGTCCGGTGTTTACTAGGAGAGGGATGGACCCATGCCCCAGGGGAAAGGTGGGGTGGACGGGAAAGGGGTAACAGGGATTACTGTGGCTAATACTAGACACAGGCAAGGAAAACCTTTCAGAATCAGCGTTGTACAGGACCCCAAATCAAGGAGACAACGAGACAAAGACCTAATAGAGGAAATCCACAAACTGTCTGATAAAAGTGACATAATACTAGTGAGGACTTCAACCTACCAGATATTAACTGGAGCACACTATCTGCAACAAGAAGAAGTAGGACTTATTGTACTAAGGAAGAGTGGGACTGTGCCAGCTTTGTTAAAACCCAACAAACGGAGATGCTATTCTCGATCTTGTCCTCACAAACTCGGAAAGGATCAAGGACATCAAAGTGGGATGTCATATGAGCAACAGCGACCATCACATGGTAAGTTTAAGGTAAATATAACACAGGACACCAGCCACTCAAAGATAAAGGTGCTAGATTTCGAAAGGTTGATTTCCAAAAATGAGGAACAACATAACGAGCCAGTTAATGGAAATAGAGGTTGAGTAGGTAGAGGTCATTTTGGGGACTCAAGAAAGCAACAAAGACCGCCACAGATCAATGTGCCAGATTGGTCAGCAAAGCAAAAGAAAAGAAATCCTCTATGGTTTCCAAGGAAGTGGCTACTACAGTCAAAGAAAAAATAAGGCATACAGCATATACCAGGAAACCAAAATTGAGAAAGACAGAGTCGATAAGGAAAAAATGACAGTCAAACAAACAAATTAGAAAGGCAAAAGCCCAGACAGAGAAGGGACAAAGGGAGGAGACAAAATCATTTTTAGATACATTAGGGAACGTGGGAAGTCAAAAGGGATGATAGTAAAGATTACTACTGAAGAAGGAAATGCACCAAACATGACCCAGAGAAAGTGAAATCCTCAACAAATACTTCTCGGTGTTTAACAAAGAGGACCCAGGGATAGCCCAGACCTGAAAAATACAACACCCCAGGACCAGGGTAGACATGAGTCCCTTTACAGAAGCCAAGCAAGGGAGGCACTAAATACTAAAACAGACAAAGCCATGGGACCAGATGAGATGCATCCCAGAATCCTTAAGGAACTGGGGACAGAATTAGCAGCCCTCTGGCACTTCTATTCACGAAATCTTAAAGAGCAGTGTGGTGTCCAAGACTGAAAAAGGCAACAGTGGTTCCACTTCATAAATCAGGCAGTTGCGAAGAGGCTAGTAATTACAGACCCGTGAGCCTCACGCCGCCTATAGTAGGGAAACTAATGGAGACACTACTGAAACAGACGATCATAGCATTCCTCGAAACTAGTGGCCAACAAGACCCTAAACAGCACGGTTTCACAGCAGGTAGGTCACGCCAGACAAATCTGCTTGAGTTTTTGACTCGCTACAAAAATAGTAGACGCAGTGGAGCAGTAGATGCGGTCTACCTAGACTTTAGTAAGGCCTTCGACTCGGTTCCACACAGAAGGCTGGTTAGAAGCTTTACCACACAGGTGTTGGTCCAGAAGTAGTCAGATGGGTACAAAACTGGTTACAAGGCAGAATCCAGAGGGTACAGGTTATGAGCACAATCGACGGAAGGCAGGGTGCCCCAGGGCTCAGAGCTGGGGCCTGTGCTCTTCAATGTTTTTATAGCAGACATCACTGACAGACTGGAAGGGAAGGTGTGTCTGTTCGCAGATGACACCAAGATATGTAGCAGGGTGGACACCCAGAAGGAGTGAGCAAGATGGAAGCTGACCTCAAGAAACTAAAAGAATGGTCTGGAGTGTGGCAGCTGAGATTTAATGCCAAAAGTACAAGATCATGCACATAGGAAAGAAAAATCCAAGAAGGAGTATTACATCTAGGAGGCGAAAGACTGGCAGCCTCAAACCAGGAACGAGATTTGGGAATCATAATCTCAGAGATGACTTGAAGGTTAGTAAGCAGTGTGGATAAGGCAACAATGAAGGCCAACAGAATGCTGGGCTGCATCAGGAGGGGAATCACGAGCAGGAAGAGAGAGGTGGTGCTACCACTGTATGAGATCACTGGTCAGGCTCTCCTTGAATAGGAGTCCAGTTCTGGAGGCCTCACCTCAGGAAGGACATTGACCAGATAGAAACAGTATAGAGAAAGGCTACAAAATTATTCAGGGTCTGCAGTACATGTCCTATGAAGAAAACTTAGGGAACTGAATATGTACTCCTGGAGCAGAGAAGAGAGAAAGGGACATGACTGACACATTCAAGTACATAAAAGGCATTAACAAGGTACAGGCACAGGAACTTTTTCACTTCAAGAAGAGCTCCAAGACCAGGGACATGACTTCAGGTTGCAAGGAGGGAGGTTCTCTACCAACACCAGGAAGATTTTCTTCACAGAAAGAGTGGTGGACACTTGGAACAGCCTGCCCCAAGAGGTAGTGGGGGTCAACACTGTGGTGGGATTCAAGAATGCATGGATAGACACAAGGGAGCCCTGACTACAAAGGGCACCTAGAGTGTCAAAACAGGTCTAAAACAAATGGGCAGACTAGATGGACCTAGCCGCCCCTTCCGCTCACAACTCTATGTTTCTAACGGATGGGGCGATCCCAGTGGGCAGGGTGTTGGAAGGCCTTGAGGTCCCTGCAGGTGGATAAGGCACCTGGGCCAGACAGAGTGCATCCAAGGGTCCTGAAGGAGTTGGCGGAGGTCCTGGTGGGACCACTGGTGGAGTGGTTCAACACCTCCTGGGTACTGGGTGCATGCCCAGGACTGGAGGATGGCATATGGTGCCCTCCATAAGAGTGGGCCCAGGACGAACCAGGGAACTACATGCCCCAAAGAATGGAGCCGCTCCATTGTGGGGAAGCTAATAGAGACCATCCTTAAGGAGAGGCTGGTGAACTTCTGGTGGGGAAATGGTCTCCAGGACAACAGGTGACATGGGTTTGTCTCGGCAGATCCTGTCAGACAAACCTGGTTGACGTTTTTGATTGGGCGACAAGGGCACTAGACGGGACCTTGCAGTGATGTACTGAACCTGAGACTTCAGCAAGGTCTTCGACTTGGTGCCACATGGAAGGTTAACCAGCAAGTTAAGAAGCCTAGGAGCAGGGAAAAACTGGTTGAGTGGGTTAGGAGCTGGTTACAGGACAGGCAGCAGAAGGTAGTCACTGGGAAGAGCTCTCGCTCCCAGATTTGTATCCAGTGTGATCCCGCTTAGGACCGTGCTATTTAACATCTTCATACCGACACATCAGATGGGATTAAGAGAAGATCAGCCTCTTCACAGATGACAAAGATCTGTGCAGAGGTGGGTAGTGGTAGAGGGCTCAAGTACTCCAAGAGGATTTCACAAGACCTGAGCGCTGGTCAGACACATGGCAGCTGGGGTTCAACGCTAAGAAGTGCAAAGTCTTGCACTTGGGTACCAGAAACCCTGGAATTTGCTACTGGTTGTGGGGTGCAGTTATCCACTTCAGTGGAGGAAAAGGATTTGGGGGTACTAGTAACAGGGGACATGAATCACTTGGCACAGTGTAGAAGGGCAGCGACAAAGGCAAATAAGATGCTGGGGTGCATTGTCAGGGGAATAACCTCTAGGAGACAGGAAATCATTCTGCCCCTGTACAGGTCCCTGGTGAGACCACACTTGAGTACTGTGTGTTGTTCTGGTGCCCCTATTTGAAAATGGATGTCAAACTACTGGAGGGGTCCAATGCAGGGCGACAATGATGATCCTTGGACTAGGGATAAACCATATGAGAAGAGACTGAAGGAGTTCAACATGTATTTCCTGGAGGATAGAAGGAGAGAGGGATATGACTGAGACCTTCAAATACTTAAAGGGCATGAACAGAGTTAATACTGAGGGTATGTTTAGATTAAAAGAGGAGAGAGACACCGGGGACACAGTCAAACTGGAAAGAGGAAGATTTAGGAGGAAAATGAGGATACATTGTTTCACAGAAAGGGTGGTGGCAAGGTGGAATGTGCTGTGAGAGGAGGAGGTGACATCAGTGAAATTGGTGGGCAGCTTTAAGAGGGGTGGGAGAGGTTCAACGGGAAGGTCAAAACTGAGGGGAAGATGGTGATGACAGAAGGGGCAATAATCGGAAGGTCGGGCAAGGTTGGAGGAGGCAGCTGCAGTTTAACAGACTGGGTGCTGCACACTTGAGCAGGCTTGATAGACCATATGGGCCTGTATCTGCTGGCATCTTCATATGTTCATATGTAGTTATCATTAACAACTCATTTAAGCAATTGAGTCAGTGCAATAAGGCTTATAGCATGGCTAACAGGATGCTGGGATGTATCAGAAAGAGTATTGATAGCAGAAGAAAGGGGTAATACTCCTCTAAAGATCCCTGGTGAGGAGTCACCCAGAGTACTGCACCCAGTTCTGGAGTCCTCACCTCAGAAAGGACAAGGCTAGACTAGAGATAGTGCAGCACAGAGTAACAAAATGATTCAGAGCCAGCAGGTCAGATCTTATGAGAGCACCTCAAGGCACTAAATACATTACTCACTGGAGACCAGAAGGAGAGAGGGAGATGTGATAGACTTCAAGTTCCTTAAAGCAGCAGTACTAGATAATCAGGAAGTGATTATCAAAAATTCTGCTTTTGGCCGCCCACCGGTGCAGCGGTTGGATTTGCCTATGACGCTGGCAACCCGGGTTCAGGAATGGACTCAGGTCACCAGAGGGCCAGCCGGAGGAAAAGGATAGAGCGCCCCATGGACAGCTCTCCTTCTCCGGAGGGAGGGTGGAGAAGTGTCCAGCGCTGCGATGGACTTCAGCGGAGGCGGAGGTCCCACAGCTACCGGTGCTCGCAATTAATGGAGGCGGGCGGACGCTGGACGCCATTGCACGAACCCCCGCCTCCCGGAAGGAGGAAAATTCAAGAAAATGGACGGGAGCCTGCTCACAAAAGCCCTCCCGGCTTCGCTAATCAGTTATCACTGCTGCACTCCCAACCAGTTACTGCCAAGCTCAGGGCGTGGAGTTGAGGGAACTGAGCCGCGCGGCCCCGCCCGGGGCAAGCCGGGGGTGACTGGGAGTGGCAGCAATAGGCAGTGGGCGGGAGCTCTGGAGACAGTGACCAGGGTGGAGAACAGACAGAGGCCCCGGAAAGAGGAAATATTAAAAAAAAGTCTGCTTTTGACTGGAAGCATGGAGCCATAGTTCTGGTTTCCATATCTGCAAATATTTTTTTCTAGCGATCTTTAGTTTTTTAGATATTTAAAATTGATTTCCATTGTTGTGGATTTACAGAAAATATGACTGCTGCCTAATTTGCAGCCAAGTTCCCTCATGTTATATCATGTCTTTTGTTTACTCCGTGGGACCTTGTACTGCGTAATCCCATTGTTCCTGTGTAGTTCTTGCAGTCATGCACATGCACAGCTGGCAGCAGAGGGTTCCAGTTCAACGTGGCAGGTGGGAGAAATGTAAACAAAACAAAGAAAAACAGAGCAAATTATGGGGTGACAGTAACAAGAAAGATTGCCACATAAGCACTCAACAGAGCACAGGAACAAACTGTTGCAAAAGGTCAGATTTATTTTTACCTAGTATGGCTGCTTTAAAGGAATTAACAAAATGAACTGTGGGGAACTATTTAGCTTGGATACCAATTTGCAGTCAAGTGGACACGAATGGAAATTAACAGCAGGTAGGTGGAGAAATACTACTTTACAGAAAGGGTGGTGGAACCTTGAAACAGTCTGTTGGTTGAGGTGGTGGGTGTGAAAATAGTCAGGGATTCAAGCAGGCTGGGACATAACGAAGAGAATAGTGGTTACCGGGGCAACAGGACCAGGAGGAGAAGAGAGATGATGGGAGGGTTAGTACTCTGGAGGAAAGTAGGTTCCAGGATTATTAAAATACCAAATGATTCTGAACAACACCTGCAGATTTAGATTTAGAGTTCCTATGAGGACCCATCACTGTTTCTTGTATGAAGGAATAAAACATTTGCCTCCTTTGCAGAGAACAGAATATTATGGTGTTGTTTTGCACTAAGGATCTATCAATGTACATTACCACAATGCTCATTTAAGAAATTTATTACACACCAGCTAACATATTTAATAAGGAATAATACAGACATTTTATTCTATCCCAATTCTATAAACTGGCCATAAGTAAGCATTCCTTTACTTGGTATGCTCCTACCTTATGAAACGGTTTTACAGCATTAATTAAAACTGCAAATAATCCAAAACACTTTTAGTAATTATTGAAAGCACACTATGGCAAGTCCAATACAGTCTGTTAAGGGATCCAAAATTTAGTAGTTATCATTATGTAAGCAATAAGACACAATGGGTGTGTGTGTAGACGGTTCTAACACATATCTAGAGACATAGTGAGGCACAAGGCAACAGGCTGAGTGCATCCAATCTCCTAACCATGCATTAAAACTAACGCACATTCCTGGGTGGCTTACTGTGCTAATAAAATGGGTCTGTTGTATCCTATATGGGGTTTTAGATTTAGCCATGCATTAGACACTTCTAATATGACTGACTAACAACCAATTAGATTGCTTGAAATCCTTTGCCAATTGTATTATCATTTTTTTAGCCTACAAGACAGAAACAATATGGATATCAGTGCCCCCATCTGCCTTAAACAATCCTTTTCCCATAGTCAGCTGGTAGGGACACTAAACCTTAAGGACCTGTGCCAGAGCTTACTGAATACCCACTGATCTGTCAGTTACAATCATTATTTATTATGGCATTGTGTGAAGGTAGGTCTGGTTTAGAAAAATTGTAAATATGTAGATCTGTGAACTTGATAGTTGGTATAGGTGTCTTTGTATTATGCATGTTTAACAGATATTTGTATGTAACATATAAAATTGCTGTGTTTAATGAACAAATGTTTCATGAGTTTTCCACAATCTACTGCTGGTGCAACATGTAGAACTGGTTTTCAGTTTGGTATACTTGAATCACATGCTGCATATTAACCCATTGCTGGGACCTGAATCCAGAGAACCACAGTTAATTTCTGGATCAGTTTCTGGTTACATAGCAACCAGTTTGCATTGATTTCAGTGCAGCACATTGATTTGGTGCCATTATATATAATGTTACCAATCTTGTGTGTGTCCATGTGGAGCTTAAACTTTGTACTCCTATAATGTTTAATACTCTTTTAAGTGCTGGTTTACCTCACACTGGTTCAGTTCACAGGTAAATAACCTCCACCCTCTAACTGTGTGGTGCACCCTATTTTGACTTACAGCCTTGTCCCTAAACCCTGTGACCTATGTTTAGGTCCTGAGTTTGTGTATGGTTGCCTAGCAACCAGGTCACACTGATTTCATCACATCACACTTTGGATAAGCATCATCACACATGATGTCACCAATGTAGAGACACAGCAGTGAGTTTACATTCAATTAAATATCATGCCTCTGCCAGACTGCATTTATATGCGAAGATCATTTTCAGCATTCAAGCATAATATAACCAGTGAGTTTCAGTATTTGATTTCATATGGAACCCTGGCATAAAAACACACATTTAATAGAGTTGGAGCAGACAAAACTATTTCCTTTGTGTTTATTTTTCAACAGTTTTGGTAATTTGTGCCTTTTGTAAAGATACTGTATTAACCCTAAGCCGTCAGGTATTATCCTTCATAAATATATATTTTATACTGACTAAACTTAGTAAAGGACTATAATCCTCATTTTCAAATTGTTAGAGCATGCCCATATTCAAAAGACATACTGTTTACCCCCAACAGTACCATATCGCACAGTATTGAGTGCCTAACTTCATTAGTATTACAAACACTAACCATTGGTTATTAATTTAAATTGACATTCATTTAGGCATTTGTGGTATTTTCGTATGGTTTGAACAACTGAGGGACATATTTAAAGTAACAGAAACATGTGAGTAATGTGCAGACTACTTTTTATGTTGGCGCTTGTGCAGCCAACATCATGGGACAGTGCCGCTTTAGGCGCGGTTGCTGTTGGCGAATGCAGGGGCATGCACCAGTAGGTGCATCCGCATTCCCCAATCAGTCTGCATGCGGCACCACACCATGCATACATAATGTGGCGAGCACATAAGAGAAAGGTCCGCTGCAATCCGAGCAAGCTCGTCAGGCGCAGCAGTCCTTTTCTTGCCATGCTCGCCGCCATTATGTACTTGGCGGGACACTGGCCGTAGAATTGCCGACTTTGGGGTGCCCAATCCCCTGTCGCTGCCCTGCCCCTGTGAATGTGCCGATAGGGAGCCCACTCCCCGTTGGCATAAAGCAACCCCAATTGTTTAATGCCGAGGGGTGCCCAATCCCCTCGGCTCTGCCGCCCCACCCTTCTTTGTGTGCCAGCGGGTGCCCAATCCCGTCCGGCATAAATCCCCTGTGTTGTTTGCGATGGGGTGCCCAATCCCCTGTCGGCTACAGACACCCCAAAACAGTTAGGTGGCACGCTGGGAGCCCACCCAGCGTGTCAAATGCCCTGCAAAACAAAAACTGTCCCGCAATGTTTTTTCTGTTTTTTAACCTGTAAAATGAAACGGTCCCTTGTAGTCTCGATGCCCCTCCCTCACCCGCACCCACCCACTGGCACTCTGCCTCCTCACCCCATACTTACCTCGTAGTCCGGTGCGCGATCTTCTGTGGACTGGGAACACATCTGCACTCTTCAAAGCCGACCGCAAACTGAAGAAATGCCGGTAAGCTGTATAATAGAATGAATAGGGTTTTTCAAATTTAATGCATATCTAGGGCATTTTTGCGAATTTTGGCTCCCAAATTTTCAACATGGGTTTTGGACCCTTCTCGTGAATTCTTGCACTGTCATGGCATTATTCTGTCCCAAAAGGTGATTTCGCAGTCACTGCACAGAATCACCTTTCAGGACAAGTGACGTAATGACAGTGCCACTGTTCGTGAGTGGCTCTCAAAAAGCCTATGTTACAAGTTTAGTGGGAAAATCTAAAAATGACTGTTTGTGGCCTCGCATTAGCAACTGCAGCAACGCACACTCATAAGTTAGCGCATTCGTCATATTTTCATGCCAGATTCTCAACATTGACATTTTACCACACCTTCTTGTGAACTGTACAGCTGTCATTTTTCACATCCTGCCGAAATGTGTTTTTGCACTTCGGCGCAGAAGTGCATAGTAGCTGTCGAAATCAGTGTTTGGGACACATTACGAAAATGACAGTGACACTGTTCATGAGCAGAGGTCCTAAAATGCCTGTGTTGAAAATTTGGTGACAATACTCCATAAATGACTGTTTTACAAGCGCATGTAGTAACTGCACAACGCACGCCGTAAGTTAGCGACGGTAATATTTTCATGCCCCATTCTCAACATTAGCATTTTACCACACCTTCTTGTGAACCATACAGCTGTCATTTTCACATCCTTGCCAAATGTGTTTTGCACTTTACGCAGAATACACGGTCGCTGCAAGCAAATCAGTGTTCAGGACACATTATAAAAATTACAGTGATACTGTTCATGAGCAGAGGTCCTAAAATGCCTGTGTTGAAAATTTGGTGACATACTCCATAAAATGACTGTTTCTACGGTGCATAGCAACTGTGCAACACATGCTCGTAACTTAGCGCGTTCGCAATATTTTCACTCCAGATTCTCAAATTGGCATTTTAGTACACCTTCTTGTGAACTGTACAGCTGTCATTTTCACATCCTTGCCGAAATGTGTTTCGCACTTTCAGCGCACAATAGTGCATTTGCTGTGCAAAATCAGTGTTCAGGGAACATTACGACAATGACAGTGACACTGTTAATGAGCAGAGATCTTAAAATGCCTGTGTTGAAAATTTGGTGACAATAATCAATAAAATTACTCTATTCTGGCGTCGTTCGCGGTTGCACGACGCTATGCATTCGCAAACTTCTAATATTTTCACTCCAGATTGTCTACAGTGCCATTGTTCTGCACCTCCTAATGAACAGTACAGCTGTCATTTTCACATCCTGACCAAAATCTGTTTTCGCAGTTCGCGCAGAATAGCATGGTAGCTGTAGAAAGTCCGTGTTCGAGACACATGATGAAAATGACAGTGACACTGTTCATTAGCAGATGCCTAAAATGCCTATGTTGAAAATTTGGGAACGAAAGTCAATAAAATGAGTGTTTTATGAGCGTGGTTGCACAGTTTGCATGCACGTCATGACTTTGTGAATTTGTAATACTTTCTCCAGCTGTTCATCATTGGCATTTTCCATACCTCCTTATGAACACTGCAGCTGCCTGAAATGTGTTTCGCATCGCCTGGCACAGAATTGCACGGCCGCTGTGTGAAATCAGTTTTGGGACAGTTTGAGGAAATGACGGTGACACTATTCATGAACAGAGGTCCTAAAATACCTATGTTGAAATTTGGTGCGAAACTCCATGTGACTGTGTTGCAAGCGTGCATTGTGCAGTTTCCGCACCCTTGTAACTTCATCAAGCTGCAATATTTTCATGCCACATTTTCACCACTGGCATTTGTGCACATCTCCTTATCAACAGTCCAGCTGCCATTTTTCACAGCCTGCCCAAAACATGTGTTTCCATTGCTGCTTGGCGCACAATAGCGTGCTCGCTGTCCAAAATCACCTTTTGAGATACATTCACATCACAGCACTATGCGTCTCTAGCTACCCACTCCCACTGCCAATGCCAGCGCGACAACATTCAGCACTGACAAATGCTTGTTTCCTAAACATTATATTCTGACTATTTAATATAAATTCTTGTGGTCAGTTCATTGTTACTAATTGTGCATATTATCATTAGTGTTATGGCAATCTCCGGAGGAAGCATATAACTAAACAGGCAAATGTTGAGGTGAGTTTTAGCCTGCATGAATTGACAGAAAATAAATAACCCTTTATTCAGAAGATCTGACTGCATTCCAGTAACCTTTGTTGCAGACCCTCACCGTCTTTAGCTTCTTGTGGATGAGCATCCGGGTTTGATGACAAAAACAACTATATTTCTGTGGCGACTCATATCATCTCCTGTGACATCTCCTTGCATTTAAAGAGGCCCTTTGTCTGGGAAGTACTGCCCTTGTCATGACTCTTCTCTGCCTGTACCATAACTATCTATCTCCCAGGTCTATTCATGGTCTCAGGTTTCCAGCACCTCAGTGCACTGTCTTGCCTGTGAGCCATCGGATATGTAGTAGTGGTGTAACACCACCTTCCCCTCCTGAAGATTTGTCCCAGACTTTACCATGATTGTCAGCCTCCCAGTGCAGCTCCTGAACCCATTTATAAAGCATCCCAGTGAACTGTGTTGCTTTTGAGCTATCAGGTGTTACGGTGGTGATGAAAACAAAACTTCCTATTCTGAGCTGGGACAAACTGCCTAGCACATGACTGTTACCAGCATGCACCATGCTTGCCAGCCTCTCAGGCCCACTCTTGAACTCACATTTCAGAATCGCATCACACTATGTTACTAGTGAGCCACTGTGGGCTACTGCAGTGGTGGAACACATCACTTACTCCTCCTGCGCTTGGACACACTGCCTGGGCATGGCTGTTCCCAACATGTGCCATTTTTGTCAGTCTCCCAGGTCCTCTCTTGAACATGGATTCCAGCATCGTAGTGTGTTATGTTGCAAGGAAAAGGAACACATCACCTTTTCCTTCTGAGCTAGAATGAAATGCCTGTGGTAGGGCTCTTCTCAGAATGCAGAACAACTGTCATCTTCCTAGACCCACTCTTGAACACAGGTTTCCAGTACCTCTGGGTACTGTGTTACCTGTAAGCCTTCAGGTGTTACAGTGGTGGTGAAAAACAACTTCCTCTCCTGAGCCAGGACAAACTGCCCAGCACATGACTGTTCCCAGCATGCACAATGAAAGTCAGAATCACACTGCACTGTATTACCAGTAAGCTATCAAGTGTTGCTGCAGTGGTGTAACACATAACTTTCCTCCTGTGCTGGGACACAGTGCCTACAGCATGGCTCTTCCGAGACTGCTGCGTGACTGTCAGTCACCCAGGTCCACTCTTGAACCCAGGTTTCCAGTATCTCAGTGCATTACGCTGCCAGTGAAATGGAACACATCAACTTTACCTCCTGAGCTGAGATGAACAGCCTGGGGCTTGGTTCTTCCCAGAATGCAACACAACTGTCATCCTCCTAGGCCCACTTTTGAACTCAGGTTCCCAGTACCTCAGTGCATTATGTTGCCAGGGAATAATAAGACATGACAGCAGTGATGGAATACATCATGTTCCCCTTCTGAGCTGAGATGAATTGCCTTAGCCATGACTCTTCCCAGAATGCACCCTGACTGTCATCTGCTTTGTCTCACTCTTGAACCCAGGTTTCCAGTATATCTGTGCCCTGTGTTTTAGAGAGTCATCAGCTGTTACTGGGGAAGAACACAGCATTATCTCCTTTGCTGGGATTTACTGCCTGAGCATGGCTCTTCCCAGCTTGCACCATTATTCCAGCCTCTGAGTCCACTCTTGAACCCAGGTATTCAGCACCTCTATGTTCCATGTTGCCAGTTAATAATAAGGTGTTAGGTATTGCAGTAGTGGCAGAACAAACCATCCTCCTCTCCTGAGCTGGACAGTGGTGTCTGTGGCATACCTCTTCCCCACCTGAACCATGACTGTCATCCTTCCAGGTTTGCTGTAGCATCTCAGCAAACTGTGGTGCCCTCTCCAGTCTGAGCTGAGATGTCTGCCTCGCACAAATCCCTTCCCAGCATGCACCATGTCTGTCAGTCTCCCCAAGCCTGCTCTTGAACCTCGGTTTCAGCATCTCAACACATTACATTATCAGTTAGCTATAAGGTGCTGCTGCAGTATTAAACACACACCTTCCCCTGCCTGACACACACACTGCCTGAGGCATGCATTTTTCAGTGTGCACCATGATTGTCAATCTACCAGTTCTACTATTGAATCCAGGGATCCAGTATCTCAGCACACTGTGTGGGTTAGCCACCAAGTGGCCAGGCTTAGTTTGTACTGAGAAGCATGTGCTGCTGATAAAAAGTGATAATTAACATGCATGGCTTTTGCAGTATGTACTTACCATTTAGGATTAAAGGGACACGGAAACTTGTTTCTGTATGATTACCCAATACTGTGGTCATTCACAGGTGTAAAACCCTTCTTGCTGTGGTGTAACCTTGGAGATGATATACTGAATACTGGATTGTGCAGAGGAACTTGTCTGTTGTCTGAATTCTTCTTCTTCATTTCTATAGAACCTGCAGTAGGTGTATGTGTACCTCCTGCTGCTGCACTCAATAGTCACTTCACTACTGATGGAATTCACACTCTGGGGCTTCACTTGTATATCCGGCTTCTCCATGTTTTCTGGATGTAAAACAAACATATTGCACAATGTTACTTTGATGAAATAATAACTCATGATTCTATACATATTCAGTAGAAATTGTAGAAACAGTTTGCTTCATAGGTGGGAGCAGAATGCAAGCAGAGAACACAGCAGGTAGCCTAAACCTGAAAACACAAACATTTGTCAGTGCAAAATTCTTGCTTGCTTGTATTTGCTATGTAGTTGTTCTGCATAGATAGTGCAGAAAATTAATAACATCTTTACAATAGTGAAATGGTCATGATTGGAAAATGAGGAGGTTTACACATAACAATGTACTTTTGTGAGACTCGACACTGAATTTTTATTATCTCAGCATATGGACCTAACAGGTGTCGTTTATTAAATGAGACCCAAAACAGCAGACTTCAGCCTTGGTGGTGGAATACAAAGCAGCCACTTGTTACAGACCTTCTCATCCTGGCTGGCATGTAGGGGGTAGCAAATCGCATATGTCTTAGGGGCTCGGTCTAGTCAAGGCTTTGTAAATTAGCAGAAGAACCCTATGGTCAATCCGCCATCTTACAGGCAGCCAGACCAGAGTTTGTAGCAAGGCAGTAAAATAATCTAAGCTCACAAGGAGGTTAGAAACATCCCCACGCATTCTAGACAAGCTGGAGGTGGTGGACTCATCCACAGGTAAGATCTCGTAGAGTGCACCACAATAATCTAGTGAGGAATCAAACATCTGCACTTCAGGCTACTTTTAACCCTCTGCACTCTGCTTTTGCATGCTGTTCCACTTTCCAGCAGGTGGGGACCCTTGCCTGGAGCATATGGTGCCTGGACTGGCTTGCTGTTGCCACCAAAGCATCTTGTCCTGGGAGCAGCTCACTGTTGCAGCCTTAATCCTGTCAGCTTCTGAAGGTTTTATTTCATTTTGTTAAAGTGGACGACAGCACCAACAAGCCAGCATGTCACAAGCACTTCCAGTTCAGACAGCAGCCCTTCCCTCCCTACTCGGCTTGTGCCTGCTGCCTCACCTCACAACAGATAGTGGAATGATTCAGACAACCAACTAAAAATGTTTATGTGCAAGGAGGTGAAGCAGTGGCTTGCTCAGCCTTAAGGACACACAGTATTCAAGCAAGTGGAGGTTGCGGAATTAAACTCATGTCTGTTCAATGCCCAAGCTCTGGCTGTGTTGCCTGTGCAGGGAGCTCTGATCATGTGGTTTCTTAAATCTCATGGAAGCTCTCTGGGTAGAGCAACTCTTCCACTACGCTGCCTGACCATGTCTCACACCCACAGCCCCAGACTGCTAAAAATCTGTTTGTTTGTTTAAATTTATTTTTATACAAGTTAGTTTGTTGGAGAATAAATCTCCATTTACAACAAATACCTGTGGAACATTGTTAGAACAACAAAACAAAAACTAAGTAAATACACACAAGACAAATAACATTAACCTAAAACAACTACAACAAACGTTTAAATAATTATATAATTCAAGTTTAAAATGTGCAAATCAGAAATCTCAGTTATTTGACAAGATAGTTCATTCCATGTCCTTGCTAAACTATTCTGTAAAACTATATCCCCATACAATTTGAAATTCGAATCATAGGCAATTTTCTAGTTTTCCTAAGCCTATCCAAATATGTTGAATTAAAATTCAAACATATTAAATGTTTTAAGGAATGTATTTTGAATGAATCAAACCATGACATATCACTAACCATAAATACTTTCTTTGAGCTATCAGATGTAACCAACCAAGTTCCTTGTAGACTAAACAATGGTGGACTGAGATTTATTTTTGAAAATGTAATTCCCAATCTATAGTAAGTCTGGTCCAGTTTATGTAAAAATTTTGGTAAGAATGCATGTATAGTGGAAGTCCCTAATCTAATACATGTAATAACAATTGTTTTACCAATTTAATCTTAATATCCTAGTCAAACACCATGACACCTTCTTAAAGCTCCCAATCTTTGATTCACTTTTTATTTGTGACAAAATATGTTCAGAAAAGAAAAATGATAATCAGCAAGAACCCCCAAATATTTATAAGTATTAACCCTTTGAACCATTGCCCCATCCAAAAGTTAATCTGCAAATCAGTTAAGTCTTTTTTAAATATGGTCCCACAGAAAAGATCATACTCTGTGTCTTACCAGTACTCATTAAGAGTCCAGAATCTCTTATCCAGGTCTCAATACTGGAAAATTCGTTTGAGCCACTGTCTCAGGTCTCCAGGACTATTAGCAGATGCAACCAATACTATGTCATCTGCATAAAGTCTGACATCAGTGTTGGTTACAAAGTCTGAAGACTATTAATATAGATGTTAAATAACATAGGGCCCAGAATTGAGCCCTGAGGTACACCCTCGATATAAATCCAGGAGACCTAGACAGCTGCACCACAGACTACCCTTTGTTTACGATTCGTTAAATAGGATCTAAACCACTGCAAAGTATTATGATGTATCTCAATATTCTGTAATCTAAACAAAAGTGTTTCATGATGAACTAAATCAAAATCTTTGCTTAGATCCACAAACACTGCCCCAGTTTGTTTGACCTGGTTTAAGGATGTTGCCACCAGGCTACCAAAATCAAGTAGAGCAGTATTTGTGGACCTACCCTTCCTGAATCCATGCTGGCAATTTGTTAATAGACACAATGGTCAAGTATTGTCAAAGCTGATTATTTATCAGCTTTTCCAATACCTTTGACAAAATTGGGAGCAAGGTAATTGGTCTATAATTAGAAGGGACTGTAAGGTCACCACCTTTATAGATGAGGATAATTTCACTTATTTTCCAATAATCAGGGACAATTGAAGATTGTATGCTCCACTTATAAAAATAAGTAACTATGGGGGCTATGATATCAGAACCTAATTTCAAGAATTTAGGATCGATACCATCTATTCCAGCACATTTTGAAATTTTCAAATTCTTTAATTTTTAACTACATCCTGTTCCCTAATATTTTTCAAATTAAACCCCTTATATTTGTAACAGGAGCAACAGAATGTATGTGTTTTGGGTCAGTGATCCCAAGTTTTGGTATCTCCAAATCTGGTAACTCTTTAAAATAATGATTTAACAAATCAGCTACTTTTAAGGGGTTGTCTATCAAATTTTCTCCCACTACTAAATTAATAGAGGTCTGAGTTTTCACTGGACTTTTAAGTTGGAAATAACCTTTCAAAATTTATTTGGATCATGTATTACTAAAAGAATTCTGAAAAAAGTGCCTATTTATTTTCCCTTGTAATACTTTCCTTAATCCCAAGTTTCTGTAAGTTTTATATTTTTAGATAGGGTGGAAAGGAAGACAAGTGACCACCAAGACAGCATGTCTGACCTGAATTCAGGCAGCAGCCCTTCTCCTCCCCATACAGCCCACATTGTACACTGCCTGTGCCTACTGATGCCTTTTCTGACAAGTTGTGACAGACAGCTAGTCCTTCAGACTTCTGATTAACCCTGCTATTTATTATCCTCCCTGTTCCTAAACTGCAGACATTTAGACATGTACTGTTGTACACACTACAATCAGATAGGATTTAATTTTATTTCTGAATTTGCTGAGACACACAGTGATCACTGTTTGAATAACTCACTCACTCACTCCCCCTCTCCTCCATCCCTCCCTCCTCTCTCTCTGTCTGCCTGTCTGTCTACACAACCACAGTGAAATGTTCATATGGGTGAGGTCTGGAAAACTGGGATAAGCAGCGGAGCCTGTACTGGGAGAGTGACTGACCTATGCATGATGACTGAGATGTTGAGCAGGAGATAACTGAGTGATGGCAGTGTGACCAGCGAGACCATAGCGAGTACATAGTGGAGGTTCAATAAGAGTGGTTCTGCCTGCTGCATACGGCCACATCACAAGAGGTGAAGACAGAGCACAGAGGAGTCTGTGATGGTAGTAAGCAGCTGACCATCACAGTCAGGGTCAGCCCACTAGGTGGGGCTAGCAGGTAGAGGTAGAGATGGAGGGAAGCCTGGCTGTGCCTGTGAAAGTATGTAAACACTGTTTTAAGGGGAATATATAGAGGTTTATTTTGAGGGTGTCTAAATTAACTTTTGGATGCTAGAGCACATGGATACCTGTGCTGTCATTGTTGTCTTTCAAGTATTTTGTGGAGCTTCCTGAAACTGGGTTGTTAGTCTATGGTGTTATATGACTGCCGCCACTACTTTTGCTATTATTAGTATTATTACAGAGCAAAGTCTTTCCATTTGACATTATCTCTGCTCAGATAGCAACATGACTGAGGCTGTATTACGAGGATTTCCACATCACTTGATGTCACCGGCAGAACGGTTCTGCAGAGCCCCACCTGAAATATACCCTGTGATAATCACTTTCTACTTAGCCAAACCACAATCCTTTATGGGACATATAGGAAGAGCATAGGTGGCTAAGGCAGCTAAGCAGTCTCAGGGTACAATGCACAACAAAGTCACAATTTCTCACAGAACAGCTCAGCTCCACAGGCACCAAAGTGAAAGAAAACATGGCCATGAGAAATCATCAGTCTGTGGTATGAAAAGTTCATCCAGATTGGGGAGAGTGTCAGGACCACTGACGATCTTTGAATAAAGAACTTATCCTACAGCGTAGCACTTGGTGTTTCTCTTCATGTCTGGGGCCTGTGGAGTTGAGTGAGAGCTGAATGTGAGTAGCCCTTTATGGGAGCAGGAAGTCAATGCCAGCAGGGAGGGAGGATCGACTAGCTAATGTCACTGTATTCCCACAAAATGATAGTGGTTCATTTAAAATTTATGAACACAAATTGAGGGAAAGGCAGGGAACAATATTCTACAATCATTAAGTGTTCAAGGACTCCATGCAATTCTCCTGCTCCACAAATCAATAACGATTACTGACTTCAAAACTCAGAGGCAAAAGACAAAAATCAAAGACAGTGACAACAAGCAGATAGCTAATAGTAAAAAAAATTATTATAGACATCTGAGAATTCATTTTCTAAAATCCTTAATAACTTTCACGATTGCCATTTCTGGTAGGCAGAATGAGGGAGGCAGAGCCACAGGGAGTGGCAATTGCTTTGAATGGGGCAGCAGAACAGGGGAGGGAGAGTCAAAGAAAACAGCTATTCATTTGTATCAGTGGCAGAACAGGGAACTGAGAGCCACAGGAGGGGTAATTGACTTGAGTGGGGTGGCAGAACAGGGAGGGAGAGTCAAAGGAAACAGCAATTCATTTGTATCAGAGTGGCAGAACAGGGAACTGAGAGCAGCAGGGAGGGGTAATTGACTTGAATGAGGTGGCAGAACAGGAGAGGGAGGCGGGAAGCAGCCACAATTGCTGCAGCTGGGTGGGGTTATGCAGATGAAAGGAACAAGCCGCTTTGTGAATGGGTCTGTTGGCTCCTTCCAGTTATGGAAGTTTACACCCAGCAAACAAAACCATGTCATGATAGGCTAGCCGATCATTGGCCTGTGACTGCCAAGCCCACTGCAGCCTGACTTGCATTGGATCCAACAGAGACACACCTCTGAAATGGCACTGCTTAGTAACTTAATATCTGAAGTGTGAATACATGCACACACAAACATAAAATGTATTTCATTTAATAATTAAAGGTGCAGAGTGAGGGATTAGGCAAAGTAAGCGCTTTAGGGTCAGTGTTTTGGGGATGCCCTTTAAATCTTTTAAAATAAATGGCTGTCATTACAGCCTACAGATTAGATTAATGAGCTGTGAATGAACTTGGTACAACAGCAGACCTGAGTTTGATTCCCACAACCTCCACTTGCATGTTGTGTGACTGAGCTAGACATTTAACCAGCCCAAAGCTCCAAGGTCGACCATGAAAAGGCACTTGTGCTTAATGGGTCTTACCCAGTTAAAGAATAAATACAATTACATTTCTGTAACTCTTAGTAATCAGGGATGGAAACCTACTGTATGTTGGAGAATACTGCAGTCACTTGTTGGCTAAGTGGTTCATTACAACATGACAAAGCAGGTGTCTGATGCAGGGAAGAGCTGCAGGGACTTGCATGAAACAAGAGATGGAAAGGGTGAGTTACAGTTAGCTGGGAGCCTAATGCTGGCACAGCTGATAGCAAGGAGAAGCAGCAGTTAGTCAAATCAAGAAACAGTATTTTATTTAATTTAAATTAATTTCTATTCAGGATAAAAGCATCAGCAGAGATTGTTTACAACAGTGTCATGTAAATGCAAAATGTCTGACATGCAAGCATGACATACCACAAACTTGTTCTAAATGAGGCAAAACACAGTGCATGCTATTGGGACCCTCCCAAAACTCAAGATATTCAAAGAAAAGTTCAGGGTCTCCTGCTTAGATGGCTTACGCATAACGCCTGTAACGTCATTGAAATACCTTGGGGCACCTTTGCCCAGTCTCTAAATTTTGAACTCCACATTAGCAATGCATGCAAATCAATCAATTTCAAACTAGACATGTCATACCGGACCAACCACATGCTAACACCTACTGCTAGGTAGCTATAGCTCCGGGCATACTCCTACCAACTCTGACCTATGGAATGGCAACTTATGCTCCTTTACCAAAATCACATCTTCAAAGATGGGATGTCACCTACAATAATATCTGCAGGTTCACCTCAGCCTCACACAGACTAAAGCACCATTGTCTACTATACTTGAATATAAACTGGTTGTCTCCCAACGATACTAGACTTTAATCCCTTGGCTCCACTGTCGACAGCATCAAGGAGATCTCTTACCCCAACAACTCTAGCCAAGCTACTCACCTAGAAGACCTCCAACTATGGCCTACACTCGCTGACAAATCCCTACTATGCATCCCCAAATGCAGTACCAAAAAGGCTCTAGAGCCTTTGCTCACCATGCACCTCAATTATAGAATTCACTCCCTTTGGACATCCAGCTAGCTCCTACATACAATGCTTTTAAAAAGCACTCCACCAACATCTCAACTGCACAACCAATGCTCCTGTTTTAAGCCTCCTTAGTCCTCTGGGTATCCTGCCTATCCTGAAGCTCTTTACCTTTTCTCCACAACACTTCCCATGTGGTACAGCCTATCCAGCTCTCTCTCTCTTGATACTAGCCCTCAGCCATCCCTTTCTCTGTTACCAGCTCCTCTCCTATACCCTACTGTTCCTTATCCTGACCTGCTATTTTCCCTACTGTTCACAATCTTGTCATTCCCTGCCTATTATCCCCTACACTTGTCAGTATTTGACCACATTTTTAATCTATTTTGTTGTACTTTCTAAATCATATTTTCAGGACTACTACTGCAACACTCTTGCTACTGTATGTTTTTCTTCATGCTTTTACTGTAAAACCTATATGATCCTACCAGGATCACACTGTGTACTACCTGTAATGCTTAATTTATTGTTAAATGTTTTTAAAATACCCTGTATACTACCTGTGCTGCTTAGCCTATTGTTTAATGTTTCACAACACCTCGTTTATGTGTATCAATGTAATCTACTGTTTGTTATAGCTGCAATGTCTGCCCTGTAACCTCCTGGGTCATGCCTGAAAACAGTCATCTTTATGGCTAGTGCACCCACCCAATAAACAAAAACTAAATAAATAAATACAAAATTATAAAATGGGTAGGGACAATTCTGTAATCTAACTGGCTGAGAGGAGCTAAAGCCATGCGTTTTAGCTTATCCACAGTACTGTTAATAACTGTTACTTTACGTATTCCTTGCCATCTCACCAATGCAAATGACCACCTAGCTTGAACCACTCCCTTGCTACTGTGTAACCTCTTGCACAATTCTTAATGCATTGTCACTGATATGTCACAACTATGCACTTTTAAAATTGCACTATTGTCTCTTCCTACAACTGAATGTGCCTACTCGCATTGTCATCATGCAACCTGTAATGGGCTGATGGTTCTTTCTGTAACCTTGTATAATCCTGATGTTGTATTCTCCTGGGCCATGCCTGAAAATAGGCATGTAATGGCAGAACTGCATTGTACGAGGCCTTGTACCCCGGTGGAGGGATGTCTATCCTATCATCTTTTTCTTCCTACTATAAATCTGTTGCACAACAGTACTTCTTTACACCATCCTATGCCTTTTCTAGCACTGGCGTAACTGACCATCTACATCAGTCTTTTTTCTTTCTCTCAATACCATTTTCCCTACTACCTTATTTTTCTTTTCAATGTATCCGTCCCTCGCCACCATTCCCATGTAGCACCAGGTCAAAGTCCAGCATGCCAACTGGCAACACAATTATTAAGGTGTATGTAGGGCATAAAATGCTTATGAATGAATAAAAGTGCATTTGGGAAAATATTTGATTTATTTATTTATAAGCACATTGGAATTGCAACCCTTTGAGTCATAGACTAATTTCCAAAGTCTCCACGTCATGATACAAAGAGAAAAATACAGATAGTAACAAAACTGAAGGAACAGGTAATACATGCAATGGAGAACACTGAATGCAATTAGTAGGGTGATGGTGTCATTCAGCAGATGAACTTCAGCCCTATACAAATAGTTGCTAAGCAGTTGTTAACATTTGTTAGTTGCCTACTTGCATAGTTGCACAGCAGTTGTTGTAATATAAAGTGCATATGTGCATTTAAAATGTTCTTAGGTTAAATAAATAAAATTCATGTAGTGCATTAAGTGCACAAAATTAAGAAGTGCTACAGTGATGAGATGAAAAAATTGAAATACACAAATAAATGAGTGAGGGATATTACCTTAAGCAACTGGATGCACTTCTTATTAAAAAACTTATTCTGTTGTAGTGATTCAGCGTGACAGCCCTGTAAGAAAGATGTACCAGAACCCTATAAAGATTCCACAGCGAAGCAGCAGATAATGAGCTTTTGAACACTGCTGCTCCACAGCACATTGAAAAACATTAAAGGACAGGAATGTTCCTATTTTATACAGTACTGTATAAACTTGGGTTAGTCCCAGTATAAAATGAAAAAGCTGAAACTGATAAAATAGTGACTAAAAAGGAAGCCACCTGAAACAACATGTTCAGACATGAAACTGCATGTCCAGATATGTAGATAGGCAGACAGCACCCCTAGTGGCCTATACTTATAATGAATTGTTGCATAACCATGCTGACCAGTGGGAGGAGTTTACTTAGCAATAATGCATGACAGGGTGTGGGTTGTGCTGGGATAACCTCACGCCTGGGTGGTTGGGCATGAGGCCACAGGCGAGTGTGTCCAATGTCCCAAGTGAGGTTATCCCAACACAACCCACACCTGGAGTGCTTATTATATACAATGGCTCGTTGTTATACAAAATAAAGAAACATTTAAAATTGTTCTAAGTACATTTTAGTGTGGCAATTTCTTTGTTTCTGAAGAAGAGATGGCAATGGCAGTAGCATAAATGGCAATAGCATCCATACAGTGAGGTTGTGCTGGGATAACCTCACTGTGCCAAGACACACTGGCCAATCAGAGTCAAGGAAATGTTCTTGCCATTGTATAATTACATAATGGACACTTATGTCTAAAATGGTTATTTGTATTAGTTTATATTGTTGGAAAGCTCTCTATAATCCAGGCTTAGAGACAACTATTGATTTTTGTATAGGTCCTAGTTGTGAGCCTTTAGAGAGATAAACTGTTTAACTGCCTTTTGTGGGTGGGACTGAAATTAAGTGGGATGGCTGTATAACCCCCCAAACCCATGCATAGGCAGATGAGCTGAGAAGCTGGTCTCACTTGTATGAAGTAAAACAAAGGAAGGACCTGTACCTGGATAGGTATTGGTAGCAACACACCAGGAAATGCTGAATTTACTGTTTGAACTGTCTCTGAAACCTGACGGAAGCGAATCTACTTAGAGGAAATAATATTTTGCTCATATTTTTCTCTAGCTGTCTTGTAAATATTATTATGTTTAATTATTATTTTTATACTTTTGTATAAAATAAAGCCACAAGGAGGTGTGCTGTACCTGATATATACTGTGTCCAGTGTTATCCTTACCCACAGTCCTAGCATATTTGATGTCAAGTGGTTTATTTGAAGTCCTAAACCAAGTGGGTAGATTCCAGTAGGTATCAGACCCGATACCCCAGGGTAACCAGTGGCACAGTGGTATTGTATGATGAGCCCTGTACACCTGCTCTGACCAGAGCGATGGCAGAGGCAAAAGGTGAGCAACTACTCCCAGGATTGGAATTTGAGAGGAAGCCAAGGAACAAACTAGAATGGCATTCCTTGCAGTCATATGGAGATAGAGCAAGGGGTGAGGAACTGGTGGAATTTCGAGTTGAGAAGCCCCTGCAGAACATGCAGGATCTTCTGAAGTGACTAAACATAGAAACATAGAATTTGACGGCAGATAAGGACCGCTTGGCCCACCTAGTCTGCCCATTTCCCTACCTAACAGATATGCTGCAGATCCTAGTTAACCAACAGCCTACTTCCTCCTCCACCCCCACTAGAAATGCCTTATGTCTGTCCCATGCATTCTTGAATTCTCCACTGTTTTTGATTTCACGACCTCCTCAGGAAGGCTGTTCCATGTATTCACAACCCTCTCTGTGAAGAAATACTTCCTCACATTACCCCTGAGCCGTCACCCTCTATCTTCAGATTGTGCCCCTTGTTTTGCACATCTCTTTTCTGAAAGATGCTACCCTCTTGGACTTTGTTTATTCCCTTGAGGTATTTGAAAGTTTCTATCATGTCCCCCGTCTCCCTCCTTTCCTTGAGGCTATACATATTTAGTTCCCTAAATCTTTCTTCATATGTCTTCTGATGCAGACCTTGCATCATTTTGGTTCCCTCCTCTGGACAGCCTCCACCCTGTCTATGTCTTTACGGATGAGTCTCTCCAGAACTGTACACAGTACTCCAGATGTGGTCTTACCAATTGTCTGTGCACAGGGCCAACAACTTCCTGTTTTCTACTGGTGATGCCTCTCCTATGCATCCCAGTATGCCCTCAGTCCTCCTTACTGCCTTCTCACATTGCTGGCACACCTTTAGGTCAGCTGATATGACTACCCCAAGTCCCTTTCCATTTTTGTTGTTGTCAATATCTCACCCCCATTGTGTACTCTTCCCTGGGTTTTTGTTTCCCAGGTGCATTACTTTGCAGTTCTTTGCATTGAATCTAAGCTGCCATACATTTGACCATTCCTCCAACCTTGCCAAATCCTTTTCATCCTTTCACCCCACCTTGTGTATCAACCCTGTTGCAGATCTTTGTGTCATCTGCAAAGAGACATACTTTCCTTCAGTCCCTCTGCAATGTCACTTATAAAGACATTAAAAGGACCAGCCCAGTACTGAACCCTGCGGTGCCCCACTAGTAACCCTCCTTTCTTCACTGTGGACTCCATTTACCATTACCTACTGTGTCCTGTTGTCCAACCAGTGTTTTACCCAGGCTACCACCCTGGGACCCACTCCCAGACTGGCTATCTTGTTTATTAATCTTTTGTGCAGGACTGTGTCAAATGCCTTGCTAAAGTCTAGGTAGGCCATGTCCACAGCCCCTCTCTGGTCTACTGCTTTGGTCACCCAGTCAAAGAAATCAATTAGATTTGTCTGACATGACCTTCCGCTGTCAATCCATGCTGCTTTGGGTCCTGTGCCCCACTGGCCTCTAGGTACTCAACAGTTCTTTCCTTTAGAAGCGATTCCATCATTTTCCCTACCACTGAGGTCAAACTGACAGGTCTGTAGTTTCTTGCCTCTGTCTTGCTCCCACTTTTGTGAAGGTGAATCACATCCACCCTCCTCCAGTCCTCAGGTACCACACCAGCCTCCCATGCATTACTAACAAGGGTAGTCAGTGGTGTTACTAGTTCTTCCCTTAGTTCTTTTAGAATTCTGGGGTGAATCCCATCAGGCCCCATTGCTTTATCCACCTTCAGTTTTAAGAGTTCTTTCAGAACCCTTTCTTCTGTGAAAGGACTAATACCAACCCTCCTATCCAGAGTGCTTCTACTGACTGGATTAGGTATTTCCCCTGCTTTTCATTGTGAATACTGAGCAGAAGTATTCGTTCAGTATCTCTGCTTTTCACTGTCGCTCTCTGCCCAACCACCTTCCTCTTTGTTCAGCCTCAGTATCCCTGCCTTAATCTTTCTTTGCTCCCTAATGTACCTATAAAGGTTTTATCCCCTTCTTACCGAGTTGGCTATCTTTTCTCAGTTTGGGCCTTTGCTATTCTGACTGCCTTACCCACTTCCTTCTGCTTTAACTGGTACAGTTCTCTGTCCTGCTCCTTCTGTGTTTCCTTATACTTCCTGAATGCTATCTTTCTCTCCTTACCTTCCCGCCACTTCTTTTGAGAACCATAGTGTTTTTCTTTAGTTTTGATTTTTTATTTGCTTCACACAAGAGCTTGTTGCCTCTGCAGATATATCTGTGTTCTATTCCTGTATCTGTGAGGCATTGTCCTCCTATATAGTCTTCAGTCAAGTAACTTATTTATTCATGTGTCAGTGAGACTGTCCTCTGTATACCTTCAGTCATGTAACTGGGTCATCTTGTACAGTACATGTTATCCATATAGTTTCTTCAGTCATAACTGTATTCTATTCGTATCACTGAGGTGCTGTCCTCCCGTAGCTCTCAGTCAAGTAACTGTATTCTAATTCATGTATCACTGAGGTGTTGTCTTCCAATATGTCTACTCTAGTCAAGTAACTGTATTCATTCATGTATCACTTAGCATTGTTCTCTCTATATCCTGTTCAGTGAAGTATCTGTATTATATTTCTACTGAGTGTTGTCCTGTACAGACCTTTCAGTCAAGTAATTGTATTCTATTCATGTATCACTGAGTTGTTCTCCACCACCATTCAATGCGTATCTGTATTCTATTCATGTATCACTGAGGCGCTAGTCCTCCCTATTGATTATTCAGTCATGTAACCGTTTTATATTCATGTATCAAATGGTGTTGTCCCATGCATTACCCTTCTGTCATTTAACTGTATTCTAATCATGTATGTCTGAGGTGCTGTCCTCCTGTCATATTCTTCAGACATGTAACTGTATTCATTCATGAACACTGAGTTGTTTGTCCTTGTATACTTCATTCAGACAAGTACTGTGTTCTATTCCTGTATATGCATTGTCCTCCTTATAGTCTCCTTCAGTCAAGTAACTGTATTCATTCTGTATACTGAGTCCTTGTCCTCCTGTATAGCCTCCTTCAGTCAAGTAACTGTATCTTCTATGTATCATTGAGGTTGTCCTCCTATATTCACTGTGTCAAGTAACTGTATTCTATTCATGTATCACTTAGGCGTTGTCCTCCTTCTGTATCCTCATTCTGTCAAGTACTGTATTCTATCTGTATCACTGAGGTTGTCCTCTATATAGAATCCATCAAGTAACTGTATCTATCTATGTATCACTGAGCTGTTTTCCTGTATTGCCTCATTCAGTCATGTATCTATATTCTATTCATGTATCACTGAGGCGTTGTCCTGGTACTGATTATTTCAGTCATGTAACTGAATTTATATTCATGTATCACTAAATTGTCCCAATGCATTACCCCTTTTGTCATGTAACTGTATTCTACCCATGTATAACTGAGATGTTATCCTCCTGTCATGATTCTTTCAGTTATGTAACTGTAAACTATTCATGTATCACCTGTTGTTTGTCCTGTATAGCCTTATCAGATAAGTATCTGTTTCTATCCTGTATCACTGAGGTGTGTCCCCATATAGCCTTCAGTCATAACTCTATTCTATTCATGTATCACTTAGGCATTGCTTCCTATATAGACCCTTCAGTCAAGCAACAGTATTGTGTTCATATCACTGAGCTGTTTTCCCATTGCCTTATTCAGTCATGTATCTTCATTCATGTACTGATGCGTTGTCCTGTACGGATTATTTAGTCATGTAACTGTATTATATTCAAGTATCACTATGTGTTGTCCTAATGCATTACCCCTTTTGTCATCTATCTGTATTCTAACCATGTATAACTGAGGTGTTATCCTCATGTTTGATTCTTCAGTCAAGTAACTGTATTCTCTCATGTATCACTTAGCGTTGTCCCCCATCCCTCATTCAGTCAAGTATCTGCATTCTATACCTGTATCACTGAGGCGCTTCTCATATAGGCTCGTTCAGTCAAGAAACTTTGTTCTATTAATGTATCACCAGTTGTCTTGTATTGCCTCATTCAGTCATGTATCTGTATTCTATTCATGTATCACTGAGGCATTGTCCTCCTGAATTGATTATTTCATTATGTAACTGTATTATATTGATGATCACTAGGTGTTGTCCAATGCATTCCCCTTCATGTAACTATTCAATCATGTATAACTGAGGTGTTGTCCCGTCATGATTCTTTTGTCATGTAACAGTATTATATTCATGTATCACTGAGGCGTTGTCCTGTATAGCCTCATTCTGTCAAGTATCTGTTTATACCTGTGTCTCTGAGGTGTTGTCCTCCCATAGTCCTTCATCAAGTAACTGTTTTTATTCATGTATCATTTAGGTGCTGTCTCATATAGACCCTTCTGTAAAGTAACTGTATTCTGTTCATGTATCACCGGCTGTTTTCCTGTATTGCCTCATTCAGTATGTATTATATTTTTTTTCATCACTGAGGCGTTGTCCTCTGTACTGATAATTTCAGTCATGTAACTGTATTATATCTATGTATCACTAAGGGGTCCTCATGCATTGCACCCTTTGTCATGTAACTGTTTTCAATCATGTATAACTGAGGTGTTATCCTCTGTCATGATTCTTCAGTCATGTAATTGTATTCTATTATGTACTGAGTTGTTTGTCCTCCTGTATTCCCTCATTCAGACAAGTATCTGTGTTCATTCCTGTATCACTGAGGCATTGTCCCATATAGTCTCCTCAGTCAAGTAACTGTATTATTCATATCACTGAGTCGCTGTCCCTTGTGTATAGCCTTCAGTCAAGTAACTGTGTTTCTATTCATGTATCATTGAGGCTCTTCCTCTATAGTCTACTGCAGTCAAGTAACTGTATTCTATTCATGTATCACTAGGCGCTTGTCCTCCCCATATCCTCATTCTGTCAAGTATCTGTATTCTATTCTGTATCACTGAGGTGCTGTCCTCCTATATGGACCTTCAGTCAAGTAACTATTCATTCATGTATCACTGAGCTGTTTTCCTGTTGTTCTTGTTCAGTCATGTATCTATATTCCATTCATGTATCACTGAGGCGTTGTCCTCCTGACTGATTATTTCAGTCATAATTATTATATTCATGTATCACTAAGGTGTTTAAATGCATTACCCTTTGTCATGTAACTATTCTACCATGTATAATTGAGATGTTATCCTCCTGCTGATTTTTCAGTCATGTTTCGTATTCTTTCATGTATCACCAGTTGTTTGTCCTCCTGTATAGCTCCTTCTGACAAGACTTATTCTATTCTGTATTACTGAAGCATTGTCTCTATATGTTTCTTCAGTCAAGTAAATTATTCTATTCATGTATCACTGAGCCATGTCCTGTGTAGCCTCCTTCATCATGAAAGTGTATTCTATTCCAACACCGAGGCGCTATATCCTATATAGTCTCCTTCAGTTATGTGACTGTATTCTATTCATGTATCACTGAGGCGCTGTCCTCCTCTATATCCTCATTCAGTTAAGTATATGTATTCTATTCTGTATCACTGAGGTGTTGTCCTCCTATAGACTCGTCTGTCAAGTAACTGTTCTCCATGTATCACTGAGTTGTTCACTTGTATTGCTCATTCAGTCATGTAACTGTATTCTATCTCATGTATCACTGAGTGTTGTCCTGTATTGATTATTTCATTCATGTAATTATTATATTCATGTATCACTAAGGTGTTGTCCTAATGATTACCCTTCTGTCATGTAATCTATTCTAATCATGATAATCGAGGTGTTGTCCCCTGTCATGATTCTTCAGACATGTAACTGTATTTCCTATTCCATGTATCACTCTGAGTTGTTTGTCCTCCCATAGCCCTCATTCAGACAAGCAGCATCTGTGTTCTCTATCTCTGTATCAATTGAGGCTTTGTCCTCCCATATTCCTCCTTCAAGTAACTGTATTCTATTCATGTATACTGAGCCGCTGTCCTCCTGTATAGCCTCCTTCCGTCAAGTAACTGTATTCTATTCATACATTGAGGCGTTGTCCTCCTATAGTCTACTCCAGTCAAGAACTGTATTCTATCTCATGAATCACCTAGGTGTTGTCCTCTCATATCCCTTACCCTGTCAAGTATCTGTATTCTATTCCTGTATCCTGTGGCGTTGTCTGATAGACCTTTCAGTCAAGTAATGTGTTCTATTATGTATCATAGAGCTGTTTTCCTGTATGTCTCATTCAGTCATGTATCAATATTCTGTTCATGTATCACTGCTGCTTGTCCTGTACTGATTATTTGAACATGTAACTGCACCTATTCATGTATCACTAAGGTGTCCTAATGCATTACCCCTTTGTCATGTAACTTATTCTAATCATGTATAACTGAGTGTTATCCTGTCATGATTCTTCAGTCATGTAACTTATTCTATTCATGTACTGTTTTTGTCCCTGTATAGCATCATTCAGACAAGTATCTGTATTCTATTCCTATCAATGAGGCATTGTCTTCATATAGTCTTCAGTCAAGTAAATTATTCTATTCATGTATAACTGAGTCGCTGTCCTGTGTATCCCCTTCAGTCATGTAAGTATTCATTCCCACATCGAGTCGCTATATCCATAGTCTCCTTCAGTCATGTAACTGTATTCTATTTATCACTGAGGCTTTGTCCTCCTCATATCCTCATTCAGTCAAGTATCTGTTTTCATTCCAGTATCACTGAGGTGTTGTCCTCCCATAGTCTCCTTCAGTCAAGTAACTGTATTCTATTCATGTATCACTTGTGTGTTTGTCCTCTATAGACCTTCAGTCAGAACTGTATTCTATTCATGTATCACTGAGCTGTTTCCTGTATTGCCTCATTCAGTCATGTATTCACATTCTATTCATGTATCACTGAGGCGCTGACCTCCTGTACTGATTATTTCAGTCATGTAACTGTATTATATCTGCATCACTATGGTGTCCTACTGCATTACCCCTTTGTTATGTATCTATTTAATCATGTATAACTGAGGTGTTATCCTCCTGTCTTGATTCTTCAGTTCAGGCAACTGTATCTCTATCCATGTATCAGGCGCTAGTCCTCCTCTATATCCTCATTGAGTCAAGCATCTGTGGTTCTATTCCTGTATTACTGAGGCGTTTCTCCCATATAGGCCTGCTCAGAAGAAACTTTGTTCATTAATGTATCGATGTTCTCCGTATTGCCTCATTCAGTTTGTATCTGTATTCTATTCATGTACATTGAGGCGTTGTCTTGAATTGATTATTTGGCTATGTAACTGTATATTCATGTTTCACTAAGGTGTTGTCCTACTGCATTACCCCTTCTTCGTGTAACTGTATTCTAATAATGTATAACAGAGGTGTTCTGTCATGATTCTTCAGTCAAGTAACAGCACTTATTCATGTATCACTAAGGCATTGTCCTCCTGTATAGCCCATCAGTCATCTAATTGTATTATATTCATGTATCACTATCGCGCTGTCCTCCCTTATAGCCCTTATTCAGTAAAGTATCTGTTTTCTATACCTGTATCACTTGTGTTGTCCTATATAGTCTCCTTCAGTCAAGCAACTGTATTCATTCATGCATCACTTCTAGGCGCTGTCCTCCTACATAGACCCTTCAGTCAAGTAACCGTATTCTATCTATGCATCAATGAGCTGAGCCTGTATTGCCCTATCTCATGTATCTACATTCTGTTCATGTCACTGAGGCATGTCCTCCTGTAATGATAATTTCAGTCATGTAACTGTAATATTCATGTATCGCTAAGGTGTTGTCCTAATCATTCCCTTTTGTCATGTAACTGTATTCTACTCGTAAACTGAGCTGTTATCTCCTGTCATGATTCTTCTGTCATGTGACGTGTTCTATTTATGTATCACTAAGCATTGTCCTGTATAGTCCCATCAGTCATCTAATTGTATTATATTCTTATGACTGAGGCGCTTGTCCTGTATAGCCGTCTTCATAAGTATCTGTTTTCATACTCGTATCATTGAGGTTGTCTCCCATATAGTCTCCTTCAGTCAAGTAACTGTATTCTATTCATGTATCACTTAGGTTGTCCTCGATAGACCCTTCATCAAGTAACTGTATTCTATTCATGTATCATCGAGTTGTTTTCCTGTATTGCCCATTCAGTCATGTATCTACATTCTGTTCATATCACTGAGGCATGTCCTCCTAATGATAATTTCAGTCATGTAACTGTATTATATTCATATCACCAAGGGGTCCTACTTCATTACCCCTTTTGTCATGTAACTGTATTCTAATATGTAAACTGAGTTGTTATCTCTCTGTCATGATTCTTTCTGTCATGTAACAGTATTCTATTCATGTATCACCAAGGCATTGTCTCTGTGTAGCCTCCATCAGTCATCTAATTGTATTATATTATGTATCACTGAGGCGCTGTCCTCCTGTATAGTCTCATTCAGTCAAGTATCTGTTTTCATACCTGTATCACTGAGGTGTTGTCCTCCCATATGTCCCTTCAGTCAAGTAACTGTTTATTCATGTATCATTTGTCTGTTGTCCTATATAGACTCTTCATCAAGTAACTGTATTCTATTTATGTATCACTGAGCTGTTTTCCTGTATTGCCTCATTCAGTCATGTATCTATATTCTATTCATATCACTGAGCGTTGTCCTCCTGTGTTGATAATTTGGCCAAGTAACTGTATTATATTCATGTATCACTAAGGTGTGGTCCTAATGCATTACCCCATTTGGTCATGTAACTGTATTCTAATCATGTATAACTGAGGTGTTATCCTCCTGTCATGATTCTTTCAGTCATGTAACTGTATTCTATTCCTGTATCACTGAGGTGTTGTCCTCCTATATAGACTCGTTCAGTCAAGAAACTGTGTTCTATTAATGTATCACTGAGTTGTTCACCTGTATTGCTTCATTCAGTCATGTAACTGTGTTCTATTCATGTATCACTGAGGCGTTGTCTCCTGTATTGATTATTTTCAGTCATGTAACGTATTATATTCATGTATCACTGCGATGTCCTAATGCATTACCCTTCTGTCATGTAACTGTATTGAATCATGGTATCTGAGGTGGTCCTGCTGCGATTCTTTTCAGACATGTAACTGTATTCATTATGTATCACTGAGTTGTTTGTCCTCCTGTATAGCCTCATTCAGTAGTATCTGTGTCTATTCTGTATCACTGAGGCATTGTCCTCCTATATTCTCCTTCAGTCAAGTAACTGTATTCAATTCTGTATCACTGACCGCTGTCCTGTCAGCCTCCTCAGTTCAGTAATGATTCTATTCATGGTCATTGAGGCGTTGTCCTCATATGTCTACCCAGTCAAGTAACTGTATTCTATTATGAATGACTTAGACGTTGTCCTCCTCTATATCCTCATC
Organism: Neoceratodus forsteri; assembly: GCA_016271365.2. Classification (NCBI taxonomy): domain Eukaryota; kingdom Metazoa; phylum Chordata; order Ceratodontiformes; family Ceratodontidae; genus Neoceratodus; species Neoceratodus forsteri. The sequence continues at coordinate 2,322,422 of CM057449.1, read as the reverse complement.
TGTCATATCTGTATTCAATTCTACTGTGTCGTTGTCCACCATATAGACTCCTTCATCAAGTAACTGTTTCTATTCATGTATCACAGCTGTTTTCCTGTATTGCCTTATTCAGTCATCATCATTATCTTCTGTTCATGTATCACTGAAGCTGTCCTCCTGTACTGATTATTTAGTTGTAACTGTATTATATTCATGTATCACCAAGGAGTTGTCCCACGCATACCCCTTTGTCATGTAACTTATTCTAATCATGTATAATGAGGTGTTATCTCCCGTCATGATCTTTCAGTCATGTAACTGTATTCATTTATGTATCACTCAGTTGTCCTCCTGTATAGTATCATTCAGAAGTACTGTATTTCTTTCTGTATCAATGAGGCATTGTCCAATATATAGTCTTCAGTCAAGTAATTATTTGTATTCATGTATCACTGAGTCGCTGTCCTGTATAGCCTCCTTCAGTCATGTATGTATCCATTCCTGTAATAATCGATGCGTTATCCATAGTCTCCCTTTCAGTCATGTAAATGTATTCTATTCATGTATCACACAGTTGTCCTGTATATCCTCCTTCAGTCAAGTATCTGTATTCTATTCCTGTATCACTGAGTCTTGTCCCTATAGAGTAGTTCAGTCAAGTAACAGTGTTCTATTAATGTATCACTGAGTTGTTCACCTGTATTCTCATTCAGTCATGTAACTGTATTCTATTCATATCACTGAGGCGTTGTCCTCCTGTATTGATTATTTCAGTCATGTAACTGTATTATATTCATGTATCACTAAGGTGTTGTCCCATGCATTACCCCTCTTCATGTGTAACTGTATTCTAATCTGTATAACTGAGGTGTTGTCCTCCGTCGTGATTCTTCAGTCATGCACAGTATTCTATTCATGTACTAAGGCATGTCCTCCTAGCCTCCTTCTAGTCATCTAATTGTGTTATATTATGCATCACGAGGCGCTGTCCTCCTGTATCGCTCATTCAGTCAAGTATCTGTTTCTATTCCTTTATCACTGAGGTGTTGTCTCCATATAGTCTCTTTCTGTCAAGTAACTGAATTCTATCATGTATCACTTAGGCGTTGTCCCCATAGACTCTTCAGTCAAGTAACTGTGTTCTATTCATGTATCACTGAGCTGTTTCTGTATTGCCTTATCCAGTCATGTATCTACATTCTATTCATGTATCACTGAGTTTGTCCTGTACTGATTATTTCAGTCATGTAACTGTATTATATTCAAGTACCATGTTGTCCTGTTCCCCTTTGTCATGTATCTGTATCTAATCATGTATAACTGAGGTGTTATCCTGTCTTGATTCTTTCTGTCAAGAACTGTATCTATTCATGTGTCACTTAGGCTTCTGTCCTCCTCTATATCCTCATTCAGTCATATCTGTATTCATTCCTGTACTGAGGCTGTGTCCTCCTATAGGCTCAGTCAAGAAACTTGTTCTATTAATGTCACTGAGTTTTCTCTGTATTGCTCATTTAGTCATGTATCTGTATTCTATTCATGTATCACTGAGCGCAGTTCTGAATTGATTATTTCAGTCATGTAACTGTATTATATTTGTATCACTAAGGTGTTTTCCCAATGCAATACCACCTTCTGTCATGTAACGTATTCTAATCATGTATAACTGAGGTGTTGTCTCCTGTCAGATTCTTTTCAGTATGTAACAGTATTCTATTCATGTATCATTAAGGCATTGTCCTCTGTATAGCCCATCAGTCATCTAATTGTGTTATATTCATTTATCACAGAGGAGCTGTCCTCCTATAGCCTCATTCAGTCAAGTATCTTTTTTCTACCTGTATTACTGAGGTGTTGTCTCTATATGTCTCCTTCAGCTGGTAACTGTATTCTATTCATGTATACTTAGGCATTGTCCTCCCTATATAGACTCCTTCAGTCAAGTAACTGTATCATTCATGTACCATTGTTTTCTGGTTGCCTCATTCAGTCATGTATCTATATTCCATTCATGTATCACTTATATGTTGTCCTCCTGACTGATTATTTCAGCCGTAACTGTATTATATTCATGTATCACTATGTGTTGTCCTAATGCATTCCCTTTGTCATGTAACTGTATTCCACTCATGTATAACTGAGATGTTATCCCTGTCATGATTCTTTCAGTCATGTAACTGTATTCTATTCATGTATCACCTGTTGTTTGTCCTCCCATAGCCTCATTCAGAGGTGTTCTATTCTATTCGTATCACTGCAGCATTGTCCTCCCATATAGTCTTCTTCAGTCAAGTAAATTATTCTATTCATGTATCACTGAGTCATTGTCCTCCTGTATAGCCTCCTTCAGTCATGTGCAGTATTCTATTCCGGTAACAATCGAGGCGCTTGTTATCCCATATAGTCTCAGTTATGTGACTGTATTCTATTCATGTATCATTGAGGCGTTATCCCTATATCCCATTCAGTCAAGTATATGGCTTCATTCCTATCACTGAGGTGTTGTCCTCCTATACAGACTCGCTCAGTCAAGTAACTGTGTTCTATTATCATCACTGAGTTGTTCACCTTGTATTGTTTCATTCAGTCAGTGTAACTGTATTTATTCATGTATCATTGAGGCGTTGTCCTCCTGTATTGATTATTCAGTCATGTAACTGTATTATATTCTATCACTAAGGTGTTGTCCTAATGCATACTCTTCTGTCATGTAACTGTATTCTATCATGAACTAGTTGTCTCCTGTCATATTCTTTCAGACATGTAACTGTTTTCATTCATGCATCACTGAGTTGTTTGTCCTCCTGTATATCCTCATCAGACAAGTATCTGTGTTCTATTCCTGTATCACTGGCTTTGTCCTCCTATATATTCTTCGTCAAGTAACTGTATTCTATTCATGTATCACTGAGCCGCTGTCCTCCTGTATAGCCTCCTTCAGTCAAGTAACTGTATTCTATTCATGTATCATTGAGGCTTGTCTCTATATAGTCTACTCCAGTCAAGTAACTGTATTCATTCATGAATCATTTAGGCGTTTTCCCCATATCCTCATTCTGTCATATCTGTATTCTATTCCATCACTGTGGCTTGTCTCATATAGACTCTTCAGTCAAGTAACTGTGTTCTATTCATGTATCACAGAGCTGTTTTCCGTATTGCCTCATTCAGTCATGTATCATTCTGTTCATGTATCACTGTGCTTGTCCTCCTGTACTGATTATTTCAGCTGTAACTGCACTATTCATGTATCACTAAGTGTTGTCCACGCATACCCCTTTGCTGTAATTTATTCTCACTCATGTATAACTTAGGTGTTATCCTCCTGTCATGATTCTTAGTCATGTAACTGTATTCTATTCATGTATCACCTGTTGTTTGTCCTGCAGCATCATTCAGACAAGTATCTGTATTCTATTCCTGTATCAGTGAGGCATTGTCCTCTATATAGTCTCTTCAGTCAAGTAACTATTCTATTCATGTATAACTGAGCTCCTGTCCTCCTGTATAGCCCTTCATCATGTATGTGTTCTATTCTGTAACACCGAGGCGCTATATCATATAGTCCTTCAGTCATGTAACTGTATTCTATTCATATCATTGAGGCGCTGTCCTCTCTATATCCTCATTCAGTCAAGTATCTGTTTTCATTCCAGTATCACTGAGGTGTTGTCCTCCTATAGTTCTTCAGACAAGTAACTGTATTTCATTCATGTATCACTTATGTTGTCCTCCTATATAGACTCTCAATCACACCGTATTCATTCATGTATCACTGAGCTGTTTTCCTGTATTGCTTCATCAGTCATGTATCTACCTTCATTCATGTATCACTGAGGCTTGATCTCCTGTATTGATTATTTCATGTAACTGTATTATATTCAAGTATCACTAAGGTGTTGTCCTAATGCATTACCCTTTGTCATGTATCTGTATTCTAATCATGTATAACTGAGGTGTTATCTCCTGTTCTGATTCTTCAGTCTAGTAACTGTATCTTATTCATGTATCACTTAGCGCTTGTCCTCCCATATCCTCATTGAGTCAAGTATCTGTATTCTATTCCATCACTGGCGCTTCCTCCTATAGGTCGCTCAGTGAAGAAACTTTGTTCCATTAATGTACTGAGTTGTTCCTGTATTGCCTCATTCAGTCATGTATCTGATTCTATTCATGTATCACTGAGGCGTTGTCCTCCTGAATTGATTATTTCAGTCATGTAATTGTATTATATTCATGTATCATAAGTTGTTGTCCTAATGCATTACCCTTCTGTCATGTAACTTGTATTCTGGTAATGTATAACAGAGGTGTTCTCCTCCTGTCATGATTCTTCAGTCATGTAACAGCATTCTATTTATGTATCACTAAGGTATTCCTCCGTATAGCCTCCATCGTCATCTAATTGTATTATATTCATGTATCACTGAGGCGCTGTCCTGTATAGCCTCATTCAGTAAAGTACTGTTTCATACCTGTGTTCATTGAGGTGTTGTCCTCCTATATGTCTCTCAGTCAAGTAACTGTATTCTATTATGTATCACTAGGCTGTCCTCCTATATAGACTCCTTCATCAAGTAACTGTATTCTATTCATGTATCACTGAGCTGTTTTTCCTGTATTGCCTTATTCAGTCATGTATTCATATTCATTCATGTATCATTGAGGCATGTCCCTGTAATGATAATTTCAGTCATAACTACTATATTCATGTATCAAGGTGTTGTCCTAATGCATACCCTTTTGTCATGTAATGTATTCAATCATGTAAACTGAGCTGTTATCCTCCTGTCATGATTCTTTCTGTCATGTAACAGTATTCTGTTCATGTATCACTAAGGTATTGTCCTCCAGCTCCATCAGTCATCTATTGTATTATATTCATGTATCACTGAGGCGCTGTTCTCCTGTATAGCCTCATTCAGTCAAGTATCTGTTTTCATACCATCACTGAGGTGTTGTCCTCCCATATAGCTCCTTCAGTCACGTAACTGTCATTCATGTATCATTTAGGCTGTCTCATAGACTCTTCCAGTCAAGTAACTGTATTCTCTATTCATGTATCACTGAGCTGTTTTCCTGTATTGCTCATTGTGTCATGTACTATATTCATTCATGTATCACTGAGGCGTTGTCCTCCTGTACTGATAATTTCAGTCAGGTAACTGCTTATATCATGTATCACTCAGGTGTTGTCCTAATGCATTACCCCATTGGCCATGTAACTGTATTCTAATCATGTATACCGAGGTGTTATCCTCCTGTCATGATTCTTTCAGTCATGTAACTACTTATTCATGTATCACTGAGTTGTTTGTTCTCCTGTATAGCCCTCATTCAGACAAGTGTCTGTATTTATTCCTGTATCACTGTGCATTTCTCCTATATGTCTTCTTCAGTCAAGTAAATTATTCTATTCATGTATCACTGAGTCATTGTCTCTGTATAGCCTGCTCAGTCATGTGTTATTCATTCCTGTAACACCGAGGTTGTTATCCCATAGTCCTTCAGTCATGTGACTGTCTTCTATTCATGTATCACTGAGGCGTTGTCCTCCTCTCATATCCCTCATTCAGTCAAGTATCTGTATTCTATTCCTATCACTGAGGTGTTGTCCCATAGAATCGTTCAGTCAAGTAACTGTGTTCTATTAATGTATCATTGAGTTGTTACCTGTATTGCTTCATTCAGTCATGTAACTGTGTTCTATTCATGTATCACTGAGGTTGTCCTCCTGTATTGATTATTTCCAGTCATGTAACTGTATTATATTATGTATCACTAAGGAGTTGTCCTACTCATTACCCCTTCTGTCATGTAACTGTATTCTAACTATGTATATCTGAGGTGTGTCTCTGTCATGATTCTTTCAGACATGTAACTGTATTCTATTCATGTATCACTGAGTGTTTGTCCTCCTGTATAGCCCTTCAGACAAGTATCTGTGTTCATTCCTATCACTGAGGCATTGTCCTTCATATTCTCCTTCAGTCAAGTACTGTATTCAATTTTGTATCACTGAGCCGCTGTCCTCCTGTATAGCCTCCTTCCAGTTAGTAACTGTATTCATTTATGTATCATTGAGGCGCTGTCCTCCATATATCTACTCCAGTCAAGTAACTGTATTCTATTCATGAATGACTTAGACGTTGTCCTCCTCATCCTCATTCTGTCAAGTATTGATTCAATTCTGTACTGTGTGCTGTCCTCCGACATATAGACTTCTCAGTCAAGTAACTGTATTCTATTCATGTATCACAGAGCTTTTGTATTGCCTCATTCAGTCATTCATCTTCTGTTCATGTATCACTGAAGGTCCTCCTGCATGATTATTTCGTCATGTAACTGTATTATATCTGTATCACCAGGTGGTCCTAATGCACTCCCTTTGTCATGTAATTATTCTAATCATGTGGTAATGAGGTGTTATCCTGTCATGATTCTTCAGTCATGTAACTGTATTCTATTCATGTATCACCCAGTTGTTTGTCCTCCTGTAGCATCATCAGACAAGTATCTGTATTCTATTCTGTATCAATGAGGCATTGTCCTCCCATATTGTCTTCTGTCAAGTAAATTATTCTATTCATGTACTGAGTCAGCTTGTCCTCCTGTATAGCCTCCTTCAGTCATGTAAGTGTATTCTATTCCTGTAAATAATCGAGGCTGCTGTTATTCCATATAGTCTCCTTCAGTCATGTAAATGTATCATTATGTATCACTGAGGCGTTGTCCCTGTATATCCCTTATTCAGTACATCTGTGTTCTATTCTGTATCACTGAGGCGCTGTCCCCCATAGAGTAGTTCAGTCAAGTAACAGTGTTCATTAATGATCACTGAGTTGTTCACTGTATTGCTCATTCAGTCATGTAACGTATTCTATTCATGTATCACTGAGCGTTGTCCTGTATTGATTATTTCAGTCATGTAACTGTATTATATTCATGTATCACTAAGGTGGTCCCATGCATTACCTCTTCTGTCATGTAACTGTATTCAATCATGTATAACTGAGGTGTTGTCCTGTCATGATTCCTTCAGTCATGTAACAGTATTCTATTCATGTATCACTACATTGTCTCCTGTATATTCTCCATCAGTCATCTAATTGTGTTATCATGTATCACTGAGGCGTTGTCCTCCTGTATAGCCTCATTCAGTCAAGTATCTGTTTTCATTCCTATCACTGAGGTGTTGTCTCCCATAAGTTCCTTCAGTCACAATGAATTTATTCATCACTAGCGTGTCCTCCTATAGACTCCTTCAGTCAAGTAACTGTATTCTATTCATGTATCACTGAGTTGTTTTCCTGTATTGCTCATTCAGTCATGCTCTTCATTCTATTCATGTATCACTGAGGCTGTCCTCCTGTATTGATTATTTCAGTCATGTAACTGTATTATATTCAAGTATCACTTGGTGTTGTCCTAATGCATTACCCCTTTGTCATGTATCTGTGTTTCAACTTGTATAACTGAGGTGTTATCCTCCGTCATGATTCTTTCTGGTCGTAATGTATTCTATTCATGTATCACTAAGGCATTGTCCTCCCATAGCCCATCAGTCATCTAATTGTATTATATTCATGTACTGAGGCGCGTGTCCTGTATAGCCCTCATTCAGTCAAGTATCTGTTTTCTATACCTGTATCACTGAGGTGTTGTCCTCCCATATAGTCCCTTCAGTCAAGTAACTGTTTTCTATTCATGTATCATTTAGGTGTTGTCCTCCCATAGACTCCTTCAGTCAAGTAACTGTATTTCCATTCATGTACTGAGCTGTTTTCCTGTATTGCCTCATTCAGTCATGGTATCTATATTCTATTCATGTATCACTGAGGCGTTGTCCTCCTGTAGTGATAATTTCAAATAAGTAACTGTATTATATCCATGTATCACTAAGGTGTTGTCCTAATGCATTATCCCATTTGGCCATGTAACTGTATTCTAATCATGTATAACTGAGGCTATCTCCTGTCATGATTCTTCAGTCATGTAACTGTATTCTATTCATATCACTGAGTTGTTTGTCCTCCTGTATAGCCTCATTCAGACAAGTATCTGTATTCTATTCCTGTATCACTGAAGCACTGTCTCCTATATAGTCTTCTTCAGTCAAGCAAATTATTCTATTCATGTATCACTGAGCCGCTGTCCTCCTGTATAGCCTGCTTCAGCTCAGTAAGTGTATTCTATTCCTGTAACACCGAGGCGCTTGTTGTCCCATATAGTCCTTCTAGTCATGTGACTGTATTCTCATTCATGTATCACTGAGGCGTTGTCCTCCTCTATATCCCTCATTCAGTCAAGTATCTGTATCTCTATTCCTGTATCACTGAGGTGTTGTCCTCCCATATGACTCTGCTCAGTCAAGTAACTGTGTTCTATTAATATCACTGAGTTGTTCACTGTATTGCTTCATTCAGTCATGTAACTGTGTTCTATTCATGTATCACTGAGGCGTTGTCCTCCTGTATTGATTATTTCAGTCATGTAACTGTATTATATTCATGTATCACTAAGGAGTTGTCCTAATGCATTACCCCCTTCTGTCATGTAACTGTATTCTAATCATGTATATCTGAGGTGTTGTCCTCCTGTCATGATTCTTTCAGACATGTAACTGTATTCTATTCATGTATCACTGAGTTGTTTGTCCTCCTGTATAGCCTCATTCAGACAAGTATCTGTGTTCTATTCCCTGTATCACTGAGGTATTGTCCTCATGCATATTCTCCTCTTCAGTCAAGTAACTGTATTCAATTCTGTATCACTGAGCCGCTGTCCTCCTGTATAGCCTCCTTCAGTCTAGTAACTGTATTCTATTCATGTATCATTGAGGCGTTGTCCTCCTATATAGTCTACTCCAGTCAAGTAACTGTATTCTATTCATGAATGACTTAGACGTTGTCCTCCTCTCTATCCTCATTCTGTCAAGTATCTGTATTCAATTCCTGTATCACTGTGGCGTTGTCCTCCGATATAGACTCCTTCAGTCAAGTAACTGTATTCTATCTATGTATCACAGAGCTGTTTCTTCTGTATTGCCTCATCCAGTCATCTATCAATATTCTATTCATGTATCAGTGCAGCTTGTCCTCCTGTACTGATTATTTCAGTCATGTAACTGTATTATATTCATGTATCTACTAGGTGTTGTCTCAATGCACTACCCCCTTTTGTCATGTAACTTTATTCTAATCATGTATAACTGAGGTGTTCATCCTGTCATGATTCTTTCAGTCATGTAACAGTATTCTATTCATGTATCACTCAGTTGTTTGTCCTCCTGTATAGCATCATTCAGACAAGTATCTGTATTCTATTCCTGTATCAATGAGGCATTGTCCTCCTATATAGTCTTCTTCAGTCAAGTAAATTATTCTATTCATGTATCACTGAGCCGCTGTCCTCCTGTATAGCCTCCTTCAGTCATGTAAGTGTATTCTATTCCTGTAACACCGAGGCGTTGTTATCCTATATAGTCTCCTTCAGTCATGTAAATGTATTCTATTCATGTATCACTGAGGCGTTGTCCTCCTGTATATCCTCATTCAGTCAAGTATCTGTATTCTATTCCTGTATCACTGAGTGTGCTGTCCCCCCATATAGTAGTGTTCAGTCAAGTAACAGTGTTCTATTAATGTATCACTGAGTTGTTCACCTGTATTGCCTCATTCAGTCATGTAACTGTATTTCTATTCATGTATCACTGATGTTGTCCTCCTGTATTGATTATTTCAGTCATGTAACTGTATTATATTCATGTATCACTAAGGTGTTGTCCTAATGCATTACCCCTTCTGTCATGTAATCATTCTAATCATATAACTGAGGTGTTGTCCTCCTGTCATGATTCCTTCCAGTCATGTAACAGTATTCTATTCATGTATCACTAAGGCATTGTCCTCCTGTATAGCCTCCATCAGTCATCTAATTGTGTTATATTCATGTATCACTGAGGCGCTGTCCTCCTGTATAGCCTCATTCAGTCAAGTATCTGTTTTCTATTCCTTTATCACTGAGGTGTTGTCCTCCTATATAGTCTCCTTCAGTCAAGTAACTGAATTCTATTCATGTATCACTTAGGCGTTGTCCTCCTATATAGACTCCTTCAGTCAAGTAACTGTATTCTATTCATGTATCACTGAGCTGTTTCCTGTATTGCCTCATCTGGCCGTCGTGTATCTACATCTCTATTCATGTATCACTGAGGCGCTTGTCCTCCTGTACTGATTATTTCAGTCATGTAACTGTATTATTCAAGTATCACTAAGGTGTTGTCCTAATGCATTACCCCTTTGTCATGTATCTGTATTCTAATCATGTAAGCAACTGAGGTGTTATCCTCCGTCTGATTCTTTCGAGTCAAGTAACTGTATTCATTCATGTATCACCTCTAGGCGCCTGTCCACCCCATATCCTCATTCAGTCAAGTATCTGTATTCTATTCCCGTATCACTGAGGCGTGTGTCTCCCATAGGCCTGCTCAGTCAAGAAACTTTGTTCTCATTAATGTGTCACTGAGTTGTTCTCCTGTATTGCCTCATTCAGTCATGTATCTGTATTCTATTCATGTATCACTGAGGCGCAGTTCTGGAACTGATTATTTCAGTCGTGTAACTTTATTATATTTCATGTATCACTAAGGTGTTGTCCTAATGCATTACCACCTTCTGTCATGTAACTGTATTCTCTAACTCATGTATAACTGAGGTGTTGTCCTCTCCGTCATGATTCTTTCTGTCATGTAACAGTATTCTATTCATGTATCACTAAGGGTATTGTCCTCCTTATAGCCTCCATCAGTCATCTAATTGTATTATATTCATTTATCACAGAGGAGCTGTCCACCTGTATAGCCTCATTCAGTCAGTATCTGTTTTCACTGTATCACTGAGGTGTTGTCCTCCATATATAGTCTCCTTCAGTCAAGTAACTGTATTCTATTCATGTATCACTTAGGCGTTGTCCTCCCATATAGACTCTTCCAGTCAAGTGTAACTGTATTCTATTCATGTATCACTGAGCTGTTTTCCTGTATTGCCTCATTCAGTCATGTATCTATATTCCATTCATGTATCACTGAGTAGCTAATCCTCCTGACTGATTATTTCAGTCATGTAACTGTATTATATTCATGTATCACTAAGGTGTTGTCCTAATGCATTACCCCTTTGTCATGTAACTGTATTCTACTCATGTATAACTGAGATGTTATCCTCCTGTCATGATTCTTTCAGTCATGTAACTGTATTCTATTCATGTATCACTCAGTTGTTTGGCCTCCTATATAGCCTCATTCAGACAAGTATCTCTATTCTATTCCTGTATCACTGAAGCATTGTCCTCCTATATAGTCTTCTTCAGTCAAGTAAATTATTCTATTCATGTATCACTGAGCCGCTGTCCTCCTGTATAGCCTCCTTCAGTCATGTAAGTGTATTCTATTCCTGTAACACTGATATGCTATATCCTATAGTCTCCTTCAGTTATGTGACTGTATTCTATTCATGTATCACTGAGGCGTTGTCCTCCTCTATATCCTCATTCAGTCAAGTATATGTATTCTATTCCTGTATCACTGAGGTGTTGTCCTCCTATATAGACTCGTTCAGTCAAGTAACTGTGTTCTATTAATGTATCACTGAGTTGTTCACCTGTATTGCTTCATTCAGTCATGTAACTGTATTCTATTCATGTATCACTGAGGCGTTGTCGTCCTGTATTGATTATTTCAGTCATGTAACTGTATTATATTCATGTATCACTAAGGTGTTGTCCTAATGCATTACCCCCTTCTGTCATGTAACTGTATTCTAATCATGTATAACTGAGGTGTTGTCCTCCTGTCATGATTCTTTCAGACATGTAACTGTATTCTATTCATGTATCACTGAGTTGTTTGTCCTCCTGTATAGCCTCATTCAGACAAGTATCTGTGTTCTATTCCTGTATCACTAAGGCTTTGTCCTCCTATATATTCTCCTTCAGTCAAGTAACTGTATTCTATTCATGTATCACTGAGCCGCTGTCCTCCTGTATAGCCTCCTTCAGTCAAGTAACTGTATTCTATTCATGTATCATTGAGGCGTTGTCCTCCTATATAGTCTACTCCAGTCAAGTAACTGTATTCTATTCATGAATCACTTAGGCGTTGTCCTCCTCTATATCCTCATTCTGTCAAGTATCTGTATTCTATTCCTGTATCACTGTGGCGTTGTCCTCCTATATAGACTCCTTCAGTCAAGTAACTGTGTTCTATTCATGTATCACAGAGCTGTTTTCCTGTATTGCCTCATTCAGTCATGTATCAATATTCTGTTCATGTATCACTGAAGCGTTGTCCTCCTGTACTGATTATTTCAGTCATGTAACTGCACTATATTCATGTATCACTAAGGTGTTGTCCTAATGCATTACCCCCTTTTGTCATGTAACTTTATTCTAATCATGTATAACTGAGGTGTTATCTCCTGTCATGATTCTTTCAGTCATGTAACTGTATTCTATTCATGTATCACTCAGTTGTTTGTCCTCCTGTATAGCATCATTCAGACAAGTATCTGTATTCTATTCCTGTATCAATGAGGCATTGTCCTCCTATATAGTCTTCTTCAGTCAAGTAAATAATTCTATTCATGTATAACTGAGCCGCTGTCCTCCTGTATAGCCTCCTTCAGTCATGTAAGTGTATTCTATTCCTGTAACACCGAGGCGTTGTTATCCTATATAGTCTCCTTCAGTCATGTAACTGTATTCTATTCATGTATCACTGAGGCATTGTCCTCCTCTATATCCTCATTCAGTCAAGTATCTGTTTTCTATTCCAGTATCACTGAGGTGTTGTCCTCCTATATAGTCTCCTTCAGTCAAGTAACTGTATTCTATTCATGTATCACTTAGGCGTTGTCCTCCTATATAGACTCCTTCAGTCAAGTAACTGTATTCTATTCATGTATCACTGAGCTGTTTTCCTGTATTGCCTCATTCAGTCATGTATCTACATTCTATTCATGTATCACTGAGGCGTTGACCTCCTGTACTGATTATTTCAGTCATGTAACTGTATTATATTCAAGTATCACTAAGGTGTTGTCCTAATGCATTACCCCCTTTTGTCATGTATCTGTATTCTAATCATGTATAACTGAGGTGTTATCCTCCTGTCTTGATTCTTTCAGTCTAGTAACTGTATTCTATTCATGTATCACTTAGGCGTTGTCCTCCTCTATATCCTCATTGAGTCAAGTATCTGTATTCTATTCCAGTATCACTGAGGCGTTTTCCTCCTATATAGGCTCGTTCAGTGAAGAAACTTTGTTCTATTAATGTATCACTGAGTTGTTCTCCTGTATTGCCTCATTCAGTCATGTATCTGTATTCTATTCATGTATCACTGAGGCGTTGTCCTCCTGAATTGATTATTTCAGTCATGTAACTGTATTATATTCATGTATCACTAAGGTGTTGTCCTAATGCATTACCCCCTTCTGTCATGTAACTGTATTCTAATAATGTATAACAGAGGTGTTCTCCTCCTGTCATGATTCTTTCAGTCATGTAACAGCATTCTATTCATGTATCACTAAGGCATTGTCCTCCTGTATAGCCTCCATCAGTCATCTAATTGTATTATATTCATGTATCACTGAGGCGCTGTCCTCCTGTATAGCCTCATTCAGTAAAGTATCTGTTTTCTATACCTGTATCACTGAGGTGTTGTCCTCCCATATAGTCTCCTTCAGTCAAGTAACTGTATTCTATTCATGTATCACTTGACGGTTGTCCTCCTATATAGACTCCTTCAGTCAAGTAACTGTATTCTATTCATGTATCACTGAGCTGTTTTCCTGTATTGCCTCATTCAGTCATGTATCTACATTCTATTCATGTATCACTGAGGCATGTCCTCCTGTAATGATAATTTCAGTCATGTAACTGTATTATATTCATGTATCACTAAGGTGTTGTCCTAATGCATTACCCCCTTTTGTCATGTAACTGTATTCTAATCATGTAAAACTGAGCTGTTATCCTCCTGTCATGATTCTTTCTGTCATGTAACAGTATTCTATTCATGTATCACTAAGGCATTGTCCTCCTGTATAGCCTCCATCAGTCATCTATTTGTATTATATTCATGTATCACTGAGGCGCTGTCCTCCTGTATAGCCTCATTCAGTCAAGTATCTGTTTTCTATATCTGTATCACTGAGGTGTTGTCCTCCTATATAGTCTCCTTCAGTCAAGTAACTGTTTTCTATTCATGTATCATTTAGGCGTTGTCCTCCTATATAGACTCCTTCAGTCAAGTAACTGTATTCTATTCATGTATCACTGAGCTGTTTTTCTGTATTGCCTCATTCAGTCATGTATCTATATTCTATTCATGTATCACTGAGGCGTTGTCCTCCTGTACTGATAATTTCAGTCAAGTAACTGTATTATATTCATGTATCACTAAGGTGTTGTCCTAATGCATTACCCCATTTGGCCATGTAACTGTATTCTAATCATGTATAACTGAGGTGTTATCCTCCTGTCATGATTCTTTCAGTCATGTAACTGTATTCTATTCATGTATCACTGAGTTGTTTGTTCCTCCTGTATAGCCTCATTCAGACAAGTATCTGTATTCTATTCCTGTATCACTGAAGCATTGTCCTCCTATATAGTCTTCTTCAGTCAAGTAAATTATTCTATTCATGTATCACTGAGCCGCTGTCCTCCTGTATAGCCTCCTTCAGTCATGTAAGTGTATTCTATTCCTGTAACACCGAGGCGTTGTTATCCTATATAGTCTCCTTCAGTCATGTGACTGTATTCTATTCATGTATCACTGAGGCGTTGTCCTCCTCTATATCCTCATTCAGTCAAGTATCTGTATTCTATTCCTGTATCACTGAGGTGTTGTCCTCCTATATAGACTCGTTCAGTCAAGTAACTGTGTTCTATTAATGTATCACTGAGTTGTTCACCTGTATTGCTTCATTCAGTCATGTAACTGTGTTCTATTCATGTATCACTGAGGCGTTGTCCTCCTGTATTGATTATTTCAGTCATGTAACTGTATTATATTCATGTATCACTAAGGAGTTGTCCTAATGCATTACCCCCTTCTGTCATGTAACTGTATTCTAATCATGTATATCTGAGGTGTTGTCCTCCTGTCATGATTCTTTCAGACATGTAACTGTATTCTATTCATGTATCACTGAGTTGTTTGTCCTCCAGTATAGCCTCATTCAGACAAGTATCTGTGTTCTATTCCTGTATCACTGAGGCATTGTCCTCCTATATATTCTCCTTCAGTCAAGTAACTGTATTCAATTCTTGTATCACTGAGCCGTATCCTCCTGTATAGCCTCCTTCAGTCTAGTAACTGTATTCTATTCATGTATCATTTAGGCGTTGTCCTCCTATATAGTCTACTCCAGTCAAGTAACTGTATTCTATTCATGAATGACTTAGACGTTGTCCTCCTCTATATCCTCATTCTGTCAAGTATCTGTATTCAATTCCTGTATCACTGTGGCGTTGTCCTCCGATATAGACTCCTTCAGTCAAGTAACTGTATTCTATTCATGTATCACAGAGCTGTTTTCCTGTATTGCCTCATTCAGTCATCTATCAATATTCTATTCATGTATCACTGAAGCGTTGTCCTCCTGTACTGATTATTTCAGTCATGTAACTGTATTATATTCATGTATCACTAAGGTGTTGTCCTACCGCATTACCCTTTGTCATGTAACTTTATTCTAATCATGTATAACTGAGGTGTTATCCTCCTGTCATGGATTCTTTCAGTCATGTAACTGTATTCTATTCATGTATCACTCAGTTGTTTGTCCTCCTGTATAGCATCATTCAGACAAGTATCTGTATTCTATTCTGTATCAATGAGGCATTGTCCTCCTATATAGTCTTCTTCAGTCAAGTAAATTATTCTATTCATGTATCACTGAGCCGCTGTCCTCCTGTATAGCCTCCTTCAGTCATGTAAGTGTATTCTATTCCTGTAACACTGAGGCGTTGTTATCCTATATAGTCTCCTTCAGTCATGTAAATGTATTCTATTCATGTATCACTGAGGCGTTGTCCTCCTGTATATCCTCATTCAGTCAAGTATCTGTATTCTATTCCTGTATCACTGAGGCGTTGTCCCCCTATATAGACGTAGTTCAGTCAAGTAACTGTGTTCTATTAATGTATCACTGAGTTGTTCTCCTGTATTGCCTCATTCAGTCATGTAACTATATTCTATTCATGTATCACTGAGGCGTTGTCCTCCTGTTTTGATTATTTCAGTCATGTAACTGTATTATATTCATGTATCACTAAGGTGTTGTCCTAATGCATTACCCCCTTCTGTCATGTAACTGTATTCTAATCATGTATAACTGAGGTGTTGTCCTCCTGTCATGATTCCTTCAGTCATGTAACAGTATTCTATTCATGTATCACTAAGGCATTGTCCTCCTGTATAGCTTCCATCAGTCATCTAATTGTGTTATATTCATGTATCACTGAGGCGCTGTCCTTCTGTATAGCCTCATTCAGTCAAGTATCTGTTTTCTATTCCTTTATCACTGAGGTGTTGTCCTCCTATATAGTCTCCTTCAGTCAAGTAACTGTATTCTATTCATGTATCACTTAGGCGTTGTCCTCCTATATAAATACAACATCACACATGCCCCCACAATGCAAAGCATCATGGGCTGCATATGCAAATCACCACAGAATGTTATGCTGGTCCAACTTTAAGCAGAATTGCATGGTGCCGAAAGGCCTCTCACAGAGTTTGCAAAGGGTGCTAACAGAAGACATAGACACGTGTTTCGTCCTACCAGGACTCATCAGTATGCCTCGTCTGTTTGACACCCCAGTGTACTGGACCAGCTACCCTTAAGGCAGTGTGCCTGATATATTGTGGTGAACCCATTAAAATAAAAACATTTAAAGACAAAGAACCCTCTGTGCGCAAACACTGAGGCAAGGGTTACCCCTAAGGGCATTTGGCTGGGAAGCCAAGTTTCAAGAAAATACAACATCACATATGCCCCACAATGCAAAGCATCATGGGCTGTATATGCAAATCACCACAGAATGTTATGCTGGTCCAACTTTAAGCAGAATTGCATGGTGCCAGAAGGCCTCTCACACAGTTTGCAAAGGGTGCTAATAGAAGACATAGACACGTGTTTCTGTCTACCAGGACTCATCAGTATGCCTCGGCCTGTTTGACACCCCAGTGTACTGGACCAGCTACCCTAAGGCAGTGTGCCTTGATATATTGTGGTGAACCCATTAAAATAAAAACATTTAAAAGACAAAGAACCTCTGCAAACACTGAGGCAAGGGTTACCCTAGGGCATTTGGCTGGGAAGCCAAGTTTCAAGAAAATATAATATCACATATGCCCCTACAATGCAAAGCATCATGGCTGTATATGCAAATCACCACAGAATGTTATGCTGGTCCAACTTTAAGCAGAATTGCATGGTGCCGAAAGGCCTCACACAGTTTGCAAAGGAAAGCAACAGAAGACATAGACCTCCTATATGGACTCTTCAGTCAAGTAACTGTATTCTATTCATGTATCACTGAGCTGTTTTCCTGTATTGCCTCATTCAGTCATGTATCTACATTCTATTCATGTATCACTGAGGCATTGTCCTCCTGTACTGATTATTTCAGTCATGTAACTGTATTATATTCAACTATCACTAAGGTGTTGTCCTAATGCATTACCCCCTTTTGTCATGTATCTGTATTCTAATCATGTATAACTGAGGTGTTATCCTCCTGTCTTGATTCTTTCAGTCAAGTAACTGTATTCTATTCATGTATCACTTAGGCGTTGTCCTCCTCTATATCCTCATTCAGTCAAGTATCTGTATTCTATTCCTGTATCACTGAGGCGGTGTCCTCCTATATAGGCTCGTTCAGTCAAGAAACTTTGTTCTATTAATGTGTCACTGAGTTGTTCTCCTGTATTGCCTCATTCAGTCATGTATCTGTATTCTATTCATGTATCACTGAGGCGTTGTCCTCCTGAATTGATTATTTCAGTCATGTAACTGTATTATATTCATGTATCACTAAGGTGTTGTCCTAATGCATTACCACCTTCTGTCATGTAACTGTATTCTAATCATGTATAACTGAGGTGTTGTCCTCCTGTCATGATTCTTTCAGTCATGTAACAGTATTCTATTCATGTATCACTAAGGCATTGTCCTCCTGTATAGCCTCCATCAGTCATCTAATTGTATTATATTCATGTATCACAGAGGCGCTGTCCTCCTGTATAGCCTCATTCAGTCAAGTATCTGTTTTCTATACCTGTATCACTGAGGTGTTGTCCTCCTATATAGTCTCCTTCAGTCAAGTAACTGTATTCTATTCATGTATCACTTAGGCGTTGTCCTCCTATATAGACTCCTTCAGTCAAGTAACTGTATTCTATTCATGTATCACTGAGCTGTTTTCCTGTATTGCCTCATTCAGTCATGTATCTATATTCTATTCATGTATCACTGAGGCGTTGTCCTCCTGTACTGATTATTTCAGTCATGTAACTGTATTATATTCATGTATCACTAAGGTGTTGTCCTAATGCATTACCCCCTTTTGTCATGTAACTGTATTCTAATCATGTATAACTGAGGTGTTATCCTCTTGTCATGATTCTTTCAGTCATGTAACTGTATTCTATTCATGTATCACTCAGTTGTTTGTCCTCCTGTATAGCCTCATTCAGATAAGTATCTGTGTTCTATTCCTGTATCTCTGAGGCATTGTCCTCCTATATAGTCTTCTTCAGTCAAGTAACTTATTCTATTCATGTATCACTGAGACGCTGTCCTCCTGTATAGCCTCCTTCAGTCATGTAACTGTATTCTAATCCTGTAACACCAAGGCGTTGTTATCCTATATAGTCTCCTTCAGTCAAGTAACTGTATTCTATTCCTGTATCACTGAGGTGCTGTCCTCCTGTGAAGCCTCCTTCAGTCAAGTAACTGTATTCAATTCATGTATCACTGAGGTGTTGTCTTCCTATATAGTCTACTCCAGTCAAGTAACTGTATTCTATTCATGTATCACTTAGGCGTTGTTCTCCTATATTCTCATTCAGTGAAGTATCTGTATTATATTTCTGTATCACTGAGGCGTTGTCCTCCTGTACAGACTCCTTCAGTCAAGTAACTGTATTCTATTCATGTATCACTGAGTTGTTCTCCTGTATTGCCTCATTCAGTCATGTATCTGTATTCTATTCATGTATCACTGAGGCGTTGTCCTCCTGTATTGATTATTTCAGTCATGTAACTGTATTATATTCATGTATCACTATGGTGTTGTCCTAATGCATTACCCCCTTCTGTCATGTAACTGTATTCTAATCATGTATAACTGAGGTGCTGTCCTCCTGTCATGATTCTTTCAGACATGTAACTGTATTCTATTCATGTAACACTGAGTTGTTTGTCCTCCTGTATAGCCTCATTCAGACAAGAATCTGTGTTCTATTCCTGTATCACTGAAGCTTTGTCCTCCTATATAGTCTCCTTCAGTCAAGTAACTGTATTCTATTCATGTATCACTGAGCCGCTGTCCTCCTGTATAGCCTCCTTCAGTCAAGTAACTGTATTCTATTCATGTATCACTGAGGCGTTGTCCTCCTATATATCACTCAGTCAAGTATCTGTATTCTATTCCTGTATCACTGTAGGCGTTGTCCTCCTCTCATATCCTCTTCAGTCAAGTAACTGTATTCTATTCATGTATCACTGAGGCGTTGTCCTCCTATATAGAATCCTTCAGTCAAGTAACTGTATTCTATTCATGTATCACTGAGCTGTTTTCCTGTATTGCCTCATTCAGTCATGTATCTATATTCTATTCATGTATCACTGAGGCGCTGTCCTCCTGTACTGATTATTTCAGTCATGTAACTGTATTATATTCATGTATCACTAAGGTGTTGTCCTAATGCATTACCCCTTTTGTCATGTAACTGTATTCTACTCATGTATAACTGAGATGTTATCCTCCTGTCATGATTCTTTCAGTCATGTAACTGTATTCTATTCATGTATCACTCAGTTGTTTGTCCTCCTGTATAGCCTCATTCAGACAAGTATCTGTATTCTATTCCTGTATCACTGAAGCACTTTCTCCCATATAGTCTTCTTCAGTCAAGTAAATTATTCTATCTCATGTATCACTGAGCTGTCCTCCTGTATAGCCCCTTCCGTCATGCAAGTGTATTCTATTCCTGTAACACCGAGGCGTTGTTATCCTATATAGTCTCCTTCAGTCATGTGACTGTATTCTATTCATGTATCACTGAGGCTTGTCCTCCCCCATATCCTCATTCAGTCAAGTATCTGTATTCTATTCCTTGTATCACTGAGGTGTTGTCCTCCCATATAGACTCGCTCAGTCAAGTAACTGTGTTCTATTAATGTATCACTGAGTTGTTCACCTGTATTGCTTCATTCAGTCATGTAACTGTATTCTATTCATGTATCACTGAGGTGCTCCTCCTGTGTATTGATTATTTCAGTTATGTAACTGTATTATATTCATGTATCACTAAGGTGTTGTCCTAATGCATTCACCCTTCTGTCATGTAACTGTATTCTAATCATGTATAACTGAGGTGTTGTCCTCCTGTCATGATTCTTTCAGACATGTAACTGTATTCTATTCATGTATCACTGTGTTGTTTGTCCTCCTGTATAGCCTCATTCAGCCAAGTATCTGTGTTCTATTCCTGTATCACTGAGGCATTGTCCTCCTATATATACTCCTTCAGTCAAGTAACTGTATTCTATTCATGTATCACTGAGCCGCTGTCCTCCTGTATAGCCTCCTTCAGTCAAGTAACTGTATTCTATTCATGTATCATTGAGGCGTTGTCCTCCTATATAGTGTACTCCAGTCAAGTAACTGTATTCTATTCATGAATCTCTTAAGCTTTGTCCTCCCTCATATCCCTCATTCTGCTGTCAAGTATCTGTATTCTATTCTTGTATCACTGAGCGTTGTCCTCCTATATAGACCTTCAGTCAAATAACTGTATTCTATTCTTGTATCACTGAGCTGTTTTCCTGTATTGCCCTCATTCAGTCATGTATCAATATTCTATTCATGTATCACTGGAAGTTGTCCTCCTGTACCGATTATTTCAGTCATGTAACTGTATTATATTCATGTATCACTAAGGTGTTGTCCTAATGCATTACCCCTTTTGTCATGTAACTGTATTCTAATCATGTATAACTGAGGTGTTATCCTCCTGTCATGATTCTTTCAGTCATGTAACTGTATTCTATTCATGTATCACTCAGTTGTTTGTCCTCCTGTATAGCATCATTCAGACAAGTATCTGTATTCTATTCCTCTATCACTGAGGCATTGTCCTCCTATATAGTCTTCTTCAGTCAAGTAAATTATTCTATTCATGTATCACTGAGCCGCTGTCCTCCTGTATAGCCTCCTTCCGGTCATGTAAGTGTATTCTATTCCTGTAACTCCTGCAGTTGTTATCCCATATAATCTCCTTCAGTCATGTAACTGTATTCTATTCATGTATCCCTGAGGCGCTGGCCTCTATCTCCTCATTCAGTCAAGTATCTGTATTCTATTCCTGTATCACTGGAGGCTTGTTGTCCCCCATATAGACCAGTTCAGTCAAGTAACTGTGTTCTATTAATGTATCACTGAGTTGCTCACCTGTATTGCTCTCATTCAGTCATGTAACTGTAATATATTCATGTATCACTAAGGTGTTGTCCTAATGCATTACCCCTTCTGTCATGTAACTGTATTCTAATCATGTATAACTGAGGTGTTGTCCTCCTGTCATGATTCTTTCAGTCATGTAACAGTATTCTATTAATGTATCACTACAGGCATTGTCCTCCTGTACAGCCTCCATCAGTCATCTAATTGTATTATATTCATGTATCACTGAGGCGCTGTCCTCTTGTATATCCCTCATTCAGTCAAGTATCTGTTTTCTATTCCTGTATCACTGAGGTGTTGTCCTCCCTATATAGTCTCCTTCAGTCAAGTAACTGTATTCTATTCATGTATCACTTAGGCGTTGTCCACCTGTATAGACTCCTTCAGTCAAGTAACTGTATTCTATTCATGTATCAGTGAGCTGTTTTCCTGTACTGCCTCATTCAGTCATGTATCTACATTCTATTCATGTATCACTGAGGCGCTTGTCCTCCTGTACCGATTATTTCAGTCATGAAACTGTATTATATTCAAGTATCACTAAGGTGTTGTCCCAATGCATTACCCCTTTTGTCATGTATCTGTATTCTAATCATGTATAACTGAGGTGTTATCCTCCTGTCTTGATTCTTCAGTCAAGTAACTGTATTCTATTCGTGTATCACTTAGGCGTTGTCCTCCCTATATCCTCATTCAGTCAAGTATCTGTATTCTATTCCTGTATCACTGAGGCGTTGTCCTCTATATAGATTCGTTCAGTCAAGAAACTTTGTTCTATTAATGTATGACTGAGTTGTTCTCCGTGTTGCCTCATTCAGTCATGTATCTGTATTCAATTCGTATCATTGAGGCGTTGTCCTCCTGAATTGATTATTTCAGTCATGTAACTGTATTATATTCAAGCATCACTAAGGTGTTGTCCTAATACATTACCCCCTTCTGTCATGTAACTGTATTCTAAGCATGTATAACTGAGGTGTTGTCCTCCTGTCATGATTCTTTCAATCACGTAACAGTATTCTATTCATGTATCACTTACGCATTGTCCTCCTGTATAGCCTCCATCAGTCATCTAATTGTATTATATTCATGTATCACTGAGGCGCTGTCCTCCTGTATAGCCTCATTCAGTCAAGTATCTGTTTTCTATACCTGTATCACTGAGGTGTTGTTCCCATATAGTCTCCTTCAGTCAAGTAACTGTATTCTATTCATGTATCACTTAGGCGTTGTCCTCCCATATAGACTCCTTCAGTCAAGTAACTGTATTCTATCCATGTATCACTGAGCTGTTTTCCTGTATTGCCTCATTCAGTCATGTATCTATATTCTATTCATGTATCACTCGAGGTTGTCCTCCTGTACTGATAATTTCAGTCATGTAACTGTATTACATTCATGTATCACTAATGTGTTGTCCTAATGCATTACCCCTTCTGTCATGTAACTGTATTCTAATCATGTATAACTGAGGAGTTATCTCCTGTCATGATTCTTTCAGTCATGTAATCTGTATTCTATTCATGTATCACCTCAGTTGTTTGTCCTCCTGGATATCTTCATTCAGATAAGTATCTGTGTTCTATTCCCTGTATCTGTGAGGCATTGTCCTCCCATAGTCTCTTCAGTCAAGTAACTTATTCTATTCATGTATCACCGAGACGCCCGTCCTGCTGTATAGCCTCCTTCAGTCATGTAACTGTATTCAAATCCTGCACCAAGACGTTGTTATCCTATATAGTCTCCTTCAGTCAAGTAACTGTATTCTATTCCTGTATCACTGAGGTGCTGTCCTCCTAGCTTCCTCAGTCAAGTAACCTATTCAATTTCTTGGAATCACTGAGGTGTTGTCTTCCTATATAGTCTACTCCAGTCAAGTAACTGTATTCTCTTCATGTATCACTTAGGCGTGTTCTCTCTATATCCTCATTCAGTGAAGTATCTGAATTATATTCTGTATCACTGAGGCGTTGTCCTCCTGTACAGACTCCTTCAGTCAAGTAACTGCATTCTGCTCATGTATCACTGAGTTGTTCTCCTGTACCGCCTTCATTCAGTCAAGTGTATCTGTATTCTGTCTTATGTATCACTGAGGCGCTTTAAGTCCTCCTGTATTGATTATTTCAGTCATGTAACTGTTTTACATTCATGTATCACAATGGTGTTGTCCTAATGCATTACCCCTTCTGTCATGTAACTGTATTCTAATCATGTATAACTGAGGTGCAGTCCTCCTGTCATGATTCTTTCAGACATGTTACTGAATTCTATTCATGTAACACTGAGTTGTTTGTCCTCCCTGTAAAGCCCTCATTCAGACAAGTATCTGTGTTCTATTCCTGTATCATTGAGGCATTGTCCTCCCATGTAGTCTCCTTCAGTCAAGTAACTGTATTCTATTCATGTATCACTGAGCCGCTGTCCTGTATAGCCTCCTTCAGTCAAGTAACTGTGTTCTGTTCATGTATCATGAGGCTTTGTCCTTCTATATATTCTACTGCAGCCAAGTAACTGTATTCTCATTCATGTATCACTTAGGGCGTTGTCCTCCTCTATATCCTCATTCTGTCAAGCATCTGTATTCTATTCCTGTATCACTGAGGCGTTGTCCTCCTTATAGAATCCTTCAGTCAAGTAACTGTATTCTATTCATGTATCACTGAGCTGTTTTCCTGTATTGCCTCTGTTCAGTCATGTATCTATATTCTCATTCATGTATCACTGAGGCGCTTGTCCTCCTGTACTGATTATTTCCAGTCATGTAACTGTATTATATTAATGTATCACTAAATTGTTGTCCCAATGCATTACCCCTTTGTCATGTAACTGTATTCTACTCTCATGTATAACTGAGATATTCTCCTGTCATGATTCTTTCCAGTCATGTAACTGTATTCTATTCATTATGTATCACTCAGTTGTTTGTCCTCCTGTATAGCCTTATTCAGACAAGTATCTGTATTCTATTCCTGTATCACTGAAGCACTTCTCCTTATAGTCTCTTCAGTCCAAGTAAATTATTCTATTCTCATGTATCACTGAGCCATTGTCCTCCTTGTATAGCCTCCTTCATCGTCAGTGCCTCTATTCCTGTAACACCAGGCGTTGTTATCCTATATAGTCTCCTTCTGTGACTGTATTCTCATTCATGTATCACTGAGGCGTTGTCCTCCCCCATATCCTCATTCAGTCAAGTATCTGTATTCTATTCCTGTATCACTGAGGTGTTGTCCTCCTATATAGACCTGCTCAGTCAAGTAACTGTGTTCTATTAATGTATCACTGAGTTGTTCACCTGTATTGCTTCATTCAGTCATGTAACTGTATTCTATTCTATGTATCACTTGAGTATGCTTGTCCTCCTGTATTGATTATTTCCAGTTATGTAACTGTATTATATTCATGTATCACTAAGGTGTTGTCCTAATGCATAATCCCTTCTGTCATGTAACTGTATTCTAACTGATGTATAACTGAGGTGTTGTCCTCCTGTCATGATTCTTTTCAGACATGTAACTGTATTCTATTCATGTATCACTGTGTTGTTTTGTCCTCCTGTATAGCCTCATTCAGACAAGTATCTGTGTTCTATTCCTGTATCACTGAGGCATTGTCCTCCTATATATACCTTCAGTCAAGTAACTGTATCTTCTATTCATGTATCACTGAGCCGCTGTCCTCCCTGTATAGCCTCCTTCAGTCAAGTAACTGTATTCTATCTCATGTATCATTGAGGCGTTGTCCTCATATAGTGTACCCAGCTCAAGTAACTGTATTCTATTCATGAATCTCTTAAGCTTTGTCCTCCCCATCATCCTCATTCTGTCAAGTATCTGTATTCTATCTCTTGTATCACTGAGGCGCTGTCCTCCCATATAGACTCCTCAGTCAAGTAACTGTATTCTATTCTTGTATCACTGAGCTGTTTTCCTGTATTGCCCTCATTCAGTCATGTATCAATATTCTATTCATGTATCACTGAAGGCTGTCCTCCTGTACCGATTATTTCAGTCATGTAACTGTATTATATTCATGTATCACTAAGGTGTTGTCCTAATGCATTACCCCTTTTGTCATGTAACTGTATTCTAATCATGTATAACTGAGGTGTTATCCTCCTGTCATGATTCTTTCAGTCATGTAACTGTATTCTATTCATGTATCACCAGATGTTTGTCCTCCTGTATAGCATCATTCAGACAAGTATCTGTATTCTATTCCTGTATCAATGAGGCATTCTCCTCCTATATAGTCTTCTTCAGTCAAGTAAATTATTCTATTCATGTATCACTGAGCCGTGTCCTCCTGTATAGCCTCCTTTCAGTCATGTAAGTGTATTCTATTCCTGTAATCACCGATGCTGTTATCCTATATAGTCTCCTTCAGTCATGTAACTGTATTCTATTCATGTATCCCTGAGGCGTTGTCCTCCTCTATCTCCTCATTCAGTCAAGTATCTGTATTCTATTCCTGTATCACTGAGGCGTTGTCCCCCTATATAGACTAGTTCAGTCAAGTAACTGTGTTCTATTAATGTATCACTGAGTTGCTCACCTGTATTGCCTCATTCAGTCATGTAACTGTATTCTATTCATGTATCACTGAGGCGTTGTCCTCCTGTATTGATTATTTCAGTCATGTAACTGTATAATATTCATGTATCACTAAGGTGTTGTCCTAATGCATTACCCCCTTCTGTCATGTAACTGTATTCTAATCATGTATAACTGAGGTGTTGTCCTCCTGTCATGATTCTTTCAGTAATGTAACAGTATTCTATTAATGTATCACTAATGCATTGTCCTCCTGTATAGCCTCCATCAGTTATCTAATTGTATTATATTCATGTATCACTGAGGCGCTGTCCTCTTGTATAGCCTCATTCAGTCAAGTATCTGTTTTCTATTCCTGTATCACTGAGGTGTTGACCTCCTATATAGTCTCCTTCAGTCAAGTAACTGTATTCTATTCATGTATCACTTAGGCGTTGTCCTCCTATATAGACTCCTTCAGTCAAGTAACTGTATTCTATTCATGTATCACTGAGCTGTTTTCCTGTACTGCCTCATTCAGTCATGTATCTACTTTCTATTCATGTATCACGGAGGCGTTGTCCTCCTGTACTGATTATTTCAGTCATGTAACTATTTTATATTCAAGTATCACTAAGGTGTTGTCCTAATGCATTACCCACTTTTGTCATGTATCTGTACTCTAATCATGTATAACTGAGGTGTTATCCTCCTGTCTTGATTCTTTCAGTCAAGTAACTGTATTCTATTCATGTATCACTTAGGCGTTGTCCTCCTCTATATCCTCATTCAGTCAAGTATCTGTATTCTATTCCTGTATCACTGAGTTGTCCTCCTATATAGACTCGTTCAGTCAAGAAACTTTGATATATTAATGTATCACTGAGTTGTTCTCCTGTATTGCCTCATTCAGTCATGTATCTGTATTCTATTCATGTATCACTGAGGCGTTGTCCTCCTGAATTGATTATTTCAGTCATGTAACTGTATTATATTCATGTATCACTAAGGTGTTGTCCTAATGCATTACCCCCTTCTGTCATGTAA
This sequence comes from Neoceratodus forsteri, assembly GCA_016271365.2. NCBI lineage: Eukaryota > Metazoa > Chordata > Ceratodontiformes > Ceratodontidae > Neoceratodus > Neoceratodus forsteri. The sequence continues at coordinate 2,295,102 of CM057449.1, read as the reverse complement.
CTGTATTCTAATCATGTATAACTGAGGTGTTGTCCTCCTGTCATGATTCTTTCAGTCATGTAACAGTATTCTATTCATGTATCACTTACGCATTGTCCTGCTGTATAGCCTCCATCAGTCATCTAATTGTATTATATTCATGTATCACTGAGGCGCTGTCCTCCTGTATAGCCTCATTCAGTCAAGTATCTGTTTTCTATTCCTGTATCACTGAGGTGTTGTCCTCCTATATAGTCTCCTTCAGTCAAGTAACTGTATTCTATTCATGTATCACTTAGGCGTTGTCCTCCTATATAGACTCCTTCAGTCAAGTAACTGTATTCTATTCATGTATCACTGAGCTGTTTTCCTGCATTGCCTCATTCAGTCATGTATCTATATTCTATTCATGTATCACTGAGGCGTTGTCCTCCTGTACAGATAATTTTAGTCATGTAACTGTATTACATTCATGTATCACTAAGGTGTTGTCCTAATGCATTACCCCCTTTTGTCATGTAACTGTATTCTAATCATGTATAACTGAGGTGTTAACCTCCTGTCATGATTCTTTCAGTCATGTAACTGTATTCTATTCATGTATCACTCAGTTGTTTGTCCTCCTCTTTAGCCTCATTCAGATAAGTATCTGTGTTCTATTCCTGTATCTGTGAGGCATTGTCCTCCTATATAGTCTTCTTCAGTCAAGTAACTTATTCTATTCATGTATCACTGAGACTCTGTCCTCCTGTATAGCCTCCTTCAGTCATGTAACTGTATTCTAATCCTGTAACACCAAGGTGTTGTTATCCTATATAGTCTCCTTCAGTCAAGTTATTGTATTCTATTCATGTATCACTGAGGTGCTGTCCTCCTGTGAAGCCTCCTTCAGTCAAGTAACTGTATTCAATTCATGTATCACTGAGATGTTGTACTCCCTATATAGTCTACTCCAGACAAGTAACTGTATTCTATTCATGTATCACTTAAAGCGTTGTTCTCCTCTATATCCTCATTCAGTCAAGTATATGTATTCTATTCCTGTATCACTGTGGCGTTGTCCTCCTGTACAGACTCCTTCAGTCAAGTAACTGTATTCTATTCATGTATCACTGAGTTGTTCTCCTGTACTGCCTCATTCAGTCATGTATCTGTATTCTATTCATGTATCCCTGAGTCGTTGTCCTCCTGAATTGACTATTTCAGTCATGTAACTGTATTATATACATGTATCACTAAGGTGTTGTCCTAATGCATTACCCCCTTCTGTCATGTAACTGTATTTAAATCATGTATAACTGAGGTGATGTCCTCCTGTCATGATTCTTTCAGTCATGTAACTGTATTCTATTCATGTATCACTGAGTTGTTTGTCCTCCTGTATAGCCTCATTCAGACAAGTATCTGTGTTCTATTCCTGTATCACTGAGGCATTGTCCTCCAATATAGTCTCATTCAGTCCAGTAACTGTATTCTATTCATGTATCACAGAGCCGCTGTCCTCCTGTATAGCCTCCTTCAGTCAAGTAACTGTATTCTATTCATGTATCACTGAGGCGTTGTCCTCGTAAATAGTCTACTCCAGTCAAGTAACTATATTCTATTCATGTATCACTTAGACGTTGTCCTACTCAATATCCTCATTCAGTCAAGTATCTGTATTCTATTCCTGTATCACTGAGGCGTTGTCCTCCTATATAGACTCCTTCAGTCAAGTAACTGTATTTTATTCATGTATCACTGAGTTGTTCTCCTGTATTGAATCATTCAGTCATGTAACTGTATTCTATTCATGAATGACTTAGACGTTGTCCTCCTCTATATCCTCATTCTGTCAAGTATCTGTATTCAATTCCTGTATCACTGTGGCGTTGTCCTCCGATATAGACTCCTTCAGTCAAGTAACTGTATTCTATTCATGTATCACAGAGCTGTTTTCCTGTATTGCCTCATTCAGTCATCTATCAATATTCTATTCATGTATCACTGAAGCGTTGTCCTCCTGTACTGATTATTTCAGTCATGTAACTGTATTATATTCATGTATCACTAAGGTGTTGTCCTAATGCATTACCCCCTTTTGTCATGTAACTTTATTCTAATCATGTATAACTGAGGTGTTATCCTCCTGTCATGATTCTTTCAGTCATGTAACTGTATTCTATTCATGTATCACTCAGTTGTTTGTCCTCCTGTATAGCTTCCATCAGTCATCTAATTGTGTTATATTCATGTATCACTGAGGCGCTGTCCTTCTGTATAGCCTCATTCAGTCAAGTATCTGTTTTCTATTCCTTTATCACTGAGGTGTTGTCCTCCTATATAGTCTCCTTCAGTCAAGTAACTGTATTCTATTCATGTATCACTTAGGCGTTGTCCTCCCATATAATACAACATCACACATGCCCCACAATGCAAAGCATCATGGGCTGTATACAAAATCACCAGAATGTTATGCTGGTCCAACTTTAAGCAGAATTGCATGGTGCCGAAGGCCTTCACACAGTTTGCAAGGGTGCTAACAGAAGACATAGACACGTGTTTCGTCTTACCAGGACTCATCAGTATGCCTCGCCTGTTTGACACCCCAGTGTACTGGACCAGCTACCCTTAAGGCAGTGTGCCTTGGATATATTGTGGTGAACCCATTAAAATAAAAAAACATTTAAAAGACAAAGAACCTCTGTGCGCAAACACTGAGGCAAGGGTTACCCCTAAGGGCATTTGGATGGGAAGCCAAGTTTCAAGAAAATATAACATCACACATGCCCCCACAATGCAAAGCATCATGGGCTGCATATGCAAATCACCACAGAATGTTATGCTGGTCCAACTTTAAGCAGAATTGCATGGTGCCGAAAGGCCTCTCACACAGTTTGCAAAGGGTGCTAACAGAAGACATAGACACGTGTTTCGTCCTACCAGGACTCATCAGTATGCTCGCCTGTTTGACACCCCAGTGTACTGGACCAGCTACCCTTAAGGCAGTGTGCCTTGATATATTGTGGTGAACCCATTAAAATAAAAACATTTAAAAGACAAAGAACTCTACGCAAACACTGAGGTAAGGTTACCCTAAGGGCATTTGGCTGGGAAGCCAAGTTTCAAGAAATATAATATCACACATGCCCCACAATGCAAGCATCATGGCTGCATATGCAAATCACCACAGAATGTTATGCTGGTCCAACTTTAGCAGAATTGCATGGTGCCGAAGGCCTCACACAGTTTGCAAAGGTGCTAACAGAAGACATAGACCTCCTATATGACTCTTCAGTCAAGTAACTGTATTCTATTCATGTATCACTGAGCTGTTTTCCTGTATTGCCTCATTCAGTCATGTATCTACATTCTATTCATGTATCACTGAGGCATTGTCCTCCTGTACTGATTATTTCAGTCATGTAACTGTATTATATTCAACTATCACTAAGGTGTTGTCCTAATGCATTACCCCCTTTTGTCATGTATCTGTATTCTAATCATGTATAACTGAGGTGTTATCCTCCTGTCTTGATTCTTTCAGTCAAGTAACTGTATTCTATTCATGTATCACTTAGGCGTTGTCCTCCTCTATATCCTCATTCAGTCAAGTATCTGTATTCTATTCCTGTATCACTGAGGCGGTGTCCTCCTATATAGGCTCGTTCAGTCAAGAAACTTTGTTCTATTAATGTGTCACTGAGTTGTTCTCCTGTATTGCCTCATTCAGTCATGTATCTGTATTCTATTCATGTATCACTGAGGCGTTGTGCTCCTGAATTGATTATTTCAGTCATGTAACTGTATTATATTCATGTATCACTAAGGGTGTTGTCCTAATGCATTACCACCTTCTGTCATGTAACTGTATTCTAATCATGTATAACTGAGGTGTTGTCCTCCTGTCATGATTCTTTCAGTCATGTAACAGTATTCTATTCATGTATCACTAAGGCATTGTCCTCCTGTATAGCCTCCATCAGTCATCTAATTGTGTTATATTCATGTATCACTGAGGCGCTGTCCTCCTGTATAGCCTCATTCAGTCAAGTATCTGTTTTCTATTCCTGTATCACTGAGGTGTTGTCCTCCTATATAGTCTCCTTCAGTCAAGTAACTGTATTCTATTCATGTATCACTTAGGCGTTGTCCTCCTATATAGACTCCTTCAGTCAAGTAACTGTATTCTATTCATGTATCACTGAGCTGTTTTCCTGTATTGCCTCATTCAGTCATGTATCTACATTCTATTCATGTATCACTGAGGCGTTGTCCTCCTGTACTGATTATTTCAGTCATGTAACTGTATTATATTCATGTATCACTAAGGTGTTGTCCTAATGCATTACCCCCTTTTGTCATGTAACTGTATTCTAATCATGTATAACTGAGGTGTTATACTCTTGTCATGATTCTTTCAGTCATGTAACTGTATTCTATTCATGTATCACTCAGTTGTTTGTCCTCCTGTATAGCCTCATTCAGACAAGTATCTGTGTTCTATTCCTGTATCTCTGAGGCATTGTCCTCCTATATAGTCTTCTTCAGTCAAGTAACTTATTCTATTCATGTATCACTGAGACGCTGTCCTCCTGTATAGCCTCCTTCAGTCATGTAACTGTATTCTAATCCTGTAACACCAAGGCGTTGTTATCCTATATAGTCTCCTTCAGTCAAGTAACTGTATTCTATTCCTGTATCACTGAGGTGCTGTCCTCCTGTGAAGCCTCCTTCAGTCAAGTAACTGTATTCAATTCATGTATCACTGAGGTGTTGTCTTCCTATATAGTCTACTCCAGTCAAGTAACTGTATTCTATTCATGTATCACTTAGGCGTTGTTCTCCTCTATATTCTCATTCAGTGAAGTATCTGTATTATATTTCTGTATCACTGAGGCGTTGTCCTCCTGTACAGACTCCTTCAGTCAAGTAACTGTATTCTATTCATGTATCACTGAGTTGTTCTCCTGTACTGCCTCATTCAGTCATGTATCTGTATTCTATTCATGTATCACTGAGGCGTTGTCCTCCTGTATTGATTATTTCAGTCATGTAACTGTTTTATATTCATGTATCACAATGGTGTTGTCCTAATGCATTACCCCTTCTGTCATGTAACTGTATTCTAATCATGTATAACTGAGGTGCTGTCCTCCTGTCATGATTCTTTCAGACACGTAACTGTATTCTATTCATGTAACACTGAGTTGTTTGTCCTCCTGTATAGCCTCATTCAGACAAGTATCTGTGTTCTATTCCTGTATCACTGAGGCATCGTCCTCCTATATAGTCTCCTTCAGTCAAGTAACTGTATTCTATTCATGTATCATTGAGGCGTTGTCCTCCTATATAGTCTACTGCAGTCAAGTAACTGTATTCTATTCATGTATCACTTAGGCGTTGTCCTCCTCTATATCCTCATTCTGTCAAGTATCTGTATTCTATTCCTGTATCACTGAGGCGGTTGTCCTCCTATATAGAATCCTTCAGTCAAGTAACTGTATTCTATTCATGTATCACTGAGCTGTTTTCCTGTATTGCCTCATTCAGTCATGTATCTATATTCTATTCATGTATCACTGAGGCGTTGTCCTCCTGTACTGATTATTTCAGTCATGTAACTGTATTATATTAATGTATCACTAAATTGTTGTCCCAATGCATTACCCCCTTTTGTCATGTAACTGTATTCTACTCATGTATAACTGAGATGTTATCCTCCTGTCATGATTCTTTCAGTCATGTAACTGTATTCTATTCATGTATCACTCAGTTGTTTGTCCTCCTGTATAGCCTTATTCAGACAAGTATCTGTATTCTATTCCTGTATCACTGAAGCATTGTCCTCCTATATAGTCTTCTTCAGTCAAGTAAATTATTCTATTCATGTATCACTGAGCCGCTGTCCTCCTGTATAGCCTCCTTCAGTCATGCAAGTGTATTCTATTCCTGTAACACCGAGGCGTTGTTATCCTATATAGTCTCCTTCAGTCATGTGACTGTATTCTATTCATGTATCACTGAGGCGTTGTCCTCCTCTATATCCTCATTCAGTCAAGTATCTGTATTCTATTCCTGTATCACTGAGGTGTTGTCCTCCTATATAGACTCGTTCAGTCAAGTAACTGTGTTCTATTAATGTATCACTGAGTTGTTCACCTGTATTGCTTCATTCAGTCATGTAACTGTATTCTATTCATGTATCACTGAGGCGTTGTCCTCCTGTATTGATTATTTCAGTCATGTAACTGTATTATATTCATGTATCACTAAGGTGTTGTCCTAATGCATTACCCCCTTCTGTCATGTAACTGTATTCTAATCATGTATAACTGAGGTGTTGTCCTCCTGTCATGATTCTTTCAGACATGTAACTGTATTCTATTCATGTATCACTGTGTTGTTTGTCCTCCTGTATAGCCTCATTCAGACAAGTATCTGTGTTCTATTCCTGTATCACTGAGGCATTGTCCTCCTATATATACTCCTTCAGTCATGTAACTGTATTCTATTCATGTATCACTGAGCCGCTGTCCTCCTGTATAGCCTCCTTCAGTCAAGTAACTGTATTCTATTCATGTATCATTGAGGCGTTGTCCTCCTATATAGTGTACTCCAGTCAAGTAACTGTATTCTATTCATGAATCTCTTAAGCTTTGTCCTCCTCTATATCCTCATTCTGTCAAGTATCTGTATTCTATTCTTGTATCACTGAGGCGTTGTCCTCCTATATAGACTCCTTCAGTCAAATAACTGTATTCTATTCTTGTATCACTGAGCTGTTTTCCTGTATTGCCTCATTCAGTCATGTATCAATATTCTATTCATGTATCACTGAAGCGTTGTCCTCCTGTACTGATTATTTCAGTCATGTAACTGTATTATATTCATGTATCACTAAGGTGTTGTCCTAATGCATTACCCCCTTTTGTCATGTAACTGTATTCTAATCATGTATAACTGAGGTGTTATCCTCCTGTCATGATTCTTTCAGTCATGTAACTGTATTCTATTCATGTATCACTCAGTTGTTTGTCCTCCTGTATAGCATCATTCAGACAAGTATCTGTATTCTATTCCTGTATCAATGAGGCATTGTCCTCCTATATAGTCTTCTTCAGTCAAGTAAATTATACTATTCATGTATCACTGAGCCACTGTCCTCCTGTATAGCCTCCTTCAGTCATGTAAGTGTATTCTATTCCTGTAACACCGAGGCGTTGTTATCCTATATAGTCTCCTTCAGTCATGTAACTGTATTCTATTCATGTATCCCTGAGGCGTTGGCCTCCTCTATCTCCTCATTCAGTCAAGTATCTGTATTCTATTCCTGTATCACTGAGGCGTTGTCCCCCTATATAGACTAGTTCAGTCAAGTAACTGTGTTCTATTAATGTATCACTGAGTTGCTCACCTGTATTGCCTCATTCAGTCATGTAACTGTAATATATTCATGTATCACTAAGGTGTTGTCCTAATGCATTACCCCCTTCTGTCATGTAACTGTATTCTAATCATGTATAACTGAGGTGTTGTCCTCCTGTCATGATTCTTTCAGTCATGTAACAGTATTCTATTAATGTATCACTAAGGCATTGTCCTCCTGTACAGCCTCCATCAGTCATCTAATTGTATTATATTCATGTATCACTGAGGCGCTGTCCTCTTGTATAGCCTCATTCAGTCAAGTATCTGTTTTCTATTCCTGTATCACTGAGGTGTTGTCCTCCTATATAGTCTCCTCCAGTCAAGTAACTGTATTCTATTCATGTATCACTTAGGCGTTGTCCACCTATATAGACTCCTTCAGTCAAGTAACTGTATTCTATTCATGTATCAGTGAGCTGTTTTCCTGTACTGCCTCATTCAGTCATGTATCTACATTCTATTCATGTATCACTGAGGCGTTGTCCTCCTGTACTGATTATTTCAGTCATGAAACTGTATTATATTCAAGTATCACTAAGGTGTTGTCCTAATGCATTACCCCCTTTTGTCATGTATCTGTATTCTAATCATGTATAACTGAGGTGTTATCCTCCTGTCTTGATTCTTTCAGTCAAGTAACTGTATTCTATTCATGTATCACTTAGGCGTTGTCCTCCTCTATATCCTCATTCAGTCAAGTATCTGTATTCTATTCCTGTATCACTGAGGCGTTGTCCTCTTATATAGACTCGTTCAGTCAAGAAACTTTGTTCTATTAATGTATCACTGAGTTGTTCTCCTGTATTGCCTCATTCAGTCATGTATCTGTATTCTATTCATGTATCACTGAGGCGTTGTCCTCCTGAATTGATTATTTCAGTCATGTAACTGTATTATATTCAAGCATCACTAAGGTGTTGTCCTAATGCATTACCCCCTTCTGTCATGTAACTGTATTCTAAGCATGTATAACTGAGGTGTTGTCCTCCTGTCATGATTCTTTCAATCACGTAACAGTATTCTATTCATGTATCACTTACGCATTGTCCTCCTGTATAGCCTCCATCAGTCATCTAATTGTATTATATTCATGTATCACTGAGGCGCTGTCCTCCTGTATAGCCTCATTCAGTCAAGTATCTGTTTTCTATACCTGTATCACTGAGGTGTTGTCCTCCTATATAGTCTCCTTCAGTCAAGTAACTGTATTCTATTCATGTATCACTTAGGCGTTGTCCTCCTATATAGACTCCTTCAGTCAAGTAACTGTATTCTATTCATGTATCACTGAGCTGTTTTCCTGTATTGCCTCATTCAGTCATGTATCTATATTCTATTCATGTATCACTGAGGCGTTGTCCTCCTGTACTGATAATTTCAGTCATGTAACTGTATTACATTCATGTATCACTAAGGTGTTGTCCTAATGCATTACCCCTTCTGTCATGTAACTGTATTCTAATCATGTATAACTGAGGAGTTATCCTCCTGTCATGATTCTTTCAGTCATGTAACTGTATTCTATTCATGTATCACTCAGTTGTTTGTCCTCCTCTATAGCCTCATTCAGATAAGTATCTGTGTTCTATTCCTGTATCTGTGAGGCATTGTCCTCCTATATAGTCTTCTTCAGTCAAGTAACTTATTCTATTCATGTATCACTGAGACGCTGTCCTGCTGTATAGCCTCCTTCAGTCATGTAACTGTATTCTAATCCTGTAACACCAAGACGTTGTTATCCTATATAGTCTCCTTCAGTCAAGTAACTGTATTCTATTCCTGTATCACTGAGGTGCTGTCCTCCTGTGAAGCCTCCTTCAGTCAAGTAACTCTATTCAATTCTTGAATCACTGAGGTGTTGTCTTCCTATATAGTCTACTCCAGTCAAGTAACTGTATTCTCTTCATGTATCACTTAGGCGTTGTTCTCCTCTATATCCTCATTCAGTGAAGTATCTGAATTATATTCCTGCATCACTGAGGCGTTGTCCTCCTGTACAGACTCCTTCAGTCAAGTAACTGTATTCTATTCATGTATCACTGAGTTCTTCTCCTGTACTGCCTCATTCAGTCATGTATCTGTATTCTATTCATGTATCACTGAGTTCTTCTCCTGTACTGCCTCATTCAGTCATGTATCTGTATTCTGTTCATGTATCACTGAGGCGTTGTCCTCCTGTATTGATTATTTCAGTCATGTAACTGTTTTACATTCATGTATCACAATGGTGTTGTCCTAATGCATTACCCCTTCTGTCATGTAACTGTATTCTAATCATGTATAACTGAGTTGCAGTCCTCCTGTCATGATTCTTTCAGACATGTAACTGAATTCTATTCATGTAACACTGAGTTGTTTGTCCTCCTGTAAGCCTCATTCAGACAAGTATCTGTGTTCTATTCCTGTATCATTGAGGCATTGTCCTCCTATGTAGTCTCCTTCAGTCAAGTAACTGTATTCTATTCATGTATCACTGAGCCACTGTCCTCCTGTATAGCCTCCTTCAGTCAAGTAACTGTATTCTATTCATGTATCATTGAGGCGTTGTCCTCCTATATAGTCTACTCCAGTCAAGTAACTGTATTCTATTCATGAATCACTTAGACGTTGTGCTCCTCTATATCCTCATTCTGTCCAGTATCTGTATTCAATTCCTGTATCACTGTGGCGTTGTCCTCCTATATAGACTCCTTCAGTCAAGTAACTGTATTCTATTCATGTATCACTGAGCTGTTTTCCTGTTTTGCCTCAATCAGTCATGTATCAATATTCTATTCATGTATCACTGAAGCGTTGTCCTCCTGTACTGATTATTTCAGTCATGTAACTGTATTATATTCATGTATCACTAAGGTGTTGTCCTAATGCATTACCCCCTTTTGTCATGTAACTGTATTCTAATCATGTATAACTGAGGTGTTATCCTCCTGTCAAGATTCTTTCAGTCATGTAACTGTATTCTATTCATGTATCACTCAGTTGTTTGTCCTCCTGTTATAGCATCATTCAGACAAGTATCTATTTCTATTCCTGTATCAATGAGGCATTGTCTCTATATAGTCTTCTTCAGTCAAATAAATTATTCTATTCATGTATCACTGAGACGCTGTCCTCCTGTATAGCCTCCTTCAGTCATGTAAGTGTATTCTATTCCTGTAACACCGAGGCGTTGTTATCCTATATAGTCTCCTTCAGTCATGTAACTGTATTCTATTCATGTATCACTGAGGCGTTGTCCTCCTCTATATCCTCATTCAGTCAAGTATCTGTATTCTATTCCTGTATCACTGAGGCGTTGTCCCCCTATATAGACTAGTTCAGTCAAGTAACTGTGTTCTATTAATGTATCACTGAGTTGTTCACCTGTATTGCCTCATTCAGTCATGTAACTGTATTCTATTCATGTATCACTGACGTTGTCCTCCTGTATTGATTATTTCAGTCATGTAACTAATATATTCATGTATCACTAGGTATTGTCCTCCTGTATACCCTCCATCAGTCATCTAATTGTGTTATATTCATGTATCACTGGGCGCTGTCCTCCTGTATAGCCTCATTCAGTCAAGTATCTTTTTCTATTCCTGTATCACTGAGATTTGTCCTCTATATAGTCTCCTTCAGTCAAGTAACTGTATTCTATTCATGTATCCTTAGGTTGTCCTCCTATATGAACTCCTTCAGTCAAGTAACTGTATTCTATTAATGTATCACTGAGCTGTTTTCCTGTATTGACCTCATTCAGTCATGTATCTACATTCTATTCATGTATCACTGGGGCGTTGTCCTCCTGTACTGATTATTTCAGTCATGTAACTGTATCATATTCAAGTATCACTAAGGTGTTGTCCTAATGCGTACCCCTTTTGTCTTGTATCTGTATTCTAATCATGTATAACTGAGGTGTTATCCTCCTGTCTTGATTCTTTCAGTCAAGTAACTGTATTCTATTCATGTATCCTTAGGCGTTGTCCTCCTCTATCCTCATTCAGTCAAGTATCTGTATTCTGTTCCTGTATCACTGGTGTGTCCTCCTATATTTCGTTCAGTCAAGAAACTTTGTTCTATTAATGTATCACTGAGTTGTTCTCTGTATTGCCTCATTCAGTCATGTATCTGTATTCTATTCATGTATCACTGGACGTTGTCCTCCTAATTGATTATTTCAGTCATGTAACTGTATTACATTCTTGTATCACTAGGTGTTGTCCTAATGCATTACCACCTTCTGTCATGTAACTGTATTCTAATCATGTATAACTGAGGTGTTGTCCTCTGTCATGATTCTTTCAGTCATGTAACAGTATTCTATTCATTATCACTAAGGCATTGTCCTCCTGTATAGCCTCCATTAGTCATCTAATTGTATTATATTCATGTATCACTGAGGCGCTGTCCTCCTGTATAGCCTCATTCAGTCAAGTATCTGTTTTCTATACCTGTATCACTGAGGTGTTGTCCTCCTATATAGTCCCTTCAGTCAAGTAACTGTATTCTATTCATGTATCACTTAGGCGTTGTCCTCCTATATAGACTCCTTCAGTCAAGTAAGTGTATTCTATTCATGTATCACTGAGCTGTTTTCCTGTATTGCCTCAATCAGTCATGTATCTATATTCTATTCATGTATCACTGAGGCGTTGTCCTCCTGTACTGATAATTTCAGTCATGTAACTGTATTATATTCATGTATCACTAAGTTGTTGTCCTAATGCATTACCCCCTTTTGTCATGTAACTGTATTCTAATCATGTATAACTGAGGTGTTATCCTCCTGTCATGATTCTTTCAGTCATGTAACTGTATTCTATTCATGTATCACTCAGTTGTTTGTCCTCCTGTATAGCCTCATTCAGATAAGTATCTGTGTTCTATTCCTGTATCTGTGAGGCATTGTCCTCCTATATAGTCTTCTTCAGTCAAGTAACTTATTCTATTCATGTATCACTGAGACGCTGTCCTCCTGTATAGCCTCCTTCAGTCATGTAACTGTATTCTAATCCTGTAACACCAAGGCGTTGTTATACTACATAGTTTCCTTCAGTCAAGTAACAGTATTCTATTCCTGTATCACTGAGGTGCTGTCCTCCTGTGAAGCCTCCTTCAGTCAAGTAACTGTATTCAATTCATGTATCACTGAGGTGTTGTCTTCCGATATAGTCTACTCCAGTCAAGTAACTGTATTCTATTCATGTATCACTTAGGCGTTGTTCTCCTCTATATCCTCATTCAGTGAAGTATCTGTATTATATTTCTGTATCACTGAGGCGTTGTCCTCCTATATAGAATCCTTCAGTCAAGTAACTGTATTCTATTCATGTATCACTGAGCTGTTTTCCTGTATTGCCTCATTCAGTCATGTATCTATATTCTATTCATGTATCACTGAGGCGTTGTCCTCCTGTACTGATTATTTCAGTCATGTAACTGTATTATATTCATGTATCACTAAATTGTTATCCCAATGCATTACCCCCTTTTGTCATGTAACTGTATTCTACTCATGTATAACTGAGATGTTATCCTCCTGTCATGATTCTTTCAGTCATGTAACTGTATTCTATTCATGTATAACTGAGGTGCTGTCCTCCTGTCATGATTCTTTCAGACATGTAACTGTATTCTATTCATGTAACACTGAGTTGTTTGTCCTCCTGTATAGCCTCATTCAGACAAGTATCTTGTTCTATTCCTGTATCACTGGGCAGTGTCCTCCATATAGTCTCCTTCAGTCAGTAACTGTATTCTATTCATGTATCACTGAGCACTTTCCTCCTGTATAGCCTCCTTCAGTCAAAGTAACTGTATTCTTTTCATATATCATTGAGCGTTGTCCTCCTATATAGTCTACGCAGTCAAGTAACTGTATTCTATTTTTGTATCACTTAAGGCGTTGTCTCCTCTATCCTCATTCTGTCAAGTATCTGTATTCTATTCCTGTATCACTGAGGCGTTGTCCTCAATATGAAATCCTTCAGTCTTAACTGTATTCTATTCATGTATCACTGAGCTGTTTTCCTGTGCCTCATTCAGTCATGTATCTATATTCTATTCATGTATCACTGGCGTTGTCCTCCTGTACTGATTATTTCAGTCATGTAACTGTATTATATTCATGTATCACTAAATTGTTGTCCTAATGCATTACCCCCTTTTGTCATGTAACTGTATTCTACTCATGTATAACTGAGATGTTTTCCTCCTGTCATGATTCTTTCAGTCATGTAACTGTATTCTATTCATGTATCACTGAGGCGTTGTCCTCCTCTATATCCTCATTCAGTCAAGTATCTGTATTCTATTCCTGTATCACTGAGGTGTTGTCCTCCTATATAGACTCGTTCAGTCAAGTAACTGTGTTCTATTAATGTATCACTGAGTTGTTCACCTGTATTGCTTCATTCAGTCATGTAAACTGTATTCTATTCAAGTATCACTGGCGTTGTCCTCCTGTATTGATTATTTCAGTCATGTAACTGTATTATATTCATGTATCATAAAGTGTTGTCCTAATGCTTTACCCCTTCTGTCATGTAACTGTATTCTAATCATGTATAACTGAGGTGTCCTCTCTCATGATTCTTTCAGACATGTAACTGTATTCTATTCATGTATCACTGAGTTGTTTGTCCTCCTGTATAGCCTCATTCAGACAAGTATCTGTGTTCTATTCCTGTATCACTGAGGCATTGTCCTCCTATATATACTCCTTCAGTCAAGTAACTGTATTCTATTCATGTATCACTGAGCCGCTGTCCTCCTGTATAGCCTCCTTCAGTCAAGTAACTGTATTCTATTCATGTATCATTGAGGCGTTGTCCTCATATATAGCCTACTCCAGTCAAGTAACTGTATTCTATTCATGAATCTCTTAGGCGTTGTCCTCCTCTATATCCTCATTCTGTCAAGTATCTGTATTCTATTCTTGTATCACTGAGGCGTTGTCCTCCTATATAGACTCCTTCAGTCAAGTAACTGTATTCTATTCTTGTATCACTGAGCTGTTTTCCTGTATTGCCTCATTCAGTCATGTATCAATATTCTATTCATGTATCACTGAAGCGTTGTCCTCCTGTACTGATTATTTCAGTCATGTAACTGTATTATATTCATGTATCACTAAGGTGTTGTCCTAATGCATTACCCCCTTTTGTCATGTAACTGTATTCTAATCATGTATAACTGAGGTGTTATCCTCCTGTCATGATTCTTTCAGTCATGTAACTGTATTCTATTCATGTATCACTCAGTTGTTTGTCCTCCTGTATAGCCTCATTCAGACAAGTATCTGTATTCTATTCCTGTATCAATGAGGCATTGTCCTCTATATAGTCTTCTTCAGTCAAGTAAATTATTCTATTCATGTATCACTGAGCCGCTGTCCTCCTGTATAGCCTCCTTCAGTCATGTAAGTGTATTCTATTCCTGTAACACCCGGCGTTATCCTATATAGTCTCCTTCAGTCATGTAACTGTATTCTATTCATGTATCCCTGAGGCGTTGTCCTCCTCTATCTCCTCATTCAGTCAAGTATCTGTATTCTATTCCTGTATCACTGAGGCGTTGTCCCCCTATATAGACTAGTTCAGTCAAGTAACTGTGTTCTATTAATGTATCACTGAGTTGCTCACCTGTATTGCCTCATTCAGTCATGTAACTGTATTCTATTCATGTATCACTGAGGCGTTGTCCTCCTGTATTGATTATTTCAGTCATATAACTGTATAATATTCATGTATCACTAAGGTGTTGTCCTAATGCATTACCCCCTTCTGTCATGTAACTGTATTCTAATCATGTATAACTGAGGTGTTGTCCTCCTGTCATGATTCTTTCAGTAATGTAACAGTATTCTATTAATGTATCACTAATGCATTGTCCTCCTGTATAGCCTCCATCAGTCATCTAATTGTATTATATTCATGTATCACTGGTAGCTGTCCTCTTGTATAGCCTCATTCAGTCAAGTATCTGTCTTCTGTTCTGTATCACTGAGGTGTTGACCTCTATATAGTCTCCTTCAGTCAAGTAACTGTATTCTATTCATGTATCCTTAGGCGTTGTCCTCCTATATAGACTCCTTCAGTCAAGTAACTGTATTCTATTCATGTATCACTGAGCTGTTTTCCTGTACTGCCTCATTCAGTCATGTATCACATTCTATTCATATATCACGGAGCGTTGTCCTCCTGTACTGATTATTTCAGTCATGTAACTATTTTATATTCAAGTATCACTAAAGGTGTTGTCCTAATGCATTACCCACTTTTATCATGTATCTGTACTCTAATCATGTATAACTGAGGTGTTATCCTCCTGTCTTGATTCTTTCAGTCAAGTAACTGTATTCTATTCATGTATCACTTAGGCGTTGTCCTCCTCTATATCCTCATTCAGTCAAGTATCTGTATTCTATTCCTGTATCACTGAGGCGTTGTCCTCCTATATAGACTCGTTCAGTCAAGAAACTTTGATATATTAATGTATCACTGAGTTGTTCTCCTGTATTGCCTCATTCAGTCATGTATCTGTATTCTATTCATGTATCACTGAGGCGTTGTCCTCCTGAATTGATTATTTCAGTCATGTAACTGTATTATATTCATGTATCACTAAGGTGTTGTCCTAATGCATTACCCCCTTCTGTCATGTAACTTATATTCTAATCATATAACTGAGGTGTTGTCCTCCTGTCATGATTCTTTCAGTCATGTAACAGTATTCTATTCATGTATCACTTACGCATTGTCCTGCTGTATAGCCTCCATCAGTCATCTAATTGTATTATATTCATGTATCACTGGCGCTGTCCTCCTGTATAGCCTCATTCAGTCAAGTATCTGTTTTCTATTCCTGTATCACTGAGGTGTTGTCCTCCTATATAGTCTCCTTCAGTCAAGTAACTGTATTCTATTCATGTATCACTTAGGCGTTGTCCTCCTATATAGACTCCTTCAGTCAAGTAACTGTATTCTATTCATGTATCACTGAGCTGTTTTCCTGTATTGCCTCATTCAGTCATGTATCATATTCTATTCATGTATCACTGAGGCGTTGTCCTCCTGTACAGATAATTTTAGTCATGTAACTGTATTACATTCATGTATCACTAAGGTGTTGTCCTAATGCATTACCCCTTTTGTCATGTAACTGTATTCTAATCATGTAACTGAGGTGTTAACCTCCTGTCACAATTCTTTCAGTCATGTAACTGTATTCTATTCATGTATCACCAGTTGTTTGTCCTCCTCTTTAGCCTCATTCAGATAAGTATCTGTGTTCTATTCCTGTATCTGTGAGGCATTGTCCTCCTATAGTCTTCTTCAGTCAAATAACTTATTCTATTCATGTATCACTGAGACTCTGTCCTCCTGTATAGCCTCCTTCAGTCATGTAACTGTATTCTAATCCTGTAACACCAAGGTGTTGTTATCCATATAGTCTCCTTCAGTCAAGTTATTGTATTCTATTCATGTATCACTGAGGTGCTGTCCTCCTGTAAGCCTCCTTCAGTCAAGTAACTGTATTCAATTCATGTATCACTGAGATGTTGTCCTCCTATATAGTCTACTCCAGACAAGTAACTGTATTCTATTCATGTATCATAAGCGTTGTTCTCCTCTATATCCTCATTCAGTCAAGTATATATTCTATTCCTGTATCACTGTGGCGTTGTCCTCCTGTACAGACTCCTTCAGTCAAGTAACTGTATTCTATTCATGTATCACTGAGTTGTTCTCCTGTACTGCCTCATTCAGTCATGTATCTGTATTCTATTCATGTATCCTAGTCGTTGTCCTCCTGAATTGACTATTTCAGTCATGTAACTGTATTATATACATGTATCACTAGGTGTTGTCCTAATGCATTACCCCTTCTGTCATGTAACTGTATTTAAATCATGTATAACTGATGTGATGTCCTCTGTCATGATTCTTTCAGTCATGTAACTGTATTCTATTCATGTATCACTGAGTTGTTTGTCCTCCTGTATAGCCTCATTCAGACAAGTATCTGTGTTCTATTCTGTATCACTGAGGCATTGTCCTCCAATATAGTCTCATTCAGTCCAGTAACTGTATTCTATTCATGTATCACAGAGCCGCTGTCCTCCTGTAGCCTCCTTCAGTCAAGTAACTGTATTCTATAGTCATATCACTGAGGCGTTGTCCTCGTAAATAGTCTACTCCAGTCAAGTAACTATATTCTATTCATGTATCATATGGCGTTGTCCTACTCAATATCCTCATTCAGTCAATATCTGTATTCTATTCCTGTATCACTGAGGCGCTTGTCCTCCATATAGACTCCTTCAGTCAAGTAACTGTATTTTATTCATGTATCACTGAGTTGTTCTCCGTATTGAATCATTCAGTCATGTAACTGTATTATATTCATGTATCACTAAGGTCTTGTCCTATTGCATTACCCTTCTGTCATGTAACTGTATTCTAATCATGTATAACTGAGGTGCCCTCCTGTCATGATTCTTTCAGTCATGTAACTGTATTCTATTCATGTATCACTCAGATGTTTGTCCTCCTGTATAAGCATCATTCAGACAAGTATCTGTATTCTATTCACTGTATCAATGAGGCATTGTCCTCCTATATAGTCTTCTTCAATCAATAAATTATTCTATTCATGTATCACTGAGCCGCTGTCCTCCTGTATAGCCTCCTTCAGTCATGTAAGTGTATTCTATTCCTGTAACACCGGCGTTGTTATCCTATAGTCTCCTTCAGTCATGTAACTGTATTCTATTCATGTATCCTGGCGTTGTCTCCTCTATCTCCTCATTCAGTCAAGTATCTATATTCTATTCCTGTATCACTGGTTGTCCCCTATATAGAACTAGTTCAGTCAAGTAACTGTGTTCTATTAATGTATCCATGAGTTGCTCACCTGTATTGCCTCATTCAGTCATGTAACTGTATTCTATTCATGTATCACTGAGGCGTTGTCCTCCTGTATTGATTATTTCAGTCATATAACTGTATAATATTCATGTCACTAAGGTGTTGTCTAATGCATTACCCCTTCTGTCATGTAACTGTATTCTAATCATATAACTGAGTGTTGTCCTCCTGTCATGATTCTTTCAATAATGTAACAGTATTCTATTAATGTATCACTAATGCATTGTCCTCCTGTATAGCCTCCATCAGTCATCTAATTATATTATATTCATGTTATCACTGGCGCTGTCCTCTTGTATAGCCTCATTCAGTCAAGTATCTGTCTTCTATTCCTGTATCACTGAGTGTTGACCTCCTATATAGTCTCCTTCAGTCAAGTAACGTATTCTATTCATGTATCATAGGCGTTGTCCTCCTATATAGACTCCTTCAGTCAAGTAACTGTATTCTATTCATGTATCACTGAGCTGTTTCCTGTACTGCCTCATTCAGTCATGTATCTACATTCTATTCATGTATCACAGGCGTTGTCCTCCTGTACTGATTATTTCAGTCATGTAACTATTTTATATTCAAGTATCACTAAGGTGTTGTCTAATGCATTACCCACTTTTATCATGTATCTGTACTCTAATCATGTATAACTGAGGTGTTATCCTCCTGTCTTGATTCTTTCAGTCAAGTAACTGTATTCTATTCATGTCCTTAGTTGTCCTCCTCTATATCCTCATTCAGTCAAGTATCTGTATTCTATTCTGTTCACTGAGCGTTGTCCTCCTATATAGACTCGTTCAGTCAAGAAACTTTGATATATTAATGTATCACTGAGGTTGTTCTCCTGTATTGCCTCATTCAGTCATGTCATCTGTATTCTATTCATGTATCACTGGCGTTGTCCTCCTAATTGATTATTTCAGTCATGTAACTGTATTATATTCATGTATCACTAAGGTGTTGTCCTAATGCATTACCCCCTTCTGTCATGTAACTGTATTCTAATCATGTATAACTGAGGTGTTGTCCTCCTGTCATGATTCTTTCAGTCATGTAACAGTATTCTATTCATGTATCACTACGCATTGTCTGCTGTATAGCCTCCATCAGTCATCTAATTGTATTATATTCATGTATCACTGGCTGTCCTCCTGTATAGCCTCATTCAGTCAAGTATCTGTTTTCTATTCCTGTATCACTGAGTGTTGTCCTCCTATAGTCTCCTTCAGTCAAGTAACTGTATTCTATTCATGTATCCTTAGGCGTTGTCCTCCTATATAGACTCCTTCAGTCAAGTAACTGTATTCTATTCATGTATCACTGAGCTGTTTTCTGTATTGCCTCATTCAGTCATGTATCTATATTCTATTCATGTATCACTGAGGCTTGTCCTCCTGTACAGATAATTTTAGTCATGTAACTGTATTACATTCATGTATCACTAAGGTGTTGTCCTAATACATTACCCCCTTTTGTCATGTAACTGTATTCTAATCATGTATAACTGAGGTGTTAACCTCCTGTCATAATTCTTTCAGTCATATAACTGTATTCTATTCATGTATCACTCCAGTTGTTTTGTCCTCCTCTTTAGCCTCATTCAGATAAGTATCTGTGTTCTATTCCTGTATCTGTGAGGCATTGTCCTCCTATATAGTCTTCTTCAGTCAAGTAACATTCTATTCATGTATCACTGAGACTCTGTCCTCCTGTATAGCCTCCTTCAGTCATGTAACTGTATTCTAATCCTGTAACACCAAGGTGTTGTTATCCTATATAGTCTCCTTCAGTCCAAGTTATTGTATTCTATTCATGTATCACTGAGGTGCTGTCCTCCTAAGCCTCCTTCAGTCAAGTAACTGTATTCAATTCATGTATCACTGAGATATTTGTCCTCCTATATAGTCTACTCAGACAAGTAACTGTATTCTATTCATGTATCATGTGATTGTTCTCCTCTATATCCTCATTCAGTCAAGTATATATATTCTATTCCTGTATCACTGTGGCGTTGTCCTCCTGTACAGACTCCTTCAGTCAAGTAACTATTCTATTCATGTATCACTGAGTTGTTCTCCTGTACTGCCTCATTCAGTCATGTATCTGTATTCTATTCATGCATCCTGAGTCGTTGTCCTCCTGAATTGACTATTTCAGTCATGTAACTGTATTATATACATATATCACTAAGGTGTTGTCCTAATGCATACCCCTTCTGTCATGTAACTGTATTTAAATCATGTATAACTGAGGTGTTGTCCTCCTGTCATGATTCTTTCAGTCATGTAACTGTATTCTATTCATGTATCACTGAGTTGTTTGTCCTCCTGTATAGCCTCATTCAGACAAGTATCTGTGTTCTATTCCTGTATCACTGAGGCATTGTCCTCCTATATAGTCTCCTTCAGTCAAGTAACTGTATTCTATTCATGTATCACTGAGCCGCTGTCCTCCTGTATAGCCTCCTTCAGTCAAGTAACTGTATTCTATTCATGTATCACTGGGCGTTGTCCTCATGAAATAGTCTCCAGTCAAGTAACTATATTCTATTCATGTATCACTAGAGCGTTGTCCTACTCAATATCCTCATTCAGTCAAGTATCTGTATTCTATTCCTGTATCACTGGCGTTGTCCTCTATATAGACTCCTTCAGTCAAGTAACTGTATTTTATTCATGTATTCACTGAGTTGTTCTCCTGTATTGAATCATTCAGTCATGTAACTGTATTATATTCATGTATCACTAAGGTCTTGTCCTATTGCATTACCCCCTTCTGTCATGTAACTGTATTCTAATCATGTATAACTGAGGAGTTGCCCTCCTGTCATGATTCTTTCAGTCATGTAACTGTATTCTATTCATGTATCACTGTGTTGTTTGTCCTCCTGTTTAGCCTCATTCAGACTAGTATCTGTATTCTATTCCTGTATCACTGAGGCATTGTCCTCCTATATAGTCTCCTTCAGTCAAGTAACTGTATTCTATTCATGTATCACTGAGATACTGTCCTCAGTATAGCCTCCTTCAGTCATGTAACTGTATTCTATTCCTGTATCACTGAGGCGTTGTCCTCCTATATAGTCTCCTTCAGACAAGTAACTGTATTCTATTCATATATCACTTAGGCGTTCTACTCTTCAATATCCTCCTTCAGTCAAGTAACTGTATTCTATTCAAGTATCAGTGAGTTGTTGTTCTCCTGCATAGCCACATTCTGTCAAGTATCTGTATTCTATTCCTGTATCTCTGAGGCGTTGTCCTCCTATATAGGTTCCTTCAGTCAAGTAACTGTATTCTATTCATGTATTACTGAGGTACTGTCCTCCTGTATAGCCTCCTTCAGTCAAGTAACTCATTCTATACACGTATCACTGAGCGTTCCTCCTATATAGTCTCCTTCAGTCAAGTAACTGTATTCTATTCATGTACGCTGAGGCGTTGTCCTTCTTATTGATTATTCAGTCATGTAACTGTATTATATTCAAGTATCACTAAGGCGTTGTCCAAAGGCTTTTCCCCTTCTGTCATGTAACTGTATTCTAATCCTGTATAACTGAGGTTTTGTCCTCCTGTCTTGATTCTTTCAGTCATGTAACTGTGTTCTATTCATGTATCACTGAGTTGTTTTTCCTCCTGTATAGCCTCATTCAGACATAGTATCTGTATTCTATTCCTGTATCCTGAGGCATTGTCCTCCTATATAGTCTCCTTCTGTCAAGTAACTTATTCTATTAATGTATCTCTGAGCGCTGTCCTCCTGTGTAGCCTCCTTCAGTCATGTAACTGTATTCTATTCCTATAACACCGAGGCATTGTTATCCTATATAGTCTCCTTCAGTCAAGTAACTGTACTCTATTCATGTATCACTGAGGTGCTGTCCTCTCCTGTTTAGCCTCCTTCAGACAAGTAACTGTATTCTATTTACGTATCACTGATTCGTTTTCCTCCATATTGTCTCCTCCATCAAGTAACTGTATTCTATTCATGTATCACTAAGCGTTGTCCTCTCTATATCCTCATTCAGTCAAGTATCTGTATTTATTACTGTATCACTGAGGCGATCCTCGATATAGACTCCTTCAGTCAAGTAACTGTATTCTATTCAAGTATAACTTAGGCCTTGTCCTCCTCTATATCCTCCTTCAGTCAAGGAACAGTATTCTATTCATGTAGCACTGAGTTGTTTTTCTCCTGTATTGCCTCCTTCAGTCATGTAACTGTATTCTATTCATGTATTACTGAGGCGCTGTCCTCCTGTATAGCCTCCTTCAGTCATGTAACTGTATTCTATTCATGTATCTCTGAGGCGTTGTCTTCCTATATAGTCTACTTCAGTCAAGTAACTGTATTCTATTCATGTATCACTTAGGCGTTGTCCTCCTCTATGTCCTCCTTCTGTCAAGTAACTGTATTCTATTCATGTATCACTGAGGCATTGTCCTCCTGTATTGATTATTTCAGTCATGTAACTGTATTATATTCATGTATCACTAAGGCGTTGTCCTAATGCATTACCCCCTTCTGTCGTGTAACTGTATTCTAATCATGTATAACTGAGGTGTTGTCCTCCTGTCTTGATTCCTTCAGTCATGTAACTGTATTCTATTCATGTATCTCTGAGTTGTTTGTCCTCCTATAGCCTCATTCAGACAAGTATCTGTATCTATTCTTGTATCACTGAGGTGTTGTCCACCTATATAGACTCCTTCAGTCATGTAACTGTATTCTATTCATGTATCTCTGAGTTGTTTGTCCTCCTATATAGCCTCATTCAGACAAGTATCTGTATTCTATTCATGTATCACTAAGGCGTTGTCCTAATGCATTACCCCCTTCTGTCATGTAACTGTTTTCTAAACATGTATAACTGAGGTGTTGTCCTCCTGTCTTGATTCTTTCAGTCATGTAACTGTATTCTATTCATGAATCACTAAGTTGTTTTTCCTCCTGTATAGTCTCATTCAGACAACTATCTACATTCTATTCCGGTATCACTGAGGTGTTGTCCTCCTGTATAATCTCCTTCAGTCAAGTAACTCATTCTATTCATGTATCACTGAGCCGCTGTCCTCCTGTATAGCCTCCTTCAGTCATGTAACTGTATTCTATTTGAGTAACGCCGAGGCGTTGTTATCCTATCTAGTATCCTTCAGTCAAGTAACTGTATTCTATTCATGTATCACTGAGGTGCTGTCCTCCTGTATGGCCACCTACAGTCAAGTAACTGTATTCTATTCATGTATAACTTAGGCGTTGTCCTCCTCTTTATCCTCCTTCAGTCAAGTAACTGTATTCTACTCATGTGTCACTGAGGCGTTGTCCTCCTGTATTGATTATTTCAGTCATGTAACTGTATTATATTCATGTATCACTAAGGTGTTGTCCTAATGAATTACCCCCTTCTGTCATGTAACTGTATTCAAATCATGTATTACTGAGGTGTTGTCCTCCTTTCTTGATTCTTTCAGTCATGTAACTTGTATTCTATTGATGTATCACTGAGGCGTTGTCCTCCTATATAGTCTACTCCAGTCAAGTAATTGTATTCTATTCATGTATCACTTTAGCGTTGTCCTCCTCTATATCCTCATTCAGTCAAGTATCTGTATTCAATTCCTGTATCACTGAAGTGTTGTCCTCCTATATAGACTTCTTCTGTCAAGTAACTGTATTCTATTCCTGTATCACTGAGTTGTTGTCCTGTATTGCCTCATTCAGTCATGTATCTGTATTCTATTCATGTATCACTGAGGCGTCGTCCTCCTGTATTGATTATTTCAGTCATGTCACTGTATTATATTCATGTATCACTAAGGTGTTGTCCTAATGCATTACCCCCTTCTGTCATGTAACTGTATTCTAATCATGTATAACTGAGGTGTTGTCCTCCTGTCTTGATTCTTTCAGTCATTTAACTTGTATTCTATTGATGTATCACTGAGGCATTGTCCTCTATATAGTCTACTCAGTCAAGTGATGTATTCTATTCATGTATCACTTAGCGTTGTCCTTCTCTATATCCTCATTCAGTCAAGTATCTGTATTCTATTCCTGTATCACTAGGCGTTGTCCTCCTATATAGAATTCTTCTGTCAAGTAACTGAATTCTATTCCTGTATCACTGAGTTGTTCTCCTGTATTGCCTCATTCAGTCATGTATCTGTATTCTATTCATGTATCACTGAGCCGCTGTCCTCCTGTATAGCCTCCTTCAGTCAAGTAACTGTATTCTATTCATGTATCACTGAGGCGTTGTCCTCCTATATAGTCTACTCCAGTCAAGTAACTGTTTTCTATTCATGTATCACTTAGGCGTTGTCCTCCTCTATATCCTCATTCAGTCAAGTATCTGTATTCTATTCCTGTATCACTGAGGCGTTGTCCTCCTATATAGACTCCTTCAGTCAAGTAACTGTATTCTATTCATGTATCACTGAGCTGTTTTCCTGTACTACCTCATTCAGTCATGTCTGCATTCTATTCATCATCACTGGGCGTTGTCCTCCTGTACTGATTATTTCAGTTATGTAACTGTATTATATTCATGTATCACTAAGGTGTTGTCCTAATGCATTACCCTTTTGTCATGTAACTGTATTCTAATCATATATAACTGAAGTGTTATCCTCCTGTCATGATTCTCAGTCATGTAACTGTATTCTATTCATGTATCACTGAGTTGTTTGTCCTCCTATTTGCCTCATTCAGACAAGTTTCTGTGTTCTATTCCTGTATCACTGAGGTGTTGTCCTCTATAGTCTACTCCAGTCAAGTAACTGTAGTCTATTCATGTATCCCTTAGGCGTTGTCCTCCTCTATATCCTCATTCAGTCAAAGTATCTGTATCTATTCCTGTAACACCGAGGCGTTGTTATCCTTTATAGTCTCCTTCAGTCAAGTAACTGTATTCAATTCATGTATCACTGAGGCGTTGTCCTTCTATATAGTCTACTCCAGTCAAGTAACTGTATTCTATTCATGTATCACTTAGGCGTTGTCCTCCTCTATATCCTCATTCAGTCAAGTATCTGTATTCTATTCCTGTATCACTGAGGCATTCTCCTACTATATAGACTCTTTCAGTCAAGTAACTGTATTCTATTCATGTATTACTTAGGCTTTGTCCTCCTCTGTATCCTCCTTCATTCAAGTTACTGGATTCTATTCATGTATCACTGAGACACTGTCCTCCTGTATTGCCTCCTTCAGTCATGTAACTGTAGTCTATTCCAGTATCACCGGGGCGTTGTCCTCCTATATAGTCTCCTTCAGTCAAGTGACTGTATTCTATTCATGTATCACTTAGGCGTTGTCCTCCTCTGTATCATTCTTCAGTGAAGTAACTGCATTCTTTTCATGCATCACTGAGTTGTTGTTCTCCTGTATAGCCTCATTTAGTCAAGTATCTGTATTCTATTCCGGAATCACTGAAGCGTTGTCCTGCTATATAGACTCCTTCAGTCAAGTAACTGTATTCTATTCATGTATCACTGAGGCACTTTCCTCCTGTGTAGCCTTCTTCAGTCATGTAACTGTATTCTATTCCTGTATCACTGAGGCATTGTCGTCCTATACAGTCTCCTTCTGTCAAGTAACTGTATTCTATTCATGTATCTCTTAGGCATTGTCCTCCTCTATATCCTCCTTCAGTCAAGTAACTGTATTCTATTCATGTATCGGTGAGTTGTTGTCCTGCTGTATCGCCTCTTACGGTCATGTAACTATATTTTTTCAAGCATCACTGAGGCGCTGTCTTCCTGTATAGCCTCCTTTAGTCATGTGACTGTATTCTATTCATGTATCACTGAGGCACGGTCCTCCTGTATCACTCTCCTTCAGCCATGAAACTGTATTCTATTCATGTATCACTTAGGCTCCGTCCTCCTGTGTAACTACCGTCTGTCATGTTATTGTATTATGTACATATATCACTGAGGCTCTGTCCTCCTGTAAAGCCTCCTTCTGTCATGTAACTCTATTCCATTTATGCATCACTGAAGCGCTGTCCTCCTGTATAGCCTCCTTCAGTCTTGTAACTGTATTCTATTCATGTATCACTTAGGCGTTGTCCTCCTCTATATCCTCATTCAGTCAAGTAACTGTATTCTATTCATGTATCACTGAGGCCCTGTCCTCCTGTATAGCCTCCTTCAGTCATGTAACTGTATTCTATTCATGTATCACTTAGGCGTTGTCCTCCTATATAGACTCCTTCAGTCAAGTAACTGTATTCTATTCATGTATCACTGAGCTGTTTTCCTGTACTGCCTCATTCAGTCATGTATCTACATTCTATTCATGTATCACGGAGGCGTTGTCCTCCTGTACTGATTATTTCAGTCATGTAACTATTTTATATTCAAGTATCACTAAGGTGTTGTCCTAATGCATACCCACTTTTGTCATGTATCTGTACTCTAATCATGTATAACTGAGGTGTTATCCTCCTGTCTTGATTCTTTCAGTCAAGTAACTGTATTCTATTCATGTATCACTTAGGCGTTGTCCTCCTCTATATCCTCATTCAGTCAAGTATCTGTATTCTATTCCTGTATCACTGCGTTGTCCTCCTATATGAAACTTCGTTCAGTCAAGAAACTTTGTTCTATTAATGTATCACTGAGTTGTTCTCCTGTATTGCCTCATTCAGTCATGTATCTGTATTCTATTCATGTATCACTGAGGCGTTGTCCTCCTGAATTGATTATTTCAGTCATGTAACTGTATTATATTCATGTATCACTAAGGTGTTGTCCTAATGCATTACCCCCTTCTGTCATGTAACTGTATTCTAATCATGTATAACTGAGGTGTTGTCCTCCTGTCATGATTCTTTCAGTCATGTAACAGTATTCTATTCATGTATCACTTACGCATTGTCCTGCTGTATAGCCTCCATCAGTCATCTAATTGTATTATATTCATGTATCACTGAGGCGCTGTCCTCCTGTATAGCCTCATTCAGTCAAGTATCTGTTTTCTATTCCTGTATCACTGAGGTGTTGTCCTCCTATATAGTCTCCTTCAGTCAAGTAACTGTATTCTATTCATGTATCACTAGGCGATTGTCCTCCTATATAGACTCCTTCAGTCAAGTAACTGTATTCTATTCATGTATCACTGAGCTGTTTTCCTGCATTGCCTCATTCAGTCATGTATCTATATTCTATTCATGTATCACTGAGGTTGTCCTCCTGTACAGATAATTTTAGTCATGTAACTGTATTACATTCATGTATCACTAAGGTGTTGTCCTAATGCATTACCCCTTTTGTCATGTAACTGTATTCTAATCATGTATAACTGAGGTGTTAACCTCCTGTCATGATTCTTTCAGTCATGTAACTGTATTCTATTCATGTATCACTCAGTTGTTTGTCCTCCTCTTTAGCCTCATTCAGATAAGTATCTGTGTTCTATTCCTGTATCTGTGAGGCATTGTCCTCCTATATAGTCTTCTTCAGTCAAGTAACTTATTCTATTCATGTATCACTGAGACTCTGTCCTCCTGTATAGCCTCCTTCAGTCATGTAACTGTATTCTAATCCTGTAACACCAAGGTAGTTGTTATCCTATATAGTCTCCTTCAGTCAAGTTATTGTATTCTATTCATGTATCCTGGGTGCTGTCCTCCTGTAAGCCTCCTTCAGTCAAGTAACTGTATTCAATTCATGTATCACTGAGATGTTGTACTCATATAGTCTACTCCAGACAAGTAACTGTATTCTATTCATGTATCCTTAGCGTTGTTCTCCTCTATATCCTCATTCAGTCAAGTATATGTATTCTATTCCTGTATCACTGTGGCGTTGTCCTCCTGTACAGACTCCTTCAGTCAAGTAACTGTATTCTATTCATGTATCACTGAGTTGTTCTCCTGTACTGCCTCATTCAGTCATGTATCTGTATTCTATTCATGTATCCCTGAGTCGTTGTCCTCCTGAATTGACTATTTCAGTCATGTAACTGTATTATATACATGTATCACTAAGGTGTTGTCCTAATGCATTACCCCCTTCTGTCATGTAACTGTATTTAAATCATGTATAACTGAGGTGATGTCCTCCTGTCATGATTCTTTCAGTCATGTAACTGTATTCTATTCATGTATCACTGAGTTGTTTGTCCTCCTGTATAGCCTCATTCAGACAAGTATCTGTGTTCTATTCCTGTATCACTGAGGCATTGTCCTCCAATATAGTCTCATTCAGTCCAGTAACTGTATTCTATTCATGTATCACAGAGCCGCTGTCCTCCTGTATAGCCTCCTTCAGTCAAGTAACTGTATTCTATTCATGTATCACTGAGGCGTTGTCCTCGTAAATAGTCTACTCCAGTCAAGTAACTATATTCTATTCATGAATCACTTAGACGCTTCTCTCAATATCCTCATTCAGTCAAGTATCTGTATTCTATTCCTGTATCACTGAGGCGTTGTCCTCCTATATAGACTCCTTCAGTCAAGTAACTGTATTTTATTCATGTATCACTGAGTTGTTCTCCTGTATTGAATCATTCAGTCATGTAACTGTATTCTATTCATGAATGACTTAGACGTTGTCCTCCTCTATATCCTCATTCTGTCAAGTATCTGTATTCAATTCCTGTATCACTGTGGCGTTGTCCTCCGATATAGACTCCTTCAGTCAAGTAACTGTATTCTATTCATGTATCACAGAGCTGTTTTCCTGTATTGCCTCATTCAGTCATCTATCAATATTCTATTCATGTATCACTGAAGCGTTGTCCTCCTGTACTGATTATTTCAGTCATGTAACTGTATTATATTCATGTATCACTAAGGTGTTGTCCTAATGCATTACCCCCTTTTGTCATGTAACTTTATTCTAATCATGTATAACTGAGGTGTTATCCTCCTGTCATGATTCTTTCAGTCATGTAACTGTATTCTATTCATGTATCACTCAGTTGTTTGTCCTCCTGTATAGCTTCCATCAGTCATCTAATTGTGTTATATTCATGTATCACTGAGGCGCTGTCCTTCTGTATAGCCTCATTCAGTCAAGTATCTGTTTTCTATTCCTTTATCACTGAGGTGTTGTCCTCCTATATAGTCTCCTTCAGTCAAGTAACTGTATTCTATTCATGTATCACTTAGGCGTTGTCCTCCTATATAAATACAACATCACACATGCCCCACAATGCAAGCATCATGGGCTGCATATGCAAATCACCACAGAATGTTATGCTGGTCCAACTTTAAGCAGAATTGCATGGTGCGAAGGCCTCACACAGTTTGCAAGGGTGCTAACAGAAGACATAGACACGTGTTTCGTCCTACCAGGACTCATCAGTATGCCTCGTCTGTTTGACACCCCAGTGTACTGGACCAGCTACCCTTAAGGCAGTGTGCCTTGGATATATTGTGGTGAACCCATTAAAATAAAAAACATTTAAAGACAAAAGAACCTCTGTAGCAAACACTGAGGCAAGGGTTACCCAAGGGCATTTGGCTGGGAAGCCAAGTTTCAAGAAAATACAACATCACAGCCCCCACAATGCAAAGCATCATGGGCTGCATATGCAAATCACCACAGAATGTTATGCTGGTCCAACTTTAAGCAGAATTGCATGGTGCCGAAAGGCCTCTCACACAGTTTGCAAAGGGTGCTAACAGAAGACATAGACCACGTGTTTGTCTACCAGGACTCATCAAGTATGCCTATCTGTTTGACTTTAGTGTACTGGACCAGCTACCATAAGGCAGTGTGCCTTGGATATATTGTGGTGAACCCATTAAAATAAAAACATTTAAAAGACAAAGAACCTCTGGGAGCAAACACTGAGGCAAGGGTTACCCCAAGGGGCATTTGGCTGGGAAGCCAAGTTTCAAGAAAATACAACATCACACATGCCCCCACAATGCAAAGCATCATGGGCTGCATATGCAAATCACCACAGAATGTTATGCTGGTCCAACTTTAAGCAGAATTGCATGGTGCCGAAAGGCCTCTCACACAGTTTGCAAAGGGTGCTAACAGAAGACATAGACCTCCTATATAGACTCCTTCAGTCAAGTAACTGTATTCTATTCATGTATCACTGAGCTGTTTTCCTGTATTGCCTCATTCAGTCATGTATCTACATTCTATTCATGTATCACTGAGGCATTGTCCTCCTGTACTGATTATTTCAGTCATGTAACTGTATTATATTCAACTATCACTAAGGTGTTGTCCTAATGCATTACCCCCTTTTGTCATGTATCTGTATTCTAATCATGTATAACTGAGGTGTTATCCTCCTGTCTTGATTCTTTCAGTCAAGTAACTGTATTCTATTCATGTATCACTTAGGCGTTGTCCTCCTCTATATCCTCATTCAGTCAAGTATCTGTATTCTATTCCTGTATCACTGAGGCGTTGTCCTCCTATATAGGCTCGTTCAGTCAAGAAACTTTGTTCTATTAATGTATCACTGAGTTGTTCTCCTGTATTGCCTCATTCAGTCATGTATCTGTATTCTATTCATGTATCACTGAGGCGTTGTCCTCCTGAATTGATTATTTCAGTCATGTAACTGTATTATATTCATGTATCACTAAGGTGTTGTCCTAATGCATTACCCCCTTCTGTCATGTAACTGTATTCTAATCATGTATAACTGAGGTGTTG
Source organism: Neoceratodus forsteri (assembly GCA_016271365.2). NCBI lineage: Eukaryota > Metazoa > Chordata > Ceratodontiformes > Ceratodontidae > Neoceratodus > Neoceratodus forsteri. Next base: position 2,264,162 of record CM057449.1, on the reverse strand, counting down.
TCCTCCTGTCATGATTCTTTCAGTCATGTAACAGTATTCTATTCATGTATCACTAAGGCATTGTCCTCCTGTATAGCCTCCATCAGTCATCTAATTGTATTATATTCATGTATCACTGAGGCGCTGTCCTCCTGTATAGCCTCATTCAGTCAAGTATCTGTTTTCTATACCTGTATCACTGAGGTGTTGTCCTCCTATATAGTCTCCTTCAGTCAAGTAACTGTATTCTATTCATGTATCACTTAGGCGTTGTCCTCCTATATAGACTCCTTCAGTCAAGTAACTGTATTCTATTCATGTATCACTGAGCTGTTTTCCTGTATTGCCTCATTCAGTCATGTATCTATATTCTATTCATGTATCACTGAGGCGTTGTCCTCCTGTACTGATTATTTCAGTCATGTAACTGTATTATATTCATGTATCACTAAGGTGTTGTCCTAATGCATTACCCCCTTTTGTCATGTAACTGTATTCTAATCATGTATAACTGAGGTGTTATACTCTTGTCATGATTCTTTCAGTCATGTAACTGTATTCTATTCATGTATCACTCAGTTGTTTGTCCTCCTGTATAGCTTCATTCAGATAAGTATCTGTGTTCTATTCCTGTATCTGTGAGGCATTGTCCTCCTATATAGTCTTCTTCAGTCAAGTAACTTATTCTATTCATGTATCACTGAGACGCTGTCCTCCTGTATAGCCTCCTTCAGTCATGTAACTGTATTCTAATCCTGTAACACCAAGGCGTTGTCCTCATCTATATAGTCTCCTTCAGTCAAGTAACTGTATTCTATTCCTGTATCACTGAGGTGCTGTCCTCCTGTAAGCCTCCTTCAGTCAAGTAACTGTATTCAATTCATGTATCACTGAGGTGTTGTCCTCCTATATAGTCTACTCCAGTCAAGTAACTGTATTCTATTCATGTATCACTTAGGCGTTGTTCTCCTCTATATCCTCATTCAGTCAAGTATCTGTATTATATTCCTGTATCACTGAGGCGTTGTCCTCCTGTACAGACTCCTTCAGTCAAGTAACTGTATTCTATTCATGTATCACTGAGTTGTTCTCCTGTACTGCCTCATTCAGTCATGTATCTGTATTCTATTCATGTATCACTGAGGCGTTGTCCTCCTGTATTGATTATTTCAGTCATGTAACTGTTTTATATTCATGTATCACAATGGTGTTGTCCTAATGCATTACCCCTTCTGTCATGTAACTGTATTCTAATCATGTATAACTGAGGTGCTGTCCTCCTGTCATGATTCTTTCAGACATGTAACTGTATTCTATTCATGTAACACTGAGTTGTTTGTCCTCCTGTATAGCCTCATTCAGACAAGAATCTGTGTTCTATTCCTGTATCACTGAAGCTTTGGCCTCCTATATAGCCTCCTTCAGTCAAGTAACTGTATTCTATTCATGTATCATTGAGGCGTTGTCCTCCTATATAGTCTACTGCAGTCAAGTAACTGTATTCTATTCATGTATCACTTAGGCGTTGTCCTCCTCTATATCCTCATTCTGTCAAGTATCTGTATTCTATTCCTGTATCACTGAGGCGTTGTCCTCCTATATAGAATCCTTCAGTCAAGTAACTGTATTCTATTCATGTATCACTGAGCTGTTTTCCTGTATTGCCTCATTCAGTCATGTATCTATATTCTATTCATGTATCACTGAGGCGTTGTCCTCCTGTACTGATTATTTCAGTCATGTAACTGTATTATATTCATGTATCACTAAATTGTTGTCCCAATGCATTACCCCTTTTGTCATGTAACTGTATTCTACTCATGTATAACTGAGATGTTATCCTCCTGTCATGATTCTTTCAGTCATGTAACTGTATTCTATTCATGTATCACTCAGTTGTTTGTCCTCCTGTATAGCCTCATTCAGACAAGTATCTGTATTCTATTCCTGTATCACTGAAGCATTGTCCTCCTATATAGTCTTCTTCAGTCAAGTAAATTATTCTATTCATGTATCACTGAGCCGCTGTCCTCCTGTATAGCCTCCTTCAGTCATGCAAGTGTATTCTATTCCTGTAACACCGAGGCGTTGTTATCCTATATAGTCTCCTTCAGTCATGTGACTGTATTCTATTCATGTATCACTGAGGCGTTGTCCTCCTCTATATCCTCATTCAGTCAAGTATCTGTATTCTATTCCTGTATCACTGAGGTGTTGTCCTCCTATATAGACTCGTTCAGTCAAGTAACTGTGTTCTATTAATGTATCACTGAGTTGTTCACCTGTATTGCTTCATTCAGTCATGTAACTGTATTCTATTCATGTATCACTGAGGCGTTGTCCTCCTGTATTGATTATTTCAGTTATGTAACTGTATTATATTCATGTATCACTAAGGTGTTGTCCTAATGCATTACCCCCTTCTGTCATGTAACTGTATTCTAATCATGTATAACTGAGGTGTTGTCCTCCTGTCATGATTCTTTCAGACATGTAACTGTATTCTATTCATGTATCACTGTGTTGTTTGTCCTCCTGTATAGCCTCATTCAGACAAGTATCTGTGTTCTATTCCTGTATCACTGAGGCATTGTCCTCCTATATATACTCCTTCAGTCAAGTAACTGTATTCTATTCATGTATCACTGAGCCGCTGTCCTCCTGTATAGCCTCCTTCAGTCAAGTAACTGTATTCTATTCATGTATCATTGGGCGTTGTCCTCCTATATAGTGTACCCAGTCAAGTAACTGTATTCTATTCATGAATCTCTTAAGCTTTGTCCTCCTCTCTATCCTCATTCTGATCTGTATTCTATTCTTGTATCACTGAGTTGTCCTCCTATATAGACTCCTTCAGTCAAATAACTGTATTCTATTCTTGTATCACTGAGCTGTTTTCCTGTATTGCCTCATTCAGTCATGTATCAATATTCTATTCATGTATCACTGAGGCGTTGTCCTCCTGTACTGATTATTTCAGTCATGTAACTGTATTATATTCATGTATCACTAAGGTGTTGTCCTAATGCATTACCCCTTTTGTCATGTAACTGTATTCTAATCATGTATAACTGAGGTGTTATCCTCCTGTCATGATTCTTTCAGTCATATAACTGTATTCTATTCATGTATCACAGTTGTTTGTCCTCCTGTATAGCATCATTCAGACAAGTATCTGTATTCTATTCCTGTATCAATGAGGCATTGTCCTCCTATATAGTCTTCTTCAGTCAAGTAAATTATACTATTCATGTATCACTGAGCGCTGTCCTCCTGATAGCCTCCTTCAGTCATGTAAGTGTATTCTATTCCTGTAACACCGGCGTTGTTATCTCTATAGTCTCCTTCAGTCATGTAACTGTATTCTATTCATGTATCCCTGAGGCGTTGGCCTCCTCTATCTCCTCATTCAGTCAAGTATCTGTATTCTATTCCTGTATCACTGAGGCGTTGTCCCCCTATATAGACTAGTTCAGTCAAGTAACTGTGTTCTATTAATGTATCACTGAGTTGCTCACCTGTATTGCCTCATTCAGTCATGTAACTGTAATATATTCATGTATCACTAAGGTGTTGTCCTAATGCATTACCCCCTTCTGTCATGTAACTGTATTCTAATCATGTATAACTGAGGTGTTGTCCTCCTGTCATGATTCTTTCAGTCATGTAACAGTATTCTATTAATGTATCACTAAGGCATTGTCCTCCTGTACAGCCTCCATCAGTCATCTAATTGTATTATATTCATGTATACTGAGGCGCTGTCCTCTTGTATAGCCTCATTCAGTCAAGTATCTGTTTTCTATTCCTGTATCACTGAGTGTTGTCCTCCTATATAGTCTCCTCCAGTCAAGTAACTGTATTCTATTCATGTATCACTAGGCGTTGTCCACCTATATAGACTCCTTCAGTCAAGTAACTGTATTCTATTCATGTATCAGTGAGCTGTTTTCCTGTACTGCCTCATTCAGTCATGTATCTACATTCTATTCATGTATCACTGAGGCGTTGTCCTCCTGTACTGATTATTTCAGTCATGAAACTGTATTATATTCAAGTATCACTAAGTGTTGTCCTAATGCATTACCCCTTTTGTCATGTATCTGTATTCTAATCATGTATAACTGAGGTGTTATCCTCCTCTCTTGATTCTTTCAGTCAAGTAACTGTATTCTATTCATGTATCACTTAGGCGTTGTCCTCTCTATATCCTCATTCAGTCAAGTATCTGTATTCTGTTCCTGTATCACTGAGGCGTTGTCTCTTATAGACTCGTTCAGTCAAGAACTTTGTTCTATTAATGTATCACAGGTTGTTCTCCTGTATGCCTCATTCAGTCATGTATCTGTATTCTATTCATGTATCACTGGGCGTTGTCCTCCTGAATTGATTATTTCAGTCATGTAACTGTATTATATTCAAGCATCACTAAGGTGTTGTCCTAATGCATTACCCCCTTCTGTCATGTAACTGTATTCTAAGCATGTATAACTGAGGTGTTGTCCTCCTGTCATGATTCTTTCAATCACGTAACAGTATTCTATTCATGTATCACTTACGCATTGTCCTCCTGTATAGCCTCCATCAGTCATCTAATTGTATTATATTCATGTATCACTGAGGCGCTGTCCTCCTGTATAGCCTCATTCAGTCAAGTATCTGTTTTCTATACCTGTATCACTGAGGTGTTGTCCTCCTATATAGTCTCCTTCAGTCAAGTAACTGTATTCTATTCATGTATCACTTAGGCGTTGTCCTCCTATATAGACTCCTTCAGTCAAGTAACTGTATTCTATTCATGTATCACTGAGCTGTTTTCCTGTATTGCCTCATTCAGTCATGTATCTATATTCTATTCATGTATCACTGAGGCGTTGTCCTCCTGTACTGATAATTTCAGTCATGTAACTGTATTACATTCATGTATCACTAAGGTGTTGTCCTAATGCATTACCCCCTTCTGTCATGTAACTGTATTCTAATCATGTATAACTGAGGAGTTATCCTCCTGTCATGATTCTTTCAGTCATGTAACTGTATTCTATTCATGTATCACTCAGTTGTTTGTCCTCCTCTATAGCCTCATTCAGATAAGTATCTGTGTTCTATTCCTGTATCTGTGAGGCATTGTCCTCCTATATAGTCTTCTTCAGTCAAGTAACTTATTCTATTCATGTATCACTGAGACGCTGTCCTGCTGTATAGCCTCCTTCAGTCATGTAACTGTATTCTAATCCTGTAACACCAAGACGTTGTTATCCTATATAGTCTCCTTCAGTCAAGTAACTGTATTCTATTCCTGTATCACTGAGGTGCTGTCCTCCTGTGAAGCCTCCTTCAGTCAAGTAACTCTATTCAATTCTTGAATCACTGAGGTGTTGTCTTCCTATATAGTCTACTCCAGTCAAGTAACTGTATTCTCTTCATGTATCACTTAGGCGTTGTTCTCCTCTATATCCTCATTCAGTGAAGTATCTGAATTATATTCCTGCATCACTGAGGCGTTGTCCTCCTGTACAGACTCCTTCAGTCAAGTAACTGTATTCTATTCATGTATCACTGAGTTCTTCTCCTGTACTGCCTCATTCAGTCATGTATCTGTATTCTATTCATGTATCACTGAGTTCTTCTCCTGTACTGCCTCATTCAGTCATGTATCTGTATTCTGTTCATGTATCACTGAGGCGTTGTCCTCCTGTATTGATTATTTCAGTCATGTAACTGTTTTACATTCATGTATCACAATGGTGTTGTCCTAATGCATTACCCCTTCTGTCATGTAACTGTATTCTAATCATGTATAACTGAGTTGCAGTCCTCCTGTCATGATTCTTTCAGACATGTAACTGAATTCTATTCATGTAACACTGAGTTGTTTGTCCTCCTGTAAAGCCTCATTCAGACAAGTATCTGTGTTCTATTCCTGTATCATTGAGGCATTGTCCTCCTATGTAGTCTCCTTCAGTCAAGTAACTGTATTCTATTCATGTATCACTGAGCCACTGTCCTCCTGTATAGCCTCCTTCAGTCAAGTAACTGTATTCTATTCATGTATCATTGAGGCGTTGTCCTCCTATATAGTCTACTCCAGTCAAGTAACTGTATTCTATTCATGAATCACTTAGGCGTTGTGCTCCTCTATATCCTCATTCTGTCCAGTATCTGTATTCAATTCCTGTATCACTGTGGCGTTGTCCTCCTATATAGACTCCTTCAGTCAAGTAACTGTATTCTATTCATGTATCACAGAGCTGTTTTCCTGTTTGCCTCAATCAGTCATGTATCAATATTCTATTCATGTATCACTGGGCGTTGTCCTCCTGTACTGATTATTTCAGTCATGTAACTGTATTATATTCATGTATCACTAAGGTGTTGTCTAATGCATTACCCCCTTTTGTCATGTAACTGTATTCTAATCATGTATAACTGAGGTGTTATCCTCCTGTCAAATTCTTTCAGTCATGTAACTGTATTCTATTCATGTATCACTCAGTTGTTTGTCCTCCTGTATAGCATCATTCAGACAAGTATCTGTATTCTATTCCTGTATCAATGAGGCATTGTCTCTATATAGTCTTCTTCAGTCAAATAAATTATTCTATTCATGTATCACTGAGCCGCTGTCCTCCTGTATAGCCTCCTTCAGTCATGTAAGTGTATTCTATTCCTGTAACACCGAGGCGTTGTTATCCTATATAGTCTCCTTCAGTCATGTAACTGTATTCTATTCATGTATCACTGAGGCGTTGTCCTCCTGTATATCCTCATTCAGTCAAGTATCTGTATTCTATTCCTGTATCACTGAGGCGTTGTCACCCTATATAGACTAGTTCAGTCAAGTAACAGTGTTCTATTAATGTATCACTGAGTTGTTCACCTGTATTGCCTCATTCAGTCATGTAACTGTATTCTATTCATGTATCACTGAGGCGTTGTCCTCCTGTATTGATTATTTCAGTCATGTAACTGTAATATATTCATGTATCACTAAGGTATTGTCCTCCTGTATACCCTCCATCAGTCATCTAATTGTGTTATATTCATGTATCACTGAGGCGCTGTCCTCCTGTATAGCCTCATTCAGTCAAGTATCTGTTTTCTATTCCTGTATCACTGAGATGTTGTCCTCCTATATAGTCTCCTTCAGTCAAGTAACTGTATTCTATTCATGTATCACTTAGGCGTTGTCCTCCTATATGAACTCCTTCAGTCAAGTAACTGTATTCTATTCATGTATCACTGAGCTGTTTTCCTGTATTGCCTCATTCAGTCATGTATCTACATTCTATTCATGTATCACTGAGGCGTTGTCCTCCTGTACTGATTATTTCAGTCATGTAACTGTATCATATTCAAGTATCACTAAGGTGTTGTCCTAATGCATTACCCCCTTTTGTCTTGTATCTGTATTCTAATCATGTATAACTGAGGTGTTATCCTCCTGTCTTGATTCTTTCAGTCAAGTAACTGTATTCTATTCATGTATCACTAGGCGTTGTCCTCCTCTATCCTCATTCAGTCAAGTATCTGTATTCTGTTCCTGTATCACTGGTGTGTCCTCCTATATAGCTCGTTCAGTCAAAACTTTGTTCTATTAATGATCACTGAGTTGTTCTCTTATTGCCTCATTCAGTCATGTATCTGTATTCTATTCATGTATCACTGGCGTTGTCCTCCTAAATTGATTATTTCAGTCATGTAACTGTATTACATTCTTGTATCACTAAGGTGTTGTCCTAATGCATTACCACCTTCTGTCATGTAACTGTATTCTAATCATGTATAACTGAGGTGTTGTCCTCCTGTCATGATTCTTTCAGTCATGTAACAGTATTCTATTCATGTATCACTAAGGCATTGTCCTCCTGTATAGCCTCCATTAGTCATCTAATTGTATTATATTCATGTATCACTGAGGCGCTGTCCTCCTGTATAGCCTCATTCAGTCAAGTATCTGTTTTCTATACCTGTATCACTGAGGTGTTGTCCTCCTATATAGTCCCTTCAGTCAAGTAACTGTATTCTATTCATGTATCACTTAGGCGTTGTCCTCCTATATAGACTCCTTCAGTCAAGTAAGTGTATTCTATTCATGTATCACTGAGCTGTTTTCCTGTATTGCCTCAATCAGTCATGTATCTATATTCTATTCATGTATCACTGAGGCGTTGTCCTCCTGTACTGATAATTTCAGTCATGTAACTGTATTATATTCATGTATCACTAAGGTGTTGTCCTAATGCATTACCCCTTTTGTCATGTAACTGTATTCTAATCATGTATAACTGAGGTGTTATCCTCCTGTCATGATTCTTTCAGTCATGTAACTGTATTCTATTCATGTATCACTCAGTTGTTTGTCCTCCTGTATAGCCTCATTCAGATAAGTATCTGTGTTCTATTCCTGTATCTGTGAGGCATTGTCCTCCTATATAGTCTTCTTCAGTCAAGTAACTTATTCTATTCATGTATCACTGAGACGCTGTCCTCCTGTATAGCCTCCTTCAGTCATGTAACTGTATTCTAATCCTGTAACACCAAGGCGTTGTTATACTACATAGTTTCCTTCAGTCAAGTAACAGTATTCTATTCCTGTATCACTGAGGTGCTGTCCTCCTGTGAAGCCTCCTTCAGTCAAGTAACTGTATTCAATTCATGTATCACTGAGGTGTTGTCTTCCGATATAGTCTACTCCAGTCAAGTAACTGTATTCTATTCATGTATCACTTAGGCGTTGTTCTCCTCTATATCCTCATTCAGTGAAGTATCTGTATTATATTTCTGTATCACTGAGGCTTTGTCCTCCTATATAGAATCCTTCAGTCAAGTAACTGTATTCTATTCATGTATCACTGAGCTGTTTTCTGTATTGCCTCATTCAGTCATGTATCTATATTCTATTCATGTATCACTGAGGCGTTGTCCTCCTGTACTGATTATTTCAGTCATGTAACTGTATTATATTCATGTATCACTAAATTGTTATCCCAATGCATTACCCCCTTTTGTCATGTAACTGTATTCTACTCATGTATAACTGAGATGTTATCCTCCTGTCATGATTCTTTCAGTCATGTAACTGTATTCTATTCATGTATAACTGAGGTGCTGTCCTCCTGTCATGATTCTTTCAGACATGTAACTGTATTCTATTCATGTAACACTGAGTTGTTTGTCCTCCTGTATAGCCTCATTCAGACAAGTATCTGTGTTCTATTCCTGTATCACTGAGGCAGTGTCCTCCTATATAGTCTCCTTCAGTCAAGTAACTGTATTCTATTCATGTATCACTGAGCCGCTTTCCTCCTGTATAGCCTCCTTCAGTCAAGTAACTGTATTCTTTTCATATATCATTGAGGCGTTGTCCTCCTATATAGTCTACTACAGTCAAGTAACTGTATTCTATTTTTGTATCACTTAGGCGTTGTCCTCCTCTATATCCTCATTCTGTCAAGTATCTGTATTCTATTCCTGTATCACTGAGGCGTTGTCCTCCAATATAGAATCCTTCAGTCTAACTAACTGTATTCTATTCATGTATCACTGAGCTGTTTTCCTGTATTGCCTCATTCAGTCATGTATCTATATTCTATTCATGTATCACTGAGGCGTTGTCTCCTGTACTGATTATTTCAGTCATGTAACTGTATTATATTCATGTATCACTAAATTGTTGTCTAATACACTACACTTTTGTCATGTAACTGTATTCTACTCATGTATAACTGAGATGTTTTCCTCCTGTCATGATTCTTTCAGTCATGTAACTGTATTCTATTCATGTATCACTGAGGCGTTGTCCTCCTCTATATCCTCATTCAGTCAAGTATCTGTATTCTATTCCTGTATCACTGAGGTGTTGTCCTCCTATATAGACTCGTTCAGTCAAGTAACTGTGTTCTATTAATGTATCACTGAGTTGTTCACCTGTATTGCTTCATTCAGTCATGTAACTGTATTCTATTCAAGTATCACTGAGGCGTTGTCCTCCTGTATTGATTATTTCAGTCATGTAACTGTATTATATTCATGTATCACTAAGGTGTTGTCCTAATGCTTTACCCCCTTCTGTCATGTAACTGTATTCTAATCATGTATAACTGAGGTGTTGTCCTCCTGTCATGATTCTTTCAGACATGTAACTGTATTCTATTCATGTATCACTGAGTTGTTTGTCCTCCTGTATAGCCTCATTCAGACAAGTATCTGTGTTCTATTCCTGTATCACTGAGGCATTGTCCTCCTATATAGCCTCCTTCAGTCAAGTAACTGTATTCTATTCATGTATCACTGAGCCGCTGTCCTCCTGTATAGCCTCCTTCAGTCAAGTAACTGTATTCTATTCATGTATCACTGAGGCGTTGTCCTCCTATATAGTCTACTCCAGTCAAGTAACTGTATTCTATTCATGAATCTCTTAGGCGTTGTCCTCCTCTATATCCTCATTCTGTCAAGTATCTGTATTCTATTCTTGTATCACTGAGGCGTTGTCCTCCTATATAGACTCCTTCAGTCAAGTAACTGTATTCTATTCTTGTATCACTGAGCTGTTTTCCTGTATTGCCTCATTCAGTCATGTATCAATATTCTATTCATGTATCACTGAAGCGTTGTCCTCCTGTACTGATTATTTCAGTCATGTAACTGTATTATATTCATGTATCACTAAGGTGTTGTCCTAATGCATTACCCCCTTTTGTCATGTAACTGTATTCTAATCATGTATAACTGAGGTGTTATCCTCCTGTCATGATTCTTTCAGTCATGTAACTGTATTCTATTCATGTATCACTCAGTTGTTTGTCCTCCTGTATAGCATCATTCAGACAAGTATCTGTATTCTATTCCTGTATCAATGAGGCATTGTCCTCCTATATAGTCTTCTTCAGTCAAGTAAATTATTCTATTCATGTATCACTGAGCCGCTGTCCTCCTGTATAGCCTCCTTCAGTCATGTAAGTGTATTCTATTCCTGTAACACCGAGGCGTTGTTATCCTATATAGTCTCCTTCAGTCATGTAACTGTATTCTATTCATGTATCCTGAGGCGTTGTCCTCCTCTATCTCCTCATTCAGTCAAGTATCTGTATTCTATTCCTGTATCACTGAGGCGTTGTCCCCCTATATAGACTAGTTCAGTCAAGTAACTGTGTTCTATTAATGTATCACTGAGTTGCTCACCTGTATTGCCTCATTCAGTCATGTAACTGTATTCTATTCATGTATCACTGAGGCGTTGTCCTCCTGTATTGATTATTTCAGTCATATAACTGTATAATATTCATGTATCACTAAGGTGTTGTCCTAATGCATTACCCCCTTCTGTCATGTAACTGTATTCTAATCATGTATAACTGAGGTGTTGTCCTCCTGTCATGATTCTTTCAGTAATGTAACAGTATTCTATTAATGTATCACTAATGCATTGTCCTCCTGTATAGCCTCCATCAGTCATCTAATTGTATTATATTCATGTATCACTGGGCGCTGTCCTCTTGTATAGCCTCATTCAGTCAAGTATCTGTCTTCTGTTCTCTATCACTGAGGTGTTGACCTCCTATATAGTCTCCTTCAGTCAAGTAACTGTATTCTATTCATGTATCCTTGGCGTTGTCCTCCTATATGAGACTCCTTCAGTCAAGTAACTGTATTCTATTCATGTATCACTGAGCTGTTTTCCTGTACTGCCTCATTCAGTCATGTATCTACATTCTATTCATGTATCACGGAGGCGTTGTCCTCCTGTACTGATTATTTCAGTCATGTAACTATTTTATATTCAAGTATCACTAAGGTGTTGTCCTAATGCATTACCCACTTTTATCATGTATCTGTACTCTAATCATGTATAACTGAGGTGTTATCCTCCTGTCTTGATTCTTTCAGTCAAGTAACTGTATTCTATTCATGTATCACTTAGGCGTTGTCCTCCTCTATATCCTCATTCAGTCAAGTATCTGTATTCTGTTCCTGTATCACTGAGCGTTGTCCTCCTATATAGACTACGTTCAGTCAAGAAACTTTGATATATTAATGTATCACTGAGTTGTTCTCCTGTATTGCCTCATTCAGTCATGTATCTGTATTCTATTCATGTATCACTGAGGCGTTGTCCTCCTGAATTGATTATTTCAGTCATGTAACTGTATTATATTCATGTATCACTAAGGTGTTGTCCTAATGCATTACCCCCTTCTGTCATGTAACTGTATTCTAATCATGTATAACTGAGGTGTTGTCCTCCTGTCATGATTCTTTCAGTCATGTAACAGTATTCTATTCATGTATCATTACGCATTGTCCTGCTGTATAGCCTCCATCAGTCATCTAATTGTATTATATTCATGTATCACTGGCGCTGTCCTCCTGTATAGCCTCATTCAGTCAAGTATCTGTTTTCTATTCCTGTATCACTGAGGTGTTGTCCTCCTATATAGTCTCCTTCAGTCAAGTAACTGTATTCTATTCATGTATCACTTAGGCGTTGTCCTCCTATATAGACTCCTTCAGTCAAGTAACTGTATTCTATTCATGTATCACTGAGCTGTTTTCCTGTATTGCCTCATTCAGTCATGTATCTACATTCTATTCATGTATCACTGAGGCTTTGTCCTCTCTATTACAGATAATTTTAGTCATGTAACTGTATTACATTCATGTATCACTAAGGTGTTGTCCTAATGCATTACCCCCTTTTGTCATGTAACTGTATTCTAATCATGTATAACTGAGGTGTTAACCTCCTGTCATGATTCTTTCAGTCATGTAACTGTATTCTATTCATGTATCACTCAGTTGTTTGTCCTCCTCTTTAGCCTCATTCAGATAAGTATCTGTGTTCTATTCCTGTATCTGTGAGGCATTGTCCTCCTATATAGTCTTCTTCAGTCAAGTAACTTATTCTATTCATGTATCACTGAGACTCTGTCCTCCTGTATAGCCTCCTTCAGTCATGTAACTGTATTCTAATCCTGTAACACCAAGGTGTTGTTATCCTATATAGTCTCCTTCAGTCAAGTTATTGTATTCTATTCATGTATCACTGAGGTGCTGTCCTCCTGTGAAGCCTCCTTCAGTCAAGTAACTGTATTCAATTCATGTATCACTGAGATGTTGTCCTCCTATATAGTCTACTCCAGACAAGTAACTGTATTCTATTCATGTATCACTTAAGCGTTGTTCTCCTCTATATCCTCATTCAGTCAAGTATATGTATTCTATTCCTGTATCACTGTGGCGTTGTCCTCCTGTACAGACTCCTTCAGTCAAGTAACTGTATTCTATTCATGTATCACTGAGTTGTTCTCCTGTACTGCCTCATTCAGTCATGTATCTGTATTCTATTCATGTATCCCTGAGTCGTTGTCCTCCTGAATTGACTATTTCAGTCATGTAACTGTATTATATACATGTATCACTAAGGTGTTGTCCAATACATTACCCCTTCTGTCATGTAACTGTATTTAAATCATGTATAACTTGGTGATGTCCTCCTGTCATGATTCTTTCAGTCATGTAACTGTATTCTATTCATGTATCACTGAGTTGTTTGTCCTCCTGTATAGCCTCATTCAGACAAGTATCTGTGTTCTATTCCTGTATCACTGAGGCATTGTCCTCAATATAGTCTCATTCAGTCCAGTAACTGTATTCTATTCATGTATCACAGAGCGCTGTCCTCCTGTATAGCCTCCTTCAGTCAAGTAACTGTATTCTATTCATGTATCACTGAGGCGTTGTCCTCGAAATAGTCTACTCCAGTCAAGTAACTATATTCTATTCATGTATCATGAGCGTTGTCCTACTCAATATCCTCATTCAGTCAAAGTATCTGTATTCTATTCCTGTATCACTGAGGCGTTGTCCTCCTATATAGACTCCTTCAGTCAAGTAACTGTATTTTATTCATGTATCACTGAGTTGTTCTCCTGTATTGAATCATTCAGTCATGTAACTGTATTATATTCATGTATCACTAAGGTCTTGTCCTATTGCATTACCCCCTTCTGTCATGTAACTGTATTCTAATCATGTATAACTGAGGAGTTGCCCTCCTGTCATGATTCTTTCAGTCATGTAACTGTATTCTATTCATGTATCACTCAGATGTTTGTCCTCCTGTATAGCATCATTCAGACAAGTATCTGTATTCTATTCCTGTATCAATGAGGCATTGTCCTCCTATATAGTCTTCTTCAGTCAAGTAAATTATTCTATTCATGTATCACTGAGCGCTGTCCTCCTGTATAGCCTCCTTCAGTCATGTAAGTGTATTCTATTCCTGTAACACCGGGTTGTTATCCCATATAGTCTCCTTCAGTCATGTAACTGTATTCTATTCATGTATCCTAGGCGTTGTCCTCCTCTATCTCCTCATTCAGTCAAGTATCTGTATTCTATTCCTGTATCACTGGGTTGTCCCCATATAGACTAGTTCAGTCAAGTAACTGTGTTCTATTAATGTATCACTGAGTTTCTCACCTGTATTGCCTCATTCAGTCATGTAACTGTATTCTATTCATGTATCACTGAGGCGTTGTCCTCCTGTATTGATTATTTCAGTCATATAACTGTATAATATTCATGTATCACTAGGTGTTGTCTAATGCATTACCCCTTCTGTCATGTAACTGTATTCTAATCATGTATAACTGAGGTGTTGTCCTCCTGTCATGATTCTTTCAGTAATGTAACAGTATTCTATTAATGTATCACTAATGCATTGTCCTCCTGTATAGCCTCCATCAGTCATCTAATTGTATTATATTCATGTATCACTGAGGCGCTGTCCTCTTGTATAGCCTCATTCAGTCAAGTATCTGTCTTCTATTCCTGTATCACTGAGGTGTTGACCTCCTATATAGTCTCCTTCAGTCAAGTAACTGTATTCTATTCATGTATCACTTAGGCGTTGTCCTCCTATATAGACTCCTTCAGTCAAGTAACTGTATTCTATTCATGTATCACTGAGCTGTTTTCCTGTACTGCCTCATTCAGTCATGTATCTACATTCTATTCATGTATCACGGAGGCGTTGTCCTCCTGTACTGATTATTTCAGTCATGTAACTATTTTATATTCAAGTATCACTAAGGTGTTGTCCTAATGCATTACCCACTTTTATCATGTATCTGTACTCTAATCATGTATAACTGAGGTGTTATCCTCCTGTCTTGATTCTTTCAGTCAAGTAACTGTATTCTATTCATATATCACTTAGCGTTGTCCTCCTCTATCCTCATTCAGTCAAGTATCTGTATTCTATTCCTGTATCACTGAAGCGTTGTCCTCCTATATAGACTCGTTCAGTCAAGAAACTTTGATATATTAATGTATCACTGAGTTGTTCTCCTGTATTGCCTCATTCAGTCATGTATCTGTATTCTATTCATGTATCACTGAGGCGTTGTCCTCCTGAATTGATTATTTCAGTCATGTAACTGTATTATATTCATGTATCACTAAGGTGTTGTCCTAATGCATTACCCCCTTCTGTCATGTAACTGTATTCTAATCATGTATAACTGAGGTGTTGTCCTCCTGTCATGATTCTTTCAGTCATGTAACAGTATTCTATTCATGTATCACTATGGCATTGTCCTCCTGTATAGCCTCCATCAGTCATCTAATTGTATTATATTCATGTATCACTGAGGCGCTGTCCTCCTGTATAGCCTCATTCAGTCAAGTATCTGTTTTCTATTCCTGTATCACTGAGGTGTTGTCCTCCTATATAGTCTCCTTCAGTCAAGTAACTGTATTCTATTCATGTATCACTTAGGCGTTGTCCTCCTATATAGACTCCTTCAGTCAAGTAACTGTATTCTATTCATGTATCACTGAGCTGTTTTCCTGTATTGCCTCATTCAGTCATGTATCTATATTCTATTCATGTATCACTGAGGCGTTGTCCTCCTGTACAGATAATTTTAGTCATGTAACTGTATTACATTCATGTATCACTAAGGTGTTGTCCTAATGCATTACCCCCTTTTGTCATGTAACTGTATTCTAATCATGTATAACTGAGGTGTTAACCTCCTGTCATGATTCTTTCAGTCATGTAACTGTATTCTATTCATGTATCACTCAGTTGTTTGTCCTCCTCTTTAGCCTCATTCAGATAAGTATCTGTGTTCTATTCCTGTATCTGTGAGGCATTGTCCTCCTATATAGTCTTCTTCAGTCAAGTAACTTATTCTATTCATGTATCACTGAGACTCTGTCCTCTGTATAGCCTCCTTCAGTCATGTAACTGTAGTTCTAATCCTGTAACACCAAGGTGTTGTTATCCATATAGTCTCCTTCAGTCAAGTTATTGTATTCTATTCATGTATCACTGAGGTGCTGTCCTCCTGTAAGCCTCCTTCAGTCAAGTAACTGTATTCAATTCATGTATCACTGAGATATGTTGTCCTCTATATAGTCTACTCCAGACAAGTAACTGTATTCTATTCATGTATCACTTAAGCGTTGTTCTCCTCTATATCCTCATTCAGTCAAGTATATGTATTCTATTCCTGTATCACTGTGGTTGTCCTCCTGTACAGACTCCTTCAGTCAAGTAACTGTATTCTATTCATGTATCACTGAGTTGTTCTCCTGTACCGCCTCATTCAGTCATGTATCTGTATTCTATTCATGTATCCCTGAGTCGTTGTCCTCCTGAATTGACTATTTCAGTCATGTAACTGTATTATATACATGTATCACTAAGGTGTTGTCCTAATGCATTACCCTTCTGTCATGTAACTGTATTTAAATCATGTATAACTGAGTGATGTCCTCCTGTCATGATTCTTTCAGTCATGTAACTGTATTCTATTCATGTATCACTGAGTTGTTTGTCCTCCTGTATAGCCTCATTCAGACAAGTATCTGTGTTCTATTCCTGTATCACTGAGGCATTGTCCTCCAATATAGTCTCATTCAGTCCAGTAACTGTATTCTATTCATGTATCACAGAGCCGCTGTCCTCCTGTATAGCCTCCTTCAGTCAAGTAACTGTATTCTATTCATGTATCACTGAGGCGTTGTCCTCGTAAATAGTCTACTCCAGTCAAGTAACTATATTCTATTCATGTATCACTTAGACGTTGTCCTACTCAATATCCTCATTCAGTCAAGTATCTGTATTCTATTCCTGTATCACTGAGGCGTTGTCCTCCTATATAGACTCCTTCAGTCAAGTAACTGTATTTTATTCATGTATCACTGAGTTGTTCTCCTGTATTGAATCATTCAGTCATGTAACTGTATTATATTCATGTATCACTAAGGTCTTGTCCTATTGCATTACCCCCTTCTGTCATGTAACTGTATTCTAATCATGTATAACTGAGGAGTTGCCCTCCTGTCATGATTCTTTCAGTCATGTAACTGTATTCTATTCATGTATCACTGTGTTGTTTGTCCTCCTGTTTAGCCTCATTCAGACTAGTATCTGTATTCTATTCCTGTATCACTGAGGCATTGTCCTCCTATATAGTCTCCTTCAGTCAAGTAACTGTATTCTATTCATGTATCACTGAGATGCTGTCCTCCAGTATAGCCTCCTTCAGTCATGTAACTGTATTCTATTCCTGTATCACTGAGGCGTTGTCCTCCTATATAGTCTCCTTCAGACAAGTAATTGTATTCTATTCATATATCACTTAGGCGTTCTACTCTTCAATATCCTCCTTCAGTCAAGAAACTGTATTCTATTCAAGTATCAGTGAGTTGTTGTTCTCCTGCATAGCCACATTCTGTCAAGTATCTGTATTCTATTCCTGTATCTCTGAGGCGTTGTCCTCCTATATAGGTTCCTTCAGTCAAGTAACTGTATTCTATTCATGTATTACTGAGGTACTGTCCTCCTGTATAGCCTCCTTCAGTCAAGTAACCGTATTCTATGCACGTATCACTGAGGCGTTTTCCTCCTATATAGTCTCCTTCAGTCAAGTAACTGTATTCTATTCATGTATCGCTGAGGCGTTGTCCTTCTTATTGATTATTTCAGTCATGTAACTGTATTATATTCAAGTATCACTAAGGCGTTGTCCAAAGGCTTTTCCCCCTTCTGTCATGTAACTGTATTCTAATCCTGTATAACTGAGGTTTTGTCCTCCTGTCTTGATTCTTTCAGTCATGTAACTGTGTTCTATTCATGTATCACTGAGTTGTTTTTCCTCCTGTATAGCCTCATTCAGACAAGTATCTGTATTCTATTCCTGTATCACTGAGGCATTGTCCTCCTATATAGTCTCCTTCAGTCAAGTAACTTATTCTATTAATGTATCTCTGAGCCGCTGTCCTCCTGTGTAGCCTCCTTCAGTCATGTAACTGTATTCTATTCCCTATAACACCGAGGCATTGTTATCCTATATAGTCTCCTTCAGTCAAGTAACTGTACTCTATTCATGTATCACTGAGGTGCTGTCCTCCTGTTTAGCCTCCTTCAGACAAGTAACTGTATTCTATTTATGTATCACTGAGGCGTTTTCCTCCTATATTGTCTCCTCCACTCAAGTAACTGTATTCTATTCATGTATCACTAAGGCGTTGTCCTCCTCTATATCCTCATTCAGTCAAGTATCTGTATTCTATTACTGTATCACTGAGGCGATCCTCGATATAGACTCCTTCAGTCAAGTAACTGTATTCTATTCAAGTATAACTTAGGCCTTGTCCTCCTCTATATCCTCCTTCAGTCAAGGAACAGTATTCTATTCATGTAGCACTGAGTTGTTTTTCTCCTGTATTGCCTCCTTCAGTCATGTAACTGTATTCTATTCATGTATTACTGAGGCGCTGTCCTCCTGTATAGCCTCCTTCAGTCATGTAACTGTATTCTATTCATGTATCTCTGAGGCGTTGTCTTCCTATATAGTCTACTTCAGTCAAGTAACTGTATTTTATTCATGTATCACTTAGGCGTTGTAATCCTCTATGTCCTCCTTCTGTCAAGTAACTGTATTCTATTCATGTATCACTGAGGCGTTGTCCTCCTGTATTGATGATTTCAGTCATGAAACTGTATTATTTTCATGTATCACTAAGGCGTTGTCCTAATGCATTACCCCCTTCTGTCATGTAACTGTATTCTAATCATGTATAACTGAGGTGTTGTCCTCCTGTCTTGATTCCTTCAGTCATGTAACTGTATTCTATTCATGTATCTCTGAGTTGTTTGTCCTCCTATATAGCCTCATTCAGACAAGTATCTGTATCTATTCTTGTATCACTGAGGCATTGTCCACCTATATAGACTCCTTCAGTCATGTAACTGTATTCTATTCATGTATCTCTGAGTTGTTTGTCCTCCTTTATAGCCTCATTCAGACAAGTATCTGTATTCTATTCATGTATCACTAAGGCGTTGTCCTAATGCATTACCCCCTTCTGTCATGTAACTGTTTTCTAAACATGTATAACTGAGGTGTTGTCCTCCTGTCTTGATTCTTTCAGTCATGTAACTGTATTCTATTCATGAATCACTAAGTTGTTTTTCCTCCTGTATAGCCTCATTCAGACAACTATCTGCATTCTATTCCGGTATCACTGAGGTGTTGTCCTCCTGTATAATCTCCTTCAGTCAAGTAACTCATTCTATTCATGTATCACTGAGCCGCTGTCCTCCTGTATAGCCTCCTTCAGTCATGTAACTGTATTCAATTTGAGTAACGCCGAGGCGTTGTTATCCTATCTAGTATCCTTCAGTCAAGTAACTGTATTCTATTCATGTATCACTGAGGTGCTGTCCTCCTGTATACCCTCCTACAGTCAAGTAACTGTATTCTATTCATGTATAACTTAGGTGTTGTCCTCCTCTTTATCCTCCTTCAGTCAAGTAACTGTATTCTACTCATGTATCACTGAGGCGTTGTCCTCCTGTATTGATTATTTCAGTCATGTAACTGTATTATATTCATGTATCACTAAGGTGTTGTCCTAATGAATTACCCCCTTCTGTCATGTAACTGTATTCAAATCATGTATTACTGAGGTGTTGTCCTCCTGTCTTGATTCTTTCAGTCATGTAACTTGTATTCTATTGATGTATCACTGAGGCGTTGTCCTCCTATATAGTCTACTCCAGTCAAGTAATTGTATTCTATTCATGTATCACTTAAGCGTTGTCCTCCTCTATATCCTCATTCAGTCAAGTATCTGTATTCAATTCCTGTATCACTGAGGCGTTGTCCTCCTATATAGACTTCTTCTGTCAAGTAACTGTATTCTATTCCTGTATCACTGAGTTGTTGTCCTGTATTGCCTCATTCAGTCATGTATCTGTATTCTATTCATGTATCACTGAGGCGACGTCCTCCTGTATTGATTATTTCAGTCATGTAACTGTATTATATTCATGTATCACTAAGGTGTTGTCCTAATGGATTACCCCCTTCTGTCATGTAACTGTATTCTAATCATGTATAACTGTGGTGTTGTCCTCCTGTCTTGATTCTTTCAGTCATGTAACTTGTATTCTATTGATGTATCACTAAGGCATTGTCCTCCTATATAGTCTACTCCAGTCAAGTAATTGTATTCTATTCATGTATCACTTAAGCGTTGTCCTTCTCTATATCCTCATTCAGTCAAGTATCTGTATTCTATTCCTGTATCACTGAGGCGTTGTCCTCCTATATAGAATTCTTCTGTCAAGTAACTGAATTCTATTCCTGTATCACTGAGTTGTTCTCCTGTATTGCCTCATTCAGTCATGTATCTGTATTCTATTCATGTATCACTGAGCCGCTGTCCTCCTGTATAGCCTCCTTCAGTCAAGTAACTGTATTCTATTCATTTATCACTGAGGCGTTGTCCTCCTATATAGTCTACTCCAGTCAAGTAACTGTTTTCTATTCATGTATCACTTAGGCGTTGCCCTCCTCTATATCCTCATTCAGTCAAGTATCTGTATTCTATTCCTGTATCACTGAGGCGTTGTCCTCCTATATAGACTCCTTCAGTCAAGTAACTGTATTCTATTCATGTATCACTGAGCTGTTTTCCTGTACTACCTCATTCAGTCATGTATCTGCATTCTATTCATGTATCACTGAGGCGTTGTCCTCCTGTACTGATTATTTCAGTTATGTAACTGTATTATATTCATGTATCACTAAGGTGTTGTCCTAATGCATTACCCCCTTTTGTCATGTAACTGTATTCTAATCATGTATAACTGAAGTGTTATCCTCCTGTCATGATTCTTTCAGTCATGTAACTGTATTCTATTCATGTATCACTGAGTTGTTTGTCCTCCTGTATTGCCTCATTCAGACAAGTTTCTGTGTTCTATTCCTGTATCACTGAGGTGTTGTCCTCCTATATAGTCTACTCCAGTCAAGTAACTGTAGTCTATTCATGTATCACTTAGGCGTTGTCCTCCTCTATATCCTCATTCAGTCAAGTATCTGTATTCTATTCCTGTAACACCGAGGTGTTGTTATCCTTTATAGTCTCCTTCAGTCAAGTAACTGTATTCAATTCATGTATCACTGAGGCGTTGTCCTTCTATATAGTCTACTCCAGTCAAGTAACTGTATTCTATTCATGTATCACTTAGGCGTTGTCCTCCTCTATATCCTCATTCAGTCAAGTATCTGTATTCTATTCCTGTATCACTGAGGCATTCTCCTACTATATAGACTCTTTCAGTCAAGTAACTGTATTCTATTCATGTATTACTTAGGCTTTGTCCTCCTCTGTATCCTCCTTCATTCAAGTTACTGGATTCTATTCATGTATCACTGAGACACTGTCCTCCTGTATTGCCTCCTTCAGTCATGTAACTGTAGTCTATTCCAGTATCACCGAGGCGTTGTCCTCCTACATAGTCTCCTTCAGTCAAGTGACTGTATTCTATTCATGTATCACTTAGGCGTTGTCCTCCTCTGTATCATTCTTCAGTGAAGTAACTGCATTCTTTTCATGCATCACTGAGTTGTTGTTCTCCTGTATAGCCTCATTTAGTCAAGTATCTGTATTCTATTCCGGAATCACTGAGGCGTTGTCCTGCTATATAGACTCCTTCAGTCAAGTAACTGTATTCTATTCATGTATCACTGAGGCACTTTCCTCCTGTGTAGCCTTCTTCAGTCATGTAACTGTATTCTATTCCTGTATCACTGAGGCATTGTCGTCCTATACAGTCTCCTTCTGTCAAGTAACTGTATTCTATTCCTGTATCTCTTAGGCATTGTCCTCCTCTATATCCTCCTTCAGTCAAGTAACTGTATTCTATTCATGTATCGGTGAGTTGTTGTCCTGCTGTATCGCCTCTTACGGTCATGTAACTATATTTTTTCAAGCATCACTGAGGCGCTGTCTTCCTGTATAGCCTCCTTTAGTCATGTGACTGTATTCTATTCATGTATCACTGAGGCACGGTCCTCCTGTATCACTCTCCTTGCCATGAAACTGTATTCTATTCATGTATCACTTAATCCGTCCTCTGTGTACCGTCTGTCATGTTATTGTATTATGTACATATATCACTGAGGCTCTGTCCTCCTGTAAAGCCTCCTTCTGTCATGTAACTCTATTCCATTTATGCATCACTGAAGCGCTGTCCTCCTGTATAGCCTCCTTCAGTCATGTAACTGTATTCTATTCATGTATCACTTAGGCGTTGTCCTCCTCTATATCCTCATTCAGTCAAGTAACTGTATTCTATTCATGTATCACTGAGGCCCTGTCCTCCTGTATAGCCTCCTTCAGTCATGTAACTGTATTCTATTCATGTATCACTTAGGCGTTGTCCTCCTATATAGACTCCTTCAGTCAAGTAACTGTATTCTATTCATGTATCACTGAGCTGTTTTCCTGTACTGCCTCATTCAGTCATGTATCTACATTCTATTCATGTATCACTGAGGTGTTGTCCTAATGCATTACCCCCTTTTGTCATGTAACTGTATTCTAATCATGTATAACTGAGGTGTTATCCTCCTGTCATGATTCTTTCAGTCAAGTAACTGTATTCTATTCATGTATCACTTAGGCGTTGTCCTCCTCTTTATCCTCATTCAGTCAAGTATCTGTATTCTATTCCTGTATCGCTGAGGCGTTGTCCTCCTATGTAGACTCGTTCAGTCAAGTAACTTTGTTCTATTAATGTATCACTGATTTGTTCTCCTGTATTGCCTCATTCAGTCATGTATCTGTTTTCTATTCATGTATCACTGAGGCGTTGTCCTCCTGAATTGATTATTTCAGTCATGTAACTGTATTATATTCATGTATCACTAAGGTGTTGTCCTAATGCATTACCCCCTTCTGTCATGTAACTGTATTGTAATCATGTAAAACTGAGGTGTTGTCCTCCTGTCATGATTCTTTCAGTCATGTAACAGTGTTCTATTCATGTATCACTAAGGCATTGTCCTCCTGTATAGCCTCCATCAGTCATCTAATTGTATTATATTCATGTATCACTGAGGCGCTGTCCTCCTGTATAGCCTCATTCAGTCAAGTATCTGTTTTCTATACCTGTATCACTGAGGTGTTCTTCTCCTATATAGTCTCCTTCAGTCAAGTAACTGTATTCTATTCATGTATCACTTAGGTGTTGTCCTCCTATATAGACTCCTTCAGTCAAGTAACTGTATTCTATTCATGTATCACTTAGGTGTTGTCCTCCTATAGAGACTCCTTCAGTCAAGTAACTGTATTCTATTCATGTATCACTGAGCTGTTTTCCTCTATTGCCTCATTCAGTCATGTATCTATATTCTATTCATGTATCACTGAGGCGTTGTCCTCCTGTACTGATTATTTCAGTCATGTAACTGTATTATATTCATGTATCACTAAGGTGTTGTCCTAATGCATTACCCCCTTTTGTCATGTAACTGTATTCTAATCATGTATAACTGAGGTGTTATCCTCCTGTAATGATTCTTTCAGTCATGTAACTGTATTCTATTCATGTATCACTTAGGCGTTGTTCTCCTCTATATCCTCATTCAGTCAAGTATATGTATTCTATTCCAGTATCACTGAGGCGTTGTCCTCCTGTACAGAATCCTTCAGTCAAGTAACTATTCTATTTATGTATCACTGAGTTGTTCTCCGTACTGCCTCATTTAGTCATGTATCTGTATTCTATTCATGTATCTGTATTCTATTCATGTGTCACTGAGGCGTTGTCCTCCTGTATTGATTATTTCAGTCATGTAACTGTTTTATATTCATGTATCACTATGTTGTTGTCCTAATGCATTACCCCTTCTGTCATGTAACTGTATTCTAATCATGTATAACTGAGGTGCTGTCCTCCTGTCAAGATTCTTTCAGACATGTAACTGTATTCTATTCATGTATCACTGAGTTGTTTGTCCTCCTGTATAGCCTCATTCAGACAAGTATCTGTGTTCTATTCCTTTATCACTGAGGCATTGTCCTCCTATATAGTCTCCTTCAGACAAGTAACTGTATTATATTCATGTATCACTGAGCCGCTGTCCTCCTGTATAGCCTCCTTCAGTCAAGTAACAGTATTCTATTCATGTATCATTGAGGCGTTGTCCTCCTATGTAGTCTACTGCAGTCAAGTAACTGTATTCTATTCATGTATCACTTAGGCGTTGTCCTCCTCTATATCCTCATTCTGTCAAGTATCTGTATTCTGTTCCTGTATCACTGAGGTGTTGTCCTCTTATATAGACTCCTTCAGTCAAGTAACTGTATTCTATTCATGTATCACTGAGCTGTTTTCCTGTATTGCCTCATTCAGTCATGTATCAATATTCTATTCATGTATCACTGAGGCGTTGTCCTCCTGTACTGATTATTTCAGTCATGTAACTGTATTATATTCATGTATCACTAAGGTGTTGTCCTAATGCAGAGGTTCTCAAATGGTGAGGCTAGCCTCCCTGGGGAGGCCCCAACTTGTTCCAAGGGAGGCTCAAGCAAGTCTGAAAAAGTACTGAATTTAAATTTTGAGTTTTATATATTTTGTGTGAAGAGATGAAGCAAACTGAAAGAGGATAATAGTAGGTGAATCGTATGTATTTATTTACTAATAGGTGACAAGGGATGGTGAATGAGCGAAGCCTCATTTCAGGTGTACCTGGGGAAGGGTAGGGAATGAATACATTTCAAAAGGTAACTGCAAAACAATCAAGAAATACACAATGAACACTAGTATAAACAAATATGAACAATAAACTAATAACGAGTGGTGGTAATTGATCAATTTGCAGACTGATGGCAGAACAGCCCAAATGCCTAGGTTGAGCATAGAAGTGCTAACAGCAATAGCAGGAAGGAGCAAAGTAATCCCTGAGAATTTGCTTAGAAGCAGGGAAGGAGGGGGCGAGGGAAAGTATGTAGGAAGGTTATTTCATATAGAGAGGAAACAGAGTAAGTAGTCTGACCCCATGAAGGTACTGCAACAAGGGGTAACAATGGTTCAAGAATGAAAATAGCAGAGAAAGTAGGCTGGCCTGTGGGGGGGAGGGCCGGTGGTTACAATAAGTTAAATAATAATATTTGTTTATTTTATTTATTTGTTATTCAGATAACACATTTGAGCATAGAAACTCTTTTTCAAAGGTTCCACATCAGTATAAAAGACAAAGAACTGAACGTGAGCCAAGTACTCAAAGGGGTTTCAATTTATTCATGGGGTACTGCGTAAAGTACAGTATGTTATTTTTCTTTGGGGAGGCCCAAGATTATTACAGTTTTTGGGGGAGGCTCAAAATCTTTCCCATGGATATGGGGAGGCTCACTGTGACAAAGTCTGAGAACTATTGTCCTAATGCAATACCCCCTTTTGTCATGTAACTGTATTCTAATCATGTATAACTGAGGTGTTATCCTCCTGTCATGATTCTTTCAATCATGTAACTGTATTCTATTCATGTATCACTCAGTTGTTTGTCCTCCTGTATAGCCTAATTTAGACAAGTATCTGTAATCTATTCCTGTATCACTGAAGCATTGTCCTCCTATATAGACTTATTCAGTCATGTAAATTATTCTATTCATGTATCACTGAGCCGCTGTCCTCCTGTATAGCCTCCTTCAGTCATGTAAGTGTATTCTATTCCTGTAACACCGAGGCGTTGTTATCCTATATAGTCTCCTTCAGTCATGTAACTGTATTCTATTCATGTATCACTGAGGCGTTGCCCTCCTCTATATCCTCATTCAGTCAAGTATCTGTATTCTATTCCTGTATCACTGAGGCGTTGTCCTCCTATATAGACTCGTTCAGTCAAGTAACTGTGTTCTATTAATGTATCACTAAGTTGTTCACCTGTATTGCCTCATTCAGTCATGTAACTGTATTCTATTCATGTATCACTGAGGCGTTCTCCTCCTGTATTGATTATTTCAGTCATGTAACTGTATTATATTCATGTATCACTAAGGTGTTGTCCTAATGCATTACCCCCTTCTGTCATGTAACTGTATTCTAATCATGTATAACTGAGGTGTTGTCCTCCTGTCATGATTCTTTCAGTCATGTAACAGTATTCTATTCATGTATCACTAAGGCATTGTCCTCCTCTATAGTCTCCATCAGTCATCTAATTGTTTTATATTCGTGTATCACCGAGGCGCTGTCATCCTGAATAGCCTCATTCAGTCAAGTATCTGTTTTCTATTCCTGTATCACTGAGGTGTTGTCCTACTATATAGTCTCCTTCAGTCAAGTAACTCTATTCTATTCATGTATCACTTAGGCGTTGTCCTCCGATATAGACTCCTTCAGTCAAGTAACTGTATTGTATTCATGTATCACTGAGCTGTTTTCCTGTATTGCCTCATTCAGACATGTATCTATATTCTATTCATGTATCACTGAGGCATTGTCCTCCTGTACTGATTATTTCAGTCATGTAACTGTAATATATTCGTGTATCACTAAGGTGTTGTCCTAATGCATTACCCCTTTTGTCATGTAACTGTATTCTAATCATGTATAACTGAGGTGTTATCCTCCTGTCATGATTCTTTCAGTCAAGTAACTGTATTCTATTCATGTATCACTTAGGCATTGTCCTCCTCTATATCCTCATTCAGTCAAGTATCTGTATTCTATTCCTGTATCACTGAGGCATATCCTCCTATATAGACTCCTTCAGTCAAGTAACTGTATTCTATTCATGTATCTCTGAGCTGTTTTCCTGTATTGCCTCATTCAGTCATGTATCTATATTCTATTCATGTATCACTGAGGTGTTGTCCTCCTGAACTGATTATTTCAGTCATGTAACTGTATTATATTCATTTATCACTAAGGTGTTGTCCTAATGCCTTACCCCTTTTTGTCATGTAACTGTATTCTAATCGTGTATTACTGAGGTGTAGTCCTCCTGTAATGATTCTTTCAGTTATGTAACTGTATTCTATTCCTGTATCACTGAGGCATTGTCCTCCTATATAGTCTTCTTCAGTTAAGTAAATTATTCTATTCATGTATCACTGTGCAGCTGTCCTCCTGTATAGCCTCCTTCAGTCATGTAAGTGTATTCTATTCCTGTAACACCGAGGCATTGTTATCCAATATAGTCTCCTTCAGTCATGTAACTGTATTCTATTCCTGTATCACTGAGGCATTGTCTTCCTATATAGACTCGTTAAGTCAAGTTACTTTGTTCTATTAATGTATCACTGAATTGTTCTCCTGTATTGCCTCATTCAGTCATGTATCTGCATTCTATTCATGTATCACTGAGGCGTTGTCCTCCTGAATTGATTATTTCAGTCATGTAACAGTATTCTATTCATGTATCACTAAGGCATTGTCCTCCTGTACAGCCTCCATCAGTCATCTAATTGTATTATATTCATGTATCACTGAGGGCGCTGTCCTCCTGTATAGCTTCATTCCGTCAAGTATCTGTTTTCGATACCTGTATCACTGAGGTGCTGTCCTCCTATATAGTCTCCTTCAGTCAAGTAAGTGTATTCTATTCATGTATCACTTAGGCGTTGTCCTCCTATATAGACTCCTTCAGTCAAGTAACTGTATTCTATTCATGAATCACTGAGCTGTTTTCCTGTATTGCCTCATTCAGTCATGTATCTGTATTCTATTCATGTATCACTGACGCGTTGTCCTCCTGTACTGATTATTTCAGTCATGTAACTGTATTATATTCATGTATCACTAAGGTGTTGTCCTAATGCATTACCCCCTTTTTGTCATGTAACTGTATTCTAATCATGTATAACTGAGGTGTTATCCTCCTGTCATGATTCTTTCAGTCATGTAACTGTATTCTATTCATGTATCACTCAGTTGTTTGTCCTCCTGTATAGCCTCATTCAGATAAGTATCTGTGTTCTATTCCTGTATCTCTGAGGCATTGTCCTCCTATATAGTCTTCTTCAGTCAAGTAACTTATTCTATTCATAAATCACTGAGACGCTGTCCTCCTCTATAGCCTCCTTCAGTCATGTAACTGTATTCTAATCCTGTAACACCAAGGTGTTGTTATCCTATATAGTCTCCTTCAGTCAAGTAACTGTATTCTATTCATGTATCACTGAGGTGCTGTCCTCCTGTGAAGCCTCCTTCAGTCAAGTAACTGTATACAATTCGTGTATCACTGAGGTGTTGTCCTCCTATATAGTATACTCCAGTCAAGTAACTGTATTCTATTCATGTATCACTTAGGCGTTGTTCTCCTCTATATCCTCATTCAGTCAAGTATTTGTATTCTATTTCTGTATCACTGAGGCGTTGTCCTCCTGTACAGACTCCTTCAGTCAAGTAACTGTATTCTATTCATGTATCACTGAGTTATTCTCCTGTACTGCCTCATTCAGTCATGTATCTGTATTCTATTCATGTATCACTGAGGCATTGTCCTCCTGTATTGATTATTTCAGTCATGTAACTGTTTTATATTCATGTATCACTATGGTGTTGTCCTAATGCATTACCCCCTTCTGTCAAGTAACTGTATTCTAATCATGTATAACTGAGGTGCTGTCCTCCTGTCATGATTCTTTCAGTCATGTAACTATATTCTATTCATGTATCTCTGAGTTGTTTGTCCTCCTGTATAGCCTCATTCAGACAAGTGTCTGTGTTCTATTCCTGTATCACTGAGGCATTGTCCTCCTATATAGTCTCCTTCAGTCAAGTAACTGTATTCTATTCATGTATCACTGATCCGCTGTCCTCCTGTATAGCCTCCTTAAGTCAAGTAACTGTATTCTATTCATGTATCACTGAGGCGTTGTCCTCCTATATAGTCTACTCCAGTCAAGTAACTGTTTTCTATTCATGTATCACTTAGGCGTTGTCCTCCTCTATATCCTCATTCATTCAAGTATCTGTATTCTATTCCTGTATCACTGAGGCGTTGTCCTCCTATATAGACTCCTTCAGTCAAGTAACTGTATTCTATTCATGTATCACTGAGCTGTTTTCCTGTACTGCCTCATTCAGTCATGTATCTATATTCAATTCATGTATCACTGAGGCGTTGTCCTCCTGTACTGATTATTTCAGTCATGTAGCTGTATTATATTAATGTATCACTAAGGTGTTGTCCTAATGCATTACCCCCTTTTGTTATGTAACTGTATTCTAATCATGTATAACTGAGGTGTTATCCTCCTGTCATGATTCTTTAAGTCATGTAACTGTATTCTATTCATGTATCACTCAGTTGTTTGTCCTCCTGTATAGCCTCATTCAGACAAGTATCTGTATTCTATTCCTGTATCACTGAATCATTGTCCTCCTATATAGACTTCTTCAGTCAAGTAAATTATTCTATTCATGTATCACTGAGCCGCTGTCCTCCTGTATAGCCTCCTTCAGTCATGTAAGTGTATTCTATTCCTGTAACACCGAGGCGCTGTTATCCTATATAGTCTCCTTCAGTCAAGTAACTGTATTCTATTCATGTATCACTGAGGTGTTGTCCTCCTCTATATCCTCATTCAGTCAAGTATCTGTATTCTATTCCTGTATCACTGAGGTGTTGTCTTCCTATATAGACTCGTTCAGTTAAGTAACTGTGTTCTATTAATGTATCACTGAGTTGTTCACCTGTATTGCCTCATTCAGTCATGTAACTGTATTCTATTCATGTATCACTGAGGCGTTGTCCTCCTGTATTGATTATTTCCGTCATGTAACTGTATTATATTCATGTATCACTAAGGTGTTGTCCTAATGCATTACCCCCTTCTGTCATGTAACTGTATTCTAATCATGTATAACTGAGGTGTTGTCCCCTGTCATGATTCTTTCAGTCATGTAACAGTATTCTATTCATGTATCACTAAGGCATTGTCCTCCTGTATAGCCTCCATCAGACATCTAATTGTATTATATTCATGTATCACCGAGGCGCTGTCCTCCTGTATAGCCTCATTCAGTCAAGTATCTGTTTTCTATTCCTGTATCACTGAGGTGTTGTCCTCCTATATAGTCTCCTTCAGTCAAGTAACTCTATTCTATTCTTGTATCACTTAGGCGTTGTCCTCCTATATAGACTCCTTCAGTCAAGTAACAGTATTGTATTCATGTATCACTGAGCTGTTTTCCTGTATTGCCTCATTCAGTCATGTATCTATATTCTATTCATGTATCACTGAGGCATTGTCCTCCTGTACTGATTATTTCAGTCATGTAACTGTAATATATTCGTGTATCACTAAGGTGTTGTCCTAATGCATTACCCCCTTTTGTCATGTAACTGTATTCTAATCATGTATAACTGAGGTGTTATCCTCTGTCATGATTCTTTCAGTCAAGTAACTGTATTCTATTCATGTATCACTTAGGCGTTGTCCTCCTCTATATCCTCATTCAGTCAAGTATCTGTATTCTATTCCTGTATCACTGAGGCATATCCTCCTATATAGACTCCTTCAGTCAAGTAACTGTATTCTATTCATGTATCTCTGAGCTGTTTTCCTGTATTGCCTCATTCAGTCATGTATCTATATTCTATTCATGTATCACTGAGGTGTTGTCCTCCTGTACTGATTATTTCAGTCATGTAACTGTATTATATTCATTTATCACTAAGGTGTTGTCCTAATGCCTTACCCTTTTGTCATGTAACTGTATTCTAATCGTGTATTACTGAGGTGTAGTCCTCCTGTAATGATTCTTTCAGTCATGTAACTGTATTCTATTCCTGTATCACTGAGGCATTGTCCTCCTATATAGTCTTCTTCAGTTAAGTAAATTATTCTATTCATGTATCACTGTGCAGCTGTCCTCCTGTATAGCCTCCTTCAGTCATGTAAGTGTATTCTATTCCTGTAACACCGAGGCGTTGTTATCAATATAGTCTCCTTCAGTCATGTAACTGTATTTCTATTCCTGTATCACTGAGGCATTGTCTTCCATATAGACTCGTTAAGTCAAGTTACTTTGTTCTATTAATGTATCACTGAATTGTTCTCCTGTATTGCCTCATTCAGTCATGTATCTGCATTCTATTCATGTATCACTGAGGCGTTGTCCTCCTGAATTGATTATTTCAGTCATGTAACAGTATTCTATTCATGTATCACTAAGGCATTATCCTCCTGTACAGCCTCCATCAGTCATCTAATTGTATTATATTCATGTATCACTGAGGCACTGTCCTACTGTATAGCTTCATTCCGTCAAGTATCTGTTTTCGATACCTGTATCACTGAAGTGCTGTCCTCCTATATAGTCTCCTTCAGTCAAGTAAGTGTATTCTATTCATGTATCCTTAGCGTTCTCCTATATAGACTCCTTCAGTCAAGTAACTGTATTCTATTCATGAATCACTGAGCTGTTTCCTGTATTGCCTCATTCAGTCATGTATCTGTATTCTATTCATGTATCACTGAGGCGTTGTCCTCCTGTACTGATTATTTCAGTCATGTAACTGTATTATATTCATGTATCACTAAGGTGTTGTCCTAATGCATTACCCCCTTTTGTCATGTAACTGTATTCTAATCATGTATAACTGAGGTGTTATCCTCCTGTCATGATTCTTTCAGTCATGTAACTGTATTCTATTCATGTATCACTCAGTTGTTTGTCCTCCTGTATAGCCTCATTCAGATAAGTATCTGTGTTCTATTCCTGTATCTCTGAGGCATTGTCCTCCTATATAGTCTTCTTCAGTCAAGTAACTTATTCTATTCATGTATCACTGAGACGCTGTCCTCCTCTATAGCCTCCTTCAGTCATGTAACTGTATTCTAATCCTGTAACACCAAGGTGTTGTTATCCTATATAGTCTCCTTCAGTCAAGTAACTGTATTCTATTCATGTATCACTGAGGTGCTGTCCTCCTGTGAAGCCTCCTTCAGTCAAGTAACTGTATACAATTCATGTATCACTGAGGTGTTGTCCTCCTATATAGTATACTCCAGTCAAGTAACTGTATTCTATTCATGTATCACTTAGGCGTTGTTCTCCTCTATATCCTCATTCAGTCAAGTATTTGTATTCTATTTCTGTATCACTGAGTGTCCTCCTGTAACTCCTTCCAGTCAAGTAACTGTATTCTATTCATATCACTGAGTTATTCTCCTTTACTGCCTCATTCAGTCATGTATCTGTATTCTATTCATGTATCACTGAGGCATTGTCCTCCTGTATTGATTATTTCAGTCATGTAACTGTTTTATATTCATGTATCACTATGGTATTGTCCTAATGCATTACCCCCTTCTGTCAAGTAACTGTATTCTAATCATGTATAACTGAGGTGCTGTCCTCCTGTCATGATTCTTTCAGTCATGTAACTATATTCTATTCATGTATCTCTGAGTTGTTTGTCCTCCTGTATAGCCTCATTCAGACAAGTGTCTGTGTTCTATTCCTGTATCACTGAGGCATTGTCCTCCTATATAGTCTCCTTCAGTCAAGTAACTGTATTCTATTCATGTATCACTGATCCGCTGTCCTCCTCCAGCGATAGCCTCCTTAAGTCAAGTAACTTATTCTATTCATGTATCACTGAGGCGTTGTCCTCCTATATAGTCTACTCCAGTCAAGTAACTGTTTTCTATTCATGTATCACTTTGGCGTTGTCCTCCTCTATATCCTCATTCAGTCAAGTATCTGTATTCTTTTCCTGTATCACTGAGGCGTTGTCCTCCTATATAGACTCCTTCAGTCAAGTAACTGTATTCTATTCATGTATCACTGAGCTGTTTTCCTGTACTGCCTCATTCAGTCATGTATCTATATTCTATTCATGTATCACTGAGGCTTGTCCTCCTGTACTGATTATTTCAGTCATTAGCTGGATTATATTAATGTATCACTAAGGTGTTGTCCTAATGCATTACCCCTTTTGTTATATAACTGTATTCTAATCATGTATAACTGAGGTGTTATCCTCCTGTCATGATTCTTTAAGTCATGTAACTGTATTCTATTCATGTATCACTCAGTTGTTTGTCCTCCTGTATAGCCTCATTCAGACAAGTATCTGTATTCTGTTCCTGTATCACTGAATCATTGTCCTCCTATATAGACTTCTTCAGTCAAGTAAATTATTCTATTCATGTATCACTGAGCCGCTGTCCTCCTGTATAGCCTCCTTCAGTCATGTAAGTGTATTCTATTCCTGTAACACCGAGGCGCTGTTATCCTATATAGTCTCCTTCAGTCATTTAACTGTATTCTATTCATGTATCACTGAGGTGTTGTCCTCCTCTATATCCTCATTCAGTCAAGTATCTGTATTCTATTCCTGTATCACTGAGGTGTTGTCCTCCTATATAGACTCGTTCAGTTAAGTAACTGTGTTCTATTAATGTATCACTGAGTTGTTCACCTGTATTGCCTCATTCAGTCATGTAACTGTATTCTATTCATGTATCACTGAGGCGTTGTCCTCCTGTATTGATTATTTCCGTCATGTAACTGTATTATATTCATGTATCACTAAGGTGTTGTCCTAATGCATTACCCCCTTCTGTCATGTAACTGTATTCTAATCATGTATAACTGAGGTGTTGTCCTCCTGTCATGATTCTTTCAGTCATGTAACAGTAATCTATTCATGTATCACTAAGGCATTGTCCTCCTGTATAGCCTCCATCAGACATCTAATTGTATTATATTCATGTATCACCGGAAGCTTGTCCTCTCTATAGCCTCATTCAGTCAAGTATCTGTTTTCTATTCCTGTATCACTGAGGTGTTGTCCTCCTATATAGTCTCCTTCAGTCAAGTAACTCTATTCTATTCTTGTATCACTTAGGCGTTGTCCTCCTATATAGACTCCTTCAGTCAAGTAACAGTATTTTATTCATGTATCACTGAGCTGTTTTCCTGTATTGCCTCATTCAGTCATGTATCTATATTCTATTCATGTATCACTGAGGCATTCTCCTCCTGTACTGATTATTTCAGTCATGTAACTGTAATCTATTCATGTATCACTAAGGTGTTGTCCTAATGCATTACCCCCTTTTGTCATGTAACTGTATTCTAATCATGTATAACTGAGGTGTTATCCTCCTGTCATGAATCTTTCAGTCAAGTAACTGTATTCTATTCATGTATCACTTAGTCGTTGACCTCCTCTATATCCTCATTCAGTCAAGTATCTGTATTCTATTCCTGTATCACTGAGGCATATCCTGCTATATAGACTCCTTCAGTCAAGTAACTGCATTCTATTCATGTTTCACTGAGCTGTTTTCCTGTATTGCCTCATTCAGTCATGTATCTATATTCTATTCATGTATCACTGAGGTGTTGTCCTCCTGTACTGATTATTTCAGTCATGTAACTGTATTATATTCATGTATCACTAAGGTGTTGTCCTAATGCCTTACCCCCTTTTGTCATGTAACTGTATTCTAATCATGTATTACTGAGGTGTTGTCCTCCTGTAATGATTCTTTCAGTCATGTAACTGTATTCTATTCATGTATCACTCAGTTGTTTGTCCTCCTGTATAGCCTCATTCAGACAAGTATCTGTATTCTATTCCTGTATCACTGAGGCCTTGACCTCCTATATAGTCTTCTTCAGTTAAGTAAATTATTCTATTCATGTATCAATGAGCAGCTGTTCTCTTGTATAGCCTCTTTCAGTCATGTAAGTGTATTCTATTCCGGTAACACCGAGGCGTTGTTATCCTATATAGTCTCCTTCAGTCATGTAACTGTATTCTATTCATGTATCACTGAGGCGTTGTCCTCCTCTATATCCTCATTCAGTCAAGTATCTGTATTCTATTCCTGTATCACTGAGGCATTGTCCTCCTATATAGACTCGTTCAGTCAAGTAACTTTGTTCTATTAATGTATCACTGAGTTGTTCTCCTGTATTGCCTCATTCAGTCATGTATCTGCATTCTATTCATGTTTCACTGAGGCATTGTCCTCCTGAATTGATTACTTCAGTCATGTAACTGCATTATATTCTTGTATCACTAAGGTGTTGTCCTAATGCATTACCCCCTTCTGTCATGTAACTGTATTGTAATCATGTATAACTGATGTGTCCTCCTGTCATGATTCTTTCAGTCATGTAACAGTATTCTATTCATGTATCACTAAGGCATTGTCCTCCTGTATAGGCTCCATCAGTCATCTAATTGTATTATATTCATGTATCACTGAGGCGCTGTACTCCTGTATAGCCTCATTCCGTCAAGTATCTGTTTTCGATACCTGTATCACTGAGGTGCTGTCCTCCTATATAGTCTCCTTCAGTCAAGTAAGTGTATTCTATTCATATATCCTTAGGCGTTGTCCTCCTATATAGACTCCTTCAGTCAAGTAACTGTATTCTATCCATGTATCACTGAGCTGTTTTCCTGTATTGCCTCACTCAGTCATGTATCTATATTCTATTCATGTATCACTGAGGTGTTGTCCTCCTGTACTGATTATTTCAGTCATGTAACTGTATTATATTCATGTATCACTAAGGTGTTGTCCTAATGCCTTACCCCCTTTTGTCATGTAACTGTATTCTAATCATGTATTACTGAGGTGTTATCCTCCTGTCATGATTCTTTCAGTCATTTAACTGTATTCTATTCATGTATCATTCAGATGTTTGTCCTCCTGTATAGCCTCATTCAGACAAGTATCTGTATTCTATTCCTGTATCACTGAGGCATTGTCCTCCTATACAGTCTTCTTCAGTCAAGTAAATTATTCTATTCATGTATCACTGAGCAGCTGTTCTCCTGTATAGCCTCCTTCAGTCATGTAAGTGTATTCTATTCCTGTAACACCGAGGCGTTGTTATCCTATATAGTCTCCTTCAGTCATGTAACTGTATTCAATTCATGTATCACTTAGGCGTTGTCCTCCTATATAGACTCCTTCAGTCAAGTAACTGTATTCTATTCATGTATCACTGAGCTGTTTTCCTGTATTGCCTCATTCAGTCATGTATCTATATTCTATTCAAGTATCACTGAGGCGTTGTCCTCCTGTATTGATTATTTCAGTCATGTAACTGTATTATATTCATGTATCACTAAGGTGTTGTCCTAATGCATTACCCCCTTTTGTCATGTAACTGTATTCTAATCAAGTATAACTGAGGTGTTATACTCCTGTCATGATTCTTTCAGTCATCTATCTGTATTCTATTCATGTATCACTCAGTTGTTTGTCCTCCTGTAGCCTCATTCAGATAAGTATCTGAGTTCTATTCCTGTATCTCTGGGGCATTGTCCTCCTATATAGTCTTGTTCAGTCAAGTAACTTATTCTATTCATAGCATCACTGAACGACTGTCCTCCTCTATAGACTCCTTCAGTCATCTAACTGTATTCTAATCCTGCTAACACCAAGGTGTTGTTATCCTATATACTCCTCCTTCAGTCAAGTAACTTATTCTATTCATGTATCACTGAGGAGCTGTCTCCTGTGAAAGCCTCCTTCAGTCAAGTAACTGTATTCAATTCATGTATCACTGAGGTGTTGTCCTCCTATATAGTATACTCCAGTCAAGTAACTGTATTCTATTCATGTATCACTTAGGCGTTGTTCTCCTCTATATCCTCATTCAGTCAAGTATCTGTATTCTATTCCTGTATCACTGAGGCGTTGTCCTCCTATATAGACTCGTTCAGTCAAGTAACTGTGTTCTATTAATGTATCACTAAGTTGTTCACCTGTATTGCCTCATTCAGTCATGTAACTGTAATTCCTACTCATGTATCACAGGCGTTCTCCTCCTGTATTGATTATTTCAGTCATGTAACTGTATTATATTCATATCACTAAGGTGTTGTCCTAATGCATTTAATCCTTCTGTCATATAACTGTATTCTAATCATGTATAACTGAGGTGTTGTCCTCCTGTCATGATTCTTTCAGTCATGTAACAGTATTCTATTCATGTATCACTAAGGCATTGTCCTCCTGTATAGTCTCCATCAGTCACATCTAATTGTTTTATATTCTGCACCTTATCACTGAGGCACTGTCCTCTTGAATAGCCTCATTCAGTCAAGTATCTGTTTTCTATTCCTGTATCACTACGAGGTGTTTGTCCTACTATATAGTCTCTTCAGTCAAGTAACTCCTATTCTATTCATGATATCCTTAGGCGTTGTCCTCCGATAGACTCCTTCAGTCAAGTAACTGTATTGTATTCATGTATCACTGAGCTGTTTTCCTGTATTGCCTCATTCAGTCATGTATCTATATTCTATTCATGTATCCACTTAGGCATTTGTCCTACTATACATCATTATTTCATCATGTAACTGTAATATATTCGTGTATCACAAAAGTGTTGTCCTAATGCATTACCCCCTTTGTCATTAACTGTATTCTAATCATGTATAACTGAGTGTTATCCTCCTGTCATGATTCTTTCAGTCAAATAACTGTATTCTATTCATATATCCACTTAGAAGCGTTGTCCTCCTCTATATCCTCATTCAGTCAAATATCTATTCTGTTCCTGTATCACTGAGGCATATCCTCCTATATAGACTCCTTCAGTCAAGTAACAGTATTCTATTCCTTGTATCTCTGAGCTGTTTTCCTGTATTGCCTCATTCAGTCATGTATCTATATTCTATTCATGTATCACTGAGGTGTTGTCCTCCTGTACTGATTATTTCAGTCATAACTAGCATTATATTCATTTATCACTAAAGGTGTTGTCCTAATGCCTTACCCTTTTTGTCATGTAACCGTATTCTAATCACTGTATTACTGAGGTGTTGTCCTCCTGTAATGATTCTTTCAGTCATGTAACTGTACTCTATTCATGTATCACTCGAGTGTTTGTCCTCCTATATAGCCTCATTCAGACAAGTATCTGTATTCTATTCCTGTATCACTGGGCATTGTCCTCCTATATAGTCTCTCAGTTGCAAAATTATTCTATTCATATCACTGTGCAGCTGTCCTCCTGTAGCCTCCTTCAGTCATGTAAGTGTATTCTATTCCTGTACACGGTTGTAATATCAATATAGTCTCCTTCAGTCATGTAACTGTATTCTATTCCTGTATCACTGGGGCATTGTCCTCATATAGACTGTTCAGTCAAGTAACTTTGTTCTATTAGTGTATCACTGAATTGTTCTCCTGTATTGCCTCATTCAGTCATGTATCTGCACATTTATTCATGGTCACTGAAGTTGTCCTCCTGAATTGATTATTTCAGTCATGTAACAGTATTCTATTCATGTATCACTAAGGCATTGTCCTCCTGTATAGCCTCCATCAGTCATCTAATTATGTATATTCATGTATCACTGAGGCGCTGTTCTCCTGTATACTCCATTCCGTCAAATGATCTGTTTTACCGATAACCGGATCACTGAGTACTGTCCTCCTATATAGTCTCCTTCAGTCAAGTAAGTATATTCTATTCCATATCACTTAGGCATTGTCCTCCATATAGACTCCTTCAGTCAAGTAACTGTATTCTCTTCATCTATCACTGAGCTGTTTCCTGTATTCCTCATTCAGTCATGCTATATTCTATTCATATATCACTGGCCCGTTGTCTGTACACAATTATTTCAGTCATGTAACTTTGTATATATTCATGTATCACTAGGTGTTGTCTAATACATTACCTTTGTCATATAACATTTTCTAATCATGTATAACTGAAGCGTTATCCTCTGTCATAATTCTTCAATCATGTAACTGCATTCTATTCATGTATCACTCAGTTGTTTGTCCTCTGTATAGCCTCATTCAGATAAGTATCTGTTTCTATTCCAGTATCTCTGAGCTTGTCCTCTATAGTCTTCAGTCAAGTAACATTCTATTCATGTCACTGGGCGTGTCCTCTCTATAGCCTCCTTCAGTCATGTAACTGTATTCTAATCCTGTAACACCAAGGTATTGTTATCCTATGTCTCATGGTCAAGTAACTGTATTTTATTCATGTATCACTGGTGCTGTCCTCTGTGAAGCCTCCTTCAGTCAGTAACTTATTCAATTCATGTATCACTGAGCTTTGTCCTCCTATATAGTATACTCCAGTCAAGTAACTGTATTCTAATCATGTATCATAGGCGTTGTTCTCCTCTATATCCTCATTCGTCAATATTGCTTCTATTTCTGTATCACAGGCGTTGTCCTCCTGTACGAATCTTCAGTCAAATAACTGTATTCTATTCATGTATCCTGGGTTGTTCTCTTGCTGCCTCATTCAGTCATGTATCATTCTATTCATGTATCACTGAAGCGTTGTCCTCTCTATTATTATTTCAGTGTAACAGTTTTATTCATGTATCACATAATTATTGTCTAATACATTACCTTCTGTCAAGTAACTGTATTCATCATGTATAACTGAGTGCTGTCTCCTGTCGATTCTTTCAGTCATATAACTATATTCTATTCATGTATCTCTCGGTTGTTTGTCCTCTGTATGGCCTCATTCAGACAAGTGTCATGTTTTCTATTCCTGTATCACTGGAAATTGTCCTCTATATAGTCTCCTTCAGTCAAGTAACTCAATTTATTCATATCATGATCCGCTGTCCTCCTCTATAACCTCCTTAGTCAAGTAACTGTAATTATTGCATCACTGAAATTGTCCTCCTATATAGTCTACTCAGTCAAGTAACTGTTTTCTATTCATGTATCACTTGATTGTCCTCTACATCCTCATTCAGTCAGTATCTGTTCTATTCTGTATCACTGGGCGTTGTCCTCCTATAGAACTCCTTCAGTCAATCTATATTCTATTCATGTATCACTGAGCTGTTTCCTGTGCCTCATTCAGTAACATCTATATTCAATTCATGTATCACTGTTTTCCTCCTGTACTAATTATTTCAGTCATGCTAACTATTATATTCATGTATCACTAGTTTGTCACCTGCACGTACCCCTTTGTTGTAACAACATTCTAATCATGTATAACAGGTGTTATCCTCCTGTCATGATTCTTTAAGTCATGTAACTGTATTCTATTCATGTATCACTCAGTTGTTGTCTCCTGTAGCCTCATTCCAGACAAGTATCATATTCTATTCCTGTATTGCTGACATTGTCTCTATATGACTTCTTCAATCAAGTAAGTATTCTATTCATGAACCCTGTCCTCCCATAGCCCTTCATAAGGTATTCTATTCCTGTAACACAGCTTGTTATCTATAGTCTCCTTCAGTCATTTAACATTCTATTCATATCCTTAGGCATTGTCCTCCTCTATATCCTCATTCAGTCAGTATCTATATTCTGTTCCTGTATCACTGATTGTCCTCCTATATAGCTAGTTCAGTCAAGTAACTGTGTTCTATTAATGTATCACTGAGTTGTTCACCTGTATTGTTCAGTCATATAACTTCTATTCATATATCACTGGCATTTGTCCTCCTATATGATTATTTCGTCATGTAACTTTATTATATTCATCTATACTAAGTGTTGTCTAATACACCCCTTCTACCTTAACTGTATTCTAATCATGTATAACTGAGTGCATCCTCTGTCATGATTCTTTCAGTCATGTAACAGTATTCTATTCATATCATAAGGCATTGTCCTCTGTATAGCCTCCATCAGACATCTAATTGTAACATATTCCAGTATCCCGGCTATCCACCTTATAGCCTCATTCAGTCAAGTATCTGTTTCTATTCCTGTATCACTGAAATGTGTCTCTATATTCTCCTTCAGTCAAGTAACTCTATTCTATTCGCTTATCAAAAGTTGTCATATATGACTCCCTCAGTCAAGTAACAGTATTGTATTCATGTATCACTGAGCTGTTTTCTGTATTGCCTCATTCAGTCATGTATCATATTCTATTCACGTATCACAGGGCATTGTCTCCTCTACTAATGATTTTCAGTCATATAACTGTAATCTAATATATATCACTAAGGTGTTGTCCTAATACATACACCCTTTTGTCATGTAACTGTATTAATCATATATAACTGAGTGTCCTCTGTCATGAATCTTTCAGTCAAATAACTGTATTCTATTCGTATCCTTAGTCGTTGTCCTCCTCTATCCTCATTCAATCAAATATCTGTTCTATTCTGTATCTCTGGGCATATCCTGCTATATAGACTCCTTCAGTCAAGTAACTATATTCTATTCATGTATCACCAGGCTCTTTCCTGTATTGCCTCATTCAGTCAAATATCTGTATTCTATTCCTGTATCACTGAGGCATTGTCTCTATCAGTCTTCTTCAGTAAATAAATTATTCTACACCTTTAGCTAACAAACTGATACTGCTGCTCTTCATGAGGTGGGATCACAAAAAGCCCATGTTGAAAATCTGATGAAAATACCAACACACGCCCATGGCATTAGGGTTTCCAATCAAAATAGCCCACCCTGTGCAGACTGACAGGCGTCAAGGGTGTGACTTTTGATCATCAGCTGTAATGAATGCTCCTATTCACCCCACTCTGCAGCCAGTGACACACATCGTGGTGTGCCTTGCAGTGTTTGGCCACAAAGTTTACCCCATTCTCCTATACTGTAACCACCTCAGTGTATTTCCTTATGGAATGGGGTAAGTATAATGCCCAAAGACCCGAGCATACCATGACACTTGTCAGTGTCTACAGGGTAGGGTGAGGTAAAATGGCATGAGTGTTATAGCTGACGACCCAAAGGCACACCCCAATGCCTGTCGGTCTCTGCTGGGTGGGGGTGGGGTTGGTGTTACTTCAATACATACCCTGCCATTCCTATTATGCATCTCTAACTCCGGCATTACCAATGCCAATGCTAGCGAGACAACATTCAGCATTGACAAATGCTTGTTTTAGTAGGGACAGGAGAAAACTCTACATCCGGGGGTGGTAGTGGTGGTCAGGGTATTGATGTCAGGACTAGGTCTGTAGTAGGTAAGGGCCCTACAGGTAAGATTCCCATAAGATCCGCATCTTCAATGTGTATGTCAGGAGCCAACTGTCCAGGATCAGTGGCATCCTGGAGAGACATCTGGGGGGGGTGTCACTAGAATCGGGGCCACATCCTCGGGTACCACCTGAGACTGACTTCATGTAATGACAGCATCCTGGCTTAGGCCATCAGATCTATTGTGGGATGCCCAGAGGCAATACCGGAAGGAATGACCTTGTTCCTCACAAATTACAATGGACTGGATTTGGACAAGTATGTAGCAATGTCCATATTCCAGACAGCCCATACAGTGAGCCGCATCAGAAGTGGAGCTGAGATGAGTATGTGCACCACACTTGTGGTGCATCTTAGGCTGACCTCGGTAAAAGTAAATTTCCTTGTCCTTCCCAATATAAAAGCTGCCTTGCAGATGTTCTATACTGGCAGCAGTTTGGGACAGTTTTATGTTAAGTCTTCAACCCCCATCAACATCTGTTCTAAATCAATAATGGGAGAGGGGATATCCAAGACCTCACACCTTCTTAACTCAGTAAAGCACATCAGCTATATCCACACACTCATTGCCAAACAGAAATGTAACAGTTTTTTACAGTAGGCTTAGTTAAAGGAATGGCTATGAAAGGAATCCAAGGGAAAATATTTTCAAGTTTCTCACACTTCAACCAAAAATGATCCAACAATACAGATGTGCAAAACCTAACATCAAATGTCTCTTCCCCCAAAATATGCATAACAGCATACAAATCAGATGCAACAAAGGCAAGGGAGTCTTTAAGTAATTTTCAGATAGCAAATTACCTGTCTGGTGTAATCCAATCCACCCCTGTATTCAAGCTGGACCACATTTCTTCGTAGTATAGGGTCACTGGCTGTGGTAAACAAGTCAGACATCCTGGGGGGGAGTACCCAACCAAGGCATCCCATCAAAGGAGGGAGAAGGATACATCACATTTTGGAAGTCCAGGGCAATAGATGGGGAGAACGGTATGGCTAAACCATACCTCTCAACCTCTTGCTCATAAATCAGGGACAAGGCTTAAAAAATCAGGATAAAGACCCAAAATAAGGGACATAGTTTAAAAATTGATGGTGTTCACTCAGAAATCTAATAGAATAAGGGATGGTGTAAGACTAATTTTCTGGAGAAGAAAAGTCTGTAACTTTAATGTATTACATTATTTTGTGCTTTCAGTCCCCACTGTTCAATCACAAAAACACAAATTTTATGAGGGACAGAGGAAAATGTTGAGGCAAAATCAGGACATCCCTGAAAATCAGGGACAGTTGAAAGGTATGGGTGAAACTTCTGAGAATTGGAAGGGTTAACAGACAGCATACTGGCCTTCTCTTGTATTGCAGGATTTACCGCACTGGGAATCATTGTCTGGCCGGCAGGGTCTGCTGGGGTCAAGGAGGTGGCTAGTGGAGGCTTCGGCACAGGAACCCATGACACTCCATCAGCATCCCTCATCCAACTGGCTGCAAGCAAAGCTGCCTCAGTGGACCATTTGTCCATAGACTTGTTGACTGTATACTGTATGTTGGAAGTCTGGTCAGAGAGCTCCAGGCCGAGCAAAAGTCTCCGTAGAAGAGCCCGGTCAAGAATCAGGGATCAAGGATCCTTGAAGCAGGTGACCAAAAGTTAGAGGACTGAACTGTGTGCAGCAAGAGAGCAGCACACACCTTGGTATCAGTCATTCCTGCATTGTCCCCTAAAATTAGTGTAGAGGATCCCGACCCCAGTGCTATGCACTGTGCTGCTGAGTCCTGCTCACACTCAGCTGTCTC
The DNA here is from genome assembly GCA_016271365.2 of Neoceratodus forsteri. Classification (NCBI taxonomy): domain Eukaryota; kingdom Metazoa; phylum Chordata; order Ceratodontiformes; family Ceratodontidae; genus Neoceratodus; species Neoceratodus forsteri. The sequence goes on along the minus strand of CM057449.1, from coordinate 2,220,122 downwards.
CCATTGTCCAGCATCCATCTTTTCCCCAAAAGGTGATACAGCCTTGTCAAACTGTGTAAAGCAGTTATCAGTAGAAATAGGGAATATCCAACACAAGTCAGTGCTCTCCTGTTCCATGGACACAAAGTTTGGTGGAAAAATATCACGAAGAGCAGCGCCCTCTATGAGCAGCATCCATCTTCTGACATGCCCCATTTTCCTCCTCGTCCAACGTTGCCAGCAGCTGTCATTTATGGGCCACCAGTTCCTCCTGTAGTTGTGCTTCCACCTGCAAAATCATGTCATATTGCAGCTAGGAATGTTGCTCCACTGAGGGATCAGGAATGTCAGCACAGGTATTTTTACTCATAGCCATGAGTGCAGAAACTGATATAACATCAGAAAAAGCGGCCTCTGTATAAGCGGAAACAGGGGAGGAGGCTCTCCCCTGCTCCTAGTACCTCCATAAACAAGGAAGTGGCCATTCCAACCGGCAGCCAGATGGCCTGTGGACACCTACTGGAAAGTAGGGAATTTTTTATTCAAAATCCAAAAAACAAAGACAAACAACAAATCCTTACATCATATTATAGTTCAATAAAACAGAAGGAAAAAAACTCAGTAGTGCTCTAAAGAAAAAACTTCACCCCACCCAAACAATACCTTTCCACAACTGATTACACCCAATGTCCCCCAATCATGAACGCTCATGCTGATATACAACATCTAATTCTGCTTACACTTTAAAGGAGAGGTCAACCAAGGTCACCTCCTCATTCCTCAAAAATTGTTGACCTCGTCCTTGCCATATAACCCATTTTTCACATGCAAATAAAATATAAACAGTCATAAACAATATAAACTCCTATTCCATTTTAACTATCTCGCAGTTAGCTGATTGTATACTAGAATTTCATATGTTATGTCTGCAAAAGAGGAAGCATTCCAGAGCACATCTAACATTGACCAAAAAGGTTGGATAAAAGACCACTCCAAAAACAAATGTGACATAATTTCTAACTGACCACAAGACTCAATTAAACACTGACGTTCAGTTATAGCATTGTGTTTGTGATTTGCCCTAACTTTAAATTTCCAAATGCCACAGAGCCACAGTGTGTCCTGCATCTTAGGGAGAATCCATTAACTAACATAGCATCTAACAAATATTTACACTGTACCTGCAGCCCTACATTAAAAACGGTCCCTCATAACAATTAACCAAAATTTCTGCATAAAATTGTTTTCGGGTAACTCCTGAAACCAGCAGAGCTCAAGTTACCATAACCTAACACGTTTTAAAACAAACTTGCACAGGTCTAGATAGGGCCTTTCTGCTATGCTCCATTTTCCTACCCCTAGGTGGTGAAGAATCCAGCCTTCCAGGTAAGCATTGCTTGTGTCCACATACTCGAAACCCCACTGAGCAATGGTTTTACATTTGTATAAAAGATAATACTAAAAGAAGACAATTGGATGAATTAGGTTCAGACCTCCTCCTACCAAGTTCAGTAAATCTGACCAAGTTTTACAGGGGTTAGTCTGCTGCCCCAGAGTACCTGAAAAACAGGTCTAATAATTTTGTGAATATTGCAAAGCGTACTGGAAAGATGTGGGCTATATTCAAAATATGGGCAAAATAAATTGGCGTAACTAAAAATTATTTTCTTTTGTCCTGGACCATGACTTCCACCGCATAACTTTAGTCTGAGCAATAGCTATCTTTACTTCATAGTCTATTTGAGCAGCATTCTCCAAGCCCAAAATGAATCCCAATATCTTAACGGCCCCAATAGTCACTGGAATTACAAAATCATCCAACTGTGTTGCCTGCCCTAATGCTAGTGCCTGACTTTTCCCTAGATTAACCATAATGCCTGCAGAGGCACTGTTTTCTGAAAAAACAGCTAAGGCTCTGATACCAGAAGCCACATTTCCCATCACGAACATGCAATCATCAGCGTATGCTGAGATTTTACTTAATATGGCACCACTATGTGTTTGGATCGGTGCTATATGGGAATCAGCCTCCACCATCCATAAAACCGGGTATATACTAAAAACATATAATAAAAGGTTAAGGGGACACCTCTGTCTCACCCTATTCAAGAGGTACATGGGGGTTCCCAAATGATCATTCACCAGTGGTCGTATCTGAGCCTCCTTCTACAATATTTTAATAATATCTATGAAAGCCTCAGGAATGTCATAAAGGCGCAAGGTATTCCAAAGCTAATCATGCTTAACAGAATCAAATGCCTTATCCTGGGGCCAGCCTGGAGGTGCTGAGGGTTGAGGCACTGGATGCCACACCTCATGCCATGCCGGCGACCCAGGTTCGGTGATGGACTCGGGTGGTCGGGAGTCAGCAGGGGAGGGAGAGAATGGAGCATCCAGAGGACAGCTTTCCTGTCCCTGGGGAGGGATCCAGGGGTGCTTGGTGTCCTGGTGGCCCCTGATGGAGATCGGGGGCATTGCAGGCACACCAGCAGATGTAAGGGAAGGAGTGCGGCAGACGCCAGCAGGGAAGCCATGCGCAGGCATCATTGCATGCCACACTCCTGGGGAAACCAACAGCAGAAAAAAACTCCTCTTCCTGGATAGGCGATGGCACCCTCCAGGGCCCCCTTCTTTACATGCCCACTGCTGGGTGCAAGTCTTTGGCTTTCCCGATCCCCTCTGAATGCCTTGGCCCACTAATGGTTGCATTCCCCAGGTCAGTGGACTGGGTTGCTAGGGGAAGTGTCTTTGCTCGATTCCCCAGAGGGGAGTGCTTCAGGCAGGATGGTAGAGGAGGACAGTGAGCAAGAGAGAGTTCCAGTGAGTGAGGTGAGAAACATAACATAGAAACATAGAATTTGATGACAGATAAGGACTGCTTGGCCCACCCAGTCTGCCCATTTCCCACCTAATGGATAAGCTGTAGATCCTAGTTAACCAACAGCCTACTTCTTCCTACCCCCACCCCCTAGAATTGTCTTATGACTGTCCCACGCATTCTTGAATTACCACACTGTTTTTGACTCCACAACCTCCTCCGAAAGGCCATTCCATGCATCCACAACCCTCTCTGTGAAAAAATACTTCCTTACATTACCTCTGAGCCACCCCCCCTCTACCTTCAAATTATGCCCCCTTATTCTTGCACACCCCTTTTTCTGAAAGATGCTACCCTCTTGGACTTTTTGATTCACTTGAGGTACTTGAAAGTTTCTATCATGTCCCCTCTCCCTCCTTTCCTTGAGGCTATACATATTAAGCTCCTTAAGTCTCTCTTCATATGTCTTCCAGTGCAGACCCTGCACCATTTTAGTTGCTCTCCTCTGGACTGCCTCCATCCTGTTTATGGCTTTGCAGAGATTGGGTCTCCAGAACTACACGCAGTACTCCAGAGAGGGTCTCACCAGCTGTCTGTACAGAGGGATAACAACTTCCTGTTTTCTACTGGTGATGCCTCTCCTATGCTTCCAAGTATCCCCAGCCCTCCTTACTGCCCTCTCACATTGCTTGCCCACCTTTAGGTCATCTCTTATGACTACCCCCAGGTCCCTTTCCATTTTTGTTGTTGTTAGTATCTCACCCCATTGTGTACTCTTCCTGGGTTTTGTTTCCAGGTGCATTACCTTGCACTCTTAGCATTGAATCTAAGCTGCCATACATTTGACCATTCCTCCAACCTTGCCAAGTCCCTTCTCATCTTTTCCACCCCACCTTGTGTATCAACTCAGTTGCAGATCTCTGTGTAGTCTGCAAAGAGACATACTTTTCCTTCTAGTCTCTCTGCAATGTTGCTTATAAAGACATTGAAGAGGACCGGTCCTAGTACTGAACCCTGTGGTACCCCACTAGTAACCCCCACTTCTTCACTGTGGACTCCGTTAACTATTACTCTCTGTGTCCTGTTGTCAAGCCAATGTTTTATCCAGGCTACCACCCTGGGACCCTCTCCCAGGCTGGCTAATTTGTTTATTAATCATTTGTGTGGGACTGTGTCAAATACCTTGCTAAAGTCTAGGTAGGCCATGTTCACAGCCCCTCCCTGATCTACTACTTCGGTCACCCAGTCAAAGAAATCTATTAGATTTGTCTGACATGACCTTCCTGCTGTGAATCCATGCTGCCTTGGGTCCTGTGCCCCTCTGGCCTCTAGGTACTCGACAATTCTTTCCTTCAGAAGTGATTCCATCATTTTCCCTATCACTGAGGTTAAACTAACAGGTCTGTAGTTTCCTGCTTCTTTCCTGCTCCCACTTTTGTGAAGTGGAATCACATCTGCCCTCCTCCAGTCCTCAGGTACCACCCCATCCTCCCATCATTTGTTAAAGAGGGTAGTCAGTGGTGTCACTAGTTCTACCCTTAGTTCTTTTAGAATTCTGGGATGAATCCCATCAGGCCCCATTGCTTTGTCCACCTTCAGTTTTAAGAGTTCTTTCAGAACCCTTTTTTCTGTAAATGGGCTGGTATCAACTCCTGTATCCGGAGTATTTCTATTGTTTGGTTTAGGTACCTCCCCCTCTTCATTTGTGAACACTGAGCAAAAATATTTGTTTAGTATCTCTGCCTTTTCACCGTGACCCTCTGCCCCCTCCCCCCCTTATTAAGCCTCACTATCCCTCCCTTGGTCTTCCTTCACTCCCTGATGTACCTATAAAAGGTTTTATCCCCCTTCTTAACTGATTTGGCTATCTTTTCCTCGGTTTGGTCCTTTGCTGTTCTGTCTGCCTTCCCAGCTTCTTTTTGCTTTAACTGATACACTGTTCGCTGTCATATGTAAGCCTTGTTCAACTACTTCCCTAACGCATATTAGGTTCTGATTAATATTATGACCTGAATGGCCCATGTTTTTGCTTGCAGCAATATGGTTCGTGCAACTCTTGCTAACCGTTTATTAATCATTTTAGCCAATATTTTAGAATCTGAGGTCAATAAGCTTAAAGGCCTCCAATTCTTGATCTCCATAGGTCTCCTTTTAAATAAAAAAGAACATCACCCTTCTGTCATACTGGATCCTAATCTCCTAAATTGGGGAGAGCACCAAATACATCCTGTAACATTGGACAGAGCTGTTCTGAAAAACAGTCTGTAAAATTAATTTGGGATGCCATCACTCCCAGTGGCTTTCCATTGGTCAAGGTCTTAATGGCATTCCTAATTTCAACTGCTCGAAGGGTCTCACATAAATGCTACTGGTCCAGTTCTGAAATTTGGAGAGTGGCTAAAGTTCCTGGAAATTCCCCTGGGTCTGAACCACCCCCTCTCCTAAATTTCTGCTCAACATAATGCTGCATTACCTGCTGAAGGTATGATATATCTGTTACCTGTTGTCCTGCCTCTTCCCTTAAGGAGATCATAACTCTCTGTTTCAATCTATCCACATTACTGTCAAAGGGATTCATGTGAAACCTAGAACCCTGGATGTCAAACTTCTGTTCCAAGTGCAATGACTGTTCTCTGTCATATTGATATGAAAACATCTCTTGCTTTACCTCAGAAAGTTGTCCACTCAGGTCCATACCCGTCTCCCTCATCTGTGTCAAGAGCTTCAAGAATCGTGCGCTAAGACCCACATATTTGCAGTATTTTGACTGAGCCACCTTCTGAGACACCCAGATCAGTAATTGTTTTAAATCTATCTTGGTGTCTTCCCACCATTCTACTGGGCTCTCATATAAGCACTTGACTGACTGACAGGCAGTGAATAGTTTCAAAATCTCTGCTTTAACAGATTCATCCTGCAATAAAGATGTATTTAACCTCCAATACCCCCTACCAGGTTGGACATGTTTTGTTAAGTCAATTACTGCCTGTACTGCAGCATGATCTGAGGTCTTCATGGGAAGTATCTTAATGCTACTGACAGGGGTCCTATCCTGAAAGAACCAAAACTCTACATGGGTAGACAAAGTTCCTTTATAAAAGGTGTGTACAGGAGGTATCCCTGCAATGTTGTATGCTTTCTGAAACCCAGAACGTGCAAAATAAGTTTCAGCAGATTTGTGTCACAGAATATCTTATCTGTTTTCCTCCCACAATCCCATTTTGTCAACCCACAATTAAAGTCACCCCCCAGAAAAAGGTTAACCCAGAGGTGTGCCAGAAAGACCCTATTAAGTGAAACAATTTAATTCTCTCAGCTTTAATTTGAGGGACATAAGTGTTAATGAGGTAGAAAGGTTTACCAGCATACTGAATATCCACAACCATTGCATGGCCTGGGCAAATGTTTACCACTCTGGTAATCTTCACCGCCTGTCCAAAAAAGAGAATCCCCAGCCCTGAACACATCTCTTCTCCAATGGGCCACTGTGATGACCACTACTTCCACTCCTTTTGTGCTAGCTTAATATCTGTAATGGAATGAAGATGGGTGTCCCGAAGAAAAACTATATCCCCTCAAAGTCATGCAAAACAGAAAAAGTGACCTGTCTTTCAGCAGCAAACTTTATACTATTCACATTGCCTTTAGTAATAGTTGCTTTGCCATTAAGGAAAAGAAACAGGAACAGCCAATACATACAAGAAAACCACATGGTAGTTCAATTCATTTTTTCCTTTTCCATTTGTTAGACTTTTTAGCATTTCCTTGGACCACTTCCATGTCACTATCCAGCTGAGAAGATGCTACCGATGATTCTGCCTAGTCCACAGTTTGTAAAACAGAAAAAGGGTTATGTGAGTCAATAGGATCCCTCACATCTGAAATCACCTGAGGAGCAGGTGGTTGTAGGGCTGCTTTTGATCTGGTCATCATCTTAAATGATCCTCCTCTAGAGGATGTAGGGGTTGGCATGCTCTGGACTGAGGAACAGGACTGAACAACAGACTGTGATATGTCTGCCACATATTGGGGGTGGGTTGGGCCTTTTTGATCTCCAGCAGCTACTACCAGATCAGGTCATGAAGGGTGCCCAACTGCATTCCCAACTGGGTCTGAGGCTGGTGATGAAGGAAGGGAGAGGGGAAGCTTTGGCAGATCTAACAGGTGGAGCAGGGCCCTGGACACCAGTCCGGGGCTCCTTCCCAGCAGAGGAAGCACTCCCAATAGTCTCAGTGATTAGTTTCAGTCTCTCCTTCTGTGCCTGAGCAACATATACATCTTGCTCAGCCTGTGCTTCTGAGTCCAGGCTGTTATGTGATGCCCAGCTACATGTTCAATCTGTATGACCATGCTCCTCACACAGGTTGCACCACAAGTGACTGGTGCATTGTGCACTGTTATGACCCAATATGCACACAAGCCACACTTCAGCTTATCATGACATTGCTGAGGTGCTCAGTGTCCCCACAGTGATTACAAGTCTGGGGCTGGCCTGCATAGAACACTACCCCTCTGTCACAGCCTAGGAAAAAACAATTGGGTAGGTGCAATAGTGTGCAAACTCATGGAAAAGATACTAAAGGGAAGACTGGTATCATACCTTCAGGACAACCGCCTTCAGGATGTGAGGAGGCGAGGGTTTGTTTCGGGCAAGTCTTGTCAAACCAACCTGATACAATGTTATGACTGGGTGACAGATGAGCTGTATAAGGGTCATGAAGTGGATGTTCTTTACCTAGACTTCAGCAAGGCCTTCAATTTGGTGCCTCATGGGCAGCTTGGGGAAGCTAACTGGTGTAGGTGTAGGGGCAAAAATTACAAACTGGATTACAAGCTAGCTGAATGGGAGGCCGCAATGGGTGGTGGTGGGAGGGGAGCTCTCAACTCCAAGGAAAGTGATGAGTGGGGTGCCACAGGGCTCTGTGCTGGGACCAATATTATTTGGGCTCTTCATATCAGACATTGCTCATGGGGTGGTGAGCAAGGTAAGTCTGTTCACAGACAACACCAAAATGGGAGCAGTGGTAGATGGAGGGGAAGGATGGAAGCAAATGCAGGGGGACCTAAGCAAGCTAGAGGAGTGGTCAGAGAGGCAACAGCTGAGGTTCAATGCAAAGAAGTGTAAGGTTATAAACTTTGGGGTGAAGAACCCAAGGAAAGAATATTGGCTGGGGGGGGGTTAAGCTGGGGATCACTGAGGAGGAGAAGGACCTAGATGTAATGGTAAAAGTAACCATGAACAACACTGCCCAGTGCAGGAAAGCAGCTGCAAAAGTCAACAAAATGATGGGGTGCATAGTGAGTTGTTTTTTGTCCAGGCGAAGAGAGGTGATTTTGCCCCCCTACAGATTGCTGGTAAGGCCGCACTTGGAGTATTGTGTGCAGTTTTGGAGGCCATACCTGAAGAGTAATATCAGGCTACTGAAGGGGGTGCAGAGGAGGGCAACGAAGATGATATGTGGAATGGAGGGGAGAGACTATGTGAGCAGGCTGGGAGACTTGAATATGTACACCCTGGAGGATAGAAGGGACAGGGGGTACATGACAGAAACATTAAAGTATCTGAGGGGAATCAATAAGGGTGAGCAGATGGGGTCTTTAAGCTAAGGAGGGGGAGGGACACCAGAGCGCATGGGCTAAGAATAGAGGGGGGGAAGATTTAGGAGGGAAATGAGGAGACACTATTTCATGGAGAGGGTGGTAGCAAAATGGAATGCACTACCTGAATGAGTGGTATCATGTAAATCTGTGAACAGCTTTAAAAGGGCATGGGACAGGAACAGGGAGAGTGAGGGTGGGGAGGAGGGGTGGCACTGGGATGACAAAGGGAAGGGGTGGGGCAGCTGCAAACAAGAGGTGCTAGCTGCACACTGAAGCAGACTTAGATAGACCGGTGGTCTGTTTCTGCTGGCACATCTTCAGATATGTTGTGCCCACCTATTCACTTCTTGCTTTAAAGTCACTTTGTACCTCCAACCTCCAGTCCAGAAATGTTCATCATCCAGGATGGGTTCAGGGAACCCATTGATAGTGCACTTTTGTTTCAGCCAGAAGGTAATATCAGCAACGTTAACCCCCTCATTTCGGAACAACACCATGACCCTTTTAAAGGAGGGCTTTGTGAAAGGAATGGCCATGAAAGGGCACCACAGGGGGTGTTTTTCAAAAGCTGGTACTGTTTCCAAAAGCACTCTATGCCAGCGGGATGTTTGAAGCTTATATCAAGTACTGCATCCCCTGGCATATGAATCAGTGCATTGACCACATAGACAAAGAATTTAATGCTATCCTTAAGCAATGAGCAACCCACAAAATGCCAGTCTGGAACATCAGAAATGCCTCCCCTGTATTTTAAACAAACTGTATTCTGTCTTTTGGTGGGTTCTGCAGTTAACCTTGCAGCCTCAGGAAACAAACATTCATGCACATTAGATTGCCATACATTTGTTGGTTGTGCTGAGCGGGACTCAGGTATCCTCTTCTGTTCCTCAGCCTAAGTTTCAGGCAAGGAGGTAGCTTGATCCTTCTCTGTAATAGACTACTGTGGGATGTTTGTTGCCTGTGAGTCAGTGCAGCCTGTGACATCATTGGGAGGCAAAACATCCCCTTCCATGTCCATAATTGTGTGTAGGAGCCCTTGCTTCTGTGATTAAACCAGTGGTGACCCAGGTGTGTCATATGGGGGGGGGCTGACCTGGCCGCATCTGAGAATCCACACTAGAGGTTTGTGTGGAAGTTGCCCCTTGCATGACAACCAAAGCCAGAGGTTGTGCCTGAATTGTAGTGGATGCTCCAGGGATATTCACGTCCCATCTCTTACCATCCAGGGTCTTTACCCACGAAGCCTTTTCCAGGGCTGTTGTAACCCATGTAGGTGTTTTTGCAGTGACCCCTGCCTGTACAGGGTCTTCAGAGGCTTTGTGTCCCATACTACCCCCATTTTGCCTCGATGGAACCATTAAATGTTTCCTTTGATTTTTAGGGGTTTTCCTTTGCCTACCCCTAAATGAAACCTGACCTTTGGGAAAACAGGCCTTGCTTCCAGCAGTTCTTGCACTGAAGCTAGTGACTGGGTAGGAGCTCCCAAATCTGCCTTTTCAGTATTTCGCTGGGGCTCAGTAGTTACTGGTGCTGAACAACCCTGTACAGGTTCTACTACAGGTGTTTCTCCCAATTTTACCGTACCTTTAGCTTCTGTGCACATCTCCGTTTGAGCAACACTGTCTGTGGTGCTGTCTTCAGCTACTTGGTATTTGGAGATCTCCATTTCTTCACCAAGCTCCCCCTGGGTCACCGGACTGCTTCCATTGATATCCTCAGTCAGTTTCCCAGAACTCAGCTCTCTGGTTGCTACTGCCATTCCAGACCCATTTTCCTGATACACTGTTTGTCTGTCCTTCCTTTTGATCTGAATGCAATCTTGCAACAGGGCTCATTATGCCCTAAACCTTCTGTCTTCATCTTGGAACACTTTTGCAATTCCTCCGTCATAGACTGCTTGTCCTCGGTGCACCATCCTGCTGCTTATTATGTGAAATGCTGTTAGCTGCCTGCTGCTGTGAACTATCCTGCACATTTTCGTTAGGTAAGATGCTTATTTCTGTTGCCATACCATATTCTCCATCAACTTCCATGCTGGTTTCTGTATTATCTGAGGCAAGGAAGGAGACCTGCTCCTAGCCTTTCTTGCACCGAGCAGGTCAAACTCCATCGTGAACTGGCCATCCAAACCCTCCTGAACAGTGTGGGAATTTTATTGGGGGAAAAAGGGTAGTAATTCAAAACAGTCATTATTGTGTATTCTGAACACCTGACTTATATGCTACTACTTTTTTTTTTTTACTGTAAATTACCATCACATGCTTTCCATAAGTGATGTACTTTGTGTCCTGGCAGTTTTCTTGCATCTGCATCATATACCTGTTGTATAGAGGTATTCACATTTTTCAAAAACATTTCTTCAGTCATATACTGCTGCTGTAATACCCATTTGCTAGTGCTTGCCATATATAGTACTTTAGGATTGCAATATCACATGTATGGTCTTAATATGAAATATAGCTAATTTTTGATGAAATATTTTAAAAATCAGTTCTATATACTGTATGTTAGACATCGAAACCAAGGCAGATCTCAGCCTTGTACTACTTCATCCCACAGCTGTTTAGCATAGTCATACTCAAGGAAGAGATACTCTAGAGTTTCCAGAATTTGTTGACATTCACATCTTGGACAATATATTTCAGTTACTGACTTGTGTTTGTTATTATTTTTACTTTTAGTTTACTGTGTCTAGTTAACCAGAGTAAATCCCATGAAAATGCAGGTATTCGATCATTTGTTAATTGAGATATTGCTATGTCTTTTGATTTGCTGGACAATTAGGTAGAAATATCACCTTTGGCAGTGTGACTGAAGAATTAAATTTAAATACCTTGTCTGGTACAAGTCAATGCAACATGATAAGGCACTTTCCATCTTATTAATTTCTGGAACATAGTTTCTACATGTACACGTTAGTTGTAGACAGCAGTCTGCTCTTTCCTTGGACTCAAGCAGCTTTGCATATGTTAACCCATTCTTCTATTATTCCCTGCCATTATTTACTAGCTTGATTGTGCCATACAATGACATTGTAGTACAAAAACATACTATAATAAAAAGCTAATGGGTTAATCATACCTATCCTCTTCCTTTATAGGCCTGTAGATAGTGTCTCTTTTATTGGATTCAATCGACTCCTCAAAGTGTGCAAAAGAAAATACTAAACAATCTTGCTTGTACTTGTACTGGGGTGGAAACAAAAGCTTATATATAAAATGATTGGTACGGACACATTTTTAATTAATAATATTATTTTCCTTTGGAAATCTGTCTATGGATCCATGATTTTGACAGACCTTCTGCAACTAATATCTTCTTTTTCCAATTCATGAGGGCCAAGTCACCAATTCCAAACATAATTCCTAAAATTGAAATAGGCCCTTGTGTCAAAGTTATTCCTGCATAACTAGACCATACTAGTGGCCCTCCTCCTAGCTGAATCCCTAAACTTTTATTTATATTGATCTTGTACCCAGAAGCTTTTGAGTATGCTTCTAGTTGATTTATGATTTCTACTTCACTAGTCATGTTTTTTACCAGTAGTACCACATCATCCGCATTGCTGTTCCTGGGGTACTTGACACTAATACTTTTCTCCCTTCTATTTGCTCCCTATTCATGATTGTACATAACAAAGTGTCTTTGCAATACACATACAATAGGGGGCTTATTGGGCATCCTTGCCTTACACCTCTATTTATTCGCTGGTGTTCCTTTCCAACCATTAATTCTAGGTGTTAATGTTGCTGTGAGATATAAACATTTAATCCATTCTATAAACTGATTGGGAATTTCAAATGACTTTAATGTTAAAAACATATACTCACGGGAGAGAGAATCGGAGGCTTTCTGCTGATCGAGGCTCAGCAGAAATCCTTCTTCATTTCCTTCTTGATAATTTTGAAATAGTTCTCTTAAAAAAATTACATTATCATGTATTCCTCTATTCAGAATAGAGCAAGTCTGAGCAGTGCTGATGAGGTTTTCCAAAATTGTAGCTAACCTTCTAGCTAGAATTTTACCAAGAATCTTAAAATCAGTATTTAATAAACTGATTGGCCTCCAGTTTGTAGTAGGTTCTTACTACCCTTTTTATACAAAAATATAAAATCAACTTCTGTCATAGATTTAGATATTTTATTTGAGTCCAGAATGTAATTAAATAAACAAGTAAGTTCTGGAGTAAATCCATCAGAAACTGTTTATAAACATTTTGGGATAAGTCCATCACTTCCAGGGGCTGTATTATTTTTAAAGCTAATACCATCATTTTAACGTCTTCAGAAATATTTTTTTCCAAATATTTTTGTTGTTGTACTGTTAGATGAGGTACCTGTATTTGTGTTAAATATTTTTGGAATTATAGATTTCTGGGGTGTACCACAAGTGTTTAGTACATAATGGTTTACTACCCTAGTATCTCACCTTTTGTTTTCTGCATCCTCCCATTGTCATCTTCTGGTTGTAAAATTAATTTGTATCTGTTCTTTCTGACTGTCTTTATAACGGTCATAAGTCTGCTTTTTGCTTTCCATCCCAAACCTAAGTTCCTGTTGAAGAGTTTTGGCCCTATTGTATTGCAATTTATACATTTCCTTTTTAACATCCATTTTTTGTTTGCTGTAATCTATTTTAAGAGTTTCAGTTTTAGATTTTAACAAATGTAATTGTTTTCATAAGTTTAGTTAATTGAGGTATGTGTCTAATGTTTGTTTATCTTTAAATCTGAGCTCAAACCTATTTGTTTCATCAGACTTTTAATGAAGGTTGTTGGATTTTAAATGTATGTTTATCTTGATTAATTTGTCTGTTTTTCCTATTGTAAAATGCCTTGGTATTTGAAAGGTGCTTAAAAACAAACTTTTACTTTTTATTTACTTACTTTCTTGCCAATTTTTGGAACAGAGACCTGAAATTATTCTTAGAATCTTCCCACCATTCCATATACGTGTCATGCATACATAGGACCGATTTCCGAGCAGTCCATAACTGTTTCGATTGCTTAGTAATATATTCCGATGTTAACAGATCTGCATTAGGTTTCCAAGGTCCTTTACCACAAGGTGGTACATTTTCCCATTTTATTTCTATTTCAAGGGCTCTAGGGTCTGAAAAGGCTATGTCATGTAGTTTATCTGTTGATACCTCTAAAATGCTTGAGATGAAAAAAATAATTCTGGTGGAGTGTTGACCCCTAAAAAGGGGAGGAGGGACAGTGTAAGGAGGGGATCTAGACAAAGCAGAAATACTGAACAAATAGCAAATGCCCAAACTGAGAAAAAGATAGCCAACTCAGTTAAGAAGGGGGATAAAACCTTTTATAGGTACATTAGGGAGCACAGAAAGGTTAAGGGAGGGATAGTGAAGATTAACAAAGGAGAGGGGAGGTGGGCAGAGGGAGACAGTGAAAAGGCAGAGATAATGAAAGAATACTTTTGCTTAGTATTCACAAAAGAAGAAGAGGAGGAGTTACCTAAACCAAACAATGTAAGCACTGTGGGTAGGGGGGTTGACACCAGTCCATTTACAGAAGAAAGAGTCCTGAAAGAACTCCTAAAACTCAAGGTGGACAAAGCAATGGGGCCTGATGGGATTCACCCCAGAATATTAAAAGAACTAAGGGAGGACCTAGTGACACCACTGACAACACTTTTTAGCAAATCATGGGAGGATGGGTGGTACTCGAGGACTGGAGGAGGGCAGATATGATTCCCCTTCACAAAAGTGGGAGCAAGGCAGAAGCAGGAAACTACAGACCAGTTAGTTTGACCTCAGTGTTGGGGAAAATGATGGAATCACTTCTGAAAGAAAGAACTGTTGAGTACCTAGAGGCCAACGGGGCACAGGACCCAAAGCAGCATGGATTTACAGCAGGAAGGTCATGTCAGACAAATCTAATTGATTTCTTTGACTGGGTGACCAAAGTAACAGACCAGGGAGGGACTGTGGATATGGTCTACCTAGACTTTAGCAAGGCATTTGACATAGTCCCACACAAAAGATTAATAATCAAGTTAGCCAGCCTGGGAGTGGGTCCCAGGGTGGTAGCCTGGGTAGCCAACTGGCTGCACAACAGGACACAGAAGGCAATAGTGAATGGAACACTTTCTGGAGAAAGGGGGTTACTAGTGGAGTACTTCAGGCTCAGTATCAGTCCAGTCCTCTTTAACGTCTTTATAGGTGACATTGCAGAGGGTCTTGAAGGAAATATATGCCTCTTTGCAAATGACTCAAAGATCTGTAACAGAATTGATACACAAGGGGGTAGAAAGGATGAGAAGGACTTGGCAAGGTTGGAGGAATGGTCAGACATATGGCAACTTAGATTCAATGCAAAGAAGTGCAAAGTAATGTACATAGGAAATAAAACCCAGGAGAAGAGTACACAATAGCAGGGGAGGTACTAACAACAACAATAATGGAAAGGGACCTGGGAATAGTCATATTAGATGACCCAAAGGTGGGTAAGCAATGTGAGAAGTCGGTAAGGAGAGCCAGGGGAATACTGGGATGCATAGGGAGGGGCATCAAAAGTAGAAAAAGACAAGTGGTTATCCCTCTGTACAGACAGTTGGTGAGACCCCATCTGGAGTACTGTGTGCAGTTTTGGAGACCTCATCTATGCAAGGACATAGACAGGATGGAAGCAGTCCAGAGGAGGGCAACTAAAATGGTGCAGGGTCTGCATCAGGAGCCATATGAAGACAGACTGAGAGAGCTTAATATGTACACCCTTGATGAAAGGAGGGACGGGGGGACATGATAGAAACTTTCAAGTACCTCAAGGGAATCAACAAAGTCCAGGAGGGTAGCATCTTTCAGAAAAAGAGATGTGTAAGAACAAGGGGGCACAATTTAAAGATAGAGGGGGGACGGCTCAGGGGTAATGTGAGGAAAATGTTTTTCATGGAGAGAGTGGTGGACACATGGAACCACCTTCCTGGAGAGGTTGTGAGGTTTAAAACAGTGGGAGAATTCAAACATACATGGGACAGACCAGGGGTTCAGTTAATTTAGTTTCAACAGAAGTCTAAAACTTCAAGGACTTGAAATCTAGAAGTCATTCCAATGTTTTGGAAGTCAAAATACTTCCAGGATCCTACTTTTAGAAGTCAGTATTCTAGGATGGACAAATTTATGGCTGTTGATATAATAGATTAGTGGTGAAATACAATTTCTTTCAGAAAAATCCATAATTTCTTACTTCCCTGCTAGCAATTTTGGAAGTCATCAAATTTTTGGTTTTATATCTGAAAGTCAATGACTTCCTTCCTCTTTATTTTGGAAGTTTTTGCCTTATTTTTGGAAGTCAAATACTCCCAAATTGGAATTAACTAAAGCCCTGGGACAGACATAAGGCAATTATAGTGGGGGGTTGCAGGAAGTAGGCTGTTGGTTAATTAGAATCTACAACTTATCCAATAGGTAGGGAAATGGGCAGACTGGTGGGGCCAAGTGGTCCTTATCTGCCGTCAAAGTCTATGTTTCTAAATACTTCTGTTCAGAGCCACTAAGGAGGAGAGGGTCAAGGACCACAGTTGGGGAGCAGAGGCAATGGAGGAGAGAAGTGACACCAGTCTATTCACAGTGGAGAGAGGTCTGGAGGAACTGACAAAGCTGAAGGTAGATAAAGCCATGGGGTCCGACACATACACTCGAGGATATAAGGAGCTGAGAAGAGAACTAGCTGCACCTCTGGCTGCCCTGTTCGCAAAGTCACTCAACACAGGCGTGGTTCCAGAGGACTGGAGGAGGGCACATATAGTTGCACTGCACAAAAGTGGCAGTAGGGAGGAAGCAGGGAACTACAGGCCAGTCAACCTCACTTCAGTGGTGGGGAAGATCATGGAGACACTGCTGAAAGAAGGGATAGTGGCACACCTGGAATCCAATGATGTCCAGGATCGGAGGCAACACAGATTCACAGCAGGAAGGTCTTGTCAAACAAATTTGATAGATTTTTTTGATTGGGTGACTAGGGAAATGAATCAGAGAGGGGCGATAACCATTGCCTACCTGGATTTCAGCTAAGCCTTCGATACCATCAGACACAGAAGGCTGGTTAACAAGATGAGTAGTCTGGACATGGGGCATAAGGTGATACATTGGGTTAGAAACTGGCTGATGGATAGAAGACAGAGGGTGGTGGTAAATGAGATACAATCCAGGGAGGGACCTAGAAGTCATCATATCTGCTGACCTTAAAGTATCAAAGCAGTGTGCAAAGGCTGTAGGGAGGGCCAGTGGCATGCTCAGGTGCATAGGCAGAGGCATTACTAGCAGGAGGTGGGTGGTGGTGATGCCATTGTATAAAACATTGGTAAGGCCTCACCTGGAGTACTGCATGTAGTACTGGAGACCACACATGTGTAAGGACATAGACAAGGTGGAGACAATCCAAAGAAGGATGACAAAGATGGTGCATGGCTTGCATCACAAAATATATGAGGTGAGACTAAGAGTTCTCAATATGTACTCACTGGAGGAGAGGAGAGAAAGGCGGGACAGGATAGAAACTTTCAAGTACTTCAAAGGCATTAAAAAGATGCAGGTGGGGAATCTTTTTCAATGTAGAAAAGATATCAGAATGAGGGGACACACTATGAAATTGGAAGGGAGTAGATTAAGAGGCAACATGAGGACTTTTTTTCCTACACAAAGAGGGTGGTGGACACTTGAAACAGTCTGCCACATGAAGTGGTGGGGGCAAGCACAGTGGAGGAGTTTAAACATGCCTGAGACAGGCACAATGAAACATTGGGTGGGAGGAAGTGATGAAAAGCCATTGATCACTTAGGGTCAGTGACTGTACACAATTATAGGGCTTAGGGGCAGACTAGATGGGCCTAGCGGTCCTTATCTACTGACAATTTCTATGTATCTATGTAATGTATGTAAACCCTCCCTGTTTCTGTACTGTTCTGTATGAATCTTTTAAATTAGATGTTATGATAATATAATTTAAAGTATTTGTATCACAATATAATTTGTTTGTTTGAAACCTCTGTCTGATTGGTGCAGACCACAGTTGAAGTCTCCACCCTAAATGACTAACCTGGCTGTATGTAAATACGGTTGAACTTTTTTAAATAATTCTATTTTTTTAGTTTTGCTCTGTGGAGCATATATGTTGATTAGTTTTAATTTAACAATACCATATTGAATATCTAAAATAAGTACTCCTACTGGTTCTAAGTCAATCAGTCGTGTCACTTTTAGATTTGAGTTAAGGAATAAAATCCCTAACCCATCACATAATTTAGGGCCTTGCGACCAAAAAGTAATGTCTTTAGTCCACAATTTAGTTGCATTTGCCACTTCTGATAGAGTTTTGATTCTTGTGGCCTGTAAACAAATAATGTCTATTTTGTACTGTAAAAGTTCTGTAAGGACTGTCAGGCGTTTTTTGCTGTTTTGAATACTGTTCACATTTTAGAGTTATTGTGCTGAGAGACTGCCATTCACAGTATAGTGAATAATATGGAATAATATAGCAGTGTCAGTGGCTCAGTAGGCAGCACACTCGCCTCTGAGGCCGGGAGATCAGAGGGCTGTGGGTTCAGTTCCCACATCTGGAACTTGGGTTAATATCCCAGTACTGACACTGTAGTGCAGCATGAGAGGGGTGCTGCACTTCTGAGGTGCTGTCTTTCGGATGAGACGTTAAACCGAGATCCCATCTGCCCGGATTGGTGGTAGTGCAGGTGGATGTTAAAGATCCCATGGCATTTATCGAAAAGAGCAGGGAATTTCCCGTGTCCTGGCCAAATTTCCTCATTCACTAAAAATACCAACAGCTTAATCTGGTTCAAGGTCTGTTAGCATTCATCTGTATCCTCTTCCCCCGGGTTGTGCCTGAAAATAGGCAGGATTTGTCTAGTGCACTTACCCGGTCAACAAAAACTAAATAAATAAATAAATAAATGAAATACATCCTTATAACATTGCTGAGAACTTGTCATCCATTTCTTTTTGACCTTGTCTCCTTGGCCTGAATCCTCCAGGCCTGAGGAATGAACTTTAGTTGAAGAAGCTTTGAAGAAGTCAAGGGTCCATATCATTCTCATCCTCATCTGAATTTCCCCATCAGATCTGCTTGTAGGGTTTTGCATTGGTTTACTGTTGTCCATTTACGTTTCTCATTTGTAATCTTTCTTTTTCTTTCTTTCTTTTCTTTTCTTTCTTTTCTTTCTTTCTTTCTTTTCTTCTTTCTTCTTCTTTCTTTCCTTTAGATTCAGTCGTTTATCTGTTTTGCTCTGGGCCTGTTTTTGTAGGAGACAGTTTTAAAGGAAGGCTCTGCAACTGGTGGGGGGAGGTGGACAATACCCCAGGCCCACTAAAGTACTTGCTTCTAGATTTACTGTGGAAGTGTCTGTACCATCCATTGCTTCTCTATCCCATTCTACAGTAATTTGTTCCAAATTATTTACTTTGCACACTTCAGTACAGTAGTTAGATCCATCGTAAATGATTCCATCTGTTGTACCACATTAACCTCTTTCCATTTATTTCCTGACTGGACATTTGTGTTTGTATTTCATTTGCTTCTTCTCCTAGGCCATCTTCTTTATCCTGCACATTTTCTTTTTCCTTCTCTTTTTCTTTATGAATTTCTTGTATTCTCTTTTCAGAAGCCTTTGCTCATCCCTTTTTCTGTGCTTGCGTGATCAATGTTTCATGTGTGGAGCTGCCATCCCCACTATGTGAGGCCCAGGGACACCTAAGATATGAGTGGCCCTTCTCTTCACATGGATTGCTTCGAAAGAGGTTCACACAGGAGGCAGCAAAATGACTAGTGTCCAAACAATGTGTGCATCTTCTGGTGTCATATGCGTTGAGATGAAGTCAAGATACATTTGTGGCATGACTTTGACTGGTCGGATAGAAAAGGGATCCCTATCCTTCCTAGATAAAAGCAGCCTGGTAGGTGTATGATACCATTATTAGACATGAACAGCTTGCATTTTATGCTCCAGCCTCCCGTCCAAATCTGTTCTGAGTCAATAATGGGGGAGGGGTGTTACAAAACCTCACGCCTTTTTTTAATAAAATAGCTGCTACGTTTACTCTTTCATTTTTAAAAGGATGGTTATTGTTCTTACTGCTGGTTTAGTGATTACTATAGAAAGAAAAGGTGTCTTCTCAGGAGTATTTTTTAAAGCATTGTATTTGATCCAAAATCTGTTCAATGCCTCTACAGACTTAAAGCTCACATCGTAGTTATATTCCTCAATGTGTATCAATGCAAAGACCTCTGAGGCATAATATTTCATCGAGTGTTTTAACAAAGTCCTTCCCACATACACTCAATCTGGGGAATTATCTGAACTTCCTTGTATAATACTCTAATCTCATTTTCCATGGTGCTGGCTCTCCTTGTTTTAAATAAATCAGACATCCTGAGTCAAGGTTTATAGAACTGTCTCTTACTAGTATCTTGCAAGGTTTGAACCCCTAACTCCACTGGCATGGTTCCATCCATCGTCTGTTCCTCTATATGTGACTCTGGTGCAAATAATTTTTGTGAAGGTATCTTATCAGTTCTTATGTCGTGCCTTCCTTTTACTGTGAGAAGCAGAAAGTAAATCTTTCACAACTGGCTCATTTCATACATCAATATCAACAGTTGTAACAGGAGTGAAATCAGCTTGTTTGGAAGTACCTGGCATCTGTGAAGCAGGCCTTGTATTTCATCAATTATTACTGTCTCTGTAAGCTGCTCAGCCAATTGTACATTTCTTTTTTCAGTTAATCTTTTATTGAATCTGTTTCCATATAACATAGTACAGCACAAGAAATATTACACAAGTTTAAATATTTATAATGTGGTATGTAGTGTAAGTAGTATGTTGAACATATTGAACATTACCAATAATATTACAATGCTATATATTGCAATGATACTTAATTCAGTATGCTATTAATAGTCCGTACTACGCAAAACAAAAGAAATTAAGTAGAATTTTATCGAAGTGTAACCATTAACAACTCTATGACTAACAGAAGGAGCTGCAAACGTGTAGTAATATGGAACCATATCAGAGACCATGTCCAGAGGAAGAGAAAAGAAAAAGAGTTTATCAGTATATATTCTTTTAAGATTGAAGATAGTTCAAATAGTTCTGCCAACAAAGGTAGTATTCATTAAGTCGGTTCTGTATTAAGTATGAGATTCGCTCAAGAGAAGAGGGGTGGGTTAGATTGTTTAGAATATCAGTCAAAGTAGGAGTTAGATAAGATTTCCAATGCATTAGGATCGCTCTTTTAGCTTGCATGAACAAAATCTGAAGCCATTTATGTTGGTATTTTGTTAGATTTATATTATTATCTATAACACCTAGTATATAAAATTTAGGATCGAATGGGATATATCTGCCAATAATTTTTGTAGCTAGTTTATGAATTGCCATAAGTTGGAAATAGATTTACATGACCATAATATGTGCAAAAGATCCCCATTTGGGGCATTGCAATCTTCAACAGTTATTGTTAGGTAGTAAACCTATATTATGCAGATGAGCTGGAGTTTTATACCATAGATGTAGTATTTTGTATTGTATTAATCTGTTACGATATCTTTAAATGAGTCATGGCAAAGTTTCCAGCATTTCTCCCAGTGAGACTCAGATATGTTTACATTGAGTACCCGATTCCATTTGTTTCTAGCCATAAGGGACTGATTTGGTAGCCTATCCTGATTAGTTTATAAATATTACGTTAGCTGTGAGAAGTATTAATCCATTTGTTAATTATATAGATGAGTCATCGGTAAGTTGTTAGATTGTTGAATAAAAGGACTTGTGGCAGATCTAACCTGTAAGTATTTCCAGAATTCTGTTTTGGGATATTCCATTTAGTTTGTAGATTATTGAAGGTGTCTAATGTATTACTGTAATCCATTAGTATATCATTTAAAAAGAGGATTTTTTTTGTATCCAGGAATTGCAATATATTGGTTTATTTTCCAATGTGAAATTTGATTTCCCAAATTAGCATATATTGTATAGGTGAAGGATCACTTTTAAGCCATTTGTGCATTTTAAGCCAGTAATATATGGATGAGTTAACGACAGGTTTTTTTTGAGCTTGGACGTTAAGGTGAAATAAATAAAACTGTTAGGAGTTTGACCGGGGATAATGAGGGTTTCCACATCGCATCCACAGAGGTACATTTGCAATTAGGTTTAAGAAACCATTTGATAGTTTGTGAGGCCCTGAATGCCCAAAAGTAGGCCTTAAACCATGGTAAACTGAAACCACCATGAGACCAATGAGATCTTAATTTATTACGGCTAAACTTTGGTATATGCCCTTCCTATAAAAATTCCCATCATTTTGTCAATTTTACGTAGAAAATGGGGGAATTCTAAGTGATACAAGCAAATAAGTAAAGTATTTTTGGTGTGATATCTATTTTAATTGCAGATATTTTACAGGAAAAAGATAGGTTAAGACTTTTCCATTTGTCCAAATTTGTTTTAATATTTGTTAATAAGGGTTGAATATTTAAATCCTAGGTCTTATTTAAATCGGATGATATTTTTATACCTAAATATGTAATAATCTTGTGTGGCCTCATTGAAATCTGGGACAGTCGTTTATTAGGGTATTGCAATGTTCATTTAATGGTATTATTTCAGTCTTATGATAGTTAACTCTAAGTCCAGAAAGTTTGGAAAATCGTTGAGTATATTATAAAGAGGTTGTCGGGATAGTTTAAAATTTTCTAGCAGATAAGCATGTCATCCGTGATATGATAGTGATGTGTATTGTCTGTGACCAATGGATATACCTTTAGATCATTATTCTGTCTAAGAAAGGTAGCTAAAGTTTCAAGAGCTAAGATAAAAAGGGATGGTGATAGAGGGCAGCCTTTGTCGTGGTGCCTTTCTCTAATTTGAATGGCTGAGATAATGTGAAATTGGTAAGTACTCTCGCATGGGGATTTGTATAAATAAGTTGGATCCAGGAGTAGAATCGGTTGCTAAATCCAAAACGTGATAACACCAGATATAGAAAGTTCCAATTTAGCGAGTCGAATGCTTTTTCGAAGTCTATGGCGACAGCAACTGTGGGGGAAGGAAGAGATTTAGCTTTATGTATAAGATTAATTAAAGAGCATAAGTGATCAGAGCCCATTCTTCCCTTAACAAAACCAACTTGAGATCTATGAATTAACTTAGGGATATACGGTTCTATACTGTTGGTTAAAATTTTAGTAAAGATCTTACCATCTGTATTGAGTAATGATATAGGATGGTAATTCACCGGAATAGTAACATCCTTCTCTGTTTTTGGGAGAACCGTTATGACAGCATCTGTCATCGTGTTAGGTAGCTGTCCAATTTCGGTAGATTCATGAAATACATTACATAATAGAGGGGCCAGTTGTTCTGGTAATGATCTTATAGAAATTCATTAGGAAGCCATTCTCTCGGAGAGTGTCCGGCTTTAAGGAAAGGATGGCTTTTTTACTTCTTCTATGGTAAATGGTGTATCTAGGGAGTGTGTTGCTCTTCTGTTAGACGCATTTAAGTACAAGCTCATCTAAAAGAGGAAATATCTGAGGTGCTTGTAGTGGAGGAGGAGGAGTAAAGATTTTGTAAAAAGTTGTCATGATATCATTGATGGAGTGTTCATTAGTACAAATTTTCCCTGATTGGTCTTTTAGAGCAGCAATATGACGTTCCATTTGTTGCATTTTAAGTCTATAAGCAAGTATTTTACTGCCTTTTTCCCCTCCTTCCCAAAATTTATGTTTTATTCTCAATAATGCTAATTCTGTTTTTCTAGAGATTAATTCATTGATTTGCATACGTAATTGTAAGATTTCGTAATGTAAGGTCGAGGAGGGGTCAGGGTTAGGATTATTTAGGTATTCAGCTTGTTTTATTTTAAGTGATTTTTCGAGATTGTTAATTTGTTGTTCCCTGAGTTTCCTTCTATGAGTTGCGAACCTAATTATTTTGCCAAGAGTGTGGCTTTGAGTGCTTCCAAGTAATGCCCACAGATGTATCTTTAGGGTCATTAAATGTCATGAATTCGTTTATTTGTGTTTTGATCCAAGGTAGGAATTCGGATCTTTAATAGAAAGGGATCTAAGTGCCATGAAGGGGATTTCCATGGGGAGGACCCTAGTAAATAAAAGTTTAACTGGAGAATGACCAGATATAATTAGTGGAAGGATCTCAACATCTGTTATATTAGCAGTAATTCTTGGAGATGTCAGCCAGTAGTCTATTCTGCTGTAGGTCTGATGGCGGAAAGAGTAAAAGGTGTAATCCTATCTCTAGGGTGGAGAGTTCTCCATATATCCATTAAACCAAGATCATGCATTATTTGAGAGGTTATGGCAGAGCTTCTAGGGTGACTGTCTAGTGAACCGTTGCTCTATCCATATGTGTATCCAGGGTAAGTTAAAGTCCTCCGATCAATAAAGGGGAATTAACTAGGTTTGATGAGATTAATATGTGGAGCAGATTTTGAAAAAACAAAGGGTCATCTGAGTTAGGGGCATAAATGTTAACTATAGTTATTGGGCCTGAGGGGGTATCAAAAGTTATAATGAGCCACCTACCATCAGAATCTTTCTGAATGTCAGTAGGTTTCATTTCATTTTTGTGAATCAGTATGGCTACCCCTCTTCTCTTAGATGCAGCAGAAGCTACAAACACCTGACCTACCCAGTCACTTTTTAGTCTGATGCTGTCTTTCATCCAACAGTTTAGTTTCTTGCAATAAAGCAATTTGTATTTTGTGTTTTTAAGATGATTAAGTACTTGTTTATGTTTATTTGGTGTATTGAGTCCCTTGACATTCCAAGTGCATAGTGATATATTAGCCATCATGTATTAAATATTTTAATCTGTAATAAAATAGGATGATGTCAGGGGCTCAAATATACAATTGTAATCGGATGAAGGTATATGAGTCAGTTTGTTGTAGTTGTAACATATAAGCAAATTGTTGGCAGAGCTATAAGTAGAAATCAGGTTGGAAAAATGGATAACATCTATTTGCACATATACTGTGCAGCTCACTTCTAACATTATAACCATAACATAACAGTATATCAAAGTTATATAATAATAAGAAAAGTAATTGTCATCTAAGATGAACTGAGAAGAAAAGGTCGGTCTAATTTGGGAAGAGAAAAGAAAAAGAAAAGGCAAAAGGAAACACCAAGACCGCTTCTCTGTTCTCTAGGACGTAGCTGAACAATAAGGGAATTTGATAGTTCCCTAGAAATTGAGTTTAACAAAAAATAGATTATCAATGCAGGGTATTATAATTTAATACAAGTCCCCAAAATGGGGTAGAGTATATTATGCTTGTTTGACTTTACTAAGTTAAGTATGATACTGTTCAAATAACATTGTCAAATCAAGCATCATATGTAGTGAATTAAAATGACTTGAGATCCAATGATCTGTAAATGGTGTAATACTACCATAGGGAGAGAGAAGAGAAGAAAAAAAAAAAAAACATTGAAGTCAAAGATCCTATAACACATAGGATCCAATAATGTATAGTATGCATGTCACACTGATGTCGATGTCCTGTATCTATACCTTCATTATTATCATTGTGACAATTATCTAATATTATGATTTGTTTAGGTTCCTATAGGTCCTGTAAGGTCAGGGTTGTCAGAGCTGTGCAGTTTTAGTATAGACGCTCATGTATAACATTTATAAAAGCAATATCAGCTGTATTTCACAGTAGCCAATGATATTTTACAGAACACGATGGATTTAGATAAGTTGTCCAGAAATACCCATTCATGTAGGCTGAACCACAAAATATATTAATCAATTGAAAAAAAGAAGAAAAAAAAGGGAAACTACAATGAATCATTGTATCAAATTATGTAAATACAGTGACCAGCAGATTATGTGTGTCTGACACTACCAGTATTGTAAGAGTATCCTCATAGCATTTTACAGTGAAAATACTGTTATCAATTAAGTGGACATGTCTGTCCTGTGATGGTAGAGTCAGAGGTAATATCGATGTTAATTACCAGTCTGTAGATATCTGCATGCCCTACCAATCAATTAATGGCATTTCGATGTAGTAAGGAGAGTAGCACTTGTGTACCCATGGCTTGAGCCCTAGAAAATGAGACACTGCGATCCCCAAACTTGCATGCCATTACAATTATTTATCATGCCAAGGTTCAAGAGGAAAGCGAAACATGGTGTGCACAGATGACCACTACTGCCCAGTAGACAGTCAGTTAACTGTATCAGATGACCGTATGACATATTATGGAATGAATTCGCCGCACAACGTTAAGGTCGCGATCTACTCGATGTGCCGGCTAGTGTTTACGAGGAGTATCTCCTTTGTTCCTGTTTCTCCCGTGACGTCTCTTTTCGGGGTTCATTTACTTTAAAGGGGGAATTATTTGCACTGCAGGTCCAAGAGGTGCCTTCCAGTTCCCGGTCTTCCTCCACCGCCAACGGAGCGATCGGATCCTCCCCACAAAAGTCACCCGAGGTGGATAGATCCTGCAGCAGCTCATATCTATTTTGCACAGCAACTCTGGGGGCAATAGAGGTAATTTCAGTAGAGATGCCAGAATTTGTAAATTTAGAGGAGCGATCCTGTGTTACTGAGAAGTCGGGTTTGTATAATTGCTTTTTCCTGTGCGGCATATGCAGTTTTGTGGGATTGCATTGGGAAAATCAGGAGCGCTGGAGATATTCTCTGAAGTTGTTATATTAGTAGTGTTTTCAATACTGTTAGTTGTGTGAGTGTCGATACTATATTGGGTCTGTCGAATCTCGGGGGTTTTCTGTTTAGATGCCGAGTAGCTGTTCAGAAAAGATGTAAGTGATTCTGGACTACTAAAATCTTTAAATGAGTTCTTCAAATAGACCCTCATGATGGCTGGATACCTGAGAGAAAAACGAAGACCCATTTGGTGCATGGTACATCTGGCAGATGTGTAGGCTTTCCGCTTTGTTGAAACCTCTTTAGAAACGTCGGTATATGTAAATGCTGCATCCTTGCCAGGAAAGTTGCCCAATTTCTTTAGATTTTTTCATAATTAGCTCTATATTGGCATCATTTAGAAATTTGGTGATTATTGGTCTGGGTGTTTGCTCTGCAGAAGGTTTTGGGCCTAGCGATTGGTGGAGCTCTTATTATTAGATCAGTACCAGATTGAAGTCCCAGAATTTGCGGTAGTACATGCAGCAGAAATGCCGTGGTGTTTTTGGCTCTACGCCTTCGAAATCCAATATTCTGAGATTGTTTCTATGTATTCCTGTTTTCCATGTCCTCAATTCTGGATTGTAGCTCTTTAATGACTCGATCTTGGGATCTGATAGTGGATTTTAATTTGTATAGCATCCTCATTTAGACGGTTTTATTTTCTGTAAAAGCAAGTCTAGAATCGATGGTTTTCATTGTTTGAGTATTTTGTTGAGTAGCAGATTTTAAGTCCTTCATGTCCATTGATAGTTTGCTGAACATTTCTTCAATTTTGCCTAGAGGATCCACTTGTTTATCGGAATAGGCCATGATTAGTTTTGCAGCCTTCCCCACTGAGACTATAGAAACTCTAATTGTATTAAAAGAAAAGACCCATGCAGAGCAAAAAGAATATTACCAAAATAACTGTAATATGTTCTTCTTTATAATGTTCTCAAAATCAATATGTATATGACTTAGATGGCTTAAGATGATGCTGGATGTTGTTTGTTCAGAGGAGCTCAGAGCTTAAACCTCCATCTTGCACAGAGCCAGGCCATGCCCCCCAATTGTACATTTCTAACCTCAGTACTTAAGTTAGTTTCACAATGTTTTGGAGAAGAAATAAGTTTACCTGTTTCGGTCACTTCAGTATTGTCAAAGCACACAACATCTAGGTCTGATGGATCAGGTTTCCAAGAGCCGTCAGTATCCTCCACCCAGTCCGTGTCTTTCAGAGCGGCCACCGCTGACCAAGCTGTATCTTTCTGGGTTGCAAGCATTTCAAAACATTTTTTTCACAGTTTTTCTTGGTGGCATACTCAGCATTTTCCTTTGTGGCAATGCTCCACCAGGCAGAGCTTCCGTGGTGATCAAATTCTCCTGCAAGTCAGTTCTCAGGCCTACTCCCTGTGCCACGTCACTGTTTGGAACAAAACAAGGTGTGGCAGCTATTCGCATCTGCTGTGCAGCTTCCAGGTACTTTTTTTCTTTGTCTGCAATTTGTTTTAGCAATTGGGTTTTTTTTTTCATCCAGTGCCTGTTTCAGTAGTTCTTCTGCCTCCAGAATTTTACGTTCAGGTCCATCGTGTGTCTGCTTCCTAGCTTGGGAAATCGCAGCATCCATAATTCCATCAGGCTCCTGATCAATCTGAAGGTTCTCATCTGAATATATAATATTTTCTGAAACAACCTTCACTTCCATTTGGACCTCTGGTCCGAGATTAATCGAATTCTGGCTATAGCTTCCATTCAAAACCACTGTAGATAGGGGTGAAAAAGTAACCCCATCGTTTACTGCAGTCTCTGGGTTTTCAGAGATAGGGGAGGAGACCCACTCTCCTGCCTCCCGCACATCCGCACTCTCCAATGTCAAGTGTGGAGTGGCCATCTCTGCAGAACAATAGGGGAATTATTTATTATAAGAAATAAAAACATCAGTACATGTGTCACAAAACAAATCAAAAGTAGAAACAAACAAACAAAAAAATAATACATTCTCAAAAAAAAGGATAACAAGGAGACTCTACAAGTCAGAATAAATTAAAAGAGATACTGAAAAGAAGAAGAAAAAATAACATGGCTAATGCTGTCGGATCCACAAAACATTTCAAAGCCAATAAACATGTTTCCAGTATTCATGAAACTTATGAGTCGGCAGAAGTCCCATTTCAAATGTTTTCTGTCAGTAGCACTGATTCTATATGAGTAAGCAAAACTGAAGGCAAGGTATAAGTATGCTGTAAGGAAAATTGACATTGTGCTTGCCACATAGAATTTAATACAGGCGGAAATTATATTCAGTGTGCTGGAATAATACTGTGAAAAAAAAACGGAATAATCCCCAAGCACCAAGCATTCATAAGAAACATATCTAGAACCACCCCAGCCCCACTTAGAGATCAGAGTTGCCCAAAAAAGTTTGGCATAATGGCAGGAAATAAAGAAATGTTCCATGGATTCCTCTAACCCTATACATTCAAGGCGAATACATTGTCGCCCAGTAACAGCTTTATGTTTCAGATTTTCTTTAATCTCCAATCTCCCATGGCAGCTAAGCCAAGTCACATCCCACATCTTAGCAGGGATACATTTATCAGTAAGGACTTGTAAGGCCAGATGAGTTTTAAAGGGGAAACATCTCGGAAAATCAACAGAAATTAAAAAATGCCTAGTCATGATCTCTACATACAAGGTCTTTCTGGAAAGTCGGTGAACCACGGATTGAGCAAGTTTCCATGTTCATATTTTAGCCGCTGTCAAATAAATGAACGAAGGGACACCCAAATTTGACTTAATGATAGGAGCTTCAGTAGACCACTGGGCCAAAAAATCCTTAATCAAATAGAATGTCCAAAAATCCCAAGGATAAGACTTGTATTGCGCAGGCTCCTTTAAAGTAGATTTAAGAAAAAAATAAAAATTAAAAAGTAAAGGATTGATCATGCTAAGGCCACCTACATTAATGCATAAATAGGTAAAATCTCACTTGACTGGGTTCAACTGACTTCCCCAAAGCATTTCAAAGAAAATGCTATGTAAACGAGTATCATACTGTTTAGGCAGTGGAAATACAGAACTGAAATACAAAAATATTGGGAGAAGAAATTTCTTTATGACCATAATGTTTGGAAAAAGTCCAAGATTTCCATAATTGCACCTTACGTTCATCCAATTCAATGCATGGTTTCCAGTTAAGGTTAGCAAAATCCCCACTTCCAAAAAAACACCCCAATATTTTTATAGGGCCAGGAGTTATAGTTATCTGCCCAATGGAGGAATCAAAAGGCCTCCCCAATAAATCCCCGCACTTTTGCCAAAATTAATTGTAGTCCCAGAAATAGCATTGAACTGAGTCAAGGTATCCGGGGCAATAAGACCAGAGGCTTTGTCGCATAAAATGAGACACATATCATCTGCATATATAGCCAGTACCTGAGGGGGAACCTCTAACATGGAGTAAGGCCCAAAATGTTTGGATGATGAAGGAGTTCCCGAATCAAGGGGTCCAATATAAAAGTGTTCAGTAAAGGACGTACACCCCTACAAAAATGTACTCCATCCCCTAATAATCCATTAACCAAAGGATAAATTCTGGACTTGTCATATAATAGATAAACCCAAGATCTAAATTTCAAGGAAAATCTGTATTGGTGGAAAACTTGAAACAAAAAGTCATGTGAAACTTTATCAAAGGCCTTTGCTTGGTCCAGTGACAATAAATACCCCGTAAGTTTCCTCAGTTGGCTGCATTCACAAATATTCTGCAAAAGTGTTAGGTTTTGCTGAATATTTTGTCCAGGGATTGAACACGTTTGTACTGGGTGAATCAGGAAAGGGGCTACTTGTTGAAGCCTGTGACACAGAATAGCAGAAAAAATCTTGTAGTCCGTATTCAGTAAACTAATCGGCCTCCAATTGCCGATGTCATGTTTAACCCCTTTCTTGAATAGAAAAATGGTTAGAGCAGCAGAGAACTCTGAGGGCAGTGTGTCTGTAGCTAACATCTCATTATAAACATGAGCCAGGATGCCGCTAAAATCATCCCAAAAATTTTTATAACATTCATTTATAAGACTATGTGGTCCAGGGAAATATCAGTCTTCAAATGGGTAATTTCAACCTGACCTCTTCCTGAGTGATAGGTAGATCCCACTCCTGTGATTGTTAAGGATTCAGCACAGGGAGAGAAAGAAAAAAGATCACTGCAATTACCCATTGGCTGAAAGGCCAGCCCATGTTGGTCCTGTAAAACACCTTGAACAATATGCAACATGTCAACATCAGTAGTTTTTAGAACACCCTCAGAATCAAAAAGACCATCCATAAGTTTTTTTTTCCAATGCTTGTTTACAAGCTGAGAATGGGTCGGAGACAGGAGAGGACTTAAGACCATAGGATAAATCATCATGCAGATGACAGGCCTTACCATATTGAAATTGCCACATTTTAATCTTGAGAAGGGAAATTTGCTCCTGAATTCGAACATCTGAGGCAGTGGGAAAGGAGAATAATTTATAAAGCTAGTCCCTGTGACCTAAATAAGTAATATAATCCACAGCCATGGATTTTTTATCAAAAACAGAGGAAAAGCACTTAAATTCCACTTTAGTGGCCACCCACCAGTCAACCCAAAAATCATAGATCCCAGCCACCGACTGCTGGCGTCCAAGCACCTCCAGGAGAGCAGTCTGAAACTGAACCTGAGCAAACAATACAGGATTCAACTTCCATCATGTGGGTATCACAGGGAATTGAGGAGGAATATGTGAAAGAGTAAAACTTTCAACAACATATGGTCAGAAAACTCACAAGGGGTGAAACAAAACTTAACAGGTATTAAATGACGGGAAGAAAAAACAAAATCTATTCTGGTAGCATAGTTGCTCCGTCTATAAGTAGGCCCAGAATCAGAATGTAAAACCCTATATGTATCTAATACAGAGGGTTTTAAGATGAGTTTGTGAAGAGCATGGGCATCAAAGCAAGCTTACTGCTGTACCTGATCCTTAAATTTTAAATCCAGACCACAATTAAAATCGCCACCCCAGATGATGTGCCTAGGGGAAAAAAGATATTGCTCTTTATCATGAAACAGGTCAATCCTAGCAGATTTGACCTGTGGAGCATAAATATTAATAAGGTGCAGGGGATATCCTTTGCAAAAGCAATCCAGAAGCAGCACCCTACCAGGGATAATGTCAACTATCTGGAGGACCTGAACTTGAGTGTGGCAAAAGACAATCCCGACCCCATCTACAGCATCTGACTCAAAGGACCAAAAAGAAGGCCCATGTACCCATAATTTTTTGGTTTGATTAACATCAAATATGGAAGAAAATCTGGTCTCCTGCAAAAATAGAATGTCTGCAGCTAGAAATTTACAGAAACACAAAAACCAAATGCTTCCTAAAATTTTTAATGCTGCAGGTATTGAGGGAAACCAAAGTCAAAGAAGCCAGGGATGTAATTTAGGTTTTGTCCTTTTTACGTTTACGCCCAGATTTTTTCTTGGACTCCAATAAGTCAGGACCACCCTCATCATCGCATTCCATTTCAGAAACAGCCCCAGATTTAACAGAAACAACTGATTCAGAGTCACCATCCTGATCCCGCAGGACCTGAAAGGTATTCTGTGTGGAAATGGTAGCAGTCTGGGCAATCTTCTTAACATAAGATCTTGTGACCCGTTTGGGGTGAGGCATCTGAAACTCAGATGCTGGGGGGGGCATAGAAGCCACTTCAGTCTGCAAAGGCTCAGTAGCTGCAGGAAGCTGTTGAGCAGCAGGTGCATCAGGGCTGGAATCTGAAGCAGGAGGCTGAGGTTCTGGAGAACCTGGAGGGGCTGAGGTGGAAGGGCCTGCTTCGGAGGTACCATCATCCTCAGATCTAGGCCGGAACCTATCTTGAGCCTCTGAGATCAAGGTTTCCTTCTCTAAACATCTTTGGTTGTTTTGTCCTGCATAAGGACACTGATGGTAGGCATGGCCTTGTGCATCACAGAGGTTACAGTGGAAAATATTACGGCAGGTTCCACTATCATGATCCAATTCCCCACAAAGCGCACACTTAATTTTGTCACAAGCACTGCTCAAATGGTGGGTACTACCACATTTTAGCAGGCCTTAGGCTGACCTGGATAAAAACAAACCCCCCTGTCTTTACCCAGAAAAAAAACTATTCGGAATGTGCTGTACATCATCCCCCACTGTGCGTAATTTAATTTTGAATTTCCAACTCCCAGTCCAAATCCCTTCACCATCAATGATGGGTTCTGGGGGCCTAGCACAGTACATTTGCTTTCCAACCAATAAATTATATCCCTCACATTAACTCCTTCATTCCGTAACATAATGTT
Organism: Neoceratodus forsteri; assembly: GCA_016271365.2. NCBI lineage: Eukaryota > Metazoa > Chordata > Ceratodontiformes > Ceratodontidae > Neoceratodus > Neoceratodus forsteri. The sequence continues at coordinate 2,187,663 of CM057449.1, read as the reverse complement.
AACTGTCTTAAAGAGGGGTTTGGTAATGGGAATCGCCCAAAAGGTGTCCATAGTGCAGTGGTTTTCAAAGTCTCATATTTCTACCAAAACTTGTCAAGGCCAGCAAAAGACCTAAAACTTACATCAAATGTGTCCTTCCCTCTGATATTAATGAGGGCATAGATATCTGAGGTCTGAAAGTTCATTCGAGTTTTTAAGAAGCCTCAGGGCAATGTAGAATCTATCAGGGTGTTCCTGAAGGCTCCCTCTATAGCGTAAGCGAACAGCATTATGCCTGGGGCCTGTTCATGCCTATTATGCCGAAATAAGTCAGAAAAACAGGGACTACTCCAGAACTGATCCCAACGAGGGGAAGGAGGGGGGCAATTGTGAGGCAGGTCATTCCTCTCCCCAGCATCAGTGTCCTTGTCAGTAGTAGAAGTAAAATTAAAGTGTTCACCTGGTGGTTGTGAAACCGTAGCCGTTGGTTCATTTTGGTTTGTCAGTCCCAGAAACAGAAGGCGATCCGGCGTGAAGGACATCCATGCAGAGTCATGGAACCAATGTCCATCATGAAATATCCAGCCTGTGTCTGCAAAGGCTGATTCTTTGCTCCAGTTGGCAGAAGGAAAGACAATGTCAGCGGCTCTCAACTTCCGCATTCCAGCACGAGAAGCAACTGATGAATGAGTCATCCCAGAGGTAGCCTCAGTGTACAGAGACTGACAGGCATCTGTTTTGTGTAAAGGAGCTGCCACAGAAGTACCGCTGCCCCGGCGGCCCACCGGCGCAGTGGTTGGATTTCCGCTGGCGACCTGGGTTCGGGAACGAGCTCGGGTTGTCGGAGGGCCGGCCGGGGGGAGAAGGATCGAGCATCCCACGACTGCTCTCCTTCTCCGGGGGGAGGGCGCTGGATGTCACCGATGCATGGGGACACCTGGTGGAGGCCAGGAGTACCTCAGCATATGGGACAGCAAGGTTTCCAAGAGGCGGGACGGACGCTGCCATCATTGCATGTTCCCGCCCCTCTAAAAAGGGGGAAAAATGCTCAGCCCACCTCTCTCTGCCTTAATGATGCCCGCCCCTCGGGCTGCAATCAGCTCCCCAGGCCAACTCCCACCTATCCCGCTGTTCGTGGCACCTAAAATGGGGGATGGGTGCCACGTCTCCGCCCTGGGGGGTAATCCAGGGGGTCCCGGGAGTATGGCTTATGTGGGGTTGCCGCAGCCCAGTGGTCCATGACCGGGTGGATGCCTGGTGGAGATAGGAGGGCGCAAAAAAGTATAAATGGAAAAAAAGAAGTACCACTGCCCCCCAGGAGCATTCTCAGGATATAAAGCTTGTGCAGAAACCAGAATCTTCTCTCCGAAGGACATCTCCGAAAATAAAGTCTCATCGAGAACTCCTCTGCACGGCATAAACTGCGCAAATCTCCAGCAAGCTCCTGAGGTAAGTTTGTAGCAAGAACTGCGTCCCAGGGCTGAACCGACTCGGGCTGAGTAGTAGAATTCACCAGACCATCGCTAAGCAAAGTGTCTATCTCCATGGAAGGTTGAGCACTGTCTGCCATACTGCAGACTATCACAAGCAGCAACCCCTACTGCCAGCAATGCAGTAGGGGAATTTCCCTAGTCTCCTGATCAAATTCCCCTCGTTCACAAAAAAATACCACCAACTGCCTAATCTGGTTCTGTATGTCAATTTGCATCTGTACCTTTCCCCTCTCCCCCAGGACAAGGCTGAAAATAGGCAGGATTACCTAGTCTTCCTTTCCAGTCAGCAAAACTAAACAAAACAAGCATTAGTCAATGCCGAATGTTGATTGCTTTGGTCCATTGAGCTCGCTCAGTGCCCTCTGTCACTCGCTCATTCTGTTTCTCCCAGTGCTGCAGGCTTCCCTTTTGTACTTGGCTCCTGCCTCTGTTGGTGGCTTTTTCTGCCCACAAAGAAATCTGCAGTAGTCCCAACAGAGCTCCATTGAGCTCACTCACTCCCCCCCCACTCACTCGTTCTGTGTTTCCCAGCGCTGCAGGCTGCCCTTTTGTACTGGGCTCCTGCCTGCTTTGGCAGCTTTTTCTGCCCACAAAGAAATCTGCAGCAGTCCTGACACAGCTCAGTTTGAGCTTGCTCACCTCCTCTCTCACTTACTCATTCCATTTCTGCCAGTGCTGCAGGCTGGCCTTTGCACTGGGCTGCCTGCGTTGCACGCTTTTCTGCCCACAAAGAAATCCGCAGCAGTCACAATAGAGCTCTGTTGAGCTCATTCTCTCCCCCTCTGTCACTCGCTCGTTGTGTTTCTCCCAGTGCTGCAGGCTGCCCTTTAATACTGGGCTCCTGCCTGCACTGGCACCTTTTGCTGCCCAGAAAGAAATCCACAGCTATTCTGACAGAGCTCCATTGAGGTCGCTCACTCCCTCTGTCTCACTTGCTAATTCTGTTTCTCCTGGCGCTGCAGGCTGCCCTTTTGTACTGGGCTCCTGCCTCTGTTGGCACCTTTTTCTGCCCACAAAGAAATCTGCAGCAGTCCCGACAGAGCTCTGTTGAGCTCGATCACTCCCCCTCTCTCACTCACTCGTTCTGTTTCTGCCGGTGCTGCAGGCTGCCCTTTTGTACTGGGCTCCTGCCTGCATTGCCGCCATTTTCTGCCCACAAAGAAATCTGCAGCAGTCACGATAGAGCTCCGTTGAGCTCGCTCACTCCCCCTCTCTCATTCGCTCATTCTGTTTCTCCCACCACTGCAGGCTGCCCTTTTGTACTGGGCCCCTTCGTGCATTGCTGCCTTTTTCTGCCCACAAAGAAATCCGCAGCAAGCTTGTAAAACAGTCATTTTTGATTTTTCCCACCAAATTTGCAACATACACTTTTTGAGAAGCCCCACCTCATGAACACTGGCATTGTCATTTCATTAATCAGTCCCGAAAGGTGATTCCGCGCAGTGACCACGAAATTACCTTTTTGGACAGAGTAACGCCATGACAGTGGCTGAAGTCATGAGGAGGGGACTCAATAATCCCATGTGGAAAATTTGGTGCCAAAATTCCCAAAAATGCCTGAGATATGCAAAAAAGTTGAAAAAGCCCTATTTATGCCATTATACAGCTTACCGGCATTTCCTCAGTTCACGGTCGGCTTTGAGTGCAAACCTGTTCCCAGTCCACCAAAGATCGTGCACTGGACTCGGAGGCATGGGGTGAGGAGGGTGTGTGGGGAGGCAGGGTGTGCAGTGGGTGGTGTGGGTGGGAGGGCCAGGAGACTGCAAGGGACTGTTTTCTTTTTACAGGTTTAAATAAGGGGAAAAAACATTGTGGGATGTTTTTCTTTACAGGGGCATTGGGCACACTGGAGTGGACTCCCAGCATGCCACCTGAATGTCTGGGGGCTGTAGCTGACGGGCATATTCAGTGTTGAGGGGTACTAGAGCCGAGGGGGATTGGGCACCCCCTCAGCATAAACTGACCATTTTGGTGGGGGGGGACCATTATGCTGATGGGGAGTGGGTTCCTCTGTCAGCAACCGGAACTCGTGCGGGGACTGCAGCTGACGGGGATTGGGGCCCCCGGCGGCAACACACACTGTTGTGGGGGAGCACAAGCTGCCGAGGGGGATTGGCCACTCCCTTGGCACTGGGGGCTCACTAATATTGTTTGTGAACCTGGCGGCAAGCCACTGCCATGTTCACAAACAATATTACAGTACCAACGTTCCGCCCAGCAATGACGGGTTGCTCCCTCATTGCAGTGGAATGGCTGACACTGCAATGATGAGGCAGTCCCTGATTGCAACAGCTGAAATGTTTCAAGGTGGTGGCATGCTGGCTTAATTAGTGTCAGCAGCAGCATGCCACCCCATTGGGGAAAGTGGGCCAAGCCTTTAAAGGCTGTGGGAGCATTGGCTACAACAGTGCCACACATCCACAGCCTGCTTCGGCAAGCTGCCATAATATGTTTCTTGCGCATGTGCGCAATCAACATAAAAAGAGGCACTTTCACCAAAGCAGCAGTAGTCTTTGCTGGAGAGGCTGTGGGTGACTGGAACCTATTTCTACATATTCTGGAAATGCCCACAGATTACGGAATATTGAAGAGTGCATAATGCACTGTCTCGCATGTGGGATAGGCACAACCCACATTTGTTTAAACATTTGGTGCTCAGGGCTCAGGCACCCAAGACGGGGCAGTAAAATACAAGGCCTCTGTTGGCTTTGTGTGCTGCAGCACTGAAGGTGATACTGCCTCTCGGCTTAAATCAACCCCTCCACACATAAAATGTGGGTCAGAAGGGTGGAAGAGCTATATTGCATGGAGTGAATAACTGCCATGTTGAGACTGAATGTTGAACAACATGAGACCTAATAGGCAATTGGCAGAGTACTGGGGAGCTGGGAGGAGGGGGCATTGGCAAACATTGTAGATCCTGAGGAGTGGAGGAGGGAGACCTGGAGTGTGCAACCTTAAACAGAAAGGGGCAAGTGGGGAGGCTTATAGAGAAATGGGGTGTGGCGCTAGACCAAGTGGAGGGGCAGAGCACCCAAGGGACATCAAGTAATCGCATATTGTCATAGTTAAACATACAGGACTGCAGGGTTAAGACTGTTCATTTTCCTTAAACTGTTAACAAATTACAGTTCGGTTTGTTACCTCCAGAAAGTAATAAGATGCAGAACAGCATAATATGGTATGCATCATACCATAACTCCATTTAAAGTAGCCTTGTAACATCCAGAATGCAAGTGTTAAAAGATGCATTAGACTAATGTAACTGCAACCCACAGATGTGATAATTAAGAGTGCTTGACTGATTATAATGCATACTGTGTTTCTGTATGCTGCTTTTCTAGTAAAGCTGAGTTAAAAAAATAGCCAGTAGCTTTTTTTCGCTGCCAGAGTATTTTCTCCATGATGATCTCTTGGCTGTGGGTGCCCTGAGATTTCCCCTACTGGCAGTTGTCCATAGTGCCAAAGTCCAGATATGTACTGTTAGTAAGTCCCATATAATAATGCTACAGGTATTTCACACGTGATATTGAATGTTGAAGCTGCCTGGATGGCAGAAGAAAAGAATAATGGACTTGTTATTTTTTATCTAGCATATCTTGTGTTCCTAAGGTATAGTATATACATAGAAACACAGAAACATAGACACATAGAAGTTGACGGCAGATAAGGACCGCAAGGCCCATCCAGTCTGCCCATTTCTTTTCCTACCTTATAAATGTGCTACCTTATAAATGTGCCATTGTCCTTTGCTGTCAGTGGCCTATCTAGTCATACCCATCTGTATTGCTCCCTTATGCCAATCCCATGACTGTTTGAAGCCCTACACCTTATTCATAGTCACCACTTCCTGAGGTAGGCTGTTCCATGCATCCACCACCCTTTCTGTGAAAAAGAACTTCCTCACATTACCGCTTAATCTGCCTCCCTTTAATCTCATGCTGTGTCCTTTTGTCCTGCTATTTTTCTTATATTGAAACATGTTAGACTCTTTCACCTTGTTAATGCCCTTAAGATGTTTGAATGTTTCGATCATATCACCTCTCTCCTTCCTTTGCTCTAAGGTATACATATTGAGCTCCATTAATCTGTTCTCATATGTCTTCTGATGCAGTTCCTGCACTGTTTTGCCCTTCTCTGGACTGCCTCAATTTGGTTAATGTCCTTGTGAAGGTGTGGCTCCAGTACTGCACGCAGTACTCCAGATGGGGCCTAACTAGTGTCTTGTAAAGAGGATTATTACCTCCTCTTACGACTTGTAGATACCCCTACTATCACACTTAACATCCCCTATCCTTACCTACTGCTTTAGAGGTCTGCTTGGATGATTTCAGGTCATCGGTGATGATGATGCCCAAGTCTCTTTCTTCCTTTGTGACTGCCAGCAACTCCCCTCCCAGCTACATAGCACTACGTACTGTATGGAAGCCATAAATAGCCACTCCCATTTAGTCTTTCTAATTCTTCATATGTATAATGTTCCTACAGATTAACACGGTGAGGCCATGAGACAGTAAATGTCATGTCAGACGTCCTGCTGCCTCATTGGTCAATTGTGATGTAACATGTTCTGAGGTTACAAATTAATGAGGCACCATATGATGAGAGTCATTGCTACTGTAGACATGACTGCCTTCATGGAAAGTTCTCTATATTTCACTTCATGCATTATCATTCTGTCATATTTCTCCCCGAGTTTAGCCCTTCTTCTAAGGGATATACAGCTGCAGGATGTGCCCCATTCTATGTTGAAATACTTCCTCTTCCATATCACTAAAATCTTCCTCTGTGACTTCACTTCTCACCCCTGCAGTGGCCATTGATCTCAGGCTCCTCCCACTGCTCCTTCCTCTGTACACTCCATCACCCTACGGCCCTGGTTTATTGATCCAATTTTCCCTCTGACTAGTCCCCAGTTGTACTTGCCATCTCCCTTCTCTCCTTCCTCTTGTTGCTAGTTGCACTTTGCAGAACTGTTGCTATGGTTATGCTATGTTTTGCACAACTTACGGTACTTTGAGCTTCCTGTTAGTTGTCTACTATGTACTTTTTACTTTTTATAGTTATTATTGTTTTGTAATATATGGATATCGACAATAATACTGTTAAAACTTATATGCTTTTCTCCCCATAATACCGTCGATCAAATCCAGTGATAGTATTACGAGATCCTGTAATGCTATCATTGGGTACCCACTGAAAGTATTATGAGATCCCATATTACTATCAATGCATCTGCTGATGTTTCCTCATCCTACACACATTCCAGCAGTCCAGCAGTCCAGCTGAATGTGAGTGGGCTTTACTGTAACCATCATGTACAGTAAAAGCCGACTTGCCACTGACTAGCAAATCATCCAGTCTCTCTCACTTCCTTGCATCTCTCTGTCTTTGTCTCTGTCTGTCTCTCTCTTTTCAACCCCCACAGAACAAAAAACAAAAAATATCATATGAATTTTAAAACAAAAAGACATGGTCATGCAGGGCATTTTTGGCACTAGCTCTTCACTCTCTCTCTCTCTCTTTTCTCTGGTAGCCCCCACTGCTTACATCTCACTCTCTTGCTCTTTTAACCTCTACATAAAAACAAAGAAATGTTTTAAGTAAAATAAAAAGAAGCTGGAGTGGATCTATTTCAGCAATATTTAGAATGTCATTTTATAGTCCTGAGTTGCTGGCTAACTGGCTGTTGAGTTCAATAGTTTTTACAACAAAGTAAACAAGCATTTGTCAATGCCAAATGTTGTCTCGCTGGCATTGGCATTGGTAGTGCAGGAGTTAGAGAGATGCATAATAGGAATGGCAGTGAATTATTGAACGGAAGCCAACCCCACCCCCACCCTGCAGAGACTGACAGGCGCTGGGGTGTGCCTTTGGGGCATCAGCTATAATGCTCATACCATTTTACCTCACCTTACCCTGTAGACACTGACAAGTGTTGTGGTGTGCTTTGGGGTCTTTGGGCCTTATACTTACCCCATTTCATAAGGGCATATGCTGAGACGGGTGCAGTATAGGAGAATGGGCCTCACCCTACCCTGTAGACACTGACAAGTATTGTGATGTGCTTTGGGGTCTTGGGCCTTATACTTATCCCATTCCATAAGGAAATATGCTGAGACAGGTGCAGTATAGGAGAATGGGGTGAATGTTAGGGCCGAACACTCCAAGGCACTCCTCGATGCCTGTCACTGGCTGCAGGATGGGGGTGGGGGTTGAATGGCATGAGCATTACAGCTAATGATCCCAAGTGACACCCCTGATAACTGGCAGTCTCTGCAGGGTGGGTGTTACAGTTGAAACCCCTAACGTTGTAGGCATTTGTAGGTATTTTCACTCCAAATTTTCAACATAGGCTTTTTGTGACCCCCACCTCATGAAGAGCGACACAATCAGTTTGTTAGTTAAAGGTGGTTTTGCACAGTGGCTATGCCATTTGGCAAAACAGGGATGAAAACACATTTTGGGCAGGATGTGGAAAATGACAATTGAATTGTTCATGAGGAGGTGCAAAAAATGGTAACATTGAAGATCTGGAGTGAAAATATGAAAAATTGGTGAGGTTATGAGCATGCATAGAAACTGCGCAACACACATCCATGACCCAATTATTTTTGGGAGTTTTTTAGCCACATTTTCAACATAGGCATTTTGGGACCTCCCCTCATGAACAGTGGCACTGTGATTTTGTTAATCTGTACCAAAAGTTGATTTCCCACAGCCACCATGCCATTGTGTGCCACAAGTGTGGAAACACATTTTGGGCAGGCCTGTGAAAAATGACAGCTGTACTGTTGATAAGGAATTGTGAAAAAATGGCAGTGTTGAAAATCTGGCATGAAAATATTGCAAAATTTGCAAAGTTGCAAGGGTGCATGGAAACTGTGCACCGCATAACTTGTAACAGTCATTTTATGGACTTTGGCACCAACTTTTCAACATAGGCATTTTAGGACCTCTGCTCATGAACAGTGTCACTGTCATTTTCTCAAACTGTCCCAAAAACTGATTTCGCACAGCAACCGCGCTATTCTGTGCCGCACATGCAAAAACACATTTCAGCCAGGATATGTAAAATGATATCTGTACTGTTCATAAGGAGGTGTGGAAAAATGCCAATTTTGAAAATCTGGAGTGAAAATATTACAAATTCACGAAGTTATGAGCATGCATAGAAACAGCACAACGCACGCTCATAAAACAGCCATTTTTTGGATTTGTTTCACCAAATTTGCAACATAGGCTTTTTGAGAGCCCCCCTCATGAACAGTGGCACTGTTGATTCATTATCAGTCCTGAAAGGTGATTCCTTGCAGTGACCACAAAATCACCTTTCGGGACCAAAAAGCCATGACAGTGACTGAATTCATGAGGTGGGATCCCAGAACCCCATGTTGAAAATTTGGTGTAAAAATTCCAAAAAATGCCCAAAAATGCACCAAAGTTGAAAAAAAACTATTTATGCCATTATACAGCTTACTGGCATTTCTTCAGTTCGCGGTCGGCTTTCAAGAGTGCAGACGTGTTCCCGGTCCACCGAAGATCATCACGCCAGACTCCGGAGGTAAGTATAGGGTGAGGGGGGTGTGAGGAGGCAGGGTGCACAGAGGGTGGGGTGGGTTTTGGGAGGGACAGGAGACCGTGAGGGACCGTTTCCTTCTTTCACAGGGTTAAAACAGACAAAATAAAATTGCAGGATGGTTTTTCCTTTTCAGGGGATTTGGCAAGCTAGGGTGGGCTTCCAGAATGCCACTTAACTGTTTCTGGGGGATGCTGTAGCCGACAGGGGACTGGGCACCCCCGTCGACACATACCGAAGGTGGGGCAAGAGCTGAGGGGGATTGGGCACCCCCCTCTGCACATAACAAATCAGGGGGGTGCAATATGCCGACTGGGAGTGGGCTCCCCCATTGACACATACCTTTTGTCAGGGCATGCCGACAGGGGGATTGGGCACCCTCGAAGTTGGCATTGTGGCAGGCAGTGTGCCACCATGTTAAATGTAATTTTTCACCAGGGAAAGCACATCGGGAGGTGCCGCTGTGTATGACAAGCTTTGCTCGCATTGCAGCGGACCTTTCCTTAGACGTGCTCACCACATTATGTATTCCTGGTGTGGTGCCGGCATGCAGGCTTATTGGGGAATGAGGGATGCACCTACTGATGCGTGCCCTGCATTCGCCCAACAGTGACCGCACCTCCAAATCTGCTACTAATGCAACATGTTGTCTGGTGCACAAGCGCGAGCCAACATAAAAAGTGAAACTTTCTTGAATCCATATATTCCAACAACTAACAAATAGGGGACTGAGTATTTTTTGGCTATAATGCCATCTCAAGTTTCTGGTGACATGTTAGAACCTCTTGAGCTTCACTCTCGAGGTTCACATGTCACCAGAAACTCTTGATGATATTATAGACTCGTAACTGAATTGTACTCTGTGTTTGATGTACTACATATTCAATTGATTCCATGTAATTAATTCTGGGTCGCCCCTGAGAAAGGGACCCCCAATTCTAGTGGGCTTACCCAGTTACCAAAATGAAATAAAAAAAATAAATAATGCACAGTCCTCTATCTATTATTCTATTTATAATTGTAACATCATTGATGTAACTTATTACTGTACTCTCTACATTGCCAGGACACATCTGGAAAATTGCTGTTAGCTCAGTTGGTTTTCCTGTTAAAAATGGATGTTTTCCTGGTGAAACTCTTGAAATAAATAAATGTTACTCTTTGCACAGACCTTCCCTGGCCCTATTACTGTGCACTCCGCTGTTTTCATCCCTCCCTCCCACTGTATTTTTAGCTATTTTATTTTTCTTTTGTTGTGTTTACTACTTTTTCTGCAAAGCACTTTGACTGTTTGGAGAAGTACTGTACCAAATTAATTACCAAACACAACCTAACTGGCAAAACAATTACAAATAAATACGATTATTTAATTAAGGGTGTGCTGTTATAGCTGGTTACGCTCCTTAATTATAGTGGCATGGTAGCACTACTAATGTCAGGCTGTGTATGTAGTTTAATGTTAAATCATGATTCTCTGCTGCTTATACTGTGCTTTGACTGTCTCTTAACTGAGTGTCCAAAAATGTTCAGAAACGTGCACTCGTACAGGAACTCTTGATCTTCCACTTTTTAAAAAATGGGGTTTGGTATTTCTTTTGCTATGAGGTGGCAAACAAGTGAGAAAAAGTATTAAACAGACTCTGATGGGGTAATTTGAATTTGAAATTCATTCAAAGCAAGGTCTATGGGCAAATGAGCCCAATTTAATAGGCGTCATTTGTCAATGAGTATACAAACTTACAGTTAAATGCAGTACATAGTACATTATCAATTACAAGTTAAAAACAAATAAAACATTGTAATGTAAGATTAATATTTAGCTTGCAGGCAGCATGTTGTCATCAGAACAGTGGTATTTCAAACAATTTAATAGTGCAGTTAATTATTTCATTAATCTTGTTTACTTGGCACGTGCACTAGACATTCAAGACATACTTTCAGGCACGACCAAGGAGAGTACAAGTACAGAACAGGTACAAAAACAAAGAATACATTGGCAGAGCAGAGATCAAAGAACATACACAAAAATTATAGGATCATATAAAATCATACCATTATACAAGTGAGCATACACCTACAAGTACAGAACAAGGTATGATAAACATTAGGTTTAAATTTCCATGCAAAACCTGACTTTAACTCAAAAGGTAACCTAACTTAGCAGCAACTTGGCACTGGGAATAAATAGCCCAATAAATTAAATGCTGCATAACGTATCATGTAGCAATGTTTCTACACGAGATCATTACTGGACAGCAAGAGCAGAGTACACAATCCAAATGAAATAATGATATTCCCTTTTTAATGATTTGTAGCTTCTGGATAATAGTATGACACCTCCGGTGGGGAGCCACCGTGTGTTGTTACAGATGAAAGGAAAGACAGGAACTGTATTCAGGGAGGTCCAGTGTGCTAGCAGAAAAGAAAAAAAAGGATTCAGACTGTGAAAAGCAGGTAGTTTTTTTTCTGTTTACTTTTTGGTGTGCAGTGCTGACCTCACGGTTCTTAGCAGGATTATAGTTTGAGGTTTGAACTATCAGGACAATCGGCTTGAGGATTGGTGGCAGTAGTTTCAATTGTGGTGGCAGCAAAGACAGAAAGAAACCTTTGAAAAGAGCAAGAAAGGGATTTTTTGTATATGTTGATGTTGTTTTGAGTTGGGGGTGGAGTTGGCAGAGCTACCCTTTCAGTGTTTCAGAAATCGGGTGAACAGGGTGAGGATCAGTGGTGGAATTCCTTAACTTCCGCTCCGCAGAAGTGGACATGTGTAACTGGCTTGCTATAATTACTACATTGGCTGGCTTTTGAAGGACTGGGAGCCGTGACTTTGTCTGGCAGATCAGATCAGCTTGTTATGGTTGACTATGTATTATTTTGTAAATGTAGGCAGTTTTTGCCTTTAGTTTTTTTTTTTTTTTACATGTATTAAAGTAAACTGAGACCAATGGGATGAGGGGGGGACAAACTGCAAAGTCACCGCTAAGTGAAAGAAAAAAAATGGCAGCTGGTCACTTTGAAAATTCAGGATGCCCAATGATATCCTAAGTAATGGGGCACCACGTTGGCACTCGTTTTTAAGTGGGCTCTATTGAAAAATAAATGCATGCCTGGTCATGGCTTTCAGCCAATCATGATGCTTTATTTTTCAAGCCCATTTTCTAATCTATAATAAATTCTCTCCTAACTGCAGACTATGACATGATTTTATCAATTCCCTTTACCACAGATGATAACTTCATAATCAAAAGGGTTGCACACTGTTTACAGACTATTCAAAGAGTCAGGCAAAGAACTGAAAGGAAACAGGAACCCACTGAAAACAGTTAAAATCTCTTGGACCTTGTTAACTGTTCTATTGTGTTATTGCATTGTTTAGGTTTTAAATGTTATTTATTGTATTGTCTAGGATTTTCAATTACTTACATATTTTACTAATATATTTGAAAGTCTACTTTTATCATTTTGATCATTTTTAACCTTCTATTCTTATATATCTTGGTTTTATATTTTCTTATTTTCCTATATTGTAATGATCACTGATTTTATGATCAGTCAATAAACTTTACCAACCTACCTTGATGAGTCAAAAATGTAAGCCCTTCTGAACTAGATGCATCATTTTTATCTGACTTATTCGTATCTCTCTCCCTCGCTATCCTTTTCTTTGTCTTCATCCATTTTCTCAAATTTAGATGTTTTTGATTTTGCTCTGGTCATTATAATGGAATGTGCAGGACTTCTAGTGTGGGTGCTGCATGTGCGTTGGGTGTGGGCAAGGCAGTGGCAGCCTATAAAGGTGATGTCTCCAAGGCACTCAATGCTGTTGCACCAATCCATATATGACTCAGGTCTTCCTATTTAGATCACTGTGGTTTGATGGGGCTCGTAAGGAGATGAAGACCAGAGGTCAGAAGTTGGAGCACTGCTGGAGGAGGACTTGGTCGGATTAGGACAAACTGGCTTGGAAACTTCACTATGGTGAATATCAAAAGGTGATCAACCATAAGAAGGCAGAGTTCATGTCCAGGGAGATTGCTGCAGGGAGGAATAGACTGGTTCTGCTCTTTCAGACTGTTGATAAGCTACTCTTCATCCAGCCTGTCTGCAGCCAAAAGGAGCATTTTCAGTCACTCAGTGCAAGGAGTTTGTTCAGTTCTTTTCTGAAAGGGTGTCCTCTATTAGGACCAGGATCTCTCCAGTGGAACATGATCAGCACCTCAGCAGTGGGCCTTGTACAGTCAGATGCACTCCTATTGTCTGGGGTGAGTATAGGCCAGTGGGGGTGGCAGAGGTCATTGAGGCACTCTCTAAGCTGTGGCCCACTTTTTGTGAAGTGGACCCAGGCCTGATTCATCTCTTAATGGGATGTGTCAATTTCGTTGGTCCAGTGTTCACTAAGATTGTCTGGCGTTCGCACTTGGAGGTTTTTTTCCCAACACTTTGAAAGTGGCATTGGTGAAGCCCCTCCTGAAGAAACCATCTCTCAACCTTGATGTCTTGGTGAATTATTGATCTATCTCCAACCTCCCATTTTTGGGGAAGGTTGTTGAGAAAGTGGTGGCCATACAGCTCAATCTGCACCTCGTGGCCTATGACATCTATGAGCCATTCTAGCCTGGCTGCCAATCATGGCATAGAACTGAAACAGCATTAGGGTGCAAAATGATCTCCTGAGGGTGAGAGATAGAGGAGACTGGTCAATTCTCTTGCTCCTTGATCTTTCCTCAGTGTTTGACACTGTGAACCACATAGTGCTAATAGATCATCATAGGGAGTTTTCTGAACTCATGGGTATTGGCATCAACTAGTTTAAGTCCTTTCTCATGAACAGGATGCAACTGGTAGTGATGGGTAACTCCTCCTTCTACCCATAGCCCCTGCCTTGTGAATTTCCCAGGTTCAATCCTGTTGCCTATGTTGTTCATGGTGTACATGCTTGGCCTGAGTGAGATTATTAGATGTTACAGCTTGGGTTTTCACTGCTATGTAGATGATACCCAGCTGTATGTGTCTTTTTCTCTCAGGACAAGTGACGCTGTGGAGGTGCTTAACAACTGTCCGGCCAAGTTCCAAGACTAGAAGTACTCTAAATGGCTGAGACTCAACCCCAACAAGATGGAGGTATTAGTGATCGAGCCTGTGTGGTTGCTACTGGATTGGGAATGGGGCTGTTTTGGGTCCCACCTAGTTGGTGACATCGACTAAGGTGAGAAATCTGGGCATCATCCTTGATGATGGATTAACACTTGAGGCACAGGTGTCATCAATCATCTGCACTGGCTTTTATCACTTAAGGAACATCACCCATATCAAGGCCTTCATTTCCCCTGGTGACCTGCCCTCACTGGTACATATCTTGGTTACATCATGACTGGACTACTGTAATGCTCTATACTTCAGGGTCAGTAGGGGGGTTCTCTGTCACCTGCAGCTGGTGCAGAATGCAGCAGCCAGGTTGCTGACAGGCCTCCTGAAGTCCTGCCATGTGACCCCAGTCCTGTGTGACCTGCATTGGCTGCCGGTGAGATGGAGGATTGCCTTCAAGTTGGGCTTGATCACCTAGATGGCCCTATATAGGTTGGGCCCTGGTTACCTGAGTGACCTCCTGTCTCCTGTCTGCCCTGTGCGTTCCCTCCACTTCCCAGGACCCGGCTGCAAACCTCAGTAGATCATGCATTTGAGGTGGCTGACCTGGCTCTGTGGAACTCGCTGCCAAGATCGTTGAAGGAGGCTCCATTGTTGGAGGCTTTTAAGTGTGGTCTGAAGGCTGATTTATTTAGAGATGCCTTTGGAAGCCAGCTATAGGTTGTTTTTATTGATATATAGCTATTTTATTGATATTTATTTACTGAATCTTGAGCCTGTCACTATCAATCTAATGCTATTACTGATATTGTATATTATGTATGTCTTTATGTTTCTTTTTTTTTTGTTTTTTATGCCCTTCCCATGCCCCCTGGCTGCTACTCCTTCGGGTCCCCTAGGGCACCCCTCCGGTTCTTGTCCCCGCTGAAGCCACCAACCCCCACATTGTAGCCCCCGAGTAACCTGGTGTATCCCTTCACTGGACGGGTCCTCCCCCAAGGGAGAAGGCACAGGTGGGACAGGCCAGCACACTACAACTTGGCCCTAGTGCTGCTGGGGATGGTCCAGGTTGTCCTGGGGCTTAGAGCTGGCAGGGGACCAGAGACTGTCATCCAGTTGGCCAGGGAGCCATATTTCCTGGTTTCCTCCTCTTGGGTGTGTGACGTCCAGGATGTCTAGCCGTGAGCTGATGTCCATCATGCTTCCTGCATAGAGCCCCAACATGCTGCCCTACCCCCAGCCTCCAGCAGAGGTTGCCCAAAACCAGATCACTGACCCCCTTCCTCCTGGGAGATGGAGAGCAGTCATGGGATGCTCAAGCCATCTCCCCCCCCGGCTGGCCCTCCAGCAACCCGGGTCCATTCCCGAACCCAGGTTGCCGGTGTTGCAAGTGGAAATCCAATCGCTGCGCTGACGGGCTGGCCTTTTTTCTTTTCTAAAGCACCCAGATCCTCTGGGATTGGGTGCTTAAGAAATAAATACTATAAAGCTGGCCTGGTGGTGCTAAGCATTGAGGTGCTGGATGCCATACCTTGTGCCATGCTGGTGACTTGCATTCAGGAACGAGCATGGTCACTGGGGGTTGGCAGGGGAGAGAAAGGATCAAGCATCTGGAGAACAGCTCTCCTCTCTCAGTGAGGGTGAACTGAACCTTCTGCCATATGACTACCCACAGGTGGAGGCCGGAGGGTAGTGTGGGTCAGAGGGGCTAGATGAAGGGAGGGTGCTGCGGGACTTCTGAGGTGCGCGCATGCCTCCATGTGCACCATCCTGCATGTGCACTCCAGCAATGGGAAGGGAGAAAATGGAGGAAAAACACCTCCGGCTGTGGATGACAACCAACCTCTCACAGGCTCTGCACCTGGCAACTGGGCAGGGGTAAGTCTCGGTGATACCAGGGTGATGGGACTGGGGAGGTTAGTCAGAAGGGGGCGGCTAGGGGCAGAGGAGCATGAAGTACATATAAAAAATAGAAAGAAAGAAATACTATACTTACTTGCTTACTTGATCCAAGAGAAAAACCTGTCTCTCCGACCTCACTAATATCAGAGTCTGAGCTGTAAGAAATCTGTTTACTGTCCTCTGCGCTGTTTTTAGGCCCACTCAGGGTCCAGGTGGGGGGGAGTGGGGTGGCGGAGCACTACCTGCTGGGATGAGGGGCCGCTAGACACCAAGGAATACTTTTTTACACTACGGGGAACGGGTTCTGGTGGGGAGGTACTGCTAGCTACCAGATTGAGAAACTTTATTTTACATTGTGCCAGTGATCTGCAAAAGTGGGGTCCATTAGACACCAGGAAATACTTTTTACACTATGAAACATGGGTTTGGGTGGGGGAAGGACCGCTAGCCACCAGTGATTGGATAAATGTATTTAATATCAGGCAGGTGATCAGGCAAATTGGGGGCAACTAGACACCAGGGAAATACTTTAATATCAGGTGGTAATCAGTGGGGGGCACTAGACACCTGCGAGTTTCATTGTACCTGGGGCAGCAATTGGCGGGGTGACCACTGGACACTAGAACAAAATTACAAATGCGGAGTTTGAACTCTGCTGGTGGAGTTGCCAAACTCTGCCAATGGAGTTCAAACTTCACATTTTGTGGAGGTTTTTTTTTCTGGGGGCGAATTTGGGATCCGCATGGCAGATTAACTCAGTGAAATTAGAAAAATGTTTCATGTGTAAACGTCAAGTTTCACCTCCTTACTGACACAGTTTTGCCCCTGCACATCACCTTGCTTTTGGGCTGTGCAAATTCCCAAATGTCTTAGAAAACAAACTTATGTCTCCACTCCAAATTACTGTTTCAGCAGAGTTTCATTCACCACACCATAGATCATCTCATGTTTCGGTTATGCTTATCTGATAACATGAGACATTCCAATACTCAGGAATACTTTTTAACAAATTCTCCAACTATTGCATTCAGTTATGTTTGCATATCCTCATATTCAGCAAAAATAACAATGTTATTTTTTTTATCTGCCACATTCATGCCATTAATATTTTCCTTTAGGCTCATGCCTGTTGCAAATATTTTAATTACAGTACCTGTGAAAAAATGAGTTGGGACATAATGTATTTCTATCTTGTCCCTCTTTTCTATTTAAATTCCTGGGAGTGCACTCTATCAACATTTACCATAGCCACAGGGTAGAAATGTAATTCATGGGTGCAACCCATAAAGTAGACCCTCAGTTTGGCCATGCTCCTTAAAATAAAAACAAAATAAGAAAGGGAGGAGACTATTCCAAAGCCTAATGAATCCTACTGCAGAATAGAGCTTTGACTTCCACTCACACAGATTTTGTTGAAATTTACTTTTATTAAAAGAGTCTTGTTAAGGTCTGCCTGCCAGCACAGTAGCAGCCCTATCACTTGTGGCACCAGTGACCTGAGTTTGGGAATTGGGAACAAGCTGGGGTTGTCCGAGGGTCAGCAGGGGCAGGAGGATTGGGCATCCACAGGACTGCTCTCCTCCTCCTCCTCCTCAGGAGGAGTGATGGGTTGCAGAGCCTGGCACATGCCTGGCCCCTAGCAGAGTCTGGATAACTTCCCAGCATGGCTAATGCCAGTGTTTTATAGTTTCCTGACAGCACCATACAATCTGTGCTGATATGAAAGGTTGGCATGAGCCATGCTGTCAACTAAGTCACTTTTACCATATTCTTTTTTTTTTCAGTTCTTTTATCCTTCTTCCGAGCTGCTCCCATCCTTGCTGGCTGCCCCAGCCCCACTGCCATGACTTCTACTAGGATTTGCCTACCACTTGTTCCCAATGGGCTTGCTCCTTCAGTGCAGTTCTCCAAACTCTGCCGTGAAATAGATCCACTTGGTGGCTGGGCCTGGGCCATTGGTTGCAGTGGCCGTGGGCGGCTGGAGTCACCATTTCACCACTGGAGGAGCAGGCGTGCAATGCCATCATGATGCATGATAAATGCTTCCGCATACCATCTGTTGATGGCTGCAGCTTCTCTGCCACAACATGGGGTGCTAAGCTGTCTGTCTTCTAGCCTTCACTAGGGATAGATGGGTTCTGGGCTCTGCAACCCATCCCCACTCCTGGAGGAAGAGTGCAGTCCTGTAGATGCTCATTCCTCTTTCCCCAGATGGTTGTGAACCTGGATCATTGGTGATGCAAGTAGTACCCTACTGCTGAACCAGCAGGCTGACTATAGCCGAGTCTTGTATATGTTTTTAGGGGCACTAGGAGGGCCTCTTATGGCTATAAGAGTGTTGCCTTGCACATTCTTAGAGCAAGAGAATTGAGAACCAAAGGTGAGCACTTCTGGTGCCCTAAGGATGCAAGAGGCAACACTCTTATATTCATAAGAGGCCCTCCTAGTGCCTCTATAAACTTATTATAGATCACAACACAATAAAAAATAAACTCTGGCCAGAGCTGGTGCAGCTGCATCCGAGGTCATGGAGGAACACAGCACTGTCCGCAGTGTCCAAGATGGCCACCGAAGTTTTCTGCTCATGCACAACCACTCGTGCATGTGCACTGAACTCCAGGAGGGGGGCATGGTGGCACAGTCTGCCATGTCCAATATGGATGCTGGAGTTCTCTGCGCATGCACGATGACCGTCTCATGTGCACTGGGCTCCAGTGGCCATCTTGGACATGGAAGACTGTGCTTCTGTGCCCCCGGAGTTCAGTGCACATGTACGAGTTATTGGCCATGCACAGAGAACTCCAGCAGCCATCTTGGACATGGGGACAGTGCCATGTTTCACCAGGACAGATGGACAAAATAGTGCTGTGAATGCACAGTTATTGCCGTTCACCTCCACTGGTAACCAGTAAGCTCCCTTTTCTCTTCAGTCATCGCAAGACGTCTGCCAGAGCTATGTCCAATGCAGCCATGAAAACAAAATCCTTTTTGCAGTCCGTTTCTGCAGTGGTATTTGAGATGCCGGTTCATGTGAGAACATGAGGTCATTAGATACTCTTACAACAATAAGAGTACTTCATGTGCAACTGAAGGAAGCACTGTGATAGGTAGGGGAGCATCACATGACACTCCCACGATCTATAATAATAAAAATCAATTTCAATGAAGTCTGGGTGAGTGGAAATCAATTCTCTATACTGAAGTAGGATGCAACCCATAAAGTAACATTACATTGTAGCATAGTCAGTCAAGGCCAGAAGGAACTCTAGGTCCCTCATGTCTTCCCCCACCCATGCTTCATAAGCAGATATGAACAAGCACGCTGTGCAAACATGTACTAATTAAAGTATGTGAGGATGTTTATTTTCTCCAGATGTTGTTTTGAATTCTAGGATACCTTGTAAGAGCGCTGGCTGCTTAGCTTTTAGGCTAGAGCAATGAGCTATGAATGAACTTGGTGCCCCTAGCAAACCTGGGTTTGATTCCCACAGCCTCCACGGTTGTGTGAACCTGAGCAAGTCACATAGCCTCCCTGTGCTGGATACCTTGTAAGAGGGCTGACTACATAGCTTTGAGGTTAGAGCAATGAACTTGAACTTGATTCCCCCAGCAAACCTGGGTTTGATTCCCACAACCTCCACTGTCGTGTGAACCTGAGCAAGTTACATAGCCTCCCAGTGCTGCTGGGATCACCTGGAAATGAGCTTCAGCTCAGTGTGCTGTTCTCAGACAAAAACTGTATATAAAAAGGCCTTCTCTGCAGCCCCTAAAAAAATTGTATTTTAAACTAAAAATGCATAATGATCACTAAATAAAAAATGCAAATATGTGTAAATTAATATGTATAAAAAGAATGTTTGGAAACAAGAATCTTTTAGGACATCTGGAATGTCTAATTTGCACCAGTTCTAATTAGATCCAGAAAAGGTGTGCCCATGGATAGCCAACTTCTTACCTGAGGAAATTTGTAGAGCCCTAGAATTCTGGCCATGGGAAGTGATGTCACAGACAGTGTGTCTCCAATAATGGCTGCAGCTAGTGGCTGAGAATGACAGTGGTAATTAGGAACTGCTTTCTCTTGTCCCGATAGTAGCCACATGGTGCCCTTTAGTGCCATTGCTTCCACACAGCAAGAGTCGTACATCCTGTATCCAACAGTAATGTTTGGTAACAGGTAAGGATTATGGTTTGTCTCATCAGTGGCATAAATCATAGTCAAAAGCCAGGGATATGCCCTCAAAATTAACCTATAAGGAAAGGCACATGTTAGGGCAGTGCTACAAATTTCAGCTTTGAAGATGGCAGTGGTATTGTGCTCATTCATGAAGATAATGTATTGTGGTTACTAGAAACTAGGTATAATTTATTTTTGGTTTTAAGCGCCCAGTCCAGATAATTGGCTATCTTCTCCCTTGCTAATCCCATCATAATTGAGTGAAAAAAAAGATCCAGAAACAATTTTTTTTAACTTTTGTTACTAGGATTTTGCATTAGAATGAGTTCAGAATTGTTATTAACTTGCTTCATGCTCTATAAATATGTTGGTAGCACAGGTCAGACAGAGACCAGGGTCAGCTAAAGAAGATATTGTTTCTTCATTTGGCAAGATTAGAATTTACTTCAGAATTAACATTTTACACATCAAGGGCCCAACGTTCGAAAAACTGCCCACATGCAAAATTTGCACTGCATGGCAGTTTATTCTTGCGTATGGGCCATTGTGCACCATATTCAAAGGCAAAACGCATGCACAAACACCTTTGAATATATGCTGCAGGTGAGCAGTGCACTGCCCAGAGTGTATTGCAAAGATTGCCCTGCTCAGAATACAGCACATGGGCAGTGCAAACTGCCACAGCAGCCCAGTGCACAAGGGTATGACACTTTGAGCTCTGACATGGAGCGGGTCCAGCACACCAAATGGCAGACTGCATGGGGACACGTGTCGGGAAGCCGGAACGCCTACATGAACACAGCAAACCTGGGTTTGATTCCCACAGCAGACATGACCTGCACAGAGGCTGACATAGCTAGCCATAGATGAGGGTATTAGTCCAAAGGGCAGGACAGCAATGGACATGAACAGCCAGGTCATCATCCGTGCTGAACAAGGGATGTGCAGGGGGACACTTGTGGGACAAACTGTGATGATCAACAAGCCAGCACACCTACAACATGTGGAATCAGCACAGGTGGACAGACAACCTGCAGGGCCACCAGGGTGGTAGCAGGTGGGCAGGGAGGGCACTCCAGCAAGTCACTGGACAATGAAAATACAGCACCAAAAAAAAAAGAAAACAGGACACAGGAGGTTACAAAAACTAAATTATTTACTATGAACAATATTAATCCAAAAACAGCAACAAGAAACAAGTGAACTATGTACAAAGGATGGGGGTAGGTAAAAAGTGAAAATGAAAGGGGGATATAGGAAGGTAGGTGGAGTTCAGGAACATGAATGGGAGATCCTCAGGGTGCAGGTGGGGGTGATAGGTAGCTACAGTATGTCTATATATTTGGTGAAGGAGCCACATGAACCATTGAAAATAGCAGGACTGGTGCCTTATCATGACCCTTTGCAGCCTTATCAAACATCGCATAAAGTCATCTTGATCCTCCAGGTCTTCTATGCACCTGTGGGCAAGGCATGGTTTGTTGACACCCAAGAGGAGAAACATTATGCAGTAAGTGAATTGGGTAGACATGGTGGACATAGCACACATAGCAACCCCCCTCCTCCCCAATGTAGCAACCAGCAGGGAACAAGGAAGACACAGTTGTCACAGGTGACCCATTGAGGGGAGCTACAGAATGTCACAGGACATATGGCCATATGTGGCTGCCACACATGCAGTGGAGTACTACATATGGGGCATGAGGTTGACTGGTGGGTGCACAAATGAAGCAATCTCCAAGGACGCTGTGCATGGGATGTGGACTGGGCAGCTGTGTCCAATGTGCAGGTTGCCACAAAGTGTGTCAATGGTGGTGCATGGTGGTACAGCAGGGACGGCACAGTGCACGGAGGTCAGGTGCCATGGCTAGTAGAAACTGAAGCCCCAACACCCATAGCAGTACTGTCACAGCAGAACAACAGTGGACCAGGGGTAGGGCAGTCTGCTGGACCTCACAACGGACCTTAACGCATGGCGGCACATCCACCCAGGTCAGCCATGCAGGCACCACAGTGGTGGGAAGGTGCAGATATGTATATGGAACACAAAGATGCAATATTAATGGTAGTAGACTGCCAGAGGTGGAGGTACAACAGCCAGCTGTTATGCTGCCAGGCGAGCCTGGGGCCACAGAAGGGAGTGCAGCATGCAGTGCACCTGAAGCACACTATTAAGGCCAACCTGGGGCACTGTGATGTGGTATGGCAGGACTGACAGGTACACATGGGGCAAGACAGCACAGGATGACAGGTTGGAGTGCAGTGAGCATCAAGCACTAGAGGAGCAGGTGCACACCGCAGAAGAGTGTGTGTGATGCGACAAATTAGTGAACTCATACGAACATATGAAATTTGCCAGCAGATAAAGGCCTAGAGGTCTATCAAGTCTGCTTGAATGTGCAGCTACCACCCCTTACTCAGCAGCTGCCTCCTCCCTTCCACCCTTCCCTACATTGACCTCCCCTTGTCCTGTCCCATCCCCTTGAAGCAGTCCACTGTTCTACTGGATACCACTTCTGCAGGTAACGATTCCACCCAGCTACTACCCTCTCTGTAAAAAGTGTCTCCTCATCTCCTCCTGAACCTTCCTCCCTCCTCCAGTCTCATATCATGGCCCCTGGTGTCCCTCCCTCCCTCCCTTACTTTGTACAGCCCCTCTGTACCCATCTTGTTTATTCCTTTCATGTACTTAAAGGTTTCAATCATGTCCCCTGTCCCTCCTCTCCTCCAGCAAGTACATGTTCAATTCCTCAGCCTCCTCTCATATGATAAGTCCCCCAGCCCCTTGATTATCTTTGTTGCCCCCTCCAGTAACTTAATGTCCCTCTTCAGATATGGGTGCCAGTACTGCATGCAGTACTCCAGGTGTGGTCTAACCAATGACCTATACAGTGGCAGAATCACCTCCTTCCTCCTTGAGGATATACCCCTTGCAATGCAACCCAGCATTTTGCTGACCTTTGCAGCTGCCTTCCTACATTGTGCCAAGATATCCATTGAACCTGTAATGAGCAACCCCAGATCCTTCTCCTCCTCTTTCTGGGCTAGCTGCACTCCCCCCAGCTGGTAACTCCTCCTTGGGTCTTCATCCCAAAATGCAGCACCTTGAACTTTTTGGCATTAAACCCCGGTTGCCAGGTGTCTGACCAGGTTTCAAGCTTTGCCAGATCATCCTGCAACCCCTGCCATCCCCCTAGGTCATCCACCACTGCTCCTACCTTGGTATCATCAACAAACAGACTGATCTTGTTCTTGATGTCCAATGATTTGTCTGCAATGAATATCCCAAACAACATTGGTTCCAACACCGAGCCCTATGGAACACTGCTCGTTACTACCCTTGGGTGTGAGCACTCCCCACCCACCACCACCCTCTGTTGCCTTCCCTGAAGCCAGTTCCTTACCCATCTCACTAGCTTTGCACCTGCCCCTGTGCCTTCTAACTTACTTCCCAGCCTTCCATGCGGCACCGAGTTGAATTTCTTGCTGAAGTCCAGATACAGGACATCCACTGCATGGCTCCTGTCCAGTTGCCTAGATACCCAGTCAGAGAACTCCACCAGGTTGGTTTGGTAGGATCTGCCACATATGAAGCCATGCTGTCTGCTGTCCTGTAGTCCTTTGGCCTCTAGGAGGGCCACCAACCTCTCCTTCAGGATAGTCTCTATTAGCTTACCCACGATGGATGTGAGGCTCACCGGTCTGTAGTTCTTCGGTTCATCCTTGGGCCAACTCTTGTGGAGGGGCACCACATGAGCCATCCTCCAGTCCTGAGGTACATATCCCGAATGTAGTGAGGCATTAAATAGGTCTGCCAAAGGTCCTGCAAGGACCTCTGCCAGCTCCTTCAGTACCCTGGGGTGGATGCCATCTGGGCCTGGCGCCTTGTCCACCCTCAGTGCCTTCAAACCCTCCCAAACGCTGCCCTCCATAATTTCTCCATCTGTCACCCCCTCCCCTTCCCTGTTTCTGCCGTTCCTTCCCCCTTGGGTGTCACCCCCTCTTCTCCTTAGTAAATACCGAGCAGAAGTAATCATTTAGTGCTTCTGCCTTATCACACCCTGCTTCCACCTAACCACCCTCCTTCCTAATCCTTACTATGTGGTCCTTACAGCTCCTTTTCTCCCTGATGTACCTAAAGAAGTCCTTCTTCCCCTTCTTAATGCCTTGTACCAGCCTGAGCTCCATAGATGCCTTGGCTCCCCTTACTGCCCGAGTCACCTCCTTCGATTCCGTCAGGTACTCCTCCCTGTCCTCCTTCCTCCCTGTTTTCTTGTACCTTCTAAAGGCAGCTCTTTTCCTCCTTACCTTTTCCATGACCTCTTTGCTCAACCAGCTCAGTTTCTTAGCCCTAGCCTTCTTGCTCTGGGCCTTGCAGCAGGTTTTGGTTGCCTCCACTATCCCCAGCTTTATGAGCTCCCACCTCTGGTTAGAGCCCATACTAGGTTGAATTCTGGCCAGGTACCCTTTTGCCACTTCCTCCCATCCTCCCAAAGTTGGCCCTCCTGAAGTCCAGCACTCTTGTACCAGATTCTACTCCTTCTTTCCCAATATCCCATGTGAGCAATACTGAGTGGTGGTCACTCCCTGACAGCAGTTCTTCCACCGTAACGTCTCTCACAAAGTCCCCATTTACCAGCACAAGGTCAATGGTATTCCCAAACCTGGTTGGTTCACTGACCATTTGCAGCAGGAAGCTGTCCTGGAAGGTATCCAGCAGTACCTGCTCTCTTCTGTTCCTGGTTGTTGGGGTACTCCAGTCCACTCCTGGCATGTTGAAGTCCCCCTCAGTCACCACACTACCCTTCTCACAGGTCCTCCTGATCTGTCCCGCTAGTTCTTTGTCTAACTCATCCGTCTGAGATGGCGGCCTGTACACCACTCCCATTCTGAGAATCCTATTCTTGGAATCCTGGATTTGCATCCAAAGTGACTCCGTACTACCCTCCTCCCCTTCCTCCCTTACACACTTCAGTCCTTCCTTCACATATACTGCCACCCCCACTTTTCCCAATCACCCTGTCCCTACAAAATAACATGTACCCAGGTACAGACAGGTCCCAGTCATTGTATTGGGTGGCCCATGTTTCTGTGATGGCTGCAATGTCCACCTCTCCCTCTGCCATGAGCACCTGTAATTCTGCAGTTTTCCTCCCAAGGCTCCTAGCATTAAGGGTAACCACCTTCAACCCTTTCCCACCCCTCCCATTCTTCCCTCCTTTCCTAGCATCACCAATAGTACTTGCCATTTGTCCTTTGTCACTGTTATGGGGGGTAAACTCATATGGTTTCCCAACCTGTGGTCTCTGCATGTCTCTTGCCCACTTGCCACCCCCGCTCCTAGTTTAAATTCCCAACTTCCTCTATGTACTCCTTCATCCTCTGTTTCAACACTTTCTTTCCCTCCTCACTCAAGTGTAGTCTGTCCTTGGCATAGAGACTACTGTCCTCCCAGGTCCCTCCCACCCCCAACAGCCCATACCCTTTAGCATAACACCAGGTTCTTAGCCATCCATTAAATTAATCTATTCTCAGCTTTCTTGTTGTGCTTGCCTTGGGCACTGGAAGTATCTCTGAAAAAGTTACTGGTCTTTCTGTCCCCTCACATAATTATCCTAGTTCCACAAACCTCCTCTGGACTATATCTACTGTCATGTCAGCCAGGTCATTCGTCCCAAGATGTATAATTAAATGAGGCTTGTCCCTACCCCTTCTAGCATATTTCAGAACAGATTGTCCCACCCTTTCCGCTGTCATTCCTGGCATGGCCTCTACCTAAACGCGACTAAGCCTCTCCCCCTTGCTACCCCACCTGACTCCTCTTAGTATTGAGTCCCCCAGCACTAAGATTCTATCCCTCTTACTCCCTGCTTGCTTCCATTCATCTCCATCTCTCATTTCCGGCTACTCTTTTTCCTCCTGCACATTATTCCCCCTTTTGCCCCTGTTGCAATTCTCCCAGCAGAACTTCCCCCGCACTGGTTTGGTCCAGGCATTTATCAAATACTCTTCCGATTACATCATTTCCCTCCTCCTTCTTCCTCTCTAGCAGTGCAAAACTGTTCTCTGAAGACCCTTCAAAAATGCCCACTTCCTCTCTTTTCATAGTGACCTGTTCTCTCCTTTCCTTTCCATGACTTTTGCCACACTTCTTCTCCTCCCTTCACAAGTCCCTATCTCCTCCTTCCATTTGTCTTTTGTCTCCTGACCTGGTTTCCCTGGCAATCGTTCTTCCTGGCTTGGGCCCCTTTGTCTCCGCTTCCCTTCTTCTGACCCTCTCCTCACCACTGTTGGCTCAAATCACCCTCCTTCATCTCCTCCTCCCTCCCTCCAGTATTGGGCTAAACCCACCCCCAGTCTACCTTGCCTGTCTTTGTTCCTCCTGCAGAACCTCAATCTCCTTTCTAAGTTTTTCTATGTGGTTGCACACTAAACATACCCCCTCACTCCAGGCAATTTTTAGAAAGATTGGTGCACCGCAGTTGTTGCAGCCTACCACCCTACCCATTGCCGTCATTGCCCACCAGCAACCCCCCACCCTTTCAGATGAAGGATACCAAACACTCCCCCGAGTCTCCCCTCTCTTCCCTCTATCTGTGCAAAACATTCTTTTCTTAATTTCCCTTATGCCCTTTGTTGTACACGTTTAGATAGATTGAGCAACTGCTTTTTACTTTCCTATCCTTCCTATCCACACCCAAAAAGAGACTTTAGGAAACTATTGCACAACATTCTTCAAACTCCTACTTCTCCTTTCCACAATGCAAATAGCAATGCAGAGAAGTAACAATGAAAGATCCTTGATTTGCAGTTACTTCCCTTCCACTGAGATAGCAGTCACCTCTTCAGTCGCTGCTCTTCCTTTCCTGGATATCTGCTTCTGCTATGACAGCTGCATGTCCTTTGCCCATTTGAGGAAGTGATGTCAGAACCCCTAGTATAAAAGAAATCATGGAACTGGGGCAGGTGGGGTGAGGGGCTGGGAGGGTGTGACTAGCCCAAGTCTTCCAGAAACAATCAGGTAGCTGAGGCCCCTGGTCAGTCCATCAGCACTGTTCCCCCCACTATGCACTAAACTTTGTAGCTAGTGAAGCCAGCAAAAAGGAATCACAGTTCTACTCAAAGCCCCAAAAATAGGTTTTCTACCAAAAGAAACAGGTCTCCAATTCAAACAGCTTCACCAACAACACATCAAACTAGGCTTGAAATTAGAAGATATAGGTTTCCAGTTCAAAGATCCTGCCCCAATTAAATCACACCAAATAGGTTTTAAATCAGAAGAAATAGGCCTCCACAAACGCAGCCTGCTACACAGTGAAACATCAAACAAATGAGCCCACTTATAGCCACCAAAACAGGTTTAAAAATTCCAACAGCCCCAAAACAATACCCTGCTAGCCCCTTAGAAGTAGTAAGAAAGAAAAGAAATAACATTCTACCAAGTAAAATCCACAAGAAACAATGTAAAAACAGCAAGAAGAAGCTACTATACTGGAACTGATCTGATCCCTTCCCCCTCTGGATACTTCTCATGCCACTGGGCTGCCAGAGTAGCAGTGCAATCTCTGCAGTAGGTGTTGTGGGATGGTGCCCTCGGCTGCCACCAACCCAGCAACCATCCCACATGACCGTCAGGACTGCCCTCTTCCCCAACATGGAAAATACCACTGTGACCCAAGAGTGTGTGAACTCACACACAGCATATACTGCAAGTGGAATGCAGCACTCAACAGTGTGGAATGACACAGATACGAATGCAGGTAACAAACATCCAGTGAACTAAGCAACACATATATACACCGGGATCAGAGCATAAAGGTGTGTGTGCCATACAGATGTCCCACATCCTGCACAGCTAGACAGTAAAGTGACTGACAAAGTTACACGATGGGGAGGGGGTTAAAAGATGGAGCAGTGTAGTAGCCACAGCACTCAGGAGGGCCATGAGCCAGTAGCATGTGGCCCGGGGCAGACCCACCAGTAGCCCGAAAGGACCCCAAGGTGGAAAAGCCAACAACTGCACAACCAGGCTAAAATGCACAGGGTACAGGTTGCGCCCCCATGCCAGGTATGGATGACCAGCACCCAGCACCGAGGTGACCCTGGGGGTGCATGGACAACACACTTGCTGTGGATCTCCAGCCTTGGAACCCATGGTTGTGACACCCATGGCACAGGGTTCAGCACCCACTGGAGGTGTACTAGGCATGGTCAGGTGCAGTGTGCATAACAGGAAACTTAGCGGATGTCATTGGGTCTTACCTCATGAGAGTCATGGCCCCTGTCTGGGCAACCATATGGCTGTAGCATGCTAGACACTCTGAGGGTGTGATGGACAAGCAGAGGTGCTGATGTGCAGAGCGCAATAACCTGTTGCATAGTGCCTGTGGATCTCACACCATACCACTGCCTCCCCAGGGTACCTAGGTGCAGTGTAGGGGCATGCTCACTAAACCTGGGGTGCCATCTGGCCAGGGTCCACCATTGTTGATGACAGGGGACATTTCATAAGTACATAGCAGAGAAAATGGTGGACTGTGTCAGCATTCCTAAGATTGGCAGGGAACACCCACCCATGCTACGGTTACAGCCATGTGAAACATGTTGGTTGACACAGCATAGGGGCATGTGGTGTGGACATGGTGGGCCATTGTACCTTTGCTGTGTTGCACACCTATTGTTACGGCATGGGTGCAGATACAATAGAGCATACTCACGTGAAGTGTCCGGCCTCCCAAACCCAAAAGGGGTTCCATGTTGGCCTTGGTAGCGGTCCCCTGTAGAGCGCTTAGGTGGTGCTGCTCCTGCCCTGTCCCTTATGGATACTTGATCTGTATGGTACACACAAAAGATGTAGTTAAGCCCATAAAGTACCACAGTGTGCCCCAATCCTGCCCCCCAAAACACAAACAGCACAGCGCACTTCAAAGCTCCCAAAAAGTAACTTTAACCCACAAGCGAGAAGTACCCTGATGCTTCAAAGGCACCCTGCTTCTTCATCAAGGGGCCATACCACTGACTGACTCAGAGTACCCCAGTGGAGTCAGGTACCTAAGCCTTCTGTAGGGGTGAAAAATGATATTCCATCTGGATAGCGTCAGGCTGAACATTTCTGTGACTAACCCTGTCTCCCTTCTCCATCCCCCTCCCCATCACTCTCCACACCCCTGGGCCAGTAGGCCTCTGAGGTAGTGAAGGGGGTGGAATGGTCTCCAGTTGAGCTGATGATCCAGCTGAGATATTTCTACCCTTGCTGCCACCAGCTGAGCATGGAACTCCACCACCATCGTGCAGATGAGGCAATGCCCCCTCCTCCAGAGCATAATGCTGGGGAAAAGCACTGCACAGCCACCACAACTGTCTCCTCTTTGTATCCAATACTAATACCTTTTGCAACAACTTTAGTACTGAAACAGATGGCTGTAGGTGGTAAAATCACAGCACCAATCAGAGGGTGAGAACAGCCACCCTTGCTGGGCATAGACAACCTGCCTTGGCATATTGTCGTGTGTCACAAGTGCATCAGGTTGACCAAGGGCTGCCACACCCAGTGATTCTCCCGGCATTGATGGTCCAGCAATGGGGCAGCACCCAAGGCACAAGGCTGCCATGGGCCAGTTTCATGCAGCATGTGACGGTGGTGTGCAGATACAGCCATCCACACCTGTCATCTGCGCCATTTGGCTGCCTGCAGTGCAGTTGGTCATCCAGTGGATCAAGGCATAAGACACCTAAGTGGCCACACCAACAGACCATGGCCATATTCTCAGGGTATCCCATTAGGAGGGCAACATAAATTTGTCACTGCAATTAGAGCGACACCCAATTACCAATACTGAGAGGGGTGACCATGATTTTTGGTTGCCCACTCTCAGTGTTGCCTTTTGCCCCACGGTCATGCACCCACCCCCCCAGAGTTAGTCACTTAAAGTCCAGGGGTGTGGGGGGCAGAGCCCCCCACATGGTGGGTGAGAGGGAGTGAAGCCCCCCTCAAAAAACAACTGTTTCCTGGGAGGGCGCTTTGGTGCTGTACCTCCAGGGAGAGAAATGCCTGGTGCTATAATACCAGGTGGCATTTTGCCAGCGCCGTAATCGATGTCGGCAAAATGTTTTTCACCATGACATGGAGGAACCTATTCTCAGTCCACCTCATAGGTCAGAGACATGGCTGTGGTACTGTGTGGACCCAGTGAGCAGGTGTCTGTCCAGCATGAGGACACCTACACAGGCAGCACTGCAGGGCAAAGTGGGTTGTGCTGTAACACGACACAAGTGCAGGACAGCTGCGAAATCCCAGTGGTGTCCTCAAACAAGACAATGTGATGTTGTAGAAGACTACAGCCACAAAACATGGCACAGTATGAAACACATGCAATGGTTCAGTAACCTCATATCATACAAGCAATTCACACTGTACAGATTGTATTAGGGGCTGAGAACTACACCTGTGTACTACATAAGCCAAGTCACCATAGAAATTCATGGCCTTCCAACCATATATCACAGGATACAACATTTCCTGATATAATGGCAGCACTGGATGGTGAAACACTGCAGGACACAGCAGATACACCTACAGGTGCCCCATGACATCTAGACACGTAGGGCCATGACCCATACCCTGCTCAACCCAAGCCCAGAACCACACATGCCAGACACAGCATAACACCCACCTGGCCTCGGATGGTGCCATCCATCACCATCCTCTGGAATCTCACCAGGCTGTCATGGCCCCCAGGACCATGTCCTTGTATGTGGGTAAAACTATTAGAATGTTAAAAGAAAGAATACAAGAACATATACTACATGTTCAATTGTGAACAAAAGACTGGATACCACTGTGGGTAGACATTATATTCAACCACATGATTCCAATCCAAAGTGCCTGAAATTTATGGGCCTTGAATATGTGAAACTCACCCCTACAGGTGGGGGAGAGGAAATGTTTCCTCCTGGAAAGGGAAGGATTTTGGATTTATGAGCTGGATACAGTGAAACCCAGAGGTCTTAATGATTATTGGGACCTGAAGCCTTTTTTGAAATCGAAGAAATATTGAACAATGGTGTACATATATAGTCTAAACATAGCCTTAGTATGTGACTTAGTTGCACGTTAGTCAGTTCCATTAAAGTAAGTACATAAGTTATAATGGAGGAAGCTTTTAAAGGAACTATGGCAACTTCAATTTTATTTATCTGTTTGCTAACCCCCCCACTCCCCTTTTCAAGGGATGATGTGGATTCAGATGTAAGGCCTGTTTAGACTCATGATGGTTAAACCATTATCAGATATTCTGACACCCTCTATGAATATTGAAATCTCCTAAACCCTCTCTCCCCTCCCCAACCCCACCTTGTCCCCCCCATCATCTCTCCTGTTTCCTTCTGGCTGTATAACAATAACTTTGTATAAATGGAGTTCCTTAAAGGCCATATAATAATTAAAAATAAGTAAATGTTGCCAATAACATGTTTGGGCTACATGAATTGTTTATGTCATATAAGTTTAATTTTAATGTTCAAATGTAATCTTCGTCATATCTTTGTGACTCGGGCCTCATGTGACTGCTTCACTTACTTACCCCGGGCTGACACCCCTGTCTCCCTTCATCTCCATTTTCTCTGTTTCTATTCCTCTATCCATCTCCCATAATCCCCTACACCTTTGTTTCTCTTTCTCTTTTTTTACCTCCCCCTTTCCCCTCAACTGCTGTATCCCTCCACTAGCTCTTCAACTCTTCTGCCCCCCAGTCCCCTGACCACTAGCCCAGGTCCTGAATGTCTTCTGACCTCCACCCCCACACCCTAAACTACCTCTCTGCACTTACGCCCCCTCTTGTATGCCTATATCAGTTTGTATCTTCAATCCCTGCTACTTCTGAAACTATTCTATTTCAATGACAAGGCTTAATTCTGCTGCATTATAATTCTCTTTATAATTGTGTCTGTGTACCACTATTTGTAAAGATATTCTCTGTTTTTTCATGGTATCTAACCTAGCTACTATGTCTAGCCGTACTGTTTCTTGTGTTAAGTAACCCTGGACTGTGTAAACCAATTCCAATGTTTTTTTATTGGCTTTTTTACAAACTTTCGACGTGGAACCTTTGTCTCAGTCTCACTTTCAATTTAAAAGTGAATATCATCGTTATCTATCCTTAGCTGATGCTAGTACATGTTTTGACCCAACCTGAAGCTCCTGAGACTTACCAATAGAGACACCCCTGCTCTAATCCAGCTCCAATACTGGCTCCTCTTCCCCTCCCCATATTTTTCCTTCTCTTTGTAAATAACTTCTTGACTACTAGCTCTCTTCCTTCTCTAACCTTGTGGCTCACCATCCACTGTTGTTTTGCCAAATACTACCCCTGGCCTTCCTTCTGTCAGTCTTTCTTGTTATATTTGAACATTCCTCACTTTTGTCTGTATATAACCTTACTCTCTTATTTACCCTTTCACTCCACTAGGTCAGGTCCATGGTTTCTGCATTTATTATATATCTTACTGCCATTATTTGTATAATGCTTGCCATTATTATTTGTTGTTTCTATTCATTGTATTTTTGTAGCACTGCTGTACTATTCATTTATTTGTATAACTGTACCCATGTTGCTGTAGTTCCACTGTTCTGTTTTTGTTGTACTCTCCCAGGTCATGCCTGAAAATAGTCATTTTATGGCTAGTGCACCTACCCAGTTAACAAAAACTAAATAAATAAATAAAAAGAGCCTATGTCTCAAAGGTGTTAATTCTGAATTCCTAATAAATAAATAAATTTAAAAGTTTAAAAAGTGATCTATAGTGGAGCTCCCAGAGTCTTTCATAGTTGGATGTAAATGTGTATATTTTTTTCATACTGAAATATCTCTTTCTTTTTAACTTTTATCAAACTGGAAATTATGTTTATAGTGATACAGTACAGAAACATTAAGTTACACTGTTTATTTCTTTACATGAATTGAAATGTTGACTTACTATCACCTTAGTTATTTCATTGTACAAGAGCCATCTAAGATGTAGCAGTGATGTCAGGGCAAGGTGCCCTATAAATTGTAATAGTGTGTACTCTAGGGCCATACCCTCTGAGGAAGGCAAGGTGCTGAAGTATTGGGGCAGTGTGGCATATGCTGTTCTTCAAGTACAAGTTTGAATTACATTTCCTACTTAACTCATTGCCTCCACAGGAGCTCTCTGAAGTTGCACCACTTGTCTCCTGTATACTGTTAACAGTGAATCCTAAGTCTTTCTAAGCAAAATCAGGCTATAGTCAGCATGCCACAAACAAATCCTAACAGCTCAAGAACCATAAGTGCTAGACACAAAGTATGAGTGACAAATTTACTTAGCACAAAATTACCTTTCCAATGGTGGTATGCATATAATAATATGTAATTATGTTGTTTTTCTGTGCTGGTTGAAACAGCAAAAAAATATTTTTTTTTCATTAAAATAGGCAACATAAGCCATACACACCATACCATAAATAAATGTGATTAACTCCTAAAGTATGCATGATATACACAAAATATCAGTGGCAAAGTTGTTCAGCACAAAATTACCTTTCCAACAGGGATATGCAATCAAATATATATTATATTCTGTTATATTATATATAACAGACGTTGCAAAGGCACACAGGCAGTCAGTAGCTGACTTCTGTAGTAATCCTCTGGACACACCAGTGTATTTTACTGACGACTACAGGCATCTGCTAGGAGACAATGAGTTAACAGGAGTTAAGTTGTTTGATATTTTTCTTGTGTAACTGGTTAATGGAACACTGATTTCTTTGAACTGGTTTCTACTGAGGTTGGCTTCACTTAGTGCACCCGCTGGTTATTCAGGTGCAGGTAAACACTCTGTTCTGCATGGCAGTAGAGGTGGCTGGGGTACTCCAATCCACCCCAGGCAGATTGAAGTCCCCAATAATCACCACAGTTCCTTTTACATACCCACAGATCTGTTCTGCCAACTCCTGCCAACTCCTCAGACTAAGCTGATGGTCTATACACCACCCCAACTTCAGTTTTCTACCTCTAAAGTCCAGGAATTGTGCATCCATAGCACCTCTGGCCTCCCTTCCTCCCCCTCATCCCTGTTTGTTTACCTTTGCCGAATCTATAACACCATTGTCGAAGTTTGGCATAGCGAGATCCCCAATGTCAACAGGAGAAATTTTGCCTGTCTGACATTAGAGTGTTTCTTTCTTGGGGCTGCACCCCTATGCCCCCTAAAAATTATTGACTCCCACTCAGAGTTGATTTGAAGGGGGGGGCGACACATGGTAAAAGGGTGAAATTTTGTCCTCAGGTCCCTCACAATGACAATTTTGAAACCTGTCAAAATTGTTGCTGGGAGGGATTTCGCCATAAAATTTTCGATGTTCAGTTGGCACACCATTCTAATCCCATCCCTTACATAAACTGTCACCCCTCCCACTCTCCCCAACCCTCTGTCCTTCCAATAAATTCTGTACTGTGGGATCACCAGATCCCAGTCACGGTGTTGGGAAGCCCAGGTTTCTGTTATGGCCACAATGTCTACCACCCCTTCAGCTAAGAGAGCTTGGAGGTCAGCCATCTTGTTACCTAGGCTCCTTGCATTCAGGGAGACCACTCTCCATTCAGTACCATGCTTCCCTCTGCTCATCATCCCCTTAACCTGACCTCTCCCCTGAGTCCCCCCCAGAAGCAAACACTGTTGTTGTGGGGCGTCAGCTTGATTGGCTCCCCTATCTGGTGAATCTGCAAACTAGGTGCACACTCGCCTTCCACCCACCTAGTTTAAAAAAAAAACATTTTAAGTATTCCTCCAGCTCACACTTCAAAACTTCCTACTCCTCTCAACTTAAGTGTAACCTATCCTTTGCATACAGTTCATTGTTATCCCATTTGCTCCCCCAATCACCCACCAGCCCATACCCATGAGAATGCCACTCACCCAACCAGGAACTGACCTCTGCTATTCTGTCCTTCCTTTTTCTGCTCACCCTAGGAACTGGCAGCATTTCTGAGAAGGCCACTGATCTCCCTACCTCCTTGCATATCCTCCCCAGTTCCTCAAATCTCTCCCTTACCAACTCCACCATGCATCCCTCTAGGTCATTAGTACCTACGTACACCACCACATGCAGTTTCTCTCTTCCCCTCCTAACACACTTAGTTAGAGCTTGTCCCGCACTTCCTGCTGTCAAGCCACGTATAGAGTCCACCTATATGTGACTGTGTCACTCACCATTTCATCCCCATCTGATCCCCTTCAGGATAGAGTCCCCTAACACTACAACTACCCACCACCATCCCCAGATGACGGTACCATCCTGCTAACCTTATCCCCCCATGGGCTTCAACTCCTTCCTGCACATCAGTGCCTGGACCTGACCCCCTTGATTGTCCCCCTCCATATCCCTCCTGCCTGATCTGCCTATCGTCCCTCCCTTAGTAACCCACCCACCACCTATGACATCCCCTTCCTCAGGGTTTTATTTAACTCTAAAAATTGATTAGCGTTTTGCTCATAAAAGTGCTAAAACATTGTAAAAATGCATAGCACTTGCCTCATTGTGTTTAACAAATATAACACTTCTAGAAAACCTGTATAAATACTTTCTGTACAGTTAGTATTGTCCCAGGAAAAAACTGCTAATCAATTATTTAAAACCCTGCCTTTCCTCATTATATACTATGCCACCCCCAGCAGTATGCCCTCAATGGTGCCCTTGACCTAGCCATCTTCCCCTCCTACCTCTACCTCTTATACCTTTCCTCCCAACATTTTGCATCCCACCCATCTGGACTGTAGACCCTGCATATCCCCAACTCTCATGGCCAACTGCCTCATCCAGGTGAACCTCACCACCAACTCCCGCTACTGACAACTGTGCTTCAAACCTGCAACTCAAGCATGCACCCCTGCAGTCTTCACCTCTGATGCCATCCCGATACAGCCCTTTACTGCTGTTTGTGGACACTGTCATCTCCATAGACCCCACTGTCACTGCTCCCAAGTGCATCCTATGGAAGCCCATCCTGCCCATACACTACCCTTCCCATCCCTTATCCTCCTCCTCAACTCCCCTCTAGCCTCTGGACCTCTGCCTCCAGGCCTCCCAATCTGCAAGAGTGAGATATTGTAACATAATACCACGGAACTGTGCAACACCACATGTGCTCCCATGGATATACAACATCATAGGTGAATATGCAGACCTCCACATAACCGTGCAAATATGTTGCACATTTCAGATCATTGAACACATGCAACTACATTTAACATGGCACACAATACTGCTATATTCAGAAAAGGCATGCAAGTGAGCTACTTGGGCAGACAGCAGGCAATTCAGCCACTTTTCATGTAATTCTGGAGCCTTTTGCATACATTATCATAGCTGACTGCTCCTGGGATATTTAAGGATGTGCACCACCTAGATAGCATTATAAAATTGCAAGCAATCCAACTGGAAAGCACTGCAAAACAACAAATCCTTCAAGATTTTCCAGAACTACAGGTAGGTGTATTGCATCTCTCAGTTACACACAGTTATGTTGACTAGCCAGAGACACACCTTTGCAGGAGGATAATATGGGAATTGCTGCATTTCTAGGATTAACGTAATTTTGATTCTGTATTGTACCACTGGGTTGCACTCTCTGATGTGTCCAGACATTGTGTCATTATCCCAACGTGCAAACCCAGCAGCACAGCTTCCTGGGTGATATGGGACACAGTGGGCGCATGACAGGGCCATAACGGAAAAATCATCCCTGTGCAGGCGTGCAATGGGAGGTGTGATTGGGTGGGTAGGATCTTGTGGTATTTAGGATCCCATTGCAGCAGCAGCTGTTACAGTACTATGTATGTTGGGGATGTGACACATCACTACCTGCCCAAACACTGCAACACTGCTGCCCTGGCCCTGCACCACACCCATATCTGTCACAGGCCACACAGAATGTTGTCCAATGGCCAGTCACATGCACTGCTACAGTCAAGCCCATATGGGACCATTGTAGGGTGGGAACACACACAGGTTGGGCCTTGTGGGAGGCAACTATCACTGCGCCAACAAACGTGACTGCGCTGTGTGTGTCACATGCTCAGCGCCAGCCCACACGGTCATCCCTGTGTCAAGTCAATGCACCAGCGTGACTTCCTTTCCCAATGTGTACCTGTAGTACACAGCATGTTGCAGCCATGCAGTGCCAAACCTAGTGGGTGGGAGTGGTGCCTGCAGTACTGTGCACTTGAATGGCCCCCGCACACCAGGGATTTCCCACCTTTAACCACCATTTCCCATAATGGTTCCTACACACAGCTGAGCTACTGCTCAAATCCATCCGGGCCTCCAGTGTGTATCATTAGCACACATTCACCTCTCACTACCCCTACTGATCCTGTTGGCTGCTGGTCCTAGGAGTTCTGCCATGTCATGAAGCTGCACATCACTTTGCCTACTCCTGAGTGACTGCCATTTACCACCACCCTCTTACTCCTATTGGCCAGCCAATTTTCCACCTGTTTTACTACCTTAGGACCTACTTCTAGGCTTCACAGCTTGTTTAATAGCCTACTATGTGGAACGGCGTCGAAGGCCCTGCTGAAATCAAGGTAGGCCATGTCCACTGCTCCCTCTTGATTCACTTCCCTGGTCACCCAATAAAGAACTCGATCAGGTTTGTCTGGCAGGATGTCCCCCCTGTAAACCCATGCTGCCTTTGATCCTGCAGGTTATCGGTAACAAGCATTCTCCAATTCTTTCCTTTAATAGTGTTTCCATTACCTTGCCTACCACCGACATCTGGCTGACTGGCCAATATTTCCTGAGTCCTCCTATTTCCACTTTTGTGGAGTGGGTCTATATATGCCTCCTCCAGTCCCCGGTACCTCCACTGTTTTTTTTTTTTTTTTGCATTATCATCCTCCTACATTTCTTAGCAACCCCCACCCTTCAGGCTGCCGATTCCCAACTACTCCTCATTGCCCCAGATGAGCCGCCTCCTCCGCCTCACATTACAGCTAACCTCCGAAGTATCCCGGTGTAACCCTATCACCGGGTGGGTCCTCCTCCTCCTAGGGGGAAGGCACCAGCCAGAGGATCACCAATGCATTCTAATTAGGCTTTGGGGTGCTGCTGAGGCAGAGCGGCAGCCCCCTGGAGAGCCTTCAGCAGCATTGGAGAGCGGCAGCCATCATCCGGCAGACCTGGAGCTGTTTTCCATTTTTCTGGTCCCCATCGACTGCAGCCCATGCAATGCCCCAAGTCTCCACTAGGGCCACTGCCAAGCAATGCCTCCTCAGTCCCACCCCAGAGGAGAGAGGTCCTCCAGACGCTCAATCCTTTCCTCCCCAGCTGACCCCAGCGTCCCGAGTCCTCCTCGAACCCGGTCGCTGGCGTGGTTGAGGTAAGGCGCCAGAGCTCAACCTTCTGTGCCACCAGGCCGGCCCCCCCCTGTTTTTAATGTCATGTTGAAAAGGACTGTCAGAGGTGCAACTAGCTCCTCTTTCACTTCCCTCAGTATCCTGGTGTGCACCCCGTCTGGCCCTATTGCTTTTTCTACTTTATCTTTGACAGTTCCCTAAACACTCTTTCTTCTGTAAATGGTTTTGCGTCCTCTTCCCAACCCTTTATACCCTTGCCCTTTACCCTTTGCCTGTTTACTTCCCCCTCCTCTGTAAATACTAAACAGAAATAGTTGTTTAATAAGTCATCTTTTTGATGTCTTCTTCCACACTGCACCCTCCTTCCCATTTCAGTCTTTCTAATCCCCCTATGTCTTTCTTTTTTTACTTATGTATCTAAAAATGTTTCATCTTCCTTTGTCACTGACTTGGCAATCCTTTTCTCTGTTTGTACCTTTGTGCTTCTAACTGCCTTCTCTATCTCCCTTTGTTTCTCTTGGTAAGCCTCTCTATCCCCCTTCTTCTGTGTTTTTAATGTGCACCTCTCTTCTGTTCTCTTATCATGTACCTCTTGTTTGGAGTATGCCCACACGTTGCTCAGTCTCGCACACACTATTGACCAATGTCATTCCACTTTCCCCAGCAGGACCCATGAGTGGCAGGTGCAACTGCAGGCACACTGCCTTAGTGCCAGTGAGCTGCATGCCCTGGCACAGGCCTATAAGTCCAAGGAGGCAGTCCTGTCACACAGCTGCAGCACGGATGCTGCTGTCCACAAGTCCTGAGAGTAGATTGCCAAGGAGGTAAGTGCTGTTGGTGGCAGGGGCAGACCTATGGAGGTGATCAGAAAAAGATTTGCGGGCATGTTCCGGCACACAAAGGAAAATCTTGGTGCACAGTTCTTGCAACAATAAGCCAAAGGCAATGGCCAAGGTGCAGCAGTGTAGGCCAGGTCCCTGGATCCAGTGTAGAAGGCAGTGACAGCCACACTGAAGCCTGTAAAGGTGACTGGTGTGCCAAAGGGTGGCTATGAGTTGCAGATACCAGTCTGCCACTTAAGTACATGCCAGGTGCACTCCCTTGTGTGTATGGATACATGTAAAGGTTTTGCCAGTGTTGTGACATACTGAGCACATGCCCATCATGCACACACTATGTCACTCAGTGCCCAGGCCGCACTGCCATATAATGGGTCACTATGGACCATCCATGTGGCCCCCTATGTGGCATGCTGCTCTAGCACTGACCAATGTGATGACTGTGCATCTGGGACCACTGGGGTGTGTCCATGCATATAGAGACACTGTGCACTATTTGTTCCAGCTGAGTTCTATAGGTGAAGGGAGTGCTGTCACTTGTGCTGAGTGTAAGGTCCTGGATTGTGTTGTGACCTGCACTGTGTTGCCATGCACGTGTGTGGCGTGTGACTGCACCATGGTATGGGAACACAGTTCTAGTGCATGGTCCAATCTTCACATGTTGTTGTGTGACTGGTGTGGGTCTGGGTTGGGATGTCCTACAGACACCAGTTGCATGCTGACACTGTGACACTCGACACCATTCATTGGGGTGTGCATGCACCACCAGCACACTGCTTGGTGTACTGTGTTGTGTGTACAATGCTGATGTTCCCTTCCCCTTTCCCTACAGCTCAGGTACTTGTGCCTGCAATGCCAGATGATAATACAGCTGGAACATTCAGCCATGTGCACCAGCTGCCACACATCCATCCTGACACTGGTGTTGATAGCAGCAAGGAGTCTACAGAGGACAGTGGAAAGGAAGCAGGCAAAGAAACCCCGGAGCTCCTGACATTCATATCAGAGTTCAAAAGACAGTACCCCACAGCCAGCCCAAACCCCCCCAGGCAGTGGCCAAAGAGAGGTATACGACAGCCCTACTTCCACATCCGTAGCTCATGCCCAGGATTCTAGCACCTCCCTGTGTGGAACAGACTGCCCAGTACTAACACAGCTACCACAGCTGCACCAACCACAATTACTGCCATTGTCACTGCCTGTCCATCTTCCCGATTGGGGTTTTCTTGCTTGTCAGCACCCCAATTTTCCCACACCCTTCCTGCATGGTTCAACACAGCCACCGCAGTCCCACCACTTGTCACAACCTATGCAGATGTGGAACGCCCACATGCCTCATACTGCCAACCTGTCAGTGTCCCCCCAAAGTTGGACAAGTTGCAGGCCAGGCAGCTGCTGCATTCAGCTGTGGACACCCAGGCTGCATCACTGTGGGAACTCTCATAGTTCTGGCAGGTCATACATGATGACCTGACCCACCTCCACCACCTCTAGTATGATGATCTGCAGAGGGCCGAACAGCATGCATAGTAGCATGAGGCCCACTTCCTAGATGCCCTGGGCCGCATGTTTGGAGAGCTCACTGGGGTGGTATGGGATGTTGTGTCCATGATGCAGGGTGCTGTGCAGGCCGGTCACAGCCTGGCCCTCTCTAGTGTGTACAGCCCCAGTGTCCAGGGGACACCGTGGTTTACATTAATGCCACGCAGTAGAGGGTCAGACACTGTCCACATGCATGTGTCCCCCTCATGCACTGGAAATCCCCATACACCGGGGCACAACCTGTTTCTCCAGTATGCATATAGATACATAGAATTTTACAGCAGATAAGCACCGCTAGGCCCACCTAATCTGCCCATTTTCCTACCTACTGCAAAACCTAAGTAGCTGTTATAGAGTGTGGGGAAGGGTTGCTGGGACGCCAACACACGACGGGGGGAAGTCTCCATTTTAAATTTCTGAAGTTTGTAGTAGAGCAACGTTTTTTGCAGGCACCTCTTTGAGACTGGACATCGGGAGCAGCGCTCGGAGGTTACAGCCTGAGGAAAGTGCATTGATTTCTGTTTTTTTTGTTGGGCTATTTGCAGGGGTTGCTGAAAGGTCTAGGTGCCTTGAGGTGGGGATCGCATCAAAATTATTAGTGTGATATTTTATTTCTGTGTACCGCATTTCTTTTTCAGAGATCAGAGATCCTGCTCTGTTTATTTTTAGCAGCTAATTTTACACTCTTCAGGGCTCAGTGATCCTGTTTTTAGGTTTTGGCTAAGTTTGGAGAAGGTGCTGTTTTATTTCTGAGCCATTTTGTTTTTCTTCCGGGACTCTGAATACATATGTGGAGCTGCCTTGGATTGAAAGGGGCGTTATTAGCAGAAAATGGCGAGGCTACTATGAGAGCAGCTATGACAATAGGTGCCACTTTTATATCCTGATCGGGTCCTTTTAAATACAGGTAATTCTCGTGGAAGTAGTAACTGCAAACAGAGTGTGGGGAAGGGGAACGGGACACCCACCTACACGGCAGGGGAAGTCTCCATTTTAAGCTTCTAAAGTTTATAGTGGGCTATTTTTCTCCCACCCACCCACCCCCATGGCGCCTAGTTTTAAATGGTCTCACTGGGCCTCCCAGTAGAGGACACCTACCAAGAGGGAGAAGGAGGAGGAATAAAGCAAGGGGAGTGGCAACTAGGCGACACTGGGGCAGGGGATTCA
This sequence comes from Neoceratodus forsteri, assembly GCA_016271365.2. Classification (NCBI taxonomy): domain Eukaryota; kingdom Metazoa; phylum Chordata; order Ceratodontiformes; family Ceratodontidae; genus Neoceratodus; species Neoceratodus forsteri. Next base: position 2,145,522 of record CM057449.1, on the reverse strand, counting down.
TCTGCTGTAGGAAATAAAAGAGACTGGTATACTTAACTGTGAGGAAGAGGACTCAAGAATTAGATAGTTGGGACATTTAAAGAGGAATTTGCATCTAGTAGTCTGTATTTGCTGGTACTGTTTGTGGTACAGCATTCAGAGGAAATTGCATTGGGGCTGGGGTATTTGGTGGAAAATTGCATTGGTATAGTACTGCAAGTGTTGGGCCATTCACGGAGAAATAAAAATATATCAAAAATAAAAAATAAATAGCATTTAAGTCACTGTAGGGTAGGTACTGGGATTGGGGTGTTTAGAGGGAAATTGAATCTGTAAAGCATGTAAAATGTGGGGACATTTAGGAAGAAATTGCACCTAAACTAATGTATTTGAGGGTAACAGTTTAAGATCAGGCATATAGAGGAAATCAAAGTGGGGCTGGAGCAGTTAGAGGGGAATTAAGTTCTCTGAAGTTCTGCAGAGTAGGCACTATATGGGGGGCAGGTAAAGGGAAGTGCAATGCATTTGTTACTGTACACGTGGGGGTACATAGAGTATAAGTGGGGGCATGTAGAGGGAAAGTACAGCGAGGCATGGGGGAGAAACTGCTTTTGGGGTGTTTAAAGGGCAAACTACTTTTGATTGAAGGCACAACCTGTGAGGGGGTAAAATACCGGAACACTGGGGGAACATGGAGAAAACTGGTAAGAGAGGATGGAAGGGAACATGGGGGGAGTATGGGCTACTTTTAGCTGAATTTGAGGGGGTGCTGTTAGGCAAATAGAGGGATGGGGAGGGTGGTAGGATGCAACAACTGCGGGGTGGAAATCTTTCTTAAAATTGCATGGAAAGTGGTGGGATGTTTAGTGTGCAGACATATAATGCAGCTTAGGAACGAGATCAGATATTTGCAAACAGAGCTGGGTAGGGGACTGTGGTCTGCAGTAGAGGGAAGCTTGGCTGTAGGGGATGGTAGGAGGGCATCTGGGGGGGCAGACAAATCAGATTGGAAGGGGGGATGAAAAGTGCAAAAAGGGTGGCAAATGGGGTACTGAGGCTGGGGTCCAGTACAAAGGGCAAGCAATGACAGAAAGGGGGAAGAATGGAAGAGGGGAGGGAAGGGGGTTCTAACAGTTGCAGAGACAACAGAAGTAGGGTGGCCAGTGACAGGAAGGTGGGAATAATGCAAGGCAGTGAGGGACAACGAAAAATCGGCTCGCTGCACTAGAAGGATGGGGGATGAGATGGGGGAATGTGAGGCAGATAAGCTGAAAATAGCCCAGAGGAGACAGGAATGGGAGAAAGGGATAAGGACATGGGGGGATAGGGGAAGGGGTTAAATAAGGTGGTTGTGGGGATGGGGAGGAGGGATCTATGATGCTGGGTTGAAAACAAATACAGCGACGTCCTCAACCGTGCTGGGAACCCGTCGACACCTCCGACCCCGATGCATCCCTGAAATGACTGGCAACACAGCAACACTCAATGTTGCACAGACAGTGGAGTTAGATACTTCCCGCCATCGCCAAATAGTCAATCAAAGTAAACCCCCCATCACTGCCAATATAGGCGTAGTGGGGGTTTCGCTGCGGGGTTTTCAGTGTGCTGGTGTCGCTGTAGTGATGGTGTACCGGGAGAAGGAAGGACGGAGGTATGAGATGATTAGGTAGGAAATGCATCTAGGGAGGAGACAGGTAGTGCCTGATGGGAACGTGAAGTTAAGTCAGGGGAAAAAGGCCGGGGGGAGCCAAGAGTGGATAGGCATTGGGGATGGGACAACAGGGGCAGTGGGGTAACAACTGTGCTGGAGAAGAAGGAGGAGGGAAAATAGGGGACAGGATAAAGAGAGGTCAGTGAAACAGGAACATGAAAATGAGGGGATCTTAGTGCTGGGGGACTCTATACTAAAATGGGTCAAATGGGGAAGCAAAGGGAGATGCATAGTAGCATATGGGTAGAAGCCATGCCGAGCATTACAACAGAAAGGGTGGAGCAATCTATTCTAAAATATGCTAGGAGGGATAGGGAGAGACCTCATATAATCTTGCACTTAGGTACAAATGACCTGGCAGGAAATACAGTTGATGTAGTGCAGAGGAGGTTTGAGGAGCTAAGGCTGCTATGTGAAACAGAAACATAGACTTTGACGGCAGATAAGGACCACTTGGCCCATCTAGTCTGCCCATTTCCCTACCTACAGGATAGGCCGCAGATCCTAGTTAACCAACAGCCTATTTCTTCCTACCCCCTACAAGAATTGCCTTATGTCTGTCCCATGCATTCTTGAATTCTCCCACAGTTTTAGACCCCACAACCTCCTCAGGAAGGCTGTTCCATGCATCCATTACCCTCTTTGTGAAATAATACTTCCTCACATTGCCCCTGAACCCCCCTTCTATCTTTAAATTGTGTCCCCTTGTTCTTGCACGTCTCTTTTTCTGAAGGATGCTACCCTCTTGGACTTTGTTAATTCCACTGAGGTACTTAAAAGTTTCTATCATGTCCCCCCTCTCCCTTCTTTCCTCAAGGGTATACATATTAAGCTCCTTTAGTCTCTCCTCATATGGCTTCTCTTGCAGACCCTGCACCATTTTAGTTGCCCTCCTCTGGACTGCCTCTATCCTGTCTATGTCCTTGTGGAGATGGGGTCTCCAGAACTGGATGCAGTACTCCAGATGGGGTCTCACCAACTGTCTGTACAGAGGGATAACAACGTCCTGTTTTCTGCTGCTGATGCCTCTCCTATGCACATCCCAGTATACCTCCAGCCCTCCCTACTGCCTTCTCACATTGCTTGCTAACCTTAAGGTCATCTGATATGATTACCCCAGGTCCCTTTCCTTTTTGTTGTTGTTACTACCCCCATTGTGTATTCTTGCCCTGGGTTCTTGTTCCCAGGTGCATTATTTTGCACTTCTTTGCATTGAATCCTAGCTGCCATACTTCTGACCATTCCTCCAACCTTGCCAAGTCCCTTCTCATCCTTTCCACGCCTCCTTGTGTATCAACCCTGTTGCAGATCTCTTGTGTCATCTGCAAAAGGCAAACTTTTCCTTCCAGTCCTCTGCAATGTCACTGATGAAGACATTAAAAGGACTGACCAGTACTGAACTCCTGCGGTACCCCACTAGTAACCCCCTTTCACTGTGGACCTGTTTACTATCACCTTCATACTTCTGTTGTCAAGCCAATGTTTTATTCCAGGCTACCACCCTGGGACCCTCTCTCAGGCTGGCTAATTTGTTTATTAATCTTTTGTGTGGGACTGTGTCAAATGCCTTGCTAAAGTCTAGGTAGACCATACCCTCAGCCCCTCCCTGGTCTACTACTTTGATCACCCAGTCAAAGAAATCGACTAGATTAGTCTGACATGACCTTCCTGCTGTGCATCCATGCTGCCTTGGGTCCTGTGCCCCACTGGCTTCTGGTTACTCAACAATTCTTTCCTTCAGAAGTGATTACATCATTTTCCCTACCACTGAGATCAAACTGACATGTCTGTAGCTGCCTGCCTCTATCTTGCTCCTACTTTTGTGAAGGGGAATCACATCCGCCCTCCTCCAGTCCTCAGGTACCACACCAGTATCCTCCCATGATTTGTTAAAAAGGGTAGTCAGTGGTGTTACTAGTTCTCCTCTTAGTTCTTTTAGAATTCTGGGGTGAATCCCATCAGGCCCCATTGCTTTGTCCACCTTCAGTTTTAGGAGTTCTTTCAGAACCCTTTCTTCTGCGAAAGGACTGATATCGACCCCCTTATACAGAGTGCTTCTATTGACTGGATTAGGTACCTCCCTCTCCTCTTCTTTTATGAATACTGAGCAGAAGTATTCATTCAGTATCCCTGCCTTTTCACTGTCCCTCTCTGCCCACCCACCCTCCTCTTTATTCAGCCTTAGTATCCTTTCCTTTGTCATTCTTCACCCCCTAATGTACCTATAAAAGGTTTTATCCCCCTTCTTAACTGAATTAGGTATCTTTTCCTCAGTTTGGGCCTTTGCTATTCTGGCTGCCTTCCCCGCCTCCTTCTGCTTTAACTGTACAGTTCTCTGTCCTGCTCCTTCTGTGTTTCCTTATACTTCCTAAATGCTATCTTTTTCTCCCTTGCCTTCCAAGTCACATCTTTTGAGAACCATAATGTTTTTTTCTTTCATTTTGATTTGTTTATTTGCTTCACACAATGGCTTGTTGCCTCTGTGATGGAAGATTTGATGTTTCCCCATTGTTGCTCCACCCCTCCTTCTTGCTTGTTTCCTAGTGCTTTTCTGAGGCACTCTCCCATTTTGACAAAATCAGCCCTCCTGAAGTCCAGTATTTTCACTTTTGTATGGCTTGACTATACAGCTGAGTTTATCATGAACCATACTGTTTGGTGGTCACTTTTTCCCAGATGGCTACCCACTTCAAGATCTGAGATCCTCTCTTCATCCCCATTTGAGAGTACCAGATCTAAGATTGCTCCCTCCCAAGTGGGTTTCAATACTAACTGTCTGAGGCATGCTCCCTGTAGGGCATCAAGAATGGCCCTGCTCTTGGATGTGGCTGCAGCAAAGGTGCTCCAGTTAACATCTGGCATATTCAAGCCCCCAACAGCTATATCTCCCCTTCCTCTGCCATCCTAAGGATGCCTTCTATCATTTTCTTGTCCATTTCCTCCCCCCTGCGATGGGGGTCTGTATATAACCCCTGTGCGGACTGTGGTGCCATTTCCAGTCTCTAGGGTGACCCACAGTGCCTCCTCTCCTCCCAGTTTACCCTTTAGTTCCATTGCTTTGATCCCTTCCCTTACATAGAGAGTTACTCCTCCTCCTCTTCTACCCTCCCTGTCCCTCCTGTAGATTATGTACCCTGGTATGTTGACATCTCAGTCATGGTTCTCTGTGTACCATGTTTCTGTGACTGTCACGATATCCAGGCATCCCTCTTCCATCAAGGTCACCAGTTTAGGGAGCTTGTTACCTAGACTATGGGTATTGGTACTTATTACCCTCCATTTTTTGATGGCATTACCCCTTTTTGCCCCATCCCTGTCTTACTGTCTTTGTCTTTTTCTCCATGTACCCCTACTCTTCTCCCTATTGACTTAATTCTCTATCTTGGTGTTTACCTCACTAACTACCCTGCTTTTTTGGGGGGGCTAGGATTTCCCTTCTCCTTTTCAGTGCTTCCCCCCTTGGCTAGTTTAAATGCTTGCCAAAGAAGCATTTAAACCTATCACCCAGGATCTTGGTTCCCCTCCTGCTCAGATGCAGACCATCATGCCATTATAGGGCTGCATCCTCCAGGTGGATCCCCAGTCCTCAATGAAGCCAAAACCCTGAGCTCTGCACCAGTTTTTCAACCAGTGAGTGAATCCCATGGTGCAGAGCACCCTAGCCTCACCCATGCCATAGACAGGCAGCACCTCCGAGAAGGTTACCATGCGTGCTACTTGTCTAAGGCCCCTTCCCAACTCCACAAACTCCTCCTGCACTGCTCTGATCCCTTTCCCAGCTAGGTCATTTGTCCCTAGGTGGACAATGACATCCAGCTCCCTCCCCCCATGCAGCTGCTCCCACGATCCTGAGGATTTGCACCCTGTCCCTCCAAGCCATGGCACCAGGCAGGCACCTTACCTCCCTCTCCCCTCCCTCCCCAAGTTCTATCATCCTAACAATGGAGTCCCCCACCAGGAGTTGTTTCTTTTCCCTGTGGGGTCCCATGCCACCCTCCTGTGGGACTCCTTTGTGGAGGTTCCCAGCATCCTCCTTGGTCTCCACTGCGGGTGCCTGCATAGAGGAACCACACTCTGCCAGAATGGCAAATTAATTGTGGAGAAGTACAACTGGGAGGGATGCACCTCTGTTCCTCCACCCTCACCCTCCCTGAGCCCACTGTGGTCCAACTGCTCCTCTTTCTTGGCAACCTCTGAGGCAGCGGCGGTGGCCCTGGTGATCCCTGGGTGGGAAAGAAGGTCCCCTAAATCCTGGCCAACTCAGCCTGGAGATGAACAACCTCCTTCCTCAGCCCAGAGATGTGCCTGCAGATGGGACAACACTGCATCCTCCAGAACGTCTCCCGGAAGACTGCTGCTCCACAGCCACTGCACTGCACCACTCCCATCATGTCTTATTTCTGGCCCCCTTCACTGCTGTTTGGAATCATTACTCTTTCCTCTCTCTGTTAATGTTTTTTGTATTTATTTTTTTTTCTCCCTACTTTCCCTGGGTCCCTGTGCCACAAATGCATGATTTTGCACTTTTTTTGCATTAAATTTTAGCTGCCACACTCTTGACCATTCCCCCAATTTACCTAGGTCCCCTCCTAATTTTTCCACCCCTCCTGGAGTGTCTACTCTATTGCAGATCTTAGTATCATTTGCAAATAGGCATATCTTTCCTTCCAGACCCTCTGCAATGTCACTTATGAAGACATTGAATAGGACTAGCCCCAGAACTGACCCCTGTGGCACCCCACTTGTTATTAGTGTTACTCAGATAGTGCTTTTGTGGATCCTACCACTATCTGTCAGATAGTGCTGGTATCCTACCTTGGATCTTTCTAGAAAGCCTACCAAAGACAGATGTAGAATTCAGGATCAGATAGTGATGGATCTTAGATAGGATCCAGGGATCCTAAGTCAAACAGTTACGATTGAGGGTCAGATAGCGATGGATCCTAGTTAGGATCCAGGGATCCTAGGTCAGATAGTTAGGATCCAGGGTCAGATAGTGATGGATCCTAGGTCAGATCCAGGGATCCTAGGTCAGATAGTTAGGATCCGAGCTGGATCCTAGGGGGTAGGATCCATAATCAGATAGTACTACTATCCTACCACAGTAACTATCTGACCAAATAGGAGGTATCTGTTGGTATCCTAATTTCTAGGATACTATATATGAGCAACACTACTGGTTATCCTTCTTTCCTTGGAACAAGCTCCATTTACCACCACCCTTTGTGTTCTATCAGTCAACCAATTTCTAACCCAGTTTACCACCTTGTGGCCCATTTCCAGGCTGCCTAACTTGCTTACAAGCCTTTTATGTGGAACAGTGCCGAAGGCCTTGCTGAAATCCAGGTAGGCCACATCAACAGCTTCCCCTGGTCCACTTCCCTGGTCACCTAGTCAAAGAAATCCATCAGATTTTTTTGGCATGACTTTCCTGCTGTGAATCCATGCCGCCTCGAATCCTATGCTCCACTGGATTCAAGATATTTCACAATCCTTTCTTTTAGCAGTGATACCATTATTTTTACACCACTGAGGTCAGGCTAACTGGTCTATAGTTTCCAGCCTCCTCCCTGCTCTCACGTTTGTGTAGAAGGGCTACATCAGCTCTCCTCCAGTCCTCTGGAACCACTCCAATTTACAGTGATTTATTGAACAGAGCTGCCAGTGGTGCTGCCAGCACCTCCCTAAACTCCTTTAATATTCTAGGATGTATCCTGTCTGGTCCCATTGCTCTGTCCACTTTCAGTTTTGTGAGTTCCTTTAGAACTCTCTCCTTTGTAAATGGACTGGTGTCCACCTCCATGCCCTTATTGCTCCTGCCACTTAATTATGGTCTCTTACCTTCCCCCTCTTCTGTCAACACCGAACAAAAATGTTTGTTCAGGATTGTTGCTTTTTCCAAGTCCCCTTCCACACACTCCCCGTTTTCCCCCTTAAGCCTTATGATTCCACCCCTTGTCTTCCTCCTTTCATCACGTACCTATAAACATTATTTTCACCTTTCTTTACTGTCTGGGCTGTTATTCTCTGTTTTCACCTTTGTGCTCTTGACTGCCCTCCTCGCCTATCTCTGCTTGTCTAGATAACACTCAACATGTCCTCCTCCTTCTGTTGTGTTTCCTTGTATTTCCTGAAAGCCAACTTTTTCTCTTACCTTCCCGCCACTTCCTTCAGAACTACAGTGATTTTCTTTTTATCTTTGTCTATTTGCCTCATGCAAAGGTTTGTTGCCTCCATTATGGCTCCTTTCAGATGGGCCCAGTTTTCCTCAACTCTCCCCCACCGTCCTCCCTCCCTTCTTGCTAGCGCCTTCCTGAGACATATCCCAACTTTGCAAAGTCTGCCTTCCTGAAGTCCAGGAACCTTGCTTTCATGTGGCTCAGCTCTGTTGCTGCACTTATTTTGAACAACACCATGTGATGGTCACTAGACCCCAGGTGCTCCCCATCATGACATCTGCAATTCTATCCCCATTGGTGCATTCCAGGTCAAATTCACACCCTCACTGTTGGGCTCTAGCACTAGCTGCCTGAGGCAAGCCCCTTGCATGTCCCTGCTCCAGGCTGCGGCTGCGGAAGGAGTGCTCCAATCAACATCTGGCTGATTAAAGTCACCTACTAGCAGAACTTCCTCTTTAGTTGCCATCAGTACCCCATGGGGCTGCCCCTAGTCCGGGTGACACCATTGCACAGGCTTCCCCTTGTCCTCCACCCCATCATTAGGGGCCACAACCCCCACCCGGGGTCAGCATTGGCACATGGTCCTTACCTGTGGTGGGTGAGGTGTACATAGGTGGGTCAGTTCCCATGCAACCCCTCACTTCACTTATGTAATGTGGTCCACACAGCCAGTACTGGGGGCACTACTGTTGCCCTTGGATCCGGACACTGAGGCTTGCCTCAATAACCAGGTTTTCGTGACTTACCTTGGGGGTCTGTCCCATGTGTTTCATAGGGCCACATCCCTCCACATGGCTTGGCACATGTGTCTCCATGTCCCACTCACCTGTTCCTTTGACCTTTGTACCCCCACTGCCCATGCCCTGTTCAAGACCTGCATGTGTCATGGCAGTGCTGGGCCCCATCTCAGCCCCCTTAGCACTCACCTCCTCCCCTCTCACTTCTTGTGCATGGGCACCTTTCACCATGTTTACACCCCTGCCATTGGACATGCATAGTCTCAACCCCTACAGCACCCTCTGTCCTTTTTAAAGCGTTTTGCACCATTTGTGCACTCCCAGCTTATGTAACGTTTATTCACAATAAAGTTTTGAAACATGCAGCAGTGTTCTGTGTGGTTGCTGCTCACCTTCTGCTGACAACTAGAGTTCTTATGATGTTGTCTCCATGCTCCTGGGCCCTCCTGGCCATGTGGGGGTCATGCCTCTCGAGTTACTCCATTATCCCCTGTTCCTCTTGCTCCATGTCAGATGCTGTGTGTTCCTCTTGGACCAGCAGGCATATTCTATGGAACAGCACCTTGTTGAGTAGGATACAACAGGCTAGGAATATGGCACAGGCCTTGTGAGGGGTATATTGTAGGACACCACTGAAATGGTCCAGGTACCAAAACTGCATTTTCAGTATGCCAAAGACACACTCAGTGATGTTGCATGTAGCAGTGTGTGCTGCATTGTACCCATCCTCAGCCATGGATGATGAATGGAGGACAATTGTGAGGAGCCAGCAGCACAGGGAATAGTCACTGTTCCCTGTAAGGAATGACACATATGTTAGTATCTGTTCACAGTCTAGGTATTCACCTTATGCCAAAAGGCCACAACCTGCAGTGCATCTTATGTACCTGCTGACCCTCCCTTCCCCTTCCCACATCATGGCACAGGTGTGCTGTGCTACATCTGTACACCCCACTGTGGGGGGAATAATGTGGGGGTCATGCTGTGTGTGCTCACTGACAAGGTGTTCATTAGGTACGTGCTCACCTTCAAATCTTTGACAAAGAATGACATTATGCCATATGAAGGCATCATGCGTGCTGCCTGGGTACCATGCCAGAACATTGATGATGCACCCAGTTGCATCACACACCAACTGGCAATTGATGGAGTGATAGCCATTCCTATTAAGGTAGGTGTTTACATCATTGCCAGGCTGTGCATGAATGGCAACATAGATACATTCAATAGCACAAAGTACTCCTGGTAGGTGTGCAACCCTGTAAAACTGCTGCCTTGTTACTGTACACTTCACTGCAGTGCTGCTGAATATGATGACCTTATCAGCATGTGGCAGCAAGGCATCTAAGAATTGGGCCAGCAGGAGCAAGGTGGAGGACTGTGAGACAATGGTGTATCCCTCCCCTACTGGTGTCTGGAAAGATCCTGTCACCAGGAAACACATGACAGACATCACCTTCAACTCAACTGACATGGCATGGCTGCGCTGGCTGTTACTGTGCAGCAATGCATGCAGGAGTTCACACAGCTGCCATAGCATGGCCCTACTTAGCCAATAGGGGGAAACTGTTTAACCAGGAAAGGCACACTAAGACAAAGCTTGTTTCCAGGTGTGACCTGTGAGCACAAGGAAGTTAAGTAACTTGCTCAGGGCAGACAGTATGCTAGCGAAGGCTGTGTGATTCAAACCCAGGTATCCAGGTTTGCAGCTTAAACCCCTAAACCTCAATGCTATACTGCCTCTGGCCAACAAGCTGGTCATCTGTGAGTCTCTCAAAGGAGACTTACAGTATGGCTGGTACTGTCTGTGCTCAGCATAGCACCACTGCAGCCTACAGATCTGCCCTCTGTACTTCCTGCAGGGCCTCTTCCATTAAAAACTGCATTTGTGCTGTGACTGTTGCCATTTTGTTTGGTGGCTGCAGTTCCTCAGGCAGCCTCTGGGATTTGCCCGGAGTAAGATGGCCTTTTATGTTTGCTTGCATGCATGTGCAAGAAACGTATGCCACCGTAGACATATTTTAGTAGGTGTGCCACCCTGCTTCCAATGCACAGGGAAAATTGAAATATTTAAAATAAAAGTTATAGCTGACTACTACTTAAAATTTGCATACTGTCCCTGTCTGTCTGTTTTTCTTCCACTGGCTCTTTCAATTGCACATTGTCTGCTATTTTCTACCCATAGAGCAGTTAAATTCTCAGCAAGCTATTCCTACAATTTGGAGTCATAGGGTTGGATTTTCTGACGTATGATGCAGGCACATTGCCTGATTTCCAACATAGACTGCATCTTCTCAATAACTTTCAAATCACTGAATGCTATTTTAAATGGTGCAGACTGATTTTTGCAAAGAAAATAATTGTGCCAGCCACTCCAATAATATTTTCAGCAAAGTTCTTGTTTATTTTTCCTTTTTCAGATAGATCCTCCTAAACCAACATTTCACCAGTTAAGGCTTCTTCAGGGTCAAGGATCTAATTTTAAGCATAGTAACATGTTTAGTAAAAGTTTTACATGAATTTCAAGGTTATATGCATTTTTTTAAATGTTATATGTCACTCACACCACTAGGTAGTGCATGCACACCATTAGAGTAGAATATCTAGAATCAACAATCTGGTATGTTATTATCATTCTTTTATTTATCTATCACTTTCCATGAAGACAATAATGTCTGTGCTGGTAAACAGTTTTAATATATGGATTTCTATTTTAATATGCTTCAAAAGCATACAAAAATTCTCGATAATATTATCACTCTACGAGTGATAATACTACACTTCAAAAGTGGTAATACTATGATTCGGGACCTCAGCGACAGTATTACCAGCAAAGACAACCATGCAACATAACTTTCCTGATGACATCTTCAAAAGCGTGCTTCAATTGGCACTTTTCCTGTATAACAGCGTAGAACAAAATGGAGGCTCTCACGCCGCTTAGCGAGAGAAACTTGGTGTTTTGAAACAGTTTTTCCCTCAGCTGTAGTCCAATTTTTCTCCTGTTCTCAGTTCTAGATGAATCAGCCACCCGTCCACCATTTCCTCTTTACAGCCATGGATGTGATAATGTGGAACGAGTCACTGCAGCCGCTTTCTCCATATCCGTCTAGCCCTGAACTGGAAACCACCTTGCCTGCACTGTAAGTTTTAAATTTCCTCCTATGCCACACAAAAGGGGAACATTTTCAGATTAGATCCATATATTAAATAAAATAAAGGATAGGTTACAGTTTATTACTGGAGAGTCAAGCCATCTCGAGGTCCTGAACACATTGGAACCTCTTGAACTTCGCTCTCAAGGTTCATGTGTCCAGAACCCCTCGATGGTATTACTCCCTGGTAATAAACTGTAACCTATACATTATTATATATATAATGACCTCCCCTGGTCATTCTCCTACAGCCAGCTGCATAGGGTGAAACTAAAGCTTTAAAATTCTTTCTTCTTCTGTAACAATATGTTTCATCTTTTAAATATCACATATTCTGTGTCCATTCATTTCATTTTTATTTTATCTAACAGTTGTCCAACTATCAATTTTGGGCACAAGTCATTATGTAGTAATGAATGCTTAGACCATGTAGAATTTTTTTTTTGAATAATGCATTAATTCACATACCTTCTATTGTTATAATAAAGTTTTTTTTTTATTTATACATGAGTATTGCTGCTGTAAGACTTATAGACAGTGCTCTGTAACTTAATCACACAAATTCAAATGTTTAGGTTTCTGATTCCTCATTTACACACATCAACTCTCCTACATATATAATGCCTCTTCATTTCAGTTAATATTATAGATATATTCTCATAAAATACAGTTCGATGCTTTGGAATCCCTTAGTTTTTAGATTTTAATTGATAATTTCTTTGCTTTATAAACGTTTGTTCAATACCACTTAGTGAGGTATTTCTAATAGTTTTTCATAGTGCTTCTCATTTTGCCTTAACATCAGGTTCAAAGTATTTGTTTTGTCTTGTAAGGAATGGAAATAAAGTGCTGATTTTCAATGGTCCTTTGTTGTTACATAAGATTATAATTTTTATAAATATACATGGGATTCATGCTCACAATGAAGCTATTCGGTTTTATAGTTGTTCAAGTTTGCTCAGTATTTTGCTTCAGTGCCACAACGGAAACTGTTTTGGTGGTCCTTCAAGACTGTGTTTATAAGGCATTATAACACTAGTTAGTTTTCTTTTAAAGTGAAGCAGTTCACAATTTTAAACAGAGAAAAACGTTTTAAGGCAAGAGCTTACTTGCTGTGTCACTGCTGAGAGTGGCGCAGCAGTCCGTTGTTGGCTTGCACTAAAGTTTATACTTTTCTCTGTTCCAGAGTTCTGGCTCACACCATGTCATTAACTAAACATGTCTGTATTCATAAAATGTTGAGATACTGGTTAGTATTCTTATGTACCTTAACAGGTTATGTATTTTAAACACTAAGAGCATATTTAAGAGCAAATGCTGACTTGCTGCAGCACTGCTGAATGTGGCAAAGCAGTCAGTAGTCAATTTACATTCAAACTTCAACTTCAACTTTATGCCCTGTGTGCAAAACACAAATTTACTTTATTCATTATACTGGTAGACTCGCAGTTCTTAGAAAGTAGGAAGTGGTTTAGCTTACCTCCAAAGTTTGGGTAGAGATTCTATCAGCATTACAGCTTGTAAGGCAGTCAGTGTTACACTAAGTCTACTAAGTTAAGGCTTTTTGTACCAGAGGTGAGGCAGATTGCAGCTATAAAGGTCACAAGAATTCTGACCTAAACAGATGCACATGCACTGTTGCATAGCAACAGTTAACTACCAACCGTTGGTGTAACGGCTGGTGCTTTCCGCCCCTTAGCTCCCCTGTTGTTTTTAAATCGCAGCATGACATGGGAAGACAGATTCTCAGATATTTAATAATGCTTACCTTCACAATTTTATGAAGGGGGCGTGCCTAATAAAGAGGCAAGACTGTTTGTCCCTCCCAGTAGGCCCTGGAGTTGGCTGGCCATGGGGGAAGGGAGGGAGCTAGGTAAGCTGATAAGGGAGGTTTTTTTTGTGATTGGCATTTAAGAGGGGTGGGTCCAAAAGGGGCAGGGACCTTTGTGATTACTTGTTGGAGGGAGAGAGAGAGGGCAAGCAAGGGGGTATATCAGGTAGCCCCAGCAGGAAAACCCCTCTATTTGTTTGCTGGCTTTTGGTGAGATAAGTGTGAACTACATCTCATCTCCAGCACTTCAGTCAGCATGGTTTTCTGGTGGGTTTACCATGTGAGGTGACTTATTTTCTTTGTTTCACTGTACAAGCGTTTTGTTGAAAAGATTTGCTCATCTTTTGTGGTACTTTTTCATTTAGCGTTCAGCTGTATAGAGCTGCGCCAAGCGCATTTTAATTGCAGAGGATTCCCACCTAGGGGGTTGTTGGTTGCGGCCTGATTTCTCATGGTGCTGGATTTGTCCATCCGTGCGGCCATCTCCTAGTTTGGAAAGGAGGCGTCGCAGGGAGACCACAGGAACCTAGCCCCACCATCGGAGGATCAAGTAGACCTTTGCTGAAGAATTCATCGAGGTAAGCTTAGTCCACTGGGAGTACAAGCACCAGCATCTATGGCTTTCATGGTCAGCTGGTAGGCTCCCCAGTGACCCTGATTGCAGGCTGACTTGTCCCTCTTTTGTGATGAGCCATCTGTGGAGGGTTGTGGGATAACAGATGGACCAGACACTGAACTTCAGGTTCAACAGACAATCTCTGAGCGATGTTTATTTAAAATACAAGAAATAACCTTCTGCAATGGCATATTCCTTCTTCAGTACATCAGTTTACAGCAACAGACTATGTATGTCCTTTCTCTACACTTAGCCAGCACCTACTGACACTGATCTCTGATCTAACCACTTTTCAGAGAAAACCCTTCATCCCTATGTGGGCCCCATTTGCTTGGGTAGTGGGGGCTCAAAAAGAAAAAAAACAAAACAAAATAAGCTAAAAACAAAGAACTTCAATGCAGAAACACTGAAACATGTGTAACCCCCTTGTTACCTGGGGTTGCTAGGATCCCAGTAAGACCTAGTGGTAGGCAGGGAAGGCAGCTTGTGAAACTCCAGTTAAATGGGTTTCACACTGTCTCACTCTGTTCTCAGTTTCAGCTGAGACTGAGGGATGACATCACCAACAGAACTTTCGCAGCTGCATAAGTCATATTGGAATCTGCAGCAGAGGGAGTTAGATAGAATGTTGGGAGTTTTCAAAGGGAAGTGTTCAGTTCCAGTTTGCCTTCAGTAAGAAGGAGTCAGTGTCCAGTTTGTCTTGAGCAAGTAAGGCATGCTCAAGTGGTGGAGACTGCTGTTCGGGTCTCAGTGCCCCTCCCTCCGGGGGGAGTGTAAGGATACCCTTGCAGATTCCTGGGGCAATCCCCTTAATTCTGCCAAGAGGAAGAAAAGCTGCCAGCTCAGTTCAGCCTTTGTTTTGGAAAGTTGGAAGATTTGTGATTCGCCTGTGGGGCACCTGCAACTAAAGGGTGAGTGCTTGCTCTAACATGAGAGGGCAAAAATGTTTTCTTCACCCTGGGACATGTGTGGGAATCTAGGAATTGAGCTACATTTTGGGACGCCTATAGGACTAGGCCGAACAAGTGGAGTAGTGTCAAATGCTAGAGTGCTGTGTGATTTCAAGTAATATGTAGAGGAGATGCGACAGTTCATCTACCATTTAATCTACATTCAGAAGTTTCAGTTTTTCCAGAGAAATGGCCAGGTATGGGCTGTGGGAGCTGGTAGCGGGCAAACCCCCCATCTTTAGTAACCAGGTCCACCTCTACGGATTTCTGCTGTGGTTGTTACTTTGCCTTTTGCACTTGGCCAGTGATGGGGGAAGTACCCAGACGTGGGGTTGCAAAAGAGAAAATCTCTCTAAGAGTCGCAGACTCTAAGTGGTGTGGGGAGCCATAACAAGTGTAAAGAAGAATTCTCTTTGTGAGATGGGGAGTCATAAGAAGTAAGGAAAAAATCTCTCTAGGAGTCACAGACTCTAAGTGGTGTGGGGAGCCACGACAGGATAATTGGTTCATTCTTCCAATGGACCATGAATCAAGTGGCCGGCGGGGCAGCCTGGCCAGTCGGGTTGTGTACCCAAAGTGTGTGCAAGTCAGGGCTGTGTGCCTGGTGGGTCCAGAGCCTGAAAACAGTATAATTGGTTCATTCTTCCAGTGGACCGTGTTGTAGTCTCTAATCTGCATTACCAGGAAATGTAGCCCCATGGGGGGTCCGTCTGTGCTTTGTTTTGTTCAGCTAGTTTGTGAATAAAAGCCACACTGAAGAATCCCATTCCTGGTTCTGGACATTACAGTTATTGCTTCCTGTTTTCGGATTTACTTGGGTGCCCTGTGCAGAGCTGCCAAACCTAGGTCCCCCTGTGCCGAGTAACCTCATCCTCCCCGAACCCAGGTCCCCACCAGGTATTGCTGTCAGCTTCAACAGCATGCCACCTGTCATTTTGGCAAAAAGGCAGGGGTGAGAGGTTACACATGGGTTACCCAAGGGAGATTATGTGATGTCAGCAGACTGGTAACAGCCTTCTACTGGAGTTCTCGCCTCCTTCTCTACATCTGTCTCAATCTGCCATAAATAACAAATATTTTGGTATTTTACACTACTTGCTGCTGCCTGCCTACTTACTGCATCTGTCTGGAGATTTTCCGTCATTATTGAAAAATCGCCACGATGGAAGCTGACATGCGTGCAGGCCCCATTGCATCACACACCACCGACTTCACCCTTGAAAGCTTCCAAAAGCTAAAGCACAAGGTGCCCAGAGCTCGAAATCTTCTACCCAATCACCCTCCTCAGGATCTCTTACTGAAGATCATTTTTCAGGAATTGCTTCCCTTCGGGAACCTTTGCAAACATTTCATCTGAACTCAAGTCCCTGAGATCTGATATGGAGACCTGGGCATAGCTGGGGACGAGAAGCCAGAATTAAGTTTTAGGAGTCCTGGAAAGAGCGACTGAATCAAGAGATTGTAAACCTGTGACAACAACTCACCAAACTGCAAGAGAAGTCTGAGAATCTTGAAGGAATGAGCCGAGGGAATAATATTTTTATCTTTGGGCTGCTGGAGTTAGAAGAAGGCCCCAACATCATTACCTTCATCCAGAAGTTACTAGCCAAACTAGTGGGGCCCTCTCCCTTCAATACCAACTATCAGATCGGACGTGCACATCGATTGCTCCAACCTCGACCCCCTGATGGTATTCCTCCATGACCCATCATACTAAAATTTCTAAGCTACCTTGAGAAACATGTGCTCACCAAGGCCCCGGGACCTGCAGTCTATACTTTGGGAGGGTAAACCGCTGCGTGTCACCCAAGATCTACCCTTCGAAACCAGGCAGAAGCGATCGGCTTTTCACCCGATCATTTCCAAGATGATAGTGGCAGGCATAAAATTCAAAATATCTTATCCCACTCACCTGCAGTTCCTCCTAAATCACACCTGGATCTTCTATGAAAGTCCAGACTTTGCCAAGAAAGACCTGAGCCAGCGCATGCCCAATCTGTTTGCAGCCACCTGAACTGTTATATATATTTATCAGAGCTATGTTATTGTATTACTCAAATAATGTACCTGTAACAGCTTTTGTTTTCCTATTGAGATGGCATGATTCTTTGTTTTGCTCCTGGGCATATGGAATTAAAACAGGAGGGGATATTCAACTCAAATTCAAGTTAGGCTGCATTTGGACCTCTAGCTTTCCACACTCCTATCGCCCTGTATGCTGGGTGGGACCTATGGAGCAAGACAGGCACCTTCCGATTGCCCCACTGGTGCGTTCATATCCTGGTACTTTAGATTGGGTTGATGTTTCTGGCGAACAGGTATTGCATGCACTGGTCCAGGATGGATTGGTTCCCTCCTCTGGCCCCTACCACTCTGGTGGGTGGAACAGCAAGGGAAGGTTACTCCTCAGCTTCCTCTCCATGTTCCCTACATCTATCTGATCTCTAAAAGTTATTAGAGAACTAGCTGGATCCTCGTGTATGCGAGTTGCAGCTCTATCCTAATCCCCTGTAAATCCTGATGGCCATTTACCCCTATGAGGGTCAAAGCTTTTGTCTCCCCTTTCACCCTTGGGCACTGTCATGCCGTGGTGTGACCCATCTCAGAAATGAACCAAAGGGATGTGAAAATGGCATCCCATGTTTACATGGGACACAAGCGAGTTATCCTCATTGGAGATCCAACATCCTGGCTAAACACAGATGAGAGGCAAGTAGGTTTAAAGCTTTCCTTACTGTAACAGTATATTGACTCAAATAATTCTGAGGGTTACTTCAATCGGGGGAGGAGGGAAGATGGCTCCGGGGTTCACTAGCTGGCTAGCCTGTCTAACATTGCATTCTGGTTCATTAGGGGGTTGGATCTGCTTCTACTCATTTAGGTCAATAATCAGAAACTATTTTTACATCTACACCCCGCTAAAATGAGTGGAACCAGGCTCAAAGGGTTCCCTCTTCTCATGGTAAAATGTCATTTCCAACTTTGGTCTTGTTCCTTGGGGGATTGTAAATAGTTTACTCATTGGGACAGGGATAGTAATTAGTGAGTGGGTGGTTTTGACAATTGTTGGCTGATTTTAAACATGTTGAGGGTGGATTTGGGATGGTGGGGACTATGTTGAGGTCCTTCAATTGTCATTCCAGACATGGGACTCATGTTTCTACAGTTTATAATTTTGAATCACTGTTTATTGCCTTTGTTTCATCCACTCAGCTTATAGGGGAATTAGTCTGGATGACTGGGGGTGGGAAGGGGTGGTAGAGAGGATTGGAGGGGGGAGGTTTGGAGTGTGCCCTTTGGGTATTACCTGGTTAATGAACACAAGGGTCTTTTTGGATATATGGTTTGTTAACTATGAGGAGTCAGACCATTATTATTTATCTAGTAATCGCCATCAATCTGAAATCATAATGTTAGGGACTTTAATAGGCAGTTTATATAGCAATATAGTTTATATAGCAATAGGCTTTTGAGGCAGTATAAGCGCAGTGGTCTAAGGCTCTGAGCTGCAAATTTGGTGACATCCAGCAGACCAGACCTGGGTTTGAATCCCACAGCTTCCACTTGCATACTGTGTGACCCTGAGCAAGTCACTTAACCTCCTTGTGCTCCCAGGTCGCTCCTGTAAAAAAGTTTTCAGCTTAGTGTGCTATACCTGGTTAAAAAACAAGTAAATAAAATAAAAAAAAATAATATAAATTGGTTATCCCCAGGTGCTGCACCTTACCAGGATGTAATAGTAGCCATAAACATGGTCCAACTTGTTCAATCACCCACTTGTGTAAACTATCGCACCAGTTCAAGTACTCTCATAGACTGGGTACTAACCAAATGGCCACAAAGAATAACTAGAACCACTGTGCTAGCTGACTCTATCAGTGACCACTTGCCAGTCTTATGCTCCTGGACAAACAAGACCTTGAACCCCCCAAAAAAAACAATAACCTCCAGAATTAAAAGTTGAACATCTTGCCTCACTAAAATCCTACCTCCTCCAGCTAGACTGGGAGGGTCTATGCTGCCACCAAAGTGAATGCTACTCTTGAGTGCTTTATTGACAAGTTTAACTCAGCCTGCAACATCTTTGCCCCTCTAAAAATGAGGAAAATCAAAGGAACCAGCAAATCATGGATCACATCACAGCTCCTTAAGCTCATGGGGTCAGGGACAGTACCATAGGAAGGGTGGGAGGCAGCTGCCGGGCGCATGTCTCTCCTAGGAGTGCAGTTTTGATCTGAAGCGCACTCTATTATTAGCTTGAAAAGTGAGCACTGCAACTTAAACTTTTTTTTCAATTTCTTTAGGTAATTACTATTTTCTGCCAGGGGCGATTCATGGACCAGCAAGTCGGGGTGGGTGGTCACATAATATGTTGCTGCAGCAAGAAGAACAATCATGTGGTATACAGAGCAGACAGTTTGTTGTGGGGCAGGCTGGCGCCAAGCGAAGTACATAAGGTAATGTAAGCAGCAGACTCCAGAGCGTTGTTAGAGTGGCAGAGCAGTTGAGCAGAGGCGGTTAGAGGAGAGCTGGAGTAAAGGAGAGCACGAGAGAGTGACTAGTATAGTAGAGAGAGAGAGAGAGAGAGCGTGGAGTGTTTAAATTGATTTTGTGTAGCAGCATGTAGCAGACAAGAGAACGAAGCTTCCTTCCATGTCCGCAATCCACCTAATTAAATAAATGATGATGATCTGTTAGCTGCGGGGAGGGGGTTGAAAAAAAAAGTAAAAACTACTTACTGATCGTCCCTCGTTCAAAGACGGCAAAGGGTTAGCCTAGGATATATAGGATTAGATAATTTGGCTCAGGGCTGGCTGCTGTGTATAACCTGTCCGTTTTACTTTGCTTTGGAGTGGACCGTGTTGACTGACTGGCTGGCTCAGCCTTGTTCTCCCTCATCCCCGCCCCAACCCCCTGATTCATTCGTCCTCCCTCTGAGGCAGGCTGAGCGATCATTTGGGAATGCTGAGATTCCTTCTGGTCTGGCCCTGGGTCCCAGTCCTCTGCCCTTCTTGCTGACTCCCGAGGTGATTTATTATTTTCACAAGACAGAAAACAACGTTTTGTTCTCCACATCCACGGTCCTGGACTTCCACCTCGCAAAAGTTGATTCAATGATTCTTGATTCTCCGGTCCCAGGTCCCTGCCAGCTGCCCCACCCACCTGTTTTGCCGACTCCTGCCAACTCCCGATTAAGCCTGGAGGGTGCTTGACCTGGCTGCCCTGCCAGCTGCCCGCCCCACACTTGCTGCTTTCCTAATCCCGCCTGGTGTCCCAGCAGGAGTTACTTAGTTTGTGCTGCTCAGTGTTGCTGGCTGCACTGCCTTGTAACCAAGTCTGCTGGCTGGGGCCTAGGCTGGCTGCATTCTTTAAAACAAAGCGGTGCCTCACGCCTCCTGAGTCAGTCCTGAGTCCGACCCAGACCCTTCTACAAAATCAGCAGGCAGCAGTATTTACAGAAACAAAAAATATTCTGTGTGTGTGTGTGTGGTGGTGGGGGGGGGGCGGATTAGCAGTAAAAAAAAAAAAGTAAAATAAAGCAATTGAAACTCAAGTCTTCTTTCTTTATGTGTGTCAGTCTGGGGGGGTATTTGTGGTATTAAAAATAAAATAATTAATCTGCAGGGAGTCTGAAGGGGACTATGCTTAAAAAAGATCAAGGGACACAAGTGAGACATGGGGTCCTCTTACTGAAGGAGCTTTGCTATACATGTTTGGGCATCCTGTGGGAATGCAGGAAGGGACCGAAACTTTGATTTCTGTGTGCTGGTGCCAGCAAACAAATTAATCTGAGGGACAGGGTGGGATTAAAGAAGGGTAAGGAGATATCCAGAATAGTGGTAGAGTAGGTGAAGATTATGGGTTTATAAGTGACTGCTAGAGAAATCCTGTCTGGGATACCCCTTGATAAAAGGGTCTCTGCCCATGAAACAACTTCAGCAGCGCTAGTGAAGCACTAGGGATGGGGACCCTATGTCAATAGGTAAAACAGGGGCATAAGGGAGTCATTCAAGAGGATGTGGAGAGTTATGTGGGGACAGGGTAGGAAGGAGGCATCACAGGCCACAGCACCTGTAGTGCAGTCATCTTCAGGAAAGTCCTCGGGAGGCAGTGATGTTGCCTGGTGTGCAGCAGGTTTGCAGCACTCACTGTGGAGCTGGGTGCAGTAAAGGATGAACTTAATCTTTTTACAGTGAGTCCCAGTGGATACTGGTGCAAGCAGCCACTACTCATTTCCACTGCACACCATGCCACACCTACTGTAGGTAGGGGCGATGGAGGAAGAAGGGTCTATACAGACAGACCCTGAGGTGGCAACAGCAAACAGATTCACCCCTCATGTGCAGTTTGGTTTGTCTAGTCCCCCAAGTGAAAAGGCTGTACCCTGCAGGTATGCAAGAGATCAGGTCTGTGCTTAAGAGTATACCTTACATGTGATTGGAGTCCAAGAGGCAAAACAGTGCTAGGAAAGAGCTTGTGATAAGTGATTCCATCATAAAGAGGACAAAGGGGGTGTTGGGTGCAGAGAAGCAGGGGACAGGAAGGTTAGATGCCTTCTGGGGCTTTGGTTGGATGGGATGTAAACAGGGTAGAAAGAATTGATAATAGAGTGGAAAGCAGTCCTACCAGGCACCGATAACCTGGTTTGCAGACTCCTAGAGGAGGTTAAGAATAGCTTTAGAAATTTTGTGGGGGCATCCAAGCTGGCAGCTGCCTCACTGACGTCTGTTTTTTCTGCCAGTTTGAGCAGAATGGAGAACTAGAAGAGGTTCATTCAATTGCTCACTTCAGCTCATGGCTAATGGAGTGGTATAGGCAGGAGGGATGGGGTGCCTGAGATATTGGAGCCACTGTTGGATGGATTGAAAGCTATTCAAGCTGGATGGCCTCAACCTCTGAGGAGGGCACTAGTATACCAGGGAGCAAGTTTAAAGAATTATTTAAAAATTAGGCAGCTTTAAATCAGCAGAGGGAGATGCTGTGCAGATGCGGACAACAAATGCACCTACTACACTGCTAAAAAACATGGAAGGAACAATACGGCATAACAAATGTGGAGAAAGAGTGAGGTTGGAACAAGCTGGAGGAAAGGTGTTGCAATACTGGATCTGGGTATCTAGGAAGGAGGAGATAGTCAGGTCCAAGGCTTGAGAAGAGACTCGATTTTAGTTTTCCCTTTGTTTACACACTTCTTAAATATTGTCTCTGTCTGCTCATGCTCAAAGATAGTATTTTTAAGATTTTACTTTTCTGTATTAAAAGTGTGTTTTCTTCAGAAAAGTCCCAACCCACCAAAGAGCATGTAAACCCTCCAGAGCTTCTGGGGCCTTGCAGCCACAACCCCGGCTCTTTCTGAGGGGAGGCGAAATTAGTCTTTTGCCCAGGGCACCAAAATGTCTTCCTACAGCTCTGGTCAGGGACAACCTGTGGCATAGGGCTAAGAGCACTGGGTCCCCCTCTGACATACAGAAATAGAAAGCAGTACGTAATAAGTGCACTCAAGCCATCTGCCTTGCAAAAAGATCTCACTTTAAAAGTGAACTGGACAACTCTTGGCATGACAGCCACATATTCTGGGACAGTATAAAAACCTTAACAGGCAGAGCAAGTAAATCACCACCATCGCACATAAACTTTGAAGGTGCAATTACCCAGGATACCAAAACTATCGCAGATGGCTTCAACAAGGCCTTCACAGACCTTAGTGGGGTCCTTCCTCCAGACTATCTCCAACCTGTGCCTAGCTCCGCCATTACTGTAGTTGTACCAACATCCCTCCAACACACACAGCACTCCTTCTACCTGAAGGTAATCTCTAGAACTGAGGCAAAAATACTTGACAAAGTTCTTGGGAGCACTAGATCCAGTGGGGACTCCTTTGACCTAAAAATTGTGGCTGTCACCCTGGATGTGTTACTCTCCCATCTAACTTGGATCCTCAATCTCTCACTAACCACTGGCATTTTCCCTCAATGCTGGAAAGCTGCACTGGTCACCCCGGTCTTTAAAAGCTGGGACAGAACCTGCCTGACCAACTACAGGCCAATCTCAATTCTGTCCATCCTCTCCAAGGCACTAGAGAAGATAGCATATGATCAGTTTGGTACGCACCTTGATAAGTATAACCTTCAATGCCAGGATCAGCATGGCTTTCGGAAGGCACATAGTACTAATCAATCAATCAATCAATCAAAGTCTTTATTTAACCAGGCGATCACCATTGAGCAAGCTCATTTTCGAGGTGGACCTGGGTTTATTAACAAGGAACAAGGGACAATATACATGGGATGCAACACACAAGAAAATAGTAATAATACAAATAAAGTGAGATGCAATAAGACAGTATATACAAAGTATCAGCAGGTAGCATTGACAGTAGTATTTGTTTGGAACAGAAGATACAGCTAGTTTAGGGTAGGACACAATTTTTCATAAAAGTAAAGAAATATACATATCAGGTGCACTGAACACAAATAAAACCTAATATAAAAAGATATATAGTGATACAGTATGGAGAATTTAGAGCTGGAACCAGGGTCAAAGGAATGTGGAAGGGACAGATATGGGGGTAGAAAAAGGGGAGAGGGAAGAGTCCATTATAGATTCAAGGGCATTGGTTGAGTTTACCAGTCATATCCATGAAGCACTTGACCGAGGGCTCTTGTTGGGGTCACTTTCATCGACCTCACCAAGGCCTTCGACACGGTCAACCATGACTTGCTTCCCACACAATTCTCTAACATTGGTATATCCTCTGTCTCTATAGGCTGGTTCCAGAGTTACCTCTCTAACAGGACCCAGCAGGTCAAGATTCTTGATGTTCTATCTGACCATCGGCATGTCAACACAGGGGTGCCCCAAGGTTCCATTTTGGGCCCCCTGCTGTTCAGCCTGTTTCTAAATGAACTCCCCAAAGTCTGCCAGAATAAGATTCTCTATATGCAGTTGATGCTGTTCTCTACAAGTCACTCTACTCCGGAAGAGCTGGAAAAAGGCATGCAAGACGACTTTAATGCTGTGGAAAAATGGTTCCTTCAGTCTAAGCTCTTGCTCAACTACACTAAGACTAAAATAATGTTGTTTTCTCCCATCAAAACTGTCAGAAGTCCCATCACCTCAATGTCTACAATAACAAGTTCGATACACTTGAAATGGTCACCACCTTTAAGTACCTTGGTGTTTACCTTGACAGCTCTCTTTCCTACAGCCAGCACATAGACCATGTTGCCAAGGCAGCTAGTGCCAGACTAGGTCAGCTCTACCGGCATAGGCAGTGCCTCACCGAAAGTGCCATCAAGCTTGCAGTTATCAGCTCCGTGCTCTCTATCATAGATTATGGACTGGTAGCCTACAGAGCTGGTACTGATACAGCACTTAGGTGAATCAAGATTGTCTTAAACAAAGCCTGCAGACTAGTCCTGGGTGTGGACTGTTTAACTCACACTTGTGAACTATACTCACGCACTGGTTGGTTAAACCTGAATAGCAGAATTCAGTACCAAGTCTGTCTATTAGCTAAAAAATCTACCCTAGGTCTTGCTCCCCCTGGAGTGGGGCAACTGCTAAGAAAATCCACTTCCTCCAGTCTAAATAGGGCATCGAGTAAAGCTGCCTTCATTATCCCATTCCACTGGACCACACTAGGGCAACAGTCCTTCGAATACAGGGGCCCACTGACTAGAATTCTCTTAACTGAGGAAGCAGAAACCTAAGCCCATTTAAGACCAAGCTGCTGCGGTACCTGGCCTCTCTTAGTAACTGCGACTGCATCACCTTGCATAATCCTACTGTTATTGATAACTTATCTTGTCCTGCATAGCACCCATCTCCCCCACTTTCTCCCTTGCCTGGTGTGACCCCACTGTGCACTTACTCCCACATCCCTTCTTTATCCCCCACCTTCCTGCTTTCTTGTCACAGATGTCAATCTCCCCAATTTTCACCCTCGGCTTCCTCACCTCACTCCCCACTTTAAACCTTTCTCTCTCCTCCCCACATTACCCACCCTGCCCTATCACCTATTTACATAACCCTGGGTAGATTTCCATCCAATCCCACCCCTCTGACTACTCAACCCACTTATTCTGTCACCCGCTTTGTCTCTGCCCCCACCCTCCCCCTGCTCTCATCTATTCTGTCCTCCTCCTGCTTTGGTCACCACCACTTCTGACCCTCCATAACTCTACCTGCATGCTCTAAAGCTCAGCTACCACTATAAATAGCTTCTCCACCTTAGGTATGCTCTTAGTACTGTTGCAATAAAGTTGACCTCTCCTACCAGATGTATTTTAACTGTACTCACTTGAATCTGTATCTGTATGTACCATAATGTACTTGCCTGCTGTATATACCCCTATCTGTTTTGTAATGTCTCCGTACCTTTTCTATTACCTTACAACATGGAACCTTTGTAAATGAGCTTTTAGCTCAAAGGTGTCATCCGAGATTCCAATAAATAAATAAATTCTAACGTGGAACATTAGAGGAGTTCAGGACCCCACCAAGAGGTGCCAAGTCTTGAAACATTGTAGTTTACTTAATGCTGGTATCATTTTCATACAAGAGACACATCTGGTAGTGAAAGAGGCCATTTGGTTGAGTAGGCAGGGGATTTCTTAGGGTTTTGCTCTCTAAACTCTTCCTCGAGCAGAAGAGTGGCCATTCTAATTATGGGCAAGATTCCTTTCAGGCTCAATCTATCATTTCTGACCCTGAGCATAGATTTATTCTGATTAAAGGGTCCTTTTCGCACTGAGGTTGTCCTGGGTTGCTTATATGGTCTGGTCAGGGGTGACCCCATTCCTAATGGACTGGCCAAAGGCTAGCACCTCTTCTACCCACACCCCTAATCTTGGGAAGGGACTGGAATATTCCTCCCACACAAGATCTAGATAGGTCCCATCTTCCACTGAAACCCCTCTCCATCCCAAAGAGCCCTGAGGGACTTTACAGACCTACTCAGCCTGCGCGATCCATGGCACATCCTTAATCTCTCCGATCATCTTTACTCCTACTACTCCAATATTCATCATTCCTGGTCCAGGCTCAACTATATTCTAGTTAGCCTTCCCCTCTTGATGAGCTTATGCCAGGCAGGAATAGAACCACTTGTTTTATCTGACCACTCTGTAGCCTGGGTTGTCCTCTCTCCAGACCCAACATTGAAAAGAGATAAAGCGTGGAAGCTGAATATCCAGCTCTTAAAATACCAATCTATCATTGCCAAAATTCAATCTTTTATACAATCCTTCACTGTCTCAAACAGGGACAAGATAAGCAGGGAGGGTCTTGTTTGGTGTGCACTTAAATGTTATTTCTGAGGGGAGTTTATTAAACTTGCCTCCAGAAGGAAAAGACAGAGAGAGGCAGAGGCCTTATCCCTTCTAACGCAAATCAGGTCAGCTGAACACAATGTTTCCTCATCTACTTCTCCCAATAAATTGGAAAATCTGCTCTCACTAAGAAATAAATATGCAGACCTATTGAGAGAAAAGGCTGAATGTGTCATCCTTAAAACACAGACCAAATATGTGGAGCAAGGTGAGAAAGCCAGGAAGATTCCTCGCTTTGCGCTTGAGTAAGTTGGAAGGCTCCAGGCTGATTCCTTCCATTCCAGCTCCAGATGGCTCTACCAAGACCTCATCTCGGGACATAGCCCTGGTATTCGAAGGATTTTATAGCAATCTATACGGAAGAACCCTTCTCCCCAACTCCCATGAAATAGAAGACTACTTAGATTCGGTGAATCTTCCTTGTCTTCTCACTTACCTGCAGGCTTTTCTTTCCACCATCTCCTTGTCAAGTTTATTCAAAATACAAGAAATAACCTTCTGCAATGGCATATTTCTTCTTCAGTACATCAGTTTACAGCAACAGACTATGTATGTCTTTCTTGCACTTAGCACCTACTGACACTGATCTCTGATCTAACCACTTTTCAGTGAAAACCCTTCATCCCTATGTGGGCCCATTTGCTTGAGTAGTGGGGCTCAAAGAGAAAAACAAACAAGTTAAAACAAAGAATCTCAGTGCAGAAACATGAAACATGGGTTACCCCAAAGGGCACTGGCAACAAATCAAGTTTCAAAGAAATACAACATCATACATACTTCCATACTGCAAAGCATCATGGGATACATGAAAATCACCATGATATTTCAGACTTGTTCAGTTTACAGCAATTTACATGCATTTTAAATAGCACAACTAACTTAATTTCTATAATAGTCACCTAGTACTTTTACCATTATCAAAACACCTAGTGCCTTGGTATTTTTCAATATTTACAGGTTTCATAAACATAGGCCAGATATTCAAAAGGGTTGTGCCATGCAACAGGGTTGCTGTCTAACTCAAAAAACGCCATTCTGCAATATTCAGAAGGGCCAGTTCAGCACCGAAAACATGCTGAGCAACAGCGCAATGGAAATGAAGGCTGTCGCAACTGAAGAGCGGGTCCATGCATAAAGTCGTAATCGATATCCGAACACTTTGCTAATGCGCAAGAGTGGCTTAGCCGAAGTTAGCAGACAGGATTTGAGCCAAAATAAAGGTTGCTCAAGGAAGCGGCGCAAGAACTCTAGCAGGCCGAAACTGGGGAGAGAGACAGAGAGAGAGAGAGAGAGAGAGAGAGAGACAGGAGGGAAGGGCAGAGGGTACAGGTGGTCAGGAGGACAGAGAGGCCAGTGGGGGTGCCCGGTGCAGTGGAAGCAGCAGTGGGGGCAGCAGAGGCTAACACAGGAACAGCAGCCAGGGCAGAAGCCAGGGAGATGGACAGTGTCAGCTTCCACATGGAAGCTGTAATGAAGGTGAGACACCATGCTGCAGGGGCGTGGCGTGGAGGGGCCCGTCAGTGGTATGCCCTGACAGGCCGTATCGTGCCGCATCAGCTTCGAGCTGTACACAGATGTTGAGATTGTGGCCTGGTACCACCTGAACAGGGCAATACTGAGACGGCTCTGCGAGCTGTGCAGTGATGTGATGCAGGCACCCTCACGACGGAGTCATGCTCTGTCCGTGGAGACCAAGGTGACAGCCTGCATGTGCCTGCTCACCACGGGCACCTTCCAGAGGCCGACAGGGACACCACAGGCATTACACAGTGTCGGCCATGTCACGCATCCTCACCCAATTCCTCAGGCACTGCTGCCTCATGCTGCGGAGTACATCCATTTCCCAGCACCGCTGGCAGAGCGCATAACAAACATGCAGGAGTTCCACAGGGTAGCACATATGCCTGGCGTGCTAGGGGCCATAGACTGCACCCATGTGGCTATTTCAGATGCCAACGGCCCTGACGGCCAGGCGATCAGAACCAAAAGGCTTTTTCCAGTGCCAACTGCCAGGTGGTGTGTGATGCCACTGGGCGCATTATCAATGTCTGTGCCACACACCCTGGCGGAGCACATGATGCTTCATATGGCACCAGTCTGCACTGTGCCATCAATGAGAGTGGGAACATCCCCACGGGTCATCTAGTGGGTGAGTACACATGTATGGAATGCAAACTCTGTGCAAGGGTGGGAATGACACAGGTGCCATGGTAGTGGCACACAAGGATATGGGCAATATGGACCTGACATGACACTGATCTCCACTATCTCCACACAGGTGACTGTGGATACCCTCCGTCCCTGGCTGCTCACACCATGGCGCCCCACGACCCCAAGCGCAGCTAGGTTTCAATGAGGCACATGCCGCAACACATAGCATCATAGAGCGGGTGTTTGGGATGCTTAAGACACGCTTCCGATGCCGGACACCTCCAGCGGAGCCTACAATACAGCCCCAAAAGGCCTGTGGGATATTCCTGGCCTGTTGCATCCTGCACAACATGGCCAAAGACCATGGGATAGCCGTGACAGGTCCAAGAGGGGACATCGATGGGGACGCCAGTGGCGCCGGTGATGTGGGTGATGAGCAGCCCCCAGGACGGAGGGACCCCTGACTGACCCGGCAGGCCCAGCTGCACCGCCACACCATTGCAGAAGAGCATCACGCCCAACACAGGTAAGTCAAGGGACATGTGCAGGCAACACTGTCCATGCTAAACCACAGGCACACAGGGAACACACCGCATGAAGGTCAGGGAGTTGAAGGTTCCAGGCATACCAACACACCATTAGAGAGGGTGAGCACTCATATGACACACACACACACCAGGCAGCATACATGGGCAGCAGCACAGCACTGCAGAAATGACATTGCCAACACACAGCACCACCAATCACCCCCACCACCTTAACTGTCCATGTACGTGTGTCAGGACCTGGGCACCCTTGCACCTTGGTGTACAGTGCAATGCAGGCATCATCATGCACCGCACCTGTGGACAGCAGTTGGGAGAGTGTGCAGGTGGTCCGTGTCAGCGATGAGCAGAGCACCCAGCAGTGCACTGCCCACCATGACACCACATTGCACAAGGGCAGCACCAGACAGGGCCTGCACTGGGAGACAGCTCAGTCAGGTAGCACTGTCCCATGGCCACCACGGATGCGTGGGCGGCCCCGCCGTGGCCCAGCAGCACTGGCAGGCTGAGCAGGGGCCACATCAGGTGGCGCTGGTGCACCACCAGGGGTCCCACTGCGTGAACGCGACCTTGCCCGCACAGGGGTCTGCATCCTGCCAAACAAACTTGCACCAGGGGTGCTCGGGATGCCCACAGCAGAACCCGGCGTCGACAGGCCTGGTGTCGCATGACGTCGGGAACGGGGAGTGGAGAGCGCACTGTGTGGGGTGTGTGGTACAGGGGCACCTGACAGTGTGGCCAATGCATCCACGACAGAGACCACTGCCTGGGTCAGCCTGTCAATGGCAGCGGTCACATTCGTCCGCATAAGGACCAGCTTGGCTCGGTCCCGAGCACACTCCCTGCTATGCCGCTCCACGGACACAGACAGTGCCTCCACGGACCTTGCAACCCACCCCTGCAGCTGTACCGAGTCCTGCAGCAGGCGGGTGTGCGCATCCAATGGGTACTGTGCCCCAATGGCACCGTGACCCCCAGGGTGTGGACGGTCCTGGTGCACAGCACCCCTTGAGGGTGGGCGCTGTTCGCCAGGACCAGGTATGGGCGGATCAGAGGGTGGTGGACATGTGCCACTGCTTGACACTGTACCCCAGACCTGGTGTGCAACTGCTGCTGCCGCCCCTCCAACTGCTGAGCCCCCAGGTCCACCTGTTCCACCTCCGTGCTGACAACAGTGCCAGACACTGCACAGCCACGGTGCTGCCCCACCGTGCTGACAGGCACAGTCTGGGACTGTGCCAGCATGCTGGTACACAGGTGTGAACCAGGAAGGCCCAAGGGCATGTGCTGGCCTGCCATGTGTCCGTCATGGACACACACTATCACTGCCCATTGCAGGCCTGATATCATCAATGGTGCAGGTGCGTGCCACTGCCATAGGCACAGCATGCTGGCATACCTGCATGCCAGACTGCTGTGACACAGGCTGTGCACCCCTGCACCCGTATCACTGACACCGAGTTGTTGGCCCAGCGTGCATGCTGCTGCAGTGCCTGCAGGCTGGTGGCGAGGTGGATGCTCCTCCTCCACGTCCAGCAGGTCTGCCTCACTGTCTGGACCCACCACCACCACCGTCTCCTGCAGACGACAGGATCTGTAACAGAAAGAGAGTACATGTGAGTGCATGTGAACAACAGCCCCCAACAACATCACCATGTCATACCGTGCAGTGATGGGCTTCCACCTGTCTGGAATCCTCCGCCTGGTACACCCACAATGGCACTCGGCTGCATGGCCGTGACCAGTGTCTCCTCCGTAGGGGTCAGCTGCAACACCACTGGTGGGCCCCCACCAGTGCCAGCACGTGCCACCCTGAAGGCTGCCACCTTCTCCTTCAGCCTCCTGCGGTCAGTCCCCATCTTCTTCCTGCATTCCTGCACGGAGCGCTGGTGGCTTCCGTGCAGGTTGACGGCCCGAGCTACCCCCTCCCATGCAGCTGCACGCTCCTGAGGGGTGCCCCTCTGTCCACTCAATGTTGGCTCATCCTCCAGGTAGGCCTGGAAGAGGGCCTCTGTCTCTGCCGTGGTGAAGTTTGGCCTCCTCCTATGCCCACCATCCACACCCTCAGCTTGGCTCTGGTCAGTCATGGTGATCTGTATGGGTGGAAGTGGACACCTGTCACTGTGCAGTCGACAGTATTTCCCCATGAGCATAGCTGCCGGCCCGGGGGGTGCAGAAGCCCCTCCCGTTTCCTCTCCGCATGGCAGATACTGATAGAAAGGGTGCCCTTTGTCCCTTTCTAAGTGCCCTTTTCATGCTCAGCCCCCTCAGCCTTTATCATCCTCCGCCCATGAGCATTGTCCTGAGCATCACGCAGCATGTAACTCACCTCTCACCTGCAGTAACCAAATCTGGCCAGCACAACCACAGTCGCATTTTATATGCGCAACACATGCAAATGAGGTTGGCTCAACTTAATGACATGCTAATCGCGCCACTGCGCCTTTGAATGGCTGATCGGATGATTTGCATGTCAGCTGAATATACGCTTATTGCGCTTTGCATGTCTGGAAGATCCGGCTGAGCCAATGGCGCGGGTTTGTGGCTGCGTGCACACCACATTGCGCATACCAAGACAGCTTACGCATCGTCTATCGTGCTGCAGACCTGCTGGGCACAATAGGCGATTCAGGCCATAGCCACCATTGTGCCAGTGGCGCTACAGCACTGGGCACTATATGGCGCTGTGACACTACTTGCGATGTCCACTGAGGCACTGGTGCTCAGCTTGGCAGTCGCGCGGGATGCCTATCGTCCCATGGCACTGTGCGTAGCCTTGCATCATACGTGACCTTGTATGCCCTCTGACCCCTGGCGCTGTTGGCATGCCATGTGTACATCCCTATTGTGCTGTCCGGTGACTGCGCCATGTAAAGTGATGGCGCGCTGTTCGAACAGCACGATTGGAGCCTGTGGTGGTCTATTGCGCAACAACTCCGCGATAGGTTCTGACGCCAGCGAGCGCCATATTGCCTGCTGTAAAGTTGGTGCCATGGCTAGGAGGAAGGCGGTGTCCTGGAGCCAGCTGAAGTGGCCAACCTGGTGGCCCTGGTGGAGCCCACTGTGAGGCACTGTATGGTGAGGCCCCCTCACCATGCCTAGGACCCACGTGTGGCAGCAAGTGGCCACTGACCTGGTGGAGTCACTGGCGGGGCCGTCTGCTGAGCAGTGCCGGCACGGTCAGTGACCTCCGCTGGAAAAGGCCGGAACTCTTGGCGGCTGCGTTCACGTGTCAGGCGGGCGTGGTGCCCTAGGCCAGGTGAGTGTACCATCTATGCACCTATATTCTCTGTAGGGGTGTGTGTGTGCTTGGGTGGCTGTGCATAGGTGTGTCAGTGTGTGCAGCTGTGCGATGGATGGTTATGGCTGTGTGGCAGGCACTCTCACTGGGGCAGGGGCACTCTGCTTTGAGTCACACTGATGTTTGTCTCAACATATGTCTTCCACAGGCCGGATTGTGAGGACACAGGACCAGGGTGACGTGGGCCATGCCAGGGCCCCGGTGCCGGGGGGTGTTGTGCCCCAACAGCAGCAGCAGCAGCAGCAGCAGCAGCAGCAGTAGCATCAGACCCAGCTGCTGGAGGAGTGTGAGTATCATTACTTCATGGATGCTATTGCATGCTGGGGGGGCAAGACCACCAGCCATGCGGGACACAACCAAAGGGGAGGTCATAATTCCACTATACAAAACACTAGTGAGTCCCCACACTGGAGTACAGTGTACAGTTCCGGAGACCATACCTACGTATGGACATGTACTGGGTGGAGAGGGTTCAGAGGAGGGCGACATGGATGGTGCATGGATTGCATCACAAGTCCTATGCAGACAGGTTGACGGAACTGAACATGTACTCCCTGGAGGGGAGGAGGGTGTGGGGATATGATAGGGACATACAAGTATCCTACAGGGGGGAACAGAGTGCAGGAAAACAATATTTTTAGCGTAAGGATGTTCCAGGACTAGGGGCATGGGATGAAGTTGGAGGGGCGATTCAGAGGAAACTTGAGAAAGTATTTCTTCACAGAATGGGTGGTGGACAAGTGGAACACCCTGCCAAAGGAAGTGGTGGGGCTGACTTGGTCAGGATTTGTGAATGCATGGGTTAGCCATAGCAGAATTCTGGAGGTCAGGGTAGGGGAACGGACTTATAGGACAACAGAGTGAATGTACAAGGTCAAATGGACAGACTGGGTGTCCCATAGGCCCTTATCTGCCGACACTGTCTATGTATCCATGTATGTAGGCATGACACAGGTGACCTGCATCACAGTGCAGTACCACGGCACGTCTGTGTATGCATCACTAGTGGTCCAGGCATGCACTGGGCACATAGCTGTGTAACTGGCATCGCACCACGTTGCCACATCACTTGCCAGCCTAGTTTGTACTGTGATTGGCGTGGGCAGTGTGTGTGGGTGTGGTGCGCATAGCTGGTGCCGCCTGTTTGTGATGGCCATGTGCATGTTCACTGTGGGTGGGTGCATGCCATCACAGGTGCGGACATTGGGCTATATGGTTTGCAGGTTGGGTGGTGTTCAGGGTTGTGGTCAGTCTCAGCCATTGACTGTGTTCCCATTTTCCTAGGCCTCGAGGTACTCAGGAGGATGTCCCAGTATCTTGGCACCTCAGCCAGGTTGCAGATCAGAACCAGGAGATCCTGCAGGCCATACAGCGCCATGGTGATCGTGAAGGAGCCACAGGAGGCGCCAGCAGGAGGACCAGCAGCCAGCTGGGCCATAGCCCACATTCCCTTCCACTTCTCCCATCCCTATCACCCTGCCTTCCCTCTCCAAGTTGTTATTCCCTCCCCTTGAACACCCTGCCTTTTACCTGTCCCCTCACTTGTACATAGTTTCACTTGGTTTTGTGATTAGTCCTTTAAATATACATTTCTATTTTGATATGAATACTGTGTTGGTCTCTGATTTGCAGCTGGCTATGGGTGCTCAGTTGCAGGGTGTGCATGCCATCTGGGCTGGTATGGTCCTGGGTATGTGTGTGTGTGTGTGTGTGTGCATGTGTGTGCATGGGAGGTATCTCAGCATGGCAGTGCCTTTGGTTGGTCTTGCTGCCTGATGCCACCCACTTCTGGGAGCACAGGGTGTGTCTGGCTTGTAGGCTTCTGTGTTGCACGGGGCTGATGAGTGCTGGGGGGACTGCATGGTTTCCTGAAGTGCCAGTCACTGCACATGGGTGGTGTCTTGGGGTCACAGTGCAGGGTGCGCTGTGCATACGGGGGGCTGATCTGCACTGTGGTTGTCAACCCCCTGTGTGTGGCACTCTCTGCCTGCCAGTGGTTGTGCTGAGGTGTCAGGGCTCTGCTATGCTTTGTTGGCTTGTCCCCATGGGCACGTGGATCATCCGTCCCCACCCCAGTGATGCTGTGCTTAGGGTGTGCGGTGTGGTGTGGTTCTGCAGTGTGTTCCTGTGCCCATGTGTGGCATGGCTGGCGGTGGGCCCCAGCCTGCCTCCCTGGATGTGCAGTTCCATTGTCTGGGGGGCTGTGCTTGGCAGCTATGGCAGCTCTGGAATGCTCAGCTGAGCTTCCATGGTTGTGCCATAGCATAACATTTAGCTCAGCTTCTCCTTCCTAGTTGTTGCTGACATGCAGTATGCATGCGATATATTCAGACGCTGGTTGCTTCGCGCCATTTGCCTCCGCTCCATGTTTGAATATCGCACCTGTTGCGCATTTGCCAACTGGTTTGTGCTTGCTTTGCTGTTGCGCTACTTTGAGCGCAGTTTGAATATCTGGGCCAAGGTATATAGATCAAGGTATTTTATGACAGAGTGCTATTACATACTAAATCCAACAATGATAAACACAACCTGTTTTACATCGTTGGAGGTCACAAAATAACCTCATTGTATGAGGACCTGAGAGGAAAAAGGAAAATTAAAGAGGACACTATAGCATAGTGAAGAAAGGAAGAGGTGCCCATAGATGACCAACCTTATGGACTAGAAATTGTAAAGAATAGATTAGGCAAAAAACAGAAGAACTGTTGCAACAGATTTAAGAAAAGGTCGATTGCTCAAGAATGGCAGGTGCTCCCTGTCAATCCATGCACAGCCACCGCTCGCACGCCATGGACGAAGGGAACTGCAGGGTTTTGTTTGAACCTGCTCAGCTGGGTGGGCTCAGTGTAGTTGTCTCCCAGGCTGTCTTTTGCTCAACCTTGGATTCGGGTCCGACCTGAATGGTTGACCAATTGGTTTTCAGCCTGACACACAGGTCTGTCCTCTCTGGCACTAAGATGGGCACCTTTCCTTTCCTGCATGCTAGTGATCACTGGATGTGTGTTTAATAAAATAAATAAATAAACAAGTAAAGAAAGGAAGAGGCAGTGGGGATTTTGAGGATAACATGGGCAGGGAGGGGGCTGAGTGTTGGGTGAGTGGCACATTTTCTTGGACCTATGCCTTACGCCTTTGGCAGTTTGCAGTTAATGTTTGCGGCTAAACATCACAGGCAAATCCCAGCCCTTCCTTGGTTGGATGTACTCCAAAAGGGGTCAGTTTGCTGGATGCTGGGCTGCTATATGAGCAGTTGCCATTTTGTTCCCTGCATGGGGCTTGTGGCGGTGGCCATTTTGAGCAGGGGGGTGGGATGCGGGTTTAAGAGATGCTCATTTCATTGGTTATAATATTAATATGATAATAATATAACAATAATAATCCAATAACGGGGCTGCTGCACTTCTCTTGTAAAGAGGATATAATGCTTCAGTTTTAAGTGCCCCTTTGCAAACAGAAATGAAATAGTTGGGACTGGCAATGCGTGCAGAAACGAGCAATACTTGAAATCATTATTTTAACATATATTAGCAAAATGAAGGATTATTGGATCTGATTAACTTGAGGGTCATTCCTCACTGAACATTGATTGGGTGCATTTCAGCCCAGTGGCCTCTGATTGCTTAGCCACCTACTCTGGTTCATTTCCAGTTTGCAGTATCAGAGCCTGAATGATAGGTGGTGGTGAGCCTCTGGAGGCAGGTGCACTGGGGATGGGAGGGTGCAGGCCTGATTTCACTCCCAAGAACTGATTGGATGGCTCCTCACTAAAGGTATTTTGACTCTCCTGGCTAAATAGCTGCATATATGTTTCCACAAGGGGACAGGGCTATGTCCCTCCTACCTGGTAGCTACTCCCCAAGAAGAAAAAGAGCATAAGAAATATGTACACAGCATCGGGGGTGGTTGTTTTAACTCTGTGAGAAGGTAAGCTGCTGCACAGCTGAGTCAATGAGGTGCCCTAGTCTCACTGAGTCTGATAGGATGCTGCTGCATGCCAAACACACACAAAAAAAGGGGATAATGTGTTGGCTACTGAACTGTCCCATGACCTGCACTTATGACTTAGCACAGGGCTTTACCTAAAATGTTTCTGCGCTCACTGATCTCTCTCAAGTATGTGTTCACAGCGTTAACACACCGTAATCATGGCCCTGAAAGCTAAGAAGATAACCAAGGAGGAAGCATTGAGACAGTAGACGCAGATGATGGACCAGGCCAAGAAGCACCTGGATGCCATGGAGGATGGTCAGGACGAGCAAGAGCCAGGAAGGCAGGGGTGGAAGTGGAAGGATAAGGCACTGGAACCCAGGAGGGTAGAGTGAAGAGGCTGTCCCTCTGCCCCAGCCTCACCTGCAGTGCCTCCAGCCTTCCTCTGGCCCCATAGCCATCTGCTCCTCCAGCCTTGCCTCAGGTTCCAGGGAGCAGACCAGTGCCTTCTGTCCCTACTCTGCCTCTGCTTTCAACTGGCAGGACCATGAAGGGACCTCATCTTGACCAGAGGCCCTAGGCCCTTGAAGCCAGGTATGCCAGACATGACAGTCGAGGAGTATTAAAGAATATGTGGAGCAGATGCTCAGAGCAATGGGGACAATGGGATTGCCCAATTCAAGAAGTCATCGGTGAGATTACGAGGTAAGAGGGAAGGGTGGGGGACTCAAGTGAAGCCTAGGCCAGGGACTTAGTGGCCTTGACATCAGCAATCCAGAGGTCTGCTTGGGAAACCACATCCCTCTTGCCACCAAAGAGAAGATTTGAGGTGAATACAGTACATGGATACAAGCTTTCCTTGGCAACCAAGGAACCCCTTAAAAGATATGAAGAAAGGGAAGGCACTGGGAAAGAAATATGTACACGGCTGTAATGTTATTGGGCAAGAAGGAAGGGAAAAGGTGATGAAACAATCCTGAGACACCTGGACGGTGGGCTTTATGCAACATAGTGCTGTGGTAGAAGAGAAGAAGCCAGAGCTGGCTTGTCCACTGCTGGCTTATTTCCTGATAGTGCGTGGCACATACAAAATCGGGGGGAGGGGCAACAACTGGATACAGTATGACGAGATGCTAGAACGCACATGGTCACTGATGGGGATGTTTGCTGGGACACACGGCAGGCTGATATCTGGTTTGAGACATGACAGTGCCAGGGGTAGTGAGGGTGAATGGCGGAAGCCCCAGAGATGTTGCAGAAATGCTGTTGGGGATTTAACAGAGCATACTGTGCTTGGCCCAACTGCCATTTTCGCATGCCTGCTCAGGTGAAGGGTTGCCCATCTGACCTTGCAGTGTAGATCCTTCAGGACTAATGTTGGGGGCCCAGGTGTCAGTGGCCAGCCCTTTCATGCCGCCATACAGATCTTCAAGGGCTCCTGGAGAGCTCAGGTAGGGGCTGATGTTTCCTCCAGAGGGAGAGGTGGTGGACAAGCAGCAATTAATGGAGACAGAAACACTGGGAGGCAGAGCAGCCAGGCCAAGAGGGGTGATACAGGGGGAGTACCAGTTGGCGAGGACATCTATCATGCTGCAGGGTCTTACAGGAGTGGCTATGGGACCAACCAGATCAGGGTACAGTGCAGGTGCTAGAAGGTTATTGGGGAGAGGATTTAGTCTACACTATACTGGGGCAGTGGCACGTGGGCGAAGAACTAAAATCTGTAAAGCAGGGAGGATTTACACCAACAGAACATAGTGAAGGAGGTGGCTGTGTGGAGGGTCAAAGGACCTTTTGGTATTCCTCCTCTGCCCAACCTCAGGGTTTCTCCCTTTGGGTCTGGCACCCAAGAAGCAACCTGGTGAATGCAGGGGTGATTCACCCTTGTCTTACCGGTGGGGGGTGGGTTAATGATCACTTTAGTGAGGATGACAGCAGGGTGACCCAGTAACTCTGGAAGATGCAGTGGGGATGTTCAAGGCCCTGAAGGACCCCTGGTTAGCAAAGACGGATACTGTGGTGGCTTTTCACCTGCTTGCAGTTAGACCCAAGGACTGGGACTTACTCAGTTTCCATTGGGGCTAACCTTCACTTGACAAGGTGATGCCCATGGGCTGCTCCATGGCTCAGACAGTGCATCAAGTTCCTGGGGATAGAGACTGATGTATCCTTAGGGGTATTTAAGTTACCACAGACCAAAATCCTGTGGCTGAGGGAGCTTCTAGCAGAAGTTGGGAGGTGTAGGAGGGTACCTCTCCAAACAGTGCAAAAGCTTTTGGGGCACCTCAACTTTGTGTGCTGGGCCATAGCTCCAGGTTGGGTGTTTACACGCCACCTAACATATGCAATGAGGGGATCCTCTAGGCCGCATCACTGGGTTGACATCTCAAAGAGGGTTCAGGATGATTTAGGGGAAGGGGAGCACTTTCTGCAACATTATAGTGGAATCACATTCTGGCAGGATGAGTGGGTATTCAATACTGACATAAAGTTATGCACCAGCACCTCAGGAGGAACAGGTATGGGGGCATACTTCACGGGAAAATGGATAGTCAAACCCTGGCTGGCAGACTGGGTCCAACAGGGTCTGGGGAGGCACATTCCTGGAGATATTTCCAATATGGGTGTCCATGCTGGTCTGGGGTGAATCACTGCAGAACCAGAAGATTACCTTCTGGTGTGATAGCCGGTCTGTAGTGAAGGCTATAAACAGAAAGGGGCACAATCACAGACATTCTGAGGGTGATGTGTCAGCTGGTGTAACAGGAATTGAGGTTGAACTTTTCATTCAGAGCTAGGCATATTGAAGGGGCTAAGAACACCATAGCTTATAGCCTTTCACGTATGCGGATGGATCGCTTCTGGGCTGTCGCCCCTGGGGCAGAACAACACAGAATGGTGGTTCCGAAGTTCACATGGGAAATTGGTTGGAAGGAGCTGAGCTCCTCTTTTGAAGCTCCTGGGCCCAGAGGACCCTGAAGGCATATGAGGTGGGAACACTTAGGAGGTGAGGTAAGTGAGGCGGTGACTGAGGAACAATTGGAAAAATTCATTGTCAGCAGTTGGAGAAGTGGGATGGCTTACGCAACTATGGGAGTGCACCTCTTGGCTGTCGAACTTATGTGCACTTTGAGGGGATGGAGGGATGCCAGGAAAAGCATACTTATCTGGAGAATGATGCAGGGCTGCCTTCAGGTGAAAGGTAAGGAGCCTGACAGGAGGTGGCCAATTTCAGAAGACCTGTTGTGGCGCCTGATGGGGATTCTACTGAGGGTTTGCCACTCCCATCTGATGCCGCCTAGTTGGTGCCATCTTTGCTACCATGTATCAAGGGGTCTTTAGGATCAGTGAGGTTCTGGGAGGGAACAGGGTGGGAGGGTGGGCTGCAGTGGTATGTTCTGCAGTAGCACAAGGAAGCGGTTTCCCTAAGGCTCAGAATGTCCAAGATCGACCAGACTGGGGCTGGGACAATTATCAGGTTGGAAAAGCAGGCACAACCCCTGTTGTGCCCAGTCAAGCCTGTGGGCATACGCTGCAGTCCGCTCAGCTGGGAGTGACTCACTCTTCAGGCATGGGGAGGGATCCAGGGTCACCAGTTACAAGATGGCAGAGGTCTTAAGGAAGGGTTTGACATTTTTTGGTGATGACCCGACAGGTTACTCCTCCCATTCCTTTAGGATTGGGGCAGCATCCCAAGCCGCCACATGGGGGGAATCAGAGGAAAAAAATTAGGCGTTTGAAGGCTGGCCTGGTGGCACTGAGTTCTGAGGTGCTAGATGTGTTACCTCACGCTGCATCAGTGACCCGTGTTTGGGGACAAGCATAGGCCGCCATGGGTTGGCAGAGTTGAAGAAGGATTGAGCATCTGAGGGACTGCTCTCCTTCTCTGGGGAGGGGGGACACCAGTGGTCATTGCTCAACTGGACTCTAGCGGTGGCTGGGGGCAGTGTGCCAATGCTACAAAAAAAAGGGGGGGCAGAGATGGGGCCAATATCTGGAGGAGCATGTGCAGATGCATGCACGCTTCTTCCGCTGACATCCTTGCACGCCCTTCTCTGCAGGAGAGTAAACAAAAGAAAAAATGGAGTCCTCGCCTTGGATGATGATCAGTCCCCCCACAGAGAGCTTCGGAGGACACTTCCCCGAACTGGATCCGGACTGGTGGGTTGAGGGTCTCCCCACCCTGCCATGAGGGTAAGTCATGGGAGCTGAAGGGAGGGTCTAATACCAGGTTGGTGCAGGGGAATGTTGGATGGCTAGAGCGAAGCTCCCAATAAATACTACCAACAAAAAAAAATTAGGAATTTGGGTAGATTGAAATCTGGATGTTATAAGATGCACATCAGGAAATTGGTAGACTGACCTTAACAATTGTTTGTTGTTTCCCTGCAGGTGATGGACCTGTTCCTGACGTCTGGAAGAAAAAGAGGGGGAGGGCTGGCGTTAATGAGGAAAAGGGATGAGGGCCCTTACGCTCCATTGTCTTAAGCTTTGTCTCCTCATTTATTCAGGTAAGGACCGCAGGTGGGAGGTATGGATCTGTGGCCACTCGTTCATTTATTAGGCAGAAAGAAGAGTGGCGGTATGAGCAGGGGGTCATCAGTTATACCATGATTGGAATAAGGTATGGCTCCAATGGAACAGCTTGAGAGGGATGAAGTGGGTGCAGCTGCTGCTGTTGCTACAAGATATGCGGAGGACTTGGCATGCACGGGATCTTCTAATCATTCACCTGGGGGTGCAATGACCTGTGATCACGTCCTTGGTTGGACATTTATTTTCAAATCAAGAGAGATGTCTCAATAAAGGAGTGGTGGCCTAAGGTCACAATACTATGGTCAGAAATGTTACCAAGAAGGTGTGGAGGCATGCTTTAGATCATAGGGCTCTGGACAAGGTGCAGAGGAGGATGAACCACAGGGCAGCAGGCCTGTTTGGCTCGATGAGAGGGGAGCATAAAACATGACAGTATTAGGGAATCTGGCGGAGTACTATAGGGCAGATGGGGTACACCTGTCCGACGCTGGGTCTGGACCTTTTTGTGCAAACAGGGCTGGCAATAGACATGTGGAAGTGGGCAGTTAAGGTTGAGGAAGCAGGGATTGGTTTTGGGATTAGGACAAAGGGAGAGGAAGGGACGAGGAACCACCGTCCAACACATGCTGGAGGTGGTCTAGTGGCAAAAGCGGGGAGAGATCCTGGCCTGGGGTTTACACCAGGGCCGGAAGAGGATATAGACCCAAGGGGTACACCCTGATGCCCAGGAAAAGGGCATGTGTTTACACATGGGCTCTGACCAAGACCAAGCAAAGAAGAGGGGCCCTGAATGTACATCCGACAGTAACTAGTGTTAAGCGATATAGGGTGACCCAGGCATATGCCTGGGCCTGGGAAAGTAAACAGTTGTTAATTAAATGTAAAGAAAATGGATGATTGTAGATTTTATCGACAATGTACATGGAATTGACATATTGAGATATGATATCTGAAATCGTGCTATGAATACATTGCCAACAGCACCCAAATTATGGTTGTGTGGTGTGTTTCTCTGGGATGGGGTGATCATGGAACAATTGGTGCCTGTCCTTTCACTGCCATTTAGTTATTTTTAATAGGCACACAAGTCTTTTTAGTAGTGTTTGTTACTCTGTGAGGGGCATGGGTATAGTATATTGAACCTTGAACCATGTACCTTCTCCTTGCCTCTGACGCTTTTGGTTGTAGTCAGCACTCCTCCCCCTTGTCAGTATCCCAAAAGAAGGCATAGTTAAGAATAAAGATCTAGCTCATCCCCTGATTACATCCTCAGGTCCCACAATCCAGCTGTAAATAAACTATGACTCAGGGCTCTGCTAATGATCCTCTGAACCTGTAACCAGACTTGTCTTACAAGTCTGACACAGAAGTCTCCTTAGGCCTTGAGGTGGTAACTAATATGTAATGTAAAACACTGTGCTGTGTGATCTTTGTATAACTGTTGCTAAATGTAATGTTTGTCCTTTCCTGTACTGATGTGGAGCCTTTGCAAAGGAGTCTATGACTCAAAGGATTGTAATTCTGATTCTCTCAATAAATAAATAAATAAATAAATAAACATTAGGCTGTGGACATACACTTACGCAGTTCTGTATTTCGGTACATACTCTAACAACATTAGGGTCGAAACTGTTATGTGTTAGGGAATCATTTACATCTCGCTCCAAGGTCTTTGTGCTTACCATCTTCTCTCCTTGGGTGTGTTTATTTACATGTTTCATAAACATGAATAGATAGCTGAAAGATCTGTCCT
This sequence comes from Neoceratodus forsteri, assembly GCA_016271365.2. Taxonomy (NCBI): domain Eukaryota; kingdom Metazoa; phylum Chordata; order Ceratodontiformes; family Ceratodontidae; genus Neoceratodus; species Neoceratodus forsteri. The sequence continues at coordinate 2,102,818 of CM057449.1, read as the reverse complement.
GTGACATGTCTGCTGAAGTTGCTTTGTAGGCATAATAGTGTTAATCTGTGCGTAAAGCCTCAATTCTTAAATCATATCATTGCCAAATATACTTATAATGCATTATGTCCTCCTAAGTGCATGGAGGTCAATCATGGTAGGGGAGGTCATCTTAAAGGGAATCAGCCCACATATTTGGGACGTGCACATTAGCTGTTTAAACATACTATCACTTATCAGTTGTCTGTGTATGGTTTTTTCTGTCATGAGAGCCTGGTGTTTCCTAATCTCAAGATCAGAGGTCATCTAAAGTATGAGTGTTCACACCAGTGTAATTCCAAGTGTCCTTTCTTATTTATGTTGCTTTCAACTGGGTGAATATCAGCAAGTAGGACCAGAGGCGTGAGGAGGGATGATAGGAAAGTGGTGGCGGAAGGAGAGTGAAGGGGAGAAGGGGATGGGGCAGGCATTGTAAGCTAATCAGTTACCAACAGGCACTCCAATTCTCTTCCTCATTCAATCCAAATCTATTGCTGGTGGTATTCAGAGTATAGATCCAGTAAATCTCTTGTGTTCTGAGGCCTTTGTCCAGTTGCCACCCCTGTTCGGCTGTTGCCCATATTCAGTACCTCAAAGCTTGCTGGATGATGGGTTGTGGCCTGCTTTTGCAAAATGTATTGCCACTGTAGGTTTCATTTCTAGTTCTGATAATGCTTTTGTGTTCTGCTATCCTTTGTTTAAGAGGTCTAGTTGTCATACCAATGTAATATTTTGAACAAGGACATGTGAGCATGTAGACAACATGGTCAGTGTTGCAATCTAATGTGACTTTTGATCTGGTATTTCTGGTTTCCATTAGGCTTGTTAAACTCTGTTCTTTTTGAGATATTGTTGCAGTGACAACACCTGCTAGAGGCACCATTCCTGGTGTTAAAAGTCCCAATGACAGTTGTCCTGTCATAATTTCTGCACTTCTATGTCCAGAATGTACTAATCTGTCCCTAATAGTATTCACACTTTAGTTGCTATTATTGGCTTATTGATGACATCTGTTACCCTGTGGGTCTCAGGGTGTCCCAGTGTTTGTGCAATATTTTCTTGATAGGTTTAGTGAACCCAGAGTATATTGGGGTAGTACCATGCTGTTCCTTGCATCTTCACTCTATTCATTACTGACACCTTGTTTCTGTGGTGAGGCCATTCTTTGCACAGCTTCATTGACTTTTCTCCCACCATAGCCCTGTTCTTGAATCTTATGGACGTATCAATATAGCCCTGTTGTCTCTGTGTATCTTCACTATAATTATGTTTAACATGCAGCATCTGGAGTATGGTATACTCCTTATCATATGGGAGGTGGTAACTGCTAGCATGAAGGAGGGTGTGATTTCTTTTCACCCTTATACACAAGAAGGTCTAAGAATGGAATTTGGATATCATTAGCCATGAAGGTAAATTGGAAATTGTCCCCTACTGAGTTGGGATGCCTGTAGAACTCCTCCAGGTCCTCCATTGTCCCATCCCAAACAAAAATCAAATAATCTATGTATCTTTTATAAATAATTATGCGATTGTAAAAAGGTTGTACATAGGGTTAGTGATAAATTGATTTTCAAAATGTTCCATATATAAATTTTCATAAGTTGGTGCCATGGTACTACCCATGGCAGTTCCTTTACCTAGTCTGTAGTAGATACTAACATACTAAAATGCCAGCAGAATAGGCCTAACAGTCTATCAAGTCTGCTCAATTTTCAGCACCTGCACTGAGGGCCGATTTTGGTGTCCCCCCTCCCTTCCCCTTATGTTATACTGTTCCCAGTACCAGATGTTCCACCAGTATTGGGCCTGGTCAGACTTACCCTCCTCCTGTAAAAACATCAGCTGGATTTGAACCCCTGACCACAAAGATATAAGACACAGACTTATCATGATGCACCACAGTAGATCCTTTAAACCTAAAATAGTTCTCATAACCCGACCTTCTTAGCTTTCCTGGATCTCCTGAAATTATCATTGGCAAGGCCCAGGAACTGGACAACCAATATCAGAAAGAAATAGGCACTGCCATCCAGAGCCTGAACAAAACTAATCCCCTAGGGGAGATGGCTTTCCTGTTGATTTTTATCAACAGGTCAAGGACTAGTATCCCCTTCTACAGAGAGCTTTCTGTCAAGCTCTGCAAACCAACTCCCTCCCGCCAACCATGAAAGAAGCCATCATCACTATTCTCCCCAAAAAAGGTAAAGATTCCCTCCTCCCTTATGAATGTGAATATCAAAATCCTAGCTAAAGTACTAACAACCAGACTGGAGAAAGTGCTTCTGACACTAATACATCCCTCCCAAGTAGGATTTCTAAAATGCAGATAAAGCTCTGACCACCTTAGGACCTTCCTCACCCTCAAACACATCACTAATCAATGTTCAACACCAGCAACTGCCCTCACAATAGACTTCAAAAAGGCCTTTGACTCCGTAGATTGGAAGTACCTTTCTGATGTCCTTAAAGATAGAGGGGTAGGCCCCTACTACACTAACTATGTGAAAATCCTCTACTCAAATCCCATGGCCAGAGTACTCACAGATAATGAACTGTCCCAACCCTTCCCACTTACACTTGGCACCAGGCAGGGGTGCCCATTATCTCACTCTATTTGTCCTGGCCATAGAGCCACTCACTGCTGCACTCAGATCCAACACAGATATCCAGGGCATCAGGGTGGGCAAGGAGAATTCAAGTCACTGCCATACAGCAGATGATCTACTGGTTATCTTGAGGATGCCAACTCTGTCTCTCCACTATGCCAGTTGCTGGACCATTTTACCAGTATGTCCAGGCTCAAAGTAAAACATAGCAAGTCTGAAATAATGGCTTTAACTCAGAAGAGCCAACTTGACCTCTTCTCAAACACTAACTGAAGTGGGCAGATACAGGTATCACATACCTAGGGATGCGATACCCAGGCTCAACCAGGATATATGCAAGGCCAATTTCAACCCCTTTATCCTCTTTACAACAGATCTCCAAAGATGGCATCAACTACATCTCTCACTTACTGGCAAAACAGTCAGTGAAAGATGATGATGGCCCCAAAGGTATTTTACCTATTAGCCCACATCCCGATCCACATCCCTGACAGCTGGTTCCAAAACTAAATATACTAATGGGCCAATTCATATGGGAGAGGAGACCCTCAAAATTAGCAGAACCAGACTAAGAAACACTGGAAGGAAGGGGGTGGGGACTGTAACTTTGCTCACTACCACATAGCATTCACACAAGTGCAGACACTGAATTGGAGCCCACAAAGGGAAACATCTACCCCTCAATGGGTAGCGCTGGAAGGTACCCTAACTGCGGCACAAACCCCATGGCATTTACTCTATAGCAAACCCAAGAAGGCGGGTTTCATGGTTCCAACCATTGCTCTATCCATAAAATAGTGGAGGAGAACCGCCAAGCTCCTGCATATAAAAGGAATGCCACCCCAATGGGCCCTCCTATAGGATAATACCATTTTCACCATAGGCCATAAGACTCTCAGATGGGAGGGATGGAGGAAAGTGGGGATTGAAACCATACAGGACCTATGTGTCCCTAACCAACTGGTGTTAAACACTTTTCAGGCATTGCAGGTGAAATATAGCCTGCCCAGAGGGATTTCTGGAAGTATCTGCAAATCTGGTCAGCCATTAGACCCTGTTTGCGACAAGGGTTGGGACAGACCCACAAGCACATGACATCCTGGCTCAACAAAGCCAAGGGAGGGCAGGTGCCATATATAAACAGCTCAGAGACATAGATCCAGTGGTCACTGAGCAGTGTAGGAAAGCCTTGGAATTAGAGCTCAGATCACCCATCACAGACCAGGCCTGGCGGACTTGCTGGGCTTGATACATACATCCAACAGGGACACAAAGGCACAGCTAATACAGTTAAAGATTCTGCATAGATGGTATAGAACACTGGAGTCTCTCAAAGAGGATTGATCCCTGTTGGATCATGTTGGAGATGTGGAGAAGATACAGGTTCCCTATCCCACATCCTTTGGGATTGTCCTAGGATCAGGCCCTTATGAGATCAGATCTCACAATTCTGTAAGTAGATATTCCCTCATCAGTGACCATAGATGCCACATTTGCACTTTTAGGAATATCCCGACCGACACTCCCGGACACCAATGCCTGTTACAATGGGGAATTGCTGCCACAATAGCAACAAAACGACTGCTCCTCAGAAATTGGAAACCCCAAACATCCCAACCTTCACTGAATGGCTAAATGAGGTAGCCATACCACCAGAATGGAAAGAATGTCACATCGCCATTGATAGTTTGCCTAATTCACCAGGATATGATCAGCCTTTTTGCGCATACAGGGCAAACATGGATGACATTAATCTAATTCCAACGCAGGGTCTTTATGATCCAGGGTGTCAGGGTTATATCTCACTAAACCACCGGCCATCTACTGTTACCTGCTATACCCCAACTTACTACTGACTGGCTAGCTCTAGAAAAGCGAAGAACAAATGCCTGAACATATGCCTGCGACTACCGATAAATGTATATTGCAACAATGTATAAACTATTTCTTGCATCCAGTGCTATGTATGTATGGTCATGTGTTTATTTGTTTGTCCATATGTTGTAAAAATGTGAAAATACCAATAAAGAATTTAACGTAAAAATAAAATAGTTCTCATAAAGAACTAGTCTGGCTAGTTCTATAAGGGTGCAGTTGAGTGGAGTCTGTACATTCCTGAGTTTTAACAGGTGCCATGGTTCATAGTAAACAATTATGCATGCATCATATATTTGATGCATGCATCTCTTTAATGTGGTATAGTTATTCTGGGATAGCACATTTTGCTGATTCCAGATGAAGTTAGATCACCATTTTGGTAAGCTAACATGTTGGAATTAGATACAAGACCCTGAAGGCTGCTTAAGTCCTTCCCATATTATCTAACCAATACCTCACTATTATACTTTTTTGAGGCTATTGAGATTAGAGAGAATTTATTCTGTTACATGTGGAGTTCAAGTTAAGCATGGGCTTAGGAATAGCTGACGCCCCTTTAACTAGGACATAATGTGCAACTTGAGCCTATGGTATGAGAGACTGTTACGCTAATTATTTCCTACAGGGATTTGGAAAACCCCTATTTCCTGTTCCTCAGTGAGTTCTGAGTTGTACCTCATGCTGAACAGTTGCTCCTCCTTATGTGTCTGACTGAAACTAATTTTGTTTATTATTTTTTGCGTCCAACTCAGTTCGTTCAGTACTAGAAGGTGATTATTGCAGAAGAACCAGATGGGCAAGGCAGACTACAAGGAAGTTAAGGGTCCCGTGGCAGACCAGCACCAAAACACCACACATGATGGAGAATGTAGCCTTCTTCTGCCCAGACCCCCATCGCACTTGTCTGCATCGTTGGATACCCCAGTGTCATCACCCAGTGTGCCTCAACTGTTTGCATGCTGAATAAAGTACAGCCTTGGCAGCAGAGAGGAAGAATAAACTTGAACTGTAAAAGTAAACCTGAACCGCATCCAGCTCAATCTACCCTCCTGCCATCTGCCTCAGAAATCTAAATGTATATGAATGTGGGACATTGCTGCCTAGCCTTCCAGCTGCAGTACAGAAGTTAATTTTTTAAATATCTCCAACTCCATGGAGCTTCAAGACTGCAATCCCCCCCAGCTCCTACCTTGTGGCAGGGCCTGTTAAACACCAGCTCCTATCCAGCCTTTCAGTGGGAACTCATTGTTTGGAAAAAGGTGGCAAACAAAAATTTTAAATCATCCCCCCTGTTGCTGTCTCTGGACTGCAGCTCTAACAAAGAACAACAACCATGCCCATTAAATCCTTCTTGGTGCTGCACATCTGCAGTGCAGCACCACCCTGCCATTGTGTTCCCACCACAAATTTCAGTACCAGAGACCTCCCATTTCATTATATGACCTGGAAAAGCCACTGCAACAAGGGACTGCTCCAACTTTTAAAACAAACCCAGCCACACAGCTTAGAGTTGCCACCAACAGCAACTATGGCTCTCCCCCCAAAGCAAACTTACAGGCCTCCAGCCTTCCACACAAATGCAGCCCCACTACTTCAGTTCTTCTCCCTCAGCCACACAGCATAACACTGGAGTGCCACTCAGAAACCCAGACCACAGCTCTTACCTTGCCCAAAAAGCTGCACTGGAGCCTAGCACAGCCGTCCAACTGCTCCACATGCTCAGAGCCACTTCACAAGCCTTTCACCACTGCGCCTCACTGTCCCAAAGAACTGCAGCTCCCTTGTGCATATCGCAGCCAGAGTCACATCGCAATCTAGCTGCACAGCCACTCCTACAACAACGGCACTGCTCCTTGACCAGCTACTGTACTTACAAGCGGCACCAGACTAGCAGCTCTGCTCCTCCCAATCTATCTCTGCAGCCACATGGAACGTCTCCTTCCCTCACAACTGCCCAATCAGTCACGCTTCAAAATGTGAGCCATTCAATCAATAAAATAAAAGGAGGCACAATAAACAAACCGAGGGCAGAGCATAACAACGAATGACAAGTGGTAGAGAAAGAGGGAGGTGCAGACAGTACATAATTAAAAAAACAAATACAGCCTGAAGGAGCACAGGTGGAACAATAAATAAAATCTGGGCACAGAAAACAAGTGCAGCAGAAACTTCAATCAGGGCACAGAATAAATTAGGGCAGCATAGAAAATAATTGAGCCACAGACTCTAAACCTCGACAACTGCAAGTGATAACAGCTCAGTATACAAAATGAGGACAAGGCAAAATAAAATAAACAAAGGAAAGCACACTAAGCCAAAACAAAGCACTGCAAATAAATACAATAATTTCCTAGCGTTTGACACTTACACAGGGAAAGCCGCCAATATTCTGTGAGTGTGGGTTGTGAAGAAGGCCTACAGCCTGGCAAATGCCATATTGTTCTTGCCCTGCAGCCTCATGGAAAGCAGCCCATCATGTGGCAGTAATGACAATAACAATTCCAGTGACCCTTAACCCCTGGCGGTGGCCATCTTGCTACAGTCAGCACTGCAACCTTAGATGTCACAATCCAGCAGCCATCTTGTGAAGGGCATCAAATGACCTCCTTCTATAGGAATCCATGGCAAATCTATTGAATTAAAGGGACAGTACAACAAATAGTAGATTGCAACAAAACTTTATTTAAATAACAGACAACACAGAACTGAGTGGGAATTGTTGATTAAGACATTATTTGATGGAAATTGCTTACAAATAATTGTACTTTTGTCTACAAAAATATTTTCTTCGTGGCACTCCATCAACTCCACGATGTCTCGTATCCCGCATCAAGGCAGCTCCTTCTCATCCTTACAACCTTTGTTCACTGCAAGAGCTTGTCTCTGACCATGGTGTCCAAGAAGTCACCACTTTGAGCACTGGAGCATCAGGACAGCTATCTTCACCCACCTCAAGTGTGTGGGGCCTCAAAATAGAAACCATCCTGCAAGACATCTAGCCATCAATTTCAGGAGCACCCGCTATACAAGCCATCCAGGATGACCTCGCCTACATAAAAACAATCTCATCCCAGTCAATGGTCCATACCAGCCTGCAACCAATACCTTTCTCAGCACTGCCTCACAAAGACGTTGTTGACTGGCTCAAGCAAGTCCAAGCATGGATTTCCTTACATTGTTGGACTGATCCTTTGCGTATTTCCAATGCCTTGCACTTGTTCCTGAGAGGGTCTGCCATTATCTGGTTCAATGTACTTCCAGAAAAAGTCAAAGGGACACTGCACCTGTATGCAACTTTCAGGACCATTTTCCCAAGCACATCCACCCTGGTTATTGGAACAGCAAGTGTGAGAATGCACCATATGACCCTCTGAGTCTCTGGAAGCATTCATGGACGTTGAATCATGCTGTAAATGTTTGCAAAATCAGAAAAGAGCCAATCACAACTTTTGTATGAGGACTCCTTCCTCAACTCACCTGTATGTAATCCAACAAAACCAACAACCTGGATGGACACAATCCAAGCTGCTCGACTCCCACAAGAGTCCATATGAATGTCCCAGGCTACCACTGTGCAATCGCCCCAGTCATTGCAGCTAGCCACCCTCACAACTAGTCCAGCAACAGCAATCAATGATAGAGACACTCACCAATACTGGCAACAACTTACACCTCAGTGCTCCTACTTCCCTGAAATGTCTGTCAATGTTCCTCAACCACTTTGACACTGACCTGAGCCACCCCACCTTCATGAGAACCAATGACCTGCCAGTGGTGTGGATTCAGGACACACTGCTGCTGTCTGCTGAAAGCTACAGAATCAAAACAGAAACCAAAGGAACCAGAGACATCTACTGCAGCACAGTCAGCAAGATAACCACAACTACACCCAGGATCAAGAGAAACAGCTACTGACTGCCCCTCTGACTCTCGCAATGCAAACAATCTGCACCTTTGGTACTAACTCAGGCAAACCCTCGCCTCCACAGCCAAAGGTTCCTGATCAAGTCACCCTCCTAGTGAACTATGTCCTGTAACCATTGAAAATTTGTCCACCCATGCCTTGGTCAACTCTGGAGCAGAAATCTCAGTTGTCCACATAGAGTATTTGTATGATCGCTCATACACAACAAGGTATTTTTCACTTCGAGAGGTTTCCATGGTAACTGGAGACCTCGAGATCTCATTCCATGGAAACCTCGAGAGTTGAAAAATGCCCTTGTTGTGTGTGAGCGATCATACACATCTTTTATAGTGTATGGTCGCGCATACAAAAACTGCACTTACTTTTTCCACATTTGTGTGCAGTTTTCGCTTCTTCTGGCCTGTTTCACTGCCGCGGCTGTTCTTGGCGCATCGCCAGTCACCCAGTCACACATGCGCATCCAGCTTCCATGCATGTGCACCCACCTTCTAGGTGTTATGCTGCACTAGCTACGTAGCTAGTGCAGTACAACAGCTACCATGATGTAGCTAGTGCACCATAATAACACTGTTGGGAGCATGGATTTCCATGCTCAACAACGTTCTACCATACACTATAGCAGTATTCTAAACAACCCAGCATCTCTCCAGCTGATCTCAAGTAGATTATCTCAACAAGTACCGCTACAGTACCTATCACAGGCATGGTCCATCTCAAACTCCTCTTTGGCTCACAGCAAGCTACTGTTAAGTTTTAACTAGTGCCTGACCTACAACCAACAGTGACTCTTTGCCTGGACTTTCTCAAAATTCACAAAGCCATCCTAGACTGTGCTTCAAACTGTCACTAGACCCTCTGTGGCAACTCACAGCTATTGACTCAGTCACTGTGCCTCTAAATCAGAGATGGTTTTAATTGCCAAGATTCAAGGTGAACCACTTCCACAAAGTGTTGCTGGCATCGTCATGGGATCCCCACTATGCACTCCTCAGGTATCCTTCTAGGGAACACCTTGTCTGCTGTGCATGGTAGCTCAGTATTCAAAAATGCTGCAACTTCACAGATGAACCAGTGCTCATCTCAAAGGTGCCAACATTGGAAAGTCTGTATACTTGTCTTCGGGACCAGCTTCACCTCCAGCAAGAGCCTCAACCTGGCTCCACCAACTCTCATCCTGTAAGTACCATCACAACCACTCCAGTCTCCAAAGAGCTAATTACCCTCTTCAAAACTTCCAACCTGTCCAACAGAGAAACAGCAACTTTTAGAATTCTTGGAGAACTACTCAAAAGTCTTTGTTGATTCAGATAACAAACTCAGGTGCTGTGATATCCTGTAACACACTATCAAGGTGTAGCCCAACCAGCAGTCAGTCCATCAGTGACCCTACAAGTAGGACAGAAACAGAAACAGATCCTGGAGGACATCATCAAGGACATGCTTGACCAGGACATTATCGAACAATCTACATGTCCTTGGGGTGCACCTTGATTGCTGGTGGTAAAAAAAACAAACAAAGGGTATCATTTCATGATGGATTGCACAAAGCTCAATACCTACATGGTGCAGGGAGATCATCCCCTTCCTACAACTGAAGACACCTTAGAGATCCTTGGTGTGGCCAGCCCAGCTTACTTCACCACTCTAGACCTTCAGAGTGGATTCTACCAAGTTACTATTGATCCAGTTTCATGCTCATACACAGCCTTGTGCTGCCACTTGGGACTTTTTCAATTCAAACGCCTGCCTATCGGACTTTGGAACAGTCCAGCCACATTTCATCATGTCATGGAAGCCATATTATGTGGTCTGTCTTGGAAATCTTGCCTAGTCTACCTGGACGGTGTTATCATTTTAAGCAGAACTTTCCCAGAGGGTTCTATATCATAAAGGCAACCGCTGAAAGGCAATCTCCATTACAGCGATGGTACATCATCAAAAATCAGTTTGGTGATGTACCCCTCGCTTACAACAAATGGGTGCCAGGGACTTGGATTCACCCACTGCACTCCTACTAAAGGATTCTCAACTCCAGGGGTGCATGTCAGAGGTGCAAAACCATAAAAAAAATTGGGGTCAGGCGCAACAAAGCGTACCTGCTCCCGGACCCAGACCCAGCACCCTCAGAACCCCAGCCCTGAACCCACCCACCATGCCAAGGGCCAGCTCGGCAGCTCACTGCAGCACCACCCCTCACAAATCCTTCCTCCCTCCTGCTCCTCGCTAAGCATGCTCACTCCCCCACACATGTATAGATGTAGCGACATTCTGTCACTATATGCATGAACCCCCATCCAGTCCCCTCCCTGGTAGGTAGCCCCATTGACATGCACCATGATTGAGTCGACATTTTTGTAGGCACCCAATCGCAGTCACCTATGTCATGGGATAACTTCCCAGGGCACCTCAACATCTCAAAGAGGTGTTCAAATGTTTCAGACATGCCAATCTCAAACTTTCCCCAGAGAAGTGTTGTTTTGCACAGAATCAAATTCATTCCCTAGGACATGTGTTTAGTTCTTAAGGCATCTCTCCAGATCCAGATAAGCTCTCAGCAGTAAAGACTATCCAGAACCTAACAACCTCAAAGACCTTAGAGCTTTCCTGGGCTTGTCTGGCTAATACAGAAAATTCATTTGAAACTATGCCAAGATTGCAGCTCCACTGTATGCACTCACCAAAAAGGGATGTGACTGTGTTTGGATTTCTGAATATAAAGTGTCCTTTGAAATCTTGAATGTAAACCTAGTATCTTCTCTAGTATTGGCCTCTTCCAGGTTTGACCAACCCTTCAAACTCTACTCAGATGCTAGTTCCTTTGCAGTCGGTGCTATGCTGTGTCAAATCCAAGATGGAAGAGAACGAGTTGTTTCCTATGCTAGACGCTCTCTTTCCTCAGCTAAATAAAATTATGGCATCACAGAAAAAGAATGTCTAGCCGTGGTATTTGCTGTAAAGAAATTTGACTGTTACCTGTGCTACTCCTCCTTCACAGCTATCATAGATCACGCTGCTCTCAGATGGTTGTTCAAAATGAAGGAGCCAGTAGGCAAGTTCGCCTGATGGATTGCCATATTGCAATGCTACAACTTTGAAATTCAATACCGACCAGGTTGAGTTTTGAAATTCAATACCGACCAGGTTGAGTTTATTCTAATGCCGATGCTGTCAGTGGAGCCGGTATCCTCCGCATCATCCTCACAGATGAAGAAGCCTGCCTACAAGCTCTTCCTTTCCACTCCACAGATGTGCTTCCTATGGACACTCCTACAGCACCTCAAGTTGCTTTGCTGCTACCAACTGCTTCTATATGGAGAAGAGCACCAATCCTTACTTACTGCAAGTAGCTGAAGAACTTTTACCTCATCTACCACTGATAGCTCCTTGGCTATGATTAAAATGAAACAGAACTGATCCTCAATTCACAGACAAAATCACATACTTAGAGAATGGAATATTACCACAACAAAGGCAACACCACCAGGATGTACTATTCTTTGCATCTCAATACTTTCTTAATGATGGTATGCTTTTCCACATTTGGACCACAGAAGGCTAGGGCCATTGCATGGACAGAACTCATCTACAGTTAGTTGTGCCAGCCTCTCTAGTTATTGAAGTTCTTCAATCCACTCATGCCTCTCCACTTTCCAGAGGTCACATGGGAATCCACAGAACTCTTAAAAAGACAAGGCTCCATTCACTTCTTCTGGCCTCACATGAGTAAGGACATTGTCCCATTTGTCAAATCCTGCCAGCCCTGCTCCCAAAGAAAGCCTCCTGCCAAACCGACAAAGGCACACATCATTCTAATGCCTGTAGCCACTGAACCATTCCAGAGTCAGCATGGAAATTATTGGCCCCTTGCCTGCATGTTCTGACTCTGGCAACAAATGCATTCTTGTATTTGTGGACTACCTTACAAAGTATTTGGAACTAATCCCCCTAAAAGACATTAAATCAACCACAATGGCAAGAGCCTTCCTCTACACAATCATTTGTCATCACACTACACCAGGGTACCTGCATTCAGACAGAGGTACTAACTACCTTTCAACTACTGTGCGAGAAACTCACAAAATTCTCGACATCAAGAAGACTCGCACAACCAGTTATCATCCACAATGCAATGGACAAAGTGAGAGAATGATGTCTACCATTCTTAATACACTATCCAAATACCTGGATGAGACTCATGACACTTGGGATTGTTTTGTTCCTTCATTCAGTTTGCTTACAACACCAGCCCTTGTGTCAACAGTACAGAGTACACCATTTTTCTAGTCCACGGACATCACCCAGTGACTCCTCTGGACAGGGCTCTCTCATTGCTAGAGGTTCCAAAGTCAGCTTCATCGTTCATCATTCCAAAGTTGGAACTGCTTGAACTTGCCAGATGTGTTGCAATTGACACACTGGGCCAGAGAAAATCTGCAGTGCAGAAAATGTTAGCAGCCAAGTCTCATGAACCTTTATTTTCTGTTGGGGACACTGTATACTTGTACCGACCTATCCTAATTTAAGCGTCACCAAAAACTGCTTCACCCTTGGACTGGTCCCATTTACATTGTGGAAAAGCTTCCTCCAGTTCACGTTCGCTTGTGCTGCAAGTCCGATGAAAAGCTGGTACAAATAAAATCCATATCAACAGACTGAAACATGGGTACCTGAATGATACCTCTGATGATCCCAGTCCCCCTAACAATGAAACTGCACTTGAACCTGCTATACTTTCAGAAGCTGAAATTCCTGCAGACAATTTGTGACCAGTTCCTCCATAACCCCATGGTCCTGACACTCTTCAGCCAGATCCTGTTTTGCCTGCTCAGCCAGATGGACAACCTGAAACATCTCAATCTTTTGCTGCTTCTTCTTCTCAGGACTCTCCCGTATACAGATCAAGAAGATATTGCACAAAAGTATGTCAATGATTTCTGGACTTATCATGTAAAATGGTGTGGTTATGACAGCACACAGAACTCTTGGGTCCCCATTTCTTATCTGACCCGTCCTGTCAGGAACTGGTCCAATCCAAACTCAAGTCAATTCCCACTGACCGCAAAGTCACAAAAGTGTGAACTTTAATTCTGAACTCAGTGGTCATTTCTTGAACTCAGTGTGGTCATTCATTTATTGTCTCCCTTATAGAACTGTGTGGTTATTATCCTTGCATTATTATAGTCCTTTAACTGTTGCTTGCAATGTGTTAAACATTATTGTTTGAAATAACGTTTTCTCCTCTGGGTCTTAGACATGTTTTGGGTTGCAATAATGATATACTTAATTGCATTTTGATACCTTCTGTTGCATCCTTCCTTTCTTACCTTTCCCTTCCCCACACTTTAGCACTTGTGGCATGACCAAGCTTCAAGTTGCTAAGGTGTCACCCTTCCTGGCACTGCACTGACTGGTCACCAGTGTTGTCCAGATTCTTTCCTCCCTCCCGTGGAGTATTGTGTTTTGAATTCAATCAAAGATTTCTCAAAATGATGTGATCAATGTTATTTTAATGTTTTAAATGTTTTGCTAATTCTTCCTGTTGTTTAATGCCATGCTCATGCTTTTGTTAGAGTGGTACTCACATTTTCTGTCCCGCTGGTGATGCGGAGTACAAGTTAAGCATGGGGCTTAGGAATAGCTGCCGCCTTTAACTAGGACATAATGTGCAACTTGAGCCTATGGTATGAGAAACTGTTATGCTAACTATTTCCTGCAGTGGCTTGGCAAATCCCTATTTCCTTACTCAGTCAGTTCTGAGTTGTACCTCATGCTGAGCAGTTGCTCCTGCTTATCTGTCTGAATAAAACTAATTTTGTTTATTATTTTATGCGTCCGACTCAGTTTGTTTGGTACCTGAAGGTGATTATTGCAGAAGAACCAGATGGGCAATGCAGACTACAAGGAAGGTAAGGGTCTCGTGGCAGACCATAGAAACATAGAAGCTGATGGCAGATAAGGACCACAAGGCCCATCCAGTCTACCCATTTATTTTTCTACCTTATAAATGTGCCATCGGCCTTGGCTCTGTCAATGGCCTATCTATTCATACTCATCTGTATTGCTCCCTTATGCCTATCCTATGCCTGTCTGAAGCCCTGCACTGTATTCATATCCACCACTTCCTGAGGTAGGCCGTTCCATGCATCCACCACCCTTTCTGTGAAAAGAACTTCCTCCATTACCCTTAATTGGCCTCCTCTAATCTCATGCTGTGTCCTCTTGTCCTGCTATTTTTCTTATATTGAAACATGTTAGACTCTTTCATCTTGTTAATGCCTTTAAGGTGTTTGAATGTTTGATCATATCACCTCGCTCCCTTCTTTTCTCTAGGGTATACACATTGAGCTCTGTTAATCTGTCCTCATATGTTTTCTGATGCAGTCCCTGCACCATTTTGGTTGCCCTTCTCTGGACTGCCTCAATTTGGTTAATTTCTGTGTGAAGGTGTGGCCTCCAGTACTGCATGCAGTACTCCAGATGGGGCCTAACCAGTGTCTTGTAAACAGGGATTATTACCTCCCTCTTCTGTCTTGTGATACCCCTACTAATACACCCTAACATCCCCCTAGCCTTACCTACTGCTTTAGTGGTCTTCTTGGATGATTTCAGGTCATCGGTGATGATGATGCCCAAGTCTCTTTCTTCCCTTGTGACTGCCAGCAACTCCCCTCCCAGCCTATAGGTGGCTTCAGGGTTTCTCTTCCCTATGTGCATGATCTTGCACTTTTGCATTAAACCTCAGTTGCCACTCTTCTGACCATTTTGCTAATTTATCCAGATCTCTTCTCATTCTGCCCACCCCATCGGATAATCTACTCTGTTGCAGATCTGGTGTCATCTGCAAACAGACAAACCTTACCCTTCAGTTCATCTGCAATGTCACTGATGAAGATATTGAAGAGGACTGGCCCCAGGACTGATCCCTGAGGTACTCCACTTATGACTTGCATCTGTTCTGACTGTATGCCATTTACCACTACTCTCTGTTTTCTGCCTGTCAACTAGTTTGCCACCCAGTTGATCAACTTCTGACCCACCCCGAGCCTACCCAGCTTATTAATCAATCTTCTATGTGGAACAGTATCGAAAGCTTTGCTGAAGTCAAGGTAGGCAACATTAACTGCTCCCCCTTGGTCCACCACTCTGGTTACCCAGTCAAAGAAATCTATGAGATTAGTTTGACAGGACCTTCCTTTTGTAAACCCATGCTGTCTTGGAACCTCTGAGTAAGGATTCCAGGTCTGCAGTTCCCTGCTCTTGCTACCACTCTTGGAGCGGGATCACATGAGACCTTCTCCAGTCTTCTGGGACCTCCTGTGCTCAGAGACTCACTAAACAGTTCTGATAATGGCTCTGCTAGTTCCACTCTCTCCTTTAGCACCCTGGGATGTATGCCATCAGGTCCCATTGCCTTGTCCACCCTGAGCTTATCGAGTCTTGTAGGACCCTTTCTTTTGTGAAGGACTAGTGCTCACCTCCCTCCCTGTGCCCATGGTGCTGAGCTGTGGGCCCTGCCTACCTTCTGTTCAGTAAATACTGAGCAGAAGTATCTATTAGGATCTCCTTTGATCTTAGCAATACCCCTCTGGACTTTCTCCTTCACTAATGTATCTATAGAAAGTCTTGTCCCTTCTTTTACTGTTTGTGGTAGTGTTTCCTCAGTTTGGGCCTTTGCCTGCCTGCCTTCTTCCTGCTTCTCTTAGGAAGTTTGGTATGCCTCCTATCTTCATCCGGCAGTGTTCTCTTATATTTCCTGAAGGCCAGCCTTTTGGCTCTGACCTTTTCTGCTACTGTTTTTGAGAACCAAAGTGGTTTCCTTCTTCTTTTGCACTTGCTTTTCTCTCTAACACAATGGGATGTTGCTTCAAGTATTGCATCCATAATGCTTGCCCACTTTGCCTGTACCCCTCACCTGTATTTCTTTTTGCCAGGGCTAGCTTAACTCTGTTGGCCATCTTATCAAAATCAGCTCCTCTGAAGTCCCATATTTTTGCCTTGGAATGGGATGATTTAGTTGTAGTGGCCAAATTGAACCATACCATGTGATGTCACTGGCTCCAGCTGACCTTCTACCTGGAGTTCTGTGATCCTTTCCCGTTAGTCAGTACTAGATCTAGAAAAGCCCTGTCTCTTGTGGGTTGTTGTACCAGTTGTTTGAGGCCCTCTCCTGCAGTGAATCCACCATGTGTCTAGTTCTGGCAGATGTTCCTGCTGGTATTGACCAATCTGTGTCTGGCATGTTGAAGTCTCCCATTATCAGAACCTCCCTTTAGCTGTTATATTTTGTATATCTTCTAACAGTAATGTGTCTATGTCCTCTCCCAGTCTGGGGCCTGTAGACAACCCCAGTTCTTATGGCTGTCCCATTTCCTGTTTCCAGGATAACCCACAGTTCTTCTGGCTCCTTATGTGACCAGCACCAAAAGCATACACACTATAAATTCACTTAGTGAATATTACACATCTCTAAGAATACATAAACTACTAAATGCCTTTACAAATTTGCAATATTGTACATTTCCAAAAAGGTGGACATTTAAAAAAGAATGACTTTCAGAAATTGTCGCAGAATGCACAATAGAGAGCTGTGAGAATCACATAGATACAATATATTCTACGTTTATTAAATTACAAAAATATTCTTCTTCAGACATGGGGCAACAGAAGTCTGAGGTCCATGTAGTTGTCCCCCACTACTCAGTGGAAGTTACATCAATTGTCCCCCTGGATAAAAGCATCCAACCCTTGTTTGAATGTTGTCAGGTTTGATGTATTTACCAAATGCCAGGAGCTGATTCCATATGGCTATTGGTATAAATGCCTTTTTCTTAAGTTTTTTTTGAAATGAGTCCATAAGTTGACACTTACGGCCTCTGAGATCATGTTTGATGTCCTTGTATATCAGAGACCAGATCTAAACTTAGAACTGGGTCCTCTAAAAGTGAATAGGAGTAACATATCTCCCCTTGATCTCCTTAGGCCTTGGTCCCAAAGTCCCAATTGTCTATAGCAATTTCTTACAGCCATTACGGCGGCTGCACGCCCATTGGCTGTAGCTCTGCACCAATGGGCATGCAGCCCTACCGATAGTCATGGTGGGCTAGCGGGCGGCAGGCGGTGGATGTTGCCGTCACCGCCGCCGGGGAGCGTGGAGGGGCTGTGGGTGGGTGGGGTGGGGGATACCTAGACACCAGGGAGATGTTTGGGGTGTAATCTGACATTCTGCCCGCTGACAGCATTACGGTCCACTGACCACCAGGAGATATTCGGTTGGGGGCTTTTTACATTCTGCCCACGATCGGCACTGGGGGTTGTTTCATCGCTCTGCCCGCGATCGGGCATCGGAGCTGTTTGTGGGGGTTGATACACGCTCTGCCTGCGATCGGGCATTGGGGCTGTGTGTGGGGGTTCAGGTTACTTTCTGCCCGCGATCGGGCATTGGGAGATGTGGGGGTTTCATGTTACTTCTGCCCGCAATCGGGCATTGGGAGATGTGTGTGGGGGTTGTTTTTACGCTCTGCCCGCCGATCTGGCTGGTGGGGGCACAGGATTGAGTTGGGGGCCAGCCACGGGGTGGCAGCTGCTGTGCTGGGCGCCCCTGCAATACAGCAGCTCACCTGTGGCTGGCCCTCAACTTGGATCCTTTTTTTTTTGGCTCAAAGTTGTGCAGGCGCAGGTTGGGGGTGCGATGCACAACTCTGCACAACCCGACTGAATATCAGGTTGCGCAGTTTATGCATGGTTCCTCCTCCTGTTGAGCATGCATTCATTTGCATTGCGCTGTTGCGCAACCTGTTGTCAGTGGCATAACTGCTTCCTGCTGAATATCGCAGAATGGCGCAATGTAGGACTTGGCGCATGCTAACCCTTTGAATATCTGGGCCCGTGTTTTATCTTTTCGCCATCTTGTATATTCCGCTTTGGTCTTTCGGACTCATTGAATCTTTGAACTCTGAACTAATTTTGGGGGTTTGTTTAATGTTGTGTCCTGATCAATTCAGTGATCCTGTGGCTTTGTTGCTAATTCCCAAAATTTATAAGCTCGTGTCCTATTGCTGTTTTTATTTTACTAATGCTTATGCTTAATAGCTAATTGCTCACTGTTTAATGTTTAATGCTTTTTATGCTTTTTAGCTTATGACCAGAGGATTAGTTTAGTTCAGTTTAGTACAGTTTTGCACACAACAGACAGTTCAGTAATAGCAATAGGCACAACCAATAGTCATAGCATAGTGACTATGTGTTTTGCACTTCAGCCTATATTTTGTTATGTTAATAACTCAGCGGGCATCTTATTTTATTTATTTTTATTTATCTTGCATTTGATCATGTATTTTTGCTATTTTTATCGTTATTTTACTCAGCGCTTAGCTTTTTATGGGTTTGAATCATGTGATCAGCTGTAATTCAACTTAAAGCGCATGCATTAGTTCATGCATTCCCAGATCGCTTAGAACACTTAAGTCCTTGAACGGGCAGGTGCAGTACATTGTGTGTTCTGGCTTTTAGTGGTGCAGTACATTGTGTGTTCTGCCTTTTAACTTTTTAGCTTTATATTCGCACCGCTTGCACCTCTCACACTGCTCTCACCATTTCCACATTGTCTTTTCACTTTGCTGACTTTTCTGCCGGTGATTTAGTCCTCGTTATGCTGGTATCAAGCAATTAGCTGTGGTAACAGTAACAGTAACCTGAGTGGGGGAAAGGAGAAGGAGAAGGAAAAGGCATAAGGAAGTGGAAAAGTAGCATCTCAGCATTGGCTGCTATGAGTTTTTTCTTGCTGGCTGCTGTCTGCTGTTTGCCAGGTAGGTTCCACCTTTGTTACCCTTGTAGTGCCTCAAGGTTTCCATATGCACAGTGGCTTCATCTTATATACAAAAGCTGAATTTAAAGTCAGAAAGTAAGTGAATCTACTTTGTAACTGAATTAGAAATTAACAAAAATGTCTAGTGGGGTACATATATATTTACATAGACATTTACAGATATATACAAATAGTACCTATAGCAATTAATACTGAGGTCACTTTGATTTAAACTTCATGAGCTGTACTTAATTAATGTTAATACTAGTTTTTGTATTGTATTCTTATTTTTACATTTTATTTTACTAGTGTCTGACGATGTTTACAGTGCTACTCTTATAAGGAACCACTGCATAAAACCTCTACATGAACATAAGGAGAACCTGACTTAAACAGTAGTATACCAACATTTACACCTCTGGTGAACTGCTTTATAGTAGGATTGTGAATAATTAAGTCTGGAAGAAATGCGGAAGATACAAAGATACGAAGATATAAAGTTAGGAAAATATGAAGGTGAAGAAGTGAAGAAGAAAAGAAGTGGAGAGACTGGCTGAATAACGCTGCCAATATTTGCACTGCTTTTGTATGCATATGTGTGCTTTGGACTTAATTAACTAATTGGTGCTGGCCTTTTCTGACGGGTCTTGACATTATTATAAAGTTTTATATAGCCATATTGTGTATGCACTGTTATTTGTCACTTTCCAGTATCTCTTGTTTATTAGTTTATTAGAAGCTTACCCATTGACTAGATAGTCTACTGGATTTTAGAGTTTTGACCCTTTTAGCTGAGGGATATAATTTATTTGGGTTTGGGTTCTTAATGTCTAACAAAATGCCAAAAGGGTGAAAGTCCTATGGCAGAAAAAACTTACTAGGCAGGGAAAATCAGAAAATATGCCTAATATACCTAAAAGATCTATGGAGTATTATTCATTCTGATACATCGAAAATAACTAAATTTATGAGACCTGTTTCAGGTCAGATAGAACTAGGGGAGATAAGAAGGTTAACAGAGGTTTTCTCCCAAGATCAACCTCATCACTGGACCCTAGTTACAAGGGTGAAGAGATGCGATACTGCTTATCCATTATTGAAAGAAATTAAGAATTTAGAGTAGTTGTGTTAATATGAGTACAGAAGACTCAAGTATAGTCCGAGCTTGGTCCCGAGTTACATAGATCTGAGTTAGATAGAACTAAAAATAACAGGAACTCTGAATACGGATGAGCTTGTAAAAGAGAAAAGTGTAGATAAGGAAATGAGGGAGGAGCTGGCTAATAAAGACAAAAACAATGGGAAATTGAAGACCTTGAATAATATATCAATTATGTCTGAGGAGAATGATAATGATGATAATGATAAAGGTTGTGTTGATGATAGCAGGAATGTAATTGATCTATCTGCTATAGTTACAGAAGCTGTGGACAATGACCAGAGCGTTATGGAGGAGAGAGAGAGAGAATTGGTAATGAAAATGGATCTTATTTGAGAGATTTTAACTCCTTTATTACACTCTATATGAATCATGGGCATAAAGAACTGTTATTAAAATCAATTGATAAATTAGGGCATATGTATTCTGAAGATGGGAAGAATCAAATGAGTTCAGACACTGGTAATTACGATTCCAGTAATGATAATCTGGATATTCAAGGAAGGGGAAATGATCTATTTGATAAGCTTAATGAGATTAAGAAAGAAATCTGCTTTGGTAACGCACAGCTTGTGGAACTAGGTGTTTTGTTTAAATCGTTTGTGGAATTTTTAGTGAAAACTCCCAATATACAAGAAAAAAGAAACCCTACTATAAAAGGTGTAACTGACTTAGATAAAGATGAACAGAAAAAACAGAAAAGTCAAGGGAAAGAGAAGAACAAGTTAGGTTACTCAAACACATAAAACAAGGAATAAATGTAAGCAGGATGAAAAGAAACAGGGGAAATAAAGATAAGTAAGGAACAGAAATAACTTGGTAAAAACTATAACAAATGAAATAGCTGATCAAGAAGTAAGGAAATAGACCTTTTAATTCAGGAGTTAAATCAGAGAAAACAGCAGTTGAGGAAGGAACATAAAAGATGCAGGGAGCAAGAAAACACAGGAGAAGTGTATGATGGGGACCCTAAGGAAAAGACACTATGTAGTGGAAAAGGAAAAACAATAGAAAAGGACACTACAGAAAGAAAGGGTATACAAGTGAAGAAAGGTGTTACATTAAAAAAAACACAGAAAAAAATGTAAAGAGAGTAAAATAAATAAAGCCGCAGTGGAAGATGAGAAAGATAGGCTGATTGAGGTTGGAGATATGTTACCAACAATATACTAAAACATGTTCCAAAGGGAAAAATGAAAATCTGTATATCCTGAAGTTAACAATATATAATTTAATAAAAGGTGTTATGGGCCACAATTGTGGGTGGCAAGATATTGCATCAGTATACAGATATAAGACTAGCCTTTAAAGGATGGGTCTGTCTGGTAATGAGGAAAGCAGACATAAGGCTATGTCTGATGGATGAAAAAAGAGTTTCATGTGTTAGAAATAACACTAGACTCTACAATCAGAGATGAGGGGATGCCTATACCACTAAAAAGATAGGAGAGAACAGCAGGATAAGGTTTCAGGGGAGGAAAAGAAAGGAAAGAAAGAAAGTACAGTAGTTAAATAAGCTGGGAACTACTGCATATATGAAACCAACTGAGATTGAAATTAGTATGAAGGTGAATCAGAAGATCAAATATATATATACAGGAAGGAAAAACTAGGTAATAGGATAAATAATAGTGTGTTACTGAATCAGATACTACCTCTAGTGAGGGGTACTTTAAGCACAGATAATGTAACAATATTTAGTGATTCACAAGCTAGCACTATAACCCTTGAAGATAGCTCTGACTGATACAACCTGAAAGGAAATTTCCCATCCATGTTAAGTTGGAATGTGGCAGGTTTGAGCTCTAAAATAGAGGATAAAGGAATTATGGAATGGTTAACAAAATTTCCAATACTAATATTTCAAGAAACAAGGATGGGTAAATTAGATGACTATTTAATAGAGGGGTATAATATTGGAGTATCCCTGCAGTTAAACAACGAGGTTTGTAGGGAAAAGGAAGGATTGGCTATTTTTATTGATAATTCACTTGATATAAGGTGCATCAATCTAGTTTGCATAATGATATTTTTATGTATATAATTCTGAAGGTCAAAACCAAATGTATTTCACTTTTAATGTTTATATTCCACCCCAGGTTAAACAGAAAGATTTTGGGAAAATATTATTGAGGATGATACTGACTCTGTTCGAGCACAATATCCAGGTATTGAATTAGTTATAGCAAGTGATTTGAAAGCAAGTACGGAGATATGATTGAGGAAAAGAAAATGATTGGGATTAGATGATGTTTTTAATATTCCAATTAGACATTCAAAGGATAAAAAGTAACAGTTAAAGGTAAGCTTCCTGATACAATTTTTAGGAAAGAATAATCTACTTACTATTAAATGGTCGCATAAGAAATGACTGGGAAGGTGAAATAACATCTCTAACAGCCAATGGGGTGTAATAGACTATTGTGTGGTAGATGCCTCTTCATATCATAATGTAGAGTTTGTAAGATTCATAGAATATGGATAGTGACCACGTCCTATAGAATGTAAAAGTAAGATAGTACATGCAATATTTAGTAGAGATATGAAACGAGAAATGGAAATAAATCATATAATGTGTATAATGTATGGAAAAAATTAGATGGAATGAATATACTAAAGCAACAGTAGATAAAATAATAGACTCCAATCAATGCACAAACATAATATCACACATAGACGGTAAAATATGATGAGCTGCTATAATGCTATAGGAATTTTGACCATTTTATGGAGAACTGTAGTAAACAATTATATAAAGAAAAGCACCCAGCTTATAACAATGAAGTTGGAACTGTTAAACCATGGTTTAATAATGATCATCAGAAAATGAGAAAGGAAATGAGGAAAGTTGGGAAGCTGAGACTAAAATTAATTATCCCGACCAGTACTATGTGCAATGAAGAATTTAAAAACGGAGTATAAGAAAATGTTATTTTCTAAAGAAAACGATAAGTGCGAATTATGGTTTCAATTACAACAAGTCATATGGAACAAAGACTCAGAGTCATTTTGGACATTAGTTGCCTATGGTGTGATGAGAAGGATCTGAGACAAAATCTACACGGAATGATAACAGAAAACATCTGGGTTAATATATAATAGAAAGCCAAAAGAAGACTGTGTTTTAGTTTGAGAACATCCTTTGGAAAATAATAGTCTTCCCTATGTGTTTACTGTTGCAGAAGTAAGGGTAGCTATCTTAGATCAAAGAGGAATAAGACAGCAGGCTACGCGCCTGTCTGTTGAAGTATTTTTACATAACCCCGATTTCTGGGTGCAGTTACTGGTGTCAATTTTAATATATTAAGTCAATGTTTTTGATCCCAAAAGATTGGAATCGAGGAGTTATTGTACCATTACTAAAGAAAGGAGATAAACAAGATCCTAAAATTACAAACCATTATACTATTTCCAATAGTGCAAAAATATATACCAGATTAACTCTAGATAAATTGAATAATTGGGTGGATGAGAAGAAGTTAATTTCCAAATGGCAATGTGGATCTAGAAAACAATGTAGTACCTTGGATCTGATTTTTTGTTGAATTACATTATAGATATTTATGTAGAAGGAAAAGAGACCAATATATATAGACATATATATATATGTTTTATAGATATAAAATTGGCCTATGATTCCGTAAACAGGGATACCCTCTGGAAGATACTAGAGAAACAACATATAGATTATTATCTATTGATATACTCAAGATTTTACATACTAATACCTCAGCAATGGTTCATTATACAAAAGATGGAGCAGTTACTAAGAAAATAATATTACTAGTGGAGTTAAACAAGGTTGTTTGTTAACTCCAACTTTATTCAATTTGTATATTGAAACCTTAATAAATAGATTAATGGATATAGATACTTTTGCTCCTGTAATCGATAAGGAAGAAATAAAGTTATTACTCTATGCAGATTATACAATTTTACTGTCAAGAACTCACTTTGTTTTAAAAGAGAGCTTATTAATGTAATGTCAACGCTGAAAGATTTAGATCTGGAATTGAACGTAGGGAAGACTAAAATTATGATAGCGGACAAACAAACAATAAAAGAGACCACTGGATAATAAATGGAATCCAGTTGGAAGTAGTCAAATCATATAAATACCTTTGGTGTTACATTGGAAAGAAAGCATTCATGGTATGCACATATAAGGGAAATAAAAATAAATCATACAGAACAACTAGTGCCATTTTGACATTTGCAAACAAATTTGCAGGAAACAGTTTTAAAGCATTAAACAACATCTGAGGCTACGACAGTCAGTCAATTTATGTATGGAGGTGAGATATGGGGATGTTCTCTGATAACACAGATAACATTGAGGCAGTGCAAAATAGATTTTTAAACTTATTTTGAATTTGCCAAGGGACTGTCCTTCATGCTTTTATGTTAGAAACAGGTATGTTACCATTAAGTACAAGACTGGAAATAAGGTCAGTCAAATACTGGGGTCAAATTAAATGTATGAATGAAGATAGGTTACCAAGACTTTCCTGGAGAGATTTTATTAATAGGATGCAAACAAAGACTGTAAAGACAACTTGTTCTCAAGATTGAATAATCTACAAAAAATGTGGGGCTTGAGGATCTTCTGTCTGCTTCTGCAGAGTGTAATACTATAAATTATTTAGACTGTCCAATCTTGAGATTAAAAGATATAGCCATTGCCAGAGACTTTGAAAATGAAATTGATAAGTTTGATTTATATTCACGAGTCAAACAGAATTGGGGTATGGAAAATATCTTTAGATATGAGAGAATAGTTTGCACAGAAATAGTCTATGCAAGCTTAGACTGGATATGATAGGCATAGATACAGTGCATATTAAACAATGTCATGGACAAAACAAGAGGTGTAATTATGACTGTGCAGATAAGACGTTCCCAAGGATGTTACATGCTATTTATAATTGTAAATATTGGGAGAAAGAGAGGAGCAAATGGATGACACCTCTTTTAGGTGTTGTGAAATCAGATGATACTGACAGAATACAGATGAAATTGTTAAAGTTAGAGAAAATAAATATAATATTTGGTCTTACCAAATTTTTGGCAGTAAGTAATGTCTAAAGTTTCCAACTAGTCTGAGGTATATGCAATATATGATTGTAATGATGTAAGTGTATTTATATGTTACAGATGCAAATATTTTTAGATAATAAAATGTTATAAATTATGTAATTTCATAAATTCTTTTGTTACTAATAAACTTGAAAACTTGAAACTTGATTGTCAGAGGTGCAGCCAGTACCTCCCAGAGCTCCCTCAATACCTGGATGCACCTCATCTGGCCCTGTTGTTTTGTCCACTTTCAGATTAGTGAGTCCCTTCAGGACACTCTCCTCTGAAAACAGAATGGTGTCTACCTCTCTCTCCAATGCTTCTTTTACTGTTTTATTGACCTCCCTCCCTTCTCCTTCCTCTGTGAACACTTCAGGTAGTACTTAAGCTGCAAAACTTGATTAGCATTCATGGAAAGAGCTAATTAGCTGTGAAAATGTGTAGAACTTAGCACAGAATGATTAGCAAAATTTAAAAATATATGTTGTTTTTATTCATTTTGTCTATTGTGCCATGGACTTACTCAAAAAATGCTTAGCAGTCTACTGCTATACATTTCTGGAAATGGTTAGTAATGACTCCATGTTTGTGTGGCATTTTGCTATGCTATACTAGCTATTTAATACCCTGCACTTAAAGAGCCACCGACACCTCAAGAAGAACTTTGAAGAACATAATATTTGAACACAAAACAGCTTATATTTCTATTAGCGCTGTATTCTCTCCTCCATTATTTACTACTAAGGTCAGATGCATGAAAACAGAATATTTGTTCCCGGAGGGTTCATCAGTTCCTATTGCTTCATCTCAACTTGATGTCATAATACTGTGCTTGTGACATCACAGTTATTCCTACAGCAACAGCCTGTGATGTCACAACAGAGCATTATGATGTCAAATGGGGAGTAAGTTAAAGAGGCAGATGAGCTCTAAGGGATGAAGATCCTGTTTTGTGGGAATTTCTTCAGTAACAAATTACGAAGAGGAGAAATATATAGAAGATATGTCAAATACAAGCTGAACAGTGTCCAATTATTATGTTTTCTCAAAGGTGTCAGCTGCTCTTTAACAAAAGAATTTGTTCAGGATGTCTGCCTTTTCCTGATCCCCTCTGCACAGCCCCCTTTTAATTTTACAGTCCCACCCATGGTCCTCCTCTTTTCGCTACATACCTAAAAATTACTTATCTCCCTCATCACCATCTGGGCTATTCTCTCTTCAGTTTGTGCCTTCGGCCTCCTTACTGCTTTCCTTGCTTCCTCTGTTTCCATTATACACTTCCATATCCTCCTTCCCTGCATCTCCTTATACCTTCTAAATGCTACCCTTGTAGCCTTTACCTTTTCCACCACTTCTTTAGAGAACTATAGTGGTCTCCTTTTCTCTTGCTTTTGCTCACTTGCTTGATGCTGAAGTTTGCTGCCTTCCCTAAGGCCCCTTTATTGCTCTGCCCACTGTTTCCCATCCCACCCAGGTTAGCCCCCCACATCATTCCTGAGGCATTTCACCATCTCTTTAAAATCTGCCCTCCTGAAATTCAGGACCCTTGCCCCTATGTGGTTCAATTCCACAGTCATCCTTATACTGAACCACACTGTATGGTGATCGCTGTTCCCCAGCCAGGACCTGTCCCATTCCTTTTCAGTACGTGGGGATGCAGCCCATCCAGATCCGTAGATGGTTCAGTTTCAGTGAATTTAGTCCCTTTATCACCTTTGCCTCTTAAAACAGATCCTTGTTGACAGCCCCTTCCTCTTTGCCAAGAAGATACAGTCTAATAATGGTGCTTTATCCTCTACTGTGAATGCAGAACAGAAAACTGGTTCAGTATGATTGTCTTTCCTCCTCCTATCCTCGCCTTACTTCAACTATTCCTCGCTTGTTTTGCAATTCTCTTATGCACCAAAAGAACATTTTATCCAGCCCTTCATTCCTCTGCTATTCTCAGTTCAGTGTCAGGCTCTGCCCTCCTCACAGCCTTGTTGGCCTCTTTTATTTTCCTGACAAACAAAATGTTTAATGCAGTATTGGTTATTTAAAGATAACAGCAGGCAGTAACCATGTATCAGTCTAATGGATAAAAAATATAGAAAAAGAAACTTAGGATTCTCTGCTCAGTAAATTACACGTCAAGTGAAGAAAAACTCCCTAAGATACACATTTTACAAGCGAGGCCACAGTACATCATTTTGCTCAGAGTAGAACCGTTCATAATGAGCTGACCCTCGAGAAGCAACTACAAGCTAAAATGTAACATATAACCAAGTCAAAAAATAATAAAATGATGAGCCCCAAAATTACAGCATCAGACATTATCTTTACACGGCATATAGAATGATGAAAATGATGTATACCCAAGATAGTAAGTGTATCACACTGAAGAAAGTACAAAAGCTGGAAATATATTCCCAACATACCTCAACAACCTATTATGTTAAGATCTTTGTTCTAACAAGATATTATACATGATAATATCAATTGTCAGTGTAAGTGTGAGATAAAAAGAGTGCTAGTAAGGGACCCCAAGAAACTGAGACTATGCAGCTGATATGTACAGATTTCAAGAAAATGTCAGTGTATAATCAAAATAATACATATATAGAAACAGTCTAAGGAATCCAAACCAGAATTCTTAGGAATTATTCCTGGGGAAGTAACTACTTAAAATGATGTATATGTACATGAATCATAATACATCATAATAAGTACAGAGTACAAAACTTTACATTATATACTCAGATTTCACAACTAGTATAAGGAAGTAATATCCACTCTAATATGAGTCCAGAGACCTAACCACAATGACAACATAATGTCATGTGCATGAACGTAAGTTTACCTCAATATCCCCACAATATTCGAGATAACCACCCATCTCAAATACCCATATTAAAAATTCAATGTGCACACATCTTCTACCCTCACAACACACACAAATTCACAAACCTACACACATAGACATACCCACACACCCTTGCACACATTCACACAATACTAATGTGAAAGGCCAACCTGTAGATAACCAGTTAAGAGGGATTGTAGAACAGTCAAAGTCCAAGACTCACTGAAAACCTAAAACATGTATGTCCATCTTTTGAAGTAAAGATCCATGTAAGTTTACATGTAATGTGTCATAAATCCAGCATCAATGTTCAAGCCATCTTGCACCATATTAAGAATCAAGAATGGCTGTCTCCTTGTAGGCTCCCAACCCTCCACATCTGGAATATGTCCTGGAATGCCTCTACAAACAGCTGATTTTAACGCTTGCTGCTACTGGCATCATCCAGTCCACATCCAGCTTGTTGAAGTCACTGATTACAGCACCTTCCCATGTTTGCTGCCCTTCTAATCTTTGATTAACGATGTTAACTTATACTTGCCTAGGTATGGAATACACTGTCCTCTGACATTGCCTGCTTCACCTCAGACTGCCATACCAAATCAAAATTAAAACAGCACTTTATGTCCACTTGTGAATTCCCACCCCTACCTGACTGCCACATACTGTATGTCTATTCATGAAACTGAAGCCCTCTAGCACTGCATGGTGTACCAACTGCTGCCAAGTCTATGTATGCACTGTATGCTATGGCAACTAATATTGCACATTTGTGCTGTTAGCATATTATTTTATCTTATTGCTAGTCCTTGACGACTCCCCTTTCCTACCCTGCCTTCCCTCCTTCCAGGTGACATCTGCAAACAAGACTGCTGTTCTGCGTATGGTTAAACTGCTAAAACATTTTCAAATAAATAAGTTATTAATCAGGATAGCAAGGATCAATTTTGCTCTGTCCTTTTGGTCCTAAATGTCAGCATACACCTCCCTCTGATGCCATCTCTATAGGTGACAGGGTCCTGCCCATTCTAAACTAACTGCAATAGGTTCTCTGGCCTTTGGCCAGCCTAAAAGGATAATAATTTTGCCAAACTTTAAGGAAATATGCCCTCAAGTGATCATCCTGACAACCTAATGCCAAGACTCCCCTCACTCAAGGGGGATCCAGTTTCAAGTCCTATGCCAGATCCTAGCTGGGATGGCTGAAGGCTCAAGTGCTGCCCCAAAGGTTGCAATCTGTCTTCAGGCAGGACTAGCTTCCCTGGCTGCAGTATGCCTGCCCTGGGGAACCTCAGGAGAGGTGGATGGCATGCAGTGATGACCCTCTGTCACAGGCATGCTCTGCTCTGGACAGATCTGATTAGGCACCACATAGGCAGTACTAGATCCTTCCAATGGTCAGGTGAAAGAGCAGGAGGAAGGTCAAGACTTATGAGGTGGGATAAGGGTGTGGAGGTGGACAGCATTGACTGGTGGGGTTGGGGAGAGTTAGACCCCCACACCAGCCAGTAAGGAAGATATGGCTGGAGTTATGCATGCTCATTCCAGGGACCATTTCCAGGATTAGCTTGAAGTTATATCTGGCAGGAATATAAGGAGCTATGGGACTGAAACTGACATAGAGGGGCTATGTGAAGGCTATACAGAGACCCCCTGCCACACCTGCCTTAAGCAGGTGTACCCTGTCATACTACTAACTTTTGTCACTGACATGAGACACAGAAACTCAAAATATGAGACAATGAGAGACACTGACCCTATACTTTGGACACATTATCAAACATGGAGATACAAGCTCAGAACACTGTGAAAGTCCATGGCTTTATTGGTACAATGTTTAATATTGATTTAGCATTATATAGAGTACAATGAATTTCTGCTCAAAATCTGAGTTTACAATGTGAGACAGCACCTCTGTGTGGAACTATGGGAGCACCTTCCCAGGTGTGATACAGTAACATCAATGTAAAAAGGAGGGTTATCCCACAGAACATGAGTTTAGGTATGGACTCCATGCTACACTGACTGCTGAAGGCAGACCCATGGGTTGAACAGGCCAGCTGCATGACTAAACAATACATGAAACCAAAACATGCAGCCCAGAAGTTTATATATGTGCACTAAAATGCAAACATGTAAAATCTTACCCTTCCCAACCTAAACCACCATCACACACTTCTGCACTGAAGATGGCACTGGTTCTCCTGGGAATTGTTTACATTCCTCCAACTCCCCCAAAAAAAATAAAATAAAAAAAATGAAGATGCCTTTGTTTTCAAAGCAAATAGTGTCTCAAGAGGGCCTGTTCCACACAGATCACTTTGGTGCATATCGTGGCATGGACCTCAGTCAGCACCTGTACTGCCAGAGAACTGACACTTCACAACACACATCCTCCACTATGTGCACAGACAGGCTGGCCATGTCAGAGGGTACAGCAAGGTAAACGAGCTTTCAGCTTAGTGTGCTACCCTGGTTAAACAATTACAAAAAGATAGCCTTTGCGGCTCCTCAAGTTGATTCAATGATCCATGTGAAGCAGGATTGTGAGATACAGCAGGAGCAGTACTGTATCCCATGCTTAAAAAACAATATTGCTTGAAATGTTTTGAGACCCCTTGCCTCCATACCAGCTGGAGGGTTGAGACTGAGCATGCAGTGTCAGGGAAGACTGGACCCTGGGTCCAAGGAGGTCCAGGACACAAGGGAAAATTCTGGAGAAGGCAGGAAAGTATTTCTGTTGCCACCTCCACTGCGTAACTTTGCCACCTTCTGCTCCTATGGATGGACCACTGGTTTTCATCTGTCCATAAAATTCTATGTTTCTACTCCTCCTTGTGTAAATTGACAAAAGAATCAATGCTAGAGTCTGTCCCCACCCCAGAGCAGGATCACAGGAGAAGTGGAAACCAGTGGAGGCTCATAAATAAAATGCTGTACCACAGTTAATACCCCATGTGCTGTAGAGCCACCCTTATATAGCAACAATATATAGATCCCTAGCTGCCAGCTGTTGTGCACCACCCATGCCATGGTAACCAACAGTGGCTGGCTTGAGACGCACCTACTAAGGGTTCATGGTTCCTTCCTGCGGGTGCATAACCCGCATCATCTGCATGTGCATAGGTAGCACTCTGCAGCAGCCGAAGCCTGCCCTGATTAAGAGGGGGTCCTCATTTTATCCCTCAAACTGCCCTGTCCGGAAATTGTGCTGTGCATTCAGTCTTTAAAACAGAGATTCATAATATTCCAGAATGTTAAATATAAACGTTGTACAAGTACAACGATGTTTTGAGCGTGTATATCCACGTTTGAAGATATGTCCCTCATTATTATGGTCAGTGTCCCTTTCAGCGACTAAAGGTTGAGAGGTATGAGCCTGTCCGCACTTGCGTAACGTGCCTGGAGTCAGTACCGAGGACAATGCAGAACTTTGTGAAATTTCAGTTTCCATACTGTGAACCCCTGAATCATGTTACCTATCTGACCAGAATCATGCAGTTTGCAATGCCATCCTTGTTTTTTATTAGTCCACGTTCTACGCGTGCCCGCCTCCCGTATGGTCATCACATACCTTTATTCCCAGCTGTAGCCAGATAAATATCCGTTTTATTTCTGTATTTCCACCGCAGCCCAGTTTCTAACCGGACGGAATGCAGTTTACGAGGAGAGTCCCATCACCATGGCGACGGCCCGCGGCCATTAAGCGGCGTCTCACACTATTGGATAGCACAGTGAAAGGGAGGTGCGTGCTGTATGGTGTGCTGTAGGTGAGCGAGTCTAGCAAAGGATGTCTGGTTTGCAAAGTCTGCAGGACCCTCTCTAGTTCCTGGCTTATTCTGTTGAGATTTTTCCTGATGATGTTTTTATTGCTGTTGTACAAGGCTTCTTCATAAATGTGAGGCTTTAATATGAAAACATTCATACCATAACATCATATTAATGTATACAGCGAATAACTGGAAACGTTTCGGTCGGGGAGCTCGTTTCTAGGTGGTGGGACTTATTTATAGGACGTGAACGCTCCTGTAGATGCAATGGAGAAAACTAACCGTGCTGGTGGAACTGTTATATGTGAGCATTAATCACCGGCAGAGGAGGCGTCTACGGGGATTAATGCCCGCTGGGGGCGTTGTTGCAACGAGGGCGAAGCCCGAGGGTTCAACCTCAGCGGGCATTAATCCTCGGTAGAGGCCGACGCTGCCGGTGATTAATGCTCTTGTAACACGGAGAGATTGAAAGGATTCCAAGCATGGATGGTTTTACTCAGTAGAATCAAATCATTACATACAGTGAAATCTGTGCTAAAAGTGTGCGTAAGAACTGGATTAATAAATTGTGGAGCAGCCTAACTCGAGTGCTCGCAGCTTGTATTTCACTCATAAAGTGAGTTCTGTTGAGTGATGTGAATACAGCACAGAGCTGTGAGCACCCAGGTTTGAATCTCGTAACTACCACTAACTCACTTGCGACCTTCGGTAAGTCACTAAACCTCCCTGTGCTGAATTTATCTCTAAACAATCACTGGGCTTTAGAATCCTCCTGTGTATCTGAGTTCAACCCTCTATACCCCATCTGTACAGATGCCCACAGCGCTAGTTGCCGCTCTCTGGCTGTTGCTGTCACTATAGGATAACACGGCATTATGAGAAATAATGCCGTGTTGAGCTCGCGAACGCGCAAGAGCAACACGGTATTATGAGAAATAATGCCGTGTTGGACTCGTGAACGCGCTTCGAGGACACCAACACGGCATTATCGGCTTACAATGCCGTGTTGGTGCTGTACCACGTGATGGCATTGAACCTATCGAGGGGCGCCGTCGTAGAGTTCTGAATAATACCGTGTTACAACGTTTTTAACCTTTCGCTGCCAGTGGTATTTTACACTCCTCTGGCAGGCAATCTGTAATTGTTGCACTATATAATTTAAAGTTAAAATAATATTTTCCTTCAAGGGAAAGTAGGGAACCATGAATGTTTTTATTGGCAGACTGTGACCTTTTCATAGGTGGTAATATTTTGTCCATATCTGGTTATGTGACCTTGAGACACTGCCTGAAATGTAAACAAAAATGCTATTTCTACTCAAAATGTTGCCAAAAACCCAGGGGCCAGATATTTCAAAACAGGCACAAATATTGTGCTGCTCCAGCAGCCAACTGTGTTGCTATATTCAGTTGGATAGTGGACTGGCACTATCCAACTGAATAATTAGCCCATGTCAGCACAACACTAAGACAATCTGCACTGCCACAGCATGGACCTGAGCTGTTTCAGCCACAGGAATTGCCTCAGGACTGGATAGTGCTGGTAGCTATGTGACGAGAGATTCAGTCAGCACTCATACATATGAGCCCATTGGGCATGCAAGGTGCTAAGAGGTCACTGCATGCCCAGTATGGGCTCATTTGCATGGGGAGCAGTAGCCTTTGTGCCCATCCTTTAGGCACCTGCCACATCATCCCTGGTGTCCAGTGGCACCCCGATCACCCGTGAGAGAACCCTATTGCTGGTGTCTAGTGGCACCCCAACCCTCCGATCACCCGTCCCTAGTTCTGATAAGCCACTGTAGTGTCTAGTAGCACCCCCATCCTCTGATCACATGTCCCCAGAGTAGAACCCTATCCCTGGTGTCTAGTGGTACCTCCCACCCCCAGTCTCCCATCCTGTAAAGTAAAACCCTATCCCGGTGTCTAGTGGCATCCCACCACCCTCTGATCACCCATGCTGGTTCTGATAAACTTTTCTGTGGTGTCTAGTGGGACAACCCACCCCTGATCACCCATCCTGTAGAGCTGAACCCTGTTCATGGTGGGCACTGGCACCATCTGCCCTCTGAGCACTCATCTAGTAGAGACATTCCTATCCCTGGATCTAGTGGCACCCTGCCCCCCAGTCTCCCATCCTGTTTATTTCACTTTATCCCTGGTTTCCAGTTGCACACCCTGATCCCCATCCTGCATATTACATCTTATCCTGATGTCAGTGGCACCCCTTCCGATCTCCCATCCTGTGTAGTGCACCATATTCCTGGTGTCCAGTGGCACCCCATCCTTCATCCTGTATAGTTTGCCTTATTCCGGTGTCCAGTGGCACCCTCCCAACCCTTCCAGTCTCCCAGCCCGTAACCTTCTAATATTCCTGGCCTCCAGTGGTACCCCTGCTACACCTCCCCTTGAATGCCAGTTGACAAATGGACTGGTGAACACTGGTGGTCCAGCAGTACCCACCCACCCGCCTGCACCAAAACATCACCCACCCAACCACAACCCTTACCAGCAAGCTGGACACATGCATAGAATCCCCATGAGGTGACCGGGACAGGCTCTTCGGTCACCTCCTCAGCCAGCTGTTGTATGAGCTTACAGTGAGCACATGTACAGTATACTATATGCGCATTCACTGTTAGTTCATATGGCGGTCAGCTGAGGCAGTGAGAGGAGGCTGTGCTAGTCACTATGTTGGAATTCTACATATGCCCCTTGCTTGCTGGTGAGGAGGGTCTTCTTGGTGCGGGTGGGCAGTTGGGGGGCATTGGACTGCCTATGTTCACTGGTCCAATTGTGCAGCATCGGGGTGGGTACCACTGAACGCCAGGATACTATAGGTTACATGGGCTGGAAGATGGGGGAGGGGGTACACTGAACACCAGGGATAAGGTGTAATATACAGATGGGGATAGGTGGTGAATGATTCCACTGGACACTGAGGATAAGGTTAACTATATGGGACTGAAGATTGGGGGTGCCCTAGACACCAGGAATAGGCTTCTACCGCGTGGGATGGGAGATTGGGGTGACACCAGTGATAGGGTTCTGCTTTACGAGATGGGTGTTGGGAGAGTGGAGATGCCACTAGACACCAGGGATAGGGTTCATCTCACGGGATGGGTGATTGAGGTGGGGTGCCACCAGACAAGGATAGGGGTTCTACTGGATGGGATGAGAGATAAGGGGGTGCCAGTAGACACCAGTGATAGGGTTTGCTGTACAGTGCGGTGATCAGAGGGTAGGGGTGCCAATTGACACCAGGGAAGGTTTATCAGAATTGGGACAGGTGGTCAGAAGGTGGAGGGTGCCACTAGACACCAGGGATAGGGTTCTACTGAGGGACAGGTGATTGTGGGATGGGGGTACCACTAAACACCAGGGCAAAGGTTCTCATATACAGGATGAGTGTTTGGGGCGGTGGGAGGTGCCACTAGATGCCAGGGACATGAGTAACATATACGGGACAGGTGATGGGGTAGGGTGCCAATAGACACCAGGGAGCCATCTGACAGTCATGGGACAGGTGAACTGGGGCAGGTGGCTGCAGTATAGTCCTGCCGTGGGTGATGTGGGGGCACAGGCTTAGCATCCAATTAAAGTTGAGGTTTTCAGAGGCAGTAAAGGCGCTGCTTTGG
Source organism: Neoceratodus forsteri (assembly GCA_016271365.2). Lineage (NCBI taxonomy): Eukaryota > Metazoa > Chordata > Ceratodontiformes > Ceratodontidae > Neoceratodus > Neoceratodus forsteri. Next base: position 2,067,100 of record CM057449.1, on the reverse strand, counting down.
GTGCCATTTTCTACTGACACAAACTTTTGAAATTGCCACTGCCTGTGTGCAGGAGGGGAGCCTCATTTTCATGGGTGCAGTGTTGTGTTAGCACCTGGGACCTAATAGGCAGGCTTTGCAAAATTAAATTTCAGCCAGCAGAATTTTATGAAAGTCGAAATTTCATTTCACTACATTTTGGAATGCACTTGGCAACTTTCATGGAAATTCCAACATAGAGTGGTGGAATAAATATATGAATTGTGGATTATTGTGTTACATTGCAGGAAAACTTTTGCAGAACTGATCAACAACCCGGTCGCACTTGAAACGAGCCTCGGCTCAGTATGCCTATCCCAGTAACCAAAATCTTAAATAAATAAATGATTACTGTCAGTGGTCAGTTCTACAGAATTGTTTTTGCAGTTTAATACATTAAAAAGAGACACTGTCTGCTTTAAACTAATGTGTATCACCATATATAGGATTCAAATTATTTGAATCATACAGTTATCCGATTTAATGCTGGATTGATAATATGTAAGCAATAAGACACAGCGAGGTGTGCATTATGGTGTGATAGCCGCACTCCTAGGAGCATAGTTGACGCACAAGGCGGAGGCAGATGTCGTCGCTCCAAGGAGTGTGGTTATTACACCATAATGCACACCCCAGAGTGTCTTATTGTGCTTATAAAATAGCTTAACTAAAAAAATACACAAGGAACAGTTTACAAAGTTAAAACACTGAGTTTATTTTAAGTGTGGAAGAAAATTGCCCCAAATATTGGGGTGTGCTTGAGCAAAATAACCAAACAAGACGAAACTAAATTGTATGTTGCATTTATATTGTGCACAGATTAATATATAGGATATAGTGCGTGGCACCCAAAATGTTTAACTTCACAGAATAAACAACACAACAAATGGTAATAACTCTAAACACAAACAGCAACTAAAGTGATTAATTCCTGGCAGCAAAAACATTACTGTTTGACTGGTTACAAGATTCAAAGAAAATGTCCAAGTCTAGTGAATTTGGACACTTGACACGGAGTCCAGTGAATTCGGACACTTGACACGGAGATGTCTCCTCATATATCATAATGTTATTTAGCTGTGGAGACACAAAGCAGAAACAGGGAAAGAGAAATTACATTTGTTTTTTTCTTAATTATGACAGTCAGTCTGGCTGGAAATCTCAAATACACTACTACACTAACTTAGGGTACAGTTAGAAAAGAAAAAGATTGTACTGTGACCTTGACATTAAGCAAGGAACCTCCCACACCACGCATAATTCCGTACATTAACATGCACTATAAAATAGGACGAGCTGTCACATTGTTTGAGATGTCCATAGTACAGTGGAATGAGTAGTTGATCTGCACTATGGACATTTTTAATTCTTCAAATTCTGTCAGCAACAACGCCTTACCATACACTCAGGTTACTTGTAGTTTATGAAGTTCACGAGTGCATTAAAGACAAAGTTTTGGAGGTTGAAGAGTCCTAGTTGACTCTGACTCTGCATATCGTTTGTGGCTTGTGGATCTGCATTTGGATCTTTCTGCTGCATTGGTGATCTGGGCTCTGACTGCTCTCCACTGGACAGGACGCCACTCAAATTTTTACAGTCATCCATGCTTGCTGACCAATTCGTCCGTAAGCTGGCTTCACTGCGATGCCCTCTCACTGACATTATCTGGCGACTGTCCAACCCAGCATCCAAAAGGAGTTACACTGTGGTGGCCCTGAGCGAATGGTTGATGTACTGTTGGGACAGTCCAGCCTCTTTGCTGATTCTTGTCATCATTGTAGACAGGTAGTTTACTCTAAGTGGCTTTTTGTGTACCATGTTGGCATGATCGAGGAAGTGCTGCAGCATGTGTCTTGGATGCATATAAAGGGCTGGGGAGTGAGGATGAAGCTTGCTTATATACTTTTTGAAACTTGCCCCAGGGCATAGTGGATCCCCAGGTCTGGCTCATATTAAGCCTCTGTAATTGTCTTTCCCTGCTCGGTCGGGTCCCTCGTGATTTTTGGTGTGCTCGATGAATGCGAGCGAGATGTATTCCAGTTCATTTTCATCTTGAAGTATGTGAAACCAGTCGGTTTTAACTGGCGCAGCTCCTCTCTTCCACACCTGGCCATCATAAGCTGCATGTCTGTCCACACTCTGCGCAAGAGTCCTGAGCTGTGTTGGGCTCAGGGCTGGGGAATTCCTGCTTAATTAAGTCTGCTTTTGGCAAGAGCTGGATGGTGTCTTGCTGTGTCCTTTTGCTGCTTTCTGCATTTTTTAAAACTGAGATGAAAACATTGTTGGAGCTTTTATATGCAGGGTCTGTGATAATATTGACTTTTCTGTTGATTGGGGCTGATGGTCCTGGGTGACTTCAGTGCCTTGTTGGGAAGGTGATTGAGAAAGTGGTTGTGCTCCAACTGGAGAATCACTTGACCATCCATGGTGTCTTGATCCTCTCCAGTCAGGTTTCCAGAAGAGACGTAGTCCAGAGACCGCCTGGTTCGGTGCTCAATGATTTCCTGATGGCGAGAGACCAGAAGGTTCACCCTCTTGGTGCTTCTTGATCTTTCTTCAGCATTTGACACTGTGGACCATGGGGTTCTGCTTGAACACCTGAGGGTCATCTGTAGCATGGCTGGTCCAGTTCTCAGATGATTGTATTCCTCCTAGCTGGTAGGTCTCAGAGGGTGGTTTCGGGATTTTTCCTCAGAGCCATTCTCTGCTGTGCGGGTTCCTCAGGGCTCGGTGCTGTCCCCCATGTTGTTCGTAGTATTTTCTGCTCCTCAGAGACATTATAAGATAATATGGGCTGAGTTTTCATTGCTATGCTGATGACACACAGCTCTCTGTCTTTTGCACCCGACCAGGGTAGTGCAATCTCGATGTTTAACAGCTGTCTAGTGGAGATCCATGACTGGATGAAGTCCAGCTGGTTGAAATTAATTCGGGAAAACTGAAGTGTTGGTGGTGGATCCAGGCACTAGATAGAGAGGCTGGTGGTGGGATTACCCTTGGGACTTTGGCTCGATGGGGTACAACTGCCTCCTTCTGAATGGGCGCAAGATCTGGGGGTGGTTCTTGATGATGGTCTGACACTGCGTGCACAAGTGTCGGCAGTCGTCAAGTCTTCCTTTACCATCTTAGGAACATCGTCAGAATTAAGCACCTTGTTCCGTCCGATGATTTGCCCACATTAATCCATGCCTTTGACCTCGTGTGTTGACTGCTGCAACTCCCTCTACCTGGGGCTTCCGGGGTTGATGTCCACTGCTTGCAGCTGGTGAACAATGCTGCAGCATGATTATTGACTGGGACTCCTCATTCCAGTCATATTACTCCCATGCTGCAGAGTCTGCACTGGCTGCCTATACAGTGGCGACCACCTTCAGGGTCGAGCTTCTGACCTACAAAGCCCTGCACAGACAGGGACCAAGCTGTCTGCAAGAACTCCTGGTTCCCTACAGCCTCAGCCGGCCTCCGCTCAACAGACGAGGCTGTTAGAGGTTCCAAGGTGCGGTTGAAGACATCTGGCACCTGGGCCTTTATGTTCGTGGCACCACCCCTGTGGAACTGTCTCCTCTACATCAGAGAGTGCAAACAGTGGAGAGCTTTAAGACTGACTTAAAACTTATTTATTCAGACTAGCTTTTAATATCTCATGTTTTGAGAATTTTAAATTGATCTGGATGTATTTATGTGAAGTGATATATTTATGAGTATAGTTGCCACACTTCTGGCTATTTTGCTAGTTTATCCAGATCTCTTCTCAGTCTGCCCACCCCATCTGGATCATCTACTCTGTTGCAGATCTTGGTGTCATCTGCAAACAGACAAGCCTTACTGCTCTAGTCCATCTGCAATGTCACTAATCAAGATATTGAAGAGGACTGGCCCCAGGACTGATTCCTGAGGTACCCACTTGTGACTTGCATCTCTTCTGACTGTATACCATTTACCACCACTCTCTGTTTTCTGCCCATCAACCAGTTTGCCACCCAGTTGACCAACTTCTGACCCACCCCAAGCCTACCCAGCTTATTTATCAATCTTCTATGTGGAACAGTGTCGACAGCTTTGCTGAAGTCAAGGTAGGTGACATCAACTGCTCCCCCTTGGTCCACCACTCTGATTACCCAGTCAAAGAAATCTATGAGATTAGTTTGACAGGACCTTCCTTTTGTAAACCCATGCTGTTTTGGATCCTGTGCCCTGTGGATTCCTGGTGTTGCACTATCCTTTCCTTAAGGAGTACCTCTATAATCTTGCCCACTACTGAGGTAAGACTGATTGGTCTGTAGTTCCCTGCCTCCTCCCTGCTACCACTCTTGTGGAGCGGGATCACATGAGCCCTTTTTCAGTCTTCTGGGACCTCTCCTGTGCTCAGAGACTCACTAAACAGTTCTGCTAATGGCTCTGCTAGTTCCACCCTTAGCTTCTTAAGTACCCTGGGATGTATGCCATCAGGTCCCATTGCCTTGTCCACCCTGAGCTAGTGAGCTCTTGTAGGACCCTTTCTTTGTGAAGGGAGTAGTGCTCTCCCTCCCCCTGTGTCCATGATGCTGAGCTGTGGGCCCTGCCTACCTTCTCTACAGTAAATACTGAGCAAAAGTATCTATTTAGGATAGATGCTTTACATGGTCCTCCTCCCTCACATGCCCCTTTTCTCCCTTGAGCTTAGCACACCCTATGGACTTTCTCCTTTCACTAATGTAGCTATAGAAAGTCTTGTCACCTTCTTTACTGTTCGTGCTAGTGTTTCCTCAGTTTGGGACTTTGCCTGCCTTACTGCCTTCCCTGCTTCCCTTAGGGCACTTTGGTTTGCCTCCTCCCTATCTTTATCCCGCTGTGTTCCTTATATTTCCTGAAGGCCAGCCTTTGGCTCTGACCTTTTCTGCTACTGTATTTGAGAACCAAAGTGGTTTCTTTCTTTTGCACTTCTTTTCTGTCTAACACAATGGGATGTTGCTTCAAGTATTGCATCCTTAATGCTTGCCCACTTTGCCTGTACCCCTCACCTGTGTTTCTTTTGCCAGGGCTAGCTTAACTTTGTTGGCCATCTTATCAAAGTCAGCTCCTCTGAAGTCTCATATTTTTGCCTTGGAGTGGGATGATTTAGATGTAATGGTCAAATTGAACCACACCTGTGATGGTCACTGGCCCCAGGTGACCTTCTACCTGGAGATCTGTGATCCCTTCCCTGTTAGTCAGTACTAGATCTAGGATAGCCCTGTCTCTTGTGCGCTAGTCTGCTCATTTTGCTTGTTAATAAAGTCTTCAATATCTTGAGTCAGGGTATCTAGTGTGAGATTTATTTTTCAGTAGCCCGTGGTAATGGTAACGCTATAAAATGGCTGCTGCTAAAACGGCAAGATTCAATTTTAACTAACACTGTACATTCCAAGCTAAGGGTTCTGGGTGATAGTGAGAGTATCGGACCAGCAACGGACCTACGCTATTAGCGTGGAGCAAGTTACGCTACTGTCTTCAATCAGTCATTGGGTTATTTTGAGTTGGTGGGTTCAGTCACAACACCCACCCCTCCTGTAAAACAAAAACAAGGGAGTGTGGGGGGTGAAGCCCCCAACTCAAAACAAACTGACACACGTCAACAGTAAGACAAAAGACAAAATGGACTAAATGGCACCCCAATGCCAACTGTGCCGAGGAGCTGCAGCTTTCCACCACCTGCATCCCACCTGCTAGCCCGGGGCCCCTGACACCTGCCAAGGTTATCAACATTACCATTTTCATGCACATAAAGATCACCCTGGGAACGCCGCCCCCATTGCAAGAGCAGGAGGCGCAAGATACGCCCACCATTTGTATAAACCTCTCAGCCAGGAAAATAATATTCATGCTTCTTCTTCCATCAGGTAATGTCCATGCCAATCCTGGCCCACCACCAGTATCAAACGCAGGGGAAACACGTAAAAGGCCTGAAAGTAGCTGCACTGAACATCTGCAGCCTCACAGCAAAGTTTGACCTACTCCAAGCGTGGAAGTCCCACCATGTACCTTACATTCTCTGTCTGACGGAGACCTGGCTGTGAAGCAAGATAAAAGACAATGAAGTGATGCTCCCGGATATCAGACATTCAGGAAAGACAGGTGTGGCAAGAGAGGCGGAGGAGTCCTTATCTATGCTAGAGATTACCTATGCTGCTCGGTCCTCCCTGTTACCAGGGTCAAGGATGATCATGAACTACTAGCAGTAAAAGCACAGGTCAGACGGCATGGCAAATCTCTAGTCTTAGCCTCGGTTTATCTTCCACCCACTAAAGCCAGGGATGCCTCCCAAAATAGTGGATACAATTGCATACCCTTTCTCAGGCACAGAGCTTCTCATAACAGGTTACTTTAACATCAACTGGGAGGGCAAGGAATCCACGCCTTTCAAGGACATGGTCGCTACTCCAATCTGACCCAAATTGTAGACAGCCCAACAAGGCAGAACCACAAAACAGGAAAAGACACCCTCCTCAATTGGCTCCTCTCAAGTTACCCTTCTTGGATTTCTGAACTTAAGGTCCTGTCTGACACCTTAAATGATCACTCCCAGTCACTTTCACATGGTCAAACAAATTGAGCAAGCCCCCACCTATCATAATTAATAGTAGGGTCTTGGGGAAGGGCAAGCTTGGGCCCTCCTCTGCCTCTCCCAGTATGACTGGTCCCCATCGATCATGCGCCTAATATTAACCAGGCCCTAAGTTTCTTTATAGAGGGCTTCAAACAAGATTTACATATCTTTGCACCACTGAGGAAAAGAAAAGAAAAATTCGGGGTCAAGTTAATGGTTGGATCACAGGGATCCTCGCCCAGATGAAGGAAAGGGACAACCTCTCGGAAAGCCAGGTCTTCTCACAGCAAACACAACTTGCAATGCTATAGAGCTGCAAGAAACCACTGCACCAACCTTATCCGCCAAGCAAAGGCCAACTTCCACAAGGAGCTTAATAAAACTTGGGGCAATGGGAAGAGTTTTGAGAGAACATCAAAACCTTCTTGGGAAGGATGAGAAGAAGATCCTTCACTCGCTCAACATTAACAATGCCACGATTACTGACCCACGGCATCGTGGATTTTCTCAACACAGTGTTTACTGACCTGACTGCTAGGTGCTACCCCCATCTACCTGCACCCTGCTGGGGAACAAACTAACTGCACGCCTCAAGGAGGCTCAATCCCTGTCTTCTACTTCAAAAAGTGTCAGTGAAGGAGGCTTACAAACACATAAAAAATACTAGGCAAGACCAGAATGGGGAGTGATTGAATCAATATGAAACTTCCCTAACACTGGATGTCACCATCGTGCCAGTTACAAAACTATTTAACAAATCGCTGGCTCTTGCACAGTTCCTGAGATCTGGAAACAGGCTCTCGTGGACGCTGTGCACAAGAACGGTGGAATGACATGCACCACCAATTATAGGCCAATATCCATCCTCTCTCCCTTATCTAAAGCCCTGGAAAAGATTGTGGCCTAACTCACAGATTACCTCAACAAATACAACCTGTTATGTCTCAACCAACATGGCTTCAGGCAGAATCATAGTACCTCCACAGCTTTGCTGGACTACACTGACTACTCGCACAAGGCACTAGACTAAAGGAAAGCTGGTGGGGTCAGTCTTCATAGACCTCACCAAAGTCTTCAACACTGTCAATCATTCTCTCCTCCTGACTCAACTACAGAACCTTGGGGTTGCAACCAATGCTGTCTGCTGGTTCAAGGACTACCTAACACACAGAAGCCAACGTAAAAATTGGGCACACAGTATCTAGCTCCAATGAGGTATCTTTAGGGGTCCCACGAGGTCAATACTGGGCCCTTACTATTCAGCTCTTCCTAAATAATCTTCCTGAAGCCTGTGACATTAAACTGATACTTTATGCAGATGACGCTGTGCTTCTCACCAGCAGTTCATCAATAGTCACCCCCACTCTGAGCTGCAGGCATCCTTCTACAAGCTGGAAGACTGATTCTGTAGCCATAAACGTCTATTAAACTACAAAAACCAAGGTGATGCTCACAGCCAGCCCACAGCACAAAAAAGAAGCCTCCTCACCATCTCCAATAAAGTCAGTGAGCCGCTGGAACAAGCTCAGACCTTCAAGTACCTGGGGGTCACCATTGATGACTGCCTCACCTTCACCCAACACATCGACACAGTGGTAAAGGCAGTGAACATCAAGCTGGGTGTACTATATAGGCATAAAAGTATCTCATTCCAGAGGCCCTCCATCTCTCAGTCTCCAGCTCCATCCTTTCTACCATCGACTATGGATCGGTGGTCTATGGCAAAGCAACAGACACTACACTAAAAGGATTCACATTGCCCTCAACAAGGCATGTAGGCTCACAATGGCTGCAGATCGAAATACACACACCTGCTCCTTATACTAGGAGACCAGTTGGCTGCCACTAAAGAACAGGATTATATTCCAAACATGTCTCCTTGGAAAAAAGGTACTAATGGGTAAACACCTCCCATGCATTTCTAGCATCCCTAACGCCAAGTGCTACCAGCTATACCACCAGAGGCAGGGACGAGGGGGCCCTATCAACACCTTTTCCGTCGAACTGTGCAGGGACAGCATGCTTTCAGCTATAGGGCCCCCAATGGCTCAATGAAATCACAGTGCACATTCTAAACTCCCAATGCAACTCACAATTCAAAATGGCCTAAGGCAACACCTTCTTACTAGGACAGTTTGTGTCTGCCATTAGGACTCTAAACACCCATAATGCCCACTCATCCACATTCTCCTTCCCTTCCTTTTACCCTGACTCTTCCCTCTTGCCTATCCCTCTGTCTTCCTCTCTCCCTGTGCCTTTTCTCCCACTGGATCAACCTTAAAACCAACCTACTACCACTACCTCCCAACCTCCTAAACAAAGCCACTTCTTTGGCCTCCCACTCTCCCCAAGTCTCCCTCCCTTGACTCCTCCTTGACTCTCACACTAGGTGTCACACCTCTTTATCTCCTTCGCTACATATAAACACTGTCCTTTACCCCTAGTTGAATGCTCTTGACGCTGTACTATCACCATTGGTACTATGAATGACATTGTAACCTTATTGTATACTAGCTACCTACTATTCGAGTATTGTATGTAAACTGTTTGTTATTGCTGTCATTGTCACTGTTTGACGTGGAACCTTTGTAAAGAGCTCTGAGCTCAAAGGTATGATCCAATCCTAAATAAAATTAAAATAAATAAGCGCAAGCACACGCTGTATTCACAAAAGTTTTACACTACTAACGCAGCGCTGGTCCGATACTTCCACTATCGCTGGGTTCTGGCAGCTATGGATTTCTTTAACACGCTGTGCTGAAATGGGGAAAGGTTTACACAGAAGCGACAGAAGAAGTGCTGCTGAGCTTCATTCTGAAATTAACTAAGTTAGCTTTTTATTTATGAAACTGAATTGCCTCGCTAATTTGGCTAGTTGCTGGGCTACTGCTGAGCTTCTGGTGTTGCTTACGCTTTATTTTTATGGGATCCCTAGTTTTTATTTTATGATAATTTACTATTTCTGTAGAGTTAATGTTTTACTGAGGGAGTTGCACTGTCTGTAATACGTGATTCAATTAAACATTGAACAGTTATAAACTGTTCTGCTGTGTGTTCTGACGTTGCATTCTCGAGCTACACTTTTGGATGTTATATTTATTCGTGGATGGTGGGCGCAAAACAGCGATTGACAACACAGTTTGGATTTAGGTTAGTAGTGACTGTGGATGCAGTGCATATATTTTGTCTATTTCCATCCCAGCATGTTTTTGGGTAATAGAGTGGTAGGTCTGAGTTGTGCAGGAGGTGATCATGAACTGTGTCCGGCGGCAGGCTTGAATTTGTGGTATGTAAGCAATAAGACACGGCAGGGTGTGCATGGAACATATTTTTACCGCACGGCCAGGGGCGACAAGGCATACACCTGGCCGAGTGCCTTTAGCCCTCGGTGCGTAAATATGTTCCATGCACACACCTGAGTGTCTTATTGCGCTTATAAATGGGCACCTATATTTATTTTTATTTTACAGGCAGAAAAATCTTGCTTGCATGTGGAAAAAAGACTTTAAGATGCTAATGTAAGCTAAAATTGTCCTTCTGCAGACACTGAGTTATATTATTCATGAGCTGATTTGCATTTCTGACTCCAGGTTATGTGTACTGTGCAGTCTGCTGCAAGCGAGTGCTGAAACATGTTAGATTTGCATTTATGTGACTCAGTTTTCTATAATTGTAGTGTGCATAGTCTGCAAGCGAGTGCTGAAGCGTGTTTTTTTTTTTTGTAAACACGCCTGCTGAAGCCCGACTGAAATCGCTATCCCCAGTCCATGTACCTCCGCCGGCAGTTGTATGTTTGTGCTGCTCTCATGCGGTTGCTCCCTCCAATGTTGACCGAGCATTTTCTACATTTACAGGGCATTCGATTCATCAGATTAAGAGACCCACACAGTAGAAAAGAGCAATTGCTACGAAACTACCTGGGAGCAAGCAGCAGAAAACAGACTAGAGGGCAACAGGGGCTGACTGCTGTACAAGACGGAAATAGCGCTGCTTCACAGGGGCTGACTCTGACTGCCGGAAAGAGATTTGTGGTGGGGTTTAATGGACAGTAACAACAATCTTTAGCGGGAATTTGTAAACTGCATTCTATTCAAAACGCACACAGCTGTTCAAATGTTGATAAGTTAAAATGAAATAAATGGAGCATTAGCGAGTGAATAGAAGATGGCATTTTAACTGCCAACATTCTAACGCTTCTGATTTCATGGAATGCGGTTCTGCTTCTCTGACTTTTGTACCCATGCATGGAACATATTTCATGCATGGGTAACTAACCAGTCACATTGCTTGATATAGCCTACCCAAAAGGAATGTAGAGAAATACTGCTGCTGCGCCTGCTGCCTTCCGGCTTTACTTGGGGAACGCTTAGATGGAAATGGCATACAAATGACATGTATAGGGCATTTCAATTATAGACTGCTTTGGGGTTGTCAGGCTTCGAGGAACTAGTATACATTTACATTCCTTCTACTTGCTCTGCACAAAGTACCAAACGAACGGTGGCCCACAACAGGAAAAAAATGGCGACATAAAACGCTATGGTTGTAATAAGAATGCCACAATGTGAATCTTGAGCCACTCTGCTCTGTTGTGAGACTTCTTTTATTGGCTCTAGTTATTTATAGTGGAACATTTTCCCATATTGCACTATAAATAACCAATCAGATTACTGCATTATTGCCAGCTATTTTATAATGTGATGTTATATACTCATTCTGAGTTTTAACTTTTGTTTGAAACCCGATCAGCCGCTACCTGTTTTGTTTACATGTGCACGGGACAGCCGTCAGTTGTTGGACGTCCTTTGCTGTGCACTCTGTGCACTCATGAGCTATTCACACGAGCGAGCAGTGCACATGAAAATCAATTGCAAAGCTGGAGCAAGCCTTATGTTATGCCAGTCATACACTTATCCAGGAAAATAATGAGTAAAGATGTAAATAATTTGTTTTCTAGAAACTAAATCGAAGTGATAGTGAAGTTCATTGTGTAATGTTTCAGGTGTGTCTCAGCAATTCCTTATTTTTCCAATCTTTGACTCTGTGTGTCATGCTTTATAAGGGGAAATAAAGGGAAAATCCTTCACATTTTCACACCCTGGTGACCTGTTTCTGCAAACTGGAAATAGAAATCAAGTAAAGATCATACCATAACAGTACAGTACATTTAGTAGTCCAGGTAAGAGAGACCTGTTGGTTACAGAAACTGGCTTAGTTTTTACTTGATTTTCTATTTTCATTGATCCCCATGCACAAACGATTTTAAATCTTGTCAGTTCTGGGTTTGTCACTTTAATCTAGCTTGTTGTCTTTCAGAGCTTGTGTTTCTGTTTTCGTCTGCCAGTTTAATGATTTTTATTTCTCTGTTCAGCATTATGCTGGAGGGTGCTGGCATTCGTAATTATAGATTGAGGCAATGCCTTTTTATATGTGATAATAATGTTGATTTGTATGTTTCATGGGTTGAAACCAAAACATATTAAAAAGATACTTGACAAATATAAGCAAGTTCATTAGCTGTTTTAAACCCACTTACTGTATCTAAATTGCTCCTTGTAAAAACATATATGGCCAATGTTGTAAAGCAAATGAGCTTTACATTTTGCCAACAAAAGAGCACAGTAAAGCACCAAATGGAAAGAAACTGATTTATGTTATAAATAATCTGTACACGTCATGAATGGTATACAAAACATCTTTAGCAAAATAATTGATAAGAACATGCTAGTAATACAAATTTGGGAAATAAAATTTAGTGAATCCTGGAGTTTAAAGCACTTGACTCTGAGAGTAACTACTCAAAAGTGTCTCCAACAAATTTTCAGTGGTGAGATTCAAACACAGTGATCCATGTACAGAGAACCCCATACTTTGTACTGAAGTAACTTAGTTGGTTATTTTAAACTCTAATAAGGAGCTGTGGTGGTCGTGAGGGCCCTTGTTTGCCCTGCCTCCCCAAGCCAGAACCCGCTGACTCCTCGGAACAAAAGCCAGCCATGGTGGTCGTGAGGGCCTTTGTTTGCCCTGCCCTTCCCCAAGCCGGACCTTGCCATCTCCCCGGAACAAAAGCCAGCTGTGGTGGTCGTGAGGACCTTTGTTTGCCCTGCTCTCCCCAAGCTGGACCCCGCTGACTCCCCAGAGCGAAAGCCAGCTGTGATGTCGTGAGGGCCTTTGTTTGCCCTGCCCTCCCCAAGCCGGAACCCTGCTGACTCCCTGGAACGAAAGCCAGCTGTGGTGGTTGTGAGGGCCTTTGTTTGCCCTGCCCTTCCCCAAGCCAGACCCTTGCCATCTCCCGGAACAAAGCCAGCTGTGGTGGTCGTGAGGGCCTTTGTTTGCCCTGCTCTCCTCCTAAGCTGGACCCCGCTGACTCCCAGAGCAAAAGCCAGCTGTGATGGTGGTGAGGGCCTTTGTTGTCCTGCCCTCCCCCAAGCCAGATCCCCGCCCGACTCCCAGGAGCGAAAGCCAGGTATGCAGCGAACGTGGGTGCCAGCTGCTAGTTCTTGGCTGTGACTGAGAACAATGACCCTTGGATCTTGGCGCCTTTTTAAAGGGCCTGCTTGCTAATATAAGTCGCTAGAGCAGTGTAGATAGTTTTTACTTCTTCAGTTCAATCAAAATATGCAGTGAATTACTTCATTGGCTTTAGGAGCTTTTAAGTTTAACTTAAATAGTAATTTGATTAATTTATACTCTGTTATTGGGAGCCTTCTTAGTTTTTCAGAGCTTATGCTTGTGCTGTATTAGCTTGTTACTCGGGAAATGAGGTAGAATATATCAAGTTGTTTTAGCTTACAGTAGTTAGAAAAAAATAAAATATGTAAATGTTACTGAAATCCTGCCACAATTCGAGTTAGGCCAGCAAGTGATAGCAACAGTAACCTGCACAATTAATTTTTGTCAGCTTACAGCAGTTAGAAAAAAAAAAAAGAGTATAAATGTAACTGAAACCCTGCCCAATTCAAATCAGTCCACAGAGCTAGCCAACAGTAACCTGCACAATTCATTTTTTTGTCAGTTCCTCCCTCTGCTTACTTGTTTATAGCTCGGTCCTCTTTTCTTTTTCCTCAGCTGTGGTGGTCGTGGAGGGCCTTTGTTTGCCCTGCCCACTCCACAAGCCAGACCCCGCTGACTCGAACGAAAGCCAAGTACGCATGAAACTCGGAGCGCCAGCTGCTACTTGGCTGTGACTGAGAGGCCCTGCCACCACGCTAGGTGAACATATGCTTATATAGTGAGGGTCACGTGAGGCAAAGAACCTATCAGCTCACTTTCCCATTGGCAGGTTTTCAGCTTTCTCCACTAGTGGTACGCAATTCTCTTTTCCTTCATTAGCTGGCTGTAAGTAAAGGCTTTTTTCCCTGATCAGGCTGAAGTTTGGCTCCTTCGGAGCTGGCGGGGACATTCTGTATAAAACTCCTTGATAATTCAATTTGATCAAACAAGTTCAGCTACAATAAGGAGCTCCTTGGGCCCCACAGTCTTTCCTAGTTAGGGTTTGTGCCAATTGTGGCTCTGACTTGAGACAGTGGCTGTCTTTAAGCTTCTAATCCTGTGTTAGACTGTTCCACTCTCAATTGTCCTCCCTGTGGCCTATAAACTGCTTACTCTCTTACTTAACCGATCTCTGTCTATAGTACCCCAGTCCAGATCCTACTAATCGTTTACAGCAAAATTAGTTGTTTGAACTCACTAACTGTTAGCTGCATTTTTAATCCGCTCTGCCAGGGCTTGCTGTTATAGCCATATACCTGCTCCCTCCTCATCTCAGCATGCCTCCCCTCAGTGGCAGGATGTAAAGGGCCTAAGATTGCCCACCTCAATATTCGCAGCCTCCTTGCCAATCACTCAGACCTAACGGCATGGGTTGCCTACTACAATCCCGGACATTCTAGGGGTCTCAAACCTGGTCAAAACCTGTCCACCCCGACTCTGCCTGTGCCCTCCCTGGCTACCTTATGCATCAGACAGGACAGGGCGAGTAGTAACGGGTGGGCTGTTGCTCTACTATAAATCTTATCTTAAAGTGACTGTCATACCTCACCCTCCGTGAGTTCCTACATGCCCTTCTCCTATTAGGTAATACTAAGAAGCTTCACCTGGTCTGTGTACAATCCACCAAAAGGTGGTGTTCGTGGCCTCCCTATCTCCTTGACTGCCTTAGTCCCAAGGTGGGGACCGTGAACTCTTAGTGTTTGGGGACTTTAACCTAAACTGGCTGAGTGGTAATGCCAAACTTATGAACCCCTTCTGTCCAGTCTCGCCCTTAGCCAACTTATCACCAAGCCCACCAGACCCTCTTCCTCTGGGGAAAATGGCTCTCTTCTTGACTGGATGCTGAGCAATAGGCCTGACCGTATCTCAGCCTCTGGACTCTTCTCTGATTCCATCTCTTACTATTCCCCTACCTACTGTATCTGGAAGGTCCTTACTTCCAGGGTCCCACCAAAGTCATACAGATGAGGATTACTCAAAATCTGACCTCAATAACTTCCTTACTGACTCAACCTGACGGACTGGTCCTCGGTATATGCGGTCTGTGACCCTCAGTTGCTCTTGACAGCTTCCTAACCATTTTCACCCCACTGCAAGTTAGACATGCCTCACTCATTAAAAAGAGTGAGGGCACAGTCACAAAATGGTTACAAGGGAACTGTTTGCCCTGATGAAGCTTAGGGACAAAAGTTGGCAAAATATAAGGCCTCTGGGGACAGATCAGACTTTAAGGTTTACAGGCAACTCAGGAACTCATGCAAACAGTCAATCCACTCAGCTAAGAATGAATTCTGCAACTCCTCCTTGAAGTGTCTGCCAAGAACCCTAGGAGCTTCTGGTGCACTATCAAACACACCATTAATGGTCCGCCTGCCCCCAGGTTCCCGACTTGCTAATCAACGGAGTCAGCTGCAACAATGCCCACACTATAGCCAGTGCTTTTAACGGCCTGTTCTCTGACCTGTCTGACTATATCTCCATGCCTTCAGTTTCAAATTATCTGAATCCCACTACTGGTGCTCTACCCCATCCTCCCCTCCCTTCTACTTTAAGTCTGTCTCCTGTAAAGAAACATGGAAGCTTCTAGCTGGTCTCTCCTTACTCTAGCCTGGGCACGATAACCTCCATCTCTTGGCCCGACCAATCTCCCACATTCTCAACTCCTCTCTCATATCTGGGTCTATCCCAGCCATATGGAAGGTGGCCCATGTGATCCCAGTCCTCAAGCGTGGTAATCCCAAATTACTCGAAAACTATTGCCCCATAGCGATTCTATCTGCAGTAAATAAACTGCTCGAAAAAGTAGTGGCCTCCCAGCTTGCCCTCTTCCTCCAAACCTATGGTCTCCTCTCCCCTGAGCAGCATGGGTTCTGAAAAGGACACAGTACCTCCACTGCCCTTGCACAGGTCACCTCCAAAATCAGACCTCACGACTGACCAAGGCAAACTCACGGGGCTGTCTTCATCGACCTGTCCAAGGCCTTTGATTTGGTTGATCATGCTCTCCTAGAGTCTGTTCTCCAGTCCTTGACCCTTCCCCCGTCCTAGCCTGGTTTACTAACTACCTCTGGGTAGGCAACAGTACGAGGGTTCCAGAATGCCCTCTCCGGCTATCACGGTAACCTGTGGGGTGCCTCAGGGTTGTACTTGGCCCCTATTGTTCTCCTCTTTATCAACCAGCTGCCTTCGGTCCCTACCTTTGGACATGTTACCCTATACGCTGATAATATGGTGCTTCTTGCCAGCTTACAAAATATCGATGACATAAACTCAGACTCAGCTTTGATTTTGATCGCATCCAATCCTGGCTCAAGGCAAGTAAGCTTGTCATCAACCTTCAGTAAGCATGAGCGATGTTATTGGCTCCCTTCCCAAGGTGAGAGCATGCCTGGCTGATCTCAAGTCATTGGCACTGATGGCATCCCTGTGATGGTGGTCGACTCTTTCAAGTACCTGGGGTAACCCTTGACCCTCAACTGGATCTCTCCTGCATACTAAGTTCCTGCAAGCCAGAACTGCAAACTGGGTCCTAGCGTATAGAGCAAAAGTTGCCTCACCCCAGCTGCCAGACTCGCCTGCCAACGGGGTCCCTCCCTCGCTTTGCTATGGGCTCACTTCCTTCATGAATGCCTCCAAAGCCTGGCTGTCCAAATGGGACCCCTCATATAACAACGTATGTCACTTTGCCCTATCAGCCCCTTGTCTCACCCATCATTGCCAGCCTTACTCAGGCTGGGATGGCTCTCTCCTAGTAACCATTGATCCTTCATTGGGCAACTTTACGGACAACATCATCCAATCGTCCACTCCACGGCACTTGCTGACCTCCTCCAGCCTGCCCCCTCTGGCTATCAGCTGAGGTCCATCGACACGCAGGCACTTAAGGTCCCCAAGACTCACTCCTTGTGGGGATCGTGCCTTCGTGGCTCTTGCCCCTAGAACCTGGAACCTCCTTCCTGCTCATGTAAGAACTACCCCTTCCACAGTTGCTTCAGGTCTTCCCTCTGGGGTTACTTAAAACAAGCTTCAGGCTGCCTCTGCCTCAGTCGTCCTACCCTCCGTGATGTGCCTGTGCAAATCCTGACCGCGTGTGTGCACTTGTTCCCCCAAAAAAAAATGTGTGCTGCTGACACTGGTCTTACTTCCTCAGCAGCCTTCCTCGAGTGCCATGCCTTTAACCCTGTAATTGCAGTGTAATTGTTCACTGCTTGTACCTGACTGTAGCTCTTTGCCTGTACCTGTCTGTACCGTGCCTGACAGCTGCTACGTTGTGTCTGTACTTGGTTTCTGTCAGTCTTACTTGCTTGTATCTGACTGTACCTTGTTTAAATTAGCTGTTATCCTCCCTCTGTATTGTTATTGTCTGTATCTTTGTAACTCTCCCAGGTCGCACCTGAAAATAGGCACTTGACTGTCTAGTGTGCTTACCTAGTAAACAAAAGCTTAATAAATAAATAAATAAATATAATAGCTGTTGTCCACAAGTTCAAACGTAGTTATTATCATCTCCATTCAACAGCTACCCGATGTTTCACTGATGAACACACCGTGCTCCCCAAAGGATCCCATCCCCAATTTCTTAATGCAGCATCACTCTGCTTGCTACCGCACATTCGTTATACTACTGTTACTGTACTTCACAGGCTGTTTTGCAGTTACAGTGTTGACACCAAGCGGTGTAGTCTCACTGTAGCTCTTTGTACACACACGTTCTACTGTTTGGCTTAATGGTGTGTGGATTTTCCTGTAACAAGGATGGTGATGCTGCATCACGACATTTGAAAACAAATCCCATTGAAAAAAACACTTGCTCAAGGAAAAATGCCGGATGAGTTCTCTTTTCTTCATTTGATAGTTGACAGCCATCAAATGAAGAAAAGAATAACCAAGTTTACTTGAGGGGAGGGTGGAAACACTTTATGAATCTGAGCAACCGACAAACTTACTTAAGTACACATGTCTGTATGAACCCTTGGTGGGTTGGAAAGAAATGACCAGCCATTTCATGCAGTATAGTTTTGAATACAGAGAACTCCATTTCTGATGAATCCAAGTAGTCCAAGAGGATCACTGTAGCACAGAAGGTATAGTAAGTGAACCAACTCCAACCGTTTTTTCCAAATTGACTGCATAGTTTCTATTTCTATCTATATATATTACATTTTTGGTTCCATTTCTGATCTGCCAGGCCCAATCTGCTCTGACCCATCAGAATTGGAAGGCTGACCCTCACACTCTAGTTGTCAGCTCTGACATGCAGTATTTTCCATTCAGCCATATGGCAGAATGTGGCAATATGACACCACAAAGAAATGCCCTTTCACCATTCATATACATGCAAATCTAACATCTCTTTTTAGTTGTGTCCTGCTTGTTGCCATAGAAGCAGCTGGATTGTCAGTGGTAATGTGATGATGGTATCTGTTTACAGTTACATATTTTGCTATTGGTCGTCATATCATGCCAATGTACATATGAACATACAAACATGCGAAATTTGCTAGCAGATAAAGTCCTAGTGGTCTATCAAGTCTGCTCGATTTGCAGCTAGCACCCTTATTCTGCAGCTGCCCTCCCATCCCCTCCCTTGACCCTCCCCTTGCTCTGTTCCATCCCCTTTAAGCAGCCCACTGTTCTACTGCATACCACTCTCTGCCGCAATTCATTCCACCCAGCTACCACCCTCTCCGTAAAAGAGTGTCTCCTCATCTCTCTCTGAACCTTCCTCACTCCAGTCTCATATCATGGCCCTGGGTGTCCCTCCCTCCCTTACTTTGAACAGCCCCTCTGTACCTGTCTTGTTTATTCCATTTATGTACTTAAAGTTTTCAATCATATCTCCCCTATCCCACTTCTCCTCCAGAGAGCACATGTTCTGCTCCTCAGCCTGCTCTCATATGGTAAGTCCCCCAGCCCCTGGATCGTCTTTTGTCGCCTGTGCTGCAATACCTCCAGTAACTTAATGTCCCTCTTCAGATACAGGCACCAGTACTGCATGCAGTACTCCAGGTGCAGTCTAACCAGTGATCTATACAGTGGCAGAATCACCTCCCCTCCTCGAGGATATACCCTGCAATGCAACCCAGCATTTTGTTGGTCTTTGCAGCTGCCTTCCTACATTATGCCGAGTTGTTCATTGACCCCGTAATGAGCACCCCCAGATCCTTCTCTGCCTCTGTCTTGGCTAGCTGCATTCCCCAGCTGGTAACTCCTCCTTGGGTTTTTGCCCCAAATGCAGCACCTTGCACTTTTTGGCATTGAACCCCGTTGCAGGTATCTGACCAGGTTTCAAGGTTTGCCAGATCATCCTGCAACCCCTGCCTTCCCTCTAGGTCATCCACCACTGTTCCCATCTTGGTGGTATCAGCAAACAGACTGGTCTTGCTCTTGATGCCCAATGATATGTCTGCAATGAATATCCCGAACAACACTGGTCCCAACACAGTCCTGCGGAACACCACTCGTCACTACCCTTGGGGATGAGAGCTCACCACCCACCGCCACCCTCTGTTGCCTTCCCTGAAGTCAGTTCCCTACCCATCTCACCAGCTTTGCACCCGCCCTGTTGTGCCTTCTAACTTACTTCCCAGCCTTCCATGCAGCACCGAGTCGAATGCATTACTGAAGTCCAGGTACATGACATCCACTGCATGGCCCCTGTCCAGTGCCTAGTTACCATAGAACACCAGGTTGGTTTGGCAGGATCTGCCTCTTACGAAGTCATGCTGTCTGCTGTCCTATAGCCCTTTTGCCTCCAGGAGGGACACCAGCCTCTCCTTCAGGATAGTCTCCATCAGCTTACCCATGATGGATGTGAGGCTCATCAGTCTGCAGTTCCCTGGTTCATCCTTGCTGCGCATTTGTGGAGGGTACCATATGAGCCATCCTCCAATCCTGAGGTATACACCTGAGTGTAGTGAAGCATTGAATAGGTCTGCCAAAGGTCCTGCTAGGACCTCTGCCTGCTCCTTCAGTACCCTGGGGTGGATACCATCTGGGCCTGGCGCCTTGTCCACCCTCAGTGCCCTCAAACCATCAGAACTCTGTGATTTCCCGTCCGTCACCCCCTCCCTCCGTTCCTGCCCTGCCTCCCCTTGGTATCATTCCCCTCTCCTTAGTAAATACGTAGCAGAAGTAATCATTTACTAGCTTCTGCCTTCTCACCCCTGCTTCCACCCACCCTCCTTCCTAATCCTTACTATATGATCCTTACAGCTCCTTTTCTCCTGATGTACCTGAAGAAGTCCTTCTCCCTTCTTAATGCCCTGCACCTGCCTGAGCTCCTTAGATGCCTTGGCTGCCCCTACTGCCCTTGTCACCTCCTTCGATTCCTTCAGGACTCCTCCTGTCCTCCCCTTCCCTGTTTTTGTACCTCCTAAAGGTAGACCTTTTCTTCCTTACCTTTTCCATGACATCATTGCTCACCCAGCTAGGTTTCTTTGTCCTAGCCTTCTTGCTATGGGCCTTGCAGCAGGTTCTGGTTGCCTCCACTATCCCCAGCTTTATGAGCTCCCACATCTGGTTAGTGCCCAAACAAGGTTGAATTCTGCCAGGTACCCTTTACCACTTCCCTATCCTCCGAAGTCAGCCCTCCTGAAGTCCAGCACCCTCATGCCAGAGTCCACTCCTTCCTTACCCATATCCAATGTGAACCATACTGAGTTGTGGTCACTCCCCGCCAGTGGTTCTTCCACCTCAGTTCCCTCAGAAACTCCCCATTTGCCAGCATGAGGTCAAGGGTATTTCCAACCTGGTTGGTTCATTGACCATTTGCATCAGGAAGCTGCCTGGAAGGCATCCAGCAGTACCTGCTCCTTCTATTCCTAGTTGTTGGGGTGCTCCATTCCACTCCTGGCATGTTGAAGTCCCCACGATCACCACACTACCCTTCTCGCAGGTCCTCCTGATCCGTCCTGCTAGTTCCTAACTTCTCTGTCTGAGAGGGTGGCCTGTACACCACTCCCATCCTGAGAGTCCTATTCTTGGAATCCTGGATTTGGATCCATAGTGACTCCATACTACCTCCTCCCTTTGTCATGTACATATTTCAGTCCTTCCCTCACATATAGTGCCACCCTCCTTTCCCATTTGCTCTGCCTACAAAATATCCTGTACCCTGGTATTGACAGGTCCCAGTCATTGTATTGGGTGGCCCATGTTTGTGTGATGGCCGCCATGTCCACCTCCCCTCCCTCTCTGCCATGAGAGTCTGTAGCTCTGCAGTGTTCTTCCCAAGGCTCCTAGCCACCTTCCAGCCCATCCCTTCCTCCCTCCCTCCTGCCCTCCTTTACTAGCATCACCACTAGTACCTGCCCTTTGTCTTTGCCACTGTGTGGGGCTCATATGGGGCTTCCCAACGCTTTGTTCTCTTACATGTCCCTGCCCACTTGCCACCCCCGCCCTAGTTTAGATTCCCAACTACCACTATGAATTCCTCCATACTCTGTTTCAACACTTTCTTTCCTCCTCTCTCAGGTGAAGTCTATCCTTGCATAGAGACTACTGTCCTCCCAGGTCCCTCCCACCCCCAACAGCCCATACATACCCTTTAGCCTGACACCAGGTTCTTAGCCATCCATTAAATTCCTCTATTCTTAGCTTTCTTGCTGTGCTTGCCCTGGGCACTGGAAGTATCTCTGAGAAAGTTACTGATCTTCCTGCTCCTTCACATAATTGTCCTAGTTCCTCAAACCTCCTCTGGACTACAACTACTATCCTGTCAGCCAAGTCGTTTGTCCCCAAATGTATAATTATATGAGGCTTCTTCCTACCCTTCTAGTATATTTTAGAACCAACTGTGATCTCAGTTCCCCCATTATTCTATTAGTTAATAGTACTAACCAATACTCTCAGGTAATAGTGTGATAAAATCTGCAGTCAACATTGTCTGTGTTCTGCCATGAGTCAGAAAATAGTTCAGCTGATGGACTCATTTTCTGTCATGTGCTCATGCTCTCCTAGTCCCCTTTTAAAAATAGCCAGAGCTGTGGGAGTAGAACAAGATGGGTACAGCACATGGCATTCCAAGTCTTGATATTTATGCACATACAGTATTACTGTGTGGAATGGATCATTTTTTTACTTTGAATCGGTCCCATATGTACAGGTTCCATGTCTTTGAGTAAATACATTTGCAGACTGCTCATAATATCTGCAGCTTGAAAACTAGTAAACACATAACAGTGGTGAATATTATCTGATTGTTTTAGATTCAAAGTGAGGTGTCATGCTGTGGTTGGACATAATAAGCTGGATGTGTGTAGTATATCATTTTTAACATTTATTAAAATCCATATAATGTCCTCAGGTTTGCAATTTTGACTAAGTGTTAATGTTATGGAATTTCTATTGCCTTGTACTGATATATTGCTCTGTTTCTTGCATGCATAAAATACAATTGTTATTTTTCATTATTCTTAAGTCATCAGTAAAGGAACACTAGGTGCAAGTTCCTGTTTTCAGGAGCGACCAGTAGCTCTGAGGAGGTAAAGTGACTTGCTCAGATTCATTCAGTATGAAAGTGGAGGTTGTGAGAATCAAACCCAGGTCTACTGGATGTATCAAGCTCATTCACAGCTCGTTTGTATAACTGCTAGGCTGTACTGAAATTTACAACTGCAAATGTATAATAAAGGGATATCTTTATGTAAACGGATAGATTTGTTTTTCCTTTTCATATTTTAAAACACTCATTCATGAAAATGTTAATACGTAGATACTGCTGGACTAGAACAGTCATCTGTAGTAGCCCACCTCAGATAGATGAGTAGAACATAACTTGCAAATAACAGAGTGTTTAACAAGAGATCCATAATGAAAGTGAATTAGCTACGTTGATCACTTTCAGTTCGGCTCAATGAATCAGTCTCACAGTTTGATTTGGTGAAAGTATCATACATTAAGAAACAATGTATGACCTTCACATATGACATTTACCCACATAGTGGAGGGTGAAGGATGTGTATCTACTAGTAAAAAAGAACAGCACTGTCGTAAATATCTGGATGGGAGTTTCATAGGTTGTTGTCACAATGCTTACTATATATCTGTCTGCCATAGATAGTTCTATGTAATTTGGGTGACTCAATAGGCGAGCCCAAAATAGTGCACATGTTTGGGCAAGGACACGAATGGCGATTGTACATAAGGCGATTGCTGAAACGACAAATGCTTTCTCTGCGGGCTTTGCCCCTGCACACCGATACTTAAATAACAACCTCTGAGGCCGTAGCAACTTAGGGAGGGAAAAGCATTTGTCACCATTTCGTGATCACTCATAGGTACGTCGCCATTTGTGTCCTCACTCAAATGTGTGCTGTTTTGGGCTCGCTTATTGAGTCACCCATATCACGGACACCATTTGGGACAGTGGTTCAAATAAACTAAAATCATCAGTCACTATAGATTTGTATAACATAACAACAAAAGTATCTGAGTTGGACCTCTGAAAAGAATATTGGCTGTTCCTGATCCTTATTTGTTAAATCTGTACCACCTAATAGCCTTTTCAGATATGTCACATTTCAGTTATGTATGCTCGTGGGTTATAATGGCACTTATAAAATGAGTCAGTAGTGTTCTGTGTCCTGATTGGCTGAGAGGTACCAGCAGCTGTGTCCTTATCAGGGCATATTGTGCCAACGGTACCACTTCAGTAAGTTAGGACGAGCACCTCTGGAAATCCATGCATGCCAAAAGGTTTGAACAAATTTTGGGGCAGCTGTCCCGGCAATCTACTGTCACTGCCAGCCCACACCCTCCCGGCACGGTCTGTTCATTCAGGAGTCCCCCACCCCAAGAAATGCAATGTCTTTAAAGAACAATCTGACCTTAATTTACATTTGTGTTCAGAAGTTGGTGGTAGGTCACTGATCCACGGCTCTCCCATGGATTGTCGTTGCTGCAGTTCTGTTCCTGCTGTGTTCCTTTGCTCCCACCTCGCAGTCTCCCTATCACGCTTTATTCCTCGGCCTTCCCCAACCCAACCCAGTGACAGAAAGTGGGAAAAACAGTCACTCTACTTGGAATGCGGCTTTCCAATTAGTGATCAGAAACTGACCATCACTAACTGTGCTGCTGAGGGTGAGACCGTGATTGAATGAACATACCGCACGCTGCCAGAGTTTCTGCTGCAACATCCCATGGTGAGCCTCAGTCCCTCTCCAAAACCCAGTCTGCCCCTGTTTCACTTCAGCACAGACCTTTCAAATCCCACCGCAGTTCAAAATTTAGACAGACTGCCTGCTTTCACAATGGAACTGCATCTTTTTTATAATGGAAAAACAATGTCCTCCTGCAAGGAGCGCAAACGCAGATGGAGCCAAAACTGCAAGCCATATTTCAGGGTGTCACCCAAGCTGACTGCTTTAGTCCTGCTCTTAATCATCTATCTCCCCTGTGCCACACCAGAGAAACTGTAAAATGACGCATGAATTCGGCAAAGGAACCAAGCTACACGGCTAGTGATGAGTTACTGGTGGGGGGCAGTAGAAAGAAATACAGCACAACACTGAAAGCCACTGACTTACATTAATAAAGCAGCAGTTTCAGTTTAAACACCATATCTGTGTCACTGAAAGATAGTTTCACCAGTCGCTGTCGTACTGTATCACTTCATCACAGTCAGTGTGTTATGAGAGCCCTGAAACCAACTTCTCCTCTTCACGGATTCACATAAAAATCCCATTTTATAATATTAAGTAAAGGGGGCTATTTTACATTAAAATAAAATAAAACCCTTTATTTTTTAATTTTACTTTTTGTTTCTTCTTTATATTAAAAAAAAATACTTGTGGGACCCATTTTATAAGTGCAATAAGGGACTCCGGGGTGTGGGTTGTGCCTGATCAGTACTTCCAGGTGCTAAGGCACTCAGTTAAGCGCCTCGTGCCTCACTGGGGCATGCTCTTATCAGGCAATAACCCACATCTTGTCATGTCTTATGATTTGTTTTATTATGATAAGAAAGCAATACTAGAATGTGGTGGTGGTGGTGGTGGGAATGTACAGTCTTGAGAAAAAAAGTATGTGGGGAAAACAGTATAACATACACATTTCATTTTTTTTTTGCTTGTTTTTAATGTTACTAACTGGTCAGTGATTTGGTGGTTGTCATAAAAGTTTTAAAGTGAAATGCAAAGCACTTCTCAAAATGTCAGAACATCCCTTACTTGAAACTACATTGCTGCCCATCAGTTAGTTTACAAAGGATTACTGACATCCAGAATACATTATTTTGTCACTGACACCTTTGCTTATAACAGCTGTGTGGTTGAAAACATTAAAATATGATCAGAACACACATGATAACCCTATCATACATTGTGTATAACGTTAATTCAAATGTGATGGAATGGTACTAAAGTGATTCAACCAACACCATGTACTGAAACCGTTATTGTTTACCATGGCTGCAGAGATGGATCTAGTTCACCTCATGCAACTCCATGACAGGTGGGATATAATTTTCTGCACAGTTTTTTTTTGGAAAAGAAAGGAAAATCACTCACTACACGCTGAATCATAAGTGATCCAAGACTGACAGCAAGCAAGACAGTAAACGCAAGCTCGAGCAGCTGAACATGTGCTTCTGTCAGCTTGTACGCATTTAGAATGTGAACTCTTGACAGTTATGAGCACAATAACGTGCTCATCCTCTTCAAATATTCCTGCAAATGTGGACGTCCTTGTAACAGTGACCACAGCAAACTCGGTCTGCTAACAGAATGTACCTGCTACACAAATGTAAATAAATAGATGTAAACAGCTTTTGTCTTAAAAAATAATTTATTGATATCATTACTAACAGTTTATTGACTATCCATGCAGTTACCTAAAATTCAAAATGTAAGAAAATGGCAATCAGCAGTGTGTCTTCTGAGACAGTGTCCTTTAATTCTGAAATTCATACATTCATTGCACAGTTCAGTGAGTCGCTGAACTTCAGAATGAATGTAAGAATTGTGATTAATGAATTATACTGCAGAAAGAAATTCTGCAGAACTGATCACTGAACTGTGGAATAATTACATGTACTGTGGAATACCCACCACTTCAAACAGCCCCCTTTCTACTTTAAGACCATCTCTCCACCTGGTACACTCAAGCTCCTCCTCCTCAGCCTACCGTCTAGAGGAGTGCCAGTAGCGATGGACTATTCCCCATCCCCTGTTTCTTAAAACTTTGGCCGGGACATTACCCTACCCACTCACCTTCATCTTTAACCTTTCATTCACTACAGCATCTGTCCCCACTGTTTGGAAGCAGGCCAAAATTGTCCCCATCCATAAATCAGGTGACCCTAGCCTCATAGACACCTACCGTCCCATCTCGATACTGCCTCACCTAGGAAAACTACTAGAGAAGGCAGCAAACTGCCAAATCACTGAACATATCTTGAAATATAATCTCCTTTGCTCTCTGCAACATGGTTTAAGGAAGGGCATAGCACTACCACAGCACTTGCTCTTTTCACTGACCACATTCTAAGGCAGATAGACGTTAGTAAGCTAACTGGCACAGTGTTCATTGTTCTGTTTAAAGCATTTGATCTTGTTAATCACAACTTGCTGACAGTGAAACTTGCTGCCCTTGGTTTCTCCCCTGCCTCCACAGCCTGGCTCGCTAACTACCTCTCTGGCAGAACCTAAATGGTTTGCCTTGGTGATGCCTCCTCCCCTTCTGTCTGTCATGGTGGGTGTCCCCAGGGTTCTGTCTTTGGCCCCTCTTATTTTTCCTCTTTATTAACTCCCTCCCATCAGAGGGCCCCACCTGCAATTCACTTCTATGCAGATGATCTAATACTGTTACTGAGTGACACGTCCCCACCTCTCTATCTAACTCCCTCAGCGATGGTTACTGCAAGGCCCATCACTGGTTTTCTGACAACAAGATACTAGTCAATGCTGCCAAAACAAAGGTCATGCTATTTGGCTCCAAACCAAAATTTTCTGCCCTTGCCCACTCTGGCTGCTCTCTCTGTCCTTTTTCCAGATGGTTCCCCACTCAAAACTGTTCCTACCTTCAAATACGGGGGTTATCCTTGACCCATCCCTTACTTACACCGAGCACATTGCCTCTCTAATAAAGCACTTAAACCAGAAGATTAGGCTTTGCTATCGCGCTTATTGATCACCCTCACTCCCAAAACCCGCCTTAGCCATGGCCCTGTGGCAACCTACTCCCTCTCCTAGACTATGGGTGCCCAGTCTACTCCCTTACCTCAGCTGCCAACCTAACCCAGCTTAACACTACCTACAGTTAAATATGCTGCTGTGCTCCTTCACGTCCCACTCATTACTCACTACTATACACTCTATCAGTCCCTTAACTGTCTCCCTCAGGCCTGAGGCCTACCTCCTGGCCGGGCAGTCGGGGATGCCCTACATAATCCCTCCTACTCACCATTATCTATTCTGATCCAACCCAGAACCTTCAGACGCAATCTGCATCAGTCATCCCACCTCCAACTTGTACAGTTCCACATTACCACCAATATGGGCCAAAGAGCCTTTTTCAGCAGCTGGCCCTTCACTTTGGAATTACCCCCACCCCTATGGTCACCTGACCCCTCTAAACCTAAATGCACTGATAAGAGTTCATTTCCTGTCCTCCTCAGCCTGCATCTGCCCTCTGGCAGCTACCCCAGTTCCTCTTATGTTGCCCCCACACCCCCCTTCCCATTAGAGCCCTCCCCACTGCTCTGAGTACAGACTCCAAACTGCCTCCCTTTGGTTAGCAGTTGATTACTTACCTGTACCTGATTCCCCATGGTCTCTGTTGTACACCTGAGGTTTGCCATCTGACTCTGTTTTGTTGCTCGTGTAATCTACATTTGCCCTGCACTGTGTATGTTAAGTTTCATTCCACTGTTTACTGATTGGCCATGTCTGTCGTATTCCCCCCCCCAACTACTGTATGATCAGCCTACTTGTTGTTATGCCTTTATTATCCCTGTTTTGATGTTTGTATGACTAGTGTACTGAAAATTGTTTGTACTGAATGTTGTACTGAACATCGTTTCTCCACCTTGTATTTGCCAGTACCTGACCTGTGCTATGCCTGAAAAGGTGTTCGGATCAGTGCACCAACCCGTTAATAAATTAATGAATAAATAAACAATCCATTAAACTACGAACCAAAAATTCCTCAGGACTGTCACTCCATGGTGGGGCGTGGCTTAGCAGCAGATCAGAGCAGATGTTTTTCTACAGAGCTCCTGAGGTTGAGATCTTGATATTATAAGAATAATGATTTAAAAGCATCTGGTTGAAGCCTAGCAGGTTCCTTGGCTGCTGGAGAATGATCGTCCACAAGAGATGGATAAACAAAAACCTCAGCTCCTATCAGACTTTTATGCTGAATACATCCAAAGCATGAGATGCCAGGCCTCCACCACAGAAAGGAGTCACCAGAGGTAGTGCTACCAACCCTGCAAGGTGTCCCTTACGCCGTCAGTTCAGCCTTTACATAACTAGTCCAAACTGTCCAAGACATGGACAAAAATTTGGATACTCTACACCTAGAATAACTCTCTGAAACCAGACTGGACTGTGCTGAACAGACATTCCAGTGAGTGGATGGATCAATATTAAAACAGTGGATACAACAATGAAGTTGATAAAGGAAAACTCAAACCTTCGATAAGTGGCTAGAACTGGTGGAAAACCAAATGAGAGAGTGGAACATCCGCATGATTGGGCTGCCTGAACAGGTGGAAGGAGAGGCACCCTTTGATTTATATCCGTAATGCTGCCTCAAATGCTTGGACTTTCAGAGGAGGACCCTGCCCTCGCAATGAAAAAGTTTACCAGATTACACCTAAACAAGCTGTGGCTTTTGGTGGAGGCCATGGACCATTTTAATAGTGTGCAGTGGGGTAGGGGTCAGAGATCGCATCCTTGCCTTGGCCAGATGAAAGAGACAGCTGCGGTATGGAGATGCCCAGGTATTACTGCTTCCGACCCGTCATATGCCATGAGGGCAGTGTCGGAAGGCATTGATCATATTAGGAGCTCTGTATGCACCCTAAAAATGCAACACCACCTCCTGGTACCCACTAAGTTAAAAATCCTTTGGAATTGCCACACTTATTTATTTAATGATCCCTGAAACTGTCAATTTGTCTGGAGAATAGAAACTGAAAAGGTGAGAGGAAGATGGCGATTCAACATAGAAGGAGGTTCGTGAAGATGAGTAGTTTTCCACATGGCACCTCCATTTTGGGCACATTGAACACTGAATGACTTTTTTTTTTATCTATTGGTAAGCACACACAGTGCCCGGATTGCTGTAGTGCTGAAATTTGACATTTGGTTAGTATCCCTGTTTGGGTACCTTGTCCTTGTCCCGGATCACAGTTACATTGACATTTGATATTTTGACAGTTTGTCAGTATCATTGGTTCGAATTCTGTGTATATTTCATGGACATAGACCTTACCCTCAGCGAGGGCGGTTCAAGTAGCTATAATGTGGGGGCAATAAAATTCAGAATAAGGGCGGGGTCTGTGAACATTTTACAATTTTTGCAGTGTTTTTGTGGCTTTTTGGTTGTCACACAGTGTTTATTTCCTATAAATAACTTATGCAGTTGCAAGAATTACTTTGAGTTTAGTTGAGCTTTGCGGTATATTTCTTATTGCCTTAAGCAATCAGATCTTATTTCACTGTTAAAAGTTCTGCTTCTGTGTATATATAGCAAGACCATCATCCCAACAAACTAACATACTAGTCACCAGCAGATTAGGATTTATGGGTCTGTCGAGTCTGCTCTTGCCTCAGAAGCCTGGTTGGATACCGAAGCCATCCCCTTATTGCATTTCTGTTTCTCCTGACCTCCAGCCCCAGGGCAAGCCAACCTCTGCTTCATCCCCTTTCTGTACCAGTCTCACCCCTCTTGAACCTCCCCCACCGTAGAAGCCAGAACTAGCTCACCAGGCAGTGCATTCCATGGTTCCACCGCCCTCTCAGTGAAATACCTCTTCCTCTCTTCTTCGAGCTTCAAACTATGTCCTCTGGTGATACCACCCTCCTTTAGCCTAAAGATCCTCTGATTTCTTATTGATTCCTTACTGGTGCCAGAAGACCTCAATCATGTCCTCCCTGTCCCTCCTCTCCTCCAGCGAGAACAGGCGAGCTCCTCTAGCCTCTATTCATCGTCAATTCCCTAGACCCCGGATCATTTTGGTTGCTCCTCTGAACCCTTTCCAGGGGCTGGATGTCCCTCCTCTAGTGTGGTCTCCAGTATTGCACACAGTACTCTAGGTGTGGTCTAACCAGGCCACTGTACAGCGGCAGAATCACTTCCTTGCTCCTTGAGGTAATCCCTCTGCAATCCAGCCCAACATCCTGTTTGCCTTTACAGCTGCCCTCCTGCACTGCTCAGAGTTATTCATGCTGACATCCACCAGGACCCCAGGTCTTTTCTCTGCCGTGGCCTCCAACCCTCCCAGGGTATACTCATGTTTGGGTTCCCCACCCAAGATGTAACATCTTGCACTTAGAGGAGTTATAATTTAATTTCCAGGTGTGAGCCCACCTATTCAGGGTCTCCAGGTCTCTTTGTAGGCCAACCTCCCTCCTCCCTCCACCACTGTGCCCAGCTTGGAATCATCTGCAGTCATCTGCATTTCACACCTGATACCCTCCCTGATGTCAGAGATGTTGGCATTGAACAGGATCGCCCCAGGACCGAGCCCTGTGGTACCCCACCAATGACCCTCTAGCAGTCGAGATCTCCCACTGACCACTACTCTCTAAGTGCACCCAGACAGCCAGTTTCCTATCCATCTGACCATCAATGGGCCTGCCCCATCCCTTAGTTTCACCAGTAGGCCAGTAGAGGACCAAGTCAAACGCCTTGCTGAAGTCCAGGAACAGTACATCCACAGGCCTTCCCTGTCGAGTTCCGATGTTACCCATTCATAGAACTCCACAAGGTTAGTTTGATATGATCTGCCTGGCACAAACCCATGCTGACGACTATCCAGGTATCCCATCTCCTCCAAGAACCCCCCAGACATTCCTTAAGTATACTTTCCATTATTTTACCCACCAACAATGTCAGACTGATGGGTCTATAGTTACTCGGCACCTCTCTCGATCCCCTTTATGGATGGGCACCACATGTGCCTCCTCCAGTCTCTAGG
Organism: Neoceratodus forsteri; assembly: GCA_016271365.2. Lineage (NCBI taxonomy): Eukaryota > Metazoa > Chordata > Ceratodontiformes > Ceratodontidae > Neoceratodus > Neoceratodus forsteri. The sequence goes on along the minus strand of CM057449.1, from coordinate 2,035,877 downwards.
TACACACCCTCTCTCAAGCGACTTGTTGAAGAGATCCGCCAGAGGTGCAGCCAGTACATCCGCCATTTCCATAGAACTGTAGGACGTATGCCATCCGTCCCTGGAGATTTTTCCTTCTTTAGGGCTTTAAGGGCTTCCACACCCGGCCAGTGGGGATAGCATTGTCATATGTTAACTTCTGCCCTGGAATGGGCACTTTCCTCTTGTCACCACAGATCACACCACAGACTTGTACAGTGAGTGACCTCTCCAGCCCACATCTTGTTACTTACCCGAGTGAGGTTACCTCTGCCCATGATTATCAACCAGTTGCCACTGAAATGTAGGAAAATGAGAATGCACACTAGCCTTCATAATGTGAGTGGGACACAATATAGACACCCAAGCTCAGAACTAGAGTGACTGACAAAGTGTCCTGAATTTCCCAGGACAGTCCTGAAATTTCCTCTCATGTTTTGTTCTGAATTTTCACCTTGTCACAGTGGAACTGGTACATCAGTTTCAGTGTAGTGAAGGACTAGGGTCCACCATACTGCATGACTTCCTACCTTGCAAACTAGGGACAAGGCTTTAAAAATCAGAGACAAGAGTCCAAAATCAGGGACAAGTGTCCGAAGGATATATTTCAAAATTCTAATACTAGCTCAACAATCCTGCAGTATTGGTTGGCTTGGTGTAAGGCATTTTCCAAGGAAAACTAGGCTGTAACATTAAAATCTGGCAACATGTTATGCTTTGAGTCCCTATTCTTCTGCAACAGAAACCCCAAATTCAGAAGAGAAAATGGAAATTTTTGAGGAAAAATCAGTCTGGGAACAGTGGAGAAGTATGGGACCCACTGATACAGTTGTGCAGGAGTGAGTGAGCGGGGCTTAGTCTTCAGTTTGTACTGCTGGAGTTGGTGCAGCATAGATGGGTTTCATTTGGTTAGGACTGTGCTCCCACACACTCTGTGTCAATTTAAAAACAAAAGAAAATAAACGCACCCTGCATGACTTAAAAAAAATAGGTTCATCCAAATCACATAACTTAGATGTCCACTGAGTTGCATGTAGCATTGGCAACGGTCTACTCCATATTCACATAGGTTAGGGTCTCTAGACTCCACTTACGCAGGAATTTCTAATACATGTCCTGCCAATGGACTTGTCCTGAATTTCAGGCCTGAATACTGCTGTAATGGTAGTTGGACACCCAGCTCAGAATACTGCAGGAAATGAGTGCAGTGAGCTGTGCAACTTTTATTTTGTTTTAGCATCATGTGGTAATACAGGTTTATGATTTAGTTTACACCTTTTCCTAATGGGACAGAACAATTGTAAAATGAAGAACATCCTCCACATTTGCCTCCTCACAGCCCCTCTTCCAACAGACAAAACAACTGGACTTGAGTGGTGAATGCACTGCAGTCAGATCATAATGTGAATGTGACAACTATATCACAAACCTCCCTCTACAGATGTCACCACCAGTAACAAGTTGCACTGAAATAGTAGGTGAAAGGAAGTACTGCTAATTAGAACACTCACCTACATGACACCTGAAACAGCAACCAGTTATAAACTACCACAGCAACTAGAATACTATAATTACTCTTCCCAAGAGCCCCCACAAACCAACAGAACACAATAATTTTTGGTGGAAAAAATAAAACACGACTTCAGTTCTGATTGCTTTTTAGCTCAGACTTCTTTACTGGTGATGGTGACCATCCAGTTGAGACTTCGGGAGTGAGGTGAGGTCATGAGGTCGAAAGTGAAACTGGGCTTGGGTCCCTGCCGCCACTGGACTGATAATAAAAATACAAATGTAAACCTATTCTCTTCAGCTTTGCATCGCACATACTGTATACTAGGAGAGACTGAAGTACTGCTCTGTGACCATTTGCCTATGCACTGTCTCTGGCTTCCCACCGGCATCATAGAGCCTTGCCTCGCACTAGATGGTGGGTACCAAGATGGAGTGGAGACAGACAGCTACAAAATCCAATCATGGCTGTCATCACCAGTGGCCAACAAATGAGGGTATTTTGTGTTAGTAGAACATCGTCAGCGAGCAAGGAACATAAATTAACATTTTCTAAATCATAGTATAACAGAGACAGAAGACAGTCATTAACAAGGTGATGGGTAACAACCAATGGCATCCTCTATCAGTTCTGTGCAGCAGCAGCATGAATCTGATCTCAGACCCGGGCTGACGTGAACAGACACAGACTGACAGTTCAGCGCCACATCCCTGATCTCACAAAGCACAGTGCAGGCAATTCACATTTTACAACACTTAAAAACAAGCATTTGTCAATGCCAAATGTTTGCTTGCTGGCATTGGCATTGGTAGTGCAGGAGTTACAGAGCTGCATAATAGGAATGGCAGTGAAGTATTGAACTGAAGCCAACCCCACCACCACCCTGCAGATAGTGACAGGCATTGGGGTGTGCCTTTGGGTCATCAGGCATAGCGGCCACGCCATTTCACCACACCATACCGTGCAGAACACCGACAAGTGTCACGGTGTGCCTTGAGGGTCGTTGGCCCTTGTCCGCACCCATTCCATCAGGAAATATTGTGAGATGGGTGCGTGTATAGGAGGATGGGGTGAACTTTGGGTCAAGATTCAAGGCACACCTCGATGCCTCTCAGTGGCTGCAGGGTGTGGGTGGGGTGGAATGGTATGAGCATTGCAGGTGACAGTCCCAAGTCACAGCCCTGATGCCTGTCATTCTCTACAGGGTGGGGTGTTATGGTTGGAAACCCTAATGCCTCAGGCATCGTTGGTATTTTCACTCCAAATTTTCAGCATGGGTTTTGTGATCCCCACCTCATGAACAGTGGCAATATCAGTTTGTTAGCGAAAGCTGCTTTTGCACAGCGACTAGGAATTTGTCACCACAGGTGCAAAACACATTCTGAACAGGATGTGAAAAATGACAGCTGTACTGTTCATGGGGAGTGTAAAACTGGCAATGTTGAAAATCAGCAGTGAAAATATTAAAAAATTGAAGTCACAAGGCATGAGAAACTGTGCAACATGCACCAGATGTAATTAGTTTGGGAATTGTTACAGCAGATTGTCAACACAGGCATTTTGGGACCTCCGGTCATGAACAGTGTCACTGTAATTTTCTTTATCTGTCTCAACAATGATTTCCACAGCGACCACGATTTTTTGTGCTAAAGTGTGAAAACACATTTCAGCCATGTTGTGAAAAATGACAGCTGTACTGTTCATAAGGAAGTGTGGAAAAATGCCACTGGTGAAAATGTGGACTGAAAATATTACAAATTCATGAACTTATTAGGGTGCGTGGAAACTGCAATGCTCACTCATAACACAGTCATTTTAGGAATTTTTTCACCAAATTTTCAAAATAGCTATTTTAAGACCTCTGCTCATGAACAGTGTCACTGTGATTTTCTTAATGTGTCCCATACATTGATTTCAGACACCGACTGCGCCATTGTGCGCTACATGGGCGAAACATGTTTTGGGCGAGATGTGAAAAATGACAGCCAGACTGCTCATAAGGAGGTGTGGTAAATGGCAATGTTGAAAATCTGGAGTGAAAATATTGAAAATTTACGTAACTTATGAGCATACAAGATCGAGCGCAAACAAACGCTTTTAAAACAGTCATTTTGGGAATGTTTCACCACATTTTAACATAGCCATTTTAACACTTCTGCTCATAAACAATGTGACTGTGATTTTCTTAATGTGTCCCATACACTGAGTTCACACCGACCTACGCCATTGTGCTGCATGTGCGGAAACAGATTTTAGGTAGAAGTGAGAAATGACAGCTATACTGCTCATAAGGAGGCGTGGTAAAATGGACATGTTGAAAATCTGGAATGAAAATATTGAAAATTCGTGAACTTACGGTATGCGTAGAACAGCGCAACACACGCCCGTAAAATAGTCATTTTGGAATTTTTCACCAAATTTTAACATAGCCATTTAACACCTCTGCTCCATGAATAGTGTCATCTGTGGTTTTCTTAATGTCCCGAACATTGATTTCGCACACCAACTGTGCCATTGTGCGCTATATGCACGAAACACATTTTGGGTGAGACGTGAAAAATGACAGCTGTACTACTCATAAGGAAGTGTGGTCAAATGGCAATGTTGAAAATCCGGAGTAAAAATATTGAAAATTCGGAACCCTCGACGTGCGTAGGAACAGCGCACGCACGCTCTAAAACAGTCATTTTAGGATTTTCACCAAATTTTCAGCATAGGCTTTTTGAGAGCCCACCTTATGAACATTGGCACTGTCATTTCATTAATCAGTCCTGAAAGGTGATTTCGTACGATCATGAAATCACCCTTCGGGCTGATTAACGCCATGACAGTGACAGAATTCATGAGGAGGGTCCCAAACTCCATGTTGAAAATTTGGTGCCAAATTCCAAAAATGCCTGAGATATGCAGCAAAGTTGAAAAACCCTATTCATTACATTATACAGCTTACCGGCATTTCTCAGTTCGCGGTCGGCTTTGAAGAGTGCAGACGTGTTCCCAGTCCACCAAGATCGCTGCGCCAAGGTCCGGAGGTAAGTATGGGGTGAGGGGGTGGGGAGGCAGGGTGTGCAGTAGGTGGGCGCGGTGGGGCCAGAGACAGCGAGGACCGCTTTTCTGTTGCAGTTTTTTTTTTTTAACAAAGGAGGAGACTACGCTGGATGTTTGCCACGCTGGGGTGGGCTCTAGCGTGGCACAAGGATGGCTTATGGATGGGCATGGAGCCGAGGGGATTGGGCACCCCATCAATGACAGCATCTGTTGCCACGCTGGGGTGGGCTCCCAGCGTGGCACCTTGTACTCTTTGGGGGCAGGAGCTGACGGGGGATTGGGAACTTAGTCGGCTATACAGATAGTAGCCACTTGGGGTGGGCACCCAGCGTGGCATGTACAACTCTGTTTGGGCGTAGCACAGCCGACGGGGATTGGGCACCCCAGTCGGCTATACAGTGGGGCGAGCACGCAGTATGCGTGTGTGTGTGTGTGTGTGTGTGTGTGGGGGCGGCATGAGCAGGCGATATTCTTATTGTTGCTCACTGGAAGCGTGAGTCTCTTCAACTGTACGCCACTGCATTTTTGGACTGCTGTCATAGACAGCTCCAGCAGGCATTGGAGAACTGCAACCGCCGCCTCTGCAAACACACTGACTGAATTGGAAGAGGGCTGCCACACCTCCGAAACTCGGATGATGGCACTATGTTTCTTGCACATGCAAGCAAACAAAAAAAAATTCAAACGTGTGAGGGGCTGAAATAAATACATGTCCCCCTTGAATAAAAGTGGGAGGCCATGGGCGGTCGGCCCCCCGTTTAGCTGCCCTGCCTCTCAGTGTGTTTATTCCCTGCACCTGGATCACTGCTATATCATTAGTGGACACATTTGACATATAGTCAACTTCCTTGGCTTGGGTACTGTGTCAAGTTCACGGAAATAGACCTTACCCTTAGTGCACTGATTAATTGCTTATTAAGCAATACATCCTACTGTCTCTGTCCTATCAAGTACGTGGATTTTAGTGATGAGTCTTCGTTGGGGGAATATGTTTCAGCTTCAGCACTCTCTATTCAATGTTTCTCGCTCTGTATTGAGCTAACCACATTAGGTTTAGCTCTACCAATGATGTTCAATGTTTAGCTTAGCCACCTAATCTTTAAAAGTGGAGGATGGGCAATTAAACTGGTGGAAGTTCAATATAAAATTATTTCAGAGACTCCACCTTGTGCTATAAAAGTTATACAGATACATCTGTGTTTGCACATGTGGGTTTCTAGGTCCCAATATTTTATTGGTGAACTGATAATAAGGTCATAGTTGTTAATTGATACCATATATGTAACCTTATTCAGTTCTGTGCTGAATCAAGCTGTTGAATTATTGACTGTTTTGTATTTAGGTATTATGGTATTTCCCCATGGACCGGGCCACTGGAAAATTGCGAATATTTTACCCCAAATATGGAGACTTTCATAAAATTACAGGAAAACTCAGTGGGGTTCACTATACTTTCCCACTGCCCCCTAATAAATCCTTTATTGTTTGCTGCAGCATGTACTGATCACATAAATTGTTACATAAATGTCTTGCCACTTGTAAATACTTTCAATATGAAAACAGGTGTGTGTTTGAAATGCACTACAAATTAATCATGTAGCATATCTTCTAAAATCTAAAGACATCTAAGTCATGCAGTGCTAACTAGATTTTATTCAGTAATTTAGTCAGTTCTGTATTGAATAAATCCTGAAACAACATATTTTACTATTTTCTAGAAGCTTGTTTAACAACTACTTGCTTTGGTGCAAGAAAATAATAAACAGATAACCAGGGTGCCTAATAAAGTTCTAGTAAAAAATGTTTATTTTGTCAAAATAATTACTGTTCCTAAATTCCTGAAGGACTGGATGAGAATAGGGCAGGGATGGGTCGTATCTAGAAGAGGAGGAGAGAATGCATGAGGTGGAGGGATGGGAGGTGAAATCATAGCTGATAGGGTGAGAGAGGCCCTTCGGTCGCTAAAGACTGAGAAGTCACCCGGCCAGATGGGCTGCATCCAAGAGTGCTAAAGGAACTGGCGGATGTGCTGGCAGCTCCACTGGCTTCACTCTTCACCATCTTCCTGATGACAGGGTGGGTGCCTCAAGATTGGAAGGTGGCTCAGGTGGTGCCTATCCACAAGGGGGTCCAGAGAGGAGATGGGGAATTATAGGTCTGTTAGCCTAATGTCTGTGGTAGGCAAGGTTATGGAGGGCATTATCAAGGAGAGGCTGGGGGCAACTGGAAAGGTTGGGGAACCTGGATGACAGGCAGTATGGTTTTGTTCCAGGGAGGTCATGCCAGACTAACCTGTGAAGTTTTATGACTGGGTGGCGGGTGCCCTGGACTGACATAGGCCAGTGGACATCCTCTATCTGGATTTCGGTAAGGCATTCGATCTGGGTACCCCACAATGGCCTACTAACAAAGCTGGGGGATGGGGTGAGGGGGGCAGTTGCTCAGGTGGGTGGAAAATTGGCCACGGGGCTAATACAGCGAGTGGTGGTTGGAAGGATAGTTCCTCCCAGGAGGGTCATCAGTGGGGTTCCCAGGGTTCAGTCCTGGGGCCACTCCTGTTCAACTCCTATGTCTCGGACATAGGGTGGGGTGTTAGGAGTAGGTTGAGTCTCTTTGTGGATGACTCAAAACTGGGAGCACTGGCAGATGGGCAGGAATGGAGAGAGGCCCTGCAGGGGATCTGGATACCCTGGGGGTGGGCAAGGAAGTGGGGTTGAAGTTCATTCAGGAAATGTAGGGTGCTGAACACAGAACATGCATACACCCTGGGGGAAACCACACTGCAAGTCACATCGGGCAAGAGGGACTTAGGGATAGTGGTGACAGCAAAATGAATAACACAGAGAATTGTCAAGAGCTGCAGCAAAAGCAAACAGGATACTGGGCTGCATAACCAGGGGATTACTCCAGGAGGAGGAGGTGATCCTCCTCTGTATAATGCCCTGGTTAGGCCGCATCTTGAGTACTGTGTGCAGTTCTGGAGACCCCATCTTAAGAGGGACATAGCACTGCTGGAGAGGGTCCACATGAGGGTAACCAGGATGATTCAGGGCATGGAGGTGGACCTATCAGGAGAGACTGGATGAACTCGATCTGTACGCATTGGAGGTGAGGAGGGACAGAGGCACATGATAGAGACTCTTCAAGTATGTAAAGGGATAAATAAGGGCTGAGTTGAAGTGTTCAGGCTTAAGAAGGGGGAACTACCAGGGGGCACGAGTGGAAGCTGAAGGGGAGGAAGTAATGGGGAGCACAGGAGACACTTCTTCACAGAGATTGTGGTGGAACCATGGAACGACTGCCCAAGAGTCTGTTGGAAGAGACCACAGTGGAAGGATTCAAGAAGGGTTGGGACAGGTGTAGGGGAAGCTGAGGCCAGGGAGGACCACCTCTGGGGCTAGGTGGTGGAGGAGCGAGCCCCAGTAGGGGGCTATTTCAGCAGACACACAATAGACCATGTGGCCTATTCTGCTGGCTTTACTATGATACTATGATAATCAGCACTGTAAGTACATTTTTAAATCACATGATAAAAGTATTAAATCACACCAATAGCTTTTTATGACATCGTATAATAGTTTTTAATACATGGAACTTTTGCTGTACTGGTTTGCAGTGATTTTACGTGGGTTGCAATAATTTTGTCTATTTGAAGGTAAATGTTTAAATACATTTAACCTGTTCAGCATGTTTTCAGAAATGTTTGCTTTTTGTAGGCTTTGTATGCAGGCACGCAGTTGTGGCAGCAAGGAATCACTGTCACCAACCCCACAGCAGCACATTCAACTTTATAATCAGCAGGGCTATCCAAACTTCTCACACATTTGAATCAAAATCCTTTCAGAATGAAAGTATTTATACAAGAAAATATACCCTTCCATTCAAAAGCAAGCATTGTGGTCATTGTTTCATTTAGACAGATGGTGCATTTTGCACCTCTTTTCACACCTATTGTTTCAGTCTCTGTGTCAGCAAAAAGTTAACATAGAAACATAGAATTTGACAGCAGATAAGGACCGCTTGGCCCACCTAGTCTGCCCATTTTCCTACCTAACAGATAAGCTGCAAATCCTAGTTAACCAACAGCTTACTTCCTCCTACCCCCACTAGGACTGCCTTATGCCTGTCACATGCATTCTTGAAGTTCCCCACTGTTCTTGACTCCACAACCTCCTCAGGGAGGCTGTTCCATGCATCCACAACCCTCTCAGTGAAAAATACTTCCTCACATTACCTCTGAGCGTCCCCTCTATCTTCAAATTGTGCCCCTTGTTCTTGCACATCTCTTTTCTGGAAGATGCTACCTCTCTTGGACTTTGTTAGTTCTCTTGAGGTACTTGAAAGTTTCTATCATGTCCCTCTCCCTCCTTTCCTCTAGGGTATACATAGTAAGCTCCTTTAGTCTTCTTCATATGTCTTCTGGTGCAGACCCTGCACCATTTTGGTTGCCCTCCTCTGGACAGCTTCCACTCTGTCTATGTCTTTGGGAGATGGGGTCTCAGAACTGCACACAGTACTCCAGATGGGGTCTCACCAACTGTCTGTACAGAGGGATAACAACTTCCTGTTTTCTACTATTGATGCCTCTTCCTGTGCATCCCAGTATCCCCCTGCCTTCCTTACTGCCTCCTCATTGTTGCCCACCTTTAGGTCATCTGATATAATTACCCCCAGGTCCCTTCTATTTTTACTGTTGTCAGTATCTCACCCCCATTGTGTACACTTCCCTGGGTTTTGTTTCCCATGTGCATTACCTTGCACTTCTTTGCATTGAATCTGAGCTACCATACATTTGACCATTCCTCCAACCTTGCCAAGTACCTTCTCATCCTTTCCACTCCATCTTGTGTATCAACCCTGTTGCAGATCTTTGTGTCATCTGCAAAGAGACATACTTTTCCTTCCAGTTCCTCTGCAATGTCACTTATAAAGACGTTAAAAGGACCGTCCCAGTACTGAACCCTTCGGTACCCCACTAGTAACCCTCCTTTCTTCACTGTGTATTCCATTTACTACTACCCTTCGTCCTGTTGTCTAGCCAATTTTTTATCTAGGCTACCACCTTGGGACCCACTCCAAGACTGGCTATCTTGTGAATTAATCTTTGTGTAGGACTGTATCAAATGCCTTGCCAAAATCTAGGTAGGCCATGTCCACAGCCCCTCCCTGGTCTACTACTTTGGTCACCCAGTCAAAGAAATCTATTAGATTGTCTGACATGACCTTCCATCGGAATCCATGCTGCCTTGGGTCCTGTGCCCCACTGGCCTCTAGGTACTCAACAGTTCTTTCCTTCAGAAGTGATTCCATCATTTTCCCTACCACTGAGGTCAAACTAACTGGTCTGTAGTTTCCTGCCTCTGTCCTGCTCCCACTTTTGTAAAGAGGAATCACATCTGCCCTCTTCCAGTCCTCGGGTACCACCCCATCCTCCCATGATTTGTTAAAGAGAGTAGTCACGGTGTCACTAGTTCTGCCCTTAGTTCTTTAGAATTCTTGGGTGAATCCCATCAGGCCTCATTGCTTTGTCCACCTTCAATTTTATCAGTTCTTTCAGAACCCTTTCTTCTGTAAATGGACTGGTATCAACCCGCCTTCGGAGTGTTTCTTGTTTGGTTTAGGTAACCCTCCTCTTCCTTTGTGAATACTGAGCAGAAATATTCGTTCAGTATCCCTGCTTTTTCACTGTCACCCTCTACCCACATTCTCTCCCTTTATTAAGCTTCAGTATCCCTCCTTTGGTCTTTCTTCGCTCTCTAATGTACCTATAAGAGGTCTTATCCCCTTCTTAACAGAATTGGCTATCCTTTCCTCGGTTTGGGCCTTTGCTATTCTGACTGCCTTCCCAGCCTCTTTCTGCTTTAACTGATAATGTTCTCTGTCCTGCTCCTTCTGTGTTTCCTTATATTTCCTGAATGCTGTCCTTTTCTCCTTAACCTTCCCTGCCACCTCTTTTGAGAACCATAGCGGTTTTTTCCTTCGTTATGTTTTATTGATTTGCTTTACAAAGGCTTGTTGCCTCTGTGATGGCTGTTTTGATCACTCCCCATTGTTCTTCCACCTCTCCTTCTTGCCTGTTTGCTACTGCTTTTCTGAGGCACTCTCTCATTTTCCCAAAGTCGGCCCTCCTAAAGTCCAGTACTCTTGCTTTTTATATGGCTTGATTGTATGGCTGTGTTTATCGTGAACCACACTGTTTGGTGGTCGCTTGTTCCCAGATGGCTACCACTTCTAAATCTGAGATTCTTTCTCCATCCCTATTTGAGAGTACAAGGTCTAAGATTTCTCCCTCCTGAGTGGGTTCCAATACTAGCTGTCTGAGGCATGCCCCTGTAGGGCATCAAGAATGACCCTGCTTTGGATGTGCCTGCAGCAAAGGTGCTCCAGTTAACATCTGGCATATTCAGGTCCCCATCAACAATATCTCCCTTTTCTACCATTCTAAGAAAGCCTTCTATCATTTCCTTGTCCATTCCTCCTCCTGAGATGGGGGTCTGTATACAACCCCATATGGATTGTGGTGCCATTTCCTGTCTCCAGGGTGACCCAAAGTGCCTCATCTGCTCCCTGTTTACTCTTTAGTTCTGTTACTTTGATCCCTTCTTTACATAGAGAGCTACCCTCCTCCTCTTTACCCTCCCTGTCCCTCCTGTAGATTGTGTATCCTGGTATGTTGACATCCCAGTCATGGTTCTCTGTGTACCATGTTTCTGTGACTGCCACAATATCCAGGCAACCTCTTCCATCAAGGCCACTAGTTCATGGAGCTTGTTACACAGACTACGGGCATTGGTACTCATCACCCTCCACTTTTTGATAGCCTTACCCTTTTAGTCCCATCTCTGTCCTTACTGCCTTTGCCTTTTTTACATTTAAATCTGTTGTGCTCCTAATAACTTCTGTACCTTGGTGTTTACCTCACTAATCACCACATGTTTTGTGGGGAGGCTCGGATTTCCTGCTCCTTTCAGTGCCTCCCCTTGGCTAGTTTAAATGCTTTGCACAATGAAGCATTTAAACTTCTCACCTAGGATCCTGGTTCCCCTGGACAGATGCAGACCATCGCACCAGTATAGTCTGCATCCTCCAGGTGGCTCCCCAGTCCCCAATGAAGCAAAACCCTGAGCTCCACACCAGTTTTTCAACCGAGAGCTAGAAGGAGGCGGTGGTGGTGAGAGGACTGGGAAGTCTGGAATGGGTAGAGAAGATGGCCAAAAATACAGGCAATATTTGCAGAATATGCTGGTTCAGGGTGGTGTCAGGAGAGGGACTCAGGGTCCAGTAACTGGCAGAGAAACAGTGTGGGGAACAGCAAAAAGAAATGCAAAAGGGAAAAGCAGGTGAAAGAGGGAACAAAGAAAGTAGTCCGAGGAGAAATGAGAGCAACCATAACGGAAAAGTAATTCAGAAAAACAGTAGGTAGTTGTTCAAACTATCCTTCAATATTGGGCAATTGGTTCAGCAGTAAAATTTCAGTAGTACAAGCGATCAAGCTATATAAGTCAAGCAGTCAGTTAGGGTTTCCTACAACTCTGCTATACTCTGGAAATCAGTTCCTGCATATGCAGTGCAGTAGTTTAAAAGGTAAAATGTTTAAGCAGTAAAATATTCAGCAGTACAAGCAAGCTATAGAAGTCAGGCCCTAGCTAGTACAGCAGGTTAAACAGCAGAACATTTCAAGAAGAAAAACAAATAATTTCCACAGTAGCAGTAAATTAAGCAAAAACTGTCCAGAGAGTAGTACAGCAAGGCAGTGGCCGAGCTGTGATTTAAACGTGCCTTGCTTTCTCAATGGGATCTGCAGCATCCAATTGGAAGTGGCCACAGTCCCCAGGAGCCAATCCAATTATGGGGATTGAAGCCTGGTAGCTCCAAACTAGGAATCCTTGTGGGGGTTGACTCAAACAGACGTGCATGAGCCAACCAGGGACAAATCGATTCTGGACCTGATATGGACCAATGGGAACAGAGTCTGAGGAATCCAGGTGGAAGGGCAGCTGGGATTCAGCGACTACCACATGGTGTGGTTTGGCATGGAGACAGGGACTCAAACAAGCCACTCAAGGGCAAAAGTATTAGATTTCAGGATGGCAGATTTCAATGAAATGGGTAGATATTTAAGAGCAGCCTGGGGGGGTAATGGAGGGGTGGAGGAAGATAAAAGGAGCCATTGTGGAGGTAACTAAACAATGCATTAGGATAGTGGCCAAAGGAAAGAGAAGAAAGAAACCACTATTGTTCTCTAAAGAGGTGGCAGACAAAGTTGGGGCTAAAAGAGCAAGTTTCAGGAAATATAAAGGTCCCAAAGGGAGGAGGACAGGGAGGTGTACTTTGTCTAAAGAAACAGGAAGGTTGTCAGGAGAGCAAAGGCGCAGACAGAGGAGGGTTTAGCATGAACTGTGAAAAGGGATAAAACATTCTGTAGGTACATCAGCTGATAGAAGAAAACTGGGGGAGGGATTGTGAGGCTCAAAGGAGGAGGGAGAGTATAGGAGGGGATCTGGACAAGGCAGAAATACTGAACAAGTACTTCTGTAAGTATTCACTGAGGAGGAGAGGGTCAATGACCACAGTTCTGGAGCAGAGACAATTGGGGGGTGGACACCAGTCCATTCACAGTGGAGTGAGTTCTGGAGGAACTCACAAAGCTAAAGGTGGATAAAGCCATGGGGCAAGACAACATACACCCAGGGATAATAAGGGAGCTGCAAAGGGAACTAGCAGCACCTCTGGCCACCCTGTTCACCAAGTCACTCAACACAGGCATAGTTCCAGAGGACTGAGGAGAATGCATGTAGTCCCACTGCACAAAAGTGGTAGTAGGGAGGAAGCATGGAACTACAGGCCAGTCAGCCTCACCTCAGTGGTGGGAAGATCATGAAGACACTGCTGAAAGAAAGGATAGGTAGTACGCTAGAGATCCAATGGTGCCCAGGATCTGAGGCAACACAGATTCACATTAAGAAGGTCTTGTCAAATAAATCTAATAGATTCTTTTTGATTGAGTGACTAGGAAAGTGGATCAGGGAGAGGCGGTGACGTTGCTTACCTAGATTTCAGCAAAGCCTTCAATACTGTCCTACACAGAAGGCTGGTTAACAAGATGAGTAGTTGGGCATGGGGCATAAAAGCGATACATTTGGTTAGAAATTGGCTGACAGACAGAAGGCAGAGGGTGGTGGTAAATGGATCCAATCAGGGGAAAAAACGTGACCAGTGAAGTGCCACAGGGATCAGTCCTGTTCAATGTCTTCATTACTGACATTGCAGAGGGTCTAGAAGGAAAGGTCTGCCTATTTGCAGATGACACCAAGATCTGCAACAGGTGGATTCTCCAGGAGGGTGCAGGCAATGAAGACGGACCTGGAAAAGCATGAAAGATGGTCAGAGGTGTGGAAACTGAGGTTCAGTGCAAAAAGTGCAGGATCATACACCTGGATCTTACACCTGGGTAGGGGCAACCCTGGGAGAGCTACAGGATGGGGGTGCTGACTGTCTCCAAAGAGGAAAGGAGCCTAGGGGTTTTAATTACATCTAAGATCCTTAATGTATCAAAGCAGCACAAAGGCTGCAGGGAGGGCCAGTGGCATGCTGGCATGGCGCAGCCAGGTAATACTAGCAGGAGGTGAGAGGTAGTGATACCATTGTATAAAACACTGGTACTGCCTCATCTGGAGTACTGTGTGCAGTACTGGAGACCACACATGCGTAGGACATAAACAAGGTGGAGCTATCCAGAAAGAGGCGCAAGGATGGTGCATGACAGCACAAAACATGAGGACAGACTGAGATACCTCAATATGTACTCACTGGAGGAGAGAGAGAAAGGGACGACATGATAGAAACTTTTAAGTACCTCAAGCGCATAAACAAGGTGAAGGTGGGTATCTTTCCCGGTGTAGAAAGGACACCAGGCATTGGGGCATATTATGAAATTGGAGGGTAGATTAAGAGGGAGCATGAGGAAATTCGTCTACACAGTGAGAATGGTGGATGCTTGGAATAGTCTGCTACAAGAGGTGGTGGCAAGCATGGTGGAGGGGTTTAAACATGCCTGGGACAGGCACAAAGGGCTGCACTATGGGCAGGGAGGGAGTGATGAAAAGCTATTGATTACTAAGGATCAGTGGACACACATTAGGTATAGAACCTGTGGGCAGACTGTATGGGCCAATGGTCCTTATCTCCAACAATTTCTATGTTTCTGTGGCAACTGAAGTGTGACTGGGCAAATGTATGGGTCATTTCAAACAGAAAGTGTCGCCACATTCCACAATCTCACACAAGCTTCATGAAATTCCACTTAATTACTGATGTTCTTTGAATTTTGGCTTTATAACTTGGCCAGTCTTTTAGCAAGAGGTTAGAGAGCGACACAGCCTGTGATTTTTTTTTCTTCCATATTGTTTTCTTTCGTTTGACAGCTCGTCTCTCAGGGATATACCCTGTTCACAGGGATATACTGTATATTCCTAGAGAGTGGGGAATCCTGCTCCTTTATGATCAGGGTGGTTACGCAGGTATTCTGCCCAATGTCTATTCACCGATACTCTCGACCAGAGCTGGGTGAAATTTTATGTCACCAGTAAAATTCTGATTCGGCTCACGAAATTTCCACACAAAACGTAAATTGCAACTTATAACTGTGATTTCAGTTATTTCCGTCTAATTTAAAAAGTACTAGGGCACACTGCACTGAATTTAATATGATAATTGTATCCAGGTCAATACTGAAGTGCTCCAAGTTTCAGATCTCTGTCTTTAATAGTGACAGAGTCATAAGCCCAAATATCTGGACATTTTAAATTAATTTCCTAATTATGAAAAATGCAGACATTTAAGCCAGTTATAACTATAAATCTAGAGAATGGAATATCACCAATTTCATTAAGTTCACTGACCCTAAATATTAGGCTTTGAGGCCACCCCCATGGTCCATTAGCAGAGCTGTCACACTGCCATGCCGATGAACCAGGTTCGAAGCAGGCCCAGGAGGTCATGTCAGGAAGCAGGTCATGGTTGGTGTGGTTTCACCAACACAGCAACCCATGCAGCTGGGCTAGGAGCTTTCTCCTGCTGCAGGGAAGCTGTGGCTGTGAAGCTGACAGGCACTGCCTCTACCAGGGAAACGGAATGGAAAACAATGTTAGAGAAAACCAGGAGCCAAATGAATGATGGGGGGTCAACCTGATTAGGGTACAGTATTTTAATAAAATCTTCCAAAATGATCTTTTACCACCATTCTTTATTGTATTTCTACCCTGCTTTGATACTAGTGCTCTATACCTTACAAAAACCACTTATGCATGCACAGTGCATGTAGGTATCATGAAATAATATCCTCTGCCCTGAGTCACCACATACCACCCCTACAGTAAATTAGGGTGATGGCAAAAATATAGGTGGTGGTAAAAATATACAGGGTGGTGGTAAAAAAATATGGTGTGGTGGTAGAAAAATATAGTGTGGTGGCCACCGTACTAAAACATTGAATAGGGAACACTGAGTGGTATAGACAGCTGCGTGTGAGAAGGCCAAGGTGTCTTTCTTTCCACACTGTCTCCTGAAAAGGATTCAGGTAACTAAATACTATGGCCAAAAAAGTGTACATGACAGGTTTCAAACAGGAGTCTGTCAGGGGTGCTCTAATGTCAGATTTGTTTTACTGCCTGAAGAGAGCAGTCGCCCAAGTACAACTCATGCCTTCTGGTCAACAAGTTATTTCTGTTTTACTTGTTTATTATTTTTCGGATTATAAGTTAGTTTTCAATACTCTGCATTAATTAGGGTGTTTATTTCTGTAACCCCCTGCAAATGGGGTTCCCAAAAGACTTCAGGAGCTTGCTTGAATGCTCCAAGCCTGAATGGTGTTTTGCATTTAAGCCATTTATCAGTGAGTGTTTTAGAGCCTCTGGTACTGTCTCTTTAAGAGCTGTCTGCTTGCAGACATAATTAGTTTGTATGGGGGACTGTGTGCTTCTCTGAGTACCACTCGAGCTGCTGCCAATTCACTTCATTTTGCAGTCACTAGGAGTGCAAAGGAACCTATCTGAAAGATGTAACTGTTTGCCAGAAATTATTTAGAGTAATAATGAAATTACAGTTTGTCTAACCTGCTTTCTTTGCAGTCAGAACTGTCTGCTTGTTCCCATTCTAGTTTTGAACTGCTGAACTGGACCAATCAGTGTGGGGTAAGTTAGCTCTAAAATGATACCTTGGACGAATCAGAACTTGGACTCATAATCTGAGCCAGCCACAAGAGGATTGTATGGCAGTGACTCTGGGAGATGTAGTTTAGACTTCAGTGCCTTTTGGACCAACAGCAGCAGTCTATTGTAGTGACAGCCAATCAGTCAAGAACTGGGAGGAACTCAAAGGAAGTGCCAGTTTACGTCAGTTGGAGTTTAGTTGAGCTTTGGCAGTGAAGAAGGAAGGAGCCTGTGCTTTTCAGTGTGCAGTTTTAGTCAAAAAACGTGTGTAAGGCCCAGAGTTCCGGTCTGCAGCTTGTGTAACAGCTTGTTAGGACTGAATCCGTCCTGTGAAAAGAATCAAAGGATCTCTGAAGAGTAGAAACCAGGCTCACCCTGTAGAAGAACTGGAAGAATTGCTGAAAATTACTTTCGGTCTGTCAGGGAACTGAATCTGCTGTGTGTTCTCCCGGGTATTGTGCAGTAATTGCGATCGGGATACAGATGCAGCCTGCCTGGTATAGTACTTTCTTTATATGGATGTGTGAAGAGGTTTGTGTACCTCAAGTGAGCCCTGCTGACATTGAAGGACCCATCTTATTTGGAGGTCGTGAGTACTAATTCAGGGTTGCTCCCTGTTGAATTGCCACATTAAATCCAAATGGAATTACTGTACTGCTGACTGTTTAATTCTCCTTTTCTCTGTGTGAAAAGGCCCTACCAGCTGCCACAGTTTGGACTAGCCACTAGGGCTTGGGTACCCAGGGACAGTAACTGATAGGGATAGGCCTGTGCACAGAGCCATAGGTAGATATTATTAGAGTGATAAGCTAATTAACCTGATTTCCCCTGTCCTTGTTATATCCCCTAAATAAATCAGAGCTGCTTGTTTCAGTAAAGTTATACTGCCTGAGGTGTTTGTCTATGTTAAAGTACTGTACTGTGATTGTTGCACTGTATCTCATTTCACAGGAGGTCCCAGTGCGGAACCAGACCTGGGGGTAAGTGTATACTGTGAAGGTAATTCTGATATATTGTGTGTAACTAGTGGGAAGAAAGGGGTTGCAGTGTCCCAGAGGGCTGTGACCAAGTTAGTTTAACTATTGCAAACCCTGACCTCTGGGTGAGGCACCCGCCATTGGATCCAGGCCCTCAACCTGTTAGTAGAAATCAGGCAGGGAGTAGCCCTGGATAGCGCTATCTGGGGTTACATCTTGGAGGCTCACCGCTGGGATTGTGTGTCCTCTAGTGGCCATATTTACTAACCACTGTTAAGAAAAAATGGGTACCCGACAGAAGTGGCTGTGCACCGCTGGTGGAGTGGTGTACTGGGAGGAGATCGACCCCAAAATGCTATGCTTATCCTGGACATCCCCTGGGTATCAATACGGACACTGTGCAGGGAGTACTTTCCAAGGTGGAAGGTTTACAAAACCCTGTGGTGGTGGGTCGGCATGCTAATCTGCTCACCCACACTTTCCTGGCCCTAGTAGAGTTTAAGGATCCCATAGATGGCTCCAAAGTGCCACAGACCATTACCCCAGAGGAGCCTCCACTGCTTGGAGAGATAACTAAGGACAGTAAAGACCTGGGAATCAGCCCCTCACCACTATCTCAAAACTTTTGAGGAGAAATTGCTGAATGGTTGCTGAGAGGGGAAACTGTGGAGGACTTGAAGAAACTATTCTTTCCACCTGGGGTGTTCCTCCCCAACACCCTCTCCTGCTCCAGTGCCCGTAATGGTGGCTGAACCAATGCAGACTCTATTTCTGCACCTGCCATTAGTCACGACTCTTACCGAAGGTTGAGGATCTTCTGGCACCCTCCCACCCCCAAGGGGAGGATGACTGGGAGACCTGGATAGACTATGTTGCCCCCAAGTGCTAGAATGGCATACCGGGAGGTGGCGAAGAGGGGTTAGTGAGGAGCCTCCGAGGGTCCTGCCCTGGCTACCATCCCTGCTAAACGGGCCAGTAACCCTGAAGCGACTGCATGTGGGCCTATCTTGAGGCCTTGAGAATGTGTGTATGGGGCTCCAGTTTCTGATGAGGACCTATGGTGGAGAGTAAGAGATGCACAACAGTACCAAGGGGAGTTGTCTGTGTATGTATCTCGCTGGAAAAATTGTTGCAAGAATGCCTCAGAGAAAGGTAGTTTGCCAGCGGTTGAACTGGACGAACCAGGCTGGACAGGATCCTTAAGTCTGCCCCTTCTCAGAACTGCTGTTGCTTCAGTTACACTGGCAGATCGGCTGGAATCCCCACCCTCCTGATGAGTTAATGAGAGAAATTCCGAGGAGTTGAGAAAAAGAGCGACCTCGGAGGACCTGCGCAATAGCTGCGGCTGACCCGAGTGACTGAGGGTGACCCATCAAGTGAAGTTCAGGGGCAGAGGTTGGCAGTCAATGAGTGCTCTGACAAGGAAAAGATATGTCACAATGGGGCGAACTGTTGAGAGATCCGGGAATTCAAAAACAGTCCCTTTATGAAGGCCACGCCTGCAATGCAGGCCCTGACCTATATCCGACTTATCTGCTATGGGGTGGGGTACCCACCATGTATCTCCTGCTGATAACAGCTCCGAACTCGATTCCTTGACCATGGAAGTGGAGAAAACTGACGATGTCTCCAAATGCTTATCACGCCGCAGACAGAGATGGCACCAAGGTTTCCAGTTAGTAATACCCCGCCCCAGGCTCCCCAGTGGGCGCCTCGGCCAGCTCAAACTCCAGAAAGTATGTTTGCTATAATTGTGGGAAAGATGGGCACATAGAAAAGGAATGCCAGTCCCAAAAGACACTGACAAAGTTGCATATAGGCTACAAGGAGAGCTTGGAGAAGAAATCAGTGGTTAAGAGGTGCACGACATGATCCCAGTGAGGGCACCAAAATGCTAATTCACGTCCTTTGTGGCAGGTCAGTTGCCCAGGCCACCACACCGCCTCCAGACTGGTCCAGAATAGTGGGTCCTCCATGGAGACCACTGTAAAGGTGAACGGAGTGTCTACAAGAGCTATATAGACAGTACCCTAAGTGACAATTATGTTCCAAGATTGGTATCAAGCATTTGTCAGACATACCCTTACAACCATTAGAAGGACTGCATGTATGGGGGTTAAGTGAGAAGGCCTACCCTATTCCGGTATATCCAATTTGGCTGTCTTTCCCCACCTCCGTGGCTGGAGTGGCCGAACAAGTAGAGACCTAGCCTTAGTGTGTCCCCCCACTGGACTGTATGATGGTGTCCCTTTGTTGATTGGAACAAATGCTCCTTATGTTGGAAGGCTGGCACAGTTGTGTTATGAAAACAGGGGTCAAAGACTAGTAGAGCTTTAAGAGTTCCGGCTTTAATTAAGAAGGCCTATGAGGCACAGAGAGATGCTGAAAAACAGAACCAGAGGAACCGGTCGGAATTGGAAGAAGGATCCTGAGTCTCTGATCCTGGCCAAATGCCCAGTGTACCTTACAGGAGAGGTCCGATCAGAAAGGATGTTAGAATAAAATATTAATGTTGGATGCACCAGGCGATGGAAAATTGCCAGAGGGACTGCTGGTCAAGCCTAGTATTTTGCCCGCTAGAGCCCATGCTTATGCCAGAAGGGTAATGGTCCAAGTTCATAATGTGTCTGAAAGAGACATTCAGTAAACAGAGGTTGCATCCTGGCTAATGTGCATTGTGCAGACACTGCAGTGCTACCCAGCAGCAAGAGTTCAAGGAAGAATGACAGAGTAGCATACAGACTTGTTTGATTTGGCGACTCCCGCTGCCAGCTGAATGGAAAGTGAAGATCAGTGAAGCTTGCCCAGAGAGACCAGGTGTTTTCTTTAAAGGAATGGGATGTAGGATGCGGCAAGGAGCTGGAGCACAATATCCGCTGTGCATGATCTAAAAGAATCCATTCGTGAGAGTGGGTCTCGACGCCTGGCACCTGCTGACATAGATGATGTGAGACGCATCTGCAAGAGATGTTAGCTGCTGGTGTAATACAAGAATCCAGAAGCCCTTATGCTTCCCCCATTGTGGTAGTGAGGAAAAGAATGGAACAGTAAGGATGTGTGTGGATTATCGCACCTTTAAACCGGGCGACTATCCCTGATCAGTACACAATGCCCGCATTCAGGATGCTTTGGACTGCCTAAGCGGGAGCAAGTGGTTCTCTGTGCTGGATCTCCGCAGTGGGTACTATCAGATCCCGATGGCCCCAGAGGACCGTGAAAAGACAGCCTTTATCTGTCGCATGGCTATGAATTCATGAGGATGCCTCAAGGGATTCAGGTGCCCCAGCCACTTTTCAACGATTGATGGAGCGTGCAGTGGGGACATGAACTTACTAGAGTGCCTGGTATACCTAGATGATGTTATTGTGTTTGGCAGCTCACTGGAGGAACATGAGAGCAGATTATTTAAGGTATTGGACCGACTGGAGGACTTGGACCTTAAACTGTCCATTGATAAGTGTCAATTTTTCAAACATCAGTAAAAGTATGTGGGACACATAGTATCCACCGAGGAATAGAGACCCACCCAAGTAAAGTTGAGGCCTTGACCACCTGGCCACAGCCCAACAAAAATCTAAAAGAACTGCAAAGATTCTGGGATTGTGGTTATTATCGGCGCTTCATCAAGGACTATTCAAGAGTGATCCGCCTCTTTACTTAACCTTACTCAAGGGTATCCCCAACCCACAAAAATACCAAAAGTCAGCATCCTCAAGACTGAAAAGAGTGTATTTTCATCCGAGTGAAGTATTTGGGGCCCGCTGGACTCCTGATTGTGAGACTGCTTTTCATGAGATCATATATCAACTTACCCATGCTCCAGTGCTGGCCTATGCCGATCCAAGAAAACCTTACGTCCTGCACACTGATGCTAGCTTGCAAGGGTTGGGGCTGTGTTGTACCAAGAGCACGAGAATGGCCTGAGACCAGTGGCCTTGCCAGTGAAACCTGACCCCATCCGAAAGAACTATCCTGTACATAAGTTAGAGTTCCTAGCTTTGAAGTGGGCTATTGTTGACCAATTCCATGAGTACTTGTATGGGGCTAAAATACTAGTAAAACTGACAATAATCCTTTGACCTATGTGCAGACCTCAGCTAAGTTGGATGCCACTGGCCATAGGTGGCTTTCTGCATTATCTCATATATGACTTAACTCTCGAATACCGAGCAGGTCTGAACCATAGATGCTGATGCTCTCTCCCGGAGGCCTGTTCCCCAGAATGATTGGGTCCGACTGGCAGAACTGACATTCGGGCACTCTGCGGAAGTTTGACAGGGAGGAACAAATGTCCACGGACGCAGTGGACTGCATGGTGGATTGCTTGGGAGCTCTGAGAATTGCATACCTGCTGCTTACTGCCACTTTTCTGCAATAGACACTGGTGCACCGCCTCAGCTGGACAATGACAGTATTCATGGCTCAATCCCCGATCCCATGATCAAAGCAGCTTTAGAAGCCCTCTATGCAGGAAAAGATGTGTCCAAATTACGCCCACTGATTTGAGAACTGCACTGTTATACAAAGAAGGTCCTAAGTTGAAACTGATCAATAAACTGTTATACAGAGAAACAGTAGACAGAGGGGACAAGTAGACAAACAACAATTAGTGCTGCCCACTGCCTTTCGAGACTCAGTATTGAGGTCCTTGCACAAACACATAGGGGCACCTTTGGTATAGACAGAACACTTGACTTGGTGAGATCCAGATTCTATTGGCCTAAGATGGAGGCTGATGTGGAGCAACACATTCGAACTTATGATCGCTGCTTACAGAAGCTTTGCCCCAGAGGGGCTGCCCCCTTGTTAACATAAACACCAGTGCACCCATGGAGCTGGTCTGTATTGATTTTCTAAGTTTGGAGTCAGATCAAAGAAATATCAGTAATGTGCTGGTGGTCACTGACCATTTCACGAGATATGCCCAGCTTTCCCACCAAAGACCAGAAAGCATCCACTGTAGCCAAAGTACTTGTAAAAACTTTTTAGTTCACTAGGGCTCCACAAAGAATCCATTCTGATCAAGGGAGAGACTTTGAGAGTCGTCTGATCAAAGAGATGCTTGTGGGGGAGTGCCAAAGTCCAGAACCACCTTACCACCCCCAGGGGACTCCACAGCCTGAACGCTTCAACCAAGACTTTGCTAGATATGCTAGGCACCCTGCACCCAAAGGACAAGCCTAGATGGAGCCAATAAATTAGCACCCTGGTACATGCTTATAACTGCACCAAAGTGATGCCACTGGATTCTCCCCCTGCACTGATGTTTGGAAGAGAAGCCACTTACCAGTAGATGTGTGTTTGGGGTCTCTCCGATGGGGTTCAAGCTGACAACTATTTACAGTATGTGCAAAAGTTAAAGGCCCAGCTAACTCCTCATGCACTCAACTGGCTCAACCATGGCTGCCAAAAAAGAAATCTGGCCAACAAAGAAAGGTATGATAAAAAGGTGAAAGCATTATGGGAACTCCAGGAGGGATCGGCATTGCTAAGAAATCTGGGACTGCATGGCAAGCACAAGATTGCTGACAGATGGCACCATCTCCCTCACATTGTAGTGGGCAAACTAGATGATCTGCCAGTGTACAAAGTAAGGCCTGAGAATAATTCAAAGATGTAAAACAATGCATAGAAATCATTTACTGCCCATTGGACAAATCTTAATTGAGTCTGAGCCCCTAGAAGATGCCCCTCTGGACCAGTGACTAGAGCTGCTGCTAAGAAAAGATCAAGAAAGTCTGCACCTACAGAAGCAAAGTTAAGTGTTCCCTCCACAAGTCCCAGTTGAGCATGACTGTCAGTCCATATCGGAAGAAAGTGAGAGGACTTTGAATACTATCCTTCTTACGAACTGAGTCAATTGTTTCGGGCAATCCCTAGTCAATACTGGAGACAAAGCTGGGCCTTCTGACTGTCTAAGCCCCAACTTCATCCCTGGAGCCAATGCTCCCAGAAAGTGAAGTGCAAAGCATCAGATCAGATGAAATGGAATCATTGTGCATGGTTGAACTGTTTGAGCTTTCAGGGAGGAAAATGATAGATTGGGGCAGACTGGTGATACACCGAACAAGAAGAGTATTTTGAGTGCCCTGACAGTCCACTGCCAGTGTCCGAAAGCTCTCCATGCGAGCCAAATGTTGTGGACTCAGAAACTGTAACTCCTGGAGCTGAAAGTGCCCCAGGTTCTAGCCTCTCTACCCCCATGGAGACTCCCTGACAAGTGAGGACAATGCTGAAAATGAGGCTCAGAGTGCAGAGACTATAACAGTTCCCCTAGAAAGACTGGTCGAGCTGTAAAGCCTGTGGTGCACCTCAGTTATGATTCACTTGGGAGGCCTGTGGACTTGCCTCTCAATGTTGTCCATAAAAGTGTATGTGTCCCGAGGCTCATTGCCCAAACTGAGCATCAGTGCTAACTCCAAGTTACTTGTGTTGCCCTCTAAGTATGGTGCCTTGCCCATCCAGCCCCAAGGTAACTGATAGGGAAGGGCCCCTCTCTTCAGGCTTTCATGTACAAGAGGTAATAACTTGAGTTATGGTACAATGTGTATGTAATACTGTGTAAAAGTGACGTACTGCAATGTTTCAGAAATGTGTTCTTGGTAAAATGATATATTGACTGATGATTACGTATGCGAGCCTAATGCAAATGTATATGGTTGCAGTTGAAACTTATGGGGTACTTGCTTGACGGACGTCAAGCTTTCCCAAACCAGGAAGGTGTAACCCCCTGCAAATGGGGTTCCCAAAAGACTTCCAGGAGCTTGCTTGAATGCTCCAAGCCTGAATGGTGTTTGGCATTTAAGCCATTTATCAGTGAGTGTTTTAGAGCCTCTGGTACTGTCTCTTTAAGAGCTGTCTGCTTGCAGACATAATTAATTGTATGGGGACTGTGTGCTTCTGAGTACCACTCGAGCTGCTGCCAATTCACTTCATTTTGCAGTCACTAAGGTGCAAAGGGAACCTATCTGAAAGATGTAACTGTTTGCCAGAAATTATTTAGAGTAATAATGAAATTACAGTTTGTCTAACCTGCTTTCTTTGCAGTCAGAACTGTGTCTGCTAGTTCCCCATTCTAGTTTTGAACTGCTGAACTGGACCAATCAGTGTGGGGTAAGCTAGCTCTAAATGATGCCCTAGACGAATCAGAACTTGGACTCATAATCTGAGCCAGCCACAAGAGGATTGTATGGGCAGTGACTCTGGGAGATGTAGTTTAGACTTCAGTGCCTTTTTGGACCAACAGCAGCAGTCTATTGTGGTGACAGCCAATCCAGTCAAGAACTGGGAGGAACTCAAAGGAAGTGCCAGTTTAGGTCAGTTGGAGTTTAGTTGAGCTTTGGCAGTGAAGAAGGAAGGAGCCCTGTGCTTTTTCAGTGTGCAGTTTTAGTCAAAAAACGTGTGTAAGGCCCAGAGTTCCGGTCTGCAGCTTGTGTAACAGCTTGTTAGGACTGAATCCGTCCTGTGAAAAGAATCAAAGGATCTCTGAAGAGTAAAACCAGGCTCACCCTGTAGAAGACTGGAAGAATTGCTGAAAATTGCACTCGGTCTGTCAGGAACTGAATCTGCTGTGTGTTCTCCGGTATTGTGCAGTAATTGCGATCGGGATACAGATGCAGCCTGCCTGGTATAGTACTTTCTTTTATATGGATGTGTGAAGAGGTTTGTGTACCTCAAGTGAGCCCTGCTGACATTGAAGGACCCTATCTTATTTGGAGGTCGTAGTACTAATTCAGGGTTGCTCCCTGTTGAATTGCCACATTAAATCCAAATGGAATTACTGTACTGCTGACTGTTTAATTCTCCTTTCTCTCTGTGTGAAAGGGCCCACCAGCTGCCACGGTTTGGACTAGCCACTAGGGCTTGGGTACCCAGGGACAGTAACTGATAGGGATAGGCCTGTGCACAGAGCCATAAAGTAATTATTAGAGTGATAAGCTAATTAACCTGATTTCCCCTGTCCTTATATCCCCCTAAATAAATCAGAGCTGCTTGTTTCAGCAAAAGTTATACTGCCTGAGGTATTTGTCTATGTTAAAAAGAACTGTACTGTGATTGTTGCACTGTATCTCATTTCACAGGAGGTCCCAGTGCGGAACCAGACCTGGGGGTAAGTGTATACTGTGAAGGTAATTCTGATATATTGTGTGGGCCACTAGTGGGAAGAAAGGGTTGCAGTGTCCCAGAGGGCTGTGACCAAGTTAGTTTAACTATTGCAAACCCTGACCTCTGGGTGGAGGCACCGCCATTGGATCCAGGCCCTCAACCTGTTAGTGGCAAATCAGGCAGGGGTAGTAGCCCCTGGGATAAGCCATCTAGGTTACATTTCTAATCTTCATTATAATTTGTGTTTTTTTTTCCCAGTTCTGATTGGTTCCATTAACTGGAGAAGGTCACATTTAAAATGCAGTTCAACGTGTAGCTTATTTGGCATACACAGTCCAGTGCCAGAAAGCACTATGGATTGCAGTACTGGCACTGAGTGACAAGGTTGTTGGTGAAGTGGCAGAGGATCTGGCTGCCATATCAAAGTCATCCTAGATGCCACTAAATACCAGTTCCACATGCCTGTAGACTCCAGTGACTATGCTTTGCAAGTCTGAGCTCATGCAGTGGCTTTGAGGAGATTTATCTGGGTTAGGGCTACCATCCTTACCTAGGACACTTAAGATAAAGCCATCATTGATTTCTCCTTTAAGGAAAGTCCCTATTTGGTGACAAAACAAAGGCTACATGAAAAAAGTGGACAATCACAGGTCTACTTTTAAAAGTAACACCGAGAAGAAAAGGCCTCCACTTTCTACAGGCCTTATGGGAGGTGAGGCAGGGCTACTATCCAATACTCTATGCTGCCTATGAATAACAATCTGAAAGAGGTTACTACCGAGGCAGGAGGGACTCCAGGCGTGCTGCAGCACCAGTCCCCAAGCATAACCAAAGTAGAACCCCTGACAGTTCTGCTCAGGTTGCCAGTCAACCATTGCTAGTGGGTGAAAACATGGAAACATAGAAAGTGATGGCAGAAGGAGACGATACAGTCCATCTAGTCTGCCCATAGGCCTACCCGTCCCTTAACTGCTAGTCAGTGTGGTGGTGCCTTTGTACCTGTTCCAAGCATTCTTGAAACCTACCACTGTTCAAACAACATGAAGTCTAACGCAGTGGTTCAAGGTTCTGAGCTGCAAATCTGGAGACCTGGCATTTGCATAGTGTGTGACCCTGAGCAAGTCACTTAACTTCCCTGTGCTCCCAGGTTGCACCTGTAAACAAGCTTTCAGCTTAGAGTGTCTCACCTGGTTAAACAACTGGAAAAAAGTCTTGCTGTATTCTGACATTATGCAGTTAGTCCCAGCACTTGAACTGCTCCGGAGGAAAGAGTTAATTCTATGCCAGAGCATAGAACGTTGAGCTTGAGCTCGGTTCAAACCTCTGTCTGCTGCACTTCAAAGTGTAGCCGTCAGATTCTTTACTCCGCCTAACTGAACAGTCGCTCTGGAGAAATTCTTCGCTTGTCGGTTCGGTCTCAGTAAAATGTCAGTTTTAACCACAAATGTTATTGTTTTTGGTTCAGATCCCTGTCTGTGGTACAGTAAGTGTGTAGGTAGTGGACATTAGTTTATTTCTTTGTGTAAAATTGTAAAATCTTTTTGATGGCCGGCTGGAACCGATTGTTTTCTTTCTTTATTCTATAAAGTCTTTGGTTTATTTGTATTAGAGTGAGGTACCGGTCCCTATTGGTTTAAAAAAACATACTTTTAGACAGTTTTTCCACAGCCCGTAACATGGTTGGTAGCTGATAGGGGGTCTTGCCTGGCTTTAAAGCTGCTAAAGAGCAAGTGGAGGATGGCTACATCTGAGAAACCCAAAGAAAAGCGGGCCCACTGGGTTTCAGCACTGTAGTGAGTGTGGGATGCCTTTGCTAAGGCAGACCTTCACACCACCTGTGTGTATGTCTGAGGTTTGACCACCTCAATTCAGACTGCCAAATATGCAAAGTCCGCTGATCCGGATGGCCAGCCGGTTTGGTTCCAACTGAACCTAAGGGTAGTACCCACTGACCTGGGCGATACTTCCTCAGGCAAAGGAGAGCCGATCGAGGGTTGGTTCCGTCTAAGAGAAAAAAGAAATTGGCTGTTCGGATCCAGAACAGTCATGTCCAACTGCCGTAAGAAATTGCCAGGGCGATTAGCATTGTAGAATCGCTCCATTTCGCTTCATCTCCCAGTAGGCGCTAGGTTCGGTCAGTTCCCCGGTTCGGAATATTGTCCGGATGATTTCTATTAACCAGATTGAGGAGGAGGAGGAGTTGTTGTTGTTGTTGTTGTTGTTGTTGTTGTTCCCCATCTAGGTTTTCTGAACCCTTCCACTATTTGTTTTACAAAACTGGCAGAGAATCTCCAGCTCGCTTCTGGTCGATGCTGTTGAGGAACAACAGGAGCCTCACTATATAGAGGTGATGGACATCCCAGAGTTCAAAAGGCTGTCTATTTCCCTCCAGTAATCTTTTGGGAAACGGACACAAAACATTCTTCAGACACCAAATTCATTACCTCCTGTGGACAAGAGAATGGACAGGAGGTAAATAATTCTCGGCTCAGGTACAGAGTTCTTGTTGCAACAATGCAGCCATGTTGTGGTCATGCAGGTTGCAGCCGTGATGAGCTAATATACCTGTGGCTTCACACTCCCAGATAAAGACTCTAGGAAGGTGGATGCTATGGCCAAAAACAGTACTTGGCATCCTCCTTGGGACTCAGGCGGGCAAACCATATGGCCTACACAGCCAGATACCAGAAGTCCAGGTGGATACTGTTCTGAGCTGGCTAAACAGGCTTCCCCAGCTAGCCAAAGAGCTGAAAGAGGTGGCTGGTGATGGGATTGTGGCATCCAAAGTCCAATTTCATGCTGCTGTGGACTCTAATGATGTTTCATCATGAGTCATGGCTACATCTGTGTCTCTTAGGAGATTTGTTTGGCTCAGATGTACTAGCCTCTCTAGGACACCCAGGCTAAGGCCATGGATTTCCCTGTGGTGGGTAATTCTTTGTTTGGGAGCAGACTGAAAATTACATGAAAAGATGGACAAGAATAGGACCACCTACAGGGTGCATAGGCCAGGAAAGGCAGGCAACTACTCCAGAAGCAGCAATCTAGGGGCAGGGGCAGGCCCTTTTGCAGGCCTTTCTACCAGGCACAGGCCTCCTCTCCTTTTCCTCAGAGGGGTTCTTCAGAGGAGAGGCAGAAGGGGATAAGCAGGGCTGCATCCTCCTCCTCTCAGTCAAGGCTCCAGCCAAGCAGACACCCTGATGTGTCAGCCGGTTGACTCACCCTTTCCAGTAGGAGGCAGGCTAGCTTACTACTTCCAGGCTTGGAAGTCTGTTACCTCAGAAAAGTGGGTCCTGGAGGTAGTAAGCCAGGGACTGGCTCTCAGCTTCAAAAATTTCCAAAGTTGAGGTCAGGTCTTTTCCCCTGCAAACATCTCGAAACCATTGCCCTAGAGGCAGAGGTTTCTCTCTGCTGGCTCTCAGAGCCATAGAGAGAGTTCCTATCACACACAGGGCAAGGGTCTGTACTCCACATGCTTCTTTACCCAAAAAGACAGGGAGTGGTGGCCCATCCTAGATCTAAGATACTTAAACAAGCACCTAGTCAAGCCAACATTCAAAATGGTGACTCTGGGAATAATTCTTCCCTCTCTGAGGCCAGGAATTGGTTAGCTTCCCTGGACCTCAAGGATGCCTATTTCACATTCCCATCAGGTGCTCCCACAGAAAGTACCTCAGGTTGAACTGCCTTCAGGCCATTATCAGTTCAGAGCAATGCCTTTTGGACTAACATCAGCACCAAGGGTGTTCACAAAATGCCTAGCAGTAGTAGTAGTGGCCTTTCAAGGACACAAAACATTTACATATTTCCATACCTGGATGACTGGCTTATGTGGGGCAGTCTCCAGACCAAGTCAAGTCAAACCTGCAAGGGACCCAGCAATTGCTCACTTCTCTGGATTCCTTCTCAGTGTTCCAAAGTCAGTTCTCGAACCAGTGCAACTCCTGACCTTCATAGGGGTAGAGTTGGACACTGTCCAAGCAAGAGCTTTTCTTCCTCTGGCAAGGTAAAGGCCCTTCTAGGATCATGGATATGTTGTTCATCCACACTCTGTGGCATGTCCCTTTCCCCTTTAAATCTGGCCAGAAAGTCTTCAAGCTGGCTCCTCCCACCCACCTCGGCTCCACCCCATGAGCCAGATTTTTCTTTCGCTGGAAAGATTCAGGTTCCCTCATGCTACTTCTGCAGTTCGTAGGCACTGGATTCTCAATGACGGTTTTACATGATCAGCTTTCTTTAAAACTCATCAGAGTTTATGATACCGATCGAGTGCATTGGACATGGAGGACAAGTCATCCCCAGTTTCGCTGGTGTCCCTGCGGACAGAAAATGTCATGCACCGATCCCGTCTCTCGTGTGTCTACTGCTTGGGTGTCGTGCATGACACCACCTCTACACCATCTGTCTGGCCTTCCATCCCAATATCCTGGACGACTGCAAGCTGCACCTCAAACTGGGAGACCAGAGCTTACGCAATCCACTGGGAGAAATTGAAGGAGGAAGGTGGGTGGTTTCCTGCGCGGATCCTGAGCAGCTCGACCAAATGGCAGCTTTTGAAGAGGAAGTTACTCAAGCCTGGCCAGCCGGGTTTTTTCATGCCTCTTAACCTTGACTCTACCTTCACTGGGTCCTTTAGGAGCTGTGCCAGTTTCTCCCACCAGGGGTGAGGCGCCTCGGGCTCACACTCCTCCCACCCTAGGAATTGGGACAAGGACACTAAGTCTTCTTCATACCAAGGAAGACGTTCCTGGGACAGAGAGAGTCCGATTCTCCAGGATCTTGCGTTCGACCTCGGTCGAGATACAAGCTTCCTCGACCCTTGACTTCTCAGAACTTCTGTCAGGCCAAGGCACTGAGGCCGAGGAAATATGTGAACTGGTCGAGATTTCTTCTCGACCTAATCGAGCCGCTGTCGCCAACTCCGTCACCAACTCCTGAAAGACACCTATCCTTTCCTTCCCCGACAAGGAGACCCAGCCTTGGGTGTCCCGATCGAGGAAAGTTGCTGGAGCCTCGATTCTCCCGACTCGGCTTCTTCCGATCGAGCGAGCCAACCCCATTGGTCTCGATCAGGACCAGGAGCCTTTGGTCGAAAAACCAAAGAAAGGTCACAAGCACTCAGGAAGAAGCGTGCCACCGATCCTCATCCTCCTCGGACGAGGAGAGACTTCAACAAGCTCCGTCGGCGTTATGAGGATCTCATGTGGCAACAGCTGATTCTGACCGGTCAGAAGCCAGCTCCGCTGGCAACACCAGCCATTACTTGGCCCCAGCCTCTTAGGCCGA
Organism: Neoceratodus forsteri; assembly: GCA_016271365.2. Lineage (NCBI taxonomy): Eukaryota > Metazoa > Chordata > Ceratodontiformes > Ceratodontidae > Neoceratodus > Neoceratodus forsteri. The sequence goes on along the minus strand of CM057449.1, from coordinate 2,004,723 downwards.
CGCCGACCTCTCCGGAACCAAAGATCTCGGTTCCTCCACCCATAGGGCGACACGCATTCCAGCTCGGCCTGTTTGATCCCCCGATTTTGGTGGAACCACCGCCTAAGCAACCTTTTAGGGAGGGACTCCTCAAAAGAGGATGGGACAGACATCGGCCTCCCGTCATCTGTCCATTACTGTTGTCTCGATTACCCTCGGCATATCGAGGGGAGACATAGGTGGAGACCTTATCCCGACTCTTCAGACTCGGATGCCACTGGTCTGCACTCTCATCTGGGGATGACGAGTCATCAGTGGCAGTCTTGGAGAGAAGGTCCTTCCTCTTTCAGGGCATCCTCTGCCTGATTTCCGAATCAACCAGAATGCCCTTGGAGCCCATCCAAAGAGGCAGAATGCCCTCACGGATATCCTCAAGAGGGGATACCCTGGCGGAGGCCTTTCCAGTGGCCAAAGCCATTGTTGGCCCAGCCCTTGAGCTATGGCAATGCCCTGCCTCCTGCCAGCTCCATCTGCCCACATGGCCTGCAAGTATCACAGTACCCATGGGGTTCCTGGCAGGTTTCTAGAGCATCCCTCGGTCGAGAGGAGCCTTGTGACTGCTTCTGTGTTTAGATGCCTGGTAGCTCAGCTGACACTTACCACCCTCTGGACAAGGAGTCCAAGAATATGGACCATTCTGCCTGGAAGGTTTATGCAGCCTCATCCTTGGGCCTTCATCAGGCCAGCTTGGCTCTGATAATGGCACACTCTCTCATGCCCTCTTGGGGTCACAAATAAGTCCTCCCTCATCCCCAGCTTACATGCAGACCACGGTGAAGCAGGTCCCTGACCAGAGCCATGCTGTTGTGAAATGGCAGCTCTAGATGGCCCTGGACATTGGAGATTCCTGTGCCCGCTCCTTAGCACCCGCGGTGGCCACTCGCTGCAGGGCCTAGCTGAGGTTATCCTCCTTTCCGGCGGATACTCAGCACAAGGTTAGCTGACGTGCCTTCCTTGGCATCGACCTCTTCGATCCAGGAGTGGCAGATCACCTCCAGTGAATAAAGCAGTCCAGTGCCACCTCGGATGCTACCTCTGCAAAGGGTTCTTCAGGCAAGAACCAGAAGAAGCGCAAGAAGAAGCCCTTCGGCACTCTTCCCCTGTGGTTAGACAGTCCTCCTATCAAGGAGGTCAGCAGCAACACAGGCTCAAGCTTGGTGCCCCAGGCCCAAGCAGGGTCCTCAACAGCCCTGTAAAGGAGGCCGAGGTGCCAGAACAGGAGCCCTCCTCCTCTAAGCCTGCTCAGTGATGGGTCAGGGGTTGCCACCCCACACCGTCACGCCAGCTCTGGAGTCCTCCCATGGGGGCCAGCTCCATCACTTCTTTCTGCCTGGTCGGTATCACTTCAGACAGGTGGGTTCTGGAAGTGGTCAGCCAGGGACTGCCTCTAGAAATCGAGCAGTACCCTCCCAGCGCACGCCCCTCGGGAGGAAAGGATCTCAGCTCGTACTCAGTCTGCTCAGCTCCCTCTGCAAAGAGGCAGTAGCTCCAGTGCCAGATCCTCCAACAGACCCAGGCTTCATGTCCAGGTACTTCCTAGTGTCCAAGTGGATGGGGGTTGGTGCCCCATCCTAGATCTCCACGACCTGAATCAGTATCTCAGGTCTCGCACCTTCTGGATGGTAACTCTGAACAGATCATACCATCTCTGGAGAGAAACATGTGGTTCTGTTCACTGGTTCTACAGGATGCGTTCTTTCAAATCCCAATCAGTCTGTCCCACCAGCGGTTCCTCCACTGCAGGGTCGAAGGGACCCTTCTGAGTTCTGAGCCATGCCGTTTGGCTTGTAATCGGCCTTGGGTCTTCACAAGTGCACTGCAATGGTGGCAGCCCATCTTCGGCGTCGGGTTCGGATATACCCTATCTCATGACTGGCTGCTGGCAGGTTCCTCCATTCAGGAAGTGGAGAGGTCCAGGGATCTGGCCCTCTGAACCTGCTCCCAACTAGGCCTCCTGATCAATAAGGCCAAGCTGGAACTCTTGCCCTCTCAGGTGATGGGCTTTATTGGGGCAGAGCTTGACTCTTGTCAAGCCAGAGCTCTCTCCGGTGGACAGGGTGGAGGTTCTCTCCTCCTTGCCCGATCATTCCTGGTTGGGCACTTGCACCTGCCTGGGACTTTCTCGCCTTCTGGGGTACATGGTGGCATGCACCTCAGTGGTCCGTTGGGCCAGGTGGCACATGCGCCTCCTCAATGGGAGCTGGCCGCCCAGTGGACTCAGCGATATGGTCACTTCAACCAGCTGATCACTGTAACCCAGAAGATATGGGACACTCTCCTGTGGTGGACCATCCCAGACCATTTGCAAGAAGGCATCCCATTTGTCTGCCCTGAGCTGGCCGGTCGTCCTGATGACCGATGCCTCTCTCATGGGCTGGGGAACCCACATGGGGAACAACAGGGCCCACAGGTTTTGGAACCCGAGGAGTCCTGATGCCACGTCAACCTGTTGGAGCTCAGAGCAGTCAGACTGGTCCTGTCAGCTTTCGCTCCTCAGCTCTGGGGTCAAGTGGTTCAAGTCCAGATGGACAATACCACAACCATGTACTACCTCAGCAAACAGGGCAGCACGCACTCCCATCTGCTATGCAGGAGGTGCTCTGAATCTGGACCGTTGGAGGTGGATCTCCTTGCCATCCATGTGTCAGGAGTCTCGAACCAACTGGCCGGATGCTCTCAGGCATAGGCCAGACATCCATGAGTGGTCTCCCATCCAGAAGTAACACAATCTGTTCTTCCATCGGGGCAAACCGTTGGTGGACCTGTTTGCCTCCAGGGAGAACACCAAGCTGAGACTGTCTGCCAGGCCCACCCCCCTTCAGCAGGACTTGCTGCAGGGGATGCCATCTCGAGGCCATGGACCCCAGGCCTCCTCTCATGCTTCCTCCATTTCCTTAATCCACAAGGTGCTACTCAAGGTGAGGAGGGACAAGGCAAAGATGATTCTGGTAGCCCCAGATTGGCCCGCCAGTTCTGGTATCCAGATCTCCTCAGCCTCAGCTGCAGGGCCCGGAGCAGCTTTGTACACGCCTGGACCTGATATCATTGAACCAGGGAAGGTATTTCATCCGGACCGTCAATCCCTGCCCTCACAGCTTGGTACCTGAGCGGCTAGAGTGCCAGGCTTGGAGTCTTTCTGAGGATGTATACACTGTGGTGGAGGCATCTCGTAAGAATCGACCAGGAAATGTTATGCCTTCAAATGGAAAAGGTTTTCCATCTGGTGTCAGAGTAGAGTCTGGACCCCTTATCCTGCTCTGTGGCTAACATTTTAGACTACCTTTGCTCTGTCTCCAAAGGGGTCTCTGGTTGTCGACCTTAGGGTGCACCTGGCAGCCATTTCTGCTTAATGGGCATGGGCGGTCAGCCGACATGGGCACAGGAGACAGTGGTTGGGCACTTTCAAAGGCCTGGATCACATATCCTCCGGTGCGTGAACCTCCACTTCCATAGGATCTCTTGCTGGTTTGGCAAAGCTCATGGGCAAGCCATTCAAACCCATGCACAATTGTGAGCTCTCACACTAGGTGGAAGATGGCCTTACTGGTGGCTATCACATCAGCCAGAAGGACAGGGGAACTCCAGATGTTTCGGTGGACTCCCTTATCTGGTCTTTCACAGGGACAAAAGTTGTCCTGTGCCCCACCGAAATTCCTTCTGAAGGTGATGTCAGGTTTCACCTTAACCAGGTGTTGACTCTGCGGTATACTACCCTAACTACACCTCAGGCCGCAGTACAGGCTCCATACTCTGGACCTCAGATGTCGCTCTCCTATTATGAGGAGAGGACAGCAGAAATTTGGGAGAGGTTCGCCAGCTGTTTGTCACCCTACGCTGAAGCCGCTCGTCAGACCTGCAGCTAAATGGACCATCGCAAGATGTGTGAGTTGGCGGGCAAGGAGCCTCCCAGAGGGATAAGAGCTCATTCTACCTGCCATACTGCTGCATCAGTGGCTGCTTCCAGGGACATCCCTATCCAGGAGATCTGTTGGGCTGCTACCTAGAAGTCAGCAAACACCTTCATAACCCACTACCACATCGACCTTGAGTCATGCCGGGATGCTGGTTTTGGGGCCTCGGTTCTCCAGTCTCTGTTTCCTAAATAGGGGTGTGCGCCTTGCCTCCCTCCTCCCGGAGAACTGCTTGGAGTCTGCCAGAGTGTGGATGAACAACATATCCACACTCCTAGAAGAACAGGTTACTCACCTGTAACAGTAGTTCTAGGAGTGGTATATGTTGTTCATCCACATGCACCACCGACCTCCCCAGCTTTAGGCACACCACCTTGCTTCCAGCTAGCTACGATCTGGCGTCATGGGGTGGAGCAGAGGTATTTACCACTCAGGTGTGGGAGGAGTCAGCTTGAAGACTTTCTGGCCAGATTTAAAGGGAAAGGGACATGCCAGAGAGTGTGGATGAATAACATATACCACTCCTAGAACTACTGTTACAGGTGGTAACCTGTTCTTACAGACCTGGCTTCTTCTTTTCATCTTCCTGGTGTCTCGACCAGCAAGGCATTTTCTTCAACTCCTGGGCCACATGGCAGCGTCCGCTGCAGTGGTACAAGGGCCAGATTTCAGATGAGGGACATCCAGTTCCACTTGAGGTCTCTTTGGTCTCATAAAAGATCCTCTAACCAAACTGATTCCAGTGACTCAGACTCTGATCCAGGCTCTCCAATGGTGGTTGGATCAGGACAGCTTCAGACAAGGAGTCCCATTCATCACCCAGACTTATTCTGTGGTACTTAACACAGATGCTTCTCTCCTGGGGAGCTTACTTGGGAGTTCTCACAGCACAGGAGTGTGGTCCCCTCAGGAGTCTCTACTTCATATCAGTCTTCTGGAGCTCAAGGCAGTGTACCTGGCTCTACAAGATTTCTCAAACTCAGTACAGAACAAGGTGGTTCAGGTCAGGACAGACAACACCACCACCATGAGGTCAGTGTTGGTTGTTACTTTTTCTGTTACTTTCTATTACGTTTGGAAACTTGTTCCAGGAAGCTCTGTGCAGTCACTAGCAAGGATGGAGAAGTACTAGAAAAGTAATACACCTTACAATTATAGTTATTTATTTCATTTTATACAAAACAATACAAAAATAATAAATAACTAAAACGGATTATGTTTTTTGGAAGTAATAGGTTAGTTACTAGTTACTTTCAAATAAATGTAATCAGTTACAGTTACATATTTCTTTTGTATATAAAAGACATAAGTAATTGTAACTGTAAGGTGTATTACATTTTCCAGTACTTCTAACCCCAGGAATCACTCATTATGGTTAAACTTATTGCAGTCAGCCTGTGTTGAACTGCCGAAGAGATGGAATTTATGCAAATTATGTAACTCTCACTTGTTGCACTCGAGTGCTTCAGATTCTTTACTCCGCCTGCCTAGTAAGGACGTCCAGAGAGCTCTCCTTGAACTGTCTCAGACTAAAGTTTGTCTGTAGATAAGTACTCATTTTCAGTTTAATTTTAGATTGCTGCCTAGAAACATTGTTTAGTATAATTATTTAGTGTTTTAGTAGGTTTTATTTATATTCGCGGTTCCCTCACGGTTTCTTGGAACCGAGGTTCCATGTGCCTATTTTGGAGGTTTTATCTCAATTTATTACTATATATATATATATATATTAGCGGTCGGTTCCTTGAACCATTTTATTTTGTTTAAATGTAGTATATTTCTCTATTTCGCTTTCTTTCAGGAACCTAATAGTGCTCGGTTCCAGGAACCGTTAGCGGTAGTTGTTTTAAAGAAACCTCCGGTTCTGAGGTACTTTTGAATAACGGTTTTGTGAAGTAATCTTTTGTCTAGCTTCAATGTCAGAGGTCCATTTGGATAAACCTAAAAACACACAGGACCCACAGGTTTTAAATGTTGTGAGTCTTGTGGGCAACTTATAGGAAATGCAGATAGATACTCTCTGTATTTCTTGTTTGGAACAAGTCATATATTTGCCAGTTGTGATATTTGTAAGACCTTTGCCCTAAAACATAAAGAAAAGGTCAAAAATTTTAGAAGAGATGGCTTCTGCTTTAGTGTGGATAATTCTGCTTCTTCCTCTTCCCATAAAAAGGATGGAGGTAAAGCCAAGGATCCTGACAGGAGTTCAGATAAATCTGAACAAGGTAAAATAAAGGGCTGTGGAAACAGGGTCTGAACCTGTTCCATCAAAGAAAAGTGTAAAGAAAACATGTTGCTATGCCTCCAGCCGAGAAGGCTAAGGGCGCCCAGCAGACAAGCATATTATGCCCTCGGCTGAGGATATTGCTAAGGCACTACAAGTGTTACAAGCCCCACAGGGTGCAATCCCAGTTCCTTCACCGACTGCCCCTGTTCCTTCCTACAGCCCCAGCAAGGCAAGAATTGCTGGAAGTGTATGGTGAGGAGGAGGAGGAGGAGGATGACTCGAAGGGAACCTATAGATCCAGAAGTCTCCACTGAGTAAGTGTTTGGATCTCCTCCTAGGGGTCCTGAGGAATACTCCTCCCACTATGCTTTTGTTAAGAGCATGGTGGAAACCCTGAACCTTCCGCTCAGGAAACAGAAAAGGATATGGAGGAGGCAGACTTTCTGGGGATGATGGGGTTAACCCCCACGAAACATCTGCTTGCCCATGCATAAATCTTAAAGAAGCTGCAGTGCAGATTTTAAAATGCCAACCTCTATCCTTAGTGTGGATAAGAAAGCTGACAAGAAATACCAGCTGGACAGAACTACAGCTGATTTTCTCTTACTTATCCTGATCCTGAGGGAGTAGTCCAAGCTGCTGCCTGTGACAAGGCCATTATCCCTTGGCTACCCATCCACCAGACAAAGACTCAAGAAAATGGATGCTATGGGAAAGAAAGGGTACATAGCTGCCTCTTTATTAGTTAGGCAGGCCAATTACATGGCATATTCAGTGCAGTACTAAAAGCCCTATGGAACACTGTTCTAGCTTTGGCTGATAGTCCCAGGTGAAGTGACTGTAGACTTGCAGGATACAGCAAGGGCTGCACTTGTTGCTACCAAGTACCAATTTCATATGGCAGAGGATGCCAGTGATACTGCATCCAGGTTAATGGCTTTGTCTATTTGCTCAGGAGGTTTCGTGGCTTAGAGCCACCAACCTGGCTTTAGACACCCAGGCCAAAGCAATGTATTTTTCCCTTGAGAACAACTCCTTGTTTGGGGATAAAACTGAAGCACACATGAAGAAGGTGGACGAATATAAATCCACCTATCAGAGCAATTCCAAGGATAGGCCCTTTACCTCTTATAGACCCCAGAGTAGGGGAGGCAGGGGTAGGGTTTTACCCCAAACCTTTCTTTCAAGTGCAGGCCTCTCAGCCTCAGCAGCAGGCCAGAGGTTACTTTAAAGGAAGAGGCAGGAGAACCATGAGGAAGAGTGGCTCCTGCACCACGTTCAGGCACAGCCCACACAGAATCCCTGATGGGTTAATGCAGGCATCCCCTATTACAGAACCACCAGTGTGTGGCAGACTGGCTCATTACCTTCATGATTGGCACTCCATCACCAAAGACAAGTGGGTGTTGGAGGTAGTGACCAGGCCTGTCACTCAGTTTCAAATCATTCCCAAAGCTGAGAACAAGAACCTTGCTCCAGTAACAGCTGCAGACAGGATTCTGTTGGAAGCAGAGGTAAAGCATCTGCTGGCAATCAAAGCAGTAGAGGTAGTGCCTCTAATAAGCAGGGGCAAATGTTTGTATTCAGGCACTTCATCATAAAGAAGAAATAGGGATTGGTGACCTAATTTGGATCTAAGACTTCTGAACAAGCACATTTTGAAACCAAGGTTGAAATGATCACTCTTGCAATAATCATTCCTTCATTGCAAAGGGAGACTGGCTAGCCTCCCCTAGATCTAAGGATGCTTATTTCCACATTCCCATCAGACCATCTCACAGAAAATTCTTGAGATTCAGGCTGACTTCAGGCCATTATCAGTTTGCAGCTCTCCTTTGGACTAACTTAGGCACCAAGGGTTTTTACAAAGTGCCTGTCAGTGGTGGAAGAGTTTTGAGAAAACAAGGTGTAACAGTCTTCCCCACCTGAATGACTGGTTAGTAGTAGGACAGTCTCTGCAGCACTAACAAAATCTACACTGGAGTCCCTGGGATTTCTGATAAATGAAGAGAAATCTCAGCAGGTGCCACTCCAGGTGCTGGAGTTTTGGAGCAGAACTGTCAGTGTCAGTGGCTCAGCAGGTAGCACACTTGCCTCTGAGGCTGGGAGATCAGTAGGCTGTGGGTTCTATCCCACACCAGGCACTGGGTTAATATCCAATGCTGACACTGTAGTGCAGCATGAGGGGTGCTGCACTCCTGAGGTGCCGTCTTTCAGATGAGCGTTAAACCAAGGTCCCATCTGCCTGTTCTGGTGGTAGTTCAGGTGGATGTTAAAGATCCCATGGCACTTCCGAAAAGAGCAGGGAATTTCCTGGTGCAATGGCCAAATTTTCTCCATTCACGAAAAATACCACAAACAGCTAATCTGCTTCAAGGTCAGTTGGCATTCATCTGTCCCCCTCCCTGGGTCGTGCCTGAAAATAGGCAGGATTTGCCTAGTGCACTTACCTGGTCAACAAAACTAAATTAAATGAATAAACACCAGATAGGGCAGAGTCGTCCTGCCACAATACAGAGCGACAAGCATTCTGCAGATTGCAAACTCCTTAGTGTCAGGAGACCCAAAACAGCCAGAGAATTTCTCAGGCTACTGAGCCACATGGCATCTGCCACTGCAGTGGTAATGGGCTCCAGATTTCAAATGACAGATATTCAGTTCCACCTCAGACAGTACTGGTCTCATAGGATGGATCCTATGTCCAAACTGGTTCCAGTCACAAAAGTTTAGTCCAGGCATTGCAATGGTGGCTGGATGAGCATAACCTCGGGTGGGTGTACCTTTTATAAGGGAACAACCCTCATTAGTCCTCACAACAGATCCGCTCTTCTAGGTTGGGGCACACATGTTAGGCACACAGCAATGGCACATGGTCCCCGAGTCTCTGTTGCACATAAATCTCTTGGAGCTCAGGAGCGGTTTACCTGGCTCTAAAACATTTGCTCCTTACCTTCAAAACAAGGTGGTGCAAGTCAGAACAGACAACACCACAACCATCAACAAGCAAGGGTACCAGGTCAAATCTGCTGTGCACAGAAGCAATGAGACTGTGGTCCCTGGTATACTCCATGGAGTATCCCTGTCAGCCATACACCTTCCAGGGAAGGACAATGTACTGGCAGACTCTCTAAGCAGGATAAGTCAGGACCACCACAAGTGGTGCCTGAATACTCAGGTACTCAGTACAATTTTCAGGAGATGGGGCATTCAAGAGGTGGATCTCTATGCCTCCACAGAAAACCACCAGCTTCCAATATACTGCTGCAGGCCTCCTCTAAGGCACAATTCCCTGGATGCCATGGCCCTGGATTGGACAAGGAAGTTTCTGTATGCATTCCTCCCTTTCCTATGATATTCAGGACCCTGCTGAAATTGAGGTCCCAACCATCAAATATGATACTGGTTGCTCCAGATTGGGTGAGACAGCACTGGTATTCTCTTCTGCTGACTCTGTCAGTGGTTCCCCAATCTGTCTGCCCAGGAGGCACAACCTGTTAACCTCCTCTCAGGGCAGGATCCTGTACCCCAATCTCAAATCACTGAGGCTCAGGTGTGGCTCTTGAGGACTTAGAATTTGCTAACCTTAAGCTATCAGAGCAGATGCTGACAGTGCTTAGGGGTTCCAGGAAGCCTTCTACTAAGAAAACATATTCCTCTAAGTGGAAAAGGTTTTCCATATGGTGTACAGGTAAGTGTGTGAGCCTCTTCAGGGCTGATTTGGCTATTCTCTAGATTACCTTACACATTTATATTCCTTAGGTCTGAAGCCTTCCGCCCTCAAGGTCCATAGTTTCAGTCTCTGCTTATCTGTCAGTTGGTAAAGAGAGGTCAATGGCCTCTCATGCTGTATTCAGAAAATATTTTAAAGGCCTTAATCTTCTGCCCTCCTGCACCTCAGAATCGGCCTGGAATCTAAACATTTGCATTGCTAAACTCATGGATGCACCAATCGAACCTATGGCAACTGCAGATTTGAAGTACATCACTTGGAAAACTGTTTTTCTGGTTGCTATTACTTCAGCCAGAAGGATCAGTGAATTACAAGCCCTGTGCACAGGGATAAGGTAGTCCTTAGGACTAATAGAAACTCCTTCCAAGGTGGTATCTGATTTTCACTTAAATCAGTCTATCACTCTACCCGTCTTTTTACAGACAACTCCATTTCTCCAGAAAGGAGACTTTATTCCCTTGATGTCAAAGGGCACTTAGCCACTACATTGACAGAACTAGGTCTTACAGATCAAGTCAATCACAGCTGTTTCTCACCTATGGTGAAGTTGGTAAGAGCTGCAACAAAAATTGCTCACTGGATAGTGTCATGTATACAGTTTAGTTATAGTAAGGTGGGTAAACAGGTACCTCTGGGCCTTAGAGCACGCTCCAACAGGGCACAGCTGCTTCAGTGGCAGCTTCAAGAGACATTCCACTACTGGAAATCTGTAAAAGCAGCTACATGGAAAACAGTACACACCTTCACAAGCATTACAGCCTGGATCGCAATCCAGAGGTGATGCTAGGTTTAGTAGCAGTACTGCAGAGATTGTTTCTGAAACAGGTTCTCTGCCCAACCTCCAAAGGTACTGCTTGGTAGTCTGCAATAAGTTTAATCATAATGAGTGATTCCTGGGGTTGAAGAAAAAACTACTCACCATAATAATCTTGTTTCTTCAAAGGATCACTCATTATGATTAAGATCCCTCCTACCTCCCTACTAGAACCTATAGAAGTTGCTCTGCATCCCTGCATAAAGGTTTTTTCCTCCTGTATAGGTTAAGATAGAGACACACTTTATTTAACCAGTTGCTGTCCAGGTGGTCTCGAGTTTTTATGTTTGTTGGTTAAGGATGTTTTAACCTAAAAGGACAAAATATTATTTTAATTTTATTAATTTTAGCTAGTGGGTCTTTTACCCAGTTAGGCTCTGTAGGATCTGAAGCACTCAAAGTGCAACAGTTGCTAGGCAGCAGTTTCAAATTAGCGTGAGCCAATTGAGAATTCCATAATTTGCATAAACTTCCATCTCTCTGGGCAGTTTAACACAGGAGGCTGACTGCAATAAGTTTAATCATAATGAGTGATCCCTTTGAAGAAACAAGATTACTATGGTGAGTATTTTTCTTCTCCATCCTTGCTATTGTCTGCATAGAGCTTTCTGGAACAAGTTTTCAAAAGTAATATAAAGTAATCGAAAAAGTAACTACCCAACACTGCATGTGGTACATCAACAAGCAGGGAGGCACTCTGTATAGGCCTGTTGCATGGAAGCCATGAATTTATGGTCCTGGCTTATTCCTACAGACATCTCTGGTAGCAGTCCACCTCCCAGGGAAGGACAATGTGCTAGCAGATGCTCTGAGCAGGATATATCAGGGCCATCACGAATGGTCCCTGGATCCCCTAGTGTTAAGTGTTTTTCAAGATGGGGCACTCAGAGATAGATCCCTTTGCAGCCCCAGGCAATCACCAACTTCCCTCTTCTGTTGCAGACCCCCAGTCTTGGGCTCAGTCCCCTGGATGCTCTACTTCTGGATTGGGAGGGAAATTTCTGTATGCCTTTCCCCTTTCCTCTATTGTTCAAGGTTCTGGTCAAGATAAGGTCGCAATCTTGCAAAGTGATCCTGATTGTTCCAGACTGGGCCAGGCAGCCTTGGTATCCTCTATTGCTCTCCCTAGCAGTCCATCTTCCCCTATCTCTTCCCAAGAATCACAATCTGTTAACCTCCTCTCAGGGGAGGATTTGGTACCCCAACCTTCAGTCTCTCAACCTCAAGGTGTGGCTCTTGAAGAGTTAGAATATGCAAGCCTGCATCTGTCTCAAGGGTTCTGGATATTCTCAAAGCCTCTAGAAAACCTGCCACCAGAAAACTTATAATTCCAAATGGAAAAGATTCAGCATTTGGTGTTCCAATAGGCAGATATCTCCAGATACTGATTTGGCTACAGTTCTGGATTACATGGTTCATCTTAATGGCTTAGGTCTCAGACCAACTAGTCTGAAAGTACACTTGGCAGCTGTTTCTGCATTTCTGTCAGTGGGAAAGGCTTCCTCACTGGCATCTCATCCTGTTTTCTGTAAATTCTTTAAAGGATTGCTCCATACCAGTCCTCCTTTTAAGGATTCTACTCCTGCTTGGGATTTAATGTTTGCATTGCTCAGCTTATGCAACCCTCTTTGAGCCTCTGGCCTCAGCAGAACTTAAGTACTTGACTTGGAAAGCTGTGTTCCTGGTAGCTATTACCTCTGCCAGGCGTATCAGTGAATTACAAACTCTGTCAGTGGAGCCTGATTTTATCTCATTCCATAGAGATAAGGTGGTCCTTAGAACAAAAGGTGGTTCTTAACCCAGCGTGGTTCAGATTTTCATCTGAACCAGTGCATATCTCTCCTGTCTTCTTCACTGATAATTCTTCTTCAGGAGAGAAGGTTACACAGCTTGGATGTTAAGAGGGCATAGCTACTACATTGAGCGCACTAAGGCACTTAGGTTTGACTGTCCTCAGTTGTTTCTCACTTATGGTGAAGTGGGAAAGGGCAAACCTGCTACTAAGAGGACTATTGCCAGGTGGATTGTCTCTTGTATATAATTCTGCTATGAGAAGCTAGGCAAAATACTCCTTAAGGCCTGAGGGCTCATTCGACTAGAGGTACAGCTGCTTTTCTGGCTGGACAGAGATATACCATTATTAGAAATATGCTAAGCAGCCACCTGGAAAACCATCCATACATTCACCAAGCATTACTCCTGGATATCCAGGCTAGGAGTGATGCTAGGTTTCAATACAACAGTACTGCACAGCCCTATTCCCAAAATAGGCTCGGTCCCTCCTCCATGGAGCTACTGCTTGTTAGTCTGCATATGTCAGAAAACAGCAAGACTTCATGTTTGAAGAAAAAAATACTCACCTTAGTAGTTGTGTTTCTTCTAATGGAGTCTTGCTGTATTCTGTCTTCCCTGTTCCCCTCTCAGAACCTGTTTTTTGGGAAGTGGGCTGGCAGGTACAGTACTGCACCTCAGGGTGCACTTAGCACTCCCTTATAGAGAGGGAGTGGGTTATGTATTATGTTGTTTTTGATAGTTATGTTATTCACTACCTAGTTTTGTTTTGGAGTTCTTGACTCGAGTCTTTTGGGACCCAAAACATTTGGTTGCTCTTTGACTAGTTAATTTTACATTTTCACCTTGCAGGTGTGTTAGTATTAGCTCGTAAGAATCTGACAGTTACACTTTGAAGTGCAGCAGACAGAGGTTTGAACCAAGCTCGAGCTCAATGTTCTGTGCTCTGGCATAATAGCTCTATCTCTCCGAACAGTTCAAGTGCTGGGGCTAACTGCATAATGTCAGAATACAGCAAGACCCCATTAGAAGAAACACAATTACTAAGGTGGGTAATTTTGTCTTTTGCCCCATCACTACCTGAAGAAGACTGTTCCATGCATCCACCACCCTCTCGGTAAAGGAAAACATGCATGTGTTACCTCTGAATTTGCCCCTCCAGCTTCATGTTGTGCCCCTAGTGCTTGTGTGCTTTCTGACTTGGAACAGTTCCTGAACCTCGCCTTGTTTATTTCATTTAGGAATTTGTAGGTCTCAATCATGTCTCCCTCTCCCACCACTGCTCCAGGGAGTACATGTTCAGGTTTTGCAGATGCTCTTCATAGTTTTGTTCTGTCGCCGTTTATCATATTTGTAGCTTTCCTTTGCACTGTCTCCAGTCTGTTGATATCCTTTTAGGTGTGGTCTCCAGAACTGTATGCTGTACTTCAGGTGTGGCCTCTCCAGAGATCTATAGAGTGGCAGGATGACCTCCTTTTTTCTGCTGGGGATCCCCTGACTATGCAGCCCAATATGCCATTCGCCATAGTGCCACTTTCTTGCACTGTTTGGACATCTTTAGGTCATCCGTTATAATTACTCCCAGATCCCTTTCCTGTTTGGAAGATTCCAGTTGTATTCCTTCCAGGTAATAATCCTTTCCTGGGTTGTCCCTTCCTAGATGCATGACCTTGCATTTTTGCATTAAACTTTAGTTGCCATGTTTCTGACCATTTTTCCAGAGTATTAAGGCCGGCCTTCATCTTTTCTACCCCACCTGGAGTGTCTACCCTGTTGCTTAATTTTTGTGTCATCTGTGAATATGCTCACCTTCTAGGGATGTGGGATATGTTCTATCTACACTTCTTGGCATGTCCTTTCCTTTAAGAATCTTGCTGGGGGACTTCTGATTCTGCCTTTCTCACATGCAAGCCGTGAGTGAAATCGGCTCCGCACCCCAGGTAAAACTGCCGATTAGTTGCCTGTGATTCGGGACCCCCCCCAAGACCAACAGTAAAGTGCAGCGATCGAAATGCCCATAAGAAAAAAAAAAGAGTCCTTACTAGAGTATCTGAAGCTGGTGCAGTGATTGAAATTGTGGGGATCCAGGGCAGCAAGTTGCACCAGCCCAGCTTCAATGATGTCGTGCTCCCACAGCGAGGAGGTGGGTGGTGAGAAATTCACCATCACTTCCAAGCGGCTCTTCTCCAAATTGGCCAACATGCATAGCACAATGTCTAGTCTGCAAAGGCAATAGCCAAAAACTTGAGGGATTCAGGAGATAAACCAGAGAGCCACAAAACTGGAGCAGGGCTTGACTGAGACGGCAGCAGTCGAGCAACACGAGGAGGTGCTCCGTCATTTACTCAAACAAGAAGGGAGGTCATGAAGAAAATAGCGACCAGAGTTGAGAGCATGTCGAGATAACCTTTGCCTATATGGCCTGCCAGAGGACACTGAAACTGGCCCTATGGAAACTTTTATAGAATCTTCTTGAAAGAGCTGCTGGATCTCCCACCCAAAATGGTGCTTAACATAGTGAGAGCACACAGGACGCTGGCTAAAAGCCCTCAGACCCCAAGGCAAATCCCAGGTCCATTTTAATGAAGCTAATGAACTACAGGGTGAGACGATAATCCTACAAAAGGCTTGGGCCAAAAAGAAATAATTTTCGGAGACAGATGTCTTTATTTTGATGAGGATTTCACAGTGCTTACACAGCAAAGCGCAGGACCCTGCTGACTATTAAAAACTCCTGGGAATGCAGGGCATCAAGATGCATATAATTGCCCCAGTGCAGCTTAATTTATTTCTTAGAGGCTAGCTTTCTTTAGGACACTCAACGAGGCCAGATCGACCCTTCAGAAGCTAGGAGTCCCACCAGGATGCTTACCAGGCCAGAGGATCCCCTCACACAAACTTCATCCATTCTAGTCTGTGGAAGAAGGCTGCAAGTTCTAACAAACATAGCAGAGGAATAGAGCAGTGAGGAACTCATCACACCAGTGAGCACAGAGACCTTGGCCTCCTCATCCAAGACCTGAGACTTTCTTTTCTTCACAAACTGGTAAATGTTTTCCCATTTAGGAAAGAAGACTTGGGGATTGGAACTCTTTTTCTTCTGGAAACATGGAGCCCTCCAATGATGGAGGGTGAAGTGATAACCTCAAGCCCTTCACTTGACCATGGGAACTGGGGATATCAGGACTTTCGAACAACATGAAGTCTTGCTGTATTTTGACAATCTGCAGTTAGCTCCAGCCTTTGAACTGCCCGGAGAGTAGAGGGTTAATTTTCTATGCAATGCATAGAATGTTGAGCTTGAGCTCGGTTGAGGTCTCTGTCTGCAGCACTTTGAAACCCAACCATCAGATTCTTTACTCCGCCTCACTGAACAGTTGCTCTGAGATTTCTTCTTCTCCTCGGTTCAAAGTCGGTTAAAGTTGTCGGTTTCATTCTGAATTTATTTCTGCATTGTCGGTTCAGGCTCTGTCTGCGGTACCATGAGTACTTTAGATAGTTTCTCTGTTTATTTGTGGAAATTGTAAAACTTGTATTTTCGATCGATTCGCTGAACTGATCCATTATATTGAACTCTTGTGTTTTTCTTTAGTGTGTGGTTACCGGTCCTTATCGATTTAAAAAAAACGTGTTTTTAACGTTTTTTTCAATACCAGTAATATGGTTAGAAACTGATAAGGGAGTCTTGCATGGTGGTTGCCGAAAAAGGGCAAGTTTGGTTAGGTTGGCCATGTCTGAGAACCCAAGAAAATAAACGAGTCCACTGGGTTTCAACACTGCAGTGAGTGTGGGGAGGTCTTTGCTAAGGCCGATCCCCACACCACCTGTGTTTATTGTCTGGGGTTTGACCACCTCGATACAGACTGCCAAACTTGTAAAACTTTTCTAAGTCTACCCTGGAGAAAGATTAGGTAGACTTTGGGAAAAGGAGGCCGAGAAGTCCACTGACCCGGATGGCCAGCCCGGTTTGGTTCCGACCAAACCAGAAGGAGTGCCTCTGACCAGAGTGATACTGGGCAAGAGGAGAGCCAACCTGAGGGATTGGTTCTATGAAAAGGAACGTAGAAGAAAAAATCAGCCAGTTCGGATCCGAGGTTCATGTTCTGACTGCTGATGAGATTGCCCGAGCGATTCAGGTTGTTGAATCGCTTTGCCCGTTCCGTCAGCTTGGGGTTCAGTTTGGTGGGTTTCTCCGGTTCAGGATTATGCCCCTGAAGATTTTATGAACCGAATTTGAGGAGGAGGGTGATTATGAGCAAGACGATGAGTATGATGGAGCAGAAAGTCTGGATGTGCCCATTGAACCAGACATCTTCTCAGACAGACCTTCTGGTGTTTCCTCCTAGGCTCTCTGAGTCCCTCCCACTATCTGTTCTACAGAAAATGGCTGAAACCCTCCAGCTTCCTATGGAGGAGGTACAGAGGATCAGGTGGAGCCTGATTTTGTTGAAATGATGGACATCCCAGAGTCCAGGAGGCTGTCTCTTCCCTACACAAATCATTTGGG
The DNA here is from genome assembly GCA_016271365.2 of Neoceratodus forsteri. Lineage (NCBI taxonomy): Eukaryota > Metazoa > Chordata > Ceratodontiformes > Ceratodontidae > Neoceratodus > Neoceratodus forsteri. The sequence goes on along the minus strand of CM057449.1, from coordinate 1,987,704 downwards.
AAACAGACACAAAAATTGTAGTCTCCTAATTCTGTACCTCCTGTTGATAGAAGAATGGACAAGAGGTATACCTTATCAGGCTCAGACACGGAGTTTTCTACCAGCAATGCAGCCATGTTGGAGTCGTGCAGGCTGCAGCCTGTGACAGGGCTAATGTTCTTTGGCTTCACACCCCAGATACAGACTCCAGGAGGATGGGTGCCTTGGCAAAGAAACGATACATGGCATCCTCTTTGGGACTCGGCAGGCTAATTATATGGCCTATGCAGCCAGGTACCAGCAGTCCAGGTGGGACACTGTACTTGCACTGGCTAAACAGGCCTCTCCCAGCTGGTCAAGGAGCTGGAGGAGGTGGCTGCTGATGGGACTGAGGCATCTAGGGTACAATTTCATGCTGCTGTGGACTCCAATGATGTATCATCAAGAGTCATGGCTACATCTATGGCTCTTCGGAGAATGGCTTGCTCAGATGTACTAGCTCTCTCACAGGACATCCAGGCTAAGGCCATGGATTTCTCTGTGGAAGGTAATTCTGTGTTTGGGGAGCAGACAGAGAATTACATGAAAAGATGGAGGAATATGGGACCACTTATAGGAGTGCACAGGCCAAGGAGAGGCAGGCAACTCCCTCAAAGGCAGCAATCTAGGGGCAGGGCAGACCTTTTCATAGGCCTTTCTACCAAGCACAGGCCTCTTCTCCCTTTCTCAGAGGGAGTTCTTCAGAGGGAGAGGCAGAAGGGGATGAGCAGGGCTGCATTCACCCTCAGCCTAAGGCCCCTGCCAAGCAGACACCCTGATGGGCCTGCTCAGGTCGATCACCTCCCATCCCTGTAGGCAGGCTGGCTTACTTTGTCCAGGACTGGGTGTCTGTTACCAGACAAGTGGGTCCTGGAAGTAGTAAGCCAGGGACTGGTTGTCAGCTTCAAAAATTTCCGAAGATGAGAGCCAGATCTTTCCACCTGCAAGTCTCTCTGAAACCCTTGCCCTAGAGGCAGAGGGTTTCATCTCTTCTGGCCTTAAGAGCCAGAGAGAGTTTCTACCTCACACCGGGCAAAGTCTGTACTCCAGGTACTTCCTTACCCCAAAAGACAGGAGTGGCGACCATCCTAGATTTAAGATACCTGAACAAACATCTTTTAAAACTAAGGCTCAAGATTGTGACTCTGGGAATAATTCTTCCCTCTCTAAGGCCAGGGACTGGCTAGTCTCCCTGGACCTCAGACGCCTACTTTCACATCCCCATTAGGTGCTCCCACAGAAAGTATTTTAGGTTCAAGTTGCCCTCAGGCCATTATCAGTTCAAAGCAATGCCCTTTGTCCAACATCAGCTCCAAGGGTTTTCACAAAGTGCCTGGCAGTAGTAGTTGCCTTTTAAGAGGGCAAAAGATTTCCATTTTTCCATATCTGGATGACTGGTTCATAGTGGGTCAGTCTCCAGACCAAGTCAAATCAGACCTGCAAGTGACCCAGCAAGTGCTCACTTCCCTGGGATTTCTTCTCCAACCTCCCAAGTCTGTTCTCGAACCGTGCAGCTTCTTACCTTTATAGGGGCAGAGCTAGATACTGTCAAAGCAAGAGCCTTCTTCCCTGGAAAGGGCATGATTTCTTATAGAACTGGCTTCTTCATTCAGCCTTCAGGTGTCCTGACCAGCAAGGCACTTCCTTCAGCTCTTGGGCCACATGGCAGCTTATGCAGTGGTCCAATGGGCAGGATTCAGATGAGGGACATTCAGTTCCATCTGGGGGCCTTTTGGTCCCAAAAGAAGGATCCTCTTACCAAACTGATTCCAGTGATTGCGACACTGATCCAAGCTCTTCAGTGGTGGCAGGATCAGGACACTTAAGGCAAGGGATCCCATTTGTCACTCAGTCTCATTCGTGGTCCTTACCACGATGCTTCCCTTTGGGGTGGGAGCCCATCTGGGGCTCTCACAGCCCAGGGACTGTGGTCCCATCAGGAATCCTTCTTCATATCAATCTCCTGGAACTCAGGGCAGTTTTCCTGGCCCTGCAAGGTTTCTCTCAGTCTGTGCAGAACCAGGTGGTTCAGGTCAGAACAGACAACACCACCACCATGTGGTACATCAACAAGCAGGGAGGCACTCGGTCCACGGCCTTGTTCATGAAGCCATGAAATTGTGGTCCCTGGCTTATTCCCTGCAGACCTCTCTGATAGCAATCCACCTCCAGGGAGGAAAATGTGCTAGCAGATGGACTGAGAGGATCTCCCAGGGCCATCACGAATGGTCCCTGGACCCTCTGGTGTTGAAAGTGATTTTTTTCAAGGTGGCACTCCAGAGATGGATCTTTGCAGCCCCAGACATAACCAACTTCCTCTGTTTTGTTGCAGACCCCAGTCTTGGGCTCAGTCCTCTGGATGCTCTAATGTTGGCCTGGGAAGGAAATTTCCCTATGTCTTCCCTCCCTTTCCTCTACTGTTCAAGGTTCTGGTCAAGGCAAGGTCACAACCCTGCAAAGTGATTCTGATTGCCCCAGAGATTGGGCCAGGCAGCCCTGGTACCCCTCTTACTGTCCCTAGCAGTCCATCTTCCTGGTCTCTTCCCAGGAATTACAACCTGTTAACCTCCTCTCAGGGAGGATTTGGTACCCCAATCTTCGTCTTCAATCTCAAGGCATGGTTCTTGAAGAGTTAGTTTGCAGATTTGCATCTGTCCCAAGGGGTTCTGGGTATTCTCAAAGCCTCTCAAAAGCTTGCCACCAGAAAGACTTATGACTCAAATGGAAAAGATTCAGCATTTGGTGTTCCAAGAAGCATGTATTTCAGACACTGCTGAATTGCCTACAGTTCTGGATTATATGGTCCATCTTAATGGCTAGGCCTCAGACCAGCTACTCTCAAGGAACACTTGTCAGCCGTTTCTGCTTTTCTGTCAGTGGGAAAGCCTTCCTCTCTATCATCTCACCCTGTGTTCGTAAATTTTTCAAGGGATTGCTTCATACCAATCCTCCCTTTAGGGATCCTGCTCTGTCTGGGACTTAAATGTTTGCATTGCTCAATTTATGCAACCCCTTGAGCCTATAGTGTCCTCAGCAGAGCTTAAGTACTTGACTTGGAAAACTTGGTTCTTGGTAGTCACGACCTCTGCCAGACATTTCAGTGAATTGCAAGCCCTGTCAGTGGAACCTGTTATCTCCTTTCATAGAGATAAAGTGGTCCTTAGAACCAGTAGAGGTTCTTGCCCAAAGTGGTTTCAGGCTTCCATTTGAATCAGTCTATGCCTCTCCCTGTCTTCTTCACTGATCATTCTTCCTTAGAGAGGAGGCTACACAGTTTAGATGTTAAAAGAGCCCTTAGCTACTACATAGAGCGTACCAAGGGCCACAGGTTTGATTCCTCCAGTTGTTCCCTCACTTATGGGAGGTGGAAAGGACAAACCCGCCACCAAGAGAACTGTTGCCAGATGGATTGTTTCTTGTATACAATTCTACTATGAGAAACTGGAAAATTCCACCCTCAGGCCTGAGGGCTCATTCCAAAAAGGTAGCTGCTTCCTGGCTGCTGCCAGGATATCCTCTGTTAGAAATTTGTCAAGCAGCCACCTGAAAACAGTCCATACCTTTACCAAGCATTACTCTCTGGATATCCAGGCTAGGAGTGATGCTCGGTTTGGCACAGCAGTACTTCAGAGCCTATTCCCAAAGTAGGTTCTGTCCCTCCTCCATGGAGGTACTGCTTGGTAGTCTTAGATTGTCAGAATACAGCAAGACTTCATGTTGTTTGAAAAAAAATACTCACCTTAGTAATTATGTTTCTTCTAATGGGTCTTGCTGTATTCTGATTCTCTCCTTCCCTCTCAGAACCTGGTTTTGGGAAGTGGGTGGGCAGGTGCAGTGTTGCACCCAGGGTGCTTCATCACACCTCCATTTTATCTGGGTGCTTTGTATTATGATCTTTATTTTGGATAGGTTTTGGTTTTGGGTTTCTGACTTGAGTCTTCCTTTGGGAATCTAAACTTTCTGTTGCCAGTTGGCTAGTTAAACATTTTACAATTTCCACATATATAGTGAGTGTTTGCTTGTAAGAATCTGACGGTTGGGTTTCAAAGTGCTGCAGACAGAGACCTCAACCAAGCTCGAGCTCAGCGTTCTATGCACTGCATGGAAAATTAACCTTCTACTCTCAGGGCAGTTCAAAGGTGGGAGCTAACTGCAGATTGTCAGAATACAGCAAGACTCCATTAGAAGAAACACAATTATTAAGGTGAGTAATTTTTCTTCTTGCAGGTACTATTTGAAATGTTAGCTGTTGGGGGAGAGGAATACTGGATAGTGGGCATTGACTCATGTGCCCTGCGCTGGAGGGAGGCTTACTGTAGGCAGGCGCTCCACCAACCTTTCACCTGGGCTACACTGCAGCTCCCTTCACCCTTGACCTCATAGGGACAGAAACAATGCCGATGGTCCTAAACGTTCCCATAGAGGTTCGGGTAGGGGTTCAGAGTTTCACTGCCATGCTGGGAAGGCGGTTGACCAGCTGGCCCTCCGACTTCCTCCCACTTCACAGGATATGGCATTGTGCCTGGGGATGGGATGCAGGGCTCCTGCAGAACAGTATTCATGGTCAAACAACTATTATTAACAGGGAAGGGCAGGGAGCTTGCAGCCGGCTATGCTAAGGTGGAACCTCGAAAACTGATTACTGGAAGCGCTGTAAATAACATGGGGAAGGGTGGGTGTGTGGAGGAGGAAGGAGGGCTTGTGAAATAAGGGGCTGGTGGCTCCCTAGGGCCTGTCTGCCCCTGCCGCTTGGTGCTGACTCCTACCTACCCTAGGGGAAGGAGAGCAACTGAGCAAGGGCCTGAGCATACTCCACGGCATTGGTAAGAGACAATTAACACTACACAGAGTTGCCTATCAGATGGGGAGGATGAAGGCAGCTCAAAAGTGCATGGATCACACATGGTCCCATGGTAGGGACCTCACCCCACTCCCTATGGCCCTCAATGGGGGAAGCAAGGTGTAAGTTATACCTGGCACTGAATCAAAGGTTTAGTTGTACAAAGTTATTCTGTTTAGTTATGTTTGACAATGTTTGAAAGCACTGTCGGTCCTTACAAGAAGTAGAAAGCAGCGATTTCATAAACTAAAATGACTGTGGGAAGATAATTATCTACAATGTTGGGATTGAACAGTGTTGTGATGAGACTAGGGTCCTAAATAAACTGAAAAACAGAAGGCAGAGGTGACATTTCACTAGGACCCACTTGTTGCCGATTGAAGCCGATAAGTTAAAAAAGGTGGGTTGGCCAGGTATTCCACATCTTGCCAGGCGCAGTCCTACAAGAGAGGTGGCAGCCCTGATCCTCAAGAATTGCCCCTGGAAGTAACGGCACACACTCAGACCCATTGGGCAGATTCATAGCACTCGGAGGGACCTACAGGAATGCCCCTGTTCTCTGTTAAACATCTACTCCCCAAATCTAGAAAGAAAGAGGAGAGAGAGAGAGTGGAATTTTTAAGCAGATTGTAACATAGTTTGCAGCCCCCAGGAGCTCTTCGTGGTGGGAGGTGACTTTAACACCATCTTGAATCCAGCCCTGGACAAATCAGGGACTAACCGGTATGCAGGGCCCCTCAGCAAAGTGCCTGTGTGGCCTTGGCTAGAACTGGCCTGACAGAGGCCTGGAGATTTTCCATCCTTGAGTCAGGGATTGTACCTGCTGGTCCACCCACACTGAGCTTACTCAAGGCTGGACTTCTTCCTGGTATCCTCAGAGTGGATGCACACTTTGGTCTCTGCTGAGATACACCAGCAAGCCATATTGGATCATAGCGGTATCAATAACAATGTCCCTCTCCTCTCCTAAAATCTTCAGGTTGAGACTTAATGTCTCTCTGCTGAACCAGAAGGAATGCAAACAGGTGGTTAAGGTCTGCTTGGAATATGGAGAGACAAATGACCCCAGTGCTTACTCAGCAGCCATATGGTGGGACGGATTTAAAGCAGTGCTCACTGGGAAAATTATAACTTTCCAGCACGGGTAAAAGAGAGAGGCTTAGAGAACAAGCAGCACTAGAGGCCAGTATGTTTGACTTGGAGGCAGAACATAAAGCTCTGAACGAGGAGGTGAGGAGGGTCTGGAGAGACAGAGATAAACTGAATAAACTACTAGATGACAAAATTGAAGGTGCTCTACGCTATTCCAGACAGAGGTTTTACAAAACAGGCAACAGGGTGGGAAACTACTGGCCTGGCAGTTTATGGAAGGAGGCGGTGGGGAGGGTAGTGCTAAAAATCTGGTGAGGTACAAACAGCAGAACCCCAGACTCTGACCCATGGCAATGTCAGATGCCTTGTGAATCTGCAGATGGCAACAAAAGCATAGGATCCCTCTCTGGCAATATTAATGGATGCTGAAAAGGCCTTTGATTGGGTGAACTGGGGCTTCCTAACCAAGACCCTCGAACTGATGGGGCTAGGGACAACGTTTAGGGATAGCATAAAGGCTTTATATGCTTCCCCACGAGCGACAGTGCAGGCAATGGGATCTGGGTTCAGATTCTTCCTTCAGCGGGCACCATGCAGATTTGTCCCCTCTTCCTCCTCTTCGCCATGTGTATAGAACCCTGGCAACAGTGGTGAGAGAACATAGTGAAAATGAGGGAATGAAAGTTGGAAGCAGACACGAAATCTCCTGTCGCTGACGATAATCTCTTTTCCTCACCTCACCCAGAGGTCGATACTGGTGTTGGTGGACTTTCCTGGATGAGTATGGTCAGATAGCCAGATATAAAATAAATGCAGAAAAGTCAGAAATGCTGAGGATCAGAGGAGGCAGGTTTGAGGGAGAAGCAAACTTCCATTTAAGTGGGCCCCAACAATGTAGTGAGATATCTAGGTATAAGAATCTCCCAGAGAAACCTGCTGTTTAAGTTAAACTATACCAGACTCTGGTCCAAGATTCAAACTGATATTGCTAGATGGGGCTCCTCCCACTGACAATGGAGGTAAGTAGGTGTTGCCAAGATGAATATTCTCTCCAGACTGCTGTTCCTGTTTCAGGCCCTCCCAGTGGCCATTCCTACCTCCTTTTGGGCATTGGTTAAAGCATTGATGAAATATATCTGGAACAAGGAAACACAGTGTGGCGGCCAAGATGCTGTCTCTTCTGAGAGAGTGGGGCAGACAGGTGTTACCCGATCTGAAGAAATACTATCTAGCTGCACACAGTTAGTTCTGGTGGTGACATGGATAAAATGGAGGAACTCGGGATGGAGAGGAATAGGCGACCCAGTCAGGCCCCATCCTCATTCGCGCTTACCCCATGCCACCCTCATGGTGCAGGTGTAGTCAGGATAGGAAATCCTTTTCTAAGCACACCCTGATGATTATAGGGAAGACTGGCTCATCACGGGCATTCCCAACATGGTGGACCGCTGACATCAATAATAGGAGATCCGGCTTCTCCTCAGCATGAACTGACCCAGCCTTTCAGACGGAATCACTGCAAATTGGTCAGGTTTGGTGCTTTGATCCAAAACAGTAATATAATATCCTTTTGGGACCTGCAAACTAAATTTGACCTACCTAATGCAGACTTCTACTGATACCTTCAGATCCGCCACTACATGCTAGCAACCCAAATAATCCCCAAAGTAGATAGGGACATGACTGGGGAGCCACTCTTAAGGAACTGAACAGGACGTATCAGTGGCCTACAAAGCCCTGCTGGGACAAGGGAAGAATGGCTGGAGTCTTTGAGACAGAAGTGGCAGACTGAGTCGGGATGCGCCTGCCAAGAGAGGGGTGGCTCAAAGAGTGGGAGAGGGCTGAGAGTCATGGCATTCCCCAGCTGGAGGAATTTAGGTGGAAATGCTGGACGAGGTTCTCACACTCCCACAATCACTCAGCACTTCACCCTCACCAACTCTGCCTTGTGCTGGAGGGTGTGGCATGGGCACTCACTCCCATATATTCTGGGAGTGCCCAAGATAAGGGTTTACTGGGAGGCCATGAGGGCTGAGCTCTCTGGACTATGGGAAGTACAACTACCCATGGACTTCAACATCTGGGTCCTGGGACAAGTGAGATACTTGCTAAAGAACCCCCACACCCTAAGGCGACACAGAATTCTTGCCTGGTCACCCTTAAAGAGATCACGGCCAGTTAGTTAAATACCACCCTCTGTCCTTCGGCTCCTGGGTGAAAAGAGTGGAGAGTGTGGAAAGACTGGAAGCCCTCACAGCGAAACTCCAGCTGCAATCAGATAAACATGCAGAAAGGTGGGAAAATGGATAGTTCACAGGACCACAAGAGTTGTCAGCCCTTGGGACAAGGTACATGTTATCCCACAAGGAGAGACCCTCCCAAACTTGGGTGTGAGGGCAGTCCATCTAGCATTCAGAAGCTGAAATAAAAGTAAGAGGTAACCCCAGCAGGAAATTAAGAAAAGGACAGACAACAGTGCGTAGTTTTGACAAGTTTTGATTTATTTGTACTTGTAAATAGTTTTCAAATCTTCATCTATTAAAAGATTAATCTTTGGAGATATCAGGTAGAAGAGCGTTCTGAAGGTAACCTAGAAGGAACCATACAGAAGGTGATTAATACAGTGGAAGATGTGAACGTAATTTTACACAAAGATCTGTAAGCGGGTTCTTGGCCACAGCATTCATCAACAGCTGAATTAATGAAATGCTTACTTCTATGTTTTTACTACAGCTTTGATTTGACTGTTACATGCCGTGGAATCGATTGCTTACTGTAATAAGAAGTATAGTTGGTAGCATTGATGCATGTCAAATGTTATATATGAAGACACTCTGTAATAACTTCCTAAGGGAACGAATTGTACACTTACTTATCCACAATAAAGATGTTTTAAAAAAAAAAAAAAGAATCTTGCCAGAAGGTCTAAAGATGGCTACTCCCACCCACCCAGGTGGTATAACCTCAGCTCCGCCCCTTGACACCAGATTATTCTTTTCCACTGGAAGAGTCCAGGTTCCCTCCTTATCACTCCCACGTTGAGTAAGCCCTAAGCGCTTAAATCTTCGGATTATTTACCTAAGCTAAACCTTGTTAGAGTTTCTCCGCATCATTTCACCATCACGACACGATGGAAGACAAGTCCTCGCGGGTTCTGCCAGTGCCCCTGAGGGCAGAAGATTTCTCCCACCGACCCCCATGCCACGTATGCCCATTGCCTAGGCCACGATCAGATACCCAGGCTCAAGCGACTTTTGTCACTCATTCCAGCCAAAACGTGTTGGACGATCAGCTTGCACACTTACAGCTCGGATGACTGGAAAAACAGAACCCGCCAGTCAAATCTAAAGAGGCTTATTGGGTGGTCTCCATGACTCACGAGGTCCTCTGAGCAACTTAACAAATGAAGGCCTTTGAGGAGGCTGTTCGGACTTCTGATCAGTCCTCTTCAGCATCGGTCTTCGTGCTGCTCAAACTGGACTCTACCTTTACAGGCTCCTTCAAGGAGTTGTGCCAGTCTCCCCCAACTGAGGGGAGCGCCCATTGGCTGGCTTCAGCTCCCATAATAAGGAATCCAAAGAGTCAAGAGATGAATCTCTTCAATGTCATTTTTGGATTGAGAGGTCTCAGTCTCCGGAATCTCCTGTTTAGGCTTGATTAGAGTGCAGCCTCTGCCGCTGGCTTCATGATGCACCACGTCAGGCCAGCCGCTAAGATGTGGGATGACGACCCTGTCGAAATTATTATCGACTTCATTGACCCGTCTTCACTGGATGAAGCAGCAATTCCTTGTTCAGAACTCTGGTCCTGATTGGACCTACCAAGGAGGAAACACAGCTTGCTAGGAACCTCCTTACGGTCTCTGACCCTGGCCTGGAGGAGATGCGAAGCTTCTGGCTCCATCTGCGCACCCTCTGTCAGTCCCCCCAACAATTAAGTTCTTCATCATCCTCGACCGATGGGTCAAGGAGAACTCACAGATGCCATTCTGGGCATTCTAAGAAGCGTGCTGCCGCTGTTTATCCTCGCCCTCCTCAGAAGAGAGAGAGGCTTTGGTGCAAGCTGCGCCGATGCTACGAGGATCTCATGTGGCAACAGTTGGTGCTGGCTGGTCCGAAGTTGACCCAGGCTTCTACACTGGCCATCGCATGGCTGTTGCCCTGTAGGCCAATGCTGGCTCCTCTGGAGCTGGCCAACACCGTCCCTCCACCTGCAGAGTCAGTGAGGCCCTCCCGGCTTGGCCATAATATATCCACCAATTACGGTGGAGCCACCATCTAAACAGCCTCCTTCCAGGGCTCCTGTTAAGGAGTCTCGACCCGCTAAGGGCCTCCACATAGGCTGTCAGTCACCCTTACTCCCGAGTGTCTATGCAGGTCAAAAGTGACTCAGGTGGTCAGGCCGATCTATCCGACTCCAAGTCGAGGACTCTCCTTGCACTCTCTTTAGTTTGAGACTTCTATGGGAGTCTCTCAACAGAGGAAGGTCCCATATCCTCTATGGGCATTCTCTATCTCATCTCTGAATCCATGGGGATGAAACTGGAGCCTGTCCAGAAACAGGCTCAGTATCCCCAACAGATATTCTGACTAAAGGGATTCTCCAACAGTGGCCTTCCAGTAGCCAAGCCATCACTGGCCTGGCTCTGGAGCTTTGGCAGCACCCTGCCTCCTGCCCTGTGCCATTGGCCCAGATGGCCCAAGTATGCAGTTACCATCGGCACCCTATCTGAGTTCACAGAGCACCAATCAGCTGAAGGATTGATGACCGAATCTGTGTTTCGCACTCGGGAAATTCAGGAAACACTGATAGACCTCCAGACAAAGAGTCCAAAAACTGCACCATTCTGTCCGAAAAGTCTGTGTTGCCTCTTCACTCAGTCTTCGCAGGTGAGTTTGACTGTCATCATGGCACACCTCTCCCATGCCCTCCTGGGCTGTCTAGATGAGATGCTTCCTCATTTTCGCCCCAGACCTTCAGACAACAGACAAGCAAGTTCGATCAAGGTTGGGCTGTTGTAAACAGCAGCTCCAGATGGCTCTGGAGATTGGGGATTCAGTGCCTGTTCAGTGGCTGCCATGCGCCACAGGGCCTGACTGAGGGTGTCAACCTTTACGGCAGACACTGGCACAAACTGGCAGATGTTCCTTCCTGTGCACCGACTTGTTCAGTCCAGGAGTTGGCGGTCACCTCCAGCGCGTCAAGAAGTCCCATGCTACCTTGGACTCGCTTTCCTCCGCCCAGAAGGAATCTCAGAGTTCCAAGAAGCAGAAGCGTAAGCCATTTTGGCCTTCCGCCCTGCAGTCAAGCAGCCCCAGTACCAATTGGGAGAGCAGCAGGCTCAATCTTGGTGCCTTCGGCCTAAGTCTTGGGCTTTGGTGGTCCATAAACCTAGAGGAAGGGTCCCGGCAGTCCTGCGGCCAGATCCTCCTCCAAGCCTGCTCAGTGATGGCTGCTCAGTGCCCGTCATGCCTACTCTGGGTCCTCCCATTGGGGCTGGCTGCACCACTTCCTTTCTGCCTGGTCCACTGTCACAATGGACAGGTGGGTATTGGAAGTAGCGGCCAGGATCTGCCTCTGGAATTTGAGCAGCACCCACTAAGCCAAGCCCGTGCCCCACGGGAGAATGTATCCATGGACACTCGGTTGGCTCTCCGAGATGACATAACCAACTCCTCTGCAAGAAGGTAGTGGTCAGAGTTTGGATCCTCCTGTCAACCCAGGGTTCATTTTCAGGTACTTCCTGGTCCTGAAAAGGATGGAGTGTCTGGCAACCCATTATAGAGCTGCACGACCTGAACAAGTTTCTCAGGTCTCACACCTTCAGGATGGTAACTCTGTTTCAGATCATACCACTTCTTAGCAGAACATGTGGTTTTGCTCTCTGGATCTGCAGGATGCATTCTTTCATGTCCTGATCCGTCTGTCACACTGCAGGTTCCTCCACTTCCGAGCAGAGGAACCTCTACAAGTTACAAGCCATGCCATTTGGCCTGTCATCAGCCCCCATGGTCTTCGCCAAATGCATTGCAGTGGTGGCAGCCCATCTTCGACATTGAGGGGTCAGGGTGTACCCTCATCTAGATGATTGGCTCATAGCGGGTCCCTCCAGAGAGGAGGTGGAGAGATCCAGGCATCTGGTCCTGCAGACTCGATCGACCTTGGCCTCCTAGTCAGTGAGGCCAGGTCAGAACTCATGCCTTTGCAGGTGATTTGTTTCATCAGGCAGAGCTCAACTCTTGCCGAGCCACAGCAAGGCTCCCGATGGACAGGCAGAGGTTCTCTCCTCCTTTGCCTGATCATTTCTGGTTGGGCACTTGCACCCTGCCTGGGACTTCCTGCAACTTCTGGGCTACATGGTAGCCTGCACCTCCGTGGTCTGATGGGCCTGGTGGCATATTCAGTGGGAGCTGGCCAGCCAGTGGACTCAGTGACTAGGTCATTTGGACCAGCTGGTCACTGTAACCCAGAAGATGTGGGATGCTGTCCAATGGTGGACTTTCTCCCAGAGCATCTGCAGGAAGGAATCCCATTTGTCCATCCTGAGACGACAGTCATCTTGATGACCAATGCCTCTCTCATGGGCTGGGGTACCCACATGGGGGACCACGGAGTCCATGGGCTCTAGACCCCAAGGTATCCTGATGCCACATCAACCTGCTGGAGCTCCGAGCAGTTCGCCGGTGCTGACTGCATTAGCTCTGTTCCTTCAAGTTAGGTGGTTCAGGTCCAGATGAACAATAACACAACCAATCTCAACAAACAGGCAGCATGCACCCTGGCCTCTTTGCAGGGAAGCTCTCACATCTGAACTCTCATGAGCTGACTGGAGGCAGATCTTCTAGTCATTCATGTGGCAGGAGCCTCACATAATCTGGCGGACACTCAACCATGTGGGTGAGGCATCCCACAGTGGTCTCTCCATCCAGAGGTAGTACACAGCCTGTTCTCCCAGTGGGGCACCCACAGGTGGACCTGTTCACCTCCAGGGAGAACACAAAGCTGAAGCTGTTTTGTGCCCACCCCCTCAGCAGAGCTCGCTGCAGGGGATGCCTTCGAGGTCATGGCCTAGGATTCTTTATGCCTTCCTCTACTTCCCATGATCCACGGAGTGCTCCTCAAGGTGAGGAGGTACAAGGCACAGGTGATCCTGGTGGCTCCAGACTTGCCCCACCAGTTTTGGTACCCTAACTCCTCAGCCTCAGCATCAGGCTTCTGAGGCATCTTCCTGCACACCCAGACCTGCTCTCAGTCAATCAGTGGATGGTCCTCCACCTGCACCTTTAATCCCTGTACCTGACAGCCTGGTTCCTGAGTGGCTAGAGTTGCAGGATTTGAGTCTCTGAAGATGTACTCACTGTAGTTGAGACATCTAGAAAGGAATCCACCAGGAAGCTATGCCTTCAAGTGGAAGAGATTCTCCATTTGGTGTCAGGGTAAGGGTCTGGACCCTTTGTTCCGTCCGTGGCAAGCATTCTCAGCTACCTTGGTTTCTCTCAAGAGGGGGTCTGCGGTCTACAACCCTTAAAGTGCACTTGGCAGCCATCTCTGCTTACTGGGCATGGGCCGTTCAGCAGATGGTGGCACAGGAGAAGGTGCTCTTGTGTTTCTTCAAAGGTCTTGACCATATCTCCTCCGGTACGTAAAATACCACCACCGTGGATCTACTGCTGATACTGGCAAAGCTCATGGGCAAGCCTATTCAAACTAATGCACAGAAGTGACAGGTCACACCTGTCGTGAAGACTGCCTTCCTGGTGGCCAGAAGGACTGGGAACTCCAGGCACTCTCTGTTGAGTCTCCCTAGCTGGTCTTCCACAGGGACAAGGTTGTCCTGCACCCCAACCCGAAGTTCCTTTGTTGGGGAGTTTTTTCGATTATTTTCTCTTTATGGCGCACGAGTACCCTAGCCCCGTGAACGGGCTTGCCCTGTCCTGATAACACTGCCACTCCTACACGAAAGCCTCCTCGAGCGGGCCACCAAGTAGAACTGCTGTGGCTGGAAAGGTTGGGCATCATGCGTGGCTCATATGTGGGGCCAGCTATTTTGTGGCTAGAGTCCCTTGAGCTAGGACGTAATGATGCAAGGGTGCATGCATCTGTCCTAGCTCCACCCCATGTCTTGGTGCAGCATGCTTGTCCCAAGAGCCTCCGCTGGAGGGCACTCGACACAGACACCCTAGAACTCCCCCAACCAGGAGAAGGAGAGCAGTCCTCCGGACGCTGATCCTTCTCTTCCCTGCCGACCTCAACAACCTGTGCTTGTTCCCAACACGGGTTACCGCATGGCGTGAGTTGTGGTGTCCAGCACCTCAACCCTCAGCACCACCAGGTTGGCAGATTGTGTTGGAGTTCCACCTGAACCAGGTGATGACTGCTGGTGTATTACCCCAATCATACCTCGGAGGCCAAGTGCAGGCTCCTTACTTTGGACCTGAGATGAGCGTTCTTATTATAAGGAGCGCATGGCCGGAGTTTGGGGAGAGGTTTGCTAGCTGTTTGTCACCTATGCTGAAGCTGCACCTGGCAGACCTACAGCCAAGTGGACGATTGGCAGATGGATTTCATCATGAATCGATCTCTGCTATAGGTTGGCGGGTTGGGAGCTCCATCGGGCTTAGGCTCATTCCCCCACCATACTGCTACGCTAGTGGCTGCTTTAGGGATGTCCTATCCTGGATATCTGCAGGGCTGCTACCTGAAAGTCAGAAAACACCTTCATTTCCCATTACCGCACTGACCTGGAGTCATTCTGGGATGCTGGTTTGGGGCCCTCAGTTCTTCAATCTCTGTTCCCTAAGTAGGGTGTGTGTGCCTTGCCTCCTTCCTCCCGGAGAATTGCTAGGAGTCACAAGAAGTGTGGATAGAACAACATATCCACATACCTAGAAACACAGGTTACTCACTTGTAACAGTAGATCTTCCACAGAGTGGTCTCTTGCAGTAGATAATACTTTTGGGTGTCCAGCAGAGGTTGCTTATGGCATGGCAACTCTTCTAGCAGCTTTCACTAGGGACTGCCCACACATAACATCCGCTTCTGTTTCCTATATGAGTGTGGTCCCTGGTATCCTCAGTTCATTTTCCCACCATCTTCAGCTCACGAGCAGCTAGTGCAACTTCTGTATAGCAGTCACCAACAAGAAATTCAGAACTAAGATGAATGTCTACAGATTCTTCAACAAAGCAAGCATTATTTTGTTCCTGTCGTTGTGGTAGGAAGATATACTGCTTTGACAACCATAAACTTTGTGTAAGGTGTCTGGGACCCACACGACATCAATTCCACTTTATGTCAGAATTTAGTTAGGCAACTCGTTGTGACGATTGCTTGAAATTAAACTACTTTTGATGGAGCAGAAATGTCTCTTCTTAGAGAACCAGGGGCTCAGACTCTAGGGCTCTCCTCTACTGGTTCTGTTCCAGGCAGAAGGAGGAAAGGAGAAACCCTCTCACACTCCTTGTCTATCACCCATCGACGGCCACCATTTCCAGTGTCCTCTGTCGATGGGGTATCCTTTAAACACTTCTTCGTTGATGGGGCTCATACCTCTCGTCAATGGTACTTTCCAGTGCTTTAAATGCAGTTCAAATTGTAACTGCTCCATTGATGGAGGCTTATACCCTCTCATTGATGATGCTTTCCAGTGCTTTAGATGCAGCTAAATATACAGCTGCTCTGTCGATGGGGGCCCTCTCCTGTCGATGGCATCTGACAGTATAAGTGAAAATAACTTTTTTCCCTTGCGAGTCCATCGACGAGACCCACATTCCTCAGGGAAGCCCTCGAACTTCACAGGTGGCTTCCTATAAGGGTCAGGTGGACAGAGATCGGGACCCTGGTCTTTACTACCATGCTACTTTACTGCTCATGCTACTGTTCCATCCCTCTATTACCTCACTTGTGTCCCAACACCCCTTCTTCTCAAGAAAAGGACATCACCAATGTAATATGACATGTCTTGCATGCTATGCGGCACTCCCAGCCCTCTGAAGAGCTGGGTGATCCCTCTCCATCTCCTCCTCCTCCTCCTCTTCCTCTGCCTAAAAACTTCCACACTGACAGGGATACCATGCCACCCTGCTCTCCTCCTCCTTTCATAAAGGACTCATTTGTCAGATGACTACATTACCTCCTGATTTTCCCATTGATCTTGAGGATGAAGAGTTCCAAGATCTGGATTTTCCCAATCCTGACTCTCCCTATTCGAAATCTCTTCCCTGGATGAGGACCTGCCTATACCTGCAGCCTCTTCCCCTGGATGACCCAACCTTTAGTGAGTTGATGGCTCAAATTCAAAAGGTCATGAGATTCTCACTACTGAAAATGACAAACAATGTAAGGATATGGCAGAATACTTTGAATTACCTGGTTCCCCTACTAATACTGGCTAACCAGAATGCCTTGCTGGCTGCTCGGCATCAGCCTTCAGCTATTACAGCTGTTCACCACAAACGGATCGTCTATACCAAGCTCCTCTGACCACCCTTCTGTTTGCTATTCCAGAGGCAGATTCTGTGGTCATTACTGTCATCATGACCATACCAAAACCCAAGCATGAGCTCCTTACCCCTGATAAGGAATCACGAAGAAAAGACTATCTGGGGAAAAGGTCTTTTCCTCGGTGCCATGAATATCAGTATCTTGAACTATATGGGTCATATGATTAAATAGCAGCATACCCTTGGGTCTTCTGCCATTGAGCTTAACAGTAAACCCCTCCCACACACAGGAAAGGATACATTATTGGCTACAGTGACAAATAGTAATTCTGTCTCCTGTCACCTTCTCCGTCGAGATATGATGCTGTAGATACCTCAGTCTGACTATCAGCCACTGGTATCACCTTGCGCCGCTATGCTTGGCTTTGTGTTTCAGGCTTTGTACCTGACATACAACATAAAGTAGCTAATACCCCCTTTAATGGGTCTGTGCTGTTTGGGCTAGGTACTCAGACTCCACTGGATGACTTACAGGCATCAGGCAGAACCCTCCATACGATCCATGGCATGTATCGTACTCCATCTATAACCTACTGTACTCAACTGTCCTCTTATTCCAAAAGAGGTGGAAGATACAGAGATAATAATAAAGGTGGCTTCAGAGGTTGTGCTCAATCCAGCAAAGGCAACACCTCTGCCACCCGAGGTGCCCACTCCTGCCTTCCGTGGAGCGGCACAGCCTGTTTCCCAGTGACCCACTAGGGTTTTCCTCCCGCCCTTTGACCAGGCCTCAGAGGCTGTGGGGTCATTTTCCTCCATCTGCAGGCCTGGCAAATGATCACTTCATACAAATGGGTACTTCAGATTATACAGAAGGGTCATGCTCTGGACTTCTCTCACCCCACACCCTTGCCCTCCATTGAAGAGTCACTATCCTCCAGATCATATACCCATATTACAGGAGGAATTGATGGACCTTTTGACCTAACAGGCCATTGTACCAGTGCCCATTCTGGAACATCAAATGGATTTTACTCCACTTCTTTCTGATGCCAAACAAACGGAGACCTGAGACCAATACTGGATCAAAGACAACTGAATCTTTACATTCAGTACAAACATTTTGCATGATCACCATACATGCCATCATGCCTATCCTAAAACAGGGTGATTGGCTTTGGGCCCTAGACATGAAGGATGCCTACTCTACATATCCCCACCCACCCTGCCCACCACAGATTTTTTGCGATTCCACCTACTGGTCAAATTCGAGTTTCACCACCTTTTAGCCTCTTAGCTCCAGAGTGTTCACCAAGTGCCTAGCAGTGGTGGCAGCAGTCTTACAAGAAAAGAGCTCTTCATCTTTCCTTATCTAGACAACTGGCTAATCAAAGCAGACTCAAAGCAGCCTCTGCTTGCCTCCCTAGATGCTACCCTGAAAATGTTCGCAGATCTGGGAATCACAGTCCATTGGCCAAAGTCCAGTCCAAATCTGACACAGTCTCCTATACATTGGAGCTGTCCTAGATAGAATTACAACCAGTGCTTACCTCCCGCCTGCCCGACAGGACTTGCTTATGTCTCTGGCATCACACATACAGACTAAGAAATAATCACAGCCCAAAATGCTGTGCCTTCTGGTCACATGTCTGCTGCCATCCCTATGGTGGCATTCGACCTGTCTCCACATGAGACCTGTCCAATGGACCCTCCAAAATCAGTGGTCCCAAAAACAGGACAGTTCGAAGACAAATTCAGGGTCACTCCTCTCTGAAGTCAGCCCCTGACATGGTGGACAATCAGAATCAGCCTGAATCAAGGAATGCCTTTCGGTTCCCTCTCCATGCAAACGTTGACCACGGATGCTTCCTACAGGAATGGGGTGTGCACTTTGGTCCTTATGAGACCCAAGGCCAGTGGCCCGCTTCTCCCCCATCAGTCTCACATCAGTATCCTTGAGATGAAAGCGGTCCATCTAGCCCTTCAGGTGTTCCAGCCCTACCTCGTGTCAGGATCATTACTGATCCAATCAGACAACACTGCAGTAGTGTTCTACCTCAACAAGCAAGGAGTACGAAATCTCACACCCTCTGCATGGAGACGCTTGCAGTGTGGCAAGAAGCCATCTGGCAACAACTGACACCAACAGCTGTCCACCTACATGGGCATTGCAACCAGTTAGCCAACCGGCTGAGTCGCCAGTCCACAACTCACAAATGGACACTTCACGAGCAAGTGATCCAAGAAATCTTCAACCTATTGGGCACTCCACAGCAGGATCTGTTTGCCTTCCCAGAGAATTACCATCTCCCCAGGTATTTTTCCATTATCTCGAATACAAAGGAACGGTGTATAGCTGCCCTGTCCCAACCTTGGACAAGACTCTTCTTATATGCTTCCTCCCCATCCCTCTCCTGCAATGGACACTACTGAAACTACAACTAGAACTGGCCACAATGATACTCATAGCCCCAATGTGGCCTCGCCAGACATGGTTTTCCTACTCCTTCAACTGTCAGTATGGACCCCATTCCATTGCCAATCAGACCGACCTTTCACTCAGAGTCAAGGGTCTCCTACATCCCAACCTGAAGGGTTTACACCTTCACGCTTGACTCCTGAGGATGCTTTCATAACTGGACTACAAGTGTCCTCTCCTGTTGACAATATTCTCTTGGCCTCCTGTAAGCCAGCAACAAGAGCAACATACAATTCCAAATGGAAATGCTTTTCCATATGGTCAGCCTCTCAATCATTGGACCCTTACTCCTGTTCACTGGCAAAGGTTCTGACTACCTGGCCTCATTATCTGAGTCCGGTTTAAGTTACTCTTCCATCAAAGTCCACTTGGCCACCATCTCGCTTTCCATGAACCTCTGGATGGCAGGTTACTGTACCAACATCATCTAGCTAAGATGTTTTTGAAAGGAATGTTGCATATTAAACCTCGATTAGAAGACTCACTCTCGTGGATCTCAATTTTATGATAGAAAATTGACCCTTGAGCACTTTGAGCCAGAAGCCACTTGTGACCTTCATTTTCTATCATGGAAAACCTTATTTCTGGTGGCTGTCACTTCCACTCGACGTATTCCAGCTTCATGCCCTCATGCTAAGAACCTTACTTGATTTTCCACAAAGACAGGGTGATCCTTCGTACCAGCTCTTCCTTCCTAAAGTAGTCTCTGAACATACTTTAAATCAGTCCTTAGAGCCCGGTCTACTATCCTGACTACTACAATTAGGGTGAACATCTGCTACATTCTTTAGATGATCATTGTATATTACGCTACTATACTAATCGGACAGAATTGATTAGAAAGATGTCTCAACTGTTCGCCTCTTTGCCCCGGTCACATCGGTCTCCCAGTTGCTAAACATACTCTTTTATCCTGGCTGGCAAATTGTATTACATGTTGTTACGAAAAATACCACAAGCCTTTACCTGGACCTGCCCAAACCCACTCCACTAGAGCTATGGCCACCCTGCGCCATTGCAAGCTGCTTGGTCCATGAGTCATACATTCACGAGGCACTACAATCTGGATATTGCCTCACGATGCACGCACACTTCGGCCGTGTGGTTCTACAAGGTCTCCTATCGAATTGTCCTCCCACTTGGACTTTACTGCTTGGAATTCATCTCAAAAAGATTACCTACAGCAAGAGATCACTTCATGGACAATAGTACAGTTACGTAAAAACTTACCGTAATAGTAGATATTTGAAGAGTGTCTCTTGCAGTAGGATTGTTCCCACCTCCATCACGCCCTTCTCCAAGAGAGAAAAACTCTGGTCCAATGACTTTAGGTTGGGACTCTTTGGTACCTCGGCTTCCTTCGTCCTCGCTTTGCAAGCTGAACTCGTGGGAAACTGAGGATACTAGGGACCACACAACACTCTTATATAGGAAACAGGAAGCTGATGCCATATGGGCTTTCCTGGTGAAAACTGCACAAGAGCTGACGTGCACCATAGCGACTCTCTGCTGGATATCCAAATGTATTACCTACTGCAAGAGACACTCCAAAGATCTACTGTTATGGTAAGTTTTACATAACTGTACTTTCTAACCCCAGTAATACTCTGGTATCCATAACTATATGCAGTCTTCCTCCCAAGTAGAAATGCCCAGAGAGAAGTTGGAACATATGCAAATGATGGAATCTTTTGCATGAGCCACTTTTTTCAAATGCTGCCTTACACTAACTGCCTTAGTTCTAAACCCTTCAGATTTGTCTCTCTGCTGATAAGTCTAGATGCTCAGAGATTCTCTCCTCTTCATCATCTTGTTCTGGCGTAGAAACCTACAGAATATGATAAGTATTCTTTAACATTTCTACCTTTTACGTTTTGTAATTTTAGTAAACCCATAGTTTTAGTGTTTAAATTGTAAGTTTCTCGGTTTCTCTCGATTTGGATAACGAGGGTAAACTGAGGTTTATTTACAGTTATCGGAGTTTTCTGACTAAAAACTCCACTAGTTATGTTTTATTTTATTAAATTAGTTTGCTTTAAGAACCACTAACACTGGTTCTTTAACCGATAGTCTCGGTTCATTTTTCCCTGGTCCCCGGACCCGATTGATACTTCATCGGTTCTGGAACCTGTCACAGACCCACTCAGCAGGTCAGGCCCTCTGCTCCCACAGTGCCAACCTCCGAGCACAGTCTTGTGAACAATTAACAGAACAGGGTAACAATCTTGTCTGTTTTGTGGGTTTGAATCAAACTTTGGTCTCAAGTTCTGAGGGATTCAAACTGTGAACCTCCCGCTAGCATACCCAATGTAAGGCTCAGATAATTCTGCTCTTCGGGGGCAGATATCGTTTGCCTCACGGGCACCCTAACCAGGTGTACAAAATGAACCCTTAAAACTCTATGAAAGACTTCAGAATAAACTCTTACCTTTTCCTTGTTTGATAAAACCAGTAAGCTTTGTACAGTGTCAGCTTTAACCATATATGCTTCACTTGTCAAGAAAAAGAATTTCAAAGGCACACCAAGTAGTCTCTAAAGTAGATGTTTACTTAAAATAGATATAAAATGTAAATGTAACAGAACCATATATCACAAAAACATACAATCATTTAAAAGAACAAGGGTTAAAAAAGTGCAAAATTCCTGCCACCAGACAATTAGACTTATGTATCTAATGTATCGCTTCTAACAGTGCTGATAGACAGATGTTGTTGTCAAGAGAGTCCAAACATGTGTCTTTACAGGTCACTCACAGCATAATTAAAACACTGTCTTGAGCCTGCCTTCTCCATGGTGTCACCCAGCGCCTCCTCTGTTAATTAAAATTATACAATCAGGATGTCATCATTCAGAAGGTAAATTAAATAAGGCTAATTTCTAAGTCCTTTTCATCCATGAGCAACGTCCTGCTTTAACAGACATCAGAGGAACATTTATGGCTTCACACCAGTGTGACATAACCTGGTTTTCCTCCTCTAAACGTCATAAAATGAATATTTTCTATCCTGCCAGCTGGCAAGCTACAAATAAGCCAGATAAACAGGAGATGCTTAATTTAGGCCTCTTCTAGCCTGCAGTTATCTCTGGCCTTCCAGGTAACACCTTGTAGCTAAAACCTGGGAGGGGTGTCATTCCACAGGCTGTCTCAGCATGTCTCATGAGAGACACTCAATAACACATTTTTATATTACAAAAATCATAGATTAATCAGAACTAGCTGTCTGAGTGTCACAGAACCAACCGCAACTGCTAACTAAACTTTAAATTAAAATACTTTTAGTGGTTGCAACTTTTATTGGTTTTACATTCCAAATGTCATAAAAATGAAAAGAAAGCTGGTGATCTCAGTTTCAAACTATGTATTCTATGTGGTGAAATTCTGTTAAGTTCCTTTTGTCTATCTGGACGTGAACATTAAAAGCAGAGTGAAATCTGCATTTCATGTCCTGTGAAAACTATTGAAAAGTGCCTGAATAAGGCTAAAAAAAAAAAAAAGAAAACTTTCACTATCTATGGGTCCCTCCAGCTCTGACCAGCTGACATCCTAAATTACTTTGGTTGAAACCACAACAACTAATGTAAACTGCTACCCCTGAGACGGGTATATAAGCAGTTCTTGAGAGGCTTGCTGAACTGGCTGACTACCTGGTTCTCTAAGAAATCAATAAAACTAAGCACACAGAACCCCTCTGCTAGACAGCGATGGGGACTTCTGTGCCTGCTAGAAAGCCTGACAATTCCTGCAGATTGTTACCTATGGTGAAGCCCACCAGGATGAGGTACAGTGTCTCATGTTTACTGTATCACTAAAGGGATTAATTCCCACTGAAATTATATCCTTTACTACAGAACTTTACTGCAGAATTTTGTAGCACTGTGCTTCATTCTGGTGGTTTTTCACTGTGAATGAAGATGTGAAAATTGTAAACTTGGACTTTCAGTTGCGATGGCTGCTGAGTAGGTGCGTGCTCGCTTGTCTGCTTAACTCTCCCTCTCGAAAATGCCAAAACCTACTGCCAAAGATTAAAATTGCTTGGAGTTGTGGTAGGAAGTGAGATTCTCATCACTCCGCTTAGTGTCTAATTGCATGGACGTGAAATGAAGAATTTGGTAGCCGAAACACACACCACTCTGCCTCCA
Organism: Neoceratodus forsteri; assembly: GCA_016271365.2. Taxonomy (NCBI): domain Eukaryota; kingdom Metazoa; phylum Chordata; order Ceratodontiformes; family Ceratodontidae; genus Neoceratodus; species Neoceratodus forsteri. The sequence goes on along the minus strand of CM057449.1, from coordinate 1,964,691 downwards.
GCAAAAACATACTGCCAAGAGAAGCAGAGCCAGAGAGGAGACTGAAGCTGGTCACCTGCTCCAATAAACTCTACTCATGGAGGCAACGTCTTCGAGGGGCTTGCCACCATAAAAGAATCACTGCTCGCAGTAGTGGGAGATCTACAGTCTCTAAAATCATCGATGCAGCAACTTACTATCCGAACAGGGACAACAAAGTAAGAATTTCATCTCTGGATGACTGGAGGCTTGAGAGGATCCAGACCTGGTCAGCCTGAAACGATTAAGAAAGCTGAGGACAAGCTCGAGGACTTAGATGGTCACTGCAGAAACAATCTCGTAGTCTTGGGAATTCCAGAGGGTGAAGAAGGGCCAATCCTATCCTATTTATCCAAAAGTTGTGTAACAAAATTGTTGGCCCATCTCCAAACGGCCCCACTTTACATTATAGAGAGGGCCCATCGCCTCCTCCGCCCACTCCAAGAGTCCCGGTTCTCCACCACGACCGCTGATTTTCTGCCTCCTGAACTACTTGACAAACAAGTTATCCTGAAGAAGGTGAAAGAGACCAAAGCTATCCAGTGGAAAAATAAAACTGTTAGGATCGCCAAGACCTTCCACTTATTGTAAGACAGAAGCGAACTGAATGCACCCCTTAGTGACAAAGTTGATTGCAGCGGGATACGCTACAGAATGAGATATCCTGCTACTCTGCAAGTGCACCATGATGGTAAATGGCACTCATACGATTCCTCATGGATGCAAGCACTTCCTTAAACTGTTTCCAGATCTTTATAAGTGACTTTGGCAACCTGGAGGGGAAGCTGAAAATATGCAAAGCAGGCCTGTAGTGTTAATAACATAGCAGACGGCCCAAGGAACCTCTCATCGTATGAGACTGATTATGTAATCATAGTATGTTGTATTATGGGCATTTAAAGCCCTTCATGTTACATGTTCGTGCCTTACATTTAATAAGATTAGATAAGTGACTTCAATGTTACAAGGAATATATAGTCACAATTAATATCTTATACTGTTTAAATATTGAGCATTAGGTCTTCTAGGTGTTATTGGTAACAGAGTTAAAGGTTGTTCAAGATGCAAGTTCATAGTTTTCAAAACTGATCTTTACTCAGCACTAATGTCTGGCTCAATATGGGGAGAAGGGAGCCGATAGGCATAGGACTTAACAATGCCTATGGCAATCGGACATTTATTGGGAGGTTAGTCGCAAGGACTGGGGGTTTGGGGTGGATCTTTCCTTTTTTTTTTCATATCATTGTTTTCTCTCTTCTCACTAGGGTTTTGGGAAGAAAAGGGTGGGGACTCCATTCTCTTCGGGTCTCTTAGCATAGATTGGCTTATGGGGGGGTTAAGGTGAGATTTATTGTGGGGTGGGAGACTCATTCTCATGTACTAATGGCAACACAGTTCCGCTCAAGGGGATACAAGCCCATGTCTCATTGATTATAATATTTGCTAAATTTTGCAGAACTAGATCCCTTTCCTAGTTCCTATTACTCAAGCCCTAATCTCCTAAATAAGTGCTAACTATGGTTATGAGATTTGTGACCTGAATGTGAAAGGAGCCAGGTGTAGGATCAAACTGTCAAATCCTTAAACACCTGGAATCCTTAGCAGTGTTATAATTTTCCTTCAGGATACCCAATTGCTAGAGAGTGAAGGGAATCTATTTTGCAGATGGCAAATTGGGCAAGTGTATGTGGTGGAAATGCCATGGCACCTAAGAGGGGTGGCAATTTTGATTACAAAAATATATCCTTCCAAATGCAGAGTTCTCATTCGATCCACAAGGTAGGTTCGGTTTTAAAAAGGGCTACTCAATCATGCTGAGGTAGTGTTGGGATCAATATACGGGCCCAACACTGACTCTCCTGAGTTTTACTCAGAGTTATCACTTCATTTGAATACATATCCGAAACTCTCCTTAATTCTGGCTGGGGACTGGAACTTAGTCTGCCTCATTAGAGCTTGACAGATCCCTCCTGTTGTATAGGACAGGTCCTCTCCTCGCAGAAAGCCTTGCTGGAATTAATGGCTGATTATGGGCTTGTTGACCTGTGGAGGCTGCTGAACCCACAAACAAAACAATTTACTTTTTATTCTTCTGCCCATGGTTCATTGTCTCAAGATAGATTATTTTGGGTTAATAATCCAGTGCTGTCAGGGCTCCGGGCAGTGGAGTCGTCCCCTTGAACCATCTCGGATCATGCTCCAGTTTGGCAGGAAGGGACCCTCCCATCTGCCTCGTGCAAAGAAAGTAGCTGGAAATTAAATACATAAATGCTCCAAGACACAAATATTGTTCAATCCTTAAGGAAACCATTGAACAATTCCTTTGCACACAACAAAACTCGATACAGCAAATAGACAAGATCTGGTGTGCTGTCAAATGTGTTATTTGAGGGAGTGCATTCGCTCGCCACAATCCGAAGAAAAAAGAAGCCTCTTCCTTACTACTAGGCAAATTAAGACCCTGGAAGAGGAACTAACCCCATCTCGGATGAGTCTATCTTGCCCAGCTGACACAAGTCAGGAATCAGTACTAAGAAACTACGTGAACAAGCACAATATGCCTTGTTCAAAACCCGCACCTGATATGTGGAACAGCGTGAAAAGGCTAGCCACTTCTAGCCCTTAGCCTTTCGAGGCTAATCACAGTGTTAAACTCTCTGAGGATAACTCTCTTATCACAAATCCAAAGGATATTGTCTGGGAATTTGAGAAATATTACATATCCTTGTATTCCTCCCTGAGAACCCACCTCAGACCTCAGATATTCAGGATTACTTAGCCTCTATTCCTCTTCCATCTCTTAGTGTTCCACAAAGAGATAGTCTCATACCCAAAATAACTCAGGCTGAACTGGCAAAAGCAATTTGTTCTCTGCCAGAGGACAAAGCCCCAGGTCCTGATGGTTTTCCTCCCGTTTTTATAAAACTTTTGAAGAACAACTTTCTCCTTCTTTACAGTTTAACTTTTATGTGATGATGGGAGTCTCTGATTCATCCCTATTAGAAGCTCTTATAATTGTCCTCCCTAAACCAAATAAACCTAAAATAGAATGTGCAACTACCGTCCCATATCTTTAATGAACTATGATATTAAGCTTTTCCAAAATTTTGGTCTCATGTTTGGCGGAAGTATGGACCTCCCTGCTTGATCCTGAGCAAGTTGGTTTTGTGGCAGGTCGCCCTCGACCGACCATCTATGCAAGCTCTCCCATTATTTTTCAGTCTAGGAGGCCCAATGCCCTATGGCCTTGGTCTCCTGGATGCAGAAAAAGCATTTGACAGTCAGTTGGGCCTTTCTTTGAAGTAATGCTCAAGTTTGGTTTTCCAAAGAAGTTTGTACAATGGATTAAAGTACTGTACACCAACCCTACTGCCAAAATCTACTGCAGCGGGTTTACTCAAATTAATTCCTGCTATGCTCTGAACTAGGCAGGGTGTCCGCTTTCCCAATGTTATTTAATCTCTGTCTTGAACCACTCCTATATCTTCTCCAAAATTCTCCAAGTATAAATGGCAGCCCATTTGGACCCTTTAATTTTCGACTATCTGCCTATGCAGATGATATCCTGTTGCACATCTCTGATCTGAAAACCTCAGTTCCTGCAATTCTGGACATAGTTGAATCCTACGGAGCTCTCTCAAACTATAAACCAAATATAGATAAATCGATAGTCATGCCCTTAAATAAGCTCACATATCGGTCACATCTAGAGGGGTTGAATCTAACCTGGTGGCTCCAACTCAAATACCTAGGATTAACCTTATCCCAAGATATGTTTCAAATTAAAAAACTTAACCGAGATTCTCTGATTGAGACCTAAACAGGAACTGGGAAGGTAGGACTCTATATCTTTTCCTTGCAAGGAAGAATCAGTGTAATCAAATGAATATCCTCCAAGGATATTCTATCCTTTGAATATGCTGAACATCCATCTCTCACAGTCCTGGTTCCAAGTTCCATAGTATTATATCCCAATTTTCTGGCAAGACAAACCGCCAAGAAGATTGTATATCAAACTGGGCCGGGCTTCCCAACCTTACCACTACTGTTTAGCCAGTCACTTAGCCAAATATATGTGCTGGATACCCCACAATCCTGATCAACAAGACTCATCCTTTACTCCAGCGTGGCCTCATTTAGAACGTTATATAATTAGTCAGGGTGGTTTGTCCCACTGAGTTTGTTATATACTAAAGCAAAACCTGTTCTACTGCTATTAACAATGCAATAATTATAATGTCTATAAGAGTACATGAACAGCTTTGCAGAATTCTTAAATATGATAACTGTAAGGATATCTCACAGCCTTTATATTATAATCTTAATCTTAAATTAAATGGGCTCTGCTTGAAACTGCATGAGCAACCCTACTCTGAATGAGACTAAGATAGCTGATTTACTAGAAAATGGGGCAGTGAAGGCTACACCAGATCTTTTACCACTCCTGAATTTCCGAAGACACAAATCTTTAAAGGATACCAAATTCAACACTTGCTGATTACTAAATTGGGCATGGGAACATGGCACATGGACCGCTCAGAACTCATTGCTTCACTCCATAGTTTAGCATGGCAACCTCATGCAGTCTTCCAGATCACTTCGATGTTATATCCTTCCATCTGCTCAGTGGGTCCCACTCCTCTCCATACTGGGCAGGCCAGTTTCCAATAAAGAAATTAGTTGGGATAAGATCTGGCAAGTGGTTTATCGGTACACTTCTAATGATAGGCTTAGCCTCATGTAATTCTATTCCTACATAATACGTAGTACACCCCAGTGAAACTATTTAAAATGGGAAGTTCAAAATGCAAACTGTAACAGGTGTGCCTACATGAAGGCTCCCTACTTCATGTTCTCAGGGATTGTCCCATAACCGGCCATTATGGAATGAGATTTGAACTAGAGCAGACCCCTATTGGGAATTACAGATCTATTTAAGCCTGAAATTTGTATACTAGGGGATTTTTCACAGATCCTAGTAAAGGAAAGAAGATACATTATGACTAGTTATCTCCCATGCAGTCAAAAAATGGTCTTAAAACATTGGAAGGAGTCTACATAATTTTCTACTCTGAATGGTTAAATGAGTTCCTAGTTAACCTGAGAACCGAAAAATTATTGCATCTCTTAGACATATCCCAGCAGCTTTCGATAAGAAATGGGGTAAAGTTTACATGCTGTACTCCCTACATAATTAACAATGTCTCCCCATCTGAGTTATACTGGATACCAATCCCATAGGAAAGCCAATCTGTTTGGTTTAATTGCTGCCATATGTATAATCTTCACTATACAGTTAAATGATATGTGATGAAGGTAGGTAGGGTAGGGAGGGTTTAGGGAGAGGGTGGGTTGGGGCTAGTTAAATGGTATTATCTGAGCCGATGTAACTTTAAGGCTTCAGTCTATATTACCTTTATCATTTTGTACCCGTGCAATTCCTTGCTGTATCTGTATGCTTGAAGAGAACAAAATTAAAGTATATTTAATGAAAAAGAAAATTGTAAACGTTCCTTAAAAAAAAAAAGTAAAGATATGCCTGAATGGCTAAAGAAAACACTTTAGGCTTATAAGTGTTGTCTACTTATCAGCAGCAGACCTCTCTGCCCAGCAGCTTGTCTCTCTGGATCAATCTTCCCATTAGAGGAAGATTATGTGATTTTAATGGAATGTTTGGTTTCACCAGAAATGATTATCCTCACTCTTCACATTTGTGAGAAATGATTGGCTGACACCCACTAAAGCTTCCCTTCCTGTGAATAAGTTCATCAGGGAAGGCACTTTAAAGATTTTACAAACTCTGAGCTGTTTTCCTCTTGATAAGAGGATGTATAAGAAACATCAGCTAGACAGGGAGGGAACTCAAAGTTTGTTCCTCATCCTATGCATCAAGGAGTAGTTGAAGTAACAGACCTGTGATAAGGCAAAGAGATCCCGCATCCTACTCTCCTAACATGGATCTCAGGAAAACTGACATACTTTTAAGTCCATGTTACTCCCCTGCCAGATGATCTAGCTGAAACGACTAAATTTAGTTTGGAAGCAGCCAAATAAGTTTAAATGGCTGCTGCTAGATGGATAGTAAATACATTGGTTCAAAGGGGTTTGCTTGGTTGTGAGTCACCAACCTAACTCAGTATTCCCAAACCAAGGCTATGGATTCCAAGTCGAAGGTAATTCCTCTTTAGAGAAAAGATGAAAGTTAAAAATGGATGAATACACCACAGTAAGCTCCTTTGTTGCATCAGACTAGGTTGTTCTTCAGTATCAGCAATACCTACAGCAGGGGTATTTCAGACACCACAGACAAGTGATCATGGATGTAGTAATCAAGGATTGTCTCTGGGTTCAAATCCTTCCAAAAAAAAAAAAAGTTTTCAATCCAGATGTAGAGAAGGAATATTTTGAGAAAAAGAGGTTCAAAACCTGTTACTGTCAACAACAGAGGAGTCTGTCTTGGCATAACAAAAGGTACTACAAAAGGATGGGGAGTGGTAACCTGTCTTATAGGGTACTAAGCAGGCATCTGACAAAGCCAAAGTTCAAAGTGGTGCTTTTGGCACTGATTCTGAACACTCTATAGAAAGGGAAGGTTTGGCATCACTGACTTAAAGTATTTCCACATCCCCATAAGCACAGAACATACCCCAGATTCAGACCCCCATTAAGTCATTATATAACAGTGTGCACAGTGGTTGTAGCACCTTCAAAGACAAGGTGTCACAGGTTCTTCCTGTATCTAGAGGGATTGGCTGTGGTTGCAAAGTCACCACAGCAAGTGGATCTGCAACTCACCAAGGGCTCATGGAGTCTCTAGGATTTTCTGATAAATCTAGAGGCAGTTTGTATCTCAGCCTGCTCGAGCACTACAGTTCATAGGAGCAGAGCTAATACCCTGTGAGACAGGGCCTACTTGCCTACAAGCAGGGCAAACAGTATTCCACTGATAGTGGTTTCATTCATCCGGATGAAATGAATAAATAAATTAAAAACAAGCAAACTGCAGAACAGTTTCTTCAGCTACTGCCATGGCACCTGCCACTGGCGCAGTCTTGGAATCCAGGTTACAAATTACTATTCAGTTTCACATCAGGATTCACTGGTGTCAGAGAAAGGACCTCTGTCATAACCAATTTTAGTAACAGAAATATTGTTCTAGGGACATGGATATGTTGTTCATCCACACTGTCTGGCAGGTATCCTTGCCGCTTTAAATCTTGCCGGAAGGTCTTCGTTGGCTCTTCCCACCCACCCGGTGGTGAAACCTCGGCCCGCCCATGACGCCAGATCTTCCTTACCGCTTGAAGCTCAGGTTCTCTCCCTTAACGCCTGCGAGTAAGACTGGTTCCTAACTCTTCGGTTTTAGCGAATTTAAAAGTTTTTGCATTTTTAGACTTTCGTCGCCTATCCTCGCCACGTATGGACAAACGACTCCCAGTTTTGGAGATGCCCTTGCGGGAAGAAGATGTCTCAGACGGATCCCGCGACTCATGATGTGTCTACTATTATGCCTTGAGCACGACCCGCAGGCTTGTACCTGTGCTCTTCCTTCTCGCCTACGCCCTCGAAGACCGTGTTGCCTGCTTACAACTGGGGCGCCTCGAGAAACGCTTCCTCCGTGAAGTCAAAAGAGGCCTGTCGGCGGTTCGCCGCGGAGCGGCTCATGGATCAGCTAGAGCAGATGATCGCCTCGAAGAGGAGGCGGCGCGGTCCGATCTTCCTCGGTCGCGCATTTATCCCACTCTCCTGGGTTCCTCTTATACAGCTTCCTTTATGAGTTTTTGTCTGTCCCTCTCCACTAAGGGAGAGGGGCTAACGCCTGCTGGACCTTCTCGGTCCAAAAGAAAGACAAGGGTAAGTCCTCCGTTGACGCCTTGGGAGTGGAAAGGTCCCTCCCCGAAGTTATCGCCATCGACTCGGTCGATCGCTCTGCTTCGCCACTGGTCTCACGGTGTCCCTGTCAGGTCAGCTGACTGAGACTCCGTCGATGCAGTCGAGATTTTTCTCGACCCGTTGGACGGGTTGTCGACAGGTGAAGCCGAGAATCCTCTCCCCTGGTTCCCCGGTGGGAGTTGAGGATCCCATGGGCTTTCCAGTGCCTCCGTTCCGGAGCCCCTCGGTGAACCCTCCGAGCCGAGGGAGAGCTGGTTCCACCTGTCCTACTTCCCGCACCGGCCCCTCGGAAAAGCCGAGGTTCTCGGTCTCGGACTTCTTCATGGTCCAGCCGATCCCGCCGTCATAGGCGGTCTCGGCTCCGCACAGCGGTAAGCGACACTGCCGGTTGTCCTCGCCCCCGACGAGGGAGGCTTCACGTAGTTACGCTGACGATACGAGGACCTCATGTGGCAACAGCTCCTTCTGGCCGAACAAGCCGACGCCATCACCTACCCCAGCCATTAAGTGGTTGTCACCGAGCGTCAAACAACCCCCACTTACCCGAGGAGCCTGTTCCCAGGCCAGTTGTTCGCCAAACCAGCTGCTCCACCGATTCTGGTGGAACCTCCGCCTCACAGCCATTATTTGGGGCTCCGACCAAGAATTCTCGGTTGGCTCAGGGTCTGCCCCATAGGCTGTCTGTTACCCTCACTCCTGATCGACCTCGGCAGGTGGAGGGTGGCTCAGCCCGAGGGTAGCTCTTTTGGGCGGACTCCTCCGAGTCCGGACGACGATTCCTCCCTTTTCTCCAGGCGAGTAGACTTGGAGTCCTCTTGAGGTCTGTCGCTGGATGATAGCCCTCGCTCTATCTGGGATTGCTTCGCTCTGCGTCGGAGTCCACCGGGATGAAGCTCGAACCCTGTCTACAGGGCCAAGCATCCCTCACGGAGATACTGGACCAAGGGATTCCCCACGAGGTTTTCTCCGTGGCCGAGGCCATAGTGGGCCCTGCCTTGGAGCTTGGCAGCGCCTCTGCTTCCTGTCCTGCGCCTCGCCAGGATGGCCAGGAAGTATGCGTCCTCACCGGTTCCTTGTCCGGTTTTTGAACACCCTCAGCCAAGGGGTTAGTTAATGACAGCGCTTTTCCGCGTCGGGAACGCTAGGGATGTGGACAAACCTCCAGACAAGGAATCCAAGAAATTGGACTATGCCGGTGCAAAGTCTACGCTGCATCCTCCTCGGCTTCATCAGGCCAGTTCGGCCATACTCATGGCACATTTCTCTATGCCCTGTTGGGCTCCTGGACGAGGTAGTTCCTCATCTTCCGTGGACCTGCAGACCACGGTTAGGCAGGTGCGGGACCAGGGCAGGGCAGTGGCCAAACAGCAGCTTTGGACTGCTCTGGACATTGAGACTCATGTGCCAGGTCAGTAGTGGCCGCAGTGGCTATGCGCCGTCGGGCATGGCTGAGGATATCCACCTTCACTTGGATACCCAGCACAAGTTGGCGGATGTCTCCTTCCTGGGACCGACCTTTTCGCCCTGGGGTGGAAGGTCACCTACAGAGGATCGAGAAGTCCAATGCTACCTTGGACTCGGTCTCATCCGCATAGGACAAAGCGCAAGACCAGCCTAAGCCCTTTTCCCTCTGCGCCTGCGGCTGTCCGCCCAGCAACGTCAGGGCCAGCAGGCACGAGCTTGGCATCCCAAACCCAAGCCCTCGGCTTCTCCTCCAGGAAGCAGGGAGGTAGGCCTGGAGGTCCCTCGCCAGTCCCTCCTCCAAGCCTGCCCAGTGACGGGTTGAGGGTGTCACCCCAACCCCGCCACCTCACTCCCAGGTCCCTGGGGGCGGCTCCGCCACTTTCTTTCTGCCTGGTCCGTTATTACCACAGACCGGTGGGTGTTGGAAGTGGTCGAAAGGGCCTGCCTCTGAGTTCGAGCAGGCCCCGCCTCTTCAGAGCCGCCACACCTCGGGGCCTCGGGTCCTAGCTTCACTGTTGGCTCACCTAGCCGACATCGCCTCCTCCTCGAGAAGGAGGTGATCAGAGAGGTAGTGGACCCTCCCTCAGACCCGGGTTTGTGTCCAGGTACTTCCTGGTTCCGAAACGGACGGGGGCTGGCGCCCATTCTCGACCTGCACGACTAAACAAGTTCTAAGGTCTCGGACCTTCAGGATGGTCACTCTGGCTCAGATAGTACCATCCTGGAACGCGGCGTGTGGTTCTGCTCTCTGGACCTGCAGAACCGTTTTTCACGTCCCTATCCGTCTGTCACATCAGAGATTCCTTCCTTGATGAGGGATCCCTTTTGAGTTCGAGCCATGCCCTTCGGCTTGTCTCCAGCTCCAGGGTCTTCACCAAATGCATGGCAGTGATGACAGCATTCTGCAGCGCCGAGGGGTCCGTGTACCTACCTGGACGACTGGCTGATAGCAGCCTCCAGGCAGGAGGTGGAGCGGTCCAGAGATCTGGCCCTCCAGGTTTGTTCTCAAGTCGGCCTTCTCATCAACGAGGCCAAGTCGAACTCAAGCGAAGCAGGTGAATCTTTTCATCGGGCAGAGCTCGACTCTCTTGAGCCAGAGCATGGCTCCCGGCGGACAGGGCCGAGGTTCTTTCCTCCTTTGCCCAATCATTTCTGGTTGGGCACCGCTCCTGCCCGGGACTTCTCGCCTCCTGGGTCTCATGGCAGCCTGTACCAGCGTGGTTGGCTGGGCCCACTGGAACATGCGCCCTTCAATGGGGCTGGCCAGCCAGTGGTCTCAATGCTGTGATCCATTGGACCAGCTAGTGACGGTGACCCAGGGATGTGGAGCGCCTCCAGTGGTGGACCGTTCCAGTTCATCTGCAGGAGGGCATCCCATTTGTCCGCCCGAGCCGACGGTCTCTCTATCGACCGATGCCTCTCTGATGGGTTGGGGTGCCCATCTGGGGGAACACCGAGTGCACGGCCTCTGGTCCCCAAGGAGTCCCGATGTCACATCAACCTGCTGGAGCTCGAGCGGTCCGCCTAGCTCTCACCGCCTTTGTCTGCTTTCTCCGGGTCAAGTGGTCTGAGTCCAGACGAATACCATGACCATGTACTATCTAAACCGCCAGGGCAGGACGCCGCTCCATGCTTCTATGCAAGGAAGCTCTCCGCAGTTTGGTCACTCGTGCGCAGCCTGGAGGTGGATCTCCTAGCCATTCACGTGGCAGAAGCCTCCAACACCCTGGCCGATGCCCTAAGCCGATAGGGCTGCGTCCCATGAGTGGTCTCTCCTGCCAGAGGTAGTACAAGATCTGTTCTCCCATTGGGGCACACTCAGGTGGACCTGTTTGCCTCAGGGAGAACGTGAAGCTGAGGCTGTTTCATGCCCACCCTCAGCAGGGCTCGCTGCAGGGAATGCCTTCTCGAGGCAGTGGACCCCGGCTCTTCTACTGTTTCCATTTCCCTTGATACACAAGGTGCTTCTCAAAGCAAGGAGGGACAAGGCAGGTGATTCTGATAGCCCCAGACTGGCCCCACCATTTCTGGTACCCAGATCTCCTCAGCCTCAGCTCCAGGCTCCCGAGGCAGCTTCCAGCTCGCCCGGACCTGCTCTCAGTCAATCAGGGAAGGTGTTCCATCTGGACCTTCAATCCCTGCACCTGACGGCCTGGTTCCTGAGCGGCCAGAGTTCCAGGCCTTGGGTCTTTCCGGACGAGGTCCTCAATGTAGTTGAGGCGTCCCGTAAGGAGTTGACCAGGAATGCTACGCCCAAATGGAAGAGATTTTCCATTTGGTGTCAGGTAAGGGCCTTGACCCTTCCTCCTGTTCCCTGGTGAGCATATTGGACTACCTGTGGTCCCTTTCTCAGCAAGGGCTTAGGTCGATGACCCTTAAGGTGCACCTGGCAGCCATCTCTGCTTACTGGGCGTGGGCGGGAGCAGTCGGTGGCGCAGGAGAAGGTGGTTTGCGGCTTTTTCAAAGGCCTTGATCACATTTCCTCGGTGCGAGAACCTCCACCTCGCGGGATCTACTGCTGGTACTGGCAAAGCCTGCAAGTGTGTTTATTCAAACCAATGCACAGGTGTGATCTCTCGACCTGTCGTGAAGACCGCCTTCTTGGTGGCTATCACGCCAGCCAGAAGGATGGGAGAGCTCCAGGTGCTTTCCATCGAGTCTCCTTACCTGGTCTTCCACAGGGACAGCAGCTGTCCTGCGCACCACCCGAAATTCCTTCTGAAGGTGGTGTCGGAGTTTCACCTAACCAGGTGTTGACTCTGCCAGTGTTCTACCCCAATCACACCTCGGAGGCAATATAGACTCCATACTTGGACCCAGAAGGGCGCTCGCTACTATGAGGAGCGCACTTCTGAAATTGGGAGAGGTTCGCCAGCTGTTTGTCACCTACGCTGAAGCCGCACCTGGCAGACCTGCAGCCAAGTGGACGATAAGCAGGTGGGTCACCTCCTGCATAGATCTCTGCTATAAGTTGGCGGGCATGGAACCTCCCAGAGGATAGAGCTCATTCTCACCCGCCATACTGCTGCATCGCTGGCTGCTTCCAGGGACGTCCTTATCCAGGAAATCTGCAGGGCTGCTACCTGAAGTCAGCACACCTTCATCACCCATTACCACATCGACCTTGAGTCACGCCGGGATGCTGGTTTGGGGCCTCGGTTCTCCAGTCTCTAGTCCTTAAGTAGGGGTGTCGCCTTGCCTCCCTCCTCCCAGAGAGAACTGCTAGAGTCTGCCAGACAATGTGGATGAACAACATATCCATGTCCCTAGAAATACAGGTTACTCATCTGTAACAGGAGTTCTAGGAATGGTATATGTTGTTCATCCACAGGACCCACCCGACCTCCCTGGCTTCGCGACGACAACCTGAGCTTCCAGCGGCCAGATCTGGCGCCATGGGCGGAGCCGAGAGTTTTACCACCCGAGTGGGTAGGAGGAGCCAGTTTGAAGACCTTCCGCAAGATTTAAAGCGGCAAGGATACCTACCAGACAGTGTGGATGAACAACATATACCATTCCTAGAACTCCTGTTACAGGTGAGTAACCTGTATTTCTGGCTCTAGAAAGTTTTTCCCAGTTAATACAGGGCAAGGTGGTGCAGGTCAGAACAGACAACACCACTACAATGTTTTACATAAACAAGCAGGGGGAACAAGGTCGGATCCCTGTGCACAGAGGCCATGAACATCTGGGAACTCTCTTACTCTTTAAAAGCTTCATTGCAAGCCATTCATGTACCAGGCAAGGACAATACCCTGGCAGATGCTTTAAGCAGGATCAACCAGGCACATCACTAATGGTCTCTAAACAGACAGGTACTGGACTCAGTGTACAGACAATGGGCACTCAGACGTAGATCTCTTTGCCTCTCACGAGAATCACATACTGCCCCTATTCTGTTGCAGGCCACCAGTCAGGTGCACAATTCCTGGATGCCCTGGCCTTGGACTGGTAGGAAAGCATCTATATGCCTTTCTTCCTTCCTCTCATCTTCAGAGTGTTACTCAAACTCAGATCACAACCTGTGTCCATGATTCTGATAACACCAGATTGGGCCAGACAGCCATGGTATCCCTTCTGCTGTCAATGTCAGTGTCCACACCAATCCTCCTGCCCAGGAGGCACAAATATATAACTTCCCACCAAGGGAAGATCCTGTATCTGAACCTCAGGTCTCTCAGACTCAAGGCCTGGTTCTTGAGGACTTAAGAGTTTGCAAATTTGCAACTTTCCCAAGCTGTTCTGGATATCCTAAAAGTATACAGAAAACCATCTACTAAGAAAGCCTATAGTGCAAAATGGAAAATGTTTTCTGTTTGGTGTGATGCCAAATATATTCTCCTTCTCTGGTAGAGATTCCACTATTGTTAGAATATCTTACTGAACTGTACCTCAAGGTCCTCTTCTGGCCTAGTGGATAAAGACACTTCCTTGTTAATCAGAGGTTGTGGTATCAGATCCTCTGTGGATAAAAGCACTGGATGTTTCAGTGCATTAGATTTTGCAGAAACAGTTGGGCCTGGCAGAAGTTGTGGGAACCTTTGTTTTGCTGAGCAGCTGGGAAAGGATTTTAGTAGCTGGATAAGCTTTAAATTCTTATCAGTCTGTGGATTTTAGAGCAGGAGTGTTGACTTGTAATAAGTGTTGTTTTGTGGGGATCCTAAGAGGAAGCTGGATATTCATTTATCTTTTCTACAGGTATTGTGAGCAGCTTCTGGAAGTGTCTGTCCTTCTCAGCCAGGATCAATTTAAAGCTCATAGGGGCTTAAATACCAGGGCTTCTCACATAGCAGTACTGCAGAAACAGTTGGGGCTGGCAGAGGTTGTGGGAACCTGCTTTTGCTGAGCAACTGGGGAAAGGATTTTAGTAGCTGGATAAGCTTTAAATTCTTATCAATCTTTGGACTTTTAGGGCAGGAGTGCTGACTTGTTTAATACAGTGTTTGTGTGGAATCTTCCTCCGGAGGAGGTTGCAGTACTTGAGGTGCAGTGAGGGGCAGACACAGGACTGATACACTCTCATGAGAGCCTGGTGTGGGTCCTAATCCCACACTCCCCCACCCTCCTCTCCAGAGCACAGCTCATTTATAGGGGAAAACCTGCCCTGCAATTGGAGGAAAAGGCTTCAGGTGCAGCTCATGTAGTTCTAGCCACTGGGGTTGGGTTTAAAAGACTGTGAGAGAGGCGCTTAGGTAGTTGTAAATTCTATAAGCCAACTCTCAAGGCCAATAGTCAGGTGGGGAAAAGTTCAGCCACCCAAGCTGTAAGTTTAAAAGTCTGCATGCTGTATGGAGGAAATCACCTAGTATAGGTACTGGTAGCTCGAGAAACTGTAGAGCCACTGAGTTGGTAATTTGGCCTAGAAAAGACTGCTGTGATGATAGGAAGGGACTGCATATCACTAGAACAGGTATCTTGTGGGGTGGTTGAGGCACAGGGTGTGGTGCAGCCATGATACTGGACTGGGCTTGGAAGTTTGGTAGATGCTCAGTGTGCTACCAGCTGGCACAGCTTAAGGAGGAGGTAGAAGGGATCCAAAGGCAGCTGGGGGGCTGGGGAAGGATTGGACAGATAGGAGGACAGCAGTCACCTACATGGAAGCACTAGGTGCTGGGGCCTCCCAAGCTGGGAGGAGTGAAGAGAGTTGCTCACACTAGGAGTGGAGGCAAGATGGGTACATAGGGGTCTCTAGGGACCCTGGCAGATGGGGGCCCAAAAGGTGGAAATTTCCACATCAGTAGACAAGAGTCTGGGGTGTCCAAAGTGGAGTCAAGGGGGTACACAGGGGCTCTTGGGGACCCTGGAAGATGGGGCCCAAAAGGTGGAAATTTCCACATCAGTAGGCAAGAGTCTGGGGTGTCCAAAGGAAACCAAGAAAGGCAGGGATGGGGGGGGCACTGGGGATGGGCTAAGGCTCAACTGCTTTTAACCTCTACGCCATTGGTAGAAGGGGGTGTGGGTGAGGAAGAGGAGGAGGAGGATGATGCTGCTGCTGCTGGTGTAGCTGGGGCAGGGATGGATAGCACTGGTGAAGGCAAGTGGCAAGGGCTAAATAGATGGGGTTCCGGACAGGATGGGGGAAGAGGGGTAGGAGGAGGGAGAAGAAAAATGAGGATCAGGGTAACAAGGAGGAGGCTGATGGTATGGAACAGGGGAGCATGACAGGCAGGAAAGCGGGACGTAAATGGGATGATATCAAGCAGAAAGCCAAGTAGGCAAACGGATAGGACGGATGGATTAGTAAGGAGGGGAAAGAGATACAGAGAAAGATACTCAAGTGGAGGGATAAAGAAGGCCAGGACACGGGTAGAGGAGGTGACCAGGGACAAAGTGAAGGCTACCTTCAGCACCCAGATTGTGGGAGGTGCGAGGAGCCGTTGAGGGAGAATCTGGACAAAGGGATGAAGAGGGGCATGGAAGGAGGGGAACCAGAGGGTGAACAGGAAGGCAAGGGGAAGTTAGAGTACTGCTATTGGGTGACTCCATGATCAGAGGCATCCAGTGGAGGGGCAGGAGGAGGGTAAAACCTGTCTGATCAGAATCAAATGCCACCAGGCTTGACAGTGCACAAGGCCAAGCATGAGTTGTATTCACTGGCAAGGGAATGCGGTGGAGGACCCCGGACATTCTAGTGCACTTGGGACAAATGACATAAATGGAAATAGTGAACTAGAAATTCAGGCAAGGTTCCAGGAGTTGGCCAGGGTATGCCTTTCCATAGGCTATAAGATCTCCTTTTCAGAAATCTCACAGTGCCAAGGGCTAGTGGGGAAAACAAGATGAAGATTAGGAGATAAATCAGTAGCTTTAGGAGTGGTGTGGGAATTGGGGTATGGTCTGGTGGGGTACTGGGGGAGACCTGGGAGGATAAGGGCTGTATGCTAGGGACAGGCTCCACCTTAACTTGGAGGGTAAGGAAGTCCTAAAGCTCAAACTAGCTGGGTTCATCAGCGAAAGGTGAGGTTTAAACTTGTGAAGGGAGAGGGATCAAAAAGGGCAGTGCCAGCAAGTACGATAAATGAGGGACATGGTCTCCACCCTCTAGGGGCTAGGAAGATGTGGAAAGCGTCACCAGGTAGGGTGCAGGAGCTGAGAAATGGGAGCTCAAGGGGAGAAAGGAGAAGAGGGAAAGGGGTGGTGAGTGGTCCTGATAAATGCCAGAAGCTTAGAAATAAAATGCCTGAGTGCCAGGCGATGATAGTTGAGGGGAGGGAGGGATGTGGCAGCAGTCACCGAGAACTGGGCCACCAAGGCACAAGTGGGACCTAAATCTGGAGGGCTACACTATGTTCAGAAAAGATAGGGGAGGGAAGGGTGGTGGTGTAGGACTGTTAGTCTGAAATGGCATGGGTATTGGAGGAGTAGAGGAGGCAGAAGAGAATGTGGAGGTTATTTGGGGTCACCTTGCTGACGCATGGTGGGTAAGAGAGTAAAGGTCGGAGTGGTTTACAGACAACCAGCACTGGCGGAGGTCAGGGAAGAAATTTGGTGGCAAATCTCGGAGGTACACTGTAGATTGGGGTGAGGTAGGTGATGGGGACCTCAACATGCCAGGAACAGACTGGGGACCATGATATCACCAGTGGCCAGAGAGAGCAGAGGCTGCTGGATGTCTTCCAGGATGCTTCTGACAAAACAGGTAGGTGAGCTATCTAGGGAGGCCCGGACACTGGACGTGGTCCTGGCAGACGGTGATCAAATTAGGGGCCTAGAGGTGAGGGACCCACTGGCTGGGAGTGATCATGCCACAGTCTGGTTCTTCCTGGACCTGGGGGAGGAAAGCTGAACAAGGACGGTAGTAACCAACTTTAGGGGGTGCAGACTTCAGGGAGATGGGAAGGATCCTTAAAGACTGCCTGACAGGATAAGGCCAGATATGGATGCTAACAGCAGGTGGGGGATCATTGGGAGGGGAATACAGGAGGTTGCCAGATCCTGCACAAGGAAAGGCGAAGTTCTGTAAGGTCAGAAAACCCTGCTGGTGGACCCGGGAGGTACAGGAGGTGGTGAGGGAAAGAAGGCAGCCTATGGGTGCTTCAAGTGCTCAAGGAGTGAAAGGGATCAGGAGGAATATGAGCAGAAAGCCAAGAGAGTCACCAGGGTGGTGAGAGCAGCTAATGCAGAAAAGGATCAGTCCTTGGCCAGTGGGATCCGGAGGGGGACAAGGGTTCTTTAGATACATAGGGAAACAAGAAAAGTAAAGGGCAGATCAGCAAGATAAGGATAGGGATGGTTGGGCACAGGAGGTTGGGAACAGGCAGAAGTCCTAAAAGAGTACTTTGCCTCAGTTTTACCGGGGGATGGAGGGCTAGGTCTTGAGAGGGGGGAGGGGGTAAACCAGAGCAAGGTGGGACCGGAGAGACCAGGGCCCTGATGGGTCTGGGGAAAGGGAGGGCCACCACAGACAGGTGGGGGCCCAGCAGTGCAGGGGTGAAAAGGCAGACATGGAGGCTGAAATCCTAGTAGAGAGTATATGGAAGTCCTCTGGTCCTTCGACAGAGAAAGCACCTGGGCCAGATGAGATACATCCCAAGGTGCTGAGGGAACTGGTGGATGTCCTGGCAGTCCTTCTAGCAGAGCTTTTCAACATCGCCTGAGGACTGGGCAGGTGCCCCAAGACTGGAGGGTGGCCCATGTCATGCCGATCCATAAGGGGGGATCAAGAGAGAGGCGGAAATTACAGGTCTGTCAGCCTGACATCAGTGGTCAGGAAGGTGATGGAGGGTATTGTCAAGGAAAGGCTGGGGGTTACTGGAGCAAACTGGGTTCTTGGATGATAGGCAGCATGGTTTTGGCACGGAAGATTGTGCCAGACAAATCTTGTTGAGTTCTATGACTGGTGACGAGGGCCCTGGACCAGGGTAGGCCAGTGGATGTCCTCTTCTGGACTTTAGCATGCTTAATCTGCACCTACAGTGACCTGCTGGCTAAGCTGAAGGAAATGGGGGTAGGAAGACAGTTGTTAAGATGGGTAGGAAATTGGCTGTCTGAGCATACCAGAAGGTGGTGGTTGGTTAGCCTCATCCTTAAGGTGGGTTACTAGTGGGATTCCCCAAGGGTCAGTGCTGGGGCCTCCTGTTCAACGCCTATATCTCAGACATCAGGAAGGGATCAGGAGGAGATGAGTCTCTTTGCAGATCTCAAAGCTGGGTGCAGTGGTGGATGGGGAGGAGGGGAGGGAGGGTGGCCTTGCAGGAGGATCTGGAGGCTCTGGAAAGGTGGTTGGGAAACGGAAACCAAAATTCAATGTAGGGAAGTGCAAGCTTCTGCACCTGGGAGGCAGAAATCCAGGCCAGGGGTATACCCTGGGAGGAGACATGGTTCAAGTCAATGGAGGATGAGAGGGACCGGGGGTAGTGGTAGATGTCAAATGAACAACTCAGAGACCTGTAGGAGGGTAGCGGCAAGGGCAAATAGGATGCTGGGATGCATCGCCAGGGGATTACTTTCAGAAAGGCGGAAGTGATCCTTCCACTGCACAACTGCTTGGTTAGGCAACACCTCAAGTATTGTGTACAGTTTTGGAGACCACATTTAAGGAGGGACATTGCACTCCTGGAGAGGGTCCAAAGGAGGGTAACCAAAATGATCTGGGGCCTGGGGTAGAGGACCTATGAGGAGAGGCTCAGGGCTCGACATGTACACCCTAGAGGAGAGGAGGGACAGGGGGACATGATAGGTCTTTAAGTACATGAAAGGGATCAATAAAGGAGGCTCAGTCAGGGTGTTCCAATGGAAGAAGGGTGGGGCAACAAGAGGTCATGGGTGTAAGCTGGAAGAGGGCAGGCTCAGAGAGGAGAGGAGGAGGGATGTTATTTCACTGAAAGGGTGGTGGAGCCATGGAATGCACTGCCCAGGGAGCTGGTAGAGGTGAAGACTGTGGACGGGTTTAAGAGGGGTGGGACAGGTACAGGTGAAGGTAAATCTGACCAGGCCCAATACAGGTGGAACATCTGGGACTGGGACAGTATAACCCAAGGGGGGACCAAAATCGCCCTCAGTACTGGGTGCTGAAAATCGAGCAGACCTCGAGAGACCATTAGGCCTATTCTGCTGGCATTTTAGTATGTTAGTATACATCCCTGAAGGTGCATCTGGCATCAATTTCAGCTTTTATCTCAGCAGGGAAAACTGTTTCACTTGCATCTAACCCGATTTTCAAAAAATTCTATAAAGGGTTAGCTCATTTACATCCTCCTATTAAAGAACCAGTTCCAGTATGGGATCTGAACATTTGCATTCCTCAGCTTATGAAACCTTCATTCGAGCCAATGTCATCAGCACATTTGCAATATATCGATGGAAAATCAGTGTTTTGGTAGCAATCACTTCTGCTAGAAGAATAAGTGAATTGCAAGCATTGTGTGTGCAAAAGGATTATTTATCTTTTCATAATGATAAAGTAGTACTTCATACTAATAGATTTCTCCCAAAGTGGTTTCTGATTTCCACTTAAATCAGCCCATGACACTGCCAGTCGTCTTCACAGAACATGCCAGTTCAGGAGAGTGCAGGCTCCACAGTCTGATGTTATAAGGGCATTGAGTTATTTCTCACACTAAAGATCACAGAGCTGATAAACAGCGACTTTTTCTCACGTATGGGGATGTGGGAAAGGGCACCCAGCCTCCAAGAGATCAATCTCTCACTGAATAGTTCGATGCATTTAGTTTTGTTACACAAAACAGGCCCCAGCAGGCCTCAGGGCCCACTCTACTAGGGGCACAGCTGCTTCTATAGCAGCTTCTAGAGATATCCCTTTGGTGGAGATCTGTGAAGCTGCTACCTGGAGGTCAATACACACCTTTACTAAACATTATAGTTTGGACTTGCAGTCCAGAAGTGATTCCAGGTTTGGTACAGCAGTCCTGCAGAGCCTCTTTCCTAAGTAGGTTCTCTGCCCACCTCCAAAGGTACTGCTTTTAAGTCTCAGAGAGTTATGAATATGAGAAGAATACATGGGGTTAAAAGAACAAAATATCTCACCTTAGTAATCTTGTTTCTTCCAATGTATTCTTCCATATTCATAACTCTCCTCCCTACCTCCCTTCCAGAACCAGAGCCTCTGAATGGTCTTCTTACTTACAGTCCCAAACACAGGCACACTTACCTTAATCCTGTGGGTTGTTTTTACTTACCTTTCTTTTCCCAGGTGATTCTGGGTGTTTCAGGTAGGTCTGATACCACAATCATTAGTATCAGTGGTAGGGTATTTATAGAACAGAGTTGTCTGTATCAAGCAGTTTTTTAGCTCGAGTCACTTTAGTTAGGTTGCCTTGTGGGCTTCCTAGAAATCTGAGATGTTGATAGAATGTGCAGCAGATGAGGGCAGCAGTTTGAATATTGTCACGTGCCAATGATTCCATCATTAGCATATAGCTCCATTCTCCGGCAGTTCTACTGAGCAGGCTAACTGCAGAGAGTTATGAATATGAAAGAATACATTGGAAGAAACAAGATTACTAAGGTGAGTAATTTTTCTTCCTGACCAATGGGAATGTGAGAAAGGATAACCCAGCACCAAAGAAGGTCCGCTTATTACTGGATAGTACAGTATAACCAGTTTGGTACTTAGTTGGAAAGGAGCCCCTTGCGGGTGGAGGCCATTCCACAAGGGCACAGCTGCAATCATAGCAGCTGTCTTGGATGTTTCCTTGGTGAATCTCTAAAGCAGCTACCTGGAAAACAGTACACAGCTTTATGAAGCATTACACTCTGGATAATCTGTCCAGGGTGATGCCAGATTCGCACTGCAGTCCTGCATAGTCTGTTCCAAGATAGGGTCTGTGCCCACCTCCAAAGGTACTGCTTGATAGTTCGATATAGTTATGAATACCTGAGTATTACTGGGGTTAGAAGAAAAATTACTTATCTAGTAATCTTGTTTCTTCCAAGTGATACTCAGGTATTCATAACTCTCCCACCCTGCCTCCCCTTCTGGAACCTTCAGCCTCTGCACTCCTGAATACTGTGCTCTCAGCAGCATAAATGCCATTTCTGGCACACATGTTGTGATTGGTTCCCTATTGTTGTCCCCTCCCTTTTTCGGGTAATTTGGCCATTCTAGGGTGTTCTTTCATATGTTATGCCCTCCAGTTGGAGCCTCTTTATGGTTAAGGTAGTTCTCTAATTATTATTATTATTATTATTATTGCACTTAGTGTTAAGGAGTTCCCTATGTTATTATTAATACTGTTATAATTACTATAATTATTATACTTAGTTCCTGTGGGCCTGTCTTTCAGGCATCCAGGAAATCTGAAGGTTTAGAACTAAGGCAGTTAGTATAAGGCAGCATTTGAAAAGTGGCTCATGCAAAAGATTCCATCACTTGCATATATTCCAAATTCTCTCTGAGCAGTTCTACTTAGGAGGAAGTCTGCATATAGTTATGAATACCTGAGTATCACTTGGAAGAAACAAGATTACTAGGTAAGGATTTTTTCTTCTAGGAGTGGTATATGTTGTTCATACACACTGACCCACCTGACCTCCCTGGCTTTGACGCACAACCACTGCTTCCAGCGGCAAGATCCAGCATCAAGGGGTAGAGCTGAGGGTTATACCACCCAGGTGGGTGGGAGTAGCAGCTTTTATACCTTCCGCAAGATTCTTAAAGGAAAGGACATGCCAAGAAATGTGGATGAACAACATATACCACTCCTACTGTTACAGGTGAGTAACCTGTGTTTCCTTTTCTTACACAAAAGCAGAACACACAGAAACCTCCAGCTATGGCAAAGTTTATCCCCTATAGTGGACGCTTTTTGTCCTTATAAATGTTTGTCCTTATAAAGTTAATCCTTTTCTCTCCCCCACCCCTGCCTCCTTCTCCTTTTTTCTTGTGATACTATTAGTGGTATAGGAGAAGTATTTGATATATTTATACCTTAAAAAGTTTTTAATTGGGTATCTATGTTTATTATAATACAAGATTTGAAGTGTTGTTTGATTTTATAGGCAATGAATATAATAGAGTATGATTAGGATGTATTATGAAACTAAGTTTGTGTGTGTTGTTTAGAAGGACCTATGAAATGGCAGCACTAATTATGACATCATTATAATGCTTGCTGAGACATGTATTTGAAGGTCACTTTTGAGTTTGTCATGGTGCGCAGGCAGACAAACTCTTGCTATAAGGTACTCATAGGGTGTGCCCAATGGAGAGCTCCGTTAGGGGCAGATGAGCGCAGGCAAATCAATCAGCAGGCTGGCTGATGACTCCATTTCAGTTGTTTCTGCTGAGTTGGTCAATTTTTCAAAGGACGGAGACGCACCTATAGTGGCAATGGCTCGGTCCTATGAAGTTGCATTCCTGCATGCACTGTGTCCTGGTTGCGTGTTCACACTGCTGTAGCTTACAGCACTGTGAATGCACTGAGCCCAGGACTTCTGCATGCCCTCACAGTTAAAGAAGAAAGAAACCGACGGGGTCCCCAACTCTGTCGGCATGCCCCTCCCAGTTCATTTTGCCGAAGGGAAACCCACTCCACGCCGGCATAATGTCCCCTTCCCAAATTTGTTGTATGCCGAGGGGTGCCCAGTTCTCGGCTCTTGCCCCCCAGCACTTACATGTGCCAAGCGGCCGAATCCCCATCGGGCATGCCCTCCCAGTTCATTTTGCTGACGGGGAGCCTACCTCATCGGCATAATACTTCTAAATTGGTGTGAATCACCTTTTGGGACCGATTAATGAAACAACAGTGTCATTGTTCATAAGGTGGGTCTCAAAAGCTTATGTTGAAGATTTGGTGACAAATTCCAAAAATTACTGTTTTACGACCGCTAGCTATGCAGTTTCAATGCACACTTGTAACGCCATGAATATGTAATATTTCCACCCAGATTTTCAACATTGGTATTTTTACACCTCCTCATGAACAGTACAGCTGTCATTTTCAACATCCTGGCTGAAATCTATTTTCGCACTTCCGCACCGAATAGCGCGTTGCTGTGGGAAATCAGTGTTCAAACAACATGAAGTCTTGCTATATTATGACATATGCAGTGAGTCCCAACCTTCAAACTGCTCCAGAGGTGAAAGAGTTAACTTTCCATGCCAAGCATGGAACTTTGAGTACGAGCTCGGTTGAAAACTCTGTTGTTGTTCTTCAAACTCAAACTGTCAGATTCTTTACTCGCCACTGAACTGTCGCCGAGATTTCTCCTTCTGCTTGGTTCATTTTGTCGGTTAAAGTATTAATTTTTCAGTTTTTTAACCGAATTTAAACTGCAACCGGTCGGGTTCAAGCTCTGTCTGTGGTATCATAAGGTACTAGATAGGTTTTACATTTACTTTCTGTGTGGAACTTGTAACGGTATTATCGGTTCGGTTTGAACCGATCAGGTTGTTGTAAATACATTAAATCTGTCTTTTAGAGTGTGGTTCCGGTTCTCATCGGTTCTAAAAAAGAGATTTCATTACGGTCTTTTCCACGACTCGTGACACGGTTGGAACCGATAAGAGAGTCTTGCTTTCGGATTGCCATAAACGGGCAAGTTTTGGTTAGGCTGGCACTATGTCTGAGAAACCCAAAAGAAAACCGCCCACTGGGTTTCAACACTGCAGTGTTTGTGGGGAAGCCTTGCCAAGGCTGACCCCCACACCACCTGTGTTTATTGTCTGGGGTTTGACCACCTCAATGCAGACTGCCAGATTTGCAAGAATTTTCCTGCAGCTACCCTGGATAGGAGAGTTGGTAGGCTCAGGAAAGAGAGGCCAAGAAGTCCCGCTGAACCGGATGGGCCAGCCCGGTTCAGTTGTAACCGAACCGGAGGGAGTGCCTTCTGACCAGGGTGAGACTTCCTCGGCAAAAGGAGAGCCGACTTGGAGGAGTTGGTTCCAGCAAAAGGACTAGAAAATCTGCAGGTGTGGAGCCAAAATTTCCATCTCCAACCGCTGAAGAACTAGCCAAAGCGATTAAAATTGTCCAGTCACTTTCCGGTTCCGACCAAACCGCACCATCAGGTAAGCATACGGTTCGGTCGGTTCCACTGGTTCAAGAATATGATTTAGAGGAATTTTATGAACCGAGAAGGGGAAGAGGAGTATGAGGAGAGTGAATGTAGATTTGAGTCTGATGTGCCCATTGAACCGGACATCTCCCCAGATAGACCTTCAGGAGTGTCTCCCCAGGCTTTCTGAGTCCCCTCTCATTTTATGTTTTATAAAAAGTGGTTGAAACCCTCCAGCTCCCTATGGAGGAAGCTGTGGATGATCAAGAGGAGCCTGACTATGTAAAATGATGGATATCCCAGAGTCTAGGAGACTGTCTATTCCTTTGCATAAATCTTTGGGAAACGGACAGTAAAAATTCTAAAACTCCTCACACTATATCTCCTGTGGATAAAAGAATGGACAAGAGGTACACGTTGTCACGCTCTGATACGGAGATCCTTACACAACAATGCAGCCATGTTGGGGTAGTGCAGGCTGCAGCCTGTGACAAGGCAAATATTCTCTTGGCTTCACACCCCATACAAGGACTCCAGGAGGATTGATGCCATGGCAAAGAAACAGTACATGGCAGCATCCTTGGGACTCAGACATGCAAATTATATGGCTTATGTTGCTAGATATCAGAAATCCAGATGGGATACTGTTATGGCTCTAGCAAAACAGGTCCCTGGCCAGCTTGCCAAGGAGCTGGAGCAGGTGGCTGCTGATGGTATTGAGGCATCCAAGGTGCAGTTCCATGCTGCAGTGGACTCTAATGATGTGTCATCAAGAGTCATGGCTACATCGGTGGCACTTCACAGAATGGCTTGGCTCAGATGTACTAGCCTGTCACAGGATACCCTGACTAAGGCCATGGATTTTCCTGTTGTGGTAATTCTCTGTTTGGGGAGCAGACAGAGAATTACATGAAGAAAATGGATGAGTATAGGACCACCTATAGGAGTGCACAGGCCAAGGAAAGGCAGGCCACTCTCAAAGGCAGCCTTCCAGTGGCAGGGCAGACCTTTTCATAGGCCTTTACCAAGCCCAGGCCTCCTCTTCAGCTTATGCCCAGAGGGGGTTCTTTAGAGGAGAGGCAGACTGGGTACAAGCAGACCTGCTTCCACCCTCAGCCTAAAGCCCCTGCCAAGCAGGCACCCTGATGGGGTGGCCAGGGCTGATTCTCCACTACCTGTGAGGGCAGGCTGGCTTACTTTGTCCAGGACTGGAAGTCTTTAACATCAGACAAGTAGGTCCTGAAGTAGTAAGCTAGGGACTGGTTCTCAGCTTCAAAAAATTTCCAAAGATGAGAACCAGGTCCTTTCCACCTGCAAATCCATCAGAGGCACTTGCCCTAGAAACAGAAGTTTCTACCTCCTGGCTCTCAGAGCTGTGGAAAGGGTTCCACCCCTACACCAGGGCAAAGGGTTGTACTCCAGATACTTCCTTACTCCAAAAAGACAGGAGAATGGCGGCATCCTGATCTCAGATACCTAAACAAGCACCTTTAAAACCAAAATTCAAATGGTGACTCTGGAAATTATTTTACCTCTCTAAGGCCAGGGACTGGCTAGTCCCCTGGACCTCAAGGATGCCTATTTCCATGTTCTTATCAGAAGCTCCCATCGAAAGTACTCAGATTTGAACTGCCCTCAGGCAGTTACAAGTTCAGAGCAATGCCCGTCGGCCTCACCTCTGCCCGAGGGTATTCACAAAATGCCTGGCAGTAGCAGTTGCCCACTTAAGAAGGCAAAGATTGCCATCTTTCTTACCTGGACGACTGACTCATAGTAGACCAGTCTCCAGACCAAGTCAAACTACACCTTCAGGTAACTCAGCAACTGCTCACATCTCTAGGTTTCCTCTCAGTCTTCCAAAGTCAGTTCTAGAGCCTGTCCAGCTTCTCACCTTCATAGGTGCAGAACTGAACACAAAAGAGGCCAGAGCCTTCTTTCCTCTGGAAGAGCAAGGACCCTGGTCTCTCTGGCCTCCCTTTACTCCTGCAGGTCTCTCGACCAGCAAGGCATTTTCTGCAGCCCTGGGGCACATGGCTGCTTCTACAGCAGTAGTGCAGGGAGCAAGATTTCAGATGAGGGACATCCAGTTCCATTTGAGAGCCTTTTGTCTCAAAGGAGAGACCTCTAATCCAAATTGATCCCAGTGACTGAACCCTAATCCAAGCCCCTTCAGTGGTGGCAGGACTAGAGCAATCTGAGACAGGGGGTCCCCTTCACCCCTCAGTCTCACTCCTTAATCCTTACTACAGATGCATCCCTCTTGGGGTGGGAGCTCACATGGGCGACCTCATTACCCAGGGATTGTGGTCCCTCAGGAATCTCTGCTCCACATCAATCTGTTGGAACTCAGAGCAGTTTTTCTAGCACTTCAAGTTTTTCCACATCTGTTCAGAACAAAGTTGTACAGGTCAGAACAGACAACACCACTACAATGTGGTACATCAACAGCAAGGAGGCACTCGGCTCACGGCCTTGTGCAATCAAGCACAAAGTTGTGGTCTTTGGCTTATTCACTGAACACCTTCCTTATGGCAGTTCACCTCCCAGGCAAGGACAATGTCCTGGCAGATGCTGTCAGCAGGATTTCCCAGGGCCATCACGAATGGTCACTGGATCCCCTAGTACTGGAGGTAGTATTTGCCAGATGGGGCACCCACAGATAGATCTTTTGCAGCCCCAGACAATCACCAACTTCCCTTTTTGCTGCAGACCCCAGTGTTGGGCTCAGTCCTCTGGATGCCTTCCTTCTCAGTTGGGAAGGAAGTTCTATGCTTCCCCTTCCTCTTCTGTTCAAGGTGCTAGTCAAAATCAGATCTCAACCCTGCAAGATGATCTGATTGCTCCAGATTGGGCCAGACAGCCCTGGTACCACTCCTTATGTCCTTAGCAGTCCACCTTCCCGTGTCTTCCCAGGAATCACAACCTGTTAACCTGTGCTCAGGAGAGAGTTTGGTACCTAATCTCAACTCTCAATCTCAAGGCCTGGCTCTTGAAGAGTTAGAGTTTGCTGACTTACACCTCTCCCAAGGTGTATTGATATCTTGAAGGCTTCTAGGAAGCCTTCCACTAGGGCTACTTATAATTCCAAATGGAAGAGATTTCCATATGGTGTTCTGGCAAGCATATTTCCCCAGAATCTGCTGACTTACCTCTCAGTCCTGGATTATATGGTGCATTTGAATACTTAGGATGAGACCAGCTACCCTAAAAGTGCACCTGGCAGCCGTGGTTCGCTTTCTTATCAGCAGGTAAACCTCTTCTTTCAGCTAATCCTGTATTCTCCAAGTTTTCAAGGGGTTACTTCACACCAACCTCCATTCAGGGCCCTGCCCCTGCCTGGGATCTTAATATTTGCATTGCCGAGCTTATGCAACTCCCTTTTGAGCCCTTGTCTTCAGCAGAGCTTACACTTGACTTGGAAAACTGTGTTTTTGTAGCCATCACTTCTGCCAGGCATAAGTGAATTACAAGCATTGTCAGTGGAGCCTGATTTTATCTCCTTTCATAGAGATTAGGTGGTCCTCAGGACTTAACAGGAAGTTCTTGCCTAAGGTGGTTTCAGACTTCCACCTTAATCAATCTGTGTCTCTCCT
This sequence comes from Neoceratodus forsteri, assembly GCA_016271365.2. Taxonomy (NCBI): domain Eukaryota; kingdom Metazoa; phylum Chordata; order Ceratodontiformes; family Ceratodontidae; genus Neoceratodus; species Neoceratodus forsteri. The sequence goes on along the minus strand of CM057449.1, from coordinate 1,936,765 downwards.
GTGTACTTCACTGACCATTCCTCCTCTGGTGAGAGGAGACTGCACAGTTTAGATGTCAAAAGAGCCCTTAGTTACTACATAGAACGTACCAAGGGTCACAGGTTTGACTCCTCCAACTGTTCCTCACTTATGGTGAGGTTGGTAAAGGAAACCTGCCACTAAAAGATCCATTGCCAGGTGGATTGTCTCTTGTATCCAATTTTGCTATGAAAACTGGGTAAGGTTCCTCCTCAGGCCTGAGGGCTCACTCTACCAGAGGTACAGCTGCGCTCTGGCTGCTGCCAGGGACATCCCTATCCTAGAGATATGTCAAGCAGCTACCTGGAAAACAGTTCACACTTTTACCAAGCATTACTCCCTGGACATCCAGGCTAGGAGTGATGCTCGATTCGGCACAGCTGTGCTTCGAGCCTATTTCCTAAGTAGGTTCTGTCCTCCTCCATGGAGGTACTGCTGTGTAGTTCAGACATAAGTCATAATATAGCAAGACTTCATGTTGTTTGAAGAAAAATTACTCACCTTAGTAATGTTGTTTCTTCTAATGGAGTCTTGCTATATTATGACCTCCCCTGCCTGCCCCTCCAGAACCTTTGCTTTTGGGATGTGGGTGGGCAGTGCAGTGTTGGCACTTAGTAGATGCCCAACTTGTGTTTTTCACTCCTCCTTTTGGGGTGTTTGGTGTTAGGTTTTCATTTTTGGATCCCTGACTTGAGTCTTTGTTTTGGGACCAAAAAATGTGTTCTTATATTTAGTAGCCAGTTGGCTAGTGTAGGTTTACAGCTTCCACACAGAACCTTAGTGAGTTTTGCTCTGAAAGATCTGACAGTTTGAGTTTGAAGAACAACAGACAGAGTTTTCAACCGAGCTCAGGTTTCAAAGTTCCATGCCTGGCATGGAAAGTTAACTTTTCACCTCCGGAGCAGTTCAAGGTTGGGACTCACTGCATATGTCATAATATAGCAAGACTCCATTAGAAGAAACAACATTACTAAGGTGAGTAATTTTTTCTTCAGGACATATTAATAATATTACAGTGACACTGTTCATGAGCGGAGGTCCCAAAATGCCTATGTTGAACATTTGGTGATAAAGTCCATAAAATGACTATTTTATGAGCATGTATTGCGAGTTTACACACACACACACACACATATAACGTTGAGGATTTGTAATATTTTCACTGAGTTTCAACATTGTTAGTTTTGCACACCTCCTTAGGAACAGTACAGCTGTCATTGTTCACATCCTGCCTGAAATGTGTTTTCACACATCTGACTCACAATGGCGTGGTCGGTGTGGGAAATCAATGTTCGGGACAGAGTAAGAAAATAATAGTGACAGTGTTCATGAGTAGAGGTCACAAAATGCCTATGTTGAAATTTTGGTGAAATTATTCCACTAAATGATTGTTATGAGCGCAGTGTGCAGTTTCCACGTACACTCGCACGCTTGAGCTTTTTAATATTTTCACCCTGATGTTTAACACTGCCTTCTTCACACCTCCCTATGAATGGTACAGCTGTAATTTTCACATCATGCCCGAACTGTGTTTTCGCACATCTGGTGCAGAATGGCATGGTCGCTGAGAAATCAACGTCGACAGATTAACAAAATCACAGTGCCACTGTTCATGAGCAGAGGTCCCAAATGCTTTCAGAGGTAGGGGTCACAAAGGTCATGTTGAAAATGTGTAGTGCAAATACCAACAAACGCCGGGTGTTAGGGTTTCTAACCATAAGGTCCCCCAACCCATGGTGGGGCTCCAGTGCCCTATCTTCCTGAATCGCAGACACATCATCACTCTTCAAAGCCAGATCACGAATTAAGGTAACAGGTATGCACTTCACTGTATTTCAACAGGAATATGAACTTGGTGGCATAACTTGTTCTTTCTGCTGGGAACTATAGTCCTGCCAATTGGTGTGTACCAGTAGCAATCCCAGCGATGAACTCCGGCATTGACAAATGCTTGTTTAAACCTGAACTAGCTTTGAAAAGGATGGTATGACATCCGAAACGCTGGCTGTTGCCTCTGATTTTTTAAATAGTTTTAAAAGAGACTGGTGCCCTTGTGATGCTGGAGGTTTGTGTGTGCTCTACTTTTGTGTCAGAAAGTTTTGTTCTTTAGCATGGTAGCACCACTGTCCTAGTGCCTACTGCACTGAGGTTACATGAATCTGTGTTTCCTCTAGTCACCAGTTATGTCACTAATAAAAATATTGAATAGGATCGGACCGAGTACTGATCCTTGTGGCACTCCACTATCTACTCCTCTTTCTTCTGAAAGTGAGCCGCTTACAAGTACACTGTGTCCTTCCAGTGAGCCAGTTCCTTACCAATTTCACTGCTTGCTGTTCTACTCCCATTCTGTCCGGTTTGTTGAGTAGCCTTTTGTAGGGCTGAGTCAAGGCTTTGCTGTAATCCAGTTCAACTGCTCCTCCCTGGTCTATTTTGGTCACCCAGTTAAAGAAGTATATCAGATTGGTTGGCATGACCTTCCTGTTGTAAAGTCATGCTGTTTTGTGTCTAATTTGTTGCTTTCTTCTAGAAAGGTTATAATCCTGTCCTTGAGCAGGGTTTCCATTATTTTGCACACAATTGAGGTTAGACTTACTGGTCTGTAGTTTGCACTTTCCCTGCTTCCGCTTTTGTGCAGAGGAATAACTGTCACCTTCTTCCAGTCTTGGGGACCTCCCCAGCTTGAATGAGAGGTTGAAAAGATCAGCCAGGGTGCTGTGAGCTGGTCCCTTAGTTCTCTTAGTAATCTAGGGTGAATTTCATCTGGTCCCATGGCCTTGTTTGTATTGTATTGAGTTTCTCTAGTTCCTTTAGGACCCTTTCTTTTATAAAGGGACCGAGTGTATTCAACTCCTTCCTTGTTGTGTGTTGCATTGCTGGGTCCGCATCCTTACTCCTCCTGGTGAATACAGAGCAGAAGTAACTGTTGAGGATTTTAGCTTGTCGTTTTCTGTGATCTCCCATCCACCCTTGTGAGTCCAACAACATCTCCTGATGTCTTTCTCTTCTCACTGACATATCTATATAATGTCTTGTCACCCTTTTGACCTCCTTGGCTATCCTCTCCTCAGTTTCTGCCTTTGCTGTCCTGATCACTTTGTTTGCTTCCTTCTGTGTCTCTTTGTGTTCTTCTGTGTCATTGTCGGATTTGGTCTATTTGTATTTCCTGAAAGTCATTCTTTTCTCCCTGACCTTAGTGGCTACAACTTTTGAAACCCAGAGTGGTTTTCTTTTCTTTTTAGCTTTGTTCACCTTCTTATGCAGTGGTTTGCAGTATTTAGTATAGCCTTTTTGAGCTGTATCCAGTAGTCTTCAACATAATGTTAGCCAGACTCAACTTGAGGCTTTGCTTCATTTTTGTGAAGTCTGCTCATCTAAAGTCCATGACTTTTGTTTTGGAGTGCTTTGTATCTGTGCTTGTCTTGATCCGGAACCACACCATGCAGTAGTCACTGGTCCCCAGGTGGCTCCCAACCTCTACCTCTGTGATATTGTCCCCGCTTGTTAGTAGCAGGTCAAGTATCGCTTCCCTCGCTTGTCCTTTACAAGCTGTTTCATCCCGATAGCAGGGCCTCCAGAGAGTCCTTACTTAGTTGAACTCGCTGGATGTGTATCCCAGTTTGTCTGGTAAATTGAAGTCCCCCAGTACAGTCACCTCCCTTTGTCACTCATTTTGTGTGTTTTCCAATATTTCCTTGTCCCCTCCACACTTGTTGCTGGGGGCCGGTAGAACACTCCTACCCAAGTTGCTGCTCCATTGTTTGTTTCTCTAGTGACCCAAAGTGACTGTTTCGGTATTGTCATTTTGATTCACAGTAGCTAGAAGACTGATCCACTGCTTTCAGAAATAGGTAAACATTACCACAGACAAATGGGTCCTGGAAGTAGTGAGTCAGGGATTATCCCTGCAATTTAAAAGGTTTCCAAATCTGCAGAGACCAAAAAGCTTCTATTTATTCGCCAACAGAAAGAATGCTGTTGGAAGTGGAAGTGAAGAAACTACTGCAGGCAAATTGGTAGAGAAGGTCCCAACTCCACAGTGGGTCAAGGGCCTGTTTTCAAGATACTGTACTTGCAGACCCCCAAGTAAAATGTGGAGTGGCAACCCGTTTAAACTTAAATTGGAACAAACATCAAAAAGAAAAGTTCAAGATGGTCACACTGGGCTCGGTGATACCATCCCTACAGTTCGCAGATTGGTGGGGTAACTGGATCTGAAGGACACCTACTTCCACATTCCAGTCAGACCCAGACACAGAAAATATCTCCGGTTGAGGCTGGGAAACTGTCATTATCAGTTTGTAACGGTTCCTTTCAGTCTCACCTGAGCATCAAGGGTATTCACTAGTGTCAAGCTGCAGTGGCAGCTCATCTAATAAAACAAAGTATGGTGGTTTGTCCCTACCCAGATGGCTGACTGGTGTCGGAAGAACAGAACAGGAGATAAGATGTTCCATACAGCTGGAGAGCCTGATATTCGTAATAAATCTGCAGAAATCTCAGACAAAACCAGTGCAGGTGCTGGACTAAGTAGGTGCAGAGCTGTATACCCATGCAGGGAAGGCTTTCTCCCACAGGAAAGAGTTTCAAACCTGATTGCCATTGCAGACTCCTTTACACTGGGCCACCCAAGGCCTGTAAGGGATTTTCTCCTACATTTGGCCACATGGCCTCATCCACAGGTGTGATGCCTTACGGATAGGACAAATTTCTGATGAGGGAAAATTCAGTACCATCAAAGTATCAAAAGCCAGACACACTGCCCAAGCTGGTGCCAGTCATAAAACCATTTATAATGAAGGGTAGAACGTTGTTATAGGTAGAAATCTACTTTTTATAACAACGCTTTTACCATTGATGTGACGTCACGAAGTTGTTAACCCATCGATGGTACGTCATAATCGATGGGTTAAAACCGAACAGTCTAGGCTTGCGCGCAACCGGATCGGACGGGCTTGAAACGCCATGGCGGTGAGGGCAGAGCGGCGTGACTGAAAAAAACTGCAAGGAAACTGCTTTCTTTTCTTAAAAACCCAAATGATACCATACACTATAAGTATGGTACATCGATGAGTAACCATTTTGTTAATCAATCTCGAGGTTGTCATGGTGATGTAAACCTCTAAGCTTCGCTTCCGAGGTTTATATGGTCACCCTGGCAACCTCTCGATGGTTAACAAACCGGTTAACCACCGATGACCATACATTATTCTCTATTGTGCAGCACTAGAGTGGTGGAAAGAGGAAAGCAAACTCAGAGAGGACATTCAAACCCCAGGAATCACTCAGTATGCTTACCAAATGCAGTCAGCCTTCAGAGACCCGCCTCACAGGAATGCCTTGTGTTGAGTCAAGCACTAGGTGATGTAGAGTGTTGTCCTGGCACCTTTACTGCAATAAAGCTGTACCTTTGAAGCTTTAATCTTTTGGGTGCTTATTTCGGTATGAGTGAAGAACTTCCTTGCAACATATGTCTGTTTTGGACTGGCAGCCTTAATTCAAACAACATGAGGTCTTGCTATATTATGACGATGCAGTGAGTCCCAACCTTCGAACTGCTCCGGAGGTGAAAGAGTTAACTTTCCATACCAGGTATGGAACGCTGAGCTCGAGCTCAGTTGAAAACTCTGTCTGTTGTTCTTCAAACTCAAACTGTCAGATTTTACTTCGACCACTGAACAGTCGCCTGGAGATTTTCTCCTTCTGCTTGGTTCATTTTGTCGGTTAAAGTATTATTTTCTCGGTTTTTTGACCGAATTTAAACCAAAACTGGTCGGTTCAAGCTCTGTCTGTGGTATTGTAAGTACTAGATAGCTTTTAGCATTTATTCTTCTGTGTGGAACTTGTAAACGGTTATTGGTTTGGTTTGAACCGATCAGGTTGTTTTGAAATATATTAATCTGTCTTTAGAGTGTGGTTACCGTTCTTATCGGTTCTAACAAAACGGATTTTGTTACTTTTTTTCCATGACCCATGACACGGCTGTGAACCAATAAGAGGGTCTTGCTTTGCAGATTGCCATAAACGGGCAAGTTTGGTTAGACTGGTACTATGTCTGAGAAACCCAAAAGAAAACCGGCCCACTGGTTTCAACACCAGTAGGACTGTGGGGGAAGCCTTTGGTCAAGGCTGACCCCACACCACCTGTGTTTATTGTCTGGGGTCGACCACCTCAATTCAGACTGCCAGATTTGCAAAAATTTTCCTGCAGCTACCCTGATAAGGGAGTTGGTAGGCTCAGGAAAGGGAGGCCAAGAAGTCCGCTGACCCGGATGGCCAGCCCACTGGAGGGAGTGCCCTCTGACCAGGCGTAGACTTCCTCAGGCAAAAGGAGAGCCAACTCGAGGAGTCGGTTCCAGCAAAAAGGACAAGGAAATCAGCTGGTGTGGAGCCAAAACTTTCTCTCCAACCGCTGAAGAAATAGCCAAAGCGATTAAAATTGTCCAGTCGCTTTCCCCAGTTCCGACTGAACCGCACCATCAGGTAAGCGATTTGTGTTCGGCCGGGGTTCCACTGGTTCAAGAGTATGATTTAGAGGAATTTTATGAACTAGAGGATGGGGAAGAGGAGTATGAGGAGAGTGAATGTGGATTGAAAGTCTGATGTGCCCATTGAACCGGACATCTCCCCAGACAGACCATTCAGGAGTGTCTCCTCCTAGGCTTTCTGAGTCCCCTTCTCATTTTATTTTTTATAAAAAGTGGTTGAACCCTCCAGCTCCCTGTGGAGGAAGCTGTGGATGATCAAGAGGAACCTGACTATGTGGAAATGATGGATATCCCAGAGTCCAGGAAGCTGTCTATTCCTTTGCATAAATCTTTTGGGAAACAGACAGTAAAATTTAAAACTCCTCACACTATACCTCCTGTTGATAAGAGAATGGACAAGAGGTACACATTGTCAGGCTGTGATGATCGGAGTTCCTTACACAACAATGCAGCCATGTTAGTAGTGCAGGCTGCAGCCTGTGACAAGGCAAATATTCCCTTGACCTCACACCACCCTGACAAGGACTCCAGGAGGATTGATGCCATGGCAAAGAAAACAGTACATGGCAGCATCCTGGGACTCAGACAGGCAAATTATGTGGCTTATGTTGCTAGATACCAGAAATCCAGATGGGATACTATTATGACTCTAGCAAAACAGGTAACTGGCCAGCTTGCTAAGGAGCTGGAGCAGGTGGCTGCTGATGGTATTGAGGCATCTAAGGTGCAGTTCCATGCTGCAGTGGACTCTAATGATGTGTCATCAAGAGTCATGGCTACATCTGTGGCACTCCGCAGAATGGCTTGGCTCAGATGTACTAGCCTGTCACAGGATACCCAGACTAAGGCCATGGATTTTCCTTGTTGTGGGTAATTCTCTGTTTGGGGAGCAGACAGAGAATTACATGAAGAAAATGGATGAGTATAGGACCACCTATAGGAGTGTACAGGCTAAGGAAAGGCAGGCCACCCTCAAAGGCAGCCTTCCAGGGGCAGGGGCAGGCCTTTCATAGGCCTTTGACCAAGCCCAGGCCTCCTCTTCAGCTTACGCCCAGAGGGGGTTCTTTAGAGGAGAGGCGGGCAAGCAGGTCTGCTTCCACCCCTCAGCTAAAGCCCCTGCTAAGCAGGCACTTTGACAGGGTGGCTAGGCCGATTCTCCACTACCTGTAGGGTAGGCTGGCTTACTTTGTCCAGGACTGGAAGTCTCTCACATCAGACAAGTGGGTCCTGGAAGTAGTAGCCAGGGACCGTTCTCAGCTTCAAAAATTTCCAAAGATGAGAACCAGATCCTTTCCACCTGCAAATCCATCAGAGGCACTTGCCCTAGAGGCAGAAGTCTCGACCTCCTGGCTCTCAGAGCCGTGGAAAGGGTTCCACCCACACCAGGGCAAAGGATTGTACTCAGGTACTTCCTTACCCCAAAAAGACAGGAGAATGGGGCCCATCCTGAATCTCAGATACTTAAACAAGCACCTTTAAAACCAAAATTCAAAATGGTGACTCTGGGAATTATTCTGCCTCCCTAAGGCCAGGGGACTGGCTAGCATCCCTGGACCTCAAGGATGCCTACTTCCATATTCTCATCAGAAGCTCCCATTGAAAGTACCTCAGGTTCGAGCTGCCCTCAGGCCATTACCAGTTCAGAGCAATGCCATTTGGCCTCACCTCTGCTCCAAGGGTATTCACAAAATGCCTGGCAGTAGCAGTTGCCCACCTAAGAAGGCAAAAATTGCCATCTTCCCTTACCTGGACAACTGGCTCATAGTAGCCAGTCTCCAGACCAAGTCAAGTTACATCTTCAGATAACTCAGCAACTGCTTACATCTCTAGGTTTCCTTCTGAATCTTCCAAAGTCAGTTCTAGAGCCTGTCCAGCTCCTCACCTTCATAGGCGCAGAACTGAACACAGAGGAAGCCAGAGCCTTCCTGCCTTTGGACAGGGCAAGGACCCCGGTCTCTCTGGCCTCTCTCATTCACCCTGCAGGTCTCTGACCAGCAAGGCATTTCTACAGCTCCTAGGGCACATGGCTGCTTCTGCAGCAGTAGTGCAGGGAGCCAGATTTCAGATGAGGGACATCAGTTCCATTTGAGAGCCTTTTGGTCTCAAAGAAAGGACCCTCTAACGAAATTGATCCCAGTAACTCAACCCTGATCCAAGCCCTACAATGGTGGCAGGATCAGAGCAATCTGAGACAGGGGTTCCCTTTGTCACTCAGTCTCACTCTTTAATCCTTACTACAGATGCATCCCTTGGGGTGGGGAGCTCACATGGGCGACCTCACTACCCAGGACTGTGGTCCCTCAGAAATCTCTGCTCCACATCAACCTATTGGAGCTGAGAGCAGTTTTCTAGCACTTCAAGCTTTTTCCAAATCTGTTCAGAACAAAGCTGTAGAGGTCAGAACAGACAACACCACTACAATGTGGTACATCAACAGCAAAGAGGCACTGCCCACGGCCTCCTGTGCAACTCTGGCAATGAAGTTGTGGTCTCTGGTCATTCCCTGAACACCTCCCTCACGGCAGTTCACCTCCCAGGCAAGGACAATGTCCTAGCAGATGCCCTCAGCAGGATTTCCCAGGGCCATCACGAATGGCCACTGGATCCCTGGTCCTGGAGGTAATATTTGCAAGGTGGGGCACCCCTGCAGATAGATCTTTTGCAGCCCCAGACAATCACCAACTTCCTGTTTTGCTGCAGGCCCCAGTGTTGGGCTCAGTCCCTCTGGATGCCTTAGTTCTCAACTGGGAAGGAAAGTTTCATGCTTTTCCCCCTTCCCTCCTGTTCAGAGTGTTAGTCAAATCAGATCTCAATCCTGCAAAGTGATTCTCATTGCTCCAGATTGGGCCAGACAACCCTGGTATCCACTCCTACTGTCCTTAGCAGTCCACCTTCCCAGTGTCTTCCTAGGAATCACAATCTGTGCTCAGGAAAGGGTTTGGTACCCAACCTCAAATCTCTCAATCTCAAGGCCTGGCTCTTGAAGAGTTAGAATTTGCTGATCTACACCCTCTCAGGGTGTAATGGATATACTGAAGGCTTCTAGGAAGCCTTCCACCAGGGCTACTTACAATTCCAAATGGAAGAGGTTTTCCACATGGTGCTCTGGGAAGCATATTTCCCAGAATCTGCTGATTTACCCACAGTCGTGGATTATATGGTCCATTTGAACACTTTGGGGCTCAGACCAGCTACCCTAAAGGTGCATTTGGCAGTTGTGTCTGCTTTCATTTCAGCAGGTAAACCTCTTTCTTCAGCTCATCCTGTATACTCTAAGTTTTTAAGGGATTGTTTACACTAACCCTCCATTCAGGACCCTGCCCTGCCTGGGATCTTAATGTTTGCATTGCTCAGCTTATAACCTCCCTTGAGCCCTTGTCTTCAGCAGACCTCAAGTATTTGACTTGGAAGACTGTGTTTCTGGTAGCCATCACTTCTGCCAGACGATAAGTGAATTACAAGCTTTGTCAGTGGAGCCTGATTTTAACTCCTTTCATAGAGATAAGGTGGTCCTCAGGACTAACAGGAAGTTTTTGCCTAAGGTGGTTTCAGATTTCACCTTAATCAATCTATTTCTCTTCCAGTGTACTTCACTGACCATTCCTCCTCTGGTGAGAGGAGGCTGCACAGCTTAGATGTGAAGAGAGCCCTTAGTTACTACATTGAGCGTACCAAGGGCCACAGGTTTGACTCCTCCAACTGTTCCTCACTTATGGTGAGGTTGGTAAAGGAAACTGGCCACTAAAGATCCATTGCCAGGTGGATTGTCTCTTGTATCCAGTTCTGTTATGAAAAGCTTCGTAGGGTTCCTCCCTCAGGCCTGAGGGCTCACTCTACAAGAGGTACAGCTGCTTCCTGGCTGCTGCAGAGGGATATCCCCATTCAGAGATTTGTCAAGCAGCTACCTGGAAAACAGTTCACACTTTTACCAAGCATTACTCTCTGGACACTCTGGAGCTAGGAGTGATGCTCGGTTTTGCACAGCTGTGCTTCAAAGCCTATTTCCTAAGTAGGTTCTGTCCTCCTCCATGGAGGTACTGCTGTGTAGTCAGATATAACATAATATAGCAAGACTTCATGTTGTTTGAAGAAAAAATTACTCACCTTAGTAATGTTGTTTCTTCTAATGGAGTCTTGCTATATTATGACCTCCCCATGCCTGCCCTCTCAGAACCTCTGTTTTTTGGGATGTGGGTGGGCAGTGCAGTGTTGGCACTTAGTAGATGCCCACCTTGTTTTTTCACCCCTCTCTTTTCTAGGGTGACTGGGTGTGTGTTTTCATTTTTTGGGTCTCCTGACTTGAGTCTTTGTTTTGGGACCAAAAATGTGTTGTTATATTTAGTAGCCAGTTGGCTAGTGTAGGTTTACAGCTCCACACAGGAACTTAGTGAATTTAGCTCGTAAAGATCTGACAGTTTGAGTTTGAAGAACAACAGACAGAGTTTTCAACTGAGCTCGAGCTCAACGCTCCATGCCTGGCATGGAAAGTTAACTCTTTCACCTCCGAGCAGTTCAAGGTTGGGACTCACTGCATATGTCATAATATAGCAAGATTCCATCAGAAGAAACAACATTACTAAGGTGAGTAATTTTTTTTCTGCACCATGATTCTCTCCAGAGTGCAGACAGTTTTTTATAAAAGCCTTCAGTGCTGAACTGCCACAGGAGAATAGAATGTATGTAAATGATGGAACTCGCATTGGCTTGTGCCAGTTTCAAACTACTGCCCCTAGTAACAGCTGCACTCTGAAGTGCTCAGATTAATTTCTCCACCTGTCGGACGTCTGAGAGAGCTCTCCTCAACTTTTGTAGAAAGTCATTTATTTACTTAACTAGTATGTTCTTTTATTATTTTATGATTAACGTCCCTATTTCAGGTATTTAGTTAGTTTTAGTGGGCTTTGTGAGGTTTTTTAGCGGTACTTACGGTTCTAGAACCATGGGGAACCACTTTACTTGTGGTGATTTTTCACTATTTTATTTTACTATTTAGCACTTGGTTCCATTGGGTCCATGGCACTATTTCTATTTTAGCTTGTTTTAACATTTGCTCAGTTCCTTTTTCTGTCAGGAACCGAGCGATCGGGTCAGTTCCAATATTTTTTTCTTTGTGGGAACCGCTTGTTTGTTATTAAAAATATAAAAATGTTTTATTCTAACCCCAGTAATACTCAGGTATTCATAACTTTCTGCAGTAAGCCTGAGGGTTGGACTGCCAGGAGAGCATAGAACATATGCAAATGATGGAATCATCTGCACGTGACAACTTTTCAAATGCTGCCCTATATTAACTGCCAATGTTCTAAACCTCATCAGATTTTACTCTTCGGCTGAACAGTCTGGTCGCCAGAGTGTCACTCTTCAATCAGCTGTCTGACGTGAAGAAACTTATAAAAATATATAGTATCATTTCTATTTCATTCGTTGCCTTATATTAATTGTTTTACTTTAGCTAAACTTAGTTTTGTAGTTATTTAGTTGTTTTTGCTCTGCTTTCTCGGTTTGAATAACCGAGGGAACTGAGTTAGTTTTATATATTTTAGGTTTTCTAACACAAAACCCATTTTATTTTTGGTTAAATTTAGTTTCAAAGTGTTTTTTTGTAAATCAGAAGCTGTTACTGAACCGCTAGTACTGGTTCCAAATTTTCTGTCGGTTCGTTCCTCTGGTTCCTTTTCGGTTCCGGAACCGATCGCAACCACAAATGTTATTATTTAAATCTTTTACTTAGCGGTTCTCTTTTATTGGTTCAATGGCAGAAAAACTAAGAAAAGACCGTGAGCCCGGTTTTAAAATTGTACACAACGAGGGACGTTTTTGCAAAGGCAGATAAGACACTATGTTTGGGGCTTGTCTGGGATATGAGCATCTTAAAGAGGATTGTCAAATCTGCCTGACTTTCCTGAAAAACTATTTAAAATGCCTGGAACGGCTGAAAAAGAATCTACCAAGGGTCCCTCTGGTTCTGACCAGTCGATACCCTCTATTATTGTGGCTGAACCCACATCTGTTGCTACCTCCACCCTGAGATGGGTGATAAAAGTTACCAAGAGGATTTCTTGAACCGCTAGCTCCTGGTTCCCTCTAAAAGAGCATGAGTTAAAAACATACAGAACCCCAAATACTGATCAGGGGACTTCTGTACCTGCTACTATCATGCCTACTCCTCAGGAAATCGCACAGACTTTTAAGTCATTCAGGCTTTGCAGGGTTTAGTGAACCCTGCTCAGCAATCACCTGTTCCAGCAGGACAGCTCTGGCAGAATTCTCTTGTTAAAGAGGAGGAATATAGTGAGTATGAGGGGAACCCATCTTATCCGAGGTATCCCTGAACAAAATTTTGGTTCACTTCTTGGACATCTGAACATTTTTCTTCTCATTTCACTTTTGTGAGAAAATGGCAGATGCCTTGACATCTCCACAAGAAAAGTAGTGGAGGATGAGGAGGAAATAGAGTATCTGAAGATGATGGTTTTGACTCCCACCAAAGCTCTCCTCCTCCCAGTGAATAAATTCTTTAAAAAGATGCTCTAAAATTGTTGCAACCCCAAATTCTGTCCCCCTCTGGATAAGAGGATGGACAAGAAATATCAGTTGAGAGGGAAGGGCAGAGTTCCTTTTTCCCATCCAGATCACCAAGGGTCATTCAACAAGCAGCTCAGATAAGGCTAGAGTCCCTCTGGCATCCCATTCACCAGATAAGGACTCTAGGAAAATAGGTAGCATGGCTAGGAAAGGGTACCTGTCTGCCTCCCTATCCATATGACAGGCTAACTTTCAGGCCTATGCTGCCCAGAACCAAAAGGCCATGTGGCAGTCAGTTTTGGCCTTTTCAGAAAGCTCCCTCACCCTATATGATGACCTAGCGAAACAGCTAGGTTTGGGCTAGAGGCAGCTAAGTACCATTCCAGATGGCTGCTGATACCAACGACACTGCAGCCAGATGGATGGCAAATACGGTAGCTCAGAGGAAATTTGCTTGGTAGAGGGCCACAAATCTCACTGCTGATTCACACTCTAAGGCCCTGGATTTTCCTTTAGAGGAAATGCTCTTTTGGAGAATCTACAGTGGCATACATGAAGAAGGTGGATGAGTATAAGTACTTACAGAAGCAACTCTAGTAGAGAGAGCTTCTCCATCCACCAGGCCTTATGGAAGGGGAGGCCAGGGCAGGTCTTTTCACACCAGGCCCTTTTTCCAGCCAGTGGCTACACCCCAGTACCAACAGTACCCACATCAGGGGTACTTTAGGGCAGGGGTCTCGAAGGGGTTGTAGGCATGGAGCTCAAGCACAGCCTTCACCCCAAGCCAAGCAGACCCCTGAAGTACAGGCCACCTCCTCACTCCCTGTTGGAGGCGACTTTCCCACTTCCTCCAGGCTTGGCTGAACATCACCACAGACAAGTGGGTCCTAGAGGTAGTGGGTCAGGGTCTGTCTCGGCTTTCAAATCCTTCCTCCTCTAGCAGCCAGGGGTTTCAGTGCACCTTCCTGGCAGAAAAGAATCTGCTGGAGGCAGAGGTCAAGAAACTGTCACTTTTAGAAGCAGTGGAACCTGTCCCAAGCCCACTGAGAAGAAGGGGCTTTACTCCAGATACTTCCTCACCACAAAGATAGGTGGGCAGTGGCGCCTATATTGAATCTTAGAGCCCTAAACAGGCATCTGAAAAGCCAAAGTTCAAAATGGTAACTTTGGCATTGATTCTACCAACAAACCAGAAAGGGGATTGTTGGCATCACTGGACTTAAAAGACGCCTATTTCCATATTCCCATAAGGGAGTCTCACAGAAAATATCTCGGATTCAAACTCCTTCAGGTCACTGCCAATTTTCAACCCTGCCTTTGGCCTTCTTCAGCCCCAAGGGTGTTTGCAAAGTGCCTAGTTCAGTGGTAGCACACCTTCAAGACAGGGTGTAACAGTTTTTCCAGATTTGGACAATTGGCTGGTGATGGGCAAGTCACCACAACAGGTCACTCAGTATCTAAGCCTTACCCAAGGCCTGCTGGAATCCTTGGGGTTCATTATCAGTCTCAAAAGTCAGTCCTCACTCCTGCACAAAAGTTGCAGTTCATAGGAGCAGAGATAGACACCCTGAAGGGCAAGGCCTACCTCCTCTGGACAGGATCAGAAATCTTCTGCTAGTGGCAAATTCCTTCACCTTGAGCGGGAACAAGCCTGCAAGACAGTTCTTGCAAGTTCTGGGTCATTATGGCTGTGTCCACAGCCACAGTGCTAGGTTCTGGCATTAGTGTCAGGAACCACAGAAATACCAGAAAAAACAGTCAGTTCCCAAACCATAAGAAAAATGACTCACCTTAGTAATCTTGTTTTTCCCAGTGATACTCAGGTATTCACCTAGGAACACCTAGGAAAAAGAAACTGACAGGACCAACTGGTTTAAAAACTGTACTGGTTGTGAACAAATAGTAGCCATAATGGATAGGCACTATTTGTATAGTGATGTCTGGTACTAGTCATATATTTGTGAACTGTGATATTTGCAAACAAAACCCTAAGAAAAGACCAAGAAACTTGGAGATGGCTACCCTGCCTCTCCTACAAAGTCTACAGATGAGGCTTCTTCCTCAAAAAGATTAAAGTAAGTAACTGTGGGAAAAATCCTCAGAGAAATCTGACTCTTCTAAGTCAAAAGGTCAGTGGAACCGGCCTCAGAACGGTTCCGGCAAAAAAAACCTAAAGAAAACATACCACCTGCTGCTGAAAAATCAAAGGAGCTCTCAGTGGGTACACCGACAGTGCCCTCTGCAGAGGAAATTGACAAGGCCCTACAGGTATTGCAGGCCCTCCAGGATGCCGATCTTTGGCTCTTCCCTCAGTTCCACCGGTTCCACTGGTTCCTGCCTTTGTTCCCATCTCTCAGGAACGGGCCTACTTGTATGAAGAACCCATTGAGCCAGACATCTCCCTAAAGCAGTACTTTGCCCCCCACCCCCACAGGGCCCTGAGGACTACTCATCTCATAATTCTTTTGTGAGATGAATGGTAGATATCCTCACCTTTCTATCCAGTAGTCACTTGAGGATGAAGAGGAAGCTAATTTCCTGGATATTATGGGTCTTACACCCACAAGAAGACTGCTACTGCTCATCCATAAATCTGTAAAAAGGCAGTACTGAAAATCCTGCAATCTCCTACTTCAATGCCAGGGTGGACAGGAAAGTAGATAAAAGTACCACCTGCACAGGTCTAATGCGGACTTTTATTTACTCAACGTGATCATGATGGAGTGGTACAGGTTGGTGCATGTGATAAGGCTAGGGTGCCCTTGGCTTCCACCCCTGACAGGGACTCTAGGAAAATAGATGCCATGGGCAAGAAGGATACATGGCAGCTTCACTCCTGGTCAGGCAAGTCAACTATATGGCTTATGCAGCCCAGTACCAAAAAGCCCCGTGGACAACAGTGCTAGCCAGACGGACAAGAGTCATGGGGAAATGGCAGTACATCTAACTGAGACTGTCAGGTCGGCTTTAGAAGCCATTTAAATATCAGTTTCATATGGCAGTAGATGCCAATGACACTTCTGCCAGGCTCATGGCCCTTACAGTTTCAATGAGGAGGTTTCCTTGGCTTAGAGCCACAAATCTCTCAGGATACCCAGGTAAAAGCAATGGATTTCCCTGTGAGAATAATTCCTTTGGGGGATAAAACGGAGGCCTACATGAAAAGGGTGGAGGTACAAGGCCACCTACAGAAGTAATGTGGCCAAGGATAGACCCTCCACTTCATATAAGTCCAAGACTAGGGAGGCAGGGGTAGGGGATCCCACCCAGGCCCTTCTTCTAGGGCCCAAGCCTTACCAGACTACCAACTGACCAGAGGGTACTTCAGGGTAGGGGCAGAAGGGCAGCAAGATGTGCAGACCCAGGCCAAGGTGCCACCAAACAGAACCCTGACATGTCTGTATAGTCACCCCCCCCAACCATTAGGTAGCAGCCAGGCTCACTTCCTCCAGGCTTGGCAGTCCATCACCAAAGACAAGTGGATCTTGGAGGTAGTGAGCCAAGGTCTGTCCTAAGCTTCAAAACACTCCCCAAGCTAAGAAGCAGAAATTTTCTCCAGTCACCCCATCAGAAAGGGTGCTTCTGGAAGCAGACATTGCCAACATGTTGTTCATCAGAGCAGTGGATCCTGTCCTCTTATCGCAGAGGGGCAAGGGTTCTACTCCAGGTATTTCCTAACACAAAAGAAAATGGGATTGGTGATTCATACTATATCTCACACCTGAATCGAACATATGGTGAAGCCAAAGTTCAGAATGGTCACCCTGGTATGATAATCGCCACTCTCCAGCAGGGAACTGTCTGGCATCCTTGGACCTCAAGGATGCCTATTTCCACTTCCCAGTCTGACCCACCACAGAAAATACCTGAGGTTCAGACTTCCTCAGGTCATTATCAGTTTGCAGCCATGCCCTTTGGCCTAAAATCAGTCCCAAGGGCATTCACAAATAGCTCACTTGAGAAGGCAAGGAGTCACAGTGTTTCTTTACCTAGATGACTAGCTAGTCATAGGACATTCTGCACACCATACCAGAGCCTCCCTCACTCTAGTTCTGAGCACTCTGGAATCTTTGGGATTTTGGTAAATGCCCAGAAGTCCCAAGTAGAACCTGTTCAGGTACTGGACTTCATTGGACAGAGTTGGACACCCTGCAAGAAAGGGTATTCCTGCCCCAGAAAAGGGTAAACAGTTTTCTGGAACTGGCAGGGTCTTTCAGACTGAACAGACCCAGGCCTGCAAGACCCTTCCTGCAACTGCTAGGCCACATGGCTGCAGCAACAGCCGTGGTGCCAGGATCAAGATTCCAGTTGAGAGACATTCAGTTCCACTTAAGAGCTCACTGGTCTCAGAGGAGGGATCCTCTGGCCAAGCTGGTACCTGTTTCAAAAACTCTTATACAGGCCCTGCAATGGCTGATGGACAGGAACAATTTCAGAGAGGGAACTGGGTCTGTTCACAAGAAGGGGTACCAAAGTGTGACATAGAGGTAATTTTTCAACCTCACAGTAGAACAATTTTGATAAGCTTTTCTGAACACTCTTACCCAAAGTTGAAAAAGTAACTATGTAGTGAGATAACTGCCTAACAGAAACTTGAGGGGACACCAAACAGTGTCGCACGTACAACATTGGACACGAAACAGTGTGGAGCGTGCAACATTGGACACAAGAAAGGTAGTGGCGCGTGCAACACTGGACACCAAACAGTGTTCTTCTCAGCATATCTTTATAATATTAAAACCATTTAACACCAAACATTGCATAACTAACATATTTACGTTTGACCATTTTAAAGTGTTCCAAGGTGCAATTCGCCAACCCCTAAAATCTTCTATTCAAGTATTGTTATTTTCCATTGTCTTATGCTGTGTTGCCCTGTTCTGGTTCTACCCAAACAGAGACATACGAAGCACTGCAGAGAATGGTTGCTGCCATGCATTTATTTGAAAATAAACAATATTAACAAGTCTGCGTGATGTGGGCAGTCAGGTAGTCTTGATTGGTATTCTCCGTAACTCTGTGCTTCCACATAAGTTACGAGTCTTCAGCCATGCTCAGTTGGATTTTTCATTCAGAAATGTTAAGATAATACTTGCTTCAAATTCTGTGTTAATTCCAACGTTGTTGCAGTTTTCATGTTTCTTGACAATGGTTTTTAGGTCATCTGGTGATATGTCGAATTTTCCTTGTCCTTGCACTGTTACTGGTCCGTAAAAAGTCGTCTTCCTTTTATGGCATCAATGTCGATGCCGTGGCCAACAGAATTTGCCATCCTGCTTCGTTGCAAAAATTTACATTCAATTCTTGTTTCATTTCATCAAATGATGTTACTTGTCCAATGTAAAATGTTAGAGTAATAGACAGCATAAAACTGCTTGTCTGTATGTGGTCATAGTTCTTTGTTTTCTGTTAGATGCGCTGGCAACAGATGTATTGGCTGCTGTGCTGGCTGTGCTGGAAACAGATTTGGTTGTGCTGGCTGCAACATGTTCACTAATCTGGTTCACAACAGTAGACGACTAGGTTATCACTGGAGGTGTGATATCAAGCAGGGAGTGAGTGTGCTGGTGATTGCATTGTAGACAGAAAATGGCAGTGTAGTGGGCCCAGGATTCTTAATATCAAGGGAGAGGGTAATGGTGAATGATTACACTGGAGACCGGAATAGGCATATAGGGGCCTGAAGTTTCTTTTTCTTCACTGAAGACACATAGCCAGGTGCAGTCTGAATAATCCTCTTCTTCCATCCGTTGACATATCTTACATTTCACAGTGACCATCCTCCTTTCTGCATGGTCCACAGAAACAACTGTAGTCTCGGACTTCAACACCATCTGCCGCTGGTCGGACACTCTGAATCTTTCGTGTGCCAGCTTTTGTTTTTAGTTCTGGTCCTGCATTTCTGCTAATTTTCCATCACCGACCCAGAAGAATGTTCTACGGTAATGAGTGCAACCTTCAATGGCAGGCTCCTTTGTTAAATTCCTCTTGCAGTACTGAAAGAGGTGTGCAGCATTTGAAATGATAGCCTGCCGGGACTGCACAGCTAGGCTTGCACGTGACTTCACCACCGCACTCTCACCATCAGAAGGTCTTTTCATGCCTGGATCCAAAATACCGCGCTCTTGGGAATCCATGTAGTGATGGAGACAATGATATGTTCTGGAAGGTCCATTTTGATTTGTACTGCTCCCACACCCATCAGTAAAGTGTACCTGTCTCTCAATATTGATGCCACGGATGTTTCTGAGGTAGGAATTAGACATGTTCACGAAATGCAGAACTGCGTGGTGGTCATGCCTGAGATCACTAGATATGAAGACAAGTGACTCTGTAACTAAGTCTGTACATCTTTCACACCTGTAGTATGTCACTACAGGGTGAACAGTTGCTTTAGCTCATGGTGCCAGTGGCATGCTGAACTTCATCCTGGTACTTGCATGCGTAGTTCTCTGCAAAGTCTAGAACCATCAACACCCAGCTGTCGGAAGGTTATCTTTGAGTGATTTGAATTGGTGTTGTTGCCAGGATGCTCACGTGTAGATGTCGACCCAAAACTGGAGGTCCTCCTTCAAGACTTCAACCAGACATCAATGTGGCCACTTTCTCTTCATGACTTTTCTTGTTTGTTTACTTTCTGATCCATTTATGACCCTGGAAATGGTCACACTGTCCCCTGTTGCCATTTCACCTCCTCAGTTCCATGTGCCTGTAAAAGTTCTTCCAGTGATTTGTCAATAGCAGAAGTGCTACACATTTACAATTTTTTCAATGCAGGACTTTTTAAAAATTTCTCACCTTCCTTCTTTGGGCACATTGTCAACTACTGCTTCATAAATATTGAAGTATGCACTCCATTTTCTTCTGCTTTCGACAAATCGCTTTGTGCTAACAGCTTTAGTTTCCATTGGTGCAATACTCGCATCAGACACTGGTCCAGTTTTTGATCCTGTGCGAGTTTAATATTATCAGGACGGAGACTGCTGAATTTAGTTAGTCCAATTTTCTCATCTGGGTTCTGCTCACGGAATTCTTGGTGCAGCCTTTTCAGAGTTTTGTCTAAGAAATGATCTTGCTTTTCGGTTAGCTTAGAAAATGCCTTCTTATGTGAGAGCGGTGTTGCTGATATATTGAAAAATACGTCTACTTTTTCTGCAGCTCCTCAGATATTCCCAACTTGTGCCTAGTGCTCCTCTTAACTATGTGTTCTTGATACCTTCATCATTCTTCTCCAACTGATCCCCAGGCACGTGCTTGCTCTTAAGTAGTAAGCAGGTACTTTTCAGAGCGAAACGTGCTGATGAATTCTTTCAGTTCTTTGTCTGCCTTCCTGTTGCACTGTTTAAACAAATGTAATTTTGTTGAAGGACTTCCACTAACTTGTTGTCCAGTTTGGTGCGACATCCGAACCTTGAGAGGGCAGCCTGTTTTTGGGTGTAAGGAGATAACTTTTGAGATTGTTGTATGTAAACCTGGTTGGGGACCTGGGCAGCCCTTCACGTGCTCTCTGCACAGCCTTTCTAGTGCGCTTTCTGATCTTGGGTCCATCACTGGTGTTGTGCTTTCGTCCAAAGCAATCGATGTCAAGGTTGTACTGGTAATGAAGGGTGTTCCCATTTCTGTTTCCGTTGTGCTGGACGGTATGCTCCTTGCATTTCCATAGAGTTTGTGGTGTTAGTGACTGTGGTCAAAGAATTGGTGGTCCTCATCCTTTACTTCATGGTATCCTTGTCGCCGTTTTCCATTGATTCTTCTGCGTTTTGTGAGGTCATCATCATCGTTGTTCTCTTTTCTCTCTCAATATTCTCTTTTCTGTTCTGCTGTTTGTTTAGTTGTTTTTAGTTACGGAAGGGTTTACAGTTTCTGGTGTCATGTCCCTCTTCCTTTTCCTGGCTTCCTGCATTGCGCTTGACTTTTCTCTCTAGCAAGTGTTCGATTTGTTCTTGGTCATTTTCTCTCTGTGCTTCGTGCACGTCCTTTAGCTTTTCTTTATATTCCTGGATGCGCTGTGGATCCTTTCTTAAGTTATTCCTGTAGCGCCGACTTCTTTTCTTTACTGTAGTGGTACAGAACAATTCTTCAAAGCCCCAGAAGCAAGTCAGCAGCAGACACATGGTGTTTGGCGTCTTCTTGTTTCACTTTGATCCATCTTTTCTTTCCAAAACTATTCAAGATTAAAAGAAATGATGCCATAATTAAAAAAAAAAGAATATAATAAAACAATTCACTCACATAAAACAACAAGGAGGGCCTGAGGCAAAATAGTACCACCTACGAGGTAGAGTAGAGCAGCACACATGGTGGCCTTATACGAGGTAGAGTAGAGCAGCACACATGGTGACGCCGACGCAAGTAGAGTAGAGCAGCACACATGGTGACGCTTGCATGAAGTAGAAAGCAGCACACATGGTGGCGCCGCCACGAGGTAGAGTAGAGCAGCAAGAGCAGCACATGGTGACGCCATACGAGGTAGAGTAAGAGCAGCACACATGGTGGCGCACGCCGAGGTAGAGTAGAAGCAGCACACATGGTGTGCCGCGCACGAGGTAGAGTAGAGCAGCACACATGGTGGCCCTCTGAGGTAGGTAAAACAGCACACATGGTGACGCCAAGACGAGTAGAGTGGAGCAGCACACATGGTGACGCCCGCCACGAGGTAGAGTAGAGCAGCACTTGGCTTGCAAACAAATTTGAGGCCCGCCTGCACTTTCCTTGAAAACAAAATGGAGGCCCGCCTGCACTTGCCTGCAAACAAAATGGAGGCCCGCCTGCACTGCCTGCAAACAAAATGGAGCCCCCTGCACTTGTCTGCAAACAAAATGGAGGACCGCCTGCACTGCCTGCAAACAAAATGGAGGACCGCCTGCACTTGCCTGCAAACAAAATGGAAGTAGGGAAAACAGTGTCGTGAGTGCCTGCGGAGGTAGAGGAATGCTGTGTGCATTCGATGAAGTAATATGTCTGGTTAGTGGGGAGGCAGCAATGTGGGGTTGTTGGTTAGTGGTGGGGGAAGCCGGTTGGGTGCACTAGGGACATGAAGGTCTCACTTTAAAATGAAGGTCTCCTTTAAACAAAAAGCCATCACAAAATAATTCAGCATGAATAATCCAGACAAAGCATCATTTCACACACTAGCCCCAGTCGATGCATCTTTCCAGGAGTGCTTCTCGCCTACACCCTTCCACCCAACCCTAACCCCCAATCCAAGAAAGCACATGGCACTCCTAAATGGCCGAGCCCTAAGCAGGCCTGAAAAATGCATCTCCTGGGCCCCCAACCACATGTCTCGAGTCAAACAAAAGCCAGCAATCACAGTTCAGCACAGAATTTAGCGTTCCAGGTGTGCAAATCCAACACTTACGAGCCATGGTGCTCAAGATGGCTGAGAGGGCCTCTGTGAACAAGACACCTGGAAAGCACTATTGCCTGTGCATTAAACCCCCAACGTCTCACTTTAAATAAAAACAAACAAACAAAAGGTCCACATATCATCACAAGGCAGCAATCACAAAATCCGGCATTATGTGTCAACACAGCAGCCCCAGACGATGCATCTTTCCAGGAGTGCTTCTCGGCCTACACCCTTCCACCCAACCTAACCCCCAATCCAAGAAAGCACATGGCACTCCTAAAATGGCCGAGCCCTAAGCAGGCCTGGAAAAATGCATCTCCTGGGCCCCCAAACCACATGCCTCGAGGCAAAAAAAAAAAACAGCAATCACAAAATTCAGCACAAGCCCCAGTCGATGCATATTTCCAGGCATGCTTCTCAGCCCTCACCCTTCCTCCACCCCACCTCCCTCCCCTTACATGCCTGAAAAATGCATCTCCTGGGCCCCCAACCACATGCCTCGAGTCAAACAAAAAGCCAGCAATCACAGTTCAGCACAGAATTTAGCGTTCCAGGTGTGCAAATCCAACACTTACCGAGCCATGGTGCTCAAGATGGCTGAGAGGGCCTCTGTGAACAAGCACACCTGAAAGCACTATTGCCTGTGCACTTTAAACCCAACGTCTCACTTTAAATAAAACAAACAAACAAAAGGTCCACATATCATCACAAGGCAGCAATCACAAAATCCGGCATTATGTGTCAACACAGCAGCCCCAGACGATGCATCTTTCCAGGAGTGCTTCTCGCCTACACCTTCCACCCAACCTAACCCCCAATCCAAGAAAGCACATGGCACTCCTAAATGGCGAGCCCTAAGCAGGCCTGGAAAAATGCATCTCCTGGGCCCCCCAACCACATGCCTCGAGGCAAAAAAAAAAAACAGCAATCACAAAATTCAGCACAAGCCCCAGTCGATGCATATTTCCAGGCATGCTTCTCAGCCCTCACCCTTCCTCCACCCCCACCTCCTCCCTTACACATGCCTGAAAAAATGCATCTCCTGGCCCCCAACCACATGCCTCGAGTCAAACAAAAGCCAGCAATCACAGTTCAGCACAGAATTTAGCGTTCCAGGTGTGCAAATCCAACACTTACCGAGCCATGGTGCTCAAGATGGCTGAGAGGGCCTCTGTGAACAAGCACACCTGGAAAGCACTATTGCCTGTGCACTTTAAACCCCAACGTCTCACTTTAAATAAAAACAAACAAGGTCCACATATCATCTCCTGGCCCCCCAACCACATGCCTCGAGGCAATTTTTCAGGCAGCGTCTCACTTTAAATAAAAACAAATATCCCTCGAGTCGAACAAAAAGCCAGCACAACATCACAAGGCAGCTTTAAACCTCCAGCGTCACTGTAAAAAAAAAACACATTCCTCGAGGCAAACAAAAGCGTTTCACCTACGCAGGCTGGACAAATGACCATCAACTCCAGGTGCAGTCAACCAACAGAGCAGATCACAGAATGACTGGTTAAATTGCCAAACTAGTTCAAGTTCTAGGACTTTCAGTTCTGCCTCGAGAGAGAATGGCAGCCTAATTTACCCTGTCTGGGAGCTGCTAATTTAGAGATGAGGCAGCATTTTGTTAAACAACCCACACACTGCCATTCTGAAGGATTCCGATAAAAACCTCAGTCTGTTCTGGGCGTCTCCTGCCACTACCGATTAGGAGAAAATCCACATCATCTACACAGCACCCGTGGCGATTTTAAAGTTAAAACTAGGCACTCGGGCACTTACTGTAAAATCACTCACCTGAGCAACAACCGTGGCGCAGCTAACAGGCCCAAAACTCCTCGTGGCGCAGTGCACACAGAAGGCGAGGAGGACACGGCTTCAACAGCAACGTAGTGCAAATTGAGAAAGGGCTGAAGGCATGCAGTGCACATGCTTTTATAGCCAGACGGAACTGGTTTGCTACTGACGGCGCAATTGTTGCCTGGGATATCCATAGCTGGATGGGTCGGTCGGGGTGGCGTACACACATCCGGGGAATAAGGACACCAATGGGAGTGCCGTCAATAAATCTCGTTTCTGGAGGTGCAGACCACGGGAATGGGGAAAGTACTTGCCAGCAGTGTAATGCCTTGCCAGTGCTTAGCAGCAGGGATGCTATAAGGCACTGAATTGTAACAAAAACATTTGTGGGGCATATTTAGCATAGTCCATAAAGAGGACACCGCTTGTTGCATGCGCCACAGCAATTTGTCCAGGCAAGTAACGTTTTCTGCAGGTGTTTAAATCGGGCCAAAGCATACAGAAGTAATAAAGACACACCACAAAGTTTCAAAGACATTTTATTAAAACAAGTAAGGCACAGGCTGCATATAATCAGCAGCAGATGCTGTGATGCTGAATGTCACAATATGCTGCTAAACAATGCATCTTTTCCTACATGGCCAGCTAAAAACTAAACTAATGACTACAGCTAGGGCTTTGAAACTATGTAACCTATCTATGGATATGCCCTTCTGTAAAAGCATACATTATTACTGCAGTTGCAATCTAGAATTTTCTGAAATAAGGGTTTAAACTAGATGACATCATTGGTAACCCCTTCTTGTGAACAGACCAACTCCTTTCAAAAGAAGCCCTCATTAGTGCTTACTACAGATGCTTCCCTCTTGGGATGGGGTGCACACATGCCCAACCTCATGGCCAGCAGAACATGATCCCTCCCAGGAATCACTTCTGCACATCAGTCCATTAGAGCTAAGAGCAGTACCTGGTTCTTCAGTCATTTGCACCTCAGCTAGAGGGCAAGGTGGTGCAAGTCTGAACTGACAACACAACCACAATGCATTACACCAACAAGCAGAGGGCACCAGGTCTACCCTGCTGTGCACAGAGGCCATGAAGGTCTGGAACTTGGCCTATTCCTGTAAGTCTCCTGTCTGCCATCCATCTACCAAGCAGTGACAACATTCTGGCAGATTCCCTCCGCCAGGATCAACCCAGAACCATCACGAATGGTCCATAAATACACAGGTGCTTCAGTCAGTGTTCAGATGGTGGGCCACCAGAGATGGATCTCTTTGCCTCCCCAGACAACCACCAGCTGACACAGTTCTGCTGCAGGCCTCCAGCCAAGGGGCCTGTGCCACTGGATGCACTAACATTGGATTGGTCAGGCAAATTTCTTTATGCATTTCCTCTCCTGCTCAGAGTTATGATAAAACTCAAGACACAGCCAGCAGCAATGATCCTGATAGCACCAGATTGGGTGAGACAGTCTTGTTACTTGCTCCTGTTGGCCCTGTCTGTGACACAGCTGATTCACCTCCCTCAGAGGCACAATCAGCTGACATCCTCTGAGGAAGGATACTGTATCCCAGCCTCAGGACTTGGTTCTTGAAGACTTAGTTTGCCAGTCTGCACCTCTTGGAGATGTCCTGAATGTCCGTAGGGTTCTCGCAAACCCTCAACCAGAAAAACTTATGCTTCCAAGTGAAGAGGTTTTCTATATGGGTTACAAGAGAATCCACCATTACTGTTGGATTGTCTGTCATTTTGGACTATCTGACCCACTTAATTTCACTAGACCTTAGGCCCTCTACCTTGAAGGTAACACCTGGCTGCAGTCTCTGCATACTTTTCAGCCAGTAAAGACAGGTCCTTGGCATCTCGCCCTGTCTTCAGGAGGTTTTTACAGGTCTCCTTCACTTCACCCTCCTTGAGGGAGCCAGTGCCAGCCTGGGATCTGATCATTTGCATTGCCAGGCTAACATAACCCCTATTTAAGCCCATAGCAACTGCAGGAGTTAAAGGTATTTTACCTGGAAAACTGTTTTCCTAGTAGCTATTACTTCAGCTAGATGAGTAAGTGAGCTTCAGGCCCCGTGCACAGACCTGAACTGTATCTTGTTCCACAGGGTTAAGGTAGTACTTGAACTAATAGAAATTTCTACCTAAAGTAGTTACGGATTTCCACCTGAACCAGTCCATTACATTGCCAATCTTTTTCACTGCCAGCTCCAGCTCAGGAGAGCGGAGAGTGCACAAGCCTGGATTTCAAGAGGGCACTTAGCCACTACCTTGATAGGACCAAAACATACAGATCAGAGTTACCCAGTTGTTCCTCACTTATGGTGAGGTGGTGTGAAGTAAACCAGCATCTAGAAGAACCATTGCATGCTGGATAGTGGCCTGCATTCAGTTCTGCTGCCTGCAGAAAAGTTGGTAAGCAGCCACCCTGGTCCTCAGGTCACCATCTACCAGGGCACAGTTACATCAGTAGCTACAGCAAAGGACATACCCCTTCTGGAAATTTGCAAAGCAGTTACATGGAAACTCTTCACACATTCACCAAGCACTACTGCTTAGACACGCAGTCCAGAAGTGATGCCAGGTTTGCACAGCAGTTCTGGCAGAGCCTTTTTCCCTAAATAGGTTCTGTGCCCTACCTCCAAAGGTACTGCTTGGTAGTTTGCATTTGTTAACATACTGAGTGATTGATTCCTGGGGTTTGAAGGAAACATTACTCACCATCGTACTGAGGTTTCGTCCAGGGGATGACTCAGTATGCTTAAGCTCCACCCTGCCTTCCCTACCAGAACCAGGAAAAAGGCAATCCTTATCTTGCATCCCTGCTGGTCACTATATGTCCTATTGTTTTATTAGGATTCATGCTTTAGAGTTTTATAAACCAATTGTGGTTACTTGTCCCTTGCTACAGGGACCATTCCTTAAGGGATGATACAGGGTAAGAGTGTTGAATCGTTTAGCTAGTTAGGGGCTTACACTGGTTAGACATCATAATGAATCTGAGCACTTCAGAATGCAGCAGTTACTAGGGACAGCAGTTTGAAATTGGCACTAGCCAACAGAGTTACATCATTTACATATATATCTTCCATTCTCTCTGTGGCAGTTCAGCACTGAAGGCTGACTGTATTTGTTAAGCATGCTGAGTGATCCTGGAAGAAACACACACTCCTTTAATGGCTCCATTGTTCATTAAGTAGGCATATGAACACCTCGCTTTAGTGAACACCCTAGCTATAGTGAACACGTCAACTGGCTCCAGAGTTGTTCACTATAGACAGACAACACTGTAATTACTATAGTGAATAATTGTTTCTTCCCCTCATTCAGCAATCACCAACAAGAGTTTTCAAAACAGATGCCTCACTTGTGGGGTGGGGTGGGGTGCCCACCTGGAGAATCTCATAGCAAGTGGCATCTGAAGCCTTCTGGAGACTCAGGAGCACTAAATCCCCTCAAGCTTAGGGCAATACTGCTAGCAATGCAGTCCTTTAGTCCCAGCTGCAAGGTCAGTCTGTTCATATTCTGGAAGACCATATTATAGTAATATACTACATAAACAAGCAGAAAGGAACATGATCCTCAAAACTGTGCACAGAGCTACGAGAATCTGGGATCAAACTTATTCCTGGGATGCAAGGATTTCTGCAGTTCATCTGCCAGGCAAGGACAGTGTGCTAACAGACTCACTCCGGCAGAATCAGCCAGGAATCGCAAGTAGACCTTTGAACCATCAACCATCAGAAGATAGGATACTGCAGAAATAGACCTGTTTGCCTCTTGAGAGAACAGTCAGTTCCGAAGTTTTGTTGCAGACCACCAGCACAGTACCAGAAGATGCCCTAGCTCTGGATTGGACAGGGACAAGGAGGTTCCTATAGTCATTCCACTATTCCCACTCATTCAGAGAGTACTCCTAGAGTTCAGGAGAGAGCCAGCAACAGTAATGCTGATAGTCCTGTACTGAGCCAGGCAAGGGCATGAATCTGAAGAGCTATACTTTGTAGTCTGAATTAGGGGCTGGCAGTATAGCCTAGAGGTTAGAATAATGAGCTGTGAATAAGCTTGGTACATCCAGCAGGCTTGGGTTTGATTCCCACAACCTCCACTTGCATACTGTGTGAGTGTGAGCAAGTCTCTTAACCTCCCAGTAGTCCCAGGTCACCCCTGAAAATGGGCACTTGTGCCTAGTGGGCCTTACCAGGTTACCAAAGAATAAAATTAAATAAATAAAAAAATCTGTCAGAGGAGGTGCTGAGGGTATTGAAGACTTCAGAAAACGCAACAAGGAAAGCATACATCTTCCTGGATAAGTCTCACCACTCCCATTCACCTAGTGGGATTGGCGCCCGGTACTAAGACCATCGGGAGTAAACTTTGCTGGAGGGTCGGCGCGAGAGGCAGGCGCCCCGCGGGCCTGCACAGCGCCCATGAGCAGCAGGAATGAGCGGTAAGCGACCATCTCGGCACGCACCTCCAACCGCTTCAGTTCTTTTTTCCCGCTGACGAGTGCGCTTAGTACGACGCCGCTCGCCTTGTCAGAGTCAAACTCAAACTAGCGATAGTTTTCAGTTTGTTTTTTGTAACTTTATCAATATAAGTAGTATCGCTAATTTTATTCTATTTTCGTTAAATTTTTCTAATATTTAAATTTTACTTAAGAAGTCTCGCCTACTGGACGGAGTCGACCATGAGCAGGTCAGGTGACGGGTAGGGAGACTTTGTATGAAAGCTGTTCAGTCAGCCGGGCTGGGTCGGTCAGCCTCCTTCTCCTCAGCGGGTTCCGACAACGGTCAGTCCGATGCCGCGGGGATGGGCGGTCCCCCGCCGGGCATAAAATAAACGGTCGCATTCTCGGCACCGCTCGCCTCGCGAGCCTTCTTCGCCCACAGGTCAAAAGAGAAGGCATCACTCGAGGTCGCCTCTGGTATGTTCCGCGCTGCCGACGCCGGTTATCGCGTTAGCGTTGCCGGGTTCTTCTTTGGAGTCGCCAACTTCTCGTAATCGTTGCACCTCGACATCGGAGTCCTCCCCGCCATAGGTAGGTCCAGATGAGCAGTTTCATCAGTGGGCCGCTCTTATGGAGCAATGGGCTCGGAGAGTTGGTTCTTCTGCCTGGCTCGGTTGCCACCGAGGCCTCGGGCCTCAGGCGATCAGGTAGGCGGTTGGACCTTCCTAGTCGCGTGGCGCCTTCTTCGGTGCTAGCAACTCCGATGCTTAGGTGTTTCCCTCACATGGCTTGCGCGCAGGGGCACACCGATGCCCACTTATCTCCTGTTTTTCCTTCTCTAGCTTTCCAGGTTCCTGGGCTTTTCCAGCGCCTTGGCAGGTCTGCTGGCTTATCGGCGCCGTTCCGGTGCCGCTGGATCTGCGGCACCGTCCAGCGGCGCCGCCGTTAGTGCCGTTGGATGAGGGTGGCGCCGTTAGCGGTGTCGTCCAGCAGTGCCGTCACCCGGCAGCGTCGTTAACCGCCCGCCGTGTGCGTTCTCGTCTGCGGCGCGCCCGCCCGGCGCTGCGGGGGCGTGCCTCTTGAGCGGTCGCCTCTAGATGCGTCTTCAGCCCGTTTTGCCGTCGGCGGCAGCCAGGACTCTCCTTCTTTTCTGCTGTTCCTCCTCCCAAGTTTCCTCCTTTCTGTCAAACAGTCTTTTCTGGACCATCAGGAGATGATGTTGGTTGAACAGCCAGGTTGGAGTGAAGTGGAGAAACGGATCTTTCTTTGCTACAGAGCCTGGTAGGACCTGTCCTTTAAGTCTCTTGAGAACCTGGGATCACTCTTCTCTCAGACTACAGACGCCGATCCTGGGAAGATATTAAGACTCCAGTATCTTCGTAGCGAGGAGATCCCTACGGTTGACTCTCGATCAGCAACATGAGCTGTCTCAAATGGTATCAGAATAATCCTCTTATTCCCTCAGTGGCTAAATCCATTGATAAAGTATTCAGCTCCCAGGATGGTCATTTGGCATCCCAAGCAACTGCGGATCTATTGTAGTCTGGCAGAGAACAACAAGGTGTTTCTTCCTCAAACTACTACAACTCGACCTATTAAAGAGTCTCATAAGATTGATACATTAGTAGAGTCTGCTGCCTCCACTCTAAGTACCGTATTGCCAATTATCAAGACTATTTTTCTCATATGAGCATATCCTGTGGCACTCTATGAAGAATGATTGAGCTCTTCAATTCGGATTAAATCAGAGCTTCTTCTGACCGTTGTGTTAGAGGTATTGAGTCAGGACCTTTTGCATCCCCACTCAATGCAAAACTGCTGCTTTTCTACTTGCTAGATCCTGGCCCTGGAGTTTTCTGGCAAGACGCAATGTCCCTCTCTTGACAGGGAAGTTTCTGTATGCCTTCCCACTCCTTCAGTGAGTTCTGGTCAAGCTACGTATGAAGGGGGCCACGATAATGCTCATCACTCCCCTCTGGCCTGTCCTGCAACAACCGATGGTGGAACCTTCTCTCCCTCTGCCCCTGTGCACCTGTGCTTGCTGTCCCATGACTGGGGTGCCCTGGTCCATCCGGACCTCAAGTCACTCCATCTCCACGCTTGGCTCCTGAAGACGTAGCCATGGCCAGATTTGGGATTTCCCCACAGAGTGGCCGATATATTGGTGGCGGACAGAAAACCCTCTACTAGAGCCACCTATTCTCCGAAGTAGAAGTGCTTTACTCCATGGGTTGCTTCTCACCAGTTGGATCCTTTCACTTGCCTGGTGGATCAGGTCCTGGAGTACCTCGTGTTCCTCTCGGATTTGGGTTTGAGGTATTCTTTCATTAAGGTACATTTTTCTGCCATCTCTGCCTACCATGTACCTGTGGACGGACACACTGTGGCTCAAATTGATGTGTCCTGCACCTTCTTGCAGGGAATTCTGCACTTAAAACCTCCAGTTTGGGATCATGTCCTGCCTTGGGACTTTAATTTTGTGTTAGAAAAGCTTCCATTGCCTCCCTTCGAACCGTCCACATGTTGCGAGTATGGTTTATGTTGTAGAAAGCATTGTTTTTGGTTACCATTAACTTCTGCTCAAGAATTTCAGAGCTTCAGGCCCTTGTGTAAGGAACCTTGTTTTAGTTTTCCCAAAGACAAAGGTGTCTTCTTGGCAGACAATCTAAGTTTCTTCCTAAAGAGTGGTGTCAGAGTTTACTTTGGACCGGTCCATTCACATTACTGCTTATTTTCCTGAGCATTCCAGTCAGGGGTGGCATTGCTCCATACCTTGGATGTACAAAGGATTCTGTGATACTACAGTATATATACCGGGCTGAGGACTCTTGTAAGTGTAGCCAGTTATTTGTTTCATTTGCCCTGGGAGAGAGGGCTCACCAGTTTCCAAACCGTGTTTGTCTAAGTGGTTGGCAAATTGTATTGTTTACTGTTACCAGAAATATGGTAAGGAACTTCCTGGGGCTGTTAAGGGCCATTCCACAAGGGTGTGGCCACCTCAGCTTATTTTCATTATGTGTCTACTGCTGACATTTGTGCTGTTGCCACCTGGAGTACTGTCCACACCTTTACCAAGCACTACAGTCTGGACATTGCCTCTAGGAGGTGTGCAAATTTTGGCTTGGCAGTCCTTCAAGGCCTTCTTTCGTAAGCCATCTTCTTACCTGCCACCTGTCCATCCTGACTACTTCTGCGATGAGGACTGCTTGGGACTCAATCCTACCGATGATAGCCTGCTGCAAGAGATACCCTTGAAGTAAGATAGTATAGTTACATAAGAACTTACTGTAACAGTAGATCTTTGAGAGGATCTCTTGCATCAGGATCTGCTTTTCCCTCCCACCTTCCATTGGGCACGTCTTCTGCTTTTCTTGTACTACCAAGATTACCTTGGCATTCTCTTTGGTTCCCCCCACCCCCGGACTCCTGCTTCTGGTCTCTTGGGAGGAGAACTGAGGGAGCGCTTGGGGGCTGCCACGACTTATGTGGGATAGGCTGATGTCGGGGTGTGGGTGGCCTCCTCTGGTAGACTGCTAGCTAGAAAAGTTTCCGTGGGGTCCTAGTACCTGATGGCTCAAGTCCTACAGGTGATCGTCTGCTGCAAGAGATCCTCTTGAAGATCTACTGTTATGGTAAGTTCTT
This sequence comes from Neoceratodus forsteri, assembly GCA_016271365.2. Lineage (NCBI taxonomy): Eukaryota > Metazoa > Chordata > Ceratodontiformes > Ceratodontidae > Neoceratodus > Neoceratodus forsteri. The sequence goes on along the minus strand of CM057449.1, from coordinate 1,904,481 downwards.
GCGTAACTGCACTATTCTTCATTGGGCAGATGCCAGTCTGGTGTCTTTGTCAACAAGCCATCTGGCAGGCCAACTCAACTCCCAGATACACTGATTCAGTTACCAATGTGTGTCCATCAAGGAGACTGGTCTTTACTCTAGGAGATGTTTCAGTATCTGTTTTCATAGACTTGGGTCCTCAGAGATGGAGCTGTTGGCCTCTAGAAACAATGCTTAGTGACAAGCTTTTACAGCGGGTACATATATGCAGTAGCAGAGGCAGTGGATACATGGTCTCGGTCGTGGTCCTTTAGAAGGGTTACCAGTTCATGCATTTCCCTTTCTTCCAGTGGTTCTCAGATCCATCAGTCTCATGACCGGTTTATCCTCGTGGTGCCAGTGTGGCCAAGATGTCAGTACCTTGTTGTGCTTATGACTAATGTGCTAAGAATGTTGTGGCATAATGTTATTTTTTCATTTCAAACACCCAAAAAAAAAAAAACTAAAAAGGGAAAGATTTAGTGACACACCATTCAGCATTAGTGTCATTGTACACATCTTCCATTATGTGCACCAGTTTAGTAGTTAGGGTCACCACATGTCCCTATTTTTGCAGGACAGTCCTGATTTGGGCAGCTGTGTCCTGCAGAAAAATATGAAAAATACTAAATGTCTTGACATCATAGTAGAAAAAATATTTTCTGATTTTCCTCTAAATGTTGCAAGAAACTATAATGCCTTAACTAAAATACCTTAAAAAAATAGAAAACACAAGAAACATCTAAAAAATTACAACACTTCGTCTTAATTCTGATTATTTAGAGAAAACATGTCTGTTGCATTGGTCGAGATGACATATTGTCCTGCGAAAAATCCAGTTTCAGTAAGAAATGTCCCACTTTGGGCTTCTTAAAAGGTGGTAGCCCTATTAGTAGTAGTCCTGGTCACAGTGTGAAACTACCCAGTGCTGACAATGTCTATGTGTAGTAAGGTTTACAAATAGTTACAAGAAGAAAAAGACTGCTCGGCTTTATCAGAGGAAGCTGGTGCTTGGGATGAAAGCTACATTTGTCCTGGCCATGTATTTACTGCTTTTTCACTGTGTACATACAGTACTTATCCTTTTCTAATCTCTTTTGTACAGCATATAGTAAATGTCCAAATACAGTCCTGTTTTTTTTCTGTCATTTGCAGTTACACTAAAGAATGCTGCTGTGCTCCTGGAGTTTGCTGCCATGTATAATGCTGAACAGTTGAAGCTGTCTTGTTTTCAGTTTATAGGATTAAACATGCCAGCTTTGCTAGAAGCAAGGTAAGAAGGGTGTATGCTGCTTTGCTGCAACAGATTTAAAGTTCAGAACTGACGTACAGTAAAATAAAAAAAAAAAGTTTCTTCTAGGAGAGATTTTCTACATTGAAATCTGCGTTGTATGTGTGCAGTTCCACTATACTGGCAGAAAAGCAGTACAGAGTAAAGTAGAACAGCATTGTTGATGTGTGGTGCTTCCAGCTTTCCTATTAGCAGTTTAGGCTGGATTGTGTAAAATGATGTGTGGTGGCTTACATATCGTTGCACCATTTACCTTTATCTTGATTAAACCCCTACGATAAATGCATAAATATATGGTAAAACTGAGGAACCTGATTTTTTTTTTGTATTATTTAAAGAAATTAGAATTCAGTTTGTGACTTCATTCTATGGACTAGTACTGCTCATCTGACTTCTTTGTATGGATCGATACATAATTTATAAATATTTGCAAAGTATAATACATTGAAGTGATTATGACCTTGACTTTGATCTAAAGGTCAAATTTTACATGACCTTCCTCGTGTTTTCTCACCAGGTCCACTTTGCAAATGAGCCTTGCTCAATGGTGCCCACCTGGATAAAGATTTTGATTGATTGATTGACTTGAAAAGTAAGTTGAAAAGGAAAGTTCTACGGTTATAATCCATTTTTAATTTATTACTTCCAGCAATTAGGATTTATCCAAAGTAGCACCCTCTGCATTATACCAACTCAAGGAGCTTGGATGCGGAACTGTCCTGTCAGATTCAGACTGCAGCTGCATGATTGCCTTCACCTCCTGTGCCGTTTCCACAACTATCTGATCTTTATTTTCCACTAAAGCGATCAGGCACATGTGCGTTATGTAGCTTGGTTACATTGATCGTCACTGCTCTGTGTTTGTTTCAGACACACGTTTGGTTCTGGCACTGCCCCCATACTGTGGTTTCTTTAACTTTCATTTTGTTCTTCATTTTTATCCAAGGTCAGTGTATAAGAAAAGGTTCTTTCCAGCAGTTATGCCCTCCTTATGCCCCAACCCCCAACAACCAGTCAACTGTTCTGGGTGGTTTAAAAAGTGTGCTATTAACATCCCCATGCCATCAGCCGATGGTCACATTCTGAGTGTCTGGTCCCAGACTACACCAGGAAGTGTCCTGTCTGTCCCAACAGCTACAAGAATTCCAAAGACAGTAGGGTCAGTAATATGGGGAATTTCCTTCAAGTAAGTCAACCTTTCAGTTCCAGCCATGAAACTGAGGGGGGGGGCTGAGCTAGTTTCTCAATCTGTAGATGAAACATAGATACTGGTCATCCAAGGACCAAGCTTCTTTGACTGATGGGATTTAAAACATGCAATTTTGGTTCTGAAAAGTGGCATTAGAAACCCTCCAGTTCTGGTTCTAAAACTGTGCACCATCTTAGCTCTCGTTCCTAGCTGCCACAGATGATGGATGCTAAATGGTAGTCAAGCGCCATGTCTGATGCAGGGTCCCAGTACAGGGCCTGGTAACTTTGTTCCAGTTCCCAAGAGGATTTGTTGCCGATGACACAGACCTTACTACAGCCTTTACTTTATTGGAATCTTCAATGCAGAAGGGTGTCAGGTCCCCCCCTCCACCACCAAGTTTTACTTTTACCTCATCCCACATCTGCCTTGGTTTGGGTAGTTGTTAGGTGCTGAAAAGTTTGTGATCACTCCATTTCCCAGTATTGGTGCGAACCTCAGTCCTGTTCTGGTTTTACTTGGTATGATTCTTGATGCCCAGCTGTACAGGTAGTAGTCGTTTGTTACTGCTCATGTAGCTGGCTATGGATGTAACAAACCCCTGCCCTGACTGCAGCCCTTTTTTTCCTCAAGGTCAAACTTTACATGGCCTTCCTGCAGGTTTCTCTCTAGGGCCTCACATGTGCTCCTGGTGGGTCTCCAGCCCAACCTCTTTTAGACCTTGCTCCCAGATCCCCATGTGACCCTGCTGATTGAGATTCAGGGTCAGTGTTTGCCTCAGGAACCTGAGGACATCATGGACACCATCCTGATGTCTCTTGGGCAAATGACATAGGGTGCTTCTCATGTTTCTCTTCCAGAGGACATATCATCTTACCAGGTCTTTGTGGGTGTTTGGCCAAAATGTGGACATAACCCTGCAAGACTCTAGAGTCCAAAGAAGAATACTAGTTCTAACAACCAAGATTCAGTTTGCTATCCACACTTTAGGCAGTCTTCTACTGAGCATACTCAGTCACTGGAACAGCTTCAAGCTTGACTCTTGCCACCCAACTATATGGTCCTCCAACTCCAACCCAGCTGCTCTCAGATCTACATTCCTCGTTGAAATGAACAGGGCTTGGTTCACAAAAATTGCCCAAAACTTTGCATTTGCCCAGGTGTCCAAAATTAGTTACAGTTGGATAGCGCACTGCACTATCCAACTGAGAATAGGAACTAGGTTGAGTCAGCAGTAACCCCAGTACTTCTAGCTGCTATCCCACTAGTGTTGCCCTGACGTGCAGCCAAGAGTATGTCCTCAGTAGTTAATAGCGCAGGTGCGCTATTCCAAGTCATAAAGCAGCTATGTAAATGAACCCGTTGAGCATGCAAGGCACTAGGTGGCCATTTGCATGCCCATATAGGCCTCATTTACATATGCTACACTGGAGTTTAGTGCACCCCGTCCCCTGCCCCAAAGGCAGCCCTGTGTCCCTGATGTCTAATGGGCTCCTCCCCTGTTATGTAAACATAGAAGTTTCTGGTGTTAGTGCCCCCACCCCCCCCGGGCAGTCGCCGGCCTGATGAGAAAGATATAACATTCCCTGGTGCTAGTGTTCGCCGCCCCTACCAATCGTCGGACCGATGTTACCACTCAGCTTGCTCTGGTTTCCAGTGGTCCCTCCCCCAGCCAGTCCCTCACCCGACATCTGTATATATGTTCCCTGGTGGCCAGAGGTCCCCCCAATGCCTGCCGATATACAATGATGTTATCCCTGGTGTCCAGTGGTCTTGCCCCCCCACCACACCCATGCACGATGTGTAGTCCATTACTCCTTTGTGTCTAGCAGACCTTTCCTCCCCATCCCTGATCCCTATAAAAGAAATAACAGCCACTGCCTGTTGTCCAGTGGACTCCCTACCCTAGCAGGTTGTGCTCCACCACCCTGCCACCTCCTGCCCCGTCCTGACCCCAAGCCGGTGACTGGCACAGCCCTGTGCCCTCCACCACAGCCGCCGCGACAGAGCATTGTCAGTGAGCGCCAGACTGTACGTGCTGATTTGCATCAGTGAACGGCAGGCCTGTGCACAGTATGTGCTCATTGACAGCGAGTCTGTGGCTAGCCAAGGTGGAGAATGGAGGGCTGTGCCAGTCGCCGCCCTGGGTCGGGATGGGGGGTGGAGGGTGGGCACCACGTGGAGGGTGGAGAGGTCTGCTAGACACCTGTGAAGGGGTCGGAATAGGGAGGTGGGGTTCACTAGACACCTGTGAATAATTGAGAACACATGATGGGTGCAGGCAGAGAACAGGACCACTGGACACCAAGGATAACATTACGGTATATCAGGCAGGCATTGGGTGGGTGAGGAACCATGGACACCAGGGAGAATATTACTGTATCAGGCAGGCATCTGGTGAGGGAGGGACCTCTAGACACCAGGGAGAACATGAATGTATATTGAGCAGGCATCCGTTGGGGGAGGGACCACTGGACACCGGGAAAGCTGTGTGGTAACATCGGCCAGGCAACTGGCTGGGGTGGGTTACAGGAAACCTCACATATCTCATCACACTGGCGATCACCGGGGAGGGGCACTAGCACCAGGGAAGCTTCCTTCTTCACTCTCAGGCTGGCAGTTGTCTTGGGGGGTGGGGGCAGTACCTGTTCCAACCAATAGGGTGTGTGTGTACAAGGCAAGGTCTGTCACGTGTATTGCTCTGTAGAGGCCCGTGCAGAGTAGAAGCAGCTAGGAATCGGCAGGGCTGATATTCACGCCCCCATTTGCACTTGCAGCCGCCTCACGGGTTTGTCCCAGCTCAGACTCACTTTGAGTACGCAAATTAGGCTTTTGTAAATACCAACTCTACGTAAACTGGGTTTGTGCTGGGGCAGAGTTTTGTGAGTCCTGGCCCAGGTCGTCTCCTTCACAGCTCCTGCTTGCGATTTCAGATTTGACAAAGTTTTAAGGCTTTTTTTTACCCCTAAGTTTTTGATTCTCCTGTTTACTCATCATGTACGCTGCAGCTCCAGCCTCCTGCTCTGTCAAATGCAATCATGGAAGGCTAGAGCTCTGATGGTTGCCCCGGAGAAAATGGCTGCCCATTTTTTTGTTTTTCTTCAAAGGGCTCAGCAATCTTTCCCTTTGGTGCATGAACTGCCTTCACAGTGGGGTTTTGCCATTGGTGCCGACCTCGCTCATGGGTAATCCTTTGAGCCTGTCAGTAAGTACCAACTGTCATATTTGTTGTGGAAGACCACATTTCTGGTCACCATCAGATCAGCTAGACGGTTAGCAAACCCTAGGGGCTATCTGTGAGTCACCATATCTGGTTTTACATTAGAATAAGGTTGTCCTACTCCCCTGTGCAAAGTTTATGCCCAAGGTTGTATCCCGATTCCATTTGAACCTAGACTTGAAGATTCCAGTATTCTAGGGACGTGGATATGATGTTCTATCCACACTGACAGTGTCCTTTCCCTTTAAGATGATGCTGGAAAAGTCTTCAAGCTGGCTCCTCCCACCCACCTGGGTGGTAACTCCCTCTGCTTCGCCCCATGACTCCAGATTTTCCTTTCTGCTTGAAGAAGCAGGTTCCCTTCTTACTGCTCCCACATTGAGTAGGCCCCAGCACTTAAATCTTCAGATTTACTTCCAAGACCTTAACAAAACTCTTACGAGTTTGTTTTCAGCTCGATCTTGATCACGACCATTATGGATGATGAGTCTGTTCCTGGGTTCTGCCGGTGCCCTTGCCAGCAGAAGATGTCCAGGACCGACCCACACGCCACGTGCGTCTACTGCCTGGGGCGGATCACGACTCCCAGGCATGCGACTTCTGTCATTCTTTTTTTTTTTTTAATTCAACTTTATTAAGCTTTTCTCAAAAATTACATACACAATAACAAAGGACACAGGACAATAATGTACCAGAATACAGCAAAATAAAGAGGACATACAACTAAACATACAACAAACAAAGAAAAGGACACCCCGTCCACCCACCCCAAAGGCATCACTCTGCTCAAGGCTGTACTTACACTAGAGTGTCATAGACTATATAAGGTGTACAAAATTCCCACCTATCTTTGCACACTGCTTTTGGGTAGCTATGAGACTCGCCACCATTTTTTCCACCCACAGGTTGGCTAACAGCTCTTAATGCCATACTGTATAGGAGATGGCCTTGGCATCCTTCCAGTGTCTGAGAACCAAGGCTTTAAGGGAGAGGGCTATCATTGACATATGAAATCTGCGCTGCTTGACCCTGACTCCGGTGAAGTCCCCCAAAAGGCAAATTTCCAGAGTAAATAGATTATCCAGTCCCAGTAGGGGTCTACCTTTTGATTAATGGTCTCCCAGAGTGCTGCAATCGATGGACAAGCCCAAAAGATATGATAGAGGTTACCCTCTGCCTGGTTACAATGATTACAGAGTGGGGAGTGGAGTTTTCCCATCCTGTGTAACTTCACTGGAGTCAGATACATATTCTGCAAAATCGAGAACTGCGTAAGACGCAGTCTATCTTGTATAATATGTGAGTGACAGAATCTCCATATCTGCTCCCACTTGAGGGACTGTTGGGGAACGTTTGCTACCCAGTAAGGGGAGGTTCCATCTATAACAGGGAAAACCAGATCATAAAGAGAAATGTATATATGGGAAACTGAGTGAGCCTGCATGGCCCGGTCAGTTAAAGATAAAAATAATCTCTCCTTTCCCCTAGATACCCCCAGAAAGATCTGCTTAGCAAGCAGGAGATGACAGATCTAGTAAAATTTGGAAAAACTCCTGGGCCCATTGGGAACTTTAATATCATATCATTTACAAAAGATAGGAGTCACCAGAGGCTAAGTGCTGAATACAGTGTCCAGCTAGTGAGGAGCCAGGCTGCTGGAAGGGGACACTCCTATGCAGAGATTAACATTCTGCAATATAGATTGTGTTGAATCTCTCAGGGGATTTTATATTAAGGTAGCGCATAATTGAAAATGTACCCTCAATGAGGTAGCAATGGGGGAGCCAAGCAAAGAGGTGGGAAGGTCTCTTGCTCGTGTGTGTAAAATGGCTTCCCAAGAGATGCCACTAGAGTTGATTTAGCTCCTGTTCAATGGAGAGCCAAGACAGGATGTATGGGAATGAGTATAAGGTCTCCACCGGATGCAGCTACCCAAGATATTTGCTTAAGTAGCCAGACCAGTAGTTTAAGCCAAAAATGAGGAAGACTCAATCCCCCCTTTTCCTTTGGGGCATCCAGCTTGTGATAGTCCCGTCAAGGGGGTTTCGTGCACCAGAGGAAGTCCAACACCATCCCATGCAGCTTCTTAAACCATGTAAGGGGCAGCCACAAGGTTAGCATACACGGGATAAAACAGACGGGGCAGGAGGGTCATCTTAATCAGACTGATCCTTCCCCAGAGAGACAGAGGCATCTCTTTCTAACGGGCTAAGTCCTGCTGTAGTGTGGTCATCAGGCAATCTGGGTTGAGGGATTTCAAGTTGGAGTCACTTCTTCTCGCCAAGGTTATGCCTAAGTATTTGAGGGTATTTTGGGACCATTGCAGGCTAGTATGGGATGTAGATGCACTATGGGTTTTATTATTCAAAGGGAAGACCACCGTCTTATCCGGGTTGATTTTGTAATTGGAAACTACACTGAAGGCCTTAATAGTCTGCATGACAGCTTTAATAGAAGAGGAGGGTTGGGCAAGATGTAACAAGATGTCATCTGCATATGCAGATACTTTCAGAACATCCAAGCATGCCTGAATACCGTGGATACTGGGATTGCTCCTAAGTTTCCACAACAGGGGCTCCAGGTACAGGTTGAAGAGGAGAGATGCCAGGAGTCATCCTTGTCGGGTAACTGATTTTAAGGGGAAGGAAGGAGAAAACACTCCATTGCAGTACATCTTGGCAGTAGGATCAGTATACGTCGTTCTGATCCAGTGAATAAACAGGTCTGGAAAGCTGAAGTTCCCAGGACCTGAAACATAAACTCCCAGTCCACCCTATCAAATGCTTTTTCCGATCCATGGACACCAGAACTGCATGGTGTTCAGAGTCCTGGATATGGAGAAAATGTGCCAGTTTCCGTAGATGATCTTGGGAGGTTCTACCTACCATAAAACCTACTTGCTTGGGACCTATTAAAGTAGGGAGCACCATGCCTAGTCTGTTTGCTAGTAGTTTGGATAAGATCTTGATATTGTTGTTAATGAGAGAGAGATCGGTCTGTAACTCATGACTGAATCTTTGGCTTACCTGGTTTGTGAAGTACTATTATAAGGGCCTCCAATATATGGAGAACTGAGGGGCATTCAGACAGTACAGTATATATAAGTAAAACTTACATAACCGTGGAACTGACTGGTCTTGAAACTTTTTATAGAAGTTTGGGGGAAAAAACATCTGGGCCCGGGCCCTTGTCCATTGGGAGCTCACAGATCATTGTTCTAATTTCCGCCTCTGTGATAGGAGCTAGCAGCATACTCTTCTCTCAGAGAGGGAGGGGGGGAGAGAGTCCAGGTAATCCTTTGTCTCCTGAGGAGAAGGGGGATTGGGCCTAGCACAGTATAACCACCTGTAATATTGTTCAAATTCAGAAGCAATGTCCGTGAATTAACTTTAATGGAGCCATCTACAGATGACTTAATGGCCTGCACTAGTCTGGCAGATTCCTGATGTTTAATCCTCAGAGCAAGTAAATGTCCAGCCTTCTCTCCTTGGTCTATATAGACGAAAGGGACTTGAGAATGGCATATTCCACCTTTTCTCATAACAGTTCATTGTAAGACTCACGAATTTTAAAAGAGCAGTTTTAGTGTGTTTATCTCTGGCAGGTAGGATGCTTTCCAATTGTTGAATTTGGGACAATATGCTGAAAGCTGGGCTTCCATTGCTTCTTTCTATGTGAGGCTATCTTGATGAGCTCCTCTGAGAGAGCACTTCAGTGCTGCCCATTCTACGTCAGGCTTTCCTGTGGAGTGCAAGTTATCCGCCGTATAGTGTTCAATGGCTTGGGATATCTGGCTGACTACGGTTGGATCCTTTAGGAGCTGGTTATTCAGCTTCCACATGTTGTCTTTCTGCTGGTGAAGGACAAGAGACATCATGCACCAAACCGGAGAGTGGTCTGAAATTACCCTAGCCTTTATCCCGCATCCTCTAACTCCTGCTAGTGAGGTTTGGCTCAACAGAATATAATCTGTTCTGGATGAAGAGCCGTGTACTGGGAGTAGAAAGTGTATTCCTAGAAGACAGATTGAGAGACCTCCAGGGTCACACAATCTGGAGTGGTCCATCTGGTCCCTTAAGTCCGCTTAGCCAGCGACAACCCTTGGGATCTGTGGTAGGTTTTGTCCAAGTTCAGGGTAAAGGAGGTTCCAATCTCCACCCAAGAGAATTGGAAGATTGGAGAAAGGGTTAGAGCTTAAAATCTCTGAGAAAAATTGTGGTAAGTCTACGTTAGGCCCATAGATACATCCAGTAATCAATTCAATGCAGTCTAGAGTCCCTCTGAGTACCAGATATTGGCCGTTGGAATCCTGAAGTATCTGCAGGCAGGTAAAAATCAGATGGCGAGCTATAAGAATAGCAATACCCTGACTCTGCGTGCTAGACACTGATGTATAAACGCTTAGCCAATATTCTGTCTCCGAAGGAGTCCTGACTCGGAATCCAGCAGGTGTGTCTCCTGCAAACAGGTAATATCAGCCTTAAGATGGCCTAAGTGCTTCGGGATTTGATAGCACTTTTTGTTTCTGGCACGGGCACCCCTCACATTCCACAAAATTTTTTTTAGATGACTCGCCATATAGTCATGTAATTTTCAGTACCCATGTAAACAGCCAGTGGTGAATCTTGATAGTAATTGATGCATCTCAGCACAAGTGATGCCATTGGCCCCCACCCCCTCAACAACCATCCTCCACTGACCCCCCAGCCCCAGCCCCCAGAGATGTGTCCCAGCACATGGCCAAATACTTTGTGGGACAAACCCCTCCCCATGAGCCCATGTAACTATCCAATGAAAAACTGTTTCATAGGGATGGGATAACAACCCCCATATCCCACAGTATATACCCTGACCCTGCTGAATAAGCTTGCCAAGTTGTTCCCCCCGCTCCCACCCTGTTATTGACCCTGACTAGCTGAAGAAATCCTTCAAACTACCTAAACAGATATAGTAATATCAGAACTATAATTAGAATTATATAGTGACAAGAAAGAATGCTGGTCCGTGATTGGTCAGTCTGGGGCTGGACCTGGAGAGTTAACCAGCATAACATCCAACTCTAGTTCCAGCACTTCGCTAATGACCGCATTAAGTGTAAAAAACACTGCACAGCCATTCCTCAGATCGTGTTCACTGCTCCTCGCTCTGAACAAAAATCTGAATTTCCGTTGCTCCACACCACTGCAAATCCGAATCCCACAACAGAAAAAAACGGCACAAACCAACGTAACAACCGTGACACATTCTCCCCAAATTCCCAAAGTATCTTCTTCTTTAAAATAAAACACACAAGAGTTGTGTTCGTGGAAGTAGCACACTGATTGGCTGAACCAGCAAGCGATCCTTTCAGCAGTCACCATGTGCCTTTCTCCGTAATGCTCACTCGCTCTTCAACTGAATTCTTTTATAGGTTCTCTATTTTTTTTTTAACTCGGCACGTAAACGGAAGCAGTAAAATCATTCACCTACCAGTTACTTTTCCAAACATGCTCACAGCACTGGCACAGAGTGGGCAGCAGCAGCGCCAACGGGAGGTTGAAATGGTGCCTGCTCTTGGGAGCAAAATATCACAACTTTAAAAATCTCCCCATACAAAATTCTACCAGGAGAACCCGAACTACAACACACTGGATGGGAGGAAGGGACCAATGGAAAAGAAGTGAAACCACATCTATTGTAAGACAACCAAGCAGATACAGTACAGAACTACAGAAAAAATCCAGTCCCCCCCAACACAGCTCCACCTATAAGATAAACAGGGAAAAGGAACTTCTTTATACATACATATTTATTTATTTATTAAAATTATTAAATTTTGATAACTGGGTGAGCCCACTGGGCCCTGAAAGTCCCTTTTTCAGGGGCGACCCGGGGGTTACATGGAATTTTACATAAGATTGAATACAGCAAAAATACATTACATAAGACACACAGAAACATAACATGGGGTAATACATAGTAGCATTTCAGCAGGTTACATATGGTGGGTAGGCTATATAGGTCTATCCCTGGAAGGGGGGAGGTGGGGGGCCAAGGAGGGGATGGCCCATTGTGTGTAGTGAGCTGTGATGTATTAGGCTTACGCTTAGGAGCCCCTATCCTTAGCAATTACACTTTGAGGTGGCCATCATATGAGCCTTAAGCCTAGTCTAGAAGGTGTTGGAAGAGTAGCTTCCTGGACACCTTGGGGTAGGAGTTCCATAGGGTGGGGCGGTGATGCGGGACCACTTGCCACCCGCCTTTGGTTCTAACCCTGGGCACTGTGCGAGGGTCCGGTCGGTCGCTCGAGAAGCCTAGGGTTTCTCTTATGGGCAATGGGCCCAGTAAGGCTGGCAGGTGGGGAGGAGCTGAGTAATTTACAGGTATGGCAGAGTAGGGGTACTGGAGCCTGGCATCCCAGGAGGGCCAGTTTAGTTGAGACAAAGTGTCACAGTGGTGGGTCCTGGGGTGGATAGTGTGTGAAGTGAGCCACCTTATGATAGAGAACTTGTAGTCTGTTTTCTCTTGTCTGGCTGCTCCTGAACCACCGGGGCCGCATAGGTAATGGTCGGGAGCAGGACGCTAGTGGCGATAGAGGCCCTGGTCGCTGGTATCAGCTGGTCTTTCAACCTGTACAGGGTCCCGAGTTTGGCGTGAATGTTTTTGGTTACCTGGTGTACGTGTTCCTTGAGGGTGAAGCCCTGGTCCAGGGTAAGGGCAAGGTATTTTATGGATTCGACCACCTCAAGCCCTTTGCCTGACGCGGTCATCAACTGGAGGTGTTGGCTTCTGTCACGACTGAGGGTTCTTGGGCCAAATAGCATGGCCTTAGTCTTGTTAGGATTTATGATCATTCTATTGGTAACAAGCCCTTGCTCTAGGGATCTCGGGTCATCCTGTAGCCCGGAGCCGAGATCTCCCAGATTAGCGTAGGGGCAGTAGATGACTGCATCGTCCGCATACTGTACCACTGAGCTCCCCCCACAGTGATTACTGAGATCATTGGTGAAGAGAAGGGGGCCAAGTTTAGACCCTTTGGGGCACCCCCTCTGTTAATGGGAGAGGCTCCGACAGGGAGTCTTTCCATTTTACCCTCTGTGACCTCCCAGTGAGGTAGCTGTTGAACCACGACAGGGAGTGGCTGTCTAGCCCAACATGGCTCAGTTTGGAAAGCAGCAGGTTATGGTTGACGAGGTCGAATGCCTTGGATAGATCTATGAAGACTGCCCCAGTGGGGGTCCCCTTGTCCAGATCTCTGAGAACATCTGTGGAGAACTAGATAAGTGCAGTATCAGTCCCATGATTGGTTCTGAATCCGTGCTGGGAGGGAGATAGTAATTGATGGAGCGCTAGGTAGTCACGGAGTTGTCCGTATATCAATCTCTCTTGAATCTTACCAAGGCTACAGAGTAGGGAGATTGGCCTGTAGTTGTTGGTGGACTCCCCTCAAACCTCCCTTGTAGACAGGGACTACATGAGCCAGTTTCCATTGTTCAGGAATGGCACTTTTGATAAGGGATCGATTGAGGAGCCAGGTTAGGGGTCTGGTGAGTGCTAGGGCCCCTTCCTTTAGTATTCGGAGGGGAATGCCGTCAGGTCCCACGGATCCCGATGTTTTGAGGGATTTTAATAAAGGGAGGACTTCGTTAGGTTTTACTAGCCTGATGTGGAAGGTGGGGCGGTCCGATATGTGGGGAACAGGGTCATTAGAGACTGGGAGGTGGAGAGGCAGTCCCGCTTTGATCTGGTCCAGGTTTGTGAACTGGTGTTTGAGAGCCATAGCGATGCTAGTGTCATCGTTTGTTAGTTGACCATTTACCTCAATGGGGCAGTGTACGGTCTTTCCGCTCTCCCCTTTATTAGCCCATTTATATGTGCCCAAAAGAGTCTAGGGTTGCCTAGGTTCTTTTTCTGTAGATTTGTGACATAATCTCGTTTGGCCACTTTAATGGCCACATTTGCACTTATTTCTGATTTACTTATAGCAGATTAGGTCAGCTGGTAGGAGAGAGCTTATCTTTCCAAGCTGTATCCTCGCTTTCATAAGTGATTTCACATGGGGGTGATCCACTTATAGCAGCTCCCCTGGTGCGGAATTTCTTCATAGGCCAGGCAATCGCCACCATGGTGATGGCTCCTGAAGAAGGCAGCAGCCTCATCCAGTGAGGGAGTAGTTTGATAGGACTCAGTCAGTGCTGTTTAGGCAGCCAATCGAGTGTTCGGTAGAAAGTTTAGAAACTCTGCCACCAGGATTCGTGGGCGGACTCTGGGGGCCCTGGTTTTCCAGGTGCAGAAAATTGGGAGTGGTCGCCAGGGCTCCTGCTAGGGTGCCTGCCGCCTGTATGTTGGAGGGTTTGCTCGTAAGCACCCAATCAAGCGTGGAATGATTTCCCGTCTTGTAGTTCATTCGGGTGGGCCCAGCGATGACCTGTTCAAGGTTAGCTTCCTGTTAGGGAGTGGTTGTCTTGTGGGGCCCAATTTAGGTTAAAGTCCCCCAGAATGAGTAGCTCAGAGGTTACCTCCTCGGAGATATCCCTTAGGACCGCCTCGAGAGATGAGCGAGCATTAGTTGGGGGGTTATATACACATCCAGTATTGAGATGCTTACATGGGCCAAGAGTGATGCGCACGAAGATTGATTCACCTTCCGTGCAAGTGGGCTGATGCAGGTTGACCTGCACTGAGTTAAGGGTGTCTTTTGTGTAGATTAGGACACCACCTCCCCTTTTGCTCAGTCTGTCTTTTCTGTGGGAGAGGTAACCAAGGGCTGCAGCCTCATGTGAGAGGATATGAGGCTTGAGCCAGGTTTCAGATACGGCCAGGATGTCCGGGTTGTACCGGTCAAGCCAAGCTTGAAGTTCCTGCATCTTTGGTTTTAGGCTACATATATTCATATGCACAATCCGCAGGCCCTTGGTGGACGCCCAATGAAGGTCCAGTGGGGAGGAGACCAGGAGGTTGTAAGGTGGCGGTCCAGGATTAGGTTGGATATCCCGGCCATGAGCAGGAGGGTAGCAAGGAGGCAGAGAGATGGGAGTCTTCTGAGGGTAAGAACTTGGCGCAGAGTCTCCGCTTTGGCGGTGAGTAATGTTGAGTACAAATGCCTCCTGTGGAATACATGGGCAGTCAGGAGTGCCTCCGTGTTATTATGTGGGGGTAGCAGTGCCAGGAGTGTCGAGGGAGGGTCAGATGGAGGGGACTTCTAGTGTCTTGTTCTCCTGTGTTAATAGTCGTGTCTGCCCAGAGGAGGGACAGAAGGTACAGGACTGCCAGGAGGAGCCCACTGTTTGGGCAGCTAAGATAGGGAGGTCCTAGCTTGGGGGGGGCCTCATGCTTGTCAGGGAGGCAGGGTGGAGAGGAGGGATAGCTGGGCGGAGGGTGTGGTTTTACCCCTGGGGAATAACTACCCTGCGTCTAGGGGGCACCGCTAATGAGCAGTACCCTGTCTTGTAGGGGCACTGAGTCCCAGGCGGGTCTGTTCCGAGGTGTAGCCAAGATTTCAATGGGGCACCGCTACTCTGCAGTACCTAAGCTTGTGGGGACAATGAGTCCGGAATATGTAGGGCAGGTGAGCTTAGGAGCTCTTGCTGGAGAGTAGTTGTCCTGAGAGTGAATTTAACACCACTACCCTTTAGGCAGGCAGGTGGGTTGGGTGCAGATTTTAGCAGGGGATCACCCAAGGCACCAGGACGCCCCACTAATATGGTAATAGATCCTGAGCAGAGTCAGCCAGTGGCTTTCTGAGAAGCCGTCCCCAGGCTAAGTTGTGTCAATCAATAGAAGGGAGGCTATCTAGTTGGAGATACAGTATTATCAGGTAATCTAGCAGTTAACAGCTGAAATATACGGAACAACTTGTTGCAATCCTAGCCCCTAAGGTAAAGTTATTGCATTTTTGTACATAAAGAGGGGAAATAGAATATCAGGCAGATTATGCAGGTAATTACTAGATAGCTTCAGCAGATTAAAATTTCGGTGAAGGTGCGAATTCTGGAACAGGCAGCTGCTATCAGCCCCCCTATAGAAATCTATAGCACATATTTCAGGTGGGAAAATAGACAAACATACAGGCTGTGCGATTAATTAAGGGATTAGATAGTGCATATAGTCAGGATGCTAAAAGCCTAGAGAGTACGATAATATCCGGTATGGGCAGTGCTCAATATTATAGTGTACCAGATTGGCAGTTATACCCAGCTAGGCAGTGGGAGAGGAGGCGTTCCCCTGGGTTGAGCTGTCTCAGCCCTGATTTGCTCCCTTCAAGAAGTGGGCGTGGCGAGGGAGCATTTAATGGGAGGAGGGAACCGGGCCAGTGGGAGGGCCAAAAATCAGTCCCAGTCCACAAGCCCCAGCAGTCGGTGGAGCGGAGACAAAAGCTTTGGAGTCCTGGTCGTCTGGGGAGGTCCACCCGGTTAGCGATTAGCTTGCCGGTGCCTCGACCCCGAGGTAGAGCAGCTTGCTGTGAGTCAAAAGTCCAGGAGTTACAATATGAAGAGAGGAAACCAGATAGCATGCAGGGGGAGTCACAGCCCCAGCCACCCTCTCCTCCCCTGCAGTCTGCATATTATTCTTCCACACACAAAAAAAACAAATGAAAAACTCTTTAAAACACATTTCTTTTATTTTATTCTTTTATTTAAAGGTTAGCCATTGTATAATAGAAATAATGCCCTCCAGGGTGGAGTGTTATGCTGGGATAACACTCCCTTCTGGAGTGTTGACACCTCGCCGGTGGCCTCGGCCCAACCACCCAAGTGGGATGTTATCCCAGCATAGCACCTATTCTGTCAGGCATTATTCCTTTAATAACACTCATTGCAGTAAGCTTAAAAAGAACTGCTCCCCCTGCTGGTCAGTTTGTATATTGTAGCACTACCCTCGATTATAACTTTAAATGAAATAATAATGATAGTAAAATTCTCCTTGACTGTTAACATCTCCCCTTCCAATTTGAAAAAGCCATCGGATCCGGCAGTCGCAGGCTGCATTGCGCTTAAAATGAAACATGCCCCAGTTTATCAAAAGCAATATGACACGTCCTTGCACAAAGGAAAAAAATAAGGAGATTCTGTACAGGCCGATTGTAATGTTCTCTGGCCGATATTGCTTCACAAGCCTGGAAGCCAAAAGCAGGGAAATAAAGCTGAGGGAATTGGCACTCCTTTATTTTCAACAGGAAATTTTGCTGTTCCTGGAAATTTAAAAATGTGAAAATAAGGGGTCACGGTGCTGCTTCGGGTGGGAGCATTGGCCTGAGCGCTCTATGGGCCCTTTTGATGCAGTAAGCAGGATCAAATGGAGAAGGACCCACCAGCTTCAGCACAAATTTCTTCACAAATACCACCGCATTCCCTCCTTCCTCCTTCTCGGGCAGTCCTATCAGAATGGTGTTGTTATGCCTACTTCTGCCCTCCAGGTCTTCCACTTTGGCCTCCAAACGTGCAGTCCTCTGCCTGGTAATCGCAAATTCAGGATCCACTTGATCTGCCTTATTCTCCAGCGATTTGAAGTGCACCTCACTGTCTCCAGTGCGCCTGGAGAGATCCTCAAGTGCTATCGCCATGGTTCTCCTTTCGGAGGTAAGAGATTTAATTTCTTCCCTAAAGGGTCGGAATTCCTCCAAGAGCGCTCTAAGGTTAGGAGGTTTGGGTCAGTGGTGGCGCTGGATGTTTTGCCCAAGGCCGAAGCTTGCGGCCTAAATTTCTTGCTTTGTTTCTCCAGTGTGGGAGGGGGTGTATGTTTAGGAAGTGCTGAGCACATCTCAGCTTCCGTTGCCACTCCTAAATATAGCAGATTCAGCTCTCTGATGGCGGACAATTAAACCGTTGTCTGTTGAGAAACTGAGAAGGCACTTTAATATGATCAAATAGGTAGTTTTTACTCGAAAAAGGCAGGAGCGCAGTAAGAAGGCTGCTACTCAGTCCACCTCATCACCTGACCCTCGACTTCTGTCATTCTTTTCACCCGGACGTTCTGGAGGACTGTCTCACTCGCCTAAAATTGGGCCACGGTCAAATCTAGGGATGCCCATTAGGTGGTCTCCACTGCACTGGGTCGCACGAGCAGCTCCCGCCTTTGAAGAGGAGGCAGCCCAGGCTGTATCTCACTCCTCTTCGGCCTCCGCCATCGTGTCACTTCAGCTGGGCTCGATGTTCATGGGCCCCTTCAAAGAACTGTGCCAGTCTCTGCTGACCATTGGTCAGGGACCCTCAGGGCAGAAATCCAAATCTAAAAAAGAGTCCAAAAAGGAGAAAGAGAGAACTAATCGTCATCATGGATTGGGCACGCTCTCGGTCGAGGGCCTCCAATTCCAATGCTTCTTCTGGATTTAACTTTGTTCGAATCCTGGGCCATGGCTTCCCGCTCATGGTCACCCATCGAGCCTGCCAGCCGAGATGCTGATTGAGGTCCTGGCTGAGATTTTTCTTGAGCCAACCAACCAGTTGTTGACCGAATAGGCCGACTCTTCTTTGTCCAAGACTCTGGTCTTGAAACAGACGTTTAGGGATGGATCAGTCCACTGACCAGTTTCTCTGGTCCCGGATGCTGACGGGAGGACTGTCGGCGGCTTCGCCAGCTCCTCCAGGCCCAGCTGGTGTCTCCCGGCAGTCGGGGTCGGTGTCCTCCTCCTCCTGTGGGTCGAGCTCATGCCGCTGACATGGGTGCTCCTGCTCTTGGCACCACTGGATGCAGCGCTGCAATTATTCATTGTTCTGCGTCCTCCTCAGGTGAGGAGAAACTTCAGCATAAATTGCATTGATGCTCGAGAACTTGATGTGAGCAACAGTTGGTGTTTACTGGTGCCAAACAGACTACAGTTTGTCGCGGCCTTCACCTGTTGCCCAAAGGCCGATGCCGTCTCCATTGATGGAGCTGACCAAAAGCAGTCCTGGCTTGGCCGACCCAGGGTCTCCACCGAGTGGGTGGAACTGCCGCCTAAACAGCTGCCGACCATTGCTCTGACTAAGGAGTCTCAACTGTCTAAGGAGCTTCCCCATCAGCTGTCAGTCACCATCACCTTGACCGTCCACGGAGGTCAATGGGGACTCAGCGGTCGACCACGCTTTAATGACTCCTTGCAGTCCAGAGGGTCCTCCCTTCACTCCTGTCCAGTTGATCGACGAGTCTTTGGGATCTCTCAACAGATGAAGGCCCATCTTTCTTCATGGGGCTTCTCCGCTGATCTTTGAGTCGACAGGTATGAAAATGGAGCCCATCCAGAAGTGGGACCGCTACCCGTTGACAGAGATCCTTGACCAGGGAGACACTGATGGAGGCTTTCCCAGTGGCAGAAGCCATTCCTGGCCCTGCCCTGGAGCTTTGGCAGCACCCCACTTCCTGCCCTGCGCCTTCTGCCCGGGTGGCCCGCAAATATGCGGTGCCCACTGGTTCCCTCTTGGGATTCACAGAACACCCCTTGGCCAAGGGATTGGTTGCAGACCCTGTGTTTAGGTGCTCCGGCAACACCAAGGATGTTGACAAGCTGCCTGACCAGGGGTCCAGATTGGACCATGTGGCTAAGAAAGTCTGCGCTGCCTCCTCGCTTGGTCTCCACCAGGCGAGTTCGGCCCTTCTCATGGCCCACTTCTCTGCCCTGCCGGGCATCCTGGATGAGGTGCTTCCTCACCTGCCAGTGGACTTACAAACCACAGTCAGACAGGTCCAGAACCAGGGTCTGGCTGTAGCCAAACAGCTCCAGACAGCCATGGACATTGGGGATTCCTGTGCCCACTCCGTGGCATCCTCAGCGGCCATATGCCACAGGGCTTAGCTGAGGATCTCAACTATCATGGTGGACACTCAGCACAAGCTTGCAGATGTCCCTTTCCTGAACACTGACCTGATTGGGCCTGGGGTTGAGGACCACCTCATCCATATCGAGAAGTCCAGTGCCACCTTGGACTCTGTAACATCTGCCCAGAAGGACCTAAGAGCACCTAGTAGCAGCAGAAGAGGAGGCCCTTTTGGTCCACCTCCACTCCTGCGGCCAAGCCTGCCGAGCCCCAGGCTGGCCAGCATGCTCAAGCCTGGCAACCTCGGCCCAAGTTGGTGGCCTTGATCATCCACAAGCCTGGAGGGAGAGGCTCCAGTGGTGCATCAGCCGGGCCTTCCTCCTCCTCTAAGCCTGCCCAGTGATGGGATGAGAGGTGCCTCCCTCATGCCTGTCACACCTCCCCTGGGGCCTCCTGTGGGGGGCTAGCTCAGTTTCCTTTCTGCCTGGTCTACTGTCACCACGGACAGGTGGGTTCTCAAAGTGGTGGGTCAGGGCCTGCCTCTGGAATTTGAGCAGTACCCTCCTTGCCGAGTCCATGCCCACGGGAGGACTTGGTCTTCAAGAGACATGCTGTCAGCTCTCCGAGCTGACATAGCCTGCTTCCGCAAGGAGGTCATGTTTCCTGTTGTGGATTCTCCGAAACACTGAGGGTTTGTCTCCAGGTATCTTGGTGGCAAGCGGATGGGGGCTGGTGCCCCATTCCAGATCTGCACAGCCTGGACAAATTTCTCCAGTCATGCACCTTTTTGAGTTTCAGCCCATGCCATTCGGCCTCTCTCGGCCCCCAAGGTCTTCACCAAGTGCATTGCAATGGTGACAGGTTATCTGAGGTGCCGGAGGTCTAGGGTTTTCCTTACATGGACGACTGGTTGATTACCAGTCCCCAGGCAGGAGATGGAGCGGTCTAGGGACCTGGCCCTCTAGACTCTGCATCGCCTTGGCCTCCTGGTCAACGAGGCCAAGTCGGAACTCATGCCATCACAGGTGATCTCTTTCATTGGGGCAGAGCAAGACTCTTGCAGAGCCAGAGCCTGGCTCCCGACGGACAGGGTGGAGCTCTCCTCCTGTAGCCGATCATTTCAGGTTGGGCAACTGTGCCGTGCCTGAGACTTGCTGCGCTTGCTGGGCTGCATGGCGGCCTGCACCAGCATGGTTCGCTGGGCCCACTGGGGAATGCGCTCCGTGCAGTGGGAGCTAGCCAGCCAGTGGTTTCAGTGCAAGGATCACTTCGACCAGCTGGTCACTGTGACCCAGCGGATGTGGGATGCCATCCAGTGGTGGTTAGTCCCAACACATCTGCAGGAACGGATCCCATTTGTCCGCCATGGACGACAGTCATCCTGACAACTGATGCCTCTCTCATGGGCTGGAGTGCCCATTTGGGAGCACACAGATTCCATGGGCTCTGGACCCCAAGAAGTTACAATGCCACATCATTCTGCTGGAGCTCTGGGCAGTTTGGCTAGCACTGACTACATTCGCGGTCAGGTAGTTCAAGTCCAGATAGACAACACCACGACCATGTACTACCTCAACAAACAGGGTGGGACCCTTCCCTGCCCATGTGCAGGGAAATTCTCCATGTCTGAACCTTGTGCGAGCCTGGAGGCAGCTCTCTAGCCATCCATCTGGCAGGAGCCTCCAGTCAGCTGACGGATGCCCTCAGCTGGGTGGGTGAGGTGTCTCACGAGTGATCTCTCTCCACCCAGAGGTAGTCCACAGCCTTTTCTCCCAGTGGGGCACCCTCAGGTGGACCTGTTCGCCTCCAGGTAGAACAAAAGCTGAGGCTGTTTTGTGCCCCCAGTGAGGGGAACACTGCAGGGGAATACTTTCTTGAGGCCCTGGACCTCAGGCCTCTTCTATGCCTCTCCCTCCACTTCCCTTGATCCACAAGGTCCTCTTCAAGGCCAGGAGGGACAAGGCACAGGTGATCCTGGTGGCTCCGGACTGGCCACGCCAATTCTAGTACCTCGATCTCCTCAGCCTCAGCAGCAGACTCCCGCAGTGTCTTCCCCTATGTACGGACCTGCTTTCCATCAATCAGGAGAAGGTACTCCACCCGACCTTCAATCCCTTGCACCTGACAGCCTGGTTCCTGAGTGGCTAGAGTTCCAGGCTTAGGGTTTTTCAGAAGCTGTTCACTGCTGTGGAGGCATCTCGAAGGAGTCGACTAGGAAGTGCTGTGCCTTCAAATAGAAGAGATTCTCCATTTGTTGTCAGGGCAAGGGAGTGGACTCTTTGTCCTGTCCAGTGGCTAGCATTCTTGATTATCTTTGGGCCTCTCTCAGTCGGGCCTTTGGTTGACAGCGCTTAAGGTGTACCTGGCAGCCATCTCTGCTTACCAGGCATGGGACGGTCAGCAGTCAGAAAAAGGTGGTCTGGTGCTTCTTCAAGGGCCTTGACCACATTTACCCTCCAGTCGTGAACCACCACCACTTTGGGACTTGGTGCTGGTTTTGGTAAAGCTCATGGGCAAGCCATTCAAACTGATGCATAGGTGTTATATCTCTCACCTGTTATGGAAGACCACTTTCTTGGTGGCTATCACATCAGCCAGAAGGATCCGTGAGCTCCAGGTGCTTTCAGTGGAGTCTCCTAACCTGGTCTTACACAAGGACAAGCTTGTCCTGCTCCCCAGCCCGAAGTTCCTTCCGAAGGTTGTCAGAGTTTCACCTTAATCGGGTGTGATTAATTGCCCTGTTTAGTTCGCCAGTCACACCTCTGAGGCCGAGCACAGGTCCATACTCTGGACCTGAGGCGAGCACTCACTTATTACAAAGAGCGCACGGCTGGAGTTTGGGGGGAGGTTTGCCAGTTGTTTGTCACGTACGCTGAAGCTGCACCTGGCAGACCTGCAGCCAAGCAGACAATTGGCAGGTGGATCATATCCTTTATTGATCTCTGCTAGTGTTTGTAGCAACTCGCGAAAATACTGCTGCACCTAGGGATAGGTGAGCCAGGTCAGAATCTGAAGTTTCAAAACAAATGTGACCAGCAGATCTCTGAGACTGGCACCACACAGATGACCAAAGCTAGCAATATGCCAAACACTCTCCCATTCATTAAACTTTGTCCGGTAATGTAAAAAGCACTCGCCAATCATTTGTAGGGTGCAAAATACTTTATTCGTGTGTCAGTAAAAAAATCCAGCTTCACCAGGATTTCAGTAGATGAATTGCAGACAAAGTTCACTTAAACAAAAACATCTTAACTCTTCAGAAAATCCACAGTAAAAGTTCTTTCTGCTAACCCGCTCCACACGCACAGTGTAACCAAGGCACGTTGGTCACCTGACATGTTTCGTTGTTGCTCATTCCACTCATGGTACCGCTGCATCGGTGGCTGCTTCCAGGGACACACCTGTCCAGGAAATCTGCAGGGCTGCTACCTGGAGGTCAGCACACACCTTCATTTCCCACTGCCACATTGACCTAGAGTCACACCAGGATGCTGGTTTTTGGGCCTCAGTTCTTCAATCTTTGTTTCCTAAATAGGGGGTGTGTGCCTTGCCTCCCTCCTCCCAGAGAACTGCTAGAGTCTGCCAGTTAGTGTGGATACATCATCATATCCATGCCCCTAGAAAAACGGGTCACTCACCTGTAACAGTAGTCCTAGGAGTGGTACATGATGTTCATCCATACGGACCCAACTGATCTCCGCTGGCTTTGGCATACACAAATGCTTCCAGCGGACAAGATCTGGCATCATGGTGCAGAGCCGAGGGAGTTACCACCCGGGTTGGTGGGAGGAGCCAGCTTGAAGACTTTCTGGCATTGTCTTAAAGAGAAAGGACACTGCCTGTTAGTGTGGATGAGCATCATATACCACTCCTAGAACTACTGTTACGGTGAGTAACCTGTTTTCTTTTCTAAGCCCCATACCTAGGATACTGAGTGGACCCTGCACATTTAATGTCTCGCAGGGCTCTGCTGTTTTACAGGAAGCGACAGCAGAATTTTGTGGTAAGGGTCTCCAGATTGATACCAATACTGAAGCCGCCAAAGGCAGACCAGAAGCTAAACAGACCACTGGCAGGTGGCTCTCATCCTGCATTTCTCTGTGTTACCAGTTGGCTGGGAAGGAATAATTTGATTGGTTACAGGTTCACACCAGCAAATGAATAGCTGTCTCTGTTGCTGCTGCCGAGAAGATCCCATTGCAGACTGGACTGCTTCCTGGTCTGCTGCGCACTTGTTTATATTCCATTAAAGCATCTATATACAGTCGCCCAGCTGCTGATTTGGGGTCCTCCAGTCTCTGTTCACATACAACGTGGGTGCACACCTTGCCCCTCTTCCTGAGGACTGTGAGGAGTCGGCCTGGTGTGGATAATGAACTCAATCTTGGTATTTTGAAGAATAGGCTACTTACGCAATTCTAATAAAGTTTATTTTATTCACATCAACATGACCTGCCCAACTTCCCTAGCAAGATTTGGTTTCACTGTCTGTTTCAGCTTGCAAATTTGAGAGCTGTGGGGTGGAACCAGAGGACCACATGATTGGGTGTTAGGAGGTGTCCAGCTTGGAAACTGTTCCTGTGACTGGAGCATGCTTAGTAAGACTAAGCGTGATGTGAACAGAATACAAGTAGAACTGTGGTTCTAGTGGCATAGATACAGTTCACTCTGATCATCATTATGGGTGGCGTTGATCTTAACTAGCTTGGGTCTAACTCTATCAGCTTAGAGCCTGGCCATTAGTAAGGCCCACCTCCCCAACTTTTATAACAGACCCCACTAGGCACTCCAACAGTGGGTCTCACCACACTCTTATAGACTAGATCCTAACCAATAGAAAGGACACAGTCACTGCTGCTGGCACGCTTGCTGACTCGATCAGCGGCCACTCACCGGTCTTCTTTGTCTGGAATGCTAACCCTCCCACCCTTCTGCCCCTAAGGTAATTACCATCAGATGATGACCTTAGCGAGTCGACTGGCCTCCTCTTTTCTATCAATGATGTCAGCTGTACTACTGAATATTTCTCCTCCACCATCATCTCCTTACAACAGAAGCATAGAAACATAGAAACATAGAAGTTGATGGCAGATAAGGACGCAAGGCCCATCCAGTCTGCCCAGCTTCTTTCTACCTTATAAATGTGCCATCGCCTTTGCTCTGTCAGTGACAAAGCATGTACCTACCACAAGGTGTAGGGTTAGAGGGTCACTCACTAAAGGGCTGCAACGCCTCTTCTCAGTCTGCTAAAAACTAGAGACAAATGCTGGGCCAGGTTCAAGTCCTCTTCTTCACTCCGACAGGTTCTATATTGTACCATGGGAATCCGATCTGCCAAAAGTAAGTATTACAGGGACCTTCTTTCTGCCATGGCTAGAGACCCTAAGAGCTTCTGGTCCCAAATTAGTGGCCTCTTGGCTAGAAATAGAAGCCAAACCCCTCGAGAGATGGATATTGACAGTGTTTGCTGCAACAACCCTACCACCATTGCTAATGCCTTCAATTCAGTCTTCTCAGTTCTCTCTCTCACTATGAATCTCCTATGTCCAGAGCCCTTGGTGTTCTGCGGCAGAATTTTCTGATTTCTGCGGCAGGGCTCCTTGACTTCTGCGGCAGCATTTTCTGATTTCTGCAGCATGATTTATTCATTTCTCTGGCAGAATGCAGTCCTGTCATTGGATAAATATGATGTGATGTCATCGATGACATCATATGCTGAGCTTAGAGGAGGGGCTTCAGGATAAACGAGGTGGGAAAGAAAGCCTGACACTATGGAAAAACAGTATATTTATATGAAAATTCACCAAAAACAATGAATTCTGCAGCACTATATATATTCTGCGGCATGATGCAAATTCTGCGGCAAATTCCGCAACCGCAGAATTCCAGGGGCCTTGCCTATGTCTTACTCCACTTCACCTCCCCCTACTACTCCTCCTCCCCCTTGTGCTCCTCCTGTGTACTTTCACTCGTGTCTCACGCCAAGAGGTCCTGTGTCTTCTCAACACCATCTCTCCCTATGGGCATTGTTGGCCTAGATGGATCGAACCCCAAATTCTCAAGCTGGCTGCTCCTCTCCTTGCCACTGCTGTTATGCGTCTTTTTAACCTCTCTTTTATCACCTCCTCCGTGTCTAGCATTTGGAAGTCTGCTAGGATCATCCCAGTGTTTAAAAAGGCTGATCCTAAATTTACCACTTGGTACCGCCTGTGACAGGGCTGAATAAGGCCCTGTCCCATTTGTTATGCAGAAAGAGTTTAATCACAAGGGTTTGTTCTATTCCCTTCTTTTCTATCTCTTGTCTGTCTGGTTGCACAACCAAATTTTCTTGTGAGACATAGGAACTGATCACTCCAGTGGTTTCGCAATTCTCCGCCTCTCACTCACTCTCTCTCTCTCTCTCTCACTGCCTTAACTTGCTGTTCTGTCTTTTCTTCCCCCTTGCATATCTGCAGTTATAAAAACTGTATGTGAATCTTTATGTGGAAATGTCACTGATACTGGGATCCATTTGTTTAAAACTGTGTATAGTTATACTGTTGAAATGATTACAAAAAGCTATTTGGAACTCAAGGGGTTAACGTGAGATGCAGTTTTAAGCCCTTTGCAGAGCTGTCAACAAGAGATCAGTTCTGGGACACCATCTAGTGTTTTGCTGCATCTGCAAAAAATGAAACTGACAAGAACATTCTGTAAATTTACAAGAACATTCTGTAAACTTACAGGAACATTGTGTGAGAAGCAGGCTGTCTTAGCAAGTTCCCAGACAAAGATTTATAAAAAGAGCAGCAGTGCTTTTGGTAAAGAGATGAGAGAGAGACTGGAACTTGGAACTAAGAGATACCCTCAGAAGGACGACTTAGTTTTTTTCTGTACTACCTTTGTAAATAGTTATACTGAATTATTTTTATTTTTTATTTTACTGTTATTGAGAAAAAACACTGTTTGTAAGTTTTGAAACTGCTCCTGATTTTCCTATGCTTCCTGACCTGTTCCTCGACGTCACCGCCCTATTGTTATACTATCTAACCTCAGTAAACTCCTTGAAAAACTTGTTCTCCCAGCTCTCAGACTTCCTGCTATAATTTCTATCTACAGTCCCCTGCCCAGCACAGCTTCAGGCCTGCTCACAGTACCTCCACTGCTCTCGTGCAGTTCACCGACGATGTCAAATCTAGTATGGATAAAGTTCTGCTCACTGGTGCAGTTTTCATTGACTTAACCAAAGCATGACTTGGTTAATCACTCCTTCTTGTTACAAAACTTGAGTCCCTCAAGGTCTCTAACTCTGCCACACTGTGGTTCTCAAGCTACCTCCACAGCTGCTCTGTCTGTCTTTTTCAGCAAAGCCCTCTCCACCTATGCAACCTTAGATGTCCCTCAAGGTTCAATACTGGGTCCGCTCTTTTTTCGGTTTTCATCAACGACGTACCTAACTCCCCCTACTATTGATGTACCCTTCTGTATGCTGATGACCTGCTTTACATTGGCTCAGGATCGCTGATTTACATCAGTTCCAAGCTCACCCCTGACTTCCACAGCATCCAAGTCTGGCTAACCCTGAATTACTTGTCCTTAATGTTGGCAAGACCCAAGCTATGCTTTTGGATCTCCCACAAAAAAAGACTTGTGCCTTACCTCTGAGCTAACTGGCCTGTGTCTTGATGACTCCCTTATCTCTGCAACCCCTTTTTTCAGATACCTGGGTGTCATACTTGACCCCGCTCTAGATTTCTTCCAACATTTAACTGATATCGGTAAATTAGTCAATTCTAAGCTTGGAGCTGCATACCGCATCTGCCATGCCCTTAGCCCAGCAGCTAGAATTGCAGTTGCCCAGGGTTTATTACTTCCCAGACTGTTACGCACTCACTGCTTTTTTCCAGGCCAACCCTAGCTACTTCTGCAAATGGGATGGCGCCTATAACAATGTATACAGGTGTCTTGTGTGCCCCTTGTCTCACCCACCACTGCTCGTTCTACTCAGACTTAAACTGGCTTTCCCCCTCCTCCCAGCGTATTTACATAATTTTCTGTCAGACAGAGAACATCATTAGACTGGGGGTCCACCTGGAGTGATGCAGGCCTATACTGGCATGATGGTCTGCATCTGTCCGGGAGGGGAACTAGTATCCTAGGTGATAGGTTTAAATGCTTCATTGGCAAGCATTTAAACTAGCCAAGAGGGGAGGTATTGGAATGGAGCAGGGAAATCCTAGCCCCCCCCCAAAAAAAAATCAGGCTAGTGAGTGAGGTAAACACCAAGACAGAGACATCGATATGGCGAAGGGAAGGAGTAAATGGAGAAAATGACAAAGGCAATAAGGACAGGGATAGGGCAAAAAGGGGTAAGGCCATCAAGAAATGGAGGGTAATGAGTACCAATGCCTGTAGTCTGGGCAACAAGCTCCCTGAACTGGTGGCCTTGATGGGAGAGGGATGTCTGGATATCATAGCAGTCACAGAAACATGGTACACAGAGAAACCATGACTGGGTTGTTAACATACCAGGGTACACAACCTACAGGAGAGACAGGGGGAGGAGTAGCTCTCTATGTAAAGGAAGGGATAAAAGCAACAAACAAGAGTGTAAACAGGGAGGAGAGGAGGCACTGTGGGTAACCTTAGAAACTGGAAATGGCACCACAATCCGCACAGGGGTTGTATACAGACCCCCATCTCAGGAGGAGGAAATGGACAAGGATATGATAGAAGACATCATTAGGATGGCAGAGAAAGGGGAGATGCTGTTGATGGGGGACCTGAATATGCCAGATGTTAACTGGAGTACCTTTGCTGCAGGCATATCCAAGAGCAGGGTCATTCTTGATGCCCTACACGGGGCATACCTCAGACAGCTAGTTTTGGAACCCACTCGTGAGGGAGCAATCTTAGACCTCGTACTCTCAAATGGGGACAGTGAGAGGATCTCAGATCTAGAAGTGGGTAGCCATCTGGGAACAAGTGACCACCAAACAGTGTGGTTCATGATAAACTCAGCTACACAGTCACGCCATACAAAAGTGAGGGTACTGGACTTCAGGGCGGCAGACTTTGGCAAGATGGGGAGTGCCTTAGAAAAGCACTAGCAAACAAGCTAGAAAAAGGTGGAGAAGCAATGGGGAACATCAAAACTGCCATCACAGAGGCAACAAGCCTTTTGTGTGAAGCAAATAAATCAAAACGAAAGAAACAGCCACTGTGGTTCTCAAAAGAGGTGGCGGGAAGGTTAGGGAGAAAAGATAGCATTTAGGAAGTATAAGGAAAAACAGAAGGAGCAGGACGGAGAACTGTAATAATTAAGGCAGAAGGATGCAGGGAGGGAAGTCAGAATAGCAAAGGCCCAAACTGAGGAAGAGATAGCCAACTCTGTTAAGAAGGGGTAAAACCTTTATAGGTACATCAGGGGCGAGAAAGACAATGGGATGGATAGTGAGGCTGAATAGAATGGATGGTGGGTGGGCAGAGGGGACCGTGAAAAAGCAGGGATACTGAATGAGTACTTCTGCTCAGTATTCACAAAAGAGGAGGAGGGAGGTACCTAATCCAATTAACAGAAGCACTCTGGATTGGGGGGGTCAATCTCAGTCCTTTCACAGAAGAAAGGGTTCTGAAAGAACTCCTAAAACTGAAGGTGGACAAAGCAATGGGGCCTGACGGGATTCACCCCAGAATTCTAAAAGAATTAAGGGGAGAACTAGTGACATCACTGACTACCCTTTTTAACAAATCATGGGAGGATGATGTGGTACCTGAGGACTGGAGGAAGGTGTATGTGATTCCCTTTCACAATAGTGGGAGCAAGACAGAGGCAGGAAACTACAGACCTGTCAGTTTGACCTCTGTGGTAGGGAAAGTGATGGAATCACTTCTGAAGGAAAGAATTGTTGAGTACATAGAGGCCAGTGGGGCACAGGACCCAAGGCAGCATGGTTTCACAGCAGGAAGGTCATGTCAGACGAATCTAATTGATTTCTTTGATTGTGTGACCAAAGTAGTAGACCAGAGAAGGGCTGTAGACATGGCCTACTTAGGCTTTAGCACAGAAACCCAACACGGGAGAAAATCCCAAGTAAGGCATCTGCCACTTTGTCTGTCCTCAATGAGGATAGGGCGACTGCCTCTAGGTACCGGGTGGCATAATCTCTTCCCTGAGGAGCTGGGGGTATTTAAAGGCCCCACAATATCCATTCTCATCCTCTGGAATGGCTTCTCCACTATGGGCAATGGAATCAGGGCGGCTTGGGTTTTCTTGCCCGCCTTCCCTATTTCTTGGCACGGTGACAAGATCTGCAATACTAGCTTCACCTGCTGGGTGAAGTTAGGCCAATAGAAATTTTGGGCTAACCACTGCATGAGTGCGATGATTCCCAGATGACCAGAGAAGAGAATATCTGTGCAGTTTTGAGTAACTGCTCACGATACCTCTGGGAACGACAAGCTGCCTGCCTAGCATCCCTCCCTCTGTCTGTACTGCCTGAGTATATATAAGTCCATTTTCCCAATAAACCTTATGTCTGCCGTCACCTCCCTGTGTGCCATCAGAGTCTACCCAAGCCCTCAGCTTCTCTAAACTAGGGCCCCCCCTCTGAGTAGCTGCAAACCCCTCACACATTCCCAAGGCATGGGACAAGTCCCCTTCAGTCACTAAACTAGGGTCCCTAGCACTAGCGTCAGGGCCCTCAGGATCACTGTCAGTCCCAACCCTCAGACAATGGGTCACCCCTCCTTCTTCAGAGTAACCTTCCGTAGCTGTGTGGTACTTGCTACCGGGAAACTTTCTACCCCCTTTTTGTCAATCTCCATATCAGGAGACACAGGCTGGGGAACTAGCCTCTCACTGGTTTCCACAATGGCTTCTGTGGGGTTCAGGGAACTACAGTTTTCCCTTGCAGCTTGGCTACGGGTAACTGCACATACCATCCCCTGTTGGAGATTCCCAGGATAACATCCACTGCTAATGTTTGGCTACAGTCACCTGTTGCACAGTTCCCCCTGTTTCACCCCAGTCTGGGAGAGCACTAGCGAGTGGCAATATTTTCGCTTCACCAGTAAACCCTTGTACAGTGACGTATTTATTGGGTATAAGCTGATCAGGCTGTACCAGATCCCCCTTTACTAACTTCAGGAATGCCCCTGTGTCCCTTAACCCTTGCGTCTGCACACCATTTATCATGACTGGGTGCATGTGCTCCCTCATGTTCATTGGCATGCTCTCAGGGACACACAAACAACCCACTTCTTTTCTAGCACCCGGTTGTGTATTATGGCTTGCCTTTTTGGGACACCGTCTGGCAATATGCCCAGTTTCCTTACACACCCAACATTCATTTCGTCTCTAAAACCTGGGGCTAACTAGTTTTGGTGGAGGCAGTGAGGGTTTTAGCTGCCCTGAAGGTGCGCTTTTCCCTTTCTGCGCTGCCACGCCCACCCCATTCGCTCTCAGAGCAGGTCTGCTCTTGGCATAGCGGTCTGAGAGTTCAGCAGCCTCTTGCACTGTTTTTGGATCTCGGTCCTCTAGCCAGGTTTTGAGCTCTGCTGGGCATGCCCAATAAAACTGTTCTAATAAAATCACATTTTCAGTTTTATCAACAGAGTTTGCCTCAATTCCTTCCCACCAACGTCTTAAAAACTGACGTTTCATGGCTAGCTCCTCGTAGCTCATATCAGGGCTTCTCCTGAGCTTACGGAATTTAGCTCTGTATGATTCAGCAGTTAATTCAAACTTTTTTAACAGTGCAGCTTTTAGCTTGCTGTAATCATTGCTGTCCTCGTCGTCCATTTGACCCAATGCATCCCAAGCTTTCCTGGTAAGTAGCGGGGATTGCTGGAAGGTCCAGGACTCTTTAGGAATTTTAGCCTGAATACAAACTTTTTCAAAAGAATTAATAAAAAAGTCCATATCTTCCCCCTTCTTAAATTCGGCTATTAATTTGGAGTTCAATTTGTAACCTAGTCCTGCAGTCCCAGTTAAACCCAAGCCACTTACCTACTCTGGTGCCGCTGGTTGGAGTCCTAGCTTCTCCAGTTCGTGTTGCCTCTGGCACTCCTCTCTCTTGTCCTCTGCAACTCGCTGGCACTCACGGTTCTCATGGTCTGCATCTCGCTGTTCCTGCTCTGCCTCTCTGCATTCTCACTCTGCATCACGGCGTTCTCGCTCTGCCTCACGGTCTGCCTACCTCTGTTCTCGCTCTGCCTCCAGTTCCATCCTCGTAACTCAATTTGCAGCCTGAGTACCTCTGGATTCAGGATACTGGTCATCTTCCCCTGCTGCTGTGGCCCTTCACTGACAGTGGCCCTGCTGTCCTCCTCATCGGCTCTGGACCCTCACTGGCCGCTAGCCCTTTCATACTTGAGGTTTGGTCCTTTCCAGTCACGGTTGGTGACTCGCTGCTCTTGGTATCTGCTACCATCAGGGCATCATTGAGGCTGCTTGCTTGCTGTCATCTCGAACAGGACTCCTCTGTCCCCGCACAACTGCCTTAAGTAATCTACAGTGTGCCTGCTGTAGTTGAAAGTCATCTTTCCTGACTACTGCTACTCTGACTGCACTTTAGAAAAAAAAAAAAAATCTGGTAGTAACTCGACTGTAAGCCAAGGGATATATAGTTCTGTTTCCTTTTAAAAAATAAACTCTTGTCTTTTTCTTTCTTTGCAAGAGAGCTTACGGTCTCAGCTGACACAGAACAATAAAAGCTTGTGATACCAAAATGCTGCTGCTACCAGTCTGTCACAAACCCACTCAGCAGGCCAGGCCTCTACTCCCAAAGTGCCAACTTCCGAGCGCAGTCTTGTGAACAGTTTACAGAACAAGGTAAACCTCTTGTCTGTTTTGTGAGTTCAGATCAACCTTTGGTCTCAAAGTCTTGGGGGATTCAAACTGTGAACCTCTTGCTAGCGTACCCAATGCACAGGCTCAGATATTTCTGTCTTCGGGGGGCCAGATATCTTTGCCTACGGGCACCTAACCAGGTATACAGAGATGAACCCTTAAAAACTTTAATAAAGACCTCAGATTTAAAACACTTCTCTTTCCAGTTTGGTATCACCATTCAAGCTTATGTTTAGTGTCTGCAATAACCATATACTTTTCTTACAACTAAAAAGAAGTCTAAGACAGACCAAGTAAGTTCTAAAATTTTTTACTAAACTAGTTAAAAATATGTACAACACAAAATACAGAACTCTTATATCACAAGATATACACATATATTAAAAGAACAAGGTTTAAACAGTGCAAATTCCTACTTACAGTACTTAGATTTGACTCTGTTTCTAACTACCTGTTTACAAGTGCTCCAAAGATGTTTTCTTAGAGTCTAGGTGAAAGTGTCTCTGTGTAGTAAAACAGAATATTCCTTAAGCATACTGTATTGGCCAACCCCTTTTTTGTGTGAGGTCAGCTAGCTCCTTCTCTGTCAGATTATATATAAAAGATATATATCTTATACAAAAAGGATGTCTTTTCAGTATTAATTTTGCAATCCTCAGCATGTCTCATGTTTCAAATGACATCTCTTTTGATCCATGCTGGATCCTCCCACACACAGGCTTCACAGGAGCATTTACAACCTTGTACCTCTGTGTAACAACCTAGGTTCCTCTCTAGCGTCATAAAATGGATATGATATAGCAACTACAGCTGTAATAACTCAGACAAACAGGATCCTTGATTAAAGCCTTCCAAGTAACACATTGACCTGATATTCCAAACTCGCCAGGCTGTGGCGCCAAGCCTGGCGCTTGGCTCAACAGCTACAGCGGGGGTGATGACACGATATTCAGCGAACCGCCGCATAGCTCAGCATCGTTGAATATCGCACCCTGGCCACCCGCAGTGCGCATGGCGCAGTGGCACTGCGCCAGCGCCAGTGGCCAGAGTGGATCATGGGGATGCGCTAGCGCAAGTTCCATTGCACTAGGCGCAACTACCGCGATATTCAATAGTTGACATGCAAATGTGGCCATAATGTATGCAAGGCGCAAATGGGGCCATTTGCATGTCAGTATGGCCCCAATTGCATGCAGGTGTGCCGATCTCTGACGACTTGCGCCTGGCGCCCTGTCAGGCAGCAGCCATCGGGGACCGGCGCCCCTGCAGTAGCGGCAGTGTCCCACAGCCCGATCGTGGGCTTCAGTAAAAAAAAAAAAATGCATCTTATATCCCTGGTGGTCCAGTGGACGCTGTCTCTGTCGCGGGCTTCAGTAAATTGAAAACCAAATCCTATATCCCTGGTGGTCCAATGGACTGCTGTCTGCCCGATCGCGGGCTTAAGTAAAAGAATTGAATCCTATATCCTGGTGGTCCAGTGGACCTATCTGCCCGATCGTGGCTGAAGTAAATGTAAAGAAATCTATATCCCTGGTGGTCAGTGGACCCCCCTCCCCATTCCTTGATCCCCTATCGCGCCGGTCAAGCGGCTAGCAGCAGCACCCCACGCCTGCCGCCCGCCGACTGACAGTCGGTAGAGTCACCCATTATCCACAGCATGAGCAATGGGCATGCAGCCCATATATTTATTACATTCCAGATATGTGAAGGATCCATTCACATATCTGGAATGTGTAGTATGGTATGGGTTGCACACCATTGGCTCACGCTAGACCAATGGCGTGACAGCCCACCGACGGGGCGGCAGGTGGTGGTGCTGCTGCCCGCCGCTGACCTGGGGAGCGGGCGTGGGGATCAGTGGGAGGGGGGACCACTGGACCACCAGGGATATAGGTTTTTTTTTAATTCAGCCCGCGATCGGGCAGACAGGTCCACTGACCACCAAGGATATAGGTTTCTTTACATTTTACTTCCAGCCCGCGATCGGGCAGACAGGTCCACTGGATCACCAGGGATATAGGATAAATCTTTTATTTACAGGCCCGCGATCGGGCAGACAGCGGTTCACTGACCACCAGGGATGTAGGAGGTTTTATTTATTTTACTAATGCCTGTGATCGGGCATGGGGGGGCGCCACCATGGAGGTGCTGCTGGAGTTGGTAGCTACCCACAGGTGGCAGCGTCGTGTTGCGCCTGCAATGCGCAGCTCACCTGTGGGTAGTCGGATGTTGCTCCTTTTTTTTTTGCTTAACTTTGTGCGGCGAGGTAGTTATGTGATGCATGGCTCCGCACATCCCGGGCTGAATATCTGGCTGTGCATAGTATGCATGGGCACGCCACCCTACCTGCGCCTGCATATTACTGATGCGCTGTGGCGCATGGGGATTTGTGCCAGGCACAATCCCCGTTTGAATATCGTGCCGGGACGCAACCCTTTTGAATATCTGGGCCATTGTCTCTAAAAACTGAGTGTGTGTGAACTCACATGCTGTCAGCATTTTCTCCTGGCTTGCATCTTTCAGCTGAAACCTGGGGGGGGGGAGGTCACTCCTAGAGCATCAGATTTTCAGCAGAGACAGTAGTACATTTTATGTTGAAAAAAAAAATGATACAGCACTCAGAACTGGCTGTCTACGCCACATCCTGTTTCTCACAAAATGTATCAAGTGATTTTGTCAGTTTCTTTGCAGAGCAGGCTTACAAATGGAACAGTGTCCCACGCTGGTGTCCTGCAGACAGCTGTGCAAAGAGTTTGCAAACATGCCTGAGAGGAGCTCAAACTACATCTCAGGTTAACCTCTAAATTCCAAATAGCTATTTGCAATCATTTCAACAGGATAACTATATACATTTCAAACCAAGGGATCCAGTTTCATACAAAGATTCACATACATTTTATAAGCGCTGATATACAAGGGGGAAGAAAAAACAGAAACAGCAAGTGAAGGCAGAGAAATGGTGAGAGGCAGAGAATCGTGATACCGTCAGTGACCAGTTCCGAGGTCTTATGAGAACATTTGGTTGCGCAACCAGACAAGAGACAGAAAAAGAGAGTATAGAACAGATCCTTGCATTTAACTCTTTCTGCATAACAATTGGAAATGTGAAAGGAAAAGTGACTCCTACTGGGACTTGAACCCAGGTCCTTGGCAAGATTATGGAGGCACTCCTTAAGGAAAGGATAGTGCAACACCTGGAATCCATAGGGGCACAGGATCCAAGACAGCATGGGTTTACAAAGGAAGGTCCTGTCAAACTAATCTCATAGATTTCTTTGACTGGGTAACCAGAGTGGTGGACCAAGGGGAGCAGTTGATGTCGCCTCTTGCTTCAACTGCAAGCTTTTGACACTGTTCCACATAGAGATTGATAAATAAGCTAGGTAGGCTTGGGGTGGGTCAGAAGTTGGTCAACTGGGTGGCAAACTGGTTGACTGGCAGAAAACAGAAGTGGTGGTAAATGGTATACAGTCAGAAGAGATGCAAGTCACAAGTGGGTACCTCAGGATCAGTCCTGGGGCCAGTCCTATTCAGCATCTTCATTAGTGACCTCGCAGATGGACTAGAGGGTAAGGCTTGTCTGTTTGCAGATGACACCAAGATCTGCAACAGAGTAGATGATCCAGATGGGGTGGGCAGAATGAGAAGAGATCTGGATAAACTAGCAGAATGGTCAGAAGAGTGGCAACTGGGATTTAATGCAAAGAAGTGCAAAATCATGCACATAGGGAAGAGAAACCCTGAAGCCACTTATAGGCTGGGAGGGGAGTTGCTAGCAGTCACAAAGGAAGAAAGAGACTTGGGCATCATCATCACTGATGACCTAAAATCATCCAAGCAGACCTCTAAAGCAGTAGGTAAGGCTAGGGGGGTGTTAGGGTGTATTAGCAGGGGTATCACAAGTCGTAAGAGGGAGGTAATAATCCCTCTGTACAAGACATTGGTTAGGCCCCATCTGGAGTACTGCGTGCAGTATTGGAGGCCACACCTTCACAAGGACATTAACCAAATTGAGGCAGTCCAGAGAAGGGCAACCAAAATGGTGCAGGGACTGCATCAGAAGACATGAGGACAGATTAACGGAGCTCAATATGTATACCCTTGAGCAAAGGAGGGAGAGAGGTGATATGATCGAGATATTTAAACACCTTAAGGGCATAAACAAGGTGAAAGAGTCTAACATGTTTAAATATAAGAAAAATAGCAGGACAAGAGGACACAGCATGAGACTAGAGGGAGGCCGATTAAGGGGAATGTGAGGAAATTCTTTTTCACAGAAAGGGTGGTAGATGCATGGTATGGCTTACCACAAGAAGTGGTGTCTATGAATACAGTCAGGCTTCAAACAGGCATGGGATAGGCATAAGGAGCAATACAAATGACTATGAATAGATAGGTCACTGATAGAGCAAAGGTCATGGCACATTTATAAGGTAGAAAAGAAATGGGCAGACTGGATGGGCCTTGCGGTCCTTATCTGCCGTCAACTTCTATGTTTCTATGTTTCTGTGTTTCTGTGTTACCGTGCCAGTGCTCTAACCACTACGCTATGGGGGCCCAGTGATTAGCAGGCCTGTGGGCTTTCCCTTTTAGGCGCACACACATTCCTGTCTGTGTGTTGTGTAACCAGCAGCTAGGCACGTCAGAGACACCAGATAACTTCTTTAGTACAGTAAAGCCACTACGAGTCAATTTTTTAAATCATGATGGAAATATGAAAGGAAAAGTGTGACCCTACTGGGATCTGAACCCAGGCTCCTGGCGTACCATGCCAGTGCTCTAACCACTAAGCTATGGGGGCTCAGTGATTAGCTGTCCTCTGGGCTTTCCCTTTCAGGCACCCACACATTCCTTTCTATGTGTTGCATAACCAGAGACTAGACACATGTCGGAGAGACCAAATAACTGATGCATAATAAATGAGCCAGGGCCTTATACAACCCTGTCACACTTGGTTATTCTGAGGAACTATATTTGGTTCGATGGTGTTATTCCTTTCCTGCTATTTTAAGACTGTAACAGTGTCTCTTCTGAATGAAGCTTCTCCTTTCTATAAAATATATAAACACAGATCTGTCAGACAGTCCTCAGGATAGAGTTAGTTGTAAAATCATCAGAGCTTGTCGCTAAACATTTTGCAATGCATCATGTGTTCTGAATTAAAAGGTACTGTAATGTTGTTGGTTAAAGTAGGCTCACCTGAATAGCGAGAAGAGCAGTGTAAGCTAACTGAACATCTGAATGTTTTTTACAGGTCTCTCGAGATTCTGAGTAATGATGTTTTGAAGGAGCTGTCTGATGCTTATAGAAAAATGGTAAGGTTATTGTTAATTGTTTTAGACTTTGTTTCCCATCTACTTACGTGACCAGGATCTCCTTTAGTACAAAGTCACTCCCACTTAAGGATCCTTCCAGACACTATTGTGTTTTGAATATATCCACAGCACTCCAGTTCTTTACAAACTGTTTTATGTTGCATGATAGGCTGATGATGCATAGGTGACTTTGGATCAGATGTTGACCCACCTAATCTCCCTGTGTTCCCATGATCCTCAGTTATTTTGTGTGCATTGAGTAGGCTGCAGCACAGTAGACCTAACTCCTGCTTCTCAGTTCTATTTTGCAGTTTAAATACTTTTTACGGTATGAATTCCCTTTACTTGTGAACCATGTGACCTTGATCTTACTTTGAGGGTATCTCTTGCAGCTGGCCTCACTGGTAGGACTTAGCCACTAGGCACTAGGACCACACTGAAAACTTTCTTGCTAGCAGTCTACCAGAGGGGGCCACCCACCTCTCATGTCACCCTATGACATTGGCCTGTCCTATAAGAGTGGGCGGCCCCCATTGTCTCCCCAGTTCTTTTCCTGCCGTCAACCAACATACATCAGACCTCTGGAAACCACTGCAGCTTCAGTCGACTGCCATGTTTGCACGCTTTCAGCTTTGTTTTATTTTTTTCTCACTGTATACTAACATACTATTTACAGCAGATTAGCCTTACGTCTATTCGAGTCTGCTCGAACCTTAGTTCCTAGTTGGGTGCCTAGACTCTCCCATCCCTTGTGCTCCAGAAACCCCTATCATCCATCCCCACCCCCTGGGACAGGCCATCATCTGATACATCCATTTTCTGTGTCTGTCCCACCCTCTCTTGAAGCCCTCCACTGTGGATCTCTGAACCAGCTCACCAGGCAGTGCATTCCAAGGGTCCACCACCCTCTCAGTGAAAAACCTCCTCCTCTTTCCCCACCTCACCCTTCCACCTTCCAACTTCAAACCATACCCTCTGGTGATACCTCCTGCTTTAGTCTAAAGATCCTCCATGTTTACCTTATTTATTCCCTTGAGGTACTTGAAGACCCTCAA
Source organism: Neoceratodus forsteri (assembly GCA_016271365.2). Classification (NCBI taxonomy): domain Eukaryota; kingdom Metazoa; phylum Chordata; order Ceratodontiformes; family Ceratodontidae; genus Neoceratodus; species Neoceratodus forsteri. The sequence goes on along the minus strand of CM057449.1, from coordinate 1,865,849 downwards.
TCATGTCCCCCTGTCTCTCCTGTCCTCCAATGAAAACAGGCAGAGCCTCAAGTCTGTCCTCATACGTCAAACTCCTAGCCCTCGTATCATTTTTGTTGCCCTCCTCTGTACCCTCTCCAGGAGCTGTATGTCCCTCTTCAAGTGTGGTCTCCAGTACTTTACACAGTACTCAAGATGTGGTCTAACCAGTCCATTGTACAGCGGCAGAATCACTTCCTTGCTCCTAGAGGTGATCCCCCTTACGATGCATCCCAACATCCTGTTTGCCTTGCTAGCTGCTCTCCTGCACTGCTCAGAGTTATTCATACATGCATCCACCATGACCCTAGGTCTTTTTCCCTATTGAGGCCTCCAGCGCCTCCCTCCCAGAGTGTACCTGTGTTTAGAGTTTCCCAACCAAGATGCAACACCTTGCACTTGGTGATATTGAAATTAATTTCCATGTGTGAGCCCAGCTTCCAGGGTGTCCAGGTCCTTGCAGGGCCAACCTCCTCTTCTCCCTCAACTACTGCTCCCATCTTGGAGTCATCCGCGAAGAGACTCATTTCAACCTATACCCTCCTGATGTCCGATATGTATGCATTAAACAGGATCGGACCCAGGACCGAGCCTCATGGTGCCCCACTACCAACCTCTCTAGGGTTCGAGCTCCCCCACAGACCACTCACTCTGAGTGTGTCCAGCTAGCCAGTTTTCAATCCATCTGACCATCAAAGGGCCTACTCCTAACCCCATCAGTCTCTCCACCAGACCATTGTGGGGACAGAGTCAAACTTCTTGCTGAAGTCCAAGAATAATATATCCACAGGCTTACCCCTGTCCAGTTCTGATGTTACCCATTCATAGAACTCCACAAGGTTGGTTTGACATGATCTACCTGGCACAAACCCATGTTGCCGACCATCCAGACCTCTCACCTCCTCCAGTACACCACCAGTCGCTCCTTTAGTATACTTCCATTAATTTTCCCACCACTGAGGTCAAACTGATGGGTCTATAGTTACCTGGTACTTCCTCGACCCCCCTTTATGGATTGGTACCATGTGCCTCTCACCAATCCTAGGTACCCTCCCTGTCTCAAGTGATCTGCTGAAAAGCCCCATAGTGCAGCCAGTATGTCTGCCAATTCTATAGTACTCTTATGAATGCCATCCAGCCCAGGAGATTTGTCTTTCTTTAGGGCCTTGAGGGCTAACCACACCTTTTGGCAGAGATAGCATCATCCGTCCCTCCACCTTACTGGCCTTTTATCCTTACCAGATGTGACACCAGAGGGTACCTCTCCCTCCCTCTTGCTCCATTTCTGTTGCTCCCCTGATCCCACTTACTGACGTTTCTATCCCCTTCGCGTGCCTTGCTTTGTAGATATCCCATCCCTCCCTAGTGAACACAGAGGCAAAGTACTCATTAAATACCCTGCCTGGTCCCTCGCCTCTTCCACCCACCCTCCTCCTGATCTCAATCTGCTGAGATGGCCCTTAGTTTTCTCCACTCCCCATGTACGCGGAAGAACCCCTTTTCCCTCCATGTATCCCTGTGCCAGCAGTTGCTCTTTTACTGGACTTTGCTCCCCTCACCATACGGGTGACTTTCTAGATGCAAGCTGGTCATTGTCTTATCCCTATCCCCTCTTGTTGTTTTATATTTTGTAGGCTGCCTTTTCTCTGACTGCTGCCTGTACCTCACTGGACCACCAGCATGGTTTATGTGACCTTGCTCCTTACGTTTCAACTTAGCGTAGATCCTGACTGCCTCCATGGAAGTCCCGTTTGGGACCTCCATCTCCTTTCCACACTTGTCTTTGAGGTAATCCCTTCAAGTGATCTTTGAGAATATTTCCCATGCCCATAAGTCTGCCCCCTGAGTCCACTGCCAGTGTCCTAGATCTCCCCCATGCTTATTTGAAACCAGACAGTATTGTGGTGGCTCCCAGTCAGGGGTCCTGTACAACCATGTCCCTTACCAGGTCCCCATCTGCCAGAACCACATCCAGGACATGCCCTCCCTTGTGGGCTCCATCACATGCTGTGTTAGAACACATCCTGGAAGCCATCCAGCAGCCTCTGCTCCTTGGCCACCTTAGAGGACATGGTTCCTCAGTTTGTACCTGGCATATTAAGGTCCCCCATCAACACCCTCCTTCCCCTTTTGGTCCACACTGGGCAATGTTGTTGTCCAGCAAACCATCCTCTAGAACATCACTCATCCCGGGGGCCTATATCTACACCCAGCTTGACCTTATCTCCTGCTGGGGTCGTAGTGACCCATAAGGCCTCCACGTTTCCCTCTGCTCTTCTACCCTAGCAATTTCTATGTCATCTCTAATGAACATAGCCACTCCACCCCCTCTGTCCTCCTTTCAGTCCTTCCCAAGCATAGTGTACCCCGTGCGTTAGATCCCAGTCATGGTTTTGTTGGCTCACGTCTCTGTGACCACCGCCACATCCACCCCTCTCGAACAGCATGGCCTGGAACTCTGCATCTTGTTTCCCAAGCTCCTGGCATTTACTAACACCAACCCCACCCTTATCCCTGATCCTCTTTGTCGAACCCCACCCAGATTCCTTATACTTCCATCCTCCTCTGCTCCTCCTGGAACCTCCACCCCAGTCTGTTTCCTCCCCCTTGGGCTTGAAGGCTACTCCCTCATCTGGAGAGAGGGCTTCTGGTCAGCCCCTCCCTTATCCCTCCCCTCACAAGTTTAAACCCCACCTTTCTTGTATGTAGTCAGCCATCCCCTGTTTAAGGACTTCCTTCCCTAATGGGGCAAAATGAAACCTGTCCTTGGCATATAGTCCCTTATCCTCCCAAACTCCATTCGATTCCTAACACCCCAACCTCTCTTCACCCATTTTAGTGAGCCAGTCATTAACCTGTGTGAGCTTCATTTTCTCCACTGAGGGCCTTTAGTACTGGCAATATCTCAGAAAAGGAAATGTTGCATCCATTATCCCGACAGACTCTGGCAAGTTCTTGGAACCTTGCTTGGATTTCCAAAATGCTATTTCCCTCTAGATCATTAGTTCCCAAATGTACCAGGAAATCCAGTTTCCCTTCACAATCCCTAACCATTTCATACACCATGAACTTTGCTCTGTGCACTGTCAGCCCAGAATACTCACTACCTTCACCTGGCTGTGGCATCCACCCCACTGTCCCTCCCACTGGATACCCCTAATCATCAGTCTCCCAATAACAGAACCTTAACACACGTCATCATCCTTATGGTTACCTCCACTATGCCTCTCAGGCCCCTTCCCCTATTCATGATCTCAGTTTCATAGGAGTCTTCCTGCCTTATGAAAGACCCCCTTGTCACCCTCCCCTTTCTGCCTCCCTTGCTATTTTGCCCACTTAACTCAAACCCCCTCTGAATAGGTGTCCCTTTTAACCCTATCTTATCCGAACCATTTATCCTGGCCCTGATGGTTTCCCCTTCCCTCACACCGCCATCCTCCCCCCTTGTAATAGTACCCCTGCCTCCAGAGGCTCTTTGTGGGTCCCCTTTAGCTAGGGCCCCATCCTTGATACTGCCCCTGCTGAAGGGGCTCCTCTCCACCTCGTGCCTCCCAGTTTCTCTCCAATCATGCTGTCCTCCTCATGTCTGGAATATGTTGCATCTCCCATTTGCTTAACATATATGTTTCCTTCTCCCTCTGGGACTATTTCTATCCTTTCCATAGCCAGTCTGTGATGCCCTGTGGGTATCCGACTCCCTCCCCCTTGCCTCTGTACTAGTTTCCTTATTTCCACCAACCCCTTCCTCCCCTCTAGGTTGCTTAGTAGCTCAAATTTATTGTGACACTCTGTCAGCCTCCATCAAGTAACCCGAGTTTCCTCTGACTGCATCTCTAAACTGCCCCTCTTCTTCCCCTCTTGCTCTGTTCACCTTAGGAGCTCCCTTCCCACAGTCTGCTGTTTTAGGCTTCCGCACAACAGCCCCTCCTGACTCTTCCCCCTCCACTCTCTTTGTATTCAGAATGTTCACCCCGTACGCTTTCCCCTTAGCATCAACTTCCCTATCTAAGGGTCCTCTGTCCCTACTATCCTCCCTCCTGCTTGCTGCAACATAACATCCTGTAATTTCAGAGTGTTGCCTAGCCTCCCCTCAGCCCCCACCCTTTGCTGCCCTTATCCACACCCTTATCCTTGACACCCCCAAGCTTACTCCTTAACTAATATACCTCACTCTGATACAAGATAGCTGTCTACAGAGTGGGCAGCCTCCCTCTCTCCAGGCCAATTTAGAATTATTGCCATCCCACAGCCTGTGCAGTCTACAACCCTTCCGAAGATGCCTGCCATGGTGGAATATGGCCACCCTGTTTATCCCCCTCTGTTTATAATGGCACACCCCCTTTTCTCAGTCCCTTTCCCCTGAAATACAGTTTCTCTCTATATTGACTGTAGTTATTTACAAACCCAATTTCAACCCCACCAATAAAGTTCCCAAGTCTCACAAACACATACAGTCCAGTGTGTAAGCAGACATCAGTATGATGTCACAAGCCCACCAGCTCCTGTTGCTTCAAATTTCAGTCCCAAACAGAAATACTAAGCCCTTCAATCCCAACCCCAGTGGCTTTTCAGTATTTAAGAAAGCCTACAAAACAGAGTGGGTGGGTGGGAGGCTCTTACCAAACACCAGGCAAACAACACATTTAAATTCCTCTAATTAACCCTGCCAAACAACTGTCCCCAAGCCTCCAAAGTTACAATATCACAGCCCAAGTAACAGTTCTAATTCAAGGTAATAATTTTTAACACATAGAACTAATTTCACTTACAAACTATTCAAATATTTCAATTAAAACAGAATATAACCCCAGACCTCTGTCCTACCAGCCTGCTGCTTAAGTTCCCAAGTGAACAATGAAGGCCAAGGTAATTCCTGTTTAAAGACAAGGTAATTGCAGCTAATGTCCCCTCCCCCTAACACCAGGCAAACAACACATTTAAATTTCCCTCTAATTAACCCTGCCAAACAACTGTCCCCAAGCCTCCAAAGTTACAATATCACAGCCCAAGTAACAGTTCTAATTCAAGGTAATAATTTTAACACATAGAACTAATTTCACTTACAAACTATTCAAATATTTCAATTAAAACAGAATATAACCCCAGACCTCTGTCCTACCAGCCTGCTGCTTAAGTATACGTTTTGTTTCCTTTTTTATGTTTTCTAAATCATTATCAACCTAGGATCACTCTTAAGACCAAGTGTGCCTGCAGAAAACAACTCCCCAAGAAGGACTGCCATTCTGCTTGTGTCTGCTGCCTAGGCCCAACTCACAACGTCCAAACCTGCCAGATCTGTCAGGGATTCAACCAGGCTACCTGGCGACATCGCCAGTGGACGTTCGAGAACTTTCTTCTACAGCAGAAGGTCTCCTCCATGGAACGGAAGCTGCAGGCCAGGAGCTCCTCAGTCTCCCCAGCTCAGTCCTCAGCTCCCTGTCTTGAAGTCCTGGAAAACTGCTAATGGGAAACACAAACACCAGGACAAGGACTGGGATAGGTGGTCTCCCCACCATTCAGTTGGCCATGAAGGGCCTTCCTCTGTGGGGTTGGACTTGTCCATGCGCATGCCCTATCATCCACTGGGCTACCGATGGCAATGCCTCCTACCACCATTGCCATTTTGGGCGGACAACTCTTGGGTCAGGGCTCACTCCCGGACCCCCAGCCCCTGCTGCTTAGGCCCTCACTTGCTTTGGCACATAGCATGCTGGCTCTACCAGCATTTCTCCAGCCGGTGCAGGTTCAGTAGATGCAAGACCTGTTTCTCACTCCTGCAGCTCCAGTGTCAGCCTCTTCAACAGGGTTCACTGCCCAGCCTTCGACCTCGGGGCATATGAACATACAAAATTTGCCAGCAGATAAAGGCCTATAGGTCTATCAAGTCTGCTTGATTTTGCAGCTAGCCGCCCTACTCACCGCAGAGGCTCCAAGATACTGCGCCTCCCTAGGTCCAAGCCCTCCTCCACTTTCGTCTGGCAGGGCTCCTCTCTCACCAGTGCATGTTCTCCCTCAACTGGCACCTGTGGGACCCTCACCAGCCTTGCCTGTCCGACACCTGTTGGGCCTTTACCAGTTCTGGCTCAGCTGGCTCCCATTGGGCCTCCAGCTGCCTATCCCCAGCTGATGCCTGTCAGACCTGCGCCAATCTGTCTTCAACCAGCACCTGTTGGCCCAGTGCCGGTCTACCCACATCCAGCACCTGCAGGGCCTGCGCTTCTTTATCTTCAGCTGGTGCCTGCAGGACCAATGCCGGCCTGTCCTTACCCAGTGCCTTCTGGACCAACACCGGTCACTGTTGATTTGCAAGCCTACTCACATCCCTATGGGGTTTCATGAAGTCGCAGGTCCCCCAGCCTCAGGGTCCTGCACCCACCAGCCCCCAGGGTCCTTCTGCGGGGCCGTCCACTCCGGTCATACCATGCCCCACTTCACCTCCTAGGCATCCCACAGATGGGGGAGCTGAGTATCCCCTGACCTCCAGCTGTTTGATGACAGGGATGATGGCTATGTCAGTGGTTCGCCACCCCTCTACATGCTCCTCTGAAGGCAAGGGCACCTCTAAGAGTGTCTACAAGTCAACACCAGTGACCCCTCTTTTACCACTGTCATGCAGCACATTCAAGAGGCTATGGGGTTGAGACAGAAGAACAGGATCTGGGCCGATGTTTGCTGGCCACCTCAGCCGTCAGCCAGAAACCCCTCTATTGGTTGTCCCTAATCTCCTTGACACTTATGAGGATGCCACCATGGCTGCCTGGTGTCTGCCTAATCTAATACCAGCTATCACGGCGAATAGGCTGTACCATACCCCAGCTGGGATGACCTTTCTTGGAGTGCAGGTGGACTCTACAATGATAAACACCACTCATGACCGCACTAAGTGACCTAAGTATCTGAGCTCATTGCCACCCAACAAAGAGTCACATTGGTTGGACTGCCTGGGCAAGTGGGCGTTCGCCTTTTCTACTCTGGCGATTCACGCTCTTAATTACTTGGCTCACATACTTCAGTTTCAGAATGCCCTGTGGGATCAGGTGAGGGGGGGAAGCTGTCCAAGCTTTACCAGACGATCCTGCCAAGCAGCAAGCCATGACTTCCTTCAAAGTCAGCCTCTGATGTTGACACCCATTTGCTCCGCATGCCTATGACACTGTGGATGCGTTGGCCTCACGTTGGCAACCAGCATCTATATGTGCTGGCATGCTTAGCTTCCGGTGTTGGATTCACACAGGATGTCCAGCTGTCCATCATGAATGCCCCCTTTAAAGGGTACAGATTGTTTAGTGGGGATGTGGCGGATATCCTTGCTCACCTGTAGGCATCTGGATGCACCCTGAGATCGGTCCATTCCATATATCATACACAGCCCAAGTCTAGGGCAGAGGATGCCCTTTCATTGGGATACCCAATTCTTGAGTTCTTGTATTCTGGACTTTACCTCTGCTGTGTGGGGTGCTGCTCATCAGCGGCTGAAGCTTTGCTTAGACGTTTTTTGCTGGGACTTCCCTTTTGCTCTCCTTATTGCCCTCTCTATCTGGCTGACCCTCCTGGATTAGCTGATGTGCACTGCGTGAGAGGCTGTGCCAAATTCTGTCCGATCCCAGCTGGGGCTGGTGGAGTGAGTTGGAAATGGTAGTATTGTGTGGAGGCGGGGAGGTATTCTATAAAGTACAGGCTGCTTCATGCGGCAGTTCTTGTATTCTGGACTTTACCTCTGCTGTGTGGGGTGCCGTAGTCAGCGACTGAAGCTTTGTAGATGTTTTTACTTTGGGACTTCCCTTTTGCTCTCCTTATTGCCCTCTCTATCTGGCTGACCCTCTTGGATCAGCTGATGCATGGCGTGAGAGGCTGTGCCACATTCTGTCCGATCCCAGCTGGAGCTGGTGGAGTTGGAAGTAATTAGTATTGTGGAGGGGAGGTATTTCTATAAAGTACAGCGCCTTCATAAGCGTGATTCTTGTATTCTGGACTTTACCTCTGCTGTGTGGGGTGCAGCTCGTCAGCGGTTGAAGCTTTCTTAGGCGTTTCGTCAAGTACAGCGCTGCATAGCGGCAGTTCTTGTATTCTGACTTTACCTCTGCTGTGTGGGGTGTCAGCCACAGCTGCTGAAGCTTTTGCTTAGACGTTTTTTGCTGGGACTTCCTTTGCTCTCCTTATTGCCCTCTCTATCTGGCTGACCTCCTGGATTGGCTGATGTGCACAGTGTGAGAGGCTGTGCCAAATGTTGTCCGATCCCAGCTGGAGCTGGTGGAGTGAGTTGGAAGTAATTAGTATTGTGGAGGGGGCGGGGAGGTATTTCTATAAAGTACAGTGCCGCTCGCAAGCGGCTGTTCTTGTATTCTGGACTTTACCTCTGCTGTGTGGGGTGCCGCTCGTCAGCGGCTGAAGTTTTGCTTAGACGTTTTTTGCTGGGACTTCCCTTTTGCTCTCCTTATTGCCCTCTCTATCTGGCTGACCCTCCTGGATCGGCTGATGTGCACGGCGTGAGAGGCTGTCCAATCTGTCCACAAATTCTGTCCAATCCCAGCTGGAGCTGGTGGAGTGAGTTGGAAGTAATTAGTATTGTGGAGGGGGTGGAGAGGTATTTCTATAAAGCACAGCGCCACTCCCAAGCGAAAGCGTTGAGTGGCGCGAGCGCCACTCGGTGCTAAAACACTTTTACATGAGTTAGGAGGAGGGATGTTTTTGTGTAGAAGGGTTTTTAAACTGTGTTTGTTAGAATATTTAGGTAGGAGTGTTTTTAATTAATTTGAGTTTTTATTATTTAATGCTTGCATGTTAGTCTGAAAATGTGTTTAATTAGAAATGTGTAGGGGGTCTGTAGGGTGACCTGTGGGGGCTAGAATCAGCTATGGGAACTCACTGCTGCATGCTCTGCATCCCTTTACCCCTTCCCCTGTATCTGATATCATTATCAGGCGTTGCAGGGAGGTGGGGATTGAAAGGGATTGCTCTGCTTGTGGGCTTTGGGTTGACCAGGAGCGGGTTGAGGGAAGGATAGAGGTGGTTAGGTCCAGGAGCGCCCTGGATGTTCTAGGGTATTTAGGCGAAGCCAGGCGTGGTTGGTGCCCATTTCAGGAGACCACCAGACCCGAGTGTGTGAGGTAACCAGAGGAGCTACACCACCCTCTACATCTCTTGGCGGTGCTGTGCAGTGCCAGGTCAATCAGAAACAAGACAGCAATTATTGCTGCCTTGGTTTCATCGGTTGACCTGGCTTGCATTACGGAGACCTGGGTGGGAGATGATGCTGGCCCTGTTTTTGAGGCTGCAGTCCCCCCAGGATATACCGTTGTGCACTGCCCCAGAGAAAATCGCAAGGGTGGCGGTGTAGCCACCTGTTTTAGATCTAGCCTGACCTTCACCGTGCATCCAGTGGGAACTCCGGATTCCTTTGAGTGTGTGGCCATTCATGGTGGACTCGGCATTGGCTGCAGGATTCTCCTCATCTATCGCCCTCCTGGCCCGGTGGGGGGTTTCCTGCAGGAATTTGCCGAGTTTGTTGACAGCGAGACATTGGATTCCCCCAGATGTGTTTTTCTGGGGGATTTCAATGTCTGGGCCGAGGATAAAGCTCAAAGGTGCACCAGCAAATTTTTGCAAAGTATGTCCCTATTAGGGCTAACGTGAGTTTGTTGGTGCACCTACTCACCGGGATGGCCACACATTGGACCTGGTTTTCTCACTTGAATTGAGATTGTTGATCTTGTGATCGATCAGGTGTTTTGGTCTGATCATTGCACGGTGAAGTTCAGGCTTGGGGCTCCCGCCATAAGCTCTTCCCCTGCTGAGATGACTCGCTGCGTCGCCTTCATTGATCTTACCCTGAGGGTTTATGGGGGAAGTTGACTTATCCATTATGGGTGGTGCATGCGCGGGGCTGTTGATATCGGGTGGACACCTATAATAAGGTGCTATCTGATACCATCAACTCCTCTCGACCTATCCGTATCTACTCTAAAACTTCATACCTGAGGTCTCCGTGGTACGACGGAGATCTCACGGGAATGAAGAAGATGGGTCAGAGATTAGAGCGCTGCTGGAGGAAGTCCGGTCTGGAGGTGGACAAACTGGTCCTGCGCGCGCATTATTGAGCATATCAGGAGGCAATCAACCGAAAGAAGACAGTATTTTTGTCTCGGGAGATTGCTGCTGGGAGAAACCGACCAGCCTCACTTTTCCGGACTGTTGACAGACTTCTCCATCCTGTCTGTCTCCAGCCCTGAAGAATTTCCTCAAATGAGGATTGTGAGGATTTTGCTCGGTTTTTCTCAGACAGAGTGTCTTTGATCCGGCGGGAGGTTTCTTCAGCCAGCAATACCATTGCTGACAGTGGTCACCAGTTGTGTGCTGAGTGTACTCTGCCTAGTTGGGGAGAGTTTAGGCCAGTGGAGGTCCATGAGGTTATTGAGGTGGCAGTCAACTTGAAGCATACCTTTTGTGAGCTGGACCCAGTGCCAACGCGTTTCTTAATGAGATGCATTGACTCTGTTGGCCCGGTGTTTGCCCTGATTGTCCGGTGCTCCTTGAGTCAGGGTGTCTTCCCAGATGCCTTGAAGGAGGCTCTGGTGAGACCCCTTTTAAAGAAATCTTCTTTGGTCAGGGCAAATTACCATCCTATCTCCAATCTCCCATTTTTGGGAAGATTGTTGAGAAGGGTGGTATCGCTGAGCTGGAGGAACACCTCATAACTCACGGTCATATGATCCTTTCCAGTCGGCCTTCGGGCCAGACATAGCACCGAAACTGCGTTAGTTCGAGTGCAAAATGACCTCCTCATGGCTAGAGACTGAGGGGACAAGACAATTCTTGTTCTCCTCGATCTCTCATCAGCATTTGATACTGTGGACCATTGTGTGTTGCTTTTACGCCTGAGGGAGTTGTGCGGACTCACCGGTAATGTCATCAAGTGGTTTGAGTCCTTTCTCACCGATAGGAGACAGCAGGTTGTGATGGGAAATTTCTCATCTACATCCTGCCCCCTTTTGTGTGGAGTCCCTCAGGGTTCGATACTGGCCCCAATGTTGTTCGCAGTATACATGCTGCCCCTGGTGGGGATCATTAGGAAGTATGGTCTGAGTTTTCATTGCTATGCTGATGATACTCAGCTATACTTATCCTTTGCCCCAGGAACATCTAACGCAGTGGATGTGTTAAATATCTGTCTGGCTGAGATTAGCGACTGGATGGCCGCTAGCTGGTTACGACTGAACCCTGACAAGACTGAGGTATTGATAGTAGAGTCGAACAGAGTTTGTGATGGGATGGCCTCTGACTCTGCAACTGGACTTGTGCTAGGAGCTGCGTCATTGATGGCCTCTCCTTGGGTGCGAAATCTTGGGGTGATTCTTGACAGGAATTTGTCCATGGAGGCTCAAATTTCTTCCGTGGTATGTTCCTGTTTCTTCCATCTTAGAAACATTGCCAGGATTAAGCCCCTTGTTCCGTCTCTGGACCTCCCTACCTTGATACATGCCTTAGTCACTTCAAGGCTTGACTACTGTAATGCTCTCTATCTCGGGGTCTCTGAGGGCTCTTCCGAGACTGCAGCTAGTGCTAACGCTTCTGCCCGCTTTATCCGGGCAAAGTAAATTTTGTCACATTACTCCTGTGTTGCGCTGGATTGCACTGGCTGCCTGTCAGGTGGAGAGTGCTCTTCAAGGTGGGTTTTCTCACCTATAAGGCCCTACGGACAGGGCCCTGGTTACCTGTCAGATTTCCTGGTACCTTCTTCCTGTACCCAGAATCTCCGCTCTTCTAGTGGTGGCCTCCTAAATGTTCCAAGAGCGAGGTTAAAATCTGCAGGCGACCGAGCCTTTTAAGGCTGTTGCCCCGGCTATTGGAACTTTTGCCAGTAGTAGTTAGGAGGCCCCCACTATAATTGCCTTCAAGGTTCTAGCTGGAAGACCGCCTTATTTGTGCAAGCTTTTGGGGTGTAATTTTGTTCATTTTGTTTTTATATGTTTTAAATTTGTTGTAAATTTTCTGATTGTCACGGTATGAAATGCTGTTAAGTTTTTTTTTTTTTTTTTTATGACGCAGAGCCTTGAGGATTGGGCGTCTTTTAAACTAAATGTGACTTGACTTGACTTGACTACCCACAGATAGATCCGGCATTGGCTAAGCCTCCAGGAATGCGGCAAGCGATAGTGGCTGCTCTGTCTACCCCACCTCTTCTGCCAGCAAGAGCTCTTGGTGAGATCCCACAACTCTGGCTGGGTAGTCTCACCTTCCTTACTCTTTGCCGGTCCCCTCCTTCCAGAAAATCAGGAGGTGGTCGAGGGGTTGATTCTCCTGTATCTAGCTAGGTGGCAGGAGATCACTTCAGACAATTGGGTGCTGCAACTCATAGAGTACTGGGCACTCCTTAGAACTTTTGGAGTGGCCTCTGGACAATCCCCAAGTTTAGTATTCATACCTCCAGGTCACGCCCTCTGATCTGGGAAGAAATACGGGCCTTGCTTTGCAAAAGGCCATAGAACCCATTCCGCAGTCTCAGCAAAGGTAAGGGTTTTACTCATAAGTCTTCCTGGTTCCCAAATGGCTGTGGGATCTCCTGCCCATCCTGGACCTCAGTAATCTGAACCTATTCATCCAGTACAAAAGGTTCAAAATGGTCACTTCTCACGGTCTCCTACCTCTGTTGCACCAGGGGAACTGGATTTGCTCCCTGGACATGCAGCATGCTTATCTGTATATCAGGGTTTGAGCCTCTCAGACGCTTCCTCAGGTTTCATTTTCAGGGAGACCATTTTCAGTTCAGAGCCCTTCCGTTTGACTTATCTTCAGCTCCCCGAATGTTCATTAAGTGTTTGGCAGTGGTGGCAGCTGACCTTAGATGGCAGGAGTTCTATGGTTTTCCTTACCTGGTCAACTGGCTTCTGTCAGCACTGTCCATGGAGTGTCTATTCCAAACCCTTTCTCATACCTGCCACCTGTTTCAGGATTTGGGTGTCACTATCAACCTGCCCAAGTCGTTTCTGACCCCTGCCAACAACTTCAGTACATCGGGTAGTGCTGCATATGGCAGAGGATGGCCTTTCTGCCATGAAAGAGCAGAGTGCCTGTTGGACTAAGCCGTTGGCTCTACTCCAGTCGCCACATCCCAGCCCGGTCTTTTGCAATTGTCCAGGCTGTGTGTTGGTGTTGATGTGCGATATGGCTGCCACTACACATTCAGTCACTTCACTACCAGTCTAGCATTGCTTGTAAAGCGCTTTGGGATACACTGTGTATGAAAAGCATTATATAAATGCTGATTCTTCTTTTCTGCACCTCCTGGGTTTCATGGCTGTGACAGTAGTTACGGTCCCTGTAGCCGGGTTATATACGAGAGTCCCTCAGTGGATCCTGCGGGTTCAGTGGGACCAGTGCACGGACAACTTGGAACAGCCAGTCCTGGTCTTGGATCCTGTCAAGAGGGTGCTACTGTGGTGGCTGGAGCCCAGCAACCTGCTGAGGGGGGTGCCATTTTTCATTCCGCCTCCGCAGTAGATCCTCACCACAGATGCCTCGGGCCTAGGCTGGGGAACTCACTTGGGAATTTATCAGACTCAAGGGACCTGGTCCAAGGCAGAGGGGGACCTCCACATCAATGCCCTGGGAATGCGAGCAGTTCTGTATGCCTTGCAGGCCTTCCAGACCCAGCTCTCCCTGGGCCCACTGCTGATCCAAACGGACAACCCAGCGTGGTTCCATTATATCAACAATCGAGGGGAACTCATTCCTACCCTCTGTCGGGAAGCGATGAGGGTCTGGTATTGGGCCGTAGACCACTGTCCATGGCCTGGAACTCACGGCCGTGCATGTTCCTGGTAAACAGAACATCTTGGCAGAAAGTCTGCCAGTCTCAGTCATGAGCCCACGAGTGGCAGCTTCTGACGTCTGTCGTGGAAGATCTGTCTGACTGATGAGGTCGTCCAGAGTTGGACCTTTCTGCATGCCCACTCATTGAAAACTTCCTGGAGTTTTCTGGTGAGATGCATTGTCCCTCTCTTGGAAAGGAGGTTCCTGTATTCTTTCCCTCCTTCCTGCTATTTCAGAGGGTTCTGATCAAGCTTCAGATGTAAGGGACAACCATGATCCTGATCACCTCCTTCTGGCCTCATCAGATCTGGTTCCCCTTGCTTCAAGAGCTGTGTGTGGAACCTCTCGGTGCCTCTGCCCCTTTGCACTGGCTTGCTCTCCCAGGAACAGGGCATCCTGGTCCATCCGGATCTCATCTCTCCAGCTTCATACTTGGCTCCTGAGGACATAGCCATCATGAGGTTTGGGGTGCCCCTAAGATGACTGACGTTTTGGTGGTCGCCAGGAAACCATCCACCAGGGCCACCTGTTCCATGACATGGAAGTGTTTTGCTCTCTGGGCTGCATTGCATCCCTTAGACCCCTTCACCTGTCTGGTGAATCAGATTTTGCAGTACTTTGCTTTCTCGCTCAGACTCTGGTCTGAAGTACTTCTCTATCAAGGTACAACTGTCAGCCATCTCTGCTTACCATGTACCTGTCAATGGCCATACTGTGGCTCAACTTGACATGTCTCAAACGTTTTTGAGAGGCATCTTGCACTTGAAGCCTCAAAGCCACAATCCTGTCCTGGCTTGGGACTTAAATTTTGTGTTAAAGAAGCTCACCCTGCCTCTGTTTGAACTGTGGAAAGTGTTATTTTTAGTTGCAATTACTGCTGCTCGATGGATTTCCAAGCTTCAGGCTCTCATGTGTCAGCAGCTGTATTTGATTTTGACAAACACAGGGTGTCTTTACATACTAATCCTAAGTTTCTTCCCTAAGGTGGGGTCTGAATTTACCTTGAATCAATCCATCCACCTACCCTTTTATTATCCAGAGCATGCCAGTCCAGGGAGCATTGCTCCATACTTTAACAATAATAGCGTAGAATTTTGAGCTACGCACTGGACAAAGGGCGGCAGAAAAGTCCTCACAGTTGTTTCCTTCACCTTTGGGAAAGAGGGCATTTACTGTCCAAACTGCTTATCCAAACTGTTGGCTAATTGCATTGTTTTCTGTTACAAATAACGGCAAGGAACTTCCAGGTGTTGTTCGTGGCCACCACCAGAGATATGGCCACCTATGTGGCTTCTTCCGTAATGTTTCAGCTGCGGTGATCTGTGAGCTGCCACCTGAAGCACTGTCCATACTTTCACTAAACATTATAGTTTGGACATTGCCTCTAGATGCAGGAGCAGAATTTGGCCTGGCCAGTTCTACAAGGCCTTTTCTAGTAGATCCATTCTAGCCAACCGCCCGATCTGTCTGTCGGTCTTTACCAGAACTGCTTGGGATTTGTCCTACTGGTGTGGCCTGTTGCAAGAGATACCCTGAAAGTAAGATAGTACAGTTCCGTAAGAACTTAACCGTAACAGTAGATCTTCAAGAGGATCTCCTGCACAGGCCATGCATTTCCCTCCCTGCTTCCCCTACTGCTCTTTTCTAATGGCCTTTCAGCCTTCTGTCTAGCTCTGCTCTCCCATGGAGGAGCTTCTCCTGCTTTCCTTTTCCCTTCAGTTCTAGTGTTACCTTCGGTTCCCTAATGGGCTCTTGCTTTTGATCTCCGGTTGCAGAATTGAGGAGGCGATGGGGACTGCCCACTCTTATAGGATAGGCTGATGTCAGAGGTGGGTGGCCCACTCTGGTAGACTGCTAGTTAGAATGTTTTATGTGTGGTCTTAGTGCCTGGCGGCTATGTCCTGCTGGTGTGGCCTGCTGCAAGAGATTCTTTCAAAGATCTACTGTTACAATAAGTTCTTATGTAACTGTATTTTCTTTGCTATCTCTCTGCCACATCTGGCAATTATTTTAATATCTTATGCTCTTTTTCGTGCATGCTTTTGTGGACCCATTCTAGGGTTTCACAGGTCCTCATTTTGAGCATCGGATGCAGCTTAATCATCATCTGAAGGCTATTCTGTTCTTCCTTTTATTCTCTTCTATGAGAAGGGATTTACCAGGTGGTGTGTAACTTTAAATTTTGCACTCATTGCAGCTTGCCTTTGGGCACTAGAATGTGAATTTGTTGTTCTCCCTCCCGAGCAGGGCGTGATGTGAGCGTGTGGGCTCCTGCAGCCCCTGTTTGTCAGTGGCTACGGTTGAGCACTGCACAGCCCCTTTAAGCACCAGAAGGCTGCCATGCTTCAACCAGGCTGTTGGTGCAGTCTGATGGGGCTGCACTTGATGAGCTCCCATAGCTCCTGTGAAAGTGGCTGTGGTACTGACATCACTCTGCTCCTCAGGTAGCATAAGTATAGTGACTAAGAGGAGGAGAGCAAGGCTGCAACAGGAATTTCTAGCAAAGAATCCTTTGTCTAACAAAGTTCTCGACCATGCATGCGTGAGGTGTCAGATGGCCATGTTGTTAGGTCTTGTTCATATAATAGGTAGCCATCCTGGGGTTAAGGATGGTTTTCTCACCCACTTCTTCTATCTTACAAACAGGACAACGTCTTATTATGTGCTTGTTTTCAGTATGGTCAACTGCATCACCCTGCCATGTGTTCACGCTGTGCAGTGCACGTTACATCATACCCATTCATGTAGCCTTGTACTGACCAACTTGCAAGAGCCACTGTGTCATGGAAGTGCATGCGCAGTAAGACTTGTGGTGGCGGCAGCAACCTAGAGTGTGTAGTCCTCAACTGTGTCATTTTTTAATATTGCTGAGCCAGACACTTATTCACCATTGTACACGCATTACTACCTCTGCCAAGTTGTAAAGGATTCTCTAAGGTCCCCAAGCTAATCACCATACAGGCTGCGGAGTGATGCTGTCACACGTCACTTCCCCTGGCCATACTGGATTCCCATTTCTTACAGACATGTCCAAGCTAGAACCGGAGCTGCATGTCACTTCCGCTGGCAATTTTATGGGAGAAACAGATGGTGGCATCAATCTTAGAGCAGTGTTACTGCAGCCCCCTTAGTAAAGGATGATAACAGTCATGTTACTGCTGGTGCAGCTCTGCATTTATTGGTAGCAAATAACTGATCAAATGGCGGTCCAGCATTATGAAATGAATGCTCAGCATGTTTACTACTACATGACCACACAAGTGTAACAAGAAGTCAGGCCACCCCTGCCTAACATTAGTCACATAGATCCCTCACCCTACATCCATGCAGGGGTTAGAATATATTTATGTGTATGCTGCCCATAAAAACAAAACAATGTAAAATATAGTTTTTCACATCACTTTTTATTCAGGTACAGATACTTATGGATTATTTATGGGAATGCGTATAATTTCTGAGAATAAGAACTTTATAAACAGCTACCAATTAAAGATGATTTCCTGTACTCTTAAATCCTCCTGTAATCCCCTACTAAACAAATCTCTGGGGTAAATAGGTCATCTAAACCCAGTAGGGGATCTGCTTTAATTTAATCAGGTCCCACAGGTTCCTAACTGGTGGACAATCCTAAAAATGTGCTTTAGGGAGCCCTTCTCCTGATGACATCTGTTGCATGGAGAGAATGAGATAGTCTCCAATTTTATGTAGTCTGACTGGTGTCCAGTGCATATTATTCATGATTTTATACTGTATTAACCTTAAATGGTCCTCATGAATATATTTATATGTGTCTCACTATACTGGCCATCTCCTGCCAAATCAGGGAAACATGTAGACCAGTAGGAGGGGATCCTTTAACTTGGAAAAGCCAAGTCGAACAGTGAAGGAGTAAGGTAGAGACCACATGGGGATTCCAAGCGGATGGGGCTAAGTCTACGAATGGACCTGATTCATTCACAGCTCTGCCCAGTCTGACTTGAACTTGCAAAAGCATATGTCTTAACTGGAATACCTTAAACACTTGATCTCTATCTAAGTGAAACTTCCTTAATATCCCTTCTACCGATAAACATCCCTCCATAGTTAAAAATATTTTATTCTGGCATCCTTCATCTGATTGAGCCATTGCTTGATTATCATCATCCTTCCAATTTTGAAGTTAGGATTATTAGTGAGTGGCTGATTAGACTCATTATGTCTATCATACTTGAGGAAAGAGCAGAACTGTGAGTGAATTTTGAGTGAGACGCCTTAGGAGAATCCATTAAGAACCTGGGAAGAGACCTGTAATTGGAATAAAGAATTGCAGCTGAAGAAAACCAGCCCTCTTAATCAAATCAATTTCTAGACTTACCTGTAAGGGTATGTATTGTTGGACTTTCATTTGTTGAAGGGTAATTAACCATTTCAGATACTTACTGGCACTACTGGCCCAAAAACATAGGCCAAAGTGCGGGAGTCTCAACCCACCTTTAGACCTAGGAGTGGCCATTTTATGGTAGGCCCTTTTAGGAACCTTGTCCTGCCATATAAATTCCAAAACCACTGTGTGTACCTTTTTAAACCACTTCAAAGAAACCCAGTTATTCATCATATACAGGGGATAAAATATTCTGGGCAACACGTTCATTTTTATGATATTAATGCATCCCCATATCGATAATGGGAGACCCTGCCACTGAGACGAATCCTGCTTAATTGTTTGTACAAGGGCATCCAGATTAAAGAGAGTCATTTATTGGGGCTTCTAGTCAGTGTTACTCCCAAATGTTTTAAGTTTTTGAGCTCTGTTACAATCCCAAATCAGCTATGTCCCATTTCTGTAATCTTTTGTTAGCGGAAACACTGTAGTTTTACTATCATTAAGTTTATAGTTGGAAAATGAGCTAAACATTTGAATAGTTTCTAGGCCACCAGAAAGGAGGAACTGGGATGAGCCAGACGAAGCAAATGTTGTCAGCATATGCTGAGACTTTAAATTCATGTGACTCAATAGTCACACCCTGTATTCGAGGGTTAATCCTCAGTCTAGCAAGGAGGGTTCTAAATACACATTAAAACCAAGGGCGGGCCGGCCCAGTGGCGCCAGAGGGCTGAGGCGCTGGGCGCCACACCTCGAACCACGCCGCGATTCGGGTTCGAACGGACTCTGGTTGCTGGGGCAGCAGGAGGATAGGGATTGAGTCCTGTAGGACTGCTCTCCATCCTGGGTGGGTTTAGATGGCATCGCTGCAGCGCCCCCAGTGGAGACTGGAGGCACTATGCAGTGATGTGCAGGAGGAATCTAGAAAAGCAGAAATACCACTTGCTGGTCATGGATGATGGCTCTGTGTCCCCGATACACTCCAGTGCCTTCTCAAGGGCCTACCTCTCTTGGCAGCATCCCTAGGGCCTATCAGTAGTGTGCTGGGCCAGTCCTCCCCGGTGCCCTTCCTCCTCGGAGGAGAGGGACCCACCCGGTGAAGGGATATGTCCGAGATACCTCAGGGATCGGCTGTAATGTGAGGAGTTGGAGAGGCTCGAGGAAGGACAGTGGGGTTCGAAGGAACTTGTGGAGCCTGAAGGAGTGGGGGTCACCTAGCACGAAGGGTGAATAAATACGATAATACAAAAAAAAAAAAAAGCAAGGGTGATAATGGACACCCTGTCTGGTGCCAGAAAATAATGGAAGTGAAGGGGAGAGGACCCCATTACAATAAAGTTTTGCCTTTGGTCCCTTACAGAGTGAAGAGACCCATTTAATAAAATCTGGGGGAAACCTACTCTCTCCATAGTACAAAACAAAAATTGCCAGTACACCCTGTCAAGCTTTCTCTGCGTCCATGGACAACAGACCCATCGGGATATTGGAGTCCCTGGAAGCAGAGAAAATATGGGACAGTTTTCGAAGGTGATCTGAAGACATCCTACCTGCCACGAACCCAACTTGATCTTGATGTATAATATGGGGTAGGACCTGAGCCATCCTGTTTGCTAAAACTTTTGCCAGAATCTTGACATCATAGTTACATAATGAAATAGGATGGTAACTAGTTACCTCCTCTGGTGGTTCATCAGGCTTGGGAATCACAATAACAAGTGCCTCTAATAATTGGGGATCTATTACTTCATATTTAGTAATCTCTGAGAATAACCTTTTTTAGCCAGAGGGTTAAGTAGTCCGCAAAACACTTATAAAAGTTTGACGAAAATCCATCGGGGCCAGGCGCCTTGTTGGAAGGGATGGATTTAATAACCTCTAGGATTTCAGTCTTCCGGAAGGGGGACATGAGTCTTTTTCTAAGCTCCAAGGGGATTTCCACTAGCGGAGTGGAGGCCAGGTATCCTTTGGTCTCTTCCTTTCCGGGTAAAGGTGACATAGGACTATACAAGTCTCTATAATGTTCCTCAAACTCTTTCACAATATCTTGGGGGTGGGTTTTGATTGAATTATCCCCTCTGGCCCTGATACACTGGATAATCCAAGAGGATTCTTCTTTCTTTAATCTCAGGGCCAGGAGTTTCCCAGCTTTTTCCCCTTGGTCTTCATATTTCCCTTTTGTCTTGAGAATGGCATACTCCGCCTTCTCCTTAGTAACACATTATACTGGTGTCTATGCCCTTCAAGCTGGTAACATACCTCCTTTGGGGTATAGGGGACAAGTTCTTCTCAATTCCGAATACGGGACAATAGCTGCAGGGCCTTAGACTCTATTCTTTTTTCCGCATGGCTGCTATTTGAATCAGTTCCCTCTTAAAATACATTTCAGTGGCCCCATTCTATATTGGCCTCCCAGTAGTGTACAAGTTGATTTCCTGGAATTGCTAAATTTTCCTCTTTATCTCTTCCACTGTTTTGTCCTCTTTAAGTAACTGATTATTAAGTTTCCAAATAGTTTGCTTAGTAACATTTCGACAATGGAATGAAGCTACAGAATACCAGGAGTGGTCAGAAATCACCCGGGTCAATTCTGCAGTTTTGATCCCGGTAAAAGATTGACTCATCAAAAATAATCATTTCGATAGGAAACCATGCACCATCGAACAAAAGTGAATTCCTAACATCGGGATGCATGGTCCTCCACGGATCGCATAAACCTAGCTGATCCTGCAGATCTCTAATAGCTCTTTGTGTTGGTGTGAGGCCTTGAGGTTTCTTCTCAGACTTATCCAGGTCAGGGGAGAAAGGCAAGTTCCAATCCTTTCCTAATATTATAGGAAGGTGGAAAAGGCATCAAAACATTGAGCAACTCCATGAAAAACTAGGCAAATCTGCATTGGGTCTGTAGACACAGCCCATAGTAACTCCATATAGATCAAGCAACCCTTTAAGCAAAATAAATCTACCGCTAGGATCTCTAATACATTGCCCACAAGTAAAGGATGTATTTCTGGAAAGCAAAATCACCACACCCCTACTATTCATACTGTCCCCTCATGTAGACCTGCCCTATGAATTGTCTCCTAAATAAATGAGCATCTGTCTCCAGCAAGTGCATTTCCAGAAACAATATATTCTCCCCAGTAGTTGTAGGTGTTTTAAGATTTTATATCGCTTAGATTTATTGCATGCCCCCTTTACATTCCACGAAATCAAAGCAGTATAATTCGCCATCAATCCTTATGCAGTTACTTTTTCCTGTATCTGAGTTAGCCACAGACTAGTAGAGCCTCCGTGTGGAATCGTTTTTAATATGCTTATATCAGCAAGGTCCCTAATACTAACCCCCTACCAACTCTGTAGCCCTTCCCTCCTCCATCACCCAAACCCTTTTTCCCAGCCAAAACCCACCAAGCAAAACCCCACCCACCCAACACAAAATTCCAACAGTATATGATATGCTCCATCGGTTTACGCTCTCCCTACATTCCCATTCCCTCTTGCCACATAAACCCAAAGACCCTTAATATATCCCCGAATAACAAACCTTATGCTCTATTAATCCTAGATACTTTAAGACTCAATTCTACTATCCCACTACTCTGGTCTGGAATCTCATTAGGTAGTCATATCTATATTCGACCCTTACCTTCAGTATTCTGTAATATTCTAAGCCCCAAAATATCTTAAATACTTAAACCTTTAACTATCATAAGACAGCTACTAACAAGCCACATTGTAAGGAAAATTAAAGGGGGAGGTTATATCCATGTGCACTGAGTATTAAAGAAACCAGTGCCCTCAGATCCCCAAGCTATCCTTATTCACTGCTGATAGGCACCTCCCAGCAATCTGGGGGATGTTCCCAACTTAAACTTACAGGCCATAGAATGCCGGCCATAATCTGAGCTATAGTCACCCTTTAATGTTTTTAAACTTCTGCCAAAGTCCCTTCAATTAGAGAGAAGTTAAGCTGTGAGAGTCAAAATGTCAAAAAACTAAATAGGGTGGAGGGAGTCACTAAAATCGTGGCTGTGTTCCTTCCCACAAACTTGTTTGTCCCATAAGTAAACAAAACCAGTGGTTAGACCCCTCAAGGTAGATGGCTATTCGAAGTGGAAGGGAGCTGACCTCCAATTGTAGCAGGGGGAGTAAAGCCCCATTTTAAAGCCATGTAAACAGAGATGAGTAAGAGAAAAACCTGAAGGAACCCACTATAAATTTAGTAAGGCAGTATTTAATCTACCCCAATAATGAAAAGGTAAGGGGCTTATAGGTGCCCAGACCCGTCATATTCTGTTGGGGCTGGTCTCAAAACTCCCTTTGAGTAGGGAAACCAGGAAGCAATTCTCCTACAAGCACTAATAGTAAACAGAGTGCAGGGAATATGTATTCCCTACTGCTGTAGGTGAACTATACCCCCATATTAAAGCAAAACATTCTGAAAAATCCAGAATCTACGCTAAGGAGAGCCGAGTGAAGATGGCCACAAGAACCTCTGTGCTGCTCTGATTATGTAAAGTTCTTTAACAATATGGTGGCAATTAAAAGCTCGTCAGGAGTCTGAGGAGTAACTATCCGGTCTCCAGTTTTACCAGAGAGCGAGCCACCTGATAAATGCCCCTAAGTCCCAGTAAATAGAGTCACAAGGCTACAATACATCACAAGGAGTGAAAAGATTGTTGCCACAACATGACCCTGAAGTCCCAAGAGTGGATGATGAGTTCATGGTGCAAAACAGCTCAGGCATTTTCTCTCTCAGAGATGCTTCGCTGCTTTGGGATCTTCAGTATGTTTCCCACACACCTCTGTGATTCACCTGAAACTTCACAGGGTATCCCTTACAGAATTTTATTCCTGCTGCCAACAACTTGGTGATTATGTGGTGGAACTCTGCTCTTCTCTGCCTGACAGAGAGTGGAAGGTCCTGGGTTACTCTGAGTTTAACATTTTCCTATCTCACTTCTTTAAGTTGTTTCACTTTACTCAGAAAATGCTGTTTTTCAAGAAGATTGAGAAAGCGAAACATGCATACTCTTGGAGGTGCCCTGGGGGAGGGAGAGGTCACAATGCCCGGTATGTTCTCTCGATAATATAGTGAGGACCGTAGGGAGAAGGGCCTGCAATTTTGGTCACTAACTCCTGAGTGAATGCGATAGAATCAGTGCCCTCCTCATGCTCAGGTAAACCAATAATCCCGTTATTTCTACAACTTCTTCCCTCCAGGCCTTCCACTTTGTTTTCCAGACGAGACATTTTCTGCCCAATAGTAGTGAGTTCAGGATCTAATTTTTCAACTCTGTGTTCTATTGAGATGACTTGAGCTTCCACATCTCTGAGTCGCCTCATAGTGGTTTCCAGTGCACCTGTTACGGCTTTAAGCTCTGCCGTGATAGTTTTAACTTTGTCTCGGAAGGGGGCAAACTCTGCTAGGAACCTCTCAAGGGTAAGTGCATTTTGCTCAGTGGTAGCCACAGATGTTTTCACTGATTCCGCCAGAATAAGAGCGATTCTTTTTGGCTGATTCCTCCGGGGTCTGTGGTGAGGTGTGCCGAGGAAGAGCGGCTTTCATCTCCGCCTCCATAACAGGGTTCTGCAGCAACGAGATCCACTCAGAAACTGGAGATTTCTTGTTGCTGACCACTACAGACTCAGAAGCTATCTAATTAGTGGCCATATATGCTGAAATAAATATTAGAAAACTGAGTTATTGGCGAGGAAGCAGGTGCTCCAGCAGACAGAGTCTTACCCCATTGGCCACATCACATGATCTCTCAACAATCCACCTGTTTTTCCAGCACTGTGTCTGCCAAATCCTATACTGACCCCCCCCATCCCCAGCCAAATCCCAGGGACCTGCAACTTAGCAGTGTTGGAGAACCGAATCCAGGGGATGATTTGGAGAATGAGACATATGAGGAGGATATAGAGGAGGACCATCACTGACATCAGAACTGTGATGCTGTCCCGGAAGTCCTAAAGTCGATCAAAACCATGATGGGCGTTACTGCCGCCCAAGCCAGAAAACAAGCTAGACCCCATGAGACAACCTAAACAGACGGACTGCTTCCTTATATGCATATCCATAGAAAAGGGGATGGCAAAGGAATGAGAGGCAGCTGACCCACGGCCACCTCCAAGTGAACTTCTCTGGATATAGTGTATCCCCAGCCAGGAGGACAAAATTAAATTATGGTGCACCGCCCCACAGTACACCTGCAAATTGCAGCTCTAAGCAACAAAATGATTTTATCAGCAGAAGGCTCAGTGGCACTAAAAGAACTGGCTGTCAGAAAGTTATAAGACATACTGAAGAAAACATCTGATAGCAGGTTCTGCAGCTACAGTTGCAGGCATAGCTGTATATGCTACAAGATGCCAGCTCCATTGGAAAGAAGATCTGGCATAAACAGTGACACCAAAATCACCCAAGGCTGACTTGGTGGATTGTTCTCTGCAAAGCCCCAGATAATTTGGGGGACATGGCGGTGGATGCACTAAAGCTGAATGCCAAGATGGCAGCTATGACCAACAGGGAGCGAATGTCCCTGTGGCTAAAACATTGGGAAGCAGACAGTGACTCTAAGGATTTACTTTAGAAACTTGCTTTCAAAGAAAGACAGCTGTTCAGAGAGGGCCTCAAAGAATTTCTGAAGATGAGATGAAGGTAAAGATCTTGCAAGGGACAAATCATCCAAGACAACTTCTCACCATTCTTTTGATGCAGATTTCATAACAACAGAAATCAGTGAGGCAGGAGACATAACAGGAGAAGAGGCCACAGCTCCAAGTCCTCTTCTTCTTCCAAAGCAACAAAACTTCCCGAATAGGAACAGTTTGGGGAGGAAGATTCAGCAAAAACCGTGGCAGTAGTGACTGCTCAACACCCTCTGATGCTATCGACGCCACACATCCCACCAGTAGGGGGTTCTCTGCTACAGTTCACAGAGAAATGGTGAGCCACACAACAAATAGATGAGTGAAGGAAGTCGTGCATCAGGGCAAGGCAAAGTTTATTTATACGGTGCCCAATCCTGGAGGCTGTGGGTGCCTTACATAAAAACAAGCAGGGTATTAAATAAAAATATGCATCATAAATAAAAACAGATAAAACGATAAAATCTTTAGATACAGCAATTTAGATTTGGCCTAGCAGTTTCTTAGGACAGGTCAAATAGATTCGGCTGGGAAAGCCATAGAAAACAAATATGCCTTCAATCCGCTCTTGAACCTCTCAACAGATGGGGCATGCCATAGAGTTTGGGGACAGACTAGTAATATCTCCTGTAGCAAGGAAGAGGGCATCACCACAAGATGTGCCATCCATACTGGACAAGTTGATCTCAAACAAATCGATTCAACCAGTACTGGGGAACAAAGAGGAAAAGGAATCTACTCAGTTTTCTTTATGGCCCTAAAAATCGTGAGACCTAAGGCCTGTATTGAACTTTAAGTTTTAAATTAGTTTGTACGTCCTTGAAATTCAAAATGGATATCATCCTAGCTAAGAGCACAAAATTACACTCTGTGCTGATGACGTGTTGTTATACATGACAAACCCTGAATTGTCCCTCCCTTGATTAATGAGTATGGTCGCGAATTCTCTTGTGTCTCAGGATATACCTTCAATTTGACTGACTGAGATACTCACTTTTATTTTCTCCAACCCAACAAATCCAAAGAGAATACCCCATGAAGTGGACCCTCTCCTGTCAAAAGTATCTTGCACAATATTTTGAAATTCAAGTAAAGACTTGTTTCTAGATAATTACATACCATTGATTAAGCAATTAGCAGAGGACATTAAAAGGTGGGCATCATTTCCTCTGCCTTTGAATGCCTGCATTCAAGCTGGTAAAATGAATCTCTTATCCAGATTTTTATGCGTCTTCCAGTGTCTTTATTATATCCGGTGTGGTTAACTAAGCAATTGTTGGCCAACATACAAAAGACGATATATCAGCTTGCGCCCTACTCCTGGCTAAAAAGAAATGGGGAAGATGGGCGGTTCCCGAATTAGTGGACTATTGGCTCGCCACTCAGGTGTGTTAGGCCCTTTTTTGGGGGCAGACCCAACTTCGAGCACATTGATGCACTTTGGAGGAGAGACTGGTGGGTACCAGACTGATCTCATCCATTTTATTTGATCCACAACAGTACCATCCAAAAATGGACTTATGGTTCACAGCAATGAGAGTCGCATTATATGCTTGGGATAGGTTCCAGCGCTATCCCTTGGTGACAGGGATCACTGAAGATATCTTTGATTTTCTAGGAACACTGATCTCCCGAGTTCCTTATGTGAGGCAAGCACAGAATGGCTTATAACAGCCAGCACAAATGTTAAAGGGAATACTATTCTTACATTTGCTCGATGCTGTAGGTAATATGGCTAGCTGCTAAGAGACAGATTTTGATATTTTCAGTTACGAAATTATGTACAAACCCAACTGCGATGAACCCAAAATGTACAAGCCTCTTTAGTGGGGGCCCAACATTGGGGGAGTTGTTAACCATCTGTACCACTAAGGGAGTGATATCCCATATACACCAACTTTTAGACTTTCATAGGGAGGAAATGACCCCATAATATGACAGCAAAATGGGAAGCTGAAGCAGAGTTTCATCTCACTCCCAAGGAGTGGCTCGGGGTCTAGAAAGGTTCCCTTATGACATCCTCCATGCCACAGTGGCAGGAATTCACCTGGAAACTTAAAACCAGATACTATATTACTCCTAAACTTAAAGCGAAGTGGGATGCGACTAGTACATTGGCGTGCTGGAGAAATTGCAGGGAGTTAATGGCCTCATACAGTATATTTTATATCTTTTCAATATTGGACAGCTTTAAAGCAGAGATATCTAATAAGTTAGCAGCCCTCTTTCAAATTTCCAGTCCACTACAGTTTTATAATTTAATTCTGGGACTACCCCACCATTGGTGCGAGGGCTAGCTCACTATTTGTGATACATCTGCACAACTGCACTGGAGAAGGCTATTACCTGTAAATGGCTCAACCAGATCTATCTGCATTGGCAGAGTAGTGTAAGATAATCAGTGAGATTCAGGAAATGGAGAGATTGACATATTTAACACAAGACTGAATTGATAAATTCATGGAGCATTGGACCAGGTGGACAGTGGAAGTAGGATAAGGTGTCACACATGAAGGGAAACGATTTGTGGACATTGTTATAACTTTCTTTGTTAGGCAGGCTAACAGGGAGTCAGCTTAATGTAACCTTGATACAATAACTGGCTAGGATACACCGCCCGCCCTCTCAGCCATGCGCAGACCCATTTCAGCATTGTATAATCTGACATGCTCTATTTAGTTTGGATTTTAATGCTGTGAAGTTTTGTTGTTTGTTATGACAAGATGCTGAACGATTTCATGCAAGTATTAAACTTACTGGACGAGCGAAACGTATATCTCTCTGTATTTGTACAGTGGTCTCTGTAAGTTATATTATGAAATTTTAATAAAGCAATTATTAAAAAAAAAGTGGAGACCATCCATTCAACCCTAAAGATCATCATACAACAGGATTTCCTCACATGGATCAAACTCAGAGACGATACCTCCACATCCTAGTGCACCCATCATGCTATCGGTATCTGAGGTTCTGCATTCTGAGTCTGCACTGCCAACACCAGGCCCTTCCTTTCAGCCTGGCCTCTGTCCCCAGTGTTCACAGAGGTATCATTGGTAATAGCAGCATTGCTGAGTCCAAGCAATACACTTGACCCCATACCTGAATGCATGACTAATCAGGATCAGATCCAGGTCACAGGGACACAAGAACAGTACTATAAGTTTAACATCACATGGCTGGGTGGCAGATGAGGAAAAGAGTTCTTCCATACCTGGCTAACATATAGAGCAGTTGGGAGTGGAGACAGATACACACACACATGGGTCTTGTCAAGCCTTCAGAGAAGAGAAGGCTCAACATGACATTACAGGCCACCCAGCTGTACAAATGTCAGTCAGCTCCTCTAGAACAAATTGTGCTGATACTGGTATTGGTGTTATCATGCATAGATCGCGTACCATGGGCAAAGATGGACATGAGACCATTGCAGATGTTAGCCATACAGTATGAGGCGATCATGGAAGGGAACCTCCAGATGAAGGTCGAACTTCTACCCAGTCATTGAAATGATGGACAATTCCAAACAACCTGTCAAAAGGGATGCCACTGAAACTCCAACATGACTTGACCTTCGACACAGACATAAGACTTTCAGGATGGGGAGCAGTTGTGGACCATAAGGTGGCCCAGGGAAGATAGTCCAGATCAGAGTCGTCATGTTCAGTCAGCCTGCGGAAATGAGGGCGATGTTTAATGCGCTGACCTACTTCCACCTGAATATTCAGGGAACATCAGTTCTCATCCATTCAGACAGGAGGGCAACTGTGGTATACACAAGCAGGGCAGAATATGACACCAGACACACCTAAAGGAAGCCCCAAAAGTCATCAGATGGGCACAGGAATGGCTGGAAACTAGCACATATTTCAGTCATACATCTGGCTGGAAAACTAAACTCAACAACAGATTGGCTCGGTTATCAACAAATTCACCCCGTGGAGTGGAAGCTCCACCCAGAGGTGTTTCAGTCTGTATCGGAAGGTGGGGCCCACTACTGATGGATCTAATGGCATCCAGCAAAGACTCCTAAGTACAGAAATTCTTCTCCAGATCCAGAGAACACCAGTCAGTGGGCATAGATTTGCTCACCCTTCCATGGACACACAATAGAGCTTATATATTCTCACTGTTTCCACTAACCCGTCAATTCCTCAGAAAGGTACAGTGGTCCAGGCAGATAATAATTGTAATGCAATACTGGCCAAGACATGCCTGGTTCAGCACAGTGGTAACAGTGACACTGGACCACCCATGGCATTTACCATACAGATAGGACATATTGATGCGGGTGCAGTCAGACATCCCAGCTGTCACTATCTCAGGCTCCTGGTCTGGCGCCTGAAAGGGGAGACTGCTGACAGCAGGTACGGTGCATCAGTCATTGACACCACGGTAAAGTCCAGGAGTGCATCCACCACTTCCTCATATAGTCAACAGTAGAACATATTTTTTAATCATTTACTGTTTTATTGAATTTTTCATTTACAACAAGCGTATAAAGCCACATATACTCTAGGTACAGCAGTAAACCATAGACTCACACAGATAAAAGTCACCACAAAAGACTTACTAAACATAGAAAATTAACCTAGGTACAGGAGTACTATAGCTTAAAACAGGTAATAGACCTATACACTGTAAGAAAAAGGTTTAGGTTGTGTTCAGGCTAACCTTCCTAATTTCCATGTATCCAGTTCAGATTACTAGGATATAACACAATGGGTCAGTACAACACATTTCTATTAACACAGTTATATATTAAACTGCTTTCAG
Source organism: Neoceratodus forsteri (assembly GCA_016271365.2). Classification (NCBI taxonomy): domain Eukaryota; kingdom Metazoa; phylum Chordata; order Ceratodontiformes; family Ceratodontidae; genus Neoceratodus; species Neoceratodus forsteri. The sequence continues at coordinate 1,836,232 of CM057449.1, read as the reverse complement.
GTGTGCACAGGTGTCATATATCAAATAATCCAGTGTATACATCTTCCTGGTATCAGAAGGCAGCAGCAGAAAAAGAAAAGGAGAGCATAGTTTGAAGCAGGAGGTGGTGGGACCAACCAGTGGCCGTAGGTTGTTATTGTGGCCAACTGCGTCATGAGTCAGGATAGCGGGGGATTTTGCAATGGTGGAGGTGCCACTGGGAAAATGTGGGAATTCAGATATGCCTCCCACTTTTTATAGTGCCCTCCCTTAGCCACCGCTGTGAGCCTCTCAGAGGCGACCAGTCTAGCCATAGCTGCTCGCCACTGTGAGAGTAAGGGGGGGGGGTGAGGGCTGTCTCCACCTCAATAGAATTACCCTTTTCGTCTCCATTAGGGCCACTAAGATCCAAGCCTTGCTAGGGGACGGTGGATTTAATGCCAAAGTGTTTCCCAGCAGGAGAGAGTAATGTTGAAGAGAGAGTGATTTGCCTACTATCCTGGAGCAGTCATCTAAGACTCATGACCAAAAATTCTGTAGGTTCAGGCAAGTCCACAGTATGTGAAGTAGATGGGCAGGGAGGAGTGACATCTCCAACATTGATCTTGTGGAGTAATCTTAAGGCTGTGCAGAACTGAGGGGTCCTGTACCGTCTAAGGAAGATTTTAATTTGTATTAACTGGCTCTTGGAGTCCTCATAAGCTGTGTGGGCAGCTCTGAGGCATTCTGACCATTGCTGTGGGGATATGAGATGGAGGAGCTCCCACTCCCAAGCAGTTCTGCTAGGTAGGGTAGTATCAGGCTGTGCGTCTCTCAGAACTTTATAAAGGATACCTATGAGACCCTGGCCCTTCCTGTGTTGGTGGAGAGCGCTCAGGCAGTTCCATGTAGACTGGGTTGGCGAATGTTTAAGGAGGGGAGTTAAAGCAATCTTAACTGCAGGAATTTCCAAAAATCTGATGAGAGCAGCCCATACTGATCCCAGATCTGTTCAAAGAACATTAGTGTGCGGGTATTTGAAAGGAGAAGATCTCCTACAACTCAAATACCTTTGGAGGCCCATGAGGTCCATTTGAGCGGCTTACGATCTACCATCACAAGTTGGTTATTCAATATCGGGGCATAGCGGATGGGAGGAAGGTATTCTGAGCCGGGACCCCAGTGGGTGCCATCGCTTTATACCATGAGCTACACGTTTGTCATAGCAGGTGTGTAAGTTGGTGTTCTATAGGCTTTTTTCTAGATAGTAAGGAAAAGAGAGGGTTATCTGTTGACAGAGCAGCTTCTAAATATGCCTATCGGGGAGGGGGGTAGAGCGGGGAATCAATCAAGTCATAGCCTGGGCCGTTCTGTAAGCAAGGTGGTAACCCATAAACCAGGGTAGCCCGAGTCCACCCCTGGTCCAGTGGGACTGCAATTTCGTCCGTTCCCATCTTGGGGCTTTACCACCCTACAGAAATAGTGAAATTAGTTTGTCTGGGGCTTTGAATGGTTTTTGAGAAAGCAGGATTGAAAGGTTATTTAGCAGATAGGATACTCTGGAGAAGATGAACATTCTAATGCTTCCATCTTGCCCTTCAGAGTTAAGTGCAGTTTTCTCCATCGTTGGACTTCGGCTGCTAGGGAAGCCAGAAGAGGGGAAAAATTAACTGACTCTAGATCTTTCCAGGATGTAGTAATAGTTATGCCTAGGTAGGGAATCCTCATGGGGCCCAGGTAATGTCAGTACCAGCAAGACAGTGCCTGTTACATTTCCATTCAGGGAGAGAGAGAGAGAGAGAGAGAGTTTCTTTTGATTCATTGTTAGCCCTGAGAAAAGAAGCAAATTTTTGCAGAGTTGTCAGAATTGTGGGGATGGAGGATTGGGGATTGAGAGTGTAAGAAGCGTGTCATCCGTGTATGCGTTGACTAAATAGGATGAGCGCTTTATGGGATGCCAGTAATACTAGGGGTGTTTATAAATTTCCTTATCAGTGGGCCCAGGGCTATGAGGAAGAGCAGAGGAGAAAGGGGACAGCCCTGTCTGGTTCCCCTTTGTAGTAAGAAAGGACGGGAAGTATCTCTGTTGGTGACAGTTCTGGCTGTTGGTAGATTGTACAGGGTGGACACACTAGAGCAGAAAAAGAGCCCAAATCCATGCAATCTAAGGACTTTGTGAAGATGTGCCCATTCCAGGAGTCAACGCTTGGTAAAATCAATCGCCAAGGTGGCCATCCATGTTTCTGTCCTTTCCTCATCATCACTATTCTAGGCTGGACTATTTCTGGATTGATAGTGAATATCAGGATTTAATACAGCAGGTGGATATTCATAATACACTTCTTTCTGATCATGCCTCGATCTCTAGAACTATCCCTGACTTGACATCCAAAGAATACTCTCTGGTGATTCAACAATTCTCTACTTTGAGACCTGGCCTTCTTAGACTTCTTAAAAGAAAACCTTAGAAATTATACAGAGTAATTCTACTTTGGGTGTCACATCTCAGGTACTGTGGGACACCTATAAATCGGGATTAACGGGTCATATAATAGCTTATGCCATTCATAAAAGTGACAGAGTCCCATCTTCACGAGTTGCAGGAAAAATTACAATTTGTTCAATCCACATGCAGGTGGACCAATCGTTTAAGACCCTTGTTGCAAATCCAGTATGAAATTCAGAAATTAATGATGGCTCACAAAGAACAGTCATTACTCTGGCTCCATCAGCTATAATATGGGGGCATGAGCATCTCAGTTACTGGCCTGTCACCTTTGCAGGCAGACACAGTTAATAACCAAGTCATGGGGACCCAAAATAGAAGGAAAAGAACTACAAAGAACCCCAGAGCATATGTCCTGAGTCATGGGTTATCAAGAAAGGACATTGGCCATGCAACCATACAGCCAAGTTTTAAGGAAACACAATTACATACCCCAATATTGCAAACCATCATGGGAAACATATGAAAATCCCATGAGAGAATTTGCGGTGGCTCTACTTTCCTTCTCTATTTTGGGTCCCCATGACCCAAACATATAATTTCTCATTAAGGGTGGCTGGCTCACTCTCCTGTGCTAAGACACAGTTATGGCACACTGATGAGTCCAAATGAGGATGAAACACGTGTATGCATCTGCTGTTCTTAGCCTTTGCTGAATGCACTGTGAGGCCTTCTGGCACCATGCAATTCTACTAAACGTAGAGCCAATCCAAATTCTGTCATGGGGATTGGCTTTGTTTCCCATGATACTTTGCATCACTGGGTTATGTGCAATTGTGTATTCTTGAACAATTTTACTTTACCAATAAGGCATGACCAGGGGTTGGATTAACATAGCCTGTTAATTGCACCCTAGGGGTGTAATGTGTTATGAGGTAAAGCAGATAGCAGTTTTGCCACCAGAATGTAATTAGCTGACTGTTAATCTAACTCCTGGGAATGCCTTATTGCTATTCAAAAGAAAAGTGTAAAAAGTATACTTTTTAATGTTTTGCTCATTTAGAGGGAGATTTAGTAAATTAGTTCTTCCACCAAGTTTAAGAATGCTGGTTCAGATCAGAATGCAGCAGTGTCTTTCCCCACATATGCAGCAGTGATAGCTAGCTAGAAAATGGACTGATTATGCTGATGACAGGAAGTATTCATGCCATGGAGATCACTGTACATACCATGTTCCATGGCTTAATGAAAGACTGTCTGAATACAAACAGCCACATTAGCCAATCAGATTGCATTATTTCTTATTAATGTTAGATATGTACAATATCATGATTATGAATAACAGACTATACTTACTAGTGCTGCTGTCCTTTGACACACTCTTCCTCTTCGTGATGATTGGGGAGTGTGTCATCACACCTCCCAGCACATCCAGGGCTTCAGGCTCCCACCATTGTCAGTTGTCCCACTTATGCTTAAGTTGTTTCACTGTCTGTCTGACAGCACCACCTCCATCAGATTCCATGGTGGCCTTAACAATGGTCCGCAACTCTGCCCTCTGCTTCAAGGGCAGTTTTTCTGGCCCAAAAAGGGAGGTGGCATGCTCGCTCACCACTTTGAGCAGCACTGCCACTTCCTTGCTCAAAATGGTGCACAAGCTTCCTCTTGGAGGTGCTGCTAGTGGTTGTGTCCTGTTGATGCACCCCTTGTTGGACATAATGCTGCTAAGACTGTGCCTCTTCCCCACCATTCTGCTGTCCAGCCTGTCCCTCTGTCTGGGGCTCAGATGATGATGCTGCAGCTGTCGGTGCTAGCATTAAAATATACAGTGGTAGAGGTGGTGCAAAACAACAAAATATTCAAAATATAGTAACAGAATGATTCCTGAAACAAAACAAAAAAATGGTCTCAAATAGAAAATGCACAAACTTTGAGAAGGCAGTCTTGCTGTAGTGCTGCCTGTTCTCCTCTCTCTAACTTATCTCTTTAAACTTTCTACTGTGTCCTCTGTATGTTCCTTTCTCTCTAGTTGCTCTCTGTTTCTCTCTTGCTGCATTTTTCTGCATTTAACGTGGCTGGTTTCTGGTTTCCATTGCACTACTGGCAACAGAATATTTCTTCCACATCACTAGCATAAAACAACAGAAACAGCAGAATTATTTTATGGCGGATTTGTTTAAAGAGGAAATACTGTGATGAATGGAAAATAATATGTGCCACGTTGGACCACATGGAGTCAGCATTATATAGTAGTGAGTGGGGCAGAAGGGCAGCAGAATAAGCAGACAGTAATCCTTAAATTATTACACAGATCAAGATTAGTGAGTCGATAAGGAATGCTGAATTTTTGTTTCACCATTTACTATAAATTATCTACAATACCTGGCTAAAATACAACAGTTCTAAGTCAGAAATTCTTTGGATGTTGGAAAAATGTTTTCTGAACTTTTATGTAAGTGAAATTCTGACTTTTGTGGAAATTCTGAAAGCTAAATTTGTTTTCCGCACATTTTCTCTACTGAGGTCAGAAAACATCCTGGGGTGGTTGGAGCTTTCAAAACTTATATTTCTTGGGGAGGAGTGGTTGTCCCAGATATGGCAAAATGTGTCATGCAAAAGGGAGAGGGTTGTGTTAATATCCAGGGAAGAATAGACTGTGGACCATTTGAAGGAAGTTAATTCATTTCAAAGGGTGTTTGTGTAAAGCTACCTGAGTGAGCTGGACCAAATGCATTTAGAGTTGGATTTAGTAGGCCTCACTTTCCTGATACAGCAAGTCCTACAGAAGACACTGAAGATGTCCAGCAGGATGTCAGCTGCATTGTACAGTGAGGGTGTAAAAAGAACACCCAGTCCAGGAGAGCGGAGTTAGGGGAGTAAGGACTGAGCTAGGTGAGTGTTGTGATCAATTGGGAAAAGTTAAGGAACTGTATCCCTTGGAGGGTGGACCTGGGGGAGGTGACAGCCAATTTAACTTGACAATATGAGTTTAAGGCAAGAGATGTGAATGAGTCTTCACTAGCACCAACTTTTAGGGGTAAAACCTTCCATACAGAAACTGTTAGTTGCTAGCAGCAAGTGATTGTGCTGTCATATACTAATCTGTTAGATTCATGTTTATGTCATGCCTATGTGTGATCTCTCCAGTTGGGTCATGTGCATATCTGAGGTACTTTCTTTACATGTATGTATGTTATGGGATGTCTCCTCCTTCTGACTATATGCAAGCCTACCCACTGTGTTTTCCTAAAGTGAATATTCAAGAATGTTCACTTTGTTACATGAGAAAAAAGCAGCAGCAGCAGTATTAAATACTGCTTGAATGGATAGACGTCACTGTATGCTGATCTCCACCGATGCTATCCTTTGGTACTCACTCCCCACCATCAGTGACTTGAACAGTTACGGTATTTAAAGTTTCCTGCAACCATCAATTTGGGAACAACACTCATTAAAATAAACTACGGAACATGGCCTGACCTGCTGGAGTGCACATGAATGAAAATGAGGAAATGCAAAAGGAGGAAAGGAACATACATATAGTATTCTGTGATCGTTCATGTTAGACAGCCACCACTCATTATTCTCCCCCTCCTTCCTGTCATGCCTGTTTTAAGAAACAGTGATCAGGGCACTAGGAGCTCCATAACTTAAGATCTTTCCTCTTGACTGTCCCAGATTCTGAGAGATTTCCCTCATTTTGACCCTCAGGACTGCTTAGTCCATCATCCATCCCTCATAAAATGGGTGCTACCCACACTAAGTATTGTAAATTCGGACCTTAAAGCAGAAAATCATAATATTTAACATGTTAAATCAAAATAAACTTTGTACAAGTGGAGCAATGGTTTTCACAATGTTCTGAGGTTGTATTTTCATGTTTGAGGATGTGTCCTTCATTATGAGGGTCTGTGTCCCACATTGTCCCATGTCCCTTATTACTGTGACAAAAGATTGAAAGATATGCTTAAGATGCATTACCATCTAGTCCCTCCCCCCCTCAGTGAGCAGATAAATTCATACAGTGATTTTCAGAAGTGCAACCTGTTAGGGCTACACTTAAACTATATTTAGGTTCATTTATTGTGGTGAGGGTTCGGGGTCAAATGACCCACTCTCAACAGGACACTTTGATGTGATGGATTTCACATCTGCTTAGCAAGGAGTATCAACCGTACATGAAGGTTCATACTAAGGTAAATGCAAGAGCGAGAAGGCAGATGCTCTTATGCTAATCCAATATGTAATAGGAAATATCATATCCACTGCCTATCAGGCCATCTAATCTATTTTTAAAAATACTTTTAGTTTCACTAATTACAGCTTTGAGCAGTAATCTATTCCATGGACCAACAACTCTAAGAGTGAAAAAATATTTGGAAATAGATCTTAGAATGGTTTTCTGACTAGTTGCAATGGATGTCCCTAGTGTTGTGGTTATAATTTTTAAATTCTAAACCAAGTTCACATAAAAGATAGGGGTCATGAATGATGTCATATAATAACATAAGATCGCCTCGAAGATGACATGTGGATAAGGCCATAAGTTTTAAGATGTCTAACCTTCCCTCATAAGAGACATTATATAGCCCAGAAACTTTTTTAGTAAATTTCCTCTGAACCATTTCTAATAAAAGGCCTTCAGATTTTTTATACGAACACCATATGAACTCGGTCCATTAAGTGGCAGAATCGAAACCCTCACACCTCATGTATGCAACATCTATGGACTCTGAAAGTATTCTTTCTAGTTGTTTTCCTAATGATGTATTACCATTGATGTTATTTGTTAATTTTGTATTTAATGTTATTAGCTTTTGTACATTAAAGACATAGAGCTCGATTCTAGTACAGTTAAGCCTGGCGTAATAGCACTTGCACCATGTAGAATGGTGCATCACGATAACACCAGCAGTTGCGACATCTGTGATTCTACAAAGTGGCCTGTGACTTGTCACAGACCACTTGCGTAAACATCAGTTATGCTCCCTGTTGCACCATAAACCCCCTGCAACATGGCACTAGGGGGTTACATCAGCAGTTGTGCCCATTCCAGAAGGGCAGCAACAAAGTCCCATCATCGAGTTCTACAAGAACCCCAGTGGAGAACGGCAATAAAGTTACACCAGCATTTAGCTGGTGTAACATATGCCGCCCCAAGGGATCCTGCAGACCCACCTGCAGACATTCCAACATGTCCACCCCATGCCAGCATACCCCAGTGGGGCCCACAGGGCTACCCATGCCCCAGGCCCGAACCACCCATTGGCACAGGCCACAGGGGCGGTGCTGCCATCCTCCACTCATGCCCCGAACCGCAGAGTCGCTAACTGCATATCACGGCAATTACCCTTCCCTGGTAGTCTAGCAGCCCCCGACCAGTATGAAATATATAGATCCCAAATCTCTGGTAGTCAAGGCACCGATCAGTATGAAATAAGTATAGATCCCTAAAACTCTGGTAGTCTAGTGGCCCCGATCAACATTACATTAATACAGTCCTCTAATGTCCTGGTAGTCTAGCGGCCCCGATCAACATTAAAATAATAAAGTCCTTTAATACCCTGGTAGTCTAGTGGCCCCCACCCAGTCATGCCAACCCACCACACCCCCCACCTGTCCCCAGCCAGTGACTGGCACAGCCCCTCTCACCTCCACAGCCAGGCTGACTGAGTTCTGTATGAGCACTTCTGGAAAGATGCACTAGAAATGAATTAATTAATTTCTGAGCATGTCTTTCCAGTAGCGTCCATACAGAACTCAGTTGGTGGACATGTGGAGGTGAGAGGTGGGTTGTGCTGTCGCCGGCAGGGGATGGATGGGGTGTGGTGTGGGCTGGCATGGCTGGGTGGGGCAATTAGACTACCAGGGTATTGGGGACATTATTATTTTAATGTTGATCGGGGGCAGCTAGACTACCAGGGCATTGGAGGACTGTAATAATGTAATGCTTGATCGGGGGTGGCTGCTAGACTACTAGGGATATGGGGTATCTACAAGTATTTCATACTGATCGGGGTACTAGATTACCAGGGATTTGTGGATCTATAAGCATGTCATACTGATCAAGTGGGGGCCGCTAAACTACCAGGGATTTGGGGATCTTTAATTATTATATATTGATCGGTGGGCCACTAGACTATCAGGACGAGGTACTATATTGTATAGTACAATGCCAAAGGGGCACTAGTGTCTACCAGGGAAATGGGGGATGTTTAATAATTTAACAGTGGTTGGGGCACTAGACTACCAGGGCTACCTGGGTATATGCAATTTGTGGCAGGCGACTCGGGGCAGGGTGGGAGGGTTGACAGCGATACTCACTGTTGCAGCTGCAACATGCTCACCTGGTGCACCCACAGTTTGCGTACCGGCCACATGTCGTGAAGTCACAGGACCTAACTACGATGAACCTGCCCCTTCTAGAATAGGATGCAGGGTCAATGTCACAGTTGCTGGTGGTGCAGGTTGCATTTGGCGTCGACTTGCACCACCCTTCTAGAATCGGGGCCATAGTCTCTTCAGAAAATGTCTGAATTATCTAAACTTTCTAGGTAGGAAAGGAGAAAGTTAGGCCAACCAGATATGCTAGTGCTCAGATTCTTGCATGTGACATGAACACATCAGGCTACTCTATGCTCTGACCAGGCATTCCTGCTGTTCAGGTCTTCTGCACTTTGTGTAAAGAGTCAGTAATAGCATATGTGTACCTCTTAATTCCCCTACACCATACTGTTCATACCACTTCACTTTTTGTTACTGCACTTGAGTTAACTTTAGCCCTTGCATATAACATCCTCAGCTGTTGGTATGCCTGATTCCCCAAAATGGCTAATCAACAAATTAAATGTATATCTTGGAATGTTAAGGGTATTTAAACTCCCATAAAATGGTGAAAGATATTAGATCACTTAAGAGAGGGGATGAGTCACCTTCCTACAAGAAACCCACTTTACTAAAACAGAATCAGAAAAACTTAAAATTGGAAGGGTTTCTCAGATTTTCAGTGCACCCTATAAAACCAAGAGCAGGGTGTTGCAATTCTGGTACATCAAAGCACACTCTTTCAAGTTGAAAATGTACTTGCAGACCCAGAAAGGTGACATGTTTTAATACAGGGTGACCTGGCAGGCCAATCAGTTACCATGTGCAGAATCTATGAAGGCATCATTTTATCAAACAATCACACAGACACTAGTAGAATGACAAAATGGCTAACTGGTAATTGGGGTGACATGGACACCATCCTACATCAGTTCTTGGCCAGAAGCAAAGCCCTGGAAGGGCATTGCACCCCCTTCTTTGAAGCTCTGTGGAACTTATTTCAGGAAGTAGGACTGACAGACAAATGGAGAACAATCCACTCTGCTAGGTAGGACTACTTCTTTTTCTTCATCCTTACAAGTTCTTTTCTCAGATAGACCTTTGACTCCTCAATGGCTTGGACCGCTAACATAGTTGATGCTCAAATAGGTGCCAAGGTCATTTCTGACCATGCCCTGTCTCTTTATATGACTCCCTCCCACTGCTGATAGAAAAGAAAGGGCAGATAGCACCATTAACTCATTCTATCTGATGCTGCCATTTTGGGTCAGGCTAAGCAATGGATGGTTCTGATGCCATATGGCTATTAGGTATAATGGGTTAATATATCAACCCCTAAAGACACCAAATTCTGTGCTAAACTCAGGCAGGATATCAAGGACTTTCTTATTACAAACAAGCCATAGAACAGATCAGCAGGTACATGATGGGACTCTTTAAAAGGTTAAGGTATTCACAGGTGGAAGGTTGTGTCAGATGAATCTAATAAATTTGTTTTGACCTGATGACAAGGGGAGCAACAGATATCACCTACCTTGATTTCAGAAAAGCCTTCAGCACCATCTCACATAAAAGGCTAGTCAACAAAATGAGTAGTCTGGGCATAGGATACAAGGTGGTAAACTGGGTTAGGAACTGATTAATGGAAAGGAAACAGAGGGTGGTGATAAATGGGATCAATAAGGGGAGAGGGTGACCAGCAGGGTACCTCAGGGTTCCAGCCATTGGGCCAGTCCTGTTTAATGTCTTCATTAATGACATTGTGTGGTAGGACTGGAGGCAATGGTCTGCCTGTTTGCAGATCACATCAAGATCTGCAACAGGGTGGATACTCTGGACAGGGTGGAGAGAATGAGGAGGAACATTTAGAAGCTTAAAAATGGTCTGAACTATGGCAACTAAAGTTCAATGAAAAAAGTGCAAAATAATGCTCCTGGGAAGAGAAGTATGAGGAGAGCTACAGGATATGGGTGGGAGTTGCCGACTATAACCAAGGAAGAGTGGGATCTGGGAGATATCATTTCAGACAACCTAAAGATGTCTAAGCAGAGTAGAAAGGCTGCTGGGAGGGCCAATGACATGCTGGGTTGCATAGGCTGAGTTATCTCTAGCAGAAGACAGGAGGTGGTGATGCCATTGTACAAAATGTTAGTGAGGCATCACCTAGAGCACTGTGCAGTTCTGGATGCCACACCTCTTTAATGACAGGGTGGAGGAGATCCAGAGAAGGGTGACTAAGATGGTACATGGCTTGAATCAGAAAACATATGAGGAGAGACTAAAGGACCTCAATATGTACTTATTGGAGGAGAGGAGGGATTGGGGAGATATGATTGACGCATTCAAGTACCTTAAGGGCATTAACAAGGTGTAGGGGGAGACATCTTCCAATATAACAAATGTACAAGAATGAGGGGGCATGGTATGAAATTGGAAGGTAGCAGGCTGAGGAAATGTGAGGAGGTTTCCTCACAGAGATGGTGATGGACAAGTGGAATAGACTGCCACAGGTGGTGGTGGGGGCTAGCACAGTAGAAGGTTTTAAACCTGCATGGGACAGACATAAGGGTACCTTAGCTGTGGGAAGGAGGAGTGCAAAGCCATTGACCCGGTAGGGTCAGGTCCATAAACTAGTGCAGGGCTTTTGGGTAGACTGGATGGATCTGGATGTCCTTATCTGCTGACAACTTCTATGTTTCTATGGTACTAGTTCATCAGGGATACATGCACAAGTCACACCTTCTATCTAAAAAGAGTCAAACTGCAGGACCTTGTGTGTAACTAAAACAATAGGGACCTTGGACAGAAGTTCTGGGATGATCAATCTACTACTGACCCAGTTCTTGCAGAAATTATAGGGCTTAGGTATGAACACAATACTTATCTACACCAAAAGCAGAATATGCTTTATTTCATGTTTGGCATTTTGGGAGTCAGGTGAGAAGCAGGGCACCTCATTGCTTACCAGCTAAAAGTCACAAGAACTTTCTAGAATAGCTACCATCAGAAAGAGATGTAACACTTTTTAGGGATGAGGCTGATATTAACAAAGAATTTCATGACATTTACAGATCCACTATGCTAGTGAAGTTTAGCCAACTGTACAAAACATAGAGGATTTCATTGGACATTTGCAGTTGCCTGAATCTGACTCAGACACACAGATTCAAATGGATGAAGCTCCTCGAGCACTCAGAACATGAAACAGTGCTGTAGTTCATGCCACATCAAGCAAAGCCCTAAGCGGTGATGGGTTTCCCATTTAATTTCTCAAGGCTTTTCTACATGTCCTCTTATTGCGACTTTGTCAGAAGCCTGAATTCTAACCCCATAAAATCCTACTGTATTCTGACACATGCAGTATTGTCCCACCTTAGTATTGCCCCGGAGCTGAAAAGGTTAATAGAACCTATGCAAATGAGAGAATGCTACGCTTGAGCTCAGTTTTCAAACCACTGTCCCTGGTATACAATACATCAACCGTCAGATTCTTCACTCCGATTGCCTAGTCAGATGCCTCAGAGAATCCTCTGCATCTTTACTCAATTTGCATTCATTTTTCTTGGTTATTCAACAGATTTTAGTTTAAAAAATTTAAACCGCTGTCTCTGGTTCACAAAGGTAAACTCGTTTAGATAGAAAGAGTTAGGTAAGTCCTCTGTTTCTGTCTGGTTTTCCAGTCAGGAACCGATATTATTTCTTATTTCTGATTTTTGAAAGTATATAATTCTCACATTTCTCTTTGTGGAACGTTACTGGGCAAAGCCCCGCTTCATTCTCTGATCCTTAAACTGACCAAAAAAAAAAAAGAAGAAAAAAGAGATTTTACTTGGGGATAGTGGCCATATCTCAGACACCTAAGAAAAGAACTGGCCCTACTGATTTCCAACATTGCACCAAGTGTGAGGAATCATTTGCTAAAGCTGACCCCCATTTGATGTGTGTTCTCTGTCTAGGTTTGAACACTTAGAGACAGATTGTGAAATTTGTAAAATGTTCCTCAGTCCATGCTGGACAGGCGATAGAAAATGTCTGAAACAACTGCTTACCCAGTTGCAGAGAAATCCTCTAAATCAAAAATACTGTTGAACCAAACAAAACACCCTCTGACCAGGGTACTGGTTCACAGCCTAAAAACGCACCACTGATCAGGTCGCCGAATCTGCAACCATGGGCAAGAAAAAGAAAAAGGAAAAACACACAGAACCACAACCGGTGTACCCGTCAGTTCCTACTGCGGAGGAGATAGCTAATGCTATGCAGATTATTCATTCCCTCCAGTCTCCCCCGGTTCAGGTTCCACGGTTCTCGGTTAAGTTTCCTGTGGTTGTGCCCTCAGGTTCTTTTCCTGTTACCGGTCCCCTCGATCCTGGTTCTGATTACCTAGAGGAGGAGAGGGATGTGGATTATAGGAAGGAAGAAGAAGAAGAAGAGGACCATGGAGAACCGGTAGAACCAGATGTTTCTCCTGACCCTCATCATTCATATTCCCCTGATAAGGGATCTGAGGACTTTACCTCCCTGTTTGCTTTTATGCAACAGGTGGCACTGACTTTAGACCCTTCCTACTCAAGAGACTACAGATGAGGAGGAAGAGGCTGATTTGTTGAAATGATGGATGTGGCTCCAGCAAAGAAGCTGCTTTTTCCCATCCATAAAACCCTAAAAAATCATGTGTTTAAGGTTCTGTAGACACCCACTTCCATTCCTCCAGTTGATTAGAAACTGGATAGGAAGTACTGGGTAGCCAGGTCTGGTTCTGGATTTTTGTTTGCACATCCCAGGCATGAGGGTGTTCTTCAGGTGGCAGACTGTGATAAGGCTGGCATACCTCTGGTATCCCATCACCCTGACAAGGACTCCAGAAAATGGACCTCTAGCCAGAAAATCTTATCTGGCTTCTTCTTTAATCATTCAACAAGCCACTTATATGGCTTATGTGGCCGATTTCAAAAAGTCTTTGGGGTACAATTTCAAGATTGCAAAATCCTGCTCTGATCCTATGGCAGCTGATTTGCAAGAGGCTGTAAAAGGGTGTCGAGGCATTCAAGTTTCAGTTTAGAATGGCTGTGGATGCCAATGACACTGCAGCCAGACTTATGGCTAATTCTATTTCTGTCAGAAAATTTTCTTGGTTGAGAACCACTAATTTGTCCCAGGACACTCAATCAAAATCCTTTGATTTTCCTCGTGACCCCTTATCCCTTTTTGACAAGAAGACTGAAGCCTATATGAAAAAGATGGATGAATACAAAGCGGCTTTCAGGAGTGCAGTAGCCAAAGAAAAGGCAGCCACCCCTCAGAAACAACAGTCCAGGGTTGGCAGAGCATGACCTTACTATAGACCTTTCTTCCAGACCCAGGACCTTCTTACCTATCAACCTTGGAGGGGCTATTTCAGGTTCAGGGGTAGAAGGGGTACTGGCAGAGCAGGTCCAAGCTCTCAGCCTACCCCACAGGTGAAGAAGAACCCCTGAAGTTCCAGTCAGGGTCGCCTCCCTTCTTCCTGTAGGGGCAGGCTCACCCTCTACCTCCAGGCCTGGCAGTCTATAACTACAGACAAGTGGGTCCTGGAGGTAGTGGGCGAGCCTCTCCCTCAGCTTCAAGGCCTTGCCAAGCTCAGGACAAGGGTTTTCAGTCCTCTCTCTCGACAGACTCACAGTTACTGGAGGAGGAGGTAAAGAAGAGTTGTTACTGGACAGGGCAGTAGAACCAGTTCCAACCCTAGACTGGGGAAAAGGTTCTATTCCAGGTTATTTCTAACAGAAAAAGACAGGGGAGGGCAACCCATTATGGATCTCAGACAACTAAACAGATATTTTACAAAACCAAAATTCAAGATGGTCACTCTGGCCACCATTCTGCCTTCACGCAGACAAGGGATTAGCTAGCCTCACTAGATTTAAGGGTGCCTACATTCATATCCCCATCAGGCTATCACACAGAAAATTTCTCAGGTTCAGGCTCAGATCAGGCCACTATCAGTTCAGAGCAATGCCCTTTGTCCTTTCTTCAGCCCCAAGGGTATTTGCCAAGTGCATGGCTGTGGTAGTGGCACATCTAAGGAAACAGGCTGTCACAGTCTTTCTCTGGCTGGATGACTGGCTGCTGGTGTGTCACAGAACTGTACCACATGAGCAGTATGGAGTAGAAGAGATTCATTTACAGAACAGTTGGAGCTGACATATAAGAGCATATATTAACAGGTTTAAATGGGACAAACCCACAGATAGTGGATACAGCACACAGTAATAGAAGGTCCCAATAGGAAATGCTTCCTGAAAGATTTTTTACCATGTTAATGTAAAAGCAAGCTTCTACAACATTAGTGTTGATAACGAAAGCATTTTTGGGGGTTATTTAAACTCCTTCACATTAATGTTACTGCAGAAACAGGGTTAAGCATGTGTAAACAATCTGGAATAAACCAAAAGCAAGCTTTATTATAGCAGCCACAACAGTTTCTTGCATGAGTGAGCTCCAGGGTATCTCCATCCACACACAGTGCTTTCTATGAGGAGAGATTAAATGACCTCCAATATGTACTCACTGGGGAGAGGCAGGAATGGGGGACATGATAGAAATATTCAATTACCTAAAAGACATAAACAAGGTGCAAAGAGAAGACATCTTCCAATACAGGGGGACTTTAAGAACAAGGAGGCATGATATGAAATTGGCAGGTAGCAGGGTAAAGGGTAATGTGAGGAAGTTCTTCTTCACAGAGAGGGTGGTGGACACATGGAATAGTTTGCCACAGGAGATGGTGGGAGTTAGCACAGTGGAGGGATTTAAACATGCCTGGGATAGGAATAAGGGAACCTTGGAGGTGGGACAGAGAGGTGAAAAGTCACTGACCAGATAAGGTAGGTAGGTAGGTAAAAACTTTATTTTTATACAGGGGATTACATGTCATTTGGATCAATGATCCAGTTTACAAGAGAGCCCTATGCAGAATTTGTGCAAACATTGCAGACAAATTACAAGTAGTTACAATAAATAACATAATAATAACACAAAAACAATGCACATCAGGATTAAGACAATAACCATTTAGGCTAACAAAAAGGGACAATAAATCCAAACTTTCAAAATAATATTAGCAATCACAAACATAATACATGTTTATTGAGTGTCTAAATAACAGGATCTGAAATTTCATAAATATGAAGAGGAAGTTTATTCCAAATACCTGCTGCATTCTGAAGCAAAGTTCTATCACTAAATTTATTAGTGCTAAACACAGGAGTAATCTTATATAAATGGACTGAACAAGTCAAAGTCCTCTTATGGTTAGTACCAGAAGGAACAAAAGTTGTGAAACAGGGTGAGATGTAAGAACATATTTCATTTTATGGATTAATGTTAACCACTCTGTCATGTAGACCTGTACCAATGGTTGCCACTCCAGAGTGGTCAACAAAGACAGTGGTGAGTTCTGAAATCAGCTTTCAAGACATATCTTGCAATACATTAAGTTTTATCTAGTTAATCTAATAGTTGTTTAGTGGCTGATCTATAGACTGGCTCCCCATACCTTAGAGATGGTAAAATCAGTTGCTCGGCTAATTTCTTTCTATCTTTTTACTTATAAAGTCAGTTTTCTCAAAAGAGTTCCTAATTTTTATTTACCTTGTTCACAGTAGAAAGTATGTTGAGAAAAGAAAGATATGAATCAAAAAATATGCCTAAGTAACAATAGTGATCAACAATCTCTAACTAAGATAAATGTGAGGCACTAGTATCAAATGTTGATGAGTTAACTTATTTCCTTGACTTAAAGTGTTTTAACTTTGTTTTGTAGTGTTCATGGTAAGCTTTGACCTGGTGATCCACCCCTCAACTAGTAAAAATCAGCCTGCAATTTGGACTGAACTCAGCGGTAGAGCAACCAGAGGCAATTATTGCTGTATCATCTGTGTACAACCTGAAAGCTGTCTGGAGAGTCACAGAGGGTAATTCGTTGTTGAAAATAAGAAACAACAAAGGGCCCCAAAATTGACCCCTGAGGTACCCTTTAGTGACTGCTCATATTCTGGATACTCAACTACAAACCTCCACTCTTGGATGTGCCCAGTCAAGTAGGATTGTAGCCAACTTAAAGAGCCACCATTAATACCCAGACAATGCAGTCTGGTCGCCAGTAAGTGGTGGTCCACCAGGTCAAAGGCCTTAGAAAGGTCCAAAGCTAACCCCAGTCTCCAGGCCTGCACTAAGTGACCTATTAATAAGATCGATAAATTCTAGCAACACCATAGTTGTGGAATATCCCTTTCTAAATCTTGATTAATATGGAGTTAATTTATTGTATTTTGTGAGCTAATCAGTGATCTGACTGAAAACCAAGTTTTCATATATTTAGACAAACGGATAATAAAGCTATTGGCCTGTAATTGTTTATTTCAGTTGTGTCGCCACTTTGTGTATTGATTTAATTTTACTCTTTTTCAAAGTGAAGGAAAATAATCAGTTTGTAGGCTCCAGTTAAATATGTAGGTGATCGTAGGTGCCACATAAGAAAAGGGCAGTTTTAGAAATGCACCTTCCATATCATCACAACCTCATGATTTGTGAGGATTAATTTTAGTTAGTACTTTGTAAACATTGTGTGTTGTTAATTTTTTGAATCTGAAAAAAGGTAAATTGTCAGTGGCTGTTGTCTAAGAATTAAATTCTTATTTAACAATTTGTGCAGTGAAATGTATATTGAGATAAATCAATAACGAAATCATTAAATTGATTTGACAGGTCCTTGGGATTCTCAATGATATTATTATCTACCTTTAACCTTGTATTTGCCTTAGAGATAACCCCTCCACCCCGGATTAGTCAATTGTTTAATTATTGTCCAAAAATTTTTATTATCTACTGAGTTGTCAATTTTATTCTTGTAATGCTGTGATTTGACCTTTTTATGAGTGTTTTACACTTATTACGTAAATACTAAATATTTCCCAGTCAACACTCAATTTAGTTTTTAATGCTTTTTCCATATTCTGTGTTTAATTCTAATTTGTTTTAGGATTTTTCAATTATCCAGGGCAATCTGGGGTTTTAGTTTTGATTTAACTTTTGGAGCACGTTGATTACAAATAGTGTTAAAGGTATCAGTAAAATAATCTACTGTTGTATCTAAATCAGGAATTAGCCTGCACTGGTCCCATTTCCTTTCTACACAATCCAGAAACTTATGTTCTGAAAATTACAATAGTCTTTAACCCAATTTTGAGCCAGACAGACTGTGTTGGGAGAAAACTGCAAGCCCATCAAGGAGATCCAAACCAGATTGTGATCCCCCAAATAGGGTGGCAGAACTCCTGCATCTTTAATCTGTAAATGTTCAGATACAAAAATAAAGTCTAAAATTGATCCATTACTGGAATTGGAAGTATAACAAGTGAGAACTTTTATTTGCTGTTTAAGGCCCAGGGGAGTAGTTATCTCTTTTAGGAGCCTTCCCGGGGATTAAACCAGTCACAATTTAAGTTCCCAGTTTGGATCCAAGGTTTTCTTCACCACATCGGCCATTTTAAGCAACACTTGTTCAATATCGTTTATGACTGAATTAGGGGGAAAAAACTATAGTTATGACCAATTTAAGTTTATCCAGGTTAACTACTAGATATTCCATATTCAGGTCAGATCCTTGCAATAATATAGATGTAGGTCTAAAATTATCTTTTAAATAGAGCATTACCCCTCCCCCTCTAGTTTTCCTTTCAACTCTCAGTGTTATACCCCAAAACCCCTAATTCATTATTGTTATGTTTTCCAGTTAGCCAAGTCTCACTCAGGCCCATTATACTGGGGGCATGCTCATGTAGCATTGCCGCCAATAACTCCATCATGGCAGTCATGCTATTAGCATTGTCACATAAAATTTTAATTGAATTTTCCAAAACCAGGCCTGGAATAATTTCAATATTACTCCCAAGAATTAATATGAGACAACAGACCCAAGAAATATCCATTGTGGGCCTATAAAAGCTAAGGGGCTGAATTGGTTGTGGGGTACTACCAAAGTATAATCCCCTCCTGTTTGTTTGGAATGGGTTTCTTCTACTTTGATTTGCAACAAAATTTGCAACAAAATCCCTTGAGGGTAGAAGTCAATTAGAGGACATTTTAAATTTACTATACTTGTCTGAGACAGTAACACTCATGAGAGAGCACAGGACCAGGCAACCTATCATATTATACAACCTCATATTGAAAAACAATAAATACTACTGAGAATAAAAACTCTTAAAATCAGTATCTTCTACTAATAGAACTCCAAATCTTAACATTAGACTATAACCACAGAATTCATTGGCAAGCCTTTAAACTAGTCAAGGGGGGGATGCACTGATAAGCAGCAGGAAAATCCCAGCCTCCCCCTACAAAACAGGGTACTAAATGAGAAAAAGACCAAGGTAGAAAGGTCAGTGGGGGTTGCCGCTACAGAAGGTAAAGCCATCAAAAATGGAGAGCAATGAGTACCAATGCCCATAGTCTGGTAACAAGCTTCCTGAATTAGTGGCCTTGATGGAGGAGGAAGATCTGGATATCGCAGTTCAGAAACATGGTACACACAGAACCATGACTGGGACGAAACATACCAGGATACACTATCTACAGGAGGGACAGGGAGGGTAAAAGAGGAGGAGGAGTAGCTCTCTACATAAGAGAAGAAATCAAAGCAACAGAACAAAAGGGTAAACAGGGAGGAGAAGAAGCACTGTGGGTCAATTTGGAGGCAGGCAATGGCACCACAATCCGCACAGGGGTTGTATACAGACCCTCCTCTCAGGGGAGGAAATGGACAAGGAAATGATAGAAAGTATACTTAGAATGGCAGATAAAGGGAGATATTGCTGATGGGTGATCTGAATATGCCAGCTGTTAACTGGAGTGCAGTTGCAGCAGCCACTTCGAAGAGTGGGGTTATTCTAGATGCCCTACAGGGGCATGCCTTAGACAACTAGTATTGGAGCCCACTCGAGAGGGAGCAATCTTAGACCTGGTTCTCTCAAATAGAGATGAAGAGAGGATCACAGATGTAGAAGTGGGTAGCCATCTGGGAAATAGCGACCATCGAACAGTATGGTTCACAATAAACACAGCAATAGAGTCAAGCCATACAAAGATAAAGGTACTGGATTTTAGGAGGCTGACTTTGCCAAAATGGGTGATGCCTAAGGAATGCACTAGCAAATGGGCAGGAAGGAAGGTGGAAGAACAATGGGAATAATAAAAACTGCCATCACAGAGGTAACAAGCCTTTGTGTAAAGCAAATAAACAAAACGAAACGAGGTAAGAAACCACTATGGTTCTCAAAGGAAGTGGCAGTGAAGGTTCAAGAGAAAAAGAAAGCATTCAGGAAGTACAAGGAATCACAGAAGGAACAGGACAGAGAACTGTATCAGTTAAAGCAAAAGGAAGCTGGAAAGGCAGTCAGAACAGCAAAGGCCCAAACCGAGGAAAAGATAGCCAACTCAGTAAAGAAGGGGGATAAAACCTTTTATAGGTACATCAGGGAGCGAAGGAAGACCAAGGGAGGGATAGTGAGGCTTAATAAAGGGGAGGGAGGGGGGCAGAGGGTGACTGTGAAAAGACAGAGCTATTAAACAAATATTTTGCTCAGTATTTACAAAGGAAGAGGGGTACCAAAACAAACAGTAGAAACACTCTGGATACAGAAGTTGATACCAGCCCATTTACAGAAGAAAGGGTTCTGAAAGAGCTCTTAAAACTGAAGGTGGACAAAGCAATGGGGCCTGATGGGATTCATCCCAGAATTCTAAAAGAACTAAGGTAGAACTAGTGACACCACTGACTACCCTCTTTAACAAATTATGGGAGGATGGGGTGGTACCTGAGGACTGGAGGAGGGCAGATGTGATTCCTTCACAAAAGTGGGAGCAAGGCAGAAGCAGGAAACTACAGACCTGTTAGTTTAACCTCAGTGGTAGGGAAAATGATGGAATCACTTGAAGGAAAGAATTGTTGCATATCTAGAGGCCAGAGGGGCACAGGACCCAAGACAGCATGGATTCACAGCGGAAGGTCATGCCAGACAAATCTGATAGATTTCTTTGACTGGGTGACCAAAGTAGTTGATCAGGGAGGGGCTGTGGACATGGCCTACCTAGACTTTAGCAAGGCATTTGACACAGTCCCACACAAAAGATTAATATACAAGTTAGCCAGCCTGGGAGGGGTCCCAAGATGACAGTCTGGGTAAAATTGGCTGGAGAATAGGACACAGAGAGTAATAGTAAATGGAGTCCACTCTGAAAAAGGGGGTTAGCAGTGGGGTACATGAGGTTCAGTATGAGGACCGGTCCTCTTCAATGTCTTTATAAGCGACATTGCAGAGGACTGGAAGAGAAAGTATGTCTCTTTGCAGATGACACAAAGATCTGCAACAGAGTTGATGCACAAGTGGGGTGGAAAGGATGAGAAGGGACTTGGCAAGGTTAGAGAATGGTCAAATGTATGGCAGCTTAGATTCAATGCTAAGAAGCGCAAGGTAATGCACCTGGGAAACAAAACCCAGGGAAGAGTACACAATGGGGTGAGATACTAACAACAACAAAAATGGAAAGGGACCTGGGAGTAGTCATATCAGATGACCTAAAGGTGGGCAAGCAATGTGAGAGGGCAGCAAGGAGGGCTGGGGGATTCTGGGATGTAGGAGTGGCATCACCAGTAGAAAACAAGAAGTTATTATCCTCTGTACAGACAGCTGGTGAGACCACATCTGAGTGTACTCATGCAGTTCTGGAGACCCAATCTCCGCAAAGACATAGACAGGATGGAAGCTGTCCAGAGGAGGGCAACTAAAATGGTGCAGGGTCTGCACCGGAAGACATATGAAGAGAGACTTAAGGAGCTGAATATGTATAGCCTCGAGGAAAGGAGGGAGAGGGGGGACATGATAGAAACTTTCAAGTACCTCAAGGGAATCAACAAAGTCCAAGAGGGTAGCATCTTTCAAAAAAAGAGGTGTGCAAGAACAAGGGGGCACAATTTGAAGATAGAAGGGGGGCGGCTCAGAGGTAATTTAAAGAAGTATTTTTTCACAGAGAGGGTTGTGGATGTATGGAACAGCCTTCCAGAGGAGGTTGTGGAGTCAAAAACAGTGGTGGAATTCAAGCATGCATTGGACAGTCATAAGGCAATTCTAGGGGGTTGGGGTAGGAAGAAGTAGACTGCTGGTTAACTAGGATCTGCAGCTTATCCATCAGGTAGGGAAATGGGCAGACTGGGTGGACCAAGCAGTCCATATCTGCTTCAAATTCTATGTTATGTTAAAATGGTCAGTAGATGCAGAGTAGTGTAGGGCTACCAGCAGACTAGATGGGCCATGGGTTTCTAGCTGTACAGGTGCAATATTACCTCCTTTATACTGGAACCCTCCCTATGCACCTGAGCAACCTGCTAGCCTTCACCACTGCCTTATCACTGCTTGGCTACCTTCAGGCCACCAGAACTGAGTACCCCCAGATCCCTTTCCTGTTTGGTGGTTGCCAGTACTTCCCCTCATAATTGGTATTTAGTCCCTGAGTTTCTGTGACCAAAAAGCATGATTTTGCACTTGTTATGTTGGCTCGTGCTTCTGTGCCCACCAACATATTGCATTAGTGGCAGATTTGGAGGCGCGGTCACTGTTGGGCGAATGCAGGACATGCATCAGTAGGTACATCCCTCATTCCCCAATAAGCCAGCATGCAGGCATCACATCAGAAATACATAATGTGGAGAGCACATCTAAGGAAAGGTCCACTGCAATAAGAGCCAAGCTTGTCATGCAGTGGCACCAAAACACATCCTCCCTAAGTGCCTTTCTTGGTGAAGCCCTTCAATAAACATGGTGGTGCTGACTGCCACTGCCACATGGAGATCCGACTTCAGGGGTGCTCAATCCCCCTGTCAGCATGCCCCAACCAACTTCATTTGCTGATGGGGAGCCTCCCCTCCGGCATAATGCACCCCATTTAAAGTGTGTACTGAGGGGTGCCCAACTCTTAGCATCATGTCCCCCATCCCAGTTTAATTTGCCAATGGGTCTGCATAATGTCCTCCCCATTTGTCGATGCCCACGGGGTGCCCAATCTCCCATCAGCTACAGAACCCCCAAAAACACTCAGGTGGCACATTGGGAGCCCATTGCAGTGTGCCAATTGCCCTGAAAATGAAATGGTCCTGCAATGTTTTTTTTTTTGTACAACCTGCAAACCAGAAAATGGTCTCTCACTGAGTCTGGTCACCTCCCCAACCATCGCCCACCTCTGTGCACACTGCTCCCCACACCCCATACTTCCTTGAAGCATGGCACGATGATCTTGGGTGGACCGGGAACATGTCTACACTCTTCAAAGCCGACCACGAACTGAATAAATGCTGGTAAGCTGTATAATGGCATAAATAGGGTTTTTCAACTTTGGTGCATATCTCAGGCATTTTTGGGAATTTTAGCAACAAATTTTCAACATGGGGTGATTGGGATCCCTCCTCATGAATTCAGTCACTGTCATGATGTTATTCGGTCCGGAAAGGTGATTTCACGATCACTTTGCAACCGATTAATTAAACGACAGTGCCGCTGTTGATGAGTGGGGCTCTCAAAAAGCCTACGTTGCAAATTTGGTGAAAAAGATCCAAAAAAAATGTGTTTTCTAGCGATGGTCGCGGTTCCACACACCTCACAACTTAGTGAATTTGTAATATTTTCCTCAAGATTTTCAAAATTGTTATTTTTCTACACCTCCTTATGAACAGTACAGCTGTCATTTTATATATCCTGGCCAAAATGTGTTTCGCGTCCGTGCAGAATAGCGCAGCCACTGTGAGAAATCAGTTTTCGTGACAGTTTGAGAAAATGATGGTGACACTGGTGATGAGCAGAGGTCCTAAAATGCCAATGTTGAAAATTTGGTGATGAAAGTCCATAAAATGACTGTGTTACAAGCGTGCATTGCACAGTTTCCACGCAGCCTTGTAACTTCACAAATTTGTAATATTTTCATAGCAGATTTTCAATACTGGCATTTTTTCATACCTCCTTATGAACAGTACAGAAGTCATTTTTCACAGCTTTCCCAAACTGTGCTTCTGCACCTGTGGTGCACAATGGCATGGTCGCTCTGGGAAAGCAACTTTTGAGGCACAGTAACAAAATCACAGCATCACAGTTCATGAGGGGAGGTCCCAAAATGCCTATGTTGAAAATGTAGCTAAAAAATCCCAAAAATAATTGGGTTACAGACTTGTGTTGAGCAGTTTCTATGCATGCTCATGACTTCACCAAATTTTCATATTTTCACTCCAGATTTTCAATGTTGACATTTTTTTACACCTCCTCATGAAAAATACAGTTGCCATTTTTCACATCCTGCCCAAAATGTGTTTTCACCCCTGTGTCACCAAATGGCATGGCCGCTGTGTAAAATCATTTTTCAGCTAACAAACTGATTGTGCTGCTCTTCATGAGGTGGGGTCACAAAAAGCCTATGTTGAAAATTTGGAGAGAAAATACCAACAAATGCCTACAATGTTAGGGTTTCCAACTGTAACACCCCACCCTGTAGAGACTGACAGGCATCAGGGGTGTGATTTGAGATCATTGGCTGTAATGCTTATGCCATTCCGCCCCCCCATCCTGTAGCCAGTGACAGGCATCAAGGTATGCTTAGGAGTGTTCAGCCCTAAAGTTCACCACATTCTCTTATACTGCACCCATTTCAGCATATTTCCTTATGGAATGGGGTAAGTATAAGGCCCAAAGACCCCAAAGCACACCATGACGCTAGTCAGTGTCTACAGGGTAGGGTGAGGTAAAATAGCATGAGTGTTACAGCTGACGACCAAAAGGCGCACCCCAACACCTGTCAGTCTCTGCAGGGTGGGGGTGGGGTTGTTGTCAGTTCAATACTTCACTACCATTCCTATTATGCATCTCTAACTCCTGCACTACCAATGCCAATGCCAGCGAGACAACATTCGGCATTGACAAATGCTTGTTTGCATTGAAACCCAGCTGTCAAACCTTTGACTCTTCTTCCAAATTTTTCAAATCATCCCTCATTTTTCCATCCCCCTGGTGAGTCTACTCTGTTGCAGACTTTTGTGTTATCCACAAAAAGGCATACTTTCTCCTCTAGCCTTTCCACAATGTTGTCAATAAAGACATTGAAGAGGACCGGTCCTAGTACTGAGACCTGAGGCACCCCACTGGTCACTTTGCCTTGTCTAGCATGGGCACCATTTGCCACCACCTTCTGACTCATAGAGATGCTCTGCATCATGTGGGTCATGGATGTGAGTACCAAGGTGTGTCCTATGCTGTCAACATTCCCAGGCACCTGGTCCATGGATTGCTGTGCAGCAAGTGGCACAGTCCATCCCCACAGAAATATGTCAGTGGGTCATGGTTGTTATCTCTCTATATACTGTATCTTGTCCTATTGCTGCAGTTGTTGTTCCCACAACACAGAAAGAGAGTCTCAAACAGAGAGACTAGGACCTGTCTCATAACCCTCATTGACTCGTTCTTCACATTATCACTCCGTGGTCCCCCACCTCCACCTCATGTAGTAGCAGAGACACTGTCCTCAATGGTGGACACACAAGCAGGCAGAGACTGTGTGATTTCAGTAAAATAGAAACAGAGAAAGAGAGTTTGAGAGAGAGAGAGACAGAGACAGAGAGTGAAAGAGAGACAGAGAGAGAGAGAGATGCAGAAAGCGGCAGACTCCACTCAGGAGATGTCACAATTGCACATGGACTCTATTGAGGATAAAGTGTTATCCTAGATGATTGTGCCTTTCCTCAGTCCCACTTTCCCCAGTAGGGAGTCTACTGGCATCACGTGCAGTCACAGTTAGGAAGAGAGACAGACAGATGGCAAGCACAACATGGAGAAAACTTGGCTAAAAGAGCAGTTGTATTTTCTGTGGTGGTCAATCTCAAAGGAGAGTGTGACATGCTACATCTATGTGTGTCACTGGCAGGGTAGTGAGGGTTATTGAGTCAGTGTGATGGTGACAAGAGTGTTCCACAAGTGGTTGTGTGGTCCTAGGTATGAGGGGGACATCGGTAACAGGACAGGTGACACCGTGGTGTGGTCTGTGCCAGTAAGTTCAGAACTTCAATTACACAACATTATGTGACAGGTAGATACCAGCAGTAATCACTCTCTATGCCTGTAAGTTCAGCCACTGCAATTTCAAGCGACATTTTTGGTGAAGCAACCAAGGTGTCCTGGTTTTGAAGGAGGGGTGTTGGGGGAAGGCTTGCCTCCTGCTTCATAAAGCACACGAATAACTGTAACGGTGAGCTGCAGTTGCTGCATCTCAGAAACTTGTATCATGTGGACTGCTGTGATGTCCCTAACTCAGGTATCTCTGTATGTCAAAGCTGCCTTCCCCCCAAACACACACACACACATTAATCTGTGCATCTCTCTGTATTTCTCACAGAACAGCTACTTATCTGCAGCAAGATGCATCTGCTATGTTGGGGGAGGGATAAATCCCATAACCACAGTTCCCGAGCATATTATGCAGAAGAAATATCACACTGTAAAGGTGGGCAAAAAATTATCATTTTTAAATTATCTATTACAAATACTTAGAAAGGAGACGAACTGAGATGAGGCTGATGGCGGAAGAATTTAATGATTATAACAATAATCACAGCGAGATATTACAAGTGGTACATCCTTCATTCTTCATTCTTAATTTTAATTCTTCAAACTAACAGTGTATAGTGGCTTGCTTATATAGTGGAAGACAGTATTCTCAATTTCTATGGTTGTCTATGATTGGTCCAAGACAAGTACTAACATCAACTTAAAAGGCAATTCTCCTTTAGTACGTGTATGAGCTAATCTTTTAGTCAGCACAAATGTATAGATAGTGTAAATTATATTACTATATAAGGCTAGTAATAATTGTCATTACCAGTTACCAAGGTCTTAGGAGGAAGAAATAGGTTTGCACTTAGGAATGTGCTATGCTTTTAGCCTGTAGTCAGAAGGTAACTTGAACTTTATCCCTGTGTTTCTATTTTTGCAGACACTTAAGACACCTGTTTTCTATTACTCATATGGTCAGTACAAATATCAAAAGACACTTTAATATTGCAGCTTGTGGCTCAGTTAAACTTGTAGCTTTACAAGTTTTAATATGATTCAATTATATAGGCCATTATTTGTTACACAGATACATTATGTGTTAGACCAAAATGAGGTTAGTCTGGAATATTGGGACACATTTCTTTATCCCTTGTTACAAGCCTCCTTGGCCCAATATTACCTAATTATTATTTGCAACAATGCAGCTCCTCAAGCATGTACATCTCACTATGTACTTTACGAATAGTAAGTCTTAAGCGACACAGGCCTATAATTACCAAGAACACTAAGACCACTGGCAACACAAGTAAAACTTTAAAAGACAGGACTCCTAAGGTCCCCTGCATAGCTATAAATTAAGTGCTCATTATCACTCTCAATTTGTATCAAATGAGTATCTTTTTGATTGAAAAGTGACTCTACATTAAGAAACAGGAGAGGTATTACAGCTCCAAATGATGGCACTTAACATGTCACTTAACGTAGTGGCATAAAACTTTGACACACCAGTATCTGCACAACTATTGTTAACATTTATATTTCAACCAGAGAAAATCTAGATGTATATGTACTGTACTGTACTTCACATTATTCACAAGCATTTGATCAATAAGTGTTGATTGAATCCACTCTCTGGCCCTTTTGTCACATTTGGACATTTAGTTGGTGTTACAGTTAAGTATATGACATTTGAGACTACAAAACAAAATGAGTTGCTTAAACTAGCATCGTTACAAACACTATTATTACCCCAAAGACAGTAGAACAGAGTTAACAAATAAACATTATTGTCCTTTGGTGTGGCTCTGTTTATAACAAGAGACACATTTTGTCTATTTTTAGTCCATGTAGCTTTGCTGTGATCCAGTCTTGAGCTTTGAGGCACAGCTGCTAGACCAGCTGTCAAGTATGTCCACAAACCAATTTAGAAAAGTCAGTGTTTATATTGCTGGCTGCTGGATTGCTGATTAGCAGACTCACTGCACTGGTCAGGGGTGCATTAGATTGTGCATTGAGTAGCCACACACACACTGGCATGGAATTTGTGTTGTGATAGTTGATTACACCCTGGCACACAGATTAACAGTCCATAAAAAAGCAATAGTTCTGCATAGAGTATCAGCCATGTTTGGAACAAACAGCAGTGAAGAAGATGGACATCTTGCTTGAAGATCAATTGAAGAAGAATCTTCTTGCTGAAGTTAGGGGATTTCCCCTACCCCAGACTTAACTCCACAGTAAGTAGAAACAATAAGCTTGATTTTAGAGTTTAAACTGACTAGACCTTTTCAGTTGATTTAAAGTTTCACAAATAAATGTAATTTTGCTAAAACATTACACTTGCAGAGGTAATAATGACTTGATTTATGCAATAGTTCTTATGTGGAACCAATTAGACACAAAGATAGTGATGACATCAAAACTGTGGCAGTTGTTTTTAAATAAGAAACAATTATTAGCAAATACACATTTTTTGGTATTTACCCCTATGAGGAGATAGCAATTTACCTTGCAACCTTTGTGGACATTACACTGGAAGGAAGGAAGGGTAGCTTACCCCTTCCCTTGAGCTTCAACTGGCAGAAGAGAAAGCTCAACTACTGTAATACAAGATTATTTCCATAGGATAAAAGAAGCCAAGTGTCCCTGGGTTTTCTTATCCTAAGCATGACAAAATGTCAGCTGAGTTTAAACAAAGAAGTTTTGCTTATAGTTAAATGTTGATTGACCGTGTTTGCTGCAACACAAGAAGGTCAAATAAAATGCAAAAGGTCACATAGTGTGCATACAAGGGTTGCTCAAACCCAGTTATTTTTGTAGTGGCCTTGAACACTACTGATATTAAAAATATCTTTAAATCATAATAGAGCACGAAATGAAACTGTTGTCCAAGACAGTACCCACACATATACATACACCACAAGAAATACTTAACATAAAAATAAGACTGACATTATTTGACACCAATTTGTTGAGGTAATGCCCATAGTTTTAGTAGAAAACTGTATGTGTTTTAGATATATGATGCTGAAAATATTACAGCCACGGGCATTTAGAATCAGAGTTGTCCCCTCAGAAAACACTAGTGTTACTGATAACATTATTAATCATGCCAAACAACTCTGGATGGTTTGTTTGGTTATGGTAGCAATCACAGAAGAACACGGCTAGCTTTTGCTCTAGTCCACCCCACAGCATACTAATGAGTATTTAGAATCAAACTCTTTAACATTAGAAGAGGCAAGGTCTTTGGGCATTAAGTTAGTATGACTTGCCAATACCTGACTTTTACTCTACATTTTAACTGCTCCTATACAGGAGTTAACACACTGTAAATTGCCTGTTTTTAGATTTTAAGACATTTACATCTTACAAATGTGCTACAGAAGCTGTGTTATAGTTTATTTTGCAATTAATAAAAGAGAATTATCCCTATCTAAAAAAACAAAGGTCTCCCTGTACCTTTACAAACTAACTTTAGTTATTAGTTTTTCTCTTGCAGGGATTTTGGCTCTTGACTTATTTGCATTTCTAAACTAACTATTTTTGACTGTAGCTGGATTATTACATCTTGGTGCTCATACAGCTTTTTTTTTTTAAAGTCTCATGTGTTAACAAATTACAACCTGGCTACATTTTCACAGACTTTGTACAGTGTTTGCTAGTTTCTCTCTTTTTTATTTTTAATTAAAATACTGCTGTGCCCGTTGATCATGGTTTGTATGCTCCCCCCTTTAGGTGTTTCCCCTAGAAACAACCTATTACTATTTCCATATTCATAAAATATAATTGTGCCTGTTGATCATCAGGCACTGGTTTGTATGCTTTCCCCTTTAGGTGTTTTCCTAGAAAATGACCTATTATTGTTTCCATACACATTTTTCATCTCTTTCTTGCCTGCTTAGCCTTTACTGCCGGGTCCACCTGTGCATTGGTGCCCCAGTCCGTCTGGCTATGTCTTACGGCTCCCTTGTGAGGTCCGGCTTGCAAGTCCCAGCACCTTCACTTACCTACTCTGCCCCATGAGTTCCTACAGAGTTAAGCATTACTTTTATTTAAAGAAATTGGAAAGCATACCTCACCTGATTAGCAAGTGGCTAAACTGTCTGTGTGCACCATTTTCTCTCGCTTTAAGCCATCAGCACCTTCTCTGAGCGTTGTCACCTTCTTATTAGGGCTTGCAGACAACCAACTAGTAGTTAGGCAGCCTCCTCATGCAGCACCAGCGATCCGAGTCACGACACCAATGTAAAGGTGGGCAAAAATTATCATTTTTAAATTATCTATTACAAATACTTAGAAAGGAGATGAACTGAGATGAGGCTGATGACAGAAGAATTTAATGATTATAACAATAATCACAGCGAGATATTACAAGTGGTACATCCTTCATTCTTCATTCTTAATTCTTCAAGCTAACAGTGTATAGTGGCTTGCTTATATAGTGGAAGACAGTATTCTCAATTTCTATGGTTGTCTATGATTGGTCCAAGACAAGTACTAACATCAACTTAAAAGGCAATTCTCCTTTTAGTACATGTATGAGCTAATCTTTTAGTCAGCACAAATGTATAGATAGTGTAAATTATATTACTATATAAGGCTAGTAATAATTGTCATTACCAGTTACCAAGGTCTTAGGAGGAAGAGAAATAGGTTTGCACTTAGGAATGTGCACACAAGCTTTTTAGCCTGTAGTCAGAAGGGTAACTTGAACTCTATCCCTGTATTTCTATTTTTGCAGACACTTAAGACACCTGTTTTCTATTACTCATATGGTCAGTACATATATCAAAAGACACTTTAATATTGCAGCTTGTGGCTCAGTTAAACTTGTAGCTTTACAAGTTTTAATATGATTCAATTATATAGGCCATTATTTGTTACACAGATACATTATGTGTTAGACCAAAATGAGGTTAGCCTGGAATATTGGGACACATTTCTTTATCCCTTGTTACACACACATCATGTAATGACTGTGTGAAATTTCTATCTCCATAACAGCAGTAACATGTTTATTCTTGTGGGACTACTTTACAGGGTGGAAGGATACAGTACCTTTTTCTGCTGAAACAGAAGAAAATGCCATTATTTTTATTTTTTCCTGTTCTTTGCATATCCCATGTTATAAGTAATAATTCACTCCAGGGTATGGTGTTATAGGCATTTATTCCTCACCTGGGTTGCTGTTAGGGCCCACAGCCTGTGCCTTGTGCCTCACAATGCACAGCAGGTTTGAATTAAATGCCTATAACCCCAAACCCTGTCATGGGTGATTGCTAACTTGATCTACTCCCTGGCAGGTCAGCTTGTCCAAAGTCTCTGTGTGGAACACTGTTGAAAGTCTTACTGAAATCTAGGTATGCCACATCTGCCACTTCTCCCCGATCCACTACCCTGGTCACTCAGCTGAAGAACTCAATCTAGTTTGTCTGGCAAGACCTTCCCCCTGTGAAAGCATGTTGTCTTGGATCCTGTAATCCACAGGTTACAAGGTATTCTACAGTCCTTTCTTTCAGTAGTGTTTCCATTACTTTGCCCATTACTGAAGTCACGCTGATAGGACTGTAATTTTCTGCTCCTCCCTGTTCCCACTTTTGTGAAGTGGGTTATATCTTCCCTCCCACAGTTCCTCCCTTCTATCTAATTATAAGTTGAAAAGAGTTGTCAGAGATGCAGCCAGCACCTTTTTGAGCTCCCCCAGTATCCTGGGGTGCATCCTATCAGGTCCAGTTGCCTTGTCTACTTTTAATCATGCTACTCCCTTGAGGAAGTTCTCCTCTGTAAAATGACTAGTGTCAACCTCCCTACCATTTATGCCCTTGTCCCTTATCTTTGGTCCATCAGCTACCCCTTCTTCTATAAAAACTGAACAAAAGTACTTGTTCAATATATCTGCCTTCTTTGGTCCTCCTCTTCCTCCTCACAAACCCCATTTTGTCCTTACTATTCCTCCTTTTGTCTTCCTCTTCTTTTTATATATCTGAAGAAAGTTTTATCCTTTCTTTTACTGATTGGGCAGTATTCTTCTCTGTTTGTGCATTTGTGCATCTAACTGCCTTCCTGCCTCCCTTTGTTTCTCCTGGTAGTTTTCCTATCCTCCTCCTTCTGTGTCTTTTGTATTTTCTAAATGCTAATTGTTTTGCTCTTATTTTTCTCTATACGTCTTTAGACAAACATAGCAGTCTCTCTTTTCCCTTGCCCTTGTTAATCTGCCTGACACAGAGATACATTGGCTTTTCGATATTCCTCTTTAGTTATGCCTTTAGTTCCTTGTTTCCCCAGATCCCTATCCCTGCCAGGGTGTCCCTGAGTCATTCTCCCATTTTCCTGAAATCGACCCTCCTAAAGTCCTGGACCCTTATATTAGTGCAGCTCAGTTCTGCCCAGTCCTTATACTGAATCACACTGCACAGTGATTGGCAGGCCCCAGGTTGTCACACACCATGATGTCAGCAACACTGTCCTCATTTGTCAGTATCAGGTCAAGTATTGCCCCCATGTGGGCTTCTTAATTAGTTGCCTGAGGAACACCCATTGCAAGGAGTCCAGGATGCATCTACAGTTGCTGTGGCTGGTAGGCCCCAATCCACATCTAGTAGATTGAAGTCCCCACCAGCAACACCTCCTCTTTCATGCCAGACTTTGGATGGCATTCATCATATCTTAATCTACCTCTTGCCCTGTGATGGAGGTCTGTAGATCACCCTATGTGAATAGTGGTCTGCATACGGGTTTCAGGGTGACCCATAGAAACATAGAAACATAAAATTTGATGGCAGATAAGGACCGCTTGGCCCACCCAGTCTGCCAATTTCCCTACCTACTGGATAAGCTGCAGATCCTAGTTAATCAGCAGCCTACTTCTTCCTACCCCCAACCCCTTGAATGGCCTTATGACTGTCTCATGCATGCTTGAATTCCACCACAGTACTTCAGCTCCTCGCTGCTCTCCCTATATTACTGTTGTTTTTACTTTGTCCCTAAAATAAAGTGCCACTCCCCCTTTATTACCTACCCTGTCTTTTCAGAACAGAGTATACCCTGGTATGGCCACATCCCAATCCTGGTTTTAGTTTTATCATGGCTCGATAACTGCAACCATATCCAGGTCTGCTTCTGCCATGGTGGCTTCTAGCTCTTCAATCTTGTTGCTCAGACTTTGAGCATTTGAACACATGGCTCTCAGATTATAATGCTACCCCTTGTTTCCCTTGTATGCCCCCTTTGTCTTTCTGCCTTTCCTTTGGCTAGGTTAAATGCTAGCCAATGTATCATTTAAACCATTTACTGAGAACCATGGCTCCCTTCCTGATGGATGCGGGTTGTAACCCCAGTAAAGAACCTTATCCCTCCTGGTGGGGCCCTAGTCTCCAAAGAAGCCAAAAGCCTTCTCTCTGCACCATTCCTTTAACCATGCATTGAGGTTCCTGGTGCAGAGAATCCTGCTCTCCTCCCTGTTGTAAACAGGTAGCACTTCCAACAAGGTCACAGATTATACCATCTGCCTAAGACCCTCCCTAATTCCCTGAATTCCTCCTGAACTATTGCTGGCTTATCCCAAGTCACGTCATTAGTCCCCAGTTGGACAACGATGTTCTAGCTCTTCTTCCCGTCATGCTTCCCAAGGAATGCTGTGGATATTCTTTCCATCCTGCAAACCGAGGTGCCAGGAAAGCACCAAACCTCCCTCTCCTCATCCTTACCTATGGACATATGAATAACATCTGAATATGCCAGTCCCCAACTCTATCCACCCACTATTGAGTCCCCAACCAAGATTTGCTTTCTCCTTCTCCTCTGGGGTTCTCTGCAACATCCCTTGGAGTCTCCACTATGGAGGACCCCCTCATCAACCCTGGTCATTTCTTTAAGTGCCTCTGTGGGAAATTCCCACTCTGCCAGTGCGGCATAGGAGTTTTGCAGTGGAACTGGGTGTGGAATGTGCCTATGCTCCACCACCCTCACCCTCCCCAAGTCCACTGTTGTCCAGCCTCTCCTTCTTCTGGGCAATCTCTGAGGTAGCAGTGGTGGACTAAGTGGTCCTTGTGTGGGGGAGAAGGTCCATCAAACCAAGCCAAATTGGTCTTTCAACCAGCAACCTCTTTCCTCAGCCCAGAGAGGTGCACAAAGATAGGGCAGCATTGCAGCCTACAGTAAGTCTCCCAGAGATTGCTGCTCTACAGCCACTGCACTGCACCACTCCCATCACACTATTCTACCAGCTTTTTTCTGTGTTGTTACTCCCTTAAATTCTCTTAATTACCTAATCCTATATAAAGAGTTCCAATGACCCCTAGGTTTTTATAACAACCTCTAGTGTACTATTGCTTAGCCCTGCATATGGTGCTATACCTTTTTATACCTGATGCCTTGTGTCTGTAGACAACTGCTTACCCCTATTACCTACTTGTGGTTTGTGATGCAGAGGGTATATATGGCCACTGGTCACTGCCCCGGACTGACTCCCTCCTGGCAGACTCCCCAGTGTTGTTCTTTGCACTGCAGTTCTTTGTGCGGAGGTCCACAATGTGGAGATCCACTTGATGGATACTTCCTTATATATCAGGCAATGGCTGATTGGTTCACTTGAGGACAGCCCAGATTGGCTGTTGTGAGTGAGTCTTTATATAGCAGTCCAAAAATAACCTGCAATGACAAATATGACTCACTGAGCCCTCTTCCAAATATCACCTAGCAGAGGGCCCAGGCCAAACAATTCTCACCCAGACCCCAATCTACAAGCCAAGACACAGCTCTTTATTATGGCCATTAAATGTGGACTATTGTAACTGGTCTCAACTTACCCTACAGACAATAATAAAGCACTATTTCAACAAGTTTCCTACAACTTACCCCACTTATGTTGTCTCAAAAGCCTCTTCAAGGCAGCAACCTGCAGGAGTGAATCTTTATAAAGCAATCCAATACCAACCTGCAGTCAGAACTGTCACCACTCAGCCCCTCCTCCAGTTATCACCTAGCTGAGGCCTCAAGGCAAACAATTCTCACCCAGACACCAAAGTACAGGTCAAGCGACAACTATTTATTATAGCCCATAAATGTGGCCTGCTGTGGCTGGTCTCAATCTAC
Organism: Neoceratodus forsteri; assembly: GCA_016271365.2. Taxonomy (NCBI): domain Eukaryota; kingdom Metazoa; phylum Chordata; order Ceratodontiformes; family Ceratodontidae; genus Neoceratodus; species Neoceratodus forsteri. The sequence goes on along the minus strand of CM057449.1, from coordinate 1,801,285 downwards.
CAACAGACAATATAAAGGCACTATTTCAACAAGTTTGCCCAACATTTTCCCCACTTACATTGTCTCAAAAATCTCTTCAGTTTCTATCTGTGAGCAAAACACACAGACTCTGCTTTAGCCTACTGGTGCAGGTATTTAGCCTTTTTAGGCCCTGTCCACATCACACTGAAATCACCCTCTGTAATGTTACAGAGGTCCAAACCATTACCACAATGGTTTGTATTTACACCTGTAATTTACAGAGGGATAGTTACCAGAATACTGTAGCAACCACTTGTGAGGTGGTTTCAACAATGGTTAAGAAAACAGTTCTGCTTCTGTAACATTACCAGTTGTAGTGTGAACATGTGGAGAGTGTAGCTCCAGCATTCGACCAGTGCAGCATGAACTGCATTGTGGGATAGAGTGACAGCCATAATGGTCACACGTTACCCACAATGTGGACAGGCTGTAATGGTTCCAAACCACTACGAGACTGTTCACTGACAGTGTGGACACACTGTAAAGGTTACTGTCTGTAATGGTTTTAAATCATAACAAAGTTTTAGTGGTGTAGTGTGGACAGTGCCTTATGTTTGCTTGTGCATTCATGTGCAGTAAATCATTTTGTTACAGTGAACCACATTTCAGAGGTCTGTCACTGGCATTTCCAATGCAGGTCAAGTTGTGTTGGGCTCATCAGTGACAGACCAATGAACAGGCAAGCTGTGTATGACACTGGTTACTGGCTGATAGGCAGAAAGTAGTTAAAAGGACCAAACTGCTCCTATAAGAGAACACTTCAGTCCATTAATTTGCATGAATTTATCTGATTTTAGGTAATATATATATATATATATATATATTATATTATAGGAGTGCAGTCGTGCCCCTATAGTTAAGGTTGAGTAGGCACTTTAATGTTAAACCTGAAATTTTGCACATTAATAATCTTGCAACTGTTCAACAGATTTTAATGAAATTTGGCCTGTGCAGTGGGGCATGGTAGATCTCTTGATTTTACAAGTTGTGTTTCAGTTGGACATACAGATTTTGAGCAGCAAAATACCCCAAAATGCTCTTTTTAGCACTTTTGTGGGGAATTTTTGGATTTTTTCCATGTGGTCTGCCATTCTAAAACTTGATTGTAGAAAGAGCTTGGGTCAAGGAACATGCCACTTTTTGTTTGGTGAAAAATATTAATCCATTCAAAACTTATTAAACATTTTAGCTCCATTATAAGTCTAGGGAAAATTTATATGTATGATTTGTGAAGGAAAAATTGAGTTCTGGCCATATGGTCTTTTCTCTTGGTTAAAGAATTTGCAAGCTAGCAGCTGAAAAATTGGCAGCCGGCAGAAATTTATTGGCCATGATAGCAGCCATCTTGTTTTCAGTTTGCAGTCGGAACAAAACAAATATCTCAGCCCACGGGTAACTTCTGAAGTAAAGGAAGGCTGGATTTTGATCAGAGGAATTCCCTATATTGACCCATGCATCTGGTTTTGTTCAGTTAAGTCAAAAAATAGAGAGTTAAACTTTTAAAATCTTGAGTCGCAGCTCGCTAATGATAATTTTTGGCTGCGAACTTAGTCCGCTACTTCACAACCAGATAGCCAGATTTTCATGACCAGATGTCTCTGGAGAAGACCAGATGGCCTGAATTTTGATGACCAGATGTCGCCTTGTGACCAAAGAATCATCTTATGTCACGGTCGCAGACGATTAGTTTGCATTCTCAGGGTCAAAGAACTTTTAGGTGTAAAAGCTTTAAAATTAAATATCTCTGAAACAGTTTAGTCTTTTACTTGAAATCTGGAGAGTGTTATGGAATGTTGTATAGATGTGAATCATGCTGTTTAGGTGCTGGATAATTAATTTGCTGCAGAGATATTGAGGATGTAGGCAATGTTTTCCTCATAGGATTATGCATGGTGTTTTAGGCTGGCAATTTATAAGGTAGGTAGCCCTAGTGCCATGGAGGTACCTTTCTCTGTTTTGGTGTGTGAAACTTCAACAGGTGCAGTGTTATGCCACTGCAAAAATGAAAATTTGTTTTTTCGTGTTAATAACTTCTGAACCGTTTGCCTGATTTGCCTGAAATTTGGAATGTGGAAAGATTAGTCATAACTCTTTGACTGTGACAATTTTCATGTCAGTGGGACATATAGTTGCAGAATCATGGCACATGCTCATTATAGTTACTAGGAAAGTATATTATGTGCATTGTGAAAACAACAGCGAGCACATTTTGGGCATGCAGGAAGATCCCATTATAATGCATAGGACAACTCCAAAGGTATGGCAGATGTATATTGTTATGCAGTACTGGGAAATGTGATGGGAGCACACCACCATCAGTGAAGAGGCCCGTGCTCCTACCAGTACATGGGATCACTACTTATATTATGATGTTATGCAGAAATGTGCAAGTTGGTGGGCCCATGCTCCCACCAGCAGTGAGGAATGCATTTCAGTGGCCAGATTGGGCTGCATGCATGGATGCTGGGCTGTGCTGGTGCCCTTTGAAGAGTTCATGAACACATTTTGCTCGGTTGCAAAGTGATGCCATTTTTAGTCTATCATTATGGTCAAGGAAAATATACATGTTCATTGTGAAAACAATGGTGATCACATTTTTTGGTGTGCAACAACAATTTTGTTGACTGGCTTCAGATTGCTTTATATACATAGGTGCTGGCCTGCTGTGCTCCTGTTTGAAGATTTCGTTAAAAAATCTTGCTTTTCCAAAAGTTAGACAGGGAACTAGCAGAACAGATCAGGAGGACCTGCGAGAAGGGCAGTGTGGTGATTGTGGGGGACTTCAACATGTCAGGAGTGGACTGGAGCACCCCAACAACCAGGAACAGAAGGGAGCAGGTACTGCTGGTTGCCTTCCAGGACAGCTTCCTGCTGCAAATGGTCAGTGAACCAACCAGGTTAGGGAATACCCTTGACCTTGTGCTGGCAAATGGGGACTTTGTGAGAGAACTTACAGTGGAGGAACCGCTGTCAGGGAGTGACCACCACTCAGTATGGCTCACATTGGATATGGGCAAGGAAGGAGTGGAATCTGGCACAAGAGTGCTGGACTTCAGGAGGGCTGACTTTGGGAGGATGGAGGAAGTGGTAATAGGGTACCTGGCCAGAATTCAATCTAGTATGGACACTAACCAGAGGTGGGAGCTCATAAAACTGGGGATAGTGGAGGCAAACAAAACCTGCTGCAAAGCCCAGAACAAGAAGGCTAGGGCTAAGAAACCAAGCTGGTTGAGCAAGAAGGTCATGGAAAAGGTAAGGAAGAAAAGAGCATCCTTTAGGAAGTACAAGAAAACAGGGAGGGGGGAGGACAGGGAGGAGTACTTGGCAGAATCGAAGGAGATGACAAGGGCAGTAAGGGGAGCCAAAGCATCTATGGAACTCAGGCTGGCACAAGGCATTAAGAAGGGGGAGAAGGACTTCTTTAAGTGCATCAGGGAGAAAAGGAACTGTAAGGACCACATAGTAAGGATTAGGAAGGAGGGAGGTTGGTTGGAAGCAGGATCGATAAAGGCAGAAGCACTAAATGAGTACTTCTGTTCAGTATTTACTAAAGAGAAGAGGGGTGACACCCAAGGTGGGAGAAATGGCAGAAGTGGGGAGAAGTGGTGACAGATGGGAAATCATGGAGGCAGAGTTCTAGAGGGTTTGAAGGCACTGAGGGTGGACAAGCGCCAGGCCCAGATGGCGTCCACCCCAGGGTACTGAAGGAGCTGGCAGAGGTCCTTGCAGGACCTTTGACAGACCTATTTAATGACTCACTACATTCGGGGTGTGTACCTCAGGACTGGAGAATGGCTCATGTGGTGCCACTCCACAAGAGTGGCCCAAGGATGAACCGCAAAACCACAGACCAGTGAGCCTCACATCCATCGTGGGTAAGCTAATGGAGACTATCCTGAAGGAGAGGCTGGTGGCCCTCCTAGAGGCCAAAGGAATACAGGACAGCAGACAGCATGTCTTCATACATGGCAGATCCTGCCAAACCAACCTGGTCAGTTCTATGACTGGGTAACTAGGCAACTGGACAGGGGCCATGCAGTGGATGTCCTGTATCTGGACTTCAGTAGGCATTCGACTTGGTGCCACATGGAAGGCTGGGAAGGAAGTTAGTAGGCAAAGGGGCGGGTGCAAAGCTGGTGAGCTGGGTAGGGAACTGGCTTCAGGGAAGGGAACAGAGGGTGGTGGTGGGTGGGGAGCTCTCACACCCAAGGGCAGTGACGAGCGGTGTTCCACAGGGCTCGGTGTTGGGACCAATGTTGTTTGGGATATTCATTGCAGACATATGGGACATCAAGAGCAAGTTCAGTCTGTTTGCTGATGATACCAAGGTAGGCATGGTGGTGGATGACCTAGGGGATGGCAGGGGTTGCAGGATGATCTGACAAAGCTTGAAACCTGGTCAGACACCTGGCAACTGGGGTTAATGCCAAAAGTGCAAGGTGCTGCATTTGGGCTGAAGAACCCAAGGAGGAGTTACCAGCTGGTGGGAGTGCAGCTAGCCCAGGCAGAGGAGGAGAAGGATCTGGGTGTGCTCATTACAGGGTCAATGAACAAGTCAGCACAATGTAGGAAGGCAGCTGCAAAGGCCAACAAAATGCTGGGTTGTATTGCAAGGGTATATCCTCGAGGAGGAGGAGGTGATTCTGCCACTGTATAGGTCATTAGTTAGACCACACCTGGAGTACTGCGCGGCAGTACTGCCTGGTTCTGAAGAGGGACATTAAGTTACTGGAGGGGTGCAGCACAGGTGACAAAGATGATCAAGGGGCTGGGAGACTTATCATACAAGCGGAGGTTGAAGGAGTTGAACATGTACTCACTGGAGGAGAGGAGGGACAGGGGTGACATGATTGAAACCGTTAAATACATGAAAGGAATAAACAAGATGGGTACAGAGGGGCTGTTCAAAGTAAGGGAGGGGAGGGCCACCAGGGGCCATGATGTGAGACTGGAGGGAGAAAGGTTCAGGAGGGAGATGAGGAGACACTTTTTTACAGAGAGGGTGGTGGCTGGGTGGAATGCTACCTACAGAACTAGTATGCAGTAGAACAGTGGACTGCTTCAAAAGGGATGGGACAGGACAAGGGGAGGGTTAATGAAGGGAAGGGTGGAAGGGAGGGGCAGCTGCAGAATAAGGGTTCTAGCTGCACATTCGAGCAGACTTGATAGGACCCTAGGCCTTATCTGCTGGCAAATTTCATATGTTCATAAAAGTTATGCCATTTTCTGGTCTCCCATTATAGTGAATTGAAAATATATATGTGCATTGTGAAAACAATGCTATCACATTTTTTCTGCACAACAAGAATGCATTTCAGTGTCTTCAGATTGGTTTGTATGCATGGGTGCTGGGCTGTGCTGCTTCTCTTAGAGGATTTTGTGAAAACGTTTTGCTCCATTGAAAAATTATTTCATTTTTTCTTACATTATAGTCAATGGGAAAATACATTTGTGCACTGTGAAAAAAAATGTGCTCATGTGGCATGATTTCTGCAAAGCATTGTCCAGGGTGTTTCTTTCTCTGACACTCTGTTGTGGCATTGTATTGTGCTGCTGTGCCCATATTTTCTGGGTTCCAAGTCATGGTGCTACAGATTTGTGTTTTTGGCGTGATAGCTCCCCTATATTTAGTGTTGAGTAGGCACTTTAATATTAAACATCACGTTTTTGTCCATTAATAAGTTTGCAACTGCTGAATGGATTTACTCAGCATTTGGCATACTTGGTCTGATATGGTAGGCTCTTTCCTTACCAATTTGCATTTCAGTTGGACATACGTTTTTGTGCAGTGAAGTGCCAAAATTCACTTTTGCCAGTTCTGTGCAGTTGTTTTGCTTGTGGCACTGTGCAACTGTTAAACAGATTTTCACAAAATTTGAATACACCATCTGCTATGGTACTGTACATCCCTTCCTTTAACAATTTGTGTTTCAGTTGGACATACAGTTCTTGTGCAGCTAAACACCAAAAATTTACTTTTTGCCACTCCTGCACGTTTTCACTCATGGTGCTGTGCAACCATTTTAACAAATTTGCACAAAATTTGGTATACATGGTGTAGCTTGATATATCTCTTCATTTACCAATTTGCGTTTCAGTCAGACATATGGTTTCTGCACAGCGAAGCAAGTATGCACCTTTTTTCAGTTATGTCACTATTTTGCCGTCGCTACTGTGCAGCAATTGTGTGGTCAATTGGTCTGAAAGGTGGAAGTAGAAAGTCCTTCATTGAAGGAACACGTCAGTTTTGTTTGGTGAAAAATATTATTCCGCTCCAAAGTTATAGGTTTGAATTGCCACCCTGCCCCCCATGGTCAGAGAGACTTTTGGCCACTGGGTCTGCTATTTGAAAGATTTTTCCATGAGGTCTGCCATTTTTGAGCCTTGAGGTCAAAGAATTTTAAAGGTATAAGAACTTTAAAATTAAATATCTCTTAAATGGTTTGGTCTTTTACCTGAAATTTGAGGGTGTTGAGGGATGTCCTAGAGTTATAAATTATGCTGGAAAATTAATTTGTCACAGAGAAATTGAGTGAGATAGTTAACCTTTCTCCAATAGGATTATGCATGGTGCTATTGCTTGCAATTTATATGGTAGGTAGCCATAGTTCCTCGGAGGTGCCTTTCAGTGGTTTGGTGAGTAAAATTTAAACAGGTGCAGAATTATGCCACTGCAAAAATGAAAATTGTGTTAGTTCTGTATTAATAACTTTTGAACTGTTTGTCTGATTTGCCTGAAATTTGGAAAGTAGAAAGAGTAATCATAAATCTTTGGCTGTTACAGTTTTGTGTTGGTTGACATACGGTTGCAGAATCATAGCATGTGCTCTTTATACTCAATGGGAAAGTATATATGTGCATTGTGAAAACAATGGTGAGCACATTTTTGGGTGCACAGCAAGATCCCATTATAAGGTACAGGACAGCTCAAAAGGTATGGCATGTGCATATTGTTATGCAGTACTGTGTAATGAGGTGGGAGCATGAGACCAGAACGGCACCACGCTCCCACCAGCAGTGAAGAACATGGTCCCTGCGCTCCCACCAATACATGTGATTCACTACTTATATTATGATGTTATGCAGAAATGTGCAAGGATGGAAGCGTGGAGCCCCACTAACTTGCACGATAATGTACTTAACTATACTTTTTGAAAAAGTAGGAACTTCTTTGCAAAAAAACTGCATTAATGCAACAGTTAGGGTTTTTCACAGCAACAAAAGTGAGGAAATTCTGTGTTAGGGTTTTCAACCCTAACTCCGACTTCCTGCCCCCACTGCCACACATACACACACACACAGACACACACTGACCCACACATAGACAAACACACACACACACACACACATACACAGAACACACAACTGGGGGGGCGGTACAAGGCAAGACAACCAATCACAGACACACACCATAACGCAAAAGAAATAACATACAACTTCTTAAACATACCACAACAGGTATCCATCATCATGTTTTACCAACTACATCAATTCTGCTGCCATCCCAGTCTCTTGGGTGCATACACCAATATCGTGTACAAACATGTGAGATACTACTACCAACACATGTGTTTTACTACTTATATTATGCTGTTATGCAGAAATGAGTAATTTTGAGTAAGTTGGTGTGGGTCCCAAGCTCCCATAAATACACATGCTTTGCTACTTATTTTATAGTGTTATGCATAAACGGACAAGTTGGTGGGGCTGGGCCTCACCCTCCCACCATTGAATATGTGTGTTTACTACTTATATGAATGTGTTATGTAGAAGGGTGTATGCACCCAAGAGACTGGGATGGTAGAAGTCGATGTTAGTTCTGTTACATTATGATGTGTGTCTGTGACTGGTTGTCTTGTCTTGTACACCCCTTCCCAGTTGTGTATTCTGTGTGAGTGTGTGTATGTGTGTGTGTGGCAGTGGGGATAATCTGGAGTTAGGTTGAAAGCCCTAACGCTGGAATTCCTCGCTTTTGTCATAAAAACTTAGCTGCTGCATTACAGCTGTTATTTTGCAAATAATATATATATATATATATATATATATATATATATATATATATATATATATATATATATATGATAGTATGGTCTCAGTGTAATGAGAATTTACACACACCTAGGGGTTTGATGCTACATAACCCGAGAGAGCTCGAGGGGTTTATGTATAGCATCAAACTCCGAGGGTGTGTAACCAAGTTTACACACTGAGACGTGGTTTTGTTTTATATAATTGTTAGCTTCTCTTTTACCCTCAGCAATTATATAAAATAAAAAGACTGTTGTGTCGGGCGAGTCAGATTACTCTCTCACTTTAACTTAAATATTATTATGGAGGTCTATCCAGTAGCCGTGGGAACATCTGAAGTAATTTAAAAAATACTTACTGCTGAGTGTCCGTGGCAGTCTCTCTCCATGGTGTGTTTGGGGTAAGGTTTCTGTTTGGGAAGGACACAGTGAGCAAGAAGTTCGAGTCATGCTAAGTGTGGAGAAAATGTATGTGTGTTTGCCATTATAAACGCTCCTTTATAATGGCAAATTATGCCACGGTTTCCAATGAGAAAAGAGAAGGCTATTAAATATATATATATGTATATCTATCTATATATATATATATATATATATATATATTATAGTAGCACGGTAGTGCTACCATAGTTAGGGTTAAGGAGCCATTTCTATGTTAAACCCCAAAACTTTGCACCTTAATAACTTTGCAACCGTTTGATGGATTTGCCTGAAATTTGGAATACAATCAAGAACCAGAGGCCTTGTGATCTGCTAAGTTTTGTACCAGTCGGGTATACAGCTACAGAGTTATTAGGCATGATCTGCGCGCGTGTTTACACTTTTCTGGAATACTACGGTCGTGCCTACAGGTCGTACGGTTTGCGTGACCAGCCCAAAATCTTCAGGGAATGTGCGGCCGGAGTCCCCAATGTGCCTTTTGAAGATTTCATGAAAAAATATTAAACAGTTCAAAAGTTATTCAAAAAACAATTTCCCATTATAAGTCAATGGGAAAAGTTAACAAAAAGTTTGACAGTGTCGCAAATGCACTTTTTACTGTCGCAAATGGCCCTGTTACTGTCGCAAAGCTGCCATCTTGTTTTCAGTTAGTGATCAGAAAAATGCTTGGCATTTAAAATTGAGACCCTCTAGCAACCGAATTCTTTTTGTATTCACCTAGTCGGGCCCTGAGGATGCTAGCTACATCTTTATTTTGGGGTTAAACACCCCAGAAATATGTTTTTCAAATTTCTGGAAAAAGTATTTTTGCAAAGTAGTGTCGCACTCATGAAAATGTGGCAAATTTTTTTGCGACACTTTTGCAAATTGCACTATTCTTTAAACACTATGCCCAAAATAACAGTAATTCTTTGGCACTCCACTGCAAAAGAACAGTTGGGAGTTTTGGCTGAAATTTGAGGAATGCAGATGACATCTCACAGATGTGCCTTTCAGTGTTGTATTGAAAAATATTACTCAGCGCAAAGTTACGGCACTCCAAAGTTGACAGTTTTTCCCATAGGATAACATTATGGCGCCCGACGATTACAGGAATCCTTTGGCACCCTACTGCAAAATAACAGTTTAGTCTTTTTCCTGAAATTTGAGGAACACAGCCAACAGCCCACAGATGCCTTTCAGTGGTTTGGTGAAAAATATTACAGGGAGGCAAAGTTATGGCACTCAACTTCTTTTTTCCCATAGGATATTATTATTATGTCATTTCGCTAAATTATCTCGGAAATGAAAGTATAATGACTTTCGGTTAGAGTTGCTTAGCCCCTAATGGGGCTAAGCATAAAATTAGTCAGGACAGTTGTAAATCATATGACTTTTACATTTTTTTCTACATCATACGGTTCCTGAGATATAACGATTTAGTATTCCAAGTTCTCATTTTCTGTCTGGATACTCATTATTATGCATAATGCTATTTGTACTCACTGTCTTTCTCTGCAGGTTTGGGAAAACCAGCCTGTGTGCTTACATTACTGTTACTGTTGCTCTTCCGCTTGGTTCTGTACCTGTTTCACTTACAGTTGACGCCTGCACTACCATGTATGCTATCCTTTATGCTTTCATTTGAGCTATGCTTCGTTATTTTTTGCCATTTGTGTCTACAGTACTGTTTATCTTACTGTTTCACTTTACATCACCATGCCCATTGACATTTCTGTTTGCAGGCACCATGTTACTATGTGAAAACATATCACATGGCAGACCGCTCCGCTCACGCCACCATGTGTGCTACCCTTTCTGTTCTCATTCACACTTGTGTTACCATGTGCGCCATCGTTAGTGCTTCTGTTTGCATTGCTGTTCCTGTTGCCTGCTAGTCATTACATTCACTACTATTATTATTCTCAAAGAAGGGAAATTAGAGGCAAACTGCTTAAATGTTAAGTTGCCTGACAGTTATAGCGAGGCCTGCAAGTGAGGCACCTTCGACCCCACTCACCCACCTCAATCGCATTAAAGCGCATTGATTATTGGTCCCAACTCTCACCCCATTCTCCTGTACTCTGCTGCTTTACACATGTCATGGGGGTGAGAGTTAGGCTGACGATTCCAATGTGCACGCCAATTGGGGATGGGCGGGGGTCCAAGGGGTTTTCAACCCCAACACCAAATTTCTCACTTTTGTCACTGTGGAACAACCCTAACTAATGCATTAAACGGAGTTTTTGCCTCTAATTTCCTTTTCTTTTGAGAATGATAATGAGAAATAGTGAATGTAATGCGTCATGGGAGCGCAGAGTTTTTGCCTCTATAATATATATATATATATATATATATATATATATATATATATATATATATATATACACACACAGAACAAGTCACATTAAACTGTTCCATCAACTCACTGGTGTAGCATTTTTTTAGATTCTACTGCAGTGGCAGCTTGAATTGTTGAAGCTTTTAATTCTTTTCCAACCATTCTTCACTGCCTATTCAACTCACTTGTACCTGTTTAGTGATATTGTAGTAGCTTTTTGCAGTGTGTATGCAAGCATTTTCATGGCTTTGTTTATAAATATCACATCATTCCTTGAGAGCATTGCTTATAAATATCACAGCATTCCTTAAGAGTTGTTTAGTCTGCCTCTGAAATGAAACTCATAAACACTCAGCTGAAAATAAAGCTTACAGTCCTTATAGCTAGTTGCAAACCAATACTAAACTTTTAATAATTCATTGAATTAAACACTACACAGATTAGGAAACTCATTGAACAATGCTATACCAGTGAGTTGATGGAATAGTTTAATGTGACTGTATATATATACTGTATATACTGTATATATATATATATATATATATATATATATATATATATATATATATATATATTGGGTTCACCACAACATAATCCAGATAGACCATCTTAGGTAGCTGGTTCATTCCACTGGGGTGTCAAACAGATGAGGCATACTGATGAGTCCTGGTAGGACGAAACACGTGTCTATGTCTTCTGTTGGGACCCTTTGCAAACTGTGTGAGAAGCCTTTCAGCACCATGCATTTCTGCTTAAAGTTGAACCAGTATAATATTCGTGGTGATTTGCATATGCAGTCCATGATGCCTTGTATTGTGGGGCATGTGTGATTTTGTATTTCATATATATATATAATACATATATACATATATTATAGTGGCATGGTAGTGCCACTATCGTTAGGGTTGAAGAGCCACTTCCACTTCAATACAAAACCTCAAATTCTGCACTTTAATAACTTTGCCACTGTACAACAGATATGCCTGATATTTGGCATGTGTAGTCTGGAACCACACATCTCTGGATCTGCCAAGTTAGCTAAGTCAGATGTACGGTGGCAAAGCTGCAGAATGCCATAAATGCATTTGTGCACTTCTTTTCACACCTACAGGCTGCACAGTTTGAGTATCCAGTCCAAACACTTCAGGGAACATGCAGCCTGGTCACCGATGTGCCTTTTGAAGATTTTGTGAAAAATATTAAACCGTTCAAAAGTTATTCAAAAACAAGTTTCCCATTATCGCCAATGGGAAAGTTAACAAAAATCATGAAAATGTCTCAAACAGCTATTTTTGGTGTCACAAATGGTCCTTTATGTCATGAGTCAGCCATTTTGTTGACAGTTGCAGCTCATAAAAATGCCTTGTGTTTAAAATTGGGACCCTCTAGGAACACAATTCTTGTTGTGTTCACCTAGTCCAGTCCTGAGGATGCTAACCATGTCTTTTGTAAAGGGTTAGACCATACAGAAATGAAGTTTTAAATTTTTTACAAAAGTACATTCGCTCCTTGTTTTCGCAAATGCAAAACTTTTGCAAATTTTCCCATGAAAGTGTTGTGATTTGTGAAAATAGTTTGAGACACTACGGCCAAAATAACAGGAAATCTTTGCCACCCTCCTGTAACAAAAATGTTTGGTCTTTTTGGTTGAAATCTGGAGGGCAGAAAGCCAAGGCCCCACAGATGTGCCTTTTGTGGGTTGGTGACAAGGCATTCAAGGGGGCTAAAGTTACAGATTCCAAAGTTGCGCAGTTTCCCCATAGGATAACATAGTGGCTCTGTGTCACTTTTTGCAGCCTGTATCTCGAAAACGCTTTGAGTTAAGGACTTTTCATTGCTAAAACTCTTAGTCCCCCATTGGGGGCTAAATACAGAATTAGCCTAGAAAGCTCATAAATACCATGAATTTTTTTTTTCTATCTCTTACAGTTCATGAAATATTAGCAATTTAGTCTTCCAATTACTCATTTTCATGTCCGAGGCCCACTATTATGGGTACATTCTTTTATTCACTGTCCTTTTAATGCACCTGCCTCTCACACAGTGAGTGTTATGGATCTGTGTTTCGATACCATTTGTGTTACTGTCAGTGTTTGTGTTTCCATTTGCATTAGCATTGTTGCCTTTATGTTATCATTTTCATTACAGTTTGCTTTTGCATTTGTATTACAGTTTGAATACCTTGTCGGTTGCATTTGCATTACCGTTACCATTTCCATTACTGTTAAAGTTAATGTTAATTTTAGTATTACCGCTACTGCTAGCATTACCATTAGCATTTGCGTTTGCATTACTGTTACCATTGCATTTCCATTTGCTTTTATGTTACCATTACCAATAACGTTACCGTTGTTATTGAGTATTACTGTTAGCATTACCATTACTGTTTGCATTTGTGGTAACATTATCGTTACCAGTACTGCTACCATTTGCGTTACTGGCACTGTTTACATTTGCATTTGCGTTAACGTTTCTGTTACTGTTCACGTTTGTGTTTGCATCTACATTGCCATTACTGTTCATGTTACTGTTACTGGCTGTGTTTCTATTTCCACCTGCATTTGCGTTACCATTTGTGTTTCTGTTTGTTTTACCATTTGAATTACCATTTGTAATGATGTTCCTTTGCATTAGCATTACCATTACCTTTACCATTACCGCTACCATTAGCATTTGTGTTTATGCTACGATCACCATTAGTGTTAGCATTACCATTACCACTAGCATTAGTGTTATGATTAGCATTGCCATTACTGTCACCCTTAGCATGGCAATTCAGTCTTACAAGGTTTCCTTACACTACAGGGCTGTACTATCATGTCCTGCTTCTGTGTACATGGAAGCACAGAGCCCAGAGAGTTCACACTCCCACAAACACATGTGATAATGACAAATGAGCAGTTGGTGGGAGCATAGGCCCTTTGTGCCCCGCTCCCACCGAGACATACCATTCACTATTTGTAGTTCACATTCTCAAAAAGAAGGGAAATTCAGGGAATAAAACTCTGTTAATGCATCAGTTAGGGTTGTTACACAGTGACAAAATCAGGGAAGTTTGGTGTTAGGATTCAAAACCCTAACTCTGCATTCCCCCCCCCCCCCACCACCACACACACACACACACACACACACACACACACACACACACACACACACATACATGCAAGTAGGGGAATGACCAAGCCAGCACAACCAATCACACACAACCAGCAGCAGGTAACAGAAATAACAAACAACTATGTAAACCATAACACCACACCCCATGTCCCATCTTCTACACTCCAACAGATGTTGGGTGTTGCATGAGGTTGTCAGTCACAACTGTCATCCCGAAGTTCCACGCCCACCAAAACATATCATTACAGACAACTGGCAGCTTGTGCCCACGCTCCACCAACACACAACCCAGACTACACATATTTTTAGGGGTTTACAAGCTCCAAAACAGTATTTTGAACATTTTCAGAAAAGGTTACCAAGGATAAGAGGGAGGACACTGTGTCAAAGGTTTAGGCAAGTTGATAAAGATGACAAGTGTGATAAGGCTCTGGTCCATGCCTACAAGGATGGAGCTCAGTGATCCAAAGAAGGAAGAGGTGGTAGAGTCGAGTTCATGGAAGTGAGACTGAAAAGATGTGAAGAAGAAGGTGGAGCCAAGGAGGGGGACAAGCTGTGCCAATACAACATGTTCTTGAAGTTAGGATAATATGGAGAGCAGGGAAATAGCATGGCAGTTGCCAGGATGGGTGTGGTCACGATCCTTGGGAAGGGGAGAGACAATGGTCTGTTTCCAAGCATCAGGGACTGAGGCAGGGTAGAAAGAGAGATTAAGAAGTGAGGTAACAGGAATGGCAAATGCACAGACCAAGAGATGAATTGGTTTGGGGTCAAGACCATCAGAGGACTTGCGCTTCAGGAGTTTAAAGGCTGGAAGAACCTTGACGGTTTCAACATAGCTGATTGTTGAGAAGGAGAATGAGGAAGATACTGAGGTAGGACAGGATGTGATGGGTGATGGAGGGAAAAGTGGTAGGCAGGAGATAATGTGGGGAAGCCCAGGAGGTGAAGAAGGAGTTGATCTTGGAGGCTACAGAGAGGGGGTTGGAGACTGGGGTGTTACCTATCTTGAGAACAAAAGAGGATGAGGACTGGGAAGATGGGAGATGGGAGAGAAGAGATTGTGGATCACCATTCAGAATTTGGAGGGGTGGTTTAGGTTGGACTAGAATTTGGAGGAAAAGTACTTAGCCTTGGCAAGCTAAGTAGGTAAGGTACCTATGTAGGTCTGCAGGGTAGCCAGAGGACTGAAGAGCCTTCGAGGCAAGCTTCCATGTGACCACAGGACTTTGCTCCCAGAAATTCCAGGCAGGTGGAACCTTGGACCCTGGCTGTCTGAAGAGGGGCATGCTGATCCCAGATTGTGAGAAATTTAGTAGTGAAGTAAATAAGGACAGAGTTAATGGAGCTGGCAGTACAGACGGGTGATCAAGCCATAAATAGCAAGTCTGTGTAATGGCAAAGAAGACCAGTGATCAGAAGAACTGGATATGGAGGTGTTTTGAGGACTTTGGCAGAGAATTGTGTGCACAGTAGACCATTTGGTGCTCACTAACGGCATGATATAGGATTTATGGTTGCAACAGGTTGGGCTGGGTCAGAGATTAATTGGGGAGGTTAAGGGACTTGATATTTTGGAAGAATGTTGAATGAGAGGGAGAGCCAACTAATATTAAAGTCTCCAAGAATTAATAACTCCTGGATGAGGCATAGTGATTATTGATGTAAGTAGTTCAGTGACAGATGAGGTCAATAGTCTGAGACAGTAATAGGTACCTACTAGCAAGAAAGGAGCAGAGAAATAGAGGGAGAATTTGAGAAGAAGTTCATAGGCAGAGTAAATATATCATATCCAGGGGGTTACTGGACCCGAGGCAGCATATATTCACAATGGGGAAGTTATATCAGATGAATCTGAAAGATTTCTTTTACTGGGCAGTCAGGGAATTAGTTCAGGGAGGAGTGGTGGATGTGGCATACCTGGATTTCAGTAAGGCTTTTGACACTGATCCACATAGGAGACTAGTGAGCAAGCTGGTAGCATAAAGGTGGAATAAAGGTGTAAACTGGGTAAGAAATTGGTCAGGAGATAAGTGACAGAGGGTGGTGGTAAACAGAGTTCACACTGAGGAAGGAGAGTGACCAGCGGGTACATCACTTGATCAGTGCTGAGACCGGTCCTCTTACAATGTCTTTTTGAGTGTCATTGCAGTGGAACTGGAAAGGAGGTTCTGCCTCTTTGTGGATGACATCAAGATCTACAATAGGGTGGCCATGCCAGGGGAGGTGAAAAGAATTAGCAGAAACATAAGGAAACTTGAGGACTGTTCAAGGGTATGGCAGCTAGGTTTCAATGTGAAAAAGTTCAAAATAATGCACTTGGGGCACAAAAATCCAGGGGCAGAGCACAAAATGGGTGGAATGGTACTGATGACAACCAAGTAGGAAAGACACCTTAAGGTAATCACATTGAATGACCTAAAGGTGATAAGGCAGTGTGACAAGGCAGTCAGAAGGACTAGTGGGATGCTGGAGTGAATTGTAAGGGGTGTCACAATCAAAATGAGGGAGGTGTTGTTGCCTCTGTATAGATCACTGATAAGACCTGACCTGGAGCACTGTGTCCAGTTCTGTGTACCCCATCTACAGAAGGGCATAGACAGAGTAGAGGTGTTCTGGGGGAGGGCAAAGAAAATTGTGCTATGGCTGCATCAAAAGCCCTATGAGGAGAGACTATAGGACCTTGACATGTACACCCTGTAAGAGAGAGGGAGGAGGGAGAGGGGATATGATAGAGATCTTTAAATACCTCACAGGGGTAAAAAGTACAGGAGGGATATATTTTCCAGAAATAAAGGTGCTTAAGATGAAGAAAGCATGACATGAAGCTGGAAGAGGGTAGATTCAGGAGACATGTGATGAAGTACCTCTTTATGAAAAGAGTGGCTGATACCAGGAATAGCTTTCCAGCAGAGATGGTGGGCCTGAAAACAGTGGTGGAGTTCAAAAATGCATGGGATAGGCACAAGGGAATGATAGTGGAGGTGGGGAGGGAGAAATAAATGTAGACCAAATAGGGTTTGTGATGAGAATGTAGGTATAAAGAAATGAATAGTCTGGGTTGATCAAGTGGACCTTGAAGAGCGGGAGGTACCTAAACCAAACAATAGAAGCACTCTTGCCAGGGGTGTCAATCCCAGTCCTTTCACATGAGAAAGGGTCCTGAAAGAACTCCTAAAACTGAAGGTGGACAAAGCAATGGGGCCTGATGGGATTCACCACAGAATTCTAAAAGAACTAAGGGGAGAACTAGTGGCACCGCTGACTACCATTTTTAACAAAATCATGGGAGGATGGTATGGTACCTGAGGACGGAGGAGGGTGGATGTGACTTCCTTCACAAAAATGGGAGCAAGGCAGAGGCAGGAAACTACAGAACTGTTAGTTTCACCTCAGAGGTAGTGAAAATCATGGAATCACTTCTGAAAGGAAGATTTGTAGAGTACCAAGAGGCTAGTGGGGCACAGGACCCATGCAGCATGGATTCTCAGTGGGACGGTCATGTCAGAGGAATCTAATCGATTTCTTTGACTGCGTGTTAAAATTAGTAGACCAGAGAGGGGCTGTGGATATTGCCTACACAGGCTTTAGTAAAGCATTTGACACAGTCCCACACAAAAGATTAATAAACAAGTTAGCCAGCCTGGGAGTGGGTCCTAGGCTGGTAGCTGGGGTAACAAATTGGCTGGACAACAGGACAGAGAGGGTAATTGCAAACAGAGTATATTCTGAAGAAAGGGTGGTCTAGTGGGTACCACAGAGTTCAATACTGAAGAGGCCTCTTTAATGTCTTTATACGAGACATTGCAGAGGGCTGGGAGGAAAAGTATGCCTTGCAGATGACACAAAGATCTGCAACAGGGTTGATGCACAAGGCGGATGGAAAGGATGATAAGGGACTTGGCAAGGTTGGAGGAATGGTCAAACGTGGCAGCTTAGATTCAATGCAAACAAGTGCAAAATAATGCACCTGGGAAACAAACACCCAAGTGAAGAGTACATAATGGGAATAGGGTACTAACAACAACAAAATGGTTAGGGACCTGATGGAGGTCATATCAGACAACCTTCCAATAAGAAAGCAATGTGAAAAGCAGTAAGGAGAGGCATCACCAGTAGAAAACCTGAAACTGTTATCCCTGTGTACAGACAGTTGGAGAGATCCCATCTGGAGTACTGTGTTTAGTTCTGGAGACCCTATATCCAGAAGAACATAGACAGAATGGATTTGGTCCAGAGTAGGGCAACTAAAATGGGTCAGGTCTGCAGCAGAAACCATATGAAGAAAGACTAAAAGAGCTTAATATGTATACCCTTTAAGAAAGGAGGGAGAGTGTAGACATGATAGAAGCTTTCAAGTATAGTACCTCAAGGGAATCAACAAAGTCCAGGAGAGGAGCGTCTTTCAGAAAAAGAGATGTGCAAGAACAAGGAGACACAATTTGAAGATAAAGGTGAGATGGCTCAGAGGCAATGTGAGGAAATATTTTTTCATGGAGAGAGTGGTGGACGCATGGAATCGCCTTCCTGAGGAGGTTGTGAGGTCAAAAACAGTAGGGGAATTCAAGAATGCGTGGGACAGACATAAGGCAAGTATAATGGGGGGTAGGAAGAAGTAGGCTGTTTGTTGACTAGAATCTGCAGCTTATCCAATAGGTAGGGAAATGAGCAGACTGAGTGGACCAAGCAGTCCTTATCTGCCGTCAGTCAATATTTCTGTTACTAATTGTTGCCAGTTTTTGTTCTTGTGGTTTATTGAAGTGAATAGTTATGCTGAACACAGTCCAGACATCCATGCACAATAGAAACTGCCTCCAAGGTACATTAGTTTCTACTGGGTACTGTGGAGGGTTGTAGGATAACAGGGGACCAGACATAGAACTTTAGGTTTAACACACAAGCTGTGTGATGTTTATTTAAATACAGAAAATAACAATAAGCAATGGCATATCCTTCTTCAGTTCATCAGTTTGCAGCAACAGACTTCATGATGCTTTTCTGCACTTAGTCAGCATCTACTGATCTAATGTTTTAGTGAAAACCACTTCATCCCTATATTTATCTTGTGTTTTTGTTTGATGGGGGGCCAGATGAAAAAAACAAAAAGCTAAAGACAAAGAACCTCAGTTCAGAAGCATCGAAGCAAGGTTACCTCAAAGGGCATTGGCAATAAAGCCCAGTTTAAAACATATCATATATACCCATAATGCGAAGCATCATGGGACGATGCAAATCACCATGACATTTCAGACTGGCTTTGTTTACAGTAGGAATGCATGGTACTAAAGGGTCTCTCAAACAATTTGTAATTTGCATGCATTTAACAACACAGCAGGGAGTTTCTGATATCTCTACCCTGGTAACCTAATTTATATCATCTAGTCTCCTAGTACTTTTTACCTTTATCAAAAACACCTAGTCCCATGGTATAATCAACATTTACAGGTTTCATAAACACAAGGTATACACATCGAGGTATTTTATGACATAGTGCCATTGTATACTAAATCCAATAAAGAGGAACACCTCCTGTTGTTTTACATCAGCTCAGTCAAAACAATAACCTCTCTGTATGAGGACCGGAGAGGGAATAGGGAAACTAAAGAGGGCACTATATCATAGTCAAGAAAGGGAAGGGAGCCCATAGATGGCCAGCCTTATTGACTAGAAACTGTAAAAGATTAGGCTAAGAATAGAAGAACTTGCAACAGATTTAAGAAAAGGTCAGTCCTCAAGAGTGGCAGGATCTCCCTGTCACAGGCAAGGGTGATCAAACTGTCTGCAGCATAATTACTAACTTCAATGTACCTCCCTGGCATCAAAAACAATACTCCATCACATTTCCTGTTATTGCACTTTACAACTTCTCCAGATGATCTCCAGCACTTTGGATTCTGGTTCAGACCAGCTCCTTCCTCAGTCATTTCGTCTGTCTGAGAGCTTTACAAAATATCACTTTCACTTCTCTGTTGTTATACAGCAAGTTAAAACAAAAGCACAGGGATGAGATATAAATGCAGTTTGCTGAGTACACTGCCCCAATCCTGCTATCAGTATACCAGAGCCCAGAGATATGATCTTAGCTGCTGCTGATGTTTTCCAAAGTCTTCTTTCAGTGACTGCGTCTCCTGCCTTATACATGATCCATTGATATCTGCGACAATGTGCACTTTTGCTCAGTTCTGTGGGAGGTGAAACTAACTACCCTTAGTAATTGCTTTTATTTACATATTTATTTAGTGTTTAACCAAGAAGGGACTTGCAAACTCTGTTTATCTTGTAAGTAACTCAGAAGGATTTAAATACTGCATTTGGTAGACCCTTGAAGGTAGTTAGATTGTCTACTAGGATTTTCTGACAGTTAAACTATTTTTAAATAATTTACAGGTGGTTGAGGATTTGAAAATGGAGCTTGCAACTCTGCTTATCTTGGAAGTAACTTCACAAGGGTTTGAATACTGCATTTTGTTGTCCCTTGGGGTAGCTGGATTGACTACTAGGATTTTGGGACAGAAACTATTTTTAAATAATTTACTGGTGTGTAGGATTTTGTGATAGTTAAACTATTTTAAATAAGTTACTGGAGGTTAGTTGAATTACTATAAAAGGCAATACTCACCAGGGTGGTGGAGCAGTGGTGTATTTGATTGTTTCTAACAGTCACCTGTGGTTGTGGACTCACCACCTCCCTTCCCCACGCCCCACCCTCCCATGCATGGCATTTCCTTTATAGTCAAAGTTCTGACATCATTCCTCAACAGGTCTTGGGGCAGAACTGTCATATTCTTAATAGCCCATCACAGTGTATAAAGGGTAAGTACACACCACCAAAAAAAATATATATATATTTCATATTGTATATTATAAGGGAGAAGGACATGTGGGGAGTGGTGCAATGCACTGGCTATGGGGCAGCAGTTTTCCGGGAGACATTCTGGAAACTGCATTGTTGTCCTATTTGCAGGCAACTGTCAGCTCTGAGGGAGGAGACTGCCCACCTCCAGGCTGAACTGGCAAGGACTAAGGAGGACTCCCCCCACCCAAAGAGCATCACTGCCACAACCACTGCCTCAGAGGTCGCCAAGTATGAAGAGCAGTTAGACCACAGTGGGTTCTGGGAGGGTGCAGTGGTGGAACAGAGGTGAAGCCCCCTAGTTGTACCTCTACACAAATCATACGCCAGTCTGGCAGAGCAAGGTTCCTCTATGATGGCACCCTCAGTGGAGACCAAGAAGAATTCTGAGGACATCCACAACGGAGACCCACAAAAAGGTGGCAAGGGACACCACAGGGGAAGGAACCAGCTTCTGATAGGGGACTCAATTGTTAGGGGGGTAGAACTGGGGAAGAGAGAGGAGAGGGAAATAAGGAGCCTGCCTGGTACCATGGCTTGGAGGGACAAGAAGTGAATCCTCACAATTGCAGAAGCAGCATCACAGGAGAGGGAACTAGATATCATTGTCCACCTTGGGACAAGTGACCTAGCTAGGCATGGAATCAGTGCAGTGCAGGATGAATTTGTGGAGTTGGGGAGGGGGCCTCAAGACAGATAGCAAGCACGGTTACCTTCTCAGAGGTGCTGCCAGTCCATGGCAGGGGTGAGGATAGGGTACTGCACACCATGCAGTTTAATGAATGGTTGCAAAACTGGTGCAGAGCACAGAGCTTTGGCTTCCTTGTGGACTGGGGGTACACCTGGAGAGATGAAGGTCTATACTGGCACGATGGTCTGCATCTGTCCACGAAGGGAACCAAGCTCCTAAGTGACAGGTTTAAATGCTTCCTTGGCAAGCTTTTAAACTAGCCAAGGGGGGGGAGGTGCTGATAAGAGGCAGGAAATGTCAAGCCTCCCCCTACAAAACATGGCAGGTAGTAAGGTAAACACTGCGGTACAGAGCTCAATAGAGGGCAGGACAGGGGTAGATGGAAAAATAGACAAGGGCAATAAGAGCAGGGATGGGGGAAAAAGGATAAAGCCAACATTAAATGGAGGGCAATGAGTACCAATGCCCATAGTCTGGGAAACAAGCTTCCTGAGCTAGTAGTCCTGATGGAAGATGAAAATTTGGATATTGTGGCAGTCATGGAAACATGGTACATGGAGAACCATGACTGGGATGTCAACATACCGGGGTACACAGTCTACAGAAGGGACAGGGAGGGTAAAAGATGAGGTGGAGTAGTTCTATACATAAGGGAAGGGATCAAAGCTACAGAACTAAAAGGTAAAGGGGGAGGACAAGAGGTACTCTGGGTCACCTTGGAGACAGAGAATTGCATCACAATCTGCACAGGGGGTTGTATACAGACCCCTGTCCAAGGGGAGGAAAGGACAAGAAAATGATAGAGGAAATTTTCAAAATGACTGAAAAAGGGGAGATACTTTTGATGGGGGACCTGAATATGCCAGATGTTAACTGGATGACATGTACTGAAGCCACATCCAAGAGCAGGGTCATTCTTGATGCCCTGCAGGGGGCAGGCCTTAGACAGATAGTGTTGGAACCCACTTGGGAGGGAGCAATACTAGACCTGGTACTCTCAAATGGAGAGAGGATCACAAATTTAGAAGTCAGTAAACATCTGGGAACAAGTGACCACTGCACAGTGTGCTTCACAATAAGCACAACCATGGAGACAAGCCATGCAAAAACAAGGATACTGGACTTTAGAAGGGCCGACTTTGGTAAAATGGGTCCATACCTGAGGAATGCACTAGCAAATGGCCGAAAAGGAGGGGTAGAAGAACAATGGAGAAAAATCAAAACTGCTATCATAGGGGCAACAAGCCTTTGTGTGAAACAAATAAAGAAAACAAAGTGGAGTAAAAAACCACTATGGTTCTCAAAAGAGGTGGCAGGGAAGGTTAAGGAGAAAAAGGCTGCATTCAAAAAGTATAAGGAATCACAGAAGGAGCACGACAGGGAACTGTATCAATTAAAGCAGAAAGAAGTGGTGAAGGCAGTCAGAATAGCAAAGGCCCAAACCGAGGAAAAAATAGCCAACTCAGTTAAGAAATCTTTTATAGGTACATTAGGGAGCATAGAACGGTTAAGGGAGTAATAGTGAAGATGAATAAAGGAGAGGGGAGGTGGGCAGAGGGAGACAGTGAAAAGGCAGCGATACTGAATGAATACTTTTGCTCAGTATTCACAAAAGAAGATGAGGAGAGTTACCTAAACCAGACATAGAAACACTCTGGGTAGGGGTTGACACCAGTCCATTTATAGAAGAAAGACTCCTGAAAGAACTCCTAAAACTCAAGGTGGGCAAAGCAATGGGGCATGACGAGATTCACCCCAGAATCCTAAAAGAACTAAGGGAGGACCTAGTGACACCCCTGATCACACTTTTTAACAAATCATGGGAGGATGGGGTGGTACCTGAGGACTGGAGGAGGGCAGATGTGATTCCCCTTCACAAAAGTGGGAGCAAGGCAGAAGCAGGAAATTACAGACCTGTAAGTTTGACCTTAGTGGTAGGGAAAATTATGGAATCACTTCTGAAATAAAGAATTGTTGAGTACCTAGAGGCCAGCAGGGCACAGGACACAAAGCAGCATGGATTTAGAGCAGGAAGGTCATGTCAGACAAATCTAATTGATTTCTTTGACTGGGTGACCAAAGTAATAGACCAGGGAGGGGCTGTGGATATGGCCTACCTAGAGTTTAGCAAGGCATTTGACACAATCTCGCACAAAAGACTAATAATCAAGTTAGCCAGCCTGGGACTGGGTTCCAGGGTGGTAGCCTGGGTAGCAAACTGGCTGCACAACAGGACACAGAAGGTAATAGTAAATGGAACACATTCCGAAGAAAGCGGGATTACTAGTGGAGTACGTCAGGGCTCAGTACTGGGTCCAGTCCTCTTTAACATCGTTATAGGTGACATTGCAGAGAATCTGGAGGAAAAGGTATCTCTCTTTGCTGATGACACAAAGATCTGTAACAGAGTTGATACACAAGGGGGGGTAGAAAGGATGAGAAGGGACTTGGCAAGGTTGGAGGAATGGTCAGACATATGGCAACTTAGATTCAATGCAAAGAAGTGCAAAGTAATGCACCTGGGAAACAAAAACCCAGGAGAAGAGTACACAATAGCAGGAGGTGCTAACAACAACAGAAATGGAAAGGATTTGGAGGTAGTCATATCAGATGACCCAAAGGTGGTAAGCAATGTGAGAAGTCAGTAAGGAGAGCCAGGGGATGCTGGGATGCATAGGAAGGGGCATCACAAGTAGAAAAGGAAATGGTTATCCCTCTGTACAGACAGTTGGTGAGACCCCATTTGGAATAATGTGTGCAGTTTTGAGACCCCATCTATGCAAGAACATAGACAGGATGGAAGCAGTCCAGAGGAGGGCAACTAAAATGGTGCAGGGTCTGCATCAGAAACCATATGAAGAGAGACTGAAAGAACTTAACATGTATACCCTTGATGAAAGTAGGGAGAGGGGGGACATGATAGAAACTTTAAAGTACCCCAAGGAAATCAACAAAGTCCAGGAGGGTAACATCTTTCAGAAAAAGAGATGTGTAAGAACAAGGGGGCACAATTTAAAGATAGAGGGGGGACAGCTCAGGGGTAATATGAGGAAATGTTTTTTCACGGAGAGACTGGTGGATGCATGGAACCGCCTTCCTGGGGAGGTTGGTGGGTCTAAAACAGTGGAGGAATTCAAACATGCATGGGACAGACATAAAGCAATTGTAGTGGGGGATTGCAGGAAGTAGGCTGTTGGTTAACTAGAATCTGCAGCTTATCCAATAGGAAGGAAATGGGCAAACTGAGTAGGCCAAGTGGTCCTTATCTGCTGTCAAAGTCTATGTTTCTATGTTTCTGTGATCCTTAAGAGTGGCTGCAGCTCTGATTTTGCTACCATTGTACTAGACCCCAGAGACATGACCTTAGGTGTTCTTGCTTCCTCTGAAGTTGTCTACTCATCAGTGACTGCATCTACTGCCTAATACACAATTGTGAAAAGCATCTTCTTTTATGACGGTTGTCTTTGCTTCTCTTCGCAGTTACCTGCCTGACTTACTCTGTCCTTTCAGTGTTCATTCAGTCCGCTGCAGGACTGGACCACTGCCTATCGCTTTCTGTATACTGCCTACTGCCTGGCCTACCCAAGTCAATAGACAGCTAAATTCAAATAAGTCGGTTAGAACTCGGTACATGGAAGGCAAGGTTAGATGTCTTCATCTGGGCTTCTAACTTTTGACACGATCTGTTCTGATGGTGCCAGGTTACTGGCCTTACCATTCAGACCCTGGCAAATGCAAACAAGCTAAGAGGTAAGGGGCCAATTGGTAGAGTGACTAGCACTGCACTCAACCCTGTACTGAGTCAGACTGCTGCCTGCACCCTCTCGCCAGTGATCATGATGGTAACTGAGGATGGGTGAATGTCTGAGTTGAGACCCAGTCCCTTACCCTGATGGTAACTGAGGGTTCGTGAGTACCTGAGTCAAGACCCAGTCCCTTACTCTAAGAAACACTTGCACACATGTCTGGGACAAACACCAAGGAGAGAACTCTGCCACCAGTGAAAAAGTTTACCTGCAGACTAACACTACTACCCTTAGCAACTCCAGGAAGTAAAAATCCTGTCTTTTTGTTTTACAGTATAGTTTATTGTTGCAATATATCACTGCCTCCAAATAAATCCTAGGAGGTCAATTCAATATGAACTGGGCAGGGAGAAGAGAAGTATCTTTATAAACAAAATAAGACAGACATTTGAGTAAATGGTACAGTCCCCTACTTAAACAAGTTTCTCTCTGTCTTCCTGCTTGTTCTCGATGACTAGGTATCCCAAGATTTATTTAAAATGTTCAAAAGGCTGGTCCATCAGTGCAGGGGTTGGATTTCTGTTGGACACCAGTGACCCAGATTTGGGAATGGACTCAGGTCACTGGAGGGATGACTGGGGGAAAAGGCTTGAGTATCGGTTGACTGCTTGCCTTCTCCCTGGGGAGGATGGGGATGCAGCCTGGTGCTTTCTGGCTCCTGGGAGAGGACGGGGAATGGAAATGCATTGGGATCTGCTAAATAGGGGTGCGTGGCAGATGTGGTGTATGCCTTGATGTCAGTGGCACACCATGCCCCGGAAGAATACCAGATAAAGGTCTGCCCAGCTGGCTGGATAATGGTTTCTGGCTTCTGCCACCATGGAAGTCCCTGCATAGCTCTCAGACCACCTCAGCAGCACTTGGGCCAACTTTAGAGGAGTATGTTGATCGGCCCTCTCCTGGTGCCCTTTGCCCTTGGAAGAGGGGGACCCACATGGGAAAGGTTACACCAGGTTACCCAGGGGCTGCGAGGTGGAGTGGTGGTGGCTGGCAACAAGAAGGAGTATTAGTGGGGTCCCTGGCAACATCAAGGAGTGGCAGCCTGGGAACGCCAGGAACATAAAAAATAAATAAAATGTTCAAACCTGCCAGTTCCGTTCCTTTTAAAGTGATTTTCTGAGATTTTACAGATGTCTTTTTCAGAAAGTAAGCCATTGCTGCCCATGCTTCAGATGTTGAAGTTGTAGTTTGTTTTGTAAAACAATATGTCATAGTCATTTTTTTTGTTTTATCAAGACTTTGCTTCTGCCCGCCCTCCAGTTTTCTCTGTGTGGCCACAACCCCAGAATGATGTCATGCAAGGGATTTTTTTTTTAGTTGTGTTTTACCAGGATTAGCACACTAAGCTGAAAGCTTTCTACAGGTGCGACCTGGGAGCACAGGGAAGTTATGTGACTTGCTCAGGGTCACACAGTATGTAAGTGGAAGCTGTGGGATTCAAACCCAGGTCTGATCTGCTGGATGTCACTAGATTTGCAGCTCAGAGCCTTAAACCACTGTACTATACTGCCTCTCTGTTTTATATACAGCAACACTGAATTCTGGTTACATATAAAATTGATTTAAATGTTCTTTACTCAGAGGTGCAGTCCCATATTTTGGTAGTGGTGACTGCAGTACAGCAGCTGATATGTAGACATATTTATTTAGTTATTTATTTTGAAGTTTCACTAGGAAAGACATACTGAGCAGATAAGCTAGTTTCCGAAGTGTCCTGGAGGAGAGTGAAAAGGGATATGCAGTAGGTACAAATGTAGCAAGTCATTGTGGGTACAGTAAGAGTTGCTTTCCAATTTCCTTACTGTGTGGTGCAGTCTCATATTTTTGTAGTGGCTTCAACAGTAAATCATCTCATATGTTTATTTTCAAAACAAGGTATTGTGTATATCAATTTAACTAAAGAAGCATTGTGGGTACAGTACATAGCTGATTTTTCTGTTTCCCCACTCACAGTGCAGTGTCCTATTTCGGAAGTGTAGATGCCTGCAATACCAAGACTGAGCAACAGAGGAATATGTTTTGAAACAGTGCTTAAAGAGCAGGGGCCCAATTCCAAGACGCATGTCACAACTCATGGCGTGTGCGTTGTGACATGCTACCACCACGCTAAAGTCCCTGCGCCCATTGTCAGACAGGCGGGTCCCTAGCACTACGCCCTGTGACTTGTGGCAGCCACAGGCTGTGCCATGGGCATGGCACAATGGATCTGGATGCCACAAGCTGCTGACTACAGAAAACAGCCCCTGAAATCCTCCAGCAACAAAAAAGTCTGCAGGCCCTGGCGATCATGAGGGGTTGACAATGTGGCAGAGGCACAAAGGTGGTGCCAGATAATTTGTTCCCCAGTGCCGGCAGGGTGGCACCCTGGAATAGGGAGGGCCTCAAAGAGATGGGGTCCATGGGGCTCTGTGGTGTGAGTGCTGTGGCACTGCCAGGGGCAACCACCATTTGGCCAGGACAGATGCTCCATAGACCAGTTAACATTTAGTCTAACCCCACAGTGGTGCAGCGTGTCTTGGAATTGTGTAAGGGATTACAGCAGATGCCCTTTCAGAATGAGGTGCAGTTGCTGCGATAACCTCCACCTTCCACCATGCCATAGTGGCTGCAGCTTGAGGAAGTCAGCTTGGGCACAAGCCACCCATGCCATGGTGCAGCCCATGTCTTGTAATTGCACATGGCGTGAATACATGTCACAAAGTGTGACTGCACCATTGGGTTTGGCGCAGTTGCTAGACATGTGTATTCCATTCCTGAATCGGGCCCCAGGTGTTTAAAATAGAAAACTGACCATTTTATTATTTGCATGTTTTATTTCTAACACTTCTAGTAAAAAGAATTCAGTAGAATTTTGGTATTGTGATGTCAGAAACTGCCAGCTACTTAACAGCCCAATGTATTTCAATGAGAAATGTAAGCAATAAGACACGGTTTGGTGTTGGTAGTATTGAGATACCTGCACACCCAGAGGCGTAGATAGGCACAAGACTGCGGCCATGTCTTACTGAGTATTTATAAAATGGCAGGGTAAAACCATGTAATCTGATTGGCTCTTATTTACGTGTAAAACATGGTTTACACATATTTAAAAAGGACTGCTCAGCAGTGAAGAGTCTGCAATGCAGATCAATGGCATTTAAAACACAAGCATTTCAGTTAGCCCTCTACTGCCAGAAGTGATCTTCCACCACAAACATGGCTGCTACCTTACACTGTAAAAAACTTCAACTGGGCCCTAAAAACAAAACTACTTTAAATTAAAAACAAAACAAAGGAATTAAATGCTGTTTCCCTGATTATCACACACTCCTTACATACATAAACAAATTAGAAACAACTATCATTTATAGTTTTCACTACAACTGTTTCTTTAATGACAGTAAAAAATTCCTCTTCTGTCTTTACCTGCCCATCAGGGAATTACGTTCTTCTTGCCCTGACAGTCAGATAACCGAGTCTCTGGCTTACTTCCTCGCCACCGCGGCTAGTCAATTGCGCATGTGTGCCCAAGTTCGATGTTGTTGTGCTGCACTAGTGATGTACTTGGGGCAGCACAACAACATCCTGACGCACTGAGTGCAGCACAACAACGCTGTTCCAGGCATGGATTTCCATGCAGAACAGTGTTCCACCATACACTATAAAAGCTTTTCTTGTCTGTGTGTACAGTGTGTTGGGAGAGAAACATTCTACCAGGGGAACTGAGCAGAATTTTGAATCCATGTATTCCATGGTAAACATTATATGATAAACATTTCATATCTTGAATGTGGAAAAACAGAGGAAAAAAACAGGAAGAAGCAAGTAAGCAATAACACAATGACATCATCAATGACATCAGTGCAGTGGGCGGAAGGATTATTTTATCACAAATGCACAAAGTAAATCTATTTTCTACATATAAACATGCTTTTCCCTAATAGTCAAAGTGAAAAAAAATGAGTCAATTTTGTAAGCACAATAAGGCACTCAGGGGTGTGTGTAAACCATATTTTACAGCACAGCCAGCAGCTGATATCACTTTCGGACCATTGGTCTTGTGCCTTACTACACCCCTGGCGGTGCTGTAAAATATGGTTTACACATTCCACTTTGTGCCTTATTGATTACATAAATGGGCCCATATGTAATTTTGAAAAATAACATTCTGTGGGCCAGATATTCAAAACTTTGCCCGGGCTAAATTAGCACTGCCTGGTGGGCAAACTTAGCCCGGAGCACAAAGCAAGCTATATTGAAAAGGAAATAGCTCAGTTCTAATCCTGCAGTCTAGGAAGCCGGGCAAAAATAGCCTGGGAATAAGACAGCACTGAATACAGCAACAGGAAGTGCAAACTGCAACTGCAGCTCATTAGACTTTGTAGCAAGTGTTGCAGGTGGAGTAATATTGATGTGATGCACTGAGATGTCTCACAGCTACTGCAAACACACCTCTCAACCCCTGCCTCATAAATCAAGGACAAGGCTTAAAATAATCAGGAACTAAGGTTTAAAATCAGGGAGCCATCTTAAAATTGGTGATACCCACTCAGGAACTGGCAGAAGAGGTGGTTTAGTGTAAAATGCACTTGCTAAGGAAGAACACGTCTGTCACATTGATGTTTGACATTATTTTATGCTTGCAATCCCCACTGTTTGGTCATGGAAACACAATTTTTAGGAGGACAGAGTAAATTGTGAGGTAAAATCAGGGGCGTCCCTGAAATCAGGGACAGTTGTCGCGTATGACTGCAAACAACAATGTGAGCCACACACTGCAGAACTGTGCTTAGTGTGCTCTGCTGAAGTAAGGTTTGCCGGGGCTAACTTCGATTTCACAGTGCTAAAACATTAGCCCGTGCAAACTGGTTAGCCGGGGCAAACAGGAACTATATTCAAAGCTCCCATGCAAATGAGCCAACTTAGGTAATCCATGGGCAAACAGGTATATTTGCATCTCACTAGGTGTTGCTTAGCACACATTACCATACAGTTTGCCGGTGCTACTGCATGGAGCACAGCTTCCCCTTTTGTTGGAATGGAAGTACAGGCTGGACGTTGCAGGCTAAACATGCCCACAGCATCCCCTGTTGGTTGGAATAGAAGTACAGGCTGGAAGCAGCAGGAACTGTGTGTTGCCAGGCAGTCAGTGCATACAACACACCCATGCAGCTGTGCAAGCAGAACCTGTGTGTGTGTGTATATATATATATATATATATATATATGTATATATATTATGGTAGCAGGTAGTGCTACCGTAGTTAGGTTGAGGAGCCATTTCTATGTTAAACCCCAAAACTTTGCACCTTAATAACTTTGCAACTGTTTGACAGATTTGGCTGAAATTTGGAATACTTGATCAAGAACCATAGGCCTTGGGATCTGCCAAGTTTCATCGTGGTTGGATATACAGCTGCGGAGTTATTAAGCATGATCTGTGCTCGCATTTACGCTTTTTCTGGAATTCTACGGTCGCGCCTACAGGTCGTACAGTTTGCACGACTGGTCTGAAATCTTCAGGGAACGTGCGGCTGGGGTCCCCGATGTGTCTTTTGAAGATTTCGTGAAAAAATATTAAACGGTTTAAAAGTTATTCAAAAAACAGTTTCCCATTATAAGTCAATGGGAAAAGTTAACAAAAAGTTCAACACTTCGGAAATGCATTTTACTTTCGACAAATGGGCCTGTTACTTTCGCAAATCGGCCATTTTGTTTTCAGTTGGTGATCAGAAAAATGGTTGGCATTTAAATTTGGGACCCTCTAGCAACCTAATTCTTTTTGTATTCACCTAGTCGGACCCTGAGGATGCTTGCCATGTCTTTATTTTGTGGTAAAACACCCCAGAAATATGTTTTTCAAATTTCTGGAAAAAGTACTTTCACAAATTACTTTCGTACTCATGAAAGTGTCGAACTTTTTTGCGAAAGCTTTCGTAAATTGCGACAGTAGTTTTCCATCTGTGGGACAGTGACAGCGATTCTTTGGCACTGCGCTGCAAAAGAACCACTGGGAGTTTTGGGCTGAAATTTGGAGGAACAGACCGACGTCTCACAGATGTGCTTTTCAATGCTGTATTGAAAAATATTACACTGCGACAAAGTTACAGCACTCCAAAGTTGATGGTTTTCCCATAGGGATAACATTACGGCGCCTGGCGCATACAGAAATCCTTTGGCACCCTGCTGCAAAATAACGGTTTGGTCTTTTTCCTGAAATTTGGAGGAAGACAGCCAACAGCAAACAGATGTGACTTTCAGTGGTTTGGTGAAAAACATTGCAGGAGGCAAAGTTATGGCACTCCGAACTTTTCTTTTTCCATAGGATAACATTATGGCGTTAGGGCGCCTTTCAGGGCCGTATCTGGAAGCGGTGTGAGATACGGATTTTCATCGGAAAATTAGCCAGGACAGTTGTAAGTAATATGACTTTTAAATTTTTCTCGTCATACGGTTCCTGAGATATAATGTATTTAGTTTTCCAAGATCTCATTTTCTGTGCCGATACTCATTATTATGCATACATTATTTGTACTCACTGTCTTTCTCTGTGCAGGTTTTGGGGAAAACCAGCCTGTGCACTTACATTACCGTTACTGTTGCCCTTTCCGGTTGCGGTTCCGTACCCGTTTCACTTACCGTTGACGTCTGCGCCACCATGTGCGTTATCCTTTGCGTTTTCATTTGCTCTTGCGTTTCTGTTATTTTTTGCCATTTCTGTCTACAGTACTGTTTATCTTTCTGTTTCACTTTACGTCACCATGCCCATTGACATTTCTGTTTGCAGGCACCATGTTACTATGTGACAACACATCACGTGGCAGACCATTCCCGTCTACGCCACCATGTGCGTTACCCTTTTTGTTCTCATTCGCGCTTGTGTTACCATGTGCGCCACTGTTAGCATTTCTGTTTGCGTTGCTGTCCCTGTTAGTATGCCACAAGACATCACATGGTGGAAGTAGCGGGGCCGAACCCAGACCCGTGCTCCGCCGCTACATTACCATTCACTATTTCTCGTTATCATTCTCAAAGAAGGAAATTAGAGGCAAAAACTCCATTTAATGCATTAGTTAGGGTTGTTCCACAGTGACAAAAGTGAGGAAATTCGCTGTTAGGGTTGAAAACCCCCTTGGACCCCCACCCACCACCCAACCGGCATTGGGGTGTGCATTGGGATCGTGGGTCCTAACTCTCACTCAATTCTCCTATACTTCTGCTGCTTTACACATGTCATGGGGTGAGAGTTAGGGCTGATGATCCCAATGCACACCCCAGTGCCACCAGGTGCATCATCCTTTGCGTTTTCATTTGCGCTTGCGTTTCTGTTACTTTTTTGCCATTTGTGTGTACCGTACAGTTTCTCTTTCTGTTTCACTTTGTGTCACCATGCCTATTGACATTTCCATTTACAGGCACCATGTTACTATGTGACAAGACATCACGTGGCACACCATTCCTATCTCATGCACGTATGCGTTACCCTTTCTGTTCTCATTAAGCGCTTGTGTTACCATGTGTGCCACTGTTA
The DNA here is from genome assembly GCA_016271365.2 of Neoceratodus forsteri. NCBI lineage: Eukaryota > Metazoa > Chordata > Ceratodontiformes > Ceratodontidae > Neoceratodus > Neoceratodus forsteri. The sequence goes on along the minus strand of CM057449.1, from coordinate 1,768,500 downwards.
GCATTTCTGTTTGCATTGCTGCTCCTGTTACTATGCCACAAGACATCATGTGAGGGAGCTGGAGCCCAAAGGCACCCGCGTCCGCCACCCAAGACACCATTCACTATTTCTCATTATCATTCTCAAAAGAAGGAAATTAGAGGCAAAAACTCCAGTTAATGCATTAGTTGAGGTTGTTCCACAGCGACAAAAGTGAGGAAGTGCTGTTAGGGTTGAAAACCCTAACTCCGAATCACCTCCAGCACCACACACACACACACACACACATTCAAGTATGGGGAGGACCAAGTCAACACAACCAATGACAGACACCCAGCAGCAGGTGACAGAAATAACAAACAATTGTCTAAATGTACTCACGAGACATCCCCACCCACCTGACCAGGTACTGCATGCTCAGTGGAGATCGACAGCAAAACTGAGGCCATGTACACAAACGTACACATCCCTGATTGCAGCTGCACACAGCGTACCACACTTAGTAGTTGCATGGCCTTACCTACCGATGCCCCACACCAGACCACACCACTTGTGGTGGCCACCTGAGCAACAGAGTTCAGCAAAACCAAGAGTTGTACAGGTATAATATCTCTGATTATAACAAGGGTTTGAGAAATGCAGCTTTCTAATTGACTGTAAACATTGTAACAGCCTTATGTTTAGTTTTATTAACATACATGTAAGAGCCTAACCATATGATGAACATGGTTTAATGTTGTTTAAAAAACAGTTTTATTATGATAGCAATAAGCCACTCCCAGGTATTATGTTAATGGTCAGTTTATCACTGTCTAGCGACATGTGGCACTCGGCTATGCCTCATTCAACATTAAACCCCTACAGGGTGATTAACAGACCATTTAACGTAACTGTTGGTCATGCCTTATTGCTAATTGTCTTTTGAGTAGATACTCTCCTGTGCTAGGCACTGCAGCAGCTTTGCAACACAGTGTCCCACCCAGTTACACCATACACTGTCTAGTTACTGGAGAATGGCTGTGAATATGAACTCATGAAGATGAACAGTGTAACCAGATCATTACAGTCATGAAACCTAGTGTGATTATAACTGACAGAGTCAGTGATAGAGGATAACCCCTGCTGTCCTAGTACACTTACCCCATTGTGAGTTAAATCAATACTAAAGACATTCTGTTTATATCTACACCATACCTACTTGATTCCGTTGTACAACAATTAACATAGTTATCACTTTGATAGCATCAGTGACAGAAGTGTGCAAGCCCAAACAGTAGTCATACGGCCTGAGTATGAAACAACTGTTAAAAAAAATCACACTGTGTCCATAAGTGGCATAGATCACTCATTGCAACAATAGTAATTGTATTACTATTTGAATAAGTTAGTCATCACAGATGCAATGAGATTGTCTTTATCAGGTACAACATACTCAGTAAGTGCCTACAGGAAAATCTATCCTATATACATCTCTGATACAGGTACATCATTGTTGGCTCAGTAGTGCTATGATATTTAGAAGTTGCTTGGCCTGATCCATGCAATTACAATGTTTCTTACAAAGAATACTTACCATCTTTAGTATTGAAACACACTGAAGGTCTATGTATGCACATCAGCAGTACACCTTCATCAGTAAGAATGCATGTGATACTGGTAGTACGAATTTCACAGCGTTGAACAGGCAATTCTTTTCCATACGTTTACATCAGCCTCTCTATGTTGAGTAAACCATTGCAGTAAATGTACTACTATGTAAATCACCTACTAAATGTATCACTACTTTTATCTTGAGCATGCTAGTGTCTTGTAGTTAATTTATATGCTTCTCTTAATTAATGTATACTCACTAGTGTTAAAACCTTTCTACAACTGTCATCATGCACCTTCAGCATTTATATTGAATAACGGCACAGTACCAGTTGTGGTGTGATGTGGGACATCGGTGGGTAAGGCCATGCAACTACTAAGTGTGGTACGTTGTGTGCAGCTGCAATCAGGGATGTGTACGTTTGGTGTACATGGCCTCAGTTTTGCTGTTGATCTCCACTGAGCATGCAGTACCTGGTCAGGTGGGTGGGGATGTCTTGTAGTACATTTAGACAATTGTTTGTTATTTCTGTCACCTGCTGCTGGATGTCTGTCACTGGTTGTGTTGACTTGGTCCTACCCATACTTGATGTGTGTGTGTGTGTCTGTGTGTGTGTGGTGCTGGGGGTGGTACCGGAGTTAGGGTTTTCAACCCTAACAGCGAATTTCTCACTTTGTCACTGTGGAACAACCCTAACTAATGCATTAAACGGAGTTTTGCCTCTAATATATATATATATATATATATATATATATGTATATATATATATATATATATATATGCACATATACATATACAGATCGCTAGCTAAACACAGACACACTGCCTGTTTGCCATACATGCCCTGAGTATGCCTCCCCAACAACATAGGTACCCCACTGCAGTAGTGGTGAAACACAGTGGGAGCATGCAATGCATGGAACAGGCATAAGGCAAACCTGGTGGGGTAGGTGGCCATAGGCTGTAGGGTCACTAGGAACTAGGATATGCAGCATATCCAGTAGATAGGGAACAGGGCAGACTGGCTGGGCCAGGCAGTCCTTTCTGCCCTCATGGTCCCTGTTCCATTGTGTGCCTGTTACACCCTGGTAGGCCAGTGTCTCCCCTCAGCATGATCCCCAACCCCAGTAGCCCGTAATTCACTTTAAACCCTGGTAGTCTAGTGGTCCCTCCATCCCGCTGCAAGACTCTGACCTCTGTCTAATGTACAATAAAATAAATTTTCCTAGTAGTCTAGTGGTCCCCACCCCAAGCATGTATCCGACCCCGTTGAATATAAATAAAATCCTATTCCCTGGTAGTCTAGCGGTCCCCCTCCCCCACAACCATGTATCCCGACCCCGTTGAAAATAAATAAAGATCCATTTCCCTGGTAGTCTAGTGGTCCCCCACCCCCAAACACATATCATGACCCCATTGAAAATAAATAAATCCATTTTCTAGTAGTCTAGCGGTCCCCCACCCGGCAGTGACACTCCACTCATCCCATTAATGTCAGTGAACAGAGCCGGTGACGGCTCAGCCTTCCTCACCACCATGGCTGGCCACCCGACTGGAGGTAAGAAGGAGCGCCCTTCCTACCTCAGTTGGCGGCTGGCCATGGTGCTGGAGAGGAGGGTTGAGACGGTCACTGGCTCTGTTCACTGACATTAAAGTAGATAGGAAAATATACCCCAAAACACTGTTTAAATGTGATGTCCGTGTAAAAGTGTGCTTGATATTTTGTTCTGATTAAGACCTCTGTGTAAAAAACATCTGTGTCTTGCTTTTTCTCATCTCTGTTTTGCTAGCCTAAATGCAGTAGCCTGACAGTTTCAGTGTCAGGTTGTGAAACCACCTCCTGGTCAATGACATGGATTGCTCCAATCTCAGTACTCAAATGCACATCTCAGGTTTAAATGGTTGAAGGGTTTATTGAGGGACAGTACATAGCGAGAATGACAGTGATCACGGTTCTGAAGGTGCCGAAGGGGGATCTCTTTTCTCTGTTCAGCCATCAGATCATCTTGTTCTTCCTTATTTGTATGAGCCACTGGCTGTAAACAGAAATAGTCAGGCACATGCTGCGGATGCTGAAGATTTTTCCTCTGACGATGATTCAACTGAAGAACAGCACACAATCCCATTAGATAAGTTTTTAGATCTTGCATGGCAAATTGTGCTGAAATTGTTTTATCTATTTTTCTGATGTTTACTCATTCTCGGTAGTGCTCATTTGGTTAATTAGGTTTTGCCATTTTGACATGACAGTTATTATGCCACTAACCTCACGGGTGTTTTTTTTTTTTAATTCTGATTTTACTTCCTTGATTCCACAATTAAAATGGTGCATGTTAAGCACTGTAACACTTAAGTTTATCAGCTCAGTTTTTTTCAACTGTCCACACTACCCACTCACCCATCCCACATCCCTGGTTCTCATTTGTATCTGTTGTCTGCTTATTAACTAATGAACAGTTTTGTAATAAATTTCAAATTGAATAAAAATAAATTTATAAGATAGAGTTAACAGAAATCAGATCAATAAAAATATATATTTTGTAGTAAACCCAATACATCTGCCCATCTGATGACAGTCCGTATTTGGAGTGCCCACTTAGATGGCATCAGCATCCTGGCCACACAAGCAGATGCCCGTGGCCCTAACACTAGAAGGGGTCCCACAGGAAGGGGCAGAGACTCCCCCACAAAAAAAAACACCCTGTAATCTGAAATTTGGAATCGTGGGGCTCCAATTAAAATACAAACTCAGAATCTGATCTAGACATTTAAAAGTGATGTAGGTGGTTGCCGCTCTCACTGCAAATAGCTTGTTTGCTGATGAAACAAACATTAAAATTTATGAGAAGCAGGCTGTGGCTGGAGCATGCAAGAAAGCCATGGCAGTCCTCTTCCATGTGAGTGATAAGAGTGATCGGCCAAGTGTGGTACAGCTGTTCCCCTAGTGTTTTACTTCGTGTTTGCATTGCTTGCTCATTGCTGCCTCCGATGCCATGCCAATTTGTCAAGTGCCACATTTGGAGTCTGACCCACCACGGGACCCATTCTGACTTGTGCTTGTTCACTCTCACCAATAGTTAATCAGGGTTTCCCCTCAGACTCTCAGATGCACCCCCCCCCCAAGTCTCAACCTCTTCCCTTTTACACATACAGAAAATCATACAATTGGTATTCATTAAAAGAATCCTTCATTGCATATTGTTTAATTGCACCACGGGGTGGGTGCTCATCTGGAGCTCAATATACAACATAATATCACAGATAATTGTTGTGTGGCCTCTCTGCATGGACTTCCACACTGCTGCTCCACTATCCTTCCAGAGCTAGCTCAGTCAGTATTAGCTGTGAACTAAGTAAGCTCCCCCCGACCCTACCACTGACTCAGTACAGTTTACATTTAAGTCCCGACGGAGACGGACGGTAGTAGTGGTTTGTGTATGCTTTTTTTGAGGGGGTGTGATTATTTGTCAGTGATGCAATCAGTAAATGACTGTAGAAGGGAACTTTATCAGGATGAAATGAAAATACAGCTACTAGTAAATATCAGATGCTGTTTATCATTGATGATTGCTGAACGTTACAACGGACAATCTCTACTAATAGGTAACAGACCGTTGCTACTCCTCATCAGTCACACGCTGTAAATTACAGCTCTTTGTCATAGGATCAAGTCTATTACTACTAAAACACTAAACAAAAATAAAAGAAACCTAACTGTAACCACCTGATTAGCATGGTTAAGATAGTACACCAGCACTGAGAATAAAACAGGTCAGTAAAACCACAGCATGGTGTCAGGGTCTTTGATGTAATGTGCAGTCTGTGGGCACAAAATCAAATAAAGAAAAAAAGGAAAACAGAGATCAGATGTTATAAACAACTGCAAAAAGCAGTACTGTCTGCCAGGTAACCAACCACTGTACAACTCGTCCACAACAAATAAACTGAATAATACAACAATGAATGCTGTGTCATTTTATTTCAAAGAAAGGAACAGAAGCAAAAAAAAAAATTCCTGTCTCCTTTAATGGGACGACACGTGTCAATGCTGGATGGGGGACGCTAGACTACAAGAAAATTGATCTTCATTTATTTTCAAAGGGGTCAGGATACATGCTTGGGGGGTGGGGACAGCTAGACTACCAGGAAAGTGATCTTTATTTATTTTCAATGGGGGGTCGGGATTACGTGCTTTGGGGAGTGGGGAACACTAGACTATCAGGAAATGGATCTTTATTTATATTCAACGGGTCGAGATAAGTGCTTGGGGTGGGGGACTGCTAGACTACCAGGGAAAGGGATTTATATTTATTTTCAACAGGGTTGGGATATGTGCTTGGGGTGGGAACCACTAGACTACCAGGGACATAACTATGGCGGATACCGTGGATCGGGAATTGTGCTTGGGGGGGCACTGTGCCATTACCGTACATTTCCACCAGTCTTTTCTCAGTGGGATTCAGCATCATGCCACAGGCTGCACTAATGCCTGTAGAGCAGCTGTACCTTTTGAGTATGCCAGGCACCAGCATTCAGGGCCCCTCCTCAGTCCCCTCCTTTGCATACATTATAATTTAGCATTGGTGCTAACACCTAGCATTGGTGCTAAATGTCCTTTTAAATATAGCAGTTGGGTGCAAATTTGGCACTAGTCAAGCGCAACAGATTTGCTTCCAGCACTAATCTTTGAATATCTGTCCCTAAAAGTCTTTAAAGTCACAAAAATATACTATATAGTCACAAAAATATTTTTTTCACCCACCCCCACCTCCCCCCAGTATTAAATAGAACCTTACTCCACCTCTTTCCTCAGCCTAGCAGCTAATTGGTCACTCCACTGCTGTACATTTTTATGCTATTGGCCTCCCTGTCTTCAATACCTGACTTGACCCACCTTCTTACCGCCCCTTTTTAAAGCAGTCTCACCCACAGGATCACACATTTGCTCTCAACCTTTTCTCCAGCCACTCCATTAAACTCCTCCCAATTACTGTTCTAACCTGCCCTATTGTTAGGGACCTCACCCTAATTCGACTATATACCCTTTCAACTATAAACCAGCTAGCAGTTGAAGCAGGCCAGCAACACCAAACGAACTACCTTGGGGTGCAACCACCTACTACTACTCCTCACTACCTCTTTTGGCATTGCTGGTACCATATACAAATTCAGACCCCTACCTCCCCATCTGAATCCTCACTGGGTGCAAGCTGGAAGAAAAGCATACACATCGCCACTACCACTTCCAGTAACGATAGGCTCTCTATCCTCCCGCACATCCCATACACAGTTATCGCCAAGCCAACCTCCCAAACCGTAACCTTAATGGTTAGCTTTCCCTAATTTAACACAGGCATTTAGAACCTCCCTCCTGAAGCGCAGACAGAAGACTCAAGGGAAGATAAACATCACCCTATCTGCCAGAAAGGTTATCTTTCTGCTACTGCTACTCTGGCAATGTTCACCTAAACCCTGGACCAACAACCCTGAGGAGCAGGGTGTCCATACAGTGAATGCCTAAAGATAGCATCGCTAAACATCTGCAGCCTAACTGCCAAATTCGACCAGCTCCAGGCTTGGATAGCCATCCATGTCCCTGACATACTCAGCCTAACTGAAACCTGGCTGTCAGGTAGGATCAAAGATGGTGAGATGGCCATCGAGGACTCTAGCATTTCAACTTGATAGGGATGGCAGAAAAGGCAGCAGCTGCCTTCTATGTGCCAGAAACTCACTGAGTTGCTCTGTCCTCCCCATCTCCAAAGTTGTGGAGGATTATGAGCTACTAGTGGTAAAAAAGTGGGTCTAATAGACAAGACCCTTACCATTGCCACAACCTACCTGCCCCCAAAAAGCCAAGGAAGGCCTTCATCTTGTTATGGAACAAATTAGCACACTCAGAAAGGTCTCAGAACTCATCTTGACCAGTGACTTTAATATTAACTGGTTATGTAAGGAGGCAACACCTCTAGAGACCTAATCACCTCCCACAATCTCACGCAACTCATAATTCACTCCACCAGGCAGAGCTACAAGGCTGGTACCAGCACCCTCATTGCCTGGATCTTAGCTAGCTCACTGACTTGATTCTCCAAACTCAGGGTTCTCCTGGATGTGCTAAGTGACCACTCCCAATCTTCTTTATATGGACCACTAAACTTGCCAAACCCCCCGCTCATCCAGAGAGCAGGGTTCTGTGGAAAGGCAAACTTGGATCCCTCAAATTGGCCCTGTCTGTCTACAACTGGTCCCCCAACAACAAGGCACTCCGCTGGACCAGGCCTTAGTTTTTCACTGAGGGCTTCAATTCCATCTGTGATATCTATGCACCATGCAAAATGGAAAATTCGAGGGAGGTTAACGACTGGATTGATGCAAGCTCCTCTCCCTCCTAAAGGAGAGGGACTGCCTCTGGGAAAAAGCCTCAAACTCAGGCAGCAAGCATGACCTACTGTGCTACAAATGGCTAGAAATCGGTGCACCAAACTTATCAGGCTCGCAAAAGCCAGTTTCCATAAGACCCAGCTTAACAATGCATGGGGAGATGGAAAGAAGTTTTGGGACAACATAAAGAACATCCTTGGTAAAGATCAAAAGCAGCACCCTAAGATGCTCAACATTAATAACTCATCCTCCTCAGATCCGCTAGCCATTGCTGATGCCTTTAACCAGGCCTTTACAGACCTGTCCTCAGTGCTGTCTCCAGACTACCTTCTGCCTGTGGAGGACCAAGGTTGCACCAACCTGCTTATAACTAACCACCAGGTGTTCTACTTTAAGAAGGTGATGGTGAAGGAGGCCCTACCGATGGTCAGGAAAGTCCTAGACAAAACCAGATTGGGGAGTGATGAGCTAGACATAAATTTACTATCTCTCACCCTTGATGTTCTTATCATGCCCATAACAATGCTATTTTATAAATCCTTGGCTCTAGGTCAATTTCCCCGGAGGTATGGAAGCAAGCCCTGCTAACTCCAGTGCATAAGAATGGTGACAAGGCACTGGTGTCAAACTACAGGCCAATATCTATCCTCTCCCCACTATCCAAAGCTTTGGAAAAAATCATGGCAAGTAAACTCACAGAATACCTCAATAAGTAGAATCTGCTCTGTCCAAACCAACATGGTTTAAGGCAAAAACACAGTACCACCATGGCACTGCTGGAATACACTGACTATGTGCACAAGGTGCTGGATAAAGGCAAATTGGTGGGGTCCATTTTCATTGACCTCACCAAAGCCTTCGACACGGTCAACCACCTTCTACTAGTACTCCAGCTCCAAAGATTGGGTGTGGCACCTAACGCCCCTGAATTGGTTCAATGTCTACCTAACACACAGGTGCCAGTGAGTCAGAGTTGGGCAGATGTTATGCAACTCCAGAGATGCACTCCTAGGAGTCCCTCAAGGATCAATTCTAGGGCCCCTGCTTTTCAGCCTCTTTGTAAATGACCTACCCACAGCCTGTAACACCAAACTTATTCTGTATGCAGATGATGCCGTTCTGCTGAGCAGCAGCACGTCTCAGGTTGCCCTACAAACAGAACTACAGAACTCTTTCAATAAACTTGAGAACTGGTTCAGTAGGCAAAAGCTGCTACTAAATTACAAGAAAACCAAGGCCATGCTACAATCCAGCCCCTACAACAAACACAGGCATGCTCCCCTCGTAATCACCAATAAGGCTGGTGAGCAGATTGATCAGGTGTACTTTCTTCAAGTACCTTGGAGTCACCATTGATGACCCTCTCACTTATACGCACCATGTAGACTCCCTTGTCAGAGTGGTAAACATAAAGATCAGGGTCCTCTATAGGCATAAGAAATCCTTCACCCCAGAAGTACTCCAAATCTCAGTATCCAGCTCCATAATCTGCATGATAGACTATGGGCTGGTGGTCTTTGGAGCTGTTATTGATACAGTGCTCAGAAGGGTCCAAATTGCACTCAATAAGGCATGCTGGCTCACCCTGTGTGCAGATCACTACATTCATACTTACGCCCTGTATGAGTGTACAAACTGGCTTAGCCTAAAAGACAGGATCAAATATCAAACTTGCCTCCTGGGAAAGAAGGCACTCCTCGGAAAAACCCCACCCTGTATAGGAAACCTGCTTGAGGCTTCTCTCTCAACACACATCACCAGACGGAGGAAGAATGGAGCACTGTCCTTACCATTCTGCCGAACCTCACTAGGGCAGCATGCTTTCTCCTATTGGGCCCCCCTCTGGATAAATGAGCTCCCGATGAAATTACAAACAAACAGCCTTCTCAATTCATTACAGGCCTCACACAGCACCTAATGTCTAGCTCAAAATGTACCTGCTTCTCAGGCCCCACTTGATAGACAGGCCTACCCCAGAGTAGCACCAGCAGGGTACTAAAAACCCTGCCTCCATTCAGCCCTAGCCAAGGACTTAAGCTATGAGTCCTCTTTAAGCACTTGGTACTGCCCTCCCAACCCCCCACACTCACACCATACTCAACAAAGTTCTCTGGAGCTCCCCCCATCACAGTCCCCCTGTTTCACTGTCCCCCACCTCTCGCTCTCTGTGTGTAGGTTCAAACCCAGTCCCCTTGTTTACTGTCACCCTGCCTCTCACCATCTGGGATAGCATTAAATCCTATGCAGTTACTCTGCCATAGTCTATCAACGGATTGGAGGTTTCCAGGGATGTGCTACCTAAGGCAACCAATTAGAAATAGCTTAGTATTCTGTTACAACTGCTCTGTTTTACTCCTATTTGTCTAATTCTCAGTAATCACTCTTTAATGCCTAATGATCAGACCTCTGTAACCACTGAATTTGTATATTGTCTTATTGTTCACCCTGACATGGAACCTTTGTAAAAGAGCTCACGCTCAAAGGTCTTTCGAAATACTAATTAAAAAAAAAAAAAATATATATACTAAAATGTTGCTAACTAATGTAAAATAGTCCTTGACAGATATTTTCATCTGTAAATCATCTGTCTTTCTTCACACTCAATACATTGTGTGATTGTTTACCATGGAATAAAAGCTCTGCATTATTCCAGTAGTAGAATGCCCCCAACACACACACTCAGAATGGTAACCTGGAATATATGAATTAAACATTCTTCAGAGCTCAACTGGCATACAAACAAAGACACACACACACACAGGCCTGAAGTGGAGCTATAACCTCAGTTTTATCAGTTGCTATTTAAGGAGCAGGGATTCTCAGGCAAAGTGGTAGGGATAGGTGGGGGAATTTTCATGGTCATCAAAGAAACACCAGCTATGGAAATTCTGAATAATACTTGATTTTTTAAATTTGTGTATGTATAATGTATGGTAAGCATCTATAATGTATGGTAAGTGCCTATTAGCCACCATAATCAGCAGTCACACAGCTTTGTTTTGCACTGTTCGGAATTTTAAAAGTTGTTAACCACACTTCGGAACTTCCAAACAGTGGCATAACATAAAAGAATGCACCATAGTTCTATTATACTGACACATAGAATGCAAACAGTGTTTTTTTGACCATACACTATAAAAGATGATGGCTGGGGATCAGGTGACAACCACACTGAAATCACCTCTCGTGGTTGCTGGGCTACAGTAAACCTCTTGAGCTGCTCTCGGGGTTTACTATGTTAGCAACCGATGATACAACATCATTATCACTGATCCCCAGCCATTCTAATGTGTGTGGGGGGGGCTCATGAGTGCAAACAACATTAAATTATTTACATACTTTATTTAATTTAATGGACTTTTATTTTAGGGCCTAGTTGAAGTTTTTTTATATATGAGTAAAGGCTGTAGTCATGTTTGTGATGGAAACTAGGAAATAGCTGGCTTATGGATTCTGTGGTTGCCCTGGTTATCAGGGACTTATTTTAGCCAGTGGTGGCACTCTTACTGCAATGGCTAGAACAAAGTCTCAGACAATCAGTAAACAGGGATTTCTTTGCCCATTTTATATGAAATATTATACAATTGCAAGAAAAAATCTTGGACTGTGATTGGTCAGTCTGGGGCTGGACCCGTGGTGTTATCCCAGCATAACATCACGGGTCTGGTCTCAGCACTGTGAACCTCTTTACTTTTGCATTTGCATTGTTTGCATCTTCTCTTAAGAGACAAAAATATTTTTCCACTCTATCAAAAACATTCTTTAAAATTATTTTTTTTTATTCTGCATATAACAAGAAGCCATTGTATAACAGGAATAATGCCCAACAGGTTGTGTCTCATGCTGGGATAATGCCATGCCTGGGTCATTGGATGCACTTGACCTGTGGCCTCATGTCCAACCCCCCCAGGCTTGGCATTATCCTAGTATGACACACACCCTGCATTATTCCTTTATTCTAGCCATTTCAAAGAAATACAGTTGATACATATTGTATCAACAAACTGCTTTTTATGTGTTTGCACTATTGTGCTCCATCTGTATGATTTTATGCTTTTAATAACAATAACTGGTTTCTCTTTTTCAAGTACAATTTGATTATGCAGAAAATGTCACCTGCTAAATTATAACAAAAGATCACATTATCAAAAATCATATTTTGCTATTAAATATATAATAAATATGTGGCAGAAAATGTTATTTGTCCATACAAATATGGAAAAAAGATTTGCAGTTTCTCATTTAAATACACTGACAGGCTTGCCAGAAAAGAGTTTCTAACATCATAATACAAGGATTCTACTGGATTCTTATCTTGCTAGCAGTTGACAACATACAAATAAAATTATGAAAAAGCAAGTAAAGAAACAAATAAAAGCAAACTAAATGACCTCAGAGGCATCTTAAAGCCCCAAATCTTCATTCTTTAAGTCATGCACCCTTACTAAGCATTTACTTTCTTTAGGATCTTTGCTTCCCTTGCATGATGTCACAGTTAGAAGTTGTGACACTGAGGAAGAAAAGGGGTGGCTTATGCAAATGAAGCAGAGCACAGAAATAAAAGCAGTTTTTTTCATGGAAACCAACACTTTTGGAAGTTTGAATATGTGAAGTATACATTAAGTATGGGGCTTAATGGTTATTAGCTGCGGTCCCTTTAGGAGCACTTAGAACTTGCATGCAACCATTTGTTGCACTGCCTGGCAGTGCTATGTAATGCCTTTCAGTCAGAAAATTAATCAGTCTGGGGCTAGACCTCAAGAGAAGAACATCCTGCTGTACAGAGTATAACCTTTATTCACTATGTTCTGGGTCCGTCAGTTTGTTCGCATGGTCCAGCAAGGTGTCTACATCCACAGCAACAGACGGGCTTGGTAGAACATAAGGAGGAAAGGATCTTTAGTGGCTGACTGACACAAAATGGCAAGCTGCAATGCTGCAGTTCTACAGCTTTGAAATTCAGTACAGACCAGGTTTAGTTCACTCAAATGCCAAAGGAGTAAGCTGGAGACAATACACTTCCAAATCATCATCAACAGACAAAGAATCCTGCTTACAAGCTCTTCCTAGGGACACTCCTAGAGAACCTCAAGTTGCTCTGCTGCTACCAAATGCTTCTAGAGAAAGACACACAAATCCTCACTTACTACAAGCAGCTGAAGAGCTTCTCACCTCCTCTACTTCTGACCTCTCCCTGGCAACGATCAAAATGCAACAAAGAACTGATCCTCAATTCACAGACGTAGTCCCATACTTGGAGTCTAGAACCTTGCCGTAACAAAAGAAGCATCACCAGGATGTACTTTTCTTTGCTTCATTGTACTTCCTCAATGACAGGGTGCTTCTCCACATCTGTACCAAGGAAGGCAAGGCCCATCGCATGGATAGAACTCATGTGCAGCTGGTTGTGCCAGCCTCTCTAAATGCACAAATGGTAAGAGACTGAATCGCAACTCCTACGGGTTACTATTCCCATCTGCTATGGCAAACATCAGAAAATCACTTTAAACAACGGCACTAGGGCTCTCACAGCCATGCAAAATAATTACTGCTGCCTGCACCCATATGGGGAGCAGAGGACAAAGTCCTCCAACTCTTGTCAGCTTTCTACAGCACCCATCCTTCCAGTCAACCAATCCTGAACCCCAGATATATTTGCTTTATGCTGTGGTCTCCCTCATACTGCAGACATTGTATGTGCCACTGTACTGTTCCCAAGGAAGCTTTACTGTGTGAGTTCCTTTAGTCTAATCTACAGAGCCTTGACTGGGGAGGTGGTATGGGATCTGAAAATGATGGAATGAATTAGACTTTATAAACAGTTTATTATACAGCTTTTATAATAACCATGTAGTTCTTAGTGTGCAATCTTTACCAATCTTGAGTTTTACTGTCTTGTAGAGCCTTATTTGGAATAAGTGTCTAGAATATCAAAGCAGATGCACTCACGCAAACTGAGATGTGCAAGCGCCAAACCAAAAGTTCCACTACAGTGCAATACTGATAGAATAGGGATGAGCAGTGCAAAGCTGGAATGCTGGAGCATGGATATAATGTATGCAGTGCATGTGTGCAGGAGGCGTTCCCATGAATATGCCATGCAGCCACATATTCAGCAAGGATGAGCTGTGCATCCATGGCACAACCAGCTGATGCGCTGCACAAAGACAGGCATATTAAGAGCACGCCTAAGTGCAGCCCACCCACAGGCAGACAGCAGCATAGCAACCATGGATGGGCAGGAGACAGTAGCATAGCAAACCATGGATGGGCAGGAGACAGTAGCATAGCAACCATGGATGGGCAGGAGACAGCAGCATAGCAACCATGGATGGGCAGGAGACAGCAGTATAGCAACCATGGATGGGCAGGAGACAGCAGCATAGCAACCATTGATGGGCAGGAGACAGCAGTATAGCAACCATGGATGGGCAGGAGACAGCAGCATAGCAACCATGGATGGGCAGGAGACAGCAGCATAGCAACCATGGATGGGCAGGAGACAGCAGCATAGCAACCATGGATGGGCAGGAGACAGCAGCATAGCAACCATGGATGGGCAGGAGACAGCAGCATAGCAGCCATGGATGGGCAGGAGACAGAAGCATAGCAACCATGGATGGGCAGGAGACAGCAGTATAGCAACCATGGATGGGCAGGAGACAGCAGCATAGCAACTATGGATGGGCAGGAGACAGCATAGCAACCATGGATGGGCAGGAGACAGCAGCATAGCAACCATGGATGTGCAGGAGACAGCAGCATAGCAACCATGGATGGGCAGGAGACAGCAGCATAGCAACCATGGATGGGACAGCTTTCCTGATGCAGCAGCTGAGGAGAGTGAGGAGATGGGAGGAACAACAGCATGGACATGGAAGGCCCATATGCAGTATGCCCAGCAGAGAAGGTACCATGCCTGTGTCACATTTGACCACCTGAATGACATGGAGATTGTGGGCCAGTACAGACTCGACAAGGTACTGCTGAGACAGCTGTGTGAGCTGCTCCATGATGATCTGTAGGCACCAACGCACAGGAGCCATGCCATGACGGTGGAGACAAAGGTGACAGCAGCAATGTGCCCACTAACCACAGGCACCTTACAGATGCTGGTGGGTGACACCACTGGCATCATAAAGTCCGCCAGATCCTGTCTCCTCATCTAATTCCTCATTGCTCTCTGACACATGCTTCGGTGTGCATCAAATTCCCTAGCACACAGGCAGAGCAGACAGAAACCATGCACTTCACAGGCTGGCACGCATGCCAAGTGTGCTACAGGCCATAGACTGCACCATGTGGGAATATGCACCACCTGGCTCAGAGGGAGTGGCATACATTAACAAAAAGGGCTACTACTCTGTAAACTGCCAGGTAGTGTGCAATGCCATGGAGCACGTTACCAATGTGTGTACCATGCACCCAGAAAGTGTACATGATGCCAAGATCTGACACTAGTTGGTCCTGTGCGCCTGTTCAAGAGTGGAGGGATACACAGCAGCCACCTAATGGGTGAGTAGAGCATGACAACGGGCCTACACAGTGGCACACAATACAGTGTGTGTAATCACTGTGCGGAAACAGACAGGGCCTGCCATGCCAAACAGGCAAGCAGCGCCACAGGCCATGTGACTGCACTGTGAACCACATGTGCAAGTGTGCTGGGCGAGGGGCATATACGAGGACACACCACAGCCACATGTGTACAGATAGAAGCAGTATCACAGGGCATGGGCCAGGACACAGGCACCACAGTGCTTCAGAGAAGACACCTGGACAGGACAGTGGCTGTCACCAGCAGGGGCAGGGCATGTGAACAGCAGTGCCTGGTCGTGGGAGGTCATGGCACACCAGGCATATCCCTTCATGCACACATGCAGCACACACAATGAAGTCATGATGAGTGCATGCCCCGTGTGCTGTGGGGTGTGGGAGGTCAGGTGTGGGACACACAGAGCAATGGTGTGTCTGAGGTACACTCCGATGCAGGTATGACCACAGTCAAACAGTCATGTTCTTCCTATGGGCACAGCGTGTATGGCATGGATCAGTGTACAATGCCTGCACACATGCACAGCAGACACACAAGGCAGAATTCATCATGCCATGCCAGACAACACAGCAGCAGTGTCTCATCATGTGCCCGTAACATCACACAGACAGCATGGACATGAAAGCCACAGGCCCATGCATGTGCCACTCCGTGGACCTGGGAACAGACAGGAGGGTGTGTGGGCAAACAATGGCTGGATGGTGACTGTGCCATGACAACTGCATACAGGTGAGATCACTGAATTACCACAGCCTCCACGGACACATGGGTGGCCATGTCCACGATGTATGCCCCCTCCGGGTGGCAACCACATCGGCAGGGGACCCAACCATGCTAGCAGGGGTATACCCATGAGACCATAACCGTGTCCTATGGGTGTCATGTTTCAAAGTCCAGATGAGACCCAGGGGTGTTGGGGATACTTGAGGCAGGGAATTACATCAGAAGCAATGGGGCCATGCAATGCCATGAGGTAGGAGTGCTGTTGTCACTACTCAGTGAATGGTGGGCACTCCTGCATCCGCGGGGAGTGAGGGCAGCACAGCCCACCTTGATAGCATGTGCTATCCTCTTGAAGCCTGTGGTCTTGTCCTCTTGCTGTTGGCAAATCTGGCAAAAATATTCACCCAGAGTTGGCGTATCTCGCCAACCAACCGGGAGCGGTCAGCAGAGGCATGGTCATCCATGATGCTCACCTGCACACACAGGCCCTTTCATGCATCCTTGAGCACACCTTGATGCCCCATAGAGGCCCTCAGGAGCCGGATGTCTCCTCAAGCCCATCAGCAGGGACCTGTCTTGTGGGGATGCCGATGGTGGATGGTGTACTGACCTGCAGTGCAACATCCATGGCCTGCTGTTTGGGCAGGGATTATGTTTGGGCAGGTGCAGTGGGTCCCTGTACAGTCAGATCATGTGCACGGTGGCACATTGCTGCCATATAATGCCCTGCTGCTCCAGGGTGATGGCCCTGTTCCCACAGCCACACCCCAGACCTGGCCACCTCCAAACACTGCAGGTGCGGTAGTCAGTGGGCCATCCTGTCAGGGGCCTTGCATGGATGCAGAGTGCCTCACCCTGTCCATCATAATCTGTGTGGCCACCTGCACTGTGGCAGTGGTATCACTTTGTGTCATCACCTCAAGCTGTGAGGCATCATCATCATCCTCCATGGACAATGCCAGCACCATGAGGTCATCAGGCAACTCAGCGTCAGGCAGGTCCTGGAATAGGCCATCCCTGCCCACACCAGCCTAAATCCCAGCTAATGTGGATGGCCTTGGTTCCTCCTCCACCTTCCCCCACCTGTACCTCCAGCTGCGTGCCATGCCCTGCAGCTCCCCTGATGCATGATGGCACTGTAAGGCAGACAGGTATACATGGTCAGGGCAGCATTTCCATGGATGCCCATTGACAGGTGTACTTTGGGCCATGTGGCATGAAGCACAGTTGTGCGGACACTGCCACACATGGGATGCACGGCACTGTGACCTGCATCACACACACCACTGTGTTCTGCATGCAATGCATGATGGAGGGCCATGCATGTATGGTTCCATGATGTGGATGTCTGCTGGATATGACTGTGTACAGAGCCACCCCAGGGCAAGGTGCTGTTCCACATGTGCGGGCACACTGGCAACATTGACAGTCCACAATGGTGCATTGCACAATCATGTGACGATATTCAGGAACATGGCACATGACCACAGGTGGACAGTGACCACCACTGACTGCACCACCTCAGTAGGCAGATGTCCCTAGTGTCACATCCAGTCAGGGCAGCACACATGAGCTGCACTGGGGACACTACATGGACATGGGGGGGGCATGCAATGGTGGATGTACAGCATGCGGCAGCAGTGACAACATGTGCATCCACACATGGCATTACTAGCACACCCAGGCTCACAGCACACAGCCAGACATATATTGTGACACATGCATACTCACAGTGCTGAACAGGGCCCACACCTGTCTGGAAGCCACCCATGGATTCCCTTCACAGATGCCCAGGACAGTGTGGATGCAAGCACATCCTCCCTGCAGTTAGTGGTGGCATGGTAAGTGGTCCACCCTGTAACATGCAGGGCTTCCTGCATGGTGTCCAGGCACCCCGGTCCTGGTCCTCTGACTGTTCATGCACTTCATGCATTCCTGGGGTGCAGTTGTACACACCATGTGCTCTCACCGCCTGTACCACCACATCCCATCCCTGTGCACTCTGCTTCCAGCAGAAGAGACTTCCTGACAAGAGGTCCTCCATCCAGACATATGCCTATACAAGGGACCCCAGCTCATCATCTGTGAAGTTCGGACAGCTCCTCTGTCTCAACTCCTCCTCTGCTGCCATACAAGCACCTGTGGGGTAGAAGTGTGACAGCCATTAGCACAGTACCCAGTGATCATGCACATCTCCCAGACATGGAGACCTCCTGGCCAGAGACCCATAAACAGCGTAGCTGTGGTAAACAGACCTCCAAGGTGCGGTACCTGCTAGTCACCGGTGGTGTGTGGTGCTGGTGCAGAGCAGCCCATTGATAGCTCAGCACATGCAAATTAGGGTCTGTACAGCCTATAATGAGATGAAAATGATGACTTGTGTTAGGATTGGGCAATGAGGGAATTTGCATATCCTGACTAAACAGGGTTCATTTACTCCCAAGCCCATCTCACTTTGCTCTGCGCATGTTATTGGGCCATTACTTCCTCATTGTACATCTTCGCATGGGTTCTGGCACATACCACACAGGCACACAGCTGTGCAACCAACCATAACCTGGCAATGCATTCTGCAAACGGCACAGTGCAATATCATGTATGAGAGATAGTATGCAGAGTGCACATCATGCATGGTGATGCATGTGCTGTGATGTTGCATGGCACATGTACACATTGATGTGCGATACTGTTGGCTGATGTTCGCATGTTGCTTCCTACCCAACATGGCTGATATTCCGGTCTTTCATGTGCATTGCACAATGACCTGAACCTGTGGTTCCACCCAGCATTGCAGCACTGCTCATGCATGCTGATGTGCAATTAACAGCATAGCATGCATTGGCATTGTGAATCCATTTGCTGCACAGGCTCCCACATGCATGCTTATCATGCATCGCCTGCTAGAAGGTCATATAGTGTGCAGAGCTGCATGTCTGAAGTGTCAATGACAGCACACTGTGAACTCAATGGCACGTGCAGGAGTAGCAGGCCCACCGGCTCTTAATTGGAGTGAGTCTGATCTAGCCACACTTGTGGCATTGGTGCAGCCTGTGGAGGGCCAGCTGTTTGGAGCTGAGGCCTTGCTGGAGGCTAGGTCCCAGGTCTGAGCCACTACGGGGACCTGCAGAGGAGGGACCCTTAATGGTTGAGGGTGCTGCAGGAGTGTTCCTGCAGGAGTGATGTGTCATGACCAGGTATGTCCAATGTTAACCACTCTGCAATAGCAGGCAAGCTGATCCTGTACATTAGGTTGTGGTGCTGTATCCTGTGTGTGCTGCAGGGTTCGGTTGTGTGTATTGTTGGGAGGTTGGTGGATGGTGACAGCATGCTGCTCATGTCTCCCTTCCATTGTGTTCCCTTTGCAGGCCAGGAAGAGCACCATCAGTCTGTGGACAGAGGTCACAAGCTATAGGACCAGGGGACCACAGGCAGTGGCTGCTGGGCTGTGCAGGGTGCCATCTTGACCTACGGAAGGAAGGTGTGCTTTTATCTTCTTGTACTGTGCTGTTTGTGGTGGTGTGTGTGTGTGTGATGAGGCTTCCCTGTCTGCTGGCCATGACCACTAACCCGTGTATGCCCTGTTTTGTGCCAGTCCAGCACACTGTGGCCATTGTTCTGGCACCATGTGATGGTTCTGCTGTACACCATGCCCATGTGTGTGTCTGACATGTTGTCTGTGTCCCATCAGGACTGTGGGTGCCTGGCATGGCACATGTGTGTTATCCACAGGGCCTCCAGCCATGGTGCATGTGGCTACTGGCCATATCCAGTGTGTGTGCGTGTGTGTGTGTGCGTGACATTGCATCATGTCACACAGCAACATCCATTGCATGTACCTGCTGTCATTACATTGCACTGTCCCACAGTTGGGTCACTATGTGGCACTGTTCTGTTACTGTTCGCTTGCATATCATGTGCATGGTGCGTTGTTGGGTGCTTGCATGTGTCCCATCAGTGTGCGATGTACACATCATTCCCTGGGGGGGCAGGCCTGTGTATATTGTGGCACTGAGTGCATGTTGTTTGTTTTACCACACAGGTCATCCTGCTGTGGGTGGTGCCCGTAGTACGGGCTAGTGTGGAGGCAGAAGACGGGACCAGAGATGAGGCTTCCCGGGGGCATTGACAGCAATACATCACAGGCAGTGGGCAATATTCAGGTGGTTGGAGTTCATTCTGCATGCCATACAGGACCAGACAGTGGTGCTCAGTAGGCTGAGACAAATCAACTGCCCTCCCAACGGGGACGAGGATCACTGAGAACATGTGTGTGGCTATTGGGCAGATGGTGGCCGGACTTACTTTGTCTACCCCTATAGCACACTCCTCCCCGTGACATCTCCTGAAGTTCTCCACCCAACCTTCTTTTCCTGTAGCATTTTCATGGTCCTGTTTAAAGGTTTTTGTTGCTGTTGATATTGTTTCATATTTCTGTTGTCTTTGTGCCTGTATTTTGTATTAAATCATTTTCTATTGGGCATTCCCTCTGTCAGTGGGCGGTCTGTGCTGTATTAGCAGTTTTCTGTTCTGTTGCTTACACTGTCCCCTGCCCCTTGCCCTGCATGGCTTGCCTGTTCATGTCCTCTAGTGTACAACCTTGCTGTCTTCCCACACAGGCCACCATCATGCTTGCCATGGTCTTCTCTGTGGTGCTCCTGTACTGACACCACCTGTTGTAGACAGCAGCACGTTCACTGTGTGTGCTCCCAGTATTGCTACATTTGTGTTGTTTGCTCCATAAGCCATGATGCATAGCTTCCCACATTGTGTGCCCCTGGATGTGTGCACCTTACGTGACCTACACATATCTGGCACGTCTGACTACCTGGTGCTGTTATGCCAGTGCCTTTGTTGGCCATGCTATCCATTGGCATCCCCAGTATTCTGTCCCATTATCCATGTCCTTGTCAGTGCCATGCCACTAGCACGTGCTGGGCGTGGTGCTTGCTGCTGTATGTCTTGCCACATCCTTTGAACCTGCTGTGCTGCATGGTGCTCACCCCGCTCCTCTGCAGTGCCACTCTGTCCACCATGGTCATGATTGCTGGAGCCACCCCGTCTATGCACTTGCATTGTGCTCATGGCTCACCATGGGCACTGACATGTTGCTCCAGTCTCAGGCAGGCCTGCTCCACTTGCTACATTCTCTCCTGCCCTTCTGCACTGTGCTTGTGCAGCTGCACTATGATGCATCCATGGTATATTCAGTGGTGGTTGTGCTGGTGCAGCCTGTGGTGCATCGGCTGAATAATGTCAGTTGTTTGGGGCGGCACATCTGGGTTGTGCTGTCAGCCACTTGCGCCATGTGCTTGGGGATCTTTTTGAATATCTAGCCCAATATATTTAATGGAATATGTGCCCCAATCCCAACTGCCTCTTCTGATTATGTGTGAAGAGCTTCATTTCTGAATCATAATAATTTCACAATTATAGAACTCATGCGATTAATTTAATTTTAACTGTTGCACTACCTATGCCTAACCCACTAATAGCAATGTAAGCAAGCAAACATCTGGTACTGACAGATGCTTGTTTTGCTAGTAAACTGAACATATGTGAACAGTGAACCATTAATAAATTTAAAAAGAAAAACATTTCTTCACCAAAATCTAACAGGACCTATTGCTTTATAATACCAAGCAAACTTGTACGTTTCAAAATTGTACCTGTTTTTTGGCAAACTGATCAAGTGAAAACAGTATTAATAACAATAAATGAATTAACATTTTTCTCCAAACCACAAAAGGACCTATTCCTTCATAACATCTAATAAACTGTGAGTTTTATAACTTAACAACTTGCAGTTTCTTCTCAGTCCTTGAGCAACATTTTGGTTTACAAACAGGAAAAAATACTTAGATTCAAGACTTTTTAAATTGCATAATGGGCAAACGAATGCCTGTAAAACTTGCCATATGAATAGATATTTGTACTGAGGTGATGCGTGCCACACCTTGAGGTCCTAAAGGCTAAGATGGCTGAGTAATAAGCATTAGAAAACGGTCTTTTTTTAAAAAGCCAAATGCAAACTTAAAGAGCAACTGACACCTTTAGGACAATTTTTGAAAACAGAATATTTAAAAGAAAGAAATCCAGCTAGTATTTCATATGTATATTTAATATAGTTCTCTATGTTATTTATTATTGAAGAAATTCCCACAAAAACAAGATCTTTATCCCTTAGTTTATCTGCATTTATAGCTTATTCCTTGCTTGAAATCAGAATGCAATGCTGTGACACCAAAATCTACTGTCATGTGAATAACTGAGGTTCACAAGCAAAATATTATGATACAAGGATGTGAAAAGCATTAGAAGCTGATGAAACCTCATGGAACAACTATCCCATTTTCATGCACATGACTCAGTAATAGATAAGGGATAAGAAACACAGCACTAATGGAGTAACAAGATGTTTTGCATCCAAATATTATGTTCATGAAAGTTCTTCACCAGCTGTTGGTGGCTCTTAATATACAGGTACTGCCATATGTATGTAACTGTACACCTTATTAACTGGTGATGTGCAGACTCTGTCAAGGTGCGGAATCAGAAAAGTGATGATTATATGTTTATACTTAGTTATACTCAGTAATACAAGCACTGTACATATAAGCATGATGTTCAGTCTATCCTATAATCCCACTGACTCTGTCATGGTGCTGAATCAGAACAAGTAATGATTATATTTGATACTCAGTGATACAAGCACTGTACACATTAACAAGCTTGATACACCCAGCAGACCAGGCCTGAGTTTGATTCTCACAACCTCCACTTGCATACTGTGTGACTCGAGCAAGTCAGTTAATCACCAGTGCTCCCAGGTCACCCCTGAAAACTGGCACTTGTGCCTAGTGGGCCTTACCTGGTTACCAAAGACTAAAAAATATATATATACTGTGTATATATATATATATATATATATATATATATATATATATATATATATATATAAAATATATATATATATATATATATATATATATATAAATATATATATATATCCTGCACTTCCATTTACTCCATCTGGGTGCTGAATCAGAACAAGTCATGATTATATGTTTATAATCATTGATATAAGCAGTGTACACATAAGCATGCTGTACAGTATATCCTACACTCCCACTGACTCCATCAGGGTGTTGAATCAGAACAAGTAATGATTATATGTCTTTATACAATAGTGTGTGAAAATCCTGTAACCTCATTGGTCAAAACATGTCACATGACCGTTGGTAAATCCTGCATTACCAACGGCTGAGGAAATGCATTTATAAAACAACATAATTAAACACATTTTACATATGGGCCCATTGTATAATCACAATAAGGCACTCCAGGGTGTGAGTTATTGAGGTTTACCACCTCTTGTGTGGTTAAGTCACTCGGCTGTACCTCATGACACACCACAAGGCGGGTAAACCCCAATAATCCACACCCTGTTGTGCCTTATTGCTTAAATACTCAGTGAAACAAGCACTGTACACATAAAGGATGTACTGTATAGTCTACAGGGACAGAAATAAGGTTTTGCCAAAGGGGAGCCAAGAACAGCCCCTGGTCATCGACATTTTTTGGTCAACCAGGAGCTACTCAGGCAAACCAGGAGCTACTACCAAAAAACAAAGAAAAATTTAAGTTGTGTGAAAAAACAGCAATTATTTATGTTTTTTTGTTTTTGTTCTGCTTTGGCAGGGATAAACAGCTAAGACTAGTAACTAGGCAGATCAAAAGTAGTACCAGGAAGAGAGAAGAGAAAGCAGAAGACCAGATTCTGGTGCGGAAGACAGGCCGAGAGCAGAATGTAGAAGAAGGCAAGCGTCCAAGCAAAGAGAGTTGCTCAGAAATGTTGCTTGGATGGAAGAGAACTTTACAAAAGGACAGACTCTCATTCATTAAATTAAGAATATTCCAACTGTGTGGTGCTTTCTTTTTCTATTTTGCATATTTTACACGTTTTGTCTGCAAGTCATGGTGGTGGTGATGGGGAGTCCAAATAATTTAAAACACTTAACAGCAAGTA
Organism: Neoceratodus forsteri; assembly: GCA_016271365.2. NCBI lineage: Eukaryota > Metazoa > Chordata > Ceratodontiformes > Ceratodontidae > Neoceratodus > Neoceratodus forsteri. The sequence goes on along the minus strand of CM057449.1, from coordinate 1,744,242 downwards.
TCACAAGCAGCAACAATTCCCCACAAGTTATTTATTAGTCTTCATCTGAATTTTGTTCCAAATGATGAAGGAGGTCCTCCTCATTCTCACTTTCACTAGATGTGATGTGAACTTCCTCCAGCACTGCTACTTTGCTTTGGCCTGCTGTTGAGGACCTGTGAGGTTTTGCACCCAACCTACATTTTGTTTTTACAAACTACTCTTTTACCAATGGTCTACTACAAAAATCTTGTGGTTCTGGGCCCTCCATGGAGATTAAAAGCAAGTCAGCTATGCTGCTGGTCTTCAGGTTACCCCTCCAGTCTGAAAAAATTATTTTCATAGCTGAAAATGCCCTTTCTAGTGTGGTATTACATATTGGATACACAAGTACTATAGCTATGACATGAAGAATGTTGCTGAAGTATTGAGATTTTTTCTGGAAGATAACATGCCATACCTCAAGGAATGAGAGCTGCTTGTGATACTTGGTAATATTCTGTTTCAACAGTTTCCATTATGTCATTGCAATAAGTACATCGTATCCATTCTGCAGCAAGACAGGAGAGAAGTGGTTAATAAGAAACTGAATCTCCTCATTTCCAAATTCCAAAAGCTCGTGATAATTGTCAGGCCAGTTTGCAGGGTCAATGGCAGTGCCATTTTTTAACAATGGGTCTTCTGTGAAACCCAAGAAGCGCTGGTTGAGACAGTCCATTACACAGTTTACAGTCACTTCATGTTCCTTTGCAAGGGCTGAAAGAGCATCTCTGATTTCCCTTGAGCTCAATTTCTTTAAACGCTGCTGTCCCTTCCTCGTTAATAACCATTTCTCTCCTGAACTTGGCCAGTGTGGTTCCATCCTCTGCCGTTAGATTTTCTTTTCTGAGAGTACTGTACTGGCAGTGTCCATTACAATTGGAAGGGATACATGGGCATCCTGGAATGCATGGGAGACAATTGAAAGACCTGTGAGTATGTCAAAACAGAAGTGTGAGAAGATCCAGAATTTTACATTGCATATCCAAGTGACCCAGTATGCTGCTGTAATTATGAAGCACAGCATGGAGAAAGTCATTTTTATGTGAGAGCCATCTCTATAACATTTTGGGGAGTTCTCATAAAAATAGAATATTGATATTAATATGCTGTCAATGGTCTGTGAAAAATAGGTGTTCTTAAAAACATCTTTAGCTGCTAATTCAAACTTGTGAGAAACACAATGAATGGCAAGAAGCCATGGGCACTTTTCTTTCAATAATGCCATCAAACCCTTATTAAGGCCAAAGTTGACCGATGCACCATCAGCTCCTGCACCAATGCAGGATAACTGCTTTAGGTTAACCTTGTCCTGTCCCAACAATTGGGAGTACAGGAAGTCATTGCACACCTCAGACCACCTGCATCACCAGACTTAACATCAATTAATCCTATAAGCTTCATAGTAGGTTGCCTATTTTCAAGAATTTTGGCATACACAATCTCCTTCTCCGTGGTGGTCCTGTCAGTAGTCCCATTCATAAAGACAGAATGATATCTGTAGGTTGCCTCCTGTGAAATAACTCACAATTGGTTTTCTTAAGTGATCAGCAATAGCTGCAATGAATGTGGCACACGCTTTTGTCATTGGCATAAGCTTCACCAAGTTCAACACTATGTCTCTTTTCCAGTGATATTAGTCCTTTGAATTTCAGGAAGGGGCCTTCCTCTTTAGTAATGTAGTAGGCAATATCAAAAAAGTTTCTCTAATTTGTGTAGAGATTTTTTATTCATTTTTAAGATACATTTTTCTATTTCACCGCCTTAGGGCATGCTATCAGCCAACACAGCAGCCACTGCTTGCTTATGTCCTTCTGATACAGCATGCTTCTCACAGTTTGTTTGTTCAACATTTAGTTCCACTGATGTACTAATCCACATTGCTCATTTTACCAGCTCTAGTTGCCCACTTTCTGAATACATCTGGTTTCTCTTGACAAAACTTACACCCAAATTTTTAGTAGAAATGCCATCTTTTGCATCAAACTGTAACCATGACAAATCTGATTTTCTTTTGGCCCTGCCATGAGCACACTGTGGATACATGACATGAAAGGGCCTGTTTTTCTTTTCCTTATTTATGGTAGCAGCTGTAGTAGTACTATCTGGTGCTGTTATGGTCAAAGAGGAGGAGGATGGTTCTGTTGTATCATCAGGTTGCTTATGTTTTCATGAAGCACTGAACCCAAAACTTGAAGTGACATGACGACTGCCATGGGAAGGAGATGGGCCCACTAGATGTTTTGTAATTAAGAAATTATTTTATTTAATATTAACAACTGAAAGGGATCAACTGAGATGTTTGTTTCAGGTCACGGTTATAATAAAATGAAGAAAATTACTGAACTGTCTGTGTCTCTTTTTTTTTTAAAAAAAACAGCAAAGGGCAGCAGGGATATCACCAGGCTAAGGAACCTCAGTGCTCACAGGGTCCAAGTAGTGTCAAGGACGTCCAGAGCAGACAAAACATCAAATCATTTTTAGCAAATGCAGGAATTACAAGAACAGTCAGGATGTAGTTATTACAATGCTAAGGCACCCTAAAACAGGCAGCAGAAAATCTGAAGACTAAGTCTTTGTAATAAGTCATGCGGATGCTCGAGGTCCTGAGACCAGTTAGCCGGCTAGATATTTTTTTTACCAAGGTACAATAGTTAACAAGTAGACCTCAAGGCTAAAAGAACCTAGTAATTAGTCGTGCCGATTCTCACAGGTCCTGGGACCAGTTAGCCCGGCTATATATATTTTTTTTACCGAGGTACAACAGTGAACAAGCAGACCTCAAGGCTAAAAAGAACCTTGTAATAAGTCGTGCCGATCCTCACAGGTCCAGGGACCAGTTAACCAAGCTAGATATTTTTTTTACCAAGGTACAACAGTGAACAAGAAGACCTCAAGGCTAAAAAGAACCTTGTAATTAGTCGTGCGATTCTCACAGGTCCAGGGACCAGTTAGCCAAGCTAAATATTTTTTTTACCAAAGTACAACAGTTAACAAGCAGACCTCAAGGCTAAAAGAACCTAATAATTAGTTGTGTCAATGCTTACTGGCCCTGGGACCAGTTAGCCAAGCTAGATATTTTTACCAAGGTACAACAGTGAACAAGCAGACCTCAAGGCTAAAAAGAACCTTGTAATTAGTCGTGTGATTCTCACAGGTCCAGGGACCAGTTAGCCAAGCTAGATATTTTTTTTACCAAGGTACAACAGTGAACAAGCAGATCTCAAGGCTAAGAAGAACCTTGTAATTAGTTGTGCTGATGCTCATTGGCCCTGGGACCAGTTAGCCACGCTAGATATTTTTTACCAAGGTACAACAGTGAACAAGCAGACCTCAAGGCTAAAAAGAACCTTGTAATTAGTCGTGCCGATTCTCACAGGTCCAGGGACCAGTTAGCCAAGCTTGGTTTATTTTTTATTTATTTATTTTAATCAAGGTACTGTCCAACAGGTGGGAATTAGAAGATCACAAGGTTGAGGCACCTCCTTGTAATGTATATTTGATATTTATTATTTTTAAATATAGGGTATCAAGGCTAGGTCTCTTGGTTCAGGAGGATCCTTGGAGGTCAAGGCAAATTAACTTTTATTAAATAAAACAGAGGTTAATCAGAAGTAAAGAATTCTTGTCTTCTCAATGCAAAAGCCTGATCAGGTTAGCACTTAATGTGTGTCTTTCTTATAACTACAGGGGATGTATTTCAGGTTTGCTCTATCCCCCTACACCACAGCAATGCAGTTTAGATTTGCTTCAAACTCTCACTGGAAATGGCTTGTCAGAATAATTAGCACAAAATATGTGCCTAAAGAATAAGAAAATATAGCACACATGAAGGCTATTGTAGGTCTTCTTTTCAAGTTCACAGTAACAAGGGATTCTTATCTCCCCAATGTGCACTGCAAAACCCTGTTCAGGGCTCCTACAGTTAACATGTGCTGTGTGTCTTTCTAAACTACAGCAATAAATCAAACTGCAACGTTGTTCTCAGGCTAACAGAAGTCTGCTCTGTTCCCCTTCCACAGAGTAATTCACTTAAGATTTGCTTAACCAAATTCGCTCTCACTCTGGTAAAGGCTGGTCAGAATTAGCCCTGTTCTGTATGACTTTACCTTTTTATATCAAATTTCAGTTTTTACACAAAGATTTCTCTTAGACACTGCAAGCTAAACTATTCTGTCTGATCTCGCTGTCTCAACTACCACTAGGCAAGTGGTCTCTCAGTATTAGCCACACATGTTCAACCCTCAAATCACACTGATTAGCTAAAAGACAGTGAGTGACTTACAGATACACCTATTGTCTGTCACACATGATCTTTAGCCACTTGAATTGCCACCTGATTGGCCTGATCAGTAGGCAGTCATGTGATTCCAGTTAGTTCCCTCAGCTCTTGAGCACCCACATGCCACTCTGGTTACATGGGAAGGTCTTAAATGGCAAGTTCTCCATGCCCACTCTAAGAAAATACCAGAGAACATGACAAAATTCCCGATCAGAATGGTGAGTCAGGTGACAACACACCATTCTCCATATATTTTGATAGGTAAATCTGTTTGATAAGCACTGCAAAGCTGACTTGTCACTGATGAGAATCTAACAATTCTATCAGTAGGGGAACGGGATTTGTATTCTTCAGAACTACTGACAGCTTGTTGATCCTTTCATGTTTTTTTTTCAATTACCATTGTTAGCGATGAGAAGTGAAGCCGACACTGGAGCACAAGATATTTCACTGAATGAATACAAATCTCATCCCCCTACTGGATCCCAGTCAGGTCCCATTGCATGCAGTCAGTCTTTAACTGTGTAAGTGATTCTGTCACTCCAGTTTTGCTAAATAATTTTTGCATAGCTTGAGTGACAAATGTGAAGCGGTTACCAGACCTTTTGCAATGCACATCACTGCACCTCTGCCCCCCCCCACCGCACACACCAGGAGTTTTAGCACATCTTGGCAGTCCTAAATCATATAAATTCACCCTCACTCCTTGACTGGATTAATTAACTACTTCTCCAGCTTCATCATGCACGGACTCTGGGGACAGGAAAGTCTGAGCACTCGATCGCAGCATTCAGTGTGACTGTTTCCTGAGGTGCATGTAGAGCTGGTACTAGTCGATCACTGGACTTGCAGCGATCTACTAGTACCAGCTCTACATGCACCTCAGGAAACAGTGAATGCTGCGATCAAGTGCTCAGACTTTCCTGTCCCCAGAGTCCATGCATGCTGAAACTGCAGAAGTAGTTAATTGCTCCAGTGAAGGAGTGAGGGTGAATTCATTTAGGGCTGCATTCAGACCCTCATCACCCACCCCATGCCAACCCTTCTTCTTCACAAGACACATCTGGATTTAGCCAGGCAAATACACTGAACTACTCCATCTGGTCCTGGATTAATCTGATCAGTCTTTCTTGAAGTAATTCGCCCTCGCTCTTCTACCCCACCCCTCCTGGTTCAATTTACCACTCCCAAGCTCATGCTCCAGCACTAGTCTGCTTCATGATGTTCCCGGACTTGATCCTCCTCCATTACAGCTACACCCCTGCTCCTTGACTGACTGTGTCTAACAATTCCCCACAGTTCATTTCTACTATGCCCACCACTCCAGCCAGAATATTATGTGATCGACAGCCACATTTCTACTCCCACGCATTCTATCTCTGGAGCAACGCCCTACACAGCACCTGTGCATCACTGTAGAAGAGAGAAGCTGGCACTGAGTTAAACAGTAGGAGCGCTATTTAGCACTCAGTGCCCCCTTATTTCAACCCCTGGTCTACCCTCCCACTGACTCCATCAGGGTGTTGAATCAGAACAAGTACTGATTATATGTTTATACTCAGTGATACAAGCACCGCACACATAAGCATGCTGTACAATATATCCTACACTCCCACTGACTGCATCAGGTTACTGAATCAGAACATTTAATGATTATATGTTTATACTCAGTGATACACACACTGTACACATAAGCCTGATGTACAGTATTTACTACATTTCCACTAATTAGGGACATCAAATAAAATGTCTAACCAAAAGGTAGAATACAAAATGCTTAACTGACCAATAGTGGGCATCTTTGCTTCATTTTTCAATAGACTGATAGGTTATAGACTAAATTAAGTCTGTGGATATAACATACAGGGATACATAGATTGATAAATGTTAAGGTCAGATCAGAGTTTATATCCCTTTGTCACTGATTCAGCCTTTCCACTACTGTATGTCTGCATTCTTAGTACTTTTAATGAAAGCAAAACATGTTTACTGCTGTGTAATTACTCACCGTATACTGCTGTTTCAGAGTGGAGACCTAGATATAAAAAGAATATTATTATTGTTATTGTTACTTTGTACAGTACATTAAAGGAGCAACTTCTTTTATCCAGATTCCTTTATCTAAATGAAATTAATTGATTTACAACTCAATGAAAGCCGTTAAAATGATGAAACTCCTTATGAAAAGAGAGGTATTGTTATCTAGTAAATATCACTAGACAAAACAAACTCTGGTCAGAGTCAATATGGCTGTTGAGAACTTTTAGGTAGTGCAGCAATTACAGTACTGTGCATGCATGATACTTGCATTGTGAAGTTTGACCTCATCAGTCTTGAGCAACATTGTGTTGCTGACATAACTACATGTAACAACCCAGTACCCTTGAGTTACTAGAATCCCAGTAGTACTAGTTTTAGGCAGCTAGTGGGGAGCTCATTAGGGCTTTCTACATAATTACATCATTGTTTACTCATCTAGCCTGAGAGAAGGATGATTATGTCATTTAGAACACTCAAAGCAGCATAACCATTTTAGAGCCCACTGCTCTCAGTGAGCTTAGAATATTTATCAGTAAGTTCAAGTGTGGCAGTCAGAGTGGCAGGATGTCTGCCTTTGGGCTCTGTAAAGTATCCCTGGTATTTCTCACCATAGTTTGGTAAAAATCTTCAGTTTGCCTGCTGGATTCTTTCATCTCACTCCAGGGGTAGTGAGAGGGAATGCAATTTTGTGGATCCTGGGGCAACCACCTGAAGTTCCTGAAGTTCACAGCTGCCTTAAGGAAGAACAATGAGTAGATTCTGACAGCTACCAGAGAAAGGAAGGTGCATTTTGTTCTTTCCATGATTGGGAGGAAGGGAGGAACAACTAATCTGTAAGTAAAGAAAAAAGAGACTGTTCTCTGAGGGAGTTGTCTGAGTGTGTGTGCCCTTGATAAGGCTAGATCACACTGTCAGAACCCCTTTCAACACAACTGTGCTAAATTTAAAGTGAAAGTTGGGACACTTTAGCAATTCATTGGGGACTGAGACTCATTTGGTGTAACTCTGAAGGAATGGCAGAGGCTGTTTGGGGCAAAGGCGGCAGGAATGCCATCTGGAGTTTCAGGCAAGGTTAAGTGGTTCACTGAATGGGCACCACTGTTACCTGGGCAAAGACCATGCACCAGGAGAATAATAAATTGTGTGGTACATCCCACAGTAACACATTTTAGAAATGGAAATGTGTTTTAAATGTTTAAAGTGTATAGCGAATCCAACAGATATACTTTGAAGAGAGATAGGGATGTTTTTGTGGAAAACAGTACTGCCTAGCAAAGTGTCCTGCAAAACAGAGTGTGCCTGCACTGCAATGACAAACCTTTGGGGACCCACCTTGCTTTAGGTAACATCTAGAAATAAAGCCATACTGCAAAATCCCAGTTACTGCTTTGGACATTCTACTTTGCTTCTTGTGTGAATGTCACTGGGGCCCTCAGCAGTTAGGGTCTAGCATATGCCTAGCATTCTTGCCCCTGGACCTGGTTGTAAATAAAAGGTTCATTTTAATACATACTCCCACCCCCATCCCTCAAGATAATGAGCCTGGTATACACTCCAATGCTTGGGGTGGTATCATGAGTGTTATTCTGCCAAAAGGAAAATGTATGCCATGTAGTTGGCAATAGTTCTTGGTAATTCTTTTAAGGGGGCTGCCAGCTAGCCCAAGGTGGTGTGTGGGTTACATACGTATGCATGATACTCGTGCATGCACACCTTAAGTCAGTTCCACCATGTTGCACATGGCAGCTGTCACTTCCACAGTTGCTGAAAGGAAAAGTAGTGCACCAGGTGGTGTGTGTGTTTATGGTGCCCACAGAAGAGAAGGGGTGCATAAACAGAAACACTGTAAACTATGCTGAAGCACTGTGGCAGAACATGAGACAGTGGTCCAGTTACATGCTTCCACAGTGCTCTTATACAAATGTGATGATAGCATAACTGTGGAGCTTGACCCACACAGCCATAAAAATCAGACTCAGGAGGAGACTATTAACAAATTAGAGATCTGGGTCAGGATTCACAAAGAAAGCCGAAATTCCCACAGCTGTGGGAAAAAGGCTTACTGCAGTGTGAAACATAGAAACATAGAAACATAGAAGTTGATGCAGATAAGGACCGCAAGGCCCATCCAGTCTGCCCATTTCTTTTTCTACCTTTATAAATGTGCCATCGGCCTTGCTCTGTCAGTGACCTATCTATTCATAGTCATTTGTATTGCTCCTTATGCCTATCCATGCCTGTTTGAAGCCCTGCACTGTATTCATGCCACCACTTCTTGTGGTAAGCCATTCCATGCATCTACCACCTTTCTGTGAAAAGAATTTCCTCCATTCCCCTTAATCGGCCTCCCTCTAATCTCATGCTGTGTCCTCTTGTCCTGCTATTTTTCTTATATTTAAACATGTTAGACTCTTTCACCTTGTTTATGCCCTTAAGGTGTTTAAATGTCTCGATCATATCACCTCTCTCCCTCCTTTGCTCAAGGGTATACATATTGAGCTCTGTTAATCTGTCCTTATATGTCTTCTGATGCAGTCCCTGCACCATTTTGTTGCCCTTCTGGACTGCCTCAATTTGGTTAATGTCCTTGTGAAGGTGTGGCTCCAGTACTGCACGCAGTACTCCAGATGGGGCCTAACCAATGTCTTGTACAGAGGGATTATTACCTCCTCTTACGACTTGTGATACTCCTACTAATACACCCTAACACCCCCTAGCCTTACCTACTGCTTTAGAGGTCTGCTTGGATGATTTTAGTCATCAGTGATGATGATGCCCAAGTCTCTTTCTTCCTTTGTGACTGCTAGCAACTCCCTCCCAGCCTATAAGTGGCTTCAGGTTTTCTTCCTATGTGCATGATTTTGCATCTTTGCATTAAATCTCAGTTGCCACTCTTCTGACCATTCTGCTAGTTTATCCAGATCTCTTCTCATTCTGCCCACCCCATCTGGATCATCTACTCTGTTGCAGATCTTGGGGTTCTGTGTGGACATGCAGTTGTGCTGTATTCTCAAAAAAACCAGCACAGCTGCAGATTTCACAAAAGTGCTCCAGGTGTGGCAATTTAGCTGCTGCAGGGCTTGTGCAAGTGCTGTGAATACACAGCTATAGAGGCTGTGAAGGCACAGCCATAGGAACCACAGTAGCGAAGCAGCAGACTGTGTTGCGTTGCTATAATATGAAGCTGATAGCACACACAGAGACCAACAACCGTCCTCAACTGGGACCACAGCAGCACCACAGGTACCAGTGATACCTGGCACCACAGTGGCTGACTGTTCCTGCTGGTTGTCTCTCCTGGGGTGTTCCTGTGGACTGCGGGGTTGTACCCACTGCTGGCTGGTCAGGCTCTACTGTTTGTGGGGTTCTGTCATGGGCTGCAATGGGTCTAGTGGTTGTTGTCTGTTGCCATATCATGGCAATGTGTGCTTTCAGTGCTGTAACATCAGCCACTGCTATACTGTCTGAGATGCTATTACCTGTGGTGCACCTCCACCTTAATTGATTCCAATTGCTGAGGCACTACTGCAGTGTGCTGAGGGAGAGTTACACCTCATTCCACTGTGTGTAACATTCTTTCCTCAGCTGTGAAAAAACACTGGCTGTGAATAGCCTTTCAGAGGCTGTGCCTTACTTATCTCACTCCTTTTTGTCCTGAGGGACTTCCATGGCTGCACTTTTTTCCACTGTCCATAGTGTTTTTCTCGCAGCTGTGGAGGGTTTTGTGAATAGCACTTGGAACAAACTCCTTTTTTCCATAGCTGAGGAAGTTTTGGGGACTTAGGGAAGGTTCTACATCTTCTGAAACCTTTGAGAATCCTGCCCCTGGTCTGGTATTTGCTCCTCATCACAGTCACAATCTTATTCTATTCCAAGCAGCAATTTCTGGTAAATGTGTCTTAACCATATTGATCTCAGTGCTGCTAGACTACTCTGGTTTTCTTTTTGCTATTTTCAGTCCTGCCCAGTTGCTCCAGTGCATTTCCAGGTGCACTGATCCATTTCAGAATGCACTTTAGCCCAGCTTTGGTATAGTCAGCCTGACATGCACTGGCGTATCTCTACCGTGCATCTTCTGAATATAGCAATAATTTGCAAAAGCACGTCTCAGATGGCCTGTGCAACTACTTGTACCCTTTCCAGGTGCAATTATAAATATGGAGGCCCCCATTTTTAAATATTTATGCCCCAAAATCTCAGAACAATTTTTTAAGCCTTTGCAATATTATCAGGAGTAACAGACTTCCAGTGTGGCTAAGTTTATTAGTGGTTGATATTGGGAACAAAATCCAAATATTGATTCTTTGTTCACACATGTCAGTGTCAGAAACAAAGAATGTTTGCACTTTTCTATGTCACGAACAAAGATTTTTTTTTGTGCCATACTTTGTATTCACTGTCTCATAAACAAAGAATGACAAAAACAAAGAATTTTTTTTTTACAGGATTTTTCATCACATTTTCTCACAAGCAAAGAATTTCTTGCTTGAGACACAAAAGTCACAACCCTCAATAAAAAATGGGATCTAAAATTTTCATGGTGGACAGAAAATGTATTTCTGGGTCAAATAGCAAACAACCCCCATAATCAACCTAAGTGAGTCCTATTTACCTATATATAGATGTTTCTTTTTTGAAGTTATAATTTTATGTGTTTCTAGAAAAATTTTTGCCCAAAACAAAAAGCAAGATGGCAACAAGCCTGATCAAAAAGCATGTCTCTTGCAAACATAAAAACATTTTCCAGTGAAGCAGAATGGGCTTGTGAACATAAATTCTTTGTACTAGAACTCTATCCTGAAACTCTACTAATATTTTCTCATCAAACCAATACTGGCATGTTCCTTGGCCCAAGCTCTTTATACATCCTATGTTTTGGACCAATAGCCCATACGATGTCCACGCAGCACCACGGGCAAAAACCCCACAACAGTGGTGAAAAGTGCATTGTTTGGCACTTCGCTACGCAAAAACTGTATGACCGACTGAGATGCAACTTCATAAAACAAGAGATCTATGATACCAGACCATGCATTCCAAATGTCATGTAAATCCGTTGAACAGTTGCAAAGTTATTAACATGCACAATTTGAGGTTTAACATTAAAGTGCCTACTCAACCCTAAATATAATGGCGCAACCTCACCCCTATAAAAACTACTAAAAACTTGTATTGGCAGGAGAAGACCCCACACTACCATCATTGTACCCATTTCTGCATAACAATATGCATCTGTGGTATCACAGGCCCTCCTTGCCCACGCTCCCACTTACGCATAGCTACAGAGCTGTACAATAGACCTATAGGTCACCGAACACTTGTAACAGTAATTTGTCCAAATGTTGGGAACTGTAACAGCTAGGAAAAATTCAAGTGTCATTGTAACTGTGGTAGTGAGCAGATTACAAGACAGAAATGACCATACCCCTATCTCGCATTGTTTCTGAGATATGGGCACCAAAAGCACAAGACAGACACTCTTTGAATCATTGTGACAGTAATTTACAATATTCATGAACTGTGCAATGTATAAAACAAATTGCACTGCAGGCTTTCTAGGATTTCAAATCTTTTTCCAGCAGCTTAGATCACTTAAAGGTGATCTTAGCCACTAGTAGCCAAAAGTCTGTATCTCATTTCATTTCTGAGATAACAGCGCTGAAAGTTGTGACACAGACCACAAAGTAATCCTGTGGGAAAAATGTCAGCTATGTCATTGCATATCTCTGCAAACAATTAATTCTCCCACACCTAAACATCATAGGTCACATCTCTGGGACATCCCCTTAACACCCAGCAAATTTCAAGTAAAAGACCAAACCATTTTGGAGATATGGTTGTCCCAATTTGGTCCATCTGGTCTTCTCTAGGACATCTGCTCTTTCCCATGGACATTGCAAAATATGCATATACATTTTCCATAGGCTATAATGGGAAATTCAAATTATAATAACTTTCAAACAAATTAATATTTTTCACTAAACAAATGCTGGCATATGCCTTGACTGAAGCCTTTTCTGCATTCCAAGTTTCGGACCAATAGACCACATTATATCTACACAGCGTCACAGGCAAAAACACACAAACATGGTGAAAAGAGCATTTTTGGCATGCCACTGTAAAACCAGGTATCCAACTAAAATGCAACTTGGTAAATCAAGAGAGCCATCATACCAGACAGAGCATTCCAAGTTCCATGCAAATTGGTTGAACAATTGCAAAGTTATTAACACGCAAAATCTGTGGTTTAACATTAAAGTGCTTAAAAGAGCATTTTTTGGCACTTCACTGCACAAAAACTGTATGTCTGCCTGAAATGTAACTTAGCAAATCAAGAGACCTACCAGACCAGACAGTTCATTCCAAATTTCATGTAAATTCATTAAACAGTTGCAAAGTTATTAATGCACAAAATCTGAGGATTAACATCAAACTGCCTACTCAACCCTAAATATAGGGGGAGATCGCACCCCTATAATAATTCTCCAACATCTAAACAGCATAATTCACATCTCTAGGGCATCCCCTCACACCCTGTACATTCTGAGTAAAAAGACCAAACTGTTGATGAGATATGCAATTCTAAAGTTTTTACACCTTTAAAACTTTTTCAGCTGTGAGCATGCAAAATCTTCAGCTGTGAGAAAAGACCAGATGTCCAGACTGCCATTCTTCTTTCACAAAATATACATATAAATGTTACCATAGGATATAAAGGGACATTAAAAGTTTAATCATTTTTGAACGGATTAATATTTTTTCACCAAACCATTGCTGGCATGTTCCTTTCTACATCCTATGCTTTGGACCAGTAGCTCACACAGTGTCCACCCAGCGCCACAGGCAAAAACCACACAAATATGTTTTTAAAATTTTGGTAAAAAGCAGTGTCGCAAAGTAGTGTCACACTCATGAAATTCTCGTGATTTCATTTGCGAAACTGTCATGATTTGCGACACTGTTTTGCAACACTATGCCCAAAATAACAAGAATTCTTTGTACCCCTGCTGCAAAACAACAGTTTGGTTTTTTGGGCTGCAATATGGAGGGAAGAAAGCCAACATCCCACTGATGTGCCTTTTGGACATTTGGAGAAAAAATAACAGAGGATTGCAAAGTTACAGCACTCTGAAGTTGACTATTTTTCCGAAGGCTAACATTATGGCGCCCTTCGCACCTTTCGGAGCCTGTATCTCAAAAACACATCGAGATATGGACTTTTTGTCACAAAAATGCTTAGCCCCCAATAAGGGGTTATGTACAAAACTAGCCAGTAAAGTCATCAATAATATGAAATTTAAATTCTTTCTGCATCGTATGGTTCCTGAAATACAAGCAATTTAGTCTTCCAAGTGTTCATTTTCTGCTCTGAGGGCCATTATTATGCATACATTCTTTCTATTCACTGTGCTTCTGACTGCAGCTTTCTGGGAAAATGTGTGCTTTTCACATTGTTACACTTAGCATTTCTGCTTGAGTTTCTGTTACCATTTGCATTAGCGATCTGTGGACATCACTATGTGTTTTACCCTTTGAGTTTGCGCTTGTGTTTGCATTACTGTTACCATTTGTGATTCCATTACTGTTTTTTTGTCTTCATTTTGCATCACCGTGTCCATTACATTTTGTGTTTGCATATGCACTTCTGTTTGCATTTCTCTTTCCTTTAGCATCATCGTTGGTGTTACCATTACCATCTGCGTTTCCAATATCGGTACTGTGACTGTGCGTGTTACCATTTGCATTTCCATATGTGCTTGTGTTTGCATTTTCATTTGTGTTACTGTTTGATTTGGCATCATCGTTGCTGTTACTGTAACTGTTTGCATTTCCAATTGCATCACCATTAATGTTTGCGTGTTCATCACATTTGCATTTCTGTTGGCCTTAGCGATTGTGTTTTCGGTTGTGTTTCCATTGTCGATTACATTACTGTTTCCTTCTGTTGTGTCATTGCCTTTACCTTTTGCATTTCTGTTTCCATTTGTGTTACCATTTGCATTTTCTTACCATTTGCTTTTCCATTGCCGTTAGTGTTTATGTTACTGTTTTTGTTAATATTCGCTTTTTGCTGCTATTGTTTGCATTAACGCATGTGTTACCATTTCTGCTTTCATTAATGTTTGTGCTTGCACTTCTTACCGCTTGTGTTATCATTTATGGTTGATTCACCATGTGCATTACCATTTGCATTACCATTAGCATTACAATATGACACAAATTCACAAGTGTCATGAGGGGTCCCAAAGGGCCCCGCGGCTCCCACAACCACATTCCATTCACTATTTATACTTCACATTCTCAAAAGAAGACCCAACGCATAACCTAAGCCTGTTGGTGGGTGTGGCAACCAACATCGAATTTCCTGCTTTTGTCACTGTGGAACAACCCTAACTGATGCATTAAATGGAGTTTTTTTGCCATATATATATATATATATATATATACACACAATGTGGTGAATGATAAATGAGTGTGATAAATGTATCTATTTCCACCAGAGTGCAATAAATGCTGATGACATCACTAGAGTGTGATAAATGACATTTATACATACTGTGCTGATGTCATCACTCACTCACTAACCACAGCCTGCATTCTAAACTGAACTCTTTCACAAACCTGTTTCTCACTGCTACTTGCAAGTAACTATTAACATTGCAAGGACACCAGCCTGTTTGCCACAGTGTTTCAGCAACTCACAGCTCATTATTATGCTACTCACAAATTCAAGAAAGACTATTTTAGATCACGTGATGAGCTGATCAAGGAAAGACATCCTGAGAGCGGCCCCAGGCCCTACCTAATCTACCTAATAATAAATTTATTTCTGACTCCAGTGTGGTGGTGGAAATAACGTAGCCAAGCTTCTAAAGACAGCTGTACCTTTGGAGAAACCTTGCTGTGCAGATTTGGGACTCTATATTAAATCTTGCAGCAACTTGTAGGGCCATGGTGAAGCCAGTGATGAAGTATGAAAGCCCCGAGATCCTGGATGCATGAGCACTGGTGACAAAGCATCTGAAACCCCTTGCCAGTGCTGGAAGAGCAAGAGACTCAATCGACAATGAATGGAGGAGATCAGGCATCCCCAATGACATTTCTGAAATTAAAGCCTTACTTCGGGGGCTGGTGGTTGATTTCTCGACAGTCAAACTGACACTAAATGCTTTGGTACAGAGAATAGGCAATGTGAAGGTGCGAATGGCTTCTCAGGAATGGAAAACTTTAACACATGAGCAGGAGCTAGTGGCTTTACGAAAGCAAGTCAGAAAACTTGAGGATCGAGTCGAAGATCAGGAATCTCATAGTCGGAGGAAAAAATTGATACTGACTGGCCTTCCGGAGTGATCAGAAGGATCTGATTGCATAGCCTTCACCCAAGACCTATTACTGAAGCTGCTGGGCCCAACGCCATATGGGGAGTCATATAATATCGAGAGAGCCCACCGCTCACTTAGAGAAATACCTCCACCGGGGGCTCAGCCACAGCTCATTATTATGCATTTCCTAAATTATAAGAAGAAGGCTCATATTTTAAGTAAAGCCAGAACACTTAAAAACCTGCAATGGAATGGAGCATCTCTGTCGGTATTCCAAGATCAAACACCTACAATTCGTAAGAAGCAGAAGAAGTAAGTGGATATAAAGAAAAAGCTCTATTTGGCTGGAATGAAGTTTAGAATCCAGATCCCTGCTACTCTGGTGGTGAAACTGCAATCCAGAGATCAGATATACTTAACGGTGAAGGATGTGGCTGAGGGACTTCGAGCTGAGCTTCCAGATCTGTTTAGGCCAGTGACCTGACTGTGAGTGGTGGGTGAAGACCTCAGGCAGTTCTGAGACTTGTCAATCATGCAGACAGTATTTGAAGCAAAATAGTAAGGCAGAAATGCCCAAAAGTTTACTAAAGGAACATTTTCTTGGGAGAATTCAAGAATGCATGGACAGACATAAGGCAATTTTTGTGGGGGATAGGAAGAAATAGGCTGTTGGTTAAATAGGATCTGCAGCTTATCCTGTAGTGAAATAATGAGATCCAGCACCCGCATAGCAACCATACGAAGATGTAAATACACTATACATTTATTAAAGACCATCACAAGGCACATAAAAAAACTGACGTTTCACTTGGCCGACTGCCAAGCTTCTTCAGATTAAAAGACATATAGTGAAAACATGTGTTTAAATATCTTTTCAACCCAAACATGTGGTTTCTCATGCACCAATAACTGTGAGATACATTTCAATGTTTAATTAGACCACCAAGATCCTTAAAGCTATATACACTTAAAAGTTCATTCTATTTCCATTACATGTTATTTGTTAGTCTAAAAACTCTCAACTAAATAAATAAGGATCTTTATTCTGATCTTACTCATTTATATTTTTTAAGGAAAGCTGCTAGCTCTATACTATCATTAAGGCCTTTATTTTCACAAGCTCCTAAAGTGTAAATCCAGTAGCTCTCCCTCTGGCCTATTTTTTTACTTAAATCACCTCCTCTAGGGCCCTAATTTTACCTGTTCAATCCTAAAAACCTGAAAGCATGATTCTTTCGGCCACATTTCTGTATATGCTTAACTATTGCATAAGAGTCATCATTTTATCAATGGCTCTAATATGCTCTCCTATTCTGACTTTAAATTTCGCATAGTACGCCCACATAATACTCCCATCTTCACAAGTTAACAAATATATAATGTTGGTACTATTGCATGTAATGAAATCTCGTAGTTCCATGATTTTTCCAGATACCAGATGTACAAAATTCTTACAGCTATCAACATGCTTACAATAAATGCAATTTCCACATTTAAATGTTCCTATTGGTCGTGAAGCAAACATCTTCTGTTTGCTTCTAGGCTCAGATTTCCTGTATTAGATACCACATAATCTCTTATACATTTACTCTTTCTATATACTACACTAGGTCCTTTTCAGTAACCTTGTTTAATTTAGGCTCAAGTTTTAAAATGGACCAATTAGATCGTATAATGTGCTCAATATCATTAGCTTGATTAGAAAAGTTTGTGACAAAAGGACAATCAATTTTAGCTTTTTGAACTTTGTTGTAGTGTATCACTTGATTTCTATCTAATTTATCTACTTTTTTTTGCTGTTGCTATGCTTTTGTAACTATATCCCCTTTCTTTAAAACGTTTGATCTGTAGCGCCAAAATCTTATGTTTCCAAAGTTTCATCAAAGATGTCAGCTACTCTTTAAAGAAATGTGGTTATTTATATCATTAGTCTACAACCCTAATAAATCCAGCAGGAGTGTTTGTAATTCATTGCAGAGTTCTCTGGCTCCTGAGCATAGTCAGTTAAGCAATAATCCATGACATGGCTTGTGTTATGGTGGGATTTACCCACATCTGGTATGGTTCAGTCAGAGGGAGTAGGCTGAGTAACTAAACCACACCAGAAGCGGGTAAATCTCACCATAACCCACTCCTTGGAGTGGATTATTGTGATTATGTAATGCCCCCTTCACTTTTTGTAAGAAAAATTTAAGAATAAGACATTTTTGTTGGCATTTTAAATGATTTTTATTGAATGTATTCTTATGCCAGAAAAAATAGTTTGGTACACCCAGCCTCAGCTTTTCCTGAGTAGTCATTTTGAATTTTTTTTTCCTGTTGAGATTTGAATTTTAGTTGGATATATAAATCTGAAAGTGGGCTATCCATGGGATGAAAAGAGAAGGCATGTTTTTGAAAGTGTCTCTGCGCCTACTACCCCAGACTGCTTTTCCTTAGCTCTTTTTAATCTACTTTTTTCTGCTATTTAGAGGGTGGGTTTGGAGTTTTAGTGGTGAGTTTGTAAGTGCCTATCCATAGGGTGCAAGAAAACTGAGAGTGTGTGAGTAATTAGCTGGTATGAAGGTAGTTGCTAATGAGTGAGTTGTTTGCAGCAGGAGGGAAGAGAGACTGAGGGAAGTTCAGTAGGATGGCACTTACAGAATCAAGTAAAAAGCATAGGTAGGTGGCATTAGGCACTTTATTGTCAGTGCTGGCAATTCTCTGCAGATTGTATTTTTATTTTTACTTTGGATTGGGCAGCATGAAAGCAGTGGGTAAGTGCGGGGGTCCCTCTGGTATGTGCCACAGTTTGAAGAACTGCAGCACCACCAGGGGTTTGCTGGTAGCTGATAGTGAGCGACTGAGAGAACTGAAGTTTAGCCTTGGCCCATATTCTCATACCACGATTGGTCAGTATTATGACAAAACAAGTGGATTACAAGTATTACTGTAGGGTCATTTATGTATTAGGAGTAAAGTAACACATTTTTTTACTTTCATGAAATTGTATTAATTTTCAGAATGTGAGTTGCACAAGTGAGAATGAAGATGATGGTGACATCGGGCTGAAAAAGTGAAGGCAGTGATTTTTTTTTTTATTTTATTTGTGATCAGGTACTTTGGTGCTATCTTTACCCGTGGGTTACTATGGGATTTACCCATGGGTAAAGATGTTCAATCAGAATGCTTGAAAATTGGACCACAATGTATAATTATCTTTTTGTCATTTTCTAAAATCATGTCCATCTGGTAAATTCTGACATTGTATTTCCCTTTGATATCATCATCTCCATCTATGTCTTCATCAGACTCTCTAGGCTTGTTTGTCCCTTCCATCTTTAGGTCATCAAAATATTCCACATAATGGTGCTTTACAATATATAGTATGTTAGTGAACCCAGTCTCCCCTTTTCAGTCTTGGTGAGTAGATACTCCCTGTCCAGAACAGTTGGTGTAGCCTCCAGAGTGGTGCAAGACTTGCTTGATTCCCACTCTTCTGGCTGACATGAACACCCAGAAAAAACAGAAGTTGACTGGGCTACATACAACAAAAAAATGAATTTAAGTAATTCCTTTCAACTTTCAAAAAGAATATATAGCCCCCCACTCCAGCCCCCACATTATGGCCCAGTGCATCATGCTGCCATGCACGTAACTAGAGTTTGGGAGCAGACATCCATCACTTTGTCAGGGGCAGACCAGGCTGAAGGCATCTGATGAAAGGCAGCATGCCTAAGCCTCCGAGGGATGGCAGTGGGTTCAAACATGACAATCTTGCTTTCTTTCACCTCTCCCTGCATTTATAATTCTTTTATCCCCTCTTTTCCATCTCCTGCTGGCATCTCAACTATTAACCTCACCCTCATACCTCGCTTCTCACCCTGTGACCATCATGATCTTTTATATTTGGGTACCCTGATAATCACTTATGGCACTGAAAGAGATGGGCGAATTCATATGATGCATCACAATTTGGAATTACATTTAAATTTTGAATGAAATTATATTTTATTATTATTTATTTATTAACATCTCAGATTAACACCTTTGAGCTAAGAGCTCATTTACAGAGTTCCATGTTATATGAAGACAATATGCAAATGATAAAAGATAAAGAGACAGTACAATGCTTATTAAAGACTACAATACATAATAAAAGTAAAGAATTACAGTTCATTACAGAGCTAAGGTGGGTTGAATGTAACAGACTGTAATCTAGAACCTTGGTAACTGGAGGGAGAAAGAGGGTAGGGATTATAGAAGGGGGGGGAGTAGGGATACAGTATGTTTTAGCATGAATGGGATGGAGCATATAGTAGCCAGTAAGCAAGAGGAATAGAAGCTGGTAGATAAAAATTCAGACTTTAAAGGATTATAGTCAAACAGTCTATAAGGGCCTTGTCAGAACAAAATCAAATCTTGTTGTTACAGGTCTGGCTGTGCACTACTGCCACTGTAGGTATATCCACATTCCGGCTGGAACCATACATACAACAGCCATCATGCACAGACTTTGGATAATGCAACTTTTAATTCAAGTTGTGGTTCTGCAGTAATACCATGTTGGTACATCCCACTTTTGGACTGGTTGAATTAAATCAACATACCTGAATTATTCAGCACAGATATTGGGCATTACAACTTTAAATCAAGATGTGGGTGCATGTCATTTTCTTTTTTGTATTTACCTTTTATGTACAGTTTCCACATGACTGTGTAGTATTTAGCACTGTACAACTTTTTGTAAGCACTATAAACTTTAGAATATATATATATATATATATATATATATATATATATATATATATATATACACACACACACCCAGGGTTTAGTGCTAATTCACTCATTAGTTGGCACCACTTCTCAGTATTGTCAATGTGATGGATCATCAAAATATATATTACTAAATGCTATTGAAGCTACTCCCAATTATGATGTACTCCATATTCAAACTGGCAATGTTTTACTAATAGAAATGAATTCATGAAAGTAATAAAATATGTGGTTAGTAGTAACTATTAGTGTTGCTGAGGAAAAGCACCACCAACACCTGATGACAGGTGAATGATGTAAATTCATGTTATTAAATGGCTCCAGCAGAGCGGCATCTCCACTAAGAGCGTGCTGTGCCCACATGCCCCCTAAGGAAAAAGGTCTGCTCTCAGAGCACCGGGCTTTTTGCAAGGAATAGTTGGTTGTTTATTTATTTATAATTGTTATTCCTTTATTTTTTATTTATTTAAAAATTGGTAACTGGGAATGGCACACTGAGCTGAGGCTTGTTTCCATGTGCAACCCGGGGGAAGGGGGAATGGAAGAACAGACAGAATTGCAATAAAAAAGATCCAAAATACATACACATAGGCAATCGTCACAGATGGGATAATACTGTTGAAGTATGTGATTTCAAAAACAGCATGGCAACTTGCAAAGAAAAAATGGACAAAACATAGGAGACTACAAAACTCGTGCAGTGCCTGATGGGAAGACACACAGTGCTATTGAGGTACAGAGAACAGACTAGTGGCAGAGCCCAGGAGGCCAGATTTTGGGAGTCCTAAGAGGAGAGGAAAGATAGGGAGGCAGTCAAGAAGACTCAAGGGAGGCTGACAAGCACAGGACAAAGCAGGAATGTATTTCATCAAGTAACTAAAGGTAAGAATTTCATAGCAATTTTTATGTTGCTTGCACGCATGTGCAAGAAACATAGTGCCATCATTGGAGATTTCGGAGGTGTGTCACCTCCTCCTCCAATTCACTCAGTGATCTGGCAGGTGTGGCCCCTGTAAGCCAATGCATTTTGGAGCTGTCTATGACACGCTCCAAAATGCAGTGCCTCAGATTGAAAGGGGAGCACGCTGAGAGAGCAGCGATAAGAGGCTGCTCACATGCGGCCTCCCCCACCCCGCAGGCGCATGCCCACGCACGCATCTGTGTAGCCGACGGGTGCCCAATCCCCGGGCCGGCTGAGCTGTCTCCCCTCAGAGCTGGTGCCACGCTGGGAGCCCACCCCAGCGTGGCAATCAGTCCTTTTGCCGACGGTGCCCAATCCCCGTCAGCTGAACGGCTCTCCCCAACATCCTTGTGCCATGCTGGGAGCCCACCCCAGCGTGGCAAATGGTCCACAAGTCTTTTTTTTGTTTTGTACCTGTAAGACAAAACGGTCTCACGGGTAGCCTCCCGACCCCTCCCACAACCCGCACCCACCCACGCGCACCCAGCATCCCCACACCCCTCACCCTCTATACTTACCTCTGGACCCGCGCGACGATCTTGTGGACCGGGAACACGCCTGCACTCTTCAAAGCCGACTGCGAACTGAGGAAATGCCGGTAAGCTGTAATAGCCTAGATAGGAGGTTTCAACTTTATTGCATATTTCAGGCATTTTGAGATTTTGCACCAAATTTTCAACATGGGATTTTGGGACCCCTTCTCATGAATGATGTCACTGTCATGGCGTTATTCGGGTCGGAGGGTGATTTGTGCAGTGACTGTGCAGTGACTGCGAATCACCCTTGGGCCTGAATACCACCATGACAGTGACATGATTCATGAGAAGGGTCCCAAAACTCCATGTTGAAAATTTGGTGCCAAAATTCCAAAATGACTGTTTAACGAGCGCAGCTAGCAGTTCCTACGCAGGCTCGTAAGTTCACAAATTTCAATATTTCTCAGATTTTCAACATTGCCATTTTAACACACTTTCTTATGAGCAGTATAGCTGTCATTTTTACATCTCACCCAAATGTGTTTCACCATGTAGCGCAGAATGGCGCAGTTGGTGTGCTAAATCAATGTACGGGACAAATTAAGAAAATCACAGTGACACTGTTCATGAGCAGAGGTCTTAAAATGGCTATGTTGAAAATTTGGTGAAAAGATTCCTAAAATGACTGTTTTATTTAAGCGCAGCGCTATGCAGTTCCCACGACGCCGTAGGTTTGCTAATTTTCAATATTTCCACTCCAGATTTTCAACATTGTCATTTCACCACACCTCCTTATGAGCAGTACAGCTGTCATTTTTCACATCCTGCCCAAAACATGTTTCCGCCTATGTAGCGCACAATGGCGCAGTCGGTGTGCAAACTCAATGTATGGGACACATTAACAAAATCACAGTGACACTGTTCATGAGCAGAGGTCTTAAAATGGCTATGTTGAAAATTTGGTGAAAAAATTCCTAAAAATGACTGTTTTACGAGCGTGCATTGCGCAGTTCCTACGCACGCGCGTAAGTTCGCAAATTTTCAATATTTGCACTCCAATGACTTCCAAATACCTAAACAGCACATAGAAGCAAGCAACATTCGGCATTGACAAATGCTTGTTGTTCTTGATTTGCATATCTGCACAAAAGGTTGTATCTGTAGCAACATCTGTAGTGAATAAATAGCTAAACACATGACAATGGGAGCGCTTTGTCTTGGCACTAGGTCGTAAAGTCAACAGCACAATAGCACTGTCAAAAACAGTGAAGAAAATGGAGTGAAAGCAAAGGTAATGCTCGGTAAAAACAGTGAGCGCTTTTATAGTGAATTAAACAAAATAAGCCAGTATGATTGTTTGATGGGGGCTCCACCGCCCAGCCCCAAAGCCCCCCAACTAAATATTACCACCTCTGCATGGGGGCATCTTGGGGATGGAAAAAATCCTAGGGGAGCAATCGTTAAAGAGGGGAAGGGGGAAAATCAGAGGTGGGGGCAGACACAGTAAGAACAAAAGTCAGTAGGAGAGAAAAAAAAAAAAAAGAGGAAAAAATTCCAGGACCGGGAATCGAACCCCAGTCCACTGATGTTCCACTGCCCTCCACTGCCTGTGGCCCTACCCTTTGTTCTACAGCAGCTGCTGGGCAGCATACCATCCAACAGAGGCTTTATCCTCTTCTGTCCAATGGCCAGCAGCTACAGGGACAGCACTAATGTTACCTGTGCTACACTGTCCTTGTAGCTGTATTGCCAGATGCTATTCTTCCAGCATGGATTTTCCTGCACTATAATCCCCATAACATACTGACTGGGTACCCTTAGTTCCTGTGTTATGTGCTATTGATTTACAGAGCACCCAAAGTAAATGCAGTGCTGTTGATTCTGTGCTCCTGGTCCAAGGGGATTATTCCTCCCACAGGACTGTGCTGCACATTTGTTGCCATATGGCATAGCTTACACCACAGGAGAAGAGGGAGGAAATATGTGTTGAAAACTGAACAGAAAAATCCCTGCCTTCTGTATCATAGTGCCAGAAGCCTTAACAGAGTATATCCTTGAAGAACGGCAGGAGATAAAAAGTATGAAATACTTCAGCTTTGTTTTAAATAAAGTGTTTCATGGAGTGCAATTGAGCACTAAGCAACATCCTTTAGACTCCTGAGCTCAGCTATTGCTGTCTTCAAACAGAGTATATCTCTAGTAGGATGGCAGGTGGTAAAAAGTGTATTAAAAAATAGATTATATAGGTATAGTATATAGGTGACACCCAATAGTCAGGTGGGTAGCACATTATACACCAGTACCAGTGACGCAGGTTCAGGAATCAGCCTGAAATGCTGACACTTGGACAGACTGTAAACTAAGAGTACTTTTGGTGGCAGTGGGTTATTTATTGGGTTGGTTGGCATGGCACTTCCACAACAACAGTGACCCCATTTATAGGTTTTGGAAAGGTCACCTTCCAGACCCAGCAGAAGCTGTATGCTGGTGAGGCAACCATTGGACGTAGTATACAGCATGGAGTACTGGACATTAAGCATTATGAGGCAGAAGAAAAGATGGCACCATCTGAATGATGACTGCAAGCTGGTAAATGTGGGCCTAATCCCATAAAGCCCACCCAATGCCCTGGATGCTGGCTAAATCTCTGGGGATGTCCCACCACCAAGGTCCCAGCCACGGAGGAATGAATAGTGGCAGTTGACAGAAGCAATAACGTCAGTGCTGAATGGGGATGGATTGTGGGCAAACAACCAGGGAGTGATGAGAGTCTGGTCATGAAGAAAACAGATAATTAGAAAAAGTATATGCTACTCTCTGGTCAATACAGTGACCGGATTCACTTCCCTGCCTGGTGACTGTAATGTGACACACCTGGTTGAGGGGGTTGGTTAGTTTGTTCTCCTGTAGTAGACGGGTTCATCCCAAATTAGTAAATAGCATGGTGCCTCCACCCAGAGAGAATATGTGGGCCAGATGTTGTGTGTAGTACCGCCCTCTGGGATGCAGTACCCAGCCACATCCCTACACTGGAGAAGACCAGCCTCGGGGACCACCAACAGCTGTTACCTTTACCAAACAATAATTCAGTCATGATGTAAAAACTGAGGGTGCACAGAAATACAAATGATTAACAGTGATTTTTGAGGACGCATACAGAAATACAAATGATTAACAGTGCTTTATTTGCTGACACAGCCTTGGGTAGCTGGAGAAGGAAAATGGGTTAAGCACCTGCAAGTTACCATTGAACATTTCTCCCATAATCAGTATAACCATATACAGTGCACCCACCCAAGCAAGGGGCCCACTGAGGTAAATATATTACACAGGGTGCAGAATACTGCGTAACTGGTACCAGTGGTAGAACTTTAGATCTAAATGTAAACACTACTATCAAATAGACTCTGGGTACCCAATAGCTCTACTAGAGTCCCAATGCAGGCCTAGTTATTACAGTATGTTGCATGGGATCTCTCGGTGATGTACTTGAGGAACTTAGCAAGCTTGCATCTTAACCCCACAACAGGCCATACTGTACTAGCATAAATAAATTTTTTTGTATATTATTTTTATTCCTCCTACCGTGCACGTCCCCGTCCACTCCTTTGGGCAGCCAGCCCTGCCGTTGCTTTCTCCACCTACTCGCCATCCCCGCTGCTCAGTCCTCCGTTGTCCTGGGCGTATCCTTTCACTGGGGCCCCCTACCCAAGGGGGCTACAGGAGGGAGATCAGAATGCTATGCACTCCTTGCATCTAGCGGGAGGTGGAGAGTGCAGCCTGGGAGGCATCGCAGAGGCCTGGGAGGTAGGGATGCTGTCATCCAGCCAGTGACATGCTATTTTCACATTTTTCCTTGTTGGCCCACATTACAATGCTCTTGTAGTGCCTCCGGTCTCCACCAGAGGCCGCTACAGAGTGATGCATGACCCTAGCCCACCCCAGGAGAGGAGAGCAGTCCACCGGATGCTCAATCCTCTCCTCCCCCTGCCAGCCCTCAATGACCCAAGTCCATTCCCGAACCCAGGTCACCAGCATGGTTCGAGGTGTGGTTAGCATAAATTTAATAAGGAATGACGTTCCAACAAACTTGCTTGAACTTTCAAAAACAAAACTGAAAACCCTAATTGTAATCCAAACAGGGAGAACAGAAATTTCAGCCAGCAATACAAGCACTCACATAACCTTTGGATACAGCAGACCAGAAGCAGAATAGCACTTCACAAAAATCAGGGTGCAGCACACAGGCGCAGGAAAGTAGCCCAGAAGCCTTGGACATTTTTGAACAGGCAACAACAGGTCAGCCCTTCTTGTCTCACACATCTGTGAATGTAGCTCTGTGACATCAGCTCTCAAGCCACCGACCTTCTGGCTCAACTCTCTGAATGCAACTCTTCTAGCTCACACTTCTTTGTTACAACACCCTTCTGGCTCAAGCTTCTCTGGTCACAACACTTCTGGCACACACTTTTTCTAGACACAGCTCTTCTGAATCCCAACCAGAATACAGAAGCACTGTGCAGTGGTTTTACGGTTACCAAGCAGCCCACACCAGAGCTACCCCACTGTCTGACCCTCTGGGTCAAGAGTACCTCAGTACTTGGGAATGCGCTTGTTGCTCTCTGTTCCCCGATCCACCCCATTTGATAAGAGCTAAGTGTGCTCTTATCTGACTCTGAGGTGGTCTGAACAGAATATAGTCTCTGTCTGCACTTGGATAAGCTCAGAAACTCTTGGATGCAGCAGGGGCCCTCTGCTTCATACTTTTGGCAGGGCTCTCTGGAACAGGCTCTGGAAATGGGTGAACCCAGTGGTAGATTCACAGTGAATCTTTTGGAGGAGCACTGGGGAGGACTACCAGAAATATCCTAGATGAGCCTTGGGGAGGACTCCAATGAATCTTCAGGATGAGTCCAGGAGAGGACTCAGAGGACATGTGGACTGGCTAGGCCTCTTTGTTTCAATCATGGTGCTGTCTGACACTATCTATTTTACTTCTCTCACACAATGCCCTTCTGGCACTATCATGCCTTCTGTCTTGGACAGTGCCTCTCGGCATGACTCTGCAATTCTCATGACAGTGTCCTTCTAGCATATCTTTTCTAATTTCTTTTTGGTTTTCTACTTGGTATTATTGTTCTTCTGACTTTCGTCTGTGTTTTTCTGGTACTATCATAGTTTAGTTTGTTGGTTTTTCTGGTACTATATTACTACTTTTCAATTTAAGGTGCTCTTTTCTGGTATGATTACAATTGTAGGTTTTGAATGTTCTTCTATTATTATAACTTTGTTGAGATAGTGCCTTTCTGATACAAATCTACTTTCAGCTTTTTATTTGATGGATTATTAGCCTAGAGAGAGACTATGGAACTTATAAGAAGTGGGCCTTTAGAAGGACCAACATTGAGCAGGCCTGGAGATGCCACAGCTCCCTAACAGTATGGCAGCTCTACACTGCTCGGTGTCCCTGCTGAACTACCCCGCACCTCTGAAGGGATCAGAAACCTCATTCCTTCTCTTCCACCTCTAACTGGTCAGACAGGGCCATTCCTCAGTCCTTTTGCCCAGTCCTGCCCACTAATTGGCTCAAAAAAACCACCAGTCCATTTGGGAGGAACTCCTTGCATCACCCTCCCACAATCCATCACTCTGCCTTGCTGCTCTCCATTTGGTGGCTGTCTAAGTCAGGGGTCACACAAATGGTGGCCAGTTGCATCAATGGAGTCCCGTGCTCCAAGAGTCTTTATTTTTTATTTTATTTGAGATGGCCCCCCTCAATTGTGCTGTTCCTAGTTTGGTTGCAGCCCCCTTGTGCTGTTATCTAATGGCTGTATGGAGTGGGTCAGGCTTGTGTGCTCTCCATCAGGGGCTCCAGTTTCTGCTCACCCCTGTATTTCTGGAAGACTCTGTGCAGCAGGGAGACACTCTCTTAAAGGTGCTGCGCACCAAATGTCCCGATCCTTCTTCCTCCCTTCCCGTGCCTCCCAGCACCCTGTTGCCCACTGAACTCCCTGGGGAAGAAGCACACTAGAGGAGGTAATGGCTGGCAGCCGATGAGGCTCCAAAGGCTCCTGGCAAGTGGGCATTTCCAATGCCCAAAAAACGTGAACTGGCAAAACAGCTTGCATGTTTGAGCAGCCTGCTGCTTGAATGTGCACATACTAGCTGTGTGATTCTGCGATGCTCTGCATTGCTGCTCTTCTGGTCCCCTTTCCAGTGGCAATCCCATGGCTGGAGCAAGTGAAGAGACAGATGTCAAAGTTTGGGGGAGGTACTAGGGACTCTATTTAAGCCCCTGGACCCAGAGGGGGTTACATATAGGAATAAGAACAGGAGATTTGCCTTTAACAGATCATCTACAGTTGAGGATTATTTTGAAGCTATGGTCATGTCCTGCTTGTGACTGCACAGCCTTTTTCAATGAAACAGACTGTAATGTTCCAAGCAAATATCTTCGGTTCCAGAATCAGCCATTGCTGCAATCAAACTGTAAGCAGCATCCAATTTTTCATGTACAGTACATGCCCTTAATAAAACAAAAAATGTAATGGCTTAAAATTGAATCTGGAAGGATATGTGTAACTAATTTCTCTTGTTGCCAACTGTGATCTTTTTAATAGTAACCCTCTTTAAATCACACAGATGTAAATATATAGAATGCATTATTGTCTATTTCTCATTCTCCACATCCTCACCCAATTATAAATTCATAGTGCATTGGTTTTACAGTACCTGGGAGTAACCTAAGTCTGCCAGGCATATCTGCATGACTTGCCTAGTATTCCTAGATTTCCCTGGTTGGAAAGAGACATGCTCTCTGACACCCAAATACCTTGATCCTGCTTAAATTAGTACATTACTCCAGAAATACCTAGAAGCAATTTAAAATGTAGGCGATACAGAAGATAGATCTTTATATTACTTTTTAATTACTTTTACTTTTTTGCTGGTTGTTCTAACTGCTGTCATACTTCTCCTTTGGGAGTCTTTTCTCTCACCTTTTTAAACAGTGCCCTTTGGTTTAGGCTGACACATGAAGTCATTCTTTAGCCCCATGATTACAGTAGATTTTCACTCCAATATACTTATAATATTTAGGGCTATTTTTATTATTTAGTTCCAGTTTTGATAAAAAAAAAAAAACAACTGCCAACTGTCCACTTGTCAGTGTGATGTGAATATGTTTTGACATCGGCAGGACACAATGACTAGGGTCACTTCCCCTGGCTTTTCCAATTAAACAGCTTGCTGTGAGGGGCTGAATCAACCATGAATGTCATCCTGCTCATGCTGGCTAGGAGAGTGATCTCTTGCCGGCCCTTGGCATTTAAACTATGCTGAATTATGAATGTGCTACCAATCATACTGTTTGCCTTAGAGCATGGAAGGATGAATCACAGGACCTTTCATGGAATTAGATTTTTAAGGAGACTGTGTGATTTTAAAAGTAGCAGTTTATTTCTGAGTGTTTCATTTAACTGAGAATGCAAAAGCAAATACATAACATTTTCCTTCAACAGTCATTTTACAGCTACAGCAAGCAAATATGCATTTTGACTTCTTGTTTCCATGAAAATGTTCTAGGGTTTTTCATATCAGATAAAGAAAAAACACATATTTTTGTATAATGCTATGTTCCCTCTGCAGGCTTTCTTAAATTCAGTGAATAGGGCACAAGTTCAGTGTAGCCAAATATGATGGAAGGGCAACAAACCTGAGTCCAAAGATACATTCATTCCAGAAACAGTAAAAAAACTGCATTGAAAAAATTGCTTTGCAGAGCTTTAGAAATCATGTTAGTGCACTTAACATGAGAAAGAAGAACACTTTTCCTAGTAATAATTGTATTAAATAAAGCAAATTTTATGTAGAACATTAGGGATTAGAATTCTAATTTGCCTCTATTTATCTCCATGTCCAATCCCAGTCTTCAGGGTTGCCACATTCACACCTTGATTTCTGGTCAGGAGGGGGAGCATACAACTGCCACTGCAGTCAAGTTTCGATACTGCTCCATTGTTGATTAATAAAAGCTGCATCAGTAATCAGTATCTGCACCTTCCTCCACAGAACATAAATTCTACAGCTCAAAATACACCTTGCTCCCTGCCAGCACCAGGACGAGATTCCTGAGTCTGTACACAAATCTAACTATACTAGGTGGACAAAAGCAGGGTTAGGTTTGTCGCTGTACATTGAGTCAGTAAAAATTTGTATTTTCTTATGCTATAATGTTCAAGAAAGAATCGCATGGTTGAACTTCAACAATCTGACTCATTATTAAAACATGGCATGGAGTCAAAATGTCACTAACAAATACAGCAGGGCAATCAATGCTACAAGCAAAACAACATGTGCCGTAATAATGCTGGGAAAAACAGCGACCCAACACATAAAGAGCACAACACTCTAACTAATAGGATTTCTTGTTTTTTGCAGGAGCTCCTCCCCGCACCACCCAACGTGGAGGGGTTCCACCGCCTACACCCCATGGATTTTATATAACTATCTATGAGGGGTGTGGACTTCGGGGATAGGAGAAACTCGGAAGGGGGAACATTTTATTTACTAAAAAAAAACCACAGTGAAATGTTGTAACAGTAGGAGACCTGGGGGAAATAAAACCATGGTCCCAGGACTCTGATCCTGCCATGTGCTGGTCCTTTAGCCAATCCAGGAGCAGCTCAACCAGGCACCACACGCATGGCTACTTAACCCCTCACAGTCTCATCACATAGCGACAGGGGTAGAGGTAATTTTACCTCTATTATACTCCTGTTGCTTCTAAATACAGGTGTACACAGTGTGGTTATTGCCATGCAGTTTTTGTTTCGCTTCTATTAACCCGTACCTTAAAAAAATATAAATAAGCTTATGATCAAACACTCAAACAAATTGAACAGGTATAAAACAGTCACAAAGTTCATATGCTGTATCTAAAATGACAAATATAAATGTAGTAAAGGTAAAATTGAAAATAAAATCAAACTTAGCCCATATTTTCATGGTACAAGTCACAATGGTCCCTATTCAGCAATGCACGTAGCATACTGTACACTGTGCTATACTTACGAAGGGCCTTACATGTGATACACATGCAGTACACAAAGCTGGATGCAGAGTCAGTGCACATAGTGTGCATAAGCACAGCATGCAAGCAACAGGGAAGCTCAGTCAGGGTGGCTACAAGCTGCATGTGCAGCAAAACGCATATGTATAATGCACTTTATTCTGAAAAGGTTAGAGTGTAGGCCTCAGAACGCTTTATCCAAGGCAGATCCCCACTAAACCTAACTATGCACCCAACCACACAGAGATACACCAGAACATGCAATACATCCATATCTGGTCACCCATATACCTATCATACAAGCCCTGTGTGCAGAGGGATGCATGCCCATAGGCATACCAGACATGGGCACCAGGGTTGGTGCCACAGATGCTGCCCCCACAGGAATGTATTTATGAAGACATCAAATAACAGTGACAAGAATAGAGAGCACACCATAGTAAGATGTGACTTTGAAAGAGACAATGCAAGCTCGCTGTCCCACAGTCCACCCATATGATGCTGTGCCCTTGCAGTTGCTGACACCTGTACATCCCCGTATCTGCTAATGTGTCCCACCACCATCACCACCACACTGTGTGCCCCTAAACATGGCATCCCTATGGACCCAGTGCACCCTACCCGTGCACCTTCTGACTACAGGACACACAGCTGCATCCTATTCCAGACGGCAAGGGACAGCCAGTGATGCACGGACAGGGGCCATATCGTGTGTGAACACTGTTAGTCATAATACATCTGCCATGCCCATATGACAGCCCACATCCAGATATGTACAATAGAGTTGCCCACTTAGTCCCAGAGTAACCACCATGTATGCCCTTGCACCCTTTGTACTCCTGAGTGTGCCTGGATGTAGAAAATCATTTATCCCACCCCACATGCCATCTAGCAATGCCCACCAGCCACTCAACTCACATGCACCATATGTAATGATCCCCACAGACCAAATTGAACAGCATTGTGTGTAGTGCATGTCATTGATTTCAAAGGCACAACATGTGTGTATTCTGAGACATAGGCATGACCACAAACATGAATATCAATTACACACATCACTCTCATGGTGACAGTGCACTGATGTTCCATGGACAGGCCCCAGTGTTAGACTCCAGTGTCCACAATGGAATCCAAACCTAGGCTCATAACCAAGGCCATACATCCCACTACCACTGGATGCCCCATAGACCCTCAGTGGGCCATGTAAAATGGTGTCCTTGATGCCCAATTAATGGAAAGCTGCACCATGCAGCATTAAAGTCAAACATGAAATGGCCAGTCCAGCCTGGGAGTGGTGGCCTATGCTACATCCATTAACTGAATCATGATGTCATTGCACTCTATACTATCAGCCCGTGATTGGCTTGAAGATGGCAGGTATCTGATCAAAATGAATACATAGCCCTCAGGTACAGCCTGTGCAGAGGTCCTGAGAAAGCCTAGAATGACATAGGTAGGGGACACTGCATCAATACCGCACCCTTGCACACCACACCAACTAAGAAGTGCATACATTTTACATATGGGTGGTCAATGGCAACAATGGAGTAGGGACAGCCATGCCCAAAGATGCAGGGCCCTGTGAAAGGTCCCCAGATGTACATAATACTGCCTTGTCAGGAACAGCAGAATGGTAGAAATGAAGTGGAAAGTGAATGAAGGCAGAGGGGATAAAGAGAGTAGGCAAGAAGGAAGGATGAGGGATGAAAAGAAGGGGAACAGAATTTTGAAGGCCATGTTTGAAATGTCAAGTCTTGGAAACAAAATCCAAGACCTGGTGGCCATTATGACAGAGGGTGACCTGGACATTGTCGTTATTTCTGCATCATAGTGCAATAAGAATCATGACTGGGATATAGCCATACCAGGATATACTCTGCTCAGGTAGGACAGGGTTGGTAAAAAAGGGATAGCATAAAAGCAACTGAAATGCAGAGAAAACAGGGTGGGGCAGAGGCACAATGGGTCACCCTAGAGGTGGGAAATGGAGCCACTATTAGCACTGGCCTGATCTACAGAGCTCCAACACAAGGGAAAGAGATGGACATGGTTCTTCGGAAGCCATCCAAAAGATGGTGACTAAGAGGGTGGGTGGGGGGTCTATTTGGTAGGGGACTTGAATCTGCTTGATATAGATTGGGAACATACCAGCTATAGCTTCAGATAGGAGCAGGGACATCCTAGAATCCTTGCAGGGGGCATTCCTCAGGCAACTAATAGGACAGCCCACTCATGAGGGAGTAATATTAGACCTTGTACTCACCAATGGGGATAGTGTTGTGGACATCACAGTGGGTGGCCACCTGGGGACCAGTGATCACCATACGGTGTGGTCAATATAAACACAGCGGTAGAGTTGAAGCACACAAAGACGAGGGTCTTAGACTTCAGGAGGGCCCACTTTACAAAGATGGAGGAATGCCTCAGGGATGCCCTGGTTGGGGGGGGGGCAGGACTTAGGTGGAGTGGAGAAACAGTGGGCAAAACTAAAGGGGGCCATTATGAGGGCAACAAATCACTGTGTTAGACAAGTTAGCAAGAGGAAAAAGAGACAGCTATGGTTCTCAAAAGAAGTGGCTGAAAGATTAGGCAAAAAGGTAGCATTCAGGAGGTATATGGAGACACAGAGGGAGAAGGATAGAGAAGTATCAAGGGAAGCAGAGGGAGCAGGGAAAGCAGTTAGGAGTGCAAAGCTGCAAATAGAAGAGAAAAAGCCCAGGCTGTGAAGAAAGGGACAAGACAGTTTTCAGGTATGGTACGTGAAAGCAGAAAGATCAGTGAGGAACTGTAAGACTAAGGAGCGGAAGGTGGGGGAGTTTTGTGGAGGGGGCCAAAAAAAAAGCAGATGTCCTAAACAAACATTTTTGGTCAGTATTCACAGAAGAAGGGGAAGGTGAATGACCACTGTTATGTGACAGGAGTTTTGATGGAAGGGAGGAAGACACCATTCCATTTAGAGAGGAATCATGGGGAGAGAATCATGAAGGAACTCACAAATCTGAATGTGGACAAGGCAATGGGGCCAGATGGTGTATATCCAAGGATATTAAAGGAGCTTAGAGAGGTGGTGGCTGCACCACTTACAGTCCTGTTCAACCACTCACTGGAGACAAGAGTGGTTCCGGAAGACTGGAGGAGGGCAGGTGTAGTCCCACTTCAGAAAAGTGGCAGCAAAGAGGAGGCTGGCAACTGCAGGCCAGTCAGCCTGACTTCGGTGGTGGGTAAATTAATGGAATCTCTACTGAAGGGAAAGGATTGTGGAATATCTACAATACAGTGACTTACAGGATCTGAGGCAGCATGATTCACTGAGGGAGGTAATGTCAAACAGATCTGATAGATTTCTTTGACTAGGTGACCAGGAGTTAGATCAGGGAAGAGGAATGGACATGGTTTACTAGATTTTAGTAAGGCCTTCGACACTGTTTCAGAAAGGAGACACGTAAATAATCTGGGCAGCCTGGTAGTGGGTCCTAAGTTGGTAAACTGGGTAAGAAATTGGTTGGGGGATAGGCGAAAGAGGGTGGTGCTAAATGGAGTTCACTTCGTGGAAGGAAGGGTAACCAGTGGTGTGCCCCAAGGGTCAGTACTGGGACCAGTACTCTTTAATGTCTTTATTAGCGACATTGCAGAGGAGTTAGAAAGGAAGGTATGGTTTTTTGCAGATGTCACGAAGATCTGCAACAAGGTAGACACTCCAGGGGCAGGGTGGAAAAAATTAAAATGGATCTAAGAAAGCATGAGGAGTGGTCAAGAGCATGGCTACACAATTTCAATGCAAAGAAAGCAAAATCATGCACTTGGGCATAGGAACCCAGATGCACAGTATAAGAAGAGAGGAGTGGTACTGACGGCCACCAAGCAGGAAAGGGACCTGGGGTTAACCATATCTGACTACCTAAATGTGGCCAAACTGTATGGTAAGACAGTGGGGAGAGCCAGTGGAATGCTATGGTGTATAAAGAGGGGTATTACCAGCAGAAAGGAGGAGGTTGTCTTACCGCTATACAAATCATTGATGAGACTACATCTGGAGTAATGTATCCAGTTCTGGAGACTGCTTCTCTGGGAGGACATACAGTAGGGGTGGTCCAGAGGAGGACAACTAAAATGGTGCAGGGTCTGCACTAAAAGCCCTATGAGGAAAGACTAAAGGACCTCAATGTGTACACCCAGGAGGAAAGGAGGGAGAGGGGGAATATGAAGGCAAGAGTAGCTCTCCGGCCCCCTCTAGCTGCTGGAGGTCTGCCTCTGAGCAAGTAAGTGGTCTAAGGAGAAATATAGGATACTCTTGTCTCAGAACAGGACAATCAGGAGCTTAAAGGGCACACAGGTAGAAAGTAAGGAGAGAGAGAGAAAAAAAAAAGAGGAAAGAGTAAGGATTGCAAACAGTTAAGGGGCCAGAAATAAGACATGATTGGAGTGGTGCAGTGCAGTGGCTGTGGAGCAGCAGTCTTCTGGGAGACGTTCTGGAGGATGCGGTGTTGTCCCATCTGCAGGCACCTCTCTGGGCTGAGGGAGGAGGTTGCTCATCTCCAGGCTGAGTTGGCCAGGATTTAGGGACCTCCTCTTCCATCCAGGGACCACCAGTGCCACTGTCGTTGCCTCAGAGGTTGCCAAGAAAGAGGAGTGATTGGACCACAGTGGGCCTCAGGGAGGGTGAAGGTGGTGGAAGAGAGGCATCCCTCCAGTTGTACCCTCCACAATTCCTATGCCATTCTGGCAAAGTGTGGTTCTTTCCATGGAGGCACCCCCAGTGGAGACCAAGGAGAATGCTGGGAACCTCCACAAAGGAGACCCACAGGAGGGTGGCAGGGACACTGCAGGGAAGAAAACAACTCCTGGTGGGGACTTCATTGTTAGGAAGGTAGAACTGGGGAGGAAGGGGAAAGGGAGGTAAGGTGCCTGCTTGGTGCCATGGCTTGGAGGGACAGGAAGCGAATCCTCAGGATTGCCGGAGCAGCTGCACAGGGGAGGGAGCTGGATGTCATTGTCCACTTAGGGACAAATGACCTGGCTAAGAAAGGGATTAGAGAAGTGCAGGAAGAGTTTGTGGAATTGGGGAGTGGCCTTAGTCAAGTAGCACGCACGGTAACCTTCTCGGAGGTGCTGCCCATCTATGACATAGGAGAGGCTAGGGTGTTCCACACCATGGGATTCAATCAGTGGTTGAAAAACTGGTGTGGAGCTCAGGGATTTGGCTTCATTGGGGACTGGGGGTCCACCTGGAGTGATGCAAGCCTATACTGGCATGATGGGCTGCATCTGTCCGGGAGGGGAACCAGGATCCTAGGTGATAGGTTTAAATGCTTCATTGGCAAGCATTTAAACTAGCCAAGGGGGGAGGCACTGGAAAGGAGCAGGGAAATCCTAGCCCCCAAATAATCACGGTAGTAAGTGCAAACACCAACATAGAGGTGTCGATAGGGAGAAGGGCAGGGGTAAATGAGGAAGTGACAAAGGCAAGAAGGACTGGATGAGGCAAAAGGGAGTAAGGCCATCAGGAAATGGAGGGTAATGAGTACCAATGCCCGTAGTCTGGGCAACAAGCTCCCTGAGCTGGTGGCCTTGATGGAAGAGGGATGCCTGGATATCGTAGCAGTCACAGAAACACGGTACACAGAGAACCATGACTGGGGTGTTAACATATCAGGGTACATAACCTACAGGAGAGACAGGCAGGGGAGAAGAGGGGGAGGAGGAGTAGCTCTCTATGTAAAGGAAGGGATAAAAGCAACTGAACAAAAGAGTAAACAGGGAGGAGAGGAGGCACTGTGGGTCACCTTGGAGACTGGAAAGGGCACCACAATCCGCACAGGGGTTGTGTACACACCCCATGTCAGGGGGAGGGAATGGACAAGGATATGATAGAAGGCAGTCTTTGAATGGCAGAGAAAGGGGAGATACTGTTGATGGGAGACCTGAATATGCCAGATGTTAACTGGAGCACATTTGCTGCAGCCACATCCAAGAGCAGGGCCATTCTTGATGTCCTACAGGTGGCAGGCCTCAGACAGCTAGTTTTGGAACCCACTCGTGAGGGAGCAATCTTAGATCTTGTACCCTCAAATGGAGGCAGTGAGAGGATCTCAGATCTAGAAGTGGGTTGCCATCTGGGGACAAGTGACCATCAAACAGTGTGGTTCACGTTAAACTCAGCTACAGAGTCAAGCCATACAAAAGTGAGGGTACTAAACTTTAGGAGGGCGGACTTTGGCAAGATGGGAGCATGCCTTAGAAAAGCACTAGCAAACAGGCTAGAAGGAGGTGTGGAGCAACAATGGGGAATCATAAAAACTGCCATCACAGAGGCGACAATCCTTTGTGTGAAGCAAATAAACAAATCAAAATGAAAGAAAAAGCCACTATGGTTCTCAAAAGAGGTGGCTGTGAAAGTCAGGAAGAAAAAGATAGCATTCCGGAAGTATAAGGAAGCACAGAAGGAGCAGAACAGACAGCTGTACCAGTTAAGGCAGAAGGAAGCAGGGAAGGAAGTCAGAATAGCAAAGGCCCAAACTGAGGAAAAGATAGCCAACTCAGTTGAGAAGAGGGATAAAACCTTTTATAGGTACATCAGCGAGAGTAGAAAGACAAAGGGAGGGATAGTGAGGCTGAATAGAATGAACGATGGGTGGGCAGAGGGGGACAGTGAAAAAGCAGGGATACTGAACGAATATTTCTGCTCAGTATTCTCAAAAGAGGAGGGGGAAGTGCCTAATCCAATTAACAAAAGCACTCTTGACAGGGGGGTCGATCCCAGTCCTTTCACAGAAGAAAGTGTTCTGCAAGAACTCCTA
Organism: Neoceratodus forsteri; assembly: GCA_016271365.2. Taxonomy (NCBI): domain Eukaryota; kingdom Metazoa; phylum Chordata; order Ceratodontiformes; family Ceratodontidae; genus Neoceratodus; species Neoceratodus forsteri. The sequence goes on along the minus strand of CM057449.1, from coordinate 1,706,517 downwards.
AACTGAAGGTGGACAAAGCAATGGGTCCTGATGGAATTCACCCCAGAATTCTAAAATAATTAAGGGAGGAGCTAGTAAAACCACTGACTACTCTTTTAATAAATCATGGGAGGATGGTGTGGTACCCGAGGACTGGAGGAAGCCGGATGTGATTCCCTTCACAAAAGTGGGACCAAGACAGAGGCAGGAAACTACAGACCTGTCAGTCTGACCTCTGTGGTAGAGAAAGTGATGGAGTCACTTCTAAGGAAAGAATAGTTGAGTACTCAGAGGCCAGTGGGGCACAGTACCCAAGGCAGCATAGGTTCACAGGGAGTCATGTCAGACCAATCTAATAGATTTCTTTGACTGGGTGACCAAAGTAGTAGACCAGGAGGGGCTGTGGACATGGTCTACCTAGACTTTAGCAAGACATTTGACACAGTCCCACACAAAAGATTAATAGTCAAATTAACCAGCCTGGGAGTGGGTCCCAGGGTGGTAGCTTGGGTAAAACATTGGCTACACAACAGGACACAGAAGGTAATTGTAAATGGAGTCCACTCTGAAGAAAGAGGGGCTACTAGTGAGGTACTGCAAGGGTTCAGTATTAGGTCCAGTCCTTTTTAATGTCTTCATCAGTGACATTGCAGAGGGACTGGAAGGAAAAGTATGCCTTTTTGCAGATGACACAAAGATCTGCAACAGGGTTGATACACAAGGAGGCGTGGAAAGGATGAAAAGGGACTTGGCAAGGTTGGAGGAATGGTCAGAAGTATGGCAGCTAGGATTCAATGCAAAGAAGTGCAAAATAATGCACCTGGGAAACAAGAACTCAGGGGAAGAATACACAATGGGTGGGGAGGTAGTAACAACAACAAAAAAGGAAAGGGACCTGGGGTAATCATATCAGATGACCTTAAGGTTAGCAAGCAATGTGAGAAGGCAGTAGGGAGGGCTGGGGGTATACTGGGATGTACAGGGAGAGGCATCAGTAGCAGAAAACAGGAAGTTTGTTATCCCTCTGTACAGACAGTTGGTGAGACCCCATCTGGAGTACTGTGTCCAGTTCTGGAGACCCCATCTCCGCAAGGACATAGACAGGATAGAGGTAGTCCAGAGGAGGGCAACTAAAATGGTGCAGGGTCTGTAAGAGAAGCCGTATGAGGAGAGACTAAAGGAGCTTAATATGTATACCCTTGAGGAAAGAAGGGAAAGGGGGGACATGATAGAAACTTTTAAGTACCTCAGTGGAATCAACAAAGTCCAAGAGGGTAGCATCTTTCAGAAAAAGAGATGTGCAAGAACAAGGGGGGTACACAATTTAAAGATAGAAGGAGGGCGGTTCAGCGACAATGTGAGGAAGTATTATTTCACAGAGAGGGTAGTGGATGCATGGAATAGCCTTCCTGTGGGGTCTAAAACTGTGGGAGAATTCAAGAATGCATGGGACAGACATAAGGCAATTCTTGTGGGGGGTAGGAAGAAATAGGCTGTTGGTTAACTAGGATCTGTGGCCTATACTGTAGGTAGGGAAATGTGCAGACTAGATGGGCCAAGTGGTCCTTATCTGCCATCAAAGTCTATGTTTCTATGTTCTATGTTTCTATGTTTCTATGATAGAGACTTTAAAATACATCACAGGTAAAAATAAGGTACAAGAGTGTAGCATTTTTCTGCTAAAAAGATGTTCAAGACAAAGGGTCATGCTATGAAGCTGGGGGGGGGGCAGACTCGTGAGAAACGTGAGAAAATTCTTTTCATAGAAAGGGTGGTGGATTAATGGAACTGCCTCCCAAAGGTGGTGGTGGTGGTGGCAAAAACTGTGACAGAATTGAAGAATGCAATGGACAGTCAAAAAGGGAACCTTAGCGGGTAGGAAAGGGAGATTAAAACCGGAGATCAAATAGGGTCTGCGGTATTACAGTAGGCAGGGAAAATGGGCAGAATAGGTTGATTAAGCGGTCCTTATCTGCCATCAAATTTTGTGTTTCTGTGTTTCTGTGTACCATCCCTGCCCACCTTTCCCCTCCACCAATGGCATGACAACCTTGTTGATAGCCATATCTCTCCATGGCAGCATACCTACACTTACTAGTGATGGCTCAACAGTTCTTCACATGATCAGGTACTCACCCTGATAGGTGAGGTCCTCTAGTCACAAGCCCTCTGGTAGCTATGCTGGTGACTGCATCTGGTGCCATAACAACAACACTGGCTTAGTTATGCTCCTCAAGCTATAGTGAAAGCCTTATTGACCTGCCAGCATGATCCTACATGGTGGAGAAGGGGAACATATATCAGCATTACAGCACTGCACATAGAGCTTCCCTCACAACACAATTCTCACCTGTGGAGGTCATGTGACATTCCACATTTGACCCATGTTGTCCTCATAGGTCATCATGCTAGCTTGAATGAGGCTAAAAGGCAGACCAGTCACACTGGACCATATTGAACACTCTCACACCAGACCACCAGCCACCACATGCCTAAAGGTTGATCACTCCTGCTCAGACCCATCATGAACAGTGCTCACTGCCTGCAACAGCCCACACAGGCACCAGTGCCCTAGGGATGTGTATGCCATGCCTCTCTAGTGGGACTCACACTCAAACCTGGGCATGGCTGCAAGGAAGTTTCAGTCCCATGACATCACTGCATGAGTACATAAGGGGGTGGTACATCCAGCCTCAGACCAGCAGAGCCTGCCTTGGACAACCAGGATACACCTCCTAACTGAGCATGATGTGCCTCTAATACCTCCTAAAAAACTAGTGCTAGTGGATGAACTGCTTCTGGAGCAGGAGCAGGAGCATGTAAGGTGATGCAGGCCACGGCTGTATCATCCACACCTACAGGTGGCCTCCCTCAGGCTAGACAGTGCCCCAGTTGTTTCCGCCTGACCACAACACCATTAACGATATATGCCAACTGGGTTTTAATGCAAAGAAGTGCAAGATCATACACATAGGAAAGAGGAACCCTGAAGCCACCTATAGGCTGGGAGGGAGTTGCTAGCAGTCACAAAGGAAGAAAGAAACTTGGGCATCATCATCACTGATGACCTGAAATCATCCAAGCAGACCCTAAAGCAGTAGGTAAGGCTAGGGGGTGTTAGAGGTATTAGTAGGAGTATCACAAGTCGTAAGAGGGAGTTAATAATCCCTCTCTACAAGACACTGGTTAGGCTCCCTTCTGGAGTACTGCATGCAGTATTGGAGGCCACACCTTCACAAGGACATAAACCAAACTGAGGCAGACCAGAGAAGGGCAACCAAAATGGGCAGGGACTGCATCAGAAGACATATGAGGACAGATTAACAGAGCTCAATATGTATACCCTTGAGCAAAGGAGGGAGAGAGGTGATATGATCGAGGCATTCCAAACACCTTAAGGGCATTAACAAGGTGAAAGAGTCTAACATGTTTAAATATAAGAAAAATAGCAGGACAAGAGGACACAGCATGAGATTAGAGGGGGCCATTAAGGGGAATGTGAGGAAATTCTTTTCACAGAAAGGGTGGTGGATGCATGGAATGGCTTACCTCAAGAAGTGGTGGCTATGAATACAGTGCAGGGCTTCAAACAGGCATGGGATAGGCGTAAGGGAGCAATACAAATGAGTATGAATAGATAGGCCACTGACAGAGCAAAGGCAGATGGCACATTTATAAGGTAGAAAAAGAAATGGGCAGACTGGATGGGCCTTGCAGTCCTTATCTGCCGTCAACTTCTATGTTTCTATGTTTCTATGCTAGGTTCTGACATTGCACCCACCATGGCCCAGTCCTGTGCACTGACTGTGGAGCAGGAGATACTGTGTGCACTTACATACAATGCCACAGGCTCATTCCAGAGGGTAGTTGGTGATGTGATAAGCGTAAGTCAGTCAACGGTGTTTCATGAACAGCACTGGTTGACTGATGCTCTTGTCTGCATGCCTTCAACTACATATCGGTACTGCTCACTGATCAGGCCATGTGGTCCACTCAGGGGCTTCCATGCAGTGCATGGCTTCTCAAATGTGCCTTCAGGGCCATAGAATGCAGCACACACAGCCATACCTGTCCCTGAGCATCGAATAAGGATGCATACCTCAATAGGAAGGAGTTCCACAGCACTTCCAGGAAGGAGAAGCTACTGCAGCAGTGGTTGGTAGCTCGAGGGGTGAACAATTGACTGCTGGGGTACAGAGCAGTGGCTCCAATTGGCCACTGAAGAAGAGAGACAGGGGACCAATCAGGGCAGCCACAGCAAGTTTGGTTGTCCTTTAAAAGCACAGTCAGTGCTTCAGGGAGAAAGAAGTCAGAGCAGCTGCAGAAGCGCAGTTGGCGCTCAGGGAAGCAGAAGCAGGAGTGGTTTGAAAGTCCTCCCACCCACCCTCCACTGTGGCTGTTTAAACCCTGGAGCTTGGCTGGGATTGGGTGGCTGTTTGAGGGAAGGAGCAGGAGGCTGGGCCCAAGAAAGGAATGCAGGCAACTCCAGGGAAGGAGCGTGACAAAGGGAAAGTCAGAAGGAGCTGATAACTATTTGGACATGAAATGAAGGCAGTTGGTGAGTCTGTTTTGGCATTGCTGTCTATAGGGGGTGAGAACAAATGTGCGGCATCTTAACCTGGATTTTGGTATAGAACTTATAGATTGTGCTGTACTTCTATTTCTGATTAGTTTTAAGGGGCATGAATCTGTGATTTGGTAAGAAAAAAACTTGTATTACTTTTAGTAGTTAGTACTGTACTTTATTTTTGGTTAAACTAGTTAGTGGCATCTTAATCAGTGATTTGACATAAAAAGGAAAAATAGTAGTAGTGGTAGAGATTACTGTTCAACAACTGACTGACTGTTTAAGAAGGTATGAAAAGGTGAGTGCAGAGTAAGTAATGATGTGGGTAGCAGGACATTTCAGTGAGCAAATGGAGTGGGGTGGGATGGACACATTAGAGACAGAGTGGCACTAATAGGGGGTGGATGGGGACAGCAAAGGAGGGGGTGGTAGAGGGGAAAGCAGGATGCTAGGGGGGTCAACAGGGGTAGAATAGTGGTCTGCAAGGATGTAGGGCAGAGGTACGGATGAACATATTGTGGAAGCTAGGAGGGTGTCCAATCTGCCACAGACTGAGGAGTCTCAAGGAAGAAGTGCTGTGGCTTAGTAGAGAGCTGGACAGAATGGGGAGGGTTCTAGCTGGAGGGCTCCACTTGGGAGTAACATGAGGGTACTATATGGGAGGAACATTGGTTCAAAGGAAGGGAGGGGGGTTGATGCAGAAAGGTCAGGGGGCTGAGCAATGGAAGGAAGGCTCAAGTCAGAAGGGAGGAGCCAATGCACAGCAGTACAGAGGGGAAAGAAAATAGGTTTGCACTTCTGGCAACATTGGTGGTGGAGGAGGAGAGGGAGGGGAAGCTCTAGGATGGGGCAGAAGAGGGCACAAGAGGGGACTGCACAAGTTACAGTATTCAATCAAAAGAGAGTGTCAGGGGTAAAGGGGAGGGGCAGCTGAAAGGGTGGACGAAGGAGCTCGGGTAAAGGGGAAAGGAACAATGCTGGTAGGGAGGATGAGAGGGGCATAGTAAAGGGGCCCAGGGTGGATGAGAGGGATGTGGAGGATAGTGAGAGAGCAGTGAAGGGGAGGACAGGTCAGGAGTGCAGTTGGGGGAACCACAGGGGAAAGGCTAGAGCGAAAAATATGCTGGGCTGTAGAAATGGGCACCTGGGAAAAGGGTGGTGGAGGAAATGTGGAATGAGGAGGGGGTGTATTGGTGTTGGGGGATTCTATACTTAAAGGGATCAGATGGGATAGTAAGGGGGAAAGGCATAGTCGCATATGGGTGGATTCCATACCTGGGTTAATGGCAGGCAGGGCAGGACAGTCAATTCTAAGTGTGTAAGGAGGGCTAGGAAGAAACACATATAGTGCTGCATGTGGGTATGAACAATCTAGTGGGGGAGATGGTGGAAGAGAGAGAGAGAGGTTTGAGGAAATGGGAAGGCTGATGCGAGGAGACAGGTGAATCAGTGGCCTTCTCGGAGGTCTCCCAGTACCCTATGTGAGTACATTGAAGAAAGGAAGGATTGGGGAGTTCAAAACATGGTTGGGAGAATGGTGTCAGTCCAAGGGGTTTCCGGTAGTGGGAGGCTGGGGCAGGACCTGGGAAAATAATGGTCTATATGGAGGGGATAGGCTGCACTTGGGTGGGGTATTAAAGCAGAAGTTAGAAGGGTACATAGCAATGAAGATGTATTTAAAGTAAGTTGGAGGTGGTAAGTAGACAGCTGGTGGCAGGGATCCCAGAGAGGGGAGCCAAACGAGCTTACCCCCATGGAATCATGAAGGAATAGGGGAAGTGGCACGGGGGGGGATTAGAGAGGGAAGAATCAAGGAGGGGACAGGAAGGGAAAGGAACAGGTTGGAGGGTGGTCTCACTGAATGTGAGAAGCTTAGGTAACAAATCAGCTGAGTTATAGGCTCTCTTGGTAGTGGGGAGGGTGGACATTGGGCCATAATGGAAATGCGGGCCACCGAGTACCAGGACTGGGATATGATGATCCCAGGGTATGGGATATTCAAGAAGGATAGGGCTAAGGGGGTGTGGCAATCTATGTGCAGGAGGGGGTAAGGTGCGAAAGGGAGGAGGGGGAGGAAGGCAGGACAGAGGCCCTATGGATGCAGTTTCAGGACTCAAAAAATAGTACACTGAGGATGGCGGTAGTGTACAGACCACCAGCGCAAGTGGAGGACCTGGCTAGAGAGTTAGATGAATAGATTAGAAGGGTCTGTAGGAAGGGGAATGCAGTGGTGGTGGGGGACTTCAGCCTACTTGGTGTGGATTAGAGCACCCCAACCACCACGAGTGCAAAGGAGCAGGCCATATTAGAGGTATTTCTGGAGAGCTTCCTGGTACAGTTGGTCCATGAGATGACTAGGGAAGGAAGGACTCTGGACCTGGTGTTATCAAATGGAGAGGCTATAAGGGATCTGGAGGTGAAGGACCCTCTGGCTGGGAGTGATCACCACACAGTGTGATTCATGCTCAATATGGGAAGGGAAGAAGGAAGTATCGGTACCAGGGTGATCGAATTTAAGGGGGTGGACTTTAAAAAGATGGTGAAAATGTGGGGTAGGCATCTGGAGGGAATTAAACCAAGCATGGATGCTTGTCAAAAGTGGGATATTATTAAAATAGAGCAGCAGAGGCTACTGAGTCATGTGCAAGGACACAAAGTAAGAAGGGAAGGGCAAAGCAGCCCAGTTTGTTGACTCAGAAGGTCATGAAATGGGTGAGGGCCAAGAGAAAAGCATTTCAGAGACTCAGGAAATCGGGAGGGGAAGGTGACAAAGATGCCATAGAAACATAGAATTTGATGGCAGATAAGGACCACTTTGGCCCACCTAGTCTGCCCATTTTCCTACCTAACAGATAAGCTGCAGATCCTAGTTAAACAACAGCTACTTCCTCCTACCCCCACTAGGACTGCCTTATGTCTGTCCCATGCATTCTTGAATTCCTCACTGTTCTTGACTCCACGACCTCCCTCAGGGAGGCTGTTCCATGCATCCACAACCCTCACTGTGAAAAATACCTCACATTACCTCTGAGCCATCCCTCTATTTTCAAATTGTGCCCCTTGTTCTTGCACATCTCTTTTCTGAAAGATGCTACCTCTTGGACTTTGCTGATTCCATTGAGGTACTTGAAAATTTCTATCAAGTCCCCTCTCTCCCTTCTTTCCTCAAGGGTATACATGTTAAGCTACATTAGTCTTTCTTCATATGTCTTCTGGTGCAGACCTGCCCTGCCATGAACTTCGAAGATAATTTGTTCTCCTTCAACACAACCTTCTCCCTCTAAAACTTCTTAATGCTAAAAAAAACCAAAAATATGTTCCACTCTCCTAACAACAAAAAAGTACCTATAAAGCCATTGGATATACAGTGGCGTGAAAAAGTATTTGCCCCCTTCCTGATTTTCTCTATTATTGCATATTTGTCACACTGGATGTTTTCAGGTCTTTAGAGAAAATGTAATATTAGATAAAGGGAACCTGAGTGAACAAATAACACTTGTTTTTTTTTTAATTTCACTTATTTAATGAAAAAAAGTTAACCAACACCAACTGGCACTGTGTGAAAAAGTAATTGCCCCCTTACACTTAATAACTGGTTATGCCACATTTAGCTGCAATGACTGCAACCAAACACTTCCTATAATTCAATATCAGTCTTTCACATCGCTGTGGAGGAATTTTAACCCACTCTTCCTCGCAGAACTGCTTTAATTCAGTAACATTTGGTAGGTTTTCGAGCATGACCTGCTCGTTTCAGGTCCTGCCACAGCATCTCTATTGGGTTTAAGTCTGGACTTTGACTAGGCCACTCCAAAACTTTAATTTTACTTCTTTTTAGCCATTCTGATGTGGACTTGCTTTTGTGTTTTGGATCATTGTCTTGCTGCATGGCCCAACTACGCTTCAGCTTCAGCTGACAGAAGGATGACCGGACATTCTCCTTAAGAATTTTCTGGTACAGAGCAGAATTCATGGTTCCTTTAATTATGGCAAGTCATCCAGGTCCTTAGGCAGCAAGCATCCCCACACCATCACACTACCACCACCATGTTTGACTGTTGGTATGGTGTTCTTACTGTGGAATGCTGTGTTTGCTTTACGCGAGATGTTATGGGATCCATGTCATCCAAAAGTTCCACTTTGGACTCATCTGTCCATAGAACATTTTCCCAAAAGGCTTGTGGATCATCCAGGTGCTTCTTGGCAAATGAGAGACGAGCATTTATGTTCTTCTTAGTTAGTAGTGGTTTCCGCCTTGCTACTCTCACATGAAGCCCATTTTGCCCAGTCTCTTTCTGATTGTGGAGTCGTGAACACTGACCTTAGCTGAGGCAAGAGAAGCCTGCAGTTCTTTGGATGTTGTTTTAGGATCCTTTGAGACTTCCTGAATGATTTTAGCTGCGCCCTTGGAGTAATTTTGGCAGGCCGCCCACTCCTGGGAAGATTCACTACTGTTCCAAGTGTTCTCCATTTGGAATTATAGCTCTCACTGTGGTTTGATGGAGTCCCAGAGCCTTAGAAATAGCTTGTAACCCTTTCCAGACTGATAGAGGCAACAAATTTTTTCTGATCTTTTCAGGAACTTCCTTTGATCATGGCATAATGTGCTTGTTGAATCTTTGTGCTGGCAACGGACTCTGATGGTAAGGATCAAAATAAGTGAAATTTATATTGAGCAGGGCTGGCTGTAATCAAGCCTGGCTGTGTTCAATCAGCTGACTCTAATTATCCCTTTAATTGGGTTGATTTAACTAGGGGCAATTACTTTTTCACACAGTGCCGTGGTGTTGAGTTAACTTTTTCATTAAATAAATGAAATAAGTAAAAAAAAAAGTGTTATTTGTTCACTCAGGTTCCTTTATCTAATATTATATTTTGTCTAAAGACCTGAAAACATCCAGTGTGACAAATATGCAATAATAGAGAAAATCAGGAAGGGGGCAAATACTTTTTCACGCCACTGTAACGTGCCATATCAAGACCATCCTTGGTGAGACACTTGAACCAGCTGAGAAATTCAAATACCTTGGGCTCTGGTTAGACTGTAAGCTATCTTTGGTCCCATGTACTGAGGAAACTGCCAAAAAATTATGCCAAAGACTTGATATCTTCTACTGTATTAGGCAGTTGCTTACTTATGACGTCAGACTCTGACTGGTCCAAACTACCTTTCCCCATTAATCGACTATGCAGACTTTCTGTATTGTCATAGCCCTAAAACAGCTTTATCTGCTCTAGATACACATTATCACAGGGCCTTAAGATTTGTTACAAATGCCCTCTTTAACACTCACCATTGCTCCCTCTAGCAGCAGATTAGCTGGTCATCGCTTAGTACCTGGAGGTGTCGAAATGCATCCCTTTGAGTGTACAGAGCCCTAACAGCAAAATTCTCCTCTTACATCTACTCCTTGTTTAAATGAGCTCCTTGTATGTATTCATTCAGGAAAATCGCATAAATCTTTTGACATTCCGAGGACGAGAACCCAGTTTGGTTCCTCGTCTACAAGTCATGCCTTGCCTTTTCTTTGGAAATCCCCACAAAAAAGGCTAAAACTAAAGCATATTGTTGGCCTGAATACTTTTAAGTTGATGCTTAGACACATGCTGAAGGAAGAATGCAATTGATATGCATGAAACTTCAGGCTGACCCTTGAACTATTCTCCCTTGCTGCCTCCCTAGCACTTATTCCTTTCCCCCAACCTCCCCCGCCTCCAATCTTGTCCCCCTTCTGTCCTCTCCAATCGTCACCCTTCTCTTACTTCTTTCTCCCACCCTCCCCTCCCCAATCTTGTCACCCTTCTGTCCCCTCCAATCTTGTCTCCTTCTCTTACTCCTTTCTCCCACCCTCCCTCCCCAATCTTGTCCCCTTCTGTTCCCTCCAATCCTGTCCCAATTCTGTCCCCTCTTTGGCCATCTCAGCCCTCATCTTATTATTATTCCTCTTCTTTACATCACTCCTTCAAACTTCTCCTACTGCCTTCCTTCATCCTGGTCCCTCCTCCTGTCCTTCCCCTCTGCTCACAGTACTTCCTCCCACTCTTGTCTTCTTGTGCTATCCTGGAGAAATCCCATTTTATCTAGCTCCACTGTATTGATATTCTTATCACTTTTTCCTCTGATTTTTTCTACTTTTTAATCTACAATCTTCAGAATCTGTGTATGCCTTTAGAACACAATGTATTCGTATTTTTGCTGTGACTGTTTTAGTTTCAGCTGTATAAGTATCCACTGCACTGTATCTTTGCCTTTTTATGATATTGTTTCATGTGTATTTTCTGTATGAAATTATCTTCTTTTTATGTATGTGTCATCCAGGATCTCCTTGCAAATGAGTTGTCTCAATGGTGATATCTCGCTAAAATAAAATTGAATTGAATTGAGTATACAAAGAAGTCCAGAGAAGTTACCGAGCTAATCGGAGTGGCTAAGGCTTCCAGAGAGCTGAGGCTGACACAGGGTATTAAGGACAGAGAAAAGGACTTTTTCATATACATTAACAAGATGGAAGAAGACAGACCAGATTGTGAGGATTAGGAAGAACCATGGGTGGTTATAGAAGAGGGGAGGACCAAGCAGAGGCACTTAAGGAGTACTTCTGTTCTGTGTTCACAAAAGAGAAAGGGGGGAAGACGCCTTGGGGAGGGGTGGGGAGGGGAAAGGAGATGACTGATACAGGGATCTGAGGATTAAGGGCATTGAGGGTGCAAAGGCACTGGGATCAGACAGCATTCACCCTGGGTACTTAAGGAACTAGGGGAGATCCTGGAGGGACCACTGGCTGGCCTGTTTAACACCTCCCTGAACAAAGGATGCATACCACAAGACTGGAGGATGGCCCATGTTGCGCCAATTCACAAAAGTGGCCCTAAGGATGAACTGGGCAACTACAGACCAGTGAGCCTCACATCAACTGTGGGGAAGCTCATGGAGACAGTCCTAAAAGAGCGGCTGCTGACATTTTTGGAAGACAGTGGACTCAAGGACGGTCAGCAGCATGGACTTGTCTTGGGAAGATTCTGCTAGTCAAACCAGGGAAATGGATAAGAGCTATGCAGTGAATGTCCTGTATTTAGATTTCAGCAAAGCCTTTGATTCCATGCCGCATGGGAAGCTGTGGGGAAAGCTGTAATGTATAGGGGTAGGAACAAAGATGGTCAAATAGCTCACCAACTGACTGAAGGGAAGGCAGCAGAGGGTGGTAGTTGGGGGGGGTGATACTCTCAGCACTGAGGGATGTGATCAGCAGGGTGCCACAGGGATTGGTTCTGGGATTGGTGCTGTTTGGAATATTCATAGCTAATATCTCACAAGGGATCCAGAGTAAGATCGGTCTGTTAGCAGATGATACAAAGATGGGAGTTGTGGTAGATGATATCAAAAGGTGGAAGGGGCTGCAGGAAGACCTGACCAGACTACAGGAGTGGTCAGAAACGCGGCAGTTGGAGTTCAATACCAAGAAGTGCAAGGCACTACACTTTAGAGCCAGGAACCAGGGGAGGAGCTATCAGCTAGGAGGGGTACAGTTGAAAAGCACTGAGCAAAAAAAGGATCTTGAGGTGCTTATAACAGGGGGTGTAAACAACTCAGCACAGTGCAGGAAGGTGGTAGCAAAAGCCAACAAGATGCTGGGGTGCATAGAGAGGGGTATCTCCTTCCAGGAATAGGAGGTGATCTTTCCTGTACAGGTCTAATGTTCAGGCTACACCTGGAATACTCATGCAGTACTGGTACCTAGGGATGTAATTTTACATAGCAGTCATACACATCATTGATTCCATAACATTTGATCTTTATTCAGGACTTACATGACTTTCACTAGTGTCATCAGAATGTAGCAATGATGACAGTGCCACAGCATTTATTACTGTTTACTAATGATTTCATGAACAAACAATGAGTCATTAAAACCTCATCCATGACAAACTTACATCCCTACTGGTACCCATTCCTGAAGAAGGACATCAGGTTGTTGGAGGCAGTGCAGTGTAGGGTGACAAACATGATCCAGGGATCGGAGGGAAAATCCTACTGGGATAGGCTGGGCAAACTGAACATGTTTTCCCTGGAAGAGAGGGGGGGATATGATTGAAACCGTTAAATACCTAGAGGTGATAAACAAGACTAATACAGAAGGAATTTTCAAGATTTGGATGGTGAGGACACAAGAGAGCATCAGCTGAGATTGGGGAAGATTCAGGAGAAAAATCAGGAGACATTTTTCACAGAATGGGTGGTGGACAAGTGGAATAATCTGCCTGAGGAGGTGGTGTCCAGTAGAATGGTGGGCAGTTTCAAGAAGGGATGGGATAGAGTGGGGGGTAAATACAAGTAGGGGAGGGAGGTGGGGCAGCTACAAGATGAGGCTAGCTGCAATGTCCGAGCAGACTCAATGCACCATAAGGCCTATTTCTGCTGGCATTTTCGTATGTTCATATTAATGTGCAGGTAACGTGTGATGCTAATGGTATCGTCACCATAGTGCTGACAAAGTACCTAGACTCTTGCCATGATGCCTACATATTTGACTAGGCACATCTATGGGCACAGTTTAAGACACATGGTGGCTGTGAGGGGTTACTGATCAGGGAGTGCAAGTGTGAAGGATGAAAGTTGTTCATCCTTTACATGGTGCACTGAACCTAACTGTGTATTATTCACCTCCACAGATGACAATTGCAACCCTCTCCACACATATCTCCTGACCCCCAACCTGTGCCCTACTATGACTGAGAAGAGGCACAATGAGGCATATCATTAGACCCGTTCAGTGGTGAAGCATATATTCAGTAAACTGAAGATGTATTTCTGCCACCCGGCCAGAACAGCTGGAACCAAGATGTTGGCATCGAGGACATTTTGCCGTGTTTTTATCGCATGAGTGATGCTACACAGCTTAGCTAAATAACACTGCATACCCAAGACAGAGGACATATGTGATGTGACTCATCTGGATATTGACACTGTTGCTTCAGATGATGTGATTGCAACAAGGGCTCAGCAGTGTGATGGTGACTTTCCGGCAAGGAGGCTCAGAACGTACTGGTTTGGAGGGCATGCAGTAGTTAGGATGGACAATATGGTAGCTGTGCATCAGGAGTGTAAGGACATTGCATGGTGGTAGGCTGGCATGGCTGACTGCCACAGTGATGTGAATAGGGTATTGAGTGGTATGTTCCTGGGGAGGTGATGAACACTGTGACATGACATGGGTCTCAAGGTTGTGAAAGGTATGTTACTACAGTGGTACATGTCATTAACACTTAGGAGTGTATGGGGTGGCCACAAGTATTGGAGGGTCATGTCTATGTAAATGGATTGCACAGTGGGGCATGATCCAGTCCCTATCCATGATACTGACATTGAGTCTGACTTTCAATGAACTTCAATTGACAGAAGGGACTTGCATCAAAAGAGTTTTGCACAAAAGATGACTTGCATCACAACTGGCATCAAATGTGATTTTCTGTTGCAGCCTGTGTCAATTCCAGACACAGCTGTGCCAAAGCCTCCTAGTGCCAGAGTTGTGCCAAACAACACGGTGTGCCAAGTAACAATGGGGTTTGCACCACGGTGGGGCTGCAACATCACCTTTTTTTATTTTAAAAGCCCCACTGTGGGTGCAGCAAGGGGCACCTCTTAGACCAGCCAGGAGGTGATCTAAGTGGCTTGCACCAATTGGCCAAGGTGGACATTGGGCTGCTGGGGGCATAAGGGACACAGGAGGTGGCAGAGCGGGAGTTCGGGGGGAGAGCTGGGACTGAATGTTAGTGATGTGGCACCTGCCAGGGTAATTACAGCTGTATAAATATTGTAAATGCTAGCATATAATCATACTGTACTACAATGTACAGTAACTAGCACTCTTACTTTAAATACATAACCAGCTCTAAAGAAACACATCAAAGGAGGGACCAGTGATAAATCTGCAGAATACATTATATTTAATTGTAACATAGCAGACCTCACAACTGTACAGTGATGCAGTATACAATACACACACAGTGACAGCTGTCAATCACAATTCATTCAGAGCTCAGTTGGCAGCTGGCTGTGGTGGTTAGTGGTGGGATCTGCCACTCACCGTCTTGGCTTAAGGATGGGAGGGTGGGGGAGTGGGATACTGCCTGCCAGGGTCAGGGGTTGGGGGGGCCAGTGTTCCACCAAAGATGTCATAATATGGCATAACAGGGGATCGGAGTTTGGGGGTGGGGTGTTAGATCACCATGGAATTTGAATACACAATTAACATCTTGGGGACATTGAGGACTGGAGAGGGGGTCCACTAGCTTACCAAGGACTTATAATAAATAATTAGATCATGGGGACATCAGGGAGAAGGGATCCACTAGTCCACCAGGGAGGGAGTTTATTTTGCTATTTATTCATGTGGGGGTAATCGGGGATCAAGGGTCCACTAGACTACTAGGGAAGCATACAAACTACCTATTTCTTGGGACATCGGGGATGGAGGACTGCGGCACACTGCTACAACTAGGTCAATTCTCCCAGTGGAAGAATTTCTAAGTACCCCTTGATCAGACCTGGCTGTTCTAATGGTATTTAGAAATTTGCCCTCTTGGAGAGTTTTTTGAATGCTGATTCAGGGGATTTGGCAGCCTGCGTCTGCCTCAAGCTCCTGGTGCCATGCCACAGTCCATTTTGTGGCACAAGGGTGTTGAAAGCCCTTTTGGTGCAGGCTGCCTGTGCTGATGCAGGCTGCCTTTGAGAATTGTTCTGATGTATCTTTTAGGCGCAAGGGGCACTTTGCACCATTCATTGTGGTGCAAGTCCCTTGTGCTGTGCCTGGGGGCTTTGAGAATCGTTCCCCTGGTGTCCATCACTTATGTACTGTTCAACCTATATCCTCTGCAGCCTGGAGGTGTTTTAACCTAGTTTATGAATGATCTAGGGGAGGGAGTTAGCAGCAGGCTGCTGTAGTTTTCTAATACTATTAAACTGATAAAAGAGTGGACACAGAAGAGGGGAGTAAATTAACTACAGGGGTTCTAGGGACAGGGGCCAAGTAATGGAAGAGAGATTCAATGTGGGGAAGTGCAAAGTACTGTACTTAGGAGTGGAATATAGGTCACATAACACACTAAGCAGTGAGTCAGTGAGACAGTGGACAGTACAATCAAGGAGGAGAATCTAGGGAAAATTTTGGACAGTGACTAAAGTCAGGCAGGTAAGTTGCTGCTGCAGTTCAGAGCAAGCAAAATATGTTGATACTGTTTAATTTTGTATTACTTCACTGCAGTACTGGTTCACAGTACTGCTGCCATTTTCTGCCATTTAAATGACTATACCATGCATATATTGTATTAACTTATCAATACAAAATTACATACTTTTGCTCAGTTAACGGGTAGTAGCATTATCCCTTCATCCGTACTAGTTCAATAAGGCCAACTGCTTCTTGCTTTCCTTCCCCTTCTTCCTACCCATGCTCCCTTTCTTTCATCTGTCTTACTCCATCCCCCACCCTCCCATTCTCTTGTCTTCCCTGCCTCTCCCCCTCCCCTTGGCTTCCTGGGTGCAGCCTCCTTTCTTCCACTTATACTCACCTTTGAAGCTATCAGGGGCCTTTGCACCCTCCCCCATCTCCTACCTCCTCCTGCCCCTTCCTCACAAGCAATGCATAGGCTCCCTCAAGCTCCTTGCCTCCTTATTGTTTATAGTAGCAGTCAACATTGAGCTTCATCCTGGCCCAGCCCTGTCATTCCTCTCTCAGCTCCCCAAAGGGCTCAGAGTGACTCGTGTCAACCTCTGCAGTCTCCTCCCCAAAACTGATATATTACAATTTACAACCACTCCTGGCTTATCTTAAACCTCATGTGCCAGTGATCTTAGAGCTGGGGAAGTAGCTAAGATCACAGATCCTGCTGTTATCTTCCCATGTTTCTCTGTACCAGATAGGCTTGTGAAAAAAGGGGTGGTGTTGCAATTTACCTTTCCTCTTGCATCCAGTTTGAAGCTGTGCTGTCTGCCTTCTCCCTTTGGTTTATGAGATACCTCTCCAGAAAAATGTTCTACCCCTTCTCAGTGCCTATATACATTGCTGGAGTTTACTACTGTCCTGACATATCTCCTCATCAGTCTATGAACTCTTCACACCATATCTTGTCATCCCTTCTCTGGTGGGTTGCTCATCCTAGCTAACTTCAGTCTCAGTTGGCTCTCCTCTCCCTTTGTAAATTATGCTAAAACATAAAGTCCCTCTAGCTCTCATAACTAACCTCTGATCCCACCTGGCTCAAACACAAATCCTCAACCTTCCAGTCCTGAACTGGGTCCTTTCCTTACACATCCATCATATAGTAGAATATCCCTTCATTTGTACTTGTTCAATCAGAGCAACTGCTTCTCTTGCTGTCCATTATATGACTTGTGGCACTGGAATGGGACTAATCAGCATCCCTCAATGCCAAGAAAGTGGTCTCAATGACTTTTGGCACAAAGTAGAGACTAGCTAGGCTCATTCCCATCCCTTCCTACCATACCCTTGTTGATGTTACAGTTGAAGATGTTTCCATCCTTAAATACATTGGGGTCTGGTGAGATCATCATCTCAGTTTCTCAGTTCACTTGAATGCCATCCACCAGAATCTTCACCTAAAACTGGACATGCTTTGCAGGAATAAAGAAAGTATCTCTCCTCCTGCCCACAGAGAGATCCTCTTGAAGATGATTCTCCCTATCCTCGACTACGATGACATTGTTTATGGTGCTGCTCTCAAATCCATCCTATTCAGACTTGACCTACTGTTTCACTCCTTCTGCCGCTTACCTGATTGTTCCCTTATAACCCACCACTGCTCCCATTAGTCCTCCATCTCCTTTCCCTCCCTTGATGCTAGGTGCCTCACTCAACGTCCCACTTTCAACCCCAAATTCTGACTTATTCCCTTCCCCCCTTACCTGTCAACCCTCCTCAGTCCCCCTCCACCTACTACTCCAGTCACAGCTTTAGCCCCATGCTTTTGCACTCCCTTTCATAAAATCTTCTGCAGACCAATCTGCCTCCTCCTTCCACTTTTCCAAACTATCAGGTTCTTGTCCTATTACCATTAATATAGCTCATTCCTCCCACTCAGAAATATCACCTCAGGAATTCACTACACACCCTGCAGCTGTCTATGATCCTGTGCTATATTTGCCACTCTATGATTCCTCCCACACTGACCCTGATCCGGCCCTAATTAATTTCCTTCTGTCCCCTTAGTTTCTTTCATCTCTTTTCCCTGCTGAATGAAGCACCAACAGTGCTTCATTCAGCCTTCAAACTGCTGTCATCTGCTGCACCATCAATAAGGCATTTGCCTCCATGAAAATGTCCAACCCCAGATTCACCTGAAATTGACCCTGAAATGGACAAGCTTGATATACTACTTGCCGACATGGCAGGAATTAAATTAACTCTAGTGCAAGCAGCAGATGACCTGAATTTGTTAAAGCTGACATTTGAATCCTTCCACCGTTGGTTTGGAGATGCATAAAGTAGGATAAGTTCTGTGGAGGACTTTCAAGTAACAGAGGATCGGGAAGTCCAGGATTTAATGAAAGAAAGACGTGAACCTAGAACTCAAAGTCGATGACCCAGAGGCTAGGAGTCAACAAATCAATTTAGTAATAGTGGGCATTCCCGAATTAATGGAGGGTTACGTCATGCTCACTTTTATCCAGTCTTTGCTTTTAGATGTTTCAGGGCCTCCTCCTTCTGGTGATAAATACAGTGTGGCGAGATCACACTGTTCACTGTGCCCCCAGCCTCCACTAGATGGGAAACCACGAGCAATTATTATGCGTTGCCTCAATTACCAGGATAAAAAGCTCACCTCAAGAACCATTGCTTTGGAAGGATAAATAAACCCTGTCTTACAGTGATACTACCTCGATGGTGAGATAGAGGCAATCGCATATAAAGAAATTATGCAAACTTTATACCATTCTAAAATATAACCTTTTGCATGTGTCACCCAGCCGCTCTTTTTGTTTAAGTGGCATCAGGCTCAGTAGAATTTTCATGTGCCGGAACTTGCTAGAATGGAGCTTGCCAGAATGTACCCTCACTTATTTAGAAGCCTGAATCAGCAGAGTAACTTTGAGCAGTTTTACTGCTTCAGTGGTTAACTTGTTGGAAGAGCCATGGCCTTTTTGATTCTGCTGAGGATTACTGCATAACTTGCAGCTAGTGGTGTGATAACTTACTTAATTTCTTTGACGGACTTTGTGATCCCGTAACCTTTGAGTTGATTTTATTGTTTTTATCAAGATTGAGAAATCTCCTTTTTTTATTTTGGGTGCTTCTGGCCCCAAGTATTACCACGATTTTGAGATTGTGTTATAAATATTGTCTGGTTTGGAACTAGAGTTCTGTTTTGTTGGACTATTATTGGCTTGGGGCTTTCAACCAGCTAGACATTATTATGGTGTTACCAGTTATTTCTCCTGGGATAGTGTTTTGTTATTTTATAATTTAAAAAGACAATGCTCTCTTGAACATATGGACAAACTTGCCAGATTATTAAATATCTATTCTATTTTTTCCTTGGTGTCATGGTTAAGTGGATTTCTTGTTATGCGCTGCTTATACTTAGAATTAAGTTATGCACCCATACTTGTTTATGCATTGAACAGAGAAGGAGCATGTTCCTGGACAGTTGGGACTTCTTTACATCAGGGACCTTTTAATTCTTAATATTTTTAAGTGCTTTTAGTTAAGATTGGCCTTTTGGCCACGATAACTCTTCTAGATCGATGAGGGATTACGAAGTGACCTCAGAGGGTGCAGGGTGCATCTTTGTTATGGACATTCTGGGCGGATTCACAAAAGGCACCTGCATCTGAAACAATGGAGAAGCAGCACTTGAGTCCTGAGTTGCACCCTGGTGGATTCACAAAGGCAGCTCATGTATATGCTGCAAACTGCCTGTGCCCATGTGGAGCAATGCACCTGAAACCCCCTTGCAACATGGCATGAGGGGGTTTATGGCAGCAGTTTCACCCTATTCACTAAGGGTGGCTGCTACATCCCACATCAGGATTCAGAAACAACCCCCAGTGGACATCTGTCAAAGACCACTTATGCCAGCTATGAGGAGATGTAAGTGGCCTTTGTCATCCACAGGGGGTTGCCACTGTGGCACAGCTCTACAGCCCCACAACAGCCCCAGTTCCCAGGTATGGCACCCACTGTGTCAGGATGGGTGTGTGGAACACCACCCTATGCTCAACTCCCCACACACACATTTCCTGAGCTGCCCGTATGCCCACTGCCTCCAACATGCCCTGGGGCAAGATCCTCCCTTCATCGCATGTCCTGTATAGTCCTGGGGGTCAGTGGCCCCCACTCCCAGCCAATGCCAGCCAACCACCTCCTCCACCCCCCACCACACACACATCCAGTGGGTGGGTCAACAGCACTGCCCACCTCTCACCACCACAGCCAGTCACCTACTGAGCTGTGCCAGGATCGCATATAGTAATAATAGGCACTTCATGAATAACAGCCACTGTCATTCACGGAGTGTGTGTTATTACTGTACGCGATCTTGGTACAGTTCAGTCGGCAGCTGGCCATGGTGGTGAAAGGTGGGCAGTGCCAGTCACTGGTGGAGGTATTGGCTGGGGTGTGGGGTGGCTCTCGCACTGATGGGTGGGGTGGGAGCATGTGTGCCTGACCTTGCCCTGGATTGGGGGCATGTAGGTATGCCAGGGCATCTATCTCCTGCCTTTCCCATGGGCTTGCAGCATCTGTGGTCATTGTGCCATCTGTGTAACCTATGCAGAAGTCATGGGGCACAGACCCTGGACCCGCTCCAATGCTGAATCGAGTGCAGAGTCCAGGTTGTAGGGATAGTCAGCACAAGCTGCCATTGTCGCTGCTTGTGGCTGACCTTGTGAATCCGCCCTCTGGTTTTTTTTTGGCTGCTTACTGTCGCTTTATGCCATATGTCATTTATGCTGAGATACGGACACTGGAACTTAGACTTGTGTCCAGAATCACCACAACATTTTTTGATTTTGGTGGCCTGGTGTCACTGTTCGATGTTTTCCTAAACCCCTTTCCCTTGTAGGGAAAGATATATCGGGATGTTCTCTTTAAATGTTTTGAAGTTCTTGTTCATGTAGTTATCTATTTTGTTTTGTTTTTTTCCTGTTGCAGAGGATCACGATCTATTGAATGTTCAGGGTGGTACTATTAAAATTGAAATTGAATAAAACTGAATTAAAGACCAGTTCTTTTCAACAAGCATTTTCTGATAGTGTTTTTATTCAATATGCTTTATGAATTTTTAGCACATTACAAGTGAAAATAATCCAGTATACATTAAGGAGATACTATTACATAGGTACAATGATCTATAAAGCAAAGTCTCTTTCTTCTGAATTTAAGTAATGTACAGTCTAAAACATCCCAAACTACAATCCTACCCTCTCCCCTGCCAAAATCATGTGGTAACAAGATTACATAAAAGTATTCTAATCTGAATCGAGTACGGACCTGGTTATGGTTGCCATGCAATTAAAAGTGCTTCTAGCTGTTCCCACTTAATAAGATATTCTTGGTTCTTATTAGCCTTCATGGCAATATGTTTTTCTAGTTGCAAAACCAATAAAATCTCTTTGTGCCATTCTAATAAAGATAGGGGCCCTTCATCCTTCCAATGACGCATAATAACAAGTTTAACAACCGCAGCAGTAAGAGCCATGTATTATTTCCTACATTTAATCATTCCTGGGGGGAATATGTTAAGGAGGCAAACCTCAGGGGCAAATAGTGAGTCTAATCCCAATAGTGACTTCAAGGATTTTTTAACCTTAAGCCACATACTAACCAACTTAGGACAGGGCCATAACATGTGGAACATGTCTCCAGGGAGACCAGAACAATGCTGACATTGAGGTGATGGAAGCCTTTTGAGTTTGAAAAGTCTTTCTGGGTTAAAATACAGGTTGTGCATAATATTGAATTGCATTAGATGAAGTCTGTCCTGTTTGATATATCTGTATTGATTACACCATACAGAATGCCATATGGGGATAGTTTCTTGTAAAGAGAGCGATTGACCCAGTAATAACAAATACCATTTGGTAAAGTGTAATCTAGGGTTTGCAGCCTCTGTACACTTTGGATATGGGGTGGCTGGTTTGCCGTAATTAGAAGGGCATTAATTCCTGGTTGCCTGCACAATGTGAGATGTTCTAGTAATGAATGAGGTTACTGCATGTTTTAACTGCCAATACTTAAAAATAATTTTATCCAGAATATTTAATGAGTGACACATTTGTGTGAATGTGAGCATTTTATTCTCATGGATGATGTCCTGAAGTTTAAGGTTTGTTAAGGGGGCTCAAAAGGAAGGTACAATGGGGAGTTCTCCAATATACAAATGTGGGTTTCCTATCAATGGTTGTTCCATAGATGTGTGCCAGTCAACATTTAACTGCTGTTGTAGCTGATGCAGTGCCGAGATAGACCATCCAATGGGGGTATTTCTTAATACTCTGGGTGTACATTGGGGTAGTGAATGGAGTAAGGCAGACAGTGTACAGGAGGTTTGCTTTGCTAAATTAATTTCTATATCTAACCACAAAGGTTGTGGAATTGCCTGATTTCTTTGATCAGGTGTCAGTGACCAGTGGACCAGTTTACTAATGTGAATTGCACTATAGTACATAAAAAAGGAGGGGAGAGCAAGGCTTCCTTGCAATTTTGGACCGGTAAGTTTGAAATAAGATCACCTTACCCCCTTTCCTTTCCATAGGTAATTGTTAATTATTGTTTGCAACTGTGTAAACAACTTCTTTGGGAAAGAAGGGCCCAGCATTCCCATGGGGTAAAGAACGTGGGGTAACACATTCATTTTTATTGTGGCTATTTGACTCTGTCCCCCACAATGGTCTGGTGGAGAAACTGATGGGGTTAGGAGTAGGCCCTTTGATGGTCAGATGGATTGAAAACTGGCTAGCTGGACGCACCCAGAGAGTAGTGGTCTGTGGGGAGCTCTCGAACCCTAGAGAGGTTGGTAGTGGGATACCGCAGGGCTCGGTCCTGGGTCCGATCCTGTTTAATGCATACATATCGGACATCAGGGAGGGTATAGGGTGTGAAATGAGTCTCTTCACGGATGACTCCAAGATGGAAGCAGTAGTTGAGGGAGAAGAGGGAGGTTGGCCTGCAAGGATCCGTACACCTGAAAGCTGGGCTCACCATGAGTAATTTAATATCACCAAGTGCAAGGTGTTGCATCTTGGTAGGGGAAACCCTAAACACAGGTACACCCTGGGAGGGGAGGTGCTGGAGGCCTCAATAGGGGAAAAAGACCTAGGGGTCATGGTGGATGCATGTATGAATAACTCTGAGCAGTGCAGGAGAGTGGCTAGCAAGGCAAACAGGATGTTGGGATGCATCGTAAGGGGGATCACCTCTAGGAGCAAGGAAGTAATTCTGCCGCTGTACAATGGACTGGTTAGACCACACCTTGAGTACTGTGTACAGTACTGGAGACCACACTTGAAGAGGGACATACAGCTCCTGGAGAGGGTACAGAGGAGGGCAACTAAGATGATACGAGGGCTAGGGGATTTGACGTATGAGGACAGACTTGAGGAGCTCTGCCTGTTTTCATTGGAGGAGAGGAGAGATGGGGGGACATGATTGAGGTCTTCAAGTACCTCAAGGGAATAAATAGGGTAAACATGGAAGGGATCTTTAGACTAAAGCAGAGAGGTATCACCAGAGGGAATGGTTTGAAGTTGGAAGGTGGAAGGGTGAGGGGGGAAAAGAGGAGGAGGTTTTTCACTGAGAGGGTGGTGGACCCTTAGAATGCACTGCCTGGCGAGCTGGTTCAGAGATCCACAGTGGAAGGCTTCAAGAGAGGGTGGGACAGACACAGAAAGTGGATGTATCAGATGATGGCCTGTCCCGGGGGGTGTGGATGGATGATACCGGTTTCTGGAGCACAAGGGTTGGGAGGGCCTCGGCACCCAACTAAGGATCTAAGGTTTGAGCAGACTCGATAGACCGTAAGGCCTAATCTGCTGGCAAATAGTATGTTAATAAGTATTCATCCCCATATAGAGATTGGTAGCATACTCCATCTAGTTAAATCTGTTTTAAGGGTGAGAGTAAGGTGGTGAAATTTTCTCTCATTATGGAGGGATTTCTTTATAGACTTTAATACCTAAATAGGTCAAAAATCTTGGTTCCATGTTAGTTGGTGTCCTTCAGTATCTGAAGGTAAAGCTTTCCCATTCAATAGGAAGATTTTGGTTTTGGTCAGATTAAGTTTATAGTAGGAAACTTTAGAGAAGAGATCAATTTCTTAAGTAAGGCAGGGACACCACAAATTGTTTTTAAGGTGCAGTAATAAATCATCAGCATAGGCAGAACAAGGTGCCTACTTGTTCCAACTTTTATGCCCGAAGTTCTGTGGAAGCTATCAATTTTCTAAGAAAAGGCTCTAGATATAAATTAAAAGGAGGAGGAATAATGGGCAACCCTGTCTGGTACACCGCTGTAATATTATTAAGTTAGAAAGTATACCGCTACACCATACTCGTGCAGTAGGTGAACAGTAAAGAAGTCGTATCCACTTAATGAAACTTTTTGGGAAGCCCATTTTGCCCAACACAGCAAATAAAAAATCCCAGGAGACTCAATCAAATGTCTTTTCAGCATCGAGTGAGATCAGTACAGCAGGGATAGTTGAACTACCGGACAAGGAAAAAGGGTGCAGTAGGCGGCATATGTGGTCGCTGGAGGATCTACCTGCCATGAAACCAACCTGTTCTGGCCCAATTAAGTGTCTCATGATAGGTCCCAAAATTTTGCTAGAATTTTGGCTAGAACTTTGACATCCGGATTCAGTAATGATATGGGATGATAATTTTCTGGGAAATAGCGGTCCTTGTCAGGTTTGGGAATAAGGGTTATAATTGCTTCGAGGAATCTGGTTTCAAAGAAACGGTTATTGAACCAATGATTAAATACATCAGTTAATATAGGGTGAGTTCTGAGAGGTCGGATTTATATAAATTATTAGTTAAACCATCTGGTCTAGGTGATTTATCCTGAGGGAGTTGTTATATGGACTTTTCAACTTCCTGTTCAGTAACTGGGATACCAAGAATTGTCATATCTTGGGACGGGCAGGGGAGGACCACTGAGTTTAAATACTTTGTTATTTCTATCTGTACTATTATCTCACCGCTGGGAATATTATACCATTTTTGGAAATAATCTTTAAAAATCATAGCAATGATTTTAGGATCTATATTAACTGAGTTATCCTCTCCTGTTCTCAGTCCCAGTACATGACGGGTTGCTTCAGCTTGTTTAATTCGAATGGCGAGAAGTTTCCCTGGTCACTCTCCTGATTCTAAATATTTAAGTTTGGTCCTTTTTAATGCTAGTTCTGCTTTTTGGGACATTAATTCAAAAAATGGTGCTTGCATGGTATGCAGCTTAGCCCAATCTGCCTCAGATGAGTTATTTTTAATATTCCTTTCCAAATTCTGTATAGCAGATAACAAGTGTTCCACTTGTCTATGGGATTGCTTGTATCTAACAGATGCTAGATGTATACTCCCCCCCCCAGTGCACATTTCAAGGCAGCCCATACAACATCCACTTTAGTGATTGAATCTCTGTTAGTTTCCAGAAAATGGGTAATGAACTCCTTAATATGAGTTAGGATAGCTGGAGTTTTAAGCAATTGGCTATTTAGTCACCACATGGTGTCTCTTTGTGTATTAGGACCTTGGAGAAAGGTAAGAGTAACTGGGGAATAGTCAGAAATAACTCTCATTTTTATTTCACTAGCCAAAGTCATTGTGGTTTGAAATCACAAAAAGAGCAGAACCAAACCACACAAAAAACACGTATCCTGGATTTTAGGGGGCTGACTTTGGGAAAATGGGGAGATACTTGAAAGAGGCATTAAGGGGAATGGGACAGGAATCAGGGGTTGAGGAACAGTGGGCAGTATTTAAAATGGGGATTACAAGAACAACAGAATTATGCATTAAGCAGGTTAGCAAAAGGAAAAGGAAGAGGAGACCATTATGGTTTTCCAAAAAGGTAGCAAAGAAAGTGAAAGCCAAAAAGATTGCATTCAGGCAATACAAAAAGACACAGGCAGAAGGGGATAGGGAGAAGTACCAGGAGAAGCAAAGGGAGGCAGGGAGGTCAGTAAGGGAAGCCAAAGCTCAGACAGAAGAACACATTGCAAAATCAGTGGGTAGAGGGGACAAAACCTTTTACAGGTACATAGTGAAAAAGAAAGACAAAGGAGGGATAGTGAGACTGAAGGGAGGATGGGGCCGCGTGGAGGATGACAACAGTAAAGCTGACATATTGAACAGGTATTTCTGCTCAGTCTTTACTGAGGAAGAGGAGGGTAATGGGTCTGAAGGAGGAGTACAAGGGGTGAGAATGGTGCAGAAATGGATACAAGTCCCTTTACACAAGAAAGAGTCCTGAAGGAACTGGAAGTAATAAGAGTTGATAAAACAATGGGACCAGATGGGTGCACCTCAGGTCCTTAAAGAACTAAGAGAGGTGGTGGCTGAACCTCTGGCTATCCTGTATAGCCGATCACTGGAAACAGGGAGGTACCCAAAGACTGGAGGACTGCAGATGTAGTCCCTTATACAAAAGCGGAACAAAGAGGAAGAGGGAACTACAGACCAGTCAGCCTCACCTCGTAGTAGTGGGAAGATCATGGAAGCACTACTGAAGGAGAGGTTGGTGGAACATCTGGTTGTCAATGGACTACAGGACCCAAGGCAGCATGGTTTCACCAGGGGAGGTCATGTCAGACCAACCTAGTTGAATTTTTTGACTGGGTGACTAGACAGGTGGATCAGGGGAGGGCAGTGGACATGGCCTATCTGGACTTCAGCAAGGCCTTGACACTGTGCCACATAGATGACTATTACACAAACTGGGGAATATGGGTGTGGGCAGGACAGTAGTGTGGTGGGTAGTAACTGGCTGGGTGGCAGGACACAGAGGGTGGTGGTAAATGGCTGTCACTCCACAGAGGGAAGTGTGACCAATGGGGTACCACAGGATCAGTGCTGGGACCGGTCCTATTCAACATCTTCATCAGTGACATTGCCAGGACCCAGAAGGCAGAATTTCACTGTTCGCTGATGACACAAAGCTCTGTAACAGAGTAGACACACCAGAGGGTGTAGACAGAATGAGAAGGGACCTGCAGAAACTTGAAGAATGGTCAGGGTTTGGCAGTTGAAATTCAATGCAAAGAAGTGCAAGATAATGCATATGGGGCACAAAACCTGGCACAATATATCAGTTGGGGGTGAGAATATAGCATGCACCAAGCAGGAAAGGAATCTTGGGGTTATCATCTCTGATGACCTCAAGGCGGAAACAGTGTGACAAGGCAGCAGGTAAAGCAAATAGGATGCTGGGATGTATAGGCAGGGGCATCACCAGCAGGAAAAGGGAGGTCATAATTCCACTATACAAGACACTAGTGAGGCCCCACCTGGAGTACAGTGTACAGTTCTGGAGACCATACCTATGTAAGGACATAGACAGGGTAGAGAAGGTTCAGAGGAGGGCAACAAAGATGGTGCATGGATTGCATCACACGTCCTATGAAGACAGGTTGAAGGAACTGAACATGTATTCCCTGGAGGAGAGGAGGGAGAGGAAGGTATATGATAGAGACATACAAGTATCTCACAGGGAGGAACAGGGTGCAGGAATACACTATTTTTAAGTGAAAAAGATGTTCCAGGCTAGAGGGCATGGGATGAAGTTGGAGGGAGGACGATTCAGAGGAAACATGAGGAAGAATTTCTTCACAGAACGGGTGGTGGACAAGTGGAACACCCTGCCAGAGGAAGTGGTAGGGGCTGAGACAATCACGGATTTAAGAATGCATGGATAGACATAAAGAATTCTGGAGGTCAGGGTAAGGGCAACAGACTTCTAGGAAAACATAAACTGAATTTACAAGCTCAATGGGCAGACTGGGTGGGCCATAGGCCCTTATCTGCTGACACTATCTATGTATCTATGTAACACCCAGGGAAGGGAAAAGGAACTCATTAAAAATAATCGATTCTGTAGTAAGTTCCATGGGGGAGGGAGAAAAAGTATAGGTTTTCTCAGTTGAATTTAGCACCTTCAGATATCTATTAGGCCTGCACCAGATATGAGATCTGACAGGGCTCTTTGTGCTGGAGAGGGGCCAACTCTTCTGCTGTCAGATTATTCAAGGTGTGTATGTTGTGTCAAATTCCAGTCACTTCCTAAACATATAAATCTCGGGTTTGGTGAAACCACTAGGTTCAGAAGATTGGTAAAGAAGTGTGGGGAATTGACATTAGGGCCATATATAGAGCACAGTAAGATTTGTTGAGCTTGTAACATACCATGTAACAGTAAATAACGACCATTGATGTCACAGACTTCTTGCATTAACTTAAAAGGGACAGATCTGGTGATAAGTATGGCCTACCCCCCTTTGTTAGTGGAGACACCTGATCCATAAGCTTGGCCAACCCATGTCTTACATAAAAGAGAAACATCCTCTCTTCTGAGATGGGTTTCCTGTAAGCAGACAATCCCAGCATTGAGATGACGTACTGTAAATGCTTTAGAATTATTTGAAGTTTGCATCTGTCTCTGGCACCACTAACATTCCATGTAACAATATTATATATCATGGTTTAAGAATTGACTTGGAAGCCATTTATAATCATAATATTCTAATTTACATTGCCCTTCAATTTTATGATTATAGGGTCTATACCCTACTATAAAGGATTTTGGCATCCCAACCCTCCCACACATATCACTTAACTGTCCCATTTATTAATCTATTCAACTAACTACTTTGATCAACACACTACACTATACTACCTCCAGTTCTACAAAACTGTACTGACTTTAATAACCCAGCCAAATGATGTTTTAATGCATGCCCATGAGCACACTCATCCCCCCATGTCCCCAACAACATATATTGTTCAACAAACCACTGCAATTTCAATAAAGTGATTTCTAAAGTATAATAACAAGTTAACACATAATCATTCCCTCTATAACTCCTTGACACCAAGTAATGTCCATATACAGATTATAGAGGGTGTCAACATATGTCTGTTCATCTGCATAGCTAATCATTACAACCTTAAAACACAAAGAAGAATAGAAAACACGAGTGGAAAAAAAAAGGGAACACCAACATGTGAAAATTGCAAACCTAAATTTAACCACCCACAGTTCAGAACGTGGAGTTGTTGCGATTTAAGATTTAAAAGCTGCACATCCGTTGCATTCACAAAAGCGCGCTGTAGATTAGGTCGCACAGCGGGACCGCATCTTTGGTTAGAGTCAAAAAGAAAACTTGCCATTCATTCACCGGGATAGCTTCCAAATCTGATGGGGCTCCTCTCAAGCAGCACTCCAGGATTAAAGCTCGGGTCATAACCGTGTCAGGATAGTGAGAATAATCATAGGAGGTATACAACTTAGGAGAGCTACTCAGTGTATTTAACACAAGGGCTTACTGTAGGAGGTGTGGATCGGACGAAGATCCTGCTGAACTTCCACAGGGCACCAGTGACAAGATGTTTGAGAGATTTATATTTGTGACCCAATATCTTAGAAGAAGGAGTCACTCACATCGAGGTTACAAGTATTACTGTACCCATCACTTAAAGAGGTCAGGTAGGAATTTCTTGAGCTCCAGGTGTGCATGTTCCTGCATGTCAAAGGATAGCCATCGATCTTGGAATTTTACTTGTAGGATAGCAGGGTATCTCACTCGGAACTGTCTGTCTGCTGCTATTAATTTAGACATGATTGGATGTAGCTCTTGCCTTCTGAATCTGACTGACTGTGGAAGATCTTGAGCAATTCAGATTTTTCGTCCCTCCCATTGCACTTCTTGAAGCAATTTAACTTGCACTAAGATGTGCTGCTCATCTAGGAAATTAAGTAATTTAAAAATGAAAGGTCTTGGTGGTGCATTTGGAGGTGGTGGTGGGCGTAGAACTCTATATGCCCTTTCAATGACATAGGTTGCCCCATTCGGAGATGGACCTGCAATTTTTTCACATAATTTCTGGATAAAAACTATGGGGGAGCTACCTTCTTCTTTTTCAGGAATCCTGATAATTAGTAGATTGTTTCTGCAGCTTCTACCCTCAAGATCTTCCATTTTTCCTCCAGTTTTTTAAGTCTGCGAGTGATGTTAGTGCAATCCAATTCTAATTTATCTTGTTTTTTTCCACTGAAGTTAGTCGAGTTTCAGAATCAGACACTCTTATTGCCAGCGAATCCATAGTGGTATGCATTTGGTGGATTTCCTCGGAAATATCATTCATAGAGATCTGCATTGGCTGCATAATCCCCAGAAACCTTTCCTCGGTGAGAACCACAGACCCGGATGCAGATTTTCCGATAGGGGATGGATGTTGTTTGGGCCTTTTGCGGCCTTCTACTTTTCAGGTGTCACAGGAGGCGAATGCCGGGGCGGTGCTTTCCGCATATATACTTCCATTGTAACGTGTTTCTTTGATGTCTAGGGTCTGTTAGTGAGTTAATCTTGTAATTGTCTATAGAATTCAGCAGCAATTGAGTGATTTTTAACACTTAATCAGTTGTAGGGACACGGAGCAGAGGGGGAGAGCTGCAGGTCGCTAGGCTGCCATCACATGACCATTTTTGATAGTTTTTAATCGACTCTCTTAGATTTTGATGATTTATAACATACTTGTTTGATGTAATTTTACTTTCATAGCTATGTCTATTTATTGATCTATTTAATTGTGTGGTTTTATTGCTGTATTATACAGCACCTTGGTATTTGAAAGGCTCTTTAGAAATAAAGCTTACTAACTTACTATTTATATGGAAATCAAAGTGAATATAGCAGTGAATTATATTCTATGAATAAGGAAATGAGTGCCTTTTTAGTGTACTGTACATGGCTAAGCTGGTTTCACAATAGTTTATTGCTTGTGATTTTATGGCCACTCCACAACTAAGGTGCGTGACTTGGAACATTAAAGGGGGGTCTTTTCCATTTTAATGAACTCAGGTACTCAGACATCTTGCTATATATAAACCTGACATAGCAATGTTGCAGAAAACTCATGTTTTAGCCAAAGATGCCCATTCTTTTAGACGTTTATGGGTTGGGCATTCGTTTTGTTCTGGCTACAGTACTCATAGGGCTGAGGCTTTAATTTTAGTGCGTAGGCACTTGTCTTTTCAGGTTCTTAAATAATATGGGGGCACAGAGGGTTGCTTTTTGTTTTTACATGCCAAACTAGGTACCTGGTGCTTGGTTGTATATATGGCCCAAATTTAGACACAACTTTTTTTTTTACACAATTATACAACATTATTACTCCATTCGTTAACCTCCCTAAAATCATTATACAAGATTAGAATTTAACCATTAATGACTCCTTTGATCAGTCTGGAAATACCTGCTGAGGCCTTGGCTCAGAGGACCTTAGTGGAGCTTTTGGATCAGTGTGGCCTAGTAGATATCTGAAGGATACTTCATCCATCTGAAAGAGACTACACCTTCCATTCCCTTATTCACAATGCATATTCTAGGATAGACTATGCTTAGATCAGGTCCTCCCTTCTTCCGGGGGTTATTTGTTGTGAAATACACAGCAGAGTGCTCTCTGATCATGCTCCTGTTTCTTTTTCCCTCTGTTTGACTCCATCTGTAGAAAGGGATGAGCATTGAAAATTGAATAACCACTTGTTAAAAGACGACTGGTGTCTGAATAAAACTACTACAGATTATTTTAATCTCAATACATCTCCCTCTCAATTTCCAGGGTTTTACTGGAGTGCTTATAAATGTGCAGTTAGAGGGGAGCTGATCAGACTAGCCACTTTATGGAAAAAAGGGAGGGAGGGGTTGACCCAGCTATTACTGCAGTTTATCCGTCAACTAGAAAAACACATCTCTGCCTCATCTCATCTGTCTTAATCAGAATGGGCTTGGTATGCAGAATTAAACAGAGAGCAAGTGGAACATGCTCTCTTTAGAGCCATGGTTAATAACAAGATGTATGGAGAAAAAGCCAGCAAGTTCTGGTGATGCGGCTAAAGCAACAGGAAATGGTCCACAGGAGTATGGTCCAGCTCCGGAAATATTATTTTAACTTCTCCCAGATATATAGTGATAGAATTTAAACAATATTTTGAATAACTTTATGAGGAAGATGCCTCCATCTTATCTTCAGACACAGTAATCCTGGATTACCTCAACCGAGCTAATCTACCCTAAGTATACCCTGCCATGATTTAGCATTTGATTGCCTCTATTTCAATTTCAGAAGTGGAACAAGCAATTTGATCCCTTACTCTTGATGAAGCTCCTGGCCCCGATGTGTTTCCCCCTAACTTTTATATCTCCATCGAGGCAGAGTTGGCACCTCACCTTGTCAATTTCTATAATTTCTGTTTTCAAACTAATGATTTTCCATCAGATTTCCTTGACACACACATAACTCATCCCGAAGATAGGGAAAAATCATGTGGAAGTGAATAATTATTGGCCGATCTCCCTTCTGAATGTTGATATCAAAGTTCTGTCTAGTATGTTGGCCTTTTGGCATTCAGACTTTTGGCATAGCTTAATCGGGAGTAAACAGACAGGGTTTATTCAAGGTAGACTGGTCTCCAATCATATGAGAACTCTTTCATCTGATATTGGCATCTGGAGGGTCTACCATTCCTTTGGTACTGGTCTCTCTGTATTAATTTGATAGTGTCTTGGCCCTACTTATTCCAAACATTGGCAGCCTTTGGTTTCCCCTACATATTTCATCAAATGTATTAAACTACTTTATTCGGCCCTTAAAGCCTGTACTAGGTGTAATGGGGAACTGTCTGAACCTTTCTATTTACATAGAGGAACATGTCAGGGCTGCCCTCTCTCTCCTTATTTATTCAATTTATATTTGGAACCTCTCGTACGACGTATTATTCAAAATCCTCAGATTTGCAGAATTTCAATTGGGCCTTACTGCTTTAAACTCTCTGCTTATGCAGATGATGTTTTATTGCATTTGACCCACCCTGCTTCCTTTCTACTGGCAACTCTGCAGTTTCTCCAAGAATTTGACTCCGATTTCAGGATACAAATTAAATTTATCAAAGACAGTCTTCATGCTCCTTAACACTAAAACTTATAAATAATGATCTCCCGCGTGATTTGAGAAATTGTTGGTCAAAGGATAAATTGACATACTTGGCTTTAAACCCTGAAGACCTAATCAATATTAATTTAATGTCACTTTTGTGACTGATTACAGCTGACCTCTACTAGTGGCAACACCTCCCGATATCCTTTTTGGGTAGAGTCTCTCTTGTGCATATGAATCTTTTGCCTTGGCTTCTGTATCCCCTTTTTATTCCTGGAGCGCCTCTTCCATGAGCCCGTTTCGCTAGAGTGCCCAGGATAATCTCAAACTTTTTATGGAAGGGTAAATGTCCCTGCATAGCTTTTTCTAAATTTACATTGGCTAAAAACATGGGGGACTCCAACTACCCAATATTTGTTGGTATTACTTGGTTTCTCAAGCCAGTAAGTTTTTGGCTTGGAGCCTACCAGATCTTGGAAAAGAACCTGGTTCTTTGACTCCTTTCTGGAAGAATATGGAAGCTTATTTATGTAAATCTAATGGTATGACCCAAATGCCCTACACTACATTTCTTGGGTGAATTTACCCTCTTCTTTACATCCCACACCTATAGGATGGGCAAGGCTAATTAATCTGCAACTTCGTACAGTTTTAAAATACATTCCACAGAAAGACCCTCAACAACCCATCGGCCATATATTTAAAACTTTGCGCTGGACACAAACACTTTGCACTGGAATAGTGCTGAATTTGCACCCAGCTGTAGTATTCAAAAGGACAAGTAGCGCCAATGCTAAAAGTTAATGTATGCAGGAGAGTGAGTGAGGGGAGGGGCCATGAGTGCCGGGCACCAGCATATTCAGAAGAACAGCACCACACTACAGTGTTTTATGAGACCTGTAGCACAGCACTGAATAGCGCCAGCAAATAGCATGTGGTAATGCTCCTCAGGGGAGGCAGTACTCCCATTCTCCAATGCATACACAGGCCCATAGTCAAGTGACACCACCACCCAGATACTGACACCCATGTCAACATAATCAGCCCTTGTAGTCTCCCTCCCACTGCATGCAGTCCGCACCCGCCCCCTTCATTCCCCGGTCCCCTGTCCCCTTGCTGTAATGTAATCCCTCCTACTCCCTCCCTCTGCATGCAGTCCCACCCACCACTCTCATTTCTCGGTCCCCTTGTGATCAAATGTAATCCCTCCCACTCCCTCCCTTTGCATGCAGTCCCACCAGACATCTTTGGTTCCCAGTCCCCTTGTGATAAAATACAATCCCTCCCACTCCTTCCCTCTGTGTACAGTCCTACCTGCCACCCTCCTTTCCTGATCCCCTTGTGATCAAATGTAATCCCTCCTGCTCCCTCCCTCTGAGTGCAGTTCCACTTGCCACCCTCCATTCCCAGTCTCCTTGCAATAGTGTCATCCCTCCTGCTCCCTCCCTCCCTCTGTGTGCAGTCCCACCCGCCATCCTCCATTCCCTGATGCACTGGTGAGCAGTGGTTTGCATTTGTGTAGTGTGTGCAGCAATAGAGAAAACCATTCCTCAATGTAATGTTCTTGTAACCTGTACAAACATATAAAAATGTCCCTCGCCGATCCAACCCGCATCCCTCATCAGACCACACACTGTGCAAGCACCTCCTACACCCCCTTGACACCCCCACACACCCTCACTCACCTGAAGAAGTCTCAAGTTTGTGAACAGCTCTCCCAATGAAAGACATATCTTACTACTTGAATGGGGACTGCAATATGAGCAACTAAGGTAAATGCAGTTCAGTGTATTTCAACGGGGTTCAACCTTTACATAACTTTTGCAGTTTTCATGATTTTGACCCCAAGTATTAACCATGGTATTTGGGAGACCCCACTTCATGGTTAATAAGACTTTTGCTCCACAACTCCTGCCCCAAAAGTAATTTCATGGTCACTTGGTGAATTCACCTTTTGGGCGGGATTTGCCTAATGCCAGGCATTTCATTCATTAGGTGGCGAAATTAGAAGTCTAAGTTGACAAGTTTGGGTCAAAATCATTACACATGGTGAAATATGGTCATCAATTGTTATTTCACTAAGCATGCTGTTAAATGTGGGAGTTTTCAATATTTGTACTACAGATCCATGTTTGAGGATGTGTCTCTCCTTCTGGGGAGTGGTGTCCCTCATTGATCCTCATTCAGAATGTCTGTGTCCCTCATTGCAGTGCTATATGGGTGTGGGTTATGCACTGAGTTAGCCTGCCAACACCCATTACCTGCAGCTACCTGGCTGTTCTCAGGTATGGCATACAGGTGGAGCTGTGTGCACACCCTGGCCTGCAGCTTCCAGCCTGTACTTCCATTTCACCCTACAGGTGGAGCTGTGTGCTCCATGCCATAGCACTGGGCAAACTACATGTGACTGCATACAAAGAAGGCCATAATGAGATGCTAATGTGGCCGTTTGCCCATGGATTGCCTGAGTAGGCTCATTTACATAGGGGCTTTGAATATAGCAAACATTTGCTCCAGGTTAACGTATTTGCACTGGGCTAATGTGTTAGCACTGAGCAATTGAGTTAGCCCAGGGCAAACCTCTTAAAACCATTGCACAGTTCTGCAGTGAGTGGCCTGTAATGTTGTTTGCAGTTGTTGTGCAACACTTCTTTGCTATCACACACATTGTCCACCAACTTCAACTCTGCCTTACACTACCTCTATATCCACTGAGCTGCTGTTGCATTTTGGCCTTCCCTATTGCTATATTCAGAGCTGTCTTACTTCCCGGGCTATTTTTGCACTGCACTTCCAGCCCTGTTTGCACTGCTTCCCTTGCACGCTATATTTAGCAAGTTTAGCCCCAGGGCTAGTCCTTTGAATATAGTGTGTTAGTGATTCAGGGTTAATTTAGCACTCTGTGCAGTGCTAATTTTGCCCCGGGGCTAAGTTTTGAATATTTGGCCCCATATGTTTAATCACAATTTTAAAATATTGCATAACCCAATTTCATCATCCTTTTTATCTTCCACCAGATTGGACCACCTTTCCTGTCTTTTACAAGGAGATCACATGATCGCCTGCAAACAATTCTGTGTTTCTAACACCCAAACTTCAACAACGTTTTTTTTCTATTTTTTAATTAGCGCATACAGTTCAACATTATTTAGGGCCTCATCAGTGGCAATTCTCAGATGACTCCACATATCGAGATTTAGCAGCATTAACTATTAAAGCATATTCCATTTCATTATTATATACAGCTTTATGAGAAGTAATAGGCCAGGCATCTCAAATAGACTGTGCTTATTGGAGGGGTGAATTTTCTTGCAGTGGAAATTTTTTGAATCCTCTGCTCCCTAGGAACTTATTTTCTGATACATCAAATTGGATAAGCTCCGATTAATACAATATAAAATCTTACATAATGTTTATTTCACTCCCTGTAAATTATTCAAATTGGGATGAGCGTCCAGTCCATTGTGTAAGAAATGTTATCAGCAGACAAGTATGCTGCAGCATCTTTTATTGGACTGCCCATCAGTTCTTGCTCTTTAGGACTAAATTCAGTCTCACATAGACCCACTTCTGGGTGTTCAGGAGGCATTCACCCCTGAAGTATGTCTACTTGGCCTAGGCCTTGAACATTTAGTTGGAGTACAAAGTACCATATTTCCCTAATTGCAGCTGTATTAAAACTGGTCATTCTGTGGCATTGGGTTGATGAGATGCCACAATGAAATCTTAATGATGCTCAGAATGGAGAAATCAGTAGCCAGCCTATGTCACACTCCTTCCACTTTAAAAACAAATGGGAGAAATTACATACCATCTTAATGATCTCCTAATATTTTGTGAATGTTGGTTCTACGATTCATACTGTTTTACCCCCAATAGTATAATTTTTTACTTGCTTTTTTTCCTACACAATTAGAGGTCAAGATTACTTTATTCACAGGGTCAGAGCCAAACAGCCAAGATGGAAGCTGTGTAGTTAATTTGCTGCAGTTCCAATCTCATCCATCCTGTTACATTCGAATTCTCAGCACCTCTATCCCTAGGATATTTCTCCAGATTTGCATTCTGTACATCGAGCTGAAGCCAAATATACCTAAAGTGAATAAATCGGACAAGGGATTGTTACTTTATTGGATGCTGAAGATTTTACCTCATTGCATCCTTAGGCCTGTAGGACATTTGCAGACCACGAGGCTCCAGTTGGGAAGCAGCCTTGAAAACAGGAGATGATGGCCCGCTCCAACAAACCACAGATCCCCCTTACTCAGGTAGTGGACCAACAACTGGGTAATATTACCTCCATGCTAAACAAAGTATTAATTGATACAGCTGCACTTATTTCCACCATCTCTAACACCAAAAAGGATATGGAAAAATTAACTTCCAGAGTGGGGGATACTGAACTCCAAGTTAAAAGACAAGATCAAATTCTACATGATCAATTCCTCCAAGTTAGGGATCATCATCATAGTCAAATACAGTACCTACTGGCCAAGGTTAATGACCTTGAAAATCGAGGGAGAAGAAGAAATATTCAGATTGTGGTACTACCAGAGGGGGCTGAGGGCCCAGATATGATTTCCATTTTGAAAACATCTCTCCCAACCATGCTCAAACTGAACAACCTCTCTCCATTGGAACTGGAAAGGGCCCACAGGTCACTAGCCCCAAAATCTCAGCCAGGAGACCGACCTCGCCAAATCCTATGTACATTTTCCAGGTACCCAGTTAAAGAAATGTTTCTGAATGCAGCACGGGACCTCAGAATGCTGCGATGGGATGGGGCTTCCATTCAAATATTCCAGGACTATTCATACGATCTGTCACAGAGACACAGAGCCTATGATCCGGTTAAGCAGGCCCTCTACAAGCTAAACCTGCCTACTTCTCTAAGATATCCCTTGCAGCTAAGAGTGTTGTACAAAGGAGAGCAGCTTACCTTTGACTCTCCGGCTGAGGTGGAACTCTTCTTGGATGATATTGGAGGTGAGTCCAGGCTGCAGCAAAATCCAACCCCTATACCTCGTGGTGAAGCCATGCCACTCATGGATACCTCAGCCCCACCAGAATGTTCTCCTGGCCACGATCCTTCGTCTTCCCCAGCGCCAACCATGGGAATCAAATGGCAGACACAACACAGGGGCAGGCAATGGAAGAAAACATGTGGCAAGCCTGGGAAGTCCCTTCCGACTTCCACAGAGAAACCAAAGGGAAACTGTTCAAGGAGCTGTCAGTGTGCCCATCAGGTTTCAGGGAGCAATGGCTCATCCACTTATTCGATGCCCGTGAAATTGTCAAATTGATAAGAATCAGAGATTTGGTTCCGGCAGCCCTGGATTTGCCTGAAAGAAGTGCAAGTCATGAGGATGCACTCCCTCTAAATAAAGCAGATGATTTGGCTAACTGGGCTCCCATTGAGACAGACTGGACAGCTGAACCCCAGAGCCCTTGGGCAGATAGAATTGCCATGATCCTCTTGGAGAAGACACAGGATGGGTGAAGGACCCAGGGAAGAAAGTTCATTTTTACATGACCTTGCTGAGGTAAGTGGTGTGGCTGAAAATCTGGGGCCTCCCTAGCTTATACTCAGTGCAGTGCCCCCTCTCCAATTATGAGACCTAGTGAATGCTTGGGTGGGTGTGCACCAGGTCTTTTGTAACCTTACCCCGGGGTTGAATCTGTCCATTTTCCCCTACCTTCCTTAGCTGCACCGCTCGCTCTCCCTTATACTTAAAGGTAAGTCAGGATCCTTGTGAGAATGTGCTGGTACGTTAACCGGGCTGACCGGCTACAATATTGTTTACTGTTGAGGTTTTTCCTATTAGTCAGTCCCCTCCATTGAGGGGACGCTGAAGATGTAAGGGAAATAAGTAAGTTTAGCAGCAATAGGCACTTGCTACAGTTGGTTATCTCTACCCAGACCTGTTCTAGGAGCTCCTGATATGCTATTCTTTTACCCTGATGGGATTCTAGTCCCCATGGCCACTCTGAAGATTAGGGCTGCTGCCTTGTACAAGTAAGGTGGTCTGACATCCAGGGGGTGGCTCCCATAGGTGGTAGAGAAAGAAGCACCAGGACTGTCGGTGGTATGCAGATTCTTACCTTATGGGATATGTTAAGTGTTTACTAGGCTGGGGTCTAAGAATGTTTATTAAGGTTTCATAAGGTTTAATGAGTAGTAATTTTTGTTTTAAGCTGCCACTACATATCAAATGATATTAGGACCATAGTTGCTGTGCCCCTCACTTCCGAATTTAGGCAGTGCATCATATGTTTCCAGACTCATCCTAGAGGCTATGGTATAGCAGGGGTTGCACCATGGTGTTAGAGAGAGGGACAATATGAAAATACAGGTGAGCTATACATACCAATCTGGTAGCGGTATCAGGGTTTTTACAAATTTAAATGCAGTGTGCAACATTGCCTTAGAACTAACTGCAGCCTGGCCTTCCCTTCTCCTCTATGATCATTGGTATAAGCTAGTCTAGTTTGTGTACGGATGTAGTTATTCCATGATAAGGAGAGCCGGCACCCCCTCTATAATGCTTTTGATGGTTATAGATGCATGTATAGTGAT
Source organism: Neoceratodus forsteri (assembly GCA_016271365.2). Taxonomy (NCBI): domain Eukaryota; kingdom Metazoa; phylum Chordata; order Ceratodontiformes; family Ceratodontidae; genus Neoceratodus; species Neoceratodus forsteri. The sequence goes on along the minus strand of CM057449.1, from coordinate 1,667,226 downwards.
GACCATGGTGTGGGGCCTGGATCCCATCCTTTATCTGCACTCTACCCCCCACCCCAAGGGATAGTCTTGCGCTGTTGGGAGTTGCTGGACTATTTTTCTCTTCCCTGGTTAAAAATAGACTACACCTCCTTCATTACCCTCGGTGAGGCATCTCAGCTTACTTACAGACCCAACTATATACACAATCCAATGATCTGCCTTTCAACTGAGATCTCACTGTCTAACTTATCTAACCTAACCCCCTGGCTTGTGATTGCACTTTGGATGCATCTGGAACACACCAGGGTGTTATACAGATTTCCTTTAAGCTTTGCTGCCCTACCAGGTAAACCAACAGTTACAAAAATAATTTCAGAGTCCACTAGGACATATGGATGGCACTTCATGGCCCTGCTTAGGGCTACTGTACCACTCAGTTTAGGGTGGGGACCCTTGTTTAGGTATCGGAGTATATATGTTGTTTATAGATGTTGGTACACAGAATGGAAACAACCTAACAATGGCTAAGATTTTGGATATTACAGCCACTACTTGGAATGTTAGAGGTTTGAACTCTCCCATAAAGAGAAAAACAGTACTGTCTCGGTTGAAGAAGTTGGGCACCCAAGTCACCTTTTTACAGGAGACTAAATTAAGCTCCAAAGAAGCTACAAAGCTAGTGAGGGATTGGGTGGGCACTGAAGCTCATTGCATGGCCAAATCAGCTAAACGTGGTGTTTCCATTCTGCTGCCCAAATCGCTGCAATGGCAATCTAAAGAAGTTCATAGAAGGGGAGATGATAGGTGGATCATTATGAAGGCAACAACTCCCTCCAGCCCTCTGATCCTGGCAAATATTTATTGTCCAAATGAGGACTCCCCAGAAATTTTTCATTCTCTTTCTCAAAAACTCATGGATATATCGTATGATAATCCGGACATGCTCATGGGAGGTGATTTCAATTTGGTATTAGATAGCCTCCTGGATAGGTCCAATGCCAGACAAGAGCCCCACAGCAGAGCACTGCAGGCACTCCAGGATCTCATCTCTCTACACCAGTTATCTGATGTGTGGAGGGTCTTGAACCCTTCAGTTAAAAATTTTACCTTTTTCTCTGCACCACGACAAATGGCAAGTAGATTAGATTTTTGGCTCACTTCTCCTAACCTGTCCTCGGCCACCTCTGGGGTAGTGATCTCCTAAATCTATCTTTCAGACCATGCTCCTGTCTCTCTTACCTTCATTCCTGTTCTGTGAACCTCTAAATCACTATTATGGAGGTTGGATCCCCTCCTCTTGTCTGATAAAGACTTCATCTTGTGGCTTCGAATGGCTACAGAATAATTTTTCCAACTTAATCCCCCTTCCTCTACCTCGGCTGCCAGCATATGGGAGGCCTACAAGGCCACCATTAGGGGAAGAATCATTAGTTCTTCCTCACATAGACAGAAGTTGAGGGACCAGGAACTTAGTCAACTAGAGACCACTTTAAAAAATATGGAGGCTAAATACAAAGTGAAGCCCTCAATACTCCAGTCACCATCGGTTATAGCCGCCTTAGCTGCCATCCAGTTAAAAATTAACACGCTGGTAAGCAGGAAGGCTGAACTCTATATTCATAGATCTCAGCATCACTATCAAGTTGAGGCAAAGAAGGTTAGCAAGCTGTTGGCCTACAGACTAAAGCAAAGACAAGCTGACAGAACTATCATCAGCCTAAGGGCTAGGTCAGGGAAGCTTTCACTGCACCCCTCTTCAATTAATAATGTTATGTCTGAGGTCTATAAAACACTTTCCTCCTCCCATGGGTCTTGGCACGGAAAATCTTATACTCAATTTACAGAGTTCTTACCCTCACTAAACTTTATGACTCACAGAATGACACATTAGACCAACCCATCTAGGAGGATGAAATTCGCAGAGCCATTATTAAGATGGCCCCTCATAAAGCCCCTGGGAGGATGGGTTTTTGGTGGATTTTTACAAACTGATTCAACCCTTGATTACAGCCCCCCTGGCAAAGATGTTGAATGAGGCCCATTCTAGTGGGCAGCTCCCTCCTACTCTATCTGAGGCCATAATTACCGTACTATCAAAAGAGGGTAAGAATCCCCCCGCCAGCTATAGGCCCATTTCATTAATTAATGCCAATGCCAAAATCCTGGCTAAGGTTCTGGCTACTAGTTTGGAAGAATTTCTACCAAAGATTATCCACCCCTCACAGGTGGGGTTTGTAAAGGGCAGAATCAGCTCAGACCATATCAGGGCAGGTCAAAGACAAATGTTATATCACTAAGTTGTATGCCGATGATTATCTGATCCTGACCCGAGATTTACCACACAGCCTTCCACACATCCTGTCTAAACTACAAACATTCGGAGAACTCTCAGGCTTGAACATCAATGTGGCAAAATCTGAGATCCTTCCCCTTAATGCTCTCACCTCATCTGTCGGGGTGGGAACCAGTGGTTTAGCTTGGGCGAACCAGGGGTTTAGCTTGGGCGAAATCAGAAATAAAGTACCTGGGCATTCGACTTACTTCCATACTTTCAACCCCAATGGACATAAATTTAAAACCCCTAGTTGGCAAACTTCAAACTACCATAAACAGGTGGGCACACTTCACCTCTCCTTGGCGCGCAAGATTGCCATGATCAAAATACTACTTGCCCCTAGAGTATACCATTTACTATCTCACATCCCCTTTCTTCTACCCAAAATATGGAACCAAAAGCTGATTACTCTGCTAGGCTTCTTTCTATGGGGGTCAAATAGGCCTAGATATAGAACAGCTAAAGTGAGAGCTCAAAACCTGAGAGGTGGATGGAACTTACCTGACTTCTCTCAATACTCCATGGCATTTAAGGTAGCCAGGACATTAAAGGAGGAGAGTTCCTCACCCCCCCCACCATCGTCCAGCTTGGTCCCAAATTGAAAAAGACATTTTGAAGGGCCCCTCGGTTTCCGCTCTTATGCCACATCCCCTCCCAAAACCTCACAAGGGCTGGCTTTCCATCCAACAAGCTCATCTGGCCTGGCAAAAGCTGGGGCTTAAATCCTCTTGTTGTCTCACCCTGGGGATATATACCCCACTGTGGTGCTACCCCAGCCTCTGTATTAATGACTCTCCCTTGAACTGGGTGGATTGTGCCTCTAAAGGGATACTTTACATTGGTGATCTGAGAATACCAGGACACTCCGAATTGGACTCATTTCAAGGTTTGCAGACCAGGTATGGCCTACTCTATAGTAACTTTTGGAAATACCTTCAGATGAGAAGACTTTACCAGTCTTGGGTTAAGAAAAGATGCACCTGTGTCACTTGTAAAAAATGTAAAACTGCTAGACTGTCTCCTCTTCCTATTAAAGAATGGATTAAACATCCCAAAGGCAGGGCTGATCTCATACAGAGGTTTCTAAGAGATGGAGCTCCTAACCCCTCCTTGCCAGCTAAGGTCAAGTGGGCCACTGCATTAGAGACCTCTATTATGGATCTACAATGGCGACAGTGCTGGCTGAGAACTCACCAGGCCTGCTGCATTCCCCAAAGCCTCTTTTTACAGAACAAAATAATGCACCTTTGGTATCACACCTCATCCCAACTAAAAAAGATGGGTCTTCTTCCCACTGATTGCTGCTGGAGGTGTGAGGCTCCAGAGGCTAATTTGCTTCACATCCTGTGGGCATGTACTCCCCTGAAGCCCTATTGGAAGGTAGTAATACAACATTGCTCCCTCTTCTTAATGATGCTCCTACCAGCAGACTCTGGTCTATGGCTATTGGGCCTTATGCCCGAGCCATTGACCCTTCCCAAAGCTTCTACACTGTGGCTCATACAGGCCTCGGTAGAATGTAAATGACTTATTATACGCTATTGGAGAACCCTAGAGGTCCGACATATTGCATAATGGCTTAGTGCCTTGGAAAGGATGGCCACCATGACCAGGATATCATGCTTTAGAAACCAGTGTTTAAACAAGTTTGATGAACATTGGGACCCTTATTTGACCTACATTGATTCCATTAGTCATGCCTTACCCCACAGACATTCGAAGGACAAACTGAGACCTCCTTGACTCTCCTAGTAGTAATGGTTGATTGATTGTTAAAAACTGTTAATGCTTGTCTCTACATAGCTATCATGAGTGCGCCACTGCTGAATGTTCACAAAGGCTCCCCCCAATACCAGTTTCTATACCTTTTGTGAAGAAGCTCAGTCACACTTGTTGCGGCCCTTTTAAAGTGAGTATGTACTTTCTCCTTAGATGTCTCCTAGTAGTTCTATAGCAGGGTCAACCAGGATTAAAGTCACCCTGCAGTTGCTATTTTAATAATTTAGGTGTGTCACATGCAGATATACACGTTGTGGCATGTTTGCCTGGAGCTTCAGCTGTTTGTATTTAGTGGTATGGTTGTATACCACTTTGTCAGCCATTTGGACTAATGATTTTGTATCTATAATAATCAGAAATCTCATAATAAAAAGATTAACTGCAAAAAAAAAAGTTGACTATATTCACCTTAGACAAAACCCTTTTTGTTTTATATATATATATATATAGTGAAAATCATAGTTGTTAGGATACTGGGACATAACTGGGAATAGCTTTTTAGTTCAAGGTTGCATTTATCACTCTGTGGGAGTGGAAAATATGTAATTGATATTCCTCCGTTTTTATTTTTGTTTGTTCTTCATTGTTCTTTATTGTGGCTTTATTTATTTTTTCTGTACATAGTTTTTGTCTCTGAATTGTTGATAAAACTCTTTCAATAATGTTGACTAAGTTAAAAAAAAGAAGGCAGCAGACTAAAAAAATGGTATACTAATATGCAGAAAGGCTATGGAGAGCAACACATAACCCACAGGTAAGTTAAGAAATATTCCACTATCTGGTTGTCCTTTTTTCATGGACAAACAAGGGAAACACAGAAGCGGTTAATAACTGTATACAAAGAGACAAATTCTGCAGTTTTTAATTTTTGCACAGCCTGTTAAAGTCACCTGTTACTGACATACTGGCAATTTAGCATATGAAGTGGAGCATGCTTGTGTTACATAGGTAGAATATTGTACATATTATTTCACAGGGAATGGGGGGGTTATTGCTTGAGTACAGTGCTAAGCATGACTAACTCAAATCAGAAATTGCAAGATAAGAGCTTGTAGCAGTTGATATCTGTAAACTGATAACTGTAAGCTGTATAAAACTGATTGCAGCTAGATGGCCTCAAAATATGAAGTACAAAATAAAGTTATTTGTTCAGGAAGATGACAAACTTTTTTTTAGAAGTAAAGTGCCACCGGCCCGGTGGCACTGAGGGTTGAGGCGCTGGACACCACACCTCATGCAATGCTGGTGACCCGGGTTCGGGAATGAGCTCGGATCATTGGGGGTCGGCAGGGGAGGACTAGGATTGAGCATCGGGAGACAGCTCTCCTAATCCTGGGCTGGGCTGAGGAAACTACACCATGTTGTGCTGGCCCATGGGGATGCCTGGAGGCACTGCACATGATGGCGTATCTGGGGGTAGGAGCACGGTGGACATCTACATGTATGTGCGTGGACATCACTGCATGTCTGCATTCCCAATAGGGAGAAAACCTTGAGAAAAAAGTGGCTGGGCATGACCAAGCAGCCAGATGGCCGGACCTGTGGTGCTGGGAAGACTGTCATGGAATTGCACTGGGAAGGGGTCCGGGCTGGCCTGATGTGGTAGGGTAAGGGGAGCCCTCCAGCAGGTCGGTGATGGACGCACCGGTACCCCCATCATGTGGGTGATCCTGCTGCTCTCCCAGCAGGCAGAGCCAGCAGTTGGATGTCCCTGCCAGTTAGACACCACAGCAGATGTAAATAGTTACATGTTAAAAAAAAAAGTAAATGCCAGAGTAGTAAACATAGAAACATAGCAATTGTCAGCAGGAAAGGATTGTTAGGCCCATCTAGTCTACCCTATTTTTCCCTGTCTATTTCTATACCCTGGACCCTATTTGTTGTCAGGTGTCCCTCCTTCCTCACTTTCCTCTCCTTATTATAATATCCCACATATTCTTGAAGCTGCCCACTGTCTTGGCCCCTACCACCTGTTCTGGAAGGCTGTTTCAGGCATCCACTATCCTTTCTTTTTCTTTCTAAACCAAGGTCCCATCTGCCTGTTCTGGTGATAGTTCATGAGGATGTTAAAGATACCATGGCACTTTTCGAAAAGAGTAGGAGAATTTCATCGGTGCCCTGTTCAGATCCCCATTCACTAAAAATATAACCAACAGCTTAATCTGGTTCAAGGTCTGTTGGCATTCATCTGTATCCTCCTCGGGTCGTGCCTGAAAATAGGCAGAATTGGTCTAGTGCACTTACATGATCAACAAAACTAAATAAAATAAAATGAAATAAGGTCTCTCTCTCTCTTTCTCTCTCTCTTGCTTGGTGACTGTAAGTGCCTCCACCACATCATATACACAGCCCTCCAGTTGTTCCCACCCCAGCAGCATAGCTTTGCATTTTTTGACATTGAAACCCAGCTGTCACATGCTAGACCACTCCTCTAGTTTTTTCAGATCCCTTTGCATTCTCTCCATTCCTTCCTGGGCATCTAGCCAGTTGCAGATTTTTGTGTCATCTGCAAAGATACACACCTTCCCCTCCATACTTCAGCAATGTAATTTATGAAGAAATTGAAGAGGACAGCACCCAGTACCAACCCCTGAGGCACTCCACTGGTCTCTTCCACCCACTGAGTGACTGCTGATTACCACTACTCTCTGCCTTCTATTCTTCAGCCAATTTGATACCCAGCTTACCACCTTCTCTCCAACCCCCAGGTTGCTACGTTTTCTAATTAACCTCATATGTAGCACAGTGTCAGAGGCCTTACTGAAGTCAAGAATGGCCAAAAACACTGTCTTCACCAAGCCACCTCCCTAGTCACCCAGTCAACGAAATCTATGAGGTTTCTTTGACATGATCTCTTCCCTATGAAACCATGCTGCCAATGGTCCTGCAGCCCATTTGCTTCCAGGTACTCACACAGCCTCTTCTTCAGCAGGATCTCCATTAATTTCCCAACCACTGATGTGAGACTGACTGGCCTGTTATTGGTCTGTAATTGCTAGCCTCCTGCTTGCTGCAGCTCTTGTGCCCAGCGACCACATTGGTCCTCCTCCAGTCCTGCAGAAACATCCAAGTCTCCAATGAAGTGCTGAATAGGTTGCCAGAGGGGTGGCTAGCACCATGCTCAGTTCTTTTAGTACCATTGGGTGAATCAAATCTGGGTCTTATTGCCTTGTTTTCCTTTAGTTCTTACAACCCCCTTCAGACTCTCTCTCCACCAAAAATTGACTAATGTCTACTTCCCATTTCCCAGAGGCTGCTGATACATGTTGGTCTGTCACCTCCCCCTCCACTGTGAAGAGCAAGCAAAAGTAATCATTTAAAATGTAAATTTTTTCTTGATCTTCTTCTTCTGCACAGTCACCCACCATTCTCCTGATCCTCATTACACCACTCCTTTCTTGTCTCTTTTGACTCATGCACCTGAAGAAAGTTGTATCCCTTTTTTGACTTCCTTAGCAATCTTCTCCTCAGTTTTTGCCTTAAACTGGCCTTATCCTCTCTCCTTCCTACCTCCTTTTGTTTATTCACATATTATGCTCAGTATTTACAATGGAAAAGCAGAGGGAGACACATAATCCAGTCAACAGAAGCACTCTTGACAGGGGGGTTGATATTAGTCCTTTCACAGAAGAAAGGGTTCTGAAAGAACTCTTAAAACTGAAGGTGATTAAAGCAATGGGGCCTGAAGGGATTCACCCCAGAATTGTAAAAGAACTAAGGGAAGAACTAGTAACACCACTGACTACCCTTTTCAATAAATCATGGGAGGATGATGTGGTAACTGAAGACTGGTGGAGGGTGGATGTGATTCCCCTTCACAAAAGTGGGAGCAAGAGAGAGGCAGGAAACTACAGACCTGTCAGTTTGGTAGGGAAAATGATGGAATCACTTCTGAAGGAAAGAATTGTTGAGTACCTAGAGGCCAGTGGGGCACAGGATCCAAGGCAGCATGGATTCACAGCAGGAAGGTCATGTCAGACAAATCTAATTGATATCTTTGACTGGGTGACCAGAGTAGTAGACCAGGGAGGGCTGTGAACATGACCTACCTAGACTTTAGCAAGGCATTTGACACAGTCCCACACAAAAGATTAATAAACAAGTTAGTCAGCCTTGAGTGGGTCCCATGGTGGTAGCCTGGTAAACACTGGCTAGACAACAGGACACAGAGGGTAATAGAAATGGAGTCCACAGTGAAGAAAGGGGGGCAACTAGTGGGGCCCTTTTTAATATCTTTATAAGTGACATTGCAGAGGGACTGGAAGTAAGAGTATGTCTCTTTGGAGATGACACAAAGATCTGCAACAGGATTGATATGCAAGGTGGGTGGAAAGGATGAAAAGGGGCTTGGCAAGGTTGGAGAAATGGCCAAATGTATGGCAGCTTAGATTCAACGCAAGGAAGTGCAAAGTAATGCACCTGGGAAACAAAAATCCAGGGGAAGAACTGCAGCTTTGAGGAACTCTCTGCCACAGTATATAGTTGATGAAACATCTCGAGATACTTTTAAGGTTCAACTCGATAGACTAATTCTGGGCAGTTAAAAACTAATAATAAGGGAATAAGAAAACTATTCCCCCCACATTTGTGGGAAAGTGGTCTCGATCGGCCTAGTACCTTCTTCCACTTTAATAAAACCGAGTAATACCGAGAGTAATGGGGGGTGAGATACTGACAACAACAAAAATGGAAAGGTACCTGGGGTAGTCATATCAGATGACCTTAATGTGGGCCAGCAATGTGAGAAGGCAGTAACGAGGGCTGGGGGGATACTGGGATGTATAGGGAGAGGCATCACCAGTAGAAAACAGGAAGTTGTTGGCCCTCTGTACAGACAGTTGGTAAGACCACATCTGGAGTACTGTGTACAGTTCTGGAGACCCATCTTCACAAAGACATGGACAGAGTGGAGGCTGTCCAGAGGAGGGCAACCAATATGGTGCAGAGTCTGCACCAGAAGACATATGAAGAAAGACTAAAGGAACTTAAGATGCATAGCCTCGAGGAAAGGAGTGAGGGGGGGACATGATAGAAACTTTCAAATACCTCAAGGGAATCAACAAAGTCCAAGAGGGTAGCATCTTTCAGAAAAAGAGATGTGCACGAACAAGGGGGCACAATTTGAAGATGGGGGAGATGGCTCAGACATAATGTGAGGAAGTATTTCTTCACAGAGAGGGTTGTGGATGCATGAAACATCCTTCCTGAGGAGGTCATAGAGTCAAAAACAGTGGGGAAATTCAAGAATGCATAGGACAAACATAAGGCAATTCCAGTGGGGGTAGGAGGAAGTAGGCTGTTGGTTAACTAGGATCTGCAGCTTATCTGTTAGGTAAGGAAATGGGCAGACTAGGTGGGCCAAGAGGTCCTTATCTGCCATAAAATTCTATGTTTATATGTTTCTATTTAGTTATACCTGCCTGTTCCCCTCTGCTTGGTTCTTGTAATTCCTAAAAGCTGTTTTTCTTTTGTCCCTTACCATCTTAGCCACCTCCTTTGAGAACCATAGTGGCCTGTTCCTTCCCCTACCCTTGCTTACTTTCCTCAAACAGCTTGCCATTGCCTTAGTTATTCTCTCATTGTTCCTCCACTCCACCCAGTAATCTCACACTTCAAGGAATGTACTGAGGCTATCTCCCTTTTCTTTAAATTTCTACCTTCCTGAAGTCCAGGACTCTCATCCTAGTGTGGTTCTTGTCCTGCCCAATCCATATGCCAAACCACACTGTACAATGATCATGGTAACACAGATTTTAAATGAATAGTGCAGTGGGTTATGAGAGCTGTTCTGTTGAGCTGCCATCTCAAGCACTCACTGAATATGTGTCGCTGCCTCACTTCTTGTAGCTCCTGTCAGCAGAGTTTATGCTTCTGTCAAAGGCTCACTGTCCTCCATAGTTAATACTGAGCTGAAGTAGTTGTTCAGAACAACTGCTTTCTGCTTACCTTTTTCTGTTACCCTGACTCCTTCTGTTAGCCTATCAATTCCCCCTCCCATATTTATTTCTTCACTTTTACACCTAAAAAAAGGTTTTCCTGCCCTCCCCCCCCCCAACACACACACAATATGGAGCTCAGTGTTTGCTTTTTCATCCCTGACTGCCCTCTTGGCTTCTTTAGTTCTTACTTGGTACTCCATTCATTCTTCATCCCCTGTTTCTCCTTGTACCTAATTAAAGTTGAGACGTGCAAAGCTGGCAAATTTCACTCTGAAAAATAGTTTGCAAAGTTTACCAAATTCACCAAGTGTGCAGTGCTAACTTTGAAAGTTTTTGGCAGGTGAAGTGGCATCTTTTCAGGAGAAGTTATGCAAAATCACTGGTGAAGTTGCAACTTCACCTTAACTTTGCCTTAACTTCTCCTGAAAAATTATTATTTCCCAGGGAAAACTTGGTGAAAAATGTTACTCTGGTGAAGTGATTACTTCACAAAGGCAATGTTTGCAACTGTTCTGGAACTTCAGTGGTGAAGTAAAACTTCACAACATCTCAAGATGAAAGCTTTCCTTTTGGTCCTCACTGCCTCCTTGACATTTTCACAAAACTGTATTTGTCTCTTGCACTTGTTTCATTTGGTAACCTTTCACAAGCATGCATCCTTCCTAATGCAACCTAACAAATGTTGCGTTTGCTCCATTGACTGCAGCAGCACAATGGCTGTCTTACTTTTAGTTACTGTCCACTTACCTCAGATCCTTCTACTCAGGAATGCTATTCACTGTTGCAGCACTATGTTAGGGAACCAGATTCATTGCCCCTGGAGTAGTACAATGAACTTCCCTTCACTGAATCAATGCCACGTTTTCTCAAGCGACACCCCACATATGTGTAGGTTACCCAGTAATGCATCTACTGCCTATGCTGTGTTTACTTTTCCACTCAAGTTAGTGTCATCAGCAAACTTCGGCAGCCTGAAGCTGACACCCCAAAGCAGGAAAGCTGAGACACTCATGGAGGAGTTCAGTACAGTACAAACTGACAAATCAACAGGCTGTAGTCAGATGCTACTGCACAGTATATTTTACTAAATGGCAAGTACAAAGACTAAGAAAGTAGAATACCCATACAATTCCTAAAGCCACCAGCACTTCATCCATCAGGTCATTATCTGGAGACTCTTCCCCCACTGCAAGTAATGATAATGAATAAGCATGCTAAAGAACAAAGTGGTATATAAAATGTACAAAAAAGTGCTAAACCAGACCAAAAAGTGGACAAAATGAGTCATGCAAGACAGTAGTTAAGGGGTAATCTTAAATAAAATAAAAAAAAGTATAGGTCAAACTATTCACCATTAAATACACTGCTGCTTTAAGCTATGTAATTATAAGCAGTGTTAAAGGACTTGGTGATAGTGGAGATTATCGGACCATGGTTATAGCTCTCCTACCAATGTAGCATAACACCATCCATTTGACGTAACATCATGGCATACCACCATGATGCACATGGCTATGTAAGCCTACAAGGTCCCTGTTCAGTTAGATTTTCTCATATTGTGTTTGTCGGGGGGCTTTTCTTTCTCCCCCACATCTCCCTCTTTGTCTTTTTGAAATCCTGGGAGGGAGGTGGGGGGTGACCCACTCCAAGAGGTGCAGGCAGAAATTAAGCAACATTTCATGGAGTTAGAAATACTTGAAAGATCACACCCTAGGACACCTGCTGTCTATTGTATCCCCAAGATACAAAAACTTTCATTAACCCACCTTGTAGACCCATGGGGCCAGATATTCAAAACTTTGCCCCGGGGCCAAATTTGCACTGCCCGGCTGGCAAACTTAGCCCAGAGCACAGAGCAAGCTATATTCAAAAGGAATAGCCCAGCGCAAACAGCTTCTGAATATAGCATGGGAATGAGGCCGGGCAAGCTGGGCTGGGAGTGCAGGGCAAACTTAGCCCTGGAATAAGACAGCTCTGAATATGGCAACCAGGAAGTGAAAACCACAACAGCAACACAGGGCACAGCGATGTGAAGGTAGGTAGAGATGACCTATGTGGCCAATGTGTGCCAGCAAATCACGTGGACCCAGTACAGCTGCAGGCAGCAGTGTATGTGAAAGTACAGTGTGCAAAACTGTAAATATTCCCTGAACTGTTAGCGCAGCACTAACGACCGTTGCTGGTTTAGCATTGGGGCTAAACCGATTAGCCCGGAGCAAAACACGTTTGCCCGGCGCTAAACTTTGCCATATTCAAAAGTGACATGCAAATGAGCCTACTTAGGTAGTCTGTGGGCAAACATCCAGATTAGCATCTCATTATGACCTGATTTGCATGCAGTTTGCACTGGGCTAACTGTTTAGCTCTGCACTAAACCCGCGCAAACGTGTTAGCGCTGAGCAAACAGCTTGGGGAATATTATACAGTTTTGAACACTACTTCCACATGCACTGCTGCCTGCAGCTGTACTGGGACAACACAGCATAGGCACAGATGGTGGTGATGCTGCATGCAACTGTCACATTGTAGGTCATGCTACAGTGCACAGCAGAAACTACAGTAGCAAGGGGGCCAGTAGTGTGTGGACACAGCATTGCCTCTGGTGTGTAGGGCAGTGATGATGACTGCACTATACACAGTGAGAGGCCCAACCTACAGGTGTTTACTGAAACATAGAAACATAGAAGTTGACGGCAGATAAGGACCGCAAGGCCCATCCTGTCTGCCCATTTCTTTTTCTACCTTATAAATGTGCCATTGGCCTTTGCTCTGTCAGTGACCTATCTATTCATAGTCATTTGTATTGCTCCCTTATGCCTATCCCATGCCTGTTTGAAGCCCTGCACTGTATTCATAGCCACCACTTCTTGTGGTAAGCCATTCCATGCATCTACCACCCTTTCTGTGAAAAAGAATTTCTCACATTCCCCTTAATCGGCCTTCCTCTAATCTCATGCTGTGTCCTCTTTGTCCTGCTATTTTTCTTATATTTAAACATGGTAGACTCTTTCACCTTGTTTATGCCCTTAAGGTGTTTGAATGCCTCGATCATATCACTCTCTCCTCCTTTGCTCAAGGGTATACATATTGAGCTCCATTAATCTGTCCTCATATGTCTTCTGATGCAGTCCCTGCACCATTTTAGTTGCCCTTCTCTGGACTGCCTCAATTTGGTTAATGTCCTTGTGAAGGTGTGGCCTCCAATACTGCACGCAGTACTCCAGATGGGGCCTAACTAATGTCTTGTACAGAGGATTATTACCTCCCTCTTACGACTTGTGATACCCTACTAATACACCCTAACACCCCCTAGCCTTACCTACTGCTTTAGAGGTCTGCTTGGATGATTTTAGGTCATCAGTGATGATGATGCCCAAGTCTCTTCCTTTGTGACTGCTAGCAACTCCCCTCCCAGCCTATAAGTGGCTTCAGGGTTTCTCTTCCCTATGTGCATGATTTTGCACTTCTTTGCATTAAATCCCAGTTGCCACTCTTCTGACCATTCTGCTAGTTTATCCAGATCTCTTCTCATTCTGCCCACCCCATCTGGATCATCTACTCTGTTGTAGATCTTGGTGTCATCTGCAAACAGACAAGCCTTACCCTCTAGTCCATCTGCGAGGTCACTAATGAAGATGTTGAATAGGACTGGCCCCAGGACTGATCCCTGAGGTACCCCACTTGTGACTTGCATCTCTTCTGACTGTATACCATTTACCACCACTCTCTGTTTTCTGCCAGTCAACCAGTTTGCCACCCAGTTGACCAACTTCTGACCCACCCTGAGCCTACATAGCTTATTTATCAATCTTCTATGTGGAACAGTGTCAAAAGCTTTGCTGAAGTCAAGGTAGGCAACATCAACTGCTCCCCCTTGGTCCACCACTCTGGTTACCCAGTCAAAGAAATCGATGAGATTAGTTTGACAGGACCTTCCTTTGTAAACCCATGCTGTCTTGGATCCTGTGCACCTATGGATTCCAGGTGTTGTACTATCCTGTCCTTAAGGAGTGCCTCCATAATCTTGCCCACTACTGAGGTTAAGACTGACCGGTCTGTAGTTCCCCGCCTCCTCCCTGCTACCACTCTTGTGGAGCGGGATCACATGAGCCCTCTCCAGTCTTCTGGGACCTCTCCTGTGCTCAGAGACTCACTAAACAATTCTGCTAATGGCTCTGCTAGTTCCTCCTTAGCTCCTAAGTACCCTGGGATGTATGCCATCAGGTCCCATTGCCTTATCCACCTGACCTTAGCAAGCTCTTTGTAGGACCCTTTCTTTTGTAGAGGAGTAGTGCTCACCTCCCTCCCCTGTGTCCATGATGCTGAGCTGTGGGCCCTGCCCTACCTTCTCTTCAGTAAATACTGAGCAAAAGTATCTATTTAGGATAGATGCCTTTACAGGGTCCTCCTCCTCACATGCTCCCTTTTCTCCATTAAGCTTAGCAATACCCCCTCTGGACTTTCTCCTTTCACTAATGTATCTATAGAAAGTCTTGTCACCTTCTTTTACTGTTCGTGCAAGTGTTTCGTCAGTTTGGCACTTTGCCTGCCTTACTGCCTTACCTGCTTCCCTTAGGGCAGTTTGGTATGCCTCCCTATCTTCATCCCGCTGACAGTGGACATTACTGTTACGCTGTTGTGTGACCCACAGATGCTGTACCTGTGGCATGGGATGCTCACAGTGACATGTACATTTCTGGCTTTGTGTGCTGTGGCAGTTGTACAGCTGTGCGGTATGTGGCCGGGGGGGCATATATTATCCGAAAGGCACACTGGTGTTGGGGTATTCCCAATACTGGCCCATGTGCACTGCATGATGTGTCCCAGCCTTGTGGCCACATCTGGTCTGTGGCACAGCCTCGCCATCCATACATACTCCCCTCAACATCCTCCATGCCCACAGTGCTGCATGTGTGTGCTGGTATCTGTTGGTGTCCACAGATGTGTGGTCCGCCAGTGTGTGCTGTATGGCCACACTGCCATGCTGTCCATTGGCAGCAGGGTCACCACTTACTGCCTGGCATGGCTGGGACTGGTGGCAGATGATGGCATCATTGTGATGCCATCAGTTAGCAGCATGCTTCCTCTATGTTTGGCTTTATCTATGTGTCATATTTCTTTGTTAGGGTCGAGCAAAACCCGCGCTAAACCCGCGCAAACACCACGCAAAGCCATAGTGTCGTGCAAAGCTGGTTGCCCAGGGTTAAGACAAGCTTTTTCTGGGCGGTAATGTACACTGCGCTAAGTGTCACGCTAAGTCGCGCAAAACCACTTAGCGCGGCGCTAGTCGCTGAATATACCATTGCGCCTGTATTCATGTCAGTTTGCCCCTTGCATACATTATAATTTTGCCCAGCGCTAATGCAGTTTGCCCGCACTATTTGGCCTTTTGAATATAGCAGACCCGCGCTAATCCCGCACTAAACCTGCGCAAACGGTTTTTGCCCGGCGCAAAGTTTTGAATATCTGGCCCATAGTGTCTAGAGTCAACTCTGTCCTTGAACAGCTGTCTTCTTATCAATACTACTTCATAAATACCTTAGTACCAACCATTAGATCCTATATTAAGGATTCCAGGCATTATCTGGACATTTTGGAAGGGGTCAATGCCACTAGAAACAATTTTATCAACATTTTGTTAGTAACATTTGATGCCCAAGACCTCTACACATGAATCCATCATAAGGATGGACTAAATTTCTTACTTGGCAGCCCTAAAGAGGAGACCAGTGAGTAAACACCAAACTGTATTTAGTATCATATCTGAAGGATCTCAATACTGTACCCCTGGTATTGCTCTTAGCTTCCACAAGGTGTTTCATTTGTTATGTTCATACTGTATAATCTATGCCTTACCACGATTCGTATGCTGTGTTGAATCTGTAATCTTACTGTCCTCACATGAACTGTAACTTGTCTAATTTGTACAACGTCATTTTATGTACTTAAATCTGTTATTCCTGTACTCTCCCGGGTCGTACCTGAAAATAGGCAATTGTATTGTCTAGTGTACTTACCTGGTTAACAAAAGCTAAATAAATAAATAATAAATAAAGAAACCCACTGACAAGTTCTTTGTACAATTAGCAGAAACATTGCTGACCAGAAACTACTTCACTAGGACTGTGTGAATACTTTATTTTAAATATTGACTTAGCATTCATATTCAAGCATCACAATTGTTCATTATTCATTGTTTTTGTTTGTTATTCAGCTGCTGGAACTGGCTGTGAGACTGCAAGATCCCCAGAGACTTTCTGTCCAATTATAGGTCACTTTGGAAGCTCACTGAAGACAAGTCATGTGGCCCAGCACCTGTAGAAGCTTCAGGCAGGAGAAACAGGTGACTTGAATTGCTGCAGTGCAAGGATCTGGTTCCATCCACTTGTTAACACTAGACAAAAATCAGAAATCTTGACAGTTTTTGTTCCCTCACTAAACCCCAAGCTAGAGAGATTCATTTTTGTTTCACTTTTATGTGATACTTTTCAGTATTTCTGAGGAAAACTGCAAGGAGTGTTTATTCCCTAAATACTAGGCCTGTTTCTGCTCAGCAAGCAAAAGCAATTAATCACAGCTTGGTCAATAGGGCTTGTTTAGGGGAGTATTACAGTCATCATAATTTTGCTATCTCTTGCTTACTTGCAATTAGTTACTGTAAAAGAGCAATTTAACCCCATCCACTTGTTAAAATTAGCAAAAAAGCAGAACTACTGACAGTTTTGCTCCTTTTCCAAATCATGAGTTTGAGGAGGGGGTGATTTTTTTCACTCTTCCATGTGATAATTTAGATTTTGATTGCTTCTCAGCAGAACACCTAGGAAAGTGTTTTTTCCCCCTAAAAGTTAAAAAAGTTGTTCTACTATGCCAGGCCTGTTTCTGCTCTACAAGCCTGAATCAGTAACATCCCTGATGCAAATCGACCTTATTTTGGCATGATGATAAAGAAGATCTCCTTAGGTATAGTAGCATAGTGAGCCACTCACTTTGCACAAAGCCAAAAACTACACAGCTTATCTAATATCAAGTTGTTACATTTTTGTTGATTAAAATCAAACATATTAACCCCAACATTTCACCAAAAGGGCTTGTTTAGGGTAATGTTTTTACTATTGTCATCATTTTTTTATCACTTTCTTACTTCTAATAATTTATTGATCAAACAAATAAAAAAAAGCCTAATCACTTTTATGACTCTTTTTTTAACCCTTTCATTTCAGTTTCAAGGAGGGCCCAGGGGCAAGGCCTTACAGAATATTTTTTATAAAGCGCCTTGTTGGTCTCCTTGCAGGGATCCCCAACCAATTAGGAGACCAACATAGCACAGTTAAAATGTTTTGGCTCTGTAGCCTCCTTAGTGGGCCAGGTTCAGGAGGAGAAGAGTTGGGCAGACAGCCATGTGGTGTAATGAGGCCCTGACTGAAAAAACAAACAAACTCTCTGATCTTTCTGTGACTGCTCATAGAGTCAGACAGGGTATATCCCATTCCCTGTCTGATTACAGAGTAGGGTATATCCTTGTCTGCTTTGAGGGTACATCTCTATCTGATTACTCTGTTGGACAACAGGAGGGAAAAATAACATTTAAAAAAACAGCAATATTTTGGTGTCTTTAAATGAAAAGAAAGAACCAGCAACATATTGCTACAGTACCATCAGTTCTGCTAACTACTCTGACAAACCATGTTTCCAAGTGGATCTACCCATCAGGAAAGATGGTTTTATAAAGACAAATGATCAGCATCAGTTATATTTGCACAGATTATGCTTACACTGCAAAAACCATCACTGTGATCCTAATTAACAATAACTAAACATCAATGTTATATGGCTACCACTCAAAAAACCATGAAGTTATGGAGATGGTGATTATGATTAATGATGATTTCATATCATCATGATTTTCATGATTGCTCATGGTCAAGATTACAGTAATAAGTTAAATATACTGTATATATCTTTTCTCTATACTTTTGGAATTTAGCTTGTATTTAATATTTTTATTGGAATGATCAGTTATGACACTTTTTCTCTAGAAGTCCACTGCTATCACTTATCCTTACTCTGATACCTCACGTCTTACTGGAGTTAAAAAGGCTCATATTGGTTTATATATCCCCATTAAGTGGTTCCATTATTGTTGTGGTGAGTTCCTAAAAGTACTTGGTTTGTGCTCAAAAAAATTTCCTAATAGTCTCCAAACTAATACTGTCATTGCAAAATGTATTAAAAATAGAAATTACTATTATTTTGTTCCATAAACTGTGCTTTTGAAATATGTAAATTAGGTATGCAAATATGAATGCTATACCAGACATTGCATGCACTCTTACTAATGGTATTAAAGCTTGATGTCACATGATTTACTTTACATTATAATTGAAAATGAATTTGTCTTTACTGATATGTGACATTCATATTTTCATAATTGTAACAGATACAACTTTAAGCATTAGGTCTGTGACTTGCAATCTTATAATACTGTACTGATATAATCATCAGTGATCGTCAGTCAATAAACCACAGATCATCAACAACCATCATGTTGATTTAAGCTTACAAAATTAATGAACAATCATCAGTTGTTGATTTGAAAGTTCATGTTTGATGATTAAATCCTGATCTAGATGATGATCCCAGATCATGATCTCCTTCACTAATCTTATGGTAACATTTGATGATTAAGCAATAATGCACAACAGGGTATATGTCGTGCTGGGATAACATCATGCCTTGGGTGGTTGAAGCATGAGGCTTCAGGCTGAGTGCATTCAGCACCCAAAAAGTGACAGTATCCTGGCATGGCATGCACCCTAATGTGCCTTATTGCTATTATACAATGGCTTATTTGCTAAAAATGGAAAAAATGGAAAAAAAAACTAATTTTTAATTTTGTATTAGATTTTTGAGTGTGGATGTGTACATATAGGAAAAAAGTCCAAAGATTATTTCTTTGCCATAAGGTGGTGGTGCACCATGAATGATGCTGTCTTAGGTGCATAGCTTGGAAGTTTGACTAATGCCAGCCCCCACTTCCAAATCAGCTGTATCATTTTTTTTCTTTCCAGCAGTTTCAGTTTAAAGAGTGGTTTCTTTACTGCTGTTACCAAGCAGTTTATTGACTGCAGGGAGTGCACTGCTCAAATTGGCAGGTGGTGTGACAGGAGTCACAGCAGGTAAAACTACACACAGCTGTGCTGGACTGCAGAAAAAGGTGAGGGGCATAAGCGGAGTTGGAAGTGAATGGGTGACATTGGCTTTGCGATGTATGCTTCTCTTGCCAAATCCTCCAAACTTAATTTTTTTTCAACTGTCATCTGAGGAAGGAAGAGTAGGCTGAAACTTCCATTTCTCGGGAAGTGTTTGAGTGAGTCACCCATTTCACCTGTTTTTGGAAGGGGAAATAATAACTGAGAAAGATGGCCATGAGGGTAGTTTTTAAAAAGGAATTAGTCTGCCCTGGGATCTGTAAAACAGGAACTGCTTGGTGCGGTGTTGTGCAGAGTGAGCTCACGCATGGTGAAATGAGCAGGCTTCACTGAATACAAAAGATATTCTGAAGCTGTGGTTGTGGTACTTTGAAAAAAAAAGTTTGGCAGCTCGCAAATAGCTGTGACTTGGGTGCAAGTTAAAAAAAAGTGTTTGTGTTTATTGGTTGGGGGCAACACTGTATCATATGTGAAAGCAGCTTCAGCTTGTGAGGGACTTTGCATGGAGAGGGAGTAATATGTTTTTCCAGTCATACATGTGAGAAGGTCATGTATGTGCCTGGACTAGATACAGTGATGTTATACTGAGATAACATCACTGTTCCAGGCACACACTGATCAGGCACACATTGACCAATCAGAATACAAGAAATTGTCTTGCCATTGTATAATTAATAATGATCAGTCATGTCTGACCTTCAGAAATCATAACTGATGATTTACCGATTCACCTTGGTAAGTCACTTAAGGGTCAGCTTGGGAGAAAGAACTGAGCATCACATGGATGGCTCTTCTCTCAGGAAGTGGGGGCACTGACCGTGCCCCCTTGTGGGATTACTGCAGTGCCCTAGCATAAGCTAGATGCTGAGTGGCAGCTGAACAAAGTGGATGTGTGAAAAAAGAAAATAAAATGAAATAATTTTAAAAGAGTAATGACTGGAAGCAGACTTCTTTTATTCATGAGATAAATAAATACAAGCAAGAAAGGGTGAGTAAAATGATGAAAGTAGCAGAAACAATCTCCTAAACAGAATCATTTGGGTGATGTTATAATTGGAAAGTGAGATTTTTGAAATGCTGTGTTTTATAGGGTTTGTGCAACATAGAGTGGTGAGTAGTACACTGTGCAGTGCACCCAGTTTCACAACCTCATTGTTATGAAGTCATGAGAAGCAAGTTATTACCATCTATTGGGTTTTGATTTACGTTGGGCCAATTATAGCTGTGTTTTTGTTCAGCATTCTTGCTGTTTCTAAGATATATGATAACATAATAAAACAACAAAAAGAGAAGTCATATCTGGTTCAGAAAAGTTAACATATTTAATTATATTATAATGAAAGTGTGTGCATTAACCACTGTTGGAAGGAAGCATAGCGAGAAGAATGTACAGCTTAACTTTATGAGGAAAAAGGAGACTTGAAAGACTTGTACCCAAGTCACGCACCTTAAGCTTGACAAAAACAAGCTTTTGGACATGTTCAGGGGTCTAGTGTTGAACAATAAATCACCAGCTTTGCTTAACATCCTCAAGGATGACACAGTGGTAGGGGAGCAACTGATGTATGTCACAGACAATTGTGCCAAGTGAGGGGATGAATGCATCTTCTGTGCCCAGTGACTAATAGAGCAACATGAAATGGCTCAAGAGACTCTGCAAGATAGCCATTCAAGATATTTTGTGCAGAAAAAGGCAGGGACTGTGTACTCTTCTGTTGTTCTTGATGTAAGGACATGCTGAGCAGCGCCCACTCACTC
Organism: Neoceratodus forsteri; assembly: GCA_016271365.2. Classification (NCBI taxonomy): domain Eukaryota; kingdom Metazoa; phylum Chordata; order Ceratodontiformes; family Ceratodontidae; genus Neoceratodus; species Neoceratodus forsteri. Next base: position 1,646,227 of record CM057449.1, on the reverse strand, counting down.
TCAACAGTGCCACTGTCAGTAACATATATTTCTTCCCCATCTCTACTGGTGGAACCAGACCTACCAGATGGAATTCCTTCTCTCTCATGATCTTCTGCATCAGCTGCTGGTGTCAACAGTCCCTGCATGCAACCAGTCAACTCATCACACAGCTCCTGTCGAAAATGAATCACTATGTAGCTACTGTATCTATAGCCATTGGAATAATCTCTCATTTGATTCAGGGATCCAGCATTGTTACAACAATGTTTCTATGACATTCTAGCACTTTCACAAACCTTACATCCAGTTAGCTTGCAAGTGCTCAATGAGCACATCTGCCCCATCTAGAATCTCCCTATTTTCCTCTACATATCTCTCCATGACTGCTTTCAGTATAAGCACTGCTGGGATTGCTTGACTCAGAGTGGCAGTGAACACAACTACAGTAGATAAGGGGGCCCCAGTTGACTCCTTTCACCATGGCATCATCCAGTGACCACTCATGATGGCCTAAGACTCCCCCAGTGTTGCAATCCATTGCCATGTCTTGAAGTGCATGCTTCTGTTCTAGCAATCTAGCCAGCATCAGGTATGATGAATTCCATATGGTACTAACATCCTGTATTAAGCAATGTTAAGACAGACCAAGGCATTGTTGCACTTCTCTTAGCTGGTTAATTGCCTTTACAGAGCAATGAAAATTAGCACAGATGTAGCATGCTGTGGATTCAGTCTTGACAGTATCAGTACTGTAACATAGCACAGATGTTTTATTATTCATTTGAAAATTGGTGACTAGGAAAGGCACAATGAGCCAAAGTGCATTTTCAGATGTGACCTGGGGAAGGGAACAGGAGAAAATGGAAGTACAATATGCAATAACAGTATATTGGTACAAATATTGGTACAAAAAACTAGGTACAAAAATAAAGTGAGGTTACAGTACAGTATGGAATATTTATACACGTGCAAATAAAATAGCAGCAAGGCACAGCATCCAAAAAGACAATACAGTATCAGACAAGACCAGTTAGGCAGATGTATGCCTACCCCCATGAGGAAAGGAAGTGCAGGGGTACAGTAAAGAGGAGCTGAAACCAGCAAACAGGTAGATGAGACCAAAGTGGAGGTCAGACACATGCATGTAGGAGCTCCAAGATGGGGAGGCATCAAGATGATGAATAGTAGGAGCAGGTTGGGGGAAGAGTTTCAGCTGGTGCCTGAGGAAGCCAGGGGAGATAGAGAGATGGAGGGAGGATGGAAGCCAATTCCAGAGTGTGGGAAGTTGACAGGAGAAGTCAGATTGTCCAGCTGAGGAGTGGGGATGAGCAGTGGTAAAAAGGGCAATGATTCCTTAGTGGAGGGTGTGTTAGGTAGGGGAGACAGGACAGAGGAGTGAGAAAATGTAAGATGGAAGAGAACCAAACAAGTATTTGCATATGGATTAGGTATTGTGAGACTGGTGATGTCAGGGTAGGGGGAGGATGGATAGGGAGGAGTAGAGGGAACAGTGGTGAGTACTGAGGGGAAGTTTGTAGCAAAGCAGCAAAAGGCATTACAGAGGGTGTCCAGTCTGGCTATGGAAGTGGAGGGGAATTTCATGGACCACATTCACATAGTTGATGAAAGGGAGCACCATTTTTGTAACAAGCTCCCTGCAGACTTTTGGAGATAAATAGCCTTTGTTGTGGTACCAAGGCTCCAAGCTTAGGGTGCAATTTTGCATGAATGGCATCAGTGCGGGCTAAGAAGTCAAGCTTGCTGTCAAGCCACACACTGAGGTACTTGAAGGACTGCACCGCCTCAAGGGGGAATGCCATCCAATGTGGCAAATTCAGGGAAGGCTGGTACCAAAGGTCATAGACACTGTTTTTGTAGTATGGATCTGGAGTTGATTGAATTGGAACCAGTGCAGAACATTTTCTACAGCTGTGGTAAAGGACTTGAGGCAAAGATAACTGTGTCATCTGTATACATATGAATATGCGAGTTGGCACAGGTAGAGGGGAAGTTTTTCAGAAAAATGGAGAAGATGATGGGACCCAGGACAGAGCCCTGAGGGATGCCAGCCTGAATGGGTACTGGAGGTGACAGAATGCTTCCTGCCTGTACTGACTGTTGATGGCCCATGAGGTAGGAATGAAACCAGTCAACAGTGGCAGCTAAAAGGCCAGCAAAACTCATCTTGTCCAGTAGGAGTGGGTGGGACACTGAATCAAAGAATTTGGCCAGATTGATGAAAACTGCAGCTGTTATGTGCCCCTGATTGATCCTGGAGAAGATGGAATCAATACAAATCAACAGGATGACGATGGTGGAATGGTGCTTCTGGAAGCCAGACCAGAACAAGGAGAGGAAACTGGAGGATGAGAGGTACTGTAGTGGGAAAGACTGGAATAGACAAGTTTCTCTTGTAGTTTTGAAAGGGAGGTTAGAGGGTAGATAGAGTAAAGTTGCCATGAAAGGAGGGGACACAGCCTTTGTGAAATTGGAATAACTTTGGCATCCTTCCAGGACTGAGGAACAGTGCAAAGGGAAAATTATTCCTTGAGCAGGTGGTAAGGGGAGATGCAATGGTGAGAGCTGAGAGGAGGAAGAGCTTAGGATCCAATTCATTGGGGTTAGACTTAATCAGGCTGAGAGAGGAAAGGACAAGCAGGGTTTCCTAAATAGTGACAGAGGGAACTGAAAACTGGGCAGAAGTGGGAAGGAGAGGAATGGGGATCAGTAGCAGAAGAAGAGAAGCCAGGACCGGGTAAGAAGGGAGGCCACAGGCAGTAAAAAACTCATTGAAGTGAAGCAGCAAGAGTGGGAGAGTTAGGAACAGGTGAGACATTAACCATGAGGATTGGGAGTGTGGACTGGGGAAGGGTGCTCAAAAAGGGAATGAGTTATCTTCCAGAATTTAGCTGGGGCATTAATGTTTTTCTGGAAGTTGGCCTTGAAATAGTGTGATTCCACTGCCTGGACAGCATTTGTATAATCATTCCTTATAGTGGGCACAGGTGAGATCACGTGACTTGCACTAGTTGATAATGTCAGAGATAATCCATGGGTGTTGATGGGAAGTTTTGACCCTGGATTTCCTGAGGGGGTGTGCATGTCCCAGTCTGAAGATAATTTGGAGTGAAAAAAGTGAGGGCCACAACAATATCAGAGGCAAAAAGGATAGCTGACCGATCTGTTACAACAAGGTCACTCAGGAGAGCACTGATGTTTAGCAACTGGAAGGACCTGACCAGATGTTTTTTATGGACAGGGGACACTGTTTTTTGACAAAAAATGGCATACAATGGTCACTACATGAATCTGGTACTATGCCTGCTGCAACAACGTGGTTGAGGTGGTACCACTAGATCAAGATTTGGGCAAAACCACAGATGCTGACAAAACTTCTATGATGAACAAAGAGAACAGGTAGATTGGTACCAACTGTCCATGACTGTGGCATGTCTTTAATGAGTGCCAGCATGTTTGGTGACGTGGTCTTTCTCCATTAGCCCAACATTTAGAAAAGCAAACCTGGTGTGACTTCTAGATTCTAGAGGGATAAAGAGAGTGTCAGTAACACAAGAATAGAAGAAGGAATCTGCAATGGAGACATTGGCTTTTGCACGCACCACTGTGTAGCCAAGGAGAGACATGTATGTATGGAGTTCATGATGCTCCAGCTGTCTGAGGTGCAATGGAAAAATCCACCCATAGCCTGCAAGAGTAGAGTGGCAATTGCCATTCTCACATGCTCATTTATCATTGGCACCACAGTGCATGAAAATGTAGAATGTGATGGGAGCCATTACTGTGACTGCAAGTGTTGCAGAAGTCTACAAAAACCAGTGTCTTCCATAAGTGAAAAGGTTTGCTGAACCAATACCATAATTTCACCTATGAGCTGTGTGATGTGCTGAGTTTTTTGATGGGATGACTTGTACTTAGTTCTGGCCTGGAATGCTTCCACTATATTTGCATTGGCCATGGATGGTGGAATGTTTCATGTTTGCCAGATGGTGTGAAAATTGTTGGGGGCTGATGCCTGGCAGGAGTGCTGGGGGTGCATGGAGGATCCTTTTGGTGTTGAGGGAGATGGAGTGGTAGCAGAAATAGGTACAGCAGCATTTTTTCAGAGGCAGAAGGTTTTGAGGCATTGCCAGTGTCACCAGCACCGCTGCTTGCATCATCACCATGAGATGGGTCTGATGGAACCACAGGCACAGACCCTGAATGGTTTCAAAACCTGGGTATGTTTTACCTTTAGGTGGTTCATTGTGGAGGTGTTTGTTAAATTTGCCAGTGCTTCCCCCTGCAAATAGTCATTCTACACAGTGTGCACACTACATTTCTGTCATCTTTTTGTATAACATGAAATGCAAGCATACCATGCTGTTACTGCTCCTGACACCACTCATGTAGCTAGTGTCACCACCACCACTCTTTTGGTCTTCTGTAGCCTTTTTTGTTTCGACCTGCATGTGAGGGTTTTCTTCTGGTACAACTGGTGTCCCTGCATCTGTTCTACTAGGCTGCTTAGGTTGGGACAGAGTTAGCTGAACAAAGTGATGAAGGGTAGCTTGATGAGTGTTTGTTTTTTGCAGGAAGAGTCATATCTTTCTTTCTCTTGCCACTGCAAACTCAATATATTGAAGTTTTTTTGGCCATCCGACTCTTTCTTTATGGCTCTCAAGGCACTCCCCATACTCTGCTTAATCATTAAAATTTGCTTAGGTTAGCCTCCTCAGATGATGTATCACTAGGTAAATCTTCTGATTCAAAGTACAGACTCAGATGAGTGCACCTCCTCCTCATCTGTACTGACAAGTTCTAAAGTACTGGAGTCAGGCTGAGAAACAAGAAGTGTCACAGTAAGGATGGACACAGTGCTGGAAATATTCACACTACTAACGGGAGCCACAGTGGTAGTAGTGACCAATGTCACTGTAGCAATATTGGTGGTCACCATGGTTAGAGTGGAAGGAGTGGTCATGGTCACTGCGGCTCGAGTGGCCTCAGCCACAGTGACAGGCGTGGCTAGCACAGCAACTGTTGAAGCAGAAGTTGGGATGCTAGTAGCCACAGTGGATAGGTTGTGGATCAGAGCAGTGATGATCATCCAATAGGATCTCTTCATCCTAGTGGTACTGGTGGCAGTGGCCAGGAATGAAAATGGCACATTCACATTGATAGTATCATTGACAGTTAGTGACGATGTCTTCCTAGCAGCACTGCTAGGACATTAAATGGTAGTTTTTCTTTTTTCCTGGTGTCAGCCAATACCATACTGGTTCTGGAAGAGACTGCAGGCTTTGATGGACTAAAACATAATTTTGTATGTTGAATGACCCTGAGCATCACTGTGCAGTATTCTCACCATCTCCTGCTACTTGCTGCACTACATCTGCTGCAGCTTTGCTGGGGCTGCTGTGCCAACTATGTTTTCTGGTTCAATGTCCTCTTGCCTGCAATGACTTTATTCCATTCAGGAAGACATATTAAATGAAAATGTTTTTGCAATGAAATATAGTCACTCAAGGCACTGAAGCAATGCTGAGCTGACAAGTCTCCCTCAAAAAATCTTTTTTAAATTTTGTCTCGGGCAGAAAAACAAAAACATTTTTTTGGGTGGGGCATTTTTTTTCTTTGTAGGTAGAAGAGCTACAAACATAGAAAAACTGTCTTTATTGCACAGCCAGGTGCATACAGATAGCAGAAAATCAGCTAACTTAAATGGTGAGAATCAGCCGACTAGTCCCTCCCTACTATGCATGGTGCACTTGCACTTGCTTAAGTGGCTATGGAGGGACCCAAACCTGGATTCCTCACAGGAGATATGTGACATTAAATTTATATTGTACCTATTATGAAATCAAGTCACTCATGTCACAGCAACAATGCTGAGCTGATAAGTCTCTCACTATAGTCAAGCCTGACTACATTCTCAGAAAAAAAAGTATTTTTTCTTGGGAACAAAGCAAAGCTACAAACAACATTAGAAAAAAACATTCCTTAATAGCTAACTGCACCTCAGTTAGACTACTTTCCTTGTTCTTTGTTTTAGACAACTACGTTACAAAAATACTTACATTTATAATCATAATGAGCCCCTACAAAACTTTCCTTACTCCCTTTAAAACACACTACACTACAGATTTAAATCTTCTTTGGTTTTAGTACAGTACACACATACACACATGTGCACACACACAGTGTGTCTGTGTGTATGTATATGTGTGTGTGTATGTGTTCTGCTGGGGCCTGCCTATCTCTCTCAGCAAATACTAAACAGACATTTTCCTTGTCTTAAAAGCCTAAGCCTTTTTCACCCAACAGTGTAAGAAATCAACCCTGTGTAACTTGGGATTTATAGAGGGAACAAAAAAATGTCAGAATTTCTGATTTTCATCTAGTTTAACATGTGCTTGAAAGGAAATTCTTTCTCTGCAGCTGCTGAAGTCACTTGTCTTGCCTGCCTAAAGCTTCTATGAGTGCTTGGTCACATGAACTATTTACAGCGAGCTTCCACTTCCAAAGTGGCCTCTGATGAGACAGAAGTTTTTTGTATGTTTTTATTTACAAAATGTGTTAACCAGGTAACTCTGAGGCAACAAATGCCCATTTTCATGGAGGACTGGGACAGGAAACAGATTAACAGGATACGTACGTAATTTCTTACATCATGTGCTTGCAAGATAACAGGAACAAAAACTATACATAAATTATAAACATACAGTTAAAACAGTGACAGCTAGACTTCTCAGTGCAATACTGTTTCAAATCATGTTTGAAAGTGTAATAAGATCTAAAATAATATTATATAGATGAAAGTGAGTGCCAGTCTTATAGCACTTTATAAACAAATGAAGGTAGAGCTGATGATTACCCGTATGGAGGTAATCTTAGGCAAAGTGTAGATATGTAGTGAGTTGTATATTGAGAGCTTCCCACTTGAATCAGATCCTTAAAGGATAATTGCATGTTACTATGACAAAATCTCTAAAATGAAATTAACCTAAAATAAAAATGCTATTCAAATAAGTACCGACTGATTTTGTGAAAAATAGAATGTAAAATTATGTATTAACTTACAGTAGAACAGGCTAATACATAATGACACACATTGTGGTAAACATTTCTAACTTTATTTAAAGAAGTTTCAACAGCAGCTGAATAAATTTGTAGTCCATAATCAATAACAGATAAAATTAGTAATTGTACCAGCTCCTTTTTGAAGTTAAATGAAATAAATTTCTTATTCTGTAATGCAAACCCAACCAAAAAGTCTGCTGGATGTACCAAGCTCATTCATAGGTCATTACTCTTAACCTCTAGGCTATACTGCAAGCCCCACTAAAGTGTGGGTTATACATGCAAACTGCACATATAACTCTCACATAGCTATGCAGCCTCAGACAGGTGCAGGGCACATGGTATTCACAGCTGCAAGCACCTTCGGGTGCCTGTCCATGGCCCTGCCCGACCAGCAAGGAGGAAGATCATGGGACTTGGGTGGACATTCAATGGGATGCCCATCCTGGTTCTCATAGTGGATCCCCTGCTTCATATGAGCTGAGGATTCGGGACAGGTGCAGATCCCATGAATTTTGTAGGTATGGGCGAGTTCACAGATGGTTGCCCCCAGCCCTACCATGCAGCTAGGTTGGGCTGGGGCAGCAAAGTGGGGGAATCTTTATCCTGACGGAGCCTGAGGGTGTCATCAGTGGGTGCACATAAGAGTTATGGCATGGGCTCCCCACCTGTAACTTGCATCCCCCTCACCCAGCACTCTGCATCTCAGTGAATGGCATGGAGTGCAGGCATGCCCCATGACATGTCCTTGCACCGCCCGTGGCACGTATCTGCAGGATTGGTTGGGGTATCATGTGGGCAAGGGGCTTCTGCTCCCACTGTGAATGCTGCTGGGCTTCCACTGGACCCCTCCATAATGGCATTACAACTTAGGGTTCTCTACATGTCTCAGCTACATGGCGTATAGGCAATATGCACCTTAGAGAATACAGCCCATTATGAGAGTTGTATGATAACAATCTATCCAAATAAAACCCTTCATACTTAAAACAATCCACCATATTTATTTTTACATTATGTTTATACCTAATTAACAAATAATTAGGGGTATCAGACAACCTTCTCTCATTTCCAAAAAACTTAGTTTAGACTTAGACACATTTAAAAATAATCCATTATCATTCAGCTCCCTAGTAACTGAATGAAACTCACAAGGAAAATCGAAAATTAAATTTTTTGAATTAAGCCCACTATTAAATAAAACAATATCATTTGCATGCAGCAAAATCTTTGAGCATAAAGTGACCAAGGGTAAATCATTAAAAATATTAAATAACAGGTGTCCCGAAATGTATCCCTGTGAAATCCCCATATGAATTTCTACCAGTAGAGACATAACAATCAAGTGTTACTCTTTGTTTTCTACCACCCAAATAACTCTAACTCCCTCCATAAAACCAATGTCCCTGAGTTTGGAAAACAGTCAACAGTGGTGCAACAAATCAAAAACTTTCAAAGAATCAAAAAAAAAAATGAGCAACAGCTGTCCAAGGCATCATGGATAAAGGTGGCCAATTCCACATAATATACCATGCAGCTCTAGACAGCCCATGACCTGATCTGAGACCAAGTTCTCTAAGACCTTGGAAATCCATTTTGGAGGCACCTTTGGCATTCTTAATGTGGTCTTACACGGCCACCATGTGGCATGCCACTCTATGAGATGGCTCATTTGAAAGAGCTTTGGTGGCCAAACATGCTGCATTTTGTTTGGTGAAAACATATTAAGGCATTCAAAGTTATGGCACTTTTACGTTCCTATTATAAGTCAATGGGAAAATTTATATGTATGTCTTGTGATCAAAGAATGGGGTTCTGTCATCTCGTCCCGCCTAGCGGTCAAAGAATTTGCAGCCTCGTGGTTCAAGAATCTTTGTTCCCAAGGAATTTCAAAATTCTTTGACCGTGAGGTCCGTCATCTTGTTTTCAGTTTTCCGATCGCACAAATACAAATATCTCAGCTCAAGGGTCACTTCTGAAGTAAAACTTCACTAGGTTTTACTCAGGGGACCCCGATCTATCGAGCCATGGCTTTGGTTCCATCCAAATCAGTCTAAAATAGAGTTGTAAGCTTTTAAATTCTTCATTGGTGGCTGCTAATGATCTTTGATCACGAGCATGCAAGTTCTTTGATCGCGAGAACTTTGATCACGATTGTGCATCATGAGTGAAGAACGAGATGGCCAAATTTTAAAATAGGTTTTTGTGGCCAGGGTGCCCTATTAAGTAAAATAAGGGTGGATTTTGGTCAGGGGCTTCCATCATCCATATCTGAATACAATAGTGTACTTTTATTATCCCAGGCAGTCGGGCAGCCCTCCCATCATAGCAATGTATATAATGATTTATATTTATCCCTGGTAGTCTAGTGCCCCCGAATGAGTATCCTATTAATATCTTAGTTTATTATCCGTGGTAGTCTAGTGGCCCCCCATGTGTCTTTATGCATATTTTTTAATAATTATATCCCTGGTAGTCTAGTGCCTCCTCCACCCACGATCTGTAGTTCTTAATTATAAATATTCCTATCCTGGTAGTCTAGCAGTATCCTCCCATCATAATAAAACTGACTTCTATTTAGCAGTACCTGGTAGTCTAGTGGCCCCCACCCATCCATGACAGCCCACCTAGCACCCTCCACCTTCCTCAGCTGGCGTGGCACAGCCACCTCTCACCTCCACAATGACCACTGACTGTGTGTATTACCAGCCGCAATTGAAAGAGGTGCTCTGAACTTATTTCCTAGTGCCTCTTTCAACTGCCGCCTTAATACACACAGTTGGCAGCTGACCATGGAGGTGAGAGGTGGTTGTGCCAGCCACGCTGGGGAAGGGTGGGGGGTGCTGGGGCTGTCATGGATGGGTTGGGGGGTGGAGGCCACTAGACTACCAGGTATTGCTAAAGAAGAGTCAATTTTATTATGATGGAGTGGGGACTACTAGACTACCAGGGATAGGAATATTAATTATTAGGAACCATAGATCGTAGGTGGGGGCATCTAGACACCAGGGATATAATCATTAAATAAATAGGGATAAAGACACATGAGGGGGCCACTAGACTACCATGGATAATAAACAAAGATATTAATAGGATACTCATTTGAGGGGGGCCACTAGACTACCAGGACTAACATACATCATTATGTACATTACTATGATGGGGAGGGGTTTCTAGACTACCAGGATACAAAAGTACAATATTTTATTCAGATATGGAAGAGGAAGCCCCTGACCAAAATCCATCCTTATTTTATTTCAATAGGGCACCCCGGCTACAGAAAATTGATTTTAAAATGTGGCCATCTCATCCTTGCTCTTTGTTCATGAGTGAGCAATTTCTTTGACCGCCAGCATGCAAATTCTTTGATCGCAAGATTCTTTGATCACAACTGTGCGCCAGCGGCGAGGGGCGAGATGGCCAGATAAAAAAAATAATTTTCTCAACTCAGGGGTGTCCTAGCAAGACAAATGAGTGAGGTTTTACTCAGGGCTTTGTTTTGATGAATCATGGTGGTGGATTACCACAATCTGGTACATTTTGTAAATTACGCTAATTTTTATTCTTTGGTCATGACCACGCAAATTCTTTGATCGCGAGCCTAAATTCTTTGATCATGAGATTCTTTAATCGTGATCATGCATTGTGAGGGTAGGACAAGATCGTCAGATTAAAAATCAATTTCTCAGCCCAGGAGTGCAAGGAAGTCAAATGAGGGCGGTTTTGCTCAGTGCGCTTCGTTCTGTCGAACCATGGTGGTTTACCGCAATTCTTTCAGTTTTGTAAATTATTAAAGTTTTAATTCCTTGTTTGTGAGCCTGCAAATTTTTGATCATGAGCCTGCAAATTCTTTGATCATGAGATTCTTTGATCACCATCTTTGATCGTGAGGACAGGACAAGATGGCCAGAATTTTTATAATGGAATAGATAGGAAATTTTACCAAACTTTAAGATTTAATAACTTCGGAAACAGTTTGCTCTTTTTACTTGAAATTTGGAGGGTGTTTACAGAATGTCCTGTAGATGTGAATTATGTTGTATAGGTGTCAGAGACCATTTTTTGTGGAGATATTGCATGAGCACTTTAAACGTTGCAGACATTGTTTTGCTTGTGGTGGTGGCTTGAAATTGATAGGATACCTAGCCTTGGTGTCATGGATGTAGTTTTCAGTTATTGTGTATTTTAAATGTCAACAGGTGCAGAATTGTGCCAGTCTGATGAATGAAAATAAATGCGTTAAAATGTTATATCTCGGACACGGTTTGGTTTTCATTGAAATTTGGAGGGTGTTGACAGCATGTCTTGTGGATGAAAATCACAGTGTTTCTGTGTCAGAAAATATTTTTTGATGCAGATGTAGCGTGGTGCAGTTTACGTTCTCGGACAGCGTTTTGCTTGTGGTGGTGTCTTGAAATTGATAGGATACATAGCCTTAGTGTCATGGATGTAGTTTTCAGTCGTGTGTGTTAAATGTCAACTGGTGTGGAACCGTGCCACTCTGATGAATTAAAATTTCAAATTATGATGTGTCATATCTTGGACACGGTTTGGTCTTTTACTTAAAATTTGGAGGGTGTTGACGGCATGTCTTGTAGAGCGTTAATGGAGGTGTTTACGTGTCAGACCATATATTTTTGCGGACATATTGTGTGGCGCAGTTAACATTTTGTGGACAGAGTTTTCTATTGTTGTACTAGATCTACATTTGTGTGGTGGCTGGCCTTGCTGTTGTGAATGTACTTTTTAGTCATTAGGTGTGTAATGTGGCCTGACACTTACAAGTTGGTTAGGGCCCGCGCTCCCACCAACTTGCGCAACTTTCTACTTTTCTATTCTTTCTTAAAAAGTAAGGAAATTCTGTGCAAAAACTTTGTTAATGCATCTTAGGTCTCTTCTACAGTGAAAAGTGAGAAATTTGATTTTAGGGTTCCCACCCATTACACCCCACACCCAGTCCACCCCACCAACAGGCATTGGAGTGTGCATTGAGGTCATTGGCCCTAACTCTCACCCCATTCTCCTACACTGCACCACTTCAGCTTGTCACACATGGGATGGGGTGAGAGTTAGCCCAAGCACTCCAACACACCCCAATGCCTGTTGGTGGGGGCAGGCTGGGGTGGGGTGCAAGGGTGGGAACCCTAAAATTGAATTTCCTCACTTTTTCACTGTAGAAGAACCTCAACTGATGCATTAACAAAGTTTCTAGCATAGAAGATATATATAATATATATATATATATATATATATATATATATATATATATCTTCTATGCAAAAATCTTTTTAATGCATCATTAGGGTTTAAAACACAATAGTCAAAATGAGACATTTAGGGTTGCCCCATCCCCCTTGTGGACCCGCCCATCATCCCAAGATTGACAGCTGACGGGGTGTGTCATTGGGGTTGTGAGGCCTAAATGTCACCCATTCTTCTTTATATGTGACCTGTGACTATGATTACATATGAAATGGGTGACAGTAAGACACACAACCCCAATGACACACCCCATCAGCTGTCAATCTTGAGATGATGGGTGGGTCCATGGGGATGGGGCAAACCTCAAAGGTCTCATTCCCTGTCTTTTGTGTTTTAACCCTAAATGATGCATCAGCAAAATTTTTGCATAGAATTTCCTTATGTTTTGAGAAAGAATAGAAAAGTAGAAAGTTGCACAAGTTTGGGAGTGTAGCCTTGGGCCCCTTGTTCCACCAACTTGCAAATTCCTGCCTAAGATAAGAGTTCAGGTACTGAATATCATATGTATTTTGGCAGTGCTTATGGTTGGGAGTGTGGGGCCCACCACCTTGAGAGAAAGCAAAGTGTCAGTTATCAGAGTGGCATAATTCAGCCCCTGTTTACATGTCAGACACCTAACCACTACAAATTACCTCCATGGCAGTAATGCTAGGCACTCTATAAATGTTAAGCCAGTACCACAATGCAAAATGCCATATGCAAAACATAAAGTGTGTCATGCAATACGGTGCAGCAAATTAATTTTCCAACACCTAAACACCATAATTCACATGGACAGCACATCCCTCAACATGCTTCAAATTTCAATATAAAGACCAAACTGTTTCTGAGACATAAAATGTGAAGGTTTCAGGTTTTCATTCATCACAGTGGCAGAATTCTACACCTATTAACATTTTATACACTAACGACTGAAAAGTACATTTATGGCACTAAGGCTAGCTACCCTAGTAATTTAAAGTCACTACCACCATGGAAAATGCTGTCCACAAACGTAAACTGCTTCACACAATATTTCTGTGAAAATGTATTGTCTGACATCTAAATTCACATCTACAGGACATGCCGTCAGCACTCTCCAAATTTCAAGTTAAAAGACCAAACCGTTTCCAAAATATTTAATTTGAAAAATTGCTAAATTGTGCTACCTGGTCCCTCCCAATCTGGCCATCTAGTTCCTTCCTCTTGATCAAAGATCGCAATCAAAGAATCTCATGATCAAGGAATTTGCAGGCTCACGATCAAAGAATAAAAATGTTAAAACTATTTTTAGAGAAATATACATGAAACCACAGCCATGACTAGACAGAACAAAGGCCCCTCAGCAGATCCCATCCTAGTTTGCCTTTAGAAGTACCCTGTGCTGAGAAAATTTTATTTTCATGTGGCCATCTAGTTGCGCCCTTGTAATCAAAGATTGTGGTCAAAGAATCTGAGATCAAAGAATTTGCAGGCTTGTGATCAAAGAATTTGCAGGTTGCGATCAAACAATAAAAATGCTTAAAGTCAATTCTTAGCAGAAATGCATGAAACCACAGCCACGCCTAGATAGAATGAAGCCCCTAAGGAAAACCCACCATCATTTGACTTAATAAACCAACTGATCTGAAAAAATGATTTTCAAGTGGCCATCTAGTCACACCCTCACGATCAAAGATCGTGGTCAAAGAATCTCACCCCATAATATATTATGACCAAGTTATGCAGACATGCTACAGTAAAGAAGAATAGGGGAGATTTAGGCCTCATGACCCCAATGACACACCAAGGCATCTGTCAGACTGTGGTGGTTTGGGGTGTGTGTGTGAGGGGTTAGGGTTCAACCCTAATGTCTAATTCCTCACTTTTTTGCTTTAACCCTAAATGAAGCATTAACACAGTTTTGCATAGAATTTCAGTACTTTGTGAAAATATAAGTAGTAAAAACACATATTGGTGGTATTGTGGAGCCCAGCTCCCACCAAGTTACCAATTGTTGCATAACAATATGCATCTGGGCCCAAGCTCCTCTTATGCAAAACTACAGAGCCATGCAGCAGCACTATAGGGCACCAAACCCTTGTAACAGTAATTTTATATCTTGGGAAACGTAAGACCAAAAAAAAAATTGGAAAGACCATACCCATATCTCACATTGTTTCCAAGCTATGGACACCAAAAGCACTGAGAGGCACTCTTTCAACCCTTGTGACAGTACTTTCACAATATCTCATGAACCATGCAATGTACAAACAAAATTCCACTGCAAGCTTACTCTAGAATGTCAAATCTTTTTCCAGTGTCTTAGATCACTAGAAGGTGTTCTAAGTCATCTGTAGCAAAAGTCTGTATCTCGCTTCATTTCCGATATAACGTCGCTGAAAGTCATGACACAGACTGCAATGTAATCCTATGGGGAAATGTGAAATACATCATTGAATATTTCTGCTACAAATTATTTCCCCAACACCTAAACAGCATAGTACACATCTCTTTGACATCCCTCAACACCCTGCAAATTTCAAGTAAAAAGATCAAACTGTTATCAAGATATGGTCATCCCAATTTGGGCCATCTGGTCTTTCTCATTAACATTCCAAGAATACATATACATTTTCCCATAGGGATATAATAGGAATTTCAAATTGTAATAACTTTTGAACAGATTAATATTTGTTCACCAAACAAAGGTGGCATCTTCCTTGGCCAAAGCTCTTTTTACGTGCCAAGTTTCGGACCAATAGCCTACATGGTGTCTGTGCAGTGCCACGGACAAAAATGAACAAAAAGTGGCGAAAAAGTGAATTTGTTGGCACTTCGCATAAAACCGTAGGTCCGACTGAAACGCAATTTAGTAAATCAAGAGACCTATCATACCAGACTGTGAATTCCAAATTATGTGCAAATCTGTTGAATGATTGCAAAGTTATTATCATGCAAAATGTGAGGTTTAACATTAAAGTGCCTACCACAATGCAAAACACTATCATAAAATGTAAAGTCGTCATGCACTATCTCTGCAGCAACAATTTTCCAAAACCTAATTACCATAATTCACATGTACAGGACATCCCCTCAACACCCTGCAAATTTCAATTTAAAAGACCAAACCGTGTCCGAGATATAACATTCTAAAGTTTGAGATTTTCATTGGTCAGAGAGGCAGACATTCGCACCTGTTTGTATTTTACACACCTAACGATTGAAAAGTATGTCCATGGCAGTAAGGCTAGCTACCCTATACATTTCAAGCCACTACCACAATGCAAAATGCTGTCCACAAAACATAAACTGCACCCCATATCTCCACAACAAATGTATTTTCTGACACCTAAGCACCAAAATTCACATCTACAGGACATCCGTCAACACCCTCCAAATTTCAAACAATAAGACCAAACCATTTCTGAGATATTTAATTTTAAAAGTTGTTAAAATTGGGCTATCTGTTCCCTCAAATCTGGCCATCTAGTCCCTCCCTCCCTCCCTCGGATCAAAGAATCTTTGATTGTGAGCCTACAAATTCTTTGATCATGAGGAGGGACCAGATGGCAAAATCCCATTCTTTGTTCGCAAAATAACCATATAAATGTTCCCATTGACTTATAATGGGAACTTAAAAGTGCTAGGTATTGACTGGCAACCTGGTGGGGTGGGGCAGCAGGATGGATGCAGCACCCCTTCTCTCTTCTCTGCATGTTTGTGGTGCTCTGTTTTAGGTTTTAGAAACTTATTTGTATGAATGAAACTTCTTTTAATTTCTTTTGCTTAAGTCTTTAAGATCCTTAATTTCATTTAGGAGTCAATAAACTATATGTAACCTGAGAATATACCATAGGGCTACTACCCTGTCTGCCCCCACGGAGGCAGGGTGAGGGGCCAGAATCATCAGACGGGTGCCTCCACAGAGGTCCGAGGGGGTTAGCACAGTTAAGACTACCTTCGTTACAGCCCTCTGGGCTACTGCAACCCCTTCTCTCCCACTAGTGACTCACACTAGGTACCAACAATTCTGTTCACCAGTACACTTACCCCATGGATAATATATTCCAGCCCTTCGGGGACCCCTGTAAAGTAAGGTACAATTATATCACAGTCACCATGCAGCAACTTGTCAGAAAAGTACAAGCCAGCCAGGGTGTAGTTATAACACAACAATCTGATTTATTAAAGGGCAGATAACAGGGGAAGGGGAAAATCAGGATAATTGGCTTATACTGTTGCTATCTACCTAGGGCTCTGTGCACAGGCCTAACCCCTACAAGTTACTGTCCCTGGGTACCAAGCCCTAATGGCTAGTCCAAACCATGGCAGCTGGTAGGGGCCCTTTACACAAAGAAGAACGAAAAGTTTAATTAAACAGTCAGCAGTATAGCAAGACCATTTGGAACCACTGTTGCACATTTAGCAGGAGCTACCCTGATTCAGTACTCACAACCTCCAGACAAGACAGAGTCCTTCACCACCAGCAGGCTGAGTCTGAGCTCCATGAACCGCCTCACACATTTATATGACAAACAGCAACAGCAGAGGGTACCACCAGGCAGCTGCTTCTGGGCTCTCCCGTTTTTCACAGTCACTAAAGCACTACAATGGCAGCTTGTTTTCCTCTCCTCCCACGGACTGAGTGCAATTCAGCAATCTTAGCCAGTCCTCTAACAGGTCGAGCCTGGTGGGTAGCTGTACAAGGCACAGTCTCCTCTGACCGCCCGCCCGATGGGTTTTGGATCCTCCTTCAGGCAAAGCGGCCGCTTCAGGCCTTCCACGTGCTTCCGATGCGAACTTTCCCAGCGCAAAGCACACAGCTCTCTCTCTCACCAGGCACAATGGATCTACCGTCCAGCAACAAGGGCTCTTCTTTTCAGTTCGGCGCTACCACTTCCATTGGCTGGCCGAACCTGCCAGTCACTTTTCCAGCTCTCATTGGTGCGGCGTGCCATCGCCCATAATCAATTTCTCAGATACAAACAGCCCCTCTATTGGTCAGCCAGTTCTGTAGGGTCCCAAGGTACTGATTGGTCCAATTCAATAGTTCGGGACCAAAATGGAGGAGCAATGAAACCCTCTGTGCTGCAAAACAAGGCAGGTTAGAACAACTACATTATCATCATTATTTTATGTTATTTTAAGCAAACCATCACATTTTCATCAGGGCTCCCCCTGCCACTAGCGATGGCAGAAGGAGCACTTACTCTGCAACCAGGCGGGATTCGAGCATAGCAACACTCAAACCCCTCCCATTCCAACCAATTGGACTGCAACAGGCAACCCTTAAAGGACAGCTTGCAGAGGCTTTTAGGAGCACTCCACGGTTCCTCATTTAGCGGCTTCATGCCGATCACCAACCCATACATAAGGCATATTCGAACCCCATCTGCAAGGGGATTACATATGTACTAAGCAACCGTTTAATCAAGACATTCGACGTTTCAGTGTTTTTGTTGTTGAGTTGCTTAGAAGAACTTCATGGAATGGAGAGGAACTGATTATGTGCTCATTTTGCTTGGAAAGGTGTTTTGTGCTGTTTTTGTACCATTGCTGTGTGAAAGAACAGCGAACTACCGTTACTCTGTAGATGAAAGCATTTAGATAGCTTTACCCACCTCGATAGTTTGGGATGGGAAAGCAATGAGAGAAAATTCGATAGATGCTCGGAGGAAATTGAGCAGTAATGATGGTGGTATTCTGGTCAAACTGTGCAGGATCTTGCGTGGCCCTTTCCTTAGAATGAACAATGAGGAGTATTTCCAAAGAGGAATTCTGGAGTACTTCATGTGCTGATAGGCATATTAAAGCCTATAATGGGTATGCTAATGTTGCTTAAAGGTCGGTGGCTTATATGTTATAAGCAAGAGTGACTCACTGCACTTAGAGGAAGTGCCTTCTTTGCTTTGCTTTGCAGATATCTGGTACCAAGTGAATGGAGTTGCCCTGGAATGTTAAGGTTGAGGTTTGTGAGCAGCTGTGGTGGAACTGGGGAGCTGGATTGACCACTGAATTTGGGGCCTCTTTCCCTTGTTTCGGGCAAAGGGAATGGAGGAATGTGAAAATCTTTCCTTTTATGCAAGTTCCTCTGTCTAAAGCTGCCTGGTATAGATATAAGGAGCTTAGTGTTTGAGGGTGTCTTCCTTTTTCAGAGAAGCTATTGTCCTTTCTTGTACTTAATGCCCAGATAAGCATTTTGCTATATGGAAATGGAAGCTTATAACGTAATGCAGCCCATACAAGAATGGTAATAGCGCTTGTGGTCTTTAACAAGGTAGCTTCAGTGAGCAGCTAAGGAAAAGCGCTTATTACATGTTTTACTTTTGTCAGAGTGAAGCTAGTCTTATTTTTGGAGTTTTGACATTTATGGCTCTTTGAAATATTTAATCAGTGGACTTTCTATTGAAGAGCACTGTATTATCTTATTATCTGTATTATCTTTACTTTGGGCTTGCAATATGACAGTTTCAACCTGAAGGAACTCTTGGACCGAGTGCTTCTCCATTAGCATTTTGTCACGTCACTTGACCTTGCACAAAGGGTTACCCCATTAAAAATTATATCATTTATGGAGAATTTCTGAATTACAAATTGTATTTAGATGAACACTGATTGCAATGTCCTAAATGAGCAAAATTTTATATTTTATTATTTTATTATTTGTTGCTTTTTCTGTGGGATATTATGGGATATTGGATACTGTGTGTTATGGGCCAAATGTTGTTTCCTTTATTATTATAAAGCCATTATGATTTTTCATCCACGCTTTCAGCACTACTTCAACAAATTATGCTAAAGGGCTCACACTAATTCTGTGTAGTCCTTTAGGTGCTTTATTCAGCTTCTGGAGAATTTGGATATATCTCTGAAGGGCCACTTTGGCTTGCAATATTAGGAGCTAGTCTTAAAGTCGTGAACCTAGAATTGAAGGACTGGAAGACTCCTTGGAGAAAATCCCAAACTTACTATGACCAGAGCTGGTTGAGATAGCAGCGGGTCTCTAATTCTCATTATAACGGGTGTAGTCGGATGTGGGACGCATGCGGTGGGATGCTGTAATAACACCCCAATTGGATGGGTGTTACTGGCAGCCCTTTACCTAGCCTGGGTCTGGTACATAGATACATAGATAGTGCTGGCAAATAAGGGCCTATGGCCCACCTAGTCTGCCCATTTGAGCTTGTAAGTTCAGTTTATGTTTTCCTAGAAATCTATTGCCCTTTACCGCTGACCTCCAGAATTCCATTATGTCTATCCCAAGCATTCTTAAATCCATGATTGTTTTGCCCTCACCACTTCTTCTGGCAGGGTGTTCTACTTGTCCACCACCCATTCTGTGAAAATTCTTCCTCATGTTTCCTCTGAATAATCCTCCTTCCAACGTCATCCCATGCCTCTAGTCCTGGAACATCTTTTCACTTAAAAATAGTGTATTCCTGCACCTGTTCCTCCCTGTAATATACTTGTATGTCTCTGTCATATCCCTCTCTCCCTCCTCTCCTCCAGGAGTGCATATTCAGTTCCTTCAACCTGTCCTCATAGGACTTGTGATGCAGTCCATGTAACATCTTTGTTGCCCTCCTCTGAACCTTCTCTACCATGTCTATGTCCTTACATAGGTAAGGTCTCAGAACTGTACACTGTACTCCAGGTGGGGCCTCACTAGTGTCTTGTATAGTGGAATTATGACCTCCTTTTCCTGCTGGAGATGCCCTGCGTGCATCCCAGCATCCTATTCTTTACCTGCTGCCTTGTCACACTGTTTCCTACCTTGAGGTCATCAGAGATGATAACCCCAAGATCCCTTTCCTGCTTGGTGCATGCTATATCCTCACCCCCAACTGATATATTGTGCCAGGGTTTTTGCCCCATATGCATTATCTTACACTTCTTTGCTTTGAAATTCAACTGCCAGACCCTGACCATTCTTCAAGTTTCTGGAGGTCCTTCTCATTCTGTCAACACCCTCTGGTGTGCCTACTGTGTTACAGAGCTTTGTATCATTGGTGAACAGTGAAATTCTGCCTTCTAGGTCCTGAGCAATGTCACTGATGAAGATATTGAAAAGGACCGGTCCCAGTACTGATCTCTGTGGTACCCCACTGGTCACTCTTCCCTCTGTGGAGTGACAGCCATTTACCACCACCATCTGTGTCCTGCCACCCAGCCAGTTACCTACCCACCACACTACTGTCTTGCCCACACCCATATTCCCCAGTTTGTGTAATAGTCTTCTATGTGGCACAGTGTCAAAGGCCTTGCTGAAGTCCAGATGGGCCATGTCCACCCTCCTCTGATCCACCTCCTAGTCACCCAGTCAAAAATTCTACGAGGTTGGTCTGACATGACCTCCCCTGGTGAAACCATGCTGCCTTGGGTCCTGTAGTCCACTGACAACCAGGTGTTCCACTAATCTCTCCTTCAGTAGTGCTTCCATGATCTTCCTCACTACCAAGGTGAGGCTGACTGGTCTGTAGTTCCCTGCTTCCTCTTTGTTCCCACTTTTGTATGAGGGGATTACATCTGCTGTCCTCCAGTCTTTGGGTACCTCCCTGTTTCCAGTGATCGGCTAAACAGGATAGCCAGAGGTTCAGCAACCACCTCTCTTAGTTCTTTAAGGACCCTGGGTGCACCCTATCTGGCCCCATTGCTTTATCAACTCTTATTACTTCCAGTTCCTTCAGGACCCTTTCTTGTGTAAAGGGACTTGTGTCCATTCTGCACCATTCTCACTCTTTGTACTCCCTTCAGACCCATTACCTCCTCTTCCTCAGTAAGACTGAGCAGAAATACCTGTTCAATATGGCAGCTTTAATGTCGTCATCCTCCATGTGGCTCCCATCCTCTCCCTTCACTCTCACTATCCCTCCCTTTGCCTTTCTTTTTTCACTTATGTTCCTATAAAAGATTTTGGCCCTCTACCCACTGATTTTGCAATGTGTTCTTCTGCCTGAGCTTTGGCTTCCTTACTGACCTCCTGCCTCCCTTTGCTTCTCTTGGTACTTCCCTATCCCCTTCTGCCTGTGTCTTTTCTATTGCCTGAATGCAGTCTTTTTGGCTTTCACTTTCTTTGCTACCTCTTTGGAAAACCATTATGGTCTCCCTTCTTTTTCGTCTTGCTAACCTGCTTAATGCATAATTCTTTTGCTCTTGTAATCTCCATTTTAAATACCCCACTGTTCCTCAACCCTGATTCCTGCCCCATTCCCTTAATGCCTCATTCAAGTATCTCCCCATTTTCCCAAAGTCTGCCCCTAAAATCCAGGATACGTGTTTTGCGTGGTTTGGTTCTGCTCTTTCTGTGATTTCAAACCACAATGACTGGTGGTCACTGTTTCCCAGGTGCTCCCCACTGTTACCCCCATCACACTGTCCCTGTTTGTAGCACAAGGTCCAGTATTGCCTTCTGCTGAGTTGGTTTCATGACCAGATGCTTGAGGAAGGCACCCTGAAGGATTCCAGGATAAATCTGCTCCTAGTTGATGCTGCTGCTAGGATGCTCCAGTACACGTCTGGAATACTGAAGTCTCCAACCAGTACTACCTCACCCTTGTCTGCCATCCTTTGGATGGCTAGCACCAACTCCTATCTGTTTCTTCCTCCTGGGCTGGTGGTCTATAGACTACACCTGTGCGGATGGCTGGCCCATTTCCTATCCAGCAAACCCACAGTATCTCTCCCCATTTTGTTCCTCCTGGATCTCTGTAGCCCTTGTGTCATTTTTCACATACAGTGCCACTCCTCCTCCCTTCCTACCTGCCCTGCCTGTTCTGAATTTGTTGTAGCCAGGTATGGCCATCTCCCAGTCGTGGTTATCATTACACCAGGTTTCAGTGACGGCCACTATGTCCAGGTCTGACTGCACCATGACAGCCTCCAGATCTTCCATCTTGTTGCTAAGGTTCCTGGCATTTTCGCACATGGCTTTCCATAGATTTGACCTCCCTAGACTTTCGCTGTTCTACTCCAGCCCCTTCCTTGGTTGTTCTTTATCCCTGATTCTCCTTGCTGTCTGCCCTTCTGCTGAATTTGCCCCTTTCTGCTTATCCACCTCTTGGGTGCTAATCTCCATCTTTGCACACTGCTTTGCAGAGATAGCCTCTTCTCCTGTTCACATAGAAACATAGACTTTGACAGCAGATAAGGACCGCTATGCCCATCTAGTCTGCCCATTTCCCTACCTACAGGATAGGCCTGCAGATCCTAGTTAACCAACAGCCTATTTCTTCCTACCCCCCACAAGAATTGCCTTATGTCTGTCCCATGCATTCTTGAATTCTCCCTCAGTTTTAGACCCCACAACCTCCTCAGGAAGGCTGTTCCATGCATCCACTACCCTCTCTGTGAAATAATATTTCCTCACATTGCCCTGAACCGCCCTCCTTCTATCTTTAAATTATGTCCCTTGTTCTTGCAAGTCTCTTTTCTGAAAGATGCTACCCTCTTGGACTTTGTTGATTCCACTGAGGTACTTAAACATTTCTATCATGTCCCCTCTCCCTTCTTTCCTCAAGGGTATACATATTAAGCTCCTTTAGTCTCCTCATACGGCTTCTCTTGCAGACCCTGCAGCATTTTGTTGCCCTCCTCTGGACTGCCTCTATCCTGTCTATGTCCTTGCGGAGATGGGGTCTCCAGAACTGGACACAGTACTCCAGATGGGGTCTCACCAACTGTCTGTACAGAGGGATAACAACTTCCTGTTTTCTGCTTGATGATGCCTCTCCTATACATCCCAGTATACCCCAGCCCTCCCTACTGCCTTCTCACATTGCTTGCTAACCTTAAGGTCATCTGATATGATTACCCCCAGGTCCCTTTCCTTTTTGTTGTTGTTACTACCTCCCCACCCATTGTGTATTCTTCCCTTGGGTTCTTGTTTCCCAGGTGCATTATTTTGCACTTTTTGCATTGAATCTTAGCTGCCATACTTCTGACCATTCCTCCAGCCTTGTCAAGTCCTTTTCATCCTTTCCACACCTCCTTGTGTATCAACCCTGTTGCAGATCTTTGTGTCATCTGCAAAAGGCATACTTTTCCTTCCAGTCCCTCTGCAATGTCACTGATGAAGACATTAAAAGGACTGGACCCAATACTGAACCTGCGGTACCCCACTAGTAACCCCCTTTCTTCAGAGTGGACTCCATTTACAATTACCTTCTGTGTCCTGTTGTCCAGCCAATGTTTTACCAGGCTACCACCCTGGGTCCCACTCGAGCTGGTTAATTTGACTATTAATCTTTTGTGTGGGACTGTGTCAAATGCCTTGCTAAAGTCTAGGTAGGCCATGCCCACAGCCCCTCCCTGGTCTACTACTTTGGTCACCCAGTCAAAGAAATCTATTAGATTGTCTGACGACCTTCCCACAGTGAACCCATGCTGCCTTGGGTCCTGTGCTCCACTGGCCTCTAGGTAGTCAACTATTCTTTCCTTCAGAAGTGACTCCATCACTTTCCTAACACAGAGGTCAGACTGACAGGTCTGTAGTTTCCTGCCTCTGTCTTGGTCCCACTTTTGTGAAGGGAATCATCTGCCTTCCTCCAGTCCTCGGGTACACACCATCCTCCATGATTTATTAAAAGAGTAGCCAGTGGTTTCACTAGTTCCTCCCTTAATTCTTTTAGAATTCTGGGGTGAATTCCATCAGGACCCATTGCTTTGTCCACCTTCAGTTTTAGGAGTTCTTGCAGAATCCTTTCTTCTGTGAAAGGACTGGGATTGACCCCCTATCAAGACTGCTTCTGTTAATTGGATTAGGCACTTCCCCTCCTCTTTTGTGAATACTGAGCAGAAATATTCATTCAGTATTCCTGCTTTTCACTGTCCCCCACCGTTCATTCTATTCAGCCTCACTATCTCTCCCTTTGTCTTTCCCCCGCTTGATGTACCTATAAAAGGTTTTATCCCCTTCTTAACTGAATTGGCTATCTTTTCCTCAGTTTGAGCCTTTGCTATTCTGACTTCCTCCTGCTTCCTTCTGCCTTAACTTGTACAGCTCTCTGTCCTGCTCCTTCTGTGTTTCCTTATACTTCCGGAATGCTATCTTTTTCTTCATGACTTTCACAGCCACCTCTTTTAAGGACAATAGTGGCTTTTTTCTTTCATTTTGATTTGTTTATTTGCTTCACACAAAGGCTTGTTGCCTCTGTAATGGCAGCTTTGATAATTCCCCATTGTTGCTACACCTCCTTCTAGCCTGTTTGCTAGTGCTTTTCTGAGGCACTCTCCCATCTTGCAAAGTCAGCCCTCCTAAAGTCCAGTACCCTCACTTTTGTATGGCTTGACTCTGTAGCTGAGTTTAATGTGAACCACACTGTTTGATGGTCACTTGTCTCCAGATGGCAACCCACTTCTAGGTCTGAGGATCCTCTCACTGCCCCGTTTGAGAGTCACGAGGTCTAAGATTGCTCCCTCACAGTGGGTTCTGAAACTAGCTGTCTAATGCCTGCCACTTGTAGGGCATCAAGAATGCCCTGCTCTTGGATGTGGCTGCAGCAAATGTGCTCCAGTTAACATCTGGCATATTCAGGTCTCCCATCAACAGTATCTCCCTTTCTCTGCCATTCTAATAATGCCTTCTATCATATCCTTGTCCATTCCTTCCCCCTGACATGAGGGTCTGTACACAACCCTTGTGTGGTTTGTAGTGCCCTTTCCAATCTCAAGGTGACCCACAGTGCCTCCTCTCCTCCCTCCCTGTTTACTCTTTTGTTCAGTTGCTTTTATCCCTTCCTTTACATGAGAGCTACTCCTCCCCTCTTCTCCCTGCCTGTTCTCTCCTGTAGGTTATGTACCCTGGTATGTTAACATTCCAATAATGGTTCTCTGTTTACCATGTTTCTATGACTGCACGATATCCAGGCATCCCTCTTCCATTAAGGCCATCAGATCAGGGAGCTTGTTGCCCAGACTACGGGCATTGGTACTCATTACCCTCCATTTCCTGATGGCCTTACTCCATCAGCTCAGGGAGCGTGTTGCCCGGAATATGGGCATTGGTACTCATGACCCTCCATTTCCTGATGGCCTTACTGGTTCCACTGCTAGCTGTGGGGGTGAGCAAGTGGGTACCCTCTTTGCTGGCCTGCCACCCCTTTGCTAGTTTAAATGCCTGTCAATGTAGCTTTTAAACTTATCATTGAGTGCTTGGATTCCTCTAGGATGGATGCAGGCCGTCAGGCTTGAACAAACCTCAACCCCTCAAGTGGGTCCCCAGTCACCAATGAATCCAAACCCTTCCTCACAGCACCAGTTCTTCAACCATGAGTTAAAGTTCCTGGTGCATGCACCCTATGATCTCCTTGCCTCTCACAGGTAGTACTTCTGAGAAAGTGACAGAAGTAGCTACTTGCTTGAGACCCTTCCCAATTTCCTAAACTCTTCCTGAACTTCCTTTGGCTCCCCATTTGCCAGGTCATTAGTACCTAGGTGGATAATGACATCCAGCTCACCTTCCGTCTTGCCTTCCCAGTGATCACCAGGATCTTCTTTCCATCCCTCCATGTTGTGGCGCCTGGTAGACACCTCACCTCCCTGTCCTCCCCTCCTGTGTTCCTAGCTGGATCCCTCTTATGATGGAGTCCTCCACCAGGATTCGCTTCCTCCTCCTCTGTGGTCCACTGCTCTCCCCACTGAGGTCACCTCCTTAGCTATCCACATCCTTTCCTTCAACTTCTCTGCTTACCTCTATTTGGTTGTTCCCATTTGCCAGTGTTTCATATGAGTTCTTGGGTGGAACAGGATCTGGGATGTGCCTCTGCCTGACCACTCTAACCCTCCCTGGGCCCACTGTCATCCAAGTGCTCCTCGTTCTCGGCATCCTTTGGGGCAGTTGCATTGGACTGGGTGGTCTCTGGATGGGGGTGATGGTACTCCTGACCCAGTTTACTTCCTCTCTGAGTCTGGCTCGTCATCCCACAGTCCAGAGATGCATGCAGATAGGGGCATCACCTCAGTGTCCAGAAGGTCTGCCCTGAATATGGCTGCCCCACAGCCACTGCATTGCACTACTCCCCACATTATACTGCTATTCCACTACTTGACTGTTACTGAAGCTCTCCTAGTTGCCTTTTTATTAATTTACTGTCCTAAAAATCCTGCCACTGATCCTCAGATACTTGTCTTTAAAAAGAAAATAAACCAACAAATAAATAAATTAGTCAAAACTCTTGTGCTGAGGGTGGGCTTCTTCCCCTTATGCCTCCTACTCAACACCCTTACTATCCATGTGTTTAGCTCCTGTCAATCAGATTTAACAGGGCATATAATTAAGAGTTGGGGAAGGGGACTGGGGCGAACATTTGCAGCAATTAAAGACAGCAAAGAAATACACCACCACTATGTTTTAAATTTTCAACAGCCCAAAACAATTCTAAATAAAGTCAGCAAAAAATTACAGTGTCACTAAAAGCCCACAATCTAAGTTTAAAAGAAAAGGTGGGTATCGGTACATAATTTTCACATGGTACCTTCAAGGGTATAGGTTTGACTTGTGACAGCTCCAGATATGGTGGCTAAATGTTAGGCCTTACTGGGGATGAGTTTATGGCTATCTTATGCTGCATGATATATTATGCTGTTACATAAGTGATCTGTTGCAATATTAGCTGATATTGTCAGCTTCTATCACAACTTTTGGTTGTGAAATGTTTTGTAATGATATACAATATTGTAATGGCTTTTTGAAACAATACTAAATGTTAGATATTTTAACAAGTGAATGTTTCACTTTGTTCCCAGAGGCACCTGTACTTTCTAGTTGCCCAAATTAGCTGCTAATGGTGGTATTAGCCCCAAATTATTGTACCAAAGCAGAAGGAATGGTGAGGATTTTGTTGGGGGGGCTTAAGTCTTTTAAGACCAAGAATTGGAAATAGAATTAGCTGGTACATAATTACCATCATACAGAGTGCAATTGGAACATGGGACCGTATGCACAGTGGGATGTTCTATATTAGCTCTCCAATTGGATAGGTGTTACTGGCAGCTTCTTTCCTAACTTGGATCTGGAGGGTGAGCTTCCTGCATAATTCCCCCACATAGTGCTTCTGAGAGTAGAGTTCTATTTGTGTCTGGCCCATATATGTCAGTTAAATGACAGGTTTGACATGGATAGTCCCTTATTAGGGAGAATGGGTGGCTCTCCAGATACCACTGATAATAATAAATGCTTAAAGTATTGTTTATAACTTGATACATTATGGTCATTAAGCATTTTATGATGTATAGAGGTGGTAGATTCACCTGTTTATATTGATATTTAAGTGTTTGGCTATCTTGGTTGTAAATGAAGTGTTTTTATGTATCTATATCTCAAAATGATATTAATATTATTGTGTTATGTATTATAATAGTCATTGTACAATGTTGTAATGATTTTTAGCTGAATAATGAAAACCTTGATTGATTGATAAAAGTGCTATAACTTTTGAATGCCTCAATATTTTTAACCAAACGAAGCGGCATGTTCAGCCAGTGAAGCTCATTCAAACCAGTCATGTCACAGAGTGGCACACCACACAATGGTCATGCAGAGCCATGGAAATATTCAAAACTGCCTCAAAACTGGATAATTTTGCATTTTCAGCTTTTCATGTGCAAAGATCATAAATCCGGTTGAAACGAAATTTAGCAAATCAAGAGATCTACCATGCCCCATCGTGCATACCACATTTCAGGCAAATCTGTTGAATGGGTTCAAAGTTATTAATGTGCAAAATTTTGAGTTTAACATAGAAGTGACATCTCACCCTAAATATAGTGGCACGACTGCACCACTTTAATATATATATATTTATACAACACATGTGCTGGAATAAATTCTGTTATAAAATGTGATATCTTAAACAGCCAGTAGAGATAACACTGATATCTCCATGTTTCTATATGTCATCATGATACAGTATCTTCAACACTCCTATCGCTCACAGTGTTACAGTATCTTCTAAACTCCTATACATCATCTCATAAATCCTACTGACCTCTTTGAAAATGAAAGTCCTCTTGTGCTGCTTTTCCATAACCTGTGCCCCCACAATGCGACTCTTACACCTCATATATCCTACAGTGCCATCATTTTCAAACAAGTATTAATTAAAAAGTTTCTGCTTGATCCTGCCATTTCCTGTGGTATCAGCAGTTTTCATTTCTCACTTCCTAAACTGGTAGCGAATGAGTGCTTTCAGAGCTGACAGAGATTCAAAAAAGCAACGTGACTGTAAATGTTAAAATACAGTTCCTTTTTAGCTAATATTGCAGAGCTTTGTTCAATCTAGCTGCCAAAAGTAGAAACAAAAGAAAGTGTGAGTCAGCAACTTCAGAGATATGAGCGTGAGTCGTGTAGAGTGTTACTACAGCACTCGTTCCGTTCACATCTCTGAAGCTGTCACTCACGCTCTCTTCTCTTTGTATGTTAGTAGCTGGATAGTAACAAAGCTCCAAATATTATCAAAAGGCACTGTATTTCTAACATGTCACAGTGAAGGTGCCTTCTTTTGAATCTCTGTCCACTCTAAGTGCTCGGTCATGCTACAACTTAGAATCTCAGAAATGAAACTGTTTGCTGACAGCACGAGGAAACGCAGGATCAGCCAGATAAGTTTTTATTTTAAAATGATTTACCAGTTATAGCTACAGGCTCCCACATCTACAGGGATTTCTATAAACCTGAAGCGTGTAAAATAAACTTGTTCCCGTAAGCTTTTATTGGTTATACTGCAAAACAGAACAATTAAACAGCCATAGAAATTAATATAATCTTCTTGAAAACACAGGAGCATTGCTCTGCAGTTACTGGAAAATGGCTAATCAGTCTGAAAGCACTGTGTCAGAGCTGCTGGAGAAAGAGGAGAGGTTGGCTGATAGTCCTGCCTCATCAATAAGATATGTGGTGGATTGTCAAGTTGGAGATGTGGAGAGTTGTCTAAAACTTATGTAGGTGGTTGTCTTGACAACCCAGCACATATGTTATATAAACAGAACATGACATGGCCTGACTGAAGATATTGTATTTATCTTCACTCGAGGCCAATGACATCAAGATATCTCACTCATTGGCTTTGCCACTCGTGAGATGTCATGATATCATTGGCCTTTCGTGAAGATAAATATTATATCTTCAGTCAGGCCATCTATCCTATATACATATATACAGTGTATATATATATATATATATATATAGGACAAAGAACCTCTGTGCGTAAACACTGAGGCAAGGGTTACCCAAAGGGCATTTGGCTGGGAAGCCAAGTTTCAAGAAAATACAAAGTCACACATGCCCCCACAATGCAAAGCATCATGGGCTGCATATGCAAATCACCACAGAATGTTATGCTGGTCCAACTTTAAGCAGAATTGCATGGTGCCGAAGGCCTCTCACACAGTTTGCAAAGGGTGCTAACAGAAGACATAGACACGTGTTTGGTCCTACCAGGACTCATCAGTATGCCTCATCTGTTTAACACCCCAGTGCACTGGACCAGCTACCCTAAGGCAGTGTGCCTGGGATATATTGTAGTGAACCCATTAAAATAAAAAACATTACAAAGACAAAGAACCTCTGTGCGTAAACAGTGAGGCAAGGGGTTATCCCAAAGGGCATTTGGCTGGGAAGCCAAGTTTCAGAAAATACAAAGTCACATTCCCCACAATGCAAAGCATCATGGGCTGCATATACAAATCACCACAGAATGTTATGCTGGTCCAACTTTAAGCAGAATTGCATGGTGCGAAAGCCTCTCACACAGTTGCAAAGGGTGCTAACAGAAGACATAGACACGTGTTTCATCCTACCAGGACTCATCAGTATGCCTCATCTGTTTAACACCCCAGTGGACTGGACCAGCTACCCCTAAGGCAGTGTGCCTGGGATATATTATGGTGAACCCATTAAAATAAAAAACATTTAAAGACAAAAGAACCTCTGTGCGTAAACACTGAGGCAAAGGTTACCCAAAGGGCATTTAGCTGGGAAGCCAAGTTTCAAGAAAATACAAAGTCACACATGCCCCACACATGCAAAGCATCATGGGCTACATATACAAATCACCACAGAATGTTATGCTGGTCAACTTTAAGCAGAAGTGCATGGTGCCGAGGCCTCTCACACTGGAGTGTTAAACAGATGAGGCATACTGATGAGTCCTGGTAGGATGAAACACGTGTCTATATCTTCTGTTGAAGTTTAATTTTAAAAGTGTTTATATTTTGACAATCAACAATGTCATGCGGTAAAGCATTCCAAACTCTCGGGCTCTAACAGTAAAGAACTGTTGTCTTTTGTTTGTTCTGGTTCTATTAATCACTATTTGTTTATTTATGTATTCTGGCTACAATCTTTCTAGGTGAAAAGATAGTCCACATAAACTCATTAATGTAGTGAATGTATAATCTTAAATAACTGGAGTAAGTCACCCTTAATCTTCTAAACTCAAGAGAATAAAGCCCTGTTCTTTGAAGCCTAGTAGCATAATCCAGTGAAGAAAGATGTGGTATTATTTTTGTTGCCCTTCTCTGAACCCCTCAACTCTATTGATATCCATAGCCAGATAAGGACTCCAGAGAGGTGAACCATAGTCCAAATGAGGTCTAATATGGGTCCTGTACAAAGCCATAATACACTCCTCGGTTTTAAGAGTGAATGTGTTATTTATTCTGCTAAAAGGGCATTAGTTTGATTAGCAACTTTATTACAATGGCTGAAAAAGATAGTTTGTTGTTTACAAGAATACCCAGATCTTTCTCAATAGAGGATTCTAACTGTTATATTATTAATATAATATGTTTGCTTAATGTTATTTTACCATATGTAACACTGAACATTTAGATACGTTGAATGACATTCTGTTAGTTGCTGCCCATAGTTCAATTCTCTTAAGATCATTTATGAGGTATTCCTATTTGAGTCACTGTCCACAGGACCGCCCAGTTTAGTGTCGTCTGCAAACTTTGATAGCGTATTATTTGATAAAATAGTAAGGTCGCTAATAAATATCCCAAACAGTATGGGACCCAACACTGAGCCCTGAGGGACACCACTCAACACCAATCCCTCGTCAGAATGTTCCCGTTAACCCTAACGGTCTGTATTCTTTATAGAGCCAATTATTGACTAGGACACAATACAGTTAGAAAAACCTAGTGATGTAAGTTTATTTATTAATATGGAATGTGAAACCTTGTCAAAAGCCTTACTATAATCAAGCAGTATAACGTCTACTGGAATGTTTGAATCAAGGTTCATGCTGATTGAGTTATAAAAAGCTAGCAGATTAGTGGTACAGGAATGCCCAGCTTTAAACCCATGTTGCGTAGTGTCATTTAAGTTCAATACCAACATCTCCTCTTGATCAAGTTTTTAATATGTTTTCTAATAGCACATGGAATAGAGGTAAGGCTAATGGGTCTATAATTATCTGCTTTGTGATGTGACCCTTTTTAAAGATTGGTGTGACAGTGGCAGTTTTCCAGTCTAGAGGTACATTGGACTCACTAAGAGATTTATTGAAGATGATGGAGAGTGGAGTAGCAATATAGTTGTATGTTCCCATAAGAAATTTGGGGTTATGTTATCAGGGCCTGGACTTGTTGTAGATTTTAGTGTATCCAAAAGCTTGATGGTATCAGATATAGTAATAGTATAGCTGGGTAAATTACCAGATTTCGCATATATTATAGGTTCAGTATATTGTTCGAAAACTGAACAGAAAATTTATTGAATTCGGTTGCAGTAACCTTATCAGAAAGAATAGTGATATTGCCTACCATTAATGGGCCTATTTTTTCGTTTCTCCCTTTTATTATTTAAATATGAGTGTAGACTCTTGTGTGAGTCCTTAGTGAGCTATTCTAAATTCTAAATTCCGTTTAGATATAGTAATTAACGTTTTAAGGTCTCTAACTGCTTTCCTATATTCTAATAACTTTCCCTCTAATGATTCGGATTGACACTTTTTAAACGAATGAATAGTTTACGTTATGATTACTTAATCTTTTATTTTGTTATTATACCAAGCAGGAATTTTACCTTTATTGTTGTATTTCCTTCTTACTGGGACATATTGTTTTCTAGATCATATACAATGTCCTTAAATGTATTCCATGCATCATTAATATTAAGTGGTGGGATAATGAGTCCCATGGTATTATTGCAACTGTTCATTCAATTTTATGAAATCTGCCTTCTCATATTGTTTTATTGTATATTTATTTATAGAGGGTATTATGAGTCAAGGAGATAGAAAATTGAATTGTCAAATGATCACTATTGCTTAATGGATCCAAAACTTGTAGGTTAGACAAGGAGGTCTCCATATTGGTTATCACTAAGTCCAATATATTGGACCCATGTGTAGGTTCTCTAACTAGTTGAGTAAGGCCAAGGTCAGTGACTGTTGAAATTAACTGTAAATCGTATTGATTGGTACCTGATAATATATCCCAATTTATATTAGGGAGGTTGAAATCACCCAGTACGATCACTGACCCTTTTCTGCTATTTGGGTGATTTCGAGGTTAGTTGTTTAAGATATGCTATGTCTGAAGAGGGCGATAACATGTGCCAACTAGGATCTGGGGGTGACCATTGGGTTGTAGATAAACCCAGATGCTTTCAGTCTGAGTCAAAAGTCCTTGCACTCTCACAAGCCTAACTAACCAGTCACTCTGCCTGGGACAATTCCCCACAGCTTGGAAAACAGCCATTATCACACCTATTCATAAAGGAGGCGACAGGTCATCGACCAACAACTACCGCCAATCTCTATCCTCCTCCCCTCTCTAAAGCCCTGGAGAAAGTGGTGGCCATTCAAATCACTGATTATCTGGCTAAGCATAACATCTATGCCCAGAGCAACATGGCTTCGTCGGGTCACAGTACCAGCACTGCCCTTGGCTGGAATTCTCCAACTTCCTACACTCCTCCTTGGATACCAGCTCCTAGCTGGTGCAGTGTTCATTGACCTCTCAAAGGCTTTCGCACTGTCTCCCATCCACTGCTGCTGAATGCACTCTGCCTCACTGGTCTCGGCTGGCCCCTGGCATGGTGTGCTAGCTATCTTGACACCTCCCATGTGTGTCAAGATTAATAGCACACTCTCCCGATACCCAGCCCCATTCTCTCTAGGGTCCCCAGCTGGCCCATCCTGGGCCCCTTCTCTTCTCGCTGTATCTGAACACCCTGCCCAGTGCATGCTCTGGCAAAATTCTGTTGTATGCAGACGACGCTGTCCTTTTGCCACCCAATCGTAATCCCATCTCCCACAGGACTCCTTACAGCAGTCTTTCAACAGTGCCGAGGCTTGGTTTAAGGAGTGCAGAATCGTCATCAATCTTAACAAAACCAAAACTATGCTCTTTTCACACCCCAAAACAAAGCTAGCAACCACCCACTCTATATCCTTCCAAGCACCAACCAACCACTGGAACAAGTCTGCTCCTACAAATACCTTGGGGTTACCTTCGATTCAGCCCTCACATTTCACAACCCATCGACGCCCTAACATCCGCCACCAACACACGGCTTGGCATCCTATTCCGCCATAAAACCTGCCTTCCCCAAATGCTCTCCGCTAGCTGTTACATCGTCTGCTTCTGTCCCTTGTAGACTATGGTCTACCAGTATACGTGCTGCCGACACCACTGCACTCAACAAAATTCACCTAACCCTGAATAAAGCGTGCAGATTGATTACTGGTGCCCCAGGCTCACACACACACCTGTCAGCTATATGTCGATGCTAACCTGCTTACCCTGGATGAGCGGCTCGATACCAGACCTGTCTCCTCACCAAAAAACCTACTCGCTCCTCCTGGGGTAACGGGCATCCATCCACCAGAGCCTCCCCACCATTGCAACACGGTCTTCCTACAAGACCACTCTAAAGGTCCCCAGAACAAGAACCAGCCGTGGCCAGAGGTCCTTCAGCTATAGAGCCCCAACCTGGTTTAACTCTCTCCCTACCACCATCACCAATGCCATCACCATCTCCACATTCAAAACCGCACTTGGAACCACATCTTCCGCATCGTAACTGCTCCTGTCTCTGAACATAGCCTCCACCTCTTTTTCTCTTGACAATGCCACCCGGCAGCTCTCCACCCAACCATCCCTCCACCACTTCCTTGTACACCATGCCTAGGTTTAACCTGGCCAGTGCCAGCTGTTTCAATGTTTACCTACCAGAATGCTCACTTGATACCGACTTGTGTAATACCTGTTATCAATTACATGTACCCTGTACCCAATTGTATTTGTCTGACCACAATGTGACGGGCACCTGGTGAATGCCTATTGATTTTTGCAAATCTTTGCTATGTAACCGAAACGCAATGTATGTCTTTATGTGACGAGTACTTTTGGAAACGAGCCTCTGGCTCAAAGGTTGTAAACTGATTCTTAAAATAAAATAAATAAAATAAATAAAAAAAAGAGGACTCAAAGATGGTATGCTATTTATAACATAAAGACACACCCTCCACCTATATGATTATCCGTTTGTTTTTATAGTAAAGTTTAAACCCTGGGATGTTCATTATCCACTGTTTCTCTGAATTTCCCCATGTTTCAGTAATGGCAATAAGTCCTATGTTAAATTCATGTATCTTTACCTCCAGTTCTGCCATTTTGCCTTTGTTAAGCGATCTTGCATTGAATGAAAGAACATTCAATTTCTGTAATGTGATGTATTTAGAGATGACATTATTAGCCTATTCTCCCCTTTTTGTTAGTTTAAATGTTGATTGATAAATGACAGAAACTGACGACCAAGAGAGAGAGCTTCCTTCTGCTTAAGTGCAAACCATCCCAGCAGAAGAGGGATGGATATTCATTAAATTCCTCCCAATGTGTGAGGCAGGGAATACCCTGCCTAAGGCACCATTTATGAAGCCATTCATTGAATGTTTTGATTTTATTGAGGATGTAATATGAGGCTCGAGGTACAGGAGGATCTCAGAAATACCAATGCTACATCCCCTTTCATTTAGAATATTACAGAGTGAAACAATGTCTTGTTTAAGTTGTTGCAGTGGAACCCTAGTAATTCGTTAGTCCCCATGGACTATGACCAGTGGATTATTGCCTGCTGTCGATAAGGCTTTTTTAGACATAGATGTTATATCAGAAACCTGGCCCCCTATAACTTGAACAGGTCCTATTTTCTTTATCAGGGTTACAGATGGCTCGATCGATGAACTTAATCATAGAATCTCCTAGTACAAAGACCTGTTTAGGAGTGTTTTAACCTGGATATTGATTGAATCCTGTTTCTGACTGAAGCTGGAATCGCAGTTAGAGAGCTCAAGCGGTTCATAGGAATTATGCAACACAACTGGAGTGGGTATTAAGATTTTGGTCTGCCTTCCGCTTAAATTTGGAAGGTGCAATGGTAGACCAAGGGGTTTCATCTGGTAATAGTTGAGGTTTAGAGGAGAATATAAACAATAAGGGGCTGAAGCAGTGTTATGTTCTTCATTTTCTAGTTGGTTAATTTTGAGCATCCATAAACTGCTGTAGTATTTGGACGTCGGTGTAGGGGAAGATGGATTATTAGCTTCTAGTAAAGGGACATATGATCTATATAGTCCTCTAAAGCCTCTATTTCTGGGTCAACAACTAATTTGATAGTGTCGGGGACCATTTCTACTTTATTCAAAAGTCGTATACCTCCTCTTGCAGTGATTTAACCAATAAACACCTATCACAAATATATTTAGCAGTCTGTTTGCCAATAGCGTACATTTGGCAAGAGGTACAGTATTTATTAGCTCTCCTCATTATGATGTAATTATATCTAGTAGCTAGGACAAGCAAAATGGTATTTTACCTTAGGTTGATTTAATTAGATCTCACAGATGGGGTGTATTTATTGGCCGTAGTCCCAGTACTCGATGGACCACGATGAACCGCAGCGCTCGATGTGCGTGTCTCTGCAGCGTTCCGCGTGCGCACGCCTGCGCTTCGCCCGCTCGCTGGTGCGAGCCTTTATGAAACGAAACCGGAGTATGTCACGGCGACTTCGGTTTCACATATCAAGCTCACAATTTGAGCTTTAAATTGTCCAGAGAGAAAAGCCTTTAAAAAGGCAAGTTTTCCAATGCTGAGGTAAAGCTGAGAACTATTCTGCCCTCTGTAAACTTGATTCAGCGTGGGATACAGATGAAGTATAGAGATGACAGGAAACTCCCTTAGTCCTCCAGTATCCACACTGCTTCAGAGTCACCTGGCAGAAAGTACAGTCCACATGGGCAAAGCAAATCAGTTACACACAACAATACAGGTCTGATATAAGGTATATATACAGGTCTAGCAGGTGTAAGTTTCAGAAGCACACGCTAGACAGCAAGTGTTTTATCTAGGCCCGGTCGCTGATGCGAGCTCTTTATGAAACGAACCGAGTATGTCACCGCAACTTCCGGTTTTACGCTATCAGAAGCTCACAATTTGAGCTTTAAATTACAAGAGAGAAAGCCTTTAAAAAGGCAAGTTTTCCAATGCTGGAGGTAAAACTTGAGAACTATTCGCCCTCTGTGAGCTTGATTCAGCGTGGGATACAGATGAAGTATAGAGATGACAGGAAACTCCCTTAGTCCTCCAGTATCCCACACTGCTTCAGAGTCACCTGGCAGAAAGTACAGTCCCCTTTGGCAAAGCAAATCAGTTACACAACAATACAGTCTGATATAAAAGGTATATACAGGTCTGGTAGGTGTAGCCTGCAGCCGTCTTGCGAGCACAGTGAGTAAAGGAGGATTACTGGATACTGACCAGACTTTTAAATAGTGGAGGTGAACGGCAATCACTGCACGTTCACTGCACAATTTTTTACCTGTACTTTTTCCTGCTGTGACCCTGGTCAGCTCTCCTCTCCCTCCTTCCTCCGGCCGTCAGCCTGCCACCGAGCTCCCGAGCCACCACCTTAGCTCCCCCATGGCTTACCTCCATGGTGGAAGCTGAGAACCCCAATCCCCACCTGGCATGGATCCGGATCAGGTGGTGCCTGAGAAGGCATGCGCCCAGTGGAAGGCCATCAAGCCACGTGACCTGGAACCACTGTTTCCGCTTTTCTCCACTTGCAGGATCGCGTGTACACGACGCCTGCGGCGGGGTTCACGCATGCTCATGTGTGTGCCCCATCAAGCCGCCTGCTGCATCCCAAACCCCATATTTCTGCAGCTCTTGCAGTCGAGCCCCAGCCTCTACTGGGGGTCAGGCGTGCACGACCGCTGATCCCCATCCCGG
This sequence comes from Neoceratodus forsteri, assembly GCA_016271365.2. Lineage (NCBI taxonomy): Eukaryota > Metazoa > Chordata > Ceratodontiformes > Ceratodontidae > Neoceratodus > Neoceratodus forsteri. The sequence goes on along the minus strand of CM057449.1, from coordinate 1,608,703 downwards.
AGATGGAGAGCAGTCCGTCGGATGCCTGCTTATCTCCCCCGGGCCAACCCACATGGCAACCCGTGCTCAGCTTCCCAAACACGGGTCCCTGGAGTGGTGAGAGGTGTGGCGCATAGCGCCTCAACCCTCAGCACCACCGGGCTGACTTTCACCGCACTATTTAAAAGATTGGTCAGTAGAATACGGCACTGTCCACCATGTTAAGATGGCTGCCAGAGTTTCTGCGCATGTGTGATAATTCTGTCACGCATTGAACTCGGTGGCACATCTGCTGCAAGATGGCTGCAAGGTTCAGGCGCAGAGCACGGAGTCATCATGCCACTTGCGAGTGGCCTCTGGTGGCCATCTTGAACATGGCGGACAGTACCGTGTTTCTCCAGTCCACCGAGTTTCTCCATCAGCTTGGCTGCAGCAGTACTGGCTCTGGCCAGACTGTGTCTTCTTCTGTTGCATAGAGGCAACATTCCCTTCCTTTTCAGTCTCAGAGGAAAGCAGTGTGTGGAAGACGAGATCTTCCTCAGGTGGTAGAAGCATCTGAGTCCATATCACCAACATCAAAGTCACCCAAAATTGGAATTACAGTGAGGCATTGCAGGGCTCGGCCCCTAGCTCTGAAGAAAGCCCTGGTAGCTCACAAATCACTGTCATTGATTTATAATGGAAAGAGGGGCTAATTTTTTATTTATTTACATTTTATGCCTTGGTTTCTCTAGGAACTGGCAGGCAGCTGGCTCTGCTCACTTCTGGCCTCAGTCGGCATCCTGCGTCACTGGGAGCGCCACTGGCATCACCATGGAACCTGCCAGCTCCTTGTTTCTCCCCTGCCCTGCTCTCACAGTCACTCGTGCATGTGGAGGCATCGCACACTGCAATCCGCCAGTGCCCTCCCTATTCTTGCCTCTCTCCACCTGCACTATCCTGAGGCCTCCACCTGGGGTAGCCCCTGCAGCCGACTGACCAAGTTCCTCCCTGGGAGAGGAGAGCTGCCTTGTGACTGCTTGATCCACTCCCACCTCCCCCGCCGACCCAGGCTTGTTCCCGAACCTGTGTCGCCGTGTAGTGCAGGAGTGTGTATACAGCACCTCAACCTCAGCACCACTGGGCCAGATGGGGGCTAAATTTAAAGATATGATTCACCCAGCTTCCTAAGCTCATAAAGTTTAATTCCAACACTGAAGTCACCTCAACCTTTTCTTTTTGTGAGCCCAACACATCAAATTTGTTTTGTGTAGGTACTGGAATGGGCTGAACTTGTTTAGATGATGCCCTTGTCTTTCTCCTGGAGACCAGTGTCATACCTTTGGGGGTGGGCATAGGGTCATGCTCTGGCTGCTGCATGAGCGGGGGAATACATAGCCCTTGGGATGTACTGTACTCAAAGGGTCATTCAAGGAATCTGTGGGGGCATTGTCTTCCAAGAGGGTGACAGGTTCATAAAGCCTGGGGTGTTCAACCACTGATGTAGATTACACCTGTAGGCTGAGTAGCTGCATCACTAATAGAAGAACTCTCTTGTGGATCTTCAGGATTTGGGGACTTGTCAAAGCTATGCTGGGCTTCTAAGGATGGTTTAATGATCATAGCCCCAGGCTGATTCTTGGATGCCCAGGCACAATCGTGAAAATGTGGCCCTTCTTTTCACATACAGTAGGTTGCACCTAAAAGTGTTCTTACACTTCATGCTGATATGCCCCAGCTCACCACAGAGTCCACACTGAGTTTGTCACAAGTGCTACTGAGGTGTGTGTTTATGCCCCACGCTTATGGCAGTGATTGGGCTGCCCTGCATAAAAACAAACACCCTATCCTTGCCAATAAAAAGCTATTTGGCAAATGTACCACTCCTAAATTCAATTGAATGATTTGGAGCACTCACAACTGGGGAACAAAGTCCTCTGAGTGAGTTTCAGCTATTCCCACCCCTCCCCCATCAGCACCTTCCTGGGAACCCAAAGCATCATCTGTGGTAGGTATTTCAGCATTTACGCTCTTTGTCCAGAAGGTTTCTAGCCTGAGTGCTAGTACCATACATAGTGTCTGTATGCTCCATTTCCCCTCCTGGGCCACTAGCTCCTCTGAAAGAGTATTCTTCTCCCTTTACCATTCATATCACTGCACCATGCATACCTTTAGCATCCACCATCCTTGGAGTGAGGTACACTGTCTCTTGTACTCTCAACACAGACTCCTGCACCTTTCCTGAAGACTCACCTGAGTCTGTTGCATGAATGGCTTTGGATGCACCAGAGTGTCTGAACCGGGTAATGACATCTTTGTTCCTGCCACACTGTCTTGACTCACTGACAGGCCCTATTCTGGACCAGGGATCCAAACACCTCCCACATTTGTGATTCAGCAAGTCCCCAACATCACTTTGTCAGGGGTCCAAACACCAGATTCACCTGCTTTGTCTTCAATGCTAAAGCCGCCTCAGACGCTGTCTCGCTTGTCAGCATCTCTCCACCTGTTTTTAACTACTTTGATCTTGTTCTGTCAGCTGTGCATCAAAGTGCTGGCTGTTTTCAATATTTTCCTACCCAAACCCAAGGAAAACCCCATCACTGATTTGCGAAGACCTGAAACCCAAAACCTAATGTTTTTCTTTGCTGCTTGGGGTAGGGGTGGGAGTTAGGCTGGAAACCCTAACGCCACATTTTTCTATCTTTATGGCATTAAGTTATCTTAACTGGTACATTAACAAAGTTTTTTGTAAAGAATATATATATATATATATATATATATATATAAGAGCAAAAAACTCAGTTAATGCATCCAGTTAGGGTTGTTCTAGCGACAAAGCGAGGAAATTCGATGTTAGGGTTGAAACCCTCTTTGCACCCTCAGCCCACCCCAAATGGAATCGGGTGCGTATTGGGGTCATCGGCCCTAAGTGTCTCCCCCATCACATGTGGAAGAAGCTGAGGAATAGAGAATGGGTGACAGTTAGACCGATGACCCCAATGCACAATTTCATTCCATTTGGGGGTGGGCTGAGGGACAAAGGGGGTTTCAACACTAACATCGAATTTCCTCGCTGTGGAACAACCCTAACTGATGCATTAAACAGAGTTTTGCCTCTAATTTCCCTTCTTTTGAGAATGATAATGAGAAATAGTAGATGTGTCTGCGGTGGGCGGCAGCAGGCCTGTGGCCCCACTCTCCGCCCGCGGATGTCTTGTCACATAATAACATTGTGCCTGCAAACGCAAATCGTAATGCGCATGGTGACGCAGCGAAACAGAAGAGAAACAGTACTGTAGACAGAAATGTTAAAACAACGCAAATGCAACCACAAATGAAAGCGTAAAGGTAACGCACATGGTGGCGTAAACGTGAACGTAAGTGAAGCGACACAGGAACCGCAAGCAGAAACAGTAATGGTAACAGTAATGTAGCGCACAGGCTGGTTTTACCCAAAAGCTGTATAGAGAAAGACAGTGAGTACAAAGAATGTATACAAAATAATGACTCTCAGACCACAAAAATGAGGACTTGGAATAGTAAATTGCTTATATCTCAGTAACCGTATGACACAGAAAAAAATGTAAAAGTCATATGAATTATCACTTTCCTGGCTGAAATTTTTCGAAAAAAGTCCGTATCTACGCCGTTTTTAGATACGGGCCCTGGAAATCGTGTGACAGCACCGTAATGTTATCCTATGGGAAAAACAGAAGTTTGACTGCCATAACTTTGCCTCCCTGTAATATTTTTCACCAAACCACTGAAAGGCACATCTGTGGGATGTTGTCTGTGTTCCTGCAAATTTCAGCCCAAAAGACCAAACCGTTATTTTGCAACAGGGCACCAAACAATTGCTGCAATGCATCGTGCGCCGTAATGTTATCCTATGGGAAAAAGCGTCAGCTTTGCAGTACCATAACATACTCTGCCTGTAATATTTTCAATGAAACACTGAAAGGCACATCAGTGAGATATCGGCTGCGTTCCCTCCAAATTTCAGCCCAAAACTCCCAACCGTTCTTTTGCAGCGCGGTGCCAAAGAATTGCTGTCACTTTCCAACAGACTAGAAAAGTACTGTCGCACTTATGAAGCTTTCGCAAAATTTGCGACACTTTATGAGCACGAAAGTTACTTTGAAAGTACTTTTCCAGAAATTTGAAAACATATTTCTGGGGTGTTTTACCCAAAATAAAGACATGGCTAGCATCCTCAGGGTCCGACTAGGTGAATACAAAAATAATTAGGTTGCTAGAGGGTCCCACATTTAAATGCCAAGCATTTTTCTGATCACTAACTGAAAACAAGATGGCGGATATACGAAAGTAAGAGGGCCATTTGCGAAAGTAAAATGCATTTGTGACACTGTCGAACTTTTAACTTTTTCCATTGACTTATAATGGAAATTGTTTTTGAATAACTTTTGAACCGTTTAATATTTTTCACAAAATCTTTGAAAGGCACATCGGGACCCTGGCTGCATGTTTCCTGAAGATTTCGGGCGGTCGTGCAAACCATGCGACCTGTAGGCGTGACCGTAGAATTCCAGAAAAGCGTAACGCACGCAAGAGATCACGCTTAATAATTCCGCAGCTGTATATCTGACCGATACTAAACTTGGCAGATCCTAAGGTGTATGGGTCTTGATCGCTTACTCCAAATTTCAGGCAAATCATTAACGGTTGCAAAATTATTAAGGTGCAAAATTTTGGTTTAACACGTAAATGGCTCCTCAACCTTAACTATGGTAGCACTACCGGCAACCATAATGTAAATATATATATATATATAAAACTGGTGCGGTAGCATCAGTATTGGTGGGTGAGTCGTTGTTCAATGTTAAACCAAACTTTTCCACCATAATAACTTTGGTGGCACTCAACAAAATAAGCTCAAATGTTTATATATGTAGTCTGGCTGGCAGGGTCTCAAGATGTGAAAAGTTTTGTGCTGGCAGCTTGTGCAGTTTCTAAGATACGGAATTAATTACCTAATTTCCCTCAACTTTTTTGCTCTCACGTACAGCCTAGTTGGTATGGAATTTGTTCTTAACCTTACAGAGTAGATGCGGCCTGTGCCAAGATAGTGCCTTTGAAGAGTTCGTGAAAAAATATTAAATGGTTCCAGAGTTACAAGGATTTTACATTTTTTCTGAGCACCATGTTAGGTCCGGGACTTCCAGTAATTGAACCAATAGGACTTAATGGGACCTAAAATTGATCCTGGCTCAAGTGCCTCGTGGGAAGGAAAACTGTAGTTATTGTAGTTTTTAAGTTGGTGCCAAAACTGACCTGGAGGGAGCCCTAACTGTGACTGACAGTTTCCCAGCCAACCTGAATCCTGGATTACAGGAAATCCCCAGTGCTACATGAGACAGTGGATCAGTTAGAGTTGGAGCTTGAAGTATGAGCAGGTCGAGCTTTTGAGCAGCGGCTCCCTGAACGTGCGTAGGGGGAATCACAGGAAGAGGCCTAACTTGCTCCCCTGCCACTTTTCTCCTGCCTTGAACTGCCTGATTGCAGAAGTCAGACTTGTTCCGATTTAAGCCTGGAACTGCGGCAAACAAAGGAAGAAGTTTACCAGTACCACATGCGCTTTGGACCGAAGATTTGCTCCTGTAAAGCAGTCGGCCCAGCTAGTGTGCTTGAGACGACTCTTGATCGAGAGGTTTTCTCAGTGAATCTACTGCAGTAGCAACGGACTATGTCAAACTGTACAAAGTTAGTGCTGCCTTATTTGAATGTGCTGAATGTTTCTCATGGGTCGAGACCTGTTTGTCCATGACCCAACTTGTTACACCAGCTGCAGGCTTCACCAGTAAGAACCAACGAACTTTGCCAGCTTGCTCATCCTGCCTGGGCCTTTGCCAATCTGGTCCAGACCAATTGCTCTGAACCAGAAACTATTTTGGTGAAAGACTGGCTTTGGGGATCCAGCCCCTCGCAACAACAACTCGTGGGTTGTGCCACCTGGAGGAAAAGGCCGTGAAGAGGAGGTACAGTGTGTCAGCCCTGCTTCCCATGTCTTTCTGCAGCAATCTGGTAGCATGAGTACAATCAGGATAGCTCCTCGCATCGGTATTTTAATCATCTTTGGTACCATCTGATTTCTTTAACTTTCTGGTTTACAAAGACTGAGCCAACTGGCTCAGATTACAGAAAATCATCTTGTTGTTGTGCAAGCTAACTGCCTTTCTTTCCATCAAGGGCCCCAACATCAGCTGCAGTGCGACCACCCGGGCAATGCCTCTGGCTAGCCAGTTTCCATCCTGGGTACCCAGTGTTGTAGGACTGTATATTTTGGACTGAGAAGTGCATGCCAAACCCTGATTTAAATTAGAATACAAATCATTTGACTAATTTCACACCCCTTCCTTGTTCACGACCCTAAATAAACCTCATTGTCTTTTTCACGTTTAACCTAGCTAGTGTGCATATTATTAGTTGGGTTACAGTGTTAAATGTGTGCAGTTGTTTTGCTAACCTTATTTTACAGGGGTCTCCAGGAAAACTACTGAAGGTCCATTCCTGGTAGTGTAAGTGTTAAGGGTGTGTGCATATTATTACTGTTACTTACTGACTGTGTGTTAGCTACTGGTGACACAGATTCAGAGCCACTAGGAGGGTTGGTGGGTGGTTATTGCTTCCCAGAGGGCTATAGCAGGATAGGCAGACACTCCGAATACCATTACTCTGGGTGGAGGCAACAATAACTGAATCCAGGCCCCTCAGCCTGTGCTCAGACCTACTGGTAGAGATAGTAACCTTAGGGATAGCGCCACCTAGTAGTTTACATCTTGCAGGCACTACTGAGTTAATGCCCCCTAGTGGCCAGAGTGTAAACTTTCAGTACGTTGTGTAATTGGTGGTAAAACAGCCTGCAATATGTTTGCCCATGCTCCCAACGGTGTGCTTAGGCCATGGATGGTATTTTCTCTGAATTATCCCTACCCCCAGTGGGAAAAGGACTGGGAAACTTGGAAAACTCATGCTACCTGGATGATAGATAAATTGTCGGGGACCGAGGACCAAAGCGGCAAGAAATTACTGTGACTCTCGAGGGACTTGCCCTAAATGTTATTTGGGAGTTCCAGTCTGCTGAGTCTGCTGCGTCCCCTGGCAGTATTTGGAGGCCTTGACATCAGTTTTCGACCTTATGAGGATGTGAATCAGTTAATGTGGGAATTCAAGACCATGAGTCAACCCTAGGGAAATTGTTATCGGCCTACCTGATGAGATTAGAGCATGTTTACTAAAAATATTTGATAAAGGAGGGTAATGTCAAACAACATAAATTGGGTTTGGATGGACCACATTCTTATCTCAGTGGAGGATCCCTGTACTGTAATGTTCCAGCTGCAGTTGCAGCATTGCTTAGATGATGCCCCTCCTTTATTGCACTAATGTGGGCAGTGCAAGGGCTGAACAGCAATTCAGCGAGGACAACTCTGTGTTATCTGCCCCTAGACAAAAAGTTATTGCTGATGACAATTCTCGGACCTGGTGTTCCAGTGAGGATGTGAAGACTTGATGCCTACAGAGGCAGCAAGGTCCCCTTCTTTAGATGCTAGGCTGAGCAAGTTGGAGACCCGGTTCGACCGGTTGTGTGAACTAGTGATAGAGCTGTTCCAGAGGCAAAAACTTCTCTGGCTCAGCAGAAAGGAGACCTGTGGAAAGTGGGGTTGTTAAACTGCCCCCCTGCCCATTGGGGCCCCTATTCAGACGTCTGCATTAGAGACCATGTGTTTTTATTGTTGTGGGCAAGATGGACATAAGCAGAATGAGTGCCACTCTCCTGAAGATGTGGGCAAGGTAAATGGCTGACTAATAACTGACAGTCTCAGTTACGTTCCTTCGAAAAATGCAAGAAACATTCCAAATCACGCTTTGCTCAGGGTTACTGCCGAGAGCCAGCCTGGTTACATACCAGATGAAACTGAAATGTCTGAAAATGGTGATTCTGATATCATGATAGACAATGGTGATAATGACAATAATGATTCTGACAGTATCAGCAATGTGTTACATGATTTAAATTCAATGGAATTTCCTCCTGATGACGAACCTGGAATTTCAGAACCAGTTAATGCAAGTGTTTCTTCTGAATCAGAATCCATAGAACAAACTACTGCCGTCTTCCATCTAGTTCTGAACAAATAGCCAGTGCAGAGGTACCTTTCATCAGAAGCTGACTTATTGCTGGACAATGAGTCAGGACTGATCAACCCATATGCCAATGTTGAAAGGACTGAGCCTGTGCCTTCCCTCCCAGAAAGTCTGGAAGAGCCATTAAGCCTGTAGTGCACTTTCTTATGATTCCCCAGGAAGGCCTGTAGATCTTCCCATGAATGTAGTTCATACAGGGTTTACACTTCTGAAAATTCTCTTCCAAAACTAGGTTATACTGCAGCCTCTGAGCTGATAGTAAAACCCTCCTGTCAATACTGTATTGACACTTCCCATGCAGCCCAAGCTTAACTGATAGGGTCAACCCCAAACCATGTGGGTTAGTATGCAGGAGGTAATACAGAAAAGGATTGTACAGACAATGTGTTTAGCTACTTGAACAGGTTACACATGGAAACAGTGTGTTCCTGTACAGTATTCATTGCCAAATGCAAAATATATAGTAATACTGTTGTCTGCAGCTAGCTTACTTATTCCTGATGCATCAGATATTAACATTTATGATATATAAATGTTATAGTTTATAGTTGTAACCTGTATACACAAATGTACATATATTCACATATAGCATTTTCTATATAGGATTGTTTAGTATTGTAACCCCTAGATGGCGCTATCCAGGGGCTACTACCCCTGCCTGATTTGCCACTAACAGGTTGAGGGCCTGGATCCAATGGCGGGTGCCTCCACCCAGAGGTCAGGGTTTGCAATAGTTAAACTAACAATGCAGCCCTCTGGGACACTACAGCCCCTTTCTTCTCACTAGTGGCTACAATATATCAGAATTACCTTCACAGTATACACTTACCCCCAGGTCTGGTTCCGGCACTGGGACCTCCTGTGAAATGAGATACAGTGCAACAATCACAGTACAGTACTTTAACATAGACAAATACCTCAGGCAGTATAACTTTGCTGAAACAAGCAGCTCTGATTTATTTGGGGATATAACAGGACAGGGAAATCAGGTTAATTAGCTTATCACTCTAATAATCTACCTATGGCTCTGTGCAGGCCTATCCCTATCAGTTACTGTCCCTGGGTACCCAAGCCCTAGTGGCTAGTCAAACCGTGGCAGCTGGTAGGGCCCTTTCACCAGAGAAAAGGAGAATTAAACAGTCAGCAGTACAGTAATTCCATTTGGATTTAATGTGGCAATTCAACAGGGAGCGACCCTGAATTAGTACTCACGACCTCCAAATAAGATAGGGTCCTTCAATGTCAGCAGGGCTCACTTGAGGTACACAAACCTCTTCACACATCCATATAAAAGAAAGCACTATACCAGGCAGGCTGCATCTGTATCCCGATCGCAATTACTGCACAATACCCAGGAGAACACACAGCAGATTCAGTTCCTGACAGACCGAGTGTAATTTTCAGCAATTCCTCCAGTCTTCTACAGGGTGAGCCTGGTTTCTACTCTTCAGAGATCCTTTGATTCTTTTACAGGATGGATTCAGTCCTAACAAGCTGCAGACCGGAACTCTGGGCCTTACACCGTTTTGACTAAAACTGCACACTGAAAAGTACAGGGCTCCTTCCTTCTTCACTGCCAAAGCTCAACTGAACTCAACCGACAAAAACCGGGCACTTCCTTTGAGTTCCTCCAGTTCTTGACTGGATTGGCTGTCACTCACAATAGACTGCTGCTGTTGGTCCAAAAGGCACTGAAGTCTAAACTACATCTCCCAGAGTCACTGCCCATACAATCCTCTTGTGGCTGGCTCAGATTATGAGTCCAAGTTCTGATTCGTCCAAGGCACCATTTTAGAGCTAGCTTACCCCACACTGATTGGTCCAGTTCAGCAGTTCAAAACTAGAATGGGAACTAGCAGACACAGTTCTGACTGCAAAAAAGCAGGTTAGACAAACTGTAATTTCATTATTACTCTAAATAATTTCTGGTAAACAGTTACATCTTTCAGATAGGTTCCTTTGCACTCCTAGTGACTGCAAAATTAAGTGAATTGGCAGCAGCTCGAGTGGTACTCAGAGAAGCACACAGTCCCCCATACAAACTAATTATGTCTGCAAGCAGACAGCTCTTAAAGAGACAGTACCAGAGGCTCTAAAACACTCACTGATAAATGGCTTAAATGCCAAACACCATTCAGGCTTGGAGCATTCAAGCAAGCTCCTGGAAGTCTTTGGGAACCCCATTTGCAGGGGTTACACCCTTCCTGGCCTGGGAAAGCTTGACGTCAGCGTCAAGCAAGTACCATAAGTTTCAACTGCAACCATATATATTTGCATTAGGCTGCACATGTAATCATCAGTCAATATATCATTTTACCAAGAACACATTTCTGAAACATTGCAGTACGTCACTCTTTACACAGTATTACATACACATTGTACCATAACTCAAGTTATTACCTCTTGTACATGAAACCTGAAGAGGGGCCCTTCCTATCAGTTACCTTGGGGCTGGATGGGGCAAGGGCACCATACTGAAGGGCAACACAAGTAACTTGGAGTTAGCACTGATGCTCAGTTTGGGCAGTGAGCTGGGACACATACACTCCTTTATGGACAACATTGAGAGGCAAGTCCACAGGCCCCCAAGTGAATCATAACTGAGGTGCACCACAGGCTTTACAGCTCGACCAGTCTTTCTAGGGGAACTGTTATAGTCTCTGCACTCTGAGCCTCATTTTCAGCATTGTCCTCACTTGTCAGGAGTCTCCATGGGGGTAGAGGCTAGAACTTGAGGCACTTTCAGCTCCAGGAGTTACAGTTTCTGAGTCCACAACATTTGGCTCGCATGGAGAGCTTTCGGACACTGGCAGTGGACTGTCAGGGCACTCAAAATACTCTTCTTGTTCGGGTGTATCACCAGTCTGCCCTAGTCTATCATTTTCCTCCCTGAAAGCTCAAACAGTTCAACCATGCACAATGATTCCATTTCATCTGATCTGATGCTTTGCACTTCACTTTCTGGGAGCATTGGCTCAGGGATGAAGCTGGGGCTTAGACAGTCCAGAAGGCCCAGCTTTGTCTCCAGTATTGACTAGGGGATTGCCCGAAACAATTGACTCAGTTAGTAAGAAGGATAGTATTCAAAGTCACTCTCACTTTCTTCCGATATGGACTGACAGTCATGCTCAACTGGGACTTGTGGGAGGAACACTTTAACTTTGCTTCTGTAGGTGCAGACTTTCTTGATCTTTTCTTAGCAGCAGCTCTAGTCACTGGTCCAGAGGGGCATCTTCTAGGGGCTCAGACTCAATTAAGATTTGTCCAATGGGCAGTAAATGATTTCTATGTATTGTTTTTACATCTTTTGAATTATTCTCAGGCCTTACTTTGTACACTGGCAGATCATCTAGTTTGCCCACTACAATGTGAGGGAGATGGTGCCATCGGTCAGCAATCTTGTGCTTGCCATGCAGTCCCAGATTTCTTAGCAATACCGATCTCCCTCCTGGAGTTCCTGTGCTTTCACCTTTTTATCATGCCTTTCTTTGTTGGCCAGATTTCTTTTGGCAGCCATGGTTTGAGCCAGTTAGTACGCATGAGTTAGCTGGGCCTTTAACTTTTGCACATACTGTAAATAGTTGTCAGCTTGAACCCCATCAGGAGAGACCCCAAAACACACATCTACTGGTAGTCGAGCTTCTCTTCCAAACATCAGGCGGTAGGGGAGAATCCAGTGGCATCACTTTGGTGCAGTTATAAGCATGTACCAGGGTGCTAATTTGTTGGCTCCATCTAGGCTTGTCCTTTGGGTGCAGGGTGCCTAGCATATCTAGCAAAGTGCGGTTGAAACGTTCAGGCTGTGGGTCCCCTGGGGGTGGTAAGGTGGTTCTGGACTTTCGCACTCCCACAGAGAAAGCATCTCTTTGATCAGACGACTCTCAAAGTCTCTCCTTGATCAGAATGGATTCTTTGTGGAGCCCATAGTGAACAAAAAGTTTTCTACAAGTACTTTGGCCACAGTGGATGCTTTCTGGTCTTTCGTGGGAAAGCTTGGGCATATCTCGTGAAATGGTCAGTGACCACCAGCACATTACTGATATTTCTTTGATCTGACTCCAAACTCAGAAAATCATACAGACCAGCTCCATGGGTGCACTGGTGGTGATGTTAACAAGGGGCAGCCCTCTGGGGCAAAGCTTTCTCTGTAAGCAGCGACTACAAGTTCGAATGTGTTGCTCACATCAGCCCCCATCTTAGGCCAATAAATCTGGATCTCACCAAGTCAAGTGTTCTGTCTATACCAAGGTGCCCCATGTGGTTGTGCAAGGACCTCAGTACTGAGTCTCGAAAGGCAGTGGGCAGCACTAGTTGTTGTTTGTCTACTTGTCCCCTCTGTCTACTGTTTCTCTGTATAACAGTTTATTGATCAGTTTCAACTTAGGACCTTCTTTGTATAACAGTGCAGTTCTCAAATCAGTGGAGCTAATTTGGACACATCTTTCCTGCATAGAGGGCTTCTAAAGCTGCTTTGATCATGGGATCGCGGGATTGAGCCCGCTCGAATACTGTCATTGTCCAGCTGAGGCAGTGCACCAATGTCTATTGCAGAAAAGTGGCAATAAGCAGCAGGTATACAATTCTCAGAGGGTCCCAAGCAATCCACCATGCAGTCCACTCGTCCGTGGACATTTGTTCCTCCTGTCAAACTTCGGCAGAGTGCCGAATGTCAGGTTCTGCCAATCGGTACAATCATTCTGGGGAACAGGCCTCCGGGAGAGCATCAGCATCTATGTGGTTCAGACCTGCTCGGTATTCGAGCATAGTCATATGTAGATAATGCAGAAAGCCACCTATGGCCAGTGGCATCCAACTTAGCTGAGGTCTGCACATAGGTCAAAGGATTATTGTCAGTTTTACTAGTATTTTAGCCCCATACAAGTACTCATGGAATTGGTCAACAATAGCCCACTTCAAAGCTAGGAACTCTAACTATGTACAGGATAGTTCTTTTCGGATGGGGTCAGGCTTCTACTGGCAAAGGCCACTGGTCTCAGGCCATTCTCGTGCTCTTGGTACAACACAGCCCCCAACCCTTGCAAGCTAGCATCAGTGTGCAGGACGTAAGGTTTTCTTGGATCGGCATAGGCCAGCACTGGAGCATGGGTAAGTTGATATATGATCTCTGAAAAGCAGTCTCACAATCAGGAGTCCAGCGGCCCAAATACTTCACTGGATGAAATACACTCTTTCAGTCTTGAGGGACGCTGACTTTTGGTATTTTTGTGGGTTGGGGGATACCCTTGAGTAAGGTTAAGTAAAGGCGGATCACTCTTGAATAGTCCTTGATGAGCGCCGATAATAACCACAGAATCCCAGGAATCTTTGCAGTTCTTTTAGATTTTTGGGCTGTGGCCAGGTGGTCAAGGCCTCAACTTTACTTGGGTCGGTCTCTATTCCTCGGTGGATACTATGTGTCCCACATACTTTACTGATGTTTGAAAGAATTGACACTTATCAATGGACAGTTTAAGGCCAAAGTCCTCCAGTCGGTCCAATACCTTAAATAATCTGCTCTCATGTTCCTCAGTGAGCTGCCAAACACAATAACATCATCTAGGTATACCAGGCACTCTAGTAAGTTCATGTCCCCACTGCACGCTCCATCAATCGTTGAAAGTGGCTGGGGCACCTGAAATCCCTTGAGGCATCCTCATGAATTCATAGAAATAGCCCGGACAGATAAAGGCCGTCTTCTCACCGGTCCTCTGGGGCCATCGGGATCTGGTAGTACCCACTGGAGATCCAGCACAGAGAACCACTTGCTCCCGTTTAGGCAGTCCAAAGCATCCTGAATGCGGGGCATTGTGTACTGATCAGGGATAGTCCGCCGGTTTAGTGCGATAATCCACACACATCCTTACTGTTCCATTCTTTTTCCTCACTACCACAATGGGGAAGCATAAGGGCTTCTGGATTCTTGTATTACACCAGCAGCTAACATCTCTTGCAGATGCCGTCTCACATCATCTATGTCAGCAGGTGCCAGGCGCGAGACCTCTCACGAAATGGTCTTTACGTCATGCAGCCGGATATTGTGCTCAGCTCCTTGCACGCATCCCACATCCCATTCCTTTAAAAGAAAACACCTGGTCTCTGGGCAAGCTTCTCACTGATCCTCCTTTCCATTCAGCTGGCGCGGGAGTCGCCTGAAATCAAACAAGTCAGGCGTTACTCTGTCATTCTTCCTTGAACTCTTGCTGCTGGGTAGCACTGCAGTGTCTGCACAATGACATTAGCCAGGATGCAACCTCTGTTTACTCGAATGTCTCTTTCAGACACATTAATGAACTTGGACCATTACCCTTCTGGCATAAGCATGGGCTCTAGTGGGCAAAATACTAGGCTTGACCAGCAGTCCCTCTGGCAATTTTCCATCGCCTGGTGCATCCAACATTAATATTTTATTCTTAACATCCTTTCTGATACGGACCTCTCCTGTAAGGTACACTGGGCATTTGGCGCCGGATCAGAGACTCAGGATCCTTCTTCCATACAATTCGACGGGTTCCTCTGGTTCTGTTTTTTCAGCATCTCTCTGTGCCTCATAGGCCTTCTTAATTAAAGCGGAACTCTTAAAGCTCTACTAGTCTTTGACCCCTGTTTTTCATAACACTGTGCCAGCCTTCGAACATATGAGCATTTGTTCCAATCAACAAAGGGACACCATCATACAGTCCAGTGGGGACACACTAAGGCTAGGGTCTCTACTTGTCTGCCACTCCAGCCACGGAGGTGGGGAAAGACAGCCAATCGGATATACCGGGAATAGGGGTAGGCCTTCTCACTTAACCCCCATACATGCAGTCCTTCTAATGGTTGTAAGGGTACTTGACAAATGCTTCTGATACCAACCTGGAACATAATTGTCACTTGGGAGCCACTGTCTAATACAGCTCTTGTAGACACTCCATTCACCTTTACAGTGGTCTCCATGGAGGACCCACTATTCTGGACCAGTCTGGAGAGGCGGTGTGGGGCCTGGGCAACTGACCTTGCCACAAAAGGACGTGAATTACATTTTTGGTGCCCTCACTGGGATCATGTCGTGCACTCTTAACCACTGATTTCTTCTCGAAGCTCTCCTTGTAGCCTATATGCAACTTTGTCAGTGTCTTTTTGGGGACTGGCATTCCCTTTTCATGTGCCCATCTTTCCCACAATTATAGCAAAACATACTTCTGGAGTTTGAGCTGGCCGAGCGCCACACTGGGAGCCAGGGGCGGGGTATTACTAACTTGGAAACCTGGGTGCCATCTCTGTCTGCGTGCATGATAAGCATTTGAGACATCTCGTCAGTTTCTGCACTTCCATGGTCAAGGAATTGAGTTTGGAGCTGTTATCAGCAGGAGATACATGGGTGGGTACCCCCACCCCCATAGCAGATGCAGTCGGATATAGGTCAGAGCCCTGCATTGCATGTGGCCTTCATAAAGGACTGTTTTGGAATTCTCGGATCTCTCTCAACAGTTCGCCCTATTTCATTGGCATATCTTTTTCCTTGTCAGAGCACTCATTGACTGTCAACCTCTGCCCTGAACTTCACTTGATGGGTCACCCTCAGTCACTGGTCGTAGCCACAGCTGTTGGTGCAGGTACCTCTCCGAGGTCGCCTTTTCTCAACTCCTCGAATTTCTCTCATTAACTCATCATAGGAGGGTGGGGATTCCAGTCAGTTGCCAGGCGTAACTTGAAGCAACAGCAGTTCTGAGAAGGGGGCAGACTTAAGGATTCTGTCCAGTCTGGTTCGGTCTAGTTCAATCGCTGGCAAACTACCCTTTCTGAGGCATTCTTGCAACAATTTTTACAGCCGAGAGACATACACAGACAACAACTCCCCTTGGTACTGTTGTGCATTTCTTACTCTCCACCATAGGTCCTCATCAGAATCTGGGCTCCCATACATTCTCCAAGGCCTCAAGATAGGCCTGTGCAGTCGCTTCAGGGTTACTGGCCCGTTGCTTAGACGGATGGTAGCCAGGGCAGGGACCTCGAGGCTCTCACTAACCCTCTTTTGCTAGCCTTCCGAGCATTGCCATTCTAGCACTTGGGGGTAACATAGTCTATCCAGGTCTCCCAGTCATCCTCCCTTGGGGTGGGAGGGTGCCAGAGAAGATCCTCAACCTTCGGTAAGAGTCGACTAATGGCAGGTGCAGAAATAGAGGTCTGCATTGGTTCAGCCACCATTACGGGCACTGGAGCAGGAGAGGTGTTGGGGAGGAACACCCCAGGTGGCAAGAATAGTTTCTTCAAGTCCTCCACAGTTTTCCCCTCCCAGCAACCATTCAGCAAATTTCTCCTCAAAGTTTCCAGATAGTGGTGGGGGCTGATTCCCCCCGGGTCTTTACTGTCCTTAGTTATCACTCTCCAAGCAGTGAGGGCTCCTCTGGGGTAATGGTCTGTGGCACTTTGGAGCTATCTATGGGATCCTTAAACTCTACTAGGGTCAGGAAAGTGTGGGTGAGCAGATTAGCATGCCGACCCACCACCACAGGGTTTTGTAAACCTTCCACCTTGGAAAGTACTCCTGCACAGTGTCCGTATTGATACCCAGGGGATGTCAGGATAAGCATAGCATTTGGGGTCGATCTCCTCCCCAGTACACCCACTCCTCCACCAGCAGTTGCACAGCCACTTCTGTCAGGTACCCATTTTTTCTTAACAGTGGTTCAGGAATATGGCCACTAGAGGACACAATCCCAGCGGTGAGCCTCCAAGATGTAACCCTAGATGGCGCTTATCCCAGGGCTACTACCCTGCCTGATTTGCCACTAACAGGTTGAGGGGCCTGGATCCAATGAGGGTGCCTCCACCCAGAGGTCAGGGTTTGCAATAGTTAAACTAACTTGGTCGCAGCCTCTGGGACACTGCAACCCTTTCTTCTCACTAGTGGCCACACAATATATCAGAATTACCTTCACAGTATACACTTACCCCAGGTCTGGTTCCGGCACTGGGACCTCCTGTGAAATGAGATACAGTGCAACAATCACAGTACAGTACTTTAACATAGACAAATACCTCAGGCAGTATAACTTTGCTGAAACAAGCAGCTCTGATTTATTTGGGGGATATAACAAGGACAGGGGAAATCAGGTTAATTAGCTTATCACTCTAATAATCTACCTTTGGCTCTGTGCACAGCCTATCCCTATCAGTTACTGTCCCTGGGTACCCAAGCCCTAGTGGCTAGTCCAAACCGTGGCAGCTGGTAGGGGCCCTTTCACACAGAGAAAGGAGAATTAAACAGTCAGCAGTACAGTAATTCCATTTGGATTTAATGTGGCAATTCAACAGGAGCGACCCTGAATTAGTACTCACGACCTCCAAATAAGATAGGGTCCTTCAATGTCAGCAGGGCTCACTTGAGGTACACAAACCTCTTCACACATCCATATAAAAGAAAGCACTATACCAGGCAGGCTGCATCTGTATCCCGGACGCAATTACTGCACAATACCCAGGAGAACACACAGCAGATTCAGTTCCTGACAGACCGAGTGTAATTTTCAGCAATTCCTCCAGTCTTCTACAGGGTGAGCCTGGTTTCTACTCTTCAGAGATCCTTTGATTCTTTTCACAGGATGGATTCAGTCCTAACAAGCTGCAGACCGGAACTCTGGGCCTTACACACGTTTTTGACTAAAACTGCACACTGAAAAGTACAGGGCTCCTTCCTTCTTCACTGCCAAAGCTCAACTGAACTCCAACCGACAAAACTGGCACTTCCTTTGAGTTCCTCCCAGTTCTTGACTGGATTGGCTGTCACTCACAATAGACTGCTGCTGTTGGTCCAAAAGGCACTGAAGTCTAAACTACATCTCCCAGAGTCACTGCCCATACAATCCTCTTGTGGCTGGCTCAGATTATGAGTCAAGTTCTGATTCGTCCAAGGCACCATTTTAGAGCTAGCTTACCCCACACTGATTGGTCCAGTTCAGCAGTTCAAAACTAGAATGGGGAACTAGCAGACACAGTTCTGACTGCAAAGAAAGCAGGTTAGACAAACTGTAATTTCATTATTACTCTAAATAATTTCTGGTAAACAGTTACATCTTTCAGATAGGTTCCCTTTGCACTCCTAGTGACTGCAAAAATTAAGTGAATTGGCAGCAGCTCGAGTGGTACTCGAAGCACACAGTCCCCCATACAACTCAATTATGTCTGCAAGCAGACAGCTCTTAAAGAGACAGTACCAGAGGCTCTAAAACACTTACTGATAAATGGCTTAAATGCCAAACACCATTCAGGCTTGGAGCATTCAAGCAAGCTCCTGGAAGTCTTTTGGGAACCCCATTTGCAGGGGGTTACAGTATGTATAGACTTAGACGCGGACACCAAGTTTTTCCAGGCAGGAAAAAGTGTAAACCCTACCACAGATTTGGGGTTTATCTTAATGTCTTCCTGGACTCACTCAGTGCCCACTGCCAGGCTGATGTCCTGTCTTTGTTTGATCCTGTTAATTTACATGTGAGTGCCATGCTGAGCCTCCGCACCTGTCCCTTTAAGAGCACAGCCAATCTATGTATATAGTGAATGGTCTGAGCTGGGTCCAAGTGATTTGGGGCTTGCAACCAATGAACCAGCCCCATCCCCCCTCTTTTCTCCCTCCACTGTCTTCCTTGCTGTTCGGTCCCTTACTATCCTTGCTGCTACCTGACAATGCGCCGGGTTGCTCTCCCTTCCTTGATCTGGCCTCCTAATTCCCTCCTCTTCTCACTCCCTGCCTTGAATCACGTACCAAACTAATGTGTATTTATTTGCTGTTCTCTTATTCTGTATTTTGTAATACAAATTGCTTAATTGTTTGTGAAACCAGTCTGTTTTCCATTATGGATCTGTACCTCTATTGATGTGGAATCTTGTAAATGAGCTGCTTGGTGCTCAAAGGTACTTGTAATCCTAGATTGAATAAATAAAAATAGAATAAATAAATAGACACGCTCTGATTTGCTTCACTTTGCAGTCGGTGCTGGTGCAGGGGAGCCTATGTGGAAACTGTGCTTATTTACTTCTTACATGTCGTTATGTTTGAATTAGAAGTTTGTCTAACCTGCTTGCCTCTGCAGCTTGCCTTTTGGAAAGGAGCCACAATGCTAGGTCTGGGACTTCCAGTAATTGAATCAATAGGGGACCTAAAATGGATCCTGGTTTAAGTGCCTCGTGGGAAGGAAAACTGTAGTTTTAGGTTGGTGCCAAAACTGACCTGGAGGGGAGCCCTAACTGTGACTGTCAGTTTCCCCAGCCTACCCGAATCCTGGATTACAAGGGAAATTCCTAGTGCTGCATGAGACAATGGATCAGTTAGAGTTGGAGCCTGAAGTGTGAGCAGGTTGAGCATTTGAGCAGCGGCTCTCTGAACGGTGCGTGAGTGGAATCGGCAGGGAAGAGGCCTAACTTGCCTCCCTGCCACTTTTCTTCTGCCTTGAACTGCCTAATTGCAGAAGTCGGACTTGTTCCGATTTAAGCCTGGAACTACTGGCAAAACAAAGGAAGAAGTTTACCAGTACCACTTGTGTTTTGGACCGAGATTTTTTCCTGTAAAACGATCGGTTCAGCTAGTGTTCTAGACAACTCTTGGATCGAGAGGTTTGCTCAGCACATCTACTGCAGTAGCAACCAGACTGTGTCTGAACTGTACAAAGTTAGTGCTGCCTTTATTTGAATGTGCTGAATGTTTCTCATGGGTCAAGACCTCCTGTTTGCCCATGACCCAACCTACTACACCAGCTGGAAGCTTGACCAGCAAGAACCAACAAACTTTGCCAGCTTGCTTATCCTGCCTGGGCCTTGCCAGTCTGGCCCAGACCGATTGCCCTGCACCAGAGACTGTTTCTGCAAAGACGGCTTTGGAGATCCAGCCTTTGCACAACAACAACTTGCAGGTTGTGTCTACCTGGCGGGAAAGGCCGTGAAGAGGAGGTACATCGTGTCGGCCCTGCTTCCCTATGCTCATCGGTGAATACCACGAGGTCTCCATATCGCCTGCCTTTCTGCAGCAATCTGGTAGCTTGGTACAATCAGGGTAGCTCCCTGCAATGGGTATTTTAATCATCTGTGGTACCATCTGATTTCTTTAACTTTCTGGGTTTACAAGAGACCGAGCCAACCGGCTCGGATTACAAAAATCATCTTGGTATTGTGCATGCTAACTGCCTTTCTTCCATCAAGGGTCCCAACATCAGCTGCAACGCTGGCCACCCCTAGGCAATGCCTTTGGCTAGCCAATTTCCATCCTGGGTACACAGTGTTGAACTGCCTATTTTGGGACTGAGAAGTACATACCAAACCCTGATTTAAATCAGAGTACAAATCATTTGACTAAATGCATGCCCCTTTCTTGTTCACAACCCTAAATAAACCTGATTGTCTTTTTCATGTTTAACCTGGCTAGTGTGCATATTATTAGTTGGGTTACAGTGTTAAAAGTGTGCAGTTTTCTTGTAACCTTATTTTACAGGGGTCTCCAGGGAAACTGCTGAAGCTTCAACCCTGGTCCGTAAGTGTTAAGGGTGTGTGCATATTACTGTTAATTACTGGTGCATGTTAACTACTACTGAAAAGGTTCCAGAGCCACTAGATGGGTCGGTGGGTGGTTATAGCTTCCCAGAGGGCTATAGCAGGATAGGCAGACACTCCAAATACCATTACTCTGGGTGGAGGCACCTTAATACTGAATCTAGGCCCCTCAACCTGTGCTCAGACATACAGGCAGGCGTAGTAACCTTAAGGATAGCGGCCTAGGGGTTACACTCACTCTTTTAGATTGTACCTTTTCCACTACCTCTTTGAGAACCATAGTGGTCTCTTTCTTTTCTTTTACTTTTGCTACATACTTAACACAGAGGTTTGTTGCCTTCACTATGCCCCTCTTCCAGTCTGGTCCACTTTTCTCCCACCCACCCCAGTGGTCTCCTCACTCCGCCAGTCCATTCTCTAGGCATTCATACATCTTAGTAAATCAGCCCTTCTGAAGTCCGGGACCCTCACCATTGTGTGGTTGAATTCTGCAGTTGCTCTAATGTTGAACCACACTGTACAGTGATTACTGGTTCCAGTTAGCTCCCCACCCTGATGTCTATCACACTGTCCCTATTAGTAAGCACCAGGTCCAGTATTTCCCCATCATGAGTGGGTTCACTGACTATTTGCCTGAGGAATGCCCCTGCAGGAGTCCAGGATGTCTCTGCATCTAGCTGATATCTGCAGCAGGGAGGTCCAGTCTACATCCATCAGATTGAAGTCCCCCACCAGTAAGACCTCCCCTTTTTGCAATTCTTCCAGTTTCTTCTACCATTACCTTATCTAAGTCCCCCTTGCACAGAGGCCTATAGATCAGACTTGTCCGAATACTGGCTTGTTTTTTCAGACTAAAGGTAACCCACATGATTTCTACCTCCTGAGTTCCCTGTATTTCATTGCTTTTATGCTGTCCTTCACATAAGGCAACACCCTCCTCCTTTCCTACTTACTCCTGTCCCTTCTGAATAACGTGTACCCTGATATGGCCATGTCCCAGTCATGGATGTCAGTGTATCATGACTTGGTGATGATCATAAATCCAGGTCAGCCTCCGCCATCATGGCCTCTAGGTCTGGGATCTTAGTTCTCGGACTCCTAGCATTAGCATACATGCCCTTCCAGATTTTGTTTACTCATTGCATGCCACTTCCCTTTTTCCTTTTGTCCCCCTTTCTCCCTTTTTTCAACTGCCTGCTCAATTCCCCTTTCTCTTTTTCTGACCCCTACTTATTTGGTTTATTTTATCCATGTGGGGCTATCTTCACCCAGAATCTCTATACACTTCATTGCAGCCTTTGTGGGGGCAGTCTTGCTTCCTTTTCTTCCACCTCCCAACTGCTAATTTAAACGTCATCAAAAACATTTAAACTTCCACTAAGAACTGTAGTTCCTCTTCTGGATGGATGTAGACCGTCGCCTCTGTATGGGCTCTTAGACACCCAGTCCCCAATGCAGCCATACCCTCCTCCTGCACCAGGCCTTCAACCATGAGTGGAAAGCCGTGGTGCAGAAACCCTCTCCTTCCCCGTCGGTACAAAGACAGTACCTCTGCAAAAGTTACAGAGCATGCTACCTGTTTAAGACTTTTCCCAGCTCCTAAACTCCCCTACATCAGTGCATCATCCCGTTCCATTCAGGATGCGTCCTGGTGGCAAGGCGTTTGTGGCAGGCGGCAGGGCCTGGGGTGTGGGACAGTGTGGGCAGGTTGGAGCAATAAATGTAGATGAGTGCTGCTCACAGTCAGGGTACAGCAGTTGCTGGATACTGTCAGGAAGGTCAGAGTCAGAGCAGAATTACTGGTAAGAGCAGCAGTAATAGTCGCTGTTTTATTGAGAAGGATATGTCTGGGGAGTTTTTCTGATGGTGATTTGTGAGTTCACTGCTACATTTATTGAAAAAGAGGCTGTTACTTATGCACATGTACCCCTGCAAATGGGGGTTCCCAAAAGTCTTCAGGAGCTTGCTTGAATGCTCCAAGCCTGGATGGTGTTCTGCCTAAGCGCTTATCTGTGAGTGCTTTTAGAGCCTCTGGTACTGTCTCTTAAGATCTGTCTGCCTGCAGACATAATTAATTGGATGGGGTCTGTGTGTTTCCTACTTGAGTCCCTCAAGCTGCTGCCAATTGCTCCGTTTCTGCCATCACTAAGTGGGCAGAGTGAGCACTTTTCTAAGATGTAACTGTTTGCCAGAAATCATTTAGAGTAATAATGAAAATACAGTTTGTCTAACCTGCTTTTCTTTACAGTCAGAACTGTGTTTGCCTAGTCCCCATTCTGGTTTTGAACTGCTGAACTGGACCAATCAGTGTGGGGACCTTTGAAATGGAGCCTGCTGCTGGCAAATCAGAACTTGGACTCTCATTGTGGAGCCAGCCACCTATGTACTGTATGGCCAATGCTTCTAGGAAATGTAGTTTGGACTTGCGCCTTTTTTCCACCAACAGGGAGTTTACTGTGAGTGACAGCCAAACCAGCCAACTGAACTGGGAGGAACTCAAAGGAAATGCCCAGCTCTGTCTACTGGAAAGATCAGATGAGGTGAGACAGTGAAGAGAAAGGAGCTATGTGCTTCTGCTGCGTATAGTTTTAGCAGGGTAAGTGCATGTAAGGCCCTGAGTTTCAGTCTGCAGCCTGATAAGCGCCTGTTCGGACTGAATCCACCCAGAAGAGAATCAAGGAGATCTGAAGAGCAGAAACCAGGCTCAGCCTGTAGAAGACTGGAGAAATTGCTGAATCACGCTCGGTCTGTCAGGAACTGAATCTGCTGTATGTTCTCCGGGTATTGTGCAGTGATTGCAATCGGATCGAGAAGCAGCCTGCCTGGTATAGTACTTTCCTTTTACATATAAATGTGTGTAGTGCTTGTGGAATTGGGTTTTAAATCCTCTGTACGGTTGAATTGAGTGCATGAAGCTGGAAGTAAACCCCAGTTTAATCCAGACTACATCCATTTGCTCTAAACTGCTGTGGGGTCCAGTCACAAGGACCTTGTCCACATGGTCTGCTCCTCCTGGCAATCCAGGACAATCTGCCTTCCATCCAGTTCCCAGCACTGAGTTTGTGAGTACCAAGCAGGGTAGCTCCTGCCATCTGTTCACTGAACTGCAAGTGTGTCATCTAATTGTTGCTTTTTTCATTTCTTCACGAACTGAGCCCTCTGGCTCTGGATTACAGTTGGGTATTGTGCAAGTGTTTTTCCATCACAGGGCCCCCACCAGCTGCACCGATCCTTGCTACCCCATCCTGGGTACCCAGTGAAATTGACAATTTGGGACTCTGAATATGCACAGTACTGTGATTATTGATGTGCTTAACCTAATTAACCTGATTTCCCCTGTCCTTGTTACAGCTCCTTAAATAAATCAGATCTGTTTGTTTCAGCAAAGTTACACTGACTGAGGTATTCGTTTATGTTGAAGTATTGTACTGAGGTTTTTGCACTGTGTCGCCTTGTTTCAGGGGTCCCTAAAGTCGTCGACAGAGCCAGTCCTGGGGTAAGTGTGCATTGTGAAGATATTCCTGATGCATTGTGTGGGCCACTAGTGGGAAGAAAGGGGGTTACAGTGTCCCAGAGGGCTGTGACCAAGCTAGTTTAACTCACTGCAAACCTTGACCTCTGGGTGGAGACACTCGCCATTGGACCCAGGCCCCTCACCCTGTTAGCAGTTAAGCAGGCAGGGGTAGTAGCCCTTGGGATGCGCCACCCTGGGGTTACATCTTGAGGCGCACTGCTGGGATTGTGTGTCCTCTAGTGGCCACATTTACAATTACTGTTAAAAATAAATGGTACCCCAACAGAAGCGGCTGTATACCAGTTGGTGAAGAGGTGTACTGGGCAGGAGATCGACCCCCAAAATGCTGTATTTGTCTTGGATATCCGCTGGGTACCAGTATGGACACTGTAGAGGAATACTTCAAGGTCGAATGTTCTGAAACCCTGTGGTGGTGGGCGGCGGGCTGATCTGCTCGCCCAAACTTTCATGGCTCTAATAGAGTGTAAGGACCCTATAGACAGTTCTAAAGTGCCACAGACCATTACCCCAGAAGAAGCCCTCACTGCCTGAGAGTGATAACTAAAGACAGTAAAGTCCCGGGAGAGCAGGCCCCTCCACTATCTGAAACTTTTGAGAAGAAATTTGCTAAATTGTTGCTGGAGGAAGAGAAAACTGTGGAGGATTTAAAGAAGCTATTATTGCCACCTGAGACGTTTCTCCACAACACCTCTCCCCTCCAGCACCCATTATTGCCCCTATGTCTGTACCTGCCAGTAGTCACGACTCTACATAGGTTGAAAATTTTCTCCGGCACCTCCCCACCCCCAAGGGAGGATGACTGGGAGACCTGGATAGACTATGTTGCCCCTCAAGTGCTAGAATGGCAATGCTCGGAAGCAGAAAAGCAAAGAGATTAAGTGAGAGCCTCCGAGGTCCTGCTCTGGCTACCATCCGTGCAAAGCAAGCCAGTAACCCTGAGCGACTGCACAGGACTATCTTGAGGCCTTGGAGAATGTGTGTGGAGCCCAGATTCCGATGAGGACCTGTGGTGGAGAGTAAGAAATGCACAACAGTATCAAGGGAGTTGTTGTCTGTGTATGTATCTCGGCTGGAAAAATTGTTGCAAGAATGCCTCAGAAAGGGTAGTTTGCCAGCGACTGAACTGGACCGAACCAGGCTGGACAGGATCCTTAAGTCTGGCCCCTTCTCAGAACTACTGTTGCTTCAGTTCGCCTGGTCAATCAACTGGAATCCTCACCCTCCTATGATGAGCTAATGAGAGAAATTCGGGGAGTTGAGAAAAGGCGACCAGGAGGACTTGCACCAATAGCTGTTGCTCACGACCCGAATGACTGAGGTGACCAGTCAAGTGAAGTTCTGGGGCAAGGGTTGGCAGTTAAGAATGTTCTGAGAAGGAAAGAGGTGTGCCACCATGGGGTGAACTGCTGAGGAGATTAGGAAAGCAAAGACAGTCTCATCATGAAGCCGCTCCTACAGTACAGGCACTGACACTTGCCCAACTGCATCTGCTATGGGGTGGGGTGCCCATCCAGCCACCTCATCTTGGCAACAGTATGAAACTTGATGCCTTGAACATGGAAGTAGGGAACTGAAGAGATGTCTCCAAATGTCCACCCCACTGCAGGCTGAGGGTGGCACAAGGTTTTCTATTGATAGTACCAATGCAGCTGCCCCCAATGTGATACGGTCACCCCTAAACTTCAGCTGACATATTTTGCCATAATTGTGGGAAGGATGGGCACATGAAGAGGGAATGCTGGTCTCGGAAAGACTTAGAGAGAGTGGTGAGCCGGCTACAAGGAGAGCTTTGGAGCACAAAACAGTGGTTAAGAGTTGCACGAAATGACCACAGTGAAGGTCCCAAAATGTTAACTCATGTCCCTTTGTGGCAAGTTCATTTGCCCAGACCCCCACCACCGCCTCTCCAGACTGGTCCAGGATAGTGGGTCCCTCCATGGAGACCACTGTAAAGGTGAATGGAGTGTCTACAAGAGCTGTGATTAGACAGTGGCTCCCTAAGTGGCAATTATGTTCCAAGACTGGTATCAGAAGCATTTGTCTGATGTACCCTTACAACCATTGGAGGGGCTGTCTGGGGGTTAAGTGAGAAGGCCTACCCTACTCAGGTTATATCCAAATTTGGCTGTCTTTTCCCACCTCCGTGGCTGGGGTGTGAGCAAGTAGAGACCTTGGCCTTAGTGTGTCCCCTACTGGACTGTATGATGGGGTTCCTTTACTAATTGGGACTAATGCACATATGTTTGGATGGCTGGCACAGTTGTGTTATGAAAACATGGGTCAAGGACTAGTAGAGCTTTAAGAATTCCGGCCTTGATCAAGAAGGCCTATGAGGCACAGAGAGATGCTGACAAAGTGGAACCAGAGGAACCGGTTGGAGTTGTCTGGAAAAGGATCCCGAGTCTCTGATCCTGGCGCCAGATACCCAGTGTACCTTACAGGAGAGGTCCGTATCAGAAAGGATGTCAAGAATACAATATTAATGTTGTATGCACCAGGCGATGGAAAATTGCGGAGGGACTGCTGGTCAAGCCTAGTATTTTGCCTGCTAGAGCCCATGCTTATGCCAGAAGGGTAATGGTTCAAGTTCATAATGTGCCTGACAGAGAGATTCGAGTAAATAGAGGTTGCACCCTGGCTAGTAGTGCATTGTGCAGACACTGCAATGCTACCAGTAGTAAGAGTTTGGGAAGAATGACATAGCAACGCCTGACTTGTTTGATTTGGTGACTCCCCGCTGCCAGCTGAATGGAAAGTGAGGATCAGTGAGAAGTTTGCCCAGAGAGACCAGGTGTTTTCTTTAAAGGAATGGGACGTGGATGCGTGCAAGGAGCTGAGCACCATATCCAGCTGCATGATGAAAGGCCATTTCATGAGAGGTCTCGGCCTGGCACCTGCTGATATAGATGATGTGAGATGGCATCTGCAAGAGATGCTAGCTGCTGGTGTAATACAAGAATCCAGAAGCCCCTATGCTTCCCCCATTGTGGTAGTGAGAAAAAGAATGGGACAGCAAGGATGTGTGGATTATCACACTTTAAACCAGCGGACTATCCTGATCAGTACACAATGCCCTGCATTCAGGATGCTTTGGACTGCCTAAATGAGAGCAAGTGGTTCTCAGTGCTGGATCTCTGCAGTGGTACTACAGATCCTGATGGCCCCAGAGGACCATGAGAAGACAGCCCTTTATCTGTCTGCTTCATTTCTATGAATTCATGAGGATGCGCCAAGGATTTCAGGTGCCCCAGCCACTTTTCAACGATTGATGGAGTGTGCAGTGGGGACATGAACTTACTAGAGTGCCTGGTATACCTAGATGATGTTATTGTGTTTGGCAGCTCACTGGAGGAACATGAGAGCAGATCATTCAAGGTGTTGGACCGACTGGAAGACTTTAGCCTTAAACTGTCCATTGATAAGTGTCAATTCTTTCAAACATCAGTAAAGTATGTGGGACACATAGTATCCACCGAGGAATAGAGACTGACCCAAGTAAAGTCGAGGCCTTGACCACCTGGCCACAGCCCAAAAATCTAAAAGAACTGCAAAGATTCCTGGGATTCTGTGGTTATTATCAGTGTTTCATCAAGGACTATTCAAGAGTGATCCGCCCTTTACTTAACCTTACTCAAGGGTATCCCCAACCCACAAAAATACAAAAGTCAGCTTCCTCGAGACTGAAAGATGTATTTTCATCCAAGTGAAGTATTTGGGGCTCGCTGGACTCCTGATTGTGAGACTGCTTTTCATGAGATCATATATCAACTTACCCATGCTCCAGTGTTGGCCTATGCTGATCCAACAAAACCTTTTGTCCTGCACACTGATGCTAGCTTGCAAGGGTTGGGGCTGTGTTGTACCAAGAGCATGAGAATGGCCTGAGACCAGTGGCCTTTGCCAGTAGAAGCCTGACCCCATCAGAAAAGAACTATCTTGTACATAAGTTAGAGTTCCTAGCTTTGAAGTGGGCTATTGTTGACCAGTTCCACGAGTACTTGTATGGGGATAAGATACTAGTAAAAACTGACACTAATCCTTTGACCTATGTGCAGACCTCAGCTAAGTTGGATGCCACTGGCCATAGGTGGCTTTCTGCATTATCTACATACGACTATGCTGTTGAATACAGAGCAGGCCTGAACCACACAGATGCTGATGCTCTCTGCCAGAGGCCTGTTCCCCAGAATGACTGGGTCAGACTGTCAAGACCTGTTATTCGAGCACTCTGCCAGAAGTTTGACAGGAGGAACAAATGTCCACGGACGCAGTGGACTGTATAGCGGATTGTTTGGGACTCTCTGAGGAATTGCATACCTGCTGCTTATTGTCACTTTTCTGCAATAGACATTGTGATTGCCTCAGCTGGACAATGACAGTATTTGGCGGGCTCAATCCACGATCCCATGATCAAATCAGCTTTAGAAGCCCTCTCGCAGGGATAGATGTGTCCAAATTATGTTCCACTGATTTGAGAACTGCATTGTTATACAAAGAAGGTCCTAAGTTGAAACTGATCAAAAGACTGTTATACAGAGAAACAGTAGACAGGGGACAAGTAGACAAACAACAACTAGTGCTGCCCACTGCCGTTCGAGACTCAGTACTGAGGTCCTTACATAACCACATGGGGCACCTTGGTATAGACAGAACACCTGACTTGGTGAGATCCAGATTCTATTGGCCTAAGATAGGGGCTGATGTGGAGCAACACATTTGAACTTGTAGTCACTGCTTACAGAGGAAAACTTTACTCGAGGGCTGCCCCCTTGTTAACATCACCACCAGTGCACCCATGGAGCTGGTCTGTATTGATTTTCTAAAGTTTTGGAGTCAGATCAAAGAAATATTAGTAATGTGCTGGTGGGCACTGACCATTTTATGAGATATGCCCAAGCTTTCCCCACCAAGGACCAAAAGGAATCCACTGTGGCAAAAGTACTTGTAGAAAACTTTTTGTTCACTATGGGGCTCCACAAGGAATCCATTCTGATCAAGGGAGAGACTTTGAGAGTCGTCTGATCAAAGAGATGCTTTCTCTGTGGGGACTGCGAAAGTCCAGAACCACCTTACCACCCTAGGGACCCACAGCCTGAACGTTTCAACCGCACTTTGCTAGATATGCTAGGCACCCTCCACCCAAAGGACAAGCCTAGATGGAGCCAACAAATTAGTACCCTGGTACATTCCTACAACTGCACCAAAAGTGATGCCACTGTGTTCTCCCCCTACCGCCTGAAGTTTGGAAGAGAAGCTCGATTGCCGGTAGATGTGTGTTTTGGGGTCTCTCCTGATGGGGTTCGAGCTGACAACTATTTACAGTATGTGCAAAAGTTAAAGGCCCAGCTAAATCATGCGTACCAACTGGCTCAAACCATGGCTGCCAAAAGAAATCTGGCCAACAAAGAAAGGTATGATAAAAGGTGAAAGCACAGGAACTCCAGGAGGGAGATCGGGTATTGCTAAGAAATCTGGGACTGCATGGCAAACATAAGATTGCTGACTGGTGGCACCATCTCCCTCACATTGTAGTGGGCAAACTAGATGATCTGCCTGTGTATAAAGTGAGGCCTGAGAATAATTCAAAAGATGTTAAAACCATGCATAGAAATCATTTACTGCCCATTGGATGAATCTTGATTGAGTCTGAGCCCCAGAAAATGCCCCTCTGGACCAGTGACTAGAGCTGCTGCTAGGACAAATAAAGAAAGTCTGCACCTACAGAAGCTGAGTTAAAGCGTTCCCTCCACAAGTCCCAGTTGAGCATGACTGTCAGTCCATATCAGAGGAAAGTGAGGTGTGACTTTGAATACTACCCTTCTTACGAACTGAGTCAGTTGTTTGGGGCAATCCCTAGTCAATACTGGAGATGAAGCTGGGCCTTCTGGACTATCTAAGCCCCCAGCTTTGTCCCTGGAGCCAATGCTCCTAGAAAGTGAAGTGCAAAGCATCAAGTCAGATGATATGGAATCATTGTGTATGGTTGAATTGTTTGAGCTTTCAGGAGGAAAATGACGGACTGGAACAGACTGGTGACATACCAGAACAAGAAGAGTGTGTTGAGTGCCCTGATAATTCACTGTCAGTGTCAGAAAGCTCTCAATGTGAGCCAAGTGTTGTGGACTCAGGATTGTAACTCCTGGAGCTGAAAGTGCCTCAAATTCTAGCCTCTCTACCCCAATGGAGGCTCCCCGACAAGTGAGGACAATACTGAAAATGAGGCTCAGAGTGCAGAGACTGTAACAGTTCCCCTAGAAAGACTGGTCAAGCTGTAAAGCCTGTGGTGCACCTCAGTTATGATTCCCTGGGAGGCCTGTGGACTTGCCTCTCAATGTTGTCCATAAAGGAGTGTATGTGTCCCTGAGCTCATTGCCCAAACTGAGCATCAGTGCTAACTCCAAATTACTTGTGTTGCCTCTAGGTATGGTGCCCTGCTCCATCCTGCCCCAATGTAGTTGATAGGGAAGGGCCCTCTCTTCAGGTTTCATGTACAACAGGTAATAACCTGAGTTATGGCACAATGCGGTGTAATACTGTGTAAAGAATGACGTACTGCAAAGTTTCAGAAATGTTTCTGGTAAAGTGATATATTGACTGATGGTTACATGTATGAGCCTAATGTGATCCTGATGCAAATGTATATGGTTGCAGTTGAAACTTATAGGTACTTGGCGCTTGACGCCAAGCTTTTCCAGGCGGGAAGGTGTAACCCCCTGCAAATGGGAGTTTCCAAAGTCTTCCAGGAGCTTGCTTAAATGCTCCAAGCCTGATGGTGTTCGCATCTAAGCCGCTTTGTCTGTGAGTGCTTTTAGAGCCTCTGGTACTGTCTCTTTAAGAGCTGTCTGCCTCAGACATAATTAATTTGGATGGGGTCATGTGTTTCCCTGCTTGAGTCCCACTCGAGCTGCTGCCAATAGCTCCGTTTCTGCCGTCACTAAGTGGGCAGTGAGCACTTTTCTAAGATGTAACTGTTTGCCAGAAATCATTTACATAATAACGAAAATACTGTTTGTCTAACCTGCTTTTCTTTACAGTCAGAACTGTGTTTGCCTAGTCTCCCATTCTGGTTTTGAACTGCTGAACTGGACCAATCAGTGTGGGGGACCTTGAAATGGAGCCTGCTGCTGGCAAATCAGAACTTGACTCTCATTGTGGAGCCAGCCACCTATATACTGTATGGCCAGTGCTTCTGGGAATTGTAGTTTGGACTTTGGTGCCTTTTTCCACCAACAGGAGGAGTTTACTGTGAGTGACAGCCAAACCAGCCAACTGAACTGGAGGAACTCAAAGGAAATGCCCGGCTCTGTCTACTGGAAAGATCAGATGAGGTGAGACAAGGAAGAGAAAAGGAGCTATGTACTTCTGCTGTGTATGGTTTTAGCACGGTAAGCGTGTGTAAGGCCCTGAGTTTCGGTCTGCAGCCTGTGCAAGTGCCTATTTGGACTGAATCCGACCTGTGAAGAGAATCAAGGAGATCTGAAGAGCAGAAACCAGGCTCAGCCTGTAGAAGACTGGAGAAATTGCTGAATCGCGCTTGGTCTGTCAGGAACTGAATCTGCGTGTGTTCTCCCGGGTATTGTGCAGTAATTGCGATCGGGATCGAGAAGCAGCCTGCCTGGTATAGTACTTTCCTTTTACATATAAATGTGTGTAGTGCTTGTGGGAATCACCTTCAAATCCCCTGTGCAGTGAATTTAGTGCATGAAGCTGGAAGTAAACCCCAGCTTAGTCCAGACTACATCAATTTGCTCTAAATTGCAGTGGGGTCCAGTCACAAGGACCTTGTCCACATGGTCTGCTCCTCCTGGCAATCCAGGACAATCTGCCTTCCATCCAGTTCCCAGCATTGAATTTGTGAGTATAAGCAGGGTAGCTCCCTGCCATCTGTTTATCAATTCCAAGTGTGTCATCTAATTGTTGCTTTTTCATTTCTTCACGAACTGAGCCCTCCAGCTCCGGATTACAGTTGGGTATTGTGCAAGTGTTTTTCCATCACAGGGCCCCACCAGCTGCACCGATCCTTGCTAGCCCCCCATCCTGGGTACCCAGTGAAAGTGACAATTTGGGACTCTGAATATGCGCACAGTACGGTGATTATTGATGTGTTTAACCTAATTAACCTGATTTCCCCTGTCCTTGTTACAGCTCCTTAAATAAATCAGATCTGTTTGTTTCAGCAAAGTTACACTGACTGAGGTATTCGTTTATGTTAAAGTATTGTACCGTGGTTTTGCACTGTGTCATCTTGTTTTACAGGGGTCCCCAGAGTCCAGTCAACAGAGCCAGTCCTGGGGTAAGTGTGCATTGTGAAGATATTCCTAATGCATTGTGTGGGCCACTAGTGGGAAGAAAGGGGTTACAGTGTCGCAGAGGGCTGTGACCAAGCTAGTTTAACTACTGCAAACCCTGACCTCTGGATGGAGGCACTCGCATTGGACCTAGGCCCCTCACCCTGTTAGTAGTTAAGTTGGCAGAGGTAGTAGCCTTGGGATACGCCACCTAGGGGTTACACATGGTACCACTATGGAGAATACTATAGCAAAGTGAAACCTGTTTGAAAGGGAAAGTGATTGTCTGAGTCGGCAGCCAACCACAACCTACTGTGTGGATGCATTTGGTCATAGGGACCCAGAGTGAGAATAAATACAATATTCTCACCCCAGGTCTTTGTAAAAAATGTCAGTGATATTTGTTTAGCATTTATCCTCACAAGCATTGCATATATAAGGGATATTCAACAGGTATCCAGAAATAAGCTTGTTATTCATTTTGTAATGTGGTCAACAATGCTGCCTACCAGAAAACAGTGGTGGAACAAAGGGAAATGCAAATTGCCAGATAAATGCATTTGTTTTCATTGATGATGCCCTGGAGGGAAAGTAAATCATTTTTGTTGCATTTCAGGAGCATCATAATGGGTATTTTCCACTCCAGGGCATCACTGAATTCCAGAACACCTGTCAAATTCCTAAATGATGTAGTCCTTACCAGGGCTTATAAATGGGCATTAATGAAATTTCAAATACTGACGTGCCAATGGTCACAACATGTCAGCTGACCATTAAATTAATGCCCTGGTAGACAAACAGTTGGCATGAGGGTCTTTTCAGCTGGCACATAAAGCCGAATGTCAACATATAAAAATCAGTTCTTCACATTCTCTCGCCTAACCACCGCCATTGACAATAGCAGGTGAGCGAGAAAACATGAAAAGATGGAGCAAGCACAAGAAATATGCACAGATTTTGACGTTTTCGAGGGTCTGACTATAAAATACCTAAAACTGAGTCCCTTTGTAAACTCTCGATAACGACAAATACAACCACCATGTTTTGTTTTTTTTTTCAAAAACCTAGCAT
This sequence comes from Neoceratodus forsteri, assembly GCA_016271365.2. Classification (NCBI taxonomy): domain Eukaryota; kingdom Metazoa; phylum Chordata; order Ceratodontiformes; family Ceratodontidae; genus Neoceratodus; species Neoceratodus forsteri. Next base: position 1,575,163 of record CM057449.1, on the reverse strand, counting down.
ACACAACTGGCAACTAATGAGAGACAGAGTTAGAGGAGGAAACATTTTTTCAAAGACCAGCTTTTTAAAGCAGACGGACAAAGTGCACAAAAATACAATTTTGAATGATTTTAAAATATTTTGAGTAGTTAAAACACTTGCAAAGCGTACCATTTTATAAGTGCAATAACCCATTCCAGCCCCATGGGTGTATTGGGGCATTAATGCACTTCGGCTGGTTGAAGTCACTCAGGCAAGCCTCATCCATGCCTGACAATGCACCGGGCGTGCATTAATACTATCTAATACAATCATGGTCTGTTGTGGGTTATAGCATACTTATTTGGAATTTGGAATATTCATTCGAGTGTGTTTGTTAGAGCCTGCCCTTCAGTGTGCATGGCAGCAGAATGATCAACTGTGAGAGCAAAACAAAAAGTCAAGAATCAAAGTTTTAAGCGTGTGTTGTTTTTAGGTAAAATACTGGATTTTAGCATCAGGGCCTACCTTGACAGACAGGCACTCATTTTATAAATGACATATAGAGTACCATGGGCTGGTTGAAAATACCCTATTTCATTTTTATCTGCAGAGTCTGACCTCTATAGATGTACTAATGTGTGAACCTTGAGAGGTCATGAAGGTCAAACCTTCAGATAAAAATAAACATGATATTTTCAGTCCGCCCATAGCATATTCAATCTGGCTGCCTGCCTGCCCATCTGTCTGTCTGTCTCTATCTCTCTATCTGTCTAATCGCCTTTTGAAAATATTTGTGCTGTATGTACATTATCTGTGCTGTATGTATGTTTCCATTTTCTTGGATTCTCACTGAAGTGTTCCAGTCAGTTGTGGAACTAAGGAATTTACTTCTGTGATCAAGTTGACAGGGACTAATATGTAACTGTCATTACTGATTTTGAAGACTACATATATTAAAATAAATAAGGTCCCTACATTAAGGTAGAAGAGAAACTAAAGAACCATTGTTAAAGGAGATTGGATTAAATTATTTTACACTCTCTAACAGACAGAACAAGCGTCCATTTAGAAAACAGTCATTAGTTTTACTGATGATGTGTTTTAGATCCATGTACATTTCTACAATGAGTTTAGGCCCCATATTCAGAGCCGACTGATGGCGCCATGAAGCCAGTAGCACTCTGCGCAAATGGGGCAGCCAACTCAGAGCTGTATTCAGACAGTTATCGTGCTCTGATGGAGCATGTTGTCTGAATATGGAACTGTACCACACGCCAGCACATCTTGACTATGCACTTCGCTGACACAACCCAAGCCTGAATATGGCCCACAGGGAGCCGACTGGAGCGAAAGGTGCACAAAATGAACAGCACCAGGGCTCCTCTTGGGCCATATTCAGCCCTTGCATGCAAATGAGACAGTTAGCATGCAGGGCACTTAAAGGTCATTTTCGTGCCCATTATGGGCTCATTTGCATGCCACAGCAGCCCCTTAGTGCCCATGTAGGAAGACATAAAGTAATCTCTGGCTTCTTGTCGTCCTCCCTCCCTGATTATCCATGGTTTGATGCAGTTTATCCATCCCTGGGAATCCAGTGATCCTCCTCCCTGATGGCCCATGTGTTAAAACAATCTTTTCTTCTCTGGTAGTCTTGTTGACCCCCGATTGCTCATGTAGTATAATAATATGTATTTCCCTGGTAATCTAGAGGACCCTCACCCTCCCTGACTGAGTGCCAACCCATCCATCTGCCCACATGCTGAGGACCCCTGCCCCACAACATGCCTCACCTCGGTCACCAGTATGTCTGCAAATGACAGCAACAGGCACAGCCCTGTACTCACCTCCTTGGCCAGCTGCCATCTGAAAGTTATAGAGTGTAACTGTGAGTTCTGTAGAAACTACCAGGGAAGGAAACATTGTTTTAACACTTGGGTGATCTGAGGGAGTGGGGACCACTAGACTACCGAGTTGGACAGATTATATTAATCCACTGGTGACTGGGGTGAGGGGACCACTAGACTACCAGGGAACTAACTACAGCGTGAAACATGGACGATCAGTGGAGGGAGAGGTGAGCGTAGCCATAACGCCTGGTTAAGGGCAGGGTTTTAACAGTGAGTGTTTAGCACCATCAGACCTGTTAATATACCACCTGCCTGTTATGCATGAGGGTTCCCTCATTTGCATAGGTGTAGTGGTATATTTTATGCAATCGACTACCTAGTTAGTGCAGCACTTTGGGGCCTCTAACTATTGCCGCCCAGGGACTGGCACTATTCACGGTTAGCACAGCAGTAACCGGGTAGATGGGATACATTGTAGCTCATCTTAAAACTGGTATAGATGCCATGACAAGAGTAATTTCTACTGTCTAGAGCACTGTAAATTCTTGTCATGACTCAACGCTGATCAAGTCAACCCACCATATGTAGCCAGTCGGAGACTGAAAATCCTGTCTGTTTGCTGTTCTAGATTTCAAGAGAAAGGAATTTGGAAGTTCTGCTGTTTACAATCCAAAGCAAATTGAGAGCAAACAACCAGAAACTTTATGTGCGCATCGAAGGCAAGCATATCTCTGACATCAACAAGGTGACTTTTATTTCTTTAAATATCATTTTTTCTTTAAATATTTGTGCTGTAGGCAGTAAATAACTACCTAAAAGTGTCAACATTGCTTTTTGACCCTAATGCATTGGGAAAATCAAAACTCTTGCTCATTTCCTTTGACACATTTCGGATGTTATAATTACCATTTTCTGACTTGCAGATTTTTGGGGGATGTGTATAGTAATTCTCAACTGAGCTTTCTGTGTTTTGTGCTGCTATTGCCTGCCATAGGCCTGGGAGAAGCTTGAGAAAGCTGAGCATGAGCGGAAGTAGCTTTCACGAACGAGTTGATACGACAGGAGAAGCTGGAATTGCTTGCACAGCGTTCGACCACAAAGCTATCATGAGAGACCTGGCTAAATGAGAACCAACGACTTGTTTCACAGGTGAGTAATGGGCACGTATAAACACAGCCGCACTGGAGCTTCAGGATTAAAGAGCGCTAACGGTCAGGCAGAAAGTGAAGAAATATTGGCTGAATTTTCAAAGGGGTAGAAGAGGATGTAAATGTGAGTAGCATGGTACTGAGTGGCCGTCAGAAGCAGCAGCTAGAAAAATTAGCCCTTGAGCAGCGTGATTCACAGGAGTGTCGTCTGGAGCTGGTATTTTGTTTTGGAACTAGAATAGTATTGGGTGACCTGTCTGGAGAGGTGGTTAGAAAGGCAGCATTGGAGCTGTGTGGAGCATATTCAGTGATTACAGCTATGAAAGCAGCAGCAGTACTGTAGTTATTCACCTGAATAGGGAGCAGTTGGTGCCACAGTTGTTGGACTGGGGCCTGTTGTCAGAGCTCTGTATGTTGGACCCGGGCAGGCTGAAGAGGAGCCAGGGCATATGAAGTGTCCAAGAGGGCTGCAATCAGCAGCTGAAACATGAGCTGAAAAGTGGCACACTACTTTGTCAGTGTTGGGCATGGGATTGGCCATTGTAGAACAGTGTGTTTGGGAGGGAGTCTCAAAATGTACTTTAGTATTTCTTGAGGGGTTAATAAACTAATACAACTTGTTGTGGCCCTGACAGCCTGGTCAATTTAAGAAGTAAATAAGTATGTACATGGTTGGCCATTTTTGAAAACTGGGCCCCAGATTGTTCTGCTTTAGGGGTAGGGTAGCTGCTGTAACTCTAAGTCCGTTTGGCTATACATGCTTCCAGTCGTGTTTGCATGAGTTAAGTTTAGACCTTGCTGCTACAGCCTGAATTTAGCATGAAATCCCTCCTCAGTGTTACCCCATGTATTTTGGCACTTCCATATCTCACGTGCCTTCCTATCATTAGTGTACAATCCTGCCCACTTGATGGCAGGGATTCCACTGCTACTGTGATCAGAACGAAATATCCCCATGCAGACCTCTTCTCATTTGCCTTGTTGGTCAAAAGACCATCAAGCCAACACAAATGAATGTGCACTAGAGGCTTATATGTGCATCTTCATTATGAGAAACTCATAAGTGATGTAGCGCCACTAATCTGAGTAAGTAGGTTTTTTGCAGGTTCTTATGAAAATTTAAGACGTATAGCAAAACTTCACTCTAGGGCTTTCTGCAGAAGGCTGCTTCTAATGTCAGACTTCCACTTCCTTGGCTTTCAAGTATGCTTTTTTTTGTATCTTCTATTTATGCACCCTCTTTCAGGAACTCTCTCAGACTGCTCCTGCAGGCCTGGCAGCTCTCTATCACCCACCTGATCCCCGTCTCCAACTGCCCTCCACCATCCTCCAGCTGGTGGACTCCCCAGCTCTGAACCCTGGGATAGGGGCCGCCTACTCTGGCGCCTGTCTAAAATCGAGTGTGCTGGTCGAGGTGATGGTGGAGCAGGCCAGGGAATGGAGACGGGCCTGGTGTTGGGCATGTGGTGGAGTGGCTTGGAGGAGAGCGCCGCCTGTCCTGGGATCTGGGGATCTTTTAAGCTTAGTTGCCCCTAGGAGCGTGAGCGCGTGTGTAATGATGTCTGCATGGCAGTGCAATAAGCATCTGCTCGCCCTTCCCTTGACTGTTCTGTGCACTAGCTGTGGCTCTGGTCTCCACTGGGGTCACTGCTGTGCCTGAGACACACTGGATCTCTCCCCAGGAGAGGAGAGCAGTCCATCGGATGCTTGATCCTACTTCTTCCCTTCCAACCTTGGCACTGAGCTCATTCCTGAACTCCGTTACTGGCGTGGCGAGATGTGGTGTTCAGCGCCCAACCCGCAGCACCACCGGGCCAGCTGTCTTTCAAGTATATTAATGGCTAATATAGTCATCATTGCATAATGTATGGGAGAGGCTTATTATTAACTAAATTCACACACTTTACAGTGTTGTTATACCATCGATATGACATCAGATTGTTGTTATACCCTCTTTACTATGTCATAACAATGGTAACAAAATGGCACGTTTACTCTGTGTAACATTCTGCACTGTGCAAACTGGTGCCCATACACTATAAAAGCTACTGACAGTCTTCGGTAACAGTCACGCTGCACTTCATTTTCAGGGTTGCCATGACAACAGTACATCTCTTGAGCTTTGCTCTTGAGGTTTACAATGTCATGACAACCTCTTGAAGTGATTATAGCATGGTTAATACTGAAGACCATCCATTATCCTCTATGTTATGCTGAAAGAATGGCATTCTTTTCTGTAGTCCCATTTGTCTTAAACTAATATTAGGATGCATCTACGATTTAAAGTTTTGTTTGGTATTGGACTGGTATGGAAGTGCAGCAGTAGCTGCTCCCCCGCCCCTGCTGGTGACCTGGGCTGGGGAACAGACTTATGTTACTCAGTGGCTGGTTGGGGTGGGGGTAGGGACTGAGCATCCGAAGGAGAGCCTCAGTTCAATACAATTTAAAAGTCATTTTCATAGCAGGGCATTTTAGGTCTGTTAGTCATGCCAAACACTGAAGAACCTAAGAAAACTGCTATCAGTTCCCAAATTTGGAAAAATAATTTAAAATAAGATGAAACGATGTACAGAGGGATTTAAAGAATTAAACTGCAGTCTGGTTCCTTTTAAACTGATAATAAATATTAATATTGTTTACCTAGAGTTCAGTTTTGTATTGGGAAAAGCTGAGGTAAATTTGGAATCTATGAGGTGAAAAAGCAGTTCAGTTCCTCTATAATGGAGCCAGTGTCAGATAACTCAAAGACTGCTAAAAAGTAAGGAAAAGTGGTTATTATGTTAGAAATTATAAAACATTTTAACAAGTAATAGTGGTTCACCAGAGATGGGAACCATGCTGTCTAGTAGCCTTCTCTGGTTCCTGCATCCCACTGCTTAATGACCACCTGGTGGTAAACATATCTTGCTCTTCTATCTGGAGTAATAAAATCCTTAAAGAACTCTGACTAGAAAATAAAATGAAAGTGGTATATCTAGTATATGTGTACCCCCAGGCCACTTTTGAATCAGTTTTCACCCCTCCCCATTAAAATCTGGAACACTGGTACCCACATACTGGCATACCATTTTACTTTACAAAGGATTGGTACCACCCATGCATGCTAGGATGTATACCTGGCTCATTTTCTAGAGGAAGAGAGGGTGGGGTATAGAAACAAAAGAATATGAACCTTTGTAAACATTACAACCCAGGTCCTGGGTGGAGGCTGCTAGTCATGTGCTAGGATCTAACCTGCTGAGGGGGCCCCAGTAAATCCACTCAACCAGAAGCAATAATCAGAATGTCCAGAACAGTGATTGGGATTGTGCAGTGTGGCTGTATTCAACAGATGGAACATTAAAGCAGAAGTGGACCCAATGGTCAGTCTAGGCAGGACAGGTACATTTCAGAACTCTCCTTGCATGCAGTACAGTTCATGAACACACAGAAAACATCTTCCCAGTTTCCCAAATGGTACAGCTTAGTGGACACCTGGCCACGCACTGAACATTTTCCTCCCATGAGTGTCATTTAGTGAATCTAATTTACACACTCAGAATTCCTCTTTGAACATACAGTAGGTGCAAATAAGTGAAACTCAGTCACACACCTTAACCTGCAGCTTGGCCCTTGCTCAGGTATAACTGGTACCTTTTATGAACCAGGAAGCCCTGCCTTGTAAGCACTTAGATGGCTCCTCCCAATTTTCCCCAACCGACAGTATCTGCCATTCTTCAGGGTTATACCATTGAAACCCCCATTTCCCACTGAAATACTAAAGGTCCCATTATTTAACTTTGTCACACATTGGGTGAATAAAGAGCAAACTGCACTCACATGGGTGAACAGTTTACAGAAAATTCATTCACTTGGGTGAACCAGGGGCACTGACAGGTGCAATCTAACCTTATCTATGGGCACACACACCCCAGACTAACGATTCCCTAAAGTATGTGGAGATCTAGTCTCCTAGAACAGTACTCTCAAATGGCTGCTCTGTTCACTGGGCATGGAACAACAAAAGGAAAATGCATTTTCCTGGGTAGCAGATTAAACAGTCTCTCAAAGTTCCTCTAAGGCAGCTAAAACACACAAAGAACCTTCAGGGATTGCCCCTTGAGTCTACTGAGAATAAGCACCCTTCCACTTCACTGGGAGTAGAAATCAGGAATCTTGCTGTAGTGCTGGTCTCCATCACTTCACTGGAAGCTGGAAATGACACTCCACTAGGGTGAGAGATCCTGGGCCCTCACCTCAGTGCCCCTGGCAGTCCTTCTGCCACTCTCACCTCCTCACTCAGGCTCTAACTGAAACAGACTATCAACTCCAACTGAGCATTCTAAGCTCCCCAGAGCAGCTATCCAAGCATTGCTTATTATGCTGCTGCGAGTTCAATGACCTAATTCATTAAGATTAACTGAATAAACAGTTATGTTAGAGCCCCTAATGAGCTCCCTACCAGCTGCCTACTACCATCCTAACACTAATACTGATGGATTCTAGTAACCCTGGGGACTGGGTGGTTACATATGACAAACATGATTACTAGAGAACTTTGTTTGATACAACCTGTCAAGATCCTGTTGTGTTGAGCACTTTGATCTCCAGATGTGGCTGTAAGAAGAACTCCAGTTAAGGATGAGGGAGGCCAAGAAGACAGCGACACAAAAGTACACACATAACTGCATACTGTGGAGGGGTCAAGGATGGGGAACAGTTCTTTGGATACATTGGAGAAAAAGGAAGACTAGAGGGGCATTATTAGCCCAATGGAAAGGTGCAGAGGAGGACGAGCAGAAGACAGCCATTCTAATTCTACCACATTTTCTGTGTGTTCCCGTAGAGGATAGTGAACCCTTGCCTGGAAGTGGTGTAAAGGTTGCTGCAAGAGGGATACCAGAAATGGAGCAGGTGGTGTTTATGGGAGAAGGAGTCAGAAAAGGGCTAGCAGCCCTGAAAATAAACAAGACTCTAAAGCTGGCTTAGCTCCCAACAGTCAGTCGTGGTTCTGAAAGATTGGAGGTAGTGGTTGTAGTGCAGTTTCACAAAGGAGGAGGCAGAGAGCAACCAGGAAAACTACAGACTTGATTATCTTACCGCCATAGCAAGTAAACTAATGGAGACACTCAGCAAAGAGGGCCTAGTGACCTACCTGGAGAGGAATGGGCCCAGGACAGTAAGCAGCATGGGTTTATGGCAGGGAAGTCTTGTCACACCAACCTGATGGTATCTTTGACTGGGTAACTTAATCAGTGGACAAGGACACAGCAGGTTTGCTGTACTTCAGCTTCAGCAAAGGGTTTGACTCTGTGCCACACAGAAGGTTGCTGGAGAAGTTAGGGATCTGGGAACAGCAAAAGATCTAGTTAGATGGGTGGGAAGCTGGCTAGTGGAGAGACAGCAGAGGGTGGTGGTAAACAGGGTCAAGTCAGGGAGAGGGAGGTCACGAGTGGGTATCACAGGTTCAATCCTAGGGTTGGTTCTTTCCAGTATGTTGATCAGTGACGAGGTGAAGGAACACAAGGCAAGATGTGTCTGTTCACAAATGACACTAAGGTTTGTGGCAGGATATACAGTGAGGAAGGTGTCAGGAGGTACAGAGGGACCTGCAAAGATTGCCAGAAAAGTGCAAAATGATACACATAAGGAACAAAAACCCCAGGAAGGAATACCGTATGGGAAGGGTTGTTGGACACTACCACTGAGGAGAGGGACCTGGGAGTCCTCATAAGTGACTCTCAAACAATCTAGTCAACGTAACAAATCCTACAGCAAGCAACTAAGATGTTGGGGTGTATTGGGAGAGGATTTGACAGTTGGAGGAATGAGATGATACTGCCCTCTCTGTAGATCACTGGTGAGTCCACATCTGGAATACTCTGACCAGTAGCCCATGATGTTGGCACAAGTAGAAGGAGCCGTCCATAACAGTGATGCCTTCAGGGCGAAATTCTGAATAGCGATGGGCAGGGTAGGGTGATCGGATGTGGGTGGGCAAATAGAAGCGACAGGATGATCGCTATATGAACATGTGCTGGGGAGCGAGCACAGCGAGCGTGGGCTGGGAGGGGCAGAGGGATGAGAGGTCGGCTGCTGTGGGTTGCCGAGCTGCGCCCGTGGCATTGGGGTTGGCCTGTGGCTGGGGTGGGTGAGGTACCGGTTCGGGTTTGGGCCCTGGTGCGATTTTATTGTGCCCAGCCTGAACCTTTATTTTAATGCTTTCACCACCCCACAACATGCAGCCCTGGAGTTGAGAATCCTTTAGAAGGGGGGTGCGGGGTGAAGCCCCCACAGAAGGCATTAAAAACTAAGTCCCTGGCACCGCTTCGTGCGCCGAGGTTGTCAGGGTGCTGAAAATGTTTTCAAGATCTCTGACTTGCTGATAACAGCGACCACTTTTAGGCAGACACCATTATCACATAGAACCCTCTGCCCAGTTCTGGAACCCCACCTAAGAAAAGACAAAGACAGGCTAGCGATGGTACAACACAGGGTAACTAGAATGATTCAGGTCCAGCAGGGCAGATCCTCTGAGGATCAGCTTAAGGCCCTGAACATAAACTTGCTGGAGACCAGAAGGGAGAGAGGAGGTATTTATTAATGTATGCATTTATTTATTTATTTGTTTATTTAGTTTTATATTGACCAGGTGAACACACTAGACAATTGAAGGCCTATTTTCAAATAGAACGAGGAGGTTACAATAGGGTGGTACTGTACAAACAGATGAATTACAATACGATAAAACCACTGGGACAATTAACAGGAATTTACAGAAATGGGACAGTATAATAGTAATACAAAAGAGCATAAATCAGGGTACAAGAATTAAAACAGTACAGCTAGAGTCAAATGCAACAAGTTGGTTCAATAATAGTGAATACTAGGCAATAGCAAAATGACAGTATGTCCAACAAGGAAGGACCCACGAGGTTCAGTGCTACATCACAAGGCAGTTTGACTGGGAAAGGCCAGTCACCTCAGGCAAGTGCAGGCAGAGGAGCCCTTCAGGTAATTCCAAAGGATTTTCTAAAGAGGTCATGAGAAGAGGCACCCTGACAGATAGCGGAGAGAGTTCCAAATCCTAGGGGCACATGCTGTAAAGCCTGATCATCTATGGTAGTCTGAGTTTTGGGGACAGCAAGCAGGGACAGGGTATTTGATCTTTGGTGGTAGTCAAGGTTAGTGGCCTTTAATTTCTCAGCAAGGATGGGAGTGGTGGCAGTCATAAGTAACATATTTATAAAGCACTCCAGCACAAAGTCACTGGCCTTTTTTTTTTTGGGGGGATAACCAACCAGGTTTGCTGTAAAGCCTACAATGATGAGTGAGGTGGGTAGCAGAGAGGGTAAATGACATATATTATTATTAATATGTTAGGACTGATAGACGTTGATCAACATGGTTTTCAAGCCAGTAGATCTTGTCTGACTAACTTGTACTTTTCTGATCATGTTAACACTACCCTTGATGCAAGATTATCAGTAGATGTTCTCTATGTAGATTTTTGAAAGTGTTTGATACCCTTCCTCATAATCTTCTAATAGAGCAACTTATTGATATTGGACTTGATAGCAAGTTAGTAAAATGGATCATTGCTTGGTTACAAAACCGCAACAAAAGGTGACAGTAGTGGGTCAATCTTCCTCCTGGGCACCTGTGAGCGAGTGGGTCAGCAGGATCAGTTCCGGGCCCATTTTATTCAGTCTCTTTGTTGCCCCACTGCAGACTTCCAGTGCCTGTTGGATTTCCAAATTCGCAGATGATGCAAAAAATAGGGAGCATTATTAATAATGTTGCAGATGTATCCAAGATGCAAACAGAAATAAATAATCTGTGTGACTGGTTAGCAGAAATGGCTTAATGCTGAATTTGGAGAAATGCAATATAATACATTTTGGTGAGAGAAATAGTAAAGCTAGCTATTTCATTAATAACTTTCGGATGCTGGTATCTGACGTGGAGAGAGATTTGGTGTTTTAGTTAATTCATGTCTAACACCATTAGATCAATGTAAATCGCAGTAGTAGAGCTAGCAATATATTAAACTGTATTGTTAGAAACATAAAAAGTAGAGACAAAAGCATTATTCTTCCCTTGTATGTATTGCTTGTTAGACCCCATTTAGAGTATTGTGTTCAGTTTGGGCCCCCATAAAGCGAAGGAAATTGATAAGTTGGAGAGGGTGCAAAGAAAAGCAACCAGATGTGTAACCCTAGATGGCGCTATCCCAGGGCTACTACCCCTGCCTGATTTGCCACTAACAGGTTGAGGGGCCTGGATCCAATGGCGGGTGCCTCCACCCAGAGGTCAGGGTTTGCAATAGTTAAACTAACTTGGTCACAGCCCTCTGGGACACTGCAACCCCTTTCTTTCCACTAGTGGCCCACACAATATATCAGAATTACCTTCATAGTATACACTTACCGCCAGGTCTGGTTCTCGCACTGGGACCTCCTGTGAAATGAGATACAGTGCAACAATCACAGTACAGTACTTTAACATAGACAAATACCTCAGGCAGTATAACTTTGCTGAAACAAGCAGCTCTGATTTATTTAGGGATATAACAAGGACAGGGGGAAAATCAGGTTAATTAGCTTATCACTCTAATAATTCATCTATGGCTCTGTGCACAGGCTCATCCCTATCAGTTACTGTCCCTGGGACCCAACGCCTAGTGGCTAGTCCAAACCGTGGCAGCTGGTAGGGCCCTTTCACACAGAGAATAGGAGAATTAAACAGTCAGCAGTACAGTAATTCCATTTGGATTTAATGTGCAATTCAACAGGAGCGACTCTGAATTAGTACTCACGACCTCCAAATAAGATAGGGTCCTTCAATATCAGCAGGGCTACTCTTGAGCTCAAAGAGACTCTTCACACATTTATATGGTAAAAAAAAGAGTACTATACCAGGCAGGCTGCCTTCATCCCGATCGCACTACTGCACAATACCTGGAGAACACACAGCAGATTCAGTTCCTGACAGACCAGTGCAATTTTCAGCAATTCTCCAGTCTTCTACAGGGTGAGCCTGGTTCTCACTCTTCAGAGATCCTTTGATTCTTTTCACAGGACGGATTCAGTCCTAACAAGCTGTTACACAAGCTGCAGACCGGAACTCGGGCCTTACACGCTTTTTGACTAAAACTGCACACTGAAAAAGCACAGGGCTCCTTCCTTCTTCACTGCCAAAGCTCAACTGAAACTCCAACAGACAAAACCGGCACTTCCTTTGAGTTCCTCCCAGTTCTTGACTGGATTGGCTGTCACTCACAATAGACTGCTGCTGTTGGTCCAAAAGGCACTGAAGTCTAAACTACATCTCCCAGAGTCACTGCCCATACAATCCTCTTGTGGCTGGCTCAGATTATGAGTCCAAGTTCTGATCTGGTCCAAGGCACCATTTTAGAGCTAGCTTACCCCACACTGATTGGTCCAGTTCAGCAGTTCAAAACTAGAATGGGGAACTAGCAGACACAGTTCTGACTGCAAAGAAAGCAGGTTAGACAAACTGTAATTTCATTATTACTCTAAATAATTTCTGCAAACAGTTACATCTTTCAGATAGGTTCCCTTGCACTCCTAGTGACTGCAAAATGAAGTGAATTACAGCAGCTCGAGTGGTACTCAGAGAAGCACACAGTCCCCCATACAACTAATTATGTCTGCAAGCAGACAGCTCTTAAAGAGACAGTACCAGAGGTTCTAAAAACACTCACTGATAAATGGCTTAAATGCCAAACACCATTCAGGCTTGGAGCATTCAAGCAAGCTCCTGAAGTCTTTTGGGAACCCCATTTGGGGGGTTACAGATGTATTAACTAAGGTTAAGGCATGAACTACATAGATAGATTAATATCACTCAAGCTCTATAGCTTGAAATACAGAAGAACTAGAGGTGATCTATGTACTATATTCAATGCTACAAGCAAACCTGATCTTATGGAATTACTTGGTGTGAATCCGTTACTACTAGAAGTAGCAGGTTCCACCAATATCAATTAAAAGGTGAAAATTTCAAAACAGATAAGAGAAAGTACTGGTTTAATCAGAGAGTGGTTTCAATCTGGAATAGACTTCCGAAAAAGTAGTGATGAGCTCGACTATTGATATCTTCAAGATGTCATTGATCGAGAAATGGGTAACAAAAAATATGGCATTTGGTAGTCTCTGAGTCGAGTCTTCTATGGCCTGCCCAGGCTAAAGCTCATGACCACTATGAAACTATGAATTATATACTACATCCCATTTAGACAGAAGGGACTTGGTAGCATTGGTGTAGATAATTAGCCATAGTTAAGGGGGTAAAAGCACTTTAGCAAGGACCAACTGAGCAACGTGTGAGGAAGTGCTTGACTCTGTAAGTCATTCCAAGCTTCCTGTTTACAGTGCTGCATACATTAGTGATATGCAAGGACATGTCCAGTTGGGAGTTAAGGTGACACCAAGATACTTAAAGGAAGAGGTAGCAGCCAAGGGCAAGCTGTCTAAACTAGACACTGCCAGGGCTCAAGGCAAGACCTGATTTTTGCACAAGAGCTGAAAAGCATTATTTGGGTTTTCTTTATGTTGAGGACCAACTTATTAGCAGATAGCCAGGACTGAATTTGGTGGAAGTCTTCAATTAATTGGGAGTTGATGATCTTAACATTATAGGAGCTCGACAAGAACACCGGATCATCTGTGTACAGGGTGGAGCTACAGTGTACAGGTATGCTGGGGAGATCATTTACAAACAGTGAGAAAATAATAGGACTAAGGATCGAGCCTTTTGGTACTCCAGCTGAAACAGGTGCCAGTTCAGAGCAGGTACTGTTAAAATTGACCAGCTGCTGTCTGTTATGTAAGTAGTTAGCAAACTAGGCAGTTGAATGGTCTGACAGACCAAAAGAATGCAGCTTTGTACAGAGAAGCATGTGATCCACCCAGTCAGAAGCTTTTGAGAGATCAAAAAATCGCTCTGGTCAGCTTGTTCTGGTCCATGGTCACCCTAATGTCTGATGTGACCTATGTGACCTTAGTAAGAGCAGTAGAAGTACTATGCCCCACTGGAAGCCATATTGTGCCAGAGATAGAAGGTCATGGGTATAAAGATACTCAGTGAGTTGGGATGGAATCATTTTCTCCAGAAGCTTACCAAAGGCAGGTAGGATAGCTATAGGGTGGTAGTTGGCAATGCATTTTGGGTCACCTTGTTTAAAGACAGGGACCATTTCACAACGCTCCAGACATTGGGCACAGTGCCAGTAAGCAGACATATTAAATATGTGGGTGTTGGGTAATGCCAGATAAGGGGCACAGAGGAAAGGAGCTTAAGTTCCAGGTTGCTGTGACCAGGACTAGAGTGGGGAGACACAGGCCAATAATCCACAGACCTCACTGGTGGTAACATTAGAGAGGTAGAAGGAGGGATGATATGGAGAAACGTTAAGGTTCCTGAAAGGAAGGAACGATGTAGATTGTGGGGAAATATTCAGCAGAACTGGAGAATCAATAACATGGGGGCATGAGTGAAAGTTGGCAGGGGAGATTCAGGAGGATGTTAAAAGTTTTTTTTTTTTAAGAGAGTGGTTCAGCCATCAGAACAGCCTCACCAGCAGAAATGGTGGATGCAAGAACCATTAATGGTTTCAAACATAGCTGGACCAAGTAAAAGGCTTAATAGTTACACAGTGGAAAGCGGTAAGGTAGGGAGCAAGGCGGGAGGTGAGGGCAGTAACTCTACTAGACATTGGGTCCCATGGCAGGATAGGTTAAAGCATGGAAGACTGTATGGGCCAATGGTCTTTTACTGCCAATGTATTCTATGTTTCTTTTGTAGACAATCAAAAGCATTGCCTAACAGTACTAATGATCAATTCAGCAATTTCCTTATAGAATGGAAAAATTGTAGAAAAGTAAAACTGTGGAAGAATGTTAAAGGGTATCACTTGAACAAGACAGGTTCCTGAACCATTTGCTGATGGTGCTCTCCAAATCCCTACTCATCTGTGTAGTTGATTGTGAAAACAGTCTCTTGTGATGGTCCATGTCTTGAAATTATTTCATTTCTTCCAGACTTGGGCATAGTTCATATTTTGCTGTTATGTTTATGTAGGACAATTTTTGGCTATGACTTGCTCATGTGGAAGCTGCCATGAAGAAGCATGAAGCCATTGAAGCTGATGTTTCATCCTACCAGGAGCGTGTCCAAGTCATTTGGATCTGGCTGTTGAGATGGAGACTGAGAACTATTATGACATCAAGCGTATCAATGCTAAGAAGAACAATATCTTAAGGCAGTGGAACATGTTGGAAGGAACTATTGAGTGCTTGTAGGGGCGACTTAGGCTGAATCTGTCCCTCCAGAAGATATTCCAAGAGATGGTCTACATGATTGACTGGATGGAAGAAATGCAGGTGAGATCACATCTTTCAGTCTCTGACCCACTAAACACACCAGCAGGAAAGCCATTTGAATTGTTTGGTTGCCAGATAGACAAATAATTAAACTGGTTTACCACCAAAAACGTGATAGTCTAAGGGGCTCTGAAGAGCCTCAGACATGCTCTGTAAAGCCATTTAGGTATTTAGTTGAGGTATACTTGTTAAGTCTGATTTCCAATTTAGGCAATACATCATCATTTAGGTTTTTTTGTTTGTTAATCATCATTTATGCTGCTCAGTCATCAAATATGAGTGGATCATCTAGTAACATCACAATCCAAGATCTGTTCTCAGATACAATAGGAAAAATATGTGCACAATTTTGATTATTTGCATGTCAGCAAAGTAATTACTGATAACTCCATGGTTTTCAGTTAGGTTGCTTGGATATCTGTTTTGAAAAACAAATATCTCAGATTTTAGCCACATTTTAGGATATTTGGATAAAGCGGCAGAATATCCTAAATTCTAAATGACCTGTAAAAAAAACCTTCCCCACCCTGTAAAAGTGGCTCAACCGCTATGTTATTTAATAAACCCCAAACTAACCAACCTCTAGCCTCAACCTCTCTCTCACCTCACAAGCCCCTTTGAGTACATTAAAGTTTAAACTTTATTATAATGCATCTGCCTTATAATGACAAAACCCACCCCAACCATGCAATCACAAGTTTCCCACCTCTGCTTCCCACCCTGGTTCAAGGAAAACAAAACACTTAAGAAAGCAAGTACCCACCCAACACACCACTATCCCCCACTTTTTTTGTACTTGCTTTTAGCCTCAACACTGCCACTGTCACCTAACTAACCTTCAGCACCCAACCCCCAGAGAAGCCCCCAGCCATGGCTCTACCTCCCAGGTGGGGATGAAGTGGAGGGGCTCTCTGGCTCAACCCCTCCCCGTACCTACCTACAATTTTGTCGGATCCTTCCTCTGTGGATCGGGGCACTGGTGGCTGAGAGCCATATGTCCAGCTCTCTCGCTAGTGTCGCACCCAGGCCAAGCTTTTAACATGTACCCCCCCAGGAGCGTGACGGCGGATGACGCCACAGCTACACCGGTGTCCATTATGCTCCACCCTCAGTTCTGAGTGCTCAGACATGCCGGACCTCCAACTTCCACTAGAGGTCAGTCATGCACTGAGCCAAGTCCCGGAGGATGAGTAGCGACCCTATGGGCGTCAGCCTCCCTACCCCAGCTGGCTCCAATGACCCGCAGACTGCTCCTCGAATCCGGGTCGCCAGCGCCACAAGTAGCACTACTGCTGCACTGGCGGGCCGCTTACTATCCCAACTTGTCCCCTCCCCACTGCACCCCCAAAATAAAGGCTATCCAGGTCAAAAGAAGAGAGAAGATGGGCCTTTATCTGCTGTCATTGTCTATGTACCTATGAGATGTATTGACTTGCTCTGAGTATTTCTCTCTTCCTACTTCAAATGGATAGCCTGATCTCTCATCAAGTTTATTTCTGTCTCAGTCTGAGTCCAATGTCACAGACTTAAATACACAATTGTAACCACAGTCTGTTTACATCATCTACCTTTAACCTGAAAGACAGAAACATTCCTACACATAAATCACTTCCTGGATTATCATGCAAAGGTATTCCAGTTTAGGTATATTGTTGATGGCCTGATCATAAAAGTGTACTCAGATTCCAACCTTAGGCTGCATCTGTTAGAAACATAGAATCTGATGGCAGAGAAGGACCACTGGATCATTCAGACTGCCCATTTTTCCTTACTTACATTATTACTGCAGACTGTACTGATCTACAGCTCTTTCTTACTCCCTCCTTCCTTTCCACTATGATTCTCTTGTGCTTATCCCATACGTTCTTGAACCCCACCACTGTTTTGGCCCCACCACCTCCACTTGAAGGGTGTTTGCATCCACCACTCTTTCTGTGAAGAAGTACTTCCTCATGTCTCTCGTGACTCTACCCCCACCCCCAGCTTCATAGCATGTCCCTTTGTTCTTGAGCACCATTTCCTCTGAAAAATAATTCCATCTTTCACCTTAATTAAACCCTGTGAGGTATTTAAAGGTCTCAGTCATAGCTCCCCTCTTTTCTTCCAGGGTGTACATCTTGAGATCCTTTAGTGTCTCTCCTCGTAGTGTTTTGATGCAGACCCTGCACCAATTTAGTTGCCTTCTCTGGACTCCTCCACTATACTGTGTATAGTTCTAGGAATGTGGATGTGTTGTTCTTATCCACACTTGTTGGCATGTCCCTTTCCTTTAAATCTTGCGGAAGGTCTTCAAGCTGGCTCCTCCTCCCACCGGTGGTATAACCCTTGGCTCTGGCCTATGACGCCAAACCTTCCTTTCCACTGGAAGATTCAGGTTGCCTCCTCTTGCTAATGCTTTTGTAAGACCTGCCTTCCAACCCTTCAGTTATTCGAAAATTAGCTTGTTCGAGCTAGCGACTGTGCTCTTTGTTATTTGGTCATGGAAGATAAATCTTCCCTGGATTTTGCCAGTGCCGCGCAGCCAAAAATGTTGCACATCGATCTGCATACTATATGTGTATACTGCCTGAGTGTCAGCCATGACACCTAGACTTCAGTAGATGTGTCTTGCATTCCACCAACGTCCTGATGATTGTCTCGCTGGCCTTAAGTTGGGCAGGCTCAAAACGGAATCCTCCAGTGAAATCCAAAGAGGCCTGATGGGTGGTCTCTGTGGCTGCAGGGTCTGCCGAGCAGCTGGAACACATGTAGGCCTTCGAAGAAGAAGTGGCACAGGCCGCAGAATCCTCTTCTTGGTAGTTTTTTGTTCCCCTCAACCTGGGCACCACGTTTTTAGGTTCCTTCCGAGCTGTGTCAATCCCTCCCAACTAAAGGCGAGAGACCTGTGGGCTTGCATTCATTTGGTCCCATAAAGGAAAAGGATCCAAAATCTTCTTCATCTCAGCGAAGATGCTCTTGGGATCATGAGCAATCTTGGTCCCAGGAGCCAGCAGTATCGACTTTGGTCGAAATGCTTTTGGCGCTGGCTTCCTCGGCCCGCCGCCTGGCCAGTTGATCAAGGTCTCGATCGACGAGGTTGAGATCGCTCGATCCCATTGACTCGTTGTCGCCCGATGAGGCAGATGACCTATTGACAAGGACTCGGTCCTGCCTCTTCCTGATGAGGAGACCCAGGCAGCTGGGAATCCCATCAAGGAACTGGTCCCTGATCTGGTAAATCACCGGTTCTCCCAAGCTGCCAATTACAGTCTGATCGAGGTCAACATCTAGGATCCCCGATCAACAGGCTGAGGAAGGCGATAAGTGTTTTAAAAGAGGCGGCCATTGGTCGTCCTCGGATGAGGGGAGGCTTCATGGAAACCCGTCGACGCTATGAGGATTTGATGTGGCAGCAGCTGATTCTGTCTGGACAGAAGCCAGTCACGGTTTCTACTCCGGCCGTTACTTGGCTTTTCGCCTCCTAGGCTGAGCTGACTCCTTTGAAACCAGTCATATTTTCCCCACCTGTGGAGTCGGCCAAACCCATTCCGGTTTGGCCAAAATCGTCTCTCCCACATTTGTGGTGGAGTCGCCACCTTATCAGCCTTTCAGGAGGGGTCTTCCAAAAGATTCTCAGATGGTTCCGGGACTCCCGTGTAGGTTGTCAGTCACCCTTATGCCTGATCGCCACAGGCATGTTGAAGGAACCTTGTCCGACCAATCTATCTGGATTCTTCAGATACAGAAGAAACCGACTTACACTCACCGCCGGGATGATGAGTCTGTTGGTAGTCTGTCAACAAGAAGGGCCCTTCGATCTTTTCAAGGGATTCTCTACCTTATCTCCAAATCTACGGGAAGCCCTGGAGCCTGTCCAGAAAGGGTAGAGTACCTTTCACAGAGATTCTTAAAAGAGGATACACCCACAGAAGCCTTTCCTGTGGCAAAGCCACTGTTGGCCCAGCCTTGGAGCTCTGGCAGTGTCTGCCTCCTGCCCAGCTGCCATCTTCCCGGATGGCTCAGTATCAGGCGGTGCCCATTGGGCCCTCTCAGGATTACCCACCCGGCCGAGGGTTGGTGACTGCCCCAGTGTTCAGATGCACAGGCAGCTCTGCTGACACTGATTGACCTCCTGACAAGGAGTCCAAAAGACTGGACTACACGGCCAAGAAGGTCTATGCAGCCTTCTCTTTAGGCCTCCATCAGGCAGCTTGGCTGTCATCATGGCGCGATTTCTCATATGCCCTGTCGGGCTCCTTAGATGAAGTTCTCCTGAACCTCCCACGGACCTTAAGACTATGGTCAAGCAGGTCCAGGACCAGGGCCATGCCATTGCCTAGCAGCAGCTTCAGATGGCTTTGGACCTTGGGGACTCTTGCGCCTATTCGGTGGCAGCCGAGTTGCCTCATGCCACAGAGCTTGGCTGAGACTTTCCACCTTTATGGCGGACACCCAGCACAAACTCACTGCTGTTCCTTTCCTGGGTACCGATCTCTTCAGCCAGGTGTGGATGGCCACCTTCAGCGAATCGAGCAGTCCAATGCCACCTTGGACTCAGCCACTTCTGCTCAAAGCACCCCTGGTGCCAAGAAGCAGCAGAAAAGAAAAGCCTTTTGGCACCCTGCTCTGTGGCACTGCAGCCCTCCTTTCACAGCGGGCAGCAACAGCAGGCACAGACTTGGCTACCTTGACCCAAGTCTGAACCTCCACTTGCCTTCAGACAGGGAGGTCGGGTTTCAGGCCCTGGACCTCTTCCTCCAAGCATGCTCAGTGATGAGATAGGGGTTGCCACCCCTCTCTCCGTCATGTCAGCTCTGGGTCCTCCATGGGGGTTGGCTCACCTCTTTCTTTCCCACCTGGTCTGGTGTTACCATGGATAGGTGGGTCTTAGAAGTGGTCGGCCAGGGTCTGCTTCTGGAATTCGAACAGTACCCTCCCAGCCGAGCCCGCCCCATGGGAATAGAGAGAATCAGCCCACACTCAGTAGCTCTGAGAGATGACATAGCCCAGCTCCTCCTCAAGGAGGCAGGGTTCAGAGGCAGATCCTCCAGTCAACTCAAGGTTTGTTTCCAGGTACTTCCTGGTCCCGAAGCGGACGGGGCTGGTGTCCCATTCTAGATCTGCATGACCTGAATCAGTATCTCAAGCCACGCACCTTCATGATGGTAACTCTGTCCAGATCATACCATCCCTGAGCAAAACATGTGGTTCTGCTATTGATCTCCAGGACGCGCTCTTTCACGTCCCAATCCATTCGTACACCAGCAGTTCCTCTTCTTCAGAGCAGAAAACCCTATACGAGTTCAGAGCCATACCATTCAGCCTGTCATCGGCCCCAAGGGTCTACTACCAAATGCATTGCAGTGTTGGCAGCCCATCTCAGGCATCGAGAGGTCAGAGTGTACCCCTACCTCAATGATAGGCCCTTGGCAGGTTCCACCCAGCAAGAGGCAGAGAGGTCCAGGGACCCGGCCTCCAGACCTGTTCTCAACTTGGCCTCCTGATCAACGAGGCCACTTGAGCTCATGCCTTCTCAGGTGATGTGCTTCATCGGGCAGAGTTTCGACTTTTGCCGAGAGCTCGGCTCCCAGCAGGCAGGGTGAGGATCTCTCCTCCTTTGCCCAGTCATTTCTGGTTGGGCACTCTGTACCCTGCCCGGGACTTTCTGCACCTTCTGGGTGACATGATGGCCTGCACCACCATGGTCCATTGGGCCGTGGCATATGTGCCCCTTCAATGGGAGCTGGCTGCCTAGTGGACTCAGCGCCTAGGTCACTCCGACCAGCTGATCACTGTGACCCAGAAGATGTGGGATGCTTTCCAGTGGTGGACTGTCCCAGACCAGTTGCAGGAAGGGATCCCATTTGTCCACCCCAAGCCAATGGTTGTCCTCATGACTAATGCTCTCTCATGGGCTGAGAGCCCACATGGGGAACAACAGGGCCCACGGTTCTGGACCCCCAAGGAATCCCAGGATACCATTCAACTTGTTGGAGCTCAGAGTGGTCAGACTGGTATTGTCAGCATTCACTCAGCAGCTTCGGGGTCAAGTGGTTCAAGTCCAGATGGACAATGCCACGTCATGTACTACCTCAACAAGTAGGGGTGGCACATGCATGCCTGGCTGTTGTGCGGGAAAGCGCTCCGCATCTGGACACTCGTGAGCCAACTGGAGGCAGGTCTCCTTGCCATCCATGTGTCAGGAGCCTCAAATTATCTGGTGGATGCTTTTAGCCTCATAGGCAAGACATCCCATGAGTGGTCTCTCACATCCAGAGGTAGATTACAGCCTGTTCTTCCACTGGGGCAAACCGATGGTGGACCTGTTTGCCTCCAGGGAAAACACCAAGCTGAGGCTTTGTTTCATGCTCACCCCCAGAGGGCTCACTGCAGGGGATGCCTTCTTGAGGCCATGGACCCCAGGCCTCTTCTATGTCTTCCTTCATTTCATCCACAAGGTGCTTCTCAAGGTGAGGAGGGACAAGGCACAGGTGATCCTGATAGTCCCAGACTGCCTCACCAGTTCTGTGTATCCTGATCTCCTCAGCCTCAGCAACAGGCTTCTAGGATTTTCCACATGCCCGGACCTGATATCAGTCAATCAGGGAAGGTATTCCATCCAGACCTTCAATCCCTGCTCCTGACAGCCTGGTTCCTGAGCAGCTAGAGTTCCAGGCTCAGCCTTGACTACCTTTGGTCCCTGTCCAAAGGGGTCTTCAATCTAATTCCCTTAAGGTGCACCTGGCAGCCATCTCTGCTTACGGGCATGGGCCAGTCAGCAGATGGTGGCACAGGAGAAAGGTGGTCTGTCGCTTTTTCAAAGGCCTCGATCATATATCCCTCTGGTGCGTGAACCACCACCTTCATGGGATTTACTGCTGGTATTGGCAAAGCTCATGGGCAAGTCATTCAACCAGTGCACAGGTGTGAGATGTCACATTTGTCATGGAAGACAGCCTCCTGGTGGCTATTACTTAGCCAGAAGGACTGGGGAGCTCAGGTGCTCTCTGTTGAGTCTCCTTATCTGGTCTTCCACAGGGACAAGGTTGTCCTGTGTCTCCATCTGAAATTCTCCAAGGTGGTGTCAGAGTTTCTTCTTAATCAGGTGTTGACTCTGCCTGTGTTCTACCTGAACTACAGCTCGGATGCTGAGTACAGGCTCCATACTCTGGACCTGAGACGTGCTCTCTCCTACTATAAGGAGAGGACAGCGGAAGTTTGGGAAGAGGTTCACCAGCTGTTTGTCACCTATGCTGAAGCCGCACCTGGCAGGCCTTCAGCAAAGTGGACCGATTGGCAGATGGATTACATCATGCATTGATCTCGCTATAGGTTGGTGGGCAAGGAGCTCCCAGAGGAATGAGTTCATTCACCTGCCATACTGCTGCGTCGGTGGCTGCTTCCAGGGACATCCCTATCCAGGAAATCTGCCGGGCTGCTACCTGGAAGACAGCAAACACCTTCATCACCCATTACCACATCGACCCTGAGTCACGCTGGGATGCTGGTTTTGGGGCCTCAGTTCTCCAGTCTCTGTTCCCAAAGTAGGGGTGAGCCTTGTCTCCCTCCTCTCAGAGAACTGCTAGAATCTGCCAACAAGTGTGGATAAGAACAATATATCCACATCCCTAGAAAGGGTTACTCACCTGTAACAGTAGTTCTAGGAGTGGTATATGTTGTTCATCCACACTGACCCACCTGCCTCCCAGGCGCGTGCGTACGACCTGGCTTCCAGCTGGCTAAGATCTGGCATCATGGGATGGAGCCAGGGTTATACCACGTGGTGGGTGGGAGGAGCCAGCTTGAAGACCTTCCAGAAAGATTTAAAGGGAAGGACATGCCAACAAGTGTGGATGAACAACTTATACCACTCCTAGAACTACTGTTACAGGTGAGTAACCTGTTTTTATTAATGCAGCCAGTATAGTATTGTCCAAAAGAACTGACGATAGAGAAACAGAGAACACAGACTTTGATGGCAGATAAGGACTGCTTGGCCCACCTAGTCTGCCCATTTCCTACCTACTGGATAAGCTGCAGATCCTATAACCAACAGCCTATTTCTTCCTACCCCACAAGAACTGTCTTATGTCAGTCCCATGCATTCTTGGATTCCCCACTGTTTTGATCCCACAACCTCCTCAGGAAGGCCATTCCATGCGTCCACCATCATCTCTGTGAAAAATACTTCTCACATTGCCCTGAGTCCCCTCTCTATTTTTTATTGTGTCCCCTTGTTCTTGCACATCTCTTTTCTGAAAGATGCTACCTCTTGAACTTTGTTGATTCCCTTGAGGTACTTAAATGTTCTATCATGTCCCCCTTCTCCTCCTTTCCTCAAGGGTATACATATTAAGTTCCTCTAGTCTCCTCATATGGCTTCTGTTGCAGACTCTGCACCATTTTAGTTGCCCTCCTCTGGACTCCTCCATTCTAAGTCCTTGCAGAGATGGGGTCTCCAGAACTGGACACAGTACTCCAGATGGGGTCTCACCAACTGTCTGTACAGAGAGATAACAACTTCCTGTTTTCTGCTGGTGATGCCTCTCTGAATACTTCCCAGTATCCCCAGTCATCCCTACTGCCTTCTCATATTGCCTGCAAACCTTTAGGTCATCTGATATGATTACCCTCCGTCCCTTTCCATTTTGTTGTTGTTACAGACCCCCACCCACCCACCCCATTGTGTACTCTTCCCTGGTTTTTGTTTCCCAGGTGCATTACTTGCACTTCTTTGCATTGAATCCAAGCTGCCATACTTCTGACCATTCCTCCAACCTTGCCAAGTCCCTTATCTTTTCTGCTCCCACCTTGTTTCAACTCTATTGCAGATATTTGTGTCATCTGCAAAGAGTCATGCCTCCTTCCAGTCCCTCTGCAATGTCACTTATAAAGACATTGAAAATAGCGACCCAGTACTGAACCCTGTGGTACTCCTAGTAAACCCCCTTTCTTCAGAGGTGGACTCTGTTTACTATTACCTTCTGTGACCTGTTGTCCAGCCAATGTTTTACCCAGGCTACCACCCTGAGACCCACTCCCAGGCTGGCTAATTTGTTTATTAATCTTTGTGTGGGACTGTGTCAGCTGCCTTGCTAAAGTCTAGGTAGGCCATGTCCATAGCCCCTCCCTGGTCTACTACTTTGGTCACCCAGTCAAAGAAATCTATTAGATTCATCTGACATGACCTTCCCACAGTGAATCCATGCTGTCTTGGGTCCTGTGCCACTGGCCTCTAGGTACTCAACAATTCTATCCTTCAGAAGTGATTCCATCATTTTTCCTACCACTGAGGTCAAACTGACAAGTCTGTAGTTTCCTGCCTCTGTCTTGCTGCCACTTTGCGAAGTGGAATCACATCTTCCCTCCTCCAGTCCTCAGGTACCACACCATCCTCCCGTGATTTGTTTAACCTTTAGGCTGCGGAAGATTTAGAACATAGGTTTTAGGACAAGATATTATGTCGGCAGCAGCCTAAGGGGTTAAAAGGGTAGTCAGTGATGTCACTAGTTCTCCCTTAATTCTTTTAGAATTCTGGGTAAATCCCATCAGGCACCTTCAGTTGTAAGAGTTCTTTCAGAACCCGTTCTTCTGTGAAAGGACTAATATCAACCCCTATCCAGAGTGCTTCTATTGACTGGATTAGTTATCTCCCCTGCTTTTCCATTGTGAATACTGATCAGAAGTATCCATTCAGTATCCCTGCTTTTCACTGTTGCTCTCTGCCCAACCACCTTCCTCTTTATTCAGCCTCAGTATCCCTACCTTAGTCTTTCTTTGCTCCTATAATGTACCTATAAAGGTTTATCCCCTTCTTAACCGAGTTAGGTATCTTTCCTTGGTTTGGGCCTTTGCTATTCTGACTGCCTGCCCTACTTTCCTTCTGCTTTAACTGGTACAGTCTCTGTCCTGCTCCTTCTGTGTTTCCTATACTTCCTAAATGCTATCTCTTTTCCCTAACCTTCTCCGCCACCTCTTTTGAGAACCATAGTGTTTTTTCTTTCATTCTGATTTGTTTATTTGCTTCACACAAAGGCTTGTTGCCTCTGTGATGGCAGTTTGATATTTCCACATTGTTGCTCCACCCTCCTTCTTGCCTGTTTGCTAGTGCTTTTCTGAGGCACTCTCCCATTTTGACAAAGTCAGCCTCCTGAAGTCCAGTGCCCTCACTTTTGTATGGCTTGACTCTGCAGCTGAGTTTATCGTGAACCACACTGTTTAGTGGTCACTTGTTCCCAGATGGCTACCCATGTCTAGATCTGAGATCCTTTCTGTCCCCATTTGAGAGTACCAGGTCTAAGATTGCTCCCTCCCGAGTGTGTTCCAACAGTAGTTGTCTGAGGCATGCCCCTGTAGGGCATCGAGAATGGCCCTGCTGTTGGATGTGGCTGCTCAGAAGGTGCTCTAGTTAACATCTAGCATATTCAGGTCCCACGTAACAAATATCCTCCTTTCTGCCATCCTAAGGATGCCTTCTATCATTTCCTTGTCCATTTTCTCCCCTTGAGACAGGGGTCTATATACAACCCTGTGCGGATTGTGGGTGCCATTTCCAGTCTCCAGGGTGACCCACAGTGCCTGCTTTCCTCCCTGTTTACCCTTTAGTTCCATTGCTTTGATCCCTTCCCTTACATAGGCAGCTACTCCTCCTCCTGTTCTACCCTCCCTGTCTCTCCTGTAGATTGTGTACCCTGGTATGTTGACATCCCAGTCATGGTTCTCTGTGTACCATGTTTCGTGACTGGCACAATATCCAGTCATCCTCTTCCATCAAGGCCACCAGTTCAGGAGCTTGTTACCTAGACTACGGGCATTGGTACTCATTACCTCCATGTTTTGATGGTCTTACCCCTTTTGCCCCATCCCT
Source organism: Neoceratodus forsteri (assembly GCA_016271365.2). NCBI lineage: Eukaryota > Metazoa > Chordata > Ceratodontiformes > Ceratodontidae > Neoceratodus > Neoceratodus forsteri. Next base: position 1,548,975 of record CM057449.1, on the reverse strand, counting down.
GTCCTTACTGCCTGTGCCTTTTCTTCATTTACCCTGCCCTTCTCCCTATCGACGTCTCTGTCTTGGTGTTTACCTCACTAACTACCCTGATTTTTTGGGGTAGGATTCTCTGTTCTTTTCAGTGCATCCCCTTGGCTAGTTTAAATGCTTGTCAATGAAGCATTTAAACCTATCACCTAGGATTCTGGTTCCCTCCTGGACAGATGCAGACCATCGCGCCAGTATAGGCCTGCATCCTCCAGGTGGACCACCAGTCCCTAATGAAGCCAAAACCCTGAGCTCTGCACCTGTTTTTCAACCATTGATTGAATCCCATGGTGCTTCACCCATGCCATAGACAGGTAGCACCTCCAAGAAGATTAATGTGCATGCTACTTGTCTAAGGCTTCTTCCCAACTCCATAAACTCCTCCTCCTCTGTTCTGATCCCTTTCCTAGCCAGGTCATTTGTTCCTAGGTGGACAATGACATCCAGCTCCCTCCCTGTGCAGCTGCTCCTGCGATCCTGATGATTTGCACCATGTCCCTCCAAGCCATGGCGCCAGGCAGGCTGCTTACCTCCCTCTCCCCTCCCTCCCCCAGTTCTACCCTCCTAACAATGGAGTCCCCACAGGAGTTATTTCCTTCCCTTTGAGTCCCATTGCCACCCTTCTGTGGGTCTGCTGTGGAGGTTCCCAGCATCCTCCTTGGTCTCCACTGTGGGTGCCTCCATAGAGCAACCACACTCTGCCAGAACAGCATATGAATTGTGGAGGGTACAACTGGAGAGATGTGCCTCTGTTTCATCACCCTCACCCTCCCTGAGCCTACTGTGGTCCAACCGCTCCTCTTTATTGGCAACCTCTGAGGCAGCCACAGTGGCCCAGTGGTCCCTGGGTGGGAGAGTTGCCTAAGACCTACTTTGAGTTTATACCAGGGCACACTAGGCCTGAGGGAGGCCTCAGGGAGAAGCAGGGAGGAGATAAAGGGAGGTCAGCAAGAGGGGAGAATGGATTACCAGCCAGTGTAAGCAAGTAATGGGGGCTAGACATGGGGGAAAAGGTGGTACCAGGAAAGGCGGTAGGATGGGGTTTAGTGAAAGGGAGACACGTTCAAGGGACTACCCAGTGGAAGTGGTGAGCAGACAGTAATTGGGTGGGGGGAAGGGATGATAGTGGTGTGAAGAATGGATAGGGACCAGGCTGGGATGGAAAGGAAGGGGGGTGTAGGGAAGGCAGTGAGGATAGGTGAGTGGGGGAAGAGGAAGGAGGAGAAAGAATAGGGTGAAAATGTAGAGGGAGGGCCATCATGGGAAATCATGAGAAACAGTTGACATGGCCCTGGACACAAGTGTCTGTCAAGTTTATGTTTAAACAGGCCAAGGGTGCATAAATTGGTGGTTTCGCCACCTAGGGCATTAAACATCTCAGGGCTCTACCAGCAAAAGACCTCTGCCCTTGAGAAGTGCGACAGCGGGGACAAGTAGTGTGTAATTATCTGAGCTTCTGGTGTTTGAATGGTGTTAGCAAGGCTGAGGAGATCGTGGACCCCAGTGGCATGAGACCCGATAGATGCCTTTTTACTACAAGGCAGGTTTGGTATGCAATTCTTCCCTGCAGTGGTAGCCAGTTTGCTCACTCGTAGAGGTCACAGGTGTGCATCGGTGGGTAGCTCCAGTTAGAAGTTGACAGGTCTTATTTAGTGCTAAGGAAATTCGCCGTAGTGCTGTAACCGTGGCTGCTCCATAGATAACAAGCCCATAATCTATGATGGAACAATGGTGCTATGAACTGGTAGATTAAGGGCTTCAGGTGTCAAGCAGTGCTTGTGTTTGTAGAGAAGGCCGATGTGGATATTCACAGATTTGGCAACCATGTCGATATGACTGAAGGAAGATAGAGTACTGTCCAGGGTCACGCCAAGGGATCCACGGCAGGCGTTCGACAAGCGTTATGTCGAATGCCCGACAGCATTGCAGTCAGCTGCCAGTTTCAATGCCACTAAGTGTTTTCTTTGGGGGCTTTGCCAGAACCCCGCACCCCCACTTAGGATTATCAACTCCGGTCGGAGCTGATTGAAGTCCAGGACCCATAAGACACCGCAGGTTCCAACGGGTTCCCTCACGGCACGTGGCGCTGTAATTGCTGTAGGGGACCTCGCTGTCGAAAAGTCACTGTCGAGTGAGTATACCACGCCAAAGGTACTTGAAAGTTTGCATCTGGTCCAGAGCAACACCTGAGCAATTTCTGATGGTCAACTGTTTGTTTTATGTTTGCTATGCGTGCATGGAAGAACATAGTCTTTTGTTTTTGTAGTTTAGCACAAGTTTCTGTGAGACAAAACCAGGCCCCAGCTTCCATGAAACTTGCCTGCAGCTGATGCTCCAACAATATTAATTAATAAAACAGAAGCAAATTATTTAATACAAACCAGCCATTTCATGAGTTGTCAATAATAAAAATAATAACATATGGCTCCCTATCTGTTATGGAGCTGTAACTTCATCAAGGGATTTCAGTGACATCATAAACCTCGAGAGTGAAGCTTGAGAAGTTTAGGTTGTCATTGGAATCCTGAGATGGAGTTGCCATCTCCATCACAAATAGGGAGGCCATATGTTGTTTTCTGTAATACACGCCTCCATCTGTTAAACTGAAATTATTCCCACATCTTACAAATCTGGAATCCAACTGAAAAACAAACATGAGCTTATGCTATCGGTTTCATTCGCTGCTGCACTCAACATTGTTGCTACATTTGCTATGCTTATCATGATGCACACATGCACCTGACCCCACTATCACTATGGCAACCCCAACAGCCCTGTTTCTTTCCATGGGAAATGTACCTCAGTCTTTCTGTGTAGCTGGCTACTAGCTCTGCTTGTTTGGCTGCTCTTCATGTCGACCAGGCAGTTATTCTTCTTGACTTCTACAGCGCCCTATTAAGCAGGTAATTCGATTACAGTGACAGCAGTCTGTGATATGTCATGTGAATCTTTAACATGAGCATCAAGATGTGGAGTATACCATCGATCTGACGTCATATTGAAAGTATTATGGCTTCTTGACATCAGAGAGAGATGGTATTATGGATTTTGATGGTGGCTGTGTCTCTAGGAGAAAAACATCAACCGTGTATTACGTAGCGTTAACCCTACTGAAAAGCAATATTATTTGCACCCAGTGGATTTGTCTAAGCAGATATGCTTTGTCATGTGACATGGTCAATCACAATTCATAACTGACCCTGACAGTTCATATTCTACTTATTCCCTTTTTTAGCTGATCTTGGCACAGCAGATTATACAGTAGTTTGGGTGACTAGCATAAACAATTGAAAAGGGCTTGATTCTCTTCTGTTGGAAGGCCACTAGTATTTTCTGAAGTCATAGTCTTACCCAGTATGTGAAACATATCCCACCCCAGTTATCTCCTGCCCTCCAGTCCCTCATATAAGTGATTCTGTAAACATCCAAAGTTGCCATTCTCCAGCATGAAGCCAGGATCTGAAGCAGTATTTTCATTAAGCTATTTGACCAGACCACTTATGTGAAATTCCCTCCCCATGAACCTGATCCATGATTCATTTTGCGGTGGCAATAGCTGTCTATTTCAGGCTGATTCAGCTGGTTCCCAATCCTGAACCTGCAGTGTGCTGTTTGTGAGTCACGTTGTCATATCATTGATGAGGCTAAGCAAGCCAGTCATTTGGGTGCCTAGTGTTATCAGTGACATGAGATCCCTCCTAATCCATCCTCCTTGTGCTGTGTTTGCTGGTGTCACATGGCAATATAACATATGAACAGTGCACTGTAGACTAGGGCAGGGTCCCAATATGTTAGCCTGGAATTATCCTTTCCTCCCTCCCTCTCCCCAGAATCTTGGATCATGAGTAAGAAGGAAGGAGACACTTGTGATAATTGACTGTTTGGGAGGGAGATGGGTGGCAAGGTGGGATAAGATGGGTTATACAGTGTACTGTACATGCACTCCCTGTCAACCCATGCAGTGTCCAGCTGAGGAGGTGTGAGGCAGGGCTGAGCCACACAGTCCCATCACTGGTACAGGGGGTGTCAGCTGGGTGGTGTGCTGGGTGCGGATGGGGGCCACCAACCACCAGTTTTTCCTGTTCTGTTTGGTGACTGGCAGTCAGGAGGCAGGCGCCACGGGACGTCAGGGATAGTCTTGGTTACATGGGTCAGGAGCTTGGTGGGGGTGCCACTGGACACCCGGGATGCTGGGAACTACATAGGCCAGGAGGCTGGGGGTTCTACTAACCACCAGGAATCTGCAATATCACCAGGATGGATGCTTGGCAGGTGATGGGTTCCTCTAGGCACCAGGGAATCTTCAGCATCACCTGGATGTGTGCTCAGTAGGTTATGGATGCTACCATCCACCAGGGAATCTGTGGCATCACCAGGATGGTTGATCAGTGGGTGGAGGTGCCACTAACCACAAGTGAAACTATGGCATCGCTGGTATGGGTGATTGATGGGTGGGGTCCACTAGCCACTAGGAATCTGCAGCATCACTGGAATGGGAGATCAGCGGGTGGGGGGATCTACTAGGCATGACAGCAGACATACTGTGCACTGGGATGGGCGATTGGAAAGTGGGGCTGCCACTATACATCAGAGAGTACCATGTCCATGGGACATGGACCAGAGGGTGGGGAGTGCCCCTAGATACCAAGGACAAACTGCAGATATACAGGAGGGGTGATTGGAGGGTGGGGGTTCCACACTGGACACCAGGGAATATATTAACATATAGGATGGGCATTCGGGGGTGGGGGCGTTTACCCCCAGGGATGACGTGGCAAGTGCCCACAGGATAAGCACAAATAGGTCACCACTTCCCATGCATAAAAGCTCATAATGGGCATGCAGATGGCCTCACCATCTTGCATGTCAAATGGGCTCATTTGCACTGTGTGGCTGAATATCTCGCCATGGCTCCAGGTGCTGTCCAGTCCTGGGGTGCAGTTCTCTGTAGGCAGGATGCAGCCCTGGTCCATGTCGGGAGGCACAGCTTGACTTAGCACTGCGCTGACATAGCCCATTATTCAGCTGGATAGCGCTGGTGCACTATCTGATGAATATAGCAGTCTCAGGGTCAGATACAGGTGCAAGCTCAGTGCAAACCTTTGTGCACCACATTTGCCCTTTTTTAATATCTAGCCCTTGCTGTTTTACAATAGAAGAGGTCAGTGCTAGTTATCTTTTGTTACTGCTATTCTGTACTGTTGTTGATTGATGATTTATGCATTACTTCTTCCTGAACAGCCTCTTCTGATAATAGGGACGCTTGCTTAATAGAGACAAATTCCTGCCTATGCTGCCGTGCCTATTAAGAGGCATCATCATGCATGAATGAAGACTCCTTGAGAAGAATGGTGGGCAGTCAATAATGTTAATGATTTTAACGTGTCATGTAATGATCATTAGCTATTCTTAATCATAGGTAATCGAATTTCCAAGGTCTTTAATCAGTAACCTTTGTTACGCTGGTCCTTTGCTACACTAGTGACAGTAAGGGCTAAACCACATGCCATAGAATTATTTTCACGCCTCCTCACATAATGACCAGTTATAAATAGCTAATGGTCAGCCTGATCCAACATGTGAAACAGAGAGGCAGAACAAATTACCGTTAAACCCTTTGATCATGATACAGTTGAGTTCATTTTCTAGAGGCATTATCTAAGTGTCATGTCTCTCCATATACCTCAGTGGTCTGCCACCCACATATAGTGAAGAAAAAGCTTGTTACAAGGAACATTTTGAGGCACATACTGGACAGAGCATTACACACAATGCCTGTATTTCACTTTGTCATAGCGTGACTTGCATCCCTTCTTCATCAGTGACACTGAAATTTTCTCAACGTATATCGTAGTTTTCTTTTCTTTAGTTTGAAAGATCAACTACTGCTACATATCAGTCACACTGATTAAAATACTTATTGAATGCACTGATTGTATTAGTGAGTAAATTAAATTGATCTCATAACTAAGAAATGAAAGCTTGTGTTATAGTAACGCTTCTGGTGTAATAATCTTTTAGTCAACCAGTTAGATTTTATCAGGGGTCCCATTCTGCAGGTGTGGCTGTCCAAACAACTGCAATGTAGACACTTAAATAAAACATGTTTCAAAAAAAGATGTCCCACTCTATGTGACTTGTGGGCATTTAGGCACTGATTGTGCATTTTGTTCTAGGACAAATCTGACGGAGCCCAGATGTTTTCTTTAATGCTGATGTGTTCTGTGTCTTGTAGGTCATGTTGCTGTCTAAGGAATTTGGAAAGCACTTATTGGAGGTGGAGGACCTGCTGCAGAAACATAGCCTTCTGAAACTGATATCACTGTGCAATCAGAGAGGGTTCAGGCTTCAACACAGCTGCTCTCAAATTCACTAGGATTGAGGGTATGTGTGCTTGACAACAATGTGGTTAAACGACTAGCTACTGTACAAGACTGCATAAATAAATAAACATGTAAAACGTCTGGTGCAGAACGACAGGAAAAAGTAAGGTCAGCTTGGGAAACGTTGATTTAGAGAGTCATTTCTTTGTATTTTATTAACATGAACCTAGTCATGATTGAAAGTGAAGTATCTTGAAATAGTCTCTATAGTCTGAATACTGTAGACTGATGACTTACTATATGTAAAAGTAAACTATTTGTGGAACTAAACTGATAATACAAAATACTGCTTATATTCTGTTACTGTGGGAATCATTCTGTGACATTATTCTTGATGCCGCCATTCCTTTACTCATGTCATGTGCTGCTGTACAGCCATCTTCTTCCTTAGAAATATGAAAGTGATATTTTTCATGTGAAATATACACAAAATCATAAAATCTTTATAGGACTCCTCTTTGGTGTTGATCTGCTGAGACGAGGTTAATGAGAGCTTATTTATTTCTGAAAGGTCTTACCACCACATCAGGGTAATCATTTACAAGATTATCAAATCCCGAGTCGGCGTTGATTTGGGGAGGGTATAGGACTGGGGAAAGAGTGCCAGGGTCTCAGGGGACTATTACAGCCGAACTGTCGATGTTGTCATCCTCAATGTGTTCGCTATAATAGTTTCACCGAACAGAAGGCAGACCATTTTTCTCAAGGTGTTTGCAAAATATTTGACTTAATGCTCACTTGTCTTCTAGGATATCAGCCGTGTGACCTTCAAATAATCTGCAACCGGTGAATCATGTTAGCAGCTGTATGAAGAATCACTAGCTAGCATCTAAACGATGCAGTGAACTTGAAGAGTCTCGGGGCTTTGGGCCTTTTTCAAGAAATGGAAGAGGCAGAGGGTTGGATCCGAGAAAAGAGCAAATCATTTCCTCTCAGAGCCATGGGAAAGATTTGAACAGTGTCCTAAGGCTGATGAACAAGCACAAAATTTTGATTGGGGAAATGGGAGGCAGGCGATCCTTGCTTCAGCAAACTATAAAGAAAGGTGAGGAAATCCTGGACAAGAAGCTTTGGAACTGGAAACATCCCCAAAAGATAAAGGAAGTTAAATTACAATGGAAGAAACTTGAAGATCAGGCAGTCCTACATCAGCAGAAGCTTCAAGAGCGCTAAACTTCTTTCAGTTCACCGTGAAACAGATGACTTGGTAGCCTGGCTTCAGGATACATATCGCATTGTCTCGAGTGATGACTTTGGCCACGATGAATACTCACCCAGTCTCTCATGAAGAAGCACAAGGGAGTTATTGTGATTGAGAACCAGAGAGCTGTGATGGCCGTGGAAAGCAGCTTGCAGTTTTAGCGCCTGAATATAAGGATTTGAGGAGGTACAGACCAGAATAGCAGAAGTAGAACAGCTATACACAGAGGTAGCAAAGTGGCCCGTACTCCGGCAATGGCTGCAGAGATGCACTGGCAATCTATAAGATGCTTAGCGAAGTAAATGCCTGTGAAGTTTGGATTGAGGAGAAAGAGCAGGCTAAACAAGATGGATGTTCCAGAGAAGCTGGAAGATGTAGAGGTGGTACAGCACAGGTAGTATTAGATGTTTGTTTACCTTACTTTTTATACTTAAACAATTAGTAATAATCAAGCAGCTTGACACAACCTCAGATGGAATACATGTTGTTTGTTTGTTTGTTTATTCGCTTAACGGTAAGCACACTGAAACAAGTTCCTTTTACAGGTGCGACCCACATATATTGCATACAGACAATACATAATCAAACATACATATACAATGCAGCAAATTGCAGACAAAAATGTCTTTGTTACGTGATAAAATTCATAAAAAATTCATAAAAAACAGTTACAATTAAATTGAGATTCAAATACATCCTTAATGCATCGCAAACTTTTGACAGAACACAACCACCTAATATCTTGTGAATTTCATTCCAAATAAATGGAGCAATATAAGCAAAGGATCTTTGTCCACTTTTAGATTTCATAAAAGGAATCTCAAAGAAACCTACTGTCTGACCTATGTCTAGAATAATGACCATCAATATATGGTCTCAAAACTTTGAAATACTATGGGAATTCCAGAGTCCATAACTTTATATATGAACTTACCACACAGTATTGGAAATTTAATGAAACCGGTAACCAGCCCATTTCTTTCAAAATCACACAATGATGAGATGACTAGAACAATTTAAAAGCAAACTTAGCTATCAAGTGAAGTAAAAGTGGATTTCTTTGAAATCACTGTCGCATGAAAGCTGTGTCAGTAATCATAGCTGCATAGTTCACAATAGGAAGTAAGCAGCAATTTGAAATAACCAGCCTAGACTCAGGAATAAGAAATGAACGGATTCTGTACAAAGAACCTAATCTACAATGTATTCTTGAGGTAACCCTCAAAAATGAGATTCATAACTTAGATGAGAATCTAGTAATACCCCAAGATATTGAAATGTATCAACATAGTCAAACAGTAATCCATCAAGAGATTTAACTTCCAAAGTACCAACCTCAGATCTCAGTCTAGGTGGGGTACCAAAAACCATCACCTTTGTCTTAGTTTTGTTTAAGAGTAATTTACAGGCCATAAGTGAAGACTGAAAATTGCACATTTCCTCTGTTAAAGAAACACCTAGATCTCCAACTGACAAACCCTCGTATAAATTGCATCGTCAAAAGCAAAAGTGTTAGGGAAGCATTATTAATCACACTTACTAGTTGATCAAAAACAAAGAAAACAAAAGTGGTCTCAAGATAGAACCCTGTGGAACCCCACACTAACCATTACAGAGTCTGATACAGCACCTTTATATTTAACCCTTTGAAACCTATTTGTTAAATAATCCTCGCCCAGTCCAAGAAAGACTCACCAACTCCCAATGACTCAAGTCTAGAAATCAACAATTGGTGATCAACTGGGTCGAATGCCTTGGTCAAGTCCACGAACACGGCACCCATCGACACACCCTTATCCATGCCATTAAGTACCGCGTTCGTGAACTCCACCAAGGCAGTCTCAGTACTCCTTCCTTTCTAAAACCATGTTGGTTCTGAGACAATAATCCAAAGCGATCCACATACCCAATCAACTGATTATAAACTATTCTTTCCTGAACTTTAGCTAAAGCAGACAAGATAGAAATAGGTCTGTAGTTACAAAACTCATGTTGTGAACCAGATTTAAATATAGGAGTGACCAAAGTATGTTTCCATATATTAGGTATAGTACCTGTAACAAAAGACAAGTTGAAAATAATATTAACTGGAAGTGCTATAACTGAGGCAGCATCCGCCAATAAACTAGGACATAAGCCATCAGAACCAGCTGAACTGTCCTTTTAATACAACGCAACAATTCTCTACCTCCTTCGAGTAATAGTCCTTAGTACAGTTTAGGATTAACTGTAAAATCTTCAGTCAATCCCAAGTAGTTCACCTTGGACTGGTCACTAAAGGAATCAGGCAATGCAGTAAATTTCAAATTAAACTCGTTAGCTATCTTCAGTGGACAAGACAACAGGTCACCGTTCAACCTCATTGAACCTGGTTGACAAACATTAGCCCAATGAAATTGTTAATTGTTTTCCAAAAAGTAGTAGCGTTAGATAACCTTCACATTGTTTATGACGAATATAGTCTGTTTTAGCCTTCCTTATCTTAGCCTTACATTGGTTCCTTAAAGTCCTATACGATGATAACCAGAAGCAGAATGGTTCATTTTATACGCTTTTCAGGCCTTGTCTCATTGTCTCATAAGTTTAATCAAAGGAGGTGTTAACCACCCATAAGTTTTCCCTCGGACCCTTCTTTTAACAAGGGAGCTAACTGGTCCAAAACATGTGTAAACTCAGTAATGAAAAATGCAATGCAGAATCACATCAGGATAGAATACAAAAAGACCAATCTATTTTACCCAACTCTACAAAAAGAATGTACATCAAATTTAGAAAAGATCTCAAATCCTTATAATTGGCTTAGACTTCTTCAGTCCCCCATGTTTCCAAATACAGAAGACTGGATGATGATCACTTAACGAATCAGAGGTCAAACCACATTTTATCATATTAATAGGTCTATTTGTTAATATCCAGTCCAGCAATGTGTGATTTCCTGATCTATTATTGTGTCGATGGGCAAAGTAATAATTTGTTGTAAACCAGACTGAGACAAGACCGTATTTAACTTTGTTATATCTGAACCCATCCAATTTAAATTAAAATCCCAGTAGTATTAACTCTGTAGAAACCCCAGTATTCAAAGCATTTACAAGTTCTTGTAAGCCTGATTTGCTACCATTAGGTGGAAGATATACACAACAAATAGTTAATTTTTGACAAATCCCAACAATAACTGAATAGTAATATGTTCACAATATTCCAAATTACTGTTAAATATAGTGGTCTCATTTACCATTAAATATTCCTTAACATAAAACAAACCCCACCCCTCTACCAGTGACACGATCCTTTCTAAAAAGTTTATAAGCAGGTATACAAAGTTCAGTATCAAGAACAGGTAAGGTTAACCAGGTTTCAGTCAGTGCCAGAACATCCGGATTATATAAACTAATCCATGACTCCACCTCATGAAATTTAGATGTTAGCTTAATACAATAAAATGCATAATTTTGAGGCCATATGAATGCTGCAAAAATCACTATTCGCTATATCGCTTGCTAAAGGACCAGGTTGCTTTCAACATTGCCAGATCGAATTAGCAAGAGAAAGCAATGTAACCAGGTTCTTATGCAAACAGGCAGAACACATTTCGCTGTCTTATATTTCCTAACACTGTAACCCAAATTATAACACATGTATTTAACCTTTACACCAAATAAATGACTATAATTAGGAATAAACAGTTGAGTCTGGAACTCCAGAATCTGATTATTTTCATATGTTCTAAAGTCATTATTAACACAATAAAACAAAATAACCCATCAGTACACAAAACACAAAGTGTATAGGCTACACACAACAATATCCCTCTGTTAATCATAACTAATCTATAGGTACAAACCCAAAAGAAATGATTAACTCTAAGCAAGATATTACAAACTCTAGTAGCCCAGTCTCATCCCTGGTCTGACTCCTATCAGACTCCTCTCTTCACTTTGCTGTCCCCTACTTAGCTGCTGCTGCTTTGACGGTTGATGTTATGCATGGTAGCTTGCCTCTCTTCTGAAAAACAATGATGTCAAGCAATCCACTGTTCTGTGAAAAATTGCAGGTTTTGTGTTAATATATGTTTTACCATGCTGCTGCCATCAAGACTGTGGCCAGGGTTTTTAATCATCTGTCATCGAGGTGTCTGAGTGCTCTTTCATTTAGATATCATTAACTCCTGTCCAAAGTAACCAGCCTGTTCTCCCAAGGGCTCCGAGTGTTTCTTCTTAGTTTGTACAGGCTTTCGCCCTGCAGTGTGTGTGTGTGTGTGTGTGTGTGTGTGTGTAAGGGTGGGTGGTGGTGGTGGTGGAAAGCGCTCCATGGTGCCATAGGTTGCTTGACCTTGATGGAAGTTTAATCCTGTTTTCTCTCAAAACCTGGCCACCTTCCTCTCCAGGGTGGAGTCAATTTCTCCATCCACCAAAGTATCTGTCCTGTTACACTTAGTTTACATTGTGTGTAGGCCATCTATCCACCCACCTGGATTAAGGGAAGCATCTCATGGATGTTTAATCCTCCTCCTCCTCCTTCCAGTCTTCAGTATTGTTCCAGATTTGGAGCACGGACCTGTAATGCAGACAGAACAAGTGGTTCCTCTGGCCGCTGATGATAAGGATTTTGAGAGTGTATTGGCTATATAATATCTAAAGGTACCGGAGTGTACAGTATATAACAAGTCTTCTTAAAAGAATGCATGTGACAGTTTTGTCTTCCTGAGGGTGTTCCTATTAACTGGAGGCAGAGCGCTCTATGTTTTTGTTTGCTTCCTGCCCACTCAATGCTCCACTCATGTCCTCTCAGTCATCCTTTGTCTACCCTTCAGACTCACCACCTGCACGGGCATCCTTTTTCAGATCCCTGGTTGTGTTTATTTGTCCCATAGGCTTACAGCTTATCCTTGCTAAGGGACCCCCTGTGATGCCTGGCCATAGCACTGAAGGGAGGAAGCACTATGGAATGTCAAGGAGGATGGCCGGGGCAGTGAAACCAGGGCAAGGAGGCTCCTAGTGGTTTGAGTGGGAACTGAAGAAGGATGTAATTTGACATGCTGGGTCAACTAGTTCCCCTTTTCTGGGGCTTCTGTCTCCCCCCTGCATGCACCACGTCGATGATCCAGGAGGTAAGCTGGCTGGCATGTGGTCACCCACAGCAGCCAAGGCTGTGTTCCCACAAGCTATCACTCTCTAAGGTGGTGCACAGATACACTCCTCCCAAAACAGCCAAGGCTGTGTTCCCCCGCAAGTGTCACTCTATGGGGTGTTGCAGAGAAGCACCCTCCCACACCAGTCAAAGCTGTGTTCCCAACAGTGTATCATTCTCTGGGGTGGTACACAGAAGCACCCTCTCACAGCAACCAAGGCTTTGTCCCCCACAAAGTGTCACTCTCTGAGGTGGTGCTTAGAAGCCCTCCACAACAGCCAATGCTGTGTTCCCAGAAGGTGTCACTCTCTAAGGTGGTGCACAGAAGCCCCCTCCCACAATAGCCAAGGCCTTGTTCCCCACAGTGTATCACTCTCTGAGGTGGTGCACAGAAGCACCCTCCCACACCAGCCAAGGCTCTGTTCCTAGAAGGTGTCACTCTCTGAGGTGTGCACAGAAGCCCCCCACCATCATACCAGCCAATGCTCTGTTCCCCACAGTGTATCACTGTCTGAAGTGGGCCACAGAGGCCCCCTCCCATAACAGCCAATGCTCTGTTCCCAGAAGGTGTCACTCTCTGAGGTGGTGCACAGAAGCCCCTCCCACACCAGTTAAGTTTCTGTTCCCACAGTGTATCACTCTCTGAGGTGGTGCACAAAGCTCCTCCACAACAGCCAAGGCTGTGTTCCCACAAGGGTAACTCTCTGAGGTGGTGCACAGAATCCCTCCCACATCAGCCAAGGCTCTGTTCCCACAAGGGGTCACTCTCTGAGGTGGTGCACAAAAGTGCCTCCCATGCCAGCCAATGCTCTGTTCCCACAAGGTGTCACTCTGAGGTTGTGCACAGATACATTCCTGGCTGGAGGACAGCATCCATATGGATGCTCCTATACTCTCCTGACAGCCTTAGCTCCTGTTGTCCTGGGCTCAGAGTGTGAATCATGGTCACAAGTGAGCTGAATGAATACCTTACTGTTTAGCACCAAAGAGCTGGCTTTTGGGTGTTCTGTGTGTAAAGTCATGAACTGTAAGTAAGGAGGCATTGGTTTGCATCCTTGCTTAGCCATTGGGTTGCTGTGTGACTGTAGACCATTCACTTAACCCTTTGTTTTGCTTCAGTTTCTCCAGCTGTAAACTGACAGAAGCAGCCCACCTTAGTAAATGAGATATGGCCTCTCAGTTCGGTTATCCTGGGTAGATATGTTCTAAAATAAATACACAAGAAAGGCTAATGTGTTAGCAGTAGTTTGTTAAAATCCAGCTAGATGTTGATGCTCTCTAGGAATATTTATAAAAGTATGCTTGCGTAAGTTTTATGTTTGGCTCTGTCCTACACATTTATGCTTTTCTGAGATAATGTTCTTCGGAAGTTTCTAAGTTGAGATAGATGTGTAAGCTTAATGGTGTTCATTTTTTACTTCAGGTTTGAAAGCTTGGATCAGGAGATGAACAGTCTGATGGGCCGTATCCTGGATGTAAACAAATAGCCCAGCAGTTGGTGGATGCTGGCCATCCCAGCTCTGCAGAAGTCCGTGCCTGTCAAGACAACCTGAATGGCAGGTGATGTCAGCTCCTGGTTGGGGTTGGGCGTATCGTGAATCTTCTATGAGGTGGATGAGAGGTGTTGGAGATGGTGAACAAAAATGTTATAAATTTCATGATATAGAAGCTAGCCTGGTGGTGGAGTGCCGAGGTATCGCTCACTTTACCTCCTCCATGCCAATGACCCATGTTCTAGAAACGAGCACGGGTTGTCGGGGATGGTGTAGTGGGAGAGGATCAAGCATCCCAGGGACAGCTGTCCTGTTTCGAGGGTGATCAGCCATCTTGGCCATGACTGCCACTGGGTGGAGGCCTGGTGGTAGTGCAGGCACAAGTGACTTGAAGGGAGGGGCTGGTGATGTAGTATGAGTGTGCCTCCACACATATGTACTGGCACTACAGCACTTGTGAGGATGAGAAAAGTGGAAAATATGGGGGCCTGGGCTTTGTGAAGCCTTGCCTGCGTCCTGATGGACCTCCCTGCCATTCCAGTCCAGAGCTGATCTGGATATGACTGTGGTGGGGGATTATGGCCCTCCCTCCTGCCCCACTGTGTAGGGAAATCCAGGGGGAATGAACTTCTGAAACAGGAGAAAGGTAGGGACGATTGCCGAGCACAGGGATAGAGCTGACTGCCGCCCAGTCTGCCCAGGAGGATAAAACTTTTGTGAAAAAATGATAAATCTCATGATGTGTGTATAAAGTTCACTCACAGGCTACAGAGTGCACCGCTTAGCGATCTCTCATCGTCAGATGGTTTTACAGCAGTTTTGATTTATGAATAATGGTTTAAAATTATAAGTAATCAAAAACCTACCAATGCAAAGAAAACTGGCACCAAATATTGTCTCAGTCTGCTCATATCTCATCCCAAATTGTGTCCATCATTTTTGAGGTGGGGTTCTGCAATAGCCCGAATTTTCCTTCCTTCAAAATTGCTTAACTACTGCTTGGGTCCTGGTATCCTATAGACATTGTCAGAATCAATAAACATACTTGCAAAACATTAATACCTTGGGCAGCATGTTCAATGGGCCACATCTCATTTTGAACATATGGATCTGATGTTTGGACCTTGTAGACCACCTTGGGCTGCCAGCATCCGAACGCCTGATGCAGTTGTTGAAAAGCAAAGCTTTTGTCAAATAAATTACGTAAGCTGCAGCAAGTTGTGGGAACTGTTACAAAAACTCAGGATCCTTTGAAAATAAGGATCTCGAATTCTGGTGCAAGCAGCTAGACGAGGACTCAGGCAGAGCATGCACCTACAGCTGCTTCACGCTGCTTTGAAACTGTGCCCATTGTCTTTTTCTTTGGCCAGGTGGTACGGCAACAGCACAACAGATTAGTGAAAGCTGAGAACTGGATTTGAAAAGATTCAGTTCTGGCACAAAGTGAAACTGGCTTCATGTTGCATCAGAATGGAGATTCAACAGAACTCTGCAGCACTTCTGAGATTGTAGACCTTCTCCGATCTGCCATCTGCAGTCATTTCAGGGGAGTGGCTCTGTTCATTTTTATTTTGATTTTTGTATTCCAGGATAGCCTCATTTAGGTTGACGCCTTCTTTTCAAGAACTTCCATTGTGTGTGTGTATGGGGGGCGTATTCAGCAGAAGAATAGTACTGTGGTTGCAAGATAATATGATCTGATAAAATATCAACAGTACAGCAGCAGTACTTCCAACATATTTACAAGTTAGGTAGATTAGTGAATTCAAGAGCAGATGCAGGAATAGAGAAGAATAGAGGTTTTATGGGAGAATTGGGAGAGGACAGTGAGTATGCAAGGATTTTATCACCTTAGAATATTACATGGGATGTCAAGAGTATGTTTATCAGTCACTGGGGAGATGGTGATGCACAGTTCTTTGAAGACTAGTAAGTTACTGATTGCTTTAATTGTGTCATAGAGGGAGTTCCCGTGACTGGGGCAGTGATTATGAATGCCCTCTGATCAAAACATTTGTGTGGTATTGGGGCTTGAAAGATGTTCCAGGATTGTAACCTGAAATGGTATATCTAGGTTGGCCATATTAGACAGTTGCAGAGAGACAGAGTGGGTACTGGCTTTGCATGCATTTAGAAATTAGAGTCATATTTGAGGTAGCTCCTCTCGGTGCTGTCCTGGAGAGGGCTACTGCTCCTGCCTTGGTACCCGAGCAAGAGCATGGAGGCCTGGGTTCCTATAAGCTGACTCACGGAGGTCCTTTTCCCAGAGACAAAGTAAAATGGCGGTGCCTCCAACACAGAGTATATATTCAGTGGGTCTGATAGCTTGCAGTACAACCCCTGGGATGTCGTACCAACCCACCTCCCCAGCAGTTACCCCAGACATGAACTTATTATGTTCGAACCTCCCACATTCCATTACACCATTTTACCTTTTCTTTTCAGACAATAGATAGGCTCACTAAAATCAGGCTCTGGATTAATCTTTGCTGCAAAACAATAATTCCATGGTTTATTTACAGGGAGAGGGTTAGGAATGGGGTTAATGGAACAGAGGTCAAGTAAGCATTTCAATTTGCATTTCCCAAATTCACTTTACCTTTCCAGTTCCAGTCCCATGTTTCAATCAATGCAGCCATCATCTCTGTCTAACTAGCTAACTGCTGCAGGTGCCCAAACCCAGACCCGCGGAATCCCAGTCCATTTCCCAAAGTCCAGTACCGGGTACCCAGATTTAAGTTGCAGGCCTGAGGTGCAGCTGGTAGCGGCACTGGTGCACTACTTGGATTAACAACTTATATTCTCTCTCTCTCTCTCTCTCTCGTTAGAGCTAAACCTTTGCCTTTTCCTCAGTCCTTAGCTCTACCTCCTGCCCTAATGGACAAACATGTTTACAGTCCTCAGGTGCAGGGCAATTGTAATTTACTCACGGTTCTGCAGAATCAGTCCTTGATGGTATAGTTCTCCAAGTCCTGGGGATTGATGGCATCACAGGCAGCACCGGGCTCCAATGTTTGAACCAAGGCACAGAGGCTGCAGTTCACTCTCTCTTCCTTTCTTGCTTGCAAATCTTGCAGCTTGCCCCTTCAGTCCATTACAGGCCCCGTTGCAGAACATATGCTAAGGCCTGCCAGCTACTAAGGATCCAGACAGGGGTGGCCTCACGCCCAGCTCCCTCCGATCAGAGTGCCCTAGCACTTGGGTACAAGATTTGTGGCCCCGCAGCAGCAGACCCCACTTGGGGTTAGCAAGTTCCACACCTGGCCCTGGGTGTCAGCAGAAAACAAATTTAACACATTTTCTTCTGATTCTCTTTCTTTTCCTGATTCTGCTTTGGTGTGTAGCCACAGCAGTCTGTCTCTCTTTTCCTTGCTGTATCTCAGGAGCAGACAGCAGGTACTCAGACCAGAAAGCACCTGTCCATCCTTCTTCTTTTACAGTCTCAACCTGACACAGCCACCTTTTTGTTCTGGCTCACACATATATCACCTGCACACTCACAGTCCCAGGGGTGTAGCTAGGATTTCAGATCTGCACACCAAGTGGACTCATTGCTATCCCTCCCCTTGTTAGGGTGAGCTACCCCAGACAGTCCAGTTTCTCACTGTGCAGGTTCTTAGCATTTGGCTGGCTCAAAGAGGCTTTTTGTTCCTTTTCTGCTCTCAACACATTTATATCCTCTTGTTCTTCATCCTCTGTACTCCATCTTTTCTCCAGGCTTAGACGCAACATCTGTTCTTTTCCCAGGCTCAGAACGCAACTTGGTCTTTCCCAAGCTTAGACCCAACCTTGTCCTTTTGTCAGGCTCAGGACACAACCTCTTCCTTGCAATCTGCAGCTTTCCTTTCCTATTCGAGCTGCACTTCTCTCACCGCTGTGGTGCAACTTCAGAACAACACAGAACTCTCTTCAATCCTGCAGCTTTCTATTTTCTCTCCGTTAAGCTGCTTCTTCCTTTTCCTGATGGGCAGGCCCTCCCTACCCTGGGGACAAATTGCTGGCAGCTCCCAGGGCAGGCTTATTTTGCAGCCCCCATCTCTCCAGGGGCAGGAGCCTCCCCTCCTGGAGGAGCTCCCACCGAACTCAGCTCAAACTCCTACTGTCATTGCTTTATGGGAGCCCTTTCTCGCCTCCCCATTGGCTGATGCCACTGTCCTCAGGCAAAATGAATATGTATGTGGCTCCTCGATGCCTCATTGGTGCAGAAAAGGCTAAATGTTCCCGATATTTTCCCCAAAAGTCCTTTCAATCAGTCCCAGAGTCCCTGGCAAGAATCCTGGCTCGGTGGTTGGCTGACTGGTGTCAGATGGCTGCAAAACATGGTGGCTGTTGATAAACAGTGTCTCTAGTTTATACAGAGTTCCCAGGTTCATAGTGTCCCTGCATCCAAACACTTTACTCTTATTTATTCATTCCCCACTCAGGTGTAGCCACTTCTGTGCCCTGCATAGCAACTGCACAGTTTAACAAAATAACCAGCCCTGTCCCAGTTGCTGCTGCTGTTTCCTATTACCCTAGGCAGCTCACACATAGCCCCAATACCAGGCTGGAGTCCGTGATCACTTTTATACATTTATTCCTCCACAGACTGGCAGCCTCTTCATTTCCTTGCACATCATTGCTTTTATTTATTTTTTACTTTTTACTGCCTGTCGCTAGCGCTAAACCCTTTTCCTGGCGCTAGACAGGCTCTCGCTTCATCAAAGGGCCGCCTACGTAATGAATATTAAGGAGGTGTCGCCCAATGCCTTGAGCACATTTGGCACTGTAAATCTGTCTCTCTCTCCTTTCTGGCCGCCTCTCCAGTTTTGCCAATGGTCCCGGTCCTTCTCTTGACCTTCCCTCAGACTGGGACCACGGAGGACAGCCAAATGGCCGCAAATGGCTGAAACAAAACTGTGCTTCTGCGCATGCATGGAGCTTGCTGGCACAACAGTGCCACTTCCAAAACTGGCAGCTCCACACTACAGCTTCTCTAGCCCCACTGTCTGTCTAAAACCATTGCAGGGGCCAGCAGTAGAGACTAGAAACACAGGGGCAAGCCAGGATACCAAGACCCATGATAAAAAAGAATGGGTGTGGGAAGCAAAACCCCAGGAAATAAACCTTTTTCAGGGGCTCACAGGTAAGCCCCTGACAGGGGTTACAGAGGTCTCTCCTCTCTTCTTTGTTCATCCCTCTCTCTAATCATAGAAGTCCAAGGCTGGAGTATAGAAGGTTGTGATGGGTCACATTCAGGAGGGATAGAGAATGGGTAGCGGGGATAACTCTCTGTGCTAGGGAGGGCATAGATACCACATAGGATGGGTCCATCTGCAGTGGGAGGAGAGGAGCAGGAACCACTCAGGAGTCCAGATGAAAACTGCACCTGGGGAAAAGATTGCTGGGATGAGGGGTAGTGAAAGATGAGGAACTAGGGGAAAAAATTAGGAAGGTTGCAGAGAGGAGGTAGTGGTTATGGGATCTCAATCTACGGACATATACTGGGTACCTCTGCAGCAAAGAGCGCCAGAAGTCAGGCCCTGCTTGATACACAGCAGGAATGCTTGCTGGTATAGCTGGTCAGGTTGGCCACAAGACAAGTCACCCTTCTTGATGTGGTGCATTAACTCAGAAATGATGGGTTGCATGGTGGTTGGGAACCATTGGGGTCCGTGACTGTAATACCATACAGTTTGAACTAGCCCTGGTTAAGAGCAAACCATCATCAAAAGCTGTGGTGCTAGATTTCAGGCAAGCAGGCTTTGATTAGATAAGGGAACAAAATCAGGGGAAAATGGTAGATGTAGATAATGTTGTGGGGGAAAAATGTGCTATTCTGAAAGCACCTAACTCATGCTTGAGAACAGTCACCAAGTGAAGTAATACAAGAGACCAAAATGGTTCTCCAGTGAGGTAAGGGTGGCAGTGGAGATGGGAAAAGCCTTCAATAGGCACAAGAAGCACGAAGGGAGGAAGAGTGGACAGAGTACCAAAGCAAGTTAAAGGGAGCCAAGAAGGTGATCAGGGTGCAAAGGCAGACTCAGAGTTGCAAACTACTGAGGGTGTCATGGAAGGGAGGAAGGTTCTTCCTGTACAAAGAAGAAAGATGAGGAGGTAATTGTTGGTTGTCAGAGGGAGGGATTGTGTAGAGAACGTGAGCTAAAGCAACCTGTTCAGTATTCATGGTGGAGAACAGTTGTTCTCTGCCGAAAAGTGGAATTAAGGCTGAAGCAAAAGGGACTATTGGGGGTAGAGTTTACGTTAGATAGGGTAAGAAAAGGGCTCTCTGGCCTGAAATCAGATAAAGCACTAGAATAAGATGGGTTACACCCAAGAGAGCTCCGGCACTAGGCATCAAACCAACCGAGCCCTTGACTGGGCTATTCTGTAGCTGGCTATAGTTTGTGGTGCTTCTGATGGATTGGAGGACTGTGGATGTGGTCCCACTCCACAGTGAAGTTGTTACATACCTGTCAGTCTTACCTCCAGTGTAGGTAAACTGATGGAAACCCCAGCTAAGGAAGATCTGTTGACCTACCAGGAAAGCAGAGAGCTCCAGGACAGTAAACAACACAGGTTTGTGGCAGGGAAGTCATGGCAGACCAGTCTAATAGTGTTCTTTGACTGGGTTACAAGGGCAGAGGATTAGGGACGGTGGTAGATGTACTCTACTTCAACTTCAGCAAAGCATGCAACTCAGTGCTGCATGGGAGGCTGCTGAAGAAGTTGGACGACTTGAGAATAGGGAAGAAGCTAGTAGGTGTGTTGGAAAATGGCTGTAGAAGACAGCAGTGGGTGGAGGTTAATGGTCAAACCAGGGACAGAGAGGATATGAGTGGAGTGGACGAGGGATCATTCTTGAGCCTATCCTTTTCAGTATGGTTACTAGTAACATAGGGGAAGGTGTACAGGGACAAATGTATCACTTTTCAGATGACACAAAGCTTAGTGGCAGGGTAGGCAGCAAGTAGGGATGAGGGAGTTGCAGAGGGACCTGAAAAGGCTGGAGAGTTAGTCAAAAGTATGGCAGCTGAAATTCAGTAATAGTAAGTGCAAGTAATGCACATATAGAAGAGGAACCTTAGAACGGGATATCAGATGGTTGGCCTCTTCTACTGAAGAAGGGGACTGGGAGTTATCATACTAACATACTAACATACTATCATACTATCATACTAACATACTAACATACTAACATACTAACATACTAACATACTAACATACTAACATACTCATCATACTAACATACTAACATACTAACATACTAACACACTAACACACTAACACACTAACACACTAACATACTAACATACTAAACGCCAGCAGAATAGGCCTAACGGTCTTTCGCAGTGTTCACTGATTGGTCAGCCTCACCCTGGGTGCTGACCTTGCTGCCCCTCGCCTTCTCTGGCTTCTCCCTTCCCAGTTCGGATATTCTTGCTGCATTGGATGTTGCTTCCAGAACCCTTCCCCTGTACCTGTCCCAGCCCCTCTTGAACCCTCCACCCTGTTCTGCCTCCACCAGCCCCTAGGCAGTGCATTCCATGGCTCCACCACCCTCTCAGTGAAGTAGCACCTTCTCCTTTCTCCACTGAAGCTCCCCCTTCAGCTTCTACCCATGCCCTCAGGTGCCCCACCTCCTTTCTTCAGAGCACCGTGACTGCTCCTCCCCTATTTACCCTCTTCATGTACACTACCGGTCAAAAGTTTTAGAACACCCCATTTTTCCAGTTTTATTGAAATTTACGCAGGTTAATGTCTCAATGTACTTGAAATTAAAGCATAGAACAAATAAACAATTGGAGATAAAAAGAAATCATAGAATCATTTTGTTTAACAAAATTTAATCTAAATTTTTGACTCATCAAAGTAGCCACCTTTTGCAGATATATTGTAACCACTAACACACTCGTGGCATTCTTCCTACAATGGACATCAAATATTGTTCGGAAGTTCTTCCCAACACTGTTGCGAAGTTCCACAAATGTGTTGCACTTGTAGGTTGCTTTGCTTTCACCCTTCTGTCCAGTTCATCCCAAACCAGCTCGATGGGGTTTAAGTCTGGAGACTGTGCTGGCCATTCCATGATTTGAAGCCTACTGTCTTGTTCTTTTCTCGAAGGTAGTTCTGACATAGCCTGGAGGTATGTTTTGGGTCATTATCTTGTTGTGAGGATGAACCCTGACCAACTAGGCGAGACCAGAGGGTATTGCATTTCGCTGTAAATGCTGTGGTAGCCCTTTTGGTTCAGGGTGCCAGTCACTCTGTGCTGTTGTCCTGTGAGATCGCCTATCATGCAAGCTGTTGACCCTCAGAAACTTGTCTTCTGATTCTGTTGTGGCTTTGGGTCTGCTAGACCTCTTCCTGTCAGAGTTTCCTCCAGTTTCCAAGTGCCTTTGATGGTGTAGGAAACTGTACTCACTGACACCTTGGCTTTCTTTGCACTTTCTACAGCAGTTTTTGCTAATCTAAACTTTTTTTTAACCTCTAGCAGTTTACTGCTTACCTTTGTACCATTTCAGGTTATTCACTGGACTTGAATTGCTTAAATTTCAATAAAAACTGGAAAATGGGGTGTTCTAAACTTTTGACTGGTAGTGTACTTGAAGACCTCTATCATGTCCCCCAGTCCCTTCTCTCTTCCAATGTGTACATATTTAGCTCTTGGAGCCTTTCCTCATAGGTCCTGCTCACAAGCCCCAAATCATTTTGTTGTCCTTCTCGGACCCTCCCAGGAGTTCAATGTCCTCTTTAAATGTGGCCTCCAAAACTGCATGCAGTACTCGAGGTGTGGCCTCACCAAGCAGTTATACAGAGGGAGCATCACTTCCTCCTTCTGGAGGTGATCCCTCTAGCGATGCATCCCAGCATCCTGTTGGCCTTGGCTGCTGCCCTCTCAAGTCTCCGAGTTGTTCATTTTGACATCCACCACCACCCCAGGTCCTTCTCAGCCATCGAGACTGTAGCATTTCCCAGGGTGTACACTTGGCCCGGGTTTCTGGCCCCCAGGTGCAGTACCTTGCATTTTCCTGCATTGAACCTCAGCTTCCACTTTCTAGACCATCTTTCCAGAGCCTCCAGGTCCTCCTGTAGGGCCACCTCCCTCCTCCCCATCCACCACTGCCCCAGTTTGAGTCATCCCAAAGAGACTCATCTCACTCCTGATTCCTGTCCTTATGTCAGAGACTGAGGCGTTGAACAGGAGGGACCAAGGACTGATCCCTGAGGGACTCAATTAATGAACCTCCTTGGGATGAGACTGTCTGTCCAACCATGACCTCTGGGTCTGGTTCATTAGACAATTTCCTATCCATCTGATCATCTGGTTCCCCAGCCTCATTTCTCCCAGCTTATCCAACAGGCCCATGTGAGGAACAGAGTCAAATGCCTTGTTGAAGTCTAGAAAGAGGACATCCACTGGTCTACCAAGGTCCAAGGCACTCGTCACCCAGTCATAGAACTCCACAAGGTTTGTCTGACATGATTTCCTGAGATGAATCCATGCTGTCTGTCGTCCAGGCACCCTGACTCTTTCCAGGTCCCCTCAGCCTCCTCCTGGACAATGCCCTCCATCACCTTGCCCACCACCGATGTCAGGCTGACAGGCCTGTAGTTCTCTGCCACCTCCTTGATCCCCATGTGGATGGCACTATATGTGCCACCTTCCAGTCCTGGGCACCCACCCTGTCCTCAGAGAGATGGTGAAAAGCTCCGCCAGAGTTTCGCCCAGGACATCCGCAAGTTCCTTCAGCACTCTGGGATGTAATTTATCCGGCCCCAGTGCTTTCTCCGTCTTAAGGAGCCAGGGCTTCCCTCACTCTCTGGCTGTGATTTCCACTTCAGTACCTCTCTCTCCCTGCTTAGCCTCCCCCCCTCCTGCCAGTGATGCCTCCCCTCTCCCCATCATAAATGACTTTCTTAAGCAAACCAGGCAATCCATGCAATAGGCCTATAGTAAGGCAACCAGGGATGTTAGGGCACAGGGAGGGCTTCCATAGTTGAAGAAAGGAGGTAATGTTGCACCTGCATAGGTTATGAGAGGTCCCATCTGGAGTACTGTACCCAGCTCTGGAGTGCGATCTGAGAAAGGATAGGGATAGACTGGAGTAAGTGAAGAGAGGGGTCACTAAAATTGATTCAGGGCCAGTGGGGCAGATCCTGTGAGGAGCAGCTGGAAACCCTGAACATGTACCACTGGAGGCTAGAAGGAAATGGAAAACATGATTGAGGCAGACTTCTGGTGAGGTGACTGCACCAAATGGCTTCTTGAACTCACTGCTCCAATACCCGACCGAGAATTGTACCTCATCCTAGTTCTACAAAATTTCTTTCCTAACTACAGTAACTTGGGTCTGTGTGTCCTCTTATGAGGATTTCAAAACAAGCAGCAAACGCTGACTCACCCAATCATCAGCAGGTAGTGATGGCTCTTCTACCTCAGCTCTGATAGCATGGCCTCTCCGCTATCCCAGGTAACTCCAGTTCAGCCCATGGTGACCAAGGACAGCATTCTGGAGGAACTGTTGGCCTTTTGCACAGAGGTGCAGGATTCACTTAATGGTATGAGGTCAGGTATAGAGCTAGTGAAGCAAGAAAATAATGACCTGCAGACAACCAACTCAGGGCTGTTTGATCCGCTCTGACCACATGGTGGACCTACTCCCCATCTGTACCACTGCAAGATACAGATGAAAAAGAAACAGCAAGATTTAAAAGCCACTTAAGATGGAAGAACTTGAGGGTTTATGGGTTCCTGAGAAGTGAGTGACAGCAGATTACACCATTTGTTGAGTGACTGCTTAGGACTCCCTGAAAATTCCAGCTGGGTTCTCCTTTGAGCTCGAGTGGCTCCACCATGCTCTGGGCCCAAACCAGGCCTAGGGAAAGGTCTAGATCTATCATTATGAAATTTTAAAGATTCAAACCAGAAGAGACAGTTTTACATATATTATATTATACTTGGTATAATAAGGTTGTTCATTAGAAGGACACTCAGATTTATCTGGACCATGACTTTGCCCTGGTGATCTAGCAGAAGTGCCATACCTGCAAATGCTTCATCAAGCCAGGGTCAAATTTCAAAACCTTTACCCCCAACATGATGTGGATTCTATACCCTCGTGCAAAATTCCTATTTCATTCCAGAAGAAGCAAAATTGGGCTTGGAGTGTAGAGGATGTCTACCCCACAGCTACCATGTCCTCAGCAATGCTCTCAGATAGGTCACAGGAATGACCTCAGCTCTCCCAACAGGAGGGCACCTGTTCTATTCCACTGCTACCCTGAAAAGACAGTCAACACCAATATTCTCAGGAGACATTATCCAACATTAAAATGTGCTGCACCAGTTTCAATGCCGACATGCTGCGAAAACATTACACTTCTTCTAATGGCCTAAACTAGGCCTGTCAGCCTGGACAACATACCTACTATTCAGCAGATTGTGATCCTTCAGGCAGATTTGGGGTATCTTAGATGACAGGTACTGGGTGGGGTGCTGGTGGGTGGGGTTATCTTGTGGTGAGATGGGGGAGGCTGGAGCTTTCCCAGGCCTAGCTTCCCATATCTTTTTGGCGCTGAGCAAATGAGGTTCAATGGTTTTAAAACATTACACTACACTCAGGGCAGTGGAGATTCCTGGTCTCCTCTGGAGCTATATGCTATATTGAACCATTTATACAGCAAAGGAGTGTCTTTCACCCTCCTCCTGGTTATGTGTGTGGTGCCACCCCTTCACCTTCACCAAACCCTCCGTTGGACTATTCATATACAGTATCTGCTTGAACTGGATTTATCATATGAATGTAACACCCAGGTTCCCTGAGGTTACTAAACCCTTTAGTATAAGTTTAGGCAGGATTTGGGCAGCAGAAGAGTGAAATCCCTGTAGGGTCCCTTTAAGAATCATCTGGTCAGTCCAGCTGAGCCAGAGGATGCTGTGGTGGAATTTAGAACTCTCGCAGCAGCATAAGCCCCTCGCTTCTCTGCTGCAGCTTGACTCAGTAGTCAGAGTCTGGAGTTTGTGTAAACCAGTTGGTGCTCTGTAAAGTAGCAGTCCAGTTGCTGAGGAGAGCACCCTTCTTTCTTTTCTCAGCCTAGTTTGTCAGCAAAGCAGTCTGTGTACCGGGACATGGTAGTGACCATCTCCTGCAGTGCCCTGAGGGGTGAATTTCCTCACAGATGTGCTAATTTGGACTGGTAACAGTGAGTAGTGTTTGGGAAATCCCACACCTGTAACACTTCTTCTAAAAGTGCCGCCCTGAATAGATTGTGTGTTTGAAATCAAAGCTCTAGCTAGGGAAAAGCTGAAGTGTCTTGGATTCTATCACTTCAGGAACAGTAAAATGGTAAGCCCTCTAGCCTGGGGCTCCTGTGTGTCTACTCCAGTGACCTGTTTAAGTATTTTACTGTGAGTTGGGTTCCATGGAAAAGGACCCCTGCAGTTTTGAGAGAAAATGTTAGTTCTGTGGGAATGTAACAAGAAATGTTTAAATGGGTACAATGAGCCTAGTACGAAAAGTGCATTACTGTATTTAAATGGGTATACTGTGCCTGCACAAAGGTGCAGTGGAATGTCTAAAGAGGCCAGTAGTGCCTGGGAAAAATGTGAATTTTGTAATTTCAGAGGAAGTCTGGCTTTTGGGCAAATTGAGCTGACCACTCAATCCTGACTGAAACAGAAATAGAAATTGTCGGCACATAAGGACTGCTAGGCCCATCCAGTCTGTCTGTAGCCCTATACTTGTATTGCAGAGGACAAAATCTGCTTACAAGTGTTTGGGTGGTAATATGGTTCCCCAGTTTTGATAGTTAATAAGCGGAGAAAATCAAGGTGCTCCCACTGGGTCGGAAATGTATGCCTGCAGGTACCTTTCAGGACTCAGTGGGTCCAGGTTTGTGCTCTAATGGGACTCAGTGGGTCCAGTTCTTGTGCTCTTTTAAGGTGTGCTTTGGGTCTGCCCATTGCGATTTGTGCTTTAATGGTTCTGGGTATCACTGATGCCCCATTTTCCATTTGCCCCAGAAGAGGGAATGGATGTTTGTAGTGTATAATGTGGTAACAAGTTCTTCACATGTGAAATTTCTGTGTACTTTTGTTACAAGCACCTGCAAATCCTTTGTGGCATCACCAAATTTCTGACTAACATCTGTGTCAGAATAAAGCCACTACAGTACAGTCCCATTCCTGTTGTGGACATTCCATCTTTGTGTGACCTGTGTGAATTTTTGCCCCCCAGGCATGTGACCCCATAACCCAGGTAACTCTCCTGGTTCTGATACAATAGAAATGTTATTTCTAGGATGTGGATATGATGTTCTATCCACACTGTCTGGCAGTTGCCTTTCCTTTAAGATTCACTGGAAATGTCTTCAAGTTGGCTCCTCCCACCCACCCGGTGGTAACTCCCTTGCTCTCTGCCCTCATGACGCCAGATCTTCCTTTCCACTGGAAGAAGCAGGTTCCCTCCTTACCACTTCCGCGTTGAGTAGGCCCTGGTGCTTAAATCTTTGTATTTAGTTTCAAACTTACACTAAAACTCATTCGAGTTTCATCTTCACCTCGATCTTCAATCGCGACCATGATGGAGGATAAATCTTTGCCTGGATTTTGCGGTGCCTATGCGGGCAGAAGACGTTGCATACTGACCCTCACGTCTCGTTCATATACTATCTGGGCCACGATCACGATCCACAGGCCTGCGCCATGTGTCAGTTATTTCATCTGAATGTCCTGGAGGACTGCACTGCCCACCTAAAGTTGGGTCATCCGGAGAAACTTTATCCGCTGGTCAAATCAAAGGATGCCTATTGGGTGGTCTCCGCTGCTACGGGTCCGCTGAGCAGTTAGAACAACTTAAGGCCTTCGAGGAGGAGGGGCCCAGGCTGCTGCTCAATCCTCTTCTGCTTCAGCCATTGTTCTGCTCCAGTTGGGCTCCACCTATTCAGACTCCTTCAAGGAGGTGTGCCAGTCCCTCTCGACCAAAGGAGAGGCCCTTCCAAGTCGCACAATTCCCACTCATGCAAGAAGGAGTCCAAGAAGGACAAAGAGAAAACTCATTGTTGACGCTTTCTGGGACCGGAACATTCCCTACTCCGGAATCTTCGGTTTTGACTACGTTGAAACCACGGCCCTGGTCGCTGGCTTCACAGAACCCTGTCGGACCAGTTGGCTGAGACATCGATCAAGATGCAGCCAAGATTTTTCTCGACTCTGTTGACTGGTTGTCATCTGAAGAGGTCGACAACCCTCTTTCAGGACACTGATGGATCGGCCCAGTCAGCTGAGCTGGACCCGCTGGTCATCAACTCCAGACCAGGAGGAGCCGCGACCTCCTGGCTTCCTCCAAGCCCCCTATTGGCACCACCGACAGTCGAAGTCTCAGTCATCTTCAACTTGGGTCGAGAGGGTCCTGCCAACATTGGCAGTCCCACTGTTGGCACTATAGTAAGTGGCACCGCCACTACTCATCTTCAGCCTCCTCTGGTGAGGAGAGGCTTTAAGCGCAAATTGTATCGACCCTACAAAGACCTCATGTGACAACAGTAAGTTCTGTCTGGGCCAAGCTGATGCTGGCTACCACCCTGGCCATTACCTGGCTGTTGCCCAAGGCCAATACCAACTCCCGATGGAGCCGGTGGGCACTGTGCCTCCCCAGCAGAGAGCCAGTTCAAACCACATTGGCTCGGCCAAAGAAGGCTTCTGCTGATCATGGTGGAGCCACCACCTAAACAGCCAATGTCCGGGCTCGACCAAGGAATCTCGGTCAGCCAAGGGGCTTCCCCAGCAGCTGTCGGTCACCCTTATGCCTGACCATCCGCTAGCAGTCGAGGGTGACACAGGTGGTCGCCCGCTTTTGTGGACTCCTCGAGTCTGAGGATTCTCCTTGCACTCCTGTCCTCTGGACACGGAGTCGATCAGGAATCTCTTCATGGACCAAGGCCTTACTTTGTTCATGGGCATTCTTCGCCTCATCTCAGAGTCTATGGGGATGGAGCTGGAGCCAATCCAACAGCAGGCTCAATATCCCTTACAGAAGTTCTGGACAAAGGGATTCTCTGATGAAGGCCTTCATAGTGTCCTTGGCCATTGTTGGCCCTGCTGTAGGCTTTGGCAGCACCCTGCTGCCCTGTGCCGTCAACCCAGATGGCCCACAAATATCACGGTGCCCACGGTACCCTTTCCGGGTTCATGGAGCATCCCTTGGCTGAGGGGTTGGTGGCAAACTCCATGTTTCGCACTCAGGCAATTCTCGGGACATCGATAGACCACCTGGAAAGGATTTGGCCAAAAAGGTCTGTGCTGCCTCCTCGCTAGGCCTCCACCAGGCTAGCTCGGTTGTCTTGATGGCACACTTCTATCATGCCCTATTAGACTCCCTGGATGAGGTGATTCCTCGCCTTCCTGCAGACCTTCAGACCACGGTCAAACAGGTCAGAAACTAGGATAGGGCAGTGGTGAAACAGCATCTCCAGATGGCACTGGATATTGATGATTCTTGTGCCCGCTGATTGGCAGCCATGCTTGCTATGCACCGTAGGGCTTGGCTGTGGATCTCAACCTTCACAGCACATACCCAGCACAAGCTGGTGGATGTTCCTTTTGGGCACCGACCTATCTGGGCCTGGTGTGGAGGATCACCTCCAGCGCATTGAAAAGTCCAGTGCCACCCTGGACTCTGTGACACCCACCCAGAAGGACCCCTAGGCTCCAAACAGCAGAAGCGCAAGTCTTTTCAGTCCTCCACCCCTGCAGCAAAACCAGCCCAGCATCAGTCTGGACAACAGGCTCAGTCCTGGTGACCCAGGCCAAGTCTGTGGCCTCAGTGGTCCGAAAGCCCAGAGGGAAGGGACCGGTGGCTCCTCAACTGGATCCTCATCCTCCAAGCCTGCTCAGTGATGGGATGGGGTCCACCCTCATGCCTGCCATGCCTCCCTGGGTCCTCCTGTGGAGGCGGGCTCACCACTTCCTTTCCACCTGGTCCACTGTTGCCATGGACAGGTGAGTTCTGAAGTCGTCGGTCAGGGTCTGCCACTGGAATTCGAGCAGTACCTCCAACTGAGCCTGCACCCCATGGGAGGACTTGTATCCATAGACACTTGGTCAGCTCTTCGAGATGACATAGCCCAGCTACTCCACAAGAAGGTTGTGGTCAGAGTTGTGGATCCTCCAGAACACCCAGGGTTTGTCTCCAGATACTTCCTGGTGCCAAAGTGGACAGGGAGCTGGTGTCCTATTCTAGATCTGCACGATCTAAACAAATTCCTCAGGTCCTGCACCTCGGATGGTAACTCTGTCCCATATCATACCATCTCTGGAGCAAAACATGGTTTTGCTCTCTGGATCTTTAGGACACGTTCTTTCATGTCCCAATCCATCTGTATCACCGAAGGTTCCTCAGCTTCAAGCTGAGGGAGCCCTTACGAGTTCTAAGCCATGCCTTTCAGCCTCTCCTCAGCCCCCAGGGTCTTAACCAAATGCTTAGCAGGGGTGGCAGCTACCAGAGCCGCCGGGGTCCAGATGTACCCCTACCTAGATGACTGGCTGATAGCAGGTTCCTCCAGGCAGGAGGTGGAGCAGTCCAGGGACATGGCCCTCCAGACCTGTCGAGCCTTGGCCTCCTGGTCAAGGGCCAGGAATCAGAACTGCGTGTGCCGCGGTGATCAGCTTCACTGGGACAGAGCTCGACTCCTGGTGGACAGGGTGGAGGTTCTCTCCTCCTTTGCCCAGTCATTTCTGGTTGGGCACTTGCGCCTGCCTGGGACTTCCAGTGCCTTATGGGTTACATGGTGGCCTACACCAGTGTGATCTGATGGGCCTGTTGGCATATGTGCTCCCTAAAATGGGAGCTGGCCAGCCAATGCTCTCAGCGCAGAGGTCACTGACCAGCTGGTTACTGTGACCCAGAGGATGTGGGACACCCTCCAGTGGTGGCTTGTCCCAGAGCATCTGCAGGAAGGGATCCCATTTGTCCACCCTGAGCCGATGGTCATCCTGATGACCAGCACCTCTCTCATGAGCTGGGGTGCCCACCTGGGGAACACAGAGTCCACAGGCTCTGAACCCCCAGAGTCCCAGTGCCACATCAACCTGCTGGAGCTCCGAGCAGTTCAGCTGGCCCTGACCGCATTGTTCCGTTTTTCTGTGGTCCAGGTCCAGACGAACCTCATGGTCATGTACTACCTCAACAAGCAGTGTGGGACACCTCCTTGCTTCTGTGCAAGGAAGTCCTCCGCATCTGGACCTCGTGCACAGCCTGAGGTAGATCTCCTGGCCATATGGCAGGAGCCCAGTCAGCTGGCGGATGCCCTCAGCTGGGTGGGTGAGGCATCTCATGAGTGGTCCCTCCACCCGAGGTAGTTCACAGTCTGTTCTCCCAGGGGCACCCCTAGGTGGACCTGTTCACCTCCTGGGAGAATGCAAAGCTGAGGCTGTTTTGTGCCTGCCCTTCTCACAGGGCTTGCTGAAGGGGATGCTTCTCAAGGCCATGGACCCCTGACTCTTCTATGCCTTTCCTCCACTTCCTTAATCCACAAGTGCTCCCTCAAGGTCAGGAGGACAAGGCACAGGTGATCCTGGTGACCCGGACTGGCCCCACCAGTTTTGGTACCCGGTCTCTCAGCCTCAGCAACAGGCTTCCGAGGCATCTTCCAGCACACCTGGACCTGCTTTCCATCAATCAGGGAAGGTACTCTACCAGACCTTCAGTCCCTGCACCTGACAGCCATGGTTCGAGCAGTTAGATTTCCAGGCTTTGGGCCTTCCGAAGATGTCCTCACTGTTGTGGAGGCATCTAGAAAGTAATCGACCAGAAAATGCTATGCCTTCAAATGGAAGAGATTCTCCATTTTTGCTAGGGCAAGGGTTGGACCCTTCAACCTGTCTGGTGGCTAGCATTTTGGACTATCTGTGGTCTCTCTCCCAAGGGGACTTGGTCGATGATCCTTAAGTGCATGGCAGCCATCTCTGCTTACTGGGTATGGGCTGGTCAGCAGTTGGTGGCACAGGAGAAGATGGTCTGGCACTTTTCAAAGGCCTTGACCACATTTCCTCCGTGCGTGAGCCACCACCACCATGGAACTTGTTGCTAGTTTTGGCAAAACTCATGGGCAAGCCATTCAAACTGATGCACAGGTGTGACATGTCTCACCTGTCATGGAAGACCGCTTTCTGGTGGCTATCATGTCAGCCAGAAGGATCAGTGAGCTCCAGGTGCTCTTGGTGGAGTCTCCTTACCTGGTCTTCCACAGGAACAAGGTTGTCCTGCGCCCCAACACAAAGTTCCTCCCGAGGTTGTGTTGGAGTTTCACCAGAATCAGGTGATGACTCTGCGGTGTTCTTCTCAAATCACACCTGGAGGCCAAACACAGGCTCCATACTTTGGACCTGAGGTGAGCGCTCTTACTATAAAGAATGCACGGCTGGAGTTCGGGAGAGGTTCGCCAGCTGTTTGTCACCTATGCAGCCAAGCGGACGATTGGCAGGTGTATCACTTCCTGCATTGATCTCTGCTATAAGTTGGCGGGTATGGAGCCTCCCAGAGGCTAAGGGCTCATCTCCACCCCGCCATACCGCCAAGTGCTATGGCTGCCCTAGGAACGTCCCTATCCAGGAAATCTGCAAGGCTGCTATCTGAAGTCAGCACACACCTTGTTTCCCATTACCACATTGACTTAGAGTCATACCAGGATGCTGGTTTTGGGGCCTCAGTTCTCAATCCTTATTTCCTAAGTAGGGGTGAAACCTTGTCTCCTCCTCCCAGAGAACTGCTATGAGTTTGCTAGACAGTGTGGATAGAACATCATATCCACGTCCCTAGAAACACAGGTTACTCACCTGTAACAGTAGTTCTAGGAGTTGTTATGATATTCGTCCACATGGACTCCACCCAACCGCCCCAGCTTCGGCGCACACACTGTGCTACCAGCGGCAAGATCTGGCATCATGGGGCGGAGTCGAGGGAGTTACCACCCGGATGGGTGGGAGGAGCCAGCTTGAAGACATTTCCGTGAATCTTAAAGGGAAAGGCAACTGCCAGACAGTGTGGATGAACATCATACACCACTCTAGAACTGCTGTTACAGGTGAGTAACCTGTGTTTTGTACCCTCTCCCAATCTCTTAGATCCCTGAGCCAGGTGTTGCCCTCAAGCCAGGGGTAATGCCTGTGTGTTGTTGCCTTGCCTGTATAAAGTGGGAGTGTGGTTACATGAACTGTGTACCCGGATGGTCTACTCACATTCCTGCAAGGATTCATATTGTCTTTATTTGCTATTTAGTACTTTGACACTTAGATGACCTCCACCTCACCTTTTACTAGGACCTCAGCACCAAAGTTTTATTGTTTCTTGGAGCTATGGTGCCTTAAGACTGGCTCAGTGTTTTGCATGGTGGACTTCCAGTATGATAATGGGGAGAATGGGATATGCACTACACTACCCCTGAACCTTTCCCCAGAGACAGGAACATTTTCTTTCTAGTAGTATTTGCCTGGGATGTCAGAACTATATACTTTGGACATTGTTGTATGTCTTTTTCATAATGTATTACCTTCTTTTCATATAGGAATTCTCCTGTAGTGTGGACACACAGATCCCTGTGTCCATCCCATATGAGGGGTCTGTCATTGACCTCTCTTAGGGGCATGCGTATATAGCCTCCTTGCCCTGGAAGTGTACATATGAGTTATGACTTCTTATTGGTTTGTGGCCCTGTTGGCTTTTAAAGTTTATGATTTAAATTCCCTGACCTGTTTGTGGTCCAGTTGGCCTTAGGCTATACTCCCACTTTGCTAAAAACTCCAGGACAGACTACTGCAGACTGCAGTTTTGCTTGTTTTATGTTTGTGAATACCTTTTAAGATCTTGCAGGGCTGTGTCATCACTTGGTCCTTGTTGGGGGTGGGGGCAGCCCCAGGCCATCTTTTGAGTTTGTTCCCATGGGACTGATGACTGGAGGAGATGTGCCACTTTGTCTACTATCCTCAAACCGGTAAAGGCTCTGTTTGCCCTCATCCTGCCACCCAGTATCGATCCTGAATGTAAACTATAATCTCTACTTGGCAATTTGAGTGCATAGGTTGGACCACATTCTTCCATCCCTCATACACCCTGACCAAGCTGGCTTTATTCAGTGGAGAGCAAATGATGGACGATATCTGTCATATGCTATACCTCCTAGAATATACTGCCCAATGTGCCAATCCAACTGCACTTATTAGCTTTGATTCAGAGAATTCTTCGGCAGAGTGTCCTGGAGTTTCCTCTGGGGTGCCTTGTTAGCCTTTGATTTCTAGACCCTTTCCTTACCTGGCTTCATAACATCTACACAGGGCTGTGGGCCTATGCGCAGGTAAATTCCTCATGTGCTGCCCCTGTAGATCTTCAGTGGGGAACTAGACATGGGTGTCCCTCTCCCTTATTTTCACCATACACTGTATATTGAGCTCCTTGCAATGACATTTCATCTCAATGAGTCATCAAAGGAATACCCTGAGAGTGGAGTATAAGCTGTATTATACACACTCTCTTAACCCCGAATCCTCCATACAGGAGGCATGGAGAGAACTTGAGAAATTTGGCCGCCACAGCACAGCAGCAAGGCGTCCCTAAGTGCACTGACATCCTGGGTTCTGAGATGGACTCAGGAGTCAGAGGGTTAGCTGGGGGAGAAGGATTGAGCATCCCAGGGACTGCTCTCCTTCTCGGGGAGGGGAAAGAGTGTCCTGTGCATTGCGTGCACCTCTCACAGAGGCTGGTTATACCGCTGCTGCCGGGTCCGTATCCGCAGGGGGGCAGGACGAATGCTGGTCATCATTGCACATCCCTGCCCCTAGATTGCTGCAAGTCAACAAAATTTCAGTCCCCTCAACGTGATGCCCTGCTCTGCCACTGTCCCCACTGCCACCAGTGTCTGCTGCAGGGGCCCACTCCCATGGTCCCACCCTGGGAGTAAGCCAGGGCATGATACCACTGACCATGGGAGGGGCACACACCTTGTGGTCCAGCCCTGGGGGTAAGCCTGGGCATGGGGGACAGTGTGTGGAATGGCTGAGCTCCCTTGGGGGAGGTTGACCGGACCCAAAAAATGAACTTGATAAATTTGTCTCTTATAAGATTCACATTAAACCTTCATAAAACAGAAGTATTACTGTTTAGTTACTCCCTTCCACCTCACTGAAACAGATATACCCACTTAATGGCATAGCACTAAACTTACATTTATTTATTTGAAAATCGGTAATCAGGAGGCACACTGAGCCAAGGCTCATTTCAGCAGCGACCTGGGGATAGGGAAAAGGAGAATGCAGAAATGCAAAATGAATACAAATAACAAATTACAGGTATAAAATGGTACGATCATTGGGAGGTCAAAGTACTAAGAGTCATTTTACAAGTGCAGATAAATACAGCAGCAGTGTTCAGTGCCATAAAGACAGCACAATTACAGGTGACAAGAGATTAATAGCATTATGATGCACCATATAAATAGCAAATATATCGGAACCTGACAGGAGATCTGATAAGGGGTACCAACCAACACCAGTGGTGGAATGAAATGCAGTGGCAATGATGAAGTGAGGCCAGAGGGCATTGAGAGGAGAAGCTGGCACAGCCCCAGACAGAGAACAGTGGGAGCTCAAGCTGGGAGGAGGTCAGAAGGAAGGTGAACAGGAACAGGTTGGGTGGGGGACTTTCAACTGGTGGCTGAGGTATCCAAGAGAGAGAGAAAGGAGGAGGTTAGCTAATTCCAGAGTGTACTAAGTCATTAGGAGAAGGCAGCTTGCCCGGCAGAGGAGGGGATGAGGAATGGAGAAAGTGCAGTGGTCCCTGGAGCAGAGGGAACATGAGGCAGGAAGGATTGGAGAGAGGAGGGAGGAGGAGGAGAGATAGGAGGAAGGAGGAAAATTAAATAGTCAAGTTTATTGGCAGGAAAAACTCCATTGAGCAGGCTCATTTACAAGGAGGTCCTAGACATACAGTTTGACATAAGAGACATAAGCAATATGAATTGTTATTAGCTGTCTTTCAGCAGCTCTTTCAAACTGAGTCAATATTGATCACTTTGAATCTGATTACCCCAGAGAAAAACACAAGAGTCCATCAACTGGCACAAAAATAAAAGTCTCGACACACAGATAGTATAGTTGAAGTTATATGTTGTTTGTTTGATTTGTTTAGTCTTATGTATCAGCACAGAGATGCTCCTTTTCACAAGAATGCTTAATAATTTGAATTTTTATATTTGAAATAAAGTGATGGGCAATACTGACTTTGATTATTGATTGTATTATGCTGATATGGTGTTGTATTGTTAAATGTTTTCTCTATCTTGGAAAATGTTTAATAAACAGAATTTTAAAACAATAAATAAAGTCTCAACTTTAAAGGTAAACCAAGGAACCTAGAGACTGCCAGATGCACAAAAAGCATTGAAATACCTCAACAGTCCTTCTATATTTAAGGGGTGAAACATTTATACGATTAAAAATGAGTCATTGAAATTACTAAAAGGGGTCACTGAAATTAGAAAGCTACTTGGATGCCAAGGAAAGGCAACTTATTTAGGAAATTGGCTTGGGAAAGATTGGACTTTAACAATATTTACTGTACACAAATATCTTCAATACACAGTTTTCAGCATTTTTATGATAAAACAGGGAATACAGCAATTAGTAAGGTATGCTGAGATGCCAGCTGTACTAACTCTTAAATCAAGGGGTGAGAAGGGGATGGAATCTGATTGCATCACTTTTTTAACTGTGATCCAAACATGAATGTTTGGATCAGACAGGCACAAGTGAACACTGGGTGGGGAGGGGTGATGAAAGCCATTGACCACTTAGGATCACTGACTGCATACAAGTTTAGGAAACATGGGCAGACTAGATGGGCCTAGCAGTCCTTATCTGACACCCATCACTTTGTTTCCAAGATAAAAATTCAAATTATTAAGCATTATTGTGAAAAGGAGCATCTCTGTGCTGATACATGAGACTAAACAAATCAAACAACAACATATAGCATCAACTTTTCTGCCACAAGGGTGGTGGGGCAAGCACAGTGGAGGGTTTAAACATGCCTGGGACAGGCACAAGGGAACATTGGGTGGGAGGGAATGATGAAAAGCCATAGACCACTTAAGATCAGTGACAGCATACAAGTTTAGGACTTATGGGCAGACTAGATGGGCCTAGCAGTCCTTATCTGTTGAAAATTTCTATGTATCTGTAAAGCATGCATTTGTGTTTCCAGGAAAGTCTTACTAAACTCTCTTCAAGGATCAATTGTAATTAAGTGTAACACAACGTAAAATAAAATAAATCATGGCTACCGAATGCAAAATTCAACCTGCAAGAACTGGGAAAAAAAACAAGTCCAAATTCTTTTTCATATGAAGCCATCCTTTTTGTATGTTCCAATTATTTTTCATATAGCCATATGAAAATACAGAAGTGAGTCATGA
Organism: Neoceratodus forsteri; assembly: GCA_016271365.2. Lineage (NCBI taxonomy): Eukaryota > Metazoa > Chordata > Ceratodontiformes > Ceratodontidae > Neoceratodus > Neoceratodus forsteri. Next base: position 1,511,296 of record CM057449.1, on the reverse strand, counting down.
CAAAGGATTTTAAATGTAAAACAAAAAATAAACTTCTGAGTAATTTATCCACAAACTAAGTACAGAAGCCACCTAATGGAGTCCTGATGATGGAGATACATGTGTTGGTGTCTGTCCAGGATGATATTTTTGTGGATTTAGAATTTTTTAACAGAAACAAGATGGCAGCCATACCAAAATATTTTTTCTCATAAAAAAGGATTACTCCCATACAAAAAAGGATCCTTTATTTTTTGTATGGACCAAATTCTTTTTAGTCCAAGCAGCTATCAAAAGACTGTACCAAGCATAGTCAAAACTGAAATTTTCAAATTTAATATTTTGGAATGGATTAATATTTGTTCACCAAACCAGCAAATAGCACATTGCCAAGCCCTTTCTATCCTGAAAATTTCAGGCCAAAATTACAAATCATCTGGGCACTAGGTGACGACAATAGAAACTGTGATTTTTAAAGTTTTTCACTCTCCAGATCTCGGAATCTGCACATCCGACGGAATGAAACTTGGCTCAGCAAGAGATATAAACCTGAGACCATGCATACAAACTATTTGCAAATACATTGAATGGTTGTGAAGATATTACAGTGCAAAGGTTGAGGTTTAACACGAACACGCCTGCTCATCCCTATTGTGGTACTACTGTGCCACTATATCTACTCTACCGCGCAATGCGGCGTGGTGTGCGGTATCATGCAACTGTTGCATGATTACCACTGTGTGTGTATGTGTATATATATATATATATAGAGAGAGAGAGAGAGAGAGAGAGAGAGAGAGACAGTGGTAATCACGTAAAAGTTTATCAGTAGTACAGTATATTGAGCGGTGAGCAAACGTGGTGCCCATTGAATAACATCTATCACACAATGACACACAGTGCACAGTACTGGCATACTTTTGTGTGACTACCACTGTATATGAGCAATCATGCCACAGTTTGGTTTTCCCTGTATCTGGGGGAGGAAAGTTGCCTAAAATGGTGATGGTTGACTTTAGGAGGGCAGAATTTAGGGTATGGAGGAGATCCTCAAGGGGCATTTGGAAGGGATCAGACCAGGTATGAATACAGACAGTAGGTGGTAAATTATTAAAAGGGCTCCTAGAAGCTACCAAAGCCTGCATGAATGTTTGATACAAGTTTGGCAGGGCCAGGAAGCCAGCTGGTGGACCAGGGAGGTCCAGGAGGTGGTGAGGAGAAAAGGGCTGCTTACAGAAGAAATAAGTGCTCACAAGGGGCGTTGACAAGGGGAGTATGATAGGTTAGCCAAAAGGTAAAGGCCAAGTTGAGGACAGAGGAGGGCTAGCACAGGAGATCAGAAGCAGGGAAAATGGCTCTTTAGGGTACATCAGGAAAGGAGGAAAGTGAAGGGGCAGATTACAGAGGTCGAATGAATATTTTGCCCTCGGTCTTCACAAGAGACATTGGGGAACATCACCAGAATGGGGAGGTAGGCTAGAAATGAGGAAGGAGGAGCTCTCTGACATTGAAATTCCATTGGTAGGGTGAGGGAGGCCCTTAAGTCCCTGAGAATGGATAAGGCACCAGGTACAGATGGCCTTCATCCCAGGGTGCTAAAGGAGATGGTGCACCTCTGGCATACCTTTTAACTCCTCCTACAGATGGGTTGGGTGCCTCAGGAATTGGAGGATAGTGCATGTTGTGCCTATCACAAAAGTAGCTCATGGGAGGGAGCCAGGTAGCTACAAGCCTGTCAGTCTGATGTCGGTGGTGGGCAAGATGATGGAGGCCATCTTGAAAGAGGGGTTGGAGGAGTTCCTGGAGACATGGGGCCATCTGGATGATCACCAACATGGCTTTGTTCAGGGCAGATCATGTCAGACTAACCTTGTGGAGTTCTATGATTGGGTGGCGAAGGTGCGGGACCAGTGAAGGCCAGTGGATGCCTTCTTTCTAGACTTCAGCAAGGCATTTGACTTGGTGCCACACTCAGGGTTGCTGGACAAGCTAGGAAAATTGGGGGGTAGGGAAAGGGATGGTGAGGTGGATAGGAAACTGGCTAACTGGGCAGTTCTAGGGGTGGTGGTGGGGGAGGTATCATCTCCAAGGAGGGTCATTAGTGGGGTCCCACAGAGGTTGGTGTTGGGCCTGCTCCTGTTTAATACTTACATCTCTGACATCAGAAATGGTATCATGAGTGAGATGAGCCTCTTTCCGGATGACTCGAAACTGGGGTGGTGGTGTATGGGGAGGGGTAGTAGAACCCTACAGGGGACCTGGAGGCTCTGGAGAGGTGATCACACACTTGAAAAGTGAGGTTCAGTGCCAAGAAGTGTGGGTTCTCCAGATGGAGCTTAGAAACCCAAGCCATGAGTATTTTTGGGTGGGAGGAACTGCAGGTTTGGGGAAAGCATGTTGGGGTGGTAATGAATGCCAAAATGAATAACTCTGAGCAGTGTGGAGGGCTGTAGATAAAGTGAATAAAATGCTTGGGTGCATTGCCAGGGGATAACCTCAAGGAGACAGGAAGTACTTCTCCCTCTGTATAACTGCCTGGTTGGACAGCACCTAGATTACTGCCTGCAGTTTTGGCACCCATATTTAAAAGGACATTGTACTTCTGGAGAGAGTTCAGAGGAGAGAAACCAGGATAATGCAGGGCCTGGGAGAGATCCCATGAGAAGAGAGTTGAGGAGCTGGAGGAGAAGATGGACAGAGGGATATGATTGAGGTCTTTAAATAACTAAAGAGAGTGAACAGGGTCAGCCTTAATAGGATGTTCCCAATGAGAGGAGGGGGCCACCAGGGGCATTCCACGAGGTTGGTTGGTGGGAGGCTCAGGGGAGACTAGGAGATGCTACTTTACAGAGAGGGTGGTGGACCCATGGAACACACTGCCTGTGGAGTTGGTGGTGGTGAATAAAGTGGAGGGATTCAAGAGGGCTGGGACAGATACAGGGGAGGAACAGAGATATTCCAGATCTGGAGTGCGCTCTGTTGAGGATGGGGTCGGTGGAATTTTGGGAGGAGGCTGGGAGGCAGAAGCGGTGTCCTAACTGGGTGCTGATTTTTGAGCAGACTAGACAGACCTTTAGGGCCTACTCTGCTGGCAACTTAGTATATTAGTACATTAGTATATATATATATAATTGCAAAAACTGCATTAATGCAACAGTTAGGGTTTTAACAGCGACAAAAGTGAGGAAATTCGATGTTAGGCTTTTCAACCCAACTCGCTCCCCTCAACCCCCACCGCCTCCCCACTGGCACACACACACAGGCACAAACATGACACACACACAGAACACACAACTATGGGTGGCAGTACAAGGCAAGACAACCAACAACAGACAGACACCATACCGCAACAGAAATAACATACAACTTCTTAAACATACCACAACAGGCATCCATCATCATGTTTCACCAGCTGTATCAGTTCTTGTGCCATTTCACTTTCCCATATGTGCACAGCCTCCTGCATAACAGCATATTACTGATACTAATGCACATGTGTTGTTCGGACTGTAGAGCCATTTAGTCTACTGCTGTGTTACCAACCAGTCAATTTCTGCATAAAAGCATAGCAGTGTGACACTTCCAATGTTGTCATTTTGCATGAAAGCATACTGCACACCTCCACTTAGTTACTTGTTACTGCATAGAAGTATAGCCACATGGGATCACAAAGTTGCCAATTGTGCATAACAGGGCACCATGATATGTCAGCCTACTTGCCCATTTGTGGATAACAGAATAATATAAATACTTAAATACATTGACTGTTAAGGAAATTGTACTTAGCCTAGTGACTTAACAATTTGTACATAAGAGCATTGCAGTATGCTACAATGAACTTTACCATTTCTGCATGGCAGTATATCCATGGCTCCACCTACTTGCCAGTTTCTCTGTAAAACTTTTAAATAACTGGTAAGAGAGACCCATTACTGGGGACAAAGGACCAGCAATTTGACCAATCCCTTATAGCAGCATATCCCAATCTTTACACCTAATTGTTGAGTTTTCATTATGACCATCATAAAGATAGACAAACACATGACTTGGTGAGAACACAGGAGCTTTAGACCAACTCCAGTTACATCAAGTTTCCAAAGTTACCCATTTCTGCATAACAGTATGACATAAGAAGTACATCTCATGTATTAGTGAGAGTGTGAGGCCTCTTACTTTCCATGCTACACCAACTTGCAGATTTGTGGATGATGACATAGGCCATGTTGTCACCAAGTTGCCCATTTTGCATGGCACCATAATATGAGTATGCAATATCATATTACTAACTACTCTGTATTTAAGCAATAAGGCATAACAGAGTGTTGGTTATTGGGGTTTACCAACGTCTTGTGTGGTGTGCCATGAGGTGCAGCTGAGTGAATTAACCACATAAGAAGTGGATAACCTGAGTAACTCACGCTGGAGTGCCTTATTGCAATCATACAATGGACCCATGTAAAATAAATGTAAAATGTGTTTAATTATGATTTTGTAAATGCCATTCCTGAGCTGTGGGTAATGCAGAATTTACCTATGATCATGTGAGATGTTTTTACCAATGAGGTTCAGAATTTTCACACACCATTGTACAGTATAATTGTAACATTACAACATAGGTTCACACTGTTATCAAATCTTTAAGTTATCTTAAACAGTACCATATAAGTGTTGGGGAGATATATGGGCAGTTCTATCTGACATGCTTCTAGCACATCTCGCTCTATGCAGACAACAGAGTGGGATGCTAGGAAAAGTGATACAGTTAGTGAAACATGATGATGGATGCCTGTTGTGGTATGTTTAAGAAGTAGTATGTTATTTCTGTTGTGTTATGGTGTCTGTCTGTGGATGGTTGTCTTGCCTTGTACTGCCGCCTATAGTTGTGTGTTCTGTGTGTGTGTGTGTGTGTGTCTATGTTTGTGCTGTGTGTGTGTGTGTGCCAGTGGGGGAGCCAGAGTTAGGTTGAAAAGCCTAACATTGAATTTCCTTGCTTTTGTCGCTGTAAAACCCTAACTGTTGCATTAACTCAGTTTTTGCAAGGAATTTCCTGATGTTTTGAGAAAGAAATTAAAATGTAAGGTTCTCTTACCACACTACATGTTAAACAGTTTATCTAAGTTTTATATAAGACACATTCAGAACAATACCTCACCCAAGTTATCAGCCCATCTCTGCACAACAGCTACTGCATCATAAGTCAAGAATCATAGCCCAAACAAGACCGTGATCTTCAACACTATATTATTCTGATATCAACTGTTCACTAGCTCACACAGTCATGATTTGCATATTGTCAGCTATGCAATCAGCTCACCCTCTCTAACCAATAATTCTATTGTGAGTGTACAGCAACAGGCAAATTAAGGCCATAACGTTCACGACACACCTTATCACTGGACCTGCATAAAGTCAGAACACTAAATACTTTAAATACTGACACAGGCAATGTCCCCTCCCAAAACATGTGGTACATGTTTAGTAAAACCACAGCTGAAGTAAATGGACATACATCAACGTCACATAGCTGTTACAGCACCTGTGTATTATTCCTGACAGTCATGTTGCATAGCCTGAGCCAGCAAATGACACGAACCATAACATACCACTAATTTCATGCTGAGTAAAGACGCACAGTCCAACTTAATGCATGTATGTCAATGGCATGGCTTGTTCATAGAATTGGCTGCAAAGGTAGAACACTGACGATTTGCATGGTGTTACAGACAATGCCCCCCGCAAACAGGTACTGAATATTCACTGAACAGTGTGGGTAATTGGGATTTCTCTACACCTTGTGTGATGTGTCACGATGCTGACAAGTTATTCAACCACACAATAACTGGGTACATACCCAATAACCCAAACCATGGATTGCCTTATTGTCAATATACAATGGACCCATGTGTAAAATTAATTCTACATTTGTTAAAGTATGCTTTTATAAGTACCATTTCTCAGGCATGAGTTGTTACCAGATATACCATGGACATGCGATCTGTTTTAACTAATGAGGTTACAGGATTTTCATACCCATTGCATAAGTGCACGTATAAACCTGTTAAAACATAGAAGCAGTTAGATGCTGCCACACAAACTATGTTCCACCCTCCCAAACCTAGGTACTTAAGGTTCACAACACAGCCAAAAGAGTGGTCAATTCCCATCTCTCTGGAAACAAGTAACTATCACACCAGTGTTCAAAAATGGAGACAAGACTCTACACACAAACTACAGGCCCATCTCCATCCTCCCCCTTATAAAAAGCATTCGAACGTATAGCCTCTGATCAACTTGTGGAGTTCCTGGATAAGTATGAAATCCATTGCCCTGAACAACATGGTTTCCGGAAAGGGCACACTACCACCAGGCACTGCTGGAGTTAACCAGTTTCCTCCATGACACCATCGACCAAGGCATGTGTGGTGGGGTGGTATTCATTGATCTAACAAATATCTTTGACACCGTTAACCACCGCTACTTCTCGATCGACTGTCCGCCCTTGGCCTTTCCAAACATGCAGTGAGCTGGTTTGCTAGTTACCTAGGGACAGGGCCCAACGTGTCAGGATCGCTGGAGTCACCTCAGATGTAAAGCCAGTCCTCTCATGTGTCCCCAAGGGTCAATATTAGGACCACTACTCTTTTCTTTCTTTCTTAATGGTCTCCCTAGCATCTGCCAGCAGAGAATATTACTTTATGAGGATGACACAGTACTATTTTCAAGGAACCGTGATACTAGCCTGCTAGAGAATCATCTTCAAAGCGACTTCAGGTGTATCAAGATTGTTTCCGCTCACATAAATTGGTTCTGAACTTTAGCAAAACTAAGACTATGACATTCTACAACCCACAGAGCAAGTACAAAACTCAGCTCCTCAACATCAAGAACCATGCAGGGGCTTCACTTGAGCATGTTACTAGTTCAAATACCTTGGCATCACCCTGGACTGCTCACTTTCTGCACTCACATCATAGGTAATGTAGCAACAGCTGCCAATATATGGATTGGCCTGCTCCACAAGCACAAGCATTGCCTGACCCCTGAAGCCCTTAGGCTGGCTATCTATAGCTCTGTCACCTCCATCATTGACTATGGTCTTGCCATGTACGGCTCTGCCTCCCTATGGCTCTCCGGAGGATATCTGTGACTCTCAACAAAGCCTGTAGGCTCCTTACAGGTGCCCACCACTTAACTCACACCTGTGACCTATTTGCCCAGGCTGGATGGCAACCTCTCCACAGCCGAATACAGTACCAGACCTGTCTACTCACAAAAAAATTCTCCTTGGATACATGCCGACTGGAGTTGCAAACCCCCACTGCCCACAGCAGCATCCAATCTACATGAAGAGCTCTGCAACAGACATTCCAGGTCCCCAGGTGCCGGACCATCATGGGCAGAGATCATTCTCACACAGGGCACTTCAGTACTACAATACCCCTAACAAAGAAGCACTTACAACTACGACTCTTGGTCCCATTAAAGGAAACTACGATGCTCCATTGCCTCAACCACGCAATGTGACTGCCTCTCCTAAACATGGTCTTCATGCAGGGACACCCTACTGCATGGAAACAGCCATAGTCACACCCATTCATAAAAGTATTCAAAATACCCATTCACCGCCAGGAACTACCGACCAGTCTCCATCCTCCCCTCCAAAGCCCTAGAAAATGGTGGCAGTCCAAATCACAGAATATCTAACTAAGCATAACATCTTATGCCAGGAGCAGCATGGTTTCCATGCAGGTCACAGTACCGCACTGCACTAGTTGAGTTTTCCAATTTCCTTCACTCCTCCTGGATGCCAGCTCCTAGCTGGTGCAGTGTTCATTAACCTTTCAAGGCCTTGATACTGTCTCCCACCCTCTTCAGCTAGATGCCCTCTGCCACACTGGTTTCCTGCTGACCCTCTTGCCTGGTGCACTAGCTATCTATCCACTCACTCCCAATTGTAAAAGTCAATGGGACACTCCCCAAAACTCATCCTATCTGCTCAGGGTACCCCAGGGCTCCATCCTGGGCCCCTACTCTTCTCACTCTATCTAAACACCCTGCCCAGTGCATGCTATGGAAAACTTCTTATGTATGCAGACGATGCTGTCATCTTTACCACCCACCGCAATCCCATCTCCTCCAGGACACCTTGCAACAATCCTACAATGATGCTGAAGCCTGGTTTAAAGAGCACAGACTCATCATTAATCTCAAAAACAAAACAATGCTTTTGCCCACCCCAAAACAAAGCCTGCAACTTCCCACTCCATATTCTCCCTAGTACCAAACAACCGCTAGAACAAGTCTGCTCCTACAAATACCTTGGGGTTACTTTCAATTCAGCCCTCACCTACCACACCCACATTGATGCCCTTGCATCCGCCTAATAGATGACTTGGCATCCTCTACCGCTATAAAACTGCCTCCCCTAATGTTCTTCAACTTGTGGTTACGTCTTCAGTACTATCCCTTGTCAACTATGGTCTGCCAGTTTATGCCGCTGACACTACCACCCTCAATAAAATTTGCCTCACCCTAAACAAGGCCTGCAGGCTGATTACGGTGCCCCCAGGCTCACACATGCTTGTCAACTCTATGATGAGGCAAAACTGCTTAACCTAGATGAATGGCTATATTATCAAACCTGCCTCCTCACAAAAAAACTCTACTTGGGCTCTCCCTCCCGGGTGACAGCCTCCATCAACATGCCCAACCCACTATCGCAACCAGAACCTCCAACAAGACCACTCTACTGGTCCTCAGATCCAGGACCACCCATGGTCAGAGGTCTTTCTGCTACAGAGCTCCATCCTGGTTTAACTCTCTCCCTGCTCCCATCTCCAATGCCCCACAATCTCCAACTTCAAAACTGCCCTTGAGCCAACTGTTTAACTCGCAGCTGCTCCTGTCTCTAAATGGGGCCTCGATCTTCTCACACTTACGCCCACTGGGTGGCACTCCATTTCACTCCCCCACTTTCTCCCCCATTGCTTATGCCTCTGTTATTACCAGCCTGTGCTCAGCTGTGTTCATTGTAATTGCTACTAAATTGTATAAATGTATTGAAACCATACTGTGTAACTTTAAGCCAGGAGGCTTTTATGCTGTAACCTGAATTCTGTTTTTGTCTGTCCTCAATGTGACGAGATACCTTTGGAAATGATCCTCTGGCTCAAAGGTTGCAAACCAATGTACAAATAAATAAAAATAAAAAAAACATAGTATCGGTGATAGTGGTGCTCTGGGTTCCTGCATCCTGTGCCTCTTTGACACCCCTGCACTCCTCCTTTACCCACCCCTCTCTCAGCTGATGCTAGGCCTTAGCTACCATGACCAATCTCATGCCACCTGCCACTTTGACCTGACATTGGTGTTGCCTGCTCTTTCCTTTCTACCACTCTCCACTCCAAATGCAGTTCATCAACAAAACTTACTCCTTATAGCTGGCTACTGTCTCTCTCTGCAAACCACTGTACATGCGATGCTTAATTCAACTTTGAAATGTAATATATATATATATATATAATATTTGTATGTGTGTGTGTGTGTGTGTATATATATATATATATATATATATATATATATATATATATATATATATATATATATATCAATTAAGTCCTTTGTATTGTTGTTCCCCTACATCCTTTGGCGTGGAACCTTTGTAAATTTGCAGTCCCTGCTCAAAGGTCCTTGTAATCCTAAAGTTTACTAAATAAAAAAATAAATAAAACAAGTAAAATGAGGTGTACACATCAACAGTATATCGACTGGTATCAGCTGTACACATGCTAACACACTCAGTTGTTGGATGCGCAAATAGTGAACACACCCATCCATGTACACATGAGTCAGTGTCTTGAGTACACAGCTAAAGTCAACAAAGGTGTTGACATATATAAGAAGCATAACTGATACCAGTTCCACCTGTTACGGCAGTGTTAAGCTGCATAGGGTGATCAAACAATGCTTAAGCACCATAAACCAGGTATAAAGCCACAACTGTAGACACAGATGAGAACTAAACTGCACTTTCTTATAGCAGTACAACACACATATTTGTAATAAGAGACAAGCACATAATTGAAAAACTGTAATTTTTTTTTAATTAAATATGCTTTATTCATTTTATACCATTACAGTACAACTTAACAGGCATACAACTTTCCAGCAGTACTTACATTGGTACCATGGCATGAGTCATTAACAAAACATATAGTACATTTTAACCTTCTATAATATGCTGGTACATGAATAAACATATTCTACTCATGCCTCCCAATCAAGCAGTCACCTACTCCCCCCATACCTTTCCCCTTCCCCATCTACCCCCCTCTGGACCCCAGAGCCATATCTACCCTCCCCAAGGTGCAATTCCCAACCACTAGGTAACTCCACTATCCCCTTTAGCTACGACAGATGAATTGAAGGGGTCATCCATGTAAGCATCTCTAATTTAGGGCATCCGAGAGCTCCCTATGATATGTCTATACAGTATGTTATTGTCCATACAGATATTCTTCATCTCTAACTTGGTTTCCTAAGAAACGGAGGGAGGGACCAAAGCATAAAAGCTTCTCCCATCTGGATTTGTACAGGGGAGCCTACCTAAGACCGCAATTGCCTTTTCTATTCTTGTTATGTAGAAGCTCCTTACCCACTCAAGGCAAGAAATTAATGTTGGTCTTTCCAATAACGAAGGACACGCCTTTGACTGACAGAGAGATAATAGCCATATGGTACATCCTCCTCTCCTTGAAAGGAACAGAGGCATAGTCCCCTACTATGCAAACCTGTGGTGAGAAGTATTCCTGTAACCCCTGTAATGGGTCTGCCCTCTCCCGAATGGTTCTCCACAAACATGCCACCTTGGGACAATCCCATAGTATGTGTAGTAACGTTCCTGGTTCCTGAGCACACCTAAAACACTTGATTCTGTATCTTGCCCATTCCATACAATTTAGATGGAGTGTAGTAAATGTTATGTAATATGTAAAACTGTGTTAGTCGTAAGTGGCCATTAGCAGTGTATAAACAAACTCCTTCCCAGATTTTGCCCCATAAAATTGTCATGGAAAATTACGTACCCAATAGTTAGATTGACCGAAACCTCCAGTTTAATTTCCCATATAACAATGAAACCAGCTGGGATATAGCATGTGGTTGCTTAATGCAATCAAAACTCCTGAAGAGGAGGCCCCTGTTGCATATTCCATATACCTGAGCCAAACCAACTTATCAACATATGCCTAATTTGAAACACAAAGAAGGAGTACTTGTTGGGAGCTGAAGAAAAGCTAAAAGCTCTAACGTTTCCCCTAGCTTGCCATTTACTGTCAAATCACAAACTTTGAATTGAGAGTCCAAGCTTTCTTTTAGAGCCACAATTTTCCTATCACCCAATTTAAATTTAGGGTTATTGAACACTGGTTGTGATAAGTCCAGTAGGTTATTGTATTTCATTGATTTGCAAAACTGTGAGTGGACCTTTAGCGAAGTATATATAACCGAGCCTCGTAAGTTGCTGGGCAATTTACCCAGAGCTATAAAAAGGCTCTCCGGTGATAACCCAGTTAATAAATATTTTTCAACTTGTAAACCATATGGGAAAATTGGCTACATTTTCTGTGTCCAAAGGGGTAGCCCTCCAAGCATAAACACTTAGCCATGTGGCTGGCTATATAATAGTGGTAAAAATTAGGAAGTTTAAGGCCCCAAGTTTTTGGGGCACCTGCCGATTATATGCTCTATGTGGGGGCTTGTTTCTCCATATGAATTGGGAAATTATACTGTGGATTCTATGGAACCAGTTCAGAGGGAGATAAACATTTAGCATACTAAGCGGATAAAATACCCTTGGCAAAACATTCATTTTATTACCCTGACCCTCCCTTGAAGGGACAAGTGCATAGAATTCCATCTATTTAGATCCAACTGAATTTCCTTTACTAAATTATCTTAATTCAGCTTTTTCATCTAGGACAATGATGTAGATAAAATTATTCCTAAGTATTTAAGGAGGGTAGTCCAGGCCATGGATAGCAGGGGTAATGTCCTCCCTGGAAGCAAAGGGTTCAAAGGCATCACTTCTGATTTACTAATGTTAAGTTTGTAGTTCAAACTTTACTAAACTTTTGGATTATCTGTAGGCGACCTGGATGGATTCACAAGGGTTGGTGACATGCAGGAGAATATCGTCCAAATAAACTGATAGCTTTAAATGAAACATCCTATCCTAATACCCTGCAACCTTTGGGAAGCATTTAACTGTCGTATCAGCGGTTCTAGATATAGGTTAAATAATAATGGAGAAAGTGGGCAGCCTTGCCTAGTACCTGATTTTGGAGAGGAAAACAGGTAAAAACTCCATTGCAGTAAACTTTCACTCTAGGTTCGGAATATAATGCTTTAACCCAGGAAATAAAAGGAGCTGGAAAACCCATTACAGCCAGAGTATTGAACAGGTACGTCCAACTGACCCTGTCAAATGCCTTCTCTGCATCCAGGAAAAACAGTAATATTTAATAAAATATTTTTTAGAAAAATATGAACGTTCTATTTACAATTCTTATAAAAAGCAGAAATACAAAATAAATAAATGTGTTTATTCATGCATACCAAGGGAAGGAATAATAAATAAAATGTAAATAAAATAAAAGTAGTGAAAAATAAAATAAAAGTGTTACTTCACACTTATCGAGAGGACATATAAATAAATAAAAAAATATAACAAATAATATAATTAACTATATGCAAGAGTGGCCAGGAGTGATAGAAAGGTGCTGGCCATTCAAGCTGTTGGGCATTGGGGAGAGGATGAGGAGGAGGAAAGGAAGGCTGCACTGGAGTAAATGCAGCCTGGTGCCCCTCATCTGCAGCTGATGGTGGTGTTGTTGGAGGGCACCTTCGAGGGCTCTTGCTGAGGACCTGAGGAGGGTTGGTCATCCTGTAAATGCTTCAGGTCTTGACGGAGCAGGTGATAGATTGCTTCTGTGGCCTCCAGCTGGTTCTCAGCCAGCTGCACCAAAGGCGATGTGTGGACTCAAGTGAAGCAACAGAATCCTCTTCCAGTTCTCTCAGCGATCGAACCACTTGGGTGAGCCCCTGTTGCTCTGCTCGAGCCCATGGGTGGCTACTAAGGCTGCATGCCCCACATGAGCCGAGTTACTTAACCACATAAGAAATGGGTAAATCCTGAGTAACTCACACCCTGGAGTGCCTTATTGCAATCATACAATGGACCCATGTGTAAAATAAATGTAAAATGTGTTTAATTATGTTTTTGTAAATGCCATTCCTGAGCTGTGTGTAATGCAGGATTTACCCATGATCATGTGAGATGTTTTTACCAATGAGGTTACAAGATTTTCACACACCATTGTACAGTATAATTGTAACATTACAACATAGGCTCACACTGTTATCAAATCTTTAAGTTATCTTAAACAGTACCATATAAGTGATGAGGAGATATGGGCAGTTCTATCTGATATGCTTCTAGCACATCTCGCTGTATGCAGACAACAGAGTGGGATGATAGAAAAAGTGATACAGTAGGTGAAACATGATGATGGATGCCTGTTGTGGTATGTTTAAGAAGTTGTATGTTATTTCTGTTGCGTTATGGTGTCTGTCTGTGGTTGGTTGTCTTGCCTTCTACTGCCCATAGTTGTGTGTTCTGTGTGTGTGTGTGTGTGTGTGTGTGTGTGTGTGTGTGTGTGTGTGTGCATCTATGTTTTTGTCTGTGTGTATGTGCGCTAGTGGGGGTAGTGGGGGTTAGGGGAGCCAGAGTTGGGTTAAAAGCCTAACATTGAATTTCCTCACTTTTGTCACTGTAAAAACCCTAACTGCTGCATTACGCAGTTTTGCAAGGAATTTCCTGACGTTTGAGAAAGAAATTAAAATGTAAGGTTCTCTTACCACACTACATGTTAAAAAGTTTATCTAAGCTTTATATAAGACACATTCAGAACAATACATCACCCAAGTTATCAGCCCATCTCTGCATAACAGCTACTGCATCATAAGTCAAGAATCACAGCCCAAACAAGACCGTGATTTTAACACTATATTTTTCTGATATCAACTGTTCACTAGCTCACACAGTCATGATTTGCATATTGTCAGCTATGCAATCAGCTCACCCTCTCTAACCAATAATTACTGTATATTGTGAGGTACAGCAACAGGCAAATTAAGGCCATAAATGTTCATGACACACCTTCGTCATTGGACCTGCATAGAAGTCAGGACATTAAATACTTTAAGCGCTGGCGCATGCAATGTCTCCCCAAAACATGTGGTACATGTTTAGTGCAAAACCACAGCTGAAGTAAATGGACATACATCAACGTCACATAGCTGTTACAGCACCTGTGTATTATTCCTGACTGTCATGAATTGCATAGCCTGAGCCAGCAAATGACATGAACCATAACATACCATTAATTTCATGCTGAGTAAAGATGCACAGTCCAACTTAATGCATGTACATCAATGGCATGCCTTGTTCATAGAACTGGCTGCAAAGATAGAACACTGATGATTTGCATGGTGTTAAGCAGACAATGCCCCCACCAAACAGGTACTGAATAGTCACTGAACAGTGTGGGTAATTCGGGATTTCTCTACACCTTGTGTGATGTGTCACAAGTTGCTGAAAAATTATTCAACCACGCAATAATTGGTACATACCCCAATAACCCAAACCATGGATTGCCTTATTGTCAATATACAATGGACCTATGTGTAAAATAAATTCTACATTTGTTAAAGTATGCTTTTGTAAGTACCATTTCTCAGGCGTGAGTTATACAGATATACCATGGACATGCGATCTGTTTTAACTAATGAGGTTACAGGATTTTCATACCCCATTGCAAAGTGCACGTATAAACCTGTTAAAACATAGAGCAGTTAGATGCTGCCACAAACTATGTTCCACCCCTCCCAAACCTAGGTACTTAAGGTTCACAACAAAGCCACAAGAGTGGGTCAATTCCCATCTCTCTGAAACAAGCAATTATCACACCAGTGTTCAAAATGGAGACAAGATGCTACACACAAACTACAGGCCCATCTCCATCCTCCCCTTATCAAAAGCACTTGAACGTATAGCCTCTGATCAGCTTGGGAGTTCCTGGATAAGTATGAAATCCATTGCCCTGAATGACATAGTTTCTGGAAAGGACACAGTACCACCACGGCACTGCTGGGTTCACCAGTTTCCTCCATGACACCATCGACCAAGGCATGTGTGGCGGGGCGGTATTCATTGATCTAACGAAGGCCTTTGACACCATTAACCACCGCTACTTCTTGATCCACTGTCCACCCTTGCCCTCTCCAAACATGCAGTGAGCTGGTTTGCTAGTTACCCAGGGACAGGGCCCAATATGTCAGGATCGCTGGAGTCACCTCAGATGTAAAGCCAGTCCTTTCAGATGTCCCCAAGGGTCAATATCAGGACCACTACTCTTTTCTCTCTTTCTTAATGGCCTCCCTAGTGTCTGCCAACAGAGAAATACTACTTTATGTGGATGACACAGTACTATTCTCAAGGAACCGTGATACTAGCCTGCTAGAGAATCATCTTCAAAGTGACTTCAGGTGTATCGAACATTGGTTCCACTCCGTAAATTGGATCTGAACTTTAGCAAAACTAAGACTATGACATTCTGCAACCCACGGAGCAGTACAAAACTCAGCTCCTCAACATCAAAAGAACCATGCAGGCTTCACTTGAGCATGTTACTGAGTTCAAATACCTTGGCATCACCCTGGACTGCTCACTTTCATACTCACATCATATAGGTAATGTAGCAAGAGCTGCCAATATATGGATTGGCTTGCTCCACAAGCACAAACATTGCCTGACCCCTGAAGCCCTTAGGCTGGCTATCTATAGCTCTACCACCTCCATCATTGACTATGGTCTTGCCATCTATGGCTCTGCCTGCCCTACGACTCTCCAGAGGATATCTGTGACTCTCAACAAAGCCTGTAGGCTCCTATAGGTGCCCACCACCTAACTCACACCTGTGACCTATGTGCCCAGGCTGGACTGCTACCTCTCCAGAGCTGAATACAGTACCAGACCTGTCTACTCACAAAAAATTCTCCTTGGGCACATGCCACCTGGAGTTGCAAAACTCCTCACTGCCCACAGAAGCACCCAATCGACATGAAGAGCTCTGCAACAGATGTTCCAGATCCCCAGGTGCCAAACCACCATGGGGCAGAGATCATTCTCACACAGAGCACCTCAGTACTACAATACCCTTAACAAAAGAAGCACTTACAACTACAACTCTTGGGTCCCTTTAAAAGGAACTACGATGCTCCATTGCCTCAACCACGCAGTGTGACTGCCTCTCCTAAAGCATGGACTTCACATAGTATCGGTGACAGTGGTGCTCTGGGTTCCTGCATCCTGTGCCTCTTTTGGCACCCCCTGCACTCCTCCCTTTACCCACCCCTCTCCTCTCAGCTGATGCTAGGCCTTAGCCACCATGACCAATCTCATGCCAGCCACTTCTACCTGACATTGGTGTTGCCTACTCTTTCCTTCCTACCACTCTCCACTCCAAATGCAGTTCATCATCAAAACTTACTCATACTGGCTATTTCTGTCTCTCTCGCAAACCACTATACATGCATGCTTAATTCAACTTTGAAATGTAATATATATAGCAATGTAATATTTGTATATATATATATATATATATATATATATATACGGGGCCAGATATTCAAATGGGTTATGCCATGCGCAACAGGGTTGCGCCTGGGTGCAAGTCCAAATTTGCTCCATTCTGCGATATTCAGCAGGAGGCAGTTGCACCACAGAAAACATGCTGAGCAACAGCGCAATGCAAATGAATGCATGCTGAACTGGAGGGAGGAACCATGCATAAACTGCACAGCCCGATATTCAGCGGGCTGTGCAGAGTTGTGCAGGCGCAACCCCAACCTGCACCTGCACAGCTTTGAGCCAAAAAAGGCTCAAGTCGAGGGTCAGCCACAGGTGAGCTGTTGCATTGCAGGGCACAACACAGCAGCTGCCACCTGTGGCTGGCCCCCAACCCACTCCTCTGCCCCCAGCCTGATCAGGTGAAAGAGTGAAAACCTCACCACCACCCCCACCAGCCCGACCGTGGGCTGCATTAGTTTCAAAACAACCCCCCATACATCCCTGGTGGTCCAGTGGACCGAAAAGCCTTATCACGGGCTGTATCACTTTAAAATACAACCCCTCTCCTCCCGAACATAGCCCTGGTGGTCCAGTGGACCGAAACTCCGTTCACGGGATGTAAGCATAACCCCCTCGAACATAGCCCTGGTGGTCCAGTTGACTGAAACTCCCGATCGCGGGATGTATGCAGTAAATACCCCCAACACATCCCTGGTGCCTAGTGTCCCCCACCCCACCCACCTATGAAGCCCACCACCCGCTCCCCGGCGGCGGCGGGTGGCAGCATCCACCGCCTGCACCCGCCACCCACCGACTGACTGCCCGGTAGGGCTGCACGCCCATTGGTGCAAGAGCAAGAGCCAATGGGCATGGCCATACCATTACAAGACAGTCCAGGGGAGCAGGGTGGCGCACGGGTGGGTGAGTGGAGCGTGCAAACACCAGAAGGTACACACTACACCACAACCGAGGAGTTCTAATTTCAAAATAACCGAGAAGGGGTTGTATTTTACTGATACGGCCAGCGATCAGGCCTTGGTCCACTGGACCACCAGATGTATTGGGGTTGTTTTAACTAATGCAGCCCACAATCGGGCTGCAGGGGTGTCAGTCCCGATGGCTGCTGTCTGGCAGGGCGCCAGCGCAAGTCTGCGGATCGGCACCTACATGCTAATGGCATGCAAATGGGGTCATAATCAGATGCAAATGGCCCCCTGCACCTTGCAGTATGAATTATGGCCACATGTGCATGTCACCTTTGAATATCAAGATTTTGCACTTGGCGCAATGGTATCTTGCGCCACCGCAGTTGAATGCTCCACTCTGACAACTTGCGGTGGTGCAAGTTCCACTACACCATGCACAGTGTGTGGCTGGGGGTGATATTCAAAGGAGTTGCTGAATAGTGCAACTCCTTTGAACATCGGCCGTTGCCACCCCTGCGCAACTATATTTTGGCGAGTGCAAGGGCTTGCGCCTAAGAATGGCACACAGTTTGAATATCCAGCCCATACTGTATGTATGTATATATATATATATATGTGTATCAATTGCTTCCTTTGTATTGTTGTTCCTTACATCCTTTGACGTGGAACTTTGTAAATGAGCAGTCCCTGCTCAAAGGTACTTGTAATCCTAAAGTTTACTAAATAAAAAAAAATAAAATAAAAACAAGCAAATGAGGGTGTACACATCAACAGTATATGTGATTGGTATCAGCTGTACACATGCTAACACACTCAGTTGTTGGATAGCGCCAATTAGTGAACACACCCATCCATGTGCACATGAGTCAGTGTATCTTGAGTAACAGCTAAAGTCAACAAAAGGTGTTGACTTATATAAATACATAACTGATACCAGTTCCATCTGTTACAACAGTGGTAAGCTACATAGGATGATCCAAACAATGCTTCAAGCACCATAAACCAGGTATAAAGCCACAACTATAGACACAGATGCGAACTAAACTGCACTTTCTTATAGCAGTACAACATACATATTTGTAATAAGGAGACAAGCACGTAATTGAAAAACAGTAATATTTAATAAAATATTTTAGAAAATATGAAAGTTCTATTTACAATTCTTATAAAAAGCAGAAATACAAAAATAAATAAATATGTTTATTCATACATACAAAGGGAAAGAATAATAAATAAAATGTAAATAAAATAAAAGTAGTGAAAAATAAAATAAAAGTGTTACTTCACACTTGTACTGGAGGATCTTATAAATAAAAATAAATAAATAAAACAAATAATATAATTAACTCTGTGCAAAGAGTGGCCAGGAATGATAGAAAGGTGCTGGCCATTCAAGCTGTTGGGCATTGGGGAGAGGATGAGGAGGAGGAAATGGAAGACTGTGCAGGAGTAGATGCAACCTGGTGCCCCTCATCTGCAGCTGATGATTGTGTTGTTGGAGGGTACCTTTGAGGGCTCTTGCTGAGGACCTGAGGAGGGTTGGTCATCCTGTAAATGCTGCAGGTCTTGATGGAGCAGGTGATGGATTGCTTCTGTGGCCTCCAGCTGGTTCTCAGCCAGCCACACCATGAGACCGTGCATGGAGTCAAGTGAAGCAACAGAGGCCTCTTCCAGTTCTCTCAGTGATTGAACCACTTGGGTGAGGCCCCTGTTGCTCTGCTCGAGCCCATGGTGGCTACTAAGGCCACATGCCCCACACCCATGACGCTGCAGCAAATCTATTGTTTCAGCTTGTTGGCTAATTATCCCCTTGTCCAGTGACATAGTTTAATTTTGCTGCAGTGTCATGGGCGTGGTCGGTGCAGCCCTGTTGTTACCCTGCACAGCCTCCAGCAGCTGGCTGAGGGTGTCACTAATTTTGTTTAGCATGGCAATCTGCCCTGTGGAGAAAAAAATACAAGAACAGACATGTCATTAAAGTAAGTCGTTCTGTAGTGGTGTGATAATATACTACACTGAACTGTTATTATTTGTTGTATTAATGATAGGCGAGATGTATTTACATCTATGTCACATCAGTAAACCCGTGTTAACTTAATAATACTTTCAGTTACATTTGTTGGTCACACATTTAATATAAAATAATTTGATTATAACAGAATTGTACCTCACATATCCCCAATGAACATACAGTAATTGTGCTTCAACTGTAAATTTGAGATCAAGCAATAGGAATACAAATATAATAAATTGTCTTTATCTGCATAACTAGTAGCTGTCATACCTATAAACATACGCTCAGCAAAACAAGGCAAATTAAGAACCTGTTGTTAGATTTCTATTCATACAAAAATAATTCCAAAATTTGTACATTCATTGATCAAACCACATAACAAGATTTGTATTAATGCAGCACTATATTCACAAAGCTGGAAACAAGTTCAGACAGTAACAAATGACTTTAAAATTGAACAACAGTAAAATGCTTGTATACTACCTTTCCACCCACATACCAACATAGTTTCAGTGACAATAGATCTTTATAGACAGTGTAACTCAGTGGGTTAATATTTCTCAGATATACCAGTCTTCCAGATGACCCTATTAAGTACAGCATGTCTATTCAATATACTGGTGCAACTGTTCATCTCTGTGAATTGGAGGTCTCAAATATCAGATAGAACAGAATATCATTCACATCACACCAGCAAAAGGAGTGCTGCAGAGTTAACAGAATGTAATGTAGCAGTGCAACTGTGACTTGATATCCGTCCAGCAAGAATATCATTCACAATCAGAAATTTTACCTTGATTCCCATTTACCTCCACTGAGAAATATGCACCATATGTTGTTTAAAGTGTTAAAAAGTACAAGAAATAATATTGTGATTCAACTTCTTGCACAGAGATTTACACAAAACATATAAAATTGATAAAACCTACTCAAGTCCCCAGTGGTCAGAGGGTAGAAACATGATTGACCATACCAACAGACGCTGTGCTCCTGCTAGTCTGGGTTTCTAGAGTACATTTAGCACCTGACGAGCAGTGTCACTAGAAGAATGGGTATCAGGGCACTAGGTGTCTCTAGAGACTTGCGTTGGTAAGGACATTGTGGGCATTTGACAACAGCATGTGTTAGCACACAGCTGTTCAGCCACCAGCTGTATTATTATCTAATAATGCAGCTTTAGGGCAATGAAGCTACTTTATGCTAAATTTGAAAATTTAACATTTTTAACTTTGTACTTGTTCAACAGTTCAGCATCTGTACTGAAAATCTAATGGCTGGTGTGTAATACTTGGTCCTAACTTGTGTTCAGCTGCTATCAGTGAACTATAATGATTATGTCAATGGCTTTAGTTGGGCTGTTGCTCTCCACTCATGGGGCCAGATTTTCAAAGGCCCAACATAAGCTGTGACAATGGCAGTTGGTGCTGAGTGCAGTGAGCCCAGGACTCTGCGCCCGAATTTCTAAATTACAGGGCCCTGGTGCCTAAGTCCAGTGGCCTGCGGCAAAGGATGTACTGTGCTGGATGAATGGTGCACCCACCCAGAATGCCACAATGGCTGCAGGGAGTCCACAGCATCCATGGACAGGGGCTGGCAGCCAGGCACTGCCCCCAACACCACCACGCCACTGGTACTGGTGCCACATCACTATCCAGTACCCTGGTGAGCTAGTGCTCCCCATGGTAGCCATCTCCTTTCCCACCCCTCCTGAACCATGATCCTGCGACCAGCACTGCCCTCCCACGCCACTCAGCCAGCCACAGAATGGGCAGTCTGTGCATACTGTATACAGTACACCCACTGACAGCTTATTTGGTGGCTGGCTGGGCAGTGTGTGGAGGGCAGTGTCAGTCGCCGGATCATGTTACAGGAGGGAGGTGGTAATACTGTGATGGGTACCAGGGGTTGGTAGGATGCACAGACGTGAGTGTTGGGGACCATAACAGGTGAGGGGACCACTGGACCACCAGGGATCACCCACCAGGGATGGATCGGGGTGGGACACATGGTGGCACATACAGGATGACCCCCCAGGAGCCATCTAAGTACTCTTAGACCAGCCCCTCAGTGGTCTAAGGGTACAGGCACCTTGGTTCCAGGAGGGTTTTTCAAAATCTGGATCCAAGGGTCATGCAGTCTGGGTCTGCCAGAGCCCCAGTGCCAATCCACAGCCACTTATGTGGCACAAGGATGGCACTAGCACTTTGGTACAGGCAGCCTGCTGGGTGATGCAAGCTGCCTTTCAAAGTCCCACTTGGCACAGCTCTTGGTGCAAAGTGGTCTTGCATCAGACCTGTTTGACACAAGCACCTTGCGTCAATCTAAGGCCTTTGAAATCTGTCCCATGATGTATTGCCTGATGTGGACAGGAAAGTGGGTAGGCAATCCTGACTAAAGCTATCCTACTGGTTAGTGGATAATTTTTCTGCACATGGTATCAGTAAAGTATACTAATAACATCCATGGCTTTAGCTGGGCTGTGGCTCTGTAGCCAGGATGCAGCACCTGGTGTGTCTCGAGTGGGGGGTTGCCAGGCTAAAGCCATGCAAGTGCTCGGTATCCTAACTTGTGTGTAACTGCTATTAGCAACATCTACCAATCATCTGCATTGCTTCAGTTGCAGTGTGCCTCTGCAGTCTCTATGCAGAACCTGATCTGTTCAGGGGAAGCTATAATGGAATTCATCTGTCCAAATGAGTGTACTGAGTGGCCACTAATGCTGTTTAAAAGAAACTTAAAAACATGATAGAAGTTACTTACGTTCCTCAGCTGGAGGCCCAGCTGGACCTGCAAGCACTCAACAGATGACTTACTGAGTCTGGTGTCACCTCCACAGAGGGTTCTATCTCCCCAATCTCAATACCCTCTGTTGAGTCTGATCCTCCAGCAGCACCCTCCATAGATGGTTCGTCCTCTGCAAAAACATAGTAAAAGACAAAACATTACTTGTCTGTGAATATTAGTATGACTATTTATACCTCAGTACTATCACTTGTAATAAATTCTTAATTCTGACAACTCCAACAGTATGTACTACAGAATTCGCAATGCACTGTACACCTGCTCTGTGAATTAGTAGACTAACTAGTGTTCTTGCCTTGTTAGTAGCTGCAAATAAGATAACATGATGAGCAATTTGAAGGCCTCATCAAGACAATCTGCTGCCCATTCTCCCATTTGGGGCAACTAGTTTAAAAGTATCAAGCACAGAATACTCCGTGGAAGCTTCATCTTTTTTAAACTTGAACTTGTAGAAACATCTGCAGCACACTGTGTCACTTTTAAAAAACAAAATGTTAAAATGTATATTCTCCGTTGTCTTGTCCAGTTGGTTTTGGGTGATTTTCTATGTTGTGACTGCCAACACACTATAAACGATACTGTATTAACAGTGATATACAAAGAAATTCTTCTATCTTTAGGTTCCCTTGACAACAGAGTACCTCTCAAGCTATGCTCAAATTGTCATCTGTCACCAAGAAAACCTCTGAATACAAGAATATGGTCACACACAATTCTCTATATGTACTCTCTTTCTAGAAGATGTACTACATACTAAGTACACATTCACAGATTAGCTAAACATTTCTACATGAATGTAATACACCTATCATATGCCTGCACACAATGTACATGGGTAAATAGTCTAAAATGGCTACTGAGAGAATGGTCCACACCTCCCAGGAGCCAATGAAAGTTGTGAAAATCAATACAGAAGCTTCATTATAGGAAGCCCACATAACTGCTAACAACACTGATGACTTGTATGACATCACCCTGCAATGGTGTGACATATGTAGAACTGTTGCTAGATCCTGAATGTAGAGACACAGGTAAGTAAAACTGCACATATTGAACACATACCTCTTTCACATCAGCTGTAGACATATGGAATACTGCAATGGCCAACTATGCAGAACCACGTGTTCTCCAATAGAGGGATTCTGATACCTCTGACTTCAAGAGCAAAGCTTGAGTGGTCCATGGTAATCAGAACCCCAAATACACAAAACACACTATTTCTGCATAGAGTTCCTCATGCTGTATTTTTGTAGTGCATACTACTCTGTAAAAATGTTTTTCTGACTTCTTTTATTATCAATATAAAACTTACTCATACATAGTCTAGAGTTCTAGAATGCTGTCCTACCACAGTAAGGTAGAACAGCATTCCATCACCTTGGAACTGTGAAAAAACAGCTCTTAGACAGGAGTGAAATTCAACACAGAACAACATTCCACTATTCACTACATATCAGGTAAGCAAGACGTTGTACTGTCTCACTGAGACAATGTGCCTATCCACAGAGCAGTCCATCGGAGTATAATGTAGTAAAGAGTTTAATAGTGTGACCCAGACAACATACCCACTCCCATCCAAAATTAACTATATCATCACTGGATACCTACAGTTACATAAAACTATGCATAGCTTCAGTGGACAGTATCTGTAAGATTGTGAACATTGGGCGTAACATCTAGAGCATACACCCATAGCAGAAATAAAACTCTCAACATGAAGATAATATTTTGAATAAAATGAAACGCCACAAGTAACAAAATAAATTAGCTGTACACTCTGTTCCACACACTATAATCACAGCATGTAACACTAGATAGTGGACATTGACTTAAAAGACAGTTGTCTGTACATCATTCTAACTCACCAGCAGAGTCGAGCACAAGCAGCTGCTCGAGCAGAAGCCTTTGAGCCGCACCTTCTGGGAGTGGCATAAGCTGTACATGATGGAGGAAGCAGGGCCACTGGTGTAGTGGCTGAATGAGAAAAAGAAATCAGCATTATTTCTAACTATTTCATGATTAACATCAATACCACTTTAAAAATCAAATAGTTCATCCACCTCCATTACCTATTCGGTTCAATAGCACTAGCAACTGCATACTCAAAACTGTTAATGTTTGTAAAACAGCTGAAATGCAATAATATCACTAAATTCCATACTCTTCAGTGTATTTTTAAACAAAAAAGCACATCAACCAGTGCCTGTAGTAATAAAGACAAAATGTTACAACACTTAATGGTGTGGATGACACCAGGATGCAGCCATACTTCCTGTGTACATCGAACCTCGGCTGTATGCTGGTGTCAAAAACATATCAGGCATACCTAAATCTTGACATCAAAGAGCCCCTTTCATGGTGCAGACAACCTCTTTATGTGTGTTAACAATCAATCCAATAGACAAAAAATAAATGACAATTAGCAAATAATGGCAAAGTTCACAATTCTTAACTACTAACACCCTCAATTACCAACATACTAAGATTGTTACTTCCAATATTTAAATACTCTAACACATTACTTTCACAAGGAACTGTGTCAGGAGTAGTATAGTTATTGTAGGGTACTCCAGCATGCCAGTAATGTACTGGAGAATTCCAACAACCACTAATAGTATTTAGGACATGCTGGTGAATGCCTTATAGAACAGTGTCTTGATGCAAATGGTCAGTGAAGAATGTGAACTACAAGCAGAACAGGTGTTGTGTCCTTAAGAGCCATGAAGAGTTTGAGGATCTGGCTGCTACAAGACCACCATCCACAAATATTCTCAAGAGCAACTTAATTGACAACTACTATCCACAGCACCACAGTGCTATGGATGATCTGTGTCTCTTTGAAGTTGCTCAACGGTATGATTACAAGTGGGTGTTCCTTCTGACCCAGAGAAGAGCATATATAAAGTCATTGGGTTTGATGGCTCACTTGTGAAAAAGTGAAAACATGGCTAATTGACCACTGCAAACTCAGCTTGAACACAACAGAAAGCAAAGAACATTACTAGTTTGCCCTATTGTTTTTGTTTAAGCCTTGTAGATCAGAAACTGAATTGAAAGGATTATCTGACACATATGAACAAGAGTTCATAGAAACTTATGATACCTTTAAGAGTCACGTCATCTGACAGACTTTAAATGGAAAAAATCAGGTGAAGAATGCTAAGAAAATTCTGAATGATGACACCCCAGTAACATCACAGAAATGGTTGATTTTGAGGGAGAAGAGACTCTTGGTGCCCCTCTTCCTCCTAATGACCCAGTTGTGCTAATGTCAAAGGTAGAGGGCACAATGCAGCAAAGCATGCAGTTCTCAGAGTCAGCTACAAACATTGTTGACAACTTGAACCCGCACCAAAAAGTTGTGTATCACTCTGTGATACATGCTGTGCAACATGCTATTCAGCATGGTACCAGGCACTGTGTTTATGAGGATCACACACCAGTGAGGATGTTTGTTAGTGGTGCTGCTGGGACTGGAAAAGTTTCTTAATTGAAGCTATAAGAAAGGTGTGTGCGACCTTACTAACTCTGCAACCTCAGTTATTGCTGCTGCTCCTACAGGGTTGGCAGCTTATAACATAAATTGGTATCACACTTCATAGGTTATTCATGTTGCCAGTTGAGCATGGCGAGAGTGGTGATTACAGGAAATTGTCATATGCGTTGCCTCTGAACTGAGGTCAATGTTTGACAAGATGCATTTGCTAATAATAGATGAGATCAGCATGGTTTCAAATGTTCTCCTTACATATGTCCACCTATGTCTACAGGAGATACTTGGTACCAATGATGACATACCATTTGTTATTAGGAATATTCTTGTTCTTGGCAATCTCCTGCAGCTGGCTCCTGTAAATGGTAAACATGTTTTCTGTACTTTTCCATTGAAGAGGCAAAGAAAACAATTGGATGCATAGGTGGAGTCAATCTGTGGAGTTCTTCTCGTATGTTGAACTCTCACAGAATAATAGGCACAGGTGACACGTCTTACAAAGAACTGCTTGATGAGGCTCACATTAGTGCATTGTCACCCACTCATGTTGAAATGCTAAGACTGCGCATGATTGCTAGAAATAATGCTCCTATTCTGGATGCTTGTGATATCTTTGCACATGTACAAAAATCTGGAGTACATGTTATATGTCTATTCCAAGACTTAACAGTGTGCAGAGTTCAATGAGATCATGATGCAGAGAGAACATCAACCTATTGTCACTCTCACATGCATAGATACCATAGATGGTGTAAGTCTATCGTAAACAATGGTATCAAAAATGGTTGAGCTCTCACAGAGTTGACAAGCGATGTGTCACGTACGCTGGCTTGGAAGTTGTGCTACTACTGTGTAGAAATGCACGCATCATGCTTTGCAGAAACACTGATGTTGAGCGAGGTCTTGTGAATGGAGCCATGGGTACATCCATGAGTTCCAGCATAATGTGCAGAAGACAACTGTGGAGTTTGTGGTTGTTAAGTTTGACAACTGTGAAACTCCATGACCAATAGACAGAGTTACAGTCAAGTTTGAGCTTGTGAAAGACATATATGTGACAAGGAAACAATTTCCATTGTGCTGCTTATGCAGTGTCCATACACAAGTCACAAGGGCTCAGCCTTGATAGTGCCATTGTAGATATAGGCACTAGCATATTCAAGGATGGGATGTCTTATGTTGCTTTATCTCGTGTCAGACAGTTGTCTGGACTACACATAGTAAATCTTGCAGAAAGTAAAATACATGCTGACACAAAATGCATTGTTGAGAACAACAGATTATGTATATTGTACCAACCAAATTCTCCTTTGTTACCAGTTCCCAGCTATGCATCAGGAACAAATATCCCAATGGATGAAGGGTGCAAATTAAAGAAAGCACACTAAGACTCCACAGTCGCCACCTCAGCATTCTATTACTAAGCAGTCTCTCCATAAACAACTCGCATCTCCACCTGTGAAGAAATGTATCAGGGTTCACACACTGCCAATATTTGACAACAGCACAGAAGTAAATTGCTATGCAAATGCTACAATGCAGGCACTTCTCCACATCCCTGAGTTTGCTGATGTGAACTCAAGTCAGTCGACACCTCTGTCGGAAGCATTAAAGAGAGTCATTATAGGTATTCAAGAGCAGTTGCCCAGTTTACAAAGCTTGACTCCTCTATGACTAACTCTTGGAAAATAGGCAGACAATCTATGTTTGCTGATAAAGCACAACAAGATGTCACAGAGTTCATGATGGGAATGATAAACAGTTTATCAGATGATGGCATTGATCTGTATCAACACTTTAAAGTTGACTATGTGTGCAAGTACACATGTTTGTCATGTGGCCAAAAGAATCACAAGCAATTCAGGACATGCTGTGGCTGTCTGTCTATGTCCCTGAACAGAGAACAGTGAAGTTCCGTAAGTTGTTTGCAAATGCAGAAACTGGTTGGCTATGCCAAAGATGTAGTCGTTCTTGTGTTTGCTGTCTGAAGTTACATCTTCATGTTCATACATAATGATAGTATTACAGCGTTTTAACTCTCAAGGCATGAAAATCACACTACCAATTTCTCACTTCATTGCCGGAGAACTATGTTCTCAGTAAGTCAATTGACACCCATGCAATTATCTTCTGTCATGGCTAACCATTCACTCTGGCCACTATGTCACTTGGCGAAGGTTCAGAAGAGATACGTGGAGTGCAATGATACAGTATGCACTCTGAAAGAAAGAAAGATTACCAAGGTGTAGGCATTGTATTTAGTTGTAAAATTATAATTTACTAAAAATGAGATGAACGGAGACGAGACTGATGGTGGAAGAATTTAATGATTATAGTAATAATCACAGTGAGAGGTTACAGGTGGTACATTCTTCAAAATAACAGTGAGTGCAGGCTTGCTTATATAGTAAAAGACTGCATAATTATTTTCTATGGTTTTCTATGATTGGTTTAAAAAGCACAAACATCAACCTATAAGGCAATACTTGTTTTTAGCATGTGTATGATCTCATGATCTCATCCTTGGTCAGCACAAATATAGATACATGGCTAGTAACAGCTGTCACTACCAGTTACCAAAGTCCAGGAGGAAGAGATAAGTTTTAGCTTAAAAATGAAACAAGCACTTTGGTCTGTCCATATAACGACAAGCACTAAAGATTAGTCAAGAGGGAAATTTGGACACTGTCCTGTGTTCCTGCTTGCAATCACATAGGTCAAATATTTGCTATTACTCACATCTACAATGTCAGAAGGCACTTTAATATTGCAACTGTGGTTTAGCTTCTCTTTATGGCTTTACAAGCTCATATGACCCAGCTTCATAGGTCAACATTTGCTACACAGGCACATAATATTTTAGACCAAAATAAGGTTAGAATGCAATATAGGGACAAACTCCTTTATCCCTTGTTACACAAGGAATCGGAAAGACGCATATGTCAGCATTCTCCATTGCACCAGTGTTGAACAATATGTGGAGGAGTGATGCTATCTGATCACAGCACCTCACTAAATCAGCATCTTTGCAACAATAACATTCTGTGTGTATATTCCATCCAGACAGCATTTTCTTTCCACCAATTGGCATATTTATTTTCATTTAATAGAAGAAGTAACACCTTTCATCTAAAATTACTGCTGTGTAAAACCACTCATGGAGATCTATGTGTTCTATTTATTGTACACTATTGCTACAGCTCATGTTAATTACTCTGATTTCTCTGCCATTGCAGAAGACAACCACAACAGTACACCAATGTAACAGACTGTAGTAGACAATTACTTGTTTATCTCATTGTTATTCTGATACGCTGGATGCAAAACAATATTCTTTTCATCATTTATTGCAATACAATTTTCAAAAATCAGTTGTATTGTAATATTGAGCATTTGAAACTTTTATGTACTTACTACAATGACTGCAGTGTTAATGCTCAAGTAGACTTGAGGGTATTGAGCTGTAATCATTAGACAGTCAGTGAGTCATGTCTCTTTGCAGATGCCTCAGTTAAGCTTGTATGTCTTTGCACATGTCACTGTGCATTCAGTTGTTTCATAGTGCAATCTTACATGGTGATGACAAAATCAGTAATCTAGTAACATGCTTATCAGAGTTGCAGCCACTGTTCTCCACATATTGTGTTGAGAACTATACTTGTTTGAACAATACACATCAGGTTAAGTTCTGACTCCTTTTCCTGTTGTTGTCTACATTCTTGACCTTGACTATGATACTTACTGAACTGACTTCCACCAAATTCAAGCAGACTCAAGGATGCTGGATATTACCACGTCAGTTAGTGAGTTATGTCTTGGCAGATGTAGATATTACACTCACGTTAACAGCATGACTTCCTATGTTATGGTGTCATCTGCTACCACTGAACTGCATTTCTTGAACAGTATCTGAAAGGATTATCTGTCACTGTTCTTGGACTACACTCTCAACACTGAATATGACAAACTCTACCAAAAGAATGCGACTCAGACTTGTACATATGTATATAGTACTGAACTGCAAATTTAACATATGTTGCTTACATAGATTCTGAACTATTTATGTTTCTTGAAAAAATAAATAAATAAATAAACCGCATGCATTCTTTCATTAACTGTCCCAAAACTGCCGTATCCATGCATTTAATGTTACTGCATTGCATTAAGTGCTACTGTTGATATGATTCATAGCTGAATATAGAGATGAATACATGTGATAATCTGACCCATTTCCACTGTACTATGCATTTCTATACATCTGTGCAGATCTGTGCAACTGCAAATTCAACAGAAAATATAACAAATGATTGTGTACTTCTGCTCCACAATGCAAATGATTGATATGCTCTTGCTTTACAGGATAGTCCAAAATTTGGAGGTCGGATGAGGAATTTTTCCCAGTCCCACAAATGATAAATAGTTCAAAAACACATTGCTTTGGAGATGGACCAACCTTTTGGCATCAGTGGAAAAATAGCTGTGAAATGAGCTATCCTCACCACACCATAATATTGTCAAATATTCAACAAATTCTTTACTTGCTTTCATCTGTTTTAACGTCTTGATATTGGTTGGTCCACTTTCAAATAAATAACTGCTAGCAAACAAAAAATAGTATTAAAAATATGTAGAGATCACTTACAAAGTACAATAATGAACAAATAGAAAATGTAAAAATGTCTGCTATATTACTAATACAGAATAAATACATAAGCAGAAATAAAACTTCATAATGTCTCTATTGACATCCAAGTAAAACTGTCTAATCATTTGTAAAATATTGCCACCTAGTTTAACACTGTTTGCATAATCTACACATGTGGCTCTCCTATAAAATGTATTTATATGCTCATGAGTGCCATTAAATGTTTCTTACTGTCTCATGTGACATGCAGTCAATAACTAAATGTCATAAAATCATTAATTATGGACAAATCTAATTTTATTCCAATGACTTGTCTTAAATAGGTGTCAAATGGTGATACCCGCATGTGAAATAATCTATTCTTAGTCTTTATTCTCTTAATGTCTAAGTGTGCAGTCTATTTCATCAATGCAATAGTGTCAATGGACACATAACTAATACTACTCAGCAATAAATGTAAGCAAGATAAAGATTAGTTCACTATATGTTCTCTAACATAAACGTCCATATGTAATCACTAATTCTACATAAAATCTTAATTGAAAACGTAATGCATATTAAAATGAAACAGTGTAGATTAACTTTGTGAAATACCAAAAATCACAAAGCACCCAAAAATGATCAAGAATATATACAAGGAACTGTTTTTTTTGCCCATCCATGAGCAACCAAACAATTCAACCTAAAGATGTTTAAATACTGAAATAATAAACTATTTATAAACCTAATCCTATGTGTCTTGAGTATTATTTAAAACAATTGTTGTCCGGTGGTATAGTATTGATCTACATGTCTTTTATTGGGCCGTGCCTGTTCACTAACAACCCATTACCTGCTCAAGGTTCTGTGACAGGCATTACCTGCCTCAGCCTTGCAACCCTTCAGTTTAACAACTACTCAGTATTTGTTATATACATTTATACCATTAAAAGACTAAGAGCCTCTGTCTTAACACTGAGCGAGGTTGTAACCTTGCCTCAGTGTTTGCACAAAGAGGTTCTTTAGTCTTTCAATAGTTTTATTTTAATGGGTTCACCACAACATAACCCAGACAGACCCGTCTTAGGGTAGCTGGTTCATTCCACTGTGGTGTCAAACAGATGAGGCATATTGATAAATCCTGGTAGGATGAAACACATGTCTATGTCATCTGTTAGCACCCTTTGCAAACTGTGTGAGAGGCCTTTCGGCACCATGCAATTCTGCTTAAAGTTGAACCAGCATAACATTCTGTGGTGATTTGCATCTCAGCCCATGATGCTTTGCATTGTGTGGGTATGTGTGATTTTGTATTTTCTTTATACCATTAAAGATCATGCTGTTACCTCAGCAGTACCTCTGCACTCAGTATCCACTGCATGGCCCAGGGTATGGAGGGAGGTGGGTGCAGTGGAAGAACTCTGCTGGGGGAGGGAGCAGGGATGGTTAAGCTGAGGCTGTGCAACTCCTCCAGTTCTAACTTCTGTGCAGCTGACGAAGTAGTAATAGAATCCATGTCTATGCCATTATTTGGGTTCTGCATTTGTACTCAAAATTGAATTCCTGGTCCATAAGTCTTCACACACTACCTGGTTAAGGTTGTATAACTGATCACTATTCTAACCTCTCTACAGCTGGAATGAGGGATGTTTTACCAATAAGGTACAACAGGGCCTGGGTTACTGTGGGTTTACCCATGCCTTGAGTGGTATCTCATGAGGAACAGCCAAGTGACTTCACACGCACAAAAAGTGAGCAAATCCCCAATGACTCACATCCTGGACTGCCTCTTGCATGTATGTGTGTAGGGGGATATTGTGTGACTCCAACCCAGACAATTGCTCACTGTTCTAAGTTGTGGCAGCTCAAATGAGAGAGTAATGCCATTTATTCACAGGAGTTTATTTGGCCTGTGCATCTACACTCAGCATCCAAATCCTGGTCAACAGTGGCTGTGGGTGGAAGCATTGCCTAGCTGAAACTATGCAACACCTCAGTATCCTACCTTCTGTGCATCTTTCATGACACATGTATAACATTTATGTCTATGTGTTTATTGGGCTGTGACTTGGCACTAACCAGCCAATCTCTGTTCTAGGTAGGGAGGTGTATATTACCTGTCTGACGCCATGCAAGTAATGAGTGTAGTAACCACTATGAAGATGGAATTGCCCACTTATACCACTGATCTTCATAGACTCAGTCCAGCTGGTGCTTCACACTCACCATCAGGCACCCATTTAGCACAGAGGGGAGTGGCACAGTACCTAGCTGAGCCTATTAAAATCATCACTATTCAAATTTGTGTGCAGTTCATAAGATGAAGACATACCATATATATCCATGGTTTAACTTGGGCTCTGGTCTCCACTCAGCATCAAATTCCTGGTCTAGTGGGGTGGAGGCATTCCTGTGTGACACTGTACAACTTATAAATAGTATAACTACTAAACAGAAACTATTACAGAAGTATACCATCCATGTTAATTACCTTATTTGACTTCTACATCTGCATTCAGCATCCAGTGGCTGTTCATAATCTCTGGTTTTGGAGGGTAGGTGGGAATCTCTGGCTGAAGCCATGCAACTCCTCACTGTTGTAAGTTGTGTTCAGCTGATATGAAGAACATACCATAAATGTCGACAAAATTATTTCTGCTGTGACTCATCATCAATTCCTGGTCTAACATATTCAGAGCATTCACTGACTGACGCCATGCAACTCTTAAATGTAGTGATAAGTATGCACTTGCTACCACAGAGCAATACCATTGATGTTAATAACCTTACTAGGGCTCTAGCTCTGTACTCACTACACAGTGCCTCTTGCATACGAGGGGTAGAACATTATCTGGCTGACTCCATCCAACTTGTCAGTATTCAAACTTGTGTACAGCTGTCATGGGACACCTATACCATTTATTTCCCTGGACCCAATTCTAGAAGGGTGGCGCAGGTCACCGCCAGGCACAACTTGTGCCACCTGCAGCTACAACATTGACTCTGCACCCTATTCTAGAGATGCAGAATCTCCAGCTAAGTCCCACAGCGCTGAACTCTGGGTGCACCTGGCAAGGCATGTCACAAAACACAATGTAGATTGCAAGTGCCCCATGCTAAACCAGCCTCAATAGATGCTGCACACGACCTCAGCCACAACATATATTGCAAGTGCCCCATGCCAGCTAACCTCAACAGGTGCCCCACACAGCAACCCACATCAACTGCCACACCTATAGGTACACTATAGAGACCCACAGGGCTTCCCACTGTAAAACCTCTCAGGGTGTCACTGTTATCCCCACCCATGCCTAATCCCTGAGTCACTGGCCAGAAATGCAACTAAATAACCTAACAGCACCTGATGGTCTAGTGGCCCCACCACCCATGCCAGCCCTCCCACCACCCCACCCACTCACCCGTCCACAGCCAGTGACTGGCACAGCCACCTCTCACCTCCACCCAGCCCCGACTGACTTATGTGGGACGCAACTGGAAAGATGCGCTCAGAAATAAATATCTGAGCATGTTTTCCAGTAGCACTGCTACATAAGTCATTCAGCAACTGACTGTGGAGGTGAGAGTTCTATTGTGCCAATCGTCATCCTGGGGCAGGTGTGGGAGGGGTGCTGGAGTGGCTTGACATGACTGGGTGAGGGGCCACTAGACTACCAGGGCTTGTCATGTTATTTGCTGCATTTCTGGCTACTGACTGGTGTCGGGGAAAGGTAGGGTGATGATAGCGCCACCCTACGAGGCATTTATCAATGGAAGATTCAGGTGCTGGGGTGTGGGCAGCCCTGTGGGGCATTTAACTATACACATGGCCATGTACTTGGTGTGAGTCACCCTGCAGCACCATCACTGTACAGGGAGGCATGTACAGTCACGAAGATTGAGCAGGATCATAGTGATGCCCAGTGTGGCAACAACAAGGGTGGTCTGCCCATGTGGGGGCATGGATCAGGTTCCACAGAATACTTGAGTTATGTATGTAAATTACACCAGTTAAATTCAGGTGTAGCTCACATTGCTGGTCCTCCTCTGGGGGTTTGTAGAATCCTGACATTGGGTACTTTGTTGCTGCCATTCTGGAATGGGGAGCAACTGCTGCCATAAACCCCAAGCATCATGTCCCAGGGGCTCATGGTGCAACTACTGGCATAACAGCTGTTTCCCACAGTAGCCTGCGACATGTCACAAACCACTTTGTAGTATACTACAAGTCGCAACTACTAACATAAGTTGCTACTTCAGCCATTCTACTTTGCACAAGTGCTGCTACACCAGGCGTGTAACCTTTCTAGGATCAGGGCCATGCCCATTTGGCCTGTGAGTCTCCACTCTGTATACAATCCTGAGTGGATGAGAAGCTGGAGTAGAGGACATTATGTTGTTTACTCATGCAACTCATGAGTGTACTAACAACTAGGCAGTTCTTATCACAAAGCTATACCATTCATGTTATGACCTTACTTGCCTGTAGCTCAGCACTCTGCATTCACAATCTCTTCAGTGCAGAGCAGTAAGAACAGGCATTGTACAGCTGAAGACCTGAAAAAAAAAGAAGTAGAAACTCGTCCAAGTTGGCTCCACACTCCCACCAACTTGCAAATTTCTGCCAACATTA
The DNA here is from genome assembly GCA_016271365.2 of Neoceratodus forsteri. Classification (NCBI taxonomy): domain Eukaryota; kingdom Metazoa; phylum Chordata; order Ceratodontiformes; family Ceratodontidae; genus Neoceratodus; species Neoceratodus forsteri. Next base: position 1,476,138 of record CM057449.1, on the reverse strand, counting down.
CACATCTGACAAGTAAAACCTACATTGACAGCAGCAAGAACAGGTACCATACAAATTTCAAATCCACTAACAATAGAAAATGCTGAATGCATAACATGGAATACGCAATGCAATATCTCCACCAAAAATATTTTCTCTAACACATAAACACCATTATTCACATCTACAGGACACAGTGTAAACACTCTCCAAATTTCAAGTAAAACACAAAACTGTTTCCAAGATATTTAAGATCAAAGAATGTAAAAATTGACCTATTTATTCCATTATAAAATCTGGCCATCTTGTCCCTCCCTCGTGATCAAAGATGGTGATCAAAGAATTCATATCAAAGAATTTGCAGAGTCAGATCAAAGAATAAAAATGGTCAGACTCAAGTTTTAGCCAGAGAAACATGAAGACACCACCATGCCTTCGATAGAACAAAGCCCCTGAGCAAAACTCGCCCTCATTTGTCTTTCTAGGCCACCCTGAGCTGAGAAATTTGCATTTTCCAAAGGACCATCTCATCCCTCACTTGCGATGTGGGATCACGATCAAAGAACCTTGCAATCAAAGAATTTGCAGCCTCACGATTAAAGAAATTGCTGCCTCACAATCAAAGAATAAAAAATGGTGAAACTCGACTTTTACACTGAATAAAATAAAACCACCACCATGCCTTGATAGAATGAAGCCTCCTGAACAAAACCCATCCTCATTTGTATTCATAGCCTACCCTGAGCTGAGGAATTTGCATTTTTCAAGGGCATCTCGTCTTACCCTTACGATGTAGGATCACGATCAAAGAATCACATGATCAAAGAATTTGCAGGCTCATGAACAAAGAAATTGCAGTCTCATGATCGAAGATTATAAAATGGTGAAACTCGAGTTTTAGGCACAATTACATGAAACCACTGCCATGCCTTGATAGAACAAAGCCCCTGAGCAAAACCCACTGTCATTTGTGTCCCTAGCCCATCCCTGAGCAGAGAAATTTGATTTTGAAGGCTATCTAGTCACGCCCACATGATGCAAGATCGCGATCAAAGAATTTTCAGGCTAGCGATCAAAGATCGTTAGCGAGCCACGATCAAAGATTTTAAAAGTTTATAACTCTATTTTTGACTGATTTGGATAAACCAAAGGCATGGCTTGATAGATCAGAGCCCTGAGTAAACCCATCCAAGTTTTACTTCAGGAGTTACCCCTGAGCTGAGATATTTCTGTTTTTCCAATCAGAAAACTAAAAACAAGATGCGGACCTCACGATCAAAGAATTTTAAAAATTCTTGGGGACAAAGATTCTTGAACTGTGAGGCTGCAAATTCTTCGATCACCAGGTGGGATCAGATGGCCAGAACCCCATTCTTTGTTACATAAAACATACATATAAATTTTTCCATTGACTTATAATGGATATTTAAAGTGCTATAACTTTTGAATGCCTCAATATTTTTCACCAAGCAGCGGCATGTTTGGCCACCAAGGCTCTTTCAAATAAGCCATCTCACAGAGTAGCATACCACACAACAGCCATGCAGGGCCACATCCAAAATCCCAAAGCTGCCTCAAAAACAGATAATTTTGCATTTTCAGCATTTTGTACACAAAGACTGTAAGTCCAACGAAATGCAAGTTGGCAAATCTAGCATGTTCCACCGCACGTACTCAAATTTCAGGCCAATCTGTTGAATGGGTCCAAAGTTATTAACACACAAAATTTTGAGTTTAACATAGAAGTGACAACTGAACCCTAACTATAGAGGTGCCGTGCCACTATAATATATATGTATATATATATATATATATATATTGTATATTATATATTATACTTTTGTTGCTTTAATTTGCAATACACACACACACACACATATATATGTGTGTATGTATGTATGTATGTATATATATATATATATATATATATATATATATATATATATACACATATATATGTGTGTGTGTGTGTGTGAAAAAAAACTGTGTTAATGCACCAGTTAGGGTTCAAATGAAAGCAACAAAGTAGGATATGTGGCATTAGGGTTCCCAACCCTAACTCCCAACCACAATGCAGCAAAATGACAAGCCCACACAACCAACTACAGACAGCCATCATTAGGTAAGACAAACAACATAAACTGTTTCCAGATGAAACAAATGCAGTAGCATTGACATGCACTTTCATGTATTTGTGTCTGCAGTATGTACACTGCAAGACATACACTCACTTGTCACTGCAGACAGAAACCAGGATATTCAAATCACAACAATGTGCCTGTGTGCAGAAGCACAGACCCTGCAACCGCAGATGTAAATTCATGATACCCAAAATTAATTGTTCTTTATGTGCAGAAGTGCAGGCCTGTAAGGCCCAGCACATCTATAGTCTCAGGTACTTATGCACATTGTAAGGCATTCACACCCTTGACAGGCCTGCACTTCTGCACACACTGGTGTAAGATATATACACCAACCTCTGGCTACAGAAGTGTAGAGCCAAAACTCCATAATACCAAAATTGTAAAAGTACTTCTGTTTATAGAAGCACAGGCCCCAGGGGGGCCTGCGTCTTCACCATAGCTCTGAGAGATACACACACGATGTATGGTTCCAGAAGGACAGGCTCCTGTGGGGCCTACCACTACACAGACAAAAGTACTGTTGCAATGTTGGTATCATGGTTTTTGCTGTGGATCTAGAAATGGTTCAAGGGGTTGCAGGTTTTCAGATACCAAAAGTGCAACAGTATTTTTGTCTATAGAAGTAAGGGCCTGCACTTGTTCAGCCACAGGTGTAAGACATACACACTGACTTGTGCTGCAGAAGTACACTATGCAGATACAAGTACAGTTACAATATGGATATTGGTTCCAGCTATGGATCTAAAAATTGTTCAAGGTGGTAGCAGGTTTTCAGTTACATAGCTGAAAGGAGGCAGTATAGCACAGTGGTTTAAGGCTCTGAACTGCAAACCTGGAGACCTGGGTTAGAATCCCACAGCCCCAACTTGCATACCATGTCACCCTGAGAAAGTCACTTAACTTTCTTGTCCTCCCAGGTTGCACCAGTAAACAAGCCTTCAGCTTAGTGTGTCTCTCCTGGTTGAGAAAAAATATATATAGAAAACTATGCAGGAACAGATCATGCTGTCTAGTGAGGTACCTCATAAAGTGTGAATGAATACCTCTTTCTGCAGAGGTACAGGCCGTTATGGAGCCTTCTGTCTGCAGAGCATGGTGTACAAGATTCATGCACACCTGTGTGGCTGCATAAGCACATGAACCCTATGGGCCTGTTTTCATGCAGCCACAGAGAAATCCAAAAGGTACTGTAGCACATCATTGCTACAAAACAAAGTTGAACATCAGCACTCCAAAGCCAGGACTTAGTGGGTAGCAAATGAAGGTACTCACAGACAGTAACTTGATGCAGATACAGTAATTTATTCAGAAAATTCCTCTTTCAGCAAAAATCAGCTTACATCCACTAGAGCAGTGGTCCATCACAACCAGAAGCCCCACCGCCACATAAGGGCTTGTCAGGGGCAAGCATCTGGAGTTTGACTGGCCCTTATATAGTACATTATGGATGACATCATCAACTACATAATTTAAAACAGCAATCATAATTTAAAGTAAAAGAAAAGCTTTTTTATCTTAAGATCATATATATAAAATATAAGAGCTTATTAGTCTAAACAAAAACTATTCTGTATTGACAAATGAAGTGATGCCTCAAATTAAATCTTGAACCAAATTCAGTTCTGACAATTTCCTTCATTATTTTTATATTATTTATTTTCATGATTTAAATCAAAGAGGTGCATCATCCACTAGTTTAGGTGGAAGGCTAACATGAATGTATAAGTCCATAGTTGGAGAAGTTTCCACCATTCAGGCTAATATCCATGTATGGTTTCATAGGGTACAGTGGAGAAGGGAGCTCATCCACAAATTGTGGTGATAACAGCATTCGTATGCCTCCAGAATTCCAAATGTAAAAAATATATAATACTGAATTATTATCAGGTACCTTAGTGTTGTTCTGCTGCAAAGGCAAAGGCAACATTTATCAAGTGATGTTATAAAGGAGATAGTACCAAGAACCCATATTCATGGCGAAATACTAATTTGGGGAACAAAAGGAAATAAATACAGAAGAGGAGTTGAAGGGGACAACATGCATAGTGTCTGCGGTTTACAACCTCAAAAATTAGCCATTACATTTCATCATAACAAGCTCAAAATTATATTTAAGTTCAGGTTATATGCAAATAAGCTAGAGATGAAATTCTATCTTTCTTTGTGAATTCATAAATATGGTTTAAAATCCAGATCCAGGTTCAAATCTCCGGTGCTAGGGCCTGTAAGGTAAGATCAAAACATTTCTCTCTGTGACAACTTGTTTAGCCTATCACCCCTGTTATTGCCTTATGTTCACATGTTCTAGGTTGGTAAATTTCAGACATTTGTAATTACTTCAATCAATCAATCAATCAAAATCTTTATTTATCCAGGCGGGCACCATTGAGCAGGGCTCATTTGCAAGATGGACCTGGTCATACAAAATCATAGTACAGTAACATGGTAAAACATAATGCAATATTATACAAAGAAGAAAATATACATATGTACATCAACATTTGAGTGAGAGGGCCTTTACAACAGATGAGGCCCATAACTGGGTACAGCCGAATGTTCACTTAAAAGGAGAGAGAAAGGCAAGAAGAGGGATACCAGCTTAGGAAGAAATTACGGGGTTGGAATAGTTGACTGGCATACTTTAGAGAAGGGGTGGAAATTGGCCATGGCTAAAGAGGGCAGAGAAGTCAGTATTTTGGTAGGGAGAGAGAGGCAGGCAGAGGCAGGGTGGGAGACAGGATGGGCAGGAGGAAACTGGAAAATAGGTGAGCTAGTGATGTGGGAAATATTTGCAGGATTCCTTCACACAGCGGTCATAAAGTGACTTGAAAATATTCAGGCTAACAGGACAGCTCAGCTTCAAGTTTTTGCATATTGTTCCACAAGGAAGGCAACGAGAACTTAGGCAGCTCTGCCAAACGAGATTTGACCTTAGGTAATTGCAAGGCAATTGGAATAGCTTCTTAGAGCATAGGCACCTATCACACTCAGGAGAATACAATCAGAGAAGTATAGGGGTGCTTGTTGGTAACTGCTCTGAAAGCCCATAGAGTGGCATTTCTATTTCCCTATAATGAAGGAAATCCAGCCCACCACAGTGTACAAGGAGCAATGGTGTGTAGAAAGTGGAAGGCCCATTATGAACCTGATTGCTCTGTAGTATAGGATGTCCAACTTAGCCAGGGCAGAGGCAGTACAATGGCTATAGAGAAGGTCTGCATAATCTATTAATGAAAGGAACATGGCTTGAACCAACCACTGCTTGGCATTCCTAGTAAGGAAGTGGTTAATTCTGTAGAATAGTCCTAGTCTTTGTCTTAGTTTCTTCTGTAGTTCTTGAGATGTTCAGAGAAGGAGAGTTTGTGATCAAGCCATGCACCCAGATATTTGAATTTTGGCACATACTCTAGATTTTCTCCAAGTACTGTGGTAATCTGAGGGATAGCCCCAATGCAAGTGGGGTTCACCACATAGGAGGAAGGGGAAAAGAGCATCGCTTTTGTTTTTCACATTAAGCAGAAGCTTTTGCTTATGAGCTGGTATTGCAATATGTTAAATTTGGCTTGGAGGTCTTCACAGGCTGCTTCCAGCATAGGATGACTCAAATAAAGTACTGTGTCATCAGTGAACAAGTGGATATTGGCCTTATTGATGTTGTCATCAATGTTGTTAATGTAAACCACAAACAACAGGGGATCAAGGATAGACCCTGAGGCATGCCTCTCTGTAGGGGTTTAAGTGGTGAAAGATCACCTTCAACTTTAACCTGCTATTTCCAATCTGCAAGGTAGTCAGCAAACCAGCACATAGAGTTAGGATCCAGACCTAGGTTAAATAGGGAGGAATGAAGCAGGCTATGGTTGACTGTGGCAAAGGCCTTACTTAGATCCAAAATGGCACAGACAAAATTCCTATCGTCAAGGTCAAGGAGACAATCATTAGTCACTTTGCTAGGGCAGTTATGGTGCTGTGCTTTGCTCTGAATCTAGACTGCACTGTTTAACAGAGTCCTGGATTCAAGGTACACCCTTTGCTGACCACTCGCTATCTTTTCCAATAATTTAGACAGAATGGGAGGAGGAGATCGGTCTATAATTATTAAGTCACAAGGATCACCTGATTTGAGCAGAGGGATGACATGGGTTACTTTCCATTGTGAGGAGGCTCCTGGTATGGTGACAAGTTGAAGAGGTGCGTGATTGGCACTGCCAACACCGCTATGCACATTTCAGAAAGTATGGCTCTATAGAGTCTGAATCTGCACCCTTCTTGATATCCAACTGCAGCAATAGATCTTCAACCTCTTTTAGAGAGGCAGGCAGGAAGGAGAAGGCCTCTTTGGTAGCAGGAGACTTGTGAAACAATAATCCCTGCTGAGTGTGGATGGCATTAGCAGGGGATGTGTCAAATGCTAGCCCAGCAGTTACGAAATGATTATTGAGGGCTTCCAATATCTCTAATCAGTCTGAAATGGTGTTACTACCAGATATAATTTTTGATGGAGGGAATTTCCAGGTGAATGACCAGACATGTCCTTTATTATTTTCCAACATTTTGAAGGATTCCTTGAGGCAGAGTCTAGCTCAGTGCGATAGAAAGTGGCCTTGCTGCTCTGACCAACTTGGTGCACTTATTGCGTGTCCTCCTAAACTGACACCAATCCAAGTCATTCTTGGTTCTGAGTGCTTTTTTCCAAGCGTATCCCCTATCTAGCATGGAAGCTTTGAGTTCTGGTGAAAACCAGTGGCAAGTATTGCTCTCACATGTACCTTTTACCATGGGGGCAGGCCTGTTTAAGGTCGCAGTTAGTATTTTGAGAAAGATAGTATATGCCTCATTGGCTATAGGAAATCCTGCCATAGCAGGGAATGTTTCAATTTGTTGAGGTAGGCAAACAAGTTGAAGTTGCGTTTATACCTCTTGATAGAGAACTTTGTTACAAACTATGGATTATGCACAGATCTGATGCTGGCGATGAAACAGTGATCACTGATGTCAGAAAAATATTCCAACATGGGAGAACAGGTGTGGTTTGTTTACCAAAATTACATCTAAAAGGGTTCTGTTACTAGGGTTCTTTTATTTGGGCAAGTGGTTTCACCAATGAGTTGCACCAACCCCAAGTTATGTAAAAGGATTTCAAGGAGCCGAGGTTTCCATGTTGTATCAAAAATTTTCGCTACTGGGATCTCTATTTGTACATTTTAATGTCCTAATATGCTCCTGTATGTGTAATTTCAAGGGGCGCATTGTCCTACCTATATACAGTCTTGGGCAACTACACCACAGAGCATACATTGTGTATGTTGTTATACACAAAATTAATTGATTAATGTGTACTACTCTGTTAGTTTGTGCTGTGAATGTAGTTCCCTGCTGACAATGTGGACATACATTACAGGTGTTCACATTTGTGCATGCCCTTAGGTCTTGATGTGTTAAGTTCTTACTGGGGGTAAATTTCTTGAAAATTGGCTATTGTAACAAGTTCGTCCTTAGAGTCCTTCCTCTTCTAAAAGACACCCTGGGTTTGTTCTCAATATGAGGTGTTAATGTTTGGTCACTAAGTAGAATTGGCAAGTACTTGGTCACAATGTTCTCTGCGCGTGCATCTAGGGGATGAATCTGGTGACAAAATTAATTTTGTTTGTCCACTGTCCATATTTCTAGCTTTAGGAACTAGTAGTCCATCCCTATTGATTGCCAATGCCCTTGTTACACGCGGTCCCCACACCCTAATTAGCCTCCCACTGTGAACCTTAGATAAACTTATGTTATATATATTATGGCAAATCACTACTAACTTGCAGGACTTTGACACTTATCGTAACAGGTGTAAGTAGCCAGGAAAACATTATGATTCCATTTTATTCTGCTTAGTAACCACATGTTTTCTTCTAATAAGATATTGTTATACAGTCTACACCACAATCTTTGGATTTGTGTGATACTACACTTATTATGAAATATTGCACATGTTCCTTCATACTTTGTATAAGCTCTTTGTTCACTTCAGCTGACATTGCACTTCCTGTATAATGTTATCTGTACTGGAGTCACCTAGATATTTTGGCCAATAGAGCTGCCTGTAACTCTAACAGTAATTATAATATATATATGAAATGGCTGTTACCATAGTCACTATCTCACTATAAGAACTGTTGCATTACACATTCTCTGAGACCATTATGGGGATTGATATACTCCGGCTCTCAGTATCCACTTGGCTGAAGATACTGTTTAGGGTGTAAGTCTAATCCTTGTAAGTAATAAACACATTATTACTGCTTTTGCCACTTGCATGTAATATCTTCCGCTGGTTTATTACAATCTAGAATCTGAGGAGGGTTTGGTGTTACCTAACACCCTGTCAAGTGCTTTTTAAGTACAGAGATGTTATAGCCTAGCTAGAAGTGTTTCTCCATTTCCTCAGCTTGATACAGAAATGTTTGTATATCACTACAATTTCTCCTTAGTCTCACATATTGTGAGTAAGGAATTGATTCCTTCAGGGACCTGGGATGTGAGCTTGATGCCAACAGATTATTGGTGGCAGTTTGCTTTGATAGCATTTAATGCTGATGCTATTGTCAGTATTTTTGTAAGGCTAATATCCCAAAATTCAGTTGTATCAGGGTCACATTTATGGGTGAAGCATAAATTCCTATTGTTGGTGTTAAACCAATCTACAAATTCCTGTGCTTCATTTTCACTACTGTTACTTATGAGTCCTGTTCATAATTCAGGTTCTTGTATGCATGTGCTGAGTAAGAAAACACAAGGCAAACAAGTAATAAAAGAAATATTTATTACTATACTACTAACACCAAAGCATGCAACAAGGAGTTACAAAGAGGTGATTTCCACCAGTCAGCCCCAGGGTTACATGTACTAAATAAATCTAAACACGAAATGTATTTATTTTTATTTATTTTGTTTTTGTTGACCGGGTAAGTGTACTAGACAAATCCTGCCTATTTTCAGGCACAACCTGGGGAGGAGATACAGATGAATGCCAACTGACCTTGAACCAGATGAAGCTGTTGATGATATTTTTGAGTGAATGAGGAAATTTGGCCAGGACACCAGGAAATTCCCTACTCTTTTGATAAGTGCCATGGGATATTTAACATCCACCTGAACTACCACCAATCCAGGCAGATGGGACCTCGGTTTAACATCTCATCTGAAGACCGAAATGAACAAATGTATCAAAAGAACACCAAAATCTCAGAGACTGGGGAGGGCAGGCTAGCAGTTACATATATACACTGATGAGAATGTAACATTTGGATAAGGCAGACAAGTACAATTGGGTATAATATACAGAGTGTAATATCTGGGTGGAACCCAGGAAGCAGGAGATGCATGGTTGGCATATATCTTAGAAATTCACAGAATAAGTGTTATCTGTTCTTATTTCCAGACAGTCTGGAAATAACTGCAATGTAATCAGAAAAACACAAAGTGTTACAATAGTGAAACTACAGAATATGAGTGATTATGAGTATAGCAGAATATATGGCAGAAACATTGCATATGGGTAAATGTATTACAGACAAATGTGAGCATAGCAAATATAATAAAGAACACTAACATAAGTAATAAAACAAGATAAAACATTATAAGACTGTGGTAAGGTATTAACACTTGTTGATGTATCAGGTTACGGTTACATGTGGGTTAGTTGGTGGTATATAATGCAGGCATAGCAGTCCCCTCCTTGTTGTCTTGCTGAAAGGGCAACTAACAAAAAGAAAGAAAGTTAGGTGTAGTAATGGTATGTCTTATTTCGTTAACAAGCCCAAGGTAATGGACGGTAAGGAAATCTATTTGCCATCTATGTTGTTGTAGGGTTTGCCAAGACAGCAAAGAGTTAGTATTTCAAAGAAGGTCAAACAGGATTAAATTATAACAAACATTTTAAATATAAATTCAACTATAAGATTTTCTAAAAAGAAACCAATATCATCATTAATTAAATCATTCAAAGATTCAGTAGCTTTGCAATATCATTACTAATGTAAATCAATTGAGTATCAGCACTATTGAGAAGGGATTGAAGAGACAGATTCAAAGGTCCTATATGGACATTGAAGATAGGTACATATTGATATAAAGCATTCAGGTAGTCTTGGTCAGACTCAGTGATGTCCATTTCCATAGAAAGGACAGATATAATCACTGTGTGACCAATAATAGTTCGTAGATGGGTGTGAGACAAAAGTTCAGTTGAAGAATGTCACAGTGTTTATCACCATAGCGGAATGTTTTCAGGTTGGACACATCACAAATTTGCCATCGGATGAATAAGTCACTTTAGCAGAAGGTACAATCCATTTGTGAAGGTGAACAGGACAAACAAGGTCAAAGTTTCTGTCCACAATCCATGCACCAAAATTAGTTCCATGGATAGATCCATGGTTTCTTTCAGTGTCAAAGAAGAATCAACAGGAGTCAAACCATCAGTATTAACTTCAAAATTCCATAAAGAGCGTTCAAAGTTCCATTGTTCAGAAGTCCCAAATCAGAGGCACATGACCAATCCAAGTTCATTGGTGAATAACCACAAAGAGGGTGAATGACATCAAAGACATCACATCTGCAGACAAGATGATACCCTTTCCAGGCACAGCAATCAGTGTGGGAGCAGCCCAAACACTGAGTATAGGTGGAACACCAACAATGGAGGGCGATCAATGTTCATGATAAATGTTACCATCAAGATGACCAATAGAATGGACAGTTGCCAGATGGTTGAAAATCGCTGATGAAGAATCAAATTGCGGTAAGGAGATGGTAAATGTCACATAAAGTGCATCCTGGATTGAGTATGAGTGAGATGCAAAGCATGGAGAAATGTTCAGGTGTGGGGTTATATATCAAAGATTTCTTGCTGTTGATAACTGCATAGATAAAGTTTGTTTCAAACATATTGCCACACATGACCTAAAAGAACACTGAGGGCAATACCATCATCCAAGATGTTTATCATGGATGAGATCTGGAATCGTCCAGATTCCAGATCAAGTAACAATCCTTAATCATTGTTTCAATATGAAAACCATACACAGTACATAAAATTTCTCTTCCAATTGAAAGCGTTTCTGCTTCCTTATTGTGAGCAGAAATCAGTTGATTAATTTTTAATCTTGTGTCCATAAACCCTTCAAATATTTATTTCATATTATAAACTATGAAATGTTCTTCCTGGCTTAGACCATCTACACCATGTAACAGTGATGGAAAATGTTATATTTAAATGCTTCATCAGTTTTAGACATTTGGGATTTTAAATCGGCTATATCAGCCCTATTCCAAATAGACATACCAGAACCAAAAGGCCTGTGTCAGTGCGGTAGCTGCACCAGCAGATGCCATATCAAAACATTTATAGTGTTTTGGTTTACCTTTTTCACAGAAGATTTAGGGTGTGGTCTAAGGACTGTCCTAAGTTCAGTGCTAGGGTTCCCTGTTAATGGGTCACAAATGCATGTTAGATATGCAGCAACAATATCAGTAAGTAAATGTGAAATAAACTTGAAACATTTGTTTCAGAACATAAACCAAACAATTTCATGTCCCACAAGGAGAGATTCAAAGAACATGAATGTGCATGAACTGCACATTATTAATCAAAGCACCAGCTAAGGAATTGGCAATTAAGCCACTGCGTGGACCCGATGTTTGTTTTGGACATTCAGTTGCCTTGATAAACCAATCTTGATTGCTAAGAGATTCAATTTTAGGTATAACTCTAGTTGAATACTAGAATGTACCAGGAAATGTAAGGTACAGAATTGTCGATCATCAAATTTATAAAAGTATTGCATGAGCTAGGATCGAACCAAGCTGTAATGTTATGTAGACCAGAATGTGAGGGTTTGCAAGATGGATGAAAAGGTACAGTTAGGTGCCAATTTGGTATTGGCAATCCTTCAAAGTGCTATTAACCAGGTGGGCTACCTGTACTTTTTCATTGTGATCTGTATGCCATACAATATCAAGGCTGGTCTGATCTAGGCGGTAACCATAACATTCAGTAGTGCTTCCTCGCTCTCCTGAATGATGATCTTTGGACTTGTGACAACAATTCAGTTTCCATGAGACATCGCCTTATTGGTTTTGGCGTTGATGTTGGACACCCCAGAATCAGGGTCATGGGGAGATTTATAATAGACCACACAATGTGAGATCATGAGCAAGACTCCATAAAGGAGTAGATGTTGGGTCACCATCTCAGTAAGGTATCAAGAAGAAAAGAAAACAAAACATGATTAGTTCAGTATCATTTGCAAATTATATTACATAGCCACTAGAGGGCTACAACAGCTGTCTTTTCTGTTAAAGAGGAAACACATTATATTTTCTACTTCCTCTTCTGCTCTAGTGGACCTGGGATATCTCTTTCTGAGGACCATCCCCGAGCTTTTCTGCCTGTTTCTCAGGCCAAACCATGCTTATCCACTAAGGCTGCAAGACTTGAGCAGCTTTCCCCACTTCCATTCTGTACTGTTGGAGCAGGGCCAGAAACAGAAACAAAAGCTACAGACCAATCTTGCCATACAGGATTGAAGCCTTGAACCACCTCACTGGCTCAGCTGCAAAGAGTTGCTCCACGGTGCGTTCAGCACCAAAACTGCCTCTCAGCCAACAAAGGATTTTGAACTTATGACACCTGATTGCCGATTGGTCTAGGCTTCTAGTGGTTTTACTGCCGGCTGTTGTGGCATTTAGATCTACCATGGGAAATTACAGCTGGTTCCTCGGTGTGTCACCAGCTTTACTAGGCTCATCTCAATTCTTTGGAACCCTCATCCCTCCTAAAGTGGAATGACACTGTGCTTCTCTGTCCTGCATCCAACAGCTCCTTTCAGGTAGCCATTCTGGACTATTGGGCTTCTCAGCTGTCTCTGCCTGGGAGTGGGACATCTCCCAAGCTGCCTCTGCAGATTACTCCCCAATTCAGACTTGAGACTTCCTACTCATGGCAAATTTCTGCCAGGATACTAGTGGCTGCAACACTAGGCCAGTTCAACACCAGGAGTGGGTACAGACCTACCCATCAATACCGTCTCCCTATCGCCCAAAAATAGTGTTTACAAATTACAGTTCACTGCCTTAAAAGAATCTGCTTCTTTTACTATTGTGCTCAGGCAATGTTGAACTCAACCCTGGACCATTAGACACCCTTGCTTCTCCATCAGACCTGGCAGGTATCAAAGGAATGTCTTTTATGCATCTTAATGCCTGTAGTTTGTCGAAAAGGTTCACCTTATCCAGGCTTGTGTGAGCCACATCCTACCTGGCGTCCTTGTGATCACTGAGACCTGGCTGCCTACTATCGTTCGAGCTAGCCTCTGCCTCAAGAAATCCTTCAAAGCTCTGGAAAACATTAAAGACATGTCTGGACACACACCTGGCAATATCATTCCAGCAAAATTAAGTCGGTGGCAGCATTATCTCTAACCGATCGGAGATATTGGAAGCCCTCAATAACCACTTTGCAACCACAGGGCTAGCATTTGATACTTCTCCTGCCAATGACCTCTGCACAGCTCAGGGCCCACCAAATCACGAGTCCCCCTCTACCGAGGTGGCCTACTCCCTCCTGCCTGTCTCTCTAAAGAGGTGGAAGACCTACTGCTGCAACTGGACACCAGGAAGGGAGCAGGCTCCAACTTCATAGAGCTCTACTATCTGAAATGTGCCCACTATGAACTTGGGTGCCAATCACCCACCTATTCAACATGTCACTCTCCCAGGGTAACCTCCCCTCAATGGAAAATAGCCCATGTCATCCTTCTATTAAAAGCAGGTGACCTCTGCGATCTAAATAATTACAGACCGATCTCCCTCCTCCCATCCTGTCTAAATTACTAGAAAAATAGTGTGTGGCCAGCTAGGGTATACTTGGAATCCAGAAGCCTATTAAACCTGGTTCAGTCTGGATTCAGAGCAAAACACAACACCAAAACAGCCCTAGCTAAGGTGACCAATGATTGGCTCCTAGACTTTGACAACAAGAAGCATGTCTGTGCCGTTTCTTGGATCTTAGTAAGGCATTCGACACAATCGATCACAGCCTGCTTCTTTCTCCCTAAGCACCTTAGGCCTGGACCATAAATCTATGTGCTGGTTTGCAGACTACCTCAGAGAATAGAAACAGCAGGTTAAAGCTGAGCGTGATCTTTCTCCATTAAAACCTATGCTGAGGCGCTTGCAGCTCTATCATAGTCCCCTCCTCTTTGCAGTCTACATTAACAACATCAATGACCCCATCAAAAAGCCAACATCCACTTATTCGTGGATGACACTGCACTGTACTGTACTTGGGGCGTCCTCGCCAGAAGCAGCCTGTGAAGACCTCCAAGCTGGTTTAACCTTCTACAATACCAGCTCATAAACAAAAGCTTTTGCTCAATGAAAAAGACAAAAGCCATGCTCTTCTCCCCTCCTTGCATGCGACAATTCCTGCTGGGGAGCTATCCCTAAGTTACCACTGTTCTTGGAGAAACACTAGAGTATGTAGCTAAATTCAAATATCTAGGAGTTTGGCTCGATCATAAACTTTTCTATCGCTGACCATCTCAAAGAACTACAGAAGAAACTAAGATAAAGATTAGGACTATTCTACAGAATTAACCACCTGCTCACAAAGAAGGCCAAGATTCAACTGATTCAAGCTACCTTCCTATCTTTAATGAATTACGTGGACCTGCTCTACAGCCACTGCACTGCCTCTGCACTGGTTAAGTTGGACACCCTCTACCACAGAGCTATCAGGTTCATTACTGGCCTTCCACTTTCCACACCGCTGCTCCCTATACTCATCATTAGGCTGGACTTCCCTTCACTATAGAATGAATAGAAATGCCGCCCTATGGGCCTTCAGAGCGTGACCAACAAGCCCCCTCATTGTCTCAGATTGTATTCCCTGGAGTGTGTTAGGCACCTACACTCTAAGGAGCTATTACCTAATTACCCTCCAAGTTCCAAGGGTCAAGACTCATTTTGGAAAAGCTGCTCTAAGCTTCTCTTTACCCATATTGTGGAATGGTTTACAAAGGAACTTGAAGCTGAGCTGCCCTGTTAGCCTGAATATCTTCATGGTGCTCTACAATCGCTACATGAAAGCACCTTGCAAATGTTTTCTCACTGCTAGCCTACTAATTCCGCAACTCCCCTTTCCATCCTGATGCTCGCCATGTTTCTACCCCTGGCTCTCATTCTTTCCCTATTAACTCTTCCTGCTGCACCCACCCTATCCTGTTCACTCCAGCCTGGCTAAAGACCCACCCATCCATAGTAGTGTCCCAAGTATCTACCCCTCTTCTGTCATTATCATAATAAACAAGTACACAACAGCCATTGTCACTTTCTGTGGTTTTAGCTCAATTTTCCCCAGTCATCAGTAATATATCCTCCTCTTCTTTACCTCTCTAACCTGCCACCCATACCGGCCTCTTTCCCCTATATGTGTAGTTGCAGTTGCCTCACTCAAAAGATCTCTGCTTATAACCCTGTATGCCTATGGTTGATTGTACATCTGCTGACTTCTTCAATTGTAAAATAATGCTGTTTTTTCTTTATTTCAACCTTGTACTGTATACACTGTATATACTTTTCTTCCTTGTATATTATTGCTTTTGTATACCTGCTTCTGTACTGTACTTTGGTGTATTCATGACCAGGTCCACCTTACAAATGAGCCTTGCTCAATGGTGCCCACCTGGATAATAAAGATTTTGACTGATTGATTGATTAATTGATTGACTATTCTGCACTGTGGGATTAGGAAAAGTAGTTTAATCTCCTTTATATAACTTTCTCAGATTGACATGTAGCCATTTGTCAGTGAGGTTCTTATTATGTGGCAATCTAACTTGGTAGACTGAAGGACTGAGCTTATTTACAATAGGATAGGGCATTTCCATTTGTTTTGAAAGCATGAGTAGGAGCAGCAAATCTGAGAACCATCACTTGATCTTCTGACCTGCCAGTCCACATCATGGACTGTCTTGTCAAATGCATCTTTGAATGTTGTTGGGCTTTGCCCAAGCATTTGCAACAAACAAGTGTATCAGTTGGATGTCTTGTTTCAGTTTCTGGACATATTTTTCTACTAATACTCTGTCATTAGCAGGAGCACACAAATCCAAAGTAGATGTTCTGGTAATCTCATTGACCTTCAGGCCATGACCTCAAATGAGGTACATTTTGTACTTGTTGAAGGTGTAGGCCTAATTGCCATAAGGAGCAAAGGCAATAAGGAATCCCAGTTCTTGAGGTTGTCCTTAGAAAATTTGGTTAGCATAAGCTTGATCTGCATGTTTGCTCTTTCCACCTATCTTGATGATTATGGGTGGTAAGGGATGTGAAACTTCTGACTGACTCCTCGGAGTTTCAGAGTTTTCTGCATCAGTTCCCCTGTGAAACTTGAACCTTGATTAGAGTCTACCTTCAAGAAGAGACCCATCTGGTGAAAAGTTGTTCTACCAGAACCCTGGCAGTTATTTTTACAGTATTGTTTTCATTGGGAATGCCTCTACCCAGTTAGAGAACATATCAGTGACCACCAATGCAAACTTGTTGTTTTGGTTATTGGGAGTGGTCCAATGTAATCAATTCAGATGGAATTCAGGGGCCTGAGTGCCTCTAGGGTAACACTTTGGAATTTTTCTTAGCCAAAGTTGGGTTATCCTGTGTGCAGACCAAACAATTATTGATATAGTGTTCCACATCATGTTTCATGTGTGGCCACCATCAAAAGTAGTTAGTCTATCCAGGGTTTTCCACTCCGTGGTGCCCTCCAGTAGGAGTGTCATGCACTTCATTTATAAAATCCATCCTCAGTTGTCCAGGAATTACCCAAATTTCTCAAATTGTTGGGGTTATGGTACCATATAAGTAGGTTATCACTGGAGAGGTGACGTGATCCTTACTCACTTGTAGGGACTGTGTGGTGGAAGGTCTTCCTCAGTTCCTTTGTCAGGAATTTGAATACTGCCCTAAGATGAGGGTCCTGTTTGTGTGAATGCTAGATCTAGAGGCACAAAATGTTGTTTGTTGTTCACAGCACCAACGCATATAGAACCTGTAGTAGGGGAGTTTCAGTTACCATTTGTCCCCTCCTCAAGCATTGGCTTTCACAAGAGAGTCAGCATGTTCATTGAAAGAATGGTAGGGCTCACTTTTAGAGTGGGCCGAACTTTATGGATGTACAGTTTATGCTTAAACTGTTGTGTTAAGTGTTGCTATGAGCACTAACAAGTCTCTGTATTTACAGGTGTACCATCAGAGGATGCAAAGTTTGTTTTCTCCAAAAATGGTAAGAATTCAGACAGTGAGGAACAGACCCAGTTAGCATCTGTAAAGATGACTGTGTCTGTAGCGCCTTGTTTAGAAACTCCAGAGCATAGGCCACAGCTGCCAATTTGGCATACTGTGAGAAATGACAGTACAGTTCCAGGCAATGCGGACTGTGTTATTGTCAGGGTGCACAATAAGTACAATAAATACCGCTACCTGATCCCATTGTTGTATGAGGCTGAGCCAACAATGAAAACATGGCACAATTTGGTGTCATTTAGTACTTGGTGTTGCAGGAAGAAAGGGTCCTGGGTGAGGCAGGTCAGGCGGCTGGAGGAATACTCATGTTATCACCTATATAATAGGCCATGGGCCAACAAGGATAGTAATTTTGTAGAGTGCACAGTAATGTTATGATCCTGTAAAAGAAGAGACCAGTGTGTAAGTCTGATGTTAGAGACAGAGCCATTTTGACTCTATCTGACAAAAGAAAATTAGTGGCGTATGATTGATATGCAGAACAATAGGAGCATAACCAATGATGTATGAAAAGTGTTTCAGAGCCCAGAAAGCAGCAAGGAGATTCTTTTCCAGAGGTTATACTTTCTGTCCACTGGAGAAAATATTTGTAATGCATAGGCAATAGGCCTAATGTGTCCATTAGATTTCTGTGCTAGAACTGCTGAAATGGCTACATCTGTTGCTGCTGTTTCCAAATGGTAGGGCAAAGATGGATTTGGATTAACCAAAGCAGGAGCTGAGGCCAGCAACTGTTTTAGGCTGGTTACAGCTGCTGTCTGTGTTGGACCCCATGTCCAGGGGCGTTCTTTTCAGTGACTCGTACAGAGGCACAAATCACTAGAGTAGTTTACCATGCCTAGGAAACATCTGAATGTTGCCACACTAGTTGGTAGGAGCAAGTCTTGTAGTCCTGAATCTTATTCAAGTCTGGGCTTCTGCCTTTTTCTGTCGTGGAGGCCCAGAAGGTGACTTCTTTCTGGCACAATTGTGCTTTAGAAGAGTTGCAGTTCAGGCCTGCCCTTTGTAAGAGGGTCAGTAGCTCACCAAGTAGAACCAAATGTTCTATTTTGGTAGCTGTGGACAAAAGCAAATCATCCATGTACTGCAGAAAACATTCAGGGGACAAAATCACTGTAATGCATCTTTCTGTGCAAATGAAAGAGGGAGGAGCTGTATGATACCCTGAGGAGACAGGTCCATGTGTACTGATGCCCTTCAAAAGTGAAGGCAAATTTATATTGGCTTTCCTTAGCCAATGGTAAAGAACCAAAATCCAATGTAAATGTCCAATGTACTGAACCATTTGCAG
Organism: Neoceratodus forsteri; assembly: GCA_016271365.2. Taxonomy (NCBI): domain Eukaryota; kingdom Metazoa; phylum Chordata; order Ceratodontiformes; family Ceratodontidae; genus Neoceratodus; species Neoceratodus forsteri. The sequence goes on along the minus strand of CM057449.1, from coordinate 1,457,373 downwards.
TCAGGTGTTAACATTCTTAACACGTCTGGTGCTGATGCCACTGTTGGGGCACAACTTGGGGTTACTTGATTAAGTTTCTGATAATCAATTGTGAGTTTCAAGCTCCAGTTGGTTTCTTCACAGGCCAAATTAGGAAGTTTGCAGTTGAAACACATGGTCTAATCACTTCCTGTTGGAGTAGAGACTGGATAGTCTCTCTCAATGATGCAGGAGCTTCTGCAGAAAAGGTATTTTTGTCTAACAGGATCTGGGCCTGTTACTTCAATGGATGCTTTCATCCTGCCACAATCATGTTTGTTGCAAACACATCTTGGTGTTTTGCAAGTTTATGCTTCTGCTCACTATATGAGTTATGATCCTTGTGGATATCTATGATGTCATACTCAGTGTCTTTGTGTGTAATGGCAGCCAGGACATATGAATCACATATCATGATAGTATGGTACTGGCCTGGAATCTGAATTATTAGCCTGTTGGCTAAATCCACAACACAGCTGTGTTGTGTGAGAAACTCAATCCCTAAAATACTGGGATGATGACGTAATACCATGAGGTCAAAAGTGAGTTAGGTGTTTAGGATACCCACTACCACTGGAATGGGGATGGACCTGTATGTCTGCAATATGGTACCATCCACACCTTAAGCACTGGTCAACCATCTGGTGGACCAGTGTGAGGAAACTAGGTCCTCATCATGTAGTATTGACATAGCTGCTCCTGTATTAAGCAGCATTACCTGTTGGCAGCCACATACCATGGTATCTACACAAGGCCTTCCACTTGTATCCACAACCAAAGGAAACAATGTGGACTGAGGCCTCTAATTGTCATTGTGATGTATTAGGACTCCTCCTGTGAGTTGTGCAACCATTGCTTGCACTTTCTTACCAATTCTGGCTTTATTCACATTATAAGCTGGAAGTAACTGATTTTGCTAGTAGTAGCCACTGTTGCCACAGGTGATGCTACAGTGGAAGGTGTCAGTGGAGAGGGATGCATGGTAGGTGGAGCTGGTGCTGGTAATGTGGGTGGTGGTGGTGTTGGAGCAGTAAAAGAGGCTGCAAGACCTGGACTATTTCAGGCCCTGTATCCTCCACCCATCATGGGCTGGCATGCTGGAACAATCGCTGCCACGATGCAGTCACTACCAGGGCCTCTAACAGATTTGATGTGATTTAACACCTCTCAACCTATTATTTTCCTCAACAATCTGTTTATATGGTGGCCACCCAGTAATTCCTGCTGCCTTTAGTAGTCCTAGATTGATTAGCATTACTATGCTTCTTACCCTGATAGTTGTCCTTGTTATATTTTATACCATGCCCATTTCTGTTGCCCCTCCCTTGGTCGGGGTAGTGGTGGCAGCTGAGCTAGATGGTGCCCTCCCTTCCACTGCATAAGTGGTGATACCTCTGGTAGGCTGCTGATTGCAGCAACCTTGTTTTGTCTTTAGAATTGGTGACGGATGTAAATCTGATACAGTTCTCGAGTTACCATTTGAATTTTATCAAATGTGTCCTGTTCTGGGAACACTGCACCTCAACCCTCTCATGTAGGGCTGGTGTCATATTTCTGATATACAAATCCTTTTATTCAGTCTGGTCTGTGCTATGCTCCTCCTTTGCAAGGAGCTTGCCTGAGTGATAAGCTATCCACAAATGGGAATGGTATGAGGCAGGATTCCCTAGCCTGTTGTCTCACATTCAAGGCTAGCACCACACCCACAACTCCTGGGTTGGCAGCAGATAACAAATTAGTACAGATATCATCAAAATCCATGTTATCACCATTCTCTACAGCTGACTTGAGTTTGGACCAGAGACCAGGTTGATTGTCAACCTTAAGACTTTCACCTTACAATCCTCTGGAAGGCTAAGTATTTCACAGTGTGAGCTCACATTTGGCAGATGACATCTTAAATTATCATTAGGCTGCATATGGAGGCAGTATAATGCAGTGGTTTAAGGCTCTGAGCTGCAAATTTGGTGATATCCAGCGACTAGACCTGGGTTTGAATCCCACAGCTTCCACTTGCATACTGTGTGACCCTGAGCAAGTCACTTAACTTCCCTGTGCTCCCAGGTCACTCCTGTAAAAAGCTTTTCAGCTTAGTGTGCTACTCCTGGTTAAACAACTAAAAAAATGCCCAATACTGTCAGCAATCTGTTGTGCTGAATGGGTAACCTGCATGGGGTTGCCAGTAGGTGGCTTCTGGTCAGTTTCTAGAGCTACAACTCTGGAGGTATTGTGTACAATTTCTGCAGCAGCCTGTGCTACAGACTTAAGTATACTTTCCTGTGAGACTAGCTTCCTTTATCATTTTATTAACCTCCTCATGCAATCTGTCTCACTGCTCATCAGTGATATCCATCCTCAGTATAGCCTCATCAATCATAGCATTAATTTCAACTCTGTCTTTTGAATTCAAAACAGCAATTGCAGGGGTAGGACAGCTTTAATTTATCCTTGACTTGCTGCTGCCAGCCATTTTGTTGTGGGGCATAGGCTGTATGGATGCAGCTATCTTGTTGTAGGGGCATAGGCTGTATGGGTACAGCCATTTTGGAGAGAGTACAGGCATGGCTATCTTGGAGGAGGATCTCCTGAAGGTGGCCATCTTGTTGTGAAGTCAGTGCCATTTTGTGAATGGCACTGCTGCACAAGATGTTGACATTCACCTCCATTTTGTGAATGAGAACATCCACTATTTTGTGACAAAACAGGAGCAGGGATAGCCGTGGGGCTAGCCTGTTCTGATTGATCTGCAGAACCCTCTGCATCAGAGTTCTCTTCCCCAGAAGAATAAGCATCAATGGGGACATAACTAAAGCCCTTCATAGCTTTAATGTGACCTTGTAAAAGGAACAATTGTTGGCATAACTTCATCACTTCATCAAAACAAGTATCATGATTAACCTGTATTTGTAGCAAACAAACCTCTAGACACATTTTTCTGTAACACCGTGTAAGCTGAAGACACCTTGATGTGCTCTAGCCTTAACTGTTCTAAATCATGACTCCCTTGTTTGTAATCAGCTTTTGATTCATCATTCTCCTGAATCAAAGACTCATTAGTATTAGACAGTAGATCATTCTTTTGTAAAACTTGCTGTCTATCAAGTTGCAGTTTATCACAAAGTTCACTCAGCTCATGCACTTTCTTGTCAGAGTGTTCATCTGAAGTAGCTAAAAGGCAGTCATACTGCTGGACGTAATGCCTGCAGCTCAGATCGAAGTATGTTTACATTCCTTGAATGCTCTGCAGTGTTTTCACAAACTAATCTCTTATAATCAGTAAAACTAGACTTCAAGAAATCAACATCTGTAATAAAGCCTCTAACGATTCTAATAACTTAGCTAAGAGCAAGTCCTTAGTGGACCGCTTGTTAGTTGACAGTCTCAGTGTAATATACTGCTCACATATCAACAAATCTGATCTGAAACATTTTGATGAACTCATCTTCACTTAAATCATTATAGTATTCCCAACCACCGTGTGACTTGAGATAAGTCAAGATATCTTCTCTGAACTCTGTGCTAATATTATAGACATGTCTGATAAGCAGGAAAACACTTAAACTATTTGTTGGTCAGCTGCTGTGTTCCGAACCACCGTGAATGAACACTGGCAAATGGGAACATTGTGTGGATGACTTTAAAGACAGAAAAAGTTACCACAAACAGCTGTGTGTTTTTATTTTTGTTTCTCTACTCACTCCACTGTTATTGTAACCAGTAGACAAAGGCATTCTGTCCAAATAGAAACAGGGTTCCTGGTGCATTATGAGTCACACTGGAAAAACACAGACTGCTAAGAAGTAAACAAAAGTCACACACAGCAACCTGTTATGAATTCCTTACTAGTCACAGCATTATCCACATGTCACCAATAATGTTACTTATGAGTCCTACTCATAATTCAGGTTCTTGTATGTGTGTGCTGAGTAAGGAAAACACAAGGCAAACAAGAAATAAAGGAAATATTTATTACTATAATACTCACACCAAAGCATGTAACAAGGAGTTACAAAGAGGATGATTTCCACTAGTCAGCCCTGAGTTACAGTACTAAATAAATCTAAACATGAAATGAACAAAGCACAGAAAGAACACCAAAATCTCAGAGACTGGGGAGGGGCTGACTGGCAGTTACATATGTACACTGCTAATAAGAATGCAACATTTGGATAAGGCAGACAAATACAATTGGGTATAATATAGAGTGTAATATCTGGGTGGAACCAGGAAGCAAGTGCATGCTTGGCATATATCTTAGAAATTCATATAATAAGTGTTATCTGTTCTTATTTCCAGACAGTCTGGAAATAACTGCAATGTAATCAGAAAAACACAACTTGTTGCAATAGTGGAAAACTACAGAATATGAGTGACTATGAGTATAGCAGAATATATGGCAGAAACATTGCATATAGGTAAATGCATTAAAGACAAATATCAGCATATTAAATATAATAAAGAACACTAATAAGTAATAAAACAAGATAAAACATTGTAAGACTGTGGTAAGATACTAATATGTGTAGGTGTATAGGTTACAGTTACATGTGGGTCAGTTGGTGGTATATAACCACATTCCATCATTAGGAGGGTAGAACTGGGGAGGGAGGAGAGGAGGTAAGGTGCCTGCCAGGTGCCATGGCTTGGAGGGACAGGGGCGTATCCTCAGGATTGTGGGAGGGAGCTGCATGGGGAGGAGCTGGATGTCATTGTCCACCTAGGGACAAATGACCTGGCTGGGAAAGGGATCAGAACAGTGCAGGAGGAGTTTGTGGAGTTGTGGAGGGCCTTAGACAAGTAGCACACATGGTAACCTTCTTGGAGGTGCTGCCTGTCTATGGCATGGGTGAGGCTAGGTGCTCCACACCATGGGATTCAATCGGTGGTTGAAAACTGGTGCAGAGCTAAGGGTTTGGCTTCATAGGGGACTGGGGTCCACCTGGAGTGATGCAGGCCTATACTGGCATGATGGTCTGCATATGTCCAGGAGTGGAACCAGGATCCTAGGTGATAGGTTTAAATGCTTCATTGGAAAACATTTAAACTAGCCAAGGGGAGGCACTGGAAAGACAGAGGAATTCCTAGCCCCCAAAATCAGGGTAGTTAGTGAGGTAAAACCAAGATAGAGACATCAATAGGGAGAGGGCAGGGTAAATGGAGAAAGTGGCAAAGGCAGTAAGAACAGGGATGGGGCAAAAGGGGTAAGGCCATCAAGAAATGGAGGTAATGAGTACCAATGCATGTAGTCTGGGCAACAAGCTCCCTGAACTGGTGGCCTTGATGGAAGAGGGATGCCTGGATATTGTGGCAGTCACAGAAACATGGTACACAGAGAACCATGACTGGGATGTTAACATATCAGAGTACACAACCTACAGGAGAGACAGGAAGGGTAGAAGAGGGGAGGAGTAGCTCTCTATGTAAGGGAAGGGATAAAAGCAATGGAACGAAGAGTAAACAGGGAGGAGAGGAGGCACTGTGGGTCACCTTAGAGACTGGAAATGGCACCACAATCCACACAAGGGTTGTATACAGACCCCCATCTCAGGAGGAGGAATGGACAAAGGTATGATAGAAGGCATCCTTAGGATGGCAGAGAAAGGAGATATTGTTGATGGGGACCTGAATATGCCAGATGTTAATTGGAGCCCCTTTGCTGCAGCCACATCCAAGTGCAAGCCATTCTCCATGCCCTACAGGGGCATGCCTCAGACAGCTGGCGCTGGAACCCACTCGGGAGGAGCAATCTTAGACCTCATACTGTCAAATGGGGACAATGAGAGGATCTCAGATCTAGAAGTGGGTAGCCATCTAAGAACAAGTGACCACTAAACAGTGTGGTTCATGATAAACTCAGCTGTAGAGTCAAGCCATACAAAAGTGAGGGTACTGAACTTCAGGAGGACTGACTTTGTCAAAATGGAAGAGTGCCTTAGAAAAGCACTAGCAAACAGGCAAGCAGGTGTGTAGCAACAATGGGGAAACATCAAAACTGCCATCACAGAGGCAACAAGCCTTTGCATGAAGCAAATAAAAATCAAATGAAAGAAAAAGCCATTATGGCTCTCAAAAGAGGTGGTGGGGAAGGTTAGGGAGAAAAAGATAGCATTTAGGAAGTATAAGGAAACACAGACAGAGCAGGACAGAGAACTGTACCAGTTAAAGCAGAAGGAAGCAGGGAAGGCAGTCAGAATACCAAAGGCCCAAATTGAGAAAAAGATAGCCAACTCGGTTAAGAAGGGGATAAAACCTTTTATAAGTACATTAAGGAACATAGAAAGACAAAGGGAGGGACAGTGAGGCTGAATAGAATGGACGGTGGGTGGGCAGAGAGGGCAGTGAAAAAGCAGGGATATTGAACAAATACTTCTGCTCAGTATTCACAAAACAGGAGAGAGAAGGAGGTACCTAATCCAATTAACAAAGCACTCTGGATAAGGGGTTGATCCCAGTCCTTTCACAGAAGAAAGGGTTCTGAAAGAACTGCTAAAACTGAAGGTGGATAAAGCAATGGGGCCTGACAGGATTCACCCAGAATTCTAAAAAATTAAAGGGAGAACTAGTGACACCACTTACTACCCTTTTAACAAATCATGGGAGGATGGTGTGGTACCTGAGGACTGGAGGAGGGCATATGTGATTCCCTTCACAAAAGTGGGAGCAAGACAGAGGCAGGAAACTACAGACCTGTCAGTTTGACCTCTATGGTAGGAAAATGATGGAATCACTTCTGAAGGAAAGAATTGCTGAGTACCTAGATGCCAGTGGGGCACAGGACCCAAGGCAGCATGGATTCTACAGTGGGAAGGTCATGTCAGATGAATCTAATCGATTTCTTTGATGGGGTGACCAAAGTAGTAGACCAAGGAGAGGCTGGGGACATGGCCTACCTAGACTTTAGCAAGGCATTTGACACAGTCCCACAAAAGATTAATAAACAAATTAGCCAGCCTGGGAGTGGGTCCCAAGGTGGTAGCCTGGGTAAAACATTGGCTGGACAACAGGACACAGAAGGTAATAGTAAACTGAGTGAGACTCTGAAGAAAGTGGGGTTACTTGTGGGTTACCACAGTAGTTTTAAGAGTTCTTTCAGAACCCTTTCTTCTGTGAAAGGACTGATATTGAGCCCCTATCCAGAGTGCTTCTATTGACTGGATTAGGTACCTCCCCTCCTCTTCCTTTGTCAATACTAAGCGGAAGTATTCATTCAGTATCCCTGCTTTTCACTGTCCCTCTTTGCCGACCCACTGTCCATTCAATTCAGCCTCACTATCCCTCCCTTTGTCTTTCCTTGCTCCTAATGTACCTATAAAGGTTTTATATCCCTTCTTAACTGAGTTGGCTATCTTTTCCTCAGTTTGGGCATATTCTGACTGCCTTCTGCTTCCTTCTGCTTTAACTGGTACAGTTCTCTGTCCTGCTCCTTCTGTGTTTCCTTATACTTCCTGAATGCTATCTTTTCTCCCTAACCTTCCCTGCCACCTCTTTTGAGAACCATAGTGTTTTTTCTTTCATTTTGATTTGTTTATTTGTGTCACACAAAGGCTTGTTGCCTCTGTGATGGCAGTTTGATTTTCTCCATTGTTGCTCCACCTTCCTTCTTGCCTCTTTGCTAATGCTTTTCTGAGGCACTCTCCCATACACAAAATCATCCCTCCTGAAGTCCAGTACCTTCACTTCTTTATGGCTTGACTCTACAGCTGAGTTTATCATGAACCACACTGTTTGGTGGTCACTTGTTCCCAGATGGCTACCCACTTCTAGACCTGAGATCCTCTCTCCGTCCCCATTTGAAAGTACCAGGTCTATGATGCTCCCTCCAGTTGCTGCCCCTCTTCCCCCTCTTCATCTTTTCCTCCATTTTTGATCACTGTACAATGAAGGACAAAGTCCTTACATGGCAAAGTGCTAGGGCATCTAGTTGTCATGGACCACCGCTCTAGTGGATGTAAGTTGATTTTTGATGAAAGTGGAATTTTCTGAATAAATTACTGTATTTGCATCAAGATATTGTTTGTGAGTACCTTCATTGGGGTTACCCACTAACTCCTGGCTCTGGAGTGCTGGTGTCTAAATTTGTTTTGTTTCACTACAAGGGTGGAAGCCCTACATCAGCCCCTGCCCGGTCCAGTGAATGCAGCACCTTTCCTAGCTTTCAGCACATCATTGCTACTGCATTTGAGTAATCTGGAAACATCTACATGTTGTTTGTTTTACTTAATGATTGCGGTCTGTAGTTAATTGTGTGGGCTTGTCCTTTTGCTGCTTGGGTGGTGGGGAGTTAGGGGCGAAAAGAAACCCTAATGTTTCTTGTCCCTACTGTTGTTGCTTCAAGTTGAACCCTAACTAGCACATTAATGCAGTTTTTGCAATTAATTTCCTTTCTTTTTGAGGTAGTGGAATCATATCCAATATTCAGTCCAACCTAAATTCCTCATCCCTGAAACACATCCGTTTATCACCGCATGTTGGAATCTATCTGTCAGCCAGTTTGTAATTCATTTTGCCCAGATTTGACTGACCCCATTAAGCAAAAGCTTCTTTATAATGGCTTTGTGTGGGACCAAATCAAATGTTCCACTGAGGTCTACATAAAAAACATCACAAGGATTTCTAATGTTCAGGTTTTTACTGACATTTTCATAGAAACACAACAAATCTGATAGGTTGCTTTGCTGTTAGGAATACACAGTAAATAATGGGAGGCTCCAGAAAGATATCTCAGCACATAAAAATAATTGACAACATTTCTTTTATAGGTTATATCTACTGACCAGCAGCACTTCTGAAAGCCTGCTCATCAGGAACTCGAGGAGATGCTGACCAGCAGTGTGACAGAAAGCCCACGAGTAAGCATGCAAGCAAAATAATAGCATTTTAGCAAGCCTTCTTGGTGGCACTTAGGAGCTGCCAACTGGCAGCATAACAGAAAGCCCAATCAGTGGGCTTTCAATGAGCTGCCAACCAGCAGCATAATAGCAAGTCTGTTCAATGGGCACTTGAGGAACTGCTGACCAGCAGGTAAGTTCACTCAATGGGCACTCAAGGAGTTGCCAGCTGGCACCATTTCAGCAAGCCTGTCTCAGTGCACTAAGAGCTGCCAACAACAAGACAACAGCAATCCCCTAAGCAGGCACTGAGGCAGCATAACAGCAAGCCCACTCCTCAGTGAACTGAGGCGCAGACACTGTTGGTACTGGTGGAGAGGAGAAACACAGAGCTGCGACTCTATGCATCAGCCACATGCCTCACACACACACAGAATGACACTTCAACCAGGAAATTCTACTTAACAGAGAGGGTGGTAGAGGGTGAGAAGCTACCACAAACACTAGTCAGTACAAAAATGGTGAAGAGCTTTAAGGGGTGGGATAGACACAAATGGATGGGCAAGGGAGCAGGAATGGCAGGAGAAAATGAGGTCAGTCATGAGTCCCTGGGGAGCATTTACAACCTCATGGGAAGACTGGATAGGTCAGAAGGCCTTCTTGTGGTAGCAGATTTCTATGTTTTATTAGCAAAGAAATTATTAAGACTATGATCACCTGCCTACCGTCACAACCCTGAAATAACTGATAGGTGGAAACCAAACAATTCAGAAAAACATGCCTTTCAATCTGAATTGCCTCTCCTGCAAGAGATCCTTTTACTGGACAGCTAACATTTCATATACTATACACTCTGGTTTGATGTGGGCTTCTAATGTTTTATGTGTTAGTTGTTTTTGTTTGTTTATCATTATATTTTTAATAGGGTTTCTGTTACATATATCTCTGCAAGTTTTAAGGGTTACAAGATTTTGAGGATTGTCTTTGCCATTTTGAAAGGATAAAATTTTTTGGGATGCTACTTTGAATTTGTACTCAATCATTGTTTTACTGTGATAGTAGTAGAATAGAATAGCTTTTAAAATTGGGGGACTTAACAAAATATCACTAGATAAATTGAAAGGCTGTTTCAGTTTCTTTGTTTTCTCAAAGCTCCATCTGTTGGTTTTGTAGTCTTTCTGTTCCTCCTCTGTATCTTTGTTTTAAGCTTTGTTTGAGAGGAAATGCCCATATTTTTGAATTCTAAGCCAGACCTGTTTAACCAGATTTCTATTGTGTTGTGTGTAACCAGATTTCTATGATTATTTTATTAGTCTACTGTTTTAGTCAATCTGCCTATCATGAGAATGAATGTGCTGTACACTGCAAGCATGTGCTCACATTTTAAAGGCTAGTGCTAGAAATTATAGTACTGACAGGTTGAGAAGCATGAATTGATTCATATCTGCTATTTATGATCACAGTCTGCTCAATTTTTGCACATAACTGTTTTGTGTCATTTACTTGTTCCACCTGTTTTAGTACCTACTTTCAATCACGTTGCCTACTGTACCTGTTATGTGACTACTTTGTATCATGTTCTTGTGCCATCTCTTCATGGCCCGGATCATGCCTGAAAACAGTCCCTTGGATCAGTGCACCCACCCAGTTAACCAATAAATAAACAAATAAAATGATCATAAATACTATACCACTAAGTTTAAAAACTTGAACCTTAGCTTTTCTTATTTAGTTAGTATTTAACATAACAAATACAGTATGACCAGCATCTTGGCAACATCTCCTGCACTGCAGTTCTCAGACCCATTTCAGCCCAACTACATCTGCAAGAGGTCAAAACTGCTATAACTGCAGCAAAGACAGACATGAAGAAAAATAACATAGCTGTACATTAACCTGAAATCCACACCTCTGCCTTGTTATGGTGCATTCATCACTCTGACCCCAGCTAGAGGACATTTTTAAATTCAGCCCAGTAGTTCAGTGAGTATATGAAGACAAACAGAGCACCTTGCTTATAAGTAACCATAACTATACCCCAAAATAGTGCTTGGGGGCACTGTTGCCATGAGGGTCTGTCTCTCAGATAAGAAGTTAAACCAAAGTCCCATCTGCCTGTTCCTGTGGTTGCTCAGATTAATTATAAAGATACCTTTAGTATGCAGCATGGCACTTTTCAAAACAGTAGGGAACTTTTATTGAAACAGATCAAACAAAATGTAAAGAGAAAAACAAAACAATCAATAGAGTTATTAAAAAAGGCAGAAAAAACAGTCCCTAAGCACAGAAAAAATAAGGAATTAATCTCAAAGGAAACATCTGTAGACTGCAAAGAAAACCTGCTCTATTCCCAGTTACCTAACCTATGGTAATCATAGCAATCAGTAAAACAAAAACAAAAGCAGAACCAAAAAGGTGAAATAAGAAGGACAAAATAAATAAAATCTTTATGAGCATTGTTTATTAAATACATTTAATATGTAGATTCAAATAAGTACGAATATGCAATTATACTGTTTCTGTGTTTTTAAATATCTAGTTTTTTGGGGACTAGAATGGCATAGCTCCTAGCTGGAGCAGGTGCTAAATATCTTGCACTTTTATCCTTGTCTAACCCCCTCCTCCTCCCACTTCCCTTCCCTGTCTTTCAAGTACCACTGCTGTTGAACCATTACTGGGGAACACTCTGGAGAAAGAGAGGTAGTGAATGGAGTGCTTCAAAGCAGTGATTAAAGTGAGGGGAACTTGAGAGAAATAGTTCCCCACACCCTTCATGGTATACATTAGGGAGAACTCAGGGAACTCATATGTGCCCCCAGCCAGTTTTCAATAATGACAGTCATTTTACAGGCAGTTTATTTCCCTTTGAAGATACATTGCTGGTCACTAGGACCCAGTGGAATAGTTGGAGGTGGGGAGGATAGGATCCTGATATCAGGATGTCGATCTGTAATGTTATATCTCTCCAATCATGTCAGGACTCAGGAGGCAGCGTGCCGCCACCTGCCCTGCTCTGTTCATTGCTGCCACTGGGAGTCTGGTGACCATGGATTGACTTTGTCACCTGACTCTGAAGCAATCCTGAGTGGTGGTGGCGGGTGGGAAGAAGAGGCATCCAAGAAATGGCTGAACACATCAACCGTGCAAGTGCAGATCATCATTGCACATGAGTGGTTGACATGTTCTTGCATGCTCTTCTCCATGGACAGTGTTGTTAGGCTGTTAGCACTGTTGTTGCAGCAAAGCTAGTGGGAGAGTGTCAGAGAGAGCCTGAGGGGATGGATGAAGACTGCCTGTGCATTCCTTCTATCTGTGCATTGTGCAGCCAAACAATTACAAACTCAAACATTTAAAGAAAAAACAGCTCTTTTCAGAGCTCTCTTGGGAGGACAGCATCAGAATAACACAGGGCTTCCTTGATGGCAGTGTCAACTCTCAGTCTCAGCAAGTGGAGGAAAGCGGAGGTGGGAGAGGGATTGAATAGAGGGCACTGTGCTGTTTTGCAAACAGCCCTTCAGTAGTTCAGACATCACTTCAGTGTTTGTAGGGCAGATTGGGCAGAAAGGGTAAAGAGTGGCTGGCACTGTGCTGTTTTGCAAACAGTCCTTCAGAAGTGTGTGTGTGTGTGTGTGTGTGTGTGTGTGTGTGTGTGTGTGTTCTGCAGTTTAGCAGGTTGTGGAACTGCTTGACAGCCAGCTAAAAGTCACCAGAGTGCACCATTTAACTTGACGTTTTAAAAATGTCTTACAGGATGAAAACTTGTAGGGGAGGATGTGACTTTTACCATTAATCATGCAATACAAGCATTGCTGTTTACTATACCTCAGCATTCTGTTGCCTTTTAGTAAGCTGTCATGAGGCTGCTTCTCAGTCTGTTAAAAGCCACCAAAATGTACTATTTGGTATCAATTGTTTAAAATTTTTCTGGGAGCATGCCCCGTACCAACCTAGGAAGGTTAGAATTTTCATTTAATTTCATTTTTATTTAAACTAGTAAGCAGATTAGCAAACATGCAATTTTCACAGCAACCAGTACATAAAATACATTAAAACATTACTTAAAACATGCACAGCTGAAATCCAGCAGCACCAATTTATATAATCCATATTTAAAGGAGGACAGTTATACACCATTCATAATAGACAGAGGTAAGTTATTGTAAAGAGTAATCACTTTATATTGAAAAGATCTCTGGCCAAATGTTGAATTAAAGTGTGAGATGGAAAATACATATTTGATGCCCTTGTTGGCACCCCTCCACCTATAGAGTTCCCCTGTTATGAATCCTCGTTAACCACTGCCACAGGGGTCAATATTGAGAGCCCTCCTCTTCAATGTCTATATTGGGGACATTGCAGAGGGCATATAGAAAGGTAGGCCTATTTATGGATGACACAAAGGTATATAATAGAGTGGATATGCTGGAGAGGTTAAAAGATGAGTGAGGACCTTAAAAACTGGAGGAATGGTCTGGAGCATGGGCAGGGATTCAATGCAAAAGTGCATGATCATGTACATAGGACACAAGAACCCAATGGCAACTTACAAACTAGGACAGGAGGTACTAATAGTCACAAAGCAGGAAAGAGACCTGGGAGTTATCTTCTCAGATGACCTAAAAGAGGCTAGGCAGTGTGACAAGGCAGCAGGAAGACTAGCTGGATGCTTGGATGCGTATGGAAGGGTATCACAAGTAGAAGGAGGGAGGTAATGTTGCCCCTGTATAAGACATTGGTGAGACCACACCTGGAGTACTGCTTCCAGTTCTGGAGGCCCCATCAGAGAAAGGATATAGACAGGGTGGAGGCAGTGCAAAGAAGGGCAACTAAAATTGTGCAGGGCCTGCAGGAGAAGACCTGTGATGAAAGACTAAACGTGCTAAATATGTATTCCCTGGAGGCAAGGAAGGGAGGGGACATGATAGAGACATACAAATACCTCACTGGTATAAACAGAGTACAAGAAGGAGCATCTGCCAAAGTAAGAGATGCTAGAAGACAAGGGGATGGCTCAGAGGTAACATGAGAAAATATTTTTCACGGGAGGGTGGTAGACACCTGGAATGACCTCCCAGAGGATGTAGTAGGGCTAAAATGGTCACAGGATTCAGAAGGAGTGGAACAGACACAAGGGTATCCTGGAGGTGGGGTGCACTGGTGCTCAGTTTGGTCATCAGACCTCATACTAGGTAGGGATAAAAGAGGCAGACTGTGTGGGCCAAGGTGTCCTTATCTGCGGTCAGCTTCTATGTATCTATGTTTTGTGGAACAATTTTCTGATACATGTTTTCCTGCTTAGATCCCATTATTGCTGGTCATCAGCAGATCCACTTTAGAGTAAAACATGAGTTAAAAAGTGTATACTATAGCTCTTTTAATATGCGTTCTTCATTAAATTTAATATGTAAATCCATATATGTAGTGAAATATATTTATGTTACTGTTGTAGCAAATATGAAATATATCAAGTACTTGTGTGATTTAAAGAATGCTGGTTTCTCTTATGTAGATTTTGTTTTAAATACGTTTATACACATTACTATTTTTTACATATAGGGGTTGTGGTATATCTTAGTGCTCAATAATAATGTAATAAGCACGTCATTATTAAGGACTATAAAGGGCTATCTTGAATCCTAGCACAGGGACCTCTGACAAAGGCCATGGTGGCATGATGTTTAGGTCAGTGGCAGGAGTCATCCATCATAACCAGCTACTCAGCCATTGTGTACTCTAAGCTGATGTTTGTTGCACTTACTTGTTTTGCACAATGAATAAATGAATGGAAATCAAGGAGCTGACTTGAAGTACTTCTTTTGATTGACAGGTACAAACGGTGTCCATATGGGAGGTGAGTGCTGCCTCTTTCCTTGTGTATTGTTGAACAATAAGTACCATTTGTAAACGGTGGACAATGTGGTTACAGAAAGTTTGAAAAAGGTGTCTAGGCCTTCTTCTGTGCAGGCTTCAGTCCCAAAAGTTTTGTTAAGAAATGATTCCATTATTCATATCATAATAAATATATCTGAAACTAAGTTACCTGAATATTTTTAGGGAAGAAAAACTGAATGATCAGTTTTTGTTTTATAGACTACAAAAGGATCACAAAAGGGCATTTTTTCTGCATAACAAATTTCATTTCAGCCATCAAAGAAGCCGTTTCATCACATTAAAATTTGAATACTTCCTATTTCAAGGTGTCAATTTGGGACAGATAATTCCCTTTTTCCTCTGCAGATTTAGATAGTACTTTACCAGCTGATCTCACTGTGCCAAATATTTTAAGTCAGTGCTTTGCAGTTGATGCAATCCAGTTGATGGAATCAGTGGACCTAATACAGGAGTTACCTCTGCAACCCATCAGCATGGTGATGCCCTGGACTTAATCTTCTCATTGGGGCTTGAGATTAACAACCTTGAGATTAATCTGGTAAATTGGTCAGATCACTGCACAGTAAATTTTTCATTCAAAGGAACCCTAGTAGTTCACCCCAGTAGAGATGGCTCACAACCGTCCTTTGAAGGGTCTGTCCTCAGAAGGAATCCAGTCAGTAATGGATTTCTCAAGCGTGATAGCTACTTGTGGGATTGGATTGGAGGAGGTGGCTGTGACCTCTAACAGGGCCATTAACTCAACCTTCAAAGCAGTTGCACCAGTCTGAATATAACCCTGAACATCGTGCTTGAGATCTCTATGATTTGACGGGAGCTCAGGAGCTGAACTCTATCGGTCAGAGGATGGAGCTTTGTTGCAGGAGATCAAGATATGAGAAGGATAGACTGGCTTTGATACTCACTACGGTGTATCAAAGAGTGATTTCCATAAGAAGGCAGCATTCTGGTCCAGGAAAATTGCAGCAGGGAGAAACTGACCAGCTCAGCTCTTCCAAACCATGGACAGACTACTCTATCTGGTCTGCTGACAAGTGGTGAGAGCGAATTCATCCACTCCTGCAAAGAGTTTGCTTAGCTTTTCTCTGACAGTATATCCTTGATTTGGGCCAGGATCTCTGCAATTGGGTTGCTGTGACCCAACAGTATTGTGCTGGACATGAAAGGATGCCCCTCATGTCTGGGAAGAGTTAAGGCCAGTTTTGGTGGAGGAGGTCTGTGGGATGATCTCAAAGTTGTGGCCCACCTTTGTAAGCTGGATCCTGGCCCTACTCACCTTTTGGTTAATTGTGTAGGGTTTCTGGATCCAGTGTTCCAAGCTAGTCTGGTGCTCCATCTTGGAGGAGACCTTTCCAAGTGCATCAAAGATGCGCAGGTGAGGCCCTCCTTGAAGGAACCATTCTTGGACCCAAAGTGCCTGGTGAATTATAGACCAGCTGATAACCTCCAGTGGTGCTACAGCTTGTGGAACATCTCACAGCCTTTGACATATATGAACCTTTATAGTCTGTGTTTAGGTCAAGGCACAGTACTGAGACAGCATTGGTCAGGGTGCATAATGACCTTCTCAGGAAAAAGACAGAAGGAACAGTCAAGTTCTCATCCTCCTCAATCTCTCATCAGCCTTTGACACTGCAAACCATGGATAGCTGTTGGATTGCCTCAGGGAGTACAACAGGCTCACGGCACAGTCATCTGTTGGTTTGAGTCCTTCCTCAGAGATTCGATGGGAGAGTGGTGATGTGGAATTTCTCTTCACTCCCAAAGCCCCTGCTCTGTGGTGTGCCTCAGGGTCAATCCTCTCACCCATGTTGTTCACAGTGTATGGTAGGTACTACCCCTGGGCGGGATCATTAGATGGTACAGCCTGGGTTTTCATTGCTATCTGGTTACCATCCAGCTGTATCTGTGATTTGCACCTGGATGCTGGATGTGGTTGCAGTACTTGCTTTGTGCCTGGCTCAGATTCAGGACTGGATGTTATCAAGCTGGTAAAACTCAATACAGATAAGACAGATGTACTAGTGACATCCTGGTTGGAGGTGGGGTAAAGAGGCCACTGAGAAGATGACTAACATTGTGCTTGGCTCCTCTAAATTGGTGGCCTCTGCAAAGGTGAAGAATCTGATGATAGTTCTGGATGAGAGAATAACACTGGAGACTCTAGTGTCAGCTGTGGTCTGGAGTGATTTTTACCATCTCAGAATATCACCCAGGTTAAAGCCTTGATCTCCTCTGAAGATCTTCCATCACTGGTACATGTATTTGTTACCTTCAGACTTGATTACTGTAATGCTCTGTACCTCAAGGTGAGCAGAAGTGCCATATGACACATGCAGCTGATGCATAATGCATCAACCCAGTTATTGATGGGCCTCCTGGGTTCTGTCATATAACCCCAGTCCTCGTGAACTGCACTGGCTGCTGGTGAAGTAGCATGTCACCTTTAAGGTTGATTTACTGAGTGTAAGATACAATACATATTGGGTCCTGGTTACCTGAGAGACCTCCCACTTCCCACTCCTCCAAGGTGAGCCTCCTAGCTGTTCCCAAGAGGAGGTTAAAATCCTCAGATGAGGTTAAAATCCTCAGGCAATTGGAGCATTTGTGCTTTCAGGTCCAGTTCTGTGGAACAGGCTTCCAAGATCTCTGAGGGAGGCTCCTTGGTGGAGACCTTTTTATTTTATTTGTATTTTTGTTAGTCCCACTAGGCACAACTGCCTGTTTTCAGGGTTGACCCAGGAGCTTTGGGCTGGTTAAGTGTCTTGCTCAGAGTCACACAGTATGCAGGTGGAGGCTGAGGTAATCAGATCCAGGTCTGCTGGATGTACCAAGCTCATTCACAGCTCATTGCCTAACCTGTAGGCTATACTTTAAGAGGGACTTGAAGTCCTTTCTCTTCCAGGAGGCTTTGGGCCCTACTTGGCAGCCTCACTGTTTTGCTGCCACATTCTTTCCTTTTGTCATTTTTTTACTGTGGTATTTTGAACATATTTATTTATTTCAATTTATGGTTTATATTAATGTTGTTACTTATATTGATTATGTGCATTTAAGGCAAATGTTGTAGAGCATTCTAAGCCCAGGAATTGGTGTTTAAGAAATAAAGATTACTACTACTGTACTACTTTTCTGTCTATGCTTCTTATATTTTGTAAGAAGATCTTTTTATCTGAATTTATATCTTCCCACCAAACAAGTGAATCATCATACACACAAAGAACTGTTAGCCTGGCTGGTAGCAGAGTTGTACCTTAAGGCGCACTTCAGTGATGTCCAGTAAGGAAGTGTTTACCCTCCATCAAACTTTAGATAAGGATGGAGTACAGATTTACTTGTAGTGCAATCAAGCAAAGGTGATCTGAAAATTCCACCAAAGTAATTTAAAAGAAGATGGGATTAAGAACTGGGATATGAAAATATAATCTATTCTGATAGCAAGCTGGTTTCTATAACATGTTGCATGTCCACTAGGGTAAAAATGACAGGCATCGATTAGACCTACAACAGTTACAGTATTTTTTAAGAGGGTAAGCATCACAATGAGTCTTCTTTACTACTGAAACAAGAATCAGACTATCCAGACCAGCCCACAGTTAAAATCCCTCAAATCACATTCCTAGCTGTATGTAAGTAAGGCCTGTGGTAATGCTTTAAATAAAGCAATCCTAGTTGTTTTTATCTGAGGGCATACATATTAATTAATCAAAATGTGTAGGACCTAAGGAGAAATCCAAAAACATAGGCCTCAATCAATAAGACATGTTGTTTAATATTTTAGCTTTTAAACAAAATACCCAACCCATCTATTTTGACCTCCTCAAAGAATCAGTTAGAAGGGCCTACACAATCCCTTTTTACTTGAGAGACATCAGTGATGTCAGTCATGTCTGTTGAAGAAGGATAAGAACAACGTAAAAAGGAAAAAGCCTCTCATTTCTTGTGGTTCTTTATATTGCAAGTATTCAGAGGCTACTCACAAATGGTCCATGGGAGGAGTAACGGAGGAGAAATGGTCTCAGGAATCAGGTAACTCCACCATGTGAGATGGGAGTAGACTTTCCTCTAGCTGGTCTGTTGGAGGTACCACTTTCTTCTTCTGGTTCTGATAGTGTACATGATTTGGTCAAGAAACATCAGAATCCATATGTAAATCACCCCTCTTTGTTTTGCAGAACTTCAGGCGTATTCTTCTGAGGAAGTGGGGATGTATTCATCTACTTCACTGAAGGTCTAGTCAACCTCTGAAGCACCACTGTCATACCTTCAATGAGGTGGCATAGATGAATTGGATTTGGCTTCCTCGTCTGCTGCCATGGATTGTTGCAGAACTTTTCTGGTGGTGCCTTGGAAGTATATTCAGATGGCAGATGCTAAGTTTCAGCTTGATAATCCTTCTCTGACTCAGCAAGAGCTGAATAGGTGACTTCAGGTCAGTCATACAGTAGGTGTACGATCCACTGTAGGTTGATTGACAGGTTCTGATGGAAAACTGATGAAGCAGCTGAGACAGAGGATAGATCTCATCTACAGAGTCTCGATGAAGCAGAAGTGGTACTGGAACATTTGTGCATTGCAAACTAGATGATCTTGCTTGAATCCATTTTCTCCATTATGGGCCATCCAAGGGCATTGTTGGTAAGTGTACCTTTCTCTTCACAGCAATTGTAGTGATACATGTATTGGCATGTCAGACTAACGTGTCCAAACTTGCCACAAAATCCACATCTTAGCTTGTCACAAGCACTGCTCAAGTGATTCCTGGCCCTGTAATTGTAGCAGGCTTTGGATAGCCAGCATAAAAGCACACCCCTACCTCTGCCCAGGAAAAGATGTTGGGGTGCACTACACCATCAGACTGAGCCAGTTTTACCTAAATATGCCATACCCCCATCCAGATATCTTCTGTGTTGAGAAGCTGTTCAGACTGCACCAGTACTTCACATCTTTGTTCTAATCAATAGTGTATGTTGCTCACATTAACCCTCATTTTTGAAAAGGATAGTGACATGTTTGATGACAGGCTTTATCAGAAGAATGACCACAAAAGAGATCCAGAGTGGTGATGTTTTAAGTTGATGATATCTAAGCCAGAAGCATGCAAAACTTTGAGCAGTTTTAAAACTGTCATCAAAATTGTATTTCCCATAAATGTGAATTAGAACATATATCTCAGATGTATCTAATCCTTCAAAACTGATTTACAACATACATTCGGTCAGGATGCACCTAGAGGCCACCCTATATCTGAATCTGGCAGCGTTGTGATGTGGGCAGGTTCTGCTCTTTGCTTATAAGAATCTGCATAACAAGGCCCAGTACTGGGTCTGTGGTGCCCTGAGGTAGAGGGGCAAGATTTTCCTTATCCAGAGGAACATTTGATCCTGGTCTCTTGGAACATTGGTTGAATCTTGTAGACTTGGGTTTTTCTGTGCTTGGGAACCCACCCTAATGACCATCAGTACTTGAAGCATTAGCATTTTCAGTAGGTCTGCTGTTGAGCTGAACCAGATCCTGCAACAATGTCTGATTGCACAGAAAGTTTTGTGAGCCTGAGTCTTTTACCCCTCACCTAAGCGGTAGGAGTATTACTAGTCCTCCCCTGCTAGCCATTAAATCAGTGTCTACTTATCCCACGTGTATGATATCATCCATTGGATCCACCCTCAGTCACAGGAGCACCAGTTCTGTATAGCAAGAACAGTTGTTTTAGCATGTACATGAATATGGTATGTATTTACAGAAGATTCTGCTGGCACATACACAGTGGTAGTATCAGAAGTCTTAGAAAAATGGTGTGTACTTACAGCAGCTTCTGAGTCACTTGTTGAACAAGCTAGCTCTGGTTCTGCTGCATTTTCTCAAGGATGGTACACACACAGATGGAACAAAACTTGTGTGTGTCAGCAGAATTTTTGCAGAGTCTGCAGCAGGAGAACAGAAGCCACATCTGAAGCTGTGGTTGCGTGCAGGCAACTTTTTCATATTAGAACAGTTTGTCAGTGTGGTATCATTATCTGCGCCTTCAGTTAGCCCAGCTGAATTACCTGGGCCCACGCTGGTGCTACAGATGCCAGCACCACTCAACCAGGTTGCAAATAAACTATTAACCCAGTTGGGACCAGATATCCATTTTCCAAGCTCATTTTGTTTCCACACAGCTTGTTTGAGAGCTTTTCTCATAACCATGCAGGATCATGTGAAGGCTGCTCAGTAACATTAAATGCAAAATCAGCCAGCATCTGGCTGTCACACTTCTGCTCACAATTGTCTCTTTCAGCTGTGTGTCAGTGCTAGGCTTGACCTTTTCAGTTGTGTCTTTCTCCTCCAAAACAACCTCGGTAACAACTTTGGAAACTAATCTACAAGAAGAAAATGCTGCTTCAGAGATGTTTTCCTTTTATTGCACCTCTCCTCATCTTTGGCCAGCATTTATAATAAGTGATCATTTCTCACCTGTAATTCTGATTCCCATTGTTGTTCTGCAGCAAAATGTCATCTGGCTCAGTTGTTGGCAAAATGCTCCCTGTAGCCATTGTTTCTATATCTAAATAAGTAGGTTGAGTGTTGTCCTCAGGGAAATACAGACTGGAGTACGAAGACCAAACCCAAGCTGCTGCAGCATTCCATCATCCTCCACAACACCTTAATACTCCATTTTGGCAGTTAGGCCAACAATCCCCATCCCCTGTCAAGAGTAACATAATTTCCCCAGTGTGCTAGTCAAATCCCGGTTAACTAATCTGCAACAGATAAACCTTGTTCAATATGCCAGTTTGCATCTGTATCAAACTATTGAAGAGCTGTTCTTTAGTGGTCTGATGCAGAATCACTGCCATGTTCTACTCCAGAGGTGGCTACACTTCAGTGATTGTTCAACGTGAGCTCTGTGGTGATTGTAAATCACTTTGAGATGCTTGCATGAAAGGTGCTATATAACTGGACCATACTACAACAGGACTGGGAACTATCAGTACCTGGCTATACAGGAGTGACAGGGGAAGGAAGAGGAGTGGTTTTTATACGAAGAACAACATGCAAATCACAAAGGTCAAGGATATGGGGAGGACACAGAACTGGAAATACTGTAGTCACAAAAGGGGTAGGATCATCAGGTTTGGTGTGCTATATAGGCCAGTTTCTCAAAAGAGAGGAAGACAAAGGATGATGGAGAAAATCAGAAGCGCACAGAACAGGGTGAGGTGCTGCTAATAGAAATTCACATGCCTGGTGTGTACAGAAGTGTCCCAGTAGCAGCGTCGCAAGACACCAGGTGGTGACAGAGGCCGTGCAGGAGGTTTTATGGCACAAATGGAGAGAAGCTAGAAGAGGTGGGACCACTCAAGAGCTGATCCTCACAAACAGCAAGAGCATTAGGGAGGTCACAGAGAGCCTCTGGGATCCAGTGATCACCAGACCATGTGGTTTGAAATAAGCCTGGACGTAGAAAATAAGCACTCATATACAAAGGATAAGACTTTAGGAGGACTAATTTCGGTAGGGTGAGGGAGATACCTAAGGAAACATTAGAGAGGTGGGAAATGCCATGGGGTAGACCTCAAATGGGATTTAGTTATGCAGAGGTTATTGGAAGGTACAAGTCTCTGTGTCAGGTATGTAGAGAAAAGAAGGAATAGGAGACCAATGTGGTACAAAAGAGGAAGTGGGAAGCAGGAAGTATAACAGCATTCAACAAGTTTACATAGTCCAGAATAGTTACATGCAGGCAACATACACACATGAAACAACAGACTGTAAAGTAAATACATCCAAACAGTAATCAAAGCAAGTTAACAAAGTGAAGTCACAGCAACAAAGCGCATGAGTATTGTTGGGCAACATGTTGGTCAGGAGAGGGTGATTCTGGGCCCAAAATACAGGAATTCTAAGGTGATTAGAAAGACTGGACTTGAACAATTGTAAGCTAGAAGCATTCCTGAGCTGGAGTGGAGTTTGTTTCAGATGTTTTGTACTACACTTGCAAAACCTTTCTAACAAATTCAAACTTCATCCTGAGACTTGAGAAGGTAAGTGCTGTTGTTAAGCAGGGTGAGTATAGGCATGCACACTGACTGTGTGAGATAAGCCAGAGATAATTGGGGCATTTCTTGTGCACAGTTCTACAACAAAGAAAGCAAGTGGTAGTCACACCAGTTAAGCTGATCATAAAGCAGACCAATGATGGTTAGACCATCAGCAGGTGAGGATGAATCTGCACAACTTGTTGTAACTACAATCCAAGATCAGCAGAGTAGTTTTGTTTGCACAGCAGTATATGGTGTTCCACTGATAATGGAAGGCAGCAGGAAGTAGAAGACCACCTACTTCCTCATTTTAGCACTGAGACAGCATTTAGACCTGTAGAAAAAAAATTAGCTTGGCCTTACCATTGTTAAGAGCAATGTGCCTACTGTATGTAAGGGATACATCAAGCCAGATTGCTAGATACTTGAATACATTGACTAGATTGAGAGCAACATATAACTACTGAATTTGAGATGATCTTATTAATTGGCAGGTGCATCTCATCATTTTTATTTCATGTTTAATAAATATATTTATTTAGAATGTATTCTGTGTATTAGTGTTTTTTACATATAGGCCCATTTTAAAGTCACAATAAGACACTTGAGGGCATGTAGGATTACATAATTCTTGTGAGGTTTAAGGCTTTCAGCTACTAGATGCTTCATGCCATCGACATAAGGCATTGGTAAATTACACATTGACTCACACCCTTTTCTGTTGTATTGTTTACTTGTACATGTACAGTAATTAAACCTATGTAGCCCGTGTGTGTTACTAATGAGTTGATATTTTGTTTCTTCCCTAAGTCCACCCTGTTTGGCTATCTGTAATAAAAAGGGTGTGGGATTTCAGAGTAAGGCTATGGGTGCCATGGGCACTAGGTCAAACATGAAAAACACAACAGCATGGTCAAGAACCATGAACCTAAATGTCATAAACAACAAGAGTGCCCAGAAAAAAACACCAACCACAGCCACAGCACCACCCAAAACTATATGGCTCTGCTGTGTGTTCAAGGGAGGGCTACACCTGCTCCCCAATTATGGGGTTTTCACCCCAAACTAAAATAATCACCTCCAGCGGAGGCAACTCAGGGATGGGAGGAAATACCAGGGAATCACTGAGGGGGGAATAAGGAACCCAGCAGATAATCAAGCAGTGGGGGCAAAATGAGCGGGTGGGGTGGACACAGGCACCATACAAGTCAGGTGGGGAGAAGAAAATCTCATGATGAAGAAAAAATATTGAAGGAATATCTTGTCCCTGGACCGGAGTTGAACCCTCAGTCCACCAACATCCCACCAACCTTGCTGCCTCTGCCCTACCCTCCATGCCACAGAAGCTGCTCAGCAGCACACTCCACAGTACACTCTTTCCCTGTTCACCCTTACAGCCAACAACTACAAGGATAGCACTAACATTGACTTGCTATTTTATCCATGTAGTTTTTCAATTTCACTATTCTGACAGTACGGTTTACACCACACTATTCTAGATTCACTCTTTCACCCAGTACAGGTGCCATGCAAACATTCCTGCCCGCTAGTACCCCCTTATTTGTCTCCCCTTTGGTGGACCTCCAGAGACTGTTTATCAGTATGTTAATGGTTCAGATTTGACATAGGGTTCCCCATACTGTTTAAATGGCTATGAGATTAGGTCCACTTTGGGACCAATAAATAGTATAGGTTAGCACTCCCACTGGGAGTTGTTTAAGCTGTTCTTTTATATTTATTATTCCCCATTACCGCTTTCCTAAAGAGGTCTATATTAGCACTATAAACCAGAAAATGGATATTGGATGTATTGTTATACACTGTAAGTTGTGATTTGTTTGTTGACTCTCTTTACCTAGATGAAAATAACTAATAAAGGTGAATTAAAAAGGGAGGATATGGCTGTAGTTGTAGAGAGTTCTGTTCATTTCAGAGTGAACAGAAGAGTTTGGATTGCCTGCCTGCACTGCAGGCCCTTGGTCCAGGGGCCTGTGTGTTCCAGAGTCTGAGTCAATACCATAATAGAAAGATTGCTGAAGAGGTGGAGACCATAACCAGTAGCTCTGTAGTGTTTGGAACAATATCACCTAGCTAAATACTTCCAGAGGCTGTGCCTGCTGAGGGAGTAAGGGTTTCAGAGCAATTTCTTCCACTGTCGGTGATGGCTAAGCTGAGAGTCTCCTAGCAGAACAGGTACAGAGTGAGAGAATATGTTCCCCTCCAGGGTCTCTGTGTGACATGATTGAATAAGGCCCTGTCCCATTTGTTATGCAGAAAGAGTTAAATGCAATAATCTTTTCTATCCTCTCCTTTTCTGTCTCTTGTCTGTCTGGTTCTACAACTAAATGTTCTGGTGAGACCTAGGAACTGATCACACTGACGGTCTCAGCAATATTCCACCTCTTGCTATCTCCCTACTGTCACTTGCTGTTTCAGTGTCTTCTTCCCTCCTTGCATATCAGCAGTTACAAAATATATGTGAATCTTTGTGTGAAACTGTATGTAATACTGGGATCCCTTTGTTTGAAACTGTATGTAGCTATATTGTTGAAATGATTGCAGAACGCTATTTGGAATTTATGGGGTTAACCTGAGATGCAGTTTGAGATCCTCTCAGGCTTGTTGTATCTGCAGAGAAATTGACAAGAACATTTTGTGAAAAACAGGATGTCTCCATAACAAGTTCCCAGGCAAAGACTTATAAAAGAGCAGCAATACTTTTGCTGAGAGAGTGAGAGGCAGAGACTGAAACTTGGAATCAGAGATACCCTCAGACAAAGGACTTGGTTTTCTCTGTTTGTATTGCCTTTGTACATAGTTATACCGAACAATTTTTATTTTTCATTTTACTGTTATTGTTAATAATAAAATATTGCTTTCAAAGTTTACAACTGTTCCTGGTCTTCATATGCTTCCTGACCTGTGCCTCAATGACAGATGGTGTGAGAAGTGGGATTTACACCATGTATACTCTAATCCAGGAGTTCTGTGTGTAGGTACTAGACCTGATACCAGGGAAGCAGCCAATGAGTCATTACCAGAAGAATGGTAGCCAAACTAGAAGCAAAATAAAAGTGCAAACTGACACTGTACAGCCAGCACAAGTGATGGAAAAGAAGAACAGGCAGTGACAGAACCTGAAAGCCTGACTGCCTTTTTCAAATGGAGGGCTATACAACAAACAGAGACCAAGAAGCAGAGAAAAGAAGAGATGTAGCTACAGGAGCAGCTATGGCTGGATGCCTTACAAGCTATTAAAGCTGGAGGATCTGGCACAGGTCCAGCAGAGCAACAAAGACACAAACAACAAAAGACATTAAACTTACAAAGTTGTGTCCCTCAGATAATATTGATAATATTGAAGCATACCTGACAACTTTTGAAAGGGTTGCTGCAGTCTGCCAGTGGCCAAAGCAGCAATGGGCAATCAGGCTGGTACCTTACCTGACAGGTCAATCCCAACTTGCCTACAGAAATATGGACACTGCACAGTCAGAAAACTATAACCCAGTGAAAAGAGAAATCTTGAGAAGGTATGACATCTCAGGAGAGACCCACAGGCAAAGATTCTGGTCACTGAAGTACAACTCGATCGACAATTCTCAAGAAGCCTTCACCCAACTCAGTGAACTCCTTATTAAATGGCTCCAACTGAAAGGCAAAACTGTCCCACAGATCATCGACACACTTTCAATGGCGCAATTCATCAATATCCACCCCATAGATGTGCAGCTTTGGGTAAAAGAAAACCAACCAGAAAGTGGGAAAAGGCTGTTTCTTTGGCTGAAGACTATCAGATGGCCAAAGACCCTCTTTTCTGGATTTAACTCCAAGTCTGATAAGAATGCTGGTGGGGTAACAAATCTGCAGCCAAATTTTTTCAATCTTTGACTGAAAATTTCGATGTTTATTTTTCAGCCTTTGTCATGATTTTTATCAATGAAATCTGTCACAGATGCACAAATTCTAACTTTTTACTAAAAGCTTTAGATTTTTTCAATGATATCTAAATGTTCTTTGATCAGACATTACAGTAAATACAGTACATATATGCAGCAAAGTTCATTGAAATGTCTGATGTGAGGCTACAGATATGGTGTGCTGATAGTAGATCTTCTTTATTAGCAGTGCAGAAACCCAGCCTTTCCTCACATTAGAGCTGCTGGACCCCAGTACTTACTTGGGAAGATGAAGGAGGAAACTGGTCAGAAGAAGAAGGCAGAACAAAAGAAATTTCTGGTCAGTACTCTCCGTAAAAGTGCTGCTCCCTCTCCATGGTAAAACAGTTCATAAGTTGTGCATAAGTTTAGCTTCAGAAGTCCTGTATGCCAGTCAGAAGAAGAAGGCAGAACAAAAAGAAAATGCTGGTCGGTATTCAAGATGCGGAGCACTGCAGCCACCTAATGTCAATGTCTCCATCTGCGCCTGACCTGCTTGTGACACTACTACACTAAATCCTGCAGCTCACACACAGCAGGAGTCAACCAGGTTAGTTTTCAGAATTTTCAGGATTGTCTTCAGCAAGTCTTTCCCACTGAGTACTCGTGCTTCAAAACAGCTAGGTGAAAGAACGGCTCAGTGGCTATTAAAAAAATAGATAAATACTGATGTTAATTTTTTCATCGATTTCATGACGTGACATGGAATCGATGTTTATCACTTCTTGTGATTTATATTGAATCCTGGCAAGGCTAGAGATAAAACTGTGAGGGACTTATTGATTCATGAAGCAGACAGACCCAAGTGCATGTTGATGTGCTGGGAAAACACTGCACAAATGGACCAGGTACTGGTGTCATCTGCATCCACGGGGACACTCGATACTATTCCCCACTCAAATGACTGAATATTAATGGGGTGCTGCACCAAATGAAAGTGGGGGTAGTACCTAAGTTACCTCTACCTGTGATTATTGAAAATGACTTTCCAGGATTTACTGAGTTAATCACAGAGGAGTAAATCCAGATGTTTCAGCAGCTGTGATGACAAGAGTTCAGGCAAAGAAAATCTCAGATGGTGGGAACTATTTTCCTTTCAGTGATTTTGATTTCAGACATCTGAAGAAACAGTGGCAACAAAAGACTGATGGACATAAGGAGTAACACATGAAAATGCTGAAACTAAACTGATAACTGATTGTGATTTTGTTTCACAGCAAGCTAACAATGTTTCTTTCCAAGGTTATTTTAAACAGTTGGGGTGAAACAAAACAGGGTGAACCACTGTTTAAAAATATAATGGGTTACTGTACAGAGTTGGGGTTAAACCTCAGATACAGGAACAGATAGAACAATTGGTTATACCACAAAAGTATACAACTGAGATGTTATAGACAGCACATGGTAGTCTTATGGCTGATCACTTGGGGAGGGATCACACCCTTGCCAGATTGCTGTACAGATTTTACTGCCCTGGAATTCATGAAGATGTTATACCTATTGCAGTTCCTGTGCTAAGTGTCAGAAAGTAGCCCCAGTGGCTAAAAAGACAATGTGCCACTGGTGCCCCTATTCTTGATCGATGTGACTTTTGAGAGAATTGCAGTAGATGTGTTTGGCCTCTTAGACAAAAGTAAAAAGGGTAATTGATTCATTTTGGTAGTATGTGACTATGCTACTCAATATCCAAAGGCAGTTCCTGTGCATACTGCCACAGCTCCAAAAGTGGCAGCAGAGCTAGCCAAAATTTTCAGCAGGGTGGGCATACTAAAGAGATTATTTCTGATCAGGATAGTAATTTTGGTGCTGCATTACTGAAGGAGCTTTACCAACTACTAGGTATCACTGCCATAAGAACCTCCCTTATCACCCACAGACAGACAGTCTTGTTGAGCATTTTACTCAAACCCTGAAACACATGTTAAAAGGTTTGTAAAAGGGAAGGAAAGATTTGGACCAATACTTACCTTATATGTTTTTGCTTACTGGGAAGTGCCACAGGCATCAGCAGGTTTTTCACCATTTGAAATGCTGTATGGTAGACAACCTGGAGGCCACTAGATGTAATAAAAGAAACATGGAAAGATAACTCCAGTCAGAAAAATCCATAACAACTTATATGTGTGCCCTGGGAAAGATGCTAGCAAAATATGTTGAAATTTCCCATAGTAATCAGGAAAAGGCTCATAACCAGCAGAAGATATATTATGACCATGGAGTAAAAGAAAAGTCTCTTTGAGCCAGGAGAAAAGTCTTGCTGCTGTTACCCACTACAGAAAATAAACTGTTAATGAAGTGGCAAGGGCCTTATAAGGTGCTTAGACATACAGGCACAGTTAACTATGAGATTGAGATTGAGACCTCTGATAGGAAAAATGCTACTAAGATATATTACGCTAACCTCTTGAAGAAATGGGTTGAAAAAACACCAAAGGCTACTTTGCTAGTTTTACTAGAAACTGATAAAGAAGATCTTGATACAGCTTATGACAGACTGGAACAAACTGTAACTGCTAATGCTGTAAGGTGAATGTTTCCTTAACCTCTGAATAAACCATAGAAATTCATAACTTGCTGAAGACATTTAACTGTGCTTTTACCACAGTGCCAGGCTCAACAAAAGGGTAAAACACGTAATAGTGACAGGGAATGCTCGCCCTATCAGACGAAAGACATACAGATTACCAGAGTGGCTAAGAGCAGACGTGGTTAAGAAAATATAAAAAATGAAAGAATTAGGTATTATAGAAGAGTCAAGAAATGCTTGGTTATCACCAGTGATGATTGTAAATAAAAAGAAGGGGTGTAAGAATATGCCTTAATTTCAGAAAACTTATAATCAAGTGTCAGAATTTTATAGTTATTCTATGCCCAGGATACATCATTTGGTGGACAGATTGGGGAATGACAAGTACATCAGTACCCTTGATCTCATCAAGGGTTACTAGAAAATTCTTCTTAGCTAAAGAATCCAGGGACTGAACTGCATTTGCCCCTACTATTGGATTCTATCAGTTCACCACCTTGCCATTTGATTTACATTGGTGCACCCACTACATTCCAGTGGTACATGGATGTAATTTTATCCCTCACACTGATTATTGTGCTGCTTATCTGGATGATGATGGTGTACAGTCCAGACTGGAAAACCACCTGGAACACCTACGAGCAGTAATCCAATCTATTAAAAGGCAGTTCTGACAATACTACCAAATGTGCATTGGGAGTGCAGGAAACCAGATATTTGGGCTATGTTTTGGGAAATGGAGACGTAAAGCCAGAGATTTCTAAGACAGAAGCTGTAGCTAACAGTCCTATTGCTAAAACAAAGAAACATGTCAGGTCATTTTTAGGACTGGCTAGTTATTATCGGAGATTTGTTCCAAACTCTGCCCAGCTAGCTACTCCCTCACAGACCTCATGAAGAAATGGTTCCCAAATACTGTGAAATGGACCCCAGAGTATGATGAGGCTTTTGAGCCATAAAGGCTGCATTATGTTCAGCCCCTGTATTAGGAAGCCCAGACTTTGAGAAACAATTTCTGTTACAGACATATGCATCAAGAGGTAGACCTAGGTGCAGTCCTGACTCAAAATGTAGATGGGAAGGAATGTCCCATTCTATATATCAGTAGGAAGTTGCACAACAGACAGAAAGGTACTCCACCATTGAAAAGGAATGCCTTGCAGCAAAGTGGGCCATGGTGTCCCTAAGTTATATTTGCTAGGAGCTGACTTTGTAGTTATAACAGATCACAATCTCTCTGTTAACTTAACCAAATTAAAGACAAAAAATCCAGACTCATACAGTGGTAGCTGGCACTACAGCCATTTAAATTTAAAGTGATGCACAAATCTGGGAAAGGGAGTGTCAATGATGATTTTCTGTCAAGATATGGATCAAGAATTGAGAATTCCTAAGGCTGAAAAACAAAATGTGTGAGTTTAAACTTCTCTGTTTGCTATACTGTATCTGCACTGAACTTTAAACATTATAGGCTAATGTTAGAAAATAATGAATAGAAAGTTTTGGAAACCTGTTTTTTTAACAGGTTCCCTCTCAAAGAGGGGGTATGTGACAGGGTTGAATAAGGCCCTGTCCCATTTGTTATGCAGAAAGGGTTAAATGCTAGGATCTGTTCTATCCTCTCCTTTTCTATCTCTTGTTTGTCTGATTCCACAGTCAAATGTTCTGATGAGACCTACTGTAGGAACTGATCACTCTGACAATGACACAGTATTCCACCTCTCACTATCTATCTACCTTCATTTGCTGTTTCTGTCTCTTCTTCCCTCCTGGGTTAACCTGGGATGCAGTTTGAACTCCTCTCAGGCTTGTTCCACCTGCAGATAAACTGACAAGAACATTTTGTGAAAAACAGGATCTCTCCCTAATGAGTTCCCCAGGCAAAGACTTATAAAAAGAGCAGCAATACTTTTGCTAGAGAGAGTGGGAGACAGAGACTAACACTTGGAATTAGAGATATCCTCAGATGAAGGATTTCATTTTCTCTGTTTGTACTGCCTTTGTAAATAGTTACGTTGAACAATTTTTTTTATTTTACTGTTATTGATAATAATAAAACGCTACTTGCAAATTTTAGAATTGGTCTTCATATGCTTCCTGACCTGTGCCTCAACAACGTTCTGTAAGACTGTTTTAAGGCAAGATGAACTAGGTGAATTATGGAGATAAATAATAATGACTTACCCATTGAGATCTCCCTCTGGATCCTTCCCAAAATTAATTAAACTTAAAAGGATCCTACTGAAGCAAATGTAGGTCTAATACTGATCCTGTAAGGATGGAGGTTGCACCCATGGGAGCCATTTCAACAGTGCTGAAAGAAAGAAAGCAAAAATCCTCCAGTTAACATGGTGCTTAGTATGCCACTGGGCTAAAATGTGTATGATGAGCTCCTCGATAGAAACGGTTCTTCTTTTCATTGTCTTAGAAAGGACTGTGCAAGGATCCCATCCCCGGTAATGCGAAGTTTAATTGCAAATGTTAATGACAGTAGTATAGTGTATGATGGAACATTATAGTACTGTATATGGTTAGCCTTTGTTTTGTATAAAAATCAGCCTGCTCAAAAAACTTGTGCACATTCTAAACCGTTGTGCACTTTCCAAAGTCTTACGTGCATTCAAACAGTTGTTCTGTACAGTTCAAAGGTCATACAATTTTAAATTTCTCATATTCCACATCTAGCTACTTACTAACCAGCCAGTGCCCAAAGCTGTGCCTTTTAACTTTCAAAAGTCTATACATTTGAATTTGATCATAGAACAGAACAATAAAATAACATTTGTGTTTTCACTTCAGTGGAGTCTGTCCTCCTGTGCAAAAAAACATACACTATAAAAATAAAATATGGGCAACCACACACATCTCGGCATGTGTTTCCATCTCAGGATTGAGATAACAGCATGGACCTCTCCAGCTGTGCTCTCAAGGTTCATATGCTGTCATCTCAACCCTCAATGGAAACACAGCCTTGTTGTGTATGGTTGTTATACATAAAAATCCGTCCTTTCAAAGGTTGTTATGCTGTGGTAGCTCGTCATCGTAGCTGTTATGCTGCAGTGGCCTACGTACAGCATAACAACATCAATGCGTAAGCGCATGCACGTTACACAACCAGGAATGCCACGGCAGTGAAAATGAGAGCGAAGGAGAGCAGCACAGTAGGAGGAAAACAAAATAAATTAGTTTAAATTATTTACTTTCAGTAGCAGTTGGCATCCTATGCTATAAAAACAATGAATACCTAACTATCAGTAACAAGCTAGGTTAGTACATCTCGAGGTTGCCCATGGTGACTGAACCTCTCTAGCTCTGCTCTCGAGGTTCAAGCTAATCGCTATGGCAACCTCTCAGTGAACTAACCAGCGCATTATTGATCGCTTGGTATTCATTATTCTCTATGTTCCATTTCAGAAAAAGAAGTCTGAGTCTAGTATGCCTTTTCATGTGTTCAGTGAATTTATTTACTACAATTCACTGCTTGTTTCAACAACTAATGGTGCTATTGTACTATATTGTATACAGTGGACCCAGCCAGAATGCAACACAGTGTTGCAGATTCCTGCATGACAAATTAGATTAAGAGCCATTGAAATTGTCTTGTTTCCTGCAGTAGCTCTGCTGCTGGACTGCACTACATCCTAGTTGGCGTCATTGTATATTGCAGTTGCATAGCATTTATTAATTAAGGCAGCAATTTTCTAGACCATTAGAGTCAAGTGACTTAGACAGCAAAGGGAAGCACAGGGTGAAGGGAACAATGAACATGGTGTGGAGGAGGATATCCTCAGTGTAACCACCAATAGTCCCTAAGACTTAGGTAACTGACTAATGTTGGCACAGTTCAGTGTCAGTCAGGTCACTTCAGTTCATATACACAAGAGGCTGTTGTGGGGGAATCCTGTTTCTTATTTTCTATTGTCAGATCTCTGCTGGGATCTGAAGTCCAAAATGTGTGCAGATTACCTTTCAGGTGTCCTACCTGTGTTAGAACAGGTTGGGAGGTAAACACCACTCTCACTGTATGGATGGCTGGGAAGGGCTGCTCTTCTCCTAGACAAATGAACTAGAACATCCCCCTCACTTGGTCGAATAAGTAAATAAATCAAAGGTCAGTACTGCCTAATGCTTGGTTGTCAAATAGCTGTTTTACTGCTTTCAAACAAAATTTAAGGCGTCACTATGCTGGTGAAGCACAAAACATCCAACACTGCACCCGTGCCATGACACTTGCTCTCTGGAGCTTCGTCAGGGGTGGGAGTCTGGATGACCTGATGTCAGACTGTTGTTTGCTGTTCACACTGGTCATCATCCATCACCAGAGATGCAGAGTGACATATTATATTTATTGGTTAGGGTCAATTAACCACTGCTGACAGACCATTACACTTCTGAATTCACGGAGTTCCATAAACCACAGTTGCCAGAAACAGCCACAGTCTCCCTCAGCAGCTCTCTGAGAAGCTGTCTCCACTGGCAGTCTGCTCACTGCTCACAGAAAGCTGCCACTGTGAAAAACACACTTCTCGGACAGCTGAAAGAAAGAGCCAGGTACAGTATTAAACAAACATTTTGGCAAACATTTGTATAACAATGGCCAGTAAATATAAAAATAAAACATGGGAAGTCTGGAATTTCAGATTTTATCCACACCCTCAGAGTGTGATGCCCAGATAAACCACTGAAGCTTCGCCTCAGGGTTTATGGGATATCACACACCTCAGATGCATAAAATCCTCATTAACCACACTTCACCATGCATTATTCTATATACTGTTATCTTCTGCCAGCATAATGCTAAAGTTCTTGCAAAGTTTGCTGTTGCCTTTACTAATTCCAGTGTTTTTTTTTACACTGAGAACCAATGTTCTGCTTGTTGACTTTGCTGCTTTAAGAAACTGTCATTGAATTCTTCTAATCAAGAATTGTAATATATAAATTTCACTATTTACCTCCAGTCTAAACTGTGGCATAGATAGGTTGTAGTGAAGTGATGTGGACCACCCTAGTAGGGATTCTTGGCCACTACCACAGATGCTATGGGAACATAGATACATATATACTGTCGGCAGATAAAAGCTTGTGGCCCACTCAGTATGCCCATTTGAGCTTGTAAGTTCCTTTACATTTCTAGAAGTCTGCTGCCCTTACCCCTGACCTCCAGAATTCCCTTATGTCTATCCCATGCATTGTTAAATCCAGTGATTGTTTCAGCTCCCACCACTTCCTCTGGCAGGGTGTTCCACTTGTCCACCACCCTTTCTGTGAAGAAATTCTTCCTCCATTTCCTCTGAATCACCCTCCTCCAACTTCATCTCATATTCTCTAGTCCTGGAACATCTTTTTGCTGGAAAATAATGTATTCCTGCACCTGTTCCTCCTGTAAGGTACTTGTATGTCTCTATCATATACCCTCTCCCTCTCTCCTCCAGGGACTACATATTCAAGTCCTTCTGCCTGTCCTTATAGGACTTGTGATCCAATACCTGTACCATCTTTGTTGCCCTCCTCTGAACCTTCTCTGCCCTGTCTATCTCCTTACATAGGTATGGTCTCCAGAACTGTACACTGTACTCCAAGTGGGACCTCACTAATGTCTTCTATAGTGGATTAAAACCTCCTTTTCCTGCTAGTGATGTCCCCACCTATGCATCCCAGCACCCTATTTGCTTTACCTGCTGCCTTGTCACACTGTTTCCCTACCTTGAGGTCATCAGAGATGAAAACTCAAGGTCCCTATCCTGATAGGTGCATGCTATATCCTCACCCCCAACTGATATGTTGTTCCAGGAATTTTGTGCCCAATATGCATTATCTTGCACTTCTTTGCATTGAATTTCAACTGCCAAACCCTTGACCATTCTTCCAGCTTCTGCAGGTCCCTCCTCATTCTGTCTGCACCCTCTGGCATGTCCACTCTGTTACTGAGCTTCATGTCATCAGTGAATCGGATATTCTGCCTTCTAGGTCCTGTGCAATGTCACCAATGAAGATGTTGAATAGGACCGGTCCCAGCACAAGTGGCGTTTGCCATGAATGAGGTGTCCGAGTCAAACAAGCACAAGTGTAGATAAATCATTTATCTGACTGCTCACCATTGTATATTTCATTTATGCAATAGGGATGCTTTCTGTCAGTGCAGGGACATTTGCTTTGATTGCTTATCTTTTTGCATATGTTTGTCAAAACATGAACAAGAAATTGCATTTTCTGCTCTTTTTGCTAATTATAAAACTATAAAGTATCTATAAATGAAATACCACTCATTTTGTAGATAATTTTGTGCTGAACAGCTTTCATGCTCATAGTACTATGCTAGCTTTTTCGTTTTAAAGTTATTTGCATTTGAATATGGGTAGTACTGCTACTGAGGCCGAACATTCTAAATGAGTTCTGGAGTGATTGTGACATAGCTACTATATGGATAAATTAAGCAATAAACCACTAGAGGGTGTGGGCTATGGAGGGATTTACACGGCTGGCATGGCACCTCCATATACTATACCTAATACTGGAATGGTGCCTTGTCCATTTTAATCCCAGAAAAGGACCTATGCTCTGGGACAGGAGTAACACCTAATGCTATTCCTGCACTTTTATGAAAGTTTATTTTGAGCCTGACAAATCAGAAAAGTCTGGTAATGCTCTAGTAGAATATATTTTCATTTGTTGAAGGGTCTATACATAAATTTAAATCATCTGCATAAGCTAAATTCTTAATTCTGGGTGAAGAAGAACATAGTTCCAACCCTTTAACTCTATCATCTTGTTCTAGTTTCCTTAAAAACACATCAATACAAAACATGTATAATAAGGGACTTAGTGGGCACCCTGTCTTACACCTCTTTTACTTTAATATCTTTACCTATCCATCCATTTATGTTAGGTGTTAAAGTAGCTTGTTTTGTATAAGACCTCCACCCATCTAATAAATTCCTCAGGTATGCCATATGCTTTAAGAACTTTGTACATGTATTGCTGTGATATTTTATCAAAGTTTTTTCTTGGTCAATTTTATTATATATCCTTGCAAATTTTGTTTCTCAGCTTCATAGAATATCTTTCTTAGTACAATGAAATGATCTGCTTGTTTCCTGTTGGGAATTGCACATGTCTGACTGGGACTGATCAATTTGTCTGCAACTGACACTAGTCTATTCATTAATAGTTTGCTTAATATTTTAAAGTCCACATTTAATAGGCTAAGTGGCCTCCAGTTTTAAATCTTCTCTTTCACTTTTTAAAAGAGATGGGAAATTTCCCGGTGTCCTGGGAAAATTTCCTCATTCACTAAAACTACCACCAACAGCTTAATCTGGTTCAAAGTCAGTTGGCATTCATCTGTATCCCACTCCCCGGGTTGTGCCTGAAAATTGGCAGGATTTGTCTAGTGCACCTACCGGTCAACAAAACTAAAAAAAAAAAATGCCTAGGTCTTCTCTCTTCAGTGATCCTAACCTCACCCTCCCAACCAATAGTCCCTCCTTGGATTCTTTCCCCAAAGTGCATAATCTTGCACCTTTTGCATTGAATCCCAGCTGCCACTTCTCCAACCACACCTCCAGTTTGGTTAGATCCCTTGTAGTTGCTTCCACCATCCTTTTCATCCACCACTGCCCCCATTTTGGTATAATCCATGAACAGACTAACTCCTGCTCCCAACTCGTGTGCAATATCTGAGATAAAGAGCCCAAAGAGTACTGGGCCCAGCACCGAGCCCTGAGGTACACCGCTCAGAACTGGTCTACGTGTCAAGCCCCCACTGCCACCCATTGCAGCCTCCCTGCAGCCAGTTCCTTATCCAGTTTGTCAGCTTGTCCCCCTACAGCAGTCAGTATCCCCCCAGCCTCCCATGAGGCACTGAATTGAAGGCCTTGTTGAAGTCCAAGTACAAGATATCTACAGCATGACCCATATCCAGCTCTCTTGTTACCCAGTCATAATATTCTATTAGATTGGTCTGACAACACCTCCCCAAGATGAACCTGTGCTGCCGCCCATCCTGAAGGTCATTATCCTTGAGGAATGGTACCAGCCTCTCCTTCAGTATCATCTCTATAAGTTTACCCACCATGATAAGTGAGACTAACAGGCTGATAATTTCCTGGCTCATCCCTAGCGCCACATTTGTGTATGGGAACCACATGGGCCATCCTCCAGTCCTGAGGCACCCTTCTCATGTTCAAGGAGGTGCTGAACAGGTCCACCAGCAGTTCAGCCAACACTTCAGCCATCTCCTTCAGCACCCTGGGGTGGATGACATCAGGACCTGGTGCCTTGTCCTCCCTTAATGCCCTCAGACCCTCTAGTACTCTACTTCCCTTGTCATTCCATCTGTCATCTCCTCCCTCCCTCCCACACCCACCCTCCCAGTCCATGGTGGTAGTGGACCATCCTTCTCCTTTGTGAAAACAGAGCAAAAGTATTCATTTAGTGCTTCCACTTGTTCCTCTCCCTTTTCCACCCTCCCCTCCCCAATTTATCTTCACCATATGGTCTCTGCACTGAAATCTGACTTTAGGGTTTCCAAACCTGAAACTCCAATGCCACCCCTAAAGCAAATCGGGGCAGAGTCTTCCTATGTGATGTCAACCTAAAGCTCACCCATTAGGTGTATATGTTTCTACAGTGTATAGAATGGGGTGAGCTTTAGGTCTTGTGCTCCCACTGGCAAATAAGGATATGATTATACTATCTTAAAAAGTAAGGAAATTCATTGCAAAAACTTTGTTGATGCACTAATTTTTTTGTTGTTTAAATTTTTAACCAGGTGAGACACACTACGCTGAACGCTTGTTCAGGTGCAACATGGGAGCACAAGGAAGTTAATTGACTTGCTCAGGGTCACACAGTATACAAGTGGGGGCTGTAGGACTCAAACCCAGGTCTCCAGATTTGCAGCACTGGGCCTTAAACCACTCGCTATACTGCCTCCAGTTAGGATTGCAGTGACAAAGTAGGGGATATATGGTGTTAGGGTTTCCAACTATAGACATCACCCCAACCCTGTGGCAGCAACAGGCATGGGGTGTGACTTGGGTTGTCAACCCAGCACTCACCACATTCCATGGGTAAATAAACTGAGATGGGTACAGTATATGAGAATGGATTGAGCATTATGGTTGACAACCCCAAGGCACACCTCACGCCTGCTGCTGCCTACAGGTTACATCTGGTATTTTTATGACCATTGTATGAGACATATAGCACACTTATTAGGTAGCATCTTAAGCCAGCAACAGTACCAGCCTCAACAATTACTGACCTATTTATTAAAATCATGTGACCTTAAAGTGTTGAGCCCCGTAGTCTCCCTCCTCAAAATAATTGATCAAAGAGGGCTTCATTTAATTACTTAAAATTTGTGATGCTGCAATTATGGGTTATTGAATTTTATATGTATTCCCAATGGTGTATCTCACATTGACATGTTTAGAGCACATTCTGCTTTCTATATGTATTATATAAGCTGTGTTCACTTATTGATGAGGTGTTACTTTGTAACCACAATTTTTAATGTGAATCTATATTAAGTCTAAGATTGTGAGTATGATCTGTCATTTTAGGTATGTATATGTAATATATTTATTTAATTTCATAGGATACATTTTTGTAATGATTGGAATGGTCTTATGACTGATCAATACATTTTTTACTGCAGATACGTTGTCCATCCTGGGACATCTGAAAATATTATCATAAGGAAGTTATCTATTGAAACACATCACAAGTGGTATGAATGTTAATTTCCCTTGTAGGAAGAACTAGGTAGGCCAAGAAATGAGATAATTAAAACAGTGAATATCTGAACATATAACAGCAATTATAAGGGAAGGGGGCCATTGTTTAACCAGGAAAGGCACACTAAGCTGGAACTTGTTTCTAGGTATGACCTGGGAGCACATGAAAGTTAAGTAACTTGCTCAGGATCAGAGTATGCAAGTGTGGGCTGATGGGATTCAAACTCAGGTCACCAGGTTTGCAACTCGTACCCATAACCACTATGCTGTACAGTACTTCCTCCTAATTATAATTGGGAACATAAAGTATGCTATGGTGGCCAAGCATTATGTAGAAGCAGTAAATGATTCAAATGTTTTCTTTGAAATGTGTAGCTTTAGAACATGTTACTCTGAGCCCTAGAGGAGGAGATATTGTGAAACTACAACAAAGGGAAGCATTTTGAATGTGGGAACTGATACTTACTTGACATGCTCCTTAATTTTTGTATGATATAACTACTATTTTACTGTTTCCTTAGCATGATTGGGAAGACCCAGGATTACCTCTTTAGTAAGGAAACATTGTTTGGAGTGCACTCTGTATATTAACTGAAGACTGTAATTTAGTACACTTGTATTTAAATATGTGTTTGTTTTATTTATTGTTGTATCTGTATATGTATCTTCCCTCAAGTTCTGCTATTTACACACTAACAGATTTTTTCTGTTGATTTCTATTTTGTGATCAGTGCCTAGTTTTATGGGCATGTGTCTTTTTAGGACTGCAGTGGGCAAGCCCTGCAGACCTATTGCTTTCAAAAAGGACTCCGCATTTCTTGCATTCTTTGCAACTGAACAACATGTTGAAATATCACCTCAGTCATCTCTGTGTCTGTGGAACACTCTGGCTGCACTGCACTATTTTATACTTGGAAAAAACTGGGCCGTCCTGATTGGGATACTGGGGACTGAGCACCCCTGTTTCACTGTTATGATTCTTGGGGTGTGTGGGGTGGTGGGTGTTGAGAGGGAGGGTCGGGTGAGGGCATATTCCTAATTTTAAGAAAAACCAAACGGCATTCACAGTGGATCATGGAACACTCCCTCATCTCCCGTACTCTAATGAGCATCGTTAACCCTAGCACATCACGCATTGTAGTCTGGCTGACCATCTTAGGTCATGATGGAGCATGCTGCCTCCACCATGACAAGCGTTTTTTTTCTTTAAGATTATACATATCCCACCTGACCTCCTCTCAGCACCACCACCCCACCCCGAAACAACAGTGACACTGGGGTCCTCTCCCAGTCACGCTCACCAATTTCTTTTTTGGCAAAATACTCCCACACTATCAGTAGTAGTGTTTCTCCTTACTTCCCTTTGGGGCCATCACACCCACCTCGCACTCTCAGCTCGCCTCCTCTGAACTCTTCCCACCCAGCCCCTACACCATCTCACTTCAAACCAAGCTCACCCTTTGTACACCCCTTCCCTTGTACCATCTCAGAAAGACCATACTCATTACCTCCTCTACCCCCTATTCCTCCCTACCCATGTCCCTCCACCAAGCCTCTCTATTATTCAGGTAAAACAATCCAGGTTCTGCATACCAAAGTCTCACACCACTCATCTCTGGTTGTCCAGGACCTTAATTCTCCTCCTACTTCTTACCAGAACCATCCAATGCAACCCCAGTCCCAGAAACCCCAGCCTCTCTCCCTGCCTATCCTACACCACCAAAGGGAAACACATTAGCCTTGTCACCTCAACATACAGAGCCTCCTGTTAAAAAGATGCTTTTCAGGCCTTGGTCACTGGAGACGACTGACATTATAGAACTCTTGGAAAGTGGCTCTCTCACAAAATCTCCAATGGGGAGACTGAACTCAGCAGCTACACTTCTGTCAGAAAAGACAGACCAGGTAGAAAAGGGGATGTCGTTCTTTGTTTCAGACACATTCTCTTTCACCAAACACAGCTCTAATGCAGAGTTCATCATGCTT
Source organism: Neoceratodus forsteri (assembly GCA_016271365.2). Taxonomy (NCBI): domain Eukaryota; kingdom Metazoa; phylum Chordata; order Ceratodontiformes; family Ceratodontidae; genus Neoceratodus; species Neoceratodus forsteri. The sequence goes on along the minus strand of CM057449.1, from coordinate 1,416,420 downwards.
GAGACCTCTCCATCAACCTACTTCTCTGAAAAAGTACAACCCTTGCTATCACAACAGCCTAACTCCTCCTGGAACCCCCACTCTGACCTGCTGACCCTGCTTGCCCTTAAAACTCCCTCCTTCAACACAGAGTGGGTACTTCTCCGGATTTTAGCATTAATGGGTCTCAGCCAAGCTGACACAGCCAAATCCTGCATCACCAGTCATGGCCTACACCAACCTATTTCTACCCCCACCAGGTCAAACTATAAGACTGATACCCAAACACTGATGAACTGGATCATCGTGTCCAATCTATTCCGTATTACCAACTCAAGGTACTTCCAGACTGTTTAGGTGATCACTGTGCCATTTTCTGCCACTGGACTGTCAATACCCCAACCCCCCATTTCATTTCTCCAGACACCTCACCAATGACAGTATTGAGGACATAACTTGTGTTTCCACCTGGTCGACTGGTCTTTCACCTCTGTCTCAGGTGACTTTGATACAGCACAGAAACAGTCCTGGTGAAATTCACCAGCGATATTCACAAGGCCAATGACAAAGGCCAATTCACAGGCTCTGTGTTTGTGGACCTGACCAAGGCTTTCGACCTGGTCAACCATAGCATACTTCTTGATACTCTCAGGCCTGCAAATCTCTGTGAATGTTGTTAAATGGGTTAGTAGCTACCTCTCTCACAGATCCCAGAAAATAACCATCAATGGTCACTTTCCACCGACTATTCAATTAAATATGGGGCTCCTCAGGGGTCTATCCTGGGCCCATTCCTCTTCTCCCTTTCATAAACAACCTTCCAGATATCTGCCACTCCACTGAAATTCCACTATATGCTGATGATGTGGCCCTTTACTATGCGACAACAACTAGGACACAACGTTTGGAAATATAAAAGCGGATTTCAGCCTTCTACACTCTTGGTTTGCTACTAAGTGTATGGTCTTCAATTTCAAGAAGACCAAATTTATGATCTCTCTGCCCAAGAAAAATCATAACTTCAGGCTTAACCTTCACGGACAATCTTGGAAACTCTATAGAAAAAGTAGACACATTTAAATACCTGAGACTGTTCTCAACCCACACTCACTTTCAATATCCATATTACTAATCTCATTAAGAAGATCGATGTAAGGCTGGGTCTCTTATACAGAATCAGAATGTTCTAATACCCATCTCAGACTACATCTGGCTAGCTTCTTTTTAAATTTAACATCTTTATTGTTTTTCATACAACCAACAAACAGACATATCATTGAAATGTCAACACAATCTGTATACGGATTACTAATACAAATTATAAACTCGCCTTAACCCCTTCCCCCACCACCTCCCTACCTCAGCCCCTCCCCTAGAGTGTGCCAACTGAAAACAAAACTTATTGAAATGGCAACAAAATTACATAAATCATATTCTTCTTTATATATACTAGGTAGAGACATGTGGAACATGGAAATTAGTGTAGATATAGAGCATATAATTGCCCTACTTTTATTAAATGCATCCAAATTGTTATGGGAACTAGACAACAATCTTTCAGTTTGGAAGTACAATGAATTATCATTCAGCCATTCACTATATGAAATAATTAATTGATCCATCAATGCTTTAGCACTAGTTTCTTCACTGTCATTGAAATTAGCGCCATATGGAATTTACGTTCCTGAATTGCAATTTGAGAGAACTCTCCTAAAATACATATCTCTATAGTAAACAAATCTGCCAGACCTAGTAAAGGATCTAATTTAGCCTGGATTATTTGCCATAGATGGGCAACTCTATCACATTGCCAGAATCGTGCACTAAGTTCCTTCATCTTTATTGCATCTAGTACACAAAAGAGTTAGAAGCCTGCCCAATTTGTCCAGATAGACTGGTGTATAATACATATTATTAATAATATGATACTGAGTTAACCGGAATCTATCTTGGGTATGAAATTTATGGAGATCTTTCCAGATCTGATCCCATATAAAGGTAGTATCTGGTACGAGGGAGGCCCAGACTGCAGAGCCTGGAAGACTGTCTGGGAATTTGAGATCCAGAAGGTAGGAATACACCAGTGAGACCTTGTGAGGTTTGTTAGCATAAACTATCAACTGTTCTGGAAAGAGCTTAAACCGAGGTTCTGTGGGTATTGTACCAACAAGGAACAAATAACATGTCTCAGCTGGAAAATTTTGAGTATATGTTTCTGAGGAATCATGAGCCTAGTCAAAATTTCTGGAGAAGAGAAAAGGGTATCTTGTGAAAATAGACTGTGTATTACAATGCCTTGAAGTTGTGAAAGCCAGTCTGAGGAAATCTGAGCTCTACCTATCTTAATATTGGGATTATGGAGAAGGGGTTGGTCGAGGTCTGTTTTAGGAGACATCTTGAAGTAAGACCAACACTGGACCAGAACCTTGCAAGTGATTCCGATAACCAAGTTTTTAGTGGGAATGGTAAGGCCACTTTGGTAATATGGAAGATAGTAGATGAGTTGAGGTTATATGTCTCTAGTAGGTGCCTTTCAAGGAGAAGCCAGGGAGGCAGATATTCATCGTTCCTGGTGGAAGCCATCTACCCATTTGACCAGATGAATTTCCCAGTAATACAAAAAGAAGGTTAGGAAAACGAAGACTCCCTCTTTCAGTGGGAAGACTGAATTTGATGAAGGAGCATCTAGGAAGTTTGTCGGTAGAAAAATTTGGAAATAATTGAGTGAATACAGTGAAAAGGGAAATTGGTAGCCATATATTCAGAAGATTTAAGGGATAGAAGAGACAAGGCAGAACATTCATTTTAATAGTACTAATTTGGCCCCATAAGGAGAGAGGAAGGTTGACCCATGTTGGAGGACCTGCTAGATATTAACTATTAAATCTTCAAGATTCAGTTTTTGAGTGAATCTTGGTTTCTAGTGAGGTAAATACCTAAGTACTTAAATGACTGTGGGACCATTTCATCCCAAACTGAATAACGTCTGTGCTATGGGTAAAATTATTTACAGGGAAAATTTTGGCTTTAGATTAATTCAACTTGTAGTTGGAAAGGAGACCATATTGTGTAATGATATCAAAAACATGTACCAGAAGTGACTGGGTGTTCCAAATAGAAGTATGTCATCAGCATAAACTGAGAGTGTCAAAGTTTGCTGAGTATCGAGAGACCCTGTATTAGAGGGGATGTTTAATAAGAAGGAGAGGTTCCAAGTACAAGTTAAATAGAAAAGGAGATAGTGGACAGCCTTGTCTGGTACCTGTAAACAAAGGAAAGTGTGAAGAAAATACTCTGTTGCAGTAAATCTTAGCGGAAGGGACATATAAACCGACTGTATTCTTCTAATAAAGAGGTAGGAATCCCATTTACTGAGTGTTAACCATAAAAACTCCCAGCTCACTCTATCAAAGGCCTTTTGGCATCCAATGAAATTAAGGCCATAGGAGTCTGTGATGATTGGGCTATATGGAGAATATGGGCAAGAGTTCTAAGATGGTCTACTACGAACGGCCCTGTACAAAACTTACTTGTTCAGGACTCAGTAACTGAGACCAGATCCTTTTAATCTGCAGGATAACATTTTGTCAAGATTTTAATGTCACAATTTAAGAGTGAGATTGGACAATAACTCGCGACATCTGTAGGCAGTTTGTCTGGTTTGAGAAGTAGTATTAAGTAACTTCTAATAACATGGTGTCAGAGAGTTGTTCTGAAACATGTATTCATATAATTTGAGTAAAAAGGAGAAAGTTCCTTACAAAGTACTTTATATAAATTGAATGGGAAACCATCCAGTCCTGGGGATTTGTCTGACGCGAGTCCCCTGATTGCCTCCTCCACCTCTTGCAACGTAATAGGGAAAGACAAAAAGGTCTGGTGGTGGTCCGGAAGACTGGGAAGGTTGAGCTCCTCCAAATAGTGAACTATGTTGGCAGGTGATATTGCAGAAGGTGGATTACAATATAATTTACTGTAAAGGTTTCAAATACCTGAGCTATATCTGGGAGGTATTTAATGGTGCCACACTAGGACAGTATGGCAGGAATTAGCCTCATGCTTTCTATTTTACACAAAGCAGAGCTAATAACCTACCTGCCTTTTGTCTTGATCAATATATTAAGTTTTAGATTTTAAATATGGCATATTCTGCTTTCTCCCGTAACAAGTCAGTGTATTCATTTCTTAAGGACAAGAGGGTTTCAGGAATTTGGTGAAGAAGAGGAAGATAGAGAGTTTTCAATTTCCTAATCTGTGTTAACAGGGATGTCACTCTAGCTTCTTTTGCTATCTGGATAGCTTCTTGCTTTTACCCTCTTGATACGAGCTTCATTGTCTTCTCCCCCTTACCACATCCCACCTCTTCTCTAAACTCAGGACCACTTCTAATAGCATCACACATTTTTCACTGACCTTCCATGGAATACCACCACTGTGCCCTTTATGATCTTCTAAACTGGCTCACCCTTGAGGTGGGTTCCATTTTAAATGCCGTCTTTCTTACACAAGGTGAACCTTAACTTACAAAAGGTGAACCTTACCCTACTACCAGAAAGCATTACCTCCCTGTTTCTCAAATTCTGTCCAGAAGTGCAGTACAGGGGAGGGCCTTCCATCACCTCTTCGACTCTCTTCTATCATACCTCTGATGTACAGAATTCAATCACTTTTGAGGGCCCTAAGTCTTACAACAATTTGCTCTCTGATATTTTGCCTGTAGCTTAGTCAGTTCCTTCTGCAGCACCCTCAAGGACCACCTCCTAAAATCTACCACCTATTGTTGGCCGCTGGTGCAGAGAGGCACGATCGCTGTCTGCAGCCGATGACCTTGGTTCAGGAACTGACTCGGGAGTCTGAGGGCCAGCTGAGGGAGTAGGATTGAGCAACTGGTGGACTGCCTCCTACTCTCAGGGAGGTGGGGTTGAGTGTCCGATGTACACGGACCCCTGGTGCAGACCAGGAGTTCTGCTGCAGTCGGCGCCTGCATGTTCGGGGATGGGGCAGATGCAGGTTGTCACTGCACATCTCCACCCCATGGGATTCACAGCCTTCAGAAGTATTGGCCCTGCTAATGATCCAGCTCCATTGTCATCCCCTCTGGCCACCAGAGTTCACCTATCAGCTGCCTCCAGAGGCAAGCCCAAGTATGAGGGCAGCTGCCGGAGCCTGGCGAGCCCGTCGAGAGCTTGGGAAGCTGGCACAAAAAATCTAACACCTGTGTGTGCCCAGGACATCCTTCTCCCCTGAATGTATTAAAATATTTTGTTATTGTCCCTCTCATCAAGTATTTTATGTTATGTTCCCTCCTTTCTTACTCCCTCCACTCCTCCCACTCCTCCTATTTCTGCCCCCATGTTTTCCTGAGCCCCCAGCACCTGCCACAAATACACCCTTCCTGTGCTTCCTCAAGTGTTTTCCTTTGACTATCTGCCACTGTATGAAATGTTTATAAACCTGCTGTAATTAGGTGCATTAACTAAACATATATATTGTATTGTAATACATGGATCTTGAAAATAATACTACTGAAAACTATGTAAAAAATAGTTGTAATACATAGCACAGAACACGGCACTCCCAATAATACTGCTCTTCACTGCCAATAATACTATCATTACAATGAATGATAGTATTATCACTACAATGTGACAGCATAAAGCACCCTTCAACCTTAAGCCCACCACGAGCACCTTCTTCACCACACAAGCACCAGTCTGTCTGCCACACAAATACTGTTGCCATGGTGCTACATTTCATCCTGTTTACCCAGTGTAATGGTGTGCAATCCCATTGGAGCAGTTTCTCTGTAGTGGGCAAACCAACTTCAAAAAACATGGTGGGCATTTACTCTTGTTTAGCGAGAGAAATGCGGGTTATGAGTTCATTTCATCGGTTTTATTTCTTCATAAAATGTACAGTGGATTACCTGGCAAATGAAAAAAAAAGTAAAAGTAGGACTGCCAAACTAAAATAAAAGCGATCAATAGATACCTGGGTCAGGCAGAACTTCAATACTGCGGACGGGCAGCGAGAGCAAGCGCATCTTCAATGCAACAGGCGGCCAGCCCATTTCACAAAATGTAAAAAAGAGCACACTCTCTGAATCAAATCCATATATTACAAAAATAAAAATAGGTTACAGTGATTTACTCAGCTGAAATTCCATCTCGAGGTTCTGGGGACATAGAAACCTCTTGAGCTTCGCCTCAAGGTTATCTATGTCCCCAGAACCTCTCGCGGAATTACAGTCTTGTAATTCACTGAAACCAATCTATTACTCTATTTATTCCTCACTTCACTGTTTGATGTTTTAACTTATTCATTCTGTACTTTTTTTCCAATTTTAACTTTTCGCTGTCTATGTTTGCCTGCAACACTCACTGTCTGCCATGTTTATCTACAACACTTGCTGTCCGCTGTTTGCCTGTAACAGTCACTTTCTGCCCTGTTTGTCAGAAACACTTGCTGTCTGCTTTGTTTTCAGCAACACTCGCTGTCTCCATGTTTGCCTGCGACACTGACTGTCTGCCATGTTTATCTGCAACACTCGCTGTCTGCTATATTTGTCAGCACCACTCACTGTCTGCCATGTTTATCTGCAACACTCACTGTCTGCAGTGTTTGCCCTCATACAGTCCCTGCATACTATAGTACCTGCACTGGTGTGGTACCATAATGCCCTGGTTTAGAAAGCACTATAGGCTATTTTTGCATGAATAATGCTACAAAAAAATCCACGTTGAAGTAATTTCTTTCCCAGTATGTTGAACCATGGACTCATACTGCTGACATCCATTGGTTCCTATGGTGGTTCCAAACAGCATCTCTAAAACTGGACTGTTGTGCTGAACAGAAGGAGCAGACACACATCATTAAACAAAAGGAAAATTAATCATATCTTTTATACTGTAAGTGCATTCCATTTATAAGAACATTCCTGTTTGGTGTCAAGGATGTCCTCATGGAAGGAATCTACTGTATTTTCTAATAAATGTTTATTGTACTGTTGCCATTGACAGAAATACTTTGTGAACAAGATTTGACATCTCAATGGTCTTCTTTGTATGAATAATTTCAAATAAATAACATCTCTACTAACACACATTTTAGTACTGCAACATGGGAAATGGGACCACATGATGAAAAATATGTACCATAAGGAGAGAATGAAAACCTAGTTGCCATATTAACATTCTACATTTATTTGGATCACAAATCTACACAGAACCCCAGTAATTAACTCTGTGGTCAAAATACATGGTGTGTATGATAATGTGAGTCAAGCAATGGCACATTTCTTTTATCTTGGGGAATTGTTGATGAGCTCACATGCATCAGAAACAGTGGCAAATGATACACTGACTCTCAAGGTAGCATTGTTAACCACAGATACCCAGATTGTTTGTTATAGTTAGCATTTGTAAAACAGTGTGAACAAGTTCCAGTTTGATTGGCTATCTAGTCTTTAAAATTTTTAATATAAACTGGCCCAGTGGCATGGAGGGCTGAGGAGCTGGGCACCTCACCTCCTGCCACATCGGTAACTCAGGGTTGGGAACGAACTCAGATCGCTCGGGGTCAGTGGGGTGGGGAAGGATGAGCATCCACAGACAGCTCTGCTTCCTCAGGGAGGAGGGTTGGTGAGTAATGCTGCTTGCCTGACACCTAGTGGTGGCTGGGTGTCAGCACATGCTCACCACCAAGCTGAAAGGGAAGAGAGCCCACGTTCAGGATGCTGGGGCCAACTCTGCAGAGGTGGAGCATAGGCATTGTGTCCATTGCATGTCCTGTGGGCCTGGGGTGAAAACCAGGGAAAAAATATCCAAGGTGGTGGGATGTTGACGACACCCTTCAGGCTCCACATGGGTGGCTGGGCACAACTGTAGGTCCTGTGGCAGAAAACTGAAGGTGAAGGTAAGTCCAGGGGAACTGGGTGATGGGGCTGAAGGGTCAATTAAATGGAGCTACCAGGGTGAACAGGAGAAATAAACAGATGATAAAAAAAAATTGTATAGTATACCATAGCACTATCATTCTTTCAGTTATGATTTCAATACTCAGTCACCCAGTATACACATCTGCCTCCCTGACACGACAGCAAAAAAAAAAATGTTCACTTACAACAGCCCGCACAAAACTATAACCAAAAACAGAATATAAAAAGGCCTATCACATGGTTAAATATTGGTGTTCTGCATTCTGCCCTGCTATATTGTAAAATTATGTTAAACAGGGACTGTCCCTTTAAGGCTGGCTAAAGAGACTTATTTTTCTCCTTACCACAGAGAGGAGAGAGAGAGAGAGAGAGAGGAAGCAAACAGTTTGTGGGTTTGTTGAGGGGTAGAGTGCTACAGTAGGCAAAGTTGCAAGAATGCACAAAGAAGTAAAGGCTTGCAGTGAAAGGGTTGCAAGTTAGTCAGCAAGAGTGTAGAACACTGATGAGATTGACAGTATATGAGGAAGAGAAAGGAGGGAGCTATTGTGGCAACAGAGACAACAGCCTGAGTTTTAGTACAGAGACAGAGAAACAATTTCTTTCTGTGCCAGAGGTTTGAAGGCAGAGATACACTAGGTGGGCATCTCATCTATGAGTATATGCCCAAGGCTCCCTCCCCCAGCTGCTATTGATGCCCCTAACCAATGCCCTTCTCCACACAGGGGACAGTGCATATCTCCTGCATCCCTGGCTGATAACACCTGTCCTATGACCGCATCCATTGCAGAGAACAGGTACCATATGGCACACATCGCTATACACAATATCATCAGTGAGTCTTTGGCATGCTTGAGATGTGGTTCAGATGCCTTGAACATTCCAGTGGTGCCCTACAATATAGTCTTCAGAAGGCCTGTGCCATATTCCTCACCTATTGTATACTACATAACATGGTACTCAAGCGTGGAATATGACTGGCGGTCCCAGAGGAAACACTGCAGTGGATAACAAGCCAGCAGACAAGGGATGCAGAAGCACTCAATAAGCATGACTTCAGGATGGCCAGGAGGTCCAGGGAGTACCAGAGCTGCCTCATTACAGAACTTACAGACCCAGACAGTAAGTACAGATCCCACAGGAGACAGAAATGGTGTAACAAAATGTATTAGAAATCATGATGGGGGAGGTGCTAAAAAAAGACATCCAGGTGGGGGTCAAACAAAATAAGAGCTATCCAGGCAGGGAATGGAATTCAACATAAACCTATGCCATATAGGTGGAGAGAAAGATGGAGCCAAACAAAATAAAGCCAACCAGGCAAGGGAAGGAAGGGGTTTAACATAACCATATACCATATAGGGTCGGATGGGAGAGTCAAAAATAAGAGCCATTATGGCAGGAGAAGAGGAATCAAATGAAATAAGAGCCATCCAGGTAGGGTGGGTGGGGATTCAACATAAACCTATGCCATCGAGGCAGGGGTGGGGAGAGCCAAACAACCAAGAGCCATCCTGGTGGAGGCGGGATCAAACAAAATCAGAGCCATCCAGGTGGGATGGGCGGGGATTCAGCATAAACATATACCATCCAGGTGGTGGGGGCAAGGAAGAACCAAACCAATAAGAGCCATTTCAGTGGCAGGGAGGAATCAAACAAAATAAGAGCCATCTAGATGGAATTGGATGGGATTCAACATAAATATATGCCATCCAGACAGGGAGAGAAGGGATGCAAATTAAAATAAAACATCCAGGTGGGGAGTGAGAAACGTGTTTTGTTGGAAGGGGATATGAAGCGACAAAGCTGGGGTAGGACACAGGTGTCACAACCACCCTAGGTGTGGCCTGTACACCCCACCATGGACATGGGGCTGACAATAATTTGAGTTTGCATACCTCCCATACTTTGCTTTACTGTAATTAGGGTCTATTTTTTAGCCTGCCCTCATTAGATAGCAATAAAGAGGATTCTGAAAACAATTCTGTTTTAGTTTATTTAATCATTTATAGCCTATTGTGAATAAGTGAGATATGCTGATTTATTTATTTAACATTTAATGGCCATAGAAACATAGATTATGACAGCAGATAAGGACCGCTTGGCCCACCTAGTCTGCCCATTTCTCTACCTACAGGTTAAGCTGCAGATCCTAGTTAACAACAGCCTATTTCTTCCTACCCCACAAGAATTGCCTTATGTCTCTCTCATGCATTCTTGAATTCTCCACTGTTTTAGACCCCACAACCTCCTCAGAAAGGCGGTTCCATGCATCCACCATCCTCTCTGTGAAAATACTTCCTCACATTGCCCTGAGCCATCCCCCCATCTTCAAATTGTGCCCTCTTGTTCTTGCACATCTCTTTTCTGAGAGATGCTACCCTCTTGATCTTTGTTGATTCCACTGAGGTACTTAAAAGTTTCTATCATGTCCCCCTCCCGCTTTTCCTCAAGGGTATACATATTAAGCTCCTTCGTGTCTCCTCGTATGGCTTCTCTTGCCATAATAGGATTAGAAACAACACAACTAACCTTAATGTTTGATTCTGAAGTTTGAACAACAAAAAAACAGGTGCATCTGAGAACATTTTCAGTGTGGAGCTCTATTAGAACTAACTTTTAAATTAGAAAACATTCTAATGTTTAAAAACAATAATTGTCTTACATTTAAAAAGTCTATGTGTGATAACAGTACTGTTTAAACTCAGTTCTGTGTTGGAAAAAAAAAGGGGGTTCCATGGAGAGACAGTTCAGTAGTGTCAGATTTTGGTGGTTTTGAGGATTTTGTAGTGAACAGAGAGAGCGCATGTTAGTGCGTAAGGTTAAGGTCCTGAAGCAAGCTACTCAAATACTCAGCAGTGATCTGATGTGGTGAATAAAGTAAGAAAAAGGATCAGACATTGTTTTTTGGGTCAGAAACTATTGTTTTATTACTTGAGAGAGACGGCTTGACAGAATCTATAAAGCTGTGAGCCCATGACTCCCAAAGAAAGCTGGCATGTGTTAAGCATTATAATTCAGAGTATAACAGTGAACTATGATCAGCTTTCTGTATAGGAAAAAATGGAGCCCAGTTATTGCACCCTGGTTACCTTCAGTTTGCTGAAAAACTTTAGAATGGTAGAGCAGAACATAATTGTTTTCACTGTGTTTTCCCAAGATTGTGACAGCAGTGGCCTCACAAGCAGTTCAATGACACAAACTCAGATATGCAAGCAAGCATAAGAGACAAATGCACCTAAACATCAAGAATCAAATAAAATTTAAGTGAAGGGACAAAACAGTCCATATATCGTGCATGAGAAAACTTGTAATGTAAAGATGTAGATGAAAAACAAGATATGCTTTACTAATTAGGGTTACACCCTCGGAACATGCCAGCGGTGAGTGAAGCCACATCATTAGGGCACCAATCAGCATTTCACCAATCACTTTTCATGGAGGCTGTACCCTACATCCTCCTCTAATTAAGGATTCTAACTCCAGAGGGGATGGACTTGAGGAGGGTGGTGAATTGCAGATTTGGCACCCTAATGATGTGGCACACTATCTGGCACCCTGAAGGGGTGCAGTGACTAATTAGTTAGATTATTGTAATATTACCCTGCACAGCTATTTAAGCTAGGGCAAGCCTATGACACAATCTTAGGAGACTTGTTGCATCCTGGGAAGCAGGATCAGAGGCAACAGCAGAAACAATTACAGAATGGAGGCCGCCACTGAAAATGCAGGTATGCATTCTTTACAAAAATCAGTAAATAAAACAGTACTACTATTCATGATATAAAAAGTGAATAAAACAGTACTACTGGCATGGAAAGCAAAGACAGGCTCAGCTGGGCATACTGGAAAACAGCTTTTGAATTCTTTTTACATTAGGGCTCCTTTAATGGCTCTTAATTTAATGCATGCAAGTGTCAATCAACTACTCTTTATAGCACACTGATGGACCTTTATATTAGCTGAACCCTGCATGTGCCACCAGAATAAGAACTTAGTTCTAAAAGTGATTAAAGATAATTTTTCAGGGGCCTTTTGCATTACAGCACAATCCGATAATTTACAGTACACAGAAACATAGAATCTGATGGCAGATAAGGACCATCTGGCCCACCTAGTCTACCCATTTCCCTACTCAGTGTTGACAGCCCATATCCTATTTGATCTGTGGCATGCCTCCTCTGCCCATCTCCAGGGTACCCTTATGTCTAGTCCACGTGCTCTTGAACCTCCGTATTGTTTTAGCCAACACCTCAGCTGGAAAGCTTTTCCATGGATCCACCACCCTTTCTGTGAAAAAATATATTTCTGACATTCCCCTGAGCTTTCCTCCTCCAGCCTCATATCATGTCCCCTTGTCCTTGTGCAATGCTACCTCTGAAATATGCTCCCTTTTGTACCCTGTTTATACCCCTAAGGTACTTATCGTCTCTGTCACATCCCCTTCTCTCCCTCTCCTCCAATGAATAGATATTAAGGACCCTGAGTCTTTCCTCATACTGCTTCTGGTGCAGCCATGTACCATTTCCGTCACCATCTTGTCTATGTCCTTCCTGAGATGTGGTCTCCAGAACTGGGCGCAGTACTCCAGGTGAAGCCTTACCAGTGATCTGCACAGTGGCATCACCACCTCTTTCTGCTGGTTATGCCCCTACCTATGTATCCCAGCATTCTATTTGCCTTCCCCACCATTTTTCACACTGCATGGTTGCCTTTAGGTCATCTGATATGATGATCCCAGATCTCTGTCTTGCCTTGTGGTGGCCAGAACTCCCCCCACCCTGTACTCCTCTCTTGGAATGCTATGACCCAGGTACATTATTTTGCACTTTTTAGTATTGAAACTCAACTGCCTTACACCTGACTATTCTTTCAATAAGCTTTATCCTTTCTCGCTCTTTCCACCCCTTCTGGTGTGTCAACTCTGTTGCAGATCTTGGTGTCATCAACGAACAGGCATACCTTTCCCTCCAGATACTCTGCAATGTTGCTCAAGAAGACATTGAATGGGACTGGTCCCAGCACAGATCCCTGTGACACCCGCTGGTCACCTCCCCTCTTCGATTTCATGCCATTTACTACCACCCTCAGGGTCCTGTTCCTTAGCCAGTTATCAACCCATTTTACTACCATAGGGCCCACTCCCAGTTTCTCAATTTATTTAGCAATCTCCATTCTCCTGTCGGGACAGTGTTGAAGGCCTTGCTGAAATTCAGGTAGGCCACATCCACTGCCCTCCCTGATCTACCACCCTGGTCACCCAGTCAAAGAAATCAATTAGATTTGTCTGACAGGACCTTCCTGCTGAGAATCCATGCTGCCTTGGATCCTGTGCCCTCTATGCCAGAAACATTTTTTTTATTTTTATTTATCAAGTCAAGGATTACAAATACCTTTGAGCAAGGCTCTTTTACAAAGGTTCCATGTCAGAGAAATACAAATTATGAGGAACATCAAGACAGACATTACAACAATGTGGACGCCATGAAACAGATTACAGATTAATACAATTCAAGGGTAACATTGTAAGCAAGGCAGCCAGCAGCATTTGTCAGAAAACAGACAAGAGATAAGAAGTGCTAGAGTCATAGGGAGAGGGAAGAGGGAGGGGAAGAAGGAATGTAGGTAGGGTGGGAGTGGGTGAAAAGTGCAGCATTGGGTATACCAAGATGTGAGGTAGAATCCAGTGAGGAGGGAGGGACCACTACAGCAGGCAGGAAGTGGAGAAACAAGGTTAAGTTGGGCAGTCACAGGAGCTGTTGGTGAGTGAGGCCAAGTTTAAACCATACCAATTGTCGGGGCAGTGGAGATGGTGGGGCTGAGGCCATTGAACCAGAGTGGCACTTTCGATAAGCAAAGAGCATTGTCCTGTGAAGTGTGACAGTGGGGACTTTCAGTAGCTGTAGTGTGGATCTCCGAAGGCACCGTTTGTTGGTTCGGTGTTGTAACAGAGTTGAGACCCAGAAGGTGCAAGGCAAAGGTAGATTTTTTCGCCATGGAGCAGGTGAGAAACTTTATACGGTTTGATAGTTGGAGCCAGCGGTCTGGGTGTACAGGTCACATGTGTGGGTAAGGCGGTGAGCACCAGTGATGAGCCGACATGCCTTATTTAAGGCAGTTGAGAGGCGTCTAAGGGTTGTGGTTGTGGCTGAGCCATAAATGATGAGACCATAGTCTATAACAGAGATCACAGAGCTCAGGACTGCAACCTTCAAAGCTTCTGGCGTGAGGTGTTGTCTGTGTTTGCAGAGGAGACCAAGCCGTGTATTAGCAGCTCTAGCTACATTATCTACATGAGGTCCATAGGAGATTAGGGTCAAGCTGTATCCCTAAGTATTTGAAGGACCCCACCTGATCTAGAGTGTTCCCTGGGTTGGAGATAGCCAGTGGTGTAGCTTGTGTGGGTTATGAGGCTGCAGAAGAGCATAGATTTGGTTTTGTTGCCATTGAGAACCAGTTTATGATTAAGAAATATCTCTACAGAACTGAAACCAAGTTGAAGGTTGTGTTGAAGAGTTGCAGGATCTTTGTGAGTGGAGAATACAACAGCATCATCAGCATATAATACGATCTTCTCAGAGCAGTGTTAAGGGAGGAGTTTAAGAAAAGGCTAAAAGGAGGGGCCCAGTATGGATCCTGTGGGACACCAGCGAACACGTGAGGGTGTCAGAAGAGCATCAGCAATTTTTACTCTCTGTGACGGTTTTCTAAGTAGCTTTTAAACCAGAGAGAAGAGTCGGGTGATAGACCAGCATTCAGTATTTGGTCAATTAGTAGTCCATGGTGTATTGTATTGAAGGCCTTGAGAGGTCTATGAAAACAGCCCCTGTGAAAAGGCCGTTGTCAAGGGATTTGTGCAAAGCTCCAGTGAACTCAAGAAGGGCTGTGAAACTTCACAATCCTCTCCTTAAGTAGGGACTCCATTAGCTTTCTCACTACTGAGGTCAGGCTTACAGGTCTGTAACTGCCTGTCTCCTCCCTACTGTCACTCTTGTGGAGAGGGACCACCTCTGCCTTCCTCCAGTCTTCCGGTACTGCCCCTGTCCCTAGAGAGGTTGAAAAGGTCAGTCAGTGGACCTTCCAGTACATCCCTGAGTTCTTTAATACTCTGGGGTGAATCCCATCTGGTCCCATTGCCTTGTCTGTTTTAATTTTCCCAGAGTACATCAAGTACTCAAGTAGCTCTAGCTATCAGAGTAAGGAGGCAGTTGACTGAGGCAGTTAGAACATTTCTGCTAGACCATTTTTAGCTAGGGGTAAGTAGACAAATACTATATTAGAGTCTCCAAGGTAAATTGGGACCTTCAGTCATTGAATAAAAAGCACAACAGTTAGCAGTGTTTAGGTCTGAGTTGGGAAGTCAGCTGAAAATCATTCCTGCAGTTAGCTGGGGGATAGCTGTTAACTGGAATGTGTGGCTTAGGTAGAAGTGAAGCATTTGTCTACATTTAGACTTCCCATAGCCTTCTAACAAGAGCACTGTAAAGGATACCCTTGTCCAGTGTGTCCCATCATGCTTGTACCCCATTGTGCAAGTGGAACAGCGTAGGAGTGGAGCATCTGCCCACGGAATCTGCAGGTGTCTGCAGATAGTCCAGAAAGATTCTGCAGGAGACACCAGATCAAGACAGGAGCGAACACAGTACAGGGTGCAGATATACTGAAATAGATAGAGTCAGGTTAAGTAACTGCAGGTAGTGGGTAACAACTAAGAGGTAGAGAAAGTAGACATCAGGAAAGAGTGACTGGTAAAGGGCAAAGTAGGATACACCTTATCTAGTGTTGGGTAATAAATATAATTTCAGTAAAGGAAAGAAGAAGTAGGAAGTAAATAGGCAAAGAAAAGGAGACAGGGAAATTTCAACAGACAAAAGTTGAAAGAAGAAAGAGCATTGGAATGGTGCAGTGTAACAGGTGTGGAGTTGCTGTCTTTTGGGACACATTCTGGAGACTGAGGAGCTTCCCATTTGCACGTACTCCTCTGGGTTGAGCAGAGGTGGCTTGACTCTGGGTTGAACTGGAGGGTGCAGAAAAGTTTTCTCCAGCCAGGGTCCAACAAGTCTGCCACTACTCCCTCACGGATCCAGAAAGGTGGGGATGGTGGGCAGGGCACACACTTCTCAGCCTATACCACTGCAAAATTACTTCACAGTACTGGTGGGATGGGACTGGCAGGAGGAGGCACCAACAGCAGTGAGAAGGAAGGATGTGGGGGTTCCCAGAAGGAGAGGTCCTAAGGATGGAGGCAGAGGTCCCCAGCTGAAGAAAGCAGCTGCTGGAGGAGGACTCTATCATCGGGGGATAGACTTGTGACAGGAGGCAGAAGAGAGAGGAGGATGAGGTGCTTCAGCTTGAAAGGATGGGGAACATATCCCTTGCATGTTTTCTGTATCCTAAAGAGAGTTATTTTGACAAATAAAAACCCTGATTACTTGTTTTTCCATTTAAGAATGACTGCATGTCTCGGCAAAGTATCAAAAAGTATCTTGTGACCGAGGTATCTAATGGCCAGTGTATTTTGAACCCGAGTCTTACGACTTGTTGAATGACATATTGTCTGTGTTTAAAACTGCTGTGGTAGTTTTTGGGAAATTCCAACCTTACATTTTTTCTAAGCTTGCTACACATAAATATGGGACCTATGGTATGTCCAGCGTCCCTTCGAGAGATCGCAGTCTCAGACAAGATGCAGTCTGAGACTATCCATAGATTGTTAGGGGATCCAGAGACATATGGTTCATGTGTCTCTGAAATGCTGTAGCCATGTAATGCAAATATTACTAGCTGTCTAGATTGCATGTTAGAAACACCCCATTGGGATTGCCCTCTGGCTGTTTTACAACTAAATTGTAACAGAAACACCTAGGTAGTGGTGTGCTACCTGATGTTTAAAAATAATGTTAGCATGTATTCCTTCTGTAAACTAGCACAATAGGACTTTTCTGGCTAATCTTATTAATACTATCATAATAAAGTACCACTAATTTGGCAAAAGAAATAGCATGTTGGCTTTTTGAATTACTGAGAATTACCAACGGGAACCTGTATAAACTGTATAATTGGATCCAATTAACATCTGTAGATCTGCATATCCAGTGAGTGTAGCCCTGTGGGCCCATCTTGCTTTGTTATTCTTGTGTTGAAGTGAATAAAAGCCACACTTTAGAATCTCACTCCTGGTTTGGACATTTTCAGTTATTGCTTCCTGTATCTGGAATTACTTGGGTGCCCCTGACCAGAAGTACAAACCTAGCCCTGATGCTGAGCAAATGTTTCTCCCGAACCTAGGAGGCACCGGCACAATGCTTACATAAACATATTAAAACAGTCAATATTCAGCCAGCACAAGTATAAATAAATAATAAACTAAAATCAATCCAGAAACAACTGGCTAAATAAGTATGTTTTAAAGCTGTTTTAAAACTCTGGATGGTCCGCACTCTTGAACCCAACCATGGCCTATGTGACCAGGCTACTCTCTGTTCAAGAGAGACAGAGGATGGAGGAGGGAGGAGGGATAGTACTATATGTGAGGGGAATCAAGTGCAGTCCAGGTGCCATACATCAGTGGGCTACTACCCTGGTTGTTGACCCTCTAACAGATTAAGGGCCTGGGTTCTGCTACAGTGTTGGTTGGGCATTCTATCCCAAAGTTATAGTAAATAGTACAGTGCCTTCACCCAGAGTGAGTTATAAGTGGGTCAGGTGACTGGTTGGTGCAGTCCTGGGATGCTGCACCTACCCCCCCCTACTAACCCACACACTGAATACCCAATGGTTTCCAATACCAATAACCAAAGCACCTTGTAATTGACGGTCACAAAATGCCTCTACACAGCAATTCTAAACGACAAATCACAACTTTATTGGGGGTAAAAGGGGTTAGGATAGGGGTACCCTAGACTAGGGATAGCTGTGGAGGAAAAAAAGAGTAAGAAATAACAAGACAATAACATGAGCCCAGAGGCCAAACCACCCTGTGACCCACCCCACTGGTACCAGTGTAATGTTTAAAGAGTCTATCTGGGTACCCAATAGGTGCAGGCATGGATGGTGCCACAGGTTGGCCAGCTGTTGGGGCCCTAGGACACTGAAAAGTCAAAGGTAAATGTAAGCTGAACACTCCCGTGAATTCCAGGGCAATCCTGGGTACTCATGATTTGAAGATCCTCTGGAGTCTCTAGCTCAAAAGAGCTCCATGAATCCAAGAGTATAGCACAGTGGCTTAAGGCTCTGAGCTGCAAATCTGGTGACATCCAGCAGACCAGATCGGGGTTTGAATCCCAGACTTCTACTTCTATGTGTGACCCTGAGCAAGTCACTTAACTTCCTGTGCTCTCAGGTCGCTCCTGTAAAAAACAAGAGTGATGGGCTCAGTTCTCAGAGGGCAGGTACTGAACAGCAGAAGGGTGCACTTAAGCCTCAATTTTGATTAAAGTTCTATCAGCTTGTCCCCTTGATTGAAGATCTGGCCACTTGTCACCTTTGTCCTATTCTGGCCTGTTGCAGAGCACAAATGCAGGTCCCACCTGCCTTAGAAGGACCAGACCGGGAGTGGCTCCACAGCCCAGCTCCCCAATGGGTCATAGGTGTGCCCTAGCACCCAGCAAGTGCGGGACCCCGAGACTGGCATGCCCCACATGAGAGGGGTTAGCAAGTTTCCTCCTAGCTCTGGAGAGTGCCTCTGTAACTGGAAGAGATCACCCTTTTTCTGCACTAACATGCAATTCCTGAGGCAGCCAGACAACTTTCCACTTTCAGTCCACGTGCAGTTGTGCCACTGACTTCCAAACTTTAAGCAACAGTTCCTCTTCACACTGGGATGCTGCAATAGCAAGGATCCTGAGACATGAAAGCACCTGCTCACCATTTTCTCACACAGTCTTTAAATATTAGTCCAGCTTCCAAAGCAGCTTCATCAGGGACACAGCTTTCAGAGATCTGTCCAGTCCTCAAAGAGTCTGCCTTGCACCCAGCTCCAGAAGCTTTCCAGCTCTCAAAGCAGCTTCTCAAAGTCCAACCAAAATGCAGGATTTCTGCAGCAAAACAATTTCTCCAAATAGAAACAGCACAGTCCAAAATACCTACAGTGTTCTCATATCAGATCAGTCTTAGTCTCTCTCTCAGACAGAATTCACTTTCCTCTCTCAGAATCAATTCCTAGCTAAGTCTTGTGGTAGACCTCAGAAAATTCAGCTCTCTGCACCCAAACTTCTCAAGGTGTCTAGATTTCCTCCCAGGCTCCTGCCCACCGATTGGCTGTCCAGTGCCATCAATCACAGTTAATGACTCTCTGAGCCCTCTGACTGGCTGTATTCCTTGGTGCCTGAAAATAGTTCACTCCTTCTCCCACAAGTCTTCTGAAACAATTTTAGGTGCCTAAACACTGGATTGGCTGCCAGGCAGAGATCAAAGTAACAAGGAAGTGGCTGCTGGTACACTGGAGAATGCAGTCCCACACAGTTCTATAGCAGTTCCAATTTTGAACACTGAGTGCAGCCAGAGTATTTACATATATTTAATAATTTTCCCAGTAAGTGATAAGGACCCCTGTCCTCTGTTAAGTGACTGCATAAAGATTTAAAAGGCTCCTCCAATTCCTTTCACTAGCTCCGTTTCAAGCAATTCCCACAGAGCAGCAGTTGGCTCATTAATATTCATGAGCTGGCACTGACATCTATGAAAACCCCTGTTTCCTAAGTCTCTCTTGCACTGTTTTAAACATAAGAACTGCTCTGGTCATCTCCCCAAGTATCTGACCCCACAGCCAATTTCAGCAAGATTCCAGGCGGGGCCTGAAAACACGAGGCAAGCCCCCGGGGCTATTTATTTATTTATTAGCTTTTGGTAACCAGGTAAGTGCATTAGGCAATATTACTGACTATTTTCAAGCACGACCCAGGAGAGTACAAGATACAATCAAACAAAACTCCAATAGAATACATTCAGTCATTGAATACAGTAAATAGCCATGCAGGGCAAGGCTACAGAAATACTGGGCACCCAGTGGGAAAGGAGGGCAGGAGATGCCGTGGGTCATCTGGAGACAGGAGCTAGAGCTGCTCTCCATACAGGAGTTGTATACAGGTCTCCAGCACAGGGAGAGGAGTTGCATAAGGCACTTGGGGAAGACATCATCAGGATTGCAAATAAGGGGTAGGTGCTGCTAGTTGGGGACTTCAGTCTGCCAGATGTGGATTGGAGCCTTACAGCTGCATCTTTGGCAAGGATCAGGGCCATCCTGACTCCCTGCAAGGGGCTTTTCTCAGGCAGCTAGTCAACAAACCTACTAGAGATGGGACAGCGCTGAACCTGGTGCTTATAAACAGGGCAGCGTTGCAGACATCACAGTGGGCAGTTCTCTAGGTACCAGTGATCACCATACAGTGTGGTGCAAGCCCCCAAATGGGCTTACCTTGTAGAGCTACAGCCCCTCACTCCCTTGGCAGCACCTCATCAGTGACTCCAGGTGGACTCTGGACCTGGTGTTCCCATGATTGCCTCCATGATTGCAAGACCACTTGACTTTAGGTCTCAAACCCAGATGGAAACTGAGTCCCATAGTGTATTGGTACCTCTGGTCCAAGGGAACACTGTTTTCAACTTTTTTTTTAAAGGGCTCATGTGCTTATATTTAAGGACTATATTGCTTTAAGATTAATGTACTCCAAGATGGCAGGCCCCACAAGACTACAAAAGACTGGAGACTGCTGGGGAAAGGTTGTAGGTCATTGAATTTGCCTGGGACTACATCATCCAATCCAAGGAGGGCTGGATAGAGAATATAAATAGGACTGGTAGCCTGCCAAAGAGGAGCTCTCCCAGAGGAGTGCAGTACAGCTGGAGGGCTTTACGCCCCATAGCTGCACTCAAGCCCAAGGCCTAAAGGATCAAAAGATAGTGAAAGCTGGAGTATGGAGTAAGCACAGAGTTTGATATAGGAGCCAGAACCAGTTTGGAGGTGGCTGCAGACACATTGGTGCCGGAGTTTTGCTGAAGGAAAAAGTGAGCAGAAAACTGTTTAAGTTTGGGACTAAGTGAGCTGAAAGCTGTTTAAGTTTGGAATGGAGGACTGGGTGTAGGCAGTTGAATTCAGAGTTCAGAAGTAGTTGCTGCAGTTCAAGTTTCTGAGTGGAACCCTTGTGACATGGTTCAACCTTTCCCTCCTTGGTGGAGTGTTACAGTAAGGGAGTAATTGAGAGTGTTGGTGTCAGAGATTTTGGATGGGCCAGTCTGCCTAAGAAAAAACGAGGAGAGCCTAGATCTGGGTCAAGAGACTGAGTAAAGTGCAATCTGAAGTTATTTGCCTTGTTCAATAGCCTCACGAGGCAGTAAGTGTTATGCTTGTGCAACTGTGTTACTTAGGTTTCTCTATTCCAGAGGAATTAACACCCTGTAGGAGTACCAAGGCAAGGAATCCTCTAGAGGGTTCCACCCCTAGAGGTGCCATGGGACGCTTGCCTTGGCTAAAGGTACCTTAGGAAGAATCCCCAAAAAGAAGCAATAGTATGAAGCATATGGGCAACCCAAGGAAGTAGTAAACACCAGGAGTTGGGAGCCATGGTAATAAACAAACATGAGGCAGCTTGATCATGCAATGAGAAAACAGGAAGCCATGGGATGAGTCTGATGCGTTGGAAAGGGAGAGTGACTTCAAGAGAGAGGAGCGACCCAGAAGGGACACCATCCCCTCCATCCAACAGCAGATTCTAACTAATGGAACTAGGAATTACTAACTAGGTATTATGACCTTCGGCAAGGAGAGAGAAAAAAAAACTTTGAGGAGGAAATCTCTGGGGATCAAGGCCTAGGTTGCCTTCCCTGCAGGCATGGGATCATTTTGCCAGTGACGGCTCTGCTACTGCAATTTAGAAAGCCCCAAACAAGAAAAGATGGAAAAATATTCCAATTTAGAGGAAACCCTCACTCTATCATTCTAACAGGAATGCCTTGGAGGGTTGTGAGCCAGTTTGCTCAGCAACAAACCACCTCCAAGGAGGGAGAAGGAGAGCAATGACCCCCCAGGCATGCACCGCCTACCAAGGCAAAACAAAAACAGAACAGGTGAACCTGAGGGGACGTGGGGAGAATGCAGTGAAGGTGCCTTGCCAGGGAACCACTAGAGCCAATAGACTACGTTAAAGTGGAACACTGGAGCTAAAGGAAATCACTGTAACCTCTCTTCACAGCTGAGTCAAAATACTGCAACTTGGGGTGCCGCCGTACGGTTGACAACTAAAGGTCCACCAGGTGTGAGGACATTCCCAGCTATGGGCCAGGTGAGAAGGACCCCACCCCAGGCTCCGCATGGCCAAGCTGTGGACTCCAGGTGCATAGCAAGACCGTCAGCTGCAGGAAGACCCCACACCAGAATGCTAAGGCTAGCTTGCCCAGGGACTACTGAGGAGCTGAATAAGCAGTGAGTGCAGAGACTTGTTCAGAGGGCGGATGGCAGGGAGCAGTGAGCAATGATGGCGTAAATCAGGGTTGATCCAGACATAGTTCAGTAAAGCAGGGTAATTGTACAGGAAGCATAACAATAATCGGACCAGCACATGGGTCAATAAGCAATAGGGAGACCAACACACAGAGCTGAAAACATAGTAGCAATGATGGGACATGAGCATAAATGGGGACAGCATGATAGTGGGCAAGCCAGCCAGGCATGTAAAAGCCAAATCAAAGTGACAAATACACTGAGGATTTTTAGCAGCGAGGCAGAAGTTAGAACAGAATTAATTAGCCACATGGGGCCACGACTCCCCAAACATTTCCCAGTCCCTGCCATAGGAAAACAAGAAAATGATGGAAGGGCCGAGAACCACATGCAGATAGTAAAGCTAGTTTAATAGCCTCAGTAGGAACTTTAGCTGACCTCAGAGTGAAACAGTAGTATACCAACAGGGACATAACATAAGTGAACAATCTAAATGGAGCACACTGATTTTATGTTTGCTTGCGATGTGCAAGAAACATAGTGCCATCATCTGAGTTTTCAGAGGTGTGTCAGCATCTTCCAATTCAGTCAGTGTGTTTGCAGGCATGGTCACAGTTCTCCAATCACTGCTGAAGCTGTCTATGACAGTTGAAATGCAGTGGCATATAGTTGAAAGAGGGAGCTACGCTCAGTGAGCAGCTCCCCCACACACACACACGCAGATCAACTGTGTCAGTTGCCTGATAGGATGGTGTAGTCTTGTCTAGCTTATAGAGACAAGCCACACATCATTACTTTAATAAACTGTTCCCTGCCAAGCAGGACCACCAAAAATGTGTGGGTGCCTAACAGTCCCACACCGCCAGCTCTACAAAGCACACCTTCATGGACTCCATGGGTTCTAATCCTCCAGAAAACAAATACCTCAGCATTTGATGTGAAAACTCAGACTTCATTGTATGTGTAATTCCAAGCGTTTTCTCTTACTAGACTCTGTCAATGTGAACTCCCGCTGCTAAAACCTAGGCAAACGAACTTGGCGTACTGTACTACCTGTAGGGCTTACTGTCTACCACTTTGTTCACCCCCATGTACCTGTACCATTTCACATCCTCCCTTGCCTTAGTCCAGCTGTGCTACATCATCCTGAAGCTCTGGTAGGGCTTACTGTCTACCACTTTGTTCACCCCCATATATTGTTGTGCTACATCAGCCTAAAGCTCTGGTAGGGCTTACTGTCTACCACTTTGTTCACCCTCAATGTACCTGCACCATTTCACATCCTCCTTGATCTACAGTGAGTGGAGCCCTCATTCATACATCACATATGCACTAAAAAAAGGTTTTCAAAATTAAGATACATTTATTATGTTTGTTATGTTTGCTTGCACGCATGTGCAAGATACATAATGCCATCATCCGAAATTTCGGAGGTGTGTCACCTCGTTTCCGATTCAATGAGTGTGTTGGCAGGCGCAGCCTGTAAACCAATGCATGATGGAGCTTTTATGACAAGCTCCAAAATGCAGTGGCATACAGTTCAAAGGGTGAGCTACGCTTCAGTAAGCAGTGATAAGATACCGCTTGCTCATGCGCCCCCCACACACACAGGCGTCGCACCCCCGCAAGCACACACTGTATAGCCGGCGGGGTGCCCCAATCCCTGTCGACTGTGCTGCTCCCCCTGCCCCAAAGCCTTCCGATGCCATGCTGGTGCCCACCTCAGCATGGCAACTCATGATATGGCGGGGTGCCCAATCCCCCATCGGCTCCACTGTCTCGCCCCCAAGTACTGGGTGCCACGCTGGGAGTCCACCCAGCGTGGCAATGAATGCTTGGGGCCAGGGGATGCCCAATCCCCATCAGCTGAATGCCCCCAACCGTCCTTCTGCCATGCTGGGAGCCCACCCCAGCATGGCAACGCCCCGCGTTGTCATTGGAAACAAAAAGAACATCTGTAAAGAAAACGGTCCCATGTAGTCTCCCTGGCCCCTCCTCCCACAACCGCACTCCACCCACTGCACACCCTGCCTCTCCACAGCCCCCCTCACTCCATACTTACCTCCGGACCTCGGCGCGATGATCTTGGTGGACCAGGAACACGCCTGCACTTTTCAAAGCCGACCGCAAACTGAGGAAATGCCGTAAGCTGTATGATGGGCTAGATAGGGGTTTTCAACTTTGTTGCATATCTCAGGCATTTTTGGGATTTTGCACCAAATTTTCAACATGGGGTTTTGGGGCCCTTCTCATGAATGATGTCACTGTCATGGCATTATTCAGGCCTGAAGGATGATTTCGCAGTAACTGCGCAAAATCACCTTCGGGACCGATTAAGAAATGACACTGCCAGTGTTCATAAGGTGGGCTCTCAAGAAGCCTATTTTGAAAATTTGGTGGAAAAATTTTAAAAACAACTGTTTTTACTGTGTTGCGCAAGGAGTTCTCTGCGCATCGTAAGTTCACAAATTTTCAATATTTTCACTCCAGATTTTCAACATTGCCATTTTACCACACCTTCTTATAAGCAGTACAGCTGTCATTTTCACATCTTGCCCAAAATGTTTCCGCCCATATGGCGCACAATGGCGCTGATCGATGTCTTGGAAATCAATGTATAGGACAAATTAAGAAAATCACAGTGACACTGTTCATGAGCAGAGATCTTAAAATGGCTATGTTGAACATTTGATGAAACATTCCTAAAATGACTGTTTCTGACGTGCGTTGCGCAGTTCCTATGCATGCTCATAAGTTTGCAAATTTAATATTTTCACTCCAGATTTTCAACATTGCCATTTTATTACACTTCCTTATGAACAGTACAGCTGCCATTTTTATATACCGCCTAAAATGTGTTTTGCACATATGGCGCACAATGGTGCTGTTGGTGTGTGAAAGCAATGTTTGGGACAGATTAAGAAAATCACAGTTACACTGTTCATGAGCAGAGGTCTTAAAATGGCTATGTTGAAAATTTGGTGACAAAAGTCCATAAAATGACTGTGTTATGAGTGAGCATTGCGCAGTTTCCACGCACCGTAAGTTCATGACTTTGTAATATTTTAAGTCCAGATTTTCACCAGTGGCATTTTTCCACACTGCCTTATTTACAGTACAGCTGTCATGTTTCACAACATGGCCGAAGTGTGTTTCACACTTTCAGTGCAGAGATCTGTAGTCGCTGTGGGAAATTGTTTGGGACAGATAAAGAAAATCACAGTGACACTGTTCATGATCGGAGGCACCAAAATGCCTGAGTTGACAATCTGCTGTAAAAATCCTAAACCTAATTATATTACGGTGTGCATTGCACAGTTTCTATGTACGCTCATGACTTCACCATTTTTTAAATATTTTACTGCAGATTTACAACATTGCCATTTTCACTCCTCCCCATGAACAGTACAGCTGTCATTTTACATCCTGCTCGAATGTTTTGCACCTGTGGTGCTAAATGCTGTAGTCGCTGTGCATAAGCAGCTTTCGGCTAAGAAGCTGATATTCCCCTCTTCATGAGGTGGGGTCACAAAAATGCCATGTTGAACATTTGGAGGAAAATACCAATGAATGCCTGAGGTATTAGGGTTTCCAACCATAACGTCCAACCCTGTAGAGAATGACAGGTATCAGGGTGTGACTTGGGATTCTTGCCTGTAATGCTCATGCCATTCCACACCCTGCAGCCAGTGAGAAGCATTGAGGTATGCCTTGGTCTCTTCGGCCCCAAAGTTCACCCCATTCTCCTATATCGCACCCATGCCACTGTATTTCCTAATGGAATGGCATGCGATAAGGACCAAAGACCCTAAGGAACACCGTGACACTTGCCAGTGTCTGCAGGGTGGGTGTACTAAATGGCGTGACAAGTATGCCTGATGACCCAAAGGCACACCCCAATGCCTGTCACTCTGCAGGGTGGTGGTGGGTTGGCTTCAGTTCAATACTTCACTGCCATTACTATTACGCAGCTCTGTAACTTCAACACTATCACTGCCAATGCCAGCAAGCAAACATTCGGCATTGACAAATGCTTGTTAAGACTGCAATAACAGAAGGAGACACAATGCTTCTTGAAGCAGGCATAACCAGGCAGTGCAAAGAAGCTGCTGCAATGAGGCAAGCTAAATGAGCATGACTGAGCTGTATAGCTAGGGTCAGAGTAAATCTGAGTCAGGTGAAATTAATCAAGTATGCAACATGCAGCAGCCAGAGGTGAGCTGAAAACACAGATCATGTTTACAGTTGCATTGCAAGTAACTGGAGAGTGTCGAGTAACTGAAAGCAAGTAGTATGAGCCCTATGCTATGAGCTTAGAAACAAAGCCCCAAAAGACAAAACCAAAGACACACAAACACAGAAAACAGGGAACAAAACAGAGGGGCACACACACAGCCGAAGGCAAAATACAAAGCAAAAGCAGGAAAATAAACACAGAAGTCCAGCAGAGACAAGCAGTAGCAGCAAGGGGAACACAGGACAGACCGACAGAGCCTTCAGCTGCAAAGACAAAGTGCTTCAGAAAGAGGCTGAGGGAGCTGCTTATATAGCTCAGGAAGTGGGCTTGGCTGGCTGCTTGTCCATCGAACCATAGGCAGAGCCCTCCAATTTATGTGTGACTGAGAGGATTCAGGGGACCAAGTTTAGCACCCTGGATTGAAGACGTGGGAGAGACCTCGGCATGGGACGAAGAGAGCCTGTCTAGTGAACAGCATTTATAAAGGCCATCAGGCGAAGAGTTAAAGGCTAGGCAGGTGAAGATCATCTGGTTCCAGTTCTTCTGGCATTGTCACTGGTGCAGCATTCTGCTGGGACCTCCATGGTACCATGCAACTGCAAGTGGAACTGCCTTTCAGTAGGCTGTAATGCTCTGTGCAGACATCAAAACTGTGAGTACACCAAGCTGCAGCTGTGGGGAGTTTCTTCTTGGCTAGCTACCTAGTTAGAGTCTGGGACAACACCCATCAGGACTGCTGGGAAATGAATATACAAGGTGAAACAAAGCAAAAGGTTTAAGGTGTTATAAGCAAAAGTGAAAGTAGAGACAAAGTAGATTTAATATGTCACAAGGGAAAGTGAAAGTTGGGACAAGCCAGGTTTATAGTGTTTCATGCAGAATGTAAAAGCTGAGACAGAGCAAGGTTTAAAGTGCTGCAAGTGTTTAACAAAGTTTTGGGCCCAGACGAAAGTTCTCAGGCCTGCATCTCTATTCAGTGTGGTACCCTCCACAGCAAGGATATTGAGGGTGCACCCTGGGGTGGAAGCCAGAGACTGAGGGTAGCTGTCTGGAAGTGTTTAAAAAGGTTGTGTTGCCATTTACATCCCTTTTCCCTTTCCCCAAATAAATTGTTATTCTGTTTGCATGTTAATAGTTGTGGTTGTAAATTTACGACTCAAGTTAAAGATTATTATTATTACTTGTGTGGGGATTGTTTATTGAGTGGGGAAGTGTACTAGCGGCAAATACTGTTATTTCCTGGGGGTGGTAACCTGCAAGTTTCCACACGTATTCCCTGCCACTGCCCCAGGTGGAGGCGCCTCGCCAACAGATTGTCTAGTTGCAGAACCTATACCCCAGCTCCTTGTAGGTGTGTTCCAGGTAAAGACCAAGGGCCCCAGACCAGACTAGGTGAGTCAAAGGCCTGTTACAACTGGAGACACAGCTGGAATTACTGCCCCTTGTGGTCAAACCCTGAAACTGCAAGTGTTGAACTTTTTCTTTGGTCCCCAACCTCGGTAGAAGAGTACTGAAAATTTGACATGGAGTAACAGGAACTGATTGGTGTAGCAAGGAGGGCCCACCCCAGTGCAGGCCTTTTCAGTGAAGGGATCCCCAAGGGAACCACTCATGATGCCATTAAAACCACTTTAGAGACTATACCCGACATTGGGAGCCTGACAGTGGTAGGCCTGAGATATGATAGTGATTCCCAGAGTGTTATGGCTTTAATCAAGAGCGACCAAAATGTAGACCCAGTAAGTTATCAACCACCTTAGATGCTGAAGGGTGGAAGGGACCCGTGATTGTTCAATAAAAGTAGTACCTCGCTATTGCAACCCCTCCCCAGCTCCTGAGCTAAGCCTCTTGGAAGATTGAGCCACTGGTGGCTGCTGAGACAGACTCTCCAGAATGTGACAGAGCTTTTGCCCTGGGAGTGATCCTGGCTGATTTCAGATCTTCTTGGGTCACTGACTCAGAATATTACAGGTGTTGAAGGGTTTCTCCAGCACACTACCCACTCCTGCTGGGAAGATGATTACAAGACCTGGACTGCTTATGCTGCCCTATGCTTCAGAAGTGTCAGTGTTACGATGCTGAAAACGTAAAACGCTGGTTGAAAGTTTGAAGGCCCTACTCTAGATGCTGTCCGTTCCTTGAGGGCTACTAATCCTGAAGCCACAGTGCATAGCTGTCTAGCTGCCCTGGATAGTGTATTTGGGAGAACAGAAGCATGTGATGATCTGTACTGGCAGTTTAAGACAATAACCAGCGGTGAGGGAGACCCTTTCTGCATATTTACATAGACTTGAAAGGGCACTGCAAAGGTACACCAAAAGGGGGAGTGACTGCCATGAATTTGAACGGGTCATGCTTGAGCAAGTACTGCCTGGTTCACTGACATACTGTTGTTGAAGCTGGTGCTGAGAGAAACTGACTGATCACCCTCCATAGTGCATTATGGAGGAAGTAAGGGCCGCTTGAAGAACAGACTGGGCCCTGGGAACAGTCGACTGTTTTGCTGCTAGCACCCAGGTTTCATATGAGGGGACTCGGGCACAAGGGCTGAACTCCAGGGGCTGCTTCATGAACTGAAAATGCTGTGCAGCATATGACTGAAACCAAGCACTGCCCCAGCTGGAGCCCGAGCCAGTGGCTTCTGTTATAGTGATGGAGAGCAAAGTAGTGGCACCTTTTCTGAAAGCTGGAACCCAGTCCACAGGGCACATCACACTTTGAGATGTGTATGAGCAGTTGGTGGAGCTTAAAGGACTGTAGACCCACCTCAAAACCTGCTGGCCATTCCTCTTCAAGGTACTTTTCAAGAGTCCCTCGTGCCAGAGAATTAACACTAGATGTTCTTTGATTTTGGTGTGCAGAAGACGGACACATTTCTTATGGTTGTGGTCACCCCCAAACCCAGGTTGGTGGAATAAAAGCGTGCTAAGCAACTGGGAAACTAGAGCGGGACCCAGTGGAAAAGTTGACTAGGTCCCCGGCATTCTAAACTTCACCAAATGGACTGAGCCAAGGATCCCTCCTGGCAGCAACATACCCCTGGAGTTGGTAGGATCCTGTGCTGATGTAAAAGTTCTCATTGAAGGAGTCTTGTGTTCTGCCTGCAAGACAGTGGGTCTCAAGTGACAATTATCAACAGATCCTTCTATGATCAGCACCTTAAGCACCTGCCGCTCAAGACATTGTCCCATTTGTCCATATGGGGGATCAGAGCCCAAACTGCCCATATGAAGGGTACTGCACTATCCAAATTGCTTTATCACGAAAGGTGGATGATCCACCTGCTATAGATGCCATGGCCCTAATATGTCCAGGAACAAGGGAGGCGGGATGACACACCTGTTTTAATTGGAATCAATGCCAATATGCTTGGCAGCTGGCAACCCTATGTCAAGAAAGGGGCAGTGTGGATCAATTACTAAGCCCTGCTGTTCAAGCCACTGTGAAAAAGATCACGTTGTCAATGGACCTGCCAAGCTGGCCAGCTGGGTCCTTGGATGAGCCTGTGGGTGAGATTTGGAGAGTGGATACCTGAAAGCTCTTTCTACTAACTAAGGCAGAGTACAGAGTTGTGGGGATCACTGCTTTCACCAGGTTGCCAGAGGGTCTGTCTTTATTATTAATGCCCAGAGGCACAGCTGCCTGAAGGATTACTGGTGCAGCAAGAGGTGGTGCCTCCCTGGAGACTCCCAGTGCCCAGCGAATGGCCATTAAAGTAAAGAATGAGTCTGGGAAGCCAGTGATTATCTGAAAGGACCAGATGCTAGCCTATATCTACAGAGCGGATGGTGTGATTGGAGGCACCTGGTGGAAAAACCTGAAGAAGAAATAGACCCTGGCTGTATTCAACATGTAGAATCCCTCCCTGACCTTTACCACTGGGGCATAAGTAGGAAGCTGGCTCAGAGGCGGCGATCTTTTCTATTCATGAATGGGATATGGGTTGCATCAGAGGAGGAACACCATATTGACTCAGCGACAAATGACCATTCCGGAAGAGGTCATGGTATCTGGTGCCTGAAGGTATGGAGAATGTACAGAAGCACCTGCAGGAGCTCCTGAAGGTGGATTTTATCAGACTCTAGGAGTCCATATGCTTCCCCACAGTGGTGGCCAGAAGTAGAGTGGGGCAGTTTGAATGTGCATGACTATCGCACCCTAAACAAAAGATCATCCCAGATCAATTCACAGTACCCCAGGTTGAGGATGCCTTAGCCAATCCGTCAGGGTAAGTGGTTCTCCATGCTTGATTTGAGAAGTGGGTATTATCAAATCCCCATGACTGAGTGTGACAAAGAGAAGACAGCTTTCATCTGCCCTCTTGGGGTTTACCTAATTATGTGCATGCCCCAGGGATCTGCAACCCTGACCATATTTCAGCAGTTAATGAAAAAGGCTGTGGGGGACATGAATTTGCTTGAGGTAATTGTGTACTTGGATGACTTTATCATTTTTGGCAGTACCCTAGAAGAGTATGAACATTGGCTCCTGAGGTGTTAGACTGGCTACAGGAATTTGGACTGAAAGTATCCATCAATAAATACCAGTTCTGTCAGCCTTCAGTGAAATATGTGGGCCACATTGTCAAGGCAGATGGGGTAAGAACTGATCCCGCAAAGGTAAAGGCTCTTACCACTTGGCCACAGCCCCATAATCTCAAAACTCTCCAGTCCTTTCTTGGGTTTCGAATGGTATTATCAGGGTTCATAAAGACTATTCAATGATGGTGTAGCTGTTGAATGAACTAATGCAGGGCTACCTACCCACCAGCCAAAGAAGAATCCCCATACCTCAGAGTCGGCCCACTGAAAGAGTATCTCAAAGTGTCTGAGCGTTCGGAAGCTGGTGGACCACTGAGTATGAGGCTGCCTTTCATGAGATTATCCAGAGACCGTGTGAGGTGCCTGTACTTGCATTTACTGCCCCCATAAGCCATGCATCCTTTACATTGATGCCAGCTTAAATGGATTGGGGCTGTGTTATATCAGGAATATCCATAGGGCTTTGGCCAGTGGCCTTTGCTAGCCATAGCTTGACTGCCTCTGAAAAGCATTATCATGTCCACAAGTTGGAGCTTCTGGCACTAAAATGGGCAGTCACAGACAAGTTTCATGATTACCTATGCAGGGACCCTTCATGGTGCAGACAGATAACAACTCCCTCACATATATCAACACTACTGCTAAGCTGGATGCTGCAGGCCACTGATGGCTGTCTGCTCTAACCCTATATGACTTCACGCTAGAATACCGAAGCAGCAGGGCCAGCACAGATGCTGATGCCTTGTCCCGCAATCCTATGAAGATACACCTGCCAGGAATGTACATCTCCAGTGAAGTCATTAGAGTCTTGTGTTCAAAATTTGTGGTTCAGTCTGAGAGACCCTTGAGCAACCAATACAGCCATTGATCAACTGGGTGCATCCCTGAGGTCCTTCCAGCAGCCTATATGAACTTCACTGGGCTGGGGTTGTCTCCTCCCTCACCTCAGTAGGTGGACACTGCAACAGGCCCAGCAGGAGGACCTGGGCCTCAAGGACATTAATAAAGCCATAGAAGAGGATTTAATCTAGAGCAAGTACCAGTTTTCCATCCTGATGCTAAAATCATGCTGTGAGAGAGAAGCATGATAGCCTTAAAGGAAGGGTTGTTGGTCAGAAAAGTGCAAGACAATGGTGCTCCAGCGTTGCACTCAGCTAGTTCTGCCATGGAAATATCAAAAGCTGTGTTGGTCTCCCTGCATGATGAGATGGGCCATCTCGGGTATGAATGAACAGTTGATCTTGCCTGAGCTTAGTTCTATTGACACATCTGAAATGAGATGTGAAACCCACTGCAAGACATGCTTACAGTGCATCAGACAGAGGATCCTTCCCCAGAGAGCAGCTCCTCTAGTCAATATTCAAACCAGCTGTCCCTTGGAGCTTGTGTGCCTAGAATCTGATCGGTCCAATAAGTCAAGTATTCTGGACCTTACTGATCACTACATGAGATATGCTCAAGCGTACCCCACTTGAGACAAAAGCCAGCACAGTTGTCAAGATCCTGCAAAAATTTGTCACCCATTATGATATTTCCCAAAGAATACATTCAGATCAAGGCAGAGATTTTGAAAGCCATTTGGTAAAGGAATTCCTTGCCACATATGGAATAAAGAAATCATGGACAACTCCATACCACCCCAAGGGACCCACAACCAGAGCACTTTAACCATACCCTGTTCAACATGTTGGGTACCCTGGACCCAAGGGCAAGCAAATTGGAGTCAGAAAGTCAGTTATCTTGTCCAGGCATATAACTGTACCAAAAGCGATGCCACCTAACGGTATCCTTTTTATTTGATGTTGGGTGTGAGTCCAGACTACCTGTGGATCTGTGCTTTGGCATCTCGCCCAATGTCACATCTGAGGAATCGTACCTAGAGTACACTAGAAGCTGAAAGAACAGTTGGAAGCAGCCTATTGTCAAGCAGCTGAAGCAGCAGCTAAAGTCAAGCAATAGTAACACAAAGATATGATCAAGGTGCACCACCAAGTACTTCAAGAGGCAGATCAAGTCCTTGTCCGAACTTGGGCCTCCAAGGAAACACAAAATTCCAAGACCAGTGGGCCTCCGAGGTATATGTCATAGTGGAGAAACTGCCTGAGATTACCTGTTTACAAATTCAGCAAGAGCATGGGAGGGGCTCAGAAGACAATGCATCACAATCACTTGCTCCCCATCAGACAGATTGGGCCAGAGCCTCAGCCTGACAGTGAGATTTTCATGGCCAGAAGGCCTCAAACCAGGAGATGAACCAAGAAGCAAAACTCCAGAGTTGTTCCTCTATGCCTCTCAAAGGACCACTTTGAACCTGAATACTGGTCCAACTGAGCCTTCTGAGCAGAATGTGAAGAGAGCTGTCCCATCTAAGCCTCTTGAAAGGGTCACTGTGGATTTGCATACTGGTCCACGGAACCTTTTGAGGAGCCCCAGAACAGTTCTGCAGTAGAGAGCAACTTTGAAGAGTTTGTGACTGAACATTTTGTGGCAGAACCCAATCCTGCCATGCCACTATGGAAATGGGTCTATAACCCACAGCAACCCTCTACCAGTACTATTCTCAGTAACAGTGCGCCTGTTCTAAACTCCCACACAGTGCCGTTTACCCCTGTGAGGAAGATCAGTAGTCCTGTGCCAGAACCAGACATGGACATTGAAATGGACAATGCTAATAACCTGGCACTAGGCACTCCTGTAGTTGATGAGCCTGTTCTCCTGACCCTGAACCTATCCCAGATGTTGTTTCCCCAGTTCCGTACCCCATTGGTTTGATAGGCAACCAAAGCCAGTAATCAAGCTGACTGATGATACCTTAGGTGTTTCCTCTGATACCCCTGTATGTTTCTCATTAGCATATTACCCCTAGAGTACAGGCTTTTCCCTTGTGCCAAGGTACTATTCTGAATTAAGGCTTGATACTGGGAAATGTGGATTTTAGTACCTGCATGACTTGCAAATAAATAGTATCTGATGTTTAGCTAGGCAATGGTATGCTAACTCTGTTTTGACCAGTATATCTGTTGATTTTATAATCTGCTAGATAGGAACCATGTGTATAGTTAGTCATGTGTACTGTATTTTATCGTTTATGGGGTACTGGTTTGTTAGGGTGCCAAACAATTCAACAAAGGGAGAGTAGTAAGCCTCTCGAATAGGCTTGCTTGTAGAACTATGGCCCCTCACTCCCTTGGCAGTGCCTCATCAGTGGCTCCAGGTGGGCTCTGGACTCAGTGGTCCCATGATTGCACCTCGATTGCAAGACTGCATGACTTAATGTCTGGAACTGTGTATAGATGGGAGCTGAGCCTCATAATGTATTGCTACCTCCAGTCTAAAGGAAAACAGTTTTCAACTTTTTAAGGGCTCATGTGTTTATATTTAAGGACTGTATTGTTATAAGATTAATATACTCCAAGATGGCAGCCCCACAGGACTACAAAACACCGAGGGACTGCTGGGAAAGGTTGTAGGTCATTGAATTTGCCTGGGACTGCATCACCCAATCAGAGGAAGGCTGGTTAAAACTATAAATAGAACTGGTAGCCCACCAAAACAGGATATCTCCCAGAAGGTGCAGTATGACTGGAGGGCTTACCACCCATAGCTGCACTCAGGCCCCAAAGCCTAAAGGATCAAAAGACAGTGAAAGCTGGAGTACAGAGTAAGCACAGAGTTTGCTATAGCAGCCAGAACCAGTTTGGAGGTGGCTGCAGACACATGGTGCCGGAGTTTTGCTGAAGGAAAAAAGTGAACTATTACGTTTGGGAGTGACTAAGTAAGCTGAAAGCTGTTTAAGTTTGGAACAGAGGGGGCTGGGTATAGGCAGTTAAATTCAGAGCTCAAGAAGTAGTTACTGCAGTTCAAGTTTCTGAGTGGAACCCTTGTGACAGGTTCATCCTTCCCTTCTCGGTGGAGTGTTTCAGCAAGGGAGTAATTGAGAGTGCTGGTGTCAGAGATTTTGGATGGGCCAGCCTGCCTAAAAGAAGAATGAGAAGAACCTAGAGCTGGGTCAAGAGACTCATGTGATCCTACTCCACAAGAGTGGTAGCAGGGAGGAGACGGGAACTACAGACCAGTCAGTCTTACCTCAGTAGTGGGCAAGATTATGAGGCACTCCTTAAGGAAAGGATAGTGCAACACCTGGAATCCATAGGGCGGGATCCAAGACAGCATGGGTTTACAAAGGAAGGTCCTGTCAAATTAATCTCATAGATTTCTTTGACTGGGCAACCAGAGTGGTGGACCAAGGGGAGCAGTGGATGTCGCCTACCTTGACTTCAGCAAAGCTTTTGACACTGTTCCATAGAAGATTGATAAATAAGCTGGGTAGGCTCAAGGGTGGGTCAGAGTTGGTCAACTGGGTGGCAAACTGGTTGATGGGCAGAAAACAGAGAGTGGTGGTAAATGGTATACAGTCAGAAGAGATGCAAGTCACAAGTGGGGTACCTCGGTATCAGTTCTGGGCCAGTCCTCTTCAACATCTTCATTAGTGACCTTGCAGATGGACCAAAGGGAAGGCTTGGTCTGTTTGCAGATGACACCAAGATCTGCACAGAGTAGATGATCCAGATGGTGGGCAGAATGAGAAGAGATCTGGATAAACTAGCAAAATGGTCAGAAGAATGGCAACTGGATTTAATGCAAAAAGTGCAAAATCATGCACATAGGAAGAGAAACCCTGAAGCCACCTATAGGCTGGGAGGAGTTGCTAGCAGTCACAAAGGAAGAAAGAGACTTGGTCATCATCATCACTGATGACCTGAAATCATCCAAGCAGACCTCTAAGGTAAGGCTAGGGGGTGTTAGGGTGTATTAGTAGGGGTATCACAAGTCGTGAGGAGGTAATAATCCTCTTTACAAGACACTAGTTAGGCCCCATCTGGAGTACTGTGTGCAGTATTGAGGCCACACCTTCACAAGGACATTAACCAAATTGAGGCAGTCCAGAGAAGGGCAACCAAAATGGTGCAGGGACTGCATCAGAAGACATATGAGGACAGATTAACAGAGCTCACTATGTATACCCTTGAGCAAAGGAGGGAGAGAGGTGATATGATCGAGGCATTCAAACACCTTAAGGGCATTAACAAGGTGAAAGAGTCTAACATGTTTAAATATAAGAAAAATAGCAGGACAAGAGGACACAGCTTGAGATTAGAGGGGGCCGATTAAGGAGAATGTGAGGAAATTCTTTTTCACAGAAAAGGTGGTAGATGCATGGAATGGCCTACCACAAGAGTGAGTGGCTATGAATACAGTGCAGGGCTTCAAACAGGCATGGGATAGGCATAAGGGAGCAATACAAATGACTATGAATAGATAGGCCACTGACAGCAAAGCCGATGTCACATTTATAAGGTAGAAAAGAAATGGGCAGACTGGATGGGCCTTTGGGTCCTTATCTGCATCAACTTCTATGTTTCTATGTTTCTAAAGTACAATCTGAAGTTATTTGCCTGGTTCATGTGTGACTGAGAGGATTCAGGGAACCAAGTTTAGCATCCTCTGGATTGAAGCTGCAGGAGAGACCTGTGGCTTGGGACAAGAGAGGCCTGTCTAGTGAACACCATTTATAAAGGCCATCAGGCAAAGAGTTAAAGGTTAGGAAGGTGAAGATCATCTGGTTCCAATTCTTCTGACATTGTCACTGGTGCAGCATTCTGCTGGGACCTCCACGGTACCATGCAACTGCTACTGCGACTGTCTTTCAGCCGGCTGCGATGCTCCTGTGTGGACATCAAAACTGTGAGTACCCCAAGATGCAGCTGTGGGGAGATTCTTGTGGCTAGCCAGCTAGTTAGAGTCTGGGGCAATCCTGTTAGGAATTTTGGGAAACGAATATACAAGGTGAGGACAAAGCAAAAGGTTTAAGGTGTTATATGCAAAGTGAAAGCATAGACAAAACAACTTTAATGTGACACAAGGCAAAGTGAAAGTTGGGACAAGCCAGGTTTATAGTGTTATAAGCAATGTAAAGTTGATACAGAACAAGGTTTAAAGTGTTGCAAGTGTTTTAACAAGTTGCTGGGCCTCAACGAAAGTTCTCAGGCCTGCTTCTCTATTCAGTGTGGTACCCACCACAGCAAGGACATTAAAGGTGCACCCTGGGTTGGAAGCCCAGAGACTGAGGGTAATTGTGTGGAAAGTGTTTAAAAAGGTTGTGTTGCCATTTACATCCTTTTCCTTTCCCCAAATAACTTGTTATTCTGTTTGCAGGTTAATACTTGTGGTTGTAAACTTATGTGCCAAGTTACTGTGTGGGGGATTGTTATTGAGTGGGGAAGTGTATTAGGGGCAAATACTGTTATTCCTGGGGGTGGTAACCTGCAAGTTTTCCATAGGTATTCTCCGCCACTGCCCCAGGTGGAGACACTGCACCAACAGATCATCAGTTGCAGAACCCAGGCTAGGCCCCTCTTAGGTGTATTCCAAGTAAAGACCGAGGGCCCCAAAGCAGCCTAGGTGAGTCAAGAGCTGTTACAGCGGTTTAACATTAGAAAGGAGCAGAAAGCAAACCATACAAGGATGGGGTCTTAGACTTTAGGAGGGCAGATTTTAAAGAAATTGGAGACTGGCTCAGAACCTGCCTAGTGGGGGGTATCCAGGGAGGGTAGAGGAACAGTGGGGAAAAGTAAGAGAGGCACAATTAAGGTAACCATCCTCTGTGTGAAAGAAGTGAGTAAAAGTAAAAGGAAAGGTCAGCCAGTGGCACAGAGGCTGAGGCACCAAGCCTCACCAGCATGCCAGTAACCTGGGGTTGGGGGCGATCTCGGGGCATCGGAGGTCAGCTGGGAAGAGGAGGATCAAGTATCCAGAGGACAGCTCTCCTTCTCTGGGGAGGGGACATTGGCCTGGCTTTGCCAAACCACTAGTGGTGCCTGAATGTGCAAGCAGCTGGGCCTGCAATGTGTGGGATGAAGGGCAGTGGCGTCAATGTCTTGTGCATGGGGTGTGTGTAGGTATATCTGAACAGCATTACACATCCACTTCTCTGATGGGAAGAAAGTGGAAAATGACCAGTGGTAGGGCAGATGATGCCCAGCCCGCAGGCTCCACTCAGGCTACGGCTCTCTCCTGAGAACCAAATCCATTCCATCAGCAGGCAGGGCACTGGCCCACCGTCAGAGGCAAGCCATGAGGAAGACTGGGATGGAGGTAAGTCCCTGGGACATGAGTGACAGGGCTAGGAGGGGTCAATGGAAGAAGCAGTGGGCAAGGGAGAAAAGAGAAAGTAAAAGCAAAATGAAAAGAGACTGTTATGGTACCCTAGAAAATGCCAAGGTGAAAAGGTAAAATAAATGACATTCTGGAGGTATAAGAAAATGCAGAGGGAGGAAGATCTGGAGATGTTTATGTTACTATGAAGACAGAGAGAGGGAGACGGCTCAGAGGTGATGTGAGGAAGTATTTTTTTCATGTAGAGGTTGTGGATGCATGGAACAGCCTTCTTGAGGAGGTCATGGAGTCAAAAACAGTGGGGAATTCAAGAATGCATGGGACAGACATAAGGCAATTCTAGTGGAGTAAAAGAAAGTAGGCTGTTGGTTAACTAGGATTTGCAGCTTATCTTGTAGGTAGGAAATGGGCAGACTAGGTAGGCAAACAGTCCTTATCTGTCATCAAATTCTATGTTTCTATACCAGATAAAACAGAGTGAAGCAGGTAGTACAGCAAGGAGGGCAAAAACACAGATAGAGGACAGGACAGCCAAAGGGTTAATAAATGGAATACGATTTTCTCCAGGTACATAAATGAGAAGAAGAAAGCAAGGGAGGATTGTGAGGATAAGGAGGACAGCAGAGAGGGACTGTGCAGAAGGAGACCACAAAAAGCAGACTTCCTGAACAGTTACTTCTGCTCAGTCTTTACAAGAAAGAGGGACCACCAGGGAGCAGCAGGAAAAGTGGGGGCAGACTCAGGTCTATTTTCAGAGGAAAGAGTTCTGAAGGGGCTTGCATCTCTGAAACTGGACAAAGCTATAGGATCAGAGGATACATCCAAGGGCATTCAAAAGAACTTCGGGAGATGCTGGCTGCCCTGCTGAATCTGTATTTAACAGCTCACAGGAATTAGGTATGTTTCTGGAGGAGTGGAGGAGGCGGACATGGTCCTCTACATAAGCGGCAGTAGGGAAGAGGCTAGCAACTACAGGCCAGTGAGCCTTACCTCAGTTGGTTGGGGGATTAATGGAAACAGCGATAAAGGAAAGGTTGGTGAGTATCTTGCATCAAATGGGCTGCAGACCACAGGCAGCAAGAGTCATGGGTGGAGGTCATGCCAGACAAACTGGTTGATTTCTTTGACTGGTTGATCAGAATTAGAACAGAGGAAGGTGGTGTCGTGGCCTATCTGGACTTTAATAAAGCCTTGGACACTGTCTTGCACAGGAGACCGATTAAGAAACTGAGCAGCCTAGGGCTGGAATCTAAAATGGTGAATTGGGTTAGAAACTGATTAACAGATAGGAGATAGAGGAGGTGATTAATGGCACTCACTGTAAAGACAGACTAGTGACCAGCAGGGTGTGGCAGCGTTCTCTTCAGTACCATCTTAAGTGACATTGCAGATTAACTGGAAGGAAGGTATGCCTTTTGAAGCTGATACCAAAACCTGTACTAGAGTGGTCAATCAGGAATGAGGTGGAAAGGATGCATAGAGAATCTTGAGAAACTTGAGGAGTAGTCAAAAATGGCAGTTGGGTTTCAACATCAAAAAGTGCACAATTATGTACCAGGGCATAGGAACACAGGAACTGAGTATAGGATGGGGTGGGGTACTGTCAGTCACTAAGCAGGAAAGATGCCTTGGGATTATCATATCTGGTGAACTCAAAGTGGCAGGACAGTGTGGCAAAGCAGTGAGTAGGGCCAGTGTGATGGTGGGATGCATTTAGAGAGGTATCGCCAGCGGGAAGATAGAGGCAGTGTTACTACTGTATTGCTCACTGGTGAGACCCCACCTGGAGTATTGTGTCCAGTTCTGGAGGCCACACCTCAATAAAGACATAGACAGGGTGGAGGCAGTCAGAGTAGGGCAACTAAAATGGTGGAGGTTGCACCAAAAAGCCCTAAGAGGAAAGACTGAGGATTTCAACATGTACACCCTGGAAGAGGAGAGCAAAAGGGGCATGATAAAGATCTACAATGCAATGTACCTCATGGGGTGAACAGTCTATTTCTAAGGAGGAAGAACACTAGGACCAGAGGGCATGTGAGTGAAGCTGGGGGGAGTTAAAGAGGCATGTGAGGAACTACCTCACTGAAAGAATGTTAGACCCTGGGATAGACTGCCAGCAGAAGTGGTAGAGGTGAAAACAGTGGGGCATCTAGCATGTGTGGGATAGACATAGGGAATATGAATGAATAGGCATGGAGGAAGGAGGGTCACCAGAGACCAGTAAGGGTCTGTGGAGTACACTAGCAAGGACTATTTGAGCAGACTGGAGTGGGCCAAGCAGTCCTTTTCTGCTGACAAATTCTATGTTTTCCTTTTGCTGAAACAAGCTAGAATAAGTTCACTCTTGACTACTAGAACAAGAAAACTAGATTGGGACAACTAGACTTGGTGGACTTAGACTCTTTAATGGGTGGGGAAAATACTGTGTTCACAGTTGGATTTTGTGACCCATTGTGCAGAGTAAGGCACAATGCATATTTAAATGAAAAAGCCAGAAAGTAGGTCACAGTACACTAGTACTATCAATCAGTCACCTTTCGGAATTTTAAAGTTTAAAAAAGGCAGCCATTGTTATTGCTCAGCATTTCTCAGGCAGCTGTAACAATGTCTGATCTACTCAACTTCCAGTAATTTATTCACTAGAGCAAAAGAAAACAAGGAAGAAAACTTCTTCTCAGCTGAAGATCTGCATCTGAACTGTCTTCTCCACCTAAAAGGAAAACACCATTGAATGTGAGTAGACATGCAAATTTATCTGTTGAAGCAACAGCTGTCATTGAGGAAAATATCAGAAAAAAACACACAAAAAACACATGCTTAGGATTCACTGGCTAACTACAACCAAATTGGACATTAATTTAAAAATAATCAGTGAACAAGACCTCTGTCAACTCCTAAGGCATTTTATGCTGAAGTAGAGTGGGAACAAGAAGAACAGTTTCTTGTTTACAAGCATTTGATCTGGATTGAATAGACATTTAAATTCTCCTGCTCTGAGACATCAGACGAACATAATTAGTGACAGCAGTTTAAAGCAGCAAACACTGTGTACCTCTCTGTGATTAAATCTCTTAGAGAGAAAACAAGGATGTCACAGAACATCACCCTGCCCTGAGCCTGTCTGATTTTGAAACATTTTTAAAATCTACAATCTCCCAATGACAGCACCTGGTTTGCTAAGGAAGGTCTGGCAGGACATTCAATGTATACTTGATAGACGAGGTCATGGGGAACTGAGAAACTTAAAGCCTGACTCATTTACAGTAAAAACAGATGAAAATAATGAGGAATATGTGACACGGGTTTTAATGAAGTTGCCAAAAACCACAACAACCACAATGAGCGTTAACAGCAGCAGCACAGAGGGTTTATGTATGCACTCCCCAGACACCTAATGTGACCTGTGGCATCTCTTAACAAATACACTCAAAAGCTCCCAACAGACACCTTACCTTGTACTGCCTATCAAGACAACTACCACAGGCATTTCTGGAATTGAAGGCTAAATTGTATACCTGTGAGCCACTAGGTATAAATTACCTAATTAACACTCATGCCTTGATTAAGCATGGAGGCTGAACTGTCCATCTGCTACACAGATCAGTGCTTCAGAACAACAACAGTGCAGATAGTCACCAGACCTAGACTAGAGTTGAGACAAATAATGGTGATGACCAGTTATCGTTGTGTGGCAAGCCTTCACTGTATCCGGTTGCCTCTCACAAGACCAGGATTCAAATGTTGACGACAGGAGGGAAAAAATAACCTCTACTCAAAATGAAAGAAAATGGCCACAGAGAGACAAAGATGAACAATGATGTAGACCAGGAGAGAGAGATGTAACAGTGACATCTAGTGACAGTACACTGTAATAGCAGGCATCATAAACAGCCCCTTCAACCTCCAGAATGGCAGCTTTACAGGGCCTGTAATCTTCAGGAACTTTGGCAATCAAAGAAGTCTGAAACAAAATCAGCCTGTAGGTCAGACAGATTTTATTGTTTTTATTATTTTACCCAGTTCTCGACCTACAGTGCAGCACCGACTTGGAATTTGTTTTCCCCCAAGGTTGGGACTACTTTATTCCTAAATTCTCTAAATTGTTAATAATTATTAGATTCTAGATATTTGTCTTTGGTCTTTATTAAGTATGTGTGCTGGCATTCTGTAAGTGCAATAACACACTCCTAGGTTTGTGCATTCTGCTGGCACAACCACACACGCTGGAGCGGATGGGACTCCCGCAGTGTCATGCCTAACCATGCCTCAGACAGTGCAACCTGTGCCAGCACATTGCACACTCCATTGTGTTTTTATTACTTACACAGAGCACCAGTTTCTATTGCTCTATTTCAATTTATTTGAACGTTTTATGGTAAGCATTAATTCTGATGATACATTAGTTAGCTAGGTTTATTAATTAAATATTATACAAAATGCATAAACTATCCAAGTTCTATAGTTTATCATTCAGATTCTTTTAAAGTCTTCTGGAATGAAGGGATTGGAACTTTAATATGTTAAAGTGTAGGACAAGTACCATGTTCCTTTGCAACCAGAGTTTATCTCAAGTTGAAGTAGCAGGGTTAATGACTGGTTCCTACAGTAGTTATTTCTTGTTAAACCATTTACATAGTATTGTTTTCTTTGTGGGATTGTTTTTAGTAAAGGTTTTGGTGTACATATATGTCTTGAGGCACAGGTCAGGAAGCATAGGAAAACTAGGGCAGTTATAAAATTTGCAGGTAAGGTTTTACTATCATCAATAACCATAGAATAAAAATCAATTAAAAAATTGTTCAGGATAGCTATACAAAGGTAGTACAAACAAAATAAAAGTCATTCATCTGAGGGTTTCTTTTCAATTCCAAAAATCTAGGTCTCTCAAAAAAAAAAGATTGCTCACTTTTTATAACGTCTTTTCATGGCAATTCATTTCTACATTCTGAGCTTGTTAAGGAGACATCCTGTTTCTCACAAAATATATCACAGTTCTTGTCAGTTTCTTTTGCAGAGCAGGGCCCAGTTTCACACAAAGATTTACATATATTCTATAACTGCAGATATGCAAGGTGGAAGAAAAGACAGAAACAGCAAGTGAAGGAAGAAAGATAGCAAAGGCAGAGAATCGTGAGACCGTCAGAGTGATCAGTTCCTAGGTCTCAAAGAACATTTGGTTGTGCAACCAGACTGACAAGACAGAAAAGGAAGACAGAACAGATCCTTGCCTTTAACTCTTTTTGCATAACAAATGGGACAGGGCCTTATTCAACCCTCTCACAATATAAGAGCAAGAAGAGCTCCCAGCTAACTGTAGCCAGATCCCAGAGTAATATTGTGAATCTTTTTCCTATTGTTCATATGTTTATGGTACTGCCTACAGCTGTTTTAAGAAAGTTTATTACTAACAAGGTAAGACTAGCAGCACTAAAATCTCCATATATAATTAATGTTATAAACTACAACAATGTCCATTAATTCTACTACTATATGTACAGTCCCTGGAATACACAATGTATTATCATCCCATGACAAGAAATAACTTGAAAACTTATCTTAAAAGCTGTGACATAGCTTTCATCCAAGAAACCCATAACAAAATAAAAGAGACAAATAAACTATTCAGAGCTAGCCCACTGGCACAGTGGTAGAGTTACCTCTGGCGGTGCTAATGACCCGCATTCAGGAATTAGCGTGATGCATCAGAGGGTTGGCCTGGGGAGGTAGGATGAGTACCCCATGGACAGCTCTCCTCCTCTAGAGGCAGGGTTGTTGCTTCCTGGTGTATCAGTGACACCAAATGGAGTCTAGGTGTGCAAACACCAGGACAACTCTCAAGGGGAGGTGCGCTCACGTCTGTAGATCGGGTGCAGGAGCACACCCAACCTGCAATGATGTCACTGTACATCCATGCCTGCAGGAAACTTACATGGGAAAACCGTGGGCCAGCTGCACCATAAAGCCCCCAGACCTCCACATGAATGATGCCCCAGGTGTAACCTTGGCTGGGGCCTTCAGTAGATTTTGTTCCTTCCCACAGGGAACCCCACTGCAGGGGCAAGCTGTAGACCTGTCTACTGCATGGAATTCTTGAACTTTTCTCCTGCTGTGCTTTATATACTGCATGGAGTTCTTGGAGCTTTCTTCCACTGTGGTTTATGTACTGTGTGGAATTCTTGGA
This sequence comes from Neoceratodus forsteri, assembly GCA_016271365.2. Lineage (NCBI taxonomy): Eukaryota > Metazoa > Chordata > Ceratodontiformes > Ceratodontidae > Neoceratodus > Neoceratodus forsteri. The sequence continues at coordinate 1,371,936 of CM057449.1, read as the reverse complement.
GTTTTCATCCCACTGTGCTTCATTTGCTGTGTGGAGTTCCTGGAGCTTTCCTCCGTTGTGCTTTATGTACTGCATGGAATTCTTGGAGCTTTCTTCCTGCTGTGCTTTATGTACTACCTGGAATTATTGGAGCTTTATTCCACTGTGGTTTATGTACACTGTGGATTTCTTGGAGCTTTCTACCCACTGTGATTTTGTACTATGTGGAATTCTTGGAGCTTTCTCCCACTGTGGTTTTGTACTATGTGAAATTCTTGGAGCTTTCTTCCCACTGTGGTTTATGTACTGTGTGGATTTCTTGGAGCTTTCTTCCCACTGTGGTTTTGTACTATGTGAAATTCTTGGAGCTTTCTTCCCAGTGTAGTTTATGTATTGTGTGAAATTCTTGGAGCTTTCTTCCACTGTGCCTTATGTACTATGTGGAATTCTTGGAGCTTTCCTCCTGATGTGCTTTATGTACTACATGGAATTATTGGAGCTTTATTCCCACTGTGGTTGTATACACTGTGGAATTCTTGGAGCTTTCTTCCCACTGTGGTTTATATACTGTATGGAATTCTTGGAGCTTTCTTCCCACTGTGGTTTTTGTATCATGTGGAATTCTTCGAGCTTTCTTCCACTATGCTTTATGTGCTGTGTGGAATTCTTGGAGCTTTCCTGCTGATGTGTTTATGTACTGCATGGAATTCTTGGAGCATTCCTCCTGCTGTGCTTTATGTACTGCATGGAATTCTTGGAGCTTTCCTCCTGCTGTGCTTTATGTACTGCATGGAATTCTTGGAGCTTTCTCCTGCTGTGCTTTATGTACTGCATGGAATTCTTGAGCCTTCCTCCTGCTGTGCTTTATGTACTGTATGGAATTCTTGGAGCTTTCCTCCTGCTGTGCTTTATATACGCATGGAGTTCTTGGGCTTTCTTCCCACTGTGGTTTATGTACTATGTGGAATTATTGCGCTTTCTTCACACTGTGGTTTATGTACACTGTGGAATTCTTGGAGCTTCTTCCACTGCGGTTTATGTACTGTGTGGAATTCTTGGAGTTTTCATCCCACTATGCTTTATTTGCTGTGTGGAGTTCCTGGAGCTTTCCTCCTGTTGTGCTTTATGTACTGCATGGAATTCTTGGAGCTTTCTTCCTGCTGTGTGTTATGTACTACAAGGAATTATTGAGCTTTCTTCCCACTGTGGTTTATGCACTGTGTGAAATTCCTGGAGCTTTCTTCCCACTGTGGTTTATGTACTGTGTGGAATTCTTAGAGCTTTCTTCCCACTGTGGTTTTGCACCATGTGAAATTCTTGGAGCTTTCTTCCCACTGTGCTTTATGTGCTGCATGGAATTCTTGGAGCTTTCCTGCTGCTGTGCTTTATGTACTACATGGAATCCTTGGAGCATTCCTCCTGCTGTGCTTTATGTACTGCATGGAATTCTTGAGCTTTCCTCCTGCTGTGCTTTATGTACTGCATGGAATTCTTGGAGCTTTTCTCCTGCTGTGCTTTATATACTGCATGGAGTTCTTGGAGCTTTCTTCCACTGTGGTTTATGTACTGTGTGGAATTGTGAGTTTTCTCTGCACTGTGGTTTATGTGCCACTGTGGAATTCTTGGAGCTTTCTTCCACTGTGGTTTATGTACTGTGTGGAATTCTTGGAGTTTTCATCCCACTGTGCTTCATTTGCTGTGTGGAGTTCCTGGAGCTTTCCTCCTGTTGTGCTTATGTACTGCATGGAATTCTTGAACTTTCTTCCTGCTGTGCTTTATGTACTACATGGAATTATTGAGCTTTATTCCCACTGTGGTTTATGTACACTGTGGATTTCTTGGAGCTTTCTTCCCACTGTGATTTTTCTACTATGTGGAATTCTTGAGCTTTCTTCCACTGTGGTTTTTGTACTATGTGAAATTCTTGGAGCTTTCTTCCCACTGTGGTTTATGTACTGTGTGGATTTCTTGGAGCTTTCTTCCCACTGTGGTTTTTGTACTATGTGAAATTCTTGGAGCTTTCTTCCCAGTGTAGTTTATGTATTGTGTGAAATTCTTGGAGCTTTCTTCCCACTGTGCTTTATGTACTATGTGGAATTCTTGGAGCTTTCCTCCTGATGTGCTTTATGTACTACATGGAATTTTTGGAGCTTTATTCCCACTGTGGTTTGTGTACACTGTGAATTCTTGGAGCTTTCTTCCACTGTGTTTTTTGTACCATGTGGAATTCTTGGAGCTTTCCTGCCTCTGTGCTTTATGTACTGCATGGAATTCTTGAGTTTTCCTCCTGCTGTACTTTATGTACTGCATGGAATTATTGACATTCTTCCCACTGTGGTTTATGCACACTGTGGAATTTCTGGAACTTTCTTCCCACTGTGGTTTATGTACTGTGTGGAATTTTTGAGCTTTCTTCCCACGTGGTTTATGTACACTGTGGAATTATGGAGCTTTCTTCCTGCTGTGGTTTATGTACTGTGTGAAATTCTTGGAGCTTTCTTCCCACTGTGGTTTATGTACTGTGTGGAATTCTTGGAGCTTTCTTCCCACTGTGCTTTATTTGCTGCGTGGAGTTCCTGGAGCTTTCCTCCTGTTGTGCTTTATGTACTGCATGGAATTCTTGGAGCGTTCCTCCTGCTGTGCTTTATGTACTATGTGGAATTATTGGAGCTTTATTCCACTGTAGTTTATGTACACTGTGGAATTCTTGGAAGCTTTCTTCCCACTGTGGTTTATATACTGTGTGGAATTCTTGGAGCTTTCTTCCCACTGTGCTTTATGTACTATGTGGAATTCTTGGAGCTTTCCTCCTGCTGTGCTTTATGTACTATGTGGAATTCTTGGAGCTTTCCTCCTGCTGTGCTTTATGTACTGCATGGAATTCTTAGACTTTCCTCCTGCTGTGGTTTTATGTACTGTGTCGAATTCTTGGAGCTTTCTTTCCACTGTAATTTATGTATTGTGTGGAATTCTTGGGGCTTTCTTCCCACTGTGCTTTATGTACTATGTGGAATTCTTGGAGCTTTCCTCCTGCTGTGCTTTATGTACTACATGGAATTATTGGAGCTTTCTTCCACTGTGGTTTATATACTTTATGGAATTCTTGGAGCTTTCTTGCCACTGTGGTTTTGTACCATGTGAAATTCTTGGAGCTTTCTTCCCAGTGTGCTTTATGTGCTCATGGAATTCTTGGAGCTTTCCTTCTGCTGTGCTTTATGTACTGCATGGAATTCTTGGAGCTTTCCTCCTGCTGTGCTTTATGTACTGCATGGAGTTCTTGAGCTTTCTTCCCACTGTGGTTTATGTACTATGTGGAATTCTTGGAGCTTTTCTCCTGCTGTGCTTTATGATACTACATGGAATTATTGAGCTTTATTCCACTGTGGTTTGTGTACACTGTGGAATTCTTGGAGCTTTCTTCCACTGTGGTTTTTGTACTGTGTGAAATTCTTGGAGCTTTCTTCCTGCTGTGGTTTATGTACTGTGTGAAATTCCTGGAGCTCTCTTCCCACTGTGGTTTATGTACTGTGTGGAATTCTTGGAGCTTTCTTCCCACTGTGGTTTATGTACTGTGTGGACTTCTTGGAGCTTTCTTCCCACTGTGCTTTATGTGCAGTGTGGAGCTCCTCTTGCTGTGCTTTATGTACTATGTGGAATTCTTGGAGCTTTCCTCACTGTGCTTTATGTGCTGTGTGAAGTTCCTGGGCTTTCTTGCTGCTGTGCTTTATGTACTACATGGAATTATTGGAGCTTTATTCCCACTGTGGTTTATGTACACTGTGGAATTCTTGGAGCTTTCTTCCCACTGTGGTTTATGTACTGTGTGGAATGCTTGAGGTTTCTTCCCACTGTGGTTTATGTACACTGTGGAATTCTTGGAGCTTTCTTCCTGCTGTGGTTTATGTAGTGTGAAATTCTTGGATCTTTCTTCCCACTGTGGTTTATGTACACTGTGGAATTCTTGGAGCTTTCTTCCCACTGTGGTTTATATACTGTATGGAATTCTTGGAGCTTTCTTCCCACTGTGGTTTTTGTATCATGTGGAATTCTTGGAGATTTCTTCCCACTATGCTTTATGTGCTGCATGGAATTCTTGGAGCTTTCCTGCTGATGTGCTTTATGTACTGCATGGAATTCTTGGAGCATTCCTCCTGCTGTGCTTTATGTACTGCATGGAATTCTTGGAGCTTTCCTCCTGCTGTGCTTTATGTACTGCATGGAATTCTTGAGCTTTCCTCCTGCTGTGCTTTATGTACTGCATGGAATTCTTGGAGCTTTCCTCCTGCTGTGCTTTATGTACTGTATGGAATTCTTGGAGCTTTCCTGCTGTGCTTTTATATACTGCATGGAGTTCTTGGCCTTTCTTCCCACTGTGGTTTATGTACTATGTGGCATTATTGGCTTTCTTCACACTGTGGTTTATGTACACTGTGGAATTCTTGGAGCTTTCTTCCCACTGTGGTTTTGTACTATGTGAAATTCTTGGAGCTTTCTTCCACTGTGGTTTATGTACTGTGTGGATTTCTTGGAGCTTTCTTCCCACTGTGGTTTTGTACTATGTGAAATTCTTGGAGCTTTCTTCCCAGTGTAGTTTATGTATTGTGTGAAATTCTTGGACTTTCTTCCACTGTGCCTTATGTACTATGTGGAATTCTTGAGCTTTCCTCCTGATGTGCTTTATGTACTACATGGAATTATTGGAGCTTTATTCCCACTGTGGTTTGTATACACTGTGGAATTCTTGGAGCTTTCTTCCCACTGTGGTTTATATACTGTATGGAATTCTTGGAGCTTTCTTCCCACTGTGGTTTTTGTATCATGTGGAATTCTTGAGCTTTCTTCCACTATGCTTTATGTGCTGTGTGGAATTCTTGGAGCTTTCCTGCTGATGTGCTTTATGTACTGCATGGAATTCTTGGAGCATTCCTCCCTGTGCTTTATGTACTGCATGGAATTCTTGGAGCTTTCCTCCTGCTGTGCTTTATGTACTGCATGGAATTCTTGGAGCTTTCCTCCTGCTGTGCTTTATGTACTGCATGGAATTTTGGAGCCTTCCTCCTGCTGTGCTTTATGTACTGTATGGAATTCTTGGAGCTTTCCTCCTGCTGCTGTTATATACTGCATGGAGTTCTTGAGCTTTCTTCCACTGTGGTTTATGTACTATGTGGAATTATTGGCGCTTTCTTCACACTGTGGTTTATGTACACTGTGGAATTCTTGGAGCTTCTTCCCACTGCGGTTTATGTACTGTGTGGAATTCTTGGAGTTTTCATCCCACTATGCTTTATTTGCTGTGTGGAGTTCCTGGAGCTTTCCTCCTGTTGTGCTTTATGTACTGCATGGAATTCTTGGAGCTTTCTTCCTGCTGTGTGTTATGTACTACAAGGAATTATTGGAGCTTCTTCCCACTGTGGTTTATGCACTGTGTGAAATTCCTGGAGCTTTCTTCCCACTGTGGTTTATGTACTGTGTGGAATTCTTAGAGCTTTCTTCCCACTGTGGTTTTGCACCATGTGAAATTCTTGGAGCTTTCTTCCCACTGTGCTTTATGTGCTGCATGGAATTCTTGGAGCTTTCCTGCTGCTGTGCTTTATGTACTACATGGAATCCTTGGAGCATTCCTCCTGCTGTGCTTTATGTACTGCATGGAATTCTTGAGCTTTCCTCCTGCTGTGCTTTATGTACTGCATGGAATTCTTGGAGCTTTTCTCCTGCTGTGCTTTATATACTGCATGGAGTTCTTGGAGCTTTCTTCCACTGTGGTTTATGTACTGTGTGGAATTATTGGAGCTTTCTTAGACTGTGGTTTATGTACACTGTGGAATTCTTGGAGCTTTCTTCCCACTGTGGTTTATGTACTGTGTGGAATTCTTGGAGTTTTCATCCCACTGTGCTTCATTTGCTGTGTGGAGTTCCTGGAGCTTTCCTCCTGTTGTGCTTTATGTACTGCATGGAATTCTTGAACTTTCTTCCTGCTGTGCTTTATGTACTACATGGAATTATTGAGCTTTATTCCCACTGTGGTTTATGTACACTGTGGATTTCTTGGAGCTTTCTTCCCACTGTGATTTTTCTACTATGTGGAATTCTTGGAGCTTTCTTCCACTGTGGTTTTTGTACTATGTGAAATTCTTGGAGCTTTCTTCCACTGTGGTTTATGTACTGTGTGGATTTCTTGGAGCTTTCTTCCCACTGTGGTTTTTGTACTATGTGAAATTCTTGGAGCTTTCTTCCCAGTGTAGTTTATGTATTGTGTGAAATTCTTGGAGCTTTCTTCCCACTGTGCTTTATGTACTATGTGGAATTCTTGGAGCTTTCCTCCTGATGTGCTTTATGTACTACATGGAATTTTGGAGCTTTATTCCACTGTGGTTTGTGTACACTGTGGAATTCTTGGAGCTTTCTTCCACTGTGTTTTTTGTACCATGTGGAATTCTTGGAGCTTTCCTGCCTCTGTGCTTTATGTACTGCATGGAATTCTTGAGTTTTCCTCCTGCTGTACTTTATGTACTGCATGGAATTATTGGAGCATTCTTCCCACTGTGGTTTATGCACACTGTGGAATTTCTGAATTTCTTCCCACTGTGGTTTATGTACTGTGTGGAATTTTGGAAGCTTTCTTCCCACTGTGGTTTGTAGTCACTGTGGAATTATTGGAGCTTTTCTTCCTGCTGTGGTTTTATGTACTGTGTGAAATTCTTGGAGCTTTCTTCCACTGTGGTTTATGTACTGTGTGGAATTCTTGGCATTTCTTCCACTGTGCTTTGATTTGCTGCGTGGAGTTCTGGAGCTTTCTCCTGTTGTGCTTTATGTACTGCATGGAATTCTTGAGCGTTCCTCCTGCTGTGCTTTATGTACTATGTGAATTATTGAGCTTTATTTCACTGTAGTTTATGCACACTGTGGAATTTTGGAGCTTTCTTCCCACTGTGGTTTATATACTGTGTGGAATTCTGAGCTTTCTTCCACTGCTGTTATGTACTATGTGGAATTCTTGGAGCTTTCCTCCTGCTGTGCTTTATGTACTATAGTGGAATTCTTGGGCTTTCCTCTGCTGTGTTTATGTACTGCATGGAATTCTTGGACTTTCCTCCTGCTGTGGTTTTATGTACTGTGTCGAATTCTTGGAGCTTTTTCCACTGTAATTTATGTATTGTGTGGAATTCTTGGGCTTTCTTCCCACTGTGCTTTATGTACTATGTGGAATTCTTGGAGCTTTCCTCCATGCTGTTATGTACTACATGGAATTATTGGCTTTCGTTCCACTGTGGTTTTATATACTTTATGCGAATTCTTGGAGCTTTCTTCCACTGTGGTTTTTGTACCATGTGAAGTCTTGAGCTTTCTTCCCACTGTGCTTTATGTCTCATGGAATTCTTGGAGCTTTCCTTCTGCTGTGCTTTACTGCATGGAATTCTTGGAGCTTTCCTCCTGCTGTGCTTTATGTACTGCATGGAGTTCTTTGAGCTTTCTTCCACTGTGGTTTAGTGTACTATGTGGAATTCTTGGAGCTTTTCTCCTGCTGTGCTTTATGTACTACATGGAATTATTGGTTTTATTCTCACTGTGGTTTGTGTACACTGTGGAATTCTTGAGTTTCTTCCACTGTGGTTTTGTACTGTGTGAAATTCTTTGGAGCTTTCTTCCCGCTGTGGTTTGTGTACTGTGTGAAATTCCTGGAGCTCTCTTCCCACTGTGGTTTATGTACTGTGGAATTCTTGGAGCTTTCTTCCACTGTTGTTTATGTACTTGTGTGGACTTCTTGGAGCTTTCTTCCCACTGGTTCTATGTGCAGTGTGGAGCTCCTCTTGCTGTGCTTTATGTACTATCATGGAATTCTTGGAGCTTTCTCCCACTGTACTTTATGTGCTGTGTGAAGTTCCTGGGCTTTCTTGCTGCTGCTGCTTTATGTACTACATGGAATTATTGAGCTTTATTCCCACTGTTGTTATGTACACTGTGGAATTCTTGGGCTTTCTTCCCACTGTGGTTTCTTGTGTGTGGAATGCTTGGAGTTTCTTCCACTGTGGTTTATGTACACTGTGGAATTCTTGGAGCTTTCTTCCTGCTGTGGTTTATGTAGTGTGTGAAATTCTTGAGCTTTCTTCCACTGTGGTTTATGTACACTTTGGAATTCTTGGAGCTTTCTTCCCACTGTGGTTTTATATACTGTATGAATTTTGGAGTTTTCTTCCCACTGTGGTTTTTGTATCATTAGAGTCTTGGAGATTTCTTCCCACTATGCTTTATGTGCTGTATTGGTGCCTTGCTTTCCTGCTGTGTGCTTTATGCTGCATGGTCTTGGAGCATTCCTCCTGCTGTGCTTTATGTACTGTATGGATTCTTGGGCTTTCTGCTGTTCTTTGTGTACTATGGCATTCTTGGAGCTCTGCTGTGCTTTATGTACTGCATGGATTCTTGAGCTCTCCTGCTGTGCTTTATGTACTGTATGGAATTCTTGAGCTTTCCGTTGGCTTTATATGCTGCGTGGAGTTCTTGGCGCTTTCTTTCCACTGTGGTATGTACTGTGGGTATTATTGGCTCTTCACACTGTGGTTTGCGCTGTGGAATTCTTGGGCTTTCTTCCCACTGGTTTATGTACTGTGTGGAATTCTTGGAGTTTTCATCCTACTTCTATTTTCTGGTTGGAGTTCTTGGAGCCTCCTGTGTTTATGTACCATGGATTCTTGAGCTTTTCTTCTGTGTGTTATTATACTGGAATTTTAGGCTTCTTCCTGTGGTTTACATGTACTATGTGATTCTTGGAGCTTTCTTCCTGTGGTTTATGTGCTGTGGTATTCTTAGACTTTCTTCCCACTGTGGTTTTGTACCATGTGAAATTCTTGGGCTTTCTTGTACTTTTTATGGCTGCCGATTCTTGGAGTTTCCTGCTGTGCTTTATTACTATGGAACTTTGACATTCCTCTGCTGCTTTATGTGCATGGGTTCTTGACTTTCTCCTGCTGTTTTTTATGTATGGAATTCTTGACTTTTCTCCTGTGTGCTATATACTGCATGGGTTCTTGGAGCTTCTTCCTGTGTTTTATGTACTGTGTGGAATTGGAGTTTCATCCCACTGTGCTTCATTTGCTGTGTGGAGTTCCTGGAGCTTTCTCCTGTTGTGCTTTTATACTTTGGAATTCTTGAGCTTCTTCCTGCTGTGCTTTATGTACTACCGGAATTGTGGAGCTTTATTCCACTGGTTTATGTGTATTTCTGGTTTCACCCTGTATTTTGTACTTTGGGAATTTTGGGCTTTTTCCCCTGGTTTTGTGCTATGATATTCTGGAGCTTTTTCCACTGTGGTTTATGTACTGTGATTTCTGGGCTTTCTTCCCACTGTGGTTTTGTACTAGTGAAATTCTTGGTTTCTCCCAGTGTAGTTTATGTATTGTGGAAATTCTTGGGCTTTCTTCCTGTGCCTTATGTACTATGTGAATTCTTGGAGCTTTTCTCCTGATGTGTTCTTATACTGTGGAATTGTGGAGCTTTATTCCACTGTGGTTTGTATACACTGTGGAATTTTGGACTTTCTTCCACTGTGGTTAATATACTGTAACGAATTCTGGATTTCTTCCCACTGTGGTTTTTATCATGGAATTTTGTACTTTCTTCCCACTATGTTTATGTGCTGTGTGAATTTTGAGCTTCCTGCTGATGTGCTTTTATGTACTGCATGGAATTCTTGAGACCTCCTGCTGTGCTTTATGTACTGCATATTCTTGAGCTTTCCTCTGTGCTTTTATGACTGTATGGAATTCTTGAGCTTCTCCTGCTGTGCTTTATGTACTGTATGGGTCTTGAGCCTTCCTGCTGTGCTTTATGTACTGTAAATTCTTGGAGCTTTCCTCCTGCTGTGCTTTATATACTGCATGGAGTTCTTGAGCTTTCTTCCACTGTGGTTTATGTACTATGTGGAATTATTGGCGCTTTCTTCACACTGTGGTTTATGTACACTGTGGAATTCTTGGAGCTTTCTTCCCACTGCGGTTTATGTACTGTGTGGAATTCTTGGAGTTTTCATCCCACTATGCTTTATTTGCTGTGTGGAGTTCCTGGAGCTTTCCTCCTGTTGTGCTTTATGTACTGCATGGAATTCTTGGAGCTTTCTTCCTGCTGTGTGTTATGTACTACAAGGAATTATTGGAGCTTTCTTCCACTGTGGTTTATGCACTGTGTGAAATTCCTGGAGCTTTCTTCCCACTGTGGTTTATGTACTGTGTGGAATTCTTAGAGCTTTCTTCCCACTGTGGTTTTGCACCATGTGAAATTCTTGGAGCTTTCTTCCCACTGTGCTTTATGTGCTGCATGGAATTCTTGGAGCTTTCCTGCTGCTGTGCTTTATGTACTACATGGAATCCTTGGAGCATTCCTCCTGCTGTGCTTTATGTACTGCATGGAATTCTTGAGCTTTCCTCCTGCTGTGCTTTATGTACTGCATGGAATTCTTGGAGCTTTTCTCCTGCTGTGCTTTATATACTGCATGGAGTTCTTGGAGCTTTCTTCCCACTGTGGTTTATGTACTGTGGAATTATTGGAGCTTTCTTAGCACTGTGGTTTATGTACACTGTGGAATTCTTGGAGCTTTCTTCCACTGTGGTTTATGTACTGTGTGGAATTCTTGGAGTTTTCATCCCACTGTGCTTCATTTGCTGTGTGGAGTTCCTGGAGCTTTCCTCCTGTTGTGCTTTATGTACTGCATGGAATTCTTGGAACTTTCTTCCTGCTGTGCTTTATGTACTACATGGAATTATTGGAGCTTTATTCCACTGTGGTTTATGTACACTGTGGATTTCTTGGAGCTTTCTTCCCACTGTGATTTTTCTACTATGTGGAATTCTGGAGCTTTCTTCCACTGTGGTTTTTGTACTATGTGAAATTCTTGGAGCTTTCTTCCACTGTGGTTTATGTACTGTGTGGATTTCTTGGAGCTTTCTTCCCACTGTGGTTTTTGTACTATGTGAAATTCTTGGAGCTTTCTTCCCAGTGTAGTTTATGTATTGTGTGAAATTCTTGGAGCTTTCTTCCCACTGTGCTTTATGTACTATGTGGAATTCTTGGAGCTTTCCTCCTGATGTGCTTTATGTACTACATGGAATTTTTGGAGCTTTATTCCCACTGTGGTTTGTGTACACTGTGGAATTCTTGGAGCTTTCTTCCCACTGTGTTTTTGTACCATGTGAATTCTTGGAGCTTTCCTGCCTCTGTGCTTTATGTACTGCATGGAATTCTTGGAGTTTTCCTCCTGCTGTACTTTATGTACTGCATGGAATTATTGGAGCATTCTTCCCACTGTGGTTTATGCACACTGTGGAATTTCTGGAACTTTCTTCCCACTGTGGTTTATGTACTGTGTGGAATTTTTGGAGCTTTCTTCCACTGTGGTTTATGTACACTGTGGAATTATTGGAGCTTTCTTCCTGCTGTGGTTTATGTACTGTGTGAAATTCTTGGAGCTTTCTTCCCACTGTGGTTTATGTACTGTGTGGAATTCTTGGAGCTTTCTTCCCACTGTGCTTTATTTGCTCGTGGAGTTCCTGGAGCTTTCCTCCTGTTGTGCTTTATGTACTGCATGGAATTCTTGGAGCGTTCCTCCTGCTGTGCTTTATGTACTCATTGGAATTATTGGAGCTTTATTCCCACTGTAGTTTATGTACACTGTGGAATTCTTGGAGCTTTCTTCCACTGTGGTTTATATACTGTGTGGAATTCTTGGGCTTTCTTCCACTGTGCTTTATGTACTATGTGGAATTCTTGGAGCTTTCCTCCTGCTGTGCTTTATGTACTATGTGGAATTCTTGGGCTTTCCTCCTGCTGTGCTTTATGTACTGCATGGAATTCTTAGACTTTCCTCCTGCTGTGGTTTTATGTACTGTGTCGAATTCTTGGAGCTTTCTTTCCACTGTAATTTATGTATTGTGTGGAATTCTTGGAGCTTTCTTCCACTGTGCTTTATGTACTATGTGGAATTCTTGGAGCTTTCCTCCTGCTGTGCTTTATGTACTACATGGAGATTATTAGACCTTTATTTCCACTGTGGTTTGTTTACATTGTGGAATTCTTGGAGCTTTCTTCCCACTGTGGTTTATATACTTTATGGAATTCTTGGAGCTTTCTTGCCACTGTGGTTTTGTACCATGTGAAATTCTTGGAGCTTTCTTCCCACTGTGCTTTATGTGCTGCGGTAGATTCTTAGAGCTTTCCTTCTGCTGTGCTTTATGTCTGCATGGAATTCTTTGAAGCTTTCCTCCTGCTGTGCTTTATGTACTGTATGGAGTTCTTGAGCTTTCTTCCCACTGTGGTTTATGTACTATGTGGAATTCTTGGAGCTTTTCTCCTGCTGTGCTTTATGTACTACATGGAATTATTGGAGCTTTATTCCACTGTGGTTTGTGTAACACTGGGAATTCTTGGAGCTTTCTTCCACTGTGGTTTTTGTACTGTGTGAAATTCTTGGAGCTTTCTTCCCGCTGTGGTTTATGTACTGTGTGAAATTCCTGGAGCTCTCTTCCCACTGTGGTTTATGTACTGTGTGAATTCTTGGAGCTTTCTTCCACTGTGGTTTATGTACTGTGTGGACTTCTTGGAGCTTTCTTCCCACTGTGCTTTATGTGCAGTGTGGAGCTTACCTCTTGCTGTGCTTTATGTACTATGTGGAATTCTTGGGCTTTCCTCCCACTGTGCTTTATGTGCTGTGTGAAGTTCCTGGAGCTTTCTTGCTGCTGTGCTTTATGTACTGTGTGGAATTCTTGGAGCTTTCTTCCCAGTGTGCTTTATGTACTGCATGGAATTCTTGGAGCTTCCCTACTGTGCTTTTATGTACTGCATGGAAATCATTCCAAAAGTGTGAATCTATGGAGGAGATATCCACAAAGAAAATAGCCTTGTTGCTTACCATGACAGTAGGTTTTATAAAGAAGCTCCTCCATAGAGCCATAGTTTGCCCACTCAGCTGGCCTCTTTTTGCATTTCAGGTGATGTACTGTGAGAGTCCTGTAGGCCTCTGTGCCCTGGGTGTTCTTCATCTCCCATCTGTTTCACCTGGGATTCTTGTTTGCGGTTCCATTTCCTCTCCCATGTACCAGTTCTGGTTTCAGTACCGTGAGTTTTGTTAGCATGATGTACATTCTGAGCTTATCTCAGGTAAAGAAACTGAAGAGAGAGAGGCCATCCACGTTATATAGGCTGCACTAATGTGCGCGTTTGCGGCCCCAGCTGACAAAAAAATCCGAGGTGGCATGACACCAGCAACTAAAGTTTCAAAGGTGTGACTCTACGGAGTTGATTCTCTCAAGATCTACTGTTGTGGTAAGTAAGTAGACTTTTTTTAGAACCTGTCACGGACCAAAAGCCATTGGGGGCCTCCTTGAGAGTCTACGCCTGGTGTTCCTGCATCCTTCAGGTGGTCCCACTATTACTCCTCAGTATCAGCATTCTCCATGACTCCACAACCCCTCCAATCCCAGCTGCTTGGTATTTGTCCTAGGTAGCTGGATTCTTTCTCTAGTGGCCAGCAGCATATCCTTTGCTGTTCTGTGATACCTCAATGCCTTGAAGTGTCCAGGACTCCGCGGGTCTTAGAGCCCTAGAGCAGCTTGTACCAGCTTTGGTTTCCCCTTTGGGAGCATTCCTTCCAGTGCCTCCTTTGCCCCATACCAGCTACCGGTGGTCAGCTGCCACCCAGGCCAAGACCTGGGAGCCACCTTTCCCATGATGCTGTAAGGTGAGAGGAGTAGAGTTAAATAGCCAATGCCCATTCTGTTGGCACTCAGCATGGTATGCTGGTATCATCTACCCCGATGGCTGTGTCTGCTGTTCCCTTCTGGCACCCATGACTAGGGTGACCCAGCTGGTCTCCTACCACGCCCCTAGGTGTGCCTGCCAGACGTGGACACCTGGAGTATCAGAGTTTTCCAAAATTCTAATCTCAGAAAGAGGAACTAGAGACCCATCCACTGCCTGGCAGCATGAGGGCATCCTACATTTATGTGCACTGTAGCTCCTCCCACCAGCTATACCCGGGAATGATGCTAGAATGCCACCCCCTTCAGCTCACATCTGGTAAACATCCACCTCTTCATACTGTAAGGAAGGGTTCTTACAATTGCAATTAGTTATTAGTACAGTGATGATATAATAAAGAGATATATATATATATATATATGTATATATATATATATAAACCTTTGAAGCTGCTCTCTGTATACATGGTACAGTTTTTCAGATTTGTACTCACATCTTTAAAGGGCACTGTCAACCCCTTAGGTATCAAAGTGTTCCTAGTTTAAAAAAAACTATTTTATGATTACCAACATTCTGTAAAGACTGCTGATGCAGCTGGTAGTTTGATTCTGACTTTTTTTTTTCTTAAAAAGTGAAAAACAGACAGCCCACCATGCTGGTGTTACCACACAAAAACAGGTTTGTTTACATTCCTTGATCAGCTCCCACTGCATGTTTCCTGGACTTGGGAATGCCCACAACACAGTCTAGCCACTCATGATGCAGTGGAAGTTTAGGTGACTATTGCATCATGAATGACTGCACTATTTGGGGTAACTCTAATGCTCAGAATGTATGCAGTAAAAACAGATCCAGGATTGTAAACAAAACAAGATTGCTTATAAATATACATTACCATGCATTTCAGTTCTACTAAACAAGGAGACAGACAAAACAAACAGCAACATCAATGAATTTTAGAAGGTAAGAAATCATAAAATGTAGGTTTTGAAGTAGAAATAATATGATGAAAAACAGGTTGACAGTGTCCCTTTAATGTTTTCACTACTTAAATAATTGTAACAATTAATGATAACACAGTAAATTGTGCTTGTAAATGCTGATACCATGTTAAGACAGTACTCTTAAGCTGGCCCGGTGGCACTGTGGAGTTAAGAGGCTGGGCGCCACACCTCGCTGGCCTTCACTTGACGACCTGAAGTTAGGAGCGAGCTTGGGTGCGGCTGGCAGGTGGAGATTGAGCACCACTGGCTGCTCTCCTCCCCAAGGGGAGGGCTGGGATCACTTGGTGTGCCAGCAGCTCCTAGTGGAGACAGGGGGTGCTGCAGCATGCAGGGCAGCATGTACTCAGCGTGGCTGACACTTGGCAGGGGTTGCCATGAGCCGTTGATCAGGATGTGCACCACGCATGGGGGCTAGTACCAGAACACGGAAAAGCCCGGTCTGCAGGGTAGGTGACGGCACTTGCCCCCATGCCCACGACCAGGTCCATCCTGCCTGGCCTTCCAGATTCTTCCTCCTGGTCTCGCCCACAGCCAGAGACTGACTGTAACAGCTCCCCAAAGAGGAGGGTGGCCCCACCCCAGAGCTGTTAAGCTGGGGTGCCAATGTGGGATGAGGAGGAGGAAAGAGGAGGCAAAGGTCAGAGGACTTCAGGCAGGGCAGGAACAGGCAGGATGCCTGAGAGATGCCCGCAGACTGTGACTGGAGGAAAATAATTTAAAAAAAAAAAAAAGGACAGTGCACTTGTCACTTTTACTATTAAAAATTCTTGCAAATTTGTAAATGTTGTATCTTGTGCCATTTTATGTTCTGTTTTGTACATCATTTTGCCACCCCCCCACCACCACCACCACCACCACCACCACCACAGATGCACCTTAGCATTATGATCTGGCTCAGTATCTTTCCCAGCCAACAGGAATACTGCAATTTGCAGTTGTGCACTGGGTGCTGGACTTCCTTCCCAGCTTGTTCACTAACCCAGTCACCTGCATTATGCACAGCAGCATTGCCGCTGGGCCAGTGGGCTGGCTCAGCATCTATAACTTTAACCTAAGCATTTGAAAATACATTGTTTAAGAAATGCAAATAGGACATCATCTGATGTAGCAACAAAGTCATGTAACTGATCAACATGCTTTGCCAGTTTAGCATCATATCTTATTAAGGATGTTATCCGAGAATGTAAAAAATTGATACAGGTTAGAGAAAACAATTAAACTCAGTTTATTTCACTTTTTAGTTTGAGTGGTTTGACCAGGAAGGGCATGCTGAGCTAGGAAACCCTATGTATTCAGAGTTACCCTGAGGGGCCCGAACATAGAGGGAAACAGAAAGCGAATACTAAAATTATGGCCCATCAGGACAGTGGTAGGGCTGCTGCTCGGTGCACCAGTGACCTGTGTTCATGCCCTCAAGCTTGGATTGTCAGAGGGTCCACGGAAGGTGGTGAAAAGGATGCTGTCCTCCATGTAGATTGGAAGCCAGGCTCTGCTGCAGCATTACCACATTGGAGACCACAGATAGTGGTGCAGGTGGAGCTGGAGGGAATGCGCCCTTGATGGCTCTGCATAGCAATACACAGCTGTGTGCACATGCACACTTTGGAGCCATAGTATGTAGACGTCCAGAGGAGGGACAAAAGGGATAACATTCTGTGGCCTGCAGCTACACTCAGCCCCTGTGCAGCTCACTGTACCCCTTTCTACCCTTAGGTGATCCGTCAATGGGGGGCCCTCCCTGATTCGGTCCTTCCCTGGGGTAAGCTAGAAGGATTGGAAACTTGATAGCCACCTGTGCTGTACCAAATGCGTGGCAGTTCAGTATAACTTAGCTATGTACCTCGTGGACTGTGTGCTGCAATTTAGTTTTCCTGCCTAGACTGACTATGTTACGCTGTGTACTTCAGTAAACAGAAAGTTGCAAAAGAAAAGGAAAGTAGGGCAACAGTTGGGGTTGAGAGGGCTGGGTGGTCTCCTGGGGTAGAAAGGAGAAGATGCAGGATGCATAGAAGTGCAAACTAAAAAATATATATACAAAACTTGACATACAGTGGAATTAAACAATGAAACAAAAAACAGAACAGCAAGGTCAATGCAAACCTGTTTAAAATGCAGTAAAAAAATACATCAACACAATTAAGAGCGCTCCTTCGGACTTGATTGGCTACAGTATGTTGAAGTCATTTGCCAGTAACTGCATCTACAATTAGATTAGTATCACGAGCACCCATATCACATTTGTTAGTAGTCAGTAAGTGGTAACCACAGGGCTCCCTTGATTGAGGCGGTCAGGGTATGAGAGTGATACCAGCAGCTGTGCTGCCTGACCTAGGGAGGAGATGGTGCTCCAAACCACTGCCATAGTGACCCCTGTGATGGGCTAAGGAGCTCAGTCTCCTCCCAGGAGCTGCGTGCAGGCAAAGCTGTATGGCTTTGGGAGAGTCAGTTGGTGGTGGGAGAACTAAGGGAAGCACAGGGTAAAACCTAAATAAAGATCTTACTTCAAGATACAGCTCTTGCAGCAGGATTACACCATAAGGACTGAAGCCAGCAGCAGCAGGACCCCACGGAAAACTTCTAGTAGCTACATACAGCGGGGCACCTCCCCAATGTTAGCCCGCCTCAACATCTCATATATCATAAAAGGGCGTTTCCCAGCATCCCTCAGTTCTTTTGTCGCGCCGACTCGCAAGCATCAGCTCCATGGACCCCTTCAGCCACCGATCCACACCACACCTAGGTATTACCTTTCTTTATTTTCTCGAGAAGGTTCATTTTCCTGCTTGTCATCTTCCTCAATGTCCTCCATAGAAGAGGCACTCTTCTAAGTGTGCCTGTGGCAAGCAGATCCGTTTAAAGACAGCCACTTGGCCTGATGTAGTGCCTGGACCCAGAGCATGACACTAAGGCCTGTCCTATTTGTCAAAAATTCAATAGTTGAAGAAGGATTCACTGCAAAGGTGTTGGAGACCTTCCTCCTCGAACAAAATTGGCAGCCATGCAGAAAAGCACTTTCTCAGGAAGTCTCCTCTCACAAGTCGAGAAACATAAAGAAAAAAAGGAGGGAAAGGGAGAAAGAGCACGCCCCATCCAAGTCTAAGATGTCCGACTCCCAGGAGTTCGGACTCAGCCAGCTCACTCTACACGCCTCCATCCCGGTCTAAGGCCCAGAAACCACCAGCCAAGGCCCAGATGTTGGTGGTTCAGGTTTGGAAACCACACTTCAGCCTTTGAAGATCCGGCCCCACATGCATTCCACTAGCCTGTCTTCTGACTCAATCGGCAGGTTTCTCCACAGACCGCCCAGTAAAAGCGCCCTCAAGTCGGCCTCAGTAGTGGGCTCCAAGTCCCTGGACCAGCGCTAGGGCTCCGACCAGTCCAGGTCGGCCTCTCAGCCCGCCAGAAGCCTCGCGTCCTTGGCGACATCCGCTAAATGGACCACAGACCAGATGTCCATTAAGAGGACCACAGACCACCAGCCGAGGTCCACACCCAACGATGGGACAATGATGCCTTCACGATACCGAAGTCGGCATGTCCCGCCAGATATTCACTGAGGACACCAACGCGGGGTCAAACGTCTGAGCAACGACCCAGCGTTGATTGGCCTAGAGGACACAGACCTCACACAAGAGCCGACAACACCAAGACTGGACAACAGTGCATCGGATCACCGACCAGTGGGCACGGGCAATGGCCAGGCATCTCAGCGGTGATGGGCCCAACTGCGGGTCTACAGGTGCCAGAGGTCAAGGACCTGTTTTCCTTTAGTGGGAGACAATCCGGAAGGACATAGTCCCCACTAAGGCACTTGCCAGAGACCAGCCACCACCGAGGTCTCCTAGCCTTCCACCTAAGCAGAAAAGTCCTGTGTCAGACAGGGGCCATTCTAAAGAAAAGAAGCAGCCAAGGTCCTTCCAGGACCCCTCCCTGCTCCCAAGTGGGCACAAAAGAAGTGCCACCATCGAAGTCGGACTCTTCCTCCTCAGAAGAAGCATACTCTTCCTCTGACTCATCCTCTAGATCCAGTTCACCATTCAGCATTCCCTCCCCAGATCCAAAAGTTTGCCAAGGTCTCCTCCAGATGATCCTACTTTCATAGATGATATGAGGCATATCCAAGATAATATGGGGTGGGACACAGAGGATCTGGAGCCCAAGCGGCGCCATCTGGTGAAGTATCTGTGCAGAAGGATCCTAAGCCTGTGGTGGTCCGACCACTGATGGACACATTCAAGGACTTCACCAGGGTGGCCTGGAAGCACCATACTCATCTTCTGTGTTCCCCAAAAAGGCTGGCTGCCTAATACAGGGCACGTTAGAAGAACCTTACCTGGGAGAACAACCGGAGTGGATTCAGAAGTAATCACCGCCACACATGATAGGTCCCAGAGGCCAAAACACCTGAACACTCAGCCTCTGGACCGAGAAAAGCAGCTCGATTCTTTGGGCAGAAAAATGTATGCATCAGCCTCATGCTCTATCTGCTCACTGAACTTCCTGACCCACATGGTCCAGTTTCAAAATGCCCTGTGGGAGCAAGGATTGGATATGGCCAAAAACCTCCCCGACAGGGATCAGAATGAAGAACTGGTCAAGGTCTTGCAGATGGGTTCTGATGTGGGCACCCAGGTGCTTAGAGCAGCATATGACTCTGTGATTCAGCTGCCAGAGGGGCAGCTGCAGGCGTGTGCCTCTGAAGACACTCCTGGTTGAGGGTTTCAGGCTTCACACCAGATGTCCAGACAGGTATTCTGGACATCCCCTTCAAAGGATGGTACTTTTGGGGAAGACTCTGAAAGGATAATAACAAAGCTACAGGACACAGGCAAAGCTGCCTGTTCCGTGCAAGCCAGGCAACAGCCTAGGTACCGCCAACAACAGAGAGGTGGCTTTACCTGCAAAGGCCCCTCTCAACAGCAGGAGGCGAGGTGAAGAAATCCTAAGCCTTCCCAGGTAAACCTCCTCTCCCCTCCACAGCCTGACTCTTTGTAGAGACTTCCTCTCCCACCTGCAGAGGTGGAAGAGGCGATCGGTCACTTCGAAACATCTAGAAGGGTGGCAGCAAATTACCTCTGACCAATGAGTTCTTCAGTTAATACAAAAGGTCACTCTATCGAGTTCACTGGGAAGCCCCGTCCAGGCCACTCCTTCTCTCCCAGTACTCCCATCATTATGCCATGCTGATTGAGAAGAAATCCAGGCCCTTCTAGGAAAGAGGCCATAGTGCCTCTCCTGGGTTCAGTGAGGAAAAGGTATGATTCCCATTTTTCCTAGTACCCAGAAAGACAGGGACCCACATCCCATCCTGGACCTCGGCAATCTCAACACCTTCGTGGCATACAAACATTTCAGAATGGTCACCTTGCCCGGATTGATCCCAGTGCTCCACCGAACACTTGGCTAGCATTGCTAGATGTGCAGAATGCATGGCCACCCAGTGGTGCTGAGGTTGAGGCACCAGATGCCACTACCGTCCGCCCGGCAACCCAGTTTCGGCAGCAGACTCGGATGGCGTGGGAATTGCGGCAGGGAAGGGGATTGAGCATCCCAAGACAGTTTTCCTCTGCGGTAGGCAAGGGTTCACGTCACTCTGCACCGCACCTGAGGTTGTCGGGTGTGGCACAGTTGCAGTGCACAGAAGAGGGTGGAGCATGGCAGACGTCGGAAATGCAAGGTGCTGAATGTCATTGCACTGCCAGCTCCAGGGAGAAAAAATATGGTGGAAAATAGTAGGGCAGTCATGCGGCTGATGGCTAGGCGCTGTGCCCCTGCACCTACAAGAAGTACAGCCCAGGTATTGGTTCCAGGTCCCTGAGGGGGGGGATACTTTGCATGGCATCCTGTGGAGGAGAGCGAGTCGCTGACCAGGGCGTGGGTGCCGTGGCGGACAATGTGCCAGGCCCGCTCTGCAGAGAGAGGTGGAAAAAATATGATAGGAAGAAAAAAACATTCAGGATGCATATCTCCACATTCAAATCACAAAACACCACAGGAGGTTTCTGCGGTTTGAATTCAGAGGCAACATTACCAGTTTTGGGCACTGCTGTTCACTGTCATCGGCACCCAGGATCTTTACCAGATGCCTGGTAGTAGTAGCCGTGGCCCTCAGGAGGATGGGCCACTACGTTTTCCTTTACCAGGACAACTGGCTTCTCACAGCTTTGTCCAGGAAGGGCTGAACCAGGTGTTACAAGACAATCCTTTCCATATTCAAAGAAGTGGTGTCACCATCAATCTGCTGAAATCATCTCTCACCCCATGCCAAAGACTGCAGTTCATAGGAGCAGTCCTGGACACGACCAGAGGAAGGCTTTCTTACCAGAGGACAGGGCAGATTGCCCAAGGGATTAACCAAACACATCCTGGGGCAGAAACAGGTCACAGCAAGGACCATCTTTATGCCCTTAGACCATATGACAGCTGCTATAGCCACGGTTCCTCTATGACGTCTCCACATGAGAACCATTCAGTGGCACTCTTGAGTCCAGTGGGACCAATATCCGGATGATCTGGATCAGCTGGTCTCTGTCCCCATCTCGATACATTGAGTCCTCCAATGGTGGCTAGTGCCAGAGCATCTGGCCACAGCAGTCTCCTTCCTATCAACCCCACCTTCACAGATCCTGACCAGAGATGACTCAGGGTTGGGTTGGGGTGCCCACCTAGGCAACAGAAGGATACAGGGATTATGGTCTGGCCCAGAAGGAGCCTTGCACATAAATATCCTATAGATGGGGCAGTCCTCTATTCCTGCAGGCCTTGCAGACCGATTTACTCCGGGACATCTACTGATTCAAACAGATAACATGTCAGTAGTGTTCTACATCAACAAAGCAAGGTGGAACCCATTCATACCAACTCTGCGGGAGGCGATGAAAGTATGGTATTGGGCAATAGACTGCAATATAACCGTGTCTGCAGTTCGTGTACCAGGAGTACAGAACACACTGGCGGATATGCTCAGCCAATCCAGATCCAACACACACGAGTGGGAACTTCTGCAACAAGTGACAGAAGCTCTGTTCACCAAATGGGGAACTCCAGAGCTAGATCTGTTCACCTCCCATACAACACAAAACTGCCCAATGTCTGCTCACTAGACCCAGGGCCTGGTGTTTTCTGGCGAGACACGTTGTCCCTCTCCTGGACAGGCAGATTCCTTTATGCCTTCCCTCCTTCCCACTGATCCAGAGTTCTGCTCAAATTGCAAGCAGAGGGCAGACATGATTCTGGTGGCCTCCTTTGGCCCAGACAGATATGGTTCCCTGTACTTCAACATCTAGTGAGCGATCTTCCACTCCCTCCACCTCTCAGCTCATACTTACTGCCGCAAGGCAACGGATCTCTAGTCCACGACACTTGCAATCCTTACACCTGCACGCCTAGCTCCTGAGGACTTAGTAATCTCTCACCATGGGGTCTCGGATCGAGTGGCAGGTATCCTCATGGTAGCAGGAAACACTCTACTAGAGCCGTGTGTGCCATGAAATGGTGACGATTCTGCATTTGGTCCTTTGCCCATGGCCTGGACCCTTTGACCTGCCAGTGAACTCGGTCCTAGAGTACCTTCTTTCCGTATCAGATACAGGGCTGTTATTCCTCTATAAAGGTGCATCTCTCAGCATTATCAGCATATCATGCATCGTTTGAGACAAGTCCTTAGCCCAGCTGGATCTGTCTCGCACCTTCCTGCATGGCATTCTCCATCTGAAACCACCCATTAGGGACCCTTCCTTCTTGGAACCTTCTTTTTATTTTGTAACAGCTCATACTATCCACTTTTCAACCAGTCACGGATTACGAGCTACACCTTCTCTCTTGGAAGGCATTATTTTATTTTAATTTCTGTTTATGCCCCCACCACCCCGGCACTGTCGCCTGACTAACCGCCCCTGAACTGGCTCAGGGAGACCTCCCATCCTGCTGTGGTTTGCCCTCCAGGTGGGGATGGGGACGAGCCTCCCCTCCACCTCGTCACGTTGAATCCGTGTCATGGTCTCCTCTGTGGCTGAGCTCCAGGATGGCGAGCTATCCCCTGGTCAGTACCATGCCAAGATGGTTATTTTTCTGTGTACTCTGCCCCAAGGCGTGACATGTGCATGATGCCAAGGCACATACGCTGGCATCCGTCTCGCCACTCCCTTGGTCTGGGCAGGCCATGCCATACCGCAAGAGGTCAGTCATTTGCCGAGCCAAGCACCCCTCCCCCCAGAGAGATGAGCAGTCCTGCAGACACTCAAGCCTCCTCCACCTGGCTGGCCCTCCAGCATCCAATCCATTCCAGAACCCAGGTCACTGGCGACAGCAGTGTTAGCACTACCACGTGCCGATGTGCTGGCCCTGGAATGTGTTATTTTCGTTGCAGTTACTTCTTGACCGTTTCAGAGCTCGTAGGCACTTACGTGCAAAGAGCCGTATTTGGTTTTCATAGGGTCAGGGTGTCCTTAAGAACTAATCCTAAGTTTTTACCAAAAGTAGTGTCAGAGCTTACTCTCAACCAAGAGATTAACCTCCCGGTTTATTACCCAGAGTACTCCAGTAGAGGAGAGGCTCTCCTGCATATTTTGGATATGCACAAGATACTCGGTACTATCTAACTAGAACAAGTCATCACAGAAAGTTGGATCAGCTATTTGTTTCTTTTGCCTCCAGGATGCTAGGGGCACCAGTAACTAAGCAGACACTGTCAAAATGACTGGTGAGTTGCACTGTGTTCTGTTACCAGAAGCACAACAAACCCTTATTGGGACGGTAAAGGGTCACTCCACTAGGGTGGCAAACTCGTTTGCTTCTCTCAGAAGCGTGCGACTTCCGACTTGTTTGTGCAACTGACTACCTGGAGTACAGTGCACACATTCATCATACATTTTATTTATTTATTTAGTTTTTGTTGACCAGGTAAATGCACTAGACAAATCCTGCCTATTTTCAGGCACGACCGGGAGGATACAGATGAATGCCGACTGACCTTGAACCAGATTAAGCTGTTGGTAGTATTTTGAATGAATGAGGAAATGTGGCCAGGACACGGGAAATTCCCCTACTCTTTGTAGGTGGAGCCTTTGCTGCTGGCTGCATGATGGCCAGTATGCATGAACCCTTGAGGAGATGGACATCGGGAGTACAGGGAGTGGGCCTCCTCCTGTGCTTGTAACACTTGAGGCTATTGAAGAGCAACTTGATGTGGCCACTGTCTGTGCAGACACTATAATTGAAACTGCTACTGCAAGCGATTTCGATAATAAGGAGAAGAAAGAAGACACTGACTTTAATATTGCTGATTTCTCCCGTTCTGCTCTAGTGGAGCACCGCTCAGCATTGTTTCTTCAAATGCAGCAGCTAGATTCAGGATTGCGGCATTAAGCGCAGGCCTACAGTGATTGATTCCCAAGAGGCGCGCAAAAGTAAAGCCCTCTGCTGGCGATGCGAGGCGTCGTTCCACAGTTGCTTCACATTAGCGGCTGCTACGAACAAGGCTGGCAGTTTTCGAGGTCTGTCCGTCATGCTCTACAGCCTGCGCCCGAACCCCAGAACGACATGCATGGAGACAGTATTGGCAGAACGCTGCTCGAAAACAATAAGTGGTGCACCTCTTAAAAACCGAAATATGACTATTACACACCAGAATTCTGACACAGAAGTTTTTTCTTCTCGGCTAATAAAGCCCTGGATGGACTAAACATGGTGGGGTTTCAGTTACAAGGAACAAACATTCTTCTATGAGTTTAGACACAGTTAGTGACCCTAAGAAATCGTGGTCACCTGAAAAAGCACTAGAAAGTGCTGGTTGGGAAAAAGGGAAGAGGTGTCTGGACTCCAGACTCTCAGGACCAACATATATAAATATGCTACAGAAAGCAACTACCATCAAGCCTCCTGCTACAACTAAGAGCTCCAACGAACCCGGGTGTTGATTTATCTTGTGGCTTTTCTGAACTTGATACTGCACCTCTTACCCCTACTGCCACTGATATTGACACTAATGATAGGGAGTTTTCTTTTAAATCAATGTTGCCTATTGTTAAAACTGTTGATAATTTGTCTAATACTAATGACACTCCTGTTGTTCCTTCTGGAATTACGATTCCATTAGGTTCTAAACCTACCCAGTTTTGCAAAACTCAGTGGATAATTGTTCAGGTCGTCCAGCCGGTTTTAAACTGGCTGATTTGTTTACTAAAGGAGAACCAGCACCCAGCGAAATGCTGTCCGGTTACTCTATAAAGGGGTTGGAGGAACCACGGACGGATGTATATTGCTAAAAACTACTAAAAGGGTCTATGAAATTTTTTCTTCAGAGATTTTTGCTCTGATTAGTTTAGGAAATTCCAATTTTGATGTTAGTTTCAAACAAGTTTCTGGTTTAGACAGATTTTGGGCTCAGTATGAAACACTCCAGACCTCTCCTACCTGGTCCCTTTTCAAGCCATCCATTAACCAAACCAGCGTCTCGAATATTACAATTATATTTAAAAATGAAGGGTAAATATAGAAGACATTCTTTTTGGTTAAATAAAAGATGTGAGGTGTTGAATAGGCCTACACCTCGTTGGATAGTGAACAAATCTGGGACGGGAGCTGGAGGTCCGAGTTAAACTGTATTCTACTAATACTGGACCCAAACATTTACCTAGCTTTTTATTTAGGTAAAGACAAAGGGCTTATCTTTTATGCTGGACAACCCAAGTCTTGTTTTAAGTGTGGTTCACGTACTCATCTTAGTTCTGCTTGTGATACACTGAAATGTAGTCATTGCTTTGATTATGGACATACTTCTAGTGCCTGCTTAAACCTTTAAATGTAACCTTTGTGAAGGTATAGGCCATGCTTATGGTCGTTGCCCCTGTGCATCCCATAATAGGGATGATTGTCCTCCCATGATGGTTTAATTACCGTTGCACAGCAATTACAAGCACAATCAATCAATCAATCAATCAATCAAAATCTTTATTTATTCAGGCGAACATCATTGAGCAAAGCTCATTTACAAGATGGACCTGAGTGGTCATACAAATGAGGATACAAGTATTATTACATAGACAAGAATAGAATAAATAGCAATACAATGGCATGAAATGATTATATACAACAATTTACATATACAAGTAACAATAGAACCATTTAGCCTGTAGGAAAAAAAAAGAGGACAAAGGTATAGCAGTCCTAAAATATAAGTTATATGGTCTAAACTAGTTTTAAGTGAATATAATAGGTGATTCGGAAGAAAGAAATTGAGTTAATATAATGGATAGAAAAGGAGGTTTAGTTGGGTCAGATGGGTGGGGATTATGCTTTATAAAGCAATTGCAGAGCTCTGGAAAAAGGCGGAGAACAATCTTTTGAAGGATGCCAGAGGTAGTAGGCTATCTAGCTTCATGGATTTTGGAGAGAGTTCCATGCAGCTGCTAAGGAATAGCTGAAAGCAGCCCTCCCATACGGGTGCAGGCATTGGGGACCTTTAATGTGATGAGTTTACTGATCCCAAGGTGTATGCCTGGTTGTAATTTGGGTAAAGCAATCAGTGATATAGGTCGGTAGTTTGCCTGTTAACGCTTTGAGTATCCAGATAACAGCATTCCTATTTCTTCTGTGTTGCAATGATGTCAGTTGACTGCCATATAAAGGAGCAATGATGGGTGTTGGAGGGAAGGTCAGTAATAAATCTTATGGACCTGTGATACAGGGTGTCCAGCTTATGTAGAGATGACTTGAACAATGGCAGTAGAAAATCAGCATAATCAATGAGGGATAGGAATGAGGCCTGAATTAACCTTTTTGGAATCACTGTTTAGGTAATGTTTTATTCTAAAAATAGTCCGAGCCTCTGTCTTAGCTTTTTAAGTAACTCTTCAATATGGACAGAATAGTCAAGCCTGTTATCTATCCAGACTCCAAGGTATTTGAAGTTATCAACAAATTCAAGTTTCTCTCCAAGTAAGGTGGATATATGTAGGGTGTTGGATGCTGGGTAGTGGTAGTACAACTCTTTGTAGTAAAGAACATAGCTTTTGTTTTTGCATTTAAGTAGTTTTTTGTCAAGTAGATTGTGCTGCAGAATGGAGAATTCGGATTGTAGAAGTTCACAGGCTTTGAAGGTGAGGATTGCTGACATACAATACAGTATCATCAGCAAACAGATGAATGTTAGATTGAGTGAGGTTGGCATCAATATTGTTTATATAAATAGCAAAGAGGACAAAAGGCTGCTGCTCGAGATTTGGAAAATGACTTTCCTTCTTCTTCTACAGTAACAGTTCTTAAAGAGTCTTCTGTGGTTACTGTTCAAGATCCTCATGATCTGTCTCCAACAACTGTAACCTCCGTAGAAGAGTCCCTCCTTCTGTTTCTGATGTATCTTCAAAGATTGCTGACAAATGTTTCAGATGTCATAATGCCCCCACAATCTGCTTCTGATGCGGATTCCTCTGGTTTTATTTCAGTTACCCATAAGAGAACTAGGAAAGGCCTAGCAGTGGTTAGTCGGGGCAAGGAAATTAAAACTCGTACTTGGCAGTCTAATAATAAATTTGCTGTCTTAGCTACTGATTTATCTGATAGGGATTCTGGTGGGATGATACGGACACTTCCTCAGTTCGATCTTGTCCGGATATGGAAGGAGGTACAGGCGTAGACCCAATAGCTAAACGAACCGTCAAAGTCAAAGGAGTAAATCACCTATTGGCTCCTAAATAGCTATATCGATCTGTTCTTTAAATGTGAATAGTATTAAAGGTCAGAAGAAACTAGGGGTGTTTTTCTGACAGTTAAAGACCTCAAGTGTGATATTGTTTGTTTAGTGGATACAAGATTAAAATCCCATGGAGAACTACATCAGGCCTCTAGGGCATGGACCAGTGGCCTTCTTTTGGTCATCAGGATTCGATACTTGTGATGGTATTGGTATTTTGTTCTCCAATACAGAATTTCATGTTTCTAGATTGGTTGATATTTTACCAGGCAGAGCTATGATGTTAGATTTTACTTATAATTTGGAGAGATTTCGATTAATTGTAGTTTATGCCCCACAGACAAAAGCTCAACGAGTCTCTTTTCATTCAGTTAGACTTTTTTGTATACCTCAAGGTTACTTCTCTGGGTTGGGGATTTCAACTGTGGTTTGCATCAAACTGATAGAGGTTAAAACTCCCAAACTTTTTGTGATTCAGTTGCTTAAAAGAAATTGTATCCATGGCTCAGCTTATTGATGCTTATAGGTATTGTCATGATACTGGTGGCTTTACTTTTTAAGGGCCTCTACTGAACTAGAATTGACTTTATATATTTGTCTAAAGTCCTAATACTTCATTCTTGTCAAACTGTGGGGTAGAATTCTCTGATCATGTTGCTCTTTGTGCATCATTTTCCTGGGATACTGCCCTCGTTGTAAAAGAATAGTTGGAGTTTAATGATTCCTTTTAGAAGATCCCTCAATTTTGAGGTTGTGGCGGAGAGAATGTGCAGCGCGACTATCAGTAGTGGATTTTATGATAATGGTATGGATTGGTGGGAAGATTCAAAATTAAGATGGAAACAAGTTTTTCAAAAAAGCCGGCAGATACCCAGAATAACAGATATTTGAAATATTTAACTCTGAGACAACAGTTACAGCATTTGATTTCTTTAGCTGATACTACTTGTAATGATTATAGTAAACAAATTGAAGTAATTTGTACCCAGATGAGAAAATTGCAATATGATCGAGCTAGCTCCTTAGGACAAGAAGCTCGATTTGGTACAAGAACATATAAAGGAAGTCTAGATCCCTTCGGGCATGTAAAAATCGAGTAGATTCTAAATTAATTCGGTCCTTAAGATCTTCTACTGGGGACTTAGCTCGTCGCCTGAGGCATTGGTTGAAATTGTTGAACAGCATGTTTTTAGAATGTTGGGTAGTGTGTCTGAATGTGAGACCGCTGAGGATTTTCTGAATCCTTTACATCTCCCCAACTCTCCACATTGGAGCAGGATGTGTTAACTGCTGATATTGTGGAGCAAGAAGTAGGACAGGCTATTGATACTCTGTGTTTGCATTCTGCCCCGGTTCAGATGGTCTCACTAATTTTATAAAACCTTTTCTCCTGATTTGGTTCCAGTTTTGATCTTACTATATAATGAAATGTTGGCCTCCGATTCTCTGACCAAAACAATGAAGGAAGCCATTTTAATTTTGATTTTAAAAAAAGGT
Organism: Neoceratodus forsteri; assembly: GCA_016271365.2. Taxonomy (NCBI): domain Eukaryota; kingdom Metazoa; phylum Chordata; order Ceratodontiformes; family Ceratodontidae; genus Neoceratodus; species Neoceratodus forsteri. The sequence goes on along the minus strand of CM057449.1, from coordinate 1,343,022 downwards.
GATGCCACTGACTTAAACAATTGGAGACCACTTAGTCTATTAAGCGTAGATTATAAAATACTTGCTAAAATCCTGTTATCTAGATTGCTGAAAGTAGTCGTTCACATAAGTCCAGTCCAAGCGTGTGGTATTCCAGGAAGATACCAACACGACAATCTAGTTTTATTACGTGAATTATTTGCTTTAGGTGAAAGACAGGTTGTTTCTGGATGGGTACTGGGTTTAGATCAGGAGAAGGCATTTGATAGGGTTTCTCATAATTATTTGTTTAAGGTTTTAAAGGCCTTTGGTTTTCCTGTAGTGTTTCTTTCATGGATTCAGACTTTATATAAAGTGCATTGATTATATCTAATGTAAATGGTTGGTTAGGAAATTCAGTTCCCCTTGTTCGTAGGGTTGAGCAAGGATGCCCCTAAGCCCGTTACTTTATGATTTTATATTGACACTTTGGTAAGAGCAATATTACTTTGCCCTCAAATCATAGGCCTGAAAGGAATTCCCTCTTTACGCCAATTAAACTGTTAGCTTATGCTGATGATTTGGTTCTGGTGGTAGATAAATGTACAAAGCAAGAGGCTCTGGTCCAGATTCTTGAGGGCCTTTTCATCAGTTTCTGGATCCAGAATTAATTTTGATAAAAGTACTGGTGTTCCTATAGGTCATACTTCTCTCCCAATAAATGGCAATTATGCTGGGATTCCTATTAAAGTTGATGTATTTAAATATTTAGGGATTTATTTCGGACCTGGTGATATGTTGTCTTATAACTGGCTTATTGCCTTAAATAAGGCTGAAGGCTTAATTGCAGGATGGAAACAGGCCTTGATTGGAAAAAAAGAGAGTTGTTTTACTTAAATGTTGGTTATACCTATTTTTGTATCTTAGTTATGTATTTCCGCCTCCTTCTGTGTTTTTACCAAGTTATATGGGATATTTTTAAGGGTTTTGGGGTCTAGACTGAACCCTATAAAACGAAATTTAACTTATAGACCCATACGGGAGGGTGGGGTAAATATGATTCACCCTGTTGGTTTCTTTTATAGTTTATTTTTAACTATAATTTTGGAAAGGCTCTCAAGCAAGGGGAAGTAGTTTGGAAACCTTATCTTATGTTATGGTTTTCGTCTTGTTTAGTTAAATGGGATTCAAGACAAAAATACTATTTCTCGGTCATTAGATATACCACTATACGGAAAGGAAGGCTATAAGATGGCTTTATCTTGGGGCTTTCCCTCAGGATTTTGTATTTTGTCAAGGTGTATGATATACGATAAGATATGGAGCAGAGGCCCAGGAAGCTGTAGTATTTCCTTTCTGTCCTTTGAATCGTTTTTCCTGGATTCTTCAACAGCTTGAAATCCTCGTTTACCTCCATACGTTTGGGACATGGTATGGTTAAGTAATTATGACAGGTTGGCGGTTAAAGTAATTATAAGCATAAAGCTTTGAATGCTCGTTTTGCCCCAGAGATCATTGTCAAGAGATCCTAGAAACTCAGCAACATTTGTTTCTTGACTGCCCGTTTTCTTTAGATATCTGGTCTAGTTTGGCTACAGTATGGTCAGAACCCTTATTTCTCCATTTAACTTATGAACAAATTATGTTTTGTATAAATGCTAATTTAAACACCAAATTCCATGTTGATACTTTATATGTGGTTTTGCTCTTATTAGATATTATATATGGCAAGCAAGATGCATGTTAGTTTTACATCAGAAATTCATTCCTAAACATGAAATCATTTGTAATATCTGTAAAGCTCTCTGTTCAGTTAAAATGCATGATTTTCAAGTTTACAGCAGACATCAATTTCATCTTCTGTGGCGTAATTGTGATTCTTTGACTAATGATTGTTAATATTTGTATGTTTATTATTTTATGTTACTTCTGTTTATGAACTTAGTTTTTATGTATAGGATGCTGTCAATTTTCTGTAATGAAGTCCAACCTTCTAATAAAATACCCTACTCTTTTCGATAAGTGCTATGGGATCTTTAACATCCACCTGAACCACCACCAATGCAGGCAGATGGGACCTCGGTTTAACGTCTCATCCAGTCGGCACCTCAGAAGTGCAACACCCTCTCATGCTGCACTACAGTGTCATTACTGGGATATTAACCCAAGTGCCAGATGTGGAACTGAACCCACAGCCCTCTGATCTCCCGACCTCAGAGGCAGTGTGCACCTACTGAGCCACTGACACTGCAGATTATAGTCTGGACATTGCCTCCAGGCGCAGAGCAAGATTTGGCCTTGCCATCCTGCAGGGGCTTCTGTCATGAGGGTTCCCTTTCACCCTTTCTTCAGACCACCTCCTGTTTTATGGGCTATCACATACTGCTTGGGACTCAGTCATTATGGTGTAACCTGCTGCAAGAGCTGTATCTCGAAGTGAGATAGCACAGTTACGTAAGACCTTACCGTAAAAGTAGATCTTCGAGAACAGCTCTTGCAGCAGGTACTTTCCACCCACCTTCTCCTCAGAGTGTCATCTGCATTGGCAAGATAGTTGCTAGTCTTTCTCTGGAGCGAATCCTCGGTCTCTCTTCAGAAATGTTATCGCTGTGCCAGAGTCTTCAGCGGAGAACTGACGGAATGCTGGGGACCGCCCTTTATATGATGTATGGGACGTCGAGGCGGGGCCAACGTTGGGGTCAGTCCCCACTGTATGTAGCTAGCTAGAAGTTTTCCATGGGGTCCTGCTGCCTGTCGGCTTCAGTCCTTATGGTGTAACCTGCTGCACAGGGCGGATTTACCATTACATCAACTACGCCCGTGCGTAGGGCCCTATGTTTTGGGGGCCCTTCAGGCTGCTCCAAGTTCCCTTTTTGTTTTTCGTTTTTCATTTCTCAGCACCGCCATCAAGCAGGTGACTGGAAAAAGCCATGCCAGCACCGCTGAGCAGTGTGTGCTCTTGACATGAAAACCACGCATATGCATACGCAGCAAGTGTGCCAGCCCATCAGCAGTACTGGCTCACAGATTCAGCTTTGGCACCAGTTACAAATTATGGAGAGATCTGATTCAGAACAGGAGTTGGGATGGCACTGGGAGCTAAAAAACAGCAGTGGCTGACTGCTAGGCTGGGAATTTTTTTTATTTAACCTCTTTGGTAGGTGAGGTGACAAGTCCCCAGCAGGCAGCCAGCAGCGAGATGGAATCTCAGTCATCGCGGTCAGTCATCACGCCATCACATATCACCAGCAGTGGTACCATCGCTGCCAGTTAATCATGGCTCTCTCTTGGAGTCAGAGACCCTACCTAACCTTGGCTCTGTGTGTTTCTCGGGACTGGGACCGGGAGAGTGTGACAGTGAGACAAGTCACCAGAGGAGCCCGGCATAGGAACCCGAGTCAGGAGCCACTGCACTGTCTGTCTGCAGACTGCAGCCCAGAGCAGAGGAGTAAATAAGTTAATCTCATGATGCCACCAGAAAAAATAAATACTGCCTACAGTGAACAAGTTGTTTTGGCAAAATAAATTGTATGAGAAATTGAGAACAGAAGGATTCAGTGCTTCAATTTTCAAAATGTTTGGTAGTGAGTAATGCTAATGACTTGACAATGAGGTAATGCAAAGATGTTTATTGCAAAGCTCTAAGCAGGAAGTTACCATAATATGTAACTGATTTATATTTTAGCATTTTATTTTGTCTAGTTTTATAGCCTGAAATGTAAGTGTTCAACTAGTTTCTTGTTTATCGTTATAGCTTAGAGATATGTTGTGGATCAGTAATATAGTGTGGGACCTCCAGTCGAAGCCATAATGAAATAATTTTAGAATTGCTTGAAGTGTGTATGTGGGGGGTGTTTGTGTGATCTGAATAGCCTTCAGATTCATATATGTTTTAAATGTATTCCTTATGCACCTGCAACCCAGCTGCCATAACAGAGGTTACCAGGATCCACGTAAAGTAAAAAATAATGAAGGGTTACACTGGGGCTGTACCTCTTGGCCTGCAGATAAAATAATGTGCCTGTGATTAAAGTGCACTTACAGGATTAATCTTAACCTTTGGTATCAAGGTTCTGAAATGTGTTCTAAATGTTTAATGAGGTACATTCTGTTTTTGCAATATGTGTTTGGCTTAGTGGCAATATATCCTGGTGCCAGCAATACACCTTGGGGTGATCATATCAGATGACCTAAAGGTGGGCAAGCAATGCAAGAAGGCAGTAAGGAGGGCTGGGGGATACTGGGATGCATAGGGAGAGGCATCAACAGTAGAAAACAGGAAGTTGTTGGCCCTCTGTACAAGCTGGTGAGACCCATCTGGAGTACTCGTGCAGTTCTGGAGTCCCCATCTCTGCAAAGACATAGACAGGATGGAGGCAGTCCAGAGGAGGGCAATTAAAATGGTGCAGGGTCTGCACCAGAAGACATATGAAGAGAGACTTAAGGAGCTTAATATGTATAGCCTCGAGGAAAGGCGGGAGGGGAGACATGATAGAAACTTTCAAGTACCTCAAGGAATCAACAAAGTCCAAGAGGGTAGCATCTTTCAGAAAAGAGGTCTGCAAGAACAAGAGGCACAATTTGAAGATAGAGGGAGACAGCTCAGAGGTAATGTGAGGAAGTATTTTTTTCAGAGAGGGTTGTGGATGCATGGAACAGCCTTCCGAGGAAGTTGTGGAGTCAAAAACAGTGGTGGAATTCAAGAATGCATAGGACAGTCATAAGGCAATTCTAGGGGTGGGGTGGGAAGAAGTAGACTGTTGGTTAACTAGGATCTACAGCTTATCCATTAGGTATGAAAATGGGCAGACTGGGTGAGCCAAGCAGTCCTTATCTGCCATCAGATTCTGTGTTTCTATACACCCGTAATTGCCCATTTGCTGGGAGAATAATGGTTCTTATCTGCTAGGGGCATATAAATAGGGTCCCTGGCCCCTCAAAGAGTAGTTCCAGTTCTTGGTGTGAATCCCAGTCCAGGCTACCATTGTGTATTAGTGCCAGTTAGCACTTAGGGTGTGCTCTCTGGCTGCTTCTGGCTAAGTGTGCCTGTGGGCCAAGAAATGGTGGCAGTGGTCCTGGGTTCAGGTGGCACTGGTTTCCTTTGTGTGGGTTTGAGACTCAGCCTCAAGACTAGGGAGAGCGAGGAAATGTTACAGACTAACCCTTAAGGAGTCTCCCAATGGCTTTGGGGCTATCTCTTTCATGTTCCTCTATGAGTGGAGAAGTGGTAGAAGTAATCCTGGGTGGAGTGTGACTACAGCCCAGTGCAGGGGTTGTGTGAGCTGCAGAAAGTCAGGGCATCTGGTGCCAAGTATCTGTACCACCATGAGAAATGAGGACCCAGTTGGTTGGTAAGCCCTTGTCACTGTGACTGCATTGGGCACTAACTCTGACTGCAATGGAGGCATGATGCTTGGGGCAGGAAAACAGGGTAGCCTATGTCACCAACCGCACTCAGTAGGTCAGGCCCTCTGCTCCCACAGTGCCAACCTCCAAGTGCAGTATTGTGAACAGGTAACAGAACAGGGTAACCCTCCTGTCTGTTTGTGGGTCTGAATCACCTTTGGTCTCAAGTTCTGGGGGTTCAAACTGTGAACCTTATGCTAGCATGCCCAAATGTGCAGGCTCAGATAATTTGCTCTTCAGGGATACCAGGTATCTTTCACCTAAGGGCACCTAACCAGGTATCCAAAAATGAACCCTTTAAACTCTATAAAAGACCTTAGGTATATTCTTACCTTTTCTCAGTCTGGTAACACCATTCAAGCTTCTGAACAGTTGTGTCAAATCTTAACCCTCAGTACATCACATGCAAAAGAAAGAACTTGGAAGACACACCAGTCAGTTCTTTAAATATAGATTTACTTAAAGATGGATAAAAATATGTAAAATGTAAATACAGAACAATTTATCACAAAGCATACAATGTCTTAAAAGAAAACAAAGGAAAATACATATAAACTCCTACCAACATACAGTTAGACTTTTTCTATCTAATGTATACCTCTACACAGTGCTTAGTTAGATGTTGTTTCATAAGAGTCCAAAAAGTGTCACAGTTGAAACACAGAACACAATTTAAAACACTGTGTTTCAACCCCTTCCATGATGTCATCTAGCTTCTCCTTTCAGAATATAAAAATATACAAAACAGGATGTCCTATCAGGGGGTATATTAAATAAGGTGACATCAGCAAAAACATTTTCCAAATAACAAGTCTGTGATTTCAGTTCCTTCTCTTAACACATCATAAAGGTTTATGATCTCCATCCTCTGGCAAACTCATAAAGTCCAATTTCATTTCCACTTCAAAGAAGCAACAGGTCATAAAATGTATATTTTAGTTTCCCAGCTTCAAAGCAGCACAGGTTATAAACATGGCCATAAAATGCAACTTGAAGTTAATCACATTACAGAGACCTGCTGTTTAATATACTGTATATCCTGTCATTTTAACTGAAACCTGGGGTGGGGCCCTTAGCACAGGATGTCTCATGGGAGACACTCACAAACCACATTTTATATTACAAAATCATTGAACAATCATAACCAGCAGACCAAGTGTCACAGCCTACACCTCATTATACCAGTGTGTGTGTGTCCAGAATAGTGCACTTCATCATTTGCCCTCTGCCGGAAGCACTGTATCACTATTTTGTGCCATGTAGTGCCAGGTACAACTCAATCAACAAATCCCACTTGCGTCTGCAAGGGGCACTATAATGTGTTTAAGGACATTCCTTCCGTTTTGTTTTTTACCCAGGAGTAGGCGTGACACACTAAGCTAAAAGCTTGTTTACAGGTGCAACCTGGGTGGAGCACAAATAAGTTAAGTGACAGTGACTTGCTCAGGCAGCCAGGGTCACACAGTATGCAAGTGGGGTTGTGAGATTAAAACCCAGGTCTCCAGGTTTGCAGCTCAGAGCCCCAAACCACTGCACTATACTGCCTGTTGTTTACAAGGATGGATTGTCTGCTTTAAAGTGACAGCCCAGTTATCTGATTCAAACAGTTCTCTTAGTTATAATATTTTTTCTCTGCAGACTGACGGGAGAGAGAGAGTTGAGTGCAACTGAACTGAAGGCAGGTTTTGGAGGCACAGGTGGCCCAAGGGGTGGATGGTGCTGATGTCCATGGGAGCAAATGACTGGGGTGTATGGCCACGTGAGGGTGGGGGCGTGGATGGACCAGGAGGTATTTGGGGAGGCTGGCTACTGCAGTGCATAGGGCCCACAGTAGGGTAAATCCGGCCCTGCTGCTGCAAGAGCTGTTCTCAAAGATCTACTGTTATGGTAGGTTCTTACGTAACTAACTGTACTGTTGCTGCTACTCCCAGACCCTGGGCCACAGAAAATGTGCTGGGTAGCAGTGTCAGGACTGGGATATCGCCAGGTGTGACCTGAATGCTGAGAGAATGAGCACTGAATGAAAATGATAATAACTGGTGACCACCAAAACATATTTCTTTACATTGTTTCCTTACTGATTTGTCTGTAGATTTGAGCTTTAGCCGTGGAAGAAGTCTGAGGAAAAGAGAGAAGCTGAAAGAAGAAAGACGTGCCCAGTCTTGTCCAAGAGATGAAGTGGCAAAGAGCAAGGTGAGTGCAGAAGTTAGTGTACTGTAATTAAAATGTGACTGGTTAAGAATGTTGTAGAATGATATTCCACTGTGGTGAAAACAAAAAGTTGTGTGTGTCCCCTCGATCCCCTTGTCACCCACCCACCCTCAGCCTCATGGCCACACCTAACTCTGGCCGTGAAGGTGGCAGGAGCAGCTGCAGATTCTCAGAGACAAAGATGATGGCTGAGATTATGCTGTCAGAGAGCTGACTGTTGCTAGGCAACAGTCAACATTATACTAGTCACGCATTGACTGGAATAGAGATGATCGGGGCTGTGCCACACCCCGCTTCTCCCCACACACAGTAGATTGTTTCATTTCGGGGGCAAAGCCCACTGAGCCCCCTCCCCACTCTTACCAGTACTGTGTTACTAGTATTACAATACCTACCATTAAAAGTGAGGCCGAGAAGACGTCATCCACGAAATTTTGTCTGCCATATTGGCTGTCCCTCAGAAACTGCAGCTGGGCTGGTGGCAGAGTGCCTACTTTACAATCTACACCAGTGCCACTCAGAAATTGGCTAGCAGTGTTGTACCAGTGTCAGGCCACCCGTGCACTCTTTTAGCTTTGAATGCACCTGACCCCAAGTTGAACTCAGTGGGATATCTGTGCTCAGAGGCAAACCTTGGTCTCCCAGATGGCAGAGGAATGTACAGCTATCGTGTCACTGGGCTGGCCGCATGCACAAAGCAGGTTGTAAAACATCCAGTGGCCACAAAAAGTAATCAGTGGCAGGGCCATTCAGTGGCCCAGGACAGGTGCATAGCACATTCCAGTAATTCAGATTAAGGGAGCCTGGGAAGGGTGTTGTCGGCATCTGCTATGACTCGACCCCATATAGCTGGTCAGGAGCTTGCTCCCTTGAAGTGGTGGTGCATCTGCATGTTGCATTGCATTGTGCGAGACCAACAAAGCCAGCACTGGGTGGCAGACAGAGGAGGAATTTATATAGCAGAGTAAAACTCAGATTACTGTCAGAATGACAGTCCGGGCCCTGTGCTACAAAGCCAACCATCAGTCTGGAGCAGGTGGAAGTCTAGGACGGGGAAGCTCCTCAAAGGACAGTTAGGAGGGTGGAACCATGGAGGGCTGTAGTGGTCAGGTGACTGAAACTTTGGGTCTGGGTGGTTGCTTTGGACTGGAGGAGGGTCAATGTGTGGTTAGCCAGGGCAGAAAAAGCTTGGTCAGACAAGATATATATATATATATATATATTCTTTGCAAAAAAACTGCTTCAATGCTAGAGTTCAGTTAATGCCACAAAGTAGAAATGTGGCGTTAGGTTTTCTGCTAATGCCCCACCCCAAAGCAGCAAGGAAAAAACATTAGGGTCTGGGTCTCCAGAGTCTTGGCGAATCAGTGGTGGGATTTTCTGAGGTTGTCAACCCTAATGCTCCCCTCCCCCATGTGAAGAAAGGAGATCACGTGTGGCGTTGTTTGCTCATGGAATGGGGTGGGCATTGGGGTTGACAACCCTCTAGGAAGACCATACCACTGATTTGCCAAGACCAAGACCTAAACCCTAATGATATTTCCTTTGCTGCTTGGGTTGAGGCATTAGGATCAGAACCCCTAATGTCACTTTCCCTACTTGTGTGCCATTACGTTACTAACTGCTGCATTAACGCAACTTTTGCAAAAGAAAAAATATATATGTAATATACATATAAACACACAGACAGACCATGGCCTGCCTCAAAATAAAGTATATTTCAACCTATTAAAAATGTCACTGTTAAAAAGAACTAGACAAAATATTATTACTGATTTACTGTTTGAAACAACATTTTCCTAGCAGCCTGGTGGCGCTGAGGTTTGAGGCACTGGAGCGTCACACCTGTATCCGTGTTACCCGGGTTTGGGAGCGAACTCGGGTCACCAGGGTCGGCAGAGGAGGGAGAGGGTCAGGCATCTGACGACAACTGTCCTCTCCCAGGGATGGATGGGCACATCGTCCCGCTCCTTGGCTGCCTCCTGGTGGAGGATAGAGGGCAGCGCCAGATCCCAGGAGACATTGAAGCGTGGCATCGTGATGCACGACATTCACGGCCATGAGCGGAGGGACAAGAAAAATGTGAAATACGGCTGTAGGCTCTATGAAGCCCCTCCAGGATGCCAGTGCTGCTCAGGCACAACCCGAACATAGCCCGCTCCAGATATGTGTACAGGGGTGGGGAGGATGCCACCCCTCTCCCGCCCACCACGGTAGGTAATCAGTGGGGAATACAGGGCTCGGGGTGCCAACAAGGAGCGAGGCCATGTGACTAGAGGAGGTGGATGCTTGGCTGCAGGCTGAGGAGGATGAACAGTACGAAAAAAGAAAACATTTTCCTCCTGTTTAGTCCTTTGCAGTATCTTACCGTGCTGGTGTGCAGTACACTGTCTACAGAGGGTACCACAGAAAACCTCCTATGTAAAAGAAAACTTCACAGTGAATCTCAATTTGTTTAATTCTGGACATTGTGTTATTTTTAAATACTTGGGACTTGGAACATACTGAAATACAGGTGAAATCAGGGTTTGCTTTTCTGCTCTTATTTCCTGTAATTATTTCCATTTTTAGGGTATACAGAACCTTTTAGTTTTTCTAAACGGAAATGTGCTGTGTGTTTTCACCTGTCCTATCCTGCACGTATAGGATTATTTGTAACACTGACTACTATGTGTTCCATGCAAAGGGTTCTAGTGCAACATCTGGAGTATATTCTGATATTAATACTGATTCCTCACTTTACATGTGCCAGCTAACACAATAAATATAAAACATGTTGCGTAGCCCTCCTTGTGTTGCTGTGATTTTATTTATAGGTTCTTAATGTGTATTATTAATAATAATAAGTAAGGTGATACACCCCTTGACCTGAAGCGCATTTACAAGGGTTCCTTAGATATGTTTATATCTCTGTCTCTCTCTCTGTTTCCAAAGTTTGCCTTTTTATTTTGGAGTGTATGTCCTCACTGTGATTTGAACTTCTGCTTATCAGTATCTAGCCTTCTGTTTGGGAATGTGAGTCCGTGTTGGTATTTGATACTGTGTGGACAGTGCATGCATAGGGTGTGGGTGAAGCAGTCGCCGCCTATAATGAGGCGATGTCTGGGGCATTCGGCTCCCTTGCACTGGTCGTGTTTGACCAGATCCTCTCACTTGAGGTCCCCTGGTTTGATGGGGAGCTCAAGGCGATGAAGATCAAGGGTCAGAGGTTAAAGCGCTGCTGGCGGAGGACCGGTCTGGAGATGGATAGACTGGCCCTGCGTGCGCACTGTGTGGTGTACCAGGGGCAGTCAACCGTAAGAAGGCAGTGTTCCTGTCCAGGAGATTGCCACGGGAAGAACCGACCAGCTATGCTTTTTCGGACTATGGACAGGCTATTACATCCAGCTTGTCTACAGCCAAAAGAGCATTTTCTGATGCTTAATACAATGAGTTTGCTCGGTTCTTCTTGGACAGAGTGTCCGCCATCAGGCAGGGGATCCCACCAGTGAACCACAGCGTGGCTGACAGTGCTCACCCGGATTGTCCAAGGTGCACTCCGCCTGGTTGGGGGAGTTTAAACCAGTGGAGGTGGTCATTGAAGTTGTCTCAAAGCTGAAGCACACGTTATGAACTGGATCCAGTGCCAACTCATTTTTAATGGGACGTGTTGACATTGTTGGCCCGGTGTTTGCCTTGATTGTCCGGTGTTCTTTGTTGGAGGGGTCTTCCTAGATGCGTTGAAGGAGGCACTGGTGAGACCCTTCTGAAGTAGCCATCTTTAGACCCTGACGTCAAGGTGAATTACTGTCCTGTCTCCAACCTGCCATTTTTGGGGAAGATTGTTGTCCAGCAGCTTGAAGAACACCTTGTGGCCTTTGATTTCTATGAGCAACTCCAGTCTGGGTTTCATCCGGGCACTGTCACGGAAACTGCATTAGTTTGGATGCATAATGATCTCCTCAGGGCGAGATCAAGGGAGGAGACAATTCTCTTTCTCCTTGATCTCTCCTCAGATTTCAACACGGTAGACCATTGTGTGTTACTCGACTGCCTGAGGGAATATTGTGGACTCGCCAGCATGGTCATCTGCTGGTTTGAGTCCTGTCTCACAAACAGGAGGCAAAGTGTTCTGATGGGGAATTTCTCCTCCTCCCTAGCATTCTGTCTTGTGGAGCACCTCAGGGTTCGATCTTGTCACTGATGCTATTTGCCATGTATATGCTGCCCTGGGAGAGATCATTAGAAGTACAGTCTGAGTTTCATTGCTGTGCCAATGATACCCAGCTGTATCTATCCTTTGCCCCTGGGACATCCAATGCGTGGACGTATTGAACAACTGCCTGGCTGAGATTGACTGGATGGCATCTAGCGTTGTGATTGAACCCCGATAAGACAGAGGTACTGATGGTGGAATCGAACAGGAGGCTTGATAGGATGGTCTCTAGTGCAGAGAGTGGATTATTTCTGGGATCTGTGCCATTGAAGGCCTCTCAGGGTGCGCAATCTTGGTGTTATCTTCGACAGCGGATTGACATTTGGATTTCAGGTGTCATCCATTGTCCGTCCAGCTTCTTTCATCTGAGGAATATCGTGAGGATCAAACACCTGGTTCTGTCCCTGACCTCCCTGCCTTGGTGCATGCATTCATGACATCTAGGCTTGACTGCTGTAATGCGCTGTACCGGGTCTCGAGGTACCCTTCATTGTCTGCTGCTAGTGCAGAACGCAGCTGCCAGGTTGTTGATGGGACAGTCTAAATACTATCACGTCACCCGGTGCTGCTTGACTTGCACTGGCTGCTTGTTTGATGGAGGGTTCTCTTTAAGGTGGGCTTGTTCACCTTTAAGGCCCTACATGGATTGGGCTCTGGCTACCTGTCGGACCTTCTAACCCCAGCTGCCCTGGTCCACCCCTCCGATCCTCCTCTAGGGGCCTCCTTGCATTGCCAGGACGAGGTTAAAACTGCTGGCAACAGAGCTTTTAGTGTCACCGCCCCGTCCTTTGGAATTTGCTTTTGTTTATTTATTTGTTTATTTGTTTATTTCAGAGATCAGATATACCTTGAGTCATAGACTCCTTTACAAAGGTTCCACGTCACATGTAATAGATACAGATACACAATACAGAATGCAGAATATACAGGACAATAAATGTTACAGAGTAAAGACTTTTTTTTTTTAAACAAAATAAATTAGCTAAAACTTCAGAATAGAACAGTTTGAGACAGTTAGAAAGAAATGGGAACTTAACATCCCTGAGGAGGCAGAAATTGAGATGTACGAGGAGGCCAGCCAGAGGCCCTTGTCTAGAAGTAGAGGGACAGGGAACTGGTTCATGTGCAGTCACAGATTGTAGTGGAGTGAAGGTGGGCCCTAAGGTGCATTTTGAAGTGACCAATCTTTTGATCAAGACGCAAGGAGGAGGGTAGGTTATTCATCCACGAGGGTGCTCTGTAGCAAAAGATCTTTGAATTGGGTTGTACGACAGGGAGGGACAGAGAGACGCTTGGGAGTCAGAGCTACGTGTGTGCTGGGTTTTGAGTCCAAGGTGATTAAATGGGAGAGTGCAGCCGGGAGAGGCCAAGGGAGATTTTTTAGCAAAGACACAGGTGTGGAATTTTATCCTGTTGTCTAGGTTAAGCCAATTGGTGTCCTGGTATAGTACACAGGTATGCGAAACCTGTCACACCCTAATATCAGGCAGCAGGCCTTGTTTAGGACAAGTCTAAGACTATCAAGTGCTGAGGAGCTTGCCCCACCGAAAGTCAGAAGGCCATAGTCGAGCAGGGAAAGTATCGAGGAGGAGATAGCAAGCTTAAGGGCTTCTGGGGTTAGGCAATGTTTAAAGCGGTGCAAAAGCCCTAGTCTAATATTAAGGGCCTTAGATAATTGCTGAATATGCCCATGATAGGTAAGGCCAGAATCCAAAGTGATGCCTAGGTACTTAAAGGAATGCACAAATTCCAGGGGGTCTGAGATGCAAATAATATTTGAGGAAAACGTCTTAGACTGGGGTTCTGCTGATGCCGAAAAGCATGCCTTTGGTTTTATAGTTAATAGTAAAGTTGAGAGACAAACCAGCTGACTGCCTTGAAGGAGGACTGGAGGGAGTGGTAGAGTTGAGAGGGTCCGGTTGGAGGAGAAGATGACAGTGTCATCAGCATATAGCAATAGGTTGGAGGGGCAGGATGAGGGAAGGGAGTTAAGGAAGAGGCTGAAGAGGAGAGGACCCAAAATGGACCCTTGAGGGACTCCTGAGAGGACAGGCGATTTGGTGGATAGGGTATTGCCAGTTTTAACTTGAAGAGACCTATTGGTAAGATAGTCTCAAACCAGCCCACTACTTCCTGTGAGAGACCTAGGTTAAGTAAGGTTGTTTGAAGTAGTGAGTGGTGGACGGTATCAAGGCCTCGTGGAGGTCAATGAAGATCACACCTGTGATATGGCCTTTATCCAATGCAGTATGGATGTGTGACGTCAGTTCAAGCAAGACAGTGGCGCGTTGTGACCTTTGCAGAAACCATGTTGTTGAGTGCAGAGAAGGTCATATTTGTTGAGGTGATCAGTGAGCTGATCCGATACAATTTTTTCCAATGCCTTGGGGGAGAATGGAGATTGGGCAGTAATTGTCAGGTGAGCAAAGCGATCACCCCTTTGAATATGGGCGTGATGGAGGCGGATTTCCAATTGGAAGGGAATTTATCTTGTGAGAGGGAGGTTTAGAATGTAGGTAAGGGAGTTAGGACTTCCTTAAGAGAGAGACTAAGAATTCTCCATCAATAAGGGAGGCCCCTTCAGTTGAGGCATTCAAAGCCCACCTAAAGACCTTTTTATTTAGCCGGCACTCCAGACACAGTTTTGTAGACATTGTTTTGTAAATAATGTTTCTGAGACATTTGTTACGATTATTAGAATTCTGCCGATAACTAGACCCATTTAATGTTTGTGATTGAAGTTTTAACTGGAATGTTGATTTATTTATAATGTTTTTAACTTTTTGGTGTATTTATTGTACGGCGCCCAGAGCCTCTGGGATTGGGTGCCTGAAAATAAATATGTCTTGCCTTTGTCGTTGCACCTCTCAACTGCTGGGTATTTTGCACCCTAATTTACCCTTCCTTCCCAAAGATTTACTTATGTTCCTCATCATGTTTCAGCTATTTCTAGACATGTACTATTACAAATAAAGATTAACTTGACAGAAGCATTCCTGGACATTAAACCCACGGTGCCCTCTGTTATTACCCTTATTTTCTTTTACATCAAGAAAGGGATGCCCATTATGGCAATTTGCTCTGCATTTTAAATGCCAGTGCTATGTACCGTAATGCTGAGAGGTATGCCTGCCCTGTCCCTGGTTGTGTTTGTGTGTCTGTATCCCTCTTTGTGTTCCTGAAACCCTGGAGTCCTTCTTTGGGTTGTGACTTTTGCACCCCCGCAAGTTACTTAACCCCATAGTGTTTCAGTTTCTAACCGTAATGTATATTTGTAAGGCAGTCATACAACTATGAGTTCCTAGCAACAGCATCACCAAGTTCCTCCTGCTCTGTGTAGACACATGATTGGTCTTGTGATCAGTCACTGTTCCCAACAGCTGACAATAAAAATATAAATTACAGCAGGCTAATAAGGAACATTGTTTAACCAGGAGTAGCACACTAAGTCGAAGCTTGTTTCCAGATGCGACCTGGGAGCACAAGTAAGTAGACTTGCTCTGGATCACACAGTATGCACCTAGGTGGCTATGGGATTCAAACCCAGGTCTCTAGATCTGCAGCTCAGAGCCTTAACCCACTGCGTTATACTGCCTCCTTAAGACAATAGTAAGAACAACCTTCACCATAATGACATTTTATCAAAAGGAGATCTAGAAAAGAATTACATACCTGCCTAAAGGCCACACTGGCTTGCTATCAGTGTGATGGGGTGGGGCTTCAGAGTATACAACTGCAATAGGAGAGGGACTGCAGCTTACTCAAACATTGTTAGAAAACAAAGGCCTTGAAAAAGGGGCACAAAGACTTTTTCAATCATTTGGGACAACGCTGTCTCAGTTATTAAAGTCAGGATGTCAATTAGCATTTTCATAGTTGGCCCTGTGAAATAGTCGGACGGTATCGGGGACGTCATTGATTGTTTGTCCATATCATCTCAGTCAGGACTTTCAAGTCCTGATTGAGATAATATGGGCAAACAATCTAATGACGGCCCTGACAGCCGTCCGACTGTTTCAGCAGGTTTCCAGGGCTACAGTCTCCAGCCGTGTGTGCAGGTAGAGAATCTGCCTCAAGTGCCCAGCCTTCTGATCAGCTGCAGCCCTGCTTTACTGTGAGTTTCAAGTTCACAAGGAACAACAGACCACAGAGGACAGCCAACTTAGTTGGCGACCGCAGTTTCAGTTAAAACAAAAGCAGATACTACCAAGCCTCCAATAGCCTGCAATATCACCAGCACCTTGGGAGTTGTACAGCAATACACAATATTCACACTGGACCTTTCGTCAGTAGCTAGATCCATTCAGAAAACTAAATAGTGGATGCTTGCCTCACTTTTAGGTTCCACGTTTCATTTATTCATTGAATTTTTCTTTTTGCATAAACACATACAATTGCACAGATGCAAAATCCTTTTAACTTTTCAATATAATATCTGTCTATTCCTTTAAATAAAGAAGTAGGTGTTTTATGTTCAAATGAAACCATATATCAGCACCAATGAACTGTTCATATTTTAAAGGTAAGAGCACTGGAAGTTCAATCAGTTATTTTTATAGACAAAATGTATTTCATTCAAAGAATATACTGTGGTGACTTCTAGAGAACAAATACTTTCTAAAGCAAGTAATGGAGCTCCACTGAAAGGTTTCTGTAGAATATTCTTTTCAAAATGTTGTAAGAAACTGCAGTGAGCACATTGCTGGAAGTTCAAGTAATTGTTTCTGATAGGTGAAAGTGTGTCATTCAGACAGTGCAAATAAACGTGGTTAAAGTGCGATGAATAAACAAGGTGTTGGTATGAGGAAAACTCCATCTAGGATAGTGCATATAGAATTATTCAGTGATTCACAACCTCCATGGAAGACTTAGTAAAAACTTCTTTATCTGGAATGAACTCGTTTTAGACAGATCTAAACGTTGTCAGACGTGGTGTTGCACAATGGGAAAGAAGGAGAAAAACTGTTATTTTTAAAACGTTGAAACACAGTTTAAGCAGCAGTGCTCTAAGCTAGAAATCTTTTTTTTTTTTGTGCAAAACAACATGGCTCAGGTTGGGACTCAGTCGCCTCCATTCAAAAATCTTGGAGGAGGGGAGCCTGCTCCCTGATGCCCTGCCGGACTGCTCCAGCAATCAAAAGAGCTTTTGCTTTAAATTCACTGTATTTTTTTTATTATTTGTATTTTGTAGGTTTTTCTCCCGCTCACTTGTGCATCCCTGGCATGAGCTCACACGGTGAAGGAACATGCACGCCTGCGACTACAGAATGTCCCACCCTACCATTCACCGCACTCCACCTGTGCAACCACTGACCTCCACCTGGTGACGGCAGGACTATGGGAGGGTGATCTCCCACCCCTGGAGAGGAGAGCTGCTAGACTCAATCCTGCTCCCCTCCCCCTTGCCAGCACCCAGATAACCCGAGCCCAGGTCTCCGGCATAGCGTGAGGTAAGGCAGAGATGCCTCAACCCTCCGTGTCACCGGCTGGCCACAATTCACTGTATTTTAAAGTGCCATCAAAACTTCTTCTTGTTTTGTGCTTATTTGTAATATTACTGTATTTCTCCAACCGCTATTTATTGTCTCAATCTAATGGTTCTGTGACTTTAACTATCAAAACACTGTGCTTACAGGCAAAGACCCATCCCACAAATTACATAACTGTTTTAAGAGACACAGCTAGTCCATTGATAGCTTTTTAATGCAACTTTCCTATACAATTCGTTAAAGAACAAACATGTTAATAAATTTAGTTGAAGCAATTGGATTATGTGACTTCGCTTTTCAATGGACAAGGAGAGAGCCGAGGCTTGTCATATGACTAGTATCAAAAGTTTTTGCAAGCAATCCAGTTTAAAATGAATTGATATATGCAGTTATCTGAGAGTTGACGTTGTCTCCTAGGAGAGAAAAATAACAAATGCATTTCAAAGTTTGTGTGCAAAATCATAATAAAAGTGATGAATAGCCGTGGCGGGCATCAATTAAAAGAAACACCAGAACTTAGGGAAGTGCCTGCTTCACTGTCTCGCCTCCTGCTCAGGTACTCCCATTGAGTTCTATATATATATAGTACAATCCCGATTATTCAATTGCCTAGGAGACATGGGATCAGTTTAGATAATTGGGAGTCTGAAAAACAGGGTTACATTGGTTGTAGTGGGCCATTAAACCTTAATGTTAACATTTTTTTACCCGTGCTACTTGTTAACTCACAGTGACGCTCTTTAAAGGACTTTAAAGCATGTATAACTTTTTGTGATCTCTGATTCACTCGGGCAGGGATGTGGCAGTGAGTCCATTACTAAACTGTGGAGCAGGGTGCGGAAATGGAGGATCCGGCTGAGAAACAGAGGTGACAGCTGAGACAGGAGGTATGCTCACTACAGAAAGTGCCAGCTCTTTGTTTTAATTCCTGGTGCTTGCAGGACCTCTTGTTCTGAAGGGCTTTTGTTTTTGTTTGTTTTTAACACTGCCAGCTCGCTGCTTCAGCTGAAGCCGGCAGCACAACTTCCAGCTGCGGCTTCAGCATTCAAGTGAATCCCACTGTTCTCATACAGAGAATGCAGGTGAAGGGCTCCTTCACTAAGTTGGGCACCCAGGATTTTAGGTGCCCAACAAAGGTATTTCTGGCCCTTTAAAAAAACAAGCAAACAGCATAATCTAGCTAAATGGGACTTGTTTAGCTAGGTTCTGTTTGTTTTAAAATGACAGCATTTTTATGTATTTTCCATGCTTGTTGGTTTGTGGATAAAGGCAACAAGATGGCGGCCTCATGACACAAAAAATGCTTCGTGCTCTGCCAAGCAAGTGGTGAGAAACAAAAATGAATGCTGTTTTATCATTTGCATTCTCATCCAAGGGTATTTGCCAATATCCTTTGGATAAATCTAGCATGCTGATATATTGAGCTTTCCCTATGTAACCCTCTGCAAATGGGGTTCCCAAAACTCTTCCAGGAGCTTGCCTGAGTGCTTCAGGTTAGACGGTGTTCGCTAAAATGTCGCTTAAATGTGGGCGCCGAGAGTGCTTTAGTTCCACATACTGTCTCTTTAAGTGCTGCCTGCCTCGCAGGCTTAATTAGTTTGTATGGGGGACTGTGTGTTTCCTGCTCAAGTCCCACTCAGGCTGCTGGTTATGTGCTCAGTTTCCGTGGTCGCTGTATGCGCCAAGGAGCCTAATTGAAAGTTGTAACTGTTTGCCCGAATCATTTAGAGTGACAAAGAAAATGTGGTTTGTCTAACCTGCTTTTTCTTGCAGCAAGGACTGTGCATTGTAGTCCTTCATTTTGGTCCTGAACTGCTGAATTGGACCAATCAGTGTGGGGGGCCTTTAAAATGGAGCCTGTGTGGGCGAATCAGAACTTGGACTCTCATCTGAGCCTGCTATAAGGCTGTATGGCAGGTGCCTCTGGGAATTGTAGTTTGGACCCTGGCGCCTTTTTGCACCAACAGAGGGAACCCTGCTGTGATGGACAGTTGAACCAACCAACCAAACTTGTGTGGGTCTGAAGGAAGTGCTCTGCTCTGTTGCTGGCAAGGCAGATTCAGGGGTGGCTGTGAAGGAGAAGGGGGCTCTGCTCTGTTGCAGCGTTTAGTTCAGGCGGGAAGCGCTGGAGGCCCTGGAGTCAGTCTGCAGCCGTTAGTGAGTGTAAGTCAGACTGAACCAAGTTTGTGAAGGAAAAGGAAAGCTGCTGTCGTAAGACCAGGCTTGCCTTGTGGAGGACCAAGATCTCGCTGAAGTGCGATCGTCCTGTCAGAACTGAAGCTGCTGTGAGTGCTCCCTGTTTTTGCAGTGTTTTGCGATCAGGATCGAGGAGCAGCCTGCCTGGTATAGTAATTTCCTTTACATATGAATGTGCTCAGTGCTTGTGGGGATCGCAATCTTATTTCCCTTGCTGTGACTTGTGTGCTGGAGCTGAAAGCAGTACCCAGTTTTAATCGGACTGAATTCACCTGCTATCAAGCAGTTGGGCCCTGTCACGAGGGCCTTGTCTCTATGTCCTGCTCTTCTGGCAATCCAGAACAACCAACATCCATCTGGTTCTCTCCTTGGGGTATCGTGAGTACAAATCAGGTAGCTCCTCGCACCTTTCATTTAATCAAAGTATGTCAACTGATTGCTTTGTGTTTCTCTTCCACAAACTGAGCCATATCTGGTTCTGGATTACAATTGTGTGTTGTGCATGTATTGTCTCCTCTTGCAGGGCCCCATCCATCTGCACCAGCAAGCTAACCCCAGGCAACGGACCTGGCTAGCCTTCCCCACCCATCCTGGGTACCCAGAGAGTGTGACATTTGGACCCTAAATTGCATGCACAGTACTGTGATTTGTGTTTGTTTACTGCCAATCAACCTGATTCCCTTTCCTTGTTACTTCCCCTGAATAAATCAGATTTATGTTTGTTGAATTATATGCTGTCGCAGAGTTTTATTTAACTCTAAAACTGATTAGAGTTCTGCTCATAAAAGTTCTAAAACATTGTGAAAATGCATAGCATTTACCTCACTGTGTTTAACAAACATAACACTTCTAGAAAACCTATATGAATGCTTTCTGTACAGTTAGTATTGTCTCAAGGAAAAAACCCTGTGTCTGTGGTGTCAGTACATGTAGAAAAAGCATTGCGTTGTGGCTGTGTGTATTACCTAACCTTATTTTACAGGGGTCCTCAGAGATGTGTTGCAGGAATCAGTCCTGAGGTAAGTGGTAACTGCATGTGTAATAAGTTGGCATATCAGGGGTATTGTGAAGGTCTCTCCCATGCATTGAAAGGGCCACTAGTGGGGATAGAGGGGATCACAGTGTCCCAGAGGGCTGTGATTTGGTTAGCTACCCGCAACCAACCCTGACCTTTGGGTGGAGGCACCCATCATTTGACCTAGGCCCTCAACCTGTCACTAGTCACACAGGCAGGTGTAGCCTTGGGATAGCGCCAACCTAGGGTTACACCTAGATGGTCCGGAATATCATCAATACGGGGCATGGGATAGCTGTCGAACTGTGAAATATCATTCAACCATCTAAAATGTAAACACAGCCTGACCCCTGACCCCTTCCTCTTTTTTTTTCTACTACCACCTTAGGAAGTTCCACTCACTCTTGAGGGTTCTATAATGCCCAGTTCTTGCATTCTCTTTAGTTCTTTGATAACCTCTGGCCTCATTTTATCTGGTAGTCTATACGCCTTTGTTGGATAGGTAATGTTTGTTTTAATATAATATGATGAGTAGCATCATTTGCCTTCCCGTGTCTCCTGTAAATGTTTCCTCATGAGAGTGTAACAATGTTTGTACTTCTGCTAACTGAGTAGGTGTCAATTCTGGATTGATAGCAACATCAGTTAGCTCACCTGGTTTTTCTAGTCTTTGATATGCAAGGGTCAGAGCACTATCTGGTTCTTCTGGGTGTATAAAAGCACACAAAGGAGGGATCTCTATCCAAGGCTTCAATAAGTTCACATGATATATTTTTTCTTTGTTTACTGGGGTACCGCAGGGTTCAGTATTGGTCCAGTCCTTTTAATGTCTTCATAAGTGACATTGCAGAGGGACTGAAGGAAAAGTATGCCTCTTTGCAGATGACACAAAGATCTGCAACAGGGTTGATACTCAAGGAGGCGTGGAAAGGATGAGAAGGGACTTGGCAAGGTTGGAGGAATGGTCAGAAGTATGGCAGCTAGGATTCAATGCAAAGAAGTGCAAAATAATGCACCTGGGAAACAAGAACCCAGGGGAAGAATAACAGTGGGGGGAGTAGTAGCAACAACTAAAAAGGAAAGGGACCTGGGGGTAATCATATCAGATGACCTTAAGGTTAGCAAGCAATGTGAGAAGGCAGTAGGGAGGGCTGGGGTATACTGGGATGCATAGGAGAGGCATCAGCAGCAGAAAACAGGAAGTTGTTATCCCTCTGGACAGACAGTTGGTGAGACCCCATCTGAGTACTGTGTCCAGTTCTGGAGACCCCATCTCCAGCAAGGACATCGACAGGATAGAGGCCGTCCAGAGGAGGGCAACTAAAATGGTGCAGGATCTGCAAGAGAAGCCGTATGAGGAGAGACTAAAGGAGCTTAATATGTATACCCTTGAGGAAAGAAGGGAGAGGGGGACATGATAGAAACTTTAAGTACCTCAGTGGAATCAACAAAGTCCAAGAGGGTAGCATCTTTCAGAAAAAGAGACGTGCAAGAAAAGGGACACAATTTAAAGATGGGGGACAGTTCTGGGGCAATGTGAGGAAGCATTATTTCACAGAGAGAGTAGTGGATGCATGGAACAGCCATCCTGAGGAGGTTGTGGGGTCTAAAACTGTGGGAGAATTCAAGAATGCATGGGACAGACATAAGGCAATTCTTGTGGGGGTAGGAAGAAATAGGCTGTTGGTTAACTAGGATCTGCGGCCTATTCTGTAGGTAGAAAATGGGAGACTAGATGGGCCAAGCGGTCCCTTATCGCCGCCAAAGTCTATGTTTCTATCATGAAGTGCCACCATATATTACAGGACCCATACGTCTTAGTATTTGATGAGGTCCTTGCCACTTCATGAGGAGCTTATTTTCTGTGGATGGCAGTAATAAAAGAACCTTGTCCCTTCTACAAATTCTTTTAGACCGGTTCCTTGTCATATTGATTCTTCTGAAACCACTATTTTTTTTTTGATTGGTTACGTGGGCTTTTTGTACATAGTTTAGTAATCTATGACGAATTGGCACATATATTCAGTAGGTACCATACCTTTGGGTAACATCCTTCCTCCCATTGTTCTTTAATAATATCTAATGGCCTTTGGATTTCGCCATACAATAGTTCGAAAGCGAAAACCCTGTAGAAGACAGAGGTACCTCTCAATGCTTAACAGTAAGTATGGCAGATATACATCCCAATCTTTTCCTTCTTCCTGCACAAACTTCTGTAACATCTTTTGAGAGTCCGATTGAAACGCTCACCAGACCATCTGTTCGAGGATGGCAGTGTGTTGTATGGATGGCATTTATACCCAGGGTCTTGTAGAGATGTTTCAGCAGCACCGAACAGAAATTGCTACCTCGATCTGTTAGTATCTCATGGGGTATACCCACCCGACTAAAGATTTTGCCCAACTCATCAGCAATTTTGGGTGCTGTTTCACCCATAAGGAATAGCCTCAGGATACTTCATGGTGTAATCACTAATCACCAGAATGTTCCTGTTTCCTTTGGACTTTTTGGTAGGGCCCTGCAATATCCATTGCAGTTCATTCAAAAGGGATTGTTATCAAAGGCAGAGGTAGCAGGGCTACTTTGTCTCGTCTACTTATTTTGGCAATCTTCGCATTCACTACAACTGCTACAATAATTAGCCACCTGTTCATGAATGTCAGGCCAAAAGAAACGGTAGAGCAGGCAACTTAATGTTTTGTCTCTACCAAGGTGCCTGGCCAAGGGAATATCATGGGCTAACTCCAATAGCTGCTGTCTATACATTTGGGGAACAATTAATTGCTCTACTTCCTCTCCGGTTTTCGGATTTACACAATTTCTATAAAGCAACCCATTATAGAGTTTATACTTATTTCCTGTGAAACACCCTCAGTATCTGTACCCTGTGGGAAATACTGTAAGACTGTAAGGTCACATCCTCCTTCTGTGCATCTTTAAATCCCTTCCCTTTACAGTCTCTACTACATTAGGTATAGAATCCATCACATCATTAGTACACTTATGTTTAGTCCATAATTTCTTCTCATTTCTCTTGTGACGCTTTGGATTTTCTATCCTTTCCTGGGGTCCCAATAACTTCTTCCTTGAAAGGAAATACCTGCCCCAGAGTTTCATGATGTGTTTGGGACCTAGTCACCATGGCACATATATTTGAGGTCAATAATGTTTCAAAGTCTGGATGATCATGTCCCAACAAAGAGGACTGGTAAGTGGGGTACTACTCTCACTTGTTGTTGCTGGGTTTGACCTTGCTCAGTCATTGTGGTTTCCTGTAATGGATAATAATGCATGTCCCCATGGATACAGGTAACTCCGGCTGTTGGTCCTCCTAATGTGAGTAAACAGTCCAGGATATTACTTTGAAATAGTGTCTGTTTACTACCAGAATCCAACAACCCCTACAGTTTTTCCTTCAAGAGTAACCTGGACTGTATATTGCCCCCAGTTAGCAAGG
Source organism: Neoceratodus forsteri (assembly GCA_016271365.2). Lineage (NCBI taxonomy): Eukaryota > Metazoa > Chordata > Ceratodontiformes > Ceratodontidae > Neoceratodus > Neoceratodus forsteri. The sequence continues at coordinate 1,319,095 of CM057449.1, read as the reverse complement.
GCCAAATGTGTTGGTTCACTTTCTTTTCGGCAGAATCTCACTATATGCCCTTCTCTTTACAGTCATGACAGATTATTTCCGGATTATACCTCCTTCCTATTTTAGGAGTTTGCCTGACCCCAGGTGCAGTACTGTTTCCACCTGCTGTAATAGTTCTTACCGGTGTTTGATGGGTACCGAAGGTATGGTTCCTTTCTGTCGGTGGGGTCTAGCTGCCAGGTAGTCTTCACAGTCATATTGCAATGTCACATGCCTCCGGACGATGCTCTTTTACCCAAAGTTGGACATCTTGGGGAAGGATACGTATAAATTGCTCCAAAATAATTACTTCCAGGATCTGGTCTAATGTTCTCGCTAGAAGCTGTAGTCATTCAACATGCTAAATCCTTCCAGTTGGGTATAGGCATCTTGGGGTTATCAGCCATCTGGAATTTATAAGAGCAACATCTCTGTCTCATAAGTTTCGTATTAATGTCATACCTTTTCAGGATAGCGGATTGCACTCTATCATAGTTATTGGCATACATTATGTCCACATGGCTATACGCTAGCTAGGGCTTTCTAGGTTAAGTAGGGTGCTAGCTGTATAACCCACATTGATCCAGTGGCCACATACAGGCAAGGCCACCCTTTCAAAAGTCATTATATATGCTTTGATATCATCACTATCTGATAACTTCACCAACTAATGTCTTTATGTACACCTCCAGGGAAGCAGGGGTTATGAGCACTCATGGCCTGAATGGCCCATAGGGTATCTGCCCAGCAAGCTTCATTTTCCTTCCGGTCCCTTTCTCTCTGTCTTGCTAACTCTACCTGGCAATACACAGCCATCTAAGTAGATCCTGTGATTCCTGAGGGGAGCTCATTAGCAGATCCTCCTCCACCTGCCTGAGCCCCTATCTCTCTCCTTCTGTTGGTACATCCATCTTGGGTTGGACTGATAACACTTTACCTTCTGTCTTATGTCCTTTCCGTCTCACCACCAATGGTAATCCAGTCAACAATGGCAACTGATATGCTGCTGCTACTGAACATGTAGTAGTTACTCCTGGAGGCCACGTCCCATCCACTTTGTCCTGGGACATCGGCTGTCCATCAGGGTCTTTTGCAGATCCTTTAGTTGGGAAATGTCTCACCAGCCAATCCCACTTTTAACACCATATGTGAAAGACCCAAGTGGGTAATAGATGGACACATCAGCCAAGTTGAAACTTTAGATCTTCTTTATTTACAGAACAAAAATTATGGACTGGTTTCAACAAAAAAAAAATAACAACTACAACATGGCTTTACTGCAGCAAAGAAAACTTCAAAGGTAAAGGTCCACATGACTAGAAAGAATTTAGCCCCACTGAGTGTTGTCCTTCAACACTCCAAAATCTGATCTGGCTTGGCTTAATACAGTTCATATATAACTAGTCAGAGTTCATGATTGGTCTAATTCAGTTGTCACCATACCTCTTATTTAACATACAACTTTAAGATACTTTATAATTATTTTTATTCTATAAACAATGACAAATTACACTTTCCATAATGACTGTAAGCTTGCTTTAATGCAAAAACCCTTTTTCACACTGGATTCAGTTTAAAATCTAGGAGGCATTCTGCTTGTCCCTCCTTCAGCTGGGCTCAGCATAATTTTATTTATTTTTATTTATTTAGCTTTTGTTAACCGGTAAGTGCACTAGCCATAAATGACTATTTTCAGGCACGACCGGAGAGTACAGACATGCAGAAACTTAACAGGATAACAATTTATAAATGCTTTACATACAATGAGTTAAAGAGGATACAATATATCGGAACATACAAAGTAAAGCGCTTTACATACAATGAGTTAAAGTGGATACAATGTATCAGAGACATACAGAGTAGACCATTCATAAGTTCATAGGTGCCTACCTATGCAATGAATAGAGAGGACCTTGGTCAATAAATTATCAGGCGACATATCATATAAACAGAACAAGGTACACAAAACAGGTAATACAATAGGAAGAAATAACCATTGAGAGCAGGGGTGTCATTAAAGAAAAGGTCGGTAAGTGAGGAAAAGGAGCAAGCCATGAAATTAGATTATATGAGTATATGTAAGTGTAAGGAGATGCCTGCAGTGCAAGATTGTATATGGGCAGGGAAAGGGAGAATATTGAAGCTCTTAGAGCACCTAGCTGAATGTAGAAACAGCAGAAGACTCTGTTTCTCTTTATTTTAGGTAAGCCTGGATTTACACAAAAGATACTGTTATCACAATTTACCAGAAAGATAAAGCAGTTCCTTGTAAGATACAGTAGGTTCAGCCTATGTGCATTTATTCTGCTTGCAAGTACGTCCTTCTTAGTGTTGCAAACTTTAGACAGACCAATTATCTCTGCTAAAGCGATTGTGCACACCTCGTGAGCTTGCAACGCAATCGTGAAGGAACGATTTCAGAACGGAACTAAAACATCTAGCAACTCCGTACAGCAGTAAAAACACAAGGCAGGGTTCTGTTTTTCACAAATTTGTACCATTAACAGGAGAACTGTGAGCACTTGCCTTGCGCTGATTTCAGCGGTTCTCAGTTCCCCAAACATCAACTAACAGGCGAATGCAATTCAAAATGGCTTGACTTCCTTTTCACTGCACTGTAAACAGGACGATTTTAGTATTTACTAGATTTTGACATAAATAACATAATTATGTTATTCCTACTATTTTAGAGGTTTCAATATATCTCCTTTCACAAGCTACTGCCCAGAATGGGGGAGCGGGTCCACAAACACCAAACATGAAAATAAAAAATACATGGTGGCCAGTCCATGTGACAAACATGTTGGCACATACAAAGGACAAATACAAGCAAGGGAACTCCTTCTAGGCAGACCCAGGATTACATAAGAGAAACCTTCCACATTCCTCTCCATATTAGAGTTACAGAATATCTCATGGTGACTCCTTCATATGGACCTAAAATGTGCCGGTTTAGTTCCACATGTCTCTGTGCCATACTGGAGATATTAAGTGTTCCAATTACTGTGTGGCAGATGTTCCATTTTGGGTTGCTACTCTTTGCTGATTAGCACGATATTGCTCATAGTTATCTCAGATTAGTTAGTATAGAAATGAGCTGTGGGATGTTAACTCTGTTTGTTTTCCCTTTTATCGTAATTTAAATTAGATCCTCACTCTGAAAAGGTGATTTATTTTACTAATAACAGCTTGGGGGACAGGTGGTTTTGTTTACTCATAACAGCATACCTACAGCCTGTGACTTAGTGACATCACACCGCTGTTGGTGTCTCGAACCTACCTTCATCTAAGAAGGCTCTAGAAGAGGACCTTCCAGATGGAGGGCAATGTCTTTCTTCTTCTACCTGCCCTGTTTATGTAGAGGGTGGGTACAGAGGTTGGTCTAAACTGACCTGCCCCTTGGAAGTTACTTGTTTTAGTATATAGTTTAGCCATCTTGGCTAGTTAGTTTCTTCAGTTATGGGCCGTACTATTACAAGTGCAGAGAAATTGTCAGTTACAGATACATGTAAGCTTTGTAGTTTACTAGATTCTGTGTTTCATAAAGGGTCAAATATATTTAGCTGTGGAATTTTAAGATATGCAAATGACTGATAAAGGTTTTACTATCTGCTCGTATAATGTTCATGGACTTACTAGTCCAGTTAAAAGGAGCAACATTTTGTCTCATCTTAAATGTTCAGGAGCAGATATATTACTACTTTAAGAAACACATCTTTCCATGCAGGAACATAAAAATTGGAGAGGTTTGGTTTTCCACATGTAGCTACCACCTCATAAAAGGTGTTAGGAGAAGGGAGTAGCTATTTTAATTCCCACTAGGCTCTCCTTTGAGTGCCTAGATACATTAATAGACAAAGAGGACAGGTATGCCCTTATGAAAGGCAGATTAAATGGCTCTTTGTTAACTTTTCATCAGTCTATCTCCCGATCGGATTTTAATTTATACCGCTCTTTTTCTCATTATGGTACAGTGGGCTGAGGGCAAATCATATGTGGGTGATTTTAATTTAACTTTAAATCCCAGGTTAGACACCATATCTCGGATCCCCAAGAGGGAGCATAAAACCGCTTGTGAGGTAGCTAAATTGGTAAAGGAATTGAGTTATGCTGATTCCTGGAGTATTTAAATGAATCAGTTAGAGATTATTCCTTTTATTCTCAAGTACACTCATATATTCGAGAACTGATTATATATTTTTGCCTCAGGAAACAGCAGATAAAGCAATTCAGAGTTGGTTGGGGATTTTACCTTGTCCCAATATGCGCCACTATTTCTTAAAATGAAAGTGGGGCCCTTTCAAACAAATACTTTCTGGCAGTTGAATGTTTCCTTTTGCAGGACCAGAAGTTAAGCAGCAGATATCATATCAGATATTATGGAACAGGCTCTGAAAGATAATGACACCTCTGAGACTAACACTGCAATACTATGGGATACTCTCAAGTCCATACTTGAGGTAAGTTTATAGAAATCTCTGCCTGGAAGAAGAGGCTGAGAGAGGCCGGAGGAGACCCTTACAACACATATTCAAGAATTGGTAATTTGCAAAAATAAAAGTAGATAAGGCCCAGAGGAAGGAACTGCTAACATTGAAAAAGAATTAAACAGTTTGTTAGATTATTATGTAGAACAGAAGCTCTTGTTCCTTCAACAAAGATATTACAATGGCGGTCCCGCTCTTTGAAATTATTGGCTGGTCACCTTGGTAGAGAGGGCAAAGGCTCTAATAACAGCTATTAAGACCCTCCTCTTCTCGCCTTCTCCACACTATTCCTATCATTTCCAATGCCTTTAAAAGTTGTTATACTTTTTATATTCCCTCCCCCATGGTACCCAATGAAACAATGCAGAATTTTGTGCAGTCCTTAAATCTTCCAACTTTGTCCGGGAGCAGTCAGCATCCTTACTAGCCCCAGTTTCTCTGACAGAACTTAGTGCTGAGATCGGAAGGCTGAAGACTGTGAAATATCCAGGCACTGATGGACTCCATGTAGAGTTCTATAAATGTTTTAAAGAACAAATAACCTCCCCTTGAGAAATACATTTTCTTATGTTTTAAGTTCACAAGATATGCCCCCATCTTGGACCAATGCTATTATTTCTGTCATCCTGAAGCCTGGCAAGGACCCAACAAATCGCGCTCTACCACCCATTTCCGTCCCAAATACTGACTACAAAATTTTAACATCTGTTTTTGCTAGACGTCTTCAGTATATGCTCCCAACATTAATCCATTTGGATCAAACAGGGTTTATACTGGGTGTCAGGCCCAAGATAACATTAGGCTAACAACATTTATTATAAACCACATACAGCAACATAAACAGTCTGCCTTGCTGTTAAGTTTGGATGCTGGGAAGGCCTTTGTTAAGGTCTCTTAGTCCTTTCTAAAAGTTGTCCTTGCCACACGGGTTGCCCCTGCTTTTGTTTGCCTCCTTTTTAAGCTATATGATAAACCTCAGGGTTTTATTAGGGTGAATGGTCATATTTCCGAGGGCTTCATTGTGGGAAGGGCACCTGCCAAGGCTGTCCCCTCTCACCGTTGCTTTTTGCTTTATATACAGTATAGAGCCACTTGCCCAAAGCATACGGCAGCATAATACTATTCGAGGATTCACTATAGCCAGTATAGAACACAAGTTGGCTCTGTATGCTGATGATGCACTTACAGGCTTTCTCCTCCATATCAGGTTATAAATTAAACAATCAAGAAACAGAAGTCCTAGTCTTTAATTATAACATCCTTCCACATATTCATCAGGTCCATCAAATGAGATAAAACTTGCTCTCTTTGAAATATTTGGGTATTCATATTGCCCTTAATCTTTCCCAACTATTTGAACTCAATTATATCCCATTGATTGCGCAATTAAGACTTGACTTGAGAAGATGGCACCTTTACCATTGACGTTATATAGTAGAGTCCAGGCTCTGAAAATGAATGCCCTCCCTACACTTCTCTGCCTCTTTCAGTGTGTACCCTGCTTGGGCCCTGTTCAAGAATTATTAAAGTGGCAATCTATATTCCTTTCCTTTGCCTAGCAGTACAAACAACCTTAATTGTGAAAACAATTAGTAGTTCTTCCTAAAAAGGTTTGGGGCTTAGCTCTTCCACATCTTCCTACTTACTGGCTACCACCCAGATGAAGATGGCCCCACTCTGAGGAAACCCTACCTATCAGGCACATTGGAAGGAGGTCGACCTCTCTAGGCCTCTTCCCTTCCTTTGCCAGCTTTACTGTTTAACCCTCTCTAATGATACTAGTCAAGAAACCTTCCCTCGAGACGTGGGTGATTTTGGAGGGGTAGAAAAGAGGAACCTTCAATAGGGCCTCTAAGACCCATTTTGATTTCACTGGTGCACTGAAAATTCACAATTTCTCCCGGCTTGATGCCTGGTAAATCCAGCAGGCAACTAAAGGATATTTTGGCCCCTGGCAAAGTTATGCAAAACAATACAGTCATTTAACTTGCCCAAGCACAACAAAATTTGGATGACCAGACCTAGATAAGCTTCGATTTTTTTTAAATTCAAGATTATATAAATAAATAGCTATGAACCTCGGAACTGTCTTCTCAGAGACCGGAGGAGTTGTTTCTTTTGAGAAGATCTGGGCATCAAAGGGGCGAAAAGGCCATGTCCCTATTATATCAGAGCATGATGTTGGAGGGGCACATCATGCTGACCAGCTAAACTTAAATGGGAGAGGGAGCTAGGTTTGGCTATTAATGAGTGTGACATGGTGGAATGGGACCCTGTCCCATATGTTACATAGAAACATAAAATTTGATGGCAGATAAGGACCGCGTGGCCCACCTAGTCTGCCCATTTTCCTACCTAATGCATAGGCTGCAGATCCTAGTTAACCAACAGCCTACTTCATCCTCACTCCCACACTAGAATTGCCTTAAGTCTGTCCCATGCATTCTTGAATTCCCCACTGTTTTTGACTCCATTACTTCCTCAGGAAGGCTGTTCCATACATCACAACCTCTCCATGAAAAATACTTCCTCACATTACCTCTGAGCTGTCCTCCTCTATCTTCAAATTGGGCCCCTTGTTGCACATCTCTTTTCTGAAAGATGCAACCGTCTTGGACTCTGTTGATTCCCTTGATGTGCTTGAAAGTTTCTATCATGTCCCCCCCGCTCCCTCCTCTCCTTGAGTGTATACATATTAAACTTCTTTAATCTCCTTCAGATGTCTTCTGGTGCAGACCCTGCACCATTTAGTTGCCCTCTGGACAGCCTCCATCCTGTCTATGTCCTTACGGAGATGGGGTCTCCAGAACTGGACACAAAACTCTAGATGGGTCTCACCAACTGTCTGTACAGAGGATAACAACTCCTGTTTCTACTGGTGATGCCTCTCCATGCATCGCAGTATCCCACCAGCCCTCCTTACTGCCTTCTCACATTGGTTGCCCACCTTAAGGTCATCTGATATGACTACCCCAGGTCCCTTTCCATTTCTGTTGTTATTATCTTACCCCACATTGTGTACTCTTTCCCTGGATTTTAGTTTCCCAGGTGCATTACTTTGCACTTCTTTGCATTGAATCTAAGCTGCCATACATTTGACCATGCCTCCAACCTTGCCAAGTCCTTTGCATCCTCTCCACCCCACCTTGTGTATCAACCTTGTTGCAAATCTTTGTGTCGTCTGCAAAGAGGCATACTTTTCCTTCCAGTCCCTCTGCAATGTCCTTATAAAGACATTAAAGAGGACCCGCAATGCTGAACCCTGCAGTACCCACTAGTAACCCCTTTCTTCAGAGTAAACTCTGTTTACTATTATCCTCTGTATCTTGTTGTCCAGCCAATTTTTACCCAGACTACCACCTTGGGACCCACTCCAAGGCTGGCTAACAGGTATGTTAATCTTTTGTGTTGGACTGTGTCAGATGCCTTGCTAAAGTCTAGGTAGGCCATGTCCACAGCCTCTCCCTGGTCTACTACATTGGTTACCCAGTCAAAGAAATCTATTAGATTCATCTGACATACATTCCTGATGTGAATCCATGCTGCCTTGGGTCCTGTGCCCCACTGGCCTCTAGGAACTCAACAATTCTTTCTTTAGAAGTGATTCCATCATTTTCCTACCACTAAGGTCAAACTAACAGGTCTGTAGTTTCCTGCCTCTGTGTTGCTCCCACTTTTGTGAAGGGGGACCTTCACGCCTCAGCCGCCTCCAGTCTACACTAGACCACACCATCCTCCCATGATTTGTTAAAAAGGGAGGTCAGTGGTGTCACTAGTTCTACCCTTAGTTCTTTTAGAATTCTTCAGTGAATCCCATCAGGCCCCATTGCTTTGTCTACCTTCAGTTTTTAAAGTTCTTTCAGAACCCTTTCTTCTGTAAATTGAACTGGCATCGACCTCCTTATCCAGAGTGCTTCTATTCTTTGATTTAGGTACCTCCCTCCTCTTCTTTTTGTGAATACTGAGCAGAAATATTCGTTCAGTATCCCTGCTTTTACTGTCATCCTCTGCCCTCTCCCTTCCTTTAGTGAGCCTCACTATTCCTTCCTTCATCTTTCTTCACTCCCTAATGTACCTATAAAGGTTTTATCCCCTTCTTAACTGAGTTGGCTATCTTTTCCTCAGTTTGGGCTTTTGCTATTCTGACTGCCTTCCCACTTCATTCTGCTTTAACTGGTACAGTTCTCTGTCCTACTCCTTCTGTCGTTCCTTATACTTCCTGAATGCTATCTATGGAGAAAGGGTTTAAATGCAGGGATCTAGTTTTTCCTTTTCTGTTTTCTCCATCTGGTTGCACAACCAAATTTTCCTGTGAGACTTTGGACTTGATCAACCCATCAGTCTCTTAATTCTTTTTCGTCTCTCTCTCTCGGTTTTCTTGATGTCCATTTTTCTCCCTTGCATATCTAGATCTGGTAATATAAGAATATGTGCAAATCAATATGAAGGAATGAAACTGATAATGGGATCACTTTATTTAGAAAAAATGGTGTTACTGTTGAAATGTGTGTATATATATTTATGATTTGAGATGACTGTAGAAAAGCAGAGGTTACTTGAATACAAATGTCTCAACCTTTGCAGCTGCTATGGAGACTTCAGGAAGCTCACTGTTCTAGCAGATCCTGCCTGAAATTGATGAGAACAGAATGTTTTGCTAGAACAGGATGCTTGCTAAGGATGAAGTTGAAAAGCCTTATAAAATAGCTAAGCTGCAATTTCAGATAGTTTTTGTTGTTTTGGAAGAACAAGAGATTTTTACAAGAAAGATTTATTTTTGCTTCTGTACATAGTTATTCTGAACAGGTTTATGTTTTTATGTTACTGCAACTACAATACACAGTTTTATGAATTTTACAACTGCTCCTGGTTTTCCTTATGCTTCCTGACCTGTGCCTTGATGACAATGAGAAGCAGTGGTACAAGATATGGAGGGAGTTTGGAGCACTACTTCTCCCATTTGGAGAAATTTTCATGGAAAATCAGAGTCAGATATTTTTGGTCCTGTATTCCTCTACAGGTGGGCGCCAAATACCTCCACAGCGTGTTGGGGAGGTTGTGTGGAAGAAAACCACTCACACACATATTTTCCCTGAGTTGCCCTACACTTAGAAGTTTTTGGAAGGACTAACCAACCCATATATCCAGTATATTTAGTCTAACCGAACCCCTGTCACGAAAACATTATTTGGGGCTTCCCCCTCAACTCAGAGGACAGGAGGCATTACATTTGTGGTTGGTGCTCCTGACTGTGCTATGAAATCCATAACTAGAAATGGCAGTGGTCAGACTAACTGAACATTTCGGAGTGGGCTCACATAATTCAGTACATTCAAGGATTTGAAAAATTCACGCTTGACTTACAACAACAATAAAAAAGCCTTTTTAAATAGATGGACTAGATGGAAGTTATATCATGGTATTAACATCTGAACCTCTCTCTATCCAATTACAGTAGTAGCCACAGACATGGACAGATATTTCCAGATATTTACTAAAATGTCTAAAGAGTTTCTCTCTGCTGCCCTACTGTGTAAATGGAGAAAGCAGGAGATTCTCTAGAAATATCACAGAAATTCCAGGAAATATCTAGCCATGTCTTTGGCTGGGACTGTAATCATACCCACATAGAGAGAATTGCCCTCTCAGGTATTCTCCTTTGAATGACTTAACTAAACAAAATATTGTGTAGGAAGATACCCACTTTCATTAAATGTCTCTGCCTGTTTTAGTAAACTGCAGTGCTGTTGAAAATGGACTTCATATTTATTTGTAACTCATTTTATTACTTATTTTTATTGTACAGCTTTGTACTGATACAAGCTGACATCAATTGTAATTTCTTTTATGCACTGTAGTTGGCCCCAGGTTGTTACTCGTTCATATTTTTTAATTGTGTTTATGATGTTTCATTTAGTTTATATGAAATTTCCTCAATGTATATGGAACTGAATTCTATGCTGTTCAATAAAGCAAGTGACTAATACTGCACAAAAACATCTAATTATCATCTTTACTGTTCCTAGTTGCAGGATTTGCAATACCAGAGGAAGGAAGTGTGTCCAGAAAGAGTCAGGTCCAATGTTGTAAGCCTATAGCTGAGTGGTTAGAGCACCAAGAGGGTACTCCATGGGCATGGGTTCAATTCCCAGAGGTCACATTATTTCTTTCTCACTACAGTTTGCGACCTAAATTGCTGAACAGTTGATATTACTGCACCAAAACATCTAACTGCCATCTGAATTAATCCTGTCACATTATGTGCCACTTATGAGGCCCAAGTTTCAGTACTGCATGCCACTCTGGGCTCCTCAATACAGAAAGGAAATTGAGGCAGGCAGGAAGGTGCAGTGCAGGTCTACCAAAATGATCAAGGATTTGGGGACAAAAGCTGCAAGGAGAGGCCACGGGCTCCTAGCATGTCCCTTTCTTGGAGAAGAAGGTCAGAGGGACGCATCTCAGTCTTCAGTAAACTTGAGGGTATTGATAAGACTGAACGGAGATCTTTGATCTGGTGTCCTCCAGCAGGACAAGGGGACATGCTCTGAAGTTCAGAGGTGGTAAATTCAGGAGTAATGTTAGGAGGTACTACTTCTTCTTCAAAAGGACAGTGAGCCTATGGAACATCCTGTCAGCAGAGATGGTGAACATGAAGCCAGTACAGGGCTTCAGGGTAAGCCTGGAAAAATGTCTGCTAATTAAAGGAATGAGGTACTCTGGGTAGTTTAGAGGGTAGTGAGATCCTTAGTAATTGGTATGTATTTGCACTTTTATTCACCCTGCTCTGGCCCTCCCTCCCCAGCAGGAGACGTGGACTTGATGGATCTGGAGGTCCCTTTGAACCTCAGACGACTCTGTTTTTATGTATCAGTAAGTCATGTCATGTTGTTCTCAACCTGGAGTAGCAAGTTTAGTTTCCTCTTGTGCCCACCTACAGCAGGTAGCTTTTTTTTTGCACTCATAGGAAATTCATACAATCATTTTAAGTTGATGCCAGGAGATGGAAAACAATAGGCTGCAACTAAAGTAAACAAGAACGTGAAGTGAAACTAATCAAATCAGGAACATGAATAGCCACAGGAACCTCAAAGGCTCCTACTTTCAAAGCATTTTTGTCCTTATAGAAGAAATTGTACCTGTCTTAACTGTAATTTATTTTTGTATTTGTTCTAACGTTGCCACTGGGCTGTTTATTTACTGCTGGATATTGCATACATTCCTAGTAGGGACCGCCCCCACTGCCAAAGCTGTGACATCATTATGGAATCCAGGCTCCTTCCTTTCTTTTTAAATTCAATTTTATTAACATCAAGCAGGTACACCATATTTATACATTCTGTTAATATCTATACATAACAGAAATTATGAATTCATTCTTAATGTCCTCAGTTTACTTTATCTCCTTTATCTCAATACTTCCATAAATATTATATCTTTGTTTCCTATGATATAAATATCACCTTCATTTTCTTGAGTTCTAGTAAAAGTTGATCACTGTTTCTCTTTGGCCTAGGTCAGACCACGCCCATACCCTCTTTCCAATTCATTCTTTCTTGACCCTAATTTTTTCTCTTTTAGTAGTGAGTCTCTCCTCCTCTGCCCCAAAACTTGCTTTTGATCAGCCAAGTACTGTTTCATTGGAGGACCATATTTCTCCCATCTAGTCCACCTTCTCATGTAGGTGGAGATTTGATTGTTAATTTTATAGGTGAGTTCTTCCAATTCTGATATCATATTCACTATCTTTATCCACTCTTGTATATTGGGGGCGGGGGTCCACCACCTTTTGAGATGGTTTTGTGTGCTTCTGTTATTAATATGGTCCATAGATACATAGTATCCATGTCTTACATCTCCTCAGGGAGAGCCTAGAATCATCATGGGCCAGTTTAGTGGGGTCTGGATCAAAAATATCTCTCCAAGTGCTTGCATAATTCTATCCCAAAAGGCTCGCAGGCCGTTCATAACCAAAAATGTGTAAATATCCCGCTTCTAATGACCCACATCCTCTCCAGCACTGAGCTGTGACACTTGAGTCTCTTTTACTTATTATATAGGGAGTCAAAAATACCGGACTTTAATTAGCCATGAGGACCTCTTGCCAATAGGAGGTGGGTCGTTCTTTTGGTTAAGGAGAACTTGGTCCCAGTTGAGTTCTCCGGGTCCTGGGGTGCTTCCTCCCTCCATTTTGTTTTATTCTATTAAGTGGATCCTCTTTCAGTGGCGTTAGAGCTCTATAGGGAGGAAATCCACCCTCTTTGTTGATCAATCGCGTGCTTCCTGAATGGCTCTAAGGATCTGCTGGGCCCTCTCCGATTATCTGTCTTTTTCTTTAACGTGTAGATGTAGCTTCTAGCCTGTAGGTATCTGAAGTGGTCCGAACTTTGCAGACCATATTTGTTTTTGAGGGTTTCAAAGTCTAGTAAAGTCTCCCCTGCCAGAATTGTGAGAGAAGTCAGAGGCCTTTTCCCTCCCACACACGGAACCCCCATCCAGGAGCCCAGGTTGAAAATCTATGTCCCATGCCAGTCTTTTAATGGCCATATGGAATTTTTAAGTTTATATTTCTGCCATATTCTGTGAACCAATCTTATCGTATCTCTGATCCAGGTCAATTTAGGGTATGGGCATCTATTTATGTTAGAGATCAGTAGTCTGGATTCTATGGGTTGTGACCCTGTCCCTCTCTCTTCATCTTTTTCCATGATTTGCCAGTTCACTGTGGCATTGGATTAGACCACATTATTGCATTTTAATTGGGCTGCAGAAAATAGTCTTCCATGTCCGGAGGGACTGTCCACCCTCTCTAGGTGCGCTTGGAGGATTCTTAAGTTTATTCTGGGCCTCTTGAACTCCATATAAATTTGGAGAGCATGTTATTCCATGTTTGAAAGGTCGATTTGTGTATATAGATTGGGATGCATTGAAACAAGTATAAAACCGTAATACATTCATTCTCAGTGTCTGTATTTTGGAATAAGTTGGGAGATTCAGCAGAGACCATCTTTCAAGATCTTTTGTAGGTTATTTACTAGAAGGCGTAGTTCAGATTAAACAGTTAGGAATATTGTTTTGTAATATGTATACCTAGGTATTTCATTTTGCTTGCTCTCCAGTTTAATGGAAATAGATTGCACAACTCTAAGTTAGGTTTATAAAGAAAGTGAGCACCTCTGTCTTGTTTTTATTAAGTGTGTATCCTGAGTGTCTACCGAACTCCATGAGGATTGCCCAAACTTGCTTTATAGACTGCTGAGGTTGTGTGAGGCTCAGGAGAAGCGTCATCTGCATAAAGCGATATTTTTTCATACAGGTCTCCCACCATTACCCCCTCCCTCTTCAGCTCTACGCACTGCCTCTGCCAATGGCTCAATATATAGAGCGAACAGCAGAGGAGACAAGGCACCCTGGCATGTACCCTACCCAGACCAAACCTCTCTGATATTCCACCATTCACACATACATAAGCCTGTGGAGTGGAATACAGCATTCGGATAACATTAATAAATGTTTGGGTTAAACCCTATGTTCTAGCACCACAAATAAAGAAGCTCCAGGAAACTTTGTCAAGGCCTTTTCAGCATCTAGGCTCATTAAGCATGCCGGAGCACCAGATCTCTGAATGGTGTCTATTATATTTATCGCTGATCTGACACTGTCAGAGGCCTACATGACCAGTGATAAAGCCCGTTTGATCCATATGTATTAATCTGGGTAATATAAGATTTAACCTAGAAGTTATTATAGCTGTAAGAATTTTGTAATTCACGTTTAGCAAAGATATGGGGCGGTAGGATTCACAGAGTGTTGGATCTTCCTTCCTTATGAATGACGAGATGGTGGCATATGCCACAAAGGGTATAGGGTCTGTCCCATTCCACACCACTGTGAACGCCTTCAGAAGGACGGGACGATCTCTGTCTCAAAGGTTTTATAGAATTCAGCACTGAACTGTCCGCCCTGGACATCTTGCTGTTTTTAAGTTTTTATTGTCTGTTTAATCTCTTGTTGGCTGATGGGTCCAGTAAGGGTTTTGCTTCGCCCGGGATGAGGAGGGAGGGGAGGGAATCAAGTATTTCATTTTCTCCTGAGGAGGTTTCCTCCTGGGATAAATATAGTTTAGTGTAATAGGTCACGAGGCCTTTGTTATTTGTGAGGCTTGGGTAGTTTTCCGATTATTGTCAGGAAAAGCTATTGTAGTAATTATGCCCTCACTATATTTGCCTGAGCCTGTAGGCTAATACTTTGGTCCCTCTGGGTCCCCCTTCATAATGTTTTTGCTTCAGATAAAATAGGGCTTTCTCTATTTCTAGTTTTGTATTTTTGCAATCGGGTCCTGCTTTCAATTAGCCTCTTCTCTCTCTCTGGGTCCCATTTAATTTTCTGGTCTCTTTCCATTCTTTAATCTGGGAGGTTAATTCTTGTTGTTTCTAAGTTATCTGCTTTTTCCTGTGGGTAGCTAGTTGTATCAGTTTCCCTCTGATTATCGCTTTAAGGTTGTACCATATGATCTGAGGAGACACAGCCGGTATGTTTTCTTCTATTGCTCTTTTTAGAAATTGTTTGAGTTCCTAACTAACTTTTTATCTTGAAGAAGAGAATATTCAGTCTCCAGAGTTTTTCTTTTAGGTAGCCCCAGATTTACTTCTAGAAAAAGCGGGCTGTGATCCGACAAAACACTGGTACCCACCCACATTGAGGCAAAGGAGGAGGCCCCTCAAGAAAGTGAAAAACATGTCTAACCTCGGGTAGATGTGAAACCTCGGGGAATGACAAGTGAATTCTCTGCTGGTGGGGTATCTTTCCTCCATATGTCCGCCATTCCCAGTTGTTGCGTTAGCATTTTGAATGCTTTGGCCTTATTATGTTCTGGTCTGGGTGTCTGAGATGTGGTGTCCAACTCTCTATTGAGAATTATATTCCAATCTCCCCCATAACCAGCGTTCCTTTCGCCTTTTCAGCCATGAGCCTATAGTAAGGCCGTAAAGGAGGTCGGGGACCCGGAAATGTATACATTGGCCAAGGTCATCAGCTGACTCTGTACTGTCCCTATAACTATTAGGTATCTTGCCCCAGGATCCTCAATCATCTCCTGGAGTTGAAAGGGCAGTATGTCGGAGAGCAGTATAGCCACCCTCTCTTCCTACCCCTCCAGTGAGGTGGAAAATCAGGGGCAGAGCCCTGCACTTCATTTTTGTACTTCCTTAGGGTAAGGTGTGTTCCTGCAGAATACTATGTCACACTTTTGGGTGTTCAGGTATCTCTGCAACCTCTTCCTCTTAACTGGGCTTGTACAACCATTTATGTTAAAGGAAACTATCTTTGAAAGGTGATCAGCCATTTGTATATATTGTTGTCTCAGCTGCTAACGTTAAATTACTTATACTCTTGAGATAGGAGATTCGGTCAAAATAAGTACCTTGCAACAATATAAACCATATAACTTCATAATGCTTCAGCTTTTCAATTAACTTGAACAACAATTGTATTAAACAAATAAACCTTTGCTTTGTCCTCTTCCAACATCGAGCCATAAGCAAATTTACTGAATTAAAGCCCATGGTCAAGGCACTCGAAGCCATGGGCCTTGTTTCCCTTGTGAGAGCTTCCTAGGTGCGACTGGTGGTGGTCCTCAGTGTGGGAGGAAACGTCCTTACTGGACTTGTGAGGGGGTCACTAGTGCAATGAGACCTCCTTTGACCTTGTCAGAACATTTCTGCTATGGTCATCCTCCGCCCGTGTCACCTCTTTGGCCTAGTGCCATTTCTGGCTCTATCTCCCTTCCCCAGAAGTTATTCATCCCTCCTGTCCCCTCAGACCCTAAGGGTTGGGCAGAGGAGGAGTAAAGGAGACAAACTAAGTATCGTTCTATGCTTATGTTAGAGAATATTCAAAATTGCCCTTTACCCTATGTGAGCAACTCCAGCCACTTCTGAGATTCATTAGCCTGCCCTCCAAGTCTAGGATCCGCACTCCACAACCCTGCCCAGTATCCCCCGATGACTCCTGTGTAGGTAAAGCATTCGGACCTCATCTCTAAAAAGGATGTCCGGATATCTTTCAGGGCTGCTTTACTCTTCAGATTAATGGACTAACTGCCCTTGGGCAATCCCATTCTCTATCTCTCCACAGCACCTTTGTCCGGCAGGTACTTTAACTTTCAGTTCTGCGATAGGGAGAAAATCACTCCTCTTTCTGTTCTGTTTTGCTTTTTCTGTGGCCGTGGGCTTCTCCAGCACCAGAGGTCAGTGCTCGGTCCCTCCGGCCTCTGTCTCATTCACTTGCGGTCTCTCCTAACTGCCCCATGTGTGCTTGCCCAGGATGGTTCCCCCATGTGGTTCCATCATCCCTCCACGAAGAGCCACCCCTCTCCTCGCCCAGGTAGAGGAAGGCCACCGAGAGACTCGTAGCCTTAAAGCTCATCCCAGTCCGTCTCAGCCCCTAGCTCCCTTATCCCTCCCTAGTTGAGCCTATTGCCCCACTACATCCTTGGAAAGAGGGATCCCGGCTCTTTCCTCAAACTCAGGTTATTAGACTCCTGTGAAGTAGGGTTCTGTCTAGGTGTCCCCGTTAAGTAGAGTTGTCATCAGGGTCTGTTTACCGGCTTTTCAGCCAGGCTTACTGCTTCCAGTTCACATCAGGTCCCTGTGGGGTACCTTTCTCCTAAGCCGTCCCTCCTTCTCTCTGTGCCTTCTTCTTGTCTCCGCCCCTGCGTTCCCCCAAGGGCCCTAACTCTCTCCTGAACTCCTTTTTTCTCTTTTGAGTTAACAGGCATTTTATTTTCTTTTCGGGTTAACCAATAAAAGCCCAAAGGACAGTCTGCAGTGCAGGTGATATATCAGACAAGGGCAGCCCTCTCCCTTCCCTCTTCCATTATAAATGTGGTCTTAACCTCCATTTCTCTCTACTTATTACCTTTTACTCTTACTTCCGCCGCTGAAGTTCAATTTTCTTCAGGTTTTATTCATTGACTCAGTTCAATCGAGTTGTGTTCTGCTAGCCCCTTCAGTGGTGGGGTCTCTGGCCCCTTCCCGATCCCTGTGCCTAGTCAAAAACTACGGGGGTCTTACTGTCCCACCGTGTGCCAGGGTGATTCTCATTTTCATTTGAGGATTGCAGGAGGCCCAAGACCCGCCCACCTGCCAAGACGCTTCTTATCTTTTGGGGGCTGATCCCTCAATTTCTCACTGACAGGAGTTCTCAGATCAAAGCACAGATCAGTCCTCCCCCTCACTTGCAGTGGCTGGTCCGTGCGTTTTCCCTTGGAGGCGAGGTCCTGCCCAGCGAGGCCAGGGCTAATGCAATTCTATGTTTGTGAACACTGCAGAACCCCTCACCCTTTATGCCCTCAAATTGTACAGCCATTCCTCCGTTTTTCAAAGTTGAGTTCCCCCTTCCCTTGTCATTGTTAAGTGGGCCCTTAGTTCCCATTTTATCAGATTTTCCCAAATTTTCACTTATGAGTTTTAGGATAACTCTTGGTTCGGGCGTCTTTAGTAGTCTGTTACAAGTTCTCCTCTGCTCAAGCGGAGGAAGTCCATTTCAGTGAATGTTTCTTTGTGAATAAGCCTGTTGACTGCCCGTTCAAAGTTAGTCTTCCAGGCCCCTTTTTTTTTTTTTTTTTTTACTTAAATTTTCTTCCCATCCACCCTCCTTTCCCATTTGTCTCTCCGAGGACTGCATCGATCAATAGATCCTCTCAATTCCCGACCTTTCAGTTCCGAGGGTTCTTACTCTGTGCAGGTTTGAGTATGGGTATTCAGAAATCAAGCATCGAAGGCCCAATTCAGCATCAGTCAGGGTGTCTAGGAATCAGTACCGGGAGACACAGAGTCGTCAGTGGAGTCACTCGTGCAGGGCGAGACACAGTCGCAGGCCGATCAGAACTTCTAGTTATACACATTTCATCTTGGGCTCTGTTGTTCTTCTGTTTGCATTTCCTCTGCTAGGGTAAGATCCTCTTCTTCCTCTGGACGTTCTGTCAATTGAAGGTTTTGTGCTGTTTTATTCACCAAGGTCGAATCACCATATCGCTGGATCATTGTAGCTGTGTCAGCTCGAAGGGTAGTGTGTGGATTTCTTTGCATAGAACCTTTTTGCTGTTCCCCTCTGCGCGATCGCCCAAGCTGAGGACAAGAGATCTTTTCCAGCTTCTCTTTTGCCATTGGTGGGTGGTGATGCCCAGGCCCTCAAGGTAAGGGGTAGCTGTTAAAGATCCTTAAAGATCTTATTTCCTTGCTGTGTGATGACTTTAAGCCTGGCTGGATACAAGACCTGTGCCTTGAGGCCTTTAGCTCTCAGTTGTTTGATCACTGGCCAGATAGCTTTTCTCTTCTTGCACCACAGCCGTATGATCATAATCTATAGCTATTCTGTGGCCTTTAAAGATGAGGGTATTTTGCTGCCATGCCTTTCTTAGTATCTCCTCTTTTCCTTCTGTATGATGCTAGATGCACGATAAGAGATCTAGGCCTCGCTTCTGGATTTCTAGGTCACGGGACCAGGGATCGATGTGCTCGATCCATCTCAAGATCGAGCTCTCTTGGTAGGTTGAGTGTTTCCCATAGGAGAGTTTGCACAAAGGCGACAGTGTCCGCTTTTTTTCCTCTAAGCCTTCCGGGACCCCATAAATGCGGATGTTCTGTGCCTGCTTCTTCCTCCAGATCATCTATCCGCGGTTGAGCTCACGATCCCTGGCCAGTAGATAGAAAAGCAGTCAATCTTGCCTGTCAGTTTGCTCCATCGCTCTGCGTAGCCCCAGTTCCAGCAGTTCAGTTTTGTGGTCAATTTGATTCAAATCGAGCAAGATCTGTAAGAGTATGGTCTATTTGCGCCACTGTTCAGGCTGTTTGCTTTATCATCTTGACAGTATCCTCTGGGAGGTGGTCACGATGCGGCGAGGCCTGCTGTGAATCCGATTGTGTCTCTCGATGCTTTTGAATTGCCTCGATATCCGCTTGGAGCATTTCTCTCAACTTTTGCATAGGAGTAGCTTGAACCTTACCTGGTTTGTTTCTTTTTGTTTTGCTGGAGATGCCATTATTTGAGGGCGATTATTAGGATGGCTATCTTGGGGTCTGAGAAGCTCCTCTATCAAGGCGCCATAACGGTTGGTGGCGCCACCGAAGTCCACTCCTTCCCTTCTCAATGACAGCCAGAGCTGCCCTCAGACGTTTACAAATGAAACGCAAAGGAAATCTTGTTCATAGTTTACTTCCCAACAGCCCTTCTTGCCAACAAATGCTTGATAGATTCAGGGTATGCACTTGAGTATGCCTGGGACAGCCTTGGTGACAGCTCAGAACCCTCAGTTGAAAATTTGTCCAGTGCTGTCAAGGATCCAATCAACAAAACTTAACATACATAGGCTACATAGTGGGTTGCAGTGAAATAACACATACAGTATATCTCCACCAGTGAGTGCTAAGACCCATAACTCACAAGCAGCAAGGCCACAAGCTAGTTAAGGGAGGTCTTGCCACCGTGGTGGAAATAAATGTGTTATTCCACAGCATCCCATTATGTATTTGATATATACAACTCTATTGTTAATGTTTTTATTAGTGTTTACTCTTATTTTAGCTTAAAACTGCCTTTCTTCCATTGTACGTGTCTATATCTGATCCCTTGTACTCTGTATTCTGTTTCCAGATTCAAATTGGAAATAATGTATTCTAAGTGAAATAACCAGTTAAAGGGGAAAAGTGTTTATCCCAAAATAACATGATTTATTTACCAATTTTTACCAGTATTGTGGTATGTACTGTGTCACATCCTTCGAAAGGTATAATGCGGGAGCCTAGAGAGCTGCTTCCTTCACAGATGTACTTTGTGAGAACTCCTGCTTCGACAGTTCTAAAACTATTAAATATAACTTGAAACTTTGGCAAACACAGATTTTCTGGCATCTGTTGATAGATCTGGTTCTCCTCCATCTACAAACCAGACAAACTCTGGTCAGAGCCAATATGGCTGCAGAATGATTTTCGTGATGGTGGTGAGAGGTGTGTAGAAGATGCAGTAGAGGAATGATAGATGAATCAGATAAAGAGCAGCTGGCCTTCAGGAGCACTTTAACAAAACATAATATCTAGACACAGGTTAGCTTGTTTTTCACATTAGGTCTGTATTTCTCCTCCCATTGTTTATTACTGAGGCCACTTGTAGGAAAACAGGATCTTTGCTCCTGAAGAGTTTATCTATTCCTGTTACTGTCTCTCTTCCTGAGGTCTTAATGCACTGTATATGACATCACAGTTACTCTATGGCAACCGACTGATGTCACAACAGGATTATGACTTGAAGTAGGAGTCAGCTATAGAGGCAGATGGACTCTTAGGGATAAAGATCACATATTTAGTACATTTCCACAGTAATAAATAATGTGGAGGAGAAATCTAAAGAATATAAATGGAATGCAAGTAGAATTGTACCTAATTATGTTCTTTTTTTTGTAATTTTTCATTGTGGTGTCAGTGGTTGTTGTGGTTTATTGAAGTTATATTGCATCTTGTGGAGATCCTTATAATAGGATCCTAAGTATGTGAAATGTCCTGCAATTATAAATGTACATTTCAAAGCAGGACCCTAAATTCATACAAATGTCCATAATAATGCACCGTGCAGCAGCAGTGACTGAATATCACTGTAGCTAAAGCATGTAAGATAATGTTTCCATTTGGTGGACAACATCAGTAATAGCACCCATGGTTTCACGATGTAAGCACTACCATATTTAATACAAAATTACTTTCAACTGTAATTTCAATTAAGTGCAGTTCAGTAATAGAGTGGAGAAAACAAAGACAGTGGGTGCAGGGGAGGGCAGAGGATATAATCATCTGAGATTAATACATATTGACTTTTACCTGTTATCATGGACATTTGCATGCACGTTGCATCCTGCTGTACAGTTTGGTCGTTCATTATAGTTGCTGGATATATGCATGTATTTAGGACGATATACTATTATTATGGACAGTTGCATGAATTTAGGATCCTGCTTTGAAATCTGGACATTTATAATTGTGGTATATTTGCATATCTTAACAATTCTGTTTTAAACATGGGGATATTAATGGGCTTTCTGATTGAATATGACTTTTGGGACACTAATTTGGCAACATTTTACTATGGGTTCTTTTGTACTCCTTGGTACTACTTATGTAATTTTACAATTCTGCTCATTACCCTGACCTAATACGTATCTGTGGAGAGAGAGAGAGAGAGAGATTAGCAGTACATTGCTTCTATCACAACTGGAACAGTATTCTAAGAGGCCTGGGTTCAGGACCCTCAAGGCACTTATCTATTTCTCTTTTTTTTTTGCCACCTCTGCTCTCCCCTCCTCTCCTTTGGGTCATCTCTGGTCTCTCCCCCACACACACTCATGGCTCGCCCATTGCCACCGCTTCACACCTCAGATAGCAGCCATCCTCGGGTAACCCGTATAACCCTTCACCAGATGGGTCCTTTGCCTCCGTGGAGAAAGAAGGCGGCTGTGAGGCCAGCCAGCACAACTACTTGGCCGCTTGGCTGTTGTTGCCGAGGTGGAGTCTCTGGGGCCCCGACCAGGGTGTTTTAGGTAGTGGCGGGACGGATGGCGACATCCGGTTGAGCAGAGGAGAGTTGTTTCCTTTTTCTCTCAGGGCGGTGTGCCATAACATCTAGGCACATGCCAATGTCTGCCACGCCCCTAGTTAGTCGGTCAGCATGCTTGCTGTACCCCTGATCTCCACTGGGAGTCAGCAGGTGCTGGACCACATCCCCACCCTCCCTCCCGAAGAAGGTAAGCAGTCATCGGACACTCAAGCCTTCTCCTCAGCCGGTCCTCCAGCGACCCAGGTCCATTCCAAAACCTGGGTCGCCGGCATCACAAGTGGAAGTCCAACCACCGTGTCGACGGACCAGCTTATTTCTCTCTCTCTGTTTATATGTGTTCCATAAATATGCATACTGCACCTTTGTGATTGAGCAATGTAATTATCTGTGCAGCACCAGGTTGTGCATTGGAGAAGAGTAATGTTTTCCAGGACAGTCCAGGTTCCAGTTTCCTTGGTGATGCAGCTGGTAGTGCAACTGGAATGGTATTCCTGGTGGTTTGGTTCAAGTGCCAGCTGAGGCACTTTTTTTTCTGTCTTCTGTTTGTATGTGTTCCATAAATATGCACACCACACTTTTGTGATTGAGAAATATAATTATCTGTGTAGCACCAGGTTGTGCATTGTAGAAAGGGTATTGTGCTCCAGGACAGCCCAGGTTCCAGTTGCCTTGGTGGCGAGGTAGCTCAACCAGAATGGTCTTCTGGGTGGCCTGGAGTCAAGTCCCAGCTGAGGCACTTACTTTTTCTCGCCTCTGTTTATATGTGTTCCATAAATATGCACACTACACTTTTGTGATTGAGAAATGTAATTGTCTGTGCAGCACCAGGTTGTGCATTGAAGAAAGAGTAATATGCTCTGGGACAGCCCAAGTTCCAGTTGCTTTGCTGGCGCCTTTGGTAGGCGCAACCGGCACAATATTCTGGGCGGCCTGGGTTCAAGTCCCTGCTGAGCACTCCTTTCTCTCTTCTGTTTATAAATGATAAGATTACATTGCAAGGGAGCCCCATATACTTGTGGAAATGTGGGTTATTTTCATCCCATACAAGTTTTCTGGTTAATGGTTTGAAGTAAATAAATATATTGTGCCATTTACAGTGGTTTGTAGAAAGAATGTTTTACCACTATAGATTTGATTTACTCTTTTATCTTAAATCCTGCAGAAATATCACATGTAATGCATTCCAGTATGTTCCAATTCTTCCGGCAGTCCAAGGATTAACACATGGGGAACTACTAAACTCAGTATACAAAAGCAGCATGTGAGAAATTATAAGCTGCAATTTTTATTTCTCTGTGATCTGGTACACAAGACAACTTTATATATTCTACTAAACCTACTGAACTGTGGAAGATTGATCCTCTCCCTTACAACATGCATGCACACACACACACACACACACACACACAGATCACGACAGAAATTCTTCCCAGCCTTATACAATAGGTTTGTTTATACGGCATCACGTATTGTGTAGATCGCTGTAGCATGCTTGCTAAAAACGCTGTGGATCAGCTGCTCAGACAGCATGGCCAGGGGAACGCTGTAGATTCTGCCATCAAAGTTCCAGCAATTCAAGGAGGGTTCTGGCTGGGGGGCATGGGTGTGGGTCGGGTTCTCCTATTGTGGCACTGGAGCTTAAGGATGGATCTTCCAACCCAAGTGCAGCTGAATCTTGTGTCTGGCTCTGTAAATAGAGCTGAATTTGGGAATTTTTTTATCGCAAACCGAGGGCTAAATATTGAAGAAAACACGGTTTCAGAGTTGAGCTGTGATGTGAGCATGTGCTTACTTAATATGCATATAATGCATGCCCAGTGTCATGGCTCAATTCCTGAGCCCATGTTTTCTTTAATTTTGATCCCTCAGTTTGCAGTAAAACACACTTTCCCGGACGCTGATGAGCAGCTAAAGTGACTGGTCGCCTACTCCAGAGCTCCACACTAAAGGGACAGAATTGTGCAAAAACTTAATTTCCTGAAATTCGTTATTGCAAATAAATACCTGAGACATTGCTGGGATGGGCGAATATATTACTTGAGCAACTCGGCCCGCAAACTGCCAAGAACACAAAGAAAATTGCGAATCAGGAGGGAGTGCAGTGAGCGGACAAGGCCCAATTTCCTGTCGGCAGCTGAGGTCCAAGCAATTAGTAGAGCAACTCTGAGCAGATTCTGGCCAACCTCAAGCTGCGCTGGGACAGCATGGAGTATACACATAAGGGGCTGGCCCAAGAATTAAAGCAGCATACTAGGCAGCTCAGCGAGGTGGAGCAGAGAGTTTCGGATCTTGAGGATCAAAATACTGAGGTGCCAAACAAGGTGCAGTGCTTGGAAAAGGAGTTAGAAGAGTTGAAAGAGGCTTTAGATTATCAGGAGAACTATAACAGGAGAAACAATCTCCGTATCAGAGGATTGCTGGAGGGCATGGAAGGTGGGAACCTGCTGAAATTCTGTTCGGAGACTTTACTAAAATTGCTCAATATGGACATAGAGAAAAGAAGTTTAAAACTGGAAGGGCACATAGGGCCCTGGCCCCATGACCCCGAACGATCAACCTCCACGCCAAGTAATCTTTCACCTACATAATTACCAGGATAGGCAAGCTCTGATGGTAGCATTTAGAAATAAAAAGAATTGACATATGAAGGCCACAAGCTAACATTACACCAGGACATGTCACTGAGTACAAAAAGAGACAGCAATTTAATGTACATATGGATGGCTTGAGAAAAAAGGCTAGAGTTCTTTATGATATACCCAGCGACTGTCAAGGTGAAAGTGGAGGGGCCACCTTTTCATTCTGGGAAGTGGAGAAATTACAAGCCTTTATCGATGATTGGGATAGGAAAAATAAGAAAACTTGAGTGACTGTTTGTTGCCCATGAGGTGGGAAGTACACTGTAAAGCGGATGGAGAGTCCATTGATCGAATATACCAAGAGAACAGATTATAAAGTGCTGATAAAGACTGTACATTAAAAGTATGTGTTCTGCTTCTTTTAGCTTTTGAAATCTCTCTTCCCACATCCTTCCTTTTCCTATTTGAAATTCTGAGCTGCAGAGACTGAACCCCACTAGGAATGCTGACGCAGGCCTGGTTTGTAGATTAAGTATCTAAACTATGGGTGTTGAACTTACGGGCCTGAAATGA
Organism: Neoceratodus forsteri; assembly: GCA_016271365.2. Taxonomy (NCBI): domain Eukaryota; kingdom Metazoa; phylum Chordata; order Ceratodontiformes; family Ceratodontidae; genus Neoceratodus; species Neoceratodus forsteri. The sequence goes on along the minus strand of CM057449.1, from coordinate 1,293,837 downwards.
GTTTATTTATTTATTGAATTTTGATGACCGGTTGACGACTGGGCCCGTCCTCAGGGGGCGAATTCGGGGAACAAGCAATACAGTACATTCAGTCAGTGATCCAGAAGCAATACAATACATACAGTCAGGTGATACAGGGGTTACTGAGAAGTAGACAAGATAATGAGGATAACAGTGTGGCAATTATTCAAATCGTGAGACCATAAGTGCAACACTTGGAAAGATTTAAGGGATTTAAGGCACGATTTAGTGTAGGTTAAGGTGAGAAGAGAGGGGGATGGGTGTTGTGATTAGGATCGGAGGCAATTATCCTATACCCTCACAGTGGCATGAGCTTGTCCCGAGCAAATGGGACTTAAGCCTAGTGTGAAAGATTGGTAGCAGGAGGCTTCTTGTACTAGAGGCGGAGAGTGTTCCACAGTTTGGGGCTGTGAGCGAAGGACTTGCCTCCTTGTCAGTCTTGATTCTGGGGATTGCCAGTAGGGACTGACCCAAGGTCCTGAGCATTCGAGGTTAGGCTTAGCCATGATTATTCACGTTAGGCTTGGTGGGCCGCGGGCTCTGCAATTTGTAATGCAGTGAGAGCAGGGATATTGTGAGCGAGCCTCGAAAGAAGGCTATTTAGCTGGGCTAGTGAGATGCAGGGGTGGCTTCTTGGTTGACACATTGTCGCAAACCTCGCAGCCTTGTTGTACAGGACCTGAAGCTGCTAACCTCGCCCTTTGCCATGCCCTGGATTACCGGGCAGCATAGGTTAATGTGGGTAGGAGGACACTGGAGGCGATTGCCTTCTAGCCTCTGGGATAAGTTGTTTTTTAGCCTGTACATGGTGCCAAGTTTGACGTGGATAGACCTTGTTACCTGGTTAGCGGGGCTTAAAGGTGAGACCCTGGTCAGTAGTTAGCCCTAGGTATTTGATGTTGTTGACTACGCCTATCTGCTTATCCCCAAGAGTAGTAAATTTTAGGGAAGTGGTCCGATCTGGCCAAGGGATCTAGGACCAAACAGCAAGGCTTTAGTTTTGCTGTGTTGAGGGTCATTCTGTTTGATGTGAGCCAGGCCTTGAGTGTGTTTAGGTCCCTTGTAGGAGGGCCCAGAACATGTGGTGTGGACCTGGCTCGGAAGATGACAGTATCGTCTGCATATTGAACTACTGAGCTATTCCCACAGTGCCGGTTTAGGTCATTTGTGAAGAGAGAGAATAGAGGGGCCAAGAATTGAGCCCTGAAGCACACCCTCCTTGATGGATAAAGGGTGGAAAGCTCTCCTTCCAAATGACCCTCTTGGAGTGACCTGAGAGGCAGCTCTTGAACCAGTTTAGGCCTGGGCATCAAGCCCAATGCCTTGAAGCTTAGTAAGAAGAAGGTTGTGGTCCACAAGGTCAAATGCCTTGGACAGGTTAAGCCATGCTGTGAAGGGGCTAGGATTTGGTGGAGCTCCAGGTAGTCTCTCAGTTGCCCATAAACTAGCCTTTCTTGCAATTTGGCCAGGGTACACAGCATGGAGATGGGCCTGTAATTGCCAATTTGTTCACGAGAGCCACCCTTGTAAATGGGGACCACGCTGGCAGCCTTCCACTGGTATGGAACGTACTCTTCAAGTAAAGACCTGTTGATGATCCAGGTCAGAGGTTTGGCCAGGGACAGTGCACTCTTCCTAGAGTAGCCTCGGGCTGATTCCATCTGGGCCACTAGAGCCTTTGTGTTTGAGGGCTATCAGAAGTTTACGGACCTTGCTCACCTTGACCATTCTCAGGTGAAATTGGGGACTGTTCAGACAGGGGATTCATCAAAGGTCTGTACAGGCATGGGTGTTGGTAGCCCTACCTTGCATGCATCAAGGTTGGTGAAGTGGTGGTTGATTGCTGAGGCTATAAGCTGGCAATCACTGATACACTGTCCTTGTACCTCAATTTGACCTTGTGCCTCCTTGGAGTTGCCCTTAAGCAGTTCATTGATTTATGCCCAGAAAAGCTTAGGGTTCCCAGTGTGGACTGTTGAGGCAGGTTACATACTCCTTTTGGCAAGTTTGATGTCTAGCTTACATTTATTTCTTAGGGTTTTGTAAGTAACCATGTCTTGGGAAGGTGGGAGATGGAATTTCTTCCAAGCCTTGTCCCTTCTTTTCATCTGAGACTTCACAGAGTGGGAGATCCATTTATGGCAGCCTCCTTTGTACAAAGCTTTTGAAGGGGCAAAAGAGATGCTGCATTGAGGAGTGAGTTTTGGAAATAGGCAAGGGCCTCGTCCATGTCGGGAGGAGCCTAATTGGCTCCAGTCCAGGCTACTTAGGTAGTCATTAAATTTTGCTGGCATAAAATTGGAGAAGTCACGCACTGTGAGTATCCTGGGGAATCTTTAGTGCTCTGTTCTTCCAAATACAGAATATTGGGAGTGATCACTAATGGTGTCAGCCAATATTCCTGCTTTCTGTATGCTGAGGAGTTAGATACCAGAGCCCAGTCAAGAGTAGTATGGTTTCCTGTTTTATAATTAAGCCTGGTAGGTAGAGATGACCTGTTCCAGGTTTACATCTTGGATCGCAGCCCTTGAGGACCTTGTTGGGGCAATGGCACAGTTCAGGTTGAAATCTCCATTATTATTTATTTATTTATTTATTGAATTTTGGTGACCGGGTAGGCTCACTGGGCCCCAGAGTAACTTTTCAGGGCGACCCGGGAGTTACAAGGACAATAGGATATATATTAGAGTTCATTGGTTAATTCACTGCCAACCAATTTGGTGATGCCCTCAAGAGCAAGTTGGCATTCTTAGGACGGTTAGACACAGCGATGGTGAGATGGATGAAGATAGACTCCCCATCCTGGCAGCTACCAATGTTGGGCTTTAGTAGACTCACATTTAGAGTGTCTTCATATAGATTAGGACCCCTCCCCTCTTCCTGCCTTGTCCTGTCTGAAGGTATTGTACCCAAGGATCATGATCTCATGGTCATGAATATGGGCCTTGAGCCAGGTCTCTGAAATTGCAAGAACATCTGGCTTGTAGAGTTAAGACAGACTTGGACCTCATGGTTTTAGGTCTAAGGCTGCACTATCCTTGTGCACTATCCTTAAGCCTTTCGATGATGCCCAGTGAGGATCCTGGGGGTGGATACAAGGAAATTGTCTAGAGGGGCCCAGGGTTAGCTGAACGCCCCCTCCACGGAGCAGAAGAAGAGCAAGTATTTGAGCTAACACTTGCCTAATTGAAGGTTTTGAGGCTGTGGAGCCTTCTGCATGCATCGTGGATCACCACGAGTAGGAGCCATGCTTTACCAACTCGTGTGCTATGAGGCTTTCATTTTAGTTGTGGGAGAGGTCCAGTAGTAATGACCACAAGGCTCAGGGTCGCTGAGATTTTGCCTCATGGGGTCAAGAAGTCCTTCCCTAGCACATGTCCACCTAGAGGAAAGACAGTATGTATAAGAGGGCCAGGAGTATACCCTATTTGGGAGAGAGGCTCTGGAGTTACTAGTCCAACAGGACTTGAGGCAAGTGGTACCATAGTTGCATAAAGAGTATTCTGGGGCCATGTTTGAAGACCAATATATCTCCTGGTGGAATCAGTTATTAAGTTGGAAATTTGGGGTAGGTGCCTGAGGGAGAAACCCCTTGTTTTATATTAGTGGCTGTTTTCCTGGCCATCGGCCTTTGTCCTGTGGGAAGACTAGGAAAAGATCACAGTTGCCAGCATTAATCAGGTGTCGCCATAGGAGTGTAAATTGGGACCTGGCCACACAATACCTAGCTTAATGACCTTTCTTAGATCCCATGCAACAATATAGGGGCACTTAAGGATAAAACGAGTGGCAGGCACAGGTCGATGTACTGCACAATAAGCCAAAATATGCAGGTTAAACAGAATCTCAGTACTGCCTGTACCAAGTAAAGCACCTCTGCATGTTAATATTCAGGCTGTAACTTTGTAAAGGTACCTGAAGTATCCAGTTACTGAAAGTAAAAAGAAAAAAAAAATTAGGGACTGACTGGACAAGTGGAAAGGTATGTTTTAAAATAATTATGGGAGAGTAGAAGAAATGCAGAGTCCTGGTTTGAGTTCAATCTAGGAATAGGAAGGGAAACAAGAAAGACCCTTTGAAATTAGATTATGGCATGAGTTTTGTGCAGTTCTAAAATCAGAGGCATATAGGCTTGAGTGGTGAGAGGAGTGGCAGGTTTGCCTAGCCTAATGAATATCAGGCAGAGAGCAGCAGAAGTGGAGACAGAATGTGCACTGGGCAGGGAGCCACAATGGGCGGAGTTAGATGGCATTTAATAGTGGAGGGGTGGGGGGATGGGTGGTGGCAAACAATCCAGCAAGCAGCAGCAGGTCCGAGAGGAAGCAGCGCTCGTTTCAATAATTTACGCTTAGCAGACAGGATTTTCTTTTAAAACTAACAGGCTGCAACAAGAGTTGTATTTAGTGATATTAACCAGCCAGGATTCAGTAACAAATTCGTAGGCTGCAGCGACTGTACTAATAGAGTTAAAAAGTGGGCTGTGGCATCGGGTAGACCCCCAGGTGTGGACTAGAGACAGAACTTTTCTCCGATAGGGGCAGATTGCACTGGGGTAAGGAGACCTCAAGACAGGCCTGTAGAGGTTTGCACCGACCACGAGGAGGCTCGTGAACATTCCAGGTCTGAGGGATCTCACGGTTTGTTACAGTGGGAGTAGCCTGCTGAATACATGCGTGCAGGAGGGGCGCTCTGCAGAACCTCATTGCAGTTGTCTGAAGTATGGAGAGAGAGAGAATTTCTTAGGGACCTTAAAATTCCGAGCTGAATGAGGAACAAATGAAAAGTTAGGGGCAAAATGACTACAGCAGAAGTAAAGAAAGCGATAGGACAGTTCAAGATTGGCAAGGCTGCTGGTCCAGATGGGTTTGGGGCAGAATATTATAAGTTATTGAAGGAGAAGGTGTGGTACCCTTTGCAATATAATGGAAGAAGACAGGGAGGACGGGAATACCTCAAACATGTTGCCAGGCCCTCATCACAGTTCTCCCTAAGCCTGGTAAAGATTTGAAGGAATGTGGGTCATTTCGACTGATTTCTTCTTAAATCAAGATTGTAAAATAATGACAAAGGTGCTGGCTGGAAGGCTGGAGGAGGTGCTCTCCTGCGAATCTGAGAAGATTATTAAATGTCATTTGGTGGGGAGCTCGGCATCTAGGAGAGACATGTGTCCTGTCTATGGAGAAAGTGTTTGATAGAATTGAATGGGACTATCGCTGCACATTTGCAGAGATATGGACTAGGGAGGTTTTGTGAAAATGGTAGGGTGCCTTCTATAAAACCCTGATGGCTCAGATTTTGGTTAATGGTGCACCATCTCCTGAATTTGGATTGTATAGGGGACAGACAGGGGTGCCCATTGTCACCCCTGTTGTTTGTTCTAGCAATAGAGCCATTGGCAATTAGAATTAGAAGTGATGTTAGGGGAGTCATGGGGAAACATGGTGGAAACATGTTATAACCTTTATGCAGATGATATTCTCCTGTTCCTCACTGAGCCGGAGAAATTGACCCCAAGAGTACTTGTCAGTAATAGAACAATTTGCCAATTCTCAGGGTATGAAATTAACCTTCAGAAATCGGAGATTATGTTCTTGTGGGGGGATGGTGTAAAGAAGGAGGCATGGGGTTTGAAAGTAGTGCAAAGAACATTTACATATTTGGGCATAAAAAGTAAGTAAAATCTAGGGTTCTATATGATGAGAACTATAAGTCACTGATTAAGGAAATTCTACAGGATTTAAGTAGGTGGAAGGAGCTGTCAATATCCTGGATAGGAAGAATCAACCTTTTAGAAAATGAATGTACTTCCTAGATTATTGTACAGTATATTATGTGGATTCTTCCGCTTAGCCCAACGATGCAGGATAAAAAATTATAGTCTTTATATGGAGGGGCAAACATCCAAGAATAAACTTGAAAAGATTAAAAGCCTATAGTCCGGGGACTTAACTTTCCGGATGTCGTGATACTCCTGGCAACACAGTATAGATATATCCAGAATTGAGTAAATAGAAGTGAAGTAACTAGCTGGCTGGAGCTAGAGGAAGAAGGGATGCCGGGAGGGTTTCAGGATACCTGGGAAGGGAGGGCCTCAAAAATATGGTAGCTTGACAATACCCAACCCTATGGTGGTAGCAAGTTTAAACGCATGGGATAAAATTAGGAAGAGACAAGGTACAGACAAGCCCTATACACTCCTGGTACCAACTGCAGAGAACTCCAGACTTCCTACCGGGTTGGAAAATGATGGATTTAAACTATGGCAGACTAAAGGGGTAAGGTGGCAAATTTAACTACAGGAAATTGCATGTGTTCCTTTCAAGAACTGAAGGAGGACTGAATCTCCCAGCCTCTCACTTGTACATGTATTTTCAGGCAAGAGACTATCATGACAATTAGCTGGACCTCAGAGGCTTGGACCAGATTTCTGAACCTGAAAGAGAAATAATGGGAGCCTTCCAGAATGAAAAAAGGGCTCATTGGGAGAGCAGTGAAATTAGATAGAAGATTTTTCCAGACACCTGTACAGTTGGCCAAACAGTGGTGGGAAAGGGACATAGGAGGAGACATCAGTGAAACTAATTGGCAACTAATGCTGGAGTCTCACAGGGCCTGCTAGTATGTAATAAATATAAGGAAGCACAGTTTAAGTTTATACAAAGATTGTACTATCCTCCTGCCATAGCACATAGATTTTGTCCAGGGTGACCCTGATCTGTAGAAGTGCAAAGCAACACAGGGTACATATAAACATTACTACTAGGAGTGCCCACTGATTGTTTCCAACGCAAGGGAATAGTAAGAGAAATCTCAGCTATGAGAGGGCAACCCTTGAATTCTCACAGAAATCACTACTGTTGGGAGTGGAAGGAGAAGAAAATGGGGAATGGGTTATGTACCCCAGGTGGATTAGAATTCTCCTTTGTGGTTGCCAGACAGGAAATATAAAATGTTTGGACTATAGCCCTGGGCCCCACTTTGGAGCACTGGAAAGAGCTCAAGCTAAAAGTACTTACATTAGACAAATTAACCTACTGCCTGAGGGGAAGAAAATAGATTTCAAAGGGCAAGGACTGAATATCTGTGCACACTGAATGTAGGTGATAGGATGTCACTGAGGCAGTGGAATACTACACTAAAGCCTGTTGGGCTGAAGGATAGTCGGGGCTCCCTGGACTGGGGTCAAACGGAAATGGGGATCTACACGTATACAAACTATACTGAGATAAATGAGACACAGACACAGACCAATTTAACTGCTGGAGTTTACCAGCTTGTTGGGTGTTCTTTTATTTATTTTTATTCTTTGTTCTTGTTATTAATTACTGTTTGTATGTATTGTCAGATTTGAAAACAAAAATGACAGTAATGGATAGAGAAAGCCTATACAATGGTATGTATATATAACAAGATGGATTCTGGTCTTCCTGATGCTGTTACCTGTATACAGTTGAATATATTGTCTGTGATCGATTGACAAGCAATGTCATATGAGAATTGTCACCAATAAATATATTAACAAACAAAAAAAACACACACTTTCCTGAGTTCAGCTTTTATGCAGCCAGAAAGGACATTTAGCTGAATTTGGGTAAAAGTTCCCAACTGCAGCCACTGTCATCCGGAAGTGCAGGCTGGGAAAAGCATGCTACAACATTGAAGGTGGTGCGGGCAGTTCCACACAGTAAGTGAGTACATAAAATGCATCACACCACCACGTAAACCCAGGAAAATAGGGATCGCGGCACAACAAAATGGAGCCCAAAATGGCCAAACTGCGGCATTCAAAGCGTACAGTGGTGTGATCTGGCTGTTGCACTCCAAGAATGCCGTAGAATTGGCCGCGTGAGCAAGCTTTATGTTAAAGAGTGCTGAGAGCTGCAATCCAGGGAGCAATCAACCAAAGGACACCTAAACCCTCTTTACATTTTTTTAATGACTCATAGGCTTGTAAAGGAGAGGTTGTTGTTTGCATTTTTACTGAAACTGCATTTATTAAATAGGATAAATGCAGTTTCCTAGCTAAAAAGACTAAACAGAGAGGAATTTCTCCAGTGACAAAATGTGCTGTTTACACAGAGTGCATCCACTAATTACAATTTGAGCAGGCATGTAGGAAAGGAATGTATGAATCGCCACTTTCTCTCTCTCTTTCTCCTTTAAAAATATTAATTTTTTTATCCAAGCCATTAGTCTCCATTCAGTGCATAGTAAGGTTTATTTGTAAAAGGCTGGAATATATTGGTCTTTTTTATCCAAGCCATCAGCTCCATTCAGTGCACATAGTAAGCTTTATTTGTAAAAGTCTGGGAATGGATTGGTCCTTTTTATGTAAGCCATCAGCCTCCATTCAGTGCAAATAGTAAGCTTTATTTGTAAAAGACTAGAAATAGATTGGTCCTGAAAGGGTTAACAAACCCTACAGGCAGCAGTAAATCATTGTACTCTGCCCACCCCACCCACACACACACACAAAATTGGGAGATAAATGTAATTTGAATCTCTGCTGGAGCAATGCAGTCTCATTACAAACTCAGCTTTGACCAGTAGGGCATTGTTTAGATAAAATGTGTAAAAAAAAAAAAAAAAAGGTTTAGGTGCCCTTTAAGACTAAAGACAGCAGATAGGAATTTCTCCAGTGTTTAACATGCTGTCTGTGCTGTTTACACTAGTGTATCCACTGATAGTAATTTGGGCTGGCATGAGTATGCTGCATGTTGAAAGAGGAACTCTCTCCCACCCACTCCCAACAAGCGTAGTGATTTCAGATAGTGGAAGGATTGTATTTCAACTCAAAATTGTGCTTTGGTGGGAGTCTGAAGTGCTCTTTTTCCCAAGTGATAGCAAGATGTCTGCAGGACTCTGCCCTCACAGCCATAAAAATGGGCTGGCCAATCAAAACTTTGACAGGTGGTGAAGCTCAGCAGGACCATGCCAGATGAGCAGAAAGCAGCAGGGCTCAGCTGGTCTCTGGAGAATCCTGCCACACTTCCTGGGAATCTGTGCTACCAACCATTTGCTGAATAGACTAAAGGATTGAAACAATACTGGAGTGCTTGAGTTCATAAGATGCCAAATTTCTGTAGCCACAAAAACAGCCAATTCTGTATATTACTGCTCCATGCAAGCTTTACCAGGAACAACAAAATTAACCCAGGAAAATAATCCAGGAAAACACCTCTCTCTGCTGTAAACTAGAACTGGAGCTCTGCAAAATGTTAATAGATGTTCAGAGCTCAGGGAAGGTATAGAAGGATATATGCTGGGGCTTTTCTTCTTTCTGATTGACTGAGTTGCTGTGTCTATCAGAGGAGAGGGAGCTTCACAATCAGGAAAGCTTTTGGATCAACACCAAGAGAGCTGCCATAGTTCCAAACACTCCCAGGACCATCCCAGTTGTTAAAGAAACATGAGATAAGGAACATAATCCTGGAAGTGGTTTAAGAGCATCAACCCTCTACTGCATCAGGATCACTGAGTACATATCTTTCTGGATTTACTTTTCACTCCTTTGCCACTAGGAACAGAAAAAAGGCTTTTGATGGGATACAGCAGCAACTATGAGGTTTAGGCATTGTTCACTCTCTGGTCCTCCGGCTAGACTCTGTATAGCATGGGGGAATAGCTTTCAGTTTCTCCCTGACCAGTTTCACTTAGTTCTCCCTAGTACCGGTGTTCCCACCAGCATAAACAACTCTCCACTGCCTATGCTGAGCATCCTGAGGAGGTATTTGTACATCTCTGTCATGTCCCTCCCTTCTTCCTTCCAGCGTGTTCCTGGTGAATTGAAATCTAGCCAGGTAGATCTTATTTTGCTGATCATTAGCCATCCCAGTTACCCTCCTCTGCACTGCTTCCACTCTGTCCTCTCTCTCAGTTGTGGGTTCCATAGTTGCACATAGTACTCAAGGTGAGGAAAACCAGGGACCTGTCCAATGGCAGAATCATTACCTTGCTTTTCTTGACTTTGAATTTTAGCTGCCAAACCCTTGACCACCTCTTCAGCCTTGTTGGATCCTCTTTAGTACTTCCTACCCCCTCCTCACTGTCCACTCTTTTCACAGATTTTTGTATTGTCTGCAAAGAGTAGATCTTCCATTGGATCCCCAGCGCAATTTCTAAAAAAAATGTTGAGGAGACAAGCCCCAAGACCGATCCCTCCGATGCCCCAGTGATGACTTTCCACACTCTGAGTATTCCCTGTTTAGGACTACTTTCTAGTTTCTGTCAGTTAACTAATTTTTCACCCACCTTGTGATTTTACTCTCACTACCTGATCCCTAGCTTAGTAACTGTCCATCTATGTGGGACAGTGTTGAAGGCGTTACTGAAATTAAGGTACAGTATGTTCACTGCCTGCACCTTGTCCACCACTTTTGTCACCCAATTGAAGAAGTCAAGCAGGTTAATCTAACATGACCTCTCTCCTGTGAACCACTGCTGTCTGACAACCTTGAAGTCATTCACTTCCAGAAAGTCCACCAGCCTCTCCTTTATTAGGGTTTCTTGAGCAGGAGCTACTCTATCATCCTCCAGTCTCAAGGTACCACCCCTTTTCCAGTAAGCTGTTAAAGAGTTCAGTCAGTGGTGCAGCTAGACCCACCCATCTCCTTTAGCCAAACAGAACCAAAATGCTGCACTCAAACAGACACAAGGAGAGAGTTAGAGTCTGTAGTCAGTAATCAGAATTTATTGTGGCAAGGTGCACCACATACAACATTTGCCAGCAGATAAAGGCTTAGAGGTCTATCAAGTCTGCTCGAATGTGCAGCTAGCACCCCTTATTCTGCAGCTGACCTCTCTTCCACCCTTCCTCCATTGACCCTCCCTTGTCCTGTCCCATCCCTTTGAAGCAGTCCACTGTTCTACTGGATACCACTCTCTGCAGGTAACGTATTCCACCCAGCTACCACATTCTCTGTAAAAAGTGTCTCCTCATCTCCCTCCTGAACCTTCCTCCTCCAGTCTCATATCATGGCCCTGGTGTCCCTCCTCCTTACTTTGAACAGCCCCTCTGTACCTAGACGGTGCCCTTCTTCCCAGTGCTCAGCCAAACACTTGCCTTCCTCAGGGGGCGGGTCTCCTTAGTACCTGGAAATAAAGCCGATCTAAGCCAGTTAACTTTTTCCATGTTCAGTGTGTTCAGTCCCTTCAGCACCTTTCCTTTGAGATGGGAACCGCACTAACACCCCACCCCTTCTCACTTGCCATGACTACACAGTCTGTGTTGGTACTTCATCCAACACAGTGAATATCTAACAGAAATTCTGATTCAGTATGTCTGCCTATCCGCCTCTTTCCATCCTTCCCTCTTTTTCATTCTGACTGTTCCTCTTATATTCTTTGTTTCTCGCCTATGTAACAAAATATTTTTTATCCTCTTCCTTATTTCCTCTACTATTATCAGTTCTGCATCAGGCTTTGCTGTCCTCACTGCCTTGCAGGCCTCCATCTTGTGTTCAGAAGATGCAGAGCAAAGTGCTAAGGATGGTGTTGAAATCCCACAGAGGAACTGGTGATCTGTAGGCCAGCTTGGTTCTGCTCATAGCTCTAAGAACCAGTTTATTTCCACATGCATTCCCAATGAGGCTCCTTCACAAGGTCCGATCACTGCCCCAAGTACTGAGACCTAAACTCCAAGAGTTCTTAAGGATAGCCCTTTTCTCACACTGTCATGAAGTAAATCTAAGATTTAAGAATTTTCTTGGTCTGATCCCCAACGCTTAGGCCAGTCCGCAAAATTGATTAGATCCTATCGTGCAAGGATGTTCACTGTTTCCTGGAGGATACGAGAGTGTCCACAATCTTCTCTGAGTATCTCAACTTGAGAAGCCTTTGCCTCTCAGGAGCCAAGCCACCAGATGGATCTGAACTGGGTTTGGGTGGACTACTGGACTTCGATTTTGTAGGCAGTGTTGCAGCAGAAGTATGTACAGTGCATGAACTGCTACACTGACAAGATCAGAGGGCCATTGTCTTCTTGGCCACTCTGGAGCCAGAAGGATGAACCATTCATGCAATTAATGAATCTTTTTACATCACCAGAAGACGGGAAATTGAGGAACAGATAAGTCCTTCAAAACCCATTGAAAAGATGGAGCATCCAGTACCTCATCTGCAGGACACCTGCACTGGCTGTAAAATCTTGAAACCTGTGCATTGTTCCTGAATGCAAGGAAGCCTGTGTCTGGGGTTCTGAACCAGAGAAACAAAGAGTTGAAAGACCGTGTGTTTTTAGAGTATTCCCACAGATGAACATATTGGTGAGTGAGCCAATCTGCTTGGGAGTTTAGCTCCCGGTTGAATAAATAACTGTGAGTGAGTGCCAGTGCCTTCTGCCCAGTGAAGTAGTTTTACACTTTTATTGGCATCCTTTTTCTGGTATACTGTCAAAAGAAGCGACTGAGATCGGCGACCTTAATATGAGCTACTCAGTCTCGTGCTCTGTTGTGGGTCTCCTGCAAGGGTAGCGACAGGAAAGAGCAGGAAGTAGAGGACAGTGACAGGATACTGGAAGGGTATCTGCAGCATGTGAGGGGTGGAGAGAGGGCAGCTGCCGAGCTAGCCTGTGAACCCTGCAGCAAGGCTGTTATCTGGATCATCTCGATTCAGTCATATGCGCCTGTGCTGTGTGAACTGCACTGGCTGCCAGTTCAGTGGTGGATCACCTTCAGGTCGGCTTGCTGACCTACAAGGTCCTACATGGACTGGGACCAAGCTACCTACAAGATCTCCTGCATCCTCACTGCCTGGCCACCCACTCAACCGACAAGGGATTGCTGGCGATTCCGAGGTGTGACTAAAATCATCTGGTTTGAGGGTTTCCATTTGTGGCCCCACCCTGTGGAATTCTTTACCTCGTTGGGTATGTGAGTGCCTGACAGTGGAGAGCTTCAAAACTGCTATTAAGACCTGCTTGTTTCAGCCTGCATTTGATGCTATCCTGTAACTGACTGTTTTATGTGTAATGGGGACTATTGAATTATTGAACAGTATTTTAATATTTTATGGTTTTAATTGTTGTTTTATTGTACAGCACTCTGATACATTGTGAAGAGTGCTATATAAATGTTATTATTATTATTATATTATTAGCATGGTGGTGCAGTGCATAGGGAGGCTGACTTCACGAGGAGGGTACAGTGTTTGGGTCTCGGGCAAGCACAATATTTTACTGCTGTGTCATGCCAGTTTTATTTTCTCCCCTCTGCATCCTGGTTTTGCCCCTTCCACTACATGCCCCCTCCCAGAGTTAGTTATTTTAGTTGGAGGAGCTTGGGAGAAGCCCCCATAAAAAAAGCGAAGTTATTTCTAGCACTGGGAATGTGCATCACTGTTGTTGTTTTCAGCGATATACATTTTCGCCATAACGCATGCTTTCTGAATCACCGTTATCACATAAAACCCCTTTTTCTTCTAGTGCCACCTTGCTTATTTGTGTTTAATATTGTCACTGTGTTGTCAGACTGAACCAGTACTGACCTCTGGCTGACTGTGTCCTGAAAATGCATGAGGGTTGCTAACAACCTTAAGACAATTATCTGAATCCCTGTTCTTCTGGGATCCAGACCCTCCCCAACAAACCTGGATCTGATCCAGTACTACACACCAGTCCATGAGACTGGCACCAGTCATCAGAATGATCTGTTCTGGGGTTGACAGTGGGGAACCTTTCAGGAGAGTTTGAGTGTTCTCCCACCATTAAAGGGACTGGTACTGATTTGGTAAGTCAGACTGGCATTTCATACTGCTTCAATGCAGAGGACCAGTGAGTCAGAAGAAAGGCCTGGAAAGGCCTCCTGAAGCCTGGACCAGAGACCAGTTTCTATTGTGGCCATAATCAAGCCCAGAATCTGGAGGCATCTGTGGACTGAAACAACATTTTGGGTCCCAATCTGATGGATCTCCTTCTGGAGACTCTGCATTCTCATCTAGGATAAAACACTTTGATTAAATCTGTTCTGAAATTCACCTTCTAGTTCCAAGGACTCTGAGGGCAGAAAGGAACTCTTTTTCATGTTTAAGTCACTATTCAGCCATGCTGTCAAAGGACCTAGCAAGGTCCTCTGGACAAACAACAAACTAACTTCTCCAGTAATGTTCTGATCAAGAAGTTGTCCGGATATAGATCTCCTCTCACCGGAGTAGAGTTGCTATGAATATCAGAATCTTTAGGAACACCCATGTGGCTGTTGCAAGCCTGTAATGGAGCAGCCTGGTATAGAAAATGTTGATTTTGAATTAAATCTTAAAACTCTCTGAGTGCGGCCAATGGATCGTACATGGAAATACACATCTGAAAGGTCTGTAGAAGCAAGAAAATCCCTCACCTGTATTTCTGCTATAATTGACCTTGGGACTTCATTTGGAACCTGAGTGGCCTCACAAATTGGTTCAGGCTTTTAGATCCAGGATCTTGTCCATAATCCTCCACAATTCTTGGGACTACAAAGTAACTGGAATAGAACACCTATTTCCGACCTGTGGAAGATCTTCAAACTATTGCTTCTGTGCTTAGCAGGTGAACCAGGGTCCTGCTTACCACTTGGCATTTCCTGGGTCTTTTAAGTTGGGGATTGCAAGACACACTCACTTCAGAGCTCATAATAACACACTCACTTCAGGGCTCATAATAATTCTGTTGCATGCCCCTGCAAAATGATCTTCAATACTTGGGCATCTGATGAGGTCTGGGTCATCTCGTAAAATCACTGAAACTGTCCACCCAGGGGCTAGGGAAAAGGATGGGCTGGCACATTCTCATGCAGAATAACTGCCTCTGTGGTTGATTTCACTAAACATCTACTGGTAAAGGGATATCTATGTTGCTAGAACCTGAAGCCCAAGAATGTGCCTCTGTTTCATTGATTTCAAAACCTCCCAAGGTGCAAATTGTTGCAGTATGAATGGTTACAACCAAAATGTCTCTTCTTGGCATTATAATTTTAGGTTTGCTGTCCCTTACAGCTTTGCAGTTCACCCTCTTATCCCAAATGACTTTTAGGATATCATGTAACTGCAGGTCATAGAGCTTATCTTCTGTAAAGGGACACTCAGAAGATAGGACTTGGAAGCCTGATCTGCAGACCAATATCTCAGCCATATAGATTGCATGGATGCCACAATGGCCATAGTACCTCTAGCTGGTTGCCGAAGAAGATCCAGAAGAGAATTCTCCAAGAAGGATGCTGCCATAGGGAGTAAGATGGGGCATGGGTGAGTCCTCAGATACTGACACCAACACTGAGGATACTCATAATGATGAGCCTATGAATAAAAGAAGTGCTGTTTTGCTTGGCTCAACCCCTGAGGAACCTCATCTCTTTGGGACAACCTGACCCATGCCACAGCCCTGTCACCCTACTATCTTCCAGGGCTTTCAGTCCTCTCCCTGTTGGGCTGTGACAAGGAGACCCCCAATGAATCCAGAATACCAAGCAAAGGCATCCAAGGCAAACAATAGCCAAAAGGACTTATGCCTGAAAGGCCAAGCTGAGGACCCTGGTGCAAATAAGATAACATATTTAGTATTTCAAACAAGAAGAAGAAAACAGTCAGTTAGCAAAACAACCTAGCCAACAGCCTTCTCACTGGAGCATATACAAAACAACATATGTTGCTACCTTTAGCCACACTCTGTCACAGTCTGGTGGCCACAAACAGCTGTTTAAACAAAACAAAACAAAGTGAAAAACACTATGGTTCTCAAAAGAGGTGGTGGGAAAGGTTAGGGAGAAAAGATAGCATTCAGGAAGTATAAGAAATCACAGAATGAGCAGGACAGAGAACTGTATCAGTTAAAGCAGAAGGAAGTAGGAAGGCAGTCAGAATAGTGAAGGCCCAAACTGAGGAAAAGATAGCCAGCTCTGTTAAGAAGGGGATAAAACCCTTTATAAGTACATCAAGGAGTGAAGGAAAACAAAGGAAGGGATAGTGAGACTTAATAAAGGGGCAGGGAGGTGGGCAGAGGATGGCAGTGGAAAAGCAGAGATACTGAACGAGTACTGTTGCTCAGTATTCACAAAAGAAGAAGAGGGTGAGGTACCTAAACCAAGCAATAGAAGCACTCTGGACAGGGGTCAATAATAATCCATTCACAGAAGAAAGGGTCCTGAGAGAACTCCTAAAACTCAAGGTGGACAAAGCAATGGGGCCTGATGGATTCACCCAGAATTCTAAAAGAACTAGGAGAGACCTAGTGGCGTCACTGACTCACCCTTTTACAAAATCGTGGTAGGATGGTGTGGTATCTAAGGATTGGAGGAGGGCAGATGTGATCCCTCTTCACAAAGTGGGGCAAGGCAGAGGCAGAGAACTACAGACCTGTTAGTTTAACCTCAGTGGTAGGGAAATGACGGAATTACTTCTGAAAGAGAGAATTGTTGAGTACCTAGAGGCCAGCGGGCACAGGACCTGAGGCAGCATGGATTCACAGTGGGAAGATCATGTCAGATAAATCTAATAGATTTCTTTGACTAGGTGACAAAGTAGTAGACCAGGAGGGGCTGTAGATATGGTCTACCTAGACTTTAGCAAGGCATTTGACACAGTCCCACACAAAAGATTAATAAGAAGTAGCCACTCTGGGAGTGAGTCCCAGGGTGATAGCCTGGGTAACAAATTGGCTGACCAACAGGATGCAGAGGTAATAGTAAATGGAGAACACTCTGAAGAAAGGGGATTACTAGTGGGGTACCACAGGGTTCAATACTGGGACCAGTACTCTTTAATGTCTTTATAGGTGACATTGCAGAGGGCTGGAAGGAAAGTATGCCTCTTTGTAGACAATACAAAAATCTGCAACAGGGTTAATACACGGGGGTGGCAAGGATGAGAAGGGACTGGACATGATTAGAGGAATGGTCAAAATATGGCAGCTTAGATTCAATGCAAAAAGTGCAAAGTAATGCAACTGGGAAACAAAACCCAGGGAAGAGTACACAGTGGCGAAGGTGGGGAGGCACTAACAACAGCAAAATGGAAAGGAACCTCGGGATAGTCATATCAGATGACCTTAAGGTAGGCAAACAATGTGGAGAAGGCAGTAAGGAGGGCTGGAGGGATACTGGGATGCATAGGGAGAGCATCACCAGTAGAAAACAGGAAGTTGTTATCCTCTGTACAGACAGTTGGGGAGACCCTATTTAGACTACTGCGTGCAGTTCTGAGACCCATTTCCATAAGGGACATAGACAGGATGGAGGCGGTCCAGAGGAGGGCAGCTAAAATGGTGCAGGGTCTGCAACAGAAGCCATAAGGAGGAGAGACTGAAAGAGCTTAATATGTATACCCTCGAGGAAAGGAGGGAGAGGGGGACATGATAGAAACATTCAAGTACCTCAAGGGAATCAACAAAGTCCAAGACGGGAGCATCTTTGAGAGAAAGAGATGTGCAAGAACAAAGGGGCACAGTTTGAAGATAGGGGAGACAGCTCAGGGCAACGTCAGAAAGTATTTTTTCATGGAGAGGTGGTGGGCGATGGAACCACCTTCCTGAGGAGGTCGTGGGGTCAAAAACAGTTGGGAATTCAAGAATGCATGGGACAGACATAAGGCAATTATAGTGAATGGTAGGAGGAAGTAGGCTGTTGGTTAACTACAATCTGCAGCTTATCCAACACATAGGGAACTGGCAGACTAGCTGGGCCAAGCAGTCCTTCTCTGCCATCAAAGTCTATGTTTCTGTGTTTATCAGAACTGTCTGATGGGCCAGCGTATTAGCACAGGGTAAAGATGTCCGCCTGGACCCGTGTTGGTCGGGACTCGGGCTGTGAGAGGCTAGCCAGGGGGCGGAGAGTTGAGTGTCCCATGGACTGCTCTTCCTCCGGGAGGGTGTGTGTGATCGAGTATCCAGTGCAAAAGTGCGGACCTCTGGTGAAGGCTGAGGATCCAGTGCGACTCAGCACTGATTTGTGAGGAGGCAGGATAGACGCCAGGTTCATCCAACTGACGCCATTGCACATCCCACCTCCTGAGAGGATTAGCATCTACAAAAGTGCTACCTGTCCCAGGATGATGCCACCTCCTAGTACTGCGACCCCCCAAAGTACCCGACCCGGACCGAGACAGAGTTCTGCTGGATGGCCCACCCCGCAGCCCCACCTGGGAGGGTAAGCCCAGGTAGCCCTGCTGGTCATGGTGATGTGGCCGATAACCTGGACCTGTCTCCATGGGGTGGGGTCATCTCGGTGGCCCCACCTTGAGGAAGAGCCAGGGTGGTGGGGATCGATTGCCGGGCGTGGGTCCAGGAGGGTAGGGCTGATAATATGGGATAGGTGGTCCCCCAAAAAAGAACTGTCTGAAATACTTTTATTTTTATCATTCACTACAAATGTCTTGCTTTATGTTTCTAGTCTGATGGAAAAAAATAGCCCATCTCTTTCACCAGAGCATTTCTCAGTAGACCCTTTTTGTCTTCTGTAAAGTTCCAGCCAGACAATGCTATAAATATTGCCCTGTCCTCTATGAGGGGAGGCTCCGAGCAACCTAAGAAGATGTCTGCCATCTGAGTTAGTCCAGCAGGTCTCAGCTGGACATTGCATGATGGGTCACAGACTGACATGATTGGGCATAGAACACAGACAGGCAGAGGAACTGGTAAGAAAATGATCGGTTCTAGAGCTTCTGGTATACTTTAGACCTCTCATGCAGGACCAGTGGTTACAGGCTACAAGCCAGGAAAGACAACTTTGGGAAAATATTTGGTTTTATTTAGGCCTAGGCAAGAAGAAACACTAGATTATAATATGCACATGAGATAATTATTTGCTTGCTCTTTTAGGAGCATGAGAACATATACTGCTTATTGGTCATTGTTACTGCTAAATACACAATATCCTTTTATTGTTACTTATTGTTCTTAGGAATATGAAAAATCATATGTCATTCTTATTGGGAAAATATAGGCAATTCTCTCATATGTTTTTGTAATGTTTTCTTCTAATCTAATAATGGCTGATGGGACTACTGCAGAACATGTCAGATTTGGACTTTTCTGATGCAGAGCCTGGCAGCATCAGGTCTAGTACTGATTCTGGCTACAATCTGGGATTTGGCACTGGCCCCAGGTGACATGGCTACTGTGATTTGCCCCAAAGCAGAGCCATCATCAGAGTTCCCAAAGTCCCTCTGAACACTTCCGCTGCCAGACAACAGAGAAGACTTGACCGAGTCGGTGGTACAGGGCTTGCTCACAGGCTGGAGTCCTTCATTTTGGCCATGTGTGAGGATTGTCTACCTATGATACCCTCCCCGAAGGACAACTGCATCTCTGGACATCATCGGACATGCTGGTCACATCGGCAGGTCACACTGTGGTGGCCCCCCACTCATGATCCCAGTTGTACTCTCCTGTGTTCACCCAGAGGGTAGTATGGCAGCAGGACCCTCTCCCTCCCGGAGGAAAGCATCCTCTGGAATGGTAGACCTTCCTTCCTCTGCTGGCCTTCCGACGATCAGCACAGTCCCAATCCCAAGTGGGGTCAGCAACATTGCAAGCAACAGCTCTATCACTGCCCTGACAGGTCGCCCCTGTATAAGCCACTTGTAAATATTTATCATAAGCATCTGTCAGGGTAGCTGCTGCTTCTCTGGGATGGCAGTCTGCCTGACCACTGAACAGATGGCTGCATCCATAACTGGGGCCTCCCATTTCTTAATCAATTAGGATAGGGCTTTGCCTAAGTCGTAAGACAATTTATTTTTCTTGTTTAAATCATCCACTCTTTTTGACAATTCCTGCAAAATGCTCAAATTCAGGGATGAATTTAAGAGCATTCCCTAAAGTTGTCAAAATGGGTTTCGCTTGCAGAGTGGGAGACTGGTTCTAGTAGCAGTAAAATCCTGCAAGTCTCTTCAACCAGAAACAAAGTATATAGACTGTCAAACAAAGATGGGATTCAGAAAGCATGTGATTCCTTTACCCATTTCCTTCATCTTCAGAAACTGCAGTGTTGCCTGATTCTGTGTGTTTGTAGGATTACCCTTGCCTTGGGAGCTTTTCACATGATCTGACTGAGGAGTGGTACCAGCTTGCACGGACAGGTTACAGGTCAGGAAGGGCATCCTTCTCATCAAGGCTTTGTGAAGGCTGTCCCGATTAATCTGGACATGCTCTGTTCTGACCCCCATTGGGAGGGTTTACTTGTAATTTGGAAGTTTTGCTAGAATGATTTTCTGAGTCCCAGACAGTGGAGCTTCCCTGTGTATGATCTCATTGTGGTAGTAGATAAGGGATCTGAGTAACTCTTTGCTGCCCCTGCTAAAACTGAAAACAGATGTACCTTCCCTGGGCCACCGGCAGTCTGGAAATCAGGAGCTGTAAACTAGTATTAACCTTGCTAGTACAGAACAGACAGAACATATCATACAGATGGGTGAACGCCTCAAGAAAACACTGGACACGGTGAGGAGGAGGAGTAGAGGCACAATGGGAGAACCTCAAGAGAGCCATAACAGCTGCAACAAGCCTTTGTGTGAAACTAGTGAACAAAGCCAGAAGAAAAGAAAATCATTATGGTTTTCAAAAGAAGTGGCAGGGAAGGTTAGAGAGAAAAACTGGCATTCAGGAAATACAAGGAAACACAAAGGAGGAACACGAGGAACTATATCAGGCAAAGCAGAGGGAGAGTGGTAAAGAAATCAGAAGTGCAAAGGCAAAAACAGAGGAAAGGATAGCCCGGACAGTGAAGGAGGGAGACAAAACCTTCTTCAGGTACATTAGGGAAAGAAGAAAGACCAAGGGAGGGATAGTGAGGCTTAGTAAAGGAGGGGGGGAGGAGGAGGGGACCTGTAGAAGACTGAGATACTGAACAAATACTTTGCTCTGTATTCACAAAAGAAGGGAGGAATGGATCAATATTAGCAAGTAGACACACACAGGATAGAGGGTGGACACCAATCCATTCATAGAGGACAGAGTCCTAAAGGAGCTCTTGAAACTGAAGGTGGATAAGGCAATGGGGCCAGACAGGATGCATCCCAGAATACTAAAAGAGCTCAGAGAGGTGATACTGTCACCACTGACAGCCCTGTTCAACAAATCATCGGAGGAGGGAGTAGTACCTGAGGACTGGAGGAGGGCAACGTGATACCCCTTCACAAGAGGGAGCAACGGTAGAAGCAGGTAATTATAGATCGGTCAGTTTGACCTCAGTGGTGGGAAAAATGATGGAATTGCTGTTAAAGGAAAGGATTGTAGAATATCTAGAAGCCAGCAAGGCACAGGACCCAAGGCAACATGGATTCACAACAGGAAGGTCATGTCAAACAAATCTGATAGATTTCTTTGACTGGGTGAAAAGGGTAGTAGATTAGGGAGGAGCGGTGGACATGGCCTATCTAGATTTTAGCAAGGCATTTGACACAGTCCCACAAGATGTTAGTAAACAAGTTGGGCAATCAGGAGTAGGTCCCAAAGGTGGTAAACTGGGTCAAATTGTGTTTAGCAACAGGACTCAGAGGGTGGTAGTAAACAGAGTTCAATCTGAGAAAGCAGGGTAACCAGCTGGGTGCCACTGGGTTCAGTGCTGGGGCTGGTCCTCTTTAATGTCTTTGTAGCGATATTGCGGTTGGACTTGAAGGAAAAGTATGCCGCTTGCAGATGACACCAAGATCTGCAATAGGGTTGACACTCCAGTGGGGTGGAGCAATGAGGAGAGACTTAGGGTGTTGGAGGAGGAAATGTGTGGCAGCTCTGAAATCATGCACATGGGAAATAAAACCCAGGAGAGGAATACACAATGGGCGGGAGGTACTAACAACAACCAAAATGGGAAGGACTTGGGAGCAGTCATCAACATGATCTAAAAGTAGCCAAACAATGTGAGAAGGTGGTGAGGAAATCTGGTGGAATGTTGGGGTGCATAGGGAGAGATATCACCAGTAGAAAACAGGAGGTGGTGTTGCCTGCTGTACAGGCAGTTGGTGAGGCCCCATCTAGAGTACTGTGTGTAGTTCTGGAGCGCTCGTCTCGAAAGGACATCAACAGGTTGGAGGCAGTCCAGAGAAGGGCAACAAAATGGTGCAGGGCTACACCAGAAACCACACAAGAAGAGATTGAGAAATCAATATGTATACTTTGGAGGACGGGAGGGGGATATGATAGAGACATTAAAATACCTCAAGGATCAACAGAGTTCAAGGATGGTAGTTTCTTTCAGAAAGGAGATGTGCTAGAACAAGGGGTCACAATATTTGGCTAAAGGGGGAAGACTCGGCAATGTGAGAAGTATTTTTTCACAGAAAGGGTGGTGAATGCATGGAACAGTCTCCTGGAGGAGGTTGTGGGGCAAAAACAGTTGTTGAATTCAAGAATGAATGGGACAGGCAGATGGCAAAACTAGTGGTAGGAAGGAGGAGGTGGGCCACAGATCAAATAGAATCTGGAATTTATACAGTAAGTAGGGAAATGGGCAGACTAGGTGGGCCATATTTGACGTCAAGTTATGTGCTTCTGTATTTCTATGAGACTGCTGGCACTTTTGACACTTTGCATTTCTTATGGAAAAATGGGCCTGTGAAATGCAAAAAGCTTTGTTGCGTCAGACAACTATGTAAGTGGTTTATCAGTTACAGGAACCTGCCTTAAATTTTTAGAGCACGTATCAGTTTTTCACACTTTGTGATGTTTATAGTAAACTGCTTAAATATTTTCTGCAGTTGTGACAATCGTACACATTGCAGTGATTTTGTGCACTTGCATCAAAATTTCCTGCAGATGCAGAACTTAGCCTGAAAACACTGTTACAAATGAAAACTCCTCTCCCATTGCAGTTTTCCTTACATCTAGTTGTGTAATTTGCTAATGAGCTCATCTGTTACTCATGCCTGAGTGTGCTTAATTTGCACTTATTTTTGCATTTTCCCTGTATTTATCATGTCTCTGAGTGCACTTTTTTGTAATTAAAAGTTTTCTGTGCTCTGTATCCCTTCTCCCTTTCTCTGGTTTGTACCTGGACATGTGCTTCAGCTCAGTGTTCCTCTCCGGTCACCAATTTTCGAATAAATAAATAAATATAAACTCATTTGTATGTAAAAATAAATGCTGCAAACATGGTAATTGCATGATGCAGTTGATGCAAAGAGGTATCAGCACAAAACCTACTGAAAACATTACTGACCAGTTATTATACTTTGATATTGTCTGCTCCTGGTTTCAAGAAAATAAAATGATCATTAATCAAAATAAAAGCTAAAACTTTTCTTGTTTGGAAGTAAGCAACATTGAAAAGATTGCCCTGTTCTATGGATCACTACATGTTCTGGTGATCTACTTGAACAAACCCAAGAGTTTAAATATTTAGGGTTCTGGACTCTTCTTTATCTTCTCTCATGTTGTAACCATTATGAAAAACAACAATCAATATGAGATTGGGATGTTGCTTATCCATAGATTGGATTTCTCTTAAGATGTTAAAAGGTCGCTAGCATCTAATCCTTTTATGTCTGTAATTATAGTAAAGTTCTTTGCTTGACCCCGAACATGACTGTACTTAAAAAAAATGTGACTTGTTCTTCACAGAGCTTGTAGGTTCGTGCTTGGATTGAAAATTGAGTCCCATGGACGTGACCTTCATAAATTTACATGAAACTAATTTGTAAAAACATACAGCAGGGCTTCAGCCTATTGGGATTTTAATTGTTCAACCTGTTAATAACAAATACAGAATTCAGAGTTTGTCAGATTGTGGGTTTAAAATCCCCCAAAGAAAATCTACCATTGCTGGACAATCTTTTCGTCTATGTGTTGGAAAAACTTTGAATTTTCTTCTGGCTAGCATTGCTAATTTAGGGTCTTTTTATTCTTTTAAAACTTGTTTATAATATTACTTACAGGGTAAATGTTAACATAAATAAATAGGACACTGTTGCTCAATATCTTCTCCTAAATAAGATGGGGGCAGCTGGTCTCTCTGAGATGACCATCCATTGGTTCCATTCGTACCTCATGGGAAGGTCCCAACCAGTCAGTATTGGCAACTCCATTTCCCCCCTTCCCATAAACACAGGCATCCCCTAAGGTTCAATACTAGGTCTGCTACTCTTCTCGATATTCCTCAGTCTCAGTGACCTACCTGCTGCCTTCTCAATGGCAAACATGCACATGTATGTGGATGATACTGTTTTGTATGCCTTTAGTACCTCCATCTCAGATGTGACGACCAGCCTCCAACTGAATTTCAGCAATGTCCAGTACTGGTTTAGCACAAATAAACTGTCTCTAAATGCCAAAAAGACAGTCTTGATGACCATTGGCACCAGGCAAAATCTGGCTAGGCTAACTGCCATTCCTACCTTCTATACTCTCGATGGTTCCACACTAGAAGATGTCACTTCTGTCAAATACCTTGGGCTCTGGCTTGACAGGAGCCTTGATTTTGCTGGTCATGTGGATGTTATCCACAAAAAGCTGCTTCCCAAACTGGGTGCTCTGTATAGACATCGCAGCTGCCTTCCCCCTCTGGCCCACTGAGAGAGTGTACTGAAGATTATCCTTCCTATGTTTGACTTTGGTAACGTAGTCTATAGTATTGCCCCTAAATCCACCCTTACCAAACTAGATTCAACTCCTTTTGCTTTGCTCTTGCGTGTCTACTATGTACACACCACTGTGACCTCTACTCCTCTCTCTCCTTCCCCTTTCTTGGGGACAGATGCCTTGCCCATAGCGCCTCTCAAATTGGCAAGTTCTGGCTTGGCTGTCTGCCACCTTACCTTCACTCCCTTCTCTCCATCCATCCTACTCCTTCCTACTGATTCTGCAGTTCCCCCAGTAGGACCCTTGCCCTCCCTTCTCGGTCTTCCACCACAGGAAGAACGGCCTTCTCCTATCACTTTCCAAGCATCTGGAATTCAGTCCCCTTAGATATACACTCTGCCTCATCCACTCATTCATTATACCATTGTCTTCTGCACTACATCTCCACCTCCTGCAATTGCACCTGACCCCTTTCTCCCTTTGCACTTTTCTGATGATATTCCTCACTTTTTCCAAATGTTATAAGTAAAATGTCCTTGTTTTTTATCTGTGCTTATGTCCATTATTGTGTAACTGAGCACAAATGCATGAATGTGCGAATGAAAATGTAAAAATAAAAACAATATTAACATGTGTTATATATATGTAACATGGTTAAAGGTGCACAGTTATTTATGTTGTGTAAGTACTGCCTGATTTTCCCACAAAATGTTTCATGTTACCGTAATGTTTTGTACAGACCTAGTGCTATGTTTGTTTTATCTGTTTCTGTATTCAAATCATTATTGTACTCCCTCTTCCTTTCCCCCAGGATGCATCTGGAAATGAGCTATTGCAGCTCAGTATGCCTATCCTGGTAAAACTTTTCAAAATGAATAAATAAATGAATTACACTACAGTTGTAAATATGTATGTGTTAACAGTGTATATTTATGTATTGCTGTTTGTATGCTTGATTTGAGCAACTTTAAAAAAGCACAATTTGCTCAAAGGTTTTTCTAATAAACTCAACAAATAAACTTGAATGAAAGTATACAGGGCAGCTCCAACAGCAATGGTGTATCATTTCAAAACCGGAAACTGAATGTAAAAAACAAGGAAATCGCATTCAGGAGTAAAAGCTGTCAAAACTGCATACTTTAATTTTGCATTGAAAGCCCGATGAACAGCAATGCGCCCACCACAGAAAACTCCAACATTTCACACTTGTGTGCTTTAACAAGAAGTCAAAGTGCTCAACTCAGTGTAGGGCTGTATATTTGTCATCATCAATTAATAAATACAGGTGTAACACATAATCAATTCAAGCAGTGAAATGCACATGAAAAAGTACAATAAAATATAGTAGTATCATTAAACCAATGAACTGTTTGCCCAGCATGGCTGCAAAAATGTGTCTGTTGTTATCTTTCACTTCGGCAAACCTTACATCCAGTTCTGCTTGCATGTGATGAATGAGCACACCAGCCTCTTCTAAAAGCCTGCTGTGTACATCCACAAGTCTATCCAAGGATTTTTGTCGGACATGTACTTCTGGGATAACTTGACTTAGCAAGGCAGTGAGAGTACTTCGGTCATGGGTACTTCTCTCAAAATAGGCAAATACCTACACCAGGGCATCAATAACTGACCCCTCCTGATGGCCTAGGACTTTGCCAATGTCTGACTCCATTGCCATTTCATGCAGTGCCCACTTCTGCTCTAGGAGTCTGACAGCATCATGTAGCTTGAATCTCACTGTGTACTAGCATTCTGCATTACACAGAGCTGGCACAGGCCAAGGCATTCTCATACTTCTCTCAGTTGGTTAGTGGCCTTCACAGAGCAGTGAAAATAGCCATAAACAGAACATGATGTTGACACAGCCTTGCTAGCCTCAGTTCTATTACGGTACATAGTACAGATCTGACCACTAGATTTACTGTGTAGGCAATGCAGCAACTGCTTGCTAAATTCCCATTACTCACTGATTTTACCATGTTTGCTCCATTATCGGTGACAAAAAAGCATCATTCAGATTGGCACCAATTGTCCAAGAATGCAACATATTTACAATGAATTCCAGTATGTTAGGTTTCTCTTTTTTCATCAGCCCCACAATAAGCAAAACAGACCTGAAGTGGCTTTCAGACTGGGGCAGGACAAAGGGAGAGCCATTGTGTGAGACAGAGGAATTAGCAACAACAGTGAACGATTCAAAGTTTTCTTTATTTATAAGAAACATATAAAAATTCACATTGACAACATACAAAAACATTTCATACATTTTATGAACATATGAAGAAGCCAACAGAAGAAGGTCATTTGGTGTCTCTAGTCTGCTTACACTGCAGGGTCCACAGCTTGAGCTACTGATCCTGCCCCCTCCTCACTCCTGGCATCCTTTCCATTCTCCCTACCCATAATCCTTACCTTCCCCATGCCTAATCCTAGCCTCTCTTGAAGCTGCCCACCATTTTCAACAAAACCTCCTGTTCTTGCAGCACTTTCCAAGTGTCCACCACCATGTCCATGAAGAAATGTTTCTTGACCTCCCTTCTAAACCTCCCCCCAGCTTACAACTGTGCCCCTCATGTTATGGTTGCTACTTAGCTTAATGAGACTATTCTTATCCACCTTTTTAACCCCTTTCAAGTACTTGAAGGTCCCAGTCATGTCCCCCTCTCTCTTCTGTCCTCTAGGGAGTATGTGTTCACTGCCCTCAACCTCTCCTCATATGCCTTACAGTGCTGAACCACTATAATCTTTGTAGCCCTCTTCTGGACCTTCTCCAGCAAGTTAATGGCCTTTTTGAAGTGTGGGCACCATGACTGAACTCCATACTCTAGTTGGGCATTGGGTCATATTGCTGGAAACAAAAACAATGTGGCAATAAATGCTGTAGGCAGAACACTGTCCTCCAACATATCATCAGGCAAAACACTGATCCTACCATAACAGTGCACACCACATACAATACAATGGTGCTTTTTGTTCTTGTGGGGGGCTCTGCCCCCCAACATGGAGTGCTTTGCCCCCACACCCACTGGACTTAAAATAACCAACTCCAAGAGACTGTGGACAAATTCACATTGGAGATGTGGAGAAATTCAGGAGGGGGTAACATTCCTTTTTTACTAAATAAAAAGTGGCAACACCAGGAGGCTGGAGGGGGAACCAAACCATGGTCTCAGGTTTCCAACCCTGTCATGTGCCTTGGCCACACCATCACAGGATCAGCTTGACCAGGCACCACACCCAAGGCAATTTGATCTCTTTCAAGTTTTAGCACAGAGCGACAGAGGTAGTGGTATTTCCCTACTGCTGTTATACTCCTGTTGCTCTAAATGTTTCTGCACTTTACACAGTGTGGGTCTTGCTGCACTGTTTTTACAATGCTATATTGACCTGGTACCCTGCAGATGTGGCCTCACCAGTGACCTGTGCATGCACAGTATAACTTCCTCTCTCCTACTACTGATCCCCCTAGCTGTGCATCCCTGCACCTTGTTTGTCCTTGCTGCTGCTTCCTTGCACTGTGTGGAGTGCTTTGGGTCACTAGTGATCATCACTCCGAGGTCCTTCTCCTCTTGCGATGCAGACACCTGGACTCCAACTAGGTAGTACTCTGTCCTGGGATTCTTGGTGCCAATGTGCATAACTTTGCATTTCTTGGCATTGAAACCAAGTGGCCAGATCCTGGACCACCTCCCCAGCTTTTTCAGATTGTCCTGCAGGTCCTATATCCCTTCAGTTTTGTCCACTCTCCTGAAAAGCTTGGTATCATTATACAGTACATAACAACACTGGGAGTCAGAGAATACCCCCATGTAGATTAAAACAATGATTAACAGTTTTTTTTGCCTAAAGTCCTCTAATGTCACACATTTCCCAATTTTATTAAGAATTTTTTAAACTCATAAAGTTTATTGATAAAATGTGTTATGGTTAATAACACATATTACATTACAGCTAACCACCTTACAAAGCATCAAGCAATAGACATCTTACAGTGCTTGCTGTGGATTCAAAAAAAACAGTACAGCATTTAATGCTTGATGGTTTTGCACAATAACCGTTTTCATTCTTCTCTGATAGGTTGAGACTTCTAATTCCTTTTTCCCAACTTGCTGTACTAAGTTCATTCTGGTCAAAGCCAGATGATTACTAGAATGATCCATGCTATTTCTGTCTGTTAATGGTTAACCGTGGTTCTTACTATATATGCTGAAAAATTCCACGTTATACTTAATTTGACTCATATAAAACTCAGGTCAGTTTTAAACTGCAAGAGTATATATATTTCTTGAATCTATATACATTTAAACATACTCAGCACTCAAAGAGCTTATAAATAAAACAGTTAATAAACCCACATAAAGGTATAAGTTAATGTGACTCAGGTCCTATTGTAGACATTCAGGTTACTTAAGTGATAATAGTCAGGTAGTTAGGAATATATAAAGCAAAAATCAGCTGATGTGAATCATTAAACGCCAAGGCCAAAGGCCGAGGCATTTAAAGTAATCCACACAAGCTGATTATTGCTAGTATACTCTAACTACCTGAATGTTATTACTATTATACAAGTTGAAATTTGTTTTGATTGAATTCAGCATGGATAATTTCATGTAGAGCACCTGAAGTAGCAGCAGGGGGAGCCCAGAAGTCTGATCACATCTGATCTGTGAAATTGGGAAAGTCAGCTGGGTAGGTTACATAGGTGTGTGATTCTTCTTTTTGTTAAGAATGTACTGTAGCAGTTCCTGATCAAGATGAAGAAAAAAACAGTACCAACGTTTCTAAGTCATGTCAACACTGTAGCTGAAAGCCTTGGTGTTTGTTTTCAGCAAAGTCGGCTCATCAGAATGGGAGCACTACAGAGGGAGCGAGTCATGGGTGAGAATTTTTAGGCATGGAGAAAGTATAAAAAACAGTGGAATATCTAAAAATGCTGAGTATGTTATGTTTTAAGGTACTGCTGTTCCACGGTCACTGTGACGGATGGAGGGGGCTGTTCTACATGACATGCTTGTTTTATTTATTTGTTTTATTCGTTTAAGAATCAGTTTACAACCTTTGAGCCAGAGGCTCGTTTCCAAAGGTACTCCGTCACATAAAGACATACATTGTGTTCTTGGTTACATAGCAAAGATTTGCAAAACAATAGGCGTTCAACAGAGGCGCCACGTCACATTGTGGTCAGACAAATACAATTGGGTACAGGGTACATGTAAATGATAACAGGTGTTACACAAGTTGGTATCAAGTGAGCAATCTGGTAGGTAAACACTGAAACAGCTGGCACTGGCCAGGTTAAACATAGGCATGGTGTACAGGGAAGTGGTAGAGGGGATGGTTAGGTGGAGAGCTGCCCGGGGGGCATTGTCAAGAGAAGCAGAGGTGGAGGCTATGTTCAGAGACAGGAGCAGCTACGAGTGCTGAAGATGTGGTTCCGAAGTGTGGTTTTGAACCTGGAGATGGTGATGGCATTGGTGATGGTGGCAGGGAGAGAGTTAAACCAGGTTGGGGCTCTATAGCAGAAGGACCTCTGGCCACGGCTGGTTCTTGATCTGGGGACCTTTAGAGTGGTCTTGTAGGAAGACCATGTTGTAATAGTGGGAGGGCTCTGGTGGATGGATGCCATTACCTCAGTGGGGGAGAGCTCGAGTAGGGTTTTTTTGGTGAGGAGACAGGCTTGGTATCGGAGCCGTTCATCCAGGGTAAGCAGGTTAGCCTCAACATACAGCTGACAGGTGTGTGTGAGCCTGGGGGCACCAGTAATCAATCTGCAGGCTTTATTCAGGGTTAGGTGAATTTTGTTGAGTGCAGTGGTGTCGGCAGCACCATATACTGGTAGACCATAGTCTACAAGGGACAGAATGGATGATGTAACAGCTAGCCGGAGAGCATTTGGGGGAAGGCAGGTTCTATGGCGGAATAGGATGCCAAGCCGTGTGTTAGTGGCGGATGTTAGGGCGTCGATGTGGTTGTGAAATGTGAGGGCTGAATCGAAGGTAACCCCAAGGTATTTGTAGGAGCAGACTTGTTCCAGTGGCTGGTTGGTACTTGGAAGGATATAGAGTGGATGGTTGCTAGCTTTGTTTTGGGGGTGGGAAAAGAGCATAGCTTTGGTTTTCTTAAGATTGATGATGAGTCTGTGCTCCTTAAACCAAGCCTCGGCACTGTTGAAAGACTGCTGTAGGGAGTCCTGTAGGGAGATGGGATTGAGTGGGTGGCAAAAGGACAGTGTCGTCTACATACAGTAGAATTTTGCCAGGGCATGCACTGGGCAGGGTGTTCAGATACAGCGAGAAGAGAAGGGGCCCAGGATGGAGCCTTGGGGACCCCAGAGAGAATGGGACTGGTATCGGAGAGTGCGCTTATTAATTTTACACACTGAGATCGAGTGTCAAGATAGCTAGTGCACCATGCCAGGGGGCCAGCCGAGAGACCAGTGTGGCAGAGTGCATTCAGCAGAAGTGGATGGGATACAGTGTCGAAAGCCTTTGAGAGGTCAATGAACACTGCACCAGCTAGGGAGCTGTTATCCAAGGAGGAGTGTAGAAAGTTGGAGAATTCAATAAGAGCAGTGCTGGTACTGTGACCCGCACAGAAGCCATGTTGCTCTGGGCATAAAATGTTATGTTTAGCCAGATAATCAGTGATTTGAATGGCCACCACTTTCTCCAGGGCTTTAGAGAGGGGAGGGAGGATGGAGATTGGCCAGTAGTTGTTGGCCAATGACCTGTCGCTCCCTTTATGAATAGGTGTGATAATGGCTGTTTTCCAAGCTGTGGGGAATTGTCCCAGGCAGAGTGACTGGTTAATTAGGCTTGTGAGTGGTGCAAGGACTTCATCTAGCACCAGCCTGAGGATGCTGGGGTCCAGTGAGTCACTGCCGGGATTGTTGCCATTGAGAGCTTTGATTAGGATGGGTCTGGCTTCCCGGGTGGAAATCTTTCACAGGAGGAAGCTGGGGTGCTGGAGGACAGGGGGAGGTTGGCTGGGGGGAGGGTCAAAGAAATTACTAGGGAGGACTGAGCTAAGGTCAGTGAAAGTGGTGTTGAACCAGTTAGCTATGGTGGCAGGCTCGGTGGAGGTGGTGCCATTTCTAGTGAGCTGGGATGGGGCAGGGGAGCAAGCTTTACCATTGAGTTGCTTAATATTATCCCAGAAGGTCGGGCTGAGCCCCAGGAGGAGGTAAGGAGGCCTGGTAATGGTCTGCCTTGGCTTTCCTGATGGCCCATGAGCACTTATTCTGGGCTGCATTGTAGACTTGCCTATCAGACAGACGACCTGTTTCAGTGGCAAGGTGCCAGAGGTTATCCCAGTTTCTAAGTAATTGTAGGAGGGCTGGGCTAACCCAGGGTGTGTTCTGTTTTTTGGACCGGATTTTGGTTAAGGGTGCAAAGAGATCACAGGCCATGTTGAAGGTGTGAGTGAAGAAGGTGAGGGCAGTGTCAATGTTGGTTGCCTGCTGAATGGGGGACCAGTCTATCTGGGTGAGGAGAGCTTTAAGTTTCTTCAGCCCACCAGGGCGAGGCGCCTGGGAGGGTGGTCTGGGCTTTGGGTTTGGGATTGGGGCTACCCAATGGAATAGGTGAGGGAGTGGTCACTCAGGAGTCTGGGAGGACCTGGATGTTTTGGATTTTATGGGGTCGGTTAGTTATAATAACATCCAGAAGGGTGCTGGTACCACTCTTAGGGTTAAGTCTCGTGGGCTGGGTGATGAGTTGTGTCAGATCTTGGGTGGCAAATAAGTGAGGCAGTAAGGCAGGCAAAGTCCCAAACTGAGGAAACACTAGCACAAACAGTAAAAGAAGGTGACAAGACTTTCTATAGATACATTAGTGAAAGGAGAAAGTCCAGACGGGGTATTGCTAAGCTTAATGGAGAAAAGGGAGCATGTGAGGAGGAGGACCCTGTAAAGGCATCTATCCTAAATAGATACTTTGCTCAGTATTTACTGAAGAGAAGGTGGGCAGGGCCCACAGCTCAGCATCATGGACACAGGGGGAGGGAGGTGAGCACTACTCCCTTCACAAAAGAAAGGGTCCTCAAGAGCTTGCTAAGCTCAGAGTGGATAAGGCAATGGGACCTGATGGCATACATCCCAGGGTACTTAAGGAGCTAAAGGAGGAACTAGCAGAGCCATTAGCAGAATTGTTTAGTGAGTCTCTGAGCACAGGAGAGGTCCCAGAAGACTGGAGAAGGGTTCATGTGATCCCGCTCCACAAGAGTGGTAGCAGGGAGGAGGCGGGAACTACAGACCGTCAGTCTTACCTCAGTAGTGGGCAAGATTATGGAGGCACTCTAAGGAAAGGATAGTGCAACACCTGGAATCCATAGGGGCACAGGATCCAAGACAGCATGGGTTTACAAAGGAAGGTCCTGTCAAACTAATCTCATAGATTTCTTTGACTGGGTAACCAGAGTGGTGGACCAAGGGGAGCAGTTGATGTCGCACCTTGACTTCAGCAAAGCTTTGACACTGTTCCACATAGAAGATTGATAAATAAGCTGGGTAGGCTCGGGGTGGGTCAGAAGTTGGTCAACTGGGTGGCAAACTGGTTGACTGGCAGAAAACAGAGAGTGGTGGTAAATGGTATACAGTCAGAAGAGATGCAAGTCACAAGTGGGGTACCTCAGGATCAGTCCTGGGGCCAGTCCTATTCAACATCTTCATTAGTGACCTTGCAGATGGACTAGAGGGTAAGGCTTGTCTGTTTGCAGATGACACCAAGATCTGCAACAGAGTAGATGATCCAGATGGGGTGGGCAGAATGAGAAGAGATCTGGATAAACTAGCAGAATGGTCAGAAGAGTGGCAACTGGGATTTAATGCAAAGAAGTGCAAAATCATGCACATAGGGAAGAGAAACCCTGAAGCCACTTATAGGCTAGGAGGGGAGTTGCTAGCAGTCACAAAGGAAGAAAGAGACTTGGGCATCATCATCACTGATGACCTAAAATCATCCAAGCAGACCTCTAAAGCAGTAGGTAAGGCTAGGGGGGTGTTAGGGTGTATTAGTAGGGGTATCACAAGTCGGTAAGAGGAGGTAATAATCCTCTGTACAAGACATTGTTAGGCCCCATCTGGAGTACTGCGTGTATTGGAGGCCACACCTTCACAAGGACATTAACCAAATTGAGGCAGTCCAGAGAAGGGCAACCAAAATGGTGCAGGGACTGCATCAGAAGACATATGAGGACAGATTAACGGAGCTCAATATGTATACCCTTGAGCAAAGGAGGGAGAGAGGTGATGACTGAGGCATTCAAACACCTTAAGGGCATAAACAAGGTGAAAGAGTCTAACATGTTTAAATATAAGAAAAATAGCAGGACAAGAGGACACAGCATGAGATTAGAGGGAGGCCGATTAAGGGGGAATGTGAGGAAATTCTTTTTCACAGAAAGGGTGGTGGATGCATGGAATGGCTTACCACAAGAAGTGGTGGCTATGAATACAGTGCAGGGCTTCAAACAGGCATGGGATAGGCATAAGGGAGCAATACAAATGAGTATGAATAGACAGGCCACTGACAGAGCAAAGGCCAATGGCACATTTATAAGGTAGAAAAAGAAATGGGCAGACTGGATGGGCCTTGCGGTCCTTATCTGCCGTCAACTTCTATGTTTCTATGAGTCTCTGGTCATGGATGAGGAGGTGCTGAGCCAATTTACATTAAGGTCCCCCACTAGGATTTGTTCTGCCTTATGGTGGAGGGTGGCCAGGTAGTCCGTTAAAGGTACCAGGGCTGGGTGCTGGTTCTTTGGAGGAACGTAGGCTGTGGTGAGATAGAGGGCTCCTAGAGGGTCTGGGGTGAGTCTGAGGGTAAGGGCCTGGGCCCCATTTATGAGGGCAGGGGTGGGAGCTGGTCCAGGTATTAAGCGACCTGGTGTAGAGTTGCACAGCCTCCCCTCATTGCCTACTCGGTCCTCCCGGTATAAGGTATAGCCTGGGAGGAGACAAATGAGTCAGGAGTTGATTTGGATAGCCAGGTTTCAACCAGGGCTATGATGTCTGGTTGCTGAGCCAAGGCCCAGCACTGTAGGGTGTCAAATTTCTTCAGCAGGCTGCATATGTTCATGGAGGCTACTTGAAGACCAGTGGGCTGAGTGGGTGGATGGAAGGGGGCAGGGCCTGGGTTGGGATGTATGTTCCCTGTTAGGAGTAGAAGGAGGAGAAGTGCTCTGGTCAGAGGGAGGCAGATGGAGAGTTTACGCCGGAGCGATACAACGAGGAAGGGGGTTAGTTGCACAAGGGTGGGTAGGTAGCACAGGCAGAGAAGGCCTGAGTGATCAGAAGTGCAAGGGGCTGGGGAGGACAGGTCATGTCTGGAAGGGGGTGAGGTGGAGAGGAGCATATGGGATGTGTGGAGGAGGAGGGAAGGGGGAGCAGTGGTAAAGGAGGAGGGAGGACAGGAGGGTAGGTAGGAACACTGGAGTAGTGAGGCTGAGGGTTAATAGGGACACTAGGGTTGGTGGAAGGCAAAGGAAGGAGGAGGAGAAGAGATAGGCTGGTGAGCAGGTGATGCATGTGCATAGTTGGGAAGGCTGGTGGAGCTGAAGTGAGGAAAGAATGGGGTACTAGGATGAAAGAGGGGAGATGGTAGTGAGAAGTCACCTCTGCGCCTAGTTGCTGCTATGGTGTAGTGGTAGTGTATGTGCCTGAAGTGCATAGAGTACCAGGTTCTAAGCCTTGACCAAGGTAGTAGGAGAAAGCTAGACTAGTGGCTGTAGCAGCAGGGAGTTGGATTCAAGGTTTGCAGAAGCACTTAGGTAACACTTTAGTTGTGTCACAGGGTTAGTGCGTTCTTTATAGTTTTGAGATCCTGCAGTAAAAAATAGGCAGGTGTTCTAGGTGAGTGGTGGAACTGGACTTTGGAAATAAGGGTGCAGGGTTCAAATCCTGCAAGGAAGAAGAGGTAAACTTATATTTTGGCAGGTTGGGGGGGTAAGTGATAAAAAGGCTTAGAAAGTAGTAATAAAATAGGTAGGCAACGTGGTGTGGAGGTAGAGCAGCTGACTCTGACTGCAAGGGTACTGGGTTTGAACACAGCTCAAGGACAGAGTGTAGAAAGGCTCAATTTTTTAATTCAGAAAAGGAGGGAGTGAGGAAGGGTTAAGAGTATGAAAATAGAAGAAGTTGTTGGCCTGGTTCATTGGTTTAGCGGATAGTCAGTAGAATTTAGAGAGAAGGGTACCAGGTTTGATACTAGCAGGTGCTTAGAGATAGGTTGAAGGAGGAGTACAGAAAGTAGGTGGTAGAAGGATTCAAAGGGAACTGCAGTGACTTCTATTGGGACAGCTGTGAAATGGTAGCTAGGAGGGGTATAGAGTTGAGAGAGAAGCTACAGTAGAAAGTGCAGTAACCCCTAGTGGTTGGTGTCTATAACCTGCAGATAGGAAAGTGGACACTTAGTAAAAAGGAGGGTAGATCACGTGACCTGCCAGCAGCAATATTTGGAGTGCTGACCCTGGGTGGGGGGGTGGCTGGGAAGTGTCTCACAACAGTCAGGCTGTAGTGTAGGACACTTTACCTCTTAAAGGCTCTGGCAATCCCCGAATTCAATCTCTGCTGCTGGGCTGAGTTCTGAAAGGAGTGGGCTGCTTCAGGGCCTTGTGAGAGAAAGTGAAGTAAACTGCTTTAAAACTCTTTGCTGCCTGCTTAGTTTTGTTTTGTAGTCTGTTTATCCTCTGTAGATAGTGTACAGCATTTTCTTTCTACCTGAGGGTCTGAAATGTGTGGTTTATTTGTTGTAAAGCTGCCAAAGTGGACTATCTTTCCAAGGCCATTTTTTTCCTTTGATTTTTAGGTGTGAATGACTGTAAGCATGGCTATAGGCTGATTAACTAACTGTGGGAGGAGTTTTGTTGAATAATCATCTCTGGAGTTCCCTCTGGTAGTTTGTGGAACAATAACTGATGATAGTTCTGAATTCTGACTGGCTGAGAATAGATGCTTCTCATATAATTAAAAATTTGTCAGCAATGACTTACAAAAGTCACTTATTCTAAGAGCAGCTTCACTACTGAGAAGTTTTCTGTTTCTTTCTTGTAGTGGAAGAAAGGAAGCCATTGGGTGTTAAACTTCTTTTGCTGTAAACGCAGCAAGGCAGTAATGGAATCCATACTTTTAATTTTAAAGATTAAATGCAACGTTTTAAACATGTACTATTTGTACCCCTCATAGGGCAACCAGGCCTCATTTGTTACAAATAAAGTTCAGAAATGGCATTTAATCATGTATGAACTCTATTTTGTTACCTCTTTATAATTTTATGGTTTTACAAAAACTCCTCCAGATGTTTTCAAACCAGCTGGTGGAATCTTGGATTAGTGCTGATGTAATTCAAGCAACAAATACATCATTTTCCTCCAAGTCCTTTTGGCATAGTATACACAGTATATCAAATTGTCAAAAAAACAGATCTTTGGTACCAGTTTTCTGATAGGATTTTATTAATGGACTTATACCAATAAAATAAAATGGTAACTATCTGGCAAGTTTCCTAGGTTGATCATCAACCATTTGAGCACTGTATTCCCCCACCCAAAAGAAAAACAACCTGTCATACTATTGAACTGTAACTTTAGTTTCCAGTCTTCCCATTCCAGCCCTGAATGCAGCCACCACAACTCCCTCCTAATTTATTCTTTTCAGATTCACTCTTTTCGCTGAGGCTCCAAAGCACTCACAAAAAGGGTACAACTACTACAGTACCTCTTCCCAAATGTATAATCCCACAAAAATGTATAACTCTGTCTTGTTCCTCCCTTGTAATTATTCCAAAACATGACCATGCAGTTTCTAACTGTGGCTGATGCCCCTGAAAACAGGCACTTGTGCTTAGTGGGCCTTACCCAGTTAACAAAGAATAAATAAATAGTTAACTCCAACTAGCACCATTCTTGTGACCTATACCCCTTCTCCCACACACCTCCTGAAATGCATACTTACCACTGCACCCCTCCTAACGTGTACCTCTGCATGCCTCAAAAATGTTACAAGAATCCCTAAATCTGCTCCCGCACCCTCAATAGCTGTACTCCCACCTTGCACTTATTGCAGTATTTGCACACTCACGCCTCACATCCTTCCCAGAGGCTGTACTCTTACCCTACCTATTACAATATGAAAAGATCACATCTTAGATTCTTTGCATGGTATGATGGACAAAGACAGTAACAAGTAGAAGTAATAAAAAAATGGTTTATTACAATTCTCACACCATAATAAGTGAAGCAAAGCAATCACAAGGGAGCCAATGTCCCATCATTCCTAGAGTATGGTCTCTTTATCTCCAAGGAGCTGGTGTACATACAATTATATATGATTGATAAGAGTACAGTGACAGATATGATAAACATACAGCATTAGATAAAGCATGTAAATAAGGTGGCTGTCTTGGGCAATTACATGGGAAATGAAGTAAGACTCTCTGAACAAAG
The DNA here is from genome assembly GCA_016271365.2 of Neoceratodus forsteri. Taxonomy (NCBI): domain Eukaryota; kingdom Metazoa; phylum Chordata; order Ceratodontiformes; family Ceratodontidae; genus Neoceratodus; species Neoceratodus forsteri. The sequence continues at coordinate 1,255,898 of CM057449.1, read as the reverse complement.
GGAACTCATATTCAGCAAGGATAAGTGTTATCTGTTCTTATTTCCACACAGTTAGCCTGGAAATATTTGCAACATAATCATTAAAGCATGCAGCATGTCACAATAGTGGAAAACTACAGAACATGAGTGATTATGAGTATAGCAGAATATACGTGGAAACTAGAAACAGTATATATGGGTTAATTCATTACAGACAAATATGAGCATAGCAAATATAATAAAGAACACTAATATAAATAATAAAACAAGGTGAAACATTCTAAGACTGTGGTAAGGTAGTAATACTTGTAAGTGTATAAGGATATGGTTACATGTTGGTTAGTTGGTGGTATATAACCCAGGCATAACACTCCCCTCCTAGTTTCCTTGTTCAATGGGCAACACAACAAAAAAAAAGATGGTTAGGTGTAGAAATGGCATATCAAAATGTGTCAACAATCCTCAGGCATGATCCCTGTAAAAGAACTGCAGCCGTGCAAGATGGTGGATAAAAGTATGCCTCAGACAGCAAAGGGTTAGTAGCAGATGAGTTAAAACAAGACATAAATTACCATCAAGCTTTAAAACATTGATTTGAACATCTGCTTTTCAAAGCACACAAAACTTGTAGACCCAGATATTCAAAGGGGTTGTGCATGGCGCAACTGAGTTCCACCAGTGCAACCCCAGCATTGCGCCCCGGTGGGATATTGAAAAGGTTGCCTGGTGCAGGGCAAATCCCAATGCGCTGGGGTGCAATGTTAATGTATGCAGCGCAGATGCAGGGGGCATGTTCATGCATATGCGGCACATCCCGATATTCAGCCTTATATGTGCGACACATATGCTGGCACAGCCCTGCATTGTGCCACACAGAGGGCTCAAAGTTGAGCCCTTAAATTGGTGGAACAACTCTTGGCCACCCACAGGTGGGCTGCTTGTATTGCAGGGTGCAATACAGCAGCTGCCAACCATGGTGGCCACCCGCCCACCCAGAACACCATCCACAAGCACCCACATCTCCTGATAGTCTACTGGTACCCCCTCCTTCCTGATTCCCTGATCGCAGTAAATGTATATTAATTCATTCCTTGGTAGTCTAGAGGACCCCTCCCAATTCCTGAATCATGGTAAATCATTGTAACATAATTCCTGGTGATCCAGTGGCACCCCCACCCTCCCACCCAAACAGGACCCTTGCCCACCCCACTCCCCATCATCATCAGGTGGCTTCAACCAATCTGCATACTGCTCGGCCACCCACCGAATGACAGGTACAGTATGGGTTGTAAGCCCATTAGTCCACTAATGTGGACCAATGGCCTTGTAGGGCATACTGTACTAGACAGTCCCAACTATGTGAATGACCCAAAAACTTGTAAAACTTTGTGAAAAACTTAGTTTTAAAACACTCATACAGTTGTTGTGAAAAGAAATATGGTATGGTTATTAGCAATGCCTTTAGTTATGGTGTGGTGTGACATAGACAAGTGATGGTGTCGGCCGAGGTCCAATAATAAGAATACACCATTTATTCATCTGTGTATACACTCTGTTTCCAAGTCTCAGAAAAGGTTGTAACAGTAGAGAAAGAAAACATAGTTTTCCTGCTTATGAGTTGATGTTTGGCCTAGTTTAGGCCTATCTCATGAAATGCAAGTGCAATATTATGCTTATTATATGCACTTTGAACCTTTAACATATGACAATATGCCATTTACACTGTACAACACAGAGGTATACAACAGTGCCTGTTGCCCTATAGGATTTGAAAATGTCCCTTTTGTAATGTCCGTCATCTAGGGTGAAATACTCCTAGCTAGTCAGTAGTGTGGTGCTCTGATACTGGGTCTGGAGCATGTCAATCAATCAATCAATCAATCAAGTCTTTATTTAACCAGGCGTTCATCATTGAGCAGAAGCTCATTTGCAAGATGGACCTGGGTGGAGCATGAACAATTGTATATACAGGTCAACACAGGTATTTACAAGGCAATACAGATAATACTCTTTACAGAGAGGAAGAAAAGAAGTTCATATGTACATAGAATTATACAGATATTGTACAGATTACATGGTATTTACATACATAGAAGTGTCTATAGGAAGATAAAGCAGGTTATCTAAGGTTGCAGGAGAAAGTAACATAAGAAAAAAAATTAAAATAAAAATATACACTAGGTAGGGGGGAAGGGAGGGAGGTATCAGTTCCATTGCAAAAGGGGTCTGGTAACATGATGCTATGAAACCTAAAAGTGTTTGTATTGAAGCAGAATTTATACTCTGCCATATTATGTGTGTATTTACACATTATGTACAATGGTACCTGGGAGTGATGAAGCAATCAGACCACAAGTTGGTCTAGGTTTATGCTTGGAACATCGGATAGGCTTTTTCTCTGTTGGGGTAGCAACAGCTGGAAACATGGCAGTGCTAGCAATAGAATGAGGTGTACAATACTTTGGATGTATGAGTACAGTACAGGTGTAGAAACCTATGTGTTGTGCTTGGGCCTGGCATATAGACAGGATGCCAGAGGGTGACCTTCTGGTGTAGGGCCTACCTTGGAGTGTTCCATTAGCTAGGTGGGCCTTAGGGATTTGTTGTTGATTGCTAGCAGTCTGCCATTTAGTCTGTATGATTGGTTAGGGGCCACCATTATGGTGTCCAGGTGTAATCAAATCAAATCAAATCAGTTTTATTTATAAAAGGTGCCTTTCTGAAACCAAGACGAACGTACAATAAAATACATCAAATAAATTATTATAAAAACAGCATATAATTTCTACAAAAAACAATATAATAGCAGCATAATAAATAAAATAACCCCATCAATCATCAAAACCCATGTTAAATAAATTGGTTTTTAAAGAAGTTTTAAAACTCTGGACGGTTAGGCAATCTCATACCCTATGAGGTAGAGAGTTTCACAGGGACTAAGCAACAAAGCTAAATGCCCTTGCTCCCAATGTCTGCAAGTGTACCCTGGGAACCTCTAGCAATCCCTCATCAGTGGATCAGAGAGGATGGAGGAGACAGTAGGGACAAAGGAGATCTTTCAGGTAACTCGTCCCTGGTCGTGTAGAGCCTTATAGGTTAATAAAGCAACCTTAAAGGTGATCCGCCACCATATCGGCAGCCAGTGCAGACCACGGAGCACAGGTGTTATATGACTGGCTCTCAAAACACCAGTCAACAACCTGGCTGCCACGTTCTGCACCAGCTGCAGGAGGCAGATATCAATCCCCAACAGCCCTCGATAAAGGGCATTGTAGTAGTTTAGGCGGGAGGAAACAAAGGCATGAACCAACATTGGAAGATCATCGGGAGGAACCAGTTGTTTCACCCAGATGATATTTCTCAGAAAGTAAAAAGAAATTGTAATAACTGCTGACACTTGTGATTTTAAGGTCAGACAGTCATCAAATATAACGCCCAGGTTCTGTCCCTGTCTGAGGTAGCTAGCTGGACACCTCCAAGCCACAAACCCAAGGGTGAACCTGCCAATTTACCCACCTCATGACGACCCGGGTTCACGACCAACACCTCAGTTTTTTCAGGGTTCAATCTTAGCCAGCTCACATTCATCCAGGCCTGAATTTCAGTTAGACTGCTGTTGAGCACTGAGACAGCATCATCTTGTTCAGGGACAAAAGACATGTATAGCTGAGTATCATCTGCATAGCAGTGAAAACTCAAGCCATACCATCTAGCAATCATTCCCAACGGCAGCATATACACTGCAAACAACATGGGCGCTAAAATAGATCACTGCAGAACCCCACAGGGCAGGGAGAATGGAGCTGAGGTACAAACCCCAGACACCACCCTGTGAGTCCTGCCCATGAGGTAAGATTGAAACCATCTGAGGACAGTCCCTGAAAGTCCACATGTATGCCACAGGTGATCCAACAGTACCCCATGGTCCACAGTATCAAATGCTGCAGAGAGATCAAGAAGGACCAAGATGGAACAAGTCTTTTGATCTCTTGCTATCAGGAGGTCATTTAGTACCCGAATAACAGCCGTCTCAGTACTATGTCTCTTCCTGAAACCGGACTGGAGAGAATCATAGATATTTCGACTGATCAAATGGTCCTCCAGCTGTAAAGCCACCACCTTCTCAATAACCTTACCCAAAAAGGGAAGGTTAGAGACCAGCCTGTAGTTTGTAAGACAGTCGGGATCCAAGGAGGGCTTCTTAAGAAGAGGTCAAACCACGGCCTCCTTGAGGGAAGCTGGAAAAATTCCCTTCTCCAAGGATAACCAGACTATCTCAGCAAGGACCGGGCCAATGACCTCAACGCATCCAACAAGCAAGTGAGTAGGGCCCGGATACAAACTACAGTTGGTAGTTCATAAAGACTGGATAACCATCACAATATCACTGATTGTAGGCTGGCTAAAGTAACACCACTCCAACCGGGGTCTGAAATCTCCTGCTGACCACTGCTACTCCCCATAGAAAGGGTCAGGTGGATATAAGACCTGATTGTGGCAACCCTAACTGCGAAGAAATTAGCAATCTCCTCACACTGCTCTTGTGAAAAAGCATTTCTGGGCTGAAGACAGAGTGGATTGCACAGTCTGTCCACAGTCCAGAAAAGCTGAGCTGGTCAATTCCGTGTGGCAGCAATCTCTCTGGACAGGAATTCTGCCTTCTTATGGGAGATTGTTGATTGCTAGACCAAATAATGGTCCATCAAACTAAGCCTGTCACCCACAGGCCAGACCTCCACCATCACCTTTCTAGCCTTCATCCTACTCTCCTCAACTCCCTCAAGTCCTCATCAAACCATGGAGACCTAGGACAAAGGGAGAGTGGATGAACTCAAACAGGAGCAATGGAATCCAGGGCCTCTGTCACTGCCTTATTATAGCAAGTACAGGATCCACTGGATCCATGCATTCCCTTGGCATGCTCAATAGGTCCAGCACTGCCATCAAGTCATCTGGAGAAACACCCCTTAAAGTGCGGTACTGGACCAACTCCATGGGGCAGACCTCTTGAGGGGGCCTCAAAACTGAAGTTGATGGTATGATGGTCAGACCACCCCACTGGTTCCACCACCAGATTGGATATCTCCATCCCCATGAGAAACACCAAGTCCAATGAATGACCCCCAATGTGGGTCGAGGAGGAAATATCCTGTGTAAGGCCCAGTGAACTCATTAACTGTCTTGTCCAAACTGCAAGAGTTCATCATTGACCCAAGCATTGAAATCCCCAAGGATCAGCCATCTATGGGATCCCAATGTTAAGTCGGCGATGAAGTCCATGACTTCCTGCAGGAAAACATTCCTGTCTCCTGGTGGATGGTAGATGAGAAGAATCCTGCACCCCACACCCTCACCCACGATACATTCAAAAGAGTTGGTGGTTCCAACTGGAATTTCCTTCAGGTTCACTTCTGATTTAAAACAAAGGGCCACACCCCGCCCCTACGATCGATCCTCGTGCAGTGTATCACCGAGTACCCAGGTGGAACCGCTGAAGCTGAAAAAGGGCCATCATTTCCATCCAACCAGGTCTCAGCGATGCAAGCCAGGTCAGTTGAATTAACAAGATCCCCAATTATAGTGGTCTTGTTTTTAATGACCTGGCATTGCATAACACCACCCAAGTTCGATGAGCAGCTGGGGAGGACCGAATTTTCTGTCTGCAATAAGCAGAACCCTTGGGTATGGGAACAAGATAGGAAAAAAACCCTCTCCTGGACCCATTTTGCCCCAGGGCATCTCCTTGTTCCCACAATCCCAATTCACCCACTCCTCTCCATTCCCCCAACAGGCTGAGTCGCCGCCCTAACCCTCCTTGCTATTCCCAATCCCCTGCAACATCTATAAACCTCCAGGGATAAAGGGGGTCAACAAAAAGGGTGGAGATCCCTCAGTCTGGAAGGGGAATAATGCCTAACCATCAACCCTGGCCCCAACACATTTTCTAAAACAAATAACCCAAACCAAATAATAAATAACCATGCAAACAATACAATTTAATAAATACAACCCCCACCCTCAGAATTAAAACAAACTAAAACAAGGCACAAAGGCTTAAAAGCAGCAGCAAAATAATCCAGAACCAACAATTTATCTCTATCTAGGGAGCTCCCTCCTCCCTAGAAGATAACACAGTTAGATTTCCCAAACAAACCTCTCATATTTGTCAGGGTAAAATCATTAAGTGAAATAAGACTTTGATACTCTCACTATTCAAAGTCTAAACTTTAGGCTCTGTCACTGCCCATAATAAATAGTACTCTGGCCAAAAACAATGGAAAATGGGGAAAAAGTCAAACCCGGCTGTAGTGCGATCATCCAGTTAAAATCCAATCCAATTCCATTCAGTCCAATTTAGCTCCCAGGGACTCCAGAACAATTCAAGCAAGGAACCTCCAAAATGTCCCAAACTGGGCTTGCAGTATTCCACAATGATCCTCCTCCCTCCCAAATCACCAGCACTCCACACCTCAGCAAGCCTTAGAACCAGCCCACCGGCTGAATCCTTGGTGAGCTTAGGGATAACAGGTTTTAGAGCCAACCTTCAGGTAGCACCCCAAACCCGACCCCTGTGTGAGCACCGATAGGGGAGAGAAAGAAGAAAGCAAGGCCCCCAAATATCAGAGCCAGCCACAGTCCAGGAAGAAACAACTCCAATCAGCCTTTGCAATCCTCACAGCAGCCCCAGAGTCCCTTGGAAGCAGTTCCAGGCCAAGTGGTCCAACCGCCGACGAGGCTCAAGTTGCACACTCTCCAGCATGACCCCCCACCGACCCAGCACTGCTTCCCTGACAACAGTTCCAGTGTAGGATGTGAAAACAGAAGCAGCAATGTAGTCCTCATCAGAATCCCAACGCAAGTCATTAAAACCACAGGATCAGACAGCGAGATAGATGGACAAAAGGTAAATGTCCATTTACATCACCTCTTCCAGTTCCATTATATAGACCAGAGAACTTTAGATGGTAGTCTCCGACTAAGGAGTCATTCATGTAAATGCTGCAACTAATCCAAAAACGCACTGCAATAACTACACTCACTTCAATCCCTCACTAAGCTAATTGCTAACTAAAGTAAAAAAATAAGTAAACAAAGCAATAAAACTATGCTGCTACTCCAGCGTTCAGACGGTCAACACAGCATGGTCGCCATCTTCTAACTAGTGAGTTTGGCAAGTGTACATGGTTATCATGTTGTAATTAACCTGGATGGGACAGTAATGCTGATCCCTTTCATTTGGGAGTATGAATAGTGGCACATAACCTATAAGAAAGAAATAATAATTCATGGGGGTGTTGTTCAGACATTTCAGCTTGTGAAAACAACTAATTTGTCATGTGAGTGGTTGGTGCTTGGTACCCCCCCATGTGTGTCTGACAGATGTCACCCATTTGGGCCTAATACCCCAAAATATCCATGGATGTCGAGCAGTTTACTGAGCTTATACTTGATAAACTGCAACAATATGTGAAAACTCAATGACAATGACATAATGATAATGAAACAATAGTCATTTTAAGCACACTGCAGAAAATATATTTTAAACAATGATCACATTTAAAATGAAGCTGGTCATCAGAGTCCAGGAATGACAGTTGAAATAATATTATCTTTTACAGGAGCTAAAAAGACAGAAAGGATATGGGAAAGAATATGGGAATGTACACAGTTCTCCCCTCCCACAGCTCAGCTGATTACTAGCTGAGGGCCAAGGACCTTGCAGCTGGCTGGTGCTGGTTGTTAGCATAAAGCCACTTGCAAAAAGGTTGTTTAGGATTGTTCTAAACCACACTGTGAAGGCAGAGAAGCTGAGCTGGTTTATAATGTTAGAAAACATTTTATATTTTATTTTTAACCTGTAACCAACAACTAGGTTATTAGCAAATGCACATTTTTCTTCTTGTGTGATCTTACTGGAGGGACAGTGGGTTTACCTCTCCCATTTATGGATCTGCTAGCTGTAGCTCAGTCAGGTTCAGAAGTAATTTCATTTATTTGTAACCACTGTAGGTGCACTGCAAGGTGGCATGGTTCAGCCCCCTCCTTCAGCTCCCTGTATAGTTCAGGAGGCTAGGCTTAGAGTGTATCATATCTATGGAAAAGTCATAGACATGGTGAATCACATTAAGAATGGTAGCAGCTGCAGCATTATACATACTCATCACTGATGAACCATAAAAGCCATCTATCAGTGAGTACAGCCTGTATTAAATAGTAGCTATACAGCTGACACCATACCTAGACGGTTATTTGTTAAACAAATGGACATGCAGTGGTGTGTTAGTAGTTAACTATATTATTAACTGTCCCAACAATTATTTGCCCCTTACGGGCACACTAGGTGTCAAAACAGGTGTTAATGTAAGCAATCAATTACTGGGGGTGGGCATATATATAATTAATGCCCCCTCTCCCCTGAGCTCCTTCTTCTGTGCAAGAGGCAGTGCAGAGATAATAGGATACTGTAGGACCAATGCAGGAGCAGATGCCCGACCATACAACAGTAAATACTATCAAATAGACTAGTAATAGGTGTTTGCATAAACGTTAGAGAAAACTTTATTCCCAATAAAGGTATGGATATTTATCCACAAATATATTGGAAAATTGTCTTTCCTAATCAGTCATCACCTGGTAGGTTATATGTTGAATAAATATAGATGGGTAACCCAACTTGTAAAAAAAAATAATAATAAGGGCAATACAGTATCCTACTATGATTCAAACTATAATAACATTATAATGAAATTGGGCCACTTATACACTTACACATTACTGGTGGTTACTTGTGAAGGTTAGTCTCATCCCTGTAAGAGAAAAAAATAAAACACAAGCCACAAAAGGGAACATCTCATTTACATAGAGCCTTCTGCTTGTGGAAGGTTACCATTGGTTCTCAAAATGCTGATACTGATATTAACCCAAATAAAGACATACTGTATGCATTCAACCACCCGTGGGGGGATAGGATCGTTTTATTGTAGCTACTAGCACACTCCGATGAATTCCTGAAAATGAAATAAATTATTAATGTCAGAGCATTAGGCATCCCTAATTCTGTAAATATGACATGAGAACTATGTTATTAACACACATCATTCTGATAAATAGCACAAGTTATAATACTGGTATTTTGTACATACAAAATTGTTAAAAGGGAGAAAGGGTGTTAAATTAGGTCTGCAGGTGAAAATCTTCCAAAACAGACATAATACGTTCTGAGGCAGCGTACATTATGTAGCTATCCTATGGAAGATAAAGTAAATGGCTTATTACAAATGCTGGGGGTGAACAGCAACCCCCCCCCCTTCTGATCACCGAGCGATGCATGGGGATAAGTGATACAGGACAAGGACAAAGAAGCCATGAGCACTTCCATAAAGGAAGGCATATGATGGAATGGGCAGGTTTTTAGATAGCAAGCAGCTTCATGGCTACTAGCCCAGAGGAAAAAAAAATTCAGCCTAACATCATGGACAGATGAGGAGGACTGAAAAAAAGAGCTACTTTTAACAAAAGTACACTTAATGTGCACAACCCATTAAAGTTATATTTGATTAAGAAATACCAATTTAATTATGGAGGTCCATTAAATGTGAGCTGGAAAAACAGGTACAGCTCAAAAACACAAGGAGGTCAAGTGATTTGCAAGAGGTCACAGACTGTGCAAATGATGTTTCCTGGGACCAAACCCAGCTGTAGCTGCAGTGGCATTGGACACAGCACTGAATGAGAGGTCTGGCAGATAAAAGAACACTGTCTAGCCACCAGCTGAGGCATCAAAAACAAAATTGATGAACCATGACAACATCTATGATAGCAGATGGAGAGGCCATATTGGAAAAAAAACATAGAAAACCTATGCAAGCATTTGTGTCATGCTTCAATTTTCTTTTCTTTTTTTTGCAACAAACTATGATTAACTTGAATGAATACTAAGGTCACCAGTTCACTACACTTCAACATAAAACCAACCAGTCATCTAAATGATAGAAAGTTTGCAGACAGTGCACCAACACTGCAGACTGGAACATGTCAGTGGCAACAAGCCAAATGTGTTGGCCATTTTATGATCAGATTTACCTCATTACAAACGGCATAAAAAAAACTAGTGTAGTGTCAGAAAACACAGTTAAAGACCTTGATAACTGACAACAGTGACAAACAGATATAGGAGATGCTGAATTTGGCACAGTGCTTCCCAACTACAAATATTTTCACACATCAAAATCTAGGATGCCACATTCTCAAAAACATATGCTGCAACACTACGTCAAGGACGAAGGCAAACCTGGAACAAGCAAACTAAGATTCTTTTAATTTAAAAAAAAATAATTGGCTCAAGTGAACAAAACTGATGCAATCAGAGTAAAAGACAGACTTAACTCTTGCATCCCAGCCAACACTAATTACTGATTTCAAAACAAATTAAAATCAAACACATCATTTATAGTTAATGAAGCTGATATAATTAAACCTTAACATTCATTACTGAATGCAATAATGTTTCTGCTGGTTTTTTTTTCCAAAACATTCTCCAATTAGCCATTATCAGAACTGCAGGGAACAACGTGACCTTGAGTACGCTGTCTACAATTCAACAGAGTCAACTAAGCATTCAGGGACTACATAACAAGATATGGTGTACTACTATTAAACATAGTGCTTCTCCTAAAGTGAGTAGCAAGGAACAACTGCATAGACAAAAGTGTTCACACTTAGATTCATTATAGAATGCAATTAAAGGTGGATCAACCAACAGATAGAATTAAAGTGTATTCACCACAATCTTGAATCACAAGGACAGGGCAACACCCTACCAGACATACTTTCCATTAAAAAAAAAACCCTCCAGGGTCAGAACAGACAAATGTTTGGTCTGTGAATCGTGTTAATGAGGAGGATTCCTCATGGAAGTCTATAAAAAACTTATCAGATGGTTCAGTCACCCATTGATCAGTAGCCATTAACCCTATTAGGCTTGAAAGTCTCCAAAGCAGCCCTCTAGCAGACTGCATCATAGTTGACTGTCTCAGTTCAATATACTGCACACAGAACAATGTAATTGGAGCCAAAACATCTTTAGTTAACTATTTTTTTTATTTAAGCGCATCCCACGCACCTTGTGCAGTGAGATAAATCAAGATGTCTTCTCTCAACCCTGTGCATATTTTAGACATGTCAGTTAGCAGGGAAATCTTTAAACCATTCTGTGGGTTAACTTCCATGTTTGCAACCACAGCACTCAAACATACACAGACAGATGGTGTCTGTGAACTTCTGTGAAGAAAGAATTCACAAAACAACAAGTAGCAGTCTGCACATGGAGTGCCCAAGCTGCCAAACTCATTGCTACTTGGTGCTGAGGAAAGTCACATCTCAGACCTCAAATCACGAAGTAAAATGAATGTTATTCTTTGCAAGACAAAACCATGGCAGGCTGGCTCACCATTGTTACAATGTGAAATAAATCATACCTTAGGTTCTTTGCATGGTATGCTGGACACAGAAAATAACAACAAGTAGAAGTAATAAGATAAGTTTATTATGATACTCATGCCATAACAAGTGAAGCAAAGCAATCACAAGTGAGCCGATTTCCCACCATTCCTTGAGTATGGTCTCTTTCTCTACAAGGAGCTGGTGTGCATACAATTATATTTGACTGATAAGAGTACAGTTACAGATATGATAAACATACAGTATTGCATAAAGCATGTAAATAAGGTGGCTCCCTTGGGCAATTGCATGGGAAATGAAGTAAGAATCTCTGAACAAAGGAAACTCATACTCAGCAAGAATAAGTGCTATCTGTTCTTATTTCAAGACAGTTAGTCTGGAAATGTTTGCAACATAATCATAAAAGCATACAATGCATCACAATAGTGGAAAGCTACAGAATATGAGTGATTATGAGTATAGCAGAATATATGTGGAAACTAGAAACAGTATACATGGGTAAATGCATTGCTGACAAATATGAGCATAGCAAATATAATGAAGGACACTAATATAAATAATAAAACAAGATAAAACATTATAAGACTGTGGTAAGGCACTAATACTTAGTGTATAAGGTTACGGTTACATGTGGGTCAGTTGGTGGTATATAACCCAGGCATAACATACCCCAACAACATTTGAATCCCATCCGCATTCACCCATGATGTGTGCCCATCTGTGTAGGTCCCACATTTATACCACACATTCTTCTATGACAATTTGTACCCCTATTCCATGACTCCTGAAACTTTGTACACCCCTTTGCACAGCTCCCCCAAACCTGCAAAGATTCATAGCTTTGCCCCCCTCCAAACACCAAATCTATACTTCCTCCTCACTCCCTTCTCAAAATGTCCACCCCTGCACCTGGAACCTTATAAAGTTTGACCCCTTCCCCACACTCTGAAAACAATTTACCCATACCACCATTCTCCCAAACAGTTCTTCCTCTTCTTCTGTACCACTCCCAAAATGTATTCTATAATCCACACTCTTACTCAAATGTTTTACCCCATTCCCTGCACAAATAGCAAAATTTACAAGAGTGCCAAAAAATATATCTCTTCTCTTGCAACCATCACACAATTTACATGACTACCATTACGCCCTTCCACATATTAGTACCCTTTGCCCCACACTACTCCAAAGGTATGTATTGTACCTTTGAAACACTATTCCAAAAAGTCTGCACCTCAGCCCTCTGTACAGTTCAAGAGGAGTGAGAGGGTAACGTTTGGGGGTGATGCCTATTTTCACCAGGGGCACAAGTATAAATTTTGGGAGGGGTGCATAGTTGCAAGTACAATTTTTAGGAGGGGTGCAGGGATAGAAGTACACCTTTTGTGAGAGGGTGCAGTGCTACAGTTATACACTTTGGAAAGTGTACAGAGGTACAGTTACAAATTGTGGGCATGTAGAGCGGTACACATACACATTTTGGAAAGGGTGCAACTACAAGTTTCTGGAGGAATGCAGGGGGACAGAAACTAATTTAGGAGGATACAAGGGTAGAAGTACAGAGTGCAGGGGTACAAGTACACAAATACAAATTTTGGGAGGGATAAAGGATGAACAAGTGCAAATTTGGGGAGGGAGTGTAGGGGAACAAGTACACATGTTTTGAGCTGAATAGGGGTATAAGTGCAAATGCTGGGAGAGGTGTAAGGGTACAAGTACAAACTTTGGGAGGGTGCAGGAAACAAGCACAAATTTTGGTAGGGGTACAGGGGCACAAGTATATGTTTTGGGAGGGGTGCAGGAGTACAAGTCCAAATTTTGGGAGGGGTGATGGGGTACATGTACAAATTTCATGAGGAGTGCAGGGGTACAAGTCCAAATTTTGGGAGGGATGCAGAGATACAAGCACAAATGTTGTGAGGAGTGCAGGGGTATATGTACAAATTTTATGAGGGGTGCAGGGGTAGAGGTACACATTTTTGTAGGGGTATGGGGTACAAGTACAAATTTTGGGAAGGGTGCAGACATACAAGTACACATTTGGGGCAGGGGTGCAAGTACAAATTGTGGGAGGGGTGCGGGGCTACAGGTATAGATTTTCAGAGGATTGCAAGGATACAAGTACAAACTTTGGGGAGCAGGGATACAAGAACGAATTTTGGGGGTGGGGTAAAAGCACAAATTTTGGGAGAGGTGCAGGGGTACAGGTGCACATTTTTCGATGCATGCAGGGATGAAAGTACAAATTGGGGGGTAGGGATACAATTACAAATTTTGGGGGTAGGGTACAAGTACAAATTTGCGGAGGGGTGCACAGGAACAATCAACAATTCTGGGATGGTTGCAGGGGTTCAGGTACCAACTTTGGGTGCAGGGATGCAAGAACAAATTTGTGGGCAGGGATACAAGTACAAATTTTATGGGACAGGTACAAGTACACATTTTGGTCGGGGTACAGGAGCACAAATACAGATTTTGGGAGGGATACAGGGGGACAAGTATTTGGGGAAGGATGCAGGGGAAAAGTACACATTTTGAGAGCTGAATGGGGTAGAAGGGCAACTTTGGGGCAGGGTGCAGGGATGCAAGTACAAACATTGGGGGTACAGGGGTATAAGTATAAATCTTAGTAGAGGTACAAGGGTACAAGTTAAAATTTTGGGAGAAGTGAAGGGGTAGAAGTACAAATTTTATGAGGGGGTACAGGGGTATAACTACAAATTTTGGGATTAGTGCAGGGCTACAAATACATATTTTTTGGGGCAGGGGTACCAGTACACATTTTGGGAGGGGTGTAGGGTTACAGGTACAAATGTTGGGAGGAGTGCAGGGATACAGGTACAAATTTGGGTGGCTGGGGTAAAAATACAAATTTTGGGGGCAAGGATACAAGTACACATTTTGGAGGGCAGGGATACAATTTAAATGTTGGGGTACAGGTACAAATTTTGGGAGGAGTGTAGGGGTACAAATACAAATTTTGGGAAGAGTGCAGTGGTACAGGTACAACTTTTGGTAGCAGAGCATGGGTAGAAGTATAGCATTTGGGAGGGGTGCAGAGGAACAAGCACACATTTTAGGAGGGATAAAAGGGGTACAAGTATAAATTTTGGGAGAAGTGTGGAGCATAAGTACACATTTCAGGAGGGATGCAGAGGTAAAAGTACAAACTTTGGGGGGAAACAGGGTAACAAGTAGAAATTTGGGGAGGGGTGCAGGGGAACAAGTACACATTTTGGGAGCCGAATAGAGTAGAAATGCAAATTTTGGAAGGGGTGCAGGGAAACAAGCAAAAGTTTTGATACCGGTACAAGGGTACACATACAAATTTTGAGAAGTGTGCAGGGGTACAGATAAAAATATTGTGAGGGTGCAGGGTACAGGTAAAAAATTTTGGGAGGGATGCAGGGATACAAGTACAAATTTTGTGAGGGGTGTGTTTTGGTAGGGTACAGGAGTACAATTAAACATTTTGGGAGGGGTGCCGGGGTACAGGTACAAGTTTTGGTAGTGGTGCAGGTGTACAAGCACAAATTTTGGGAGGGGAACAAGTACAAATGTTGGTAGGGATGCATGGGTACAAATACAAATTTTGGTAGGGTGCAGGTGTACAAGTACAAATTTTGGTAGGGGTGCAGTGGTACAGGTATAAATTTTGTGAGGGGTGTAGGGGTACAGGTACACATTTTGGGAGGGGTGCAGGGGAACAAGTACACATTTTGGTAGGGGTACAGAGGTACCAGCACAAATTTTGGTAGGAGTACAGAGGTACAAATACAGATTTTGGAAGGGACACAGGGGAACAAGTAGAAATTTGGGGAAGGGTGCAGGAGAACAAGTACACATTTTGGGAGCTGAATAGAGTAGAAGTGCAAATGCTGGGAGAGGTTCAAGAGTATGAGTACAAACTTTGCGAGGGGTGCAGGGAACAATCACACATTTTGGTAGGGGTACGGGGTACAAGTCCATCTTTTGGGAGGGGTGCAGGGATACAAGTACACATTTTGTGAAGGGTGCAGGGGTATAGGTACAAATTTTGAGAAGTGTACAGGGTTACAGATAAAAATATTGTGAGGGGTTCTAAGAGAGGTGCAGAGGTACAGGTACAAATTTGGGGGCAGGGCAACAAGTACAAATTTGTGGGGCAGGGATACAAGTGCAAATTTTTGGAGTGGTGCAAGGGTACAGGTACACATTTTTTGAGGGGGCAGTGATAGAAGTACAAAGTTTGGGGATAGGGATACAATACAAATTTTGGGGTTCAGGGGTAAAGGTACAAATTTTTAGAGTGGTACAGGGGAACAAGTACAAATTCTCAGAGGAGTGCTGGGGTACAGGTACCAACTTTGGGAGGGGTGCAGGGATGCAAGTACTTTTCAGGGCAGGGAAACAAGTACAAATTTGGGGCAGCAGGGGTACAAGTACAAATTTTGGGATGGGAGCATGGGTGCAAGTTCAGATTTTGGGAGGGATGAAGGGGTATAAGTACACATTTCATGAGGGGTGCAGGGTACAGGTAAAACATTTTTGAGGGGTGCAAGGATACAAGTACAAATTCTAGGGTTCAGGGGTACATATACAAATTTGGGATGGTTGCAGGGGAAGAAATACACATTTTGTGAAGGTGTAGAGGTACAGGTACAAAGTTTATAAGGGGTGCAAGGGTACATGTATAACTTTTGGTAGGAGTATATTGGTACAAGTAGAAATTTTGGGAGGTGTGCAGGGATACAAGTACAAATTTGGAGGCAGGGGTACAAGTACACATTTTTGGAGGGGTGCAGGGCTACAGGTACTCATTTTGGGAGGAGTGCAGTTATACAAGTACAAATTTGAAGGGAGGGTCTGGGATAGAAGTACACATTTTAGAGGGCAGGGATACAATACAAATTTTGTGGTACAGGAGTCCAGGTACAAATTTTGGGAGGGGTGCAGGGGGTAAAGGTGCAAATGTTGGTGGGCAGGGATACAATATAAATTTTGGGGTACAGGGATACAAGTACAGATTTTGGAGGGCAGGGATGCAATACAAATGTTGGAGTACAGGGGTACAGGTACACATTTTGGGATGGGTGCAGGGGTACAGGTAAAAGTTTTGGGAGGGATATAGGGGTACAAGTACAAATTTTGGGAGGAGTGCAGGGGAACAGGTACAACATTTGGGAGGGGTGCAGGAGTAGAAGTACAACATTTGGAAGGGGTGCACAGGAACCATCACACATTTTGGGAGGGGTACACAGTACAAGTACACATTTTGGGAGAGGTGTGGTGGCACAAGTACACATTTCAGGAAGGATTTTACATATTTTTTTTTTAAGTTGTTTAACCAGATATAGCACACTAAGCTGAAAACTTTTTTACAGGAGCGACCTGGGAGCACAAGGAGGTTAAGTGACTTGCTCAGGGTCACACAGTATGCAAGTGGATGCTGTGGGATGCTGAGGTAGAAGCACAAACTTTAGGAGAGACACAGGGAACAAGTACAAATTTGGAGAGGGGTGCAAGGGAACAAGTACACATTTTGGGAGCTGAAGAGAGGTAGAAGTGCAAATTTTAAAGGGGTGCAGGAAACAAACACAAGTTTTGGTACTGGTACAAGAGTACACATACAAATTTTGAAAATGTGCAGGGTGCAGATACAAATATTGTGAGGGATACAGGGGTACAAGTACAAATTTTGGGAGGGATGCAGGGATACAAGTAAAAATTTTGGGGAGCAGGGGTACAAGAACAAATTTCAGGAGGCAGAGGTAAACATGCACATTTTGAGAGAGATGCAGAGGTACCGGTGCAATTTTTTTTGAGGGGTGTAGGGATACAAGTACAAATTTTGGTGGTAGGGATACAAGTACAAATTTTGAGGATGGCTATGAGTGCAAGTTTGTGGATGGGAGCAGGGGTACAATTACAAATTCTGGGAAGGGTGCAGGGGTTCAGGTACCAACTTTGGGTGCAGGGATGCAAGTCCAACTTAGGGGCAGGGATACAAGTACAAATTTTGGGGGGCAGGGGTACAAGTACAAATTTTGGAGGGGTGCATGAGTAAAAGTGCACATTTTGGTAGGGATACAGGGGCACAAATACAGATTTTGGGTGGGATGCATGGGAACAAGTATCTGGGGAAGGGTGCAGGGGAACAAGTACACATTTTGAGAGTTGAATGGGGTAGAAATGCACATTTGGGGTGCAAGTGCAAACATGGGGTACAGGGATATAAGTACAAATTTTGGTAGGGGTACAAGGGTACAAGTTCAAATACTGGGAGGGGTACAAATTTTGGTGGGCAGGGATACAAGTACAAATTTTGGAGGGCAGGGATACAATACAAATGTTGGGGTACAGGGGTACAGGTGCACATTTTAGGATGGGTGCAGGGGTACAGGTACAGATTTTGGGAGGGATATAGGGGTACAAGTACAAATTTTGGGGGGAGGGCAGGGGTACAGGTACAAATTTTGGGAGGGTGCAGGGTGGAAGTATAACATTTGGGAGGGTGCGTAGGAAGCACCACACATTTGGAAGGGGTGCAGGGTACAAGTACACATTTTAGAGAGGTGTAGGGGCGCAAGTACACATTTCTGGAGCAATGTAGAGATAGAAGTACAAACTTTAGGAGAGATACAGAGAACAAGTACAAATTTGGGGAGGGTGCAGGGAACAAGTACACATTTGGGGAGCTGAAGAGGGTAGAAGTGCAAATTTTAAAGGGTCAGGAAACAAACACAAGTTTTGGTACTAGTACAAGGGTACACATACAAATTTTGAGAAGTGTGCAGGGTACAGATAAAATATTGTGAAGGGTGCAGGCCATAGTACAAATTTGGGAGGGCTGCAGAGATACAAGTACAAATTTTATTAGGGGTACAACTACAAATTTTGATGGGTACAAGTACAAATTTTGGTAGAGGCACAGGGGTACAGTACAAATTAATTTTGGGAGGGTTCAAGTACAAGTACACATTTTGGTAGGGTGCAAGGTACAAGAAGCTAGGTGTGGTAGAGTGCAGGGGTACAAAGATAAATTTTGGGAGAAGTGTGGAGGTATAGGTACAAATTTTGTGATGGGTGCAGGGGTACAAGTACAACTTTTGGTAGGGATACTGGGGTACAAGTACAAATTCTGGGATGAGTATAGGGGTACAAAAACTATTTTTGGGGGGATACTGGTGAACAAGTACAAATTTGGGAAGGGTGCAGAGGAACAATTACACATTTTGGGAGCTGAATGGGGTAGAAGTGCAAATTTTGGGAGGCATGCAGGGGTTCAAGTACAAACTGTGGGATGGGTGCATGGGAACAAGCACAAATTTTAATAGGGGTACAAGGTTACAAGTCCACATTTTGGGAGGGCCAGGGATACAAGTAAAAATTTTGTGAGGGTGCAGGAGTATAGGTACAAATTTTATGAGGTCTTAAGGGTACAGGTACAAATTTTGGTAGAGGTACAGGGCACAAGTAAAATTGTGTGATGGTGCAGGGATACAAGTACATTCTGAGGGTAGGGGCAGAAGTACAAGTTTGGGAGGGTGCATGGCTGCAGGTACAGATTTTGAGACGTGCAGGGATACAAGTACAAATCAATCAACCAATCAATCAAAATCTTTATTTATCCAGGTGACCATCACTGAGCAGAGCTCTTTTTCAAGATGGACCTGGTTAGAACAGGGTCGGGTAACATCCATCATAAAAACATATAAATACATGTAAATAAGTATATAATACACAAACACAATGGTGCAGTAATAGGGGAGTCAAATGATAAAGGAAGACAAGGCAAGCTTTAACAGAGGAGGATTCAAATACAAGGGAGCAGGTCCACCATTGAACCATGCAACTGTATATAAACCATGTTCTCTTTATAGAAGTACCAGTTAGTTCATTTACCAGGGTCAGTCACTAGTACTAGCCATGAAAATGGCTTAGAGAACCACCAACTAATGGCAGATGGGGTACCAGGAGTGGTATGTAATATGTAAGTGAAGGATAAACATTGTGAGAAGTGAAGTTCCAAGGATAGGTCGGTAGAACTGATGTGGTGGTGAGGGCCTATGGGGAGAGGGAAAGGGGAGTTAAGACTTTTATAGTATGATTGCGTGTAGATTGTGGATGAGTGCAGTATAGAGTTGTGAAAAGAAGGCTGAAGAAAGCGGGAAGATAGACCAGTATCAAAGGGAGGACAGAGGCATCAAGGTGTTACATGAAAGCATGATGACAGACCAGGGCCAAGGAGGAGACAAGCAATAGAAGTAATTTGTTCATGGTTAAATGGTACAGGTTAGCATGATGACAATTCATGGTCATGGGAAACAATTGCACTGATAATTTCTGAGACGTGAATATAAGAGCTCGAAAGATGAGATGCCGATGGGTGACCTCAGTTACAGTTTTTTTTGCAATTTATTCCACAAGGAGGACAGTGTAAAGCTTACAGCAGCCCTGTCAAAGTGAGAGTTAACTTTGGGAACCATCAGTAGGAGAGATCTGCAACTTCTCAGGGTGTAATTGCCCACTGGTTTTATAGGAAGACGGTCTGTAATGCATTGGGGCAGTTTTTTGGAGATGGCTCTCAGAGTCCATAAGGCTGCATTTTTTCATGCTGAATTGAAGAGAACTCCACCCCACTGATTGATATAGGGAGCAGTAGTGAGTGGAATAAGGCAGGCCTGTGATGAACCTCAAAGCTCTATGATATAATGTGTCAAGTTTGGTGAGGTAGGAAATAAGACAGTGACTGTAGAGGATAACAGCATAATCTATCAAGGATAGAAAGGTTGATTGTGCCAGCTGTAGTTTGGCATCTCTAGTTAAGAAGTGGGCTATCCTAAAGAACAGGCCACATCTCTGTCATAATTTTTTGAGTAATTCTTTAATGTGCTCTATAAAGGAGAGCCTATGGTCCAGCCATACTCCCAGATGTTTGAATTTAGGGACAGATTCCAACTTCTCAGCAAGAATTGTAGTAATCTGCAGCACAGGATCTGATAGGGCTGAATTTACCATTTGGGCAGAGGGAGAAAAGAGCATTGCTTTTGTTTTCTTGGCATTAAGTAATAATTTTTTGTTTAGGTGTTGGTGTTGCAGCAGGTTGAACTCAGATTGAAGGTCATTACATGCAGATTGTAATGATGGGTGGCTTACGTAAAGAACTGTGCCATCTGCAAACAGATAAATGTTGGCATTAGTTATGCTTTCATCAATATTGTTGATGTATATTGCAAATAAGATCAATCCTAAGATAGAACCCTGGGGAACACCTCTTAGGAGAGGTTTGAGAGTTGAGAGCTCTCCTTCCACTTTCACCTGCTGGAAGCAATTAGAGAGGTAGTAGTTGAACCACTGTAAAGATAATGGGTCAGCACCTAGTGAGGTCAGGGAAGACAGTAGCAGAGAATGGGTGACAGTGTCGAAGGCCTTGCTCAGGTCCAAGAATATGGCGCAGGTCTAATTCCTGTTGCCTAGCTCTCTTTGCCAGTCACTAGTCATTTTGGCAAGTGCTGTGATGGTGCAATGTTTAGCTCTAAACCCTGATTGGACTGGATTAAGCAGGTTATTAGCTTCTAGATACTGTCTCAGCTGGTTACTTACAACTTTTTCCAGTAACTTTGACAAGATCAGGAGAATCAAAATTGGTCTGTAATTATTTAGATCACAGGGATTTCCGAACTTGAACAGGGGTATGATGTGAGCTGTTTTCCATATTGAAGGAATGGATCCTTGAGTTAATGATAGGTTAAATAAATTGGTTATGGGTATGGCTAACACATGGATGGCCACCTTCAAAAAATGTGGGTCGAGGGTATCCGCACCAGCACTTTTTTTACATCCAGTTTTAGCAATAGGTCTTCAACTTCTTTCAGAGTAGTAGGACACAAGGAGAAGACTGAATCAGTGATGCTAGGATCTGCACCTTGATTATCCAGCTGAAAGCATATCAAATTTGCAGTGGAATTGTCGAAGGGTATGCCTGTAGTCGCAAACTGATTATTGAAGGCAATCAGAACTTCCAGTCTGTCACTAATGGTGTTATTTATTAAGGAGATTTCATCAGGCAGTGAGTCACCGGCCATGTGACCAGACAAGTCCTTGACGGTTTTCCAAAATTTTGTAGGATTTTTGGAGGCAGAGAGAAATTCAGAATGATAGTATGCAGCTTTTGTATCTCTAACCGTTCTAGTACATGAGTTTCGTGCCCTTTTGAACCTGCACCAGTCCACAGCAGACTGGGTTTTGCGTGCTTTTTTCCATAGGTTATCTCTTTCAGTCAATGCAGATTTTAATATTGGTGTGAACCATCTACATGCATTTTTTGCCATTTGCACCTTATCTATAGGGGCATATTTATTTAGGGCATCTAGGATAATTTTGCTGAATATGTCGAATGCTGATTGCATGCTTTTTGCCAAATAGAACTCTTGCCAATACAAGGAGTGTTTCAGTTCATTTATGTAGGCAGTGAGATCAAAGTTCTGTCTAGATCTCTTGCCAGCAAATTTCGGCGAAGTAGTAGGTTTGTTGCTTGATCTTATGCAAGCAATAAATGAGTGATCACTGATATCACTGAAGAAGATGCCGGCAAAGGAGAAGAGATGTGGTTTATTCACTAGGATAACATCTAGCAGGGAGCTGTTATCAACATTCTTTTTATTTACCCATGTTGGTTCAACAATGAGTTGCAATAATCCATAGGTGTCATAGAAAGCTACAAGAGAAGCAGCAGTTTTAGATAGCCAGTCTAAATTAGGATCCCCAAGAATAATTAATTCAGAGGATTGTTGTTCGATGATATTACTCAGATGAGGTAACAATTGTAGATCGACAGAAGGAGGTCTGTAGCACCCTATGATACATAAAGTTGAAGTGTGCAAGATGGTGACTTGAAGAGACAGACATTTATAAGCATTTGCAACAGATAAAGCACTCAGACAGGATGCTGTATACTTATCCTTGACATAGATGGCAACCTCTCCACCCCTGGAGTGTCTGTCTGCTATAAATAGTAAATAGTTAGGGATATTGACTTCCCTGTTGGAGGTGGCTGGTCTAAGCCAGGTTTCTGAAACCACTAGGATGTCTGGTAGAGTATGGAGGATCCAGGCTTGGATCATGGAGAACTTTTTTAACAGTCTGCATACATTAATGTGGAGGAAACTCATGCCTTTCAGTGTGGCAAGGCCAGAGGGCAATGTAATTGCAGCTGGAGGCCCCGGATTAAGTTCCACATTTCCTGAGCACAGGAGAAGAAGGAATAAAAGTTTTCTTAGAGTGGCAATAGTAAGCTTCGTACTGGTAACCCCTTTACATTGTTGTGGGTCATTGTCCTGGTGGGGCGCGCCCCAACATTTTTTGCCCTTGCCACTAAGAGTGGCAGAGACGAGTACTCTGACTGCTATCTGTAGAGGTGATGCCTCTATGATGTTGGCGGAAGTCATAAGCTGAGGTGGTAATTCATTTCGTGTACTGGCGTTAAAGGTAATATGAAAATAGTTTTGAAGAATTGGAGAGTTGAAAAGGCATATGTCCACATAGGGACAGGAACTAGTTACAGAGCAGATCAGATTAGTATCCACAGTAATAAAGACTTGAGGTGGCATATATTGGGCATGTGATATGTGATAGAAGAAGGACCAGAACAGGATCCACGATTTGACACACATAGTGGAATAAGGATGGGGGGAGCTAGAGAGGAGTGAGCTAGAAAGCCGGGGCCGGGTTTATGTGTATTTAATCAGGGCCGGGGGTAGGTGGGTGGGCAAAAAATTGGCAGCTAGGGCTCTCTTCCTGGAGGTAATCAGTCCCAGAGGGCAAGTCCAAATTTTGGGGGAAGATGAGCAAGTACAAATTTTGGGGGGGCCTGGATATGAGAACGAATTTTGGGAGATGTGCAGCAGTATAGGTACAAATTTTGGGAGGGTTGCAGGGATACAAATAAAAAAGTTTGTGGGGTAGTGATACAAGTAAAAATTTAGGGGGCATTGATATAATACAAATTTTGGGGGGCAAGGGTACAAGTGCAAATTTTAGGGTACAATAGTACAAGTACAAATTTTGGTAGGGGTGCAGGGGTACAAGTACAAATATTGGTAGGGGATGGGGCACAAATACAAATTTTGGGAAGGATACAGGGGAGTAAATGTACATTTGAGGAGGGGTTCAGGGATACAAGTACACATTTTGGGAGCTGAATATTGGTAAAAGTGCAAATTTTGGGAGGGGTGGAGGGGTATGAGCACAATCTTTGGGAGGGGTGCAGGAGTAGAAGCACAAATTGTTTGAGGGGTGCAGGGTTACAAGTACTTATTTTGGTAGGGGTACGGGGCACAAATATACATTTTGGGTGGGATACAGGGGAGCAAGTACAAATTTGGGAACGGGTGCAGGGGAGCTGAATAGGGGTAGATATGCAAATTTTGGAAAGGGTGCAGGGGTTAGAGTACAAACTTTGGGAGGGCTGCAGGGGAATGAACAAAAATTTTGGTAGGGGTACAAGGGTACAAGTACACATTGTGGGAGGGGTGCAGGGGTACAAGTACACATTTTGGGAGGGGTACAAGGGTACAAGTCCCAATTTTCAGAGGGGTGCAGGGGTACAGGGATACATGTACAAATGTTATGAGGAGTGCAGGGGTACAAGTCTATATTTTGGGAGGGGTACAGGCATACAAGTTCAAATTTTGGGAGGGGTGCAGCAGTACAGGTACAGATTTCTCTAGGGGTACAGGGGTACAAGTACAAATTTTGGGGTGGGTACAGGGGCACAAATACAAAATTTTGGGAGGGATACGGGGAACAAGTGCAAATTTGGGGATGGGTTCAGGGTAACAAGTGCACATTTTGGGAGGTGAATGGAGTAGAAGTGCACATTTTGGGAAAGGTGCAGGGGTGTGAGAACAATCTTTGGGAGGGTTGCAAGGGAACAAGCACAAATGTTGGTAGGGGTACAAGGGTAGAAGTACAAATTTTGGGAGGGGTGCAAGGTACAAGTACAAATGTTAGTAGGGGTATAAGGGCACAAATACACATTTTTGGAGGGATACAGGGGAACAAGTACAAATTTGGGAAGGGATGAAGGGGAACAAGTACACATTTTGGGAGCCGAATGGGGTAGAAGTGCAAATTTTGGGAGGGGTACAGGGGTTTGAGTACCAACTTTGGGAGGAGTGCAGGGGAACAAGCACACATTTTGGTAGAGAACAAGTATAAATTTTGGGATGGGTACAAGGGTACAAGTCCTAATTTTGGGAGGGGTGCAGGGGTTCATTTACATATTTTATGAGGGGTGCAGTGGTACAAGTCAACATTTTGGGAGGGGTACAGGGATACAAGTACAGATTTTGTGAGGGGTGCAGGGATATAGGTGCAAATGTTATGAGAGGCACAGAGGTACAGGTATAAATTGTGGTAGGATTACAGGGATACAAGTACACAATTTGGGAGGGATGCTGGGATACAAGTACAAATTTGGGGGGCAGGAGTACAAGTACAGATTTTGGGAGGGGTGCAAGGCTATAGGTATGGATTTTGGGAGGGGTGCAGGGATACAAGTACAAATTTGGGGGCAGGGATACAATACAAATTTTGTGGTGGAGGGGTAGAGGTACCAATTTTGGGGGGACAGGGATACAAGTACAAATTTTGGAGGGCAGGGATACAATACACATTTTGTGATAAATGGGTACAGGTACAAATTCTGGGATAGGTACAGGTACACATTTTGGGAGTAGTGCAGAGGTACAGGTACAAACCTTTGGAGGGGTGCAGGGATACAAGTACAAATCTGGTGGAGGCAGGGATACAAGTACAAATTTTTTAAGGGGTGCAGGGGTACAGGTACAAATTTATTTATTTATTGATTCAGTTTTGTAACCGGGTAAGCCCACTGGGCCCCAAGGGTCCCTTTTTTAAGGGCGACCCAGAATTAGTTACATAAAGTAAGATCCTGCATACACAGTACATGTGTGAGCAGACATTTAGTTACATTCAAGACATTTCACAACAGAGTATTAGGGTAAGTTCATTCATTAGGTTACATTCAATACATTTCATAGTGGAGTATCAGGCAGTTCCTTTAAGGAAATCTTTTGTTCAGCCACACTAGAACTGGATCTAAAGCCTAGGGTGGGTTAGTGCAGAACATGAACAGACAGTAGCTTGCTTTCTGTGTGGTAATGGTGAAGGAGTCTATGACTTGTTTTAGGGATACAGGAAGACTAGGTTTTAAGTCTGTGTGTGGCTAGTAGCCTTACTGTGTTGTGGTCAGGTGCAGGAGCAAGTACTCTTGTCTAGCAAGTGCATGCATAGTCCCTTTCAGAAGGCACTTTGGGAGGAAGCGTTCTGAAGGTGGTCAGGGAGCTTCTTCCACAGTCCAGGAGCTGTGTGGGCAAAGGATTTGCTACCGGCTGTGGTCCTTACCCTGGATTCTTCCAGGAGGTGTCTTCCAGAGGTGCAGAGCTGTCTAACTGTGTGCTTTGGGACTAGCAGGCCAGATTGGCTTGTTGGGTGCTGGTCATTGATGAGCTTGTATGCATTGCAAAGTAGAGGGTATTGTTGCCAGAGACAAAAGGATGGCAAGTTCAGGGAGGCCAGCGCTTCACAGTGTGGTGAAATGAGCGATTTTGTTATAAAGCATTTACAGCCTGGTTTGCTCCTGTTTAGCAACTCCCTGCATTATTGAAGTGGCATAGGTCAGGGTTGGGAGGAGAATGCTATTAGCAATTGTGGTCCAGGATTCGGGGATCAATTGGGAGTTCAGGTGATATAGTAAACCCAGCTTTTGATGTATGGTTTTTGTTACCTGGTGCACATGAGATTCCAGTGTGAAACCTTGGTCCAGCATCAAACCCAGGTATTTAAAGGTCTTCACTTCCTCTATAGTGGTGTCTGATGAGGAGACCAGGGGGAGTAGGGGGCTTCTATCCTGGCCTAGAGTTCTTGGCCTGAACAGTAAGGCTTTAGTTTTTGCAGCATTTAGAACCAACCTGTTGTCTAGGAGCCATCTTTCTAGGGTTGTGAAATCCACTCAAAGTTGAGGTCCCAGGTCTGGTGAGCTAGATGAGGATCTATAAATAGCAGCATCATCAGCATACTGGACCACTGAACTACCTCCACAGTGGTTGTTCAGATCATTAACAAACAATGAAAACAGGAGGGGGCCAAGTTTTGATCCTTCTGGTGCCCCCTCCATGCGAGGAAGTGCTTCTGAAGTTGTCCCTCTCAATTTAACCTGTTGGGACCAGTTGGTCAGGTAGCTATGGAACCAGGTTAGGGAGTGGCAATCAAGGCCTAGATCACTCAGTTTGTTTAGCAGGAGACTGTGGTTAATGAAATCAAAGGCCTTGGTTAGGTCTATGAAGAGTGCCCCAGTTTGGGTACCATTGTACAAGGCCATGAGGACATCAGCGGAGAATCTGATGAGTGCTGTGTCTGTCCCATGCTTTTGCCTGAATCCGTGCTGGGTATCCGCCAACAGCTGGTTTCCCTCCAAGTAGTCTCGGAGTTGGCAGTAGACTAGTCTTTCCTGTATTTTGGATAGAATGCATAGGAAGGATATGGGCCTAAAGTTCTCTATTGGCTCCCTAGGGTCTCCTTTGTGGATTGGTACCACATAAGCCTGTTTCCATGTGTCAACAGGTAGTGTAATTGCTGGTGTGGCCGCCTCAAGTAGCCTAGGGTCAAGATCATCCAGCCCAGCTGAGTCTTTATCTCTAATGGATTTCAAAAGGATAAGGACTTCTTTTGGTCACATGAGCTGCAGGTGGAAAAGTGCACCTGGAGAATTCAGGATCTCAAGGCTAGGCTGCACAGGAGTTCGGGGAGGGGCTAGCTTTGTATACCTTAAGGTCGGTGAAAACCCCATTGAAGGTAGCAGCAGCAGCCTCTTGGCTATGTTCAGTTTTTGGGAGGGATATAAGCACACATTTGGGGGCAGGGTAGAATACAATTTTTGAGAAGAGTGCAGGGGCAGAAGTACACATTTTGGGAGGGTACAGAAGTACAATTACAAATTTTGGAAGGTGGGCAGAGGTACATGTACAAATTTGGGGAGGGATGCAGGGGTAGAACTAGAAATTTTAGGAGGGGTGCAGGGATACAAGTACAAATTTTGGGAGGGATGATAAAGGCAAATACAATTTGGGGGAGTGATTCATTGGCATAAGTACAAATTTCAGGATGGGTGCAGAGGCATGAGTGCAATGTTAGGGTGCACAAGTTCAAATTTCAGAAAGGTTGCAGGGGTGCAAGTGCAAATTTTGTGAGAGGCATAATTACAGATTTGGAGAGGGGTGCAAGTGGTGTAAATTTGAGGGAGTGCAGGGACAGATGGACACATACATAGTGGTGTGTGCTAAAGTGCTGATTCTAAGAAGCAGTATAGAAGATAGGGTTCATATTGGGATGGATGCTGGAGTAAAAGTGACAATTTTAAGAGGGGAGGGTTAAATGTAAAAATATTGTTAGGGTACAGTTAAAGAGGTGCAGATTTTGAGAATGATGAATAAAGGTCTTGCATCAGCTGAGGATAGCATAGAACACAAATTATGAAGAGGTACAGGACATTAGTAAATATTTTGGAAGGGTTCAAGGGCAGTGGTACAAATTCTGGGAGGAGGAGGAGGAGAACCCATTACTGGGAAAATGCACAATACTGAGAGTGTAGCACAACCTCAGCAAATGGGGTGAAGCAAAATGTAACTACATTTTGGCTAGTAAGGAAAATGTGGGCAAGTTACATAACCTGAAGATGTTTGGGTAGCCCTTCTGTTATTTAATACTGTCCCCAGATTTTTATTGATTAGCCTGTGAAAGTTGTAAGATATTTAATATCTTAGATGGTATACATCCAAGGATATTGAGGGAGCTCAGAGAGATGCTGGCTGTGTTTCTGACAGTTGTGCTCAACTACTCACTAGATATGGGGGTGGTCCCAGAGGATTAGAAGAGAGCAGACATAGTCCCACTTTACAAAAGTGGTAGTAAAGCAGAGGCCGGAAATTACAGGCTAGTCAGCCAGATCTCACTGGTGGGGAAATTAATGGAAATACTACTGGAAGAAAGGATTGTAGAATATCTTGAATCCAGTGGCTTACAAGATCTGAAGCAGAATGGATTCCCAAGGGTGAGGTCATGTCAATCAAATCTGATAGATTTCTTTGACTGGATCACCAGGAAAGTAGATCTGGGTGGAGCAGTGGATGTAGCCTACCTAGATTTCAGTAAGGCCTTTAACACCGTTCCTCATGGAAGACTCATATATATTGCTGAGTAGCCTAGGGGTGAGTCCAAAGGTGGTAAAATGGGTAAAACATTGGTCGAGGGATAGGTGACAGAGGGTAGTGGTAAAATGAGTTCACTCCAAGGAATGGAGGGAAGGAGGGTGACCAGTGGGGGTACCACAAGGATCAGTACTGGGCCCAATCCTATAAATGTCTTTATTAGCGACATTGCAGAGGGACTAGAAAGGAAGGTGTCTGTTTGCAGATGACACTAAGATCTGTAATAGGGTAGACACTTTGGGGTGTGTAGGTGAAAAAAGTGAAGAGGGATCTAGGAAAACTGGAGGAGTGGTCAAGAGTGTGGTAACTGGCTTTTAATGCAAAAAAAAGTGCAAAATCATGTACTGGGGGCACAGAAACAAAGGGGTAGAATATGTAATGTAGAGAGTGATACTGGCCAGCATCAAACAAGGAAAGTGACTTGGGGTAATCATATGCGATGACCTAAATGTGGGCAAACAGTGTGACAAGGCAGTGGGGAGAGCCAATGGGATGCTGGGGTTTATAGGGAGGGGTATCACCAGCAGAAAGAGAGAAGAGGTGATACTGCTGTGTAAATCACTGGTGAGACCTCACATGGAGTACTGTGTCCAGTTCTGGAGACTACATCTCAGGAAGGATATAGGCAGGGTAGAGGCAGTTCAGAGAAGAGCAACTAAAACGGTGAAGGATCTGAATCAAAAGCCCTATGAGGAAAGACTGAAGGACCTCAATATGTACACCCTGGAAGAAAGGAGAGAGAGAGAGAGAGAGAGAGAGAGAGGATATGATAGAGACTTTTAAATACCTCACAGGTATAAATAAGATTAAAGAAGAAAGCTTTTTCAGAGCAAAAGATATTCAAATACTAGGGAACATGCTATGAAGCTGGAAGGGAGTAAACTCAGGGGAGATATATGAAAGTATTTCTTCACAGAAAGAATGGTGGACACCTGGAACAGCTTCTCAGAGGAGGTGTAAGAGGCAAAAACTGTAACAAGATTCAAGAATGCATAAGGGAACCATGTGGCAGGGGACGGGAGGGAGTAAAGCCGGAGATCAAGTAGGGTCTGCGGTGTTTCAGTAGGTAGGGAAAATGGGCAGACTGGGTGAGCCAAGTGGTCCTTATCTGCCATCAAATTCTATGTTTCCATGTTTGATAGTACATTTATTACTGTTTGAAGTGACAACTGATTTTTGCCATTTCATAATATGGTGTACTGTGTGTATACTAAGCTGCCAGGACAATGATGACAATTACATCATTCTTGTTTAAATGACAACACTGCTCAACCAAGATTCTGCCAGCTGGTCTGATAACGTCTGATGTCTTTCTGTAAAGCCATCAAAAAAGAGAGGCAATAAAACAGTATTAACACATAAAATATTGCAATTCCTACAGTTTATTTGTAATACATAAGGCATGATTGTCCTTGTACTAGCAAACAGGGTTAATTTTTAAAATATATTTGCATTTGATATTTAAAAAAGTTGTGCAGCCACTAGTGCAATAGCTGAGGGGTTTTCATAAGCCAGTGTTGGGTAATGGCTTTACCTGCAGCTGCCACTAACATTACAAATAAATACATTCTTGTGTGAAGCACTAACCCCTCTTGGACGAAGGACCAAGACCAGGTTTTCAAAAGTGGGAAGGTGGAGCACATCCAACATCCTTTACATAGCTTCTGCCACCTCTGACCAACATGGTTTCATCAGTCCCAAAGAATAAGGAATGGTGTATCCTGTTCCTAGCAGCCTCTCCTGCCCTGATCTGACTCCCTTGCCCCATAGCGCTGAGACACCGCTGGGGTTATGGAAAACCTTGCACACATTTTTAACTGAAATTCTTTCCATAACAGAGAGGCAGTAGATGTTTACACCCCTGCCAAATTTTAGTCAACCCATCTGGAGGAAGATGGATAGCAGCCTCTTCCTCCCATTTAGCCTGGAACTGTTCTATGGCCTGTTTTCCCTCTTCCCCCAATAGATGTGTACAGGCTTGAGAGACAAATTCCCTCTGATCGGGCGTCATTGCCTTATCCCAAATAATTCAATATTTTTTTGTGTGTGTGTGTGTGGGGGGGAGCTTCTTCAACCCTGCTATCCCAGGCCCCTTTTCTATGTAATCCCTGCATTGCAAGTATCTGTGAAAGTCAGTTGGCAACAGCCTAAATTCCAGCTGTAACTGCTGAAACTTTTTGAAGATGGTCCCCCCACAACAAACTGGGTCGGCTTTAGCAAGTCTTTCCTAGTCCATGACTGAAATCTGTAATCCCATCTGGCTGGCGGAAACTGCAATAACTACTTGCAGGGGGAATCAATGCCATAAAGGCTTGATGTCATCTCATTTTTATGGCTGTGTGGGTGGAACTCTGTAGCCGATTTGCTACCACTGTAAGAGAACAGTGGGTCGCATCCAGAATGTGACCCTGTGTTCTCCTACAGTGAAGCAGCAAACTGTGGAGAGCGTCGACTCCACTGGCACTGTCCTCTGCTAATAAAGCTCCCCTTTGCAGCATGGTCATCCCCTCCACACAGGCACACAACTTTAGCCATGAACTTCCTTCAAAACTGTGCATATGCAATTTCATTGCCATCGCTGTCTTTCAAATGACACAGTGTCACTGCTCTGACAGCTGTGCTGTCTGCTCTGAAACCACCACTACCACTGCCATCACTCCGATAACACCGCTGCCACTGATCCGATATCTGTCCTTCCGCTGCTCCCACACCACAACAGGTAAGAGATCTGCACAGCTGTATCAACTCTAACCAGAATTTTTTTTAAATTGGAGTCAGGTTTGCAGGCTGTTCTTGTCCCAATGTTAATAATGTTTCTTATATCACTGTGTAATGACCCACAGTAGGATTTTCAAGGATATAAAATTATGAGCCCCTTGTTCTAGGTTTTTCCACCTCTTTCCTTCTGCCTCACCAAATATTTTGCTATGTGTATCAACTAAACTGCTTCATAATACAATAGGAAGCTAGGTAACTAAAGCCCCCAATACTTTCACTTTCAATAAGTAAGAATCAATGTATCCTGGGTTTTCTGCTTTCCCATATAAATTTAGAGTTTTAGTTTAAGTTCCATCTAATTCTTTTGGGGTATGGTGAGCAGTAGTGTGGACTGTAACAAGAGAAAACTCAGCAGTATATTCATTTTGACTGTTTCTAGTCTATCTGTGAATGTTAGGGGTGGTGGACTACATCTATTCAGGTCAGTAAACATTGTTTGAGAGCATCATAATTTAATTTGTACAATTTGTTGAACTGAGTAGGGAATCTGAATTTCCTGGTAACCTATCTAGAGTATTCCCCATTTTCCCTAACCCACTGTGTTCTTCCCCCAATCAATTTCCCACTAGGTTAGTCATTTGTCTCCCCCTCTGAGGTCCCTTAGCTTCTTTATTAGTTTTGTGGGGGATCGAGTCAAAAGCCTTGCTATAGTCTGGGTACGGCATGTCTACTGCCTGTTTCTATCAACAGCTTTCATGACCCAATCAAAGAAGTCCATTAAATTTGTTTAACATGCCCTTCCAAAAACAAAACCTTGCTGTCTGTTGTCTGGCAGCCAGATAGCCTATAGAAATTCTACTAATGTTTACTTCAATATGGTTTCCATTAGTTTATCTACTATGGAAGTCAAAGTGACTGGCCTGTAGTACCCTGGTTCATCCCTGGCCCTATTTGCGGAAGGAGTACCACATCCAATGTTGTCCATTCACTGGGCTTCTCCAGGGAGTCATTGAGCAGGTCAGCTAGGGATGCCATCAATATTTTTGCCATGTTCCTTAGCACTCTGTGTGTGGTACCCTTTCCAACCCATGGCACTTACCCATCTTCAGGGCTAGTAGCTGTTTGAGAACATTTCTGTGGTAATGTATTCATCATATTTCCTTGTGTCTTCCTCCTCAGCTCTGCCTATTCCCCATGTAGTAGCCCTCACCCCCTCTACTTGGTAAACACTGAGTAGAAATATCCATTCACTATTTCTGCTTAACCCATACTGTCTTCTAGTTGACAGTCCCTTTTCTTCAGCTTGATAATGCCTTCTTCCATTTGACCTTTCTCCCAGTATAAAAACAAACAAAAAAAAAGCCTTCCTTAATGTCTTGCTATTCTGTGCATCATGCTTGTCTTGGTTTTCCTTAGTACCCTACTGTCACCTTTAGTTTCTCTAAGTAGCACTCCTTGGTCTCTACGTTGTTGCTTCTTTTTTATTTTCTGAAAGGTGCCCTCTTCTATTTCGCTGCTGATTTAACCTTCCCAGTGAACCACACCAGTTTTCTCTGTCTCTTTCTTTCCTATCTGCTTTAGACAGCAGCTGGTGACATCTTGAAGGCTTTCCTTGCATTCGTTCCACTTCATTTCCATGCCTTGCATCCCTATAAGCTTACACAGGTGTACTTTGAGTTTTTCTTTCATGATGTTGAAATCTGCCCTTCAGAAGTCAAGAACCCAAGTTTTGTAATTCTGATGCTCCTTCCTCCTTTCTAACCCAAACCAAATTGTAAGATGGATGCTGTTACTTAGGGGCTCAGTTATGCTGATGTCCCTGACATTATTCCAGATAGACAGCTGTAGGTCTGGGGTGACCTGTTCCCAAGTCAGTTCTGTGACACCCTGCAAAAAGAAACCATAAGAGGAATGTTTCCAGGAGGGAGTGACTTTTTCCGTGGTTGGCTTTAAGAACACTCCAGTCAATATCTGGTAGACTGAAGTATGCCATGATTGCCACTTCTCCCAGATTTGTGACTTGCTTGATCTCAAACTCCAGCTTTTTCACTCATGCTTGGAGGTTCCACATCTTGCTTCCCAGGCTCCTGGTGTCAATGTATACAACTCTTCATGATGCTGGATACCTCCCCTGCCCTCTGTTGATCTTCTGGGCTGTTGACTGCAGATTAGCTTTTCCTGCACCAGGTATTCTACCTTCTACTTACCTTCCTACCCTGCATCCTTCCACACTCCAGAGGTCCTAACACTTCCTGATTTATGCACTGCACTTCTATTTTACCGTTCATTCACTGCTTTCCTTCTTCCCTGTGTTATCACCTTCCCTATTTCATCATCCTGGGTGGAGGTCCCAGTACTGATACCCTTTGTTTGAAGGATTCAGGCCTGTTGCCCATTTGAAGCTCCGTAGTTTAAATTTATGACAATGAATTCACCTACCACTGAATATACCTCCAGGTCCTTGCTCTTCTTCTGATAGGGTGCAAGTGATCCACTATAAACAGGGCCATGCTGTTCCATACTGTTCCCAAGTCCCCAATGTAGTTATAACCCATCTCCTTGCACCATCCCTTGAGCCACTAATTGAAGTCCTTAATCCAAGATTTTCTTGCCTGACTGGCTCATGGTGCTGGTAGCACTTCTGAGAGGGCTACTATGCCCACCCACTTCCTAACTGTTTCCCCGAGCAATCTAAAACTCCCCCATACAACCTTAAACCTGCATCCTGCTAGGTCATTCATTCTCAAATGGGCCAACATAATGTGGTTTTCCTTCCCTTATCAGGGATTGGAGCCTAGGTATTATCTTGTCAGTCATCATACCATGGGAGGCAAATGACACTCCTTCCTTGTGGTTCCCTTCCCTTAACTGGCCTTTCTATTCCCCTGACTGTGGAGTCCCTAAGTACTAGGACTCTCCTTCCCCCACTTTGATCCTCAGGAAGGGGGCCCTGTTGCATCCCTGCCCAGCCTGCTTACTTTCTGTGGGCTGTTTCAATGTTCTATCCCCAACCTGAGGTACTTCTCTCTGTGTGATCTGTGTCAGCCCTACATCACTATTGAACTCCTCCCGATCCCGACCCAAGCTGCTCTTCTCTGGCCAATCTAGCTTACTCCTTCATTTGCATTTTCCATTGTCCCCCACACCCAGCCCGGCCTGGTGTCCTTTTCTTCCTTCCCTCCCGACCTTCTCTTGGCCTGTCCTTTCCTTCTATTCCATTGTTACCCCGATCCTCCCGGCTCCCACCATTCTTCTATTTTCTTTCACCACCTGATGCTGTTTCATACCCTTTGTTCCCCACTCTTTAGTGACTTCTTGTGACCAACAGATTCCTTATTCCCATCTTCCCCTGGGTCTGCTCCCCTACTGTCTGAGCCTACCTTCTCAGCAATTCCAAGGCATGGGAATTCACTCTCCTCATAGCAAGTACCTCCACCATCCCTGATCCAGCACCCTGGGGCCCCTGGTTATTGACCTTCTTGAGGAACCAAAGCAGCTAGTATCAGTTCCTATTTTCTACCTCCTTGGGTGGAGTATGCTTCATCCTTCACTTCCCCTTTCTCCTCCCCATGTACTGCATCCTGCTTAAGACCTGCTGTGGCCTCTGGTAAAGTGGTGTACAGGTCATTGGGTTCCACTGGGCATCAGTTAACCTTGGTGTGATTAACGTAGCCCTGATCTGGTTCACCTCTGCAGTTAGGAAACCCTGTGTTCTGCAAACTAGGCCTCTCCTGTCTCCAGAAGCACCCTCTGAAAGACTGACATGCCACTTACCCCACAGCTTATGATCCCCCCATCCTCCTTGATGCCTGTATATCATGACATAAGTTCTTATGGCCAGTTTCTACCATTCCCCTGCCTCCCAGGACTACCACTGGGGCTTCCCCTAGATAGTGTGTTTTGGCAACTTGCTGTTAACCCCTTACCATGGAACTACCAGTGAGTCCAACATCAGATAGGGTACTGTGGAAGACTAATGTTTACCATTAGGTCATTTGGTTGGCTGCATAGGGCTCTTTAAAGTAGAACTGACACTAATCTGAAAATCTACGTTTTCTTTAGAAGTTGTACTTTAAATACTGGTTCAAATTATGTTATTGACTCATCTTTCTGGCCTTTCAGTAAATTTAGTGAGTGTTCCTGATTTTTAATCTGGCAGACAGGACAATATTAGAATTGTATGATGTAATTTAGGCTCTTACACTGTTACAGTGCTATGTTATAGAACTTGGTGACTGCATAGGACAAACTGCTCAATAATCAGACAGAGCCAAACAGTTCACATCATGCTAACTGTGCACTGCACACTCCATTGCTTGGCAGTGTGTCATGTGCTATACTGTAAAACATCCCTCAATCCCTGATCCCAGTATTAGCAGTATTTACAATATATCTGGTGCTGCGAAGAAGGGTTTGGATTCATGGGTGACTGGGGACCCACCAGAAGGGATGGGGGCTTGTTCAAGCCTGATGGCATGCATCTGTCCTGGAGGGGAATCCAAGCACTTAATGATATGTTTAAATGTTATGTGGACAAGTATTTAAACTAGCCAAGGGGTGGTAGGCCAGCAAAGAGGGTACCAAATTGCCCACCCCATAGCTAGCAGTGGAACCATGAACAGGAGGAGGAGGTATCTCTACAAAGCAGTGTGCAAAAGATGGAGATAGGCACCCAAGGGGTGGATAGGCAGAATGGGGGCCAAATACAACAGAAGGGCAGACAGCAGGGAGAACAAGGGATAAAGGACAACCAGGGAGGGGGCTGGATTAGAACAGCTAAACAGTCCAGGAAGTTCACATCATTGAAAGAGATGTGTGCCAATGCCAGGAGCCTTAGCAACAAGATGGAGGATCTGGAGGCTGTCATGGCACAGTCAGACCTGGACATTGTGGCCATCACATAGATCTGATGTAATGATAACCACAAATGGGAGATGGCCATACCAGGCTACAACATATTCAGAAAGACAAGGCAGTCAGGAAGGGAGGAGGAGTGGTGCTTTGTGTGAAAGATGGCATAAATGCCACAGAGATCCAGGAGGAACAAAATGGGAGAGAGAGAGAGATACTTGGGTTAAACTGGAAAGGAAAATGGGTTCAACCATCCACACAGGGGTGGTCTACAGACCACCAGCCCAGGAGGAAGCAACAACTAGTAAGTTAATGCTAGCCATCCGAACGATGGCAGACAAGGGGGCGGTGGTGCTTGTTGGAGACTTCAGTATTCCAGATGTGGACTGGATCTCCCAGCAGCAGCATCAACCAGGAGCAGCTTAATCCTGTCTTCCCTTCAAGGTGCCTTCCTTAAGCAACTGGTCATGGAACCAACTCAACAGAAGGCAATACTGGACCTCATGCTCACAAATGGGGACAGTATGATAGGGGTAACAGTGGGGGTACCTGAGAAACAGTGACCACTGGTCACTGTGATTTGGAATCACAGAAGGAGCAGAACCAAACTGCTTGAATACACATATCTTGGATTTTAGGAGCGCAGACTTTGGGAAAATGGGGACATGTTTGAAAGAGGCACTAATGGGAATGTGGAGGGAATCAGGGGTGGAGAAACAGTGGGCAATATTTAAAACAGGGATTACAAGACCAACAGAATTATGCATTAAGCTGGTTAGCAAGGGGAAAAGGAAGAGGAAGCCATTATGGTTTTCCAAGGAGGTAGCGGAGAAAGTGAAAGCCAAAAGATTGCATTCAGGCAATACAAAAGACGCAGGCAGAAGGGGATAGGGAGAAGTATCAGGAGAAGCAAAGGGAGGCAGGAAGGTCAGTAAGGGAAGCCAAAGCTCAGACAGAAGAGCACATTGTAAAATCAGTGGGCAGAGGGGACAAAACCTTTTACAGGTACATAAATGCAAAAATAAGGGCAAAGGGAGGGATAGTGAGACTGAAGGGGAGGTAGGGGATGGGTGGAGGATGACAACAGTAAAGCTAACATATTGAACAGATATTTATGCTCAGTCTTTACTGGAGAAGAGGAGGTTAATGGGTCTGAAGGGAGTACAAGGGGTGGGAATGGAGCACAAATGGACACAAGTCCCTTTACATGGGAATGGGTACTAAAGGAACTGGAAAGAGTCAATAAAGCAATGGGGCCAGATGGGGTGCACTCCAGGGTCCTAAAGGAACTTAAGAGAGGTGATGGCTGAGCCTCTGGCAATCCTGTTTAGCCAATCACTGGAAACAGGGGAGGTGACCAAAGACTGGAGGACAGCAGATGTAGTCCCCTTATACAAAAGCAGGAACAAAGAAGAAGCAGGAAACTACAAACCAGTCAGCCTGACCTTGGTAGTGAGGAAGGTCATAGAAGCACTACTAAAGGAGAGATTGGTGGAACATCTGGTTGGCAACAGACTACAGGACCCAAGGAATCATGGTTTCACCAGGGAAAGGTCATGCCAGACAACCTCATTTAATTTTTTGACTGGGTAACAAGGGAGGTGGATCAGGAAGGGCAGTAGATTCGGTCTATCTGGACTTCAGTAAGGCCTTCGACACTGTGCCACCCTGAAGGCTATTAAACAAACTGGGGAATGTGGGAGTAGGCAGGACAATAGTGAAGTGGGTGGGTAATTGGCTGGGTGACAGGACACAGAATGTGGTAGTAAATGGCTGTCACTCCATAGAGGGAAGAGTGACCATTGGGGTACCACAGGGATCAGTGCTGGGATCGGCCCAATTCAACCTCTTCATCAGTGACATTGCACAGGACTTGAAAGGCAGAATTTCCCTGTTCATGGATGACACAAAGCTCTGTAACAGAGTAGACATGCCAGGGGGTGTAGACAGAATGAGGAGAGACCTGCAGAAGCTTGATGAATGGTTGAGGGTTTGGCAGTTGAAATTCAATGCAAAGAAGTGCAAGATAATGCATATGGGACACAAAAACCCTGGAACAACATATCAGTTGTAGGTGAGGATATAGGCTGTACAAAGTAGGAGGAAAGGGACCTTGGGGTTATCATCTCTGATAACCTCAAGGTAGGGAAACAGTGCAACAAGGCAGCAGGTAAAGTAAATAGGATCCTGGAATGCATAGGCAGAGGCATCACCAGCTAGAAAAGGGAGGTCATAATTCCACTATACAAGACACTAGTGAGGCCCCACCTGGAGTACAGTGTACAGTTCTGGAGGCCTTACCTACGTAAGGACATAGACAGGGTGGAGAAAGTTCAGTGGAGGGCAACAAAGATGGTACATGGATTGCATCACAAGCTCTATGAGTACAGGCTGAAAGACTTAATTATGTACTCCCTGGAGGAGAGGAGGGAGAAAGGGATATGATAGACATACAGGTACCCTACAGGGAGGAACAGCGTGTAGGAATACACTCTTTTCCAGTGAAAAAATGCTTCAGGAATGAGAGGCCATGGGATGAAGTAGGAGGAAGGGCAATTCAGAGGAAAAGTGAGGAAGAATTTCTTCACAGAAAGGATGGCGGACAAGTGGAACACCCTGCCAGAGAAAGTGTTGGGGGCTGAAACAATCACAGGATTTAAGAATGCATGGGACAGATATGAGGGAATCCTGGAGGTCAGGGGTAAGGGGCAACAGACTTCTAGAAAACCGTAAAGGGAACTTGCAAGCTCAAATGGGCATGCTGGGTGGCCCATAGGTCCTTATCTGCCAACAGTGTCTATGTATCTATGAATCTATGTATATTTTCTGGTTCTAGTGGTACTCCCACCACGATCTCAACATTAACAACATTTACACCATATTCTCTGACACTAGTGGGACCCCTCATCCTAAATTTAATTGCCAATATCAGCAATAGTTTTAGGAACTAGAACCTTCATCTTTTTTTTTTCCACAAAGCTTTTTCTGCCCTTGAGGCTGGTCTGACATCAGCCCCAGACCGTCACTAGTCAGCACATACCTCCCCAGGATTTACTAGTGTGACTCCCCCATGGATTGAGCAGGAAGGGATGTATGTCTATCCTTTCCCTACCCAGTACACACATATAGAATTGCTTGGCCAGAGTGGCAGCAAAAGCCAGGAAATGGACTAGGCCCAGTATCCGCATCCTGAAGTCCTCTCCTCAATCCCCAGTTCTAGTAAAGCTTTATTGGCTATTCCCTGGTATCAAGTTGTCACCCCTATTCACTCACATATTAGCCTATCACTACCCCAACCCCCACCCTGTGAAAGCAGCTGGCACTTAACCTTCTCTCACCTCTATGACTGATTGTCATCTATGTCCAACATGCTGGCTCTGACTCACTTTACAAGTATGTATATCAATACAAATATACATTCTTCTATAGCAGTATAGACCTCTGAGACGGACAGTCACTATCCATAGAGGTATATATGTAAAGATAAGTTGAGGGTTAAGTCCTATCCACATTTAGAAGGTTGGAGGTTGGGAGCTTAGGGGTTATAGGCTGGTACAATATTGAAATGGCTCTGTTTCTGTACAAGTAGCACCAATGTGTTTGTGGTTGCAATCAAGTTAGATCAAGAGTGGTCTGATGTACATTTATGAAAGTTTTACTTTTTTTATTTTTGTTTAAATATTTATATTTTTCAATAACATTAATTAATGTACATATTTATGACATTCTAGAATTTCCTACAATTAGTGACCCTAACGACTTTTTATCATCTTGGTCAATATGTTTCTATGATTGGCGTGCTGTGCTGCTGGATTTCTTTTAGACAAAAAACAGTTTTGAAGTTGTCAGTTTGGAAACTTGTTTTCTCTGTCATTTCCACTGCAGAGGTTATTCTGCACTGCTACCCTCCCATTTATAAGTTAAAGTATTATGAAATATGACCCCATATGCTGTATTCAGTTATGGGCATTTAAAACAATTATTGGGGCTGGCTTGTAACATATTATGCTCTGGTTTTTTGAAACTTTTAAAATGTTATTCATACTAGATACACTGTCTCTGTATGTGCAGTAAAAGTGCATTTGTTGCTTTAGATTCCTCTGAATTTAACTATCCTCTAGGCAATGCACTGTCCTCTGTGATGAAGCACTACGTGATAAACCTGTCAGGTTTAGTGGTGTTGTATAGTATGCGTTTGTCTACATGCTAGTGTTGTAATGCAGTGTAAGTTATAAAAATTTTGACAAGCAGCATTAGAGGTATCTGATACTGATATTCATTGTTCCTTGGTACATGAGTGGGTAAGGCAATCACTGGACACCAAGGAACTGACTAATATAGCTATACTGGTTCATTTTATTTATTTAATTATTTATTTATTGAGGATTCAGAATAGTACCTTTGAGTCAGAGACTCCTTTACAAAGGTTCCATGTCTCAGAAATTAGATACAAAACAAACATTACACGGCAATTCATCAGGACACAGACAAGCTTTTTACACAGAGCAGTGAAAGGCAAACAGTCAGATACTAGGATTAATAAGCACAATTCTTAAGCAATACATTTATAAACTCAGGAATAGAGCTAAACCTGGCAGACTCAGGCTGGGGACTCATTGGGATAAGCCGGCCAAAGGCCATAGTCAGGGAGGGGTGGGGTTCAGTGGCAATCACAGTTATTTGAGGACTAGACATGGTCCCTAAGATGAGTTTTGAAGGGGCCAATTCAGTTCTCATTAGCAAGAGAGGTGGGTAGGCAATTCATTTAAGAAGGGGTTTTGTAACTAAAGAACTTTTGGAATTGGGAGGTATGGCACTGGAGTACTGTGAGGAGCTGCTTGACAGAGCTTTGGGTATGCTTAAAGGTCAGAGCCGAGTGGATTAGAGGTGTGAGCCCGGGGAGGGAAAGGTCATGAGACAAGCGTGGTACCTGATTCTATTGTCAAGGTTGAGCCACTTGGTAGCATTATATGTGAGCAAGTGTGGGTGAGATGATCGCAACCCAGGATGAGGTGGCAGGCTTTATTTAGGGCAAGATGGAGTCTGTATAGGACTGAGGTGCTTGCCATGCTGTAGATAAGTAAGCCATAGTCAAGCAGGGAGAGGACCGAGGGAATACAATATGTATACTGTAAGTACAGGCAAATCTGCCGATGCTGGATTCATGGTGGAGGTATCAAGTGACTAGAGACAAAATATATACGAACTTACGAACATACAAAATTTGCCAGCAGATAAAGGCCTAGAGGTCTATCAAGTCTGCTCGAATGTGCAGCTAGCACCCCTTATTCTGCAGCTGCCCCTCCCTTCCACCCTTCCCCTTCATTAACCCTCCCCCTTGTCCTGTCCCATCCTCATTTGAAGCAGTCCACTGTTCTACTGCATACCACTTCAGCAGGTAACGCATTCCACCCAGCCACCACCCTTTCTGTAAAAAAGTGTCTCCTCATCTCCCTCCTGAACCTTCCTTGCTCTAGTCTCATATCATGGCCCCTGGTGTCCCTCCCCTTCCTTACTTTGAACAGCCCATCTGTACTTGTCTTGTTTATTCCTTTCATGTATTTAAAGGTTTCGATCATGTCACCGCTGTCTTTCTTCTCCTCCAGTGAGTACATGTTCAACTTCTTCAACCTCCTCTCGTATGATAAGTCCCCCAGCCCCTTGATCATCTTTGTCACTCTACGTTGCACCCCTTCCAGTAACTTAATGTCCCTCTTCAGATACGGACACCAGTACTGCACGTTCATATGTTCAGGGGTGGGGAGAAGTTAGGACCACACTGGTCTGGCCTAGTGAGCTAAAAACCTCCATGCAATCCAAGGAGCAAAGTATTGCTTCTCAGGATTTAATGAGGAAATAATGTGATGCAGATGACCAGAGAGAGCCATGTATGGAGAAAGGTCATTCACATGGGAACATTTAAAAATACAGTAGCAACTTAAAGTAAAAGGGTTACCTTGGGATGCACTAACTGCTTTTGCACCTGGATAGCCTCTATCTTCACCATGGCCACATACCTCTTTGTGTCCAACAAGGGGTTGTTCTGTGTACTGAGCATAACTGTCAGTGCCTTCCTTAGCGCTGCACTTTAGAGTGCTATATTCAAAATAGGTTTTAGGCATTAACACTGGACTCAGAACATATTCAGCTATACAGAAGTTAAGTCCTTGCACTAGTCTGTATGCAGGAAAGGGACTTTAAGCAGATCAAAGCTCCACTTTTGAATGTGGTGCCCAAACACTTGAACATAGAATTTTGAAACATTGTAAATGGTGCTTACTACAAAACACCCACTGGGTTTACAAGAAGGTCCGTAAACATGGAAAATAACAGTATGGGAACCAGTATTTCAAAATCAACTACTACAGTAAACAACAACAATAACAACACCATTACTGGCTGAATGCAGTTTTCCTTTATGTGGTTAGTTGGTGACTATTGGGTTTAATTAGTTATACTTAAAATAAACAATGAAACCACACCCTTCAGTGAATTTGCCTGAGTGCAAAAGAATGTTGAGGCATTTTTTTCTGCTGATACTAGGGCAGGAACTTGGGAGTGGGGTTCCGCCATAAGTTCAAATAGAAATCCTGTTATAGACTGCTTTAATACACATGGTCAAATTAAGGACAAAATACAGTATAACATTTGATCATGGATTACTCAGGCTTAACATTGTGAATTATGAGAGAATGGAATAACTCACTATAATCTAACTGTTCAAGAAAATAACTAAATGACAGACTGCATTAGCTCAAAGCACGCATCAAAGAACTGTGTTTGTGAATTTCCAGAGAGTTTCAATATACAGAATTATATGAGTCTCTGGCTCCCCAAATACATTTTTCACTCTCAAATGGAAGTTGATAATTAAAACATTTTCCAACCTCTTTTAGGAATATA
Organism: Neoceratodus forsteri; assembly: GCA_016271365.2. NCBI lineage: Eukaryota > Metazoa > Chordata > Ceratodontiformes > Ceratodontidae > Neoceratodus > Neoceratodus forsteri. The sequence goes on along the minus strand of CM057449.1, from coordinate 1,212,717 downwards.
CTGTAGCACTAGAGCTTAAAGTGGTATGTTAGACTTGAGCCATATTGTTAGCATGTCATTTGGGTGAATACAAAATGGCGACAGTCATTTGGACGATGGCAATAACAGTGACTGGAAATACGGTGATGGGAAAAATGGCAACTGACCAGAAAAGGTGACTGGCAGCTTTCACCCCCTTCCCACGCCCCCTCCAGAGTTGATAATAGAAAGTGGGGCATGGGGAAAAGACCCCCACATCAGGGGGTATAGGAGCTAAGCCCCCTGATAATACATAATTCAGTGCTCTTGCTGTTTTTGCTGTTGCTCTATATTATCGATCACTATTTTTTTCTCACCATTGTTGCATCGTCCAAATGACCATCACCATTTTTTATTCACCAAATGACATGGAACCTTAGGTATTCAAGCAAGTGATTACATTGGAAATGAGGAATTTCACACCAGAAAGCAAGGTTTTATTGAACTAACACAATATACTGTATTAGCCCTGGCAGCCCAGCTTACAAGGTACCAGTAATGGCTAATTACCTTCTCTTGGGAGACAAACCAGACAAGTGTGAAAACTTCAGCACTTCATTTCAGGGGTTACCCTCTGCCTCTCATATTCTAACTTATATACCTTTTGTATTTGTTATCTTACAAAACTCAGGATATGTCCATACAAGGTCATCTTTTTGCTGGGTATATTGCTGTATTTTTCCAGTCTGACACTGCACATTTTACACACATAGCTCTTGCTATCTCTAATTTTATGCCCAGCATTTTACAAAAGCTATGCTGTGCACAGTGTACTAGCTACCAGCTCTATTTCTGCAATAGCAAGGACATTGCCACAGAAATGCAGAAATCCTTAGAACAGAAATAATCACATTAGTTCCAATGCATGAATGGACACAGGTTAAGTGGAAAAGGCTGATTACACAGCTCCGCACCTGTGGACAGGTTCTCACCAGGCAGTATACACAACAGATGCACACCTGTCCATGACCCAATCCCCCCCAGGCATGCTGGCCTCCACAGGGAGGCCAGGGGTGGAGTTGCTGATCTTACTGGGCATCCAATTGGATGCCTGGACTGGGTGACTCAGTGGATCACCTACATGGCTGGACATGCACTGGCAGTGCACCCTGTAGATATCCAATGGCTGGTTGCTGTGGGGGTGAGAGGAGGGCAATGCCACCTGCCCCTCAGTGATGCACAGAGTTTTGCACTTGGATGGAGTTGGTGGCACGGGGGGATACTGTACCCCACCATATTCCCAGAGGGGCTAGTGGCGGGAGTGGGCCAGTGGTGCCATTCAGGTGCTGGGGCAGCATCCATGGGCTGGTGCCCCTGTGTTGAAGTGTGTTGGGTGGGTGGGGTTTCTGGTAGGGGCCACACACTTGTATGTGCTGTGCCAGCTGGCACTTGTGCATTGCCTATCCACCCTGTCTGGGCAGGGACCCAATGTGTGTGTGGGGTGAACAGTGGTTTTTGGCAGGGTTCTCCCTGGCATACCCTGCATCCCTTCACACACCCACAGCCAGCACTACACACCTCTATGCATGGTGCATAGTGCTTGCATGCTTCCAGCCTGCCTCCAGTGCAGTGCAGTCTGCAGACCAGGAGGCTTGGGTGTATTGGTCCTGTGCTCCTCCCCTTAGTGCATCCTGCGTGGGGGGGCACATTGGGCATGGAGTGGCTAGGCACCCCTGATACATGGGCATAGCCACTCCATGGGGATAATGCATAGGGCTCATTATCTGTTTTTCCTTCTCCTGCCAGCACTTTACAATATTTTTCATTATACCAAATTGTCAGATTATTGCAGTCCCAGCTTGATACATACAAATCACATGCATCGCCATCCAAATATGATAATCCAATATGTGCTTCAAATGGTCCAGTGGCCTGATACGATTCTACCAATTGGGCCATAAGCAGAATATTAAATGCAAATGTTCATGTTAAATATTACACTGTCTACATCCTTCACCTGCTGGCATAGCTGCCTACAAAAAGAATTTGATCTCTTGCATAACATGTATAAAGCATAATTGTTGGTGGTATTAAGCTAAAACTCATCACAAGCAGTAAAGAACTATAATCAGAATAAAATAATAAAGACAGCTTGACATATTACAAATGCCTGAACAGTAGATTCTAGCTATGTGTTGGAGAGAACCAAGTCCAAGTAACCATCATTCAGTAACTAATCCAGTACCTGTCTTTCTTCTGGCATACTATTGCTGGTCATAATCATGTGATGGTCCTGTGATCAAGAATGGATTTTAAACTTAATGACAGCTTAGCTCTGGGGACTTCAAAGACAGGTACATATTTCTCAAGACTGGTAAAGGATAGGACTCTCCAAAGGGTGGTGTCCTTGTACAGGGACACAGGAGTGATGACAGTGGTACCTAAAGGTGTTTTATAAGTAGAAGTACACATACAGATTGGACACTGTCAAGAGCTACTGTATATAGGAAAAGCTGTGATCAGTAACCATGGAGTACTGTCCTCCCATATTAATAATATATGTGAGCTTTGCTTGCAGTGCCCTCCATTTGATGAGGCACACTAGACAAGTGAAGTTGTCAGATGTCCTTGGATCTTGGGTCACTTGTACAGGCTGACCAGTAGTATTGGAGTATCCACACATGTGTGTGATATGAAACACAATGATACATATGTTCCCACATATGTCTCAGATTACATCATATCCCAAAGTAAAAGCAAATTAACAAATTAAAACAGCATGTTTATGCCTTAAACTGTACATTATTCAATACAATCCCGGGGGTTGAAGTAGCAGTTAAACCACTGAGTGGGCCCAGTCCCACTTCAGGGCACAGTTAAGTCTCTACAACAGTCTTTGATTCTAATGAGTGAACTATGTTGAGAGCCAGTAGTGTCAGTCTAAGGACCCTCAAAGGGATATGTGTCACCACTTCATGTACTGCATTTTTGGTTGCTCCTGACTCTATAACAGTCACTTATATAAATGTCTGCATTGGATTTGTGCACTAGATTGGTCAATGGATGTATGTGCTCTTGGTAGTGTTTTCCAGAAGAGCTGGTGACTCCTGAGAACAAGCCAGCAAGGCACTCATAAAAAAGTTCATGATTGTCCGACATCTGCTGCCACAATATCAGTCATGTCATGGTGGTTGGAAGGTAAATGATCCTGTATTGCATAATTTGTGAAACACAAAACAAACAAAGAAGAGGGCTTCAGGGCCCTCATTCATTGGTAGGTTAGTTCTGATCTTTAAACAGTTTCAACTACTCGGACCACATACAATGTAAATCACACATTATACCTATCTGTCTGTCTGTCTGTCTGTCTGTCTGTCTGTCTGTCTATCTATCTATCTATCTATCTATCTGTCTATCATCACTATCTAACTGTCTACATTTTCAAAATGGTGGAGTCAGCCTCCTGACAGCTTCCCATGGGCACATAAGGTACTGATGAAGTCAGTTCATGGACCTGCATATAGCAGAATTCCTGTCTCTGGATGACAATTGTAATGTCTTTTATGCTTGTTTTTATTTTAACAGTAAGCCTTTAGCAATCAGATACTGCCATAAAGCAGTTAGTTACTTATCTTGCTTCTGCAAGTTGCTTAGATAAATAAGCTGGGCTTGTTTTACTGTAAAGCTTGTCAGAAGTTGGGGGGTGTACAGAAAGTCCATGCCCCCCCCACTTGAACTCTTCATTTTGCAAGAGATTGGCTTGTGCATAGCCACTTCTAAAGGGAGTGGTTTTTTGGTGTGCTTTAGCCATGTAATCCCATTTGAAAAAGGTCAACAGACTACAGAAGTGGCCTAGAAAACAATGTACTGTGATAATCAGCATAGATGAGGGATGTGCCACCTGAGGCAGTGAAATTGTTATATAGTACTGCTAGACATGTAAAAACTTTGGAATGGAGTAGCTAATCAAAGGTTGGGGTGTTGGAACCCTCTCCAGACACAGTGCCATTTCTATACTATGAACCGTGTATGCATAAAAACACAATGGAATCCCGTTCATGGTAAACTGTTAAAACATTTAAATGCTGAAATTAAAAGGTTAGTTTCAGAATATAAACTTAATTCCATTTCATGACCACTTAATGCAGTAAATATCCTTCTTGTTGTCTGCAGACCTGACTGCAGCCAGCTGCTTCCCTTCTCAAGCTACAGCTGAGAGCTCAGGGTCATCAGATTAACCCATAATGAGTCAATTTAGTTTAAATATGCCTCTTTCAGAAATGTGCTCCCCTTCTCAGAGAAGGAGAGTAAAGGAAAACAAAAGTAAAAAAAAATGAACTCCCTCATTCTTAACATGCAGTATTATACAAGAAGAAAAACCTACTGCTTACTCAGTAAGGGTATACCATATGTTTGGACTCCTTTGCAACCAAGATGGAACAAATGTGCCAAAGCAATGGAAAAACTACAATTATACAATGTGGTAAATCCGATGTGCCGAATCCTGCATCCTGATTGGTTGGCTGGCACAATGACCACCGTGATAAATCCTCCAGTGTACCCACTGGAAGAAGTGCCAGCCAACCTTGTACAGTGCTAATCCAGTAGCTTTCACTTAAAACGAACCTGCCGCCCGTTTGTCCTGTCGCCGCTTCGCTAAAACACAGCTGTGTAAATTTTAACACTATGACCTCCTCTTTCCAAGCGTAGGGACCTCAGTGAGTTAGAAAACAGTTAAAAAACATTAACACAACAACATTGGCCATTGTATAATAAAATTTATCCTCCAGGGTGGGTACACTGGAGGACTAACACTACTGGTGCCAGTTGGTCACCGGCCAGCGCCTGGACCGAATCACACCAGCGGTGGTAAATCCTCCAGTGTACCCACACCCTGGAGGGATAAATTGCTTAAATAACATGAGCAAACATTATCAACTGAAGGAGAACCTTCTTATTTCTGTTCACAGTGAGTTATGTGCTCCCCCCACACACTAGGTTCAAACCATTGAAAGCTGTTATAGTTTCCTGGACTCTGGACTTCCTTGGGAATTATTTCTGTAGGTACATAGGGTAGGGGTTTAATCACATTAGTTCTTATCACACCGTACCTTTGTATTTAAATGCCTCTTTGTACATTCATAAGCACATGCATACAAGTAAGCCTGCATAAACAGATTATTTCATGTCAGTCTGCATTCTCATGAAACAGTTCCAAAGTCTCTACCCTTGAATAGACTCCAAATAATCCTCACTCACTCATTGCCCTTCATATGCACAAACTCTTTACCAAATACAAACACAATCTTACCATCATTTTTATAAAGTCTAACATATCTTAGCTTGCCTGATTGTCTGAAAATACTTATGTGTGGAGTGGTGGTGGTGGTGGGGGAGGGGGCTGGCAGTGCATTCAGTACCCAGAAACTATATTGTTTCCTTTAAATAGGCAATTGCAACATATCTATAAAAAGAATCATTTGTGTATATTTTTCTTTTATTCCTTTCAAGTTGCAAATGCTAAATAGTGGAATGCATTTAATCCTCTCTCTGCCTGTTGCTTCTGAACTCTGAACTACAGCCTGATAGTGAAAGACAGACTTGTGTGTATGTGTGTGGGGGTGTGTGTTGGGGAAGTATTAGCCTTATTCGAGGTACTAGATGGTTCCAGACACAAAGCAGAATATCACAAAAATATTCAAACCTAATTGTCACATAGCACGATTAACAAAATCATCAGTGTCATCACAAAGTTGTTACTATAAAACACACATATAAAGAATGATTATAAACATTTCTCTCTCTCTGTTCCCCATGCTGACTTGGCTGCTTTTTCTCAGTAACTGACTAAGATAATTTATATTTATTTATTTATGTCTCTGGTAACCAGATAAGTGCACTGATCAATTGGACTATTTTCAGACACGACCCAGGCCACATGATGTGGCTACAAAATAGCATAATCACCAGGGTCGATGTTCAAAAAATAGCAATAGTATAGAATAACACATATAATACAAGATTTGGTAACGTACCTCCTGATGAGGTAATTAGCATGTGATGGAGACAAAGCAAGTCTGTAAGCATAATTTCAGTGGTCAAGGTCTACCTAAGATGCCTACCTGCTGTAAAGAGTGGACAGTAGGCTAAATTTATAGGAGCATGGAAGCTTGCATAGAGCATACAAGCTAAACAAGCTGGCAATGATCTAGGATAATTAGGTGCATAGAAACTCAGACTTGCTACAGAAATATCAAAACAGTGGATCAGTAGTACTGCAAAGAGATAAGAACAGGTTAGAAGAGCAGAGAGTACCGTGTGGTACAATGCAGGTAGAGAAAGCTAGAGGACAACAGGGAGGCAAGTTGAAAGTATGGGAGGTGTCCCAAAAGATGACACATCAGGTTCTGGTGCCATGATGGCCCACACCCACTGGTGTTATCTTGGGAGTAATTGATGCTGGCAAAGAAAGCTAAGGGACAAACAGAGTAGGAAAGGCCAGAAATGCATGGCAATGGAGTTGCCCCAACAGCTCTCCAGGTCCTAGCATCTTGTTATCCTGCTCCCTCTGGTATTGTCTTGGGGCAGTTACAGCCTGACCCAACTTGAAGCCAATTGCGCATATTGGTTTTAAAGGACAGATGGGTGGCAGAGGAGTGGATGGATGCAGATAATTTATTCCACAGGGTGGGGGCAAAGACTGAGAAAGCTCAACTGCCCTTGACAGAAGATATACAGTATGTGGCACTTCAAGGGGCAGCGGTTACCCTGAGGCTCCTAGGCACCACTCTGTCTGTGAGAAGAGAAGAGAAGAGTAGGGTGAAGACTGGTGACTCCTGAGGGAGTATGGAATTAGACAACCCATGGTATAGTCAAAGCGACCCTGTAATGGAAGCCATCCAAGAGACCGGTAGAGAGCACAGTGGTGGGTGGAGTAAGGAGCTTGAAACACAAAGTGGCATATAGAATTGTAAGTGGAGTTTAAACAGGTGTGCAATGAGGAGGAAATGAGAGAGTAGGCAGGGGAGTAGTAATATAGCAGGGGCAGAAGATTGCCTAGCACAATGGCAAGGCAAGCTTCCATGGATAGTAGTTGATTTAGTCTGTAGGCAGCACCAAGTCTTTGATGGATTTTCTACATGGTATTGTTGATGTGTTCCAAAAGTATGAGAGGAGTAGAGGGTAACACCAAGGTATTTGAAAGTGGGGACAATGTCAAGTGGGGGACCTGCAGGGGTGTGAACCAGGAGGGATGAGTTGACTTTGTTGGCCTTGGTCAGGAAGAGTTTGGAGCCAAAGAGCAAAGCCTTAGTCTTCTTGTTGTTAACTATGAGTTTGCTGCAGAGGAACCAGTTTGTGATCAGCACTGTAGTTGACAGAGATAGATTCAAGTGAGTTGTCAATATGGTAATGGACTAAATCATTGGAGTAGAGGAGTGAATTACAGGTGAGGCTATCTGCTGGGAGCACATTTATAACATGGAAAAAAGCAAAGGGCCAAGTATTGAGCCCTGGGGGACACCAGTACCAATAGGTAAAGTAGAAGAGTGTACTTTGCCTATGATGACAGTCTAGGATCTACCAGATAGATATATGTGGAACCAGGACGTAGTGTTAGATGAGCAACCAAAACTGCAAAGAGTGGAGTTGAGAAGTTGGTGGTCAACTAGGTCAAATGCCTTGGATAGACTCACAAACACCACACCCGTGGCCTTCCTCTTGTTCATATTTCTAAGTGTGTGGTCTGTAAAAAGTGTCAAGACAGAAGTGATACTATGATGCTTGCAATGTTGGTGTTGGAGGGGGCATAGAAGGTTGTACTTTTCCAGGTGTTCGGATAACTGGCAATGAATGCTTTTTCAAGTAATTTGCCGAGATGAGGGTGGAGAGATATGGGCATGTAGTTTTCTAGTGCAAGTCAGTCACCAGTTTTGAAAATAGGGATAATGTGAGCAAGCTTCTAGGAGTCTGGAATAGTGGAAGATGAGAGGGCAAGGTTGAAGATGAAAGTAAGCAGTTTGACAATGGCAGAGGAAATCAGTTTTAGGAAAGCCGGGTAAAGACCATCACTGGCGGGGCTACCTCTGCCCAGCAGTGCCCTCAGGAGTTTAGTAGTGACTGTCTGGCTAATGGCCTTAAAATAAAAGGAGGGTGGGGAAGTGGGATTAGTGTGAGAAAGAGGGCAGTTATGACTGATGTTCCCTCCAATAGGTAGTTGAGGGGGGAGTTTATTGAGATGGGTGGATAGGTCGGTGAACATGGTGTTGAGCGTGTCCACAATTTTAGAGGGATTTGAGATGTTACCCAAGGGGGGTTGATCTGGGTCATCTGGTTACCTGTATGAGGGTTTAATATGGACCCAATGGCACCCCAGAAACCAGCCTGGGAAGTCGTCCCAGGGTGGTAGCCTGGGTAAAACATTGGCTGGACAACAGGACACAGAAGGTAATTGTAAATGGAGTCCATTCTGAAGAAAGGGCAGTTACCAGTGGGTACCGCAGGGTTCAGTATTGGGTCCAGTCCTTTTTAATGTCTTCATCAGTGACATTGCAGAGGGACTGGAAGGAAAAGTATGCCTTTTTGCAGATGACACAAAGATCTGCAACAGGGTTGATACACAAGGAGGTGTGGAAGGATGAAAAGGGACTTGGCAAGGTTGGAGGAATGGTCAGACGATGGCAGCTAGAGATTCAATGCAAAAAGTGCAAATAATGCAGCTGGGAAACAAGAACCCAGGGAAGAATACACAATGGGTGGGGAGGTAGTACAGCAACAAAACAGGAAAGGGACCTGGGGTAATCATATCAGATGACCTTAAGGTTAGCAAGCAATGTGAGAAGGCAGTAGGGAGGGCTGGGGTATACTGGGATGTATAGGGAGAGGCATCAGCAGCAGAAAACAGGAAGTTGTTATCCCTCTGTACAGACAGTTGGTGAGACCCCATCTGAATACTGTGTCCAGTTCTGGAGACCCCATCTCCGCAAGGACATAGACAGGATAGAGGCAGTCAGAGGAGGGCAACTAAAATGGTGCAGGGTCTGCAAGAGAAGTCGAGGAGAGACTAAAGGAGCTTAATATGTATACCTTGAGGAAAGAAGGAGAGGGGGGGACATGATAGAAACTTTCAAGTACCTAAAGGAATCAACAAAGTCCAAGAGGGTAGCATCTTTCAGAAAAGAGACTTGCAAGAACAAGGGGACACAATTTAAAGATAGAAGGAGGGCAGTTCAGGGGCAATGGAGGAAGTATTATTTACAGAGAGGGTAGTAGATGCATGGAACAGCCTTCTTGAGGAAGTTTGGGGTCTAAAACAGTGGGAGAATTCAAGAATGAATGGGACAGACATAAGACAATTCTTGTGGGGGGCAGGAAGACATAGGCTGTTGGTTAACTAGGATCTGCAGCCTATCCTGTAGGTAGGGAAATGGGCAGACTAGATGGGCCTAGCGGTCCTCATCTGCCATCAAAGTCTATGTTTCTATGTTTCTATGAGGGTTCCTGATGGGGCTACTCTGTTGTTAGAGGTAGTACTTGCGTTTTAATGATTTGGCTGCCTGTTTACATACGTTGTGTTGTTGCCTATAGGCATTCCAAAGATGGGAGGTGGGGGATGACTTTTAGGCTTTCCATTTGCAGTCCCTTTCTTTCATTTGCTCCAGACATTCCTTTGATACCCATCGCATGCAGCCTCCTCTGACCCATCTGGTAGTAAGGGGGAAATGCTTGTCCTGAGGAGGACATTAGTCAGATAAGTAACTGCAGTCAAGAGGTCATTTTGCAGTAGATGATGGACCAGTCAGCAGTCATTACATCCCTAATAACTGTATCAGGATCCTCGTGGTTGAATTTCTTGAAAGACAGTAATTTGGGGGGGTGAACATTTGTACTTGTTGATTATGATTATAAACATGGGAGCATGGTCACTTATGGAGTCAGACATAGTACCAGCCTGGAGGACCAACTCTAACCTATTAGTAGTGATCCATTTGAGAGTGGAGTGGTTAGGTGAGTGAAGTTTGTGTCTAGTAGTGGAGGAGATTACTTGCTCCAAGCTATGTGCCTTCAATAAGCTGGCATATACAGGCACAGAGTCACTTGATCAGTTGAGATTAAAATACCAAAATATTATGGTATCTCAGGGGGGTGAGATGCACCCAAGCGCATCCTAAAAGTGGGATAGGCCCTGGATGCCTCCAGTGGGAGGGTTGTAGCCTCATCCAAGTTATAGTTTTTTTGCATTACCCGGGGTGATCTTGGCGAGGAGCCACTCACTAGTTGAGGAGGGGCTGAGGAGCCAATCCAGGAGGCAGATATATGATCCTGCACATAGAGTGCCACACCCCACCCCTCTTCTTGCCTGGTCTGTCTAGGAATAGAAAGGAATAGCTGGGAAGAGGGTACAAGGGCCCGGATATTCAGGCTGCGCCAGGCTGTGGTGCAAGTCTGGGTGCAGCACAACTTGGCTGCACAGGGGCGTTGACTGGACGATATTCAAAAGAGCTGCACCATAGCACAGCATCATTGAATATTGCACCCTGGCCACCTCCAGTGTGCAAGGCACAGTTGTACTCAGTTGTACTGCACCACTGAAAATGGCCAGAGTGGAGTAGGGGGATGCGCTAGCGCAAGTTCCCTTGCGCTATGTGCACCAACTGTGATATTCAAAAGTGTACATGCAAATGGGGCCATAATGTATGCAAGATGCAAATGGGGCCATTTGCATGTCATTATGGTCCCATTTGCATGCAGGTGTACTGATCCCCGGTGACTTGCGCCTGGCACCCTGCCAGGCAGGAGCCGTCAGGGACCGATGCCCCCTGCACAGTGTGGTAATGCCCCCCTCTGCCCAATCACGGGCATATGTACAGTTAAATAATGTCCTAAATCCCTGGTGATCCAGTGGACCGCTCGCAGCCTGATCGTTGGCATTTGTATAAAAAATATAAATCCAGTCTCCCTGGTGGTCCAGTGGACCACTCGCAGCCCAATCGCAGGCTTAAGTATAAAAAATAGCAAGTCCTATCTCCCTGGTGGTCCAGTGGACCACTCACAGCCTGATCATGGGCTTAAGTATAAGAAATAGCAAGTCCTATCTCCCTGGTGGTCCAGTGGACTGCTCACAGCCTGATCACGGGCATTTGTAATAAAATGTTAAGTTCTATATCCCTGGTGGTCCAGTGGACCACTCGCAGTCCAATCATGGGCTTTGTATCGAAATTAAGTCCAATATCCTGGTGGTCCAGCGTACCCTCCCCACCCACCCACTGAGTCCCACCACCTGCCCCCGTCAGTGGCGGGCAGCAGCCCACCCACCTGCAGCCTTGCCACCTCCAACTGACACCGTGGTTAGGCTGTATGCCCATTGGTCCACAGCTTGAACCAATGGGTGTGCAGCCCATACCGCATAAACACAGTCCAGATATGTGAATGGATCAATTTTCAGTGGGCGGGTGGGGAGGGGATACCGCTGGACCACCAGGGATATTGGACTTAATTTTCTGATACAAATGCCTGTGATCAGGCTGCGAGCAGTCCACTGGACCACCAGGGAGATTGGACTTAAATTTTTTATACAAATGCCCGTGATTGGGCTGCGAGCAGTCCACTGGACCACCAGGGAGATTGGACTTATATTTTTTATACAAATGCCCATGATTGGGCTGCGAGCAGTCGACTGGACCACCAGGGATATAAGACTTTAACATTTTATTACAAATGCCTGTGATCGGGCTGCAAGCGGTCCACTGGACCACCAGGGATATAGGACTTTAACATTTTAATACAAATGCCTGCGATCGGGCTATGAGCAGTCCATTGGACCACCAGGAAGATTGGGCTTACATTTTTTATACAAATGCCTATGATTGGACTGTGAGCAGTCCACTGGACCACCAGAGAGATAGGACTTGCTATTTTTTATACTTAAGCCTGCGATCGGGCTGCGAGCAGTCCACAGGACCACCAGGGATATAGAACTTGCTATTTTTTATGCTTAAGCCCTTGATCAGGCTGCGAGCGGTCCACTGGACCACAAGAGAGATAGGACGTTATTAATTTAAACAGATGCCTGCAATTGGGCATGGGGCAGTGCCACAGAGGTGCAGCTGGAGCTCGTTTGGCCACCCACAGGTGACAGCTGCCATGTTGTGTCTCTGCAATACGGCAGCTCACCTGTGGGTGGCCAGCCGTTGTTCCTTTTTTTTGGCTCACCTGTGTACAGCGCAAGTAGGGTTGTGCATGCATGGACTCAGCACATCCCGGGCTGAATATCGGGTTGTGTGGAGTATGCATGGCATGCCCTCCCCTACTCGCGCCATTACGCTACTGATGTGTTTCACACATCAGGATTTGTGCCAGGCACAACTCTGTTTGAATATTGCACCGGGGTGCATCAGTGGGCCATGCACAACCCTTTTGAATATCTGAGCCAAGATGTCCAAATGACATGGTTTTAGCCAGGTCTCAGAAAGGTCTAGCATGTGGGGCTTGTACATGGTTACCAATGCCTCAAGTTCAGCAGACTTTGCTGGGAGGCTACATATATTCATGTGCACAATTTTGAGGCCCACATTTCTTGCTCAAGATACATCAGAGGAGTTGATATGCATGTCAGCAGGGCCTGGGTTGCTTTCCACATCTCCCACAAGCAGAAGGAAGGAAAGAGGAGAGTGGTTGGGGGGACCCACAAAGGGCACTGTATGGACAGGGACTGTACGAAGTGGCCCAGTAAGTGCTTCTCATAGTTTGATAGTATGACAAAGATTGTGAAGTCATGGGACATTAACTCATGGGAAATCACAGAGTTTAGAGGGATAGGCTTGACTGGTCCGCAGCTAGTATTGATGCACAAAAGTCTGTGGTAATTAATAGTCCGGTCAGAGATATAGCTAGTAGTAAGGCCAGGGAGGTATTCATTTTGTGCAACCCTGTGGGAGAGGTTGCTTTTAAAAGGGGCGGTAAGAGAGTGGGTCAAGTCGGGTATTGAAGCCAGAAAGGCCAGTAGCAATAAAAATGTGCAGCAGTGGAGTGACCAATCAGCTGTTAGGCTGAGGAAAGGGGTGGAGCAAGGGTCTATTTAATACTGTGAGGAGGTGGGGGAGGGGACAGGCAAAAAATTTAGTCCAGAACACAGCACAGAAAGAGATTTCCCTGAGGTCAGGGAATGCCAGGAGTTTGAAATTCAGTTGAGGAGCAGAAATGGCCAATCAGTGCCTGGCTTCTCTGCTGGGCATCCAATCAAAACAGCAGCATTCAAAATCATGAGTTTCAGAGGTTCAGTGTGTACCTGACTCTGTCCAGGGGTTGGTCAGATGGTCTTTTAGCTGTGGCCTGCTCAGAGAGCACCAGGGCCATGGCGGCAGCTAGGGAAGCCTGCAGATCAGTTATCTGTGGAGCAAGAGGAAAAAGGCAGAGAACTGAGTAGAGCCAAAGTAGAATAGCAAGCTAAGTGGGGGGTTGGCAATGGGGAAAGACAAAGCAAGAGGTAAAGAGTTGGCAAGTACAGGGCAATTATTCAGAGATAGAAGAGGAGTTAACAAGGAGGGCTTCTTCCTGTGCTTTGGCGCTGGGACATCTGAGGAGAAGAAAAGCATCAGCAGGAGGGGGTGTAAGTGGAGGATTTGTAGGTAAGGCAGAAAAGAAATTAAGCTGTTTACAGAGATAGCATAGCAAGTGGGGAGGAGAAATAAAATATTATCAGAGCGAGTAGTGAAGAACAGCAAACAGGGTTTGGCAGTAGAAGCAGAAATGGAAAATGCAGCATTCTTACACAGTAGCTTGGTCTAAGCAGTCAAAAATCAGCTATTAAATAATACAGTTTGTCCTGCACGAGTCTCACAGCAGCAAGTAACACCAAGAGGCTAGGCAAGAGACTTGTAATAGACTAGCTAAACTGGCAGGTAAAGTAAGACAAATTGATGCATAACATAAGTAATTACATTTACAAATGTTCAGTACAGAACACACCACAGAAAGAGATTTCCCTGAGATCAGGGAGTGCCAGGAGTTTGAAATTCAGCTGAGGAACAGAAATGGCCAGTCAGTGCCTGGCTCCTTTGCTGGGTGTCCAATTAAACAACAGCATTCAAAAACATGAGTTTCAGAGGTCTAGTGCATACCTGAATCTGTCCAGGGGTCAGTCGGGTGGTCTGTTAGCTGTGGCTGGCTGCTTTTAAAACATGAAGTGCTTTAACCCCGAACATTTTGCATGCTGTTCAGAGTAGAAAAATCCAGTTCAAATTCACATAACACACAGTGGTATAATGTCTCCTTTCTCACACAGCACTAAAAGCCAAAACTGTGCCTTCACTTCAGAAGCAGTGTATACTACTGTGTGTGTGTGTGTGTGTGTGTGTGTGTGTGTAGAGAACTCAAAAAGAGCATTAGAAGATGTCTATCCAGGATGACCAAGCCAAGACAGATGGAAAAAAAAGATAAGATATCAGATAACATATGACTGGAAAGATTGTATCACAGAAATTTGGACTGCAGCACAAAATAGAAAAAGTTAAAGTGAAAGGTTAAGGTTATTTGGTATGCTGATTTTTCCTTCACAGATGCCTAACCTTTGTCATTTAAAGCTTGCCCTTGCAATCACCTATAGTTTCGGTAGTATTTGGAGAGATTGGTCGCAGTCCCCTTAGCTAGTGCTTGCAACTGCTTGTGTTGCACATGCATGGCTGCTTTACTTAGTAAATTTAAGCTTGGCATGCACTGCTACTTGAGATTGCATTTATCACAGGTTACACATTTCAAGTACACTTGCAGTCTATCTCCTTTTGTTTCTCATTTACCTTTTGCAGTTTATAGTTAATATTTTTCAACTCTGCCACTTTCCCTAACACATTTGACTTTGTCCTGCAAAGTCAAAACTGTGACATGTAAATACATAGATACATAGAATTTGATGGCAGATAAGGCCCACCAGGTCCACCTAGTCTGTCCTTTTCCCTACCGGCTTGCATACAAAAGCCTTTTTTTCTGTTTTTCCTTAAGTTTCTTATCTAATTCTAAACAAAACTGTTGCTTAACATATTTCCAGGGATCTCCTTTATGTTTAGCTTCCTTACAAAAATTCTGAGCCCCACAGGCAGCAAAAGCAGCAATAAATTCCTCCACCTTATGTAATCTGTCTTTATTTAGCCAGACCAGGTTTCAGAAAATGAAATCTGCTGACAGTCTCTATCCTACTATCAGCTTCCATGAACAGAAGTATGTAGGTTGTGATCCTTTCATACCTCTATTCTTCGATTTTGGGGTTCAAATTAACCTCATCCCAACTAGGGGTGCCAAGATGTTAGGTATTTGAGCCAATGGTCACACTGGAAATGAGGAACTGCATGTCACAAATCAAGATTTTATTGAACTAACACAATATACTGCATTAGTCCTGGCAGTCTAACTTACAAGGTACCTGAAATGGCCAATTACCTTATCTTGGAAGACAAATCAGACAGCTGTGAAATCTTCAGCACTTAATTTCAGGGGTGTGTAGTCTCTTACCTGCCTCTCACAGTCTAGCTTTTATACCCTTTGTATCTATTATCTTACAAAACTCAGCATATATCCAAACAAGGTAATATTTCTTCTAATTCTCCTCTTTAACTTTCTTGGCTCTCCATTTTTCCTAAACTATCCTGGCTTTCCCATCTCTCAACTGAAACCTCTCCCCCCACCTCCTGTTCTAACTAACTATAATACTATGTAAATACTATGTAAATATGTACATTTTTTAATACTAATAGTGAAATAATGTTCATTACATATGATTGCATGATGTTTGATGTATGATTCTCTAAGCCTGTGCAAAATTCCCTGCATGATCTCTATGGTCTCCGGCCCTCTACACAGGTAGTCCTAGGCTTTATCTAAGCCTGTCAGCAATGGACCCTGTCGTTGACTTATCAACTGTGGCTTTCCTGGACCATCCTGGCATCAACAGACTAAAGCCAAGGACACTGCCTGCCAGCTCATTCATCACACCTGCAGCCTGCCTACTACTACTACTACATGATGCATCTCTTTTTATCTCATTCTACTCTACCTATTCTTTGTAATGTTTTTTACTAATGTATAATGTATCTAGCTGTGGAATTGCCTTATTTCCCAGGTTGCCCCTTAAAAAGGGACATGCTTGTCTCAGTGGGCCCACCCAGCTATCAAAATTCAAATAAATAAATTTTGCTAGGCACATTACTATATTATAATTACTGGTGACCCCCTTCATCACACACTTTACAGATCTCTTTTAAATGCTGTAATAAACCAAAAACACTTATTATGGCATTTTCTTTTATTGATATATATAGTGTTTATTATCCTGGTCCTGCCAGAAAGCACACATCCTCCTCCAGTCTCTGATCACCACTTCACCCCCTGTGTCCCATGGCCTGTATCCCCCATAAATTACCCCCCCATGGCCATCCTCCACTTCTCCTGAGTACATATCAGGCGCGGGCCTAGGTGTTCTTGAGGCAGCAGTGCCAGAGTGCTGAAGGGGCTTCCATAGAGCTGACAGCTGTATCTTCATGCTTTACTTGGTCCCTCCCCTTGTGGCCATGAGCACATGCACATAGAGGCACACACGTATAATGATGCCATGCTATTTGTCTCCCTAGCTCTGGCACTACTCACATCCTCCACCAGAAGGCAGCCAAGGAGTGGGATGACATACCCACCCATCTCTGGGAGAGGAGAACAGTCATTGGATGCTCAATCCTCTCCCTCCCCTGCTGACCCCTGGTGGCCCATGCTCACTCACAAATGTGAGTTGCCAGCATGACACAAGGTGTTGCATCCAGTGCCTCAACCCTCAGTGCCACCAAGCTGGCTTATTATGGCATTTTCAAAACTTTTTTTCTGTAGCAGTGTCCTCAGTGTCTCACTCACTTGTAGAGTGCCACTTCCTTGGCTCATACTCTGTGTGTAGGTGGACTGAATATGTAAACAAACATGGCGGCTCCATTTTTTTCCATTATCAAGGTACCACACTGATCATTTGCCTTCCACTCTAAGTGCAGGTATTTTGTTAATTTTTTTTATTATATATCTGGTTGATCCTGCCTTTGAAACATAAAACAATCTATCTGGTTGATCCTGCTCTTTGTACACTACGGGTGGGGTTATTTATGGGAGACAGCTCGAGATCATGAATGGACCGTGCCTAAGTACTCTCGCCTATTTTTATGTCTGTTCCACAGCTTAAGTTTAAAAACAAAAAAAAGAAGACTAGAAAACAAAAATGAAAGGAATGTTTGCAGTGGAGAAAAAGAGACTGTGTGTGTGTGTGTGTGTTTTGCAGAACTCCTTCACTAACTTTAGCATTCACTCCCTGCACCAGTAATTATAAAAAATAAATGATAGGCAAGTCTGTGTTAGTGGATTTGTTACACACCCTCAGTGTGTGATGACTTCATAAACCTCTTGAGATTCACTCTCGAGATTTATGGGTCATCACACACCCTGGGTGTGTGAAAGAAATCCATAACACACACTTGCCTATCCATTATTCTCTATTTTCCAGTCTGAGACTGCACGTTTTCCACCCATAGTTTTTGCTGTCTCTAATTTTGTTCATGTTCAGTGTGTTGTACAAGCTGTGCTGTGCACAGTGTACTCACTACCAACTCTATTATTTGCAATAAGAAGGACATTAGCACAGATGAGCAGATGGTCTTAGCACAGAAATTATCTCATTAACCCATTTTCCTTCTCCTATGAGCACTTTACAGTATTTTTCATTATACCATATTGTCATATTCCTATAGTTGCTTACAAACACATTACAGTTGCCAAAAGCAGGACTCCCATCTCATAACATTCCTCCACAAAAATTAATTTCTGGACAGTCCACTCATGTATCATTACAACATGCATGAAAACAGGCTCTTTGCTGTGGCACTTCATATGTTCCTGCTACTTTTCCTGCTCTGAAGTCATACTGTACTCCTCTGCTTGTGACATCAGAATCACTTCCATGGCAACAGGTTGTGAGGCCATGTATAAAGCTTTATGACTTCATAGCAGACATAACCAATGTGAGTTGATGAACTCTAAGGAAATGAGATCCTGCTTTCATGAAAATGTATTCAGATTTTAAAAGATTGGAAGGTCTTGAAATCTAAATTGTGGGAGAATTTTTTGTAAATGAGCTCCACTAATGTCCACTGTTAACTGTCGGCTGGAAATCAGAAAAAATGTCTGCCTTCTTTTCACAAACTAGGATGCACTTCTTTGTACAGTGATCATCATCCCATGTGTTCTTGGAAGATGTTGAAGATGACTTTGAGACACAGTCCTGATCATTATAATTATTCAGCTCTCCAGATTGCCAAAATCTGAAAGACAGTAAAAATGATGCTTACAACTTCTCTAGAGCACTTTTAAAAATGCATCAACACTGCATTGGCCATACTCTTCATCAAGTATTTTAAACATGTAGATATCATCACATGTAGCTGGACTGTAAAATGTTGGACAATATATTCTGAGGTTTCCTAGAGTACTTTGGGTAAACTTTATTGTACACTGATATGTGCAGTAAATAGAAATATATAAACACAATTTTTCAGGCAGATAAAGACAGAGGCCTGTCCAGTATGCTTGTTTGTTACTTACAGTAGCCCACAACTTCAGCATGTTGTTGTGTATGTGCCATGGCACCCCTACTAGTAGTGCCAATCCCACTTCTCTTAATTGTGTTTCACCCCTTCACAAAAGTGGGACCAAGACAGAGGCAGTAAACTACAGACCTGTCAGTTTGACCTCTGTTGTAGGGAAAGTGATGGGATCACTTCTGAAGGAAAGAATTATTGAGTACCTAGAGGCCAGTGGGGCACAGGACCCAAGGCAGCATGGGTTCACAGTGGAAGGTCATGTCAGATGAATCTAATTGATTTCTTTGATTGGGTGACCAAAGTAGTAGACCAGGGAGGGGCTGTGGACATGGCTTACCTAGACTTTAGCAAGGCATTTGACACAGTTCCACACAAAAGATTAGTAGTCAAATTAACCAGCCTTGGAGTGGGTTCCAGGGTAGTAGCCTGGGTAAAACATTAGCTGAACAACAGGACACAGAAGGTAATTGTAAATGGAGTCCACTCTGAAAAAAGAGGGGTTACTAGTGGGGTACCACAGGGTTCAGTACTAGGTCCAGTCCTTTTTAATGTCTTTATAAGTGACCTTGCAGAGGGACTGGAAGGAAAAGTATGCTTCTTTGCAGATGACACAAAGATCTGCAACAGGATTGATACACAAGGAAGTGTGGAAAGGATAAGAAGAGATTTGGCAAGGTTGCCGGAATGGTTAGAAGTATGGCAGCTTGGATTCAATGCAAAGAAGTGCAAAGTAATGCACCTGGGAAACAAAAACCCAGGGGAAGATTACACAATGGGGGAGGTAGTAACAACAACACAAATGGAAAGGGACCTGGGGGTAATCATATCAGATGACCTTAAGGTTGGAAAACAACATGATAAGGTGGTAGGGAGGGCTGGGGGGATACTGGGATGTATAGGGAGAGGCATCACCAGCAGAAAACAGGAAGTTGTTATCCCCCTGTACAGGCAGTTGGTGAGACCCCATCTGGAGTACTGTGTCAAGTTCTGGAGACCCCATCTCCACAAGGACATAGACAGGATGGAGGCAGTTCAGAGAAGGGCAACTAAAATGGTGCAGTGTCTGCAAGAGAAGCCATATGAGGTGAGACTAAATGAGCTTAATATGTATACCCTTGAGGAAAGGAGGGAGGGGGGATATGATAGAAATGTTTAAGTACCTCAGGGAATCAACAAAGTCCAAGAGGGTAGCATCTTTCAGAAAAAGAGATGTGCAAGAACAAGGGGACACAATTTGAAGATAGAGAGGGATGGCTCTGGGGCAATGTGAGGAAGTATTTTTTCACAGAGAGGGTGGTGGATGCATGGAACAGCCTTCCTGAGGAGGTTGTGGGGTCTAAAACTGTGGGAGAATTCAAGAATGCATGGGACAGACATAAGGCAATTTTTGTGGGGGAGGATAGGAAATAGGCTGTTGGTTAAATAGGATCTGCAGCTTATCCTCTAGGTAGGAAAATGGGCAGACTAAGTGGGCCAAGTGGTCCTTATCTGCCATCAAAGTCTATGTTTCTATGTTTCACTTTGATCAGTCCCTTATTTTTGTTCTACCCCTCTTGAAGCTTGTCACAGTTTTCAACTCCACCTCCTCCCCCAGTAAACTGTTCTACCTCCCACCACCCTTTTTGTGAAGAAAGGCTTCTTCATATCACTTCTGAAATTCCCCTTCATTAATTTGTATTCTTACCTCTAGTGGTGGAACCTACACTGCACTTGAACAGATGACGGGTGTTGACTTTATTAATGCCTTTCATAAACTTGAAGAATTTCAATCATGTCCCTTCTTTCCCTCCTGTACTCCAGAAAGAACCAGTTTAAGCTACACAGTCTGTCCGCATACATCTTCACCTAATGCCTTCCAGTCATTTTGGTTGCTGTTCACTGCACATCCTCCAGTCTACCCCTGTCCCTCTTAAGGTGAGGACTCCAGAACTAAGCACAGTATGCTGTGTGGTTGCACTATGACCTGTACAAGGATGATATTACCATCTCATTTCTGCTAGAGAACACCTTTGCCATAAGGTCCAGAATTCTTTTTACTTTTCCATGTGCATTGTGTCTGTACTTTTAAGTTGTCTTCATAGATTAGCGACTATGGTAGTTGGGTAATTGTATTTACAGTGCACGTATTCTCACTTTATATATTTAATAATAATTGTTAGCAAAAAAAACTGTCTTAATGCAATGTTTAGGGTTCAGGCTAAAGTGACAAAAGTAGGGAACTGTGTCTTTAGGGTTTCTAACCTTAAAACACCACCCCATCCCTGAATCAAATCAAGGGTGCAGTTTTCCTTGGGGTTGTCAACCCTAAAGCTCACCTCATTGAGTGTATGTTTCCAGAGTGTATGGAATGGGGTGAGCTTTAGGGATGACAACCCCAAAGAAGACTGTACCCTTGATTTGCTTCAGGGGTGAAGGTGGTGTTTTAGGGTTGGAAACCCTAAAGCCACATTTCTTTACTTTTGTCACTTTAGCCTGAACCCTAAATGTTGCATGAACACAGTTTTCTGCAAAGAATTTCCTTACTTTTCTGGGCCTTGCATGCCCATCTCTCCTTAGATGCATTCATATATGTTTCTGTGGAAGTGCAGGGCCAAGAGGGTCCTGCATTGCATTTCTATTAAAACAGGAATTAACTTTTTAGCATAGCCTTCTTATTACCCTACCTGATGAACCTGGTAATGAAAATGTTGAAATCCCTGCCAAAATGCCATTGTGTGCCCCAGGTGTGAACACACAGTTTGGCCAGGGTTTGATAAATGACAGCTGTCACATCCATGAGGTAGTGTAAAGAGATGGTTATATGTTACTAGTGATTGTAGCAAAATGTCAGCATATGCACATAACTTTTACATTTTTACATATTTGTTCTCCAAATTTTCAACATAGCCATCTTATGACCCCACCTCATGAACAAGGGTGGTAAAAATGTTCCAATCTCAGCTGAATGTACCATGCCTACCTAATCTTTAACTATTTTCAAAACCCCAACACCTCCCAGAATCCCTCTCCCAAATCCCCTAAAAACTAAAAAGTCCCTCACCCCCTCAGGAGACCCATCCCCTAACCCTTCAAGCCATGACCATGGTAAAGCCATCAGAGGGCTATTACAAGCACCATCCAGTTTGGGTCAAAAAAAAGAAACATATGTAAATCCCAGAAACCACAACCAGTTGGAACCCCAGTGTCCTAGCAATCACCTGTCGGATAATGAAAAATGCCTGTCTGTCTGAAAAAAGACAATGATTTAAAAATGGATTTGCTTGTCCATGGTTAAAAGTGTTCATTTTGAACTTGAATAATACATATTCTACACATCTTTGGAACGATTATCAACTCGGCATTTCAATTTCTGAGGTTTATAGAACTTGAATAAAGGCAAAAATATTTTCTTTAGCTTAAGAAAAACAGATGAATCAAGTTGAACTCCAAAGACAGGCTCTCTGGTATGATCAAAATAAATCTGATTCAGCCATAGAGGATTATTTAAAGGGGAACTGTCATCAGCAGGATTTCTTAATGTCAGAAAGCCCACAAAAAGCTAATTTGGTTGAGCCATTGTGATTATCTGTAAATCTTTACAATCTAGAGTTATTCATAAATCACCCTGTACTTAAGGACTGATGACAGCCATATGTTTTGGGGTCCTAACAGGAAATGATGTCACTGAGGGTCTAGGTCCTCCTTTGACTCTATTTAATCCAACAGGTTAAATAGAAAATTGATTGTTTTATTAAGTGTGTTTTATGGTATTATTACAACACTTTCTGCATCTATAATAATTGTTTTGTATGTGTATTAAAACTAGTGAGTTATCACCTTTACATTTCAAACTGTTAGCAAAAATAATCCATCTTAAGGATTGCTTTAACCTCTAGGATATACAGTACTGACAGCTGAACAAGTCAGTGCAGATTTCTAAGGCTGCCATAGTACCACCTTCTATCTTTTTCCATTCCCTCTCTTGCAACTTTTCTATTATGATTTTGTGTGTGAAATCAGGTCTACAAGATTCAAATGTGGCTATGTACCTACTGGCCTGGCATCATGGCCTCCCTGTGCTCCCATGACATACCCGGGAACCAGCTGTTGCTCAGTGTGCCTTTCCTGTACAACGACAGTAAAAACAATCTGAGCATGTGTTATGATTCTGAAAATATGCTCTTTCTAGCCAGATTTGACTTGAAAAGAAAAAATAGGGTGCAATTACTATAGATGGACAACATTGCTAAAACATGCATAATCTGAAATGCATTACTAAAAGAGTATTTTACTTATTTTGATGAAATTAAAAGTATAACAGTTTCTTACTGAAATATTTTGGATGGAATGGGATTTTGTAATTACAACACTTTTCTACGTTTATTATATTTGTTTTGAATATGTATTGAAACTAGTGAGTTACCACCTTTATATTTCAAACTGTTATTGAAAATAAGGGAAAGGGGAAATTGTTTAACCAGGAAAGGCACACTAAGCTGAAATTTATTTCCAGGTGCAACTTGTGAACACAAGGAAGTTAAGTGACTTGCTCAAAGTCACACAGTATGCAAGTGGAGGCTATGGGATTCAAACCCAGGTCTCCAGGTTTGTAGCTCAGTGGCCTTAACCACTACACTATACTGCCTCCTACTAATCCAACATAATTCTGGCATTGTTACAGTAGAAAATCCCATTCCATCCAAAATATTTCAGTAAGAAACTGTTTTACTTTTAACGTCATCCAAAGTAATAAAATACTTAAGCAATAAGGCACAACAGGGTGTGGGTTATTTGGGAGATTTACCCACATTTTGTGTGGAGTGTCATGAGGTGCCACTGAGTGACTTAACCACACAAGAAGTGAATAAATCCCCCAATAACCCACACCCTGGAGTGCCTTATTGTGATTATATAATGGACCCATGTATAAGATACATTTAAAATTTGTTTAAGTATGTTTTTTATAAATGACATTTCTCAGCTGTGGGTTTTTGCAGGATATACCACAGTCATGTGATGTGTTTTGACCAATGAGGTTACAGGATTTTCATTCCCCATTGTATAATCTTTAATTAATGGCACTTATCTCCAGGTACAACCTCCCGACTGATATTTGTGGTCACAACCGGGAGATTGTAATCAACACCTGTCAATCAAGCATCCCTACAGAAAGCTAACTGGCATGTAGATTCACTGCGAGCAGGCCCAATATCTTGCCCAACCTGGCGGTTCCATTACCGAGCACAAGTACCAGCACTCAGGCTTTGTCACACACTGTTAAGACAAATAAGATTTTAAATACTTTTAAATATCTGTCTAGTTGATCCTGCCTTGAAAATGAAAAAAATCAATCTGGTTGATCCTGTCGCTCATACTCTTCAAGCGCATCTTACACTATGCAGCAATGCTGATGGATCATGACTTTCCAGAATGTCATTACCACTGTGATGTAAAAAAAAGAAAGAAAAGAAAAACAAAGGGACAGACATGCAGTGTGTGTGTATGTGTGTGTGTGTGTGTGTGTGTGTGTGTCTATCTCTGTCTCTGACAGAAGTGCTGCACTAACTGAACTGTGCTGAAAAGGGAACAAATATCACCATTAATTAAATAAAATTATATATATAGGTGTGTGGACAGTATTCAAGAGACTTGGGTGTGCACTAAAATAAGATCTGTATTTTACTCACAATTTATTAAAAATACAGAATTTGTGCTCTGTACTGTTGCCAATATGGTCAAGAGATAGTGTGCATAAAAAAAGGGTGTATGTATTTTTGTTTTCTTGTGGCAACATTTTAATAATGAAAATAGCCTTAAAAAGCAGCCATTTTGTGACATGGCTGTGCTATACATCTTGGTGACCATTAAATTTACTGTATTTAAAGCCGAATACTAAAGTTTCCTTTTTTAGTGGACAGAGTGGATGTGTAACTGTCCCTCAGTGATTATTGATTTTATGCAGATGCAATTATATTTACATGACACCACATGCAATTTACTACTTTTGAGCATTACTGTGGTGTCTTGTATTGCTGCATAATTTATTTTGTGTATTCTGCCTTTATGCTTTGAGTTTTTTTGTCAGTGTCAGTTCACATTGCTTAATGTGTTTCCTCCACACAAGTCTGCAATCTTCATGCAGTGGTACATACAGCCTGCTAGGAGCAGCAGCATCAAAAGTTGTGGCTCTTGCTGTCGTGTCCATGTTACCCACATGGCTGATGATGCTGGTATTGGTGCAATCAGACGGGAACTGAAGGTGACATCAAGCATTCGTTTTGGTACTCTGGCTGTAAGCAAAATTGTTCTCTTCCTGCTGCTTCTCCCATTTACCATTCTTAAAAACAAGGAGAATGAAGCATCACCCATTTTAAATCTGGCATGCTGCACAGGAGTTCAGACAGATCTCAGAGGTCTCCAGTCACTAGAAAACATGATCCTCAGCATTCTGCTACAAAACGGTAAGTTAAAATTCTGGCAGGCATATTAAATAGTGACTAGTGAAAGTGTAACAGTCATTCTGTGTCATTTTGGGGACAGATAAAGTAAAGTTTCACCTCAGGAATTCATGGTCTTGCTGTTTGTGAAGGGCCCCTCTTCAAAACAGAGGATGATTGGATTAGTGGGCTGCGCAGCATAAAGAGTATATTTTAAAGTTGTGTTTGGGAAGTATATCAGCTGAACTTTCCTCTGGTTCTGGCACTGTGTAAATGGGGCATATTAAATAGTATAGTTTAAAGTTGTGTTTGGGAAGTATATTAGCTGAACTTTCCACTGGTTCTGGCACTGTGTAAATGGGGCATATTAAATAGTATAGTTTAAAGTTGTGTTTGGGAAGTATATCAGCTGAACTTTCCTCTGGTTCTGGCACTGTGTAAATGGGGCATATTAAATGGGGCATATTAAATAGTGTAGTTTAAAGTTGTGTTTGGGAAGTATATTAGCTGAACTTTCCTCTGGTTCTGGCACTTGTAAATGGGGCATATTAAATAGTATAGTTTAAAGTTGTGTTTGGGAAGTATATCAGCAGAACTTTCTTCTGGTACAGGTAGTGTTTAAATGGGGCATATTAAATAGCATATTTAGAACTTTTGTTTGGAAGTATATCAGCTGAACTTTCCTCTGGTGCTGGCACTGTTTAAATGGGGCATAATAAATACTATCTGGCTATACAGTGCAGCAGTTGTGTTCTATCATCTTTGGGGGCAGAAAAGATACATTTTTGTGTGTTCTCTCATGGTCCAGCTGTTTGTAAATGGCCCCTCTTCAAAATGGGTCTGTGTATATACATGACCAGTCTAATCAAATAGAGTTTTGTTTGTGATTTATAGTATTTTGTTTACAATTCATCCTGTGGACTTTCATTATATCATTAGATTTTTTTCAGAATATTATTAATATTGTGAACTTTCCTCTGGTGATGACTTTAACCATGTTTAAAGGGTGAAAAACAGCACATGTGGGGTTCCTACTGGTAAATTCTGAGAATGTGTGTTTGTTGAATGAATGCTGCACCTGTTGATGTGATGATGGCTGTATTTTAGAAGTGTGTATGTGGAATGAATACAGAAGCTGCACTCTTAAAATGTTTTAAATAAAAAAAATGCAATTTGTGTGAGATGCTTGTAATTTTTGGAAAGAAGTGGTGATGCTGGCTCCAGTTAAAGTGTGTGTATGTGTGTGTTATTTTAAAATGAAAAAGTTGCATTTCTTGATGTAAGATTATAGAGGAGCATTATTTTATTGTCATACTGAACTAGGGGATCTGGTGTGGGTGGTGGCGTAATATGTTGGAACTGTATGAAATAAAACACTACAGCAATGGGGCCTACCTCAACAATGCTTCTCGTGGCATTGGTCAGTTCATTCGAGGTTATGGGGGGTGGTTACTATGTGTAGGAATGAGACTGCTTCTAAACTAGACATCAAGTGGTGGCATAATATGTTGGAATTGTTTAAAAATTAAAAATTCAGCATTGGACCTACCTCAAAATGGCTGCTCATAGCATGGGAGGGGTACCATGTGTAATAATCTGGTCATTGCCTGGGTGTACTACTGCCTGTAGGGCAACATCATTGTGTTGGATTCATCTGGCTAAAACATTTTCCTGATTTATTTATAATAAGACTGCTTCTAAATTAGATATCAAGTGATGGCACAATATGTTGGAACTGTTTAAAAATAAAAAATACATCACTATGGTCTTACCTTAGATAGGTTGCTTATGGCATTGATTAGTACATTCAGGGATATGGGAGGGATACTATGTGTAGTACTGTAATCAGGTCATTGTCTGGTGGTACTAGTGCCCTGTTGGGCAACACTAGTGATTTGGATTCATTTGGCAAAAACATTTAGCAGATTTATTTATAATGAGACTGCTTATAAATTAAATGTCAAGTGTTAGCATAATATCTTGGAACTGTTTAAAAATAAAAAAAATACATCACCTGGGCCTAACTCAAGCAGTTTGGATGTGGCATTCCATGTGAAGTTGTACAAGAACCCTGCGGCAGTTGTGTCCCTGTGATGCACATGGTGGAGAGCCCAGGGTGGGTCCATGTGATATTTTGGCATAATTGTCCCCACAGTGGCTGGCATGGGGTTGCCAGGGGGCATCATGCATTGCCTGCATCTACAGTTATCAGTGCCAAACAGCTTTCCTGGGTGTTTTCTGGTTGTTAACTGTGGTTTGACCTGCCCTCACTCTGGCTCTGCAGAGGTACAATGATGTCAAAATGACCCCTGATGTGGCTCAGGCCCACAATGTAACATCCAGCTGCCTCTGGCCTTGACTTTGCTTGTTCATGGGGAAATTTGGTGTATTGTTTTGACTTATAGAGTAGTTTGGATGTGGCATTCCATGTGCAGAACAAGAACCCAACAGCAGCGGCATCCCTGTGATGCATGTGGTGGTGAGCCTAGGGTGGGCCTGTGTGATATTTTGGCATCATTTTCCCCTCAAAGTCTGGCATGGGGTTGCCAGGGAGCATCATGTGGCACCTGCATCTATAGTTATCAGTACCAAACAGCTTGCATGGCTGCTTTCTGGTTGCTAACTGTGGTTGGACCTGCCCTCAGTCTGGCTCCATGGAGCTACAGTGATGTCAAAATGGCCCCTGGTGTGGCATGGTACTTATCAATGTGTTTTGGCTGTTTGGTTGATTGGCTTATTAGCCACTAGTAAAAGTTGTACCTTGTACTTTGCATGTTGCATTGCTACTGTGGTGTCCACATTACCCACAGTAGTGGTATGCAACAGAGATGGTCACATAATAAATCAAGTGCAACCAAGTGATTTGCTCATGTTTATTTTTCTGCTTAATGTTCAGCTTAAGTGTGAAAGGCATGTAGACTGAGAATAAACATTATAATCATGAAGTTATGAAACTTTGGTAACCTCTTGCTTGTATTTTTAGTGCTGTCTACATTGAGGGATAGAGAGTGACACATAGGTACTGAAGAACATGAAATCATTAAATGTTGTAAACTAATACACTTAAATAAATAACAGAGACACTGCATTTGGAAATTGTATTTAGTACTAGAAATGGGAAATAATGCATAATGGACACCAAGTTACCCACAAAAGTAGCTTCCATGTCATAACTAACTGTGCCATTTTTCTAAACTTAGAAATACAGAACTATCTTTATATTTTGCATTTTGCAACTACCACATATACACATTAAAATTAAGGTTCGGTCATGCCTAATTATAAAACTTTTTTTGAGTGTATGAATGTCACACTTTGTCTCTTGAATACTGTCCACACAGCTATATATATATATATATATATATATATATATATGGGTGGGTATGCGTGTGTGTGTGTATAAGACAGAATTTTATATACACACTTGGCGTGCAATGCTTTTATAAACCCCTCGGGGTTCATGTTGCATCCCACACCTTGGGTGTGTGTAAAATTCTGGGTACACATACCCATCCATATATTATTCTACATTTTAATAATGCATTTCAGGTTATGCATGTTTTAACAGTGTTGTCCATCTATGTGTTTTTGCAATTAATAAACAAGTCATTGTGTCCTATTTTTTTCCTTTCAAGTCAAATCTGGATAGAAAGAGTATAATATTTTCAGAATCTTAACACATGCTCAAAAGGCACTCTACTGGATGAACAAAGCTTGTTCACAGCTGTACTGCCAGCTAATAATCAAAAGTTACACATTTCAAGGCTGGCCCCGTGATGCCAGGCCAGTAGGCACATAACCACATTTGCATATTGTAGACCTGAGTTCACACCTGAAATTGTAAGAGAAAAGGCTGCAAGAGAGGGGATGGAAAAAGACAGAAGTTGGTGCTGTGGCAGTCTCAGAAATCTGTACTGACATGAACACAGCCAGGGTTTAGAAATCCTGATATGGGGCCACAATACTTGTTTGCACCACAAAGCCAACCTTGAGATGTGTAGTTTTTGATGATCAGCTGGCAGTACAGCCTAGAGGTTAAAGCAATCCTGAAGATGGATTATTTTTACTAACAGTTTGAAGTGTAAAGGTGATAACTCTTTAGTTTCCATGCACGTACAAAACAAGTATTATAGATGTAGAAAGTGTTGTAATAACACCTTAAAACACACTTAATAAAACAGTCAATTTCCTATTTAACCTGTTGGATTAAATAGAGTCAAAGGAGGACATAGACACTCAGTGACATCATTTCCTGTCAGGAGCCCAAAACATAGGGCTGCCACCAGTCCCTAATTACAGGGTGATTTACATATGATTAACTCTGAACTGCAAAGATTTACAGATAATCACAATGGCTCAATCAAATTAGCTTTTCATGGGCTTTCAGACATTAAGAAATCCTGTTGATGATAGTTCCCCTTTAACATTACCAATACCTCTGAATACATGGAAGGCAATCACATGGGCAACATTTGGCATTATAATTTCTAAGTATACATACTTCAACCAATATATTTCTCTTGGGGCCTCAAAAGTCTGTACCTACCCCTGTAATAATGGCTTTCAGGAAACTTTATATCATATCATTATTCAATGCCCCCTTTATAATAGTTATAGGGATAAAATCTTAAAGGATTTTCTGATTAGGCATGCGAACACAGATTACAATATAATGTTCATTTTATTATACCCTATCATCAAAGAGGATGCTGCAAGGATTGCTAAATTTATATTATTAGTGATTAGCTCCAAAAGAAAGAGATTCCTTGCTCTAAAGAAAAGCTTTGCAAGATAAACCCCCATCCTAACTAACAACTCATGATTTTACTGTTGTGCAATGTATTTATTTAGACAGTATAACTGTTTATATATATATATACACACATATATGGGTTGTACATTTTGATATGTACTCTACTGTATTTTAACAGTTTTATACTGCCCTGTGGTTTGGAAGAACAATAAACATGATTTGATTGATTGATACTGAAAATAAAAGCAACAAGAGATTTTACTGACTGGGTCGATGGGGGCAATGAAATCTCCCCAGAAAGTACTTGCTTTATTCCAACCTGGAAAAGGAACTGGTAAACCAATAACTGAGCCAATTCCACTGCATCAAGGTCTTATTTCAAAGCAAATTGTGCCCAGGCATGTAAAGAAAAAACAATCAGAAGGCAGCCTAATGCTAAGCTCATTGTACACTGGTTTTGACTCGTTTAACTTTATAATAATCTGTTTAATAACAAAACATGTCTTATATTGCTGCATATTAGATTCTTGGTGAAGTAACATATAGTGCTCCATGCAATACTTTAGGTACTAAATTAAAACACCCATATAATTGTCTCAAAAAGGAATAACCAAACATGAAACATTGTGATCTGCAGAAGATTACATTAATTAACTAATCCTTGATGCCAGTGTAGAACAAGAGAAACATTAATGCTGACATGATGTTTGCGGGTTGTTGCTAAAGCAACAAATATGAAGTGGGAACTGCCTGAACAGCCACCCTTTGGGTAGTGTAAGTAATAGCAAAACTGAAGTGTGCTGAACGGGGACTGTAGGAGACAGAGAATTCCCTCCCAGAGTACACAGTTATCTCCAGCTAAAAAATGAAACAAAAAAAAAAAAACCTAGCACAGTAATACAAGTCAGTAGTTTACCCTTTGACAAAGTTCTGTCTTTAAGTAAGCCTATACTCAAGGGGTTACACAATTATCATCAGTAGGGGCAGTATAATATTAAGGCATTTGGACACTAATAGTAACCCAGTGAAATTTTACAAAAACCTGTTAGATAAAAAAGTATGCCTCATAATATGACACATGACCATTGTACAGCTTTAGGCACCAAATTAAGAGTCACACGTGAATGTATCAAAGAGAAATAATACATCAAATGTGGTGCTCTGTAAAACTTACAAATAATTAAATAAACCTTGATTCCAGTAAATGATCAGTCCCTGCCAAAGTCCCAATTATGAGGCAAGAAAAAAAGGAAACACATAATATAGTTTAAGGCTGCCCCTTACAGATGCCACCCATTAAGCATTATAAATAATGGCAAAAATAAAGTTTCCTGAACAGATGCTGTAAGAGACAAGGGAGTCCTCCCTCACCCTGAAGCACATGTTTATTTCCAACTCAGAATAAAAAATAATGTACATACAACTGAGCAGTTCCCACTGTATTGAAGTGTTATCTTTAAGCAAGTCTGTCTCTAAACAGTTAAGCTAAAACATCAACTGGAGAGCAATAAAGCTAAAGCAGTAGGTAAGGCTAGGGGGGTGTTAGGGTGTATTAGTAGGGGTATCACAAGTCGTAAGAGGGAGGTAATAATCCCTCTGTACAAGACATTGGTTAGGCCCCATCTGGAGTACTGCGTGCAGTATTGGAGGCCACACCTTCACAAGGACATTAACCAAATTGAGGCAGTCCAGAGAAGGGCAACCAAAATGGTGCAGGGACTGCATCAGAAGACATATGAGGACAGATTAACGGAGCTCAATATGTATACCCTTGAGCAAAGGAGGGAGAGAGGTGATATGATCGAGACATTTAAACACCTTAAGGGCATAAACAAGGTGAAAGAGTCTAACATGTTTAAATATAAGAAAATAGCAGGACAAGAGGACACAGCATGAGATTAGAGGGAGCCGATTAAGGGGAATGTGAGGAAATTTTTTTCACAGAAAGGGTGGTAGATGCATGGAATGGCTTACCACAAGAAGTGGTGGCTATGAATACAGTGCAGGGCTTCAAACAGGCATGGGATAGGCATAAGGGAGCAATACAAATGACTATGAATAAATAGGTCACTGACAGAGCAAAGGCCGATGGCACATTTATAAGGTAGAAAAAGAAATGGGCAGACTGGATGGGCCTTGCGGTCCTTATCTGCCATCAACTTCTATGTTTCTATGTTTCTATGTTTCTATAATAGAATTTTAAGGCAGTCAGGCATAAATTCTGACCTGGTTAATGATAGAAGAAACAATTAATGAAAAGACAATGCTCATATTATGGCACATAGACTGTTGAGCAAATAACATACAATGCTTTGTGTGATCCTTTATACACTAAATATAAGTTTACATGTAATTATCTCAAGCAAAAACAAGGTGCTGCATCAGCATGTGGTCTAAAAGCAAAACAAAATGGTTATTTTAAATACACGCTGAAATAGAAAATAGAGTTAAAAATCTACGTTTCAACCTTAGGTCTTCATCAGGAAATATCTAAAAGAGAAAAAAAAAGTTAGTGTAAAAGGGAGGTAAAATAAGGGACATATATAAGTGGGGAAAGAAAAAAGGGGAGGCTCAGGGAGAAGAAGTGATAAATGTCAAGATTAAGAGAGAATCTGTGAAACAAAAAGCTGATGATGGGAAAGATAAAGCATAATAGGAGTGAAAGAGCAAGGGAAGTTCCCAGGTGGGGACTAATTAACAGGGACTAGTAAGAAGGCTGAAAGGTGATAAATGTAGGGGAAGGAGATAGAGATAGAGACTTGTGGTGAAAATGAAAAATAAATTAAATGTGTACAGATACAAACAGACTTTATGGAAATAAGGGGTGGCTGGAAGATGTCAGTGGAAAATAAGTCTATCATTTAAACCAGAGGGCTGCTAGGAGCCAAGGCAGATTATCAGCTTGGTTTCCATGTTTTTTCTATGGTCAGAATCCCGGAAGTCCTGCTGAAGGACACAAACAGAAAGGTCATTGACACTGTGTTCCTGGAGATAAAGTGGGATACAATGGGTTTAGCAGTGTCACCATTCCTGACTGCTCTGTAATGTTTCCTGAAATGGTCATCAAGGCATCTACCAGTGTTTCTGATGTAAATAGCTGTACACTTCCTGCAGAGAATACAATATACCACCTTAGTGGAGGTGCATGAGAACTCCTTGGTGATGTGAAAAACACCTGTAGGCCCCTGAATTTCAGCCACAATGGAAACAAATTTGCAGGTGTAGCAGTGAGTTCTGTCGCAAGGTTTGGTACCTGGTAGGGAGGAATTGTTAGGAGTAGGTAGGCTGCTTTTTACCAGGAGATTCTGCAGGTTGGGTGGTCGGCAGTAGGAGGCAATAGTTGGTTCTGTAAAGGAAGCACCAATGTTGGGGTCAGTTTGCAAAATGAGAAAGTTACTGGTGATGATCTTGTGAAGAGAAGATTTGCTCTGATGGAAAGGAAGCACTAGTGGAATTCACCATTGTTCTTGTGTGACAGTATCCTTCCTGCGACGGTCAAGGTTGCAGGGCATGTTACTGACTTGGGAGAGTGCTCCGTCCACTGTGCTTTTTGGGTATCCCCTGTTGATAAAAAAACTGCGCATTATTTTGGCCTGCTCAGAAAAATCATCCTCTTCACTGCATAACCTGCGAAGTCTAAGAAACTGTGAATAAGGCAGGCCATTCTTTCCATGTTTAGTATGGAACAAGCTGTGGAGGAAGAAACTGTGAGTCAGTGGTTTGTGATTATCTGAAGCAGTCACTTCCATACTATGAGCTCTGTGATCTGTAAAAAACCCATGTGTTAATTAACTGATCCTTAGCATCAGGAAACAGATCAACTTCGGATCATATATAGTACATTCTGGATCACAGCTGACAGCAAATTAAAGATATTGAAATACACCAAAAAAACACATTTTAAAAATTGTCCCAACAGTCAAAAGGTACTTAGCATTAGCATTAGAAGGAACTGGAAGGGGACAGGATCAGTTGTGTTCCAGGACAGTAGCTGCTGCTTGCTGTTTTCACAGGGTTCTTGTGGATTTTACTTGGTAGAAGGTTATTTCTTTTCTTTCTTACTTCTAAGGGGCTAGCAGGGTATTGTTTTGGGGTCTGTTGAAAGTTTGAAAACTGGTTTGGTGGCTGTAAGTGGGTTCATTTGTTGGATGTTTCACTGTGTAACAGGCTGCGCTGGTGGAGGCCTGTTTCTTCTGATTTACAACCTATTTGGTGGGATTTGCTGGGGCCTGGTTCTTGGGCTGCTGGGCTTGGAGGGGAGACACAGGGCTGATACACTCTCTCTCTCGAGTCGGGTGTCTGCCCAAGACTCACCCTCCCCACCCTCCCTCCCCAGAGTTCTGCCATTTTATAGGGAACACCTGTCCTGCAATAGGAAGAAAAGGCTGCAGGTGCAGCTCATGTAGTTCTAGCCACTGGGGTGGATTTAAAGGCTGGAGAGAGCAGCTTAGGGAGTTGTTCATTTCCTTATAAGTTTACTGTGTTGTACTGCACCTAGTAACAGGGTTACCAGTGTACTGTGGGACTGTATCTAAGATTAGTGGGTGACTTGATTAGGCACTAGGGGTGTATCTTGGACTAGGTGGGAACCTGGTGGCTCACCCAAGGAAACCTACTTGAAAGGGGATAGAACCACACATCATTAGGGCCGGCATCTTTGGGAGGGTGGTGGGGTGCACAGGGTGTAGAGCAGCCATGATACTGGATTGGGCTTGAAGTTCAGTGGTTGCCCAGTGTGCTACCAGCTGGCACAGCTTAGGAAGGAGGTTGCAGGGATTAGAGACAGCTGGGGGAAGGGGGAGGTAATGGTTGGGGAAGGGGCAGAGGATCTCCAACGGGGTTGCACCAAGCACTGGGGGCGGGGGATAGGAAAGGAGTGCAGGAGAATACTCAGGGGTCACATAGAGATCCTGGCAGAGGGGGTCCAAAAGGACACTACAAAGGAAGCAGGCAGGTAACTGGGGACCCTCACAAAGGAGGGACAGAGGGACAACATTCTCAGGGAAGTAGGCAGATGGCGGGGCTGGACAGAAGGAAGCAAGGCAGGGAGGTGGATCAGACCTTACACTCAATAACCGCTTCAATTCTCTTCTTCTGCTTGAGGATGAGGGGGGTGATGTAGCCACAACATGGGTGGTTAGAGACGGAAAGGGAGTGGGGGGCAGGAGGAAGGGGCTGGATAGCAGGAAGAACAGGGGGGAACCTGGAATGCAGGAAAATGAGGGGAGCAGTAAATCAGAGCAGGAGGGGCAGGGGGAAGAGGGAGAAAAGCGCAAGGAGAAGGACCAGTTGGGAGGAAAGGTAAAGAAGGACCAGAAGTACAAGAAAGATTCAGTAAAGGGAGCTGAGGGTTTAGGCCAGGGGAGCACGACAAGCAAGGAGGGACTAAATGGAAACAGGAAGGAAGGGAGGATGAGCCAGGCTAATTTAGCAGATGGGGTGAAGGACCAGTCACGAGCAGTGAGGGGGGAGTTAGCAGGGTACAGAAGGATACTCAGGAGGAGGAGAGGCATAGGATTGGAGGGGAAGGGGTGGCCAGGGTAAATAAGGAGGGGGTGGCATGTGGCACCCAGATAGGGGGAGGAACAAGGAGCCAGCTGGGTGGAGGGGCCAGTAGAAAGGATGAGGGACATGGAAGGGGGGGAAATGGAGGAAAAGGAGTGGTCAGAGTGCTCCTGTTGGTGGATTTTATGATCAGGGGTATCAAATGGGATAGGGAAGGAGAAGTCTGGCCAGTTAGAACAAAATGCTTCCCTGGACTAACAGTGCACAGGGCTAAGCACGAGGTATATCAGCTGGCAAAGGATTGTGGGGGTTCCTGGACATACTGGTCCACCTGGGTACAAATGACATTGAGGAAATAGTGAGCTAGAGATACAGGCAAGATTCAGGGAGCTTGCCAGGGTCTGTCATGACATAGGATGCACAGTTTCTTCTCAGAAATCTACTGGTGCCAAGCGCTAGTGGGGAACACAAAAGGAAGATTAGGGAGATAAACCAGTGGCTCAGGGAGTGGTGTGAGGCCAGAGGGTATGGGTTGATGGGGGACTGGGGGAGACCTGGGAGGATAAGCAGCTGTATGCTAGAGATAGACTCCATCTCAATTTGGAGGGGAAGGGAATCTTAAGTTGAAAATAGAGGGGTTCATTGGTGAAAGGTGGGGTTTAAACTTGTGAAGGGGGAGGGATGGGAGAAAAGGCTGTCAAGGGGGTGCCGATAAAGGAGGGACTCTGTCTCCACCCTATGGGGAGCTGGAGGATTGCGGGAAAAGGCCGACTGGTAAAGTGCAGACCAGGGGAAAACAGAATCCCCATGGGAACACGAACAGGGGAAATGGAAGTATAGGGAAAGGGTGGAAGGTAGTCCTGCTAAATGCCAGGAGCTTGCGCAATAAAATGCCTGAGCCCAGGCGATGCTAACTGAGGGAGCAGTGGATGTGGCAGCGGTCACTGAGACCTGGGCCACTGCAGGACACGACTGGGACCTGAACCTGGAGGGTTACACTATGTTCAGGAAGGACAGGGGGGAGGGAAGGGGAGGAGGGGTAGCAATGATAGTCAAAAACTGCATTGGCATAGGGGGAGTAGAGGAGGCGGAGGGAACCGTGGAGGCCATTTGGGTCACCTTGATAACAAGGACGGGCAAGAGAGTAAAAATAGGAGTGGTGTATAGACCCCCTGCCCTGGTGGAGGAGCTGGAGGAGAGTTTGGTGGCAGATGTTGGAAGACACTGCAGACTGGGCAGAGGAACGGTGGTGGTGTTGGGGGACTTGAACATGCCAGGAACAGACTGGGAGACTATGACATCCTCTGTGACCAGGGAACAGAGGTTGTTGGATGTCTTTCAGGACGTGTTCCTAACTCAGCAGGTGGGGGAACTGACCAGGGAGGCACGGGTACTGGATGTGGTCCTGGCAGACAGTGACCAGATTGGGGGCCTGGAGGTAAGGGACCCATTGGCGGGGAGTGACCATGCCATGGTCTGGTTCTGCCTGGACCTAGGAGGGCTAGAAGGCTGCACAAAGACGGAGGTAACTGACTTCAGGGGGACAGATTTGAAGGAAATGGGAAGGATCCTTAAGGAGCATTTGGATGTGATTGGGTCAGACATGGACGCTGATAGTAGGTGGGAAATCATCAGGAGAGGGGTACAGGATGCTACCAGCACCTGTGCAAGAGTAAGACGAAAATGCGGTAGGGCCTGAAAACCCTGCTGGTGGACCAGGGAGGTCCAGGAGGTGGTGCAGGGAAAGAAGGCATCTTATAGGCAATTCAAGTGCTCAAGGAGTGAAAGGGATCGAGGGGAGTATGAGCTGATGTCTAGAAGGGCCACTAGGGTGGTGAGGGCAGCTAAGGCAAGGAAGGAGCAGAACCTGGCCAGGGAAATTAGGAGAGGGAACAAGGAGTTCTTCAGATACATTGGGGAAAAACGAAGGGTGAAGGGGCAGATTAGCAGGATTAAATCAGGGGAGAGATGGGCACAAGACCCGGGGGAGCAGGCTGAGGTACTAAATGAGTACTTCACCTCAGTTTTCACCAAGGTAGATGGGGGTGCTGCATCATATATGGGAGGAGACAGAGATACAGAGGAGGGGGGACCCTTACCGATCGGTGGGTCTGGGGAGAGGGGGAGGCATCACTGGCAGGAGGGGGAGGGCTAAGCAGGAAGAAGAGGTACCAGAAGTGGAAATCACAGCAGAGAGAGTGAGGGAAGCCCTCAGCTCCCTTAAGACAGAGAAAGCACCGGGGCCAGATAAATTACATCCCAGAGTGCTGAAGGAACTTGCAGATGTCCTGGCGAAACCCCTGGCGGAGCTTTTCACCATCTCTCTGAGGACAGGGTGGGTGCCCCAGGACTGGAAGGTGGTGAATATAGTGCCTATCCACAAGGGGGATCAAGGAGGGGTAGGAACTACAGGCCTGTCAGCCTGATATCGGTGGTGGGCAAGGTGATGGAGGGCATTGTCAAGGAGAGGCTGGGGGGGGACCTGGAAAAGTCAGGGTGCCTGGATGATAGCATGGATTCATCCTGGGGAAATCGTGTCAGACAAACCTTGTGGAGTTCTATGACTGGGTGACGAGTGCCTTGGACCTGGGTAGACCAGTGGACATCCTCTTTCTAGACTTCAGCAAGGCATTTGACTCTGTTCCTCATGTAGGCCTGTTGGATAAGCTGGGAGAAATGGGGGTGGGGAACCAGATAATCAGATGGATAGGAAATTGGCTCCAGGACTGGACCCAGAGGGTTGTAGTTGATGGGATAGTCTCATCCCTAAGGAGGGTCATTAGTGGGGTCCCACAGGGATCAGTCCTAGGGCCCCTCCTCTTCAACGCCTACGTCTCTGACATAAGGACAGGAATCAGGAGTGAGATGAGTCTCTTTGTGGATGACTCAAAACTGGGGGCGGTGGTGGATGGAGAGGAGGGGAGGGTGGCCCTACAGGGGGGACCTGGAGGCTCTGGAAAGATGGTCTAGGAAGTGGAAGCTGAGGTTCAATGCAGGGAAATGCAAGGTACTCCACCTGGGGGCCAGAAACCCAGGCCAAGTGTACACCCTGGGGAAATGCTACATGTCTCGATGGCTGAGAAGGACCTGGGGGTTGGTGGTGGATGTCAAGATGAACAACTCGGAGACTTGTAGGAGGGCAGCAGCCAAGGCCAACAGGATGCTGGGATGCATCGCTAGGGGGATCACCTCCAGAAGGAGGGAAGTGATACTCCCTCTGTATAACTGCTTGGTGAGGCCGCACTTTGAGTACTGCATGCAGTTTTGGAGGACACACTTAAAGAGGGACATTACCCTCCTGGAGAGGGTCCAGAGGAGGGCAGCCAAAATGATTTGGGGCTTGGGGGACAGGACCTATGAGGAGTGGCTCGAAGAGCTAAATATGTACACATTGAAAGAGAGAAAGGATGAGGGGGACATGATAGAGGTCTTCAGGTACATGAAGATGGTAAAAAGGAGAGGAACAGTCAGGGTGCTTCGAAGGAAGGAGGAGGGGGCCACTAGAGGGCATGGGTGGAAGCCGGAGGGGGGAAGATTCAGGGGAGAAAGGAGGAGGTGCTACTTCACTGAGAGGGTGGTGGAGCCATGGAATGCGCTGCCTAGGGGGCTTGTGGAGGCAGAGACAGTGAAGGGGTTCAAGAGGGGGTGGGACAGGTACAGGGGAAGGGTTCTGGAAGCAAAATCCAATGCAGCAAGAATATCCAGAACTGGGAAGGGAGAAGCCAGAGGAGGCGAGGGGGGCAGCAAGGTCAGCACCCGGGGTGGAGGCTGACCAAATGAGCAGACACGAAAGACCGTTAGGCCTATTCTGCTGGCATTTTAGTATGTTAGTATGTATTCCTCACCAATCAAGATGTATTGTGGCTCACTTCCCAACATCAACACTAAAAATGCAGAAGCACAGGAGATAAAAGCAGAGGGAGCCAAAAAGAAATCCCAAGAAAGACTTCTGAGAAGCATTCCAGATGAAACAAAGCTGAAGGCTAAGTCCCAAGGGAAGATGTTCGCTATGCTACGAACCCAATTGTGTCAGCCAGGTGTGAGTTTGAATCCACTTAGGATAGCCAGAAGATATATATAGAACTTATGAGCTATAAACAATCAAATGCCCAGACATTGCTCATGAACAATAGAAACACAAGAAACCAGTACTGCCATAGCATAACACTGCTAAGAATCTTAAAAGAATCACTGATCAGTCTTGCCCAGTGGTAGTTTACTCCATGGCTTTGCTAAATGCCCTTGAAATGTGCTTTTTTTAAGATTCTAAATCTTTTTCATGACTTGTGATATGAAAAAAGAATATTTTGTATAACGAGTCATGGATAAAGATCTATAATCTTAACCAAAGAACATTTCAAGGGCATTTCTCCAACAGTGAAGGACCAAATCCAGATAATGGATCCCTGATGACCAACATACATGTATTGGTCTCCCACTACTATTCCATTTTTGTGGTTTTTCAATTTTTTTTTTTGGAAAAGGAAAACAAGTTTGTGGCATGCAAAAAAACTCACTAAAAGGATTCCCCATATGAAAACTTATATTTTTTTTGTAGCTGACTGAGCATGCTCTGAACCTGAAATTTTTAAATGTAATAACTTTGGAATGAAGCAATAGTTTTATATCACACCTGAAAAGGAACTCCTTGTGAGGCAAGTCCTGTCTACTCTGAACATTTCAGACCAAACTTCCAAACAGTGTGGGTGCTGTGCAATGGCAAAAAAAAGCCCCAAACAGATTTTTCTGTGTTTTGCTATCTGCAGCTTAGAATATGCACATTCGACCAGAATACAACTTTGCATGTCAAGAGATCTATCCAACAAGATCATGCATGCACAATGTTGTGCAAATCTGTTGAATGGTTGCAAAGTTATTAAAAGTGCAACATTTGGGGTTAAACATAGAAAGCACTGCTCAACCCTAAATACAGTGGTTCTACCACACCACTATAATTGTATATGCTACTTTTGTGCTCACACCCTTTCCTGCTCTCCTGCTCTTGTAGTTGATTGAGCAGTACACCTTAAGTTTGTAGTCATGCTAGCTATCCCGGTGGTGAGGAGGACTAAGGTGCTGGATGCCACACCTCAAACCACACCAGTGAACTGGCTTTCCGACTGGGCACAGGTTGCTGGGGGTTGGCCAGAGAAGGGGAAGGTTGAGTGTCCTTTTGACTGGTCTCTTCTCCTGGGGAGGGGAATCAGCAGCACCAGCCTGTTCTACCATTCAATACCACCAGCTGACCATCTGGATATGTGGCTATGGGGTGGGGAGCACAGCCATCCTTCCCTGGCCCCACCACAGGGGGGCATTCTAGAGGGGATTTTATGGTGGGTGAGTCCCAACGATGTTGGTATATATAGCAAGAGAGGCAGGCAGGGACTGAAAAGCCCACCTGCATCCTGTGGGACAAAAGCTTTATGGGAAGAAAAGTGTGTAATCATCCTTGTGTTTTATGGTCCTTTGAAATGTGTCAGTATTGTTAACTTGCCTTCAATAATAACCCATTTCTTCAGATATTACTGTGAGATTTACTCTCCCAGGTCAATATCTTGTACTGGGATTTCTCCTACCAACTGCATGACCATGCATTCCTATGCATTAAACTTGAGTCATCAGACCCCGGAGTACCTATCCAATCTGCCTAGGTTTTGTTTTCATACCCCTGACACCCTCCTTGCCATTGACATTCCCTCCCTTTCTTGAGGAGAGAAAATCTTCTGTTCTCATTGGTCATTACCTGTGCAGCAAATCTGTTTAATGCACATGTAAACAAGTTCTATAAAGCTGAACTGCAGTACCAAAAAATCTCTCTGCCGTAGAACACTGAGGTTTTGAAGCACCATCATTGTTTCCCTGTGCTAGTGAGGACAAACCATCCACCTGTAAAAGCTTTATGGTAAAATATTTGACACATTTTGTTAAACAAATGTTTTGCCTCACAGTTATGTTGCAATGAGAAGTGCATATAAAATGTATGTTTTAATACAGTTTCTCTACTTTCAGCTGCTGATCAAGCTGCCGCTCCAACAGAACGTCTCCTCCCTCAGTCTCCAATGCCAACAATTTTTGTAGAATTTGAAATGCGCTCCACTTACCCTGCCTGCCATGCATTTGTTGTAATTCCTCAGTTTAATCAGTAAACAGTGAAAGGTAGAGAATTTCTACCATTTTCAATTCCTCATGAACACTCTTTAGTCTGTATACCTTGAAATATGTTTTCTCTGGAATGTTAACTGCGCATCATTCCCTGTCTGCCACACACTCGTTGTAATTCCAGATCACCATAATTACTCCCTTATCCACTCGCTGTGACTGAAGCTGCAAAAACTGGGTCATATGAAATTAAGAAAATATTTTTCAACTTGTCCATGGATTTCAGACAAGGACAAAAGCCTTAACCCTTTGTCTGTGGGTGCCGAGTATACTCGTGGCACTACTGCTATATCACAACTGCAGGTGCCTAGTATACTCGGTTTGTATAGGAACTGTTTGTTTGCCTGAATTCGGTGCTTGTTTCTATGGTGACAGCTTTCTTGCGACACATAGCCACATGTGACCTGTCAATTGAATGTCATGTGGCCAAGTGTCATGTAACCTAGCCTTTGTTGTGATGTCTACAAAAGACATAGGTGTATGTTATCACCATACATTTTGATGCGGTTTTACTGAATTCAGCAGCTTGCGGTCAGTGCTCCTGAGCGCATCGTTTAGCAATCAACAAAGTTCTCTCTGGCAGTATAATTCACTATTCTGCTCCTTACTTGTAATTTCACATAAAATAAATGGAAACCCACTTGCTAATCTAAAAAAAAAATAAGCTAAATAAAGCAAGCTCCACACCTGAAAGTCGGGTCTCTCGGTCTGATAGACAGCGCTTTCATTCGTGTCCATGCAACACTTCTAATTTCAAGTCTTGCACCTTACTGACTTCATTCATCCATGCTGCCTTCAGGTTCTTTCTAAGTAAAATAAATTAATACCTGCTTGCTCATCTAAGAGAAATAAGCTAAATAAAGCAAGGTCCACACTTGAAAGTCAGGTCACTCTCTGTCATTCTTGTGCCTTACTGACTTCATTCATTCATGCTGCCTTCAGGTTCTTTCTAAATAAAACACATTCTGGTGAAAAAAAGGCAGCACACACTGTAAAGGAAGGAAATCTGGATGATTTACAGACATCAGTAAAAAAGTCAGTCT
Source organism: Neoceratodus forsteri (assembly GCA_016271365.2). Lineage (NCBI taxonomy): Eukaryota > Metazoa > Chordata > Ceratodontiformes > Ceratodontidae > Neoceratodus > Neoceratodus forsteri. Next base: position 1,170,269 of record CM057449.1, on the reverse strand, counting down.
GCAACACTAGGTGTCATTTGAGAAAACCACTGCAGTTCTAAGTTTTATGACATCCTGCATCATAAGATCAAATTGAAAAAACAAAATATTATAAAACTATACACTAAAAAGCAGTCTACTGTGAACAAAGAGAGTTCTGTCTTGTGTTGTAACCACAAGGCACCTCCTGTATATCTTTATTTGATTGTTTTTGTGACAGAAAAAAAAGAAAATTTGAGCAAATAAAAAACATCTAGTCTGCTGTTTATCTTATAAGCCAGTAGACACAGCACCATTCACAGATTTTATTTCTGACAGGGAACACTGTCCCTATTTTTAGAAAGTAAATATCTAGTCTGATGTTTATCTTGTTGGCATAAGCCAGTAGGCTCTGTTTACAGATTTTACTTCTGACAGGGAAAACTGTCCCTATTTTTATAAAGTCACTCGGAGTGAATAAATATCTAGTCTGCAGTTTATCATGTTGGCATAAGCCAGTAGACACAGCACTGTTTACAGCTTGCATTTGTGACAGGAAAAACTATCACCATTTGGAAAAAGTCACTTGGAAAAACTGTCCCAAACTACATGAAATAAATTGGGTAATATAGCAAACATCTGTCCAGGTGTTTTATTTTTTGATGTAAGCTAATCAATATATATTGAACACTCCCCCATTCTTACCATCTCGTTTCTGGTGATGAACCTCTCCTGACTGAGCTGTTAGTGGCACTTTACTATCTCTCAGCTAAAGCAGTCAGTTGTAAACACAAGGGAGTCAGCAGTACTGTTCATTTGCAGTCCATCTCATCTGTTAGAAAATTCCATGTAAAACTGAGTCTGCCATGTCAAGAAAAAGGTTCACTGTGAGTATTGCATTAGATGAAATATTTGCGGACAGTGACTGCACTGGAGTCATAAGCAGTGACTCAGAGTCATGCTTATCCGACTCAGACAGTGAATCTGGGCTACCTGAGAACTGCACAACTGGATGAAGCAGGGCCAATAAATGCAGTGCAGATGTTACAGGACAAGGCACGGCAAATGTGAGAGGACAAGGCAGGGTATGCAAAAATAACACAGTTGTTAGAAGTGGAAGGGGGAAAGGCAGGGGGAAATAATGAGAATGTTGCAGAAAGTGCAACATGTCAAGGCAGACAAAATAAATATGACAAAACAATCCCAGCTATAAGAGGTAGAGGCAGCCTAACTAAACATTTGAGCAGTACTGAAAGTGGCAGGGGACAAGACAGTCGAAACAATATAAGAGGGCGAAGCACAGTACATGGCATAGATCAACAAATTGCAGTTGACAGTTGTCCATCAGTGTCTACCGAAGTGAAGCAAATTGCATCAAGGGAAACAGTAGAAGTAACATTTTTAGATATTGATATGCACACTGTTAGGGAAGAAAGCACAGATGGTGACAAAGAACAAAGCGAAGAGAGTGAATGGGTACGGGACTCCTCAAGTGAAGAAGAGTCAGTCTCAATAGAGAGGAGGGATGAGGTAGCAAGAAACAAGACTAGGGGTGCAATAAGTATCTGAGGGAGAGGAAGAGGCTGTGGAAGAGGAAGAGGCAGTGGACAAGCACAGAAAAATTTAGCTGCAAGTACAACTGGGATTTATCAGAGAAGTGCAGATGAAATTATGTGGCAAGTGAACAGCAGGTAGAACCTTTCGAGTTCACAGGATCACCAGCTATTAATGTCCCTTTGTCTGATAACCCTACACCACTGGAGTGTTTTAAAATCATCTTCTCAGAGTCAGACATTGATAGTAATGACAGCATTATAAATTTAATTTGTACAGAAACAAACCGATATGCCGAACAATTTCTGATGAATGAAAGCCAGTCTGAATTCTCTCGTTCTTCTTCCTGGAAACCAGTCAGTCATTCTGAGATGTATGTGTTCTTTAGTATCTTCATGTTGACTGGGCTGATGAAAAAACCACAACTATCCAATTACTGGTCCACTAACCCATTCCTCTCCACACCTATTGTGCACTCACTCATGAGCAGGGACAGGTTCTTGAACATACTAAAATTACTACATTTTGTGGATAATGATATTTGCATGGAATCACCAGACTAGCTAAGGAAAATATGGAGTGTGTTATATTTCTTACAGAACAAGTTTATGACAGCATATACCCCTGACCGATACATTAGCATTGATGAATCGCTTCTATTATTCAAAGGCCATCTAGGATTCAAACAATATATGCCCTTGAAATGGTCAAGATTTGGCATAAAAACATGCAAATTGTGTGAAAGCTACTCAGATAATGGTGGGATGTGAAGGTATGTGTGGAATTTTATGGTGTAAGCTGGTAAAAACGTATAAGATGTCACAGTTGACAAGACCATTACGCACCCTACTGTAGAAAATGTCAAACTGAATGTTCATCCACTTTCTTGTAATAATCCTGATGTAACAGCAGAGGTCAGGAATACTGCATTGACTATAATGACAGGACAAACAACACATGACATTGTAATCAAGTTATTGGGAGAACTTGCCGGTCATGGGTATATATTGTTCACAGACAGGTTCTACTCTAGCCCTAAGCTTGTTCGACACTTACAGGGTCTCAAAACCGGGTTCTGTGGAACAGTCAACAAAGCCTGATTAGGACTGCCACAACAGTTTCAAGAGGTACAGCTGTATGTAGGAGACAGTGTTTCCCTCGTTGCAGAGGACTGTCCCAAAATGAGAGCCATCATGTGGCATGCAAGGCCCAAGAAAACTCAGACTGTATACATGTTGACCACTGTGCATCAGAGGGCCATGGTGTCGTGTGGCAACAAGCATGATGGAATCCCAAAGATCAAACCAGACGATGTACTGCAATACAATAGTAAGATGGGAGGAGTGGATGTTAGTGACCAGATGCTCAAAAATTACGCATGTGTCAGAAAAACAAGAAAATGGTACAAAGAAATGTTTTTCCACTTAGTGGATATCTCAGTTTTCAACTCATTTGTGATCTGCAAGCGTAAGGGTGGTAAAGGCACTCGCTATTAATATGTTGCAAAGCTCATAGAACAGCTTGCAGAAGGTTACCTGTGTAATGCTACTCGAAATGTGAGATATGTGTTGAGTGTAGAGACAGAGGTACGCCTTACTGGTCGTCACTTTCCTGATAAACTCCCTCCCATGCCAAAAAAGAAGAACCCGACCAGACTTTGTAGGGTTTGCTCAGCCAAGGCCTCACATGACCTGACAGCCAGTGGATCTAAACGTAAGAGAGGATCACAGGGTGGAGCATCTGAGAGTCGCTACTACTGTCCTGACTGCAACATCCCACTTTGTGTTGGAAGGTGCTTCAAATTATTCCACACAGTGAAGGATTATGGAATCCTGGACAAAGAATCGTCTTTGTCTTCAGAGTACTACAAATAAGTAAAGTTCAGGGCAGTAAAAAAATGACATTTTACTGACATTATTATCATATTCAGTGCCTTTACCACCCTTACAGTAATCCACACCTGCAACACACATTGCCATGCATTTTACATTGTTTTGCCTGCCTCTGCCCTTGTCACTTCCAGTGCTGTTTCAGCCTATGACACAATTTCAAAATTTGCTTGCTTTTTTCATAAATACACACAATACAGAGGTGTAGTGCGGTGCAAAAATGCATAAATATCAGGGGAAAATAACTCTAATTTATTTAAACAACATCCAGACTATTAAATAAACCTTCATGTTAGCTTCAGTTAGCTTTTATTCTCAACCTTTGTCTCGTGACATATCAATAGGACACAAAAAAAAAATTTCAAAAATGGTTTTATTTTAGCTAAATATGCAAGATTTGGTTATTCAATTACCATTAACAGTGGAAAAACAAAATTAGCACTGGGTGTAGCTACAGACACTGACATCATAAACATAAAATTTCATTAGGATATCTCATACACAAAAAAAAAATACAAGACTGTACTTTTTGGGTCCAAATTCCTTCATAATCACCAGCAGCAGGGGGTCAAAATGACTAAAAATGACCAGCAGTTAAAGGGTTAAGCAAAGCAACAATGACATAATTCTCTAGCAGGTGGCAGGACTATTTTACCAAATGTGAAGATAATTGTCTCTATTTTACTTATCTAAACATATTTATTTAATTTCTGAAAAATATTTTAAAAAAGGAACCCCATTTTAAAAGTGCAATACAGCACTCCAGTTGTGCATTGAACAGATATTGCCACACTTCCACGGGCTGAAGGTACTTGGCCTGTGGTTTCATGCCTCACTACACCCCTGGGTGTGCGGTAATATCTGTTCAATGCATACCCCATTGTGTCTTATTGCTTTCTTATCCAGTTCTGGGCCTTGGATGTATAGGGAAGAACAATAATCTCTGAATCCTTTTAGAATCTCCTGTGTTCTTTTCAGTGTAACATTTGAAGTTGGATGGGTAATCTTAGTTATCGTGACTAATTTTTGTTATTGGCAGAGTCAATACGCTAGGACCTTAGAGGTCCGTGATACTCCTTCATAGTAATGCTGCTTTAAGTATAGTAAAGTCTGTTCAGTTTTATGTCAGTAAATCTTGCAATTTATTTTTGACTTTGGTTATCTGGGCAGGACTGTGTAATTACCCTGTATGTGGGCAGCTGGCAAGAAAGACAACTCCTCTTGCATGTCTTTCTATTGGTGTTCCTGCTGTTTCTTTTTAGCTGCAGCATAGCTATTTCACCACGTAATACTACATGTACTGTGTCCCATAAGACAGCCAATGATATACCTGGTGTGGAATTTTCCTGTAACAGTTGTAGGTGTCCCTGTTTGATAAGGTCCTTAAATTGTGGGTCCTGAAGAAGGGTGTTGTTGAAATGCCATTGTCTGGAAGTATAGCCAGTAGGACTGGAGATGTCAATGGAAATAGGGGCATGATCTGACAGAAGAATAGGGGAGATGGTCATATGCTGTGCCAAATCAACATGTTCTGCACTAATTAGAAAATAGTCCAGGTAGGAATAAGTCCGGTGTACTCCTGAATAAAATGTTTAATGTTGTGAAGTGGGATGAAAGTGACACCACACATCAATAAATCCTAATTCTTTTATAAGCCTTTTACCGTGTCGCTGTCCCATAGCAGTGCAAGGGGGATGCTGACTGGTACTGTGTTTTTCTGAATCCATAAGGAGATTGAAATCTCCACCCAGAAGTAAAACCCCCTTGGTGAAATTCTAATATTTTATTAAACAATCATTGGTGAGTTGAGGCATCTGACCCCGGTGAGAGGTATAAGCTCCCCAACATGTATGGCTTACTTTGTATAGTGCCTTGATTAAGGCCCATCTACCCTCCCTTTCCTGATTGGTATTGTGATCCTGGAAAATGGAAGTTTTGCAGACCAATATAGCCCCCCCACCCATCTACATCCCCTGTGATATGCACTTGCAATGACCTGGTTCATAACATATTTTGCCAACTTCTGGTATTTTTGTTCCAACATATGGATTTCTTGTAAAAGAATGAGGTGTTGGTCAGTTTTTTTTAAGTTGAGTGATTATTTTGGATCATTTTACTGGACTTACTGTATTTATTTATTTATTTGTGTTTGGTGACTGGGTGGGTGCACTAGGCATAGAGATGCCTATTTTCAGGCATGACCTGGGAGGATACAAGAGAAAACAATACATGAGCAGTACAATGTGATGCAGCACAAGGAAGTAAACAAAGGGATGGTCAGAAGTACAGCAACTTAGCAACTAGGTGATATACAGAGTTAACACTGACAACATTTATACACAGAACAGTTAGAAAAAAAATCCTTCCCAGGACATTAACATTTTGGGCTACCACCTTAAAACCAGATGATGTTGCCATTTTTAAAATTAAAAAATCTGGGGCCTTATGACTCCCCCACACTCAGGCTGTTGGAGGGTATATAACTGAGACTCCATCCACGTTATGTCATATCTGCATTCAACTAAATTGTGCTGTATATTAAGCCATGCAAATAGTAACTTGCTCCTTAATATGAGGGGAATAATAATCAGTTAATGGGGAATTAAACAACCCATGAGGGTTAGACCAATGGATCTCCTTTGTCTTAACATCAACCTGTGCCCCTTTAAAATGAGGGTCCTAATATTAAATACAGTACAGGGATTAGTGACTTCCAAGGGAGGAGGGATATATACAGCCATGCCCTATGTTATCCAGAAATATGGATCTGGTGGAAAATTCTAATCTGGATAAGGAAGGAAGGCCAGACCTGTAGGTGGTCTGGGCCTCCAGGAAGTGAAAAACATCGGCAAGTCTGAACAGTAGAATGAGACCAGAAGGAGCCCCAACCTCCCACAACTCCTAGTTGGGGTATATATGGGGTACTCAGTTGTCATAATGTGTGGGGACTAAGATGCAACTCCTCCCTCCACAAGCAGAAATATAATGAAAAAAAAAATCATGGGGAAGGGTTCTGATTGCCTTGTTCACCCTCAAGCCACACATCATTAAACACAGTAGAACTTCCAGTCTCAAGCTCTGACAGTGAGTTAATGCTAACGATTATATTCAAGCTGACGAGCAATAAAGAATAAGAAAAAGAAGCAGTTACGCCAAGGTAATATCACTTGTCCATATATAAAACTCCTCTGTGTCTCCCAGGGATACTCTAAAATTAACTTTTAGCAATGTTTCTTTCTTTTGACTGTTAATAGACAGTTAACATGCTTAAAATGATCAACATTCCACAAGATGGTGGTAGGAAATACAGCACAGGTATAATAGTTTGCCATTCGTTTTGATCCCAGGGGATGACAGGAGACTGTATAGCTTAAGCAACTAAAACATGCAAAGCCCTATTGTAATCCCTAGGAATGAATTGTCTGAGCCAACAGAGCTATCTGTGCCCAAATAAGTAAAGGAAAATCCACTGAGAGGAACAGAAATGTAGAGTTTAGATACCTGGTGGCAAAGCTGGCTGCAGTTATGAACAAGGCCCAAGGACAGCACAGAAATAATGATCCTGATGGTATAAAACATGTCAAATTCCATTAAGTACAGATCCACTACAACAAAGCAGCAGGCCAGGTCCTTCTAGAGCTGGGGGGAAGGGCTGCCCCAAGGGACAGGGCCATGGGTCCACAGCGAGAGACATTCAATTTGTTAGTAATATTAAAACATATGGAGGGTTGTGACACTATAGCTCCTGACCCCCCCCCCCCAGCAGAAGCACTCCTCAATCAAGTAAGCACTATTGTTGCTGGTATAGGGGAACAGCACAGATGACTGGACATGGAGAGGGCTGAGATACATGGCCTGCCTGATTATCAGGCATCCCTGGCACCAACCTTATCCCCGAGATGTGCTAGGTGACCTTACTCATGGTCATCCGAGAGGCTGTGCTACCTCCCCAGCAACCAGGAAGTCAGAAACAAAAAAACTCTGTGCAGCAGGTTAAACTATGCCTGGGCCAATTGTATTAGTTAGAGAGAGAGTGCAGCAGTTTGAGGGAGAGATCTGCCACTGAAGGGCTCAATGCGTGTCAGCCAAGCAGCACCCCTGGCTTTATCAAAATATCTGCTGCATAACCTCCCACCCCCACCAAGGGATCCACCCCCGTAAAGTCCCTGGATCCACCTGACAAATTTAAGTTACAGAATTAATGACTTTAAAGAATTCAGGGCTCCTGATCAGAAATAGCTCCTCTAAAAGACTGCAGCTGTTGCACAATGGTTGTGATAATAGTGACTGTGTGCTGTCAACCTTCTGCCAACAGGAGAAGGCAGTTTCACCTAGGATTCATGGTGAAGGAGCCTGGTCTGGTACAAAGCCTTTTTGCTGTAAATCATGCTGGGCCTCTGCAACCGTACAGTAAGTCATTTGTCCGGTTGGTAGCTCAACAACCAACAATGCTGGGTAAGGAGTCTTAAATTTAAGGTTGTGTTTGTAGAGAACCTGCAGGATGGGGATATATTCATAGCAGCTCTGTATTACTGTGGGATCACACAATTTACATCAATAAAAGGGCTAGTGCTGACCTGCTGTGTTTCTGGCTATACACCTTTGCATATCTAAAGCTGGAAAAGAACTGCTCGTAATGTTTTTCATAATCCAAGATGGATGACAAACTTCCATTTTGTGAGCTGCATCCATCTTATGCAAAATGTTTACAAAGTTCATCTACAAGTCGAAGCTGATTTTATCCTTGAAAAGTTAATTTACAGGTTAAAGCTGGTTCTGCATCACTCCCATCATGTCTTATTTGTGGCCCCTTAACTGTTGTTTTGAATACTTACTCTTTCCTCTCTCTCTTTATTTTTTATATATATATTTTTTTCTCCCTACTTTACTACTGCCTCCATGCCCTTAAAGCTCCTGATCTTCCTGTTCTGGGACAGTAAGTTCCTATATTCCTCAGTAGTCTCCTTCTTACATGGTTCTCCATCTACCATGATTCTGTGACTGCCATGATATGCAGGTGTCCCTCTTCCAGCAAGGCCACTAGCTCAGGAAGCTTGTTACCCAGACTATGGGCATTGGTACTCATTGCCCTCCATTTTATGATGACCTTACCCTTTTTTGCCCCATCCCTGCTGTTACTGCCTTTTTCTCCATTTACCCCTGTCCTGCTCCCTATCAACCTCTGTACCTTGGTGATTACCTGGTTAACTACCTTGTTTTGTGGGGGGAGACTTGGAATTTCCTGCTTCATATCAGCACCCTTCCCCTTGGCTAGTTTAAAAACTTGCCAGTGAAGCACTTAAACCTATCACCTAGGAGCCTAGTTCCCATCCTGGACAGATGTATACCATTGCACCAGTAAAGGCCCACATCCCTCTAGGTGGACCCCCAGTTCCCAATGAAGCCAAAACCCTGTGCTTCATGCCAGTCTTTCAGCCATTCATTGAACTCCATAGTGTGGAGAACCCTATCCTCACCCATGTCATAAACAGGCAGCACCTCCAAGAAGGTTTCCATGTGTGCTATCTGTCTAAGGCCCCTCCTGAACTCCACAAACTCCTCTTGCACTGCCCTGATCTAATGCCCATCTAGGTCATTTGTCACAAGGTGGACAATGATGTCTGGCTCCCTCTCCCGCAATGCTGCTACCGCAATCCTGAGGATTCACTTCCTGTCCTTCCAAGCCATGGCACCAGGCAGGCATCTTACCTCCCTCTCCCATCCATGCCCCAGTTCTACCCCCTAACAATTCAGTCATCCATCTGGAGCTGTTTGCTTGGTTGTGATCCTTTCATACCTCTATTCTTTGATTCTGGGGTGCATATTAACCTCATCCCAATTAGGGGTGCCAAGATGTTAGGTATTCAAGCCAGTGATTACACTGGAAATGAGGACTACATGGCACAAATCAAGATGTTATTGAACTAACACAATATACGGCATTTGCCCCGACAGCCCAACTACAAGGTACCAGTAATGACCAATTGCCTTCCCTTGGTAGACAAATCAGACAGGTGTGAAAGCTTCATCACTTCATTTCAGGGGTTTGTAGCATCTCACCCTCTGCCTCTCACAGTCTAGCTTTTACACCCTTTGTACCTATTATCTTACAAAACTCAGCATATGTTCATACAAGGTTATCTTTTGCTGGGTACATTACTGTATTTTTCCAGTCTGCGACTGCACGTTTTACACACATAGCTAGCTCTAGCTGTCTCTAATTTTGTTTATGCTCAGCATTTTGTACAAGTTGTGCTGTGCACAGTGTACTATCTACCAAATCTATATTTTGCAATAGGAAGGACGTTAGCAAAGAATAGCAGAAAGCATTAGAACAGAAATAATCTCATTAACTCTTTTTCCTTCTCTTACCAGCACTTCACAATATTTTTCATTATACCAAATTGCCATAATCCTACAGTTTCTTACAAACAAATCATAGCTGACAACACCAGGTCTCACATCTCATAACATTCCTCCCCCAAAATTACTTTTTCTGGACAGTCCACTCATTTATTATTAAACATGCATGAAAGCCCGGCCCAGTGGCACTGAGAGTTGAGGCATTGGATGTGACACCTTGCACCATGCCAGTGACCCAGGTTCGGGGATGGACTCGGGGAGCCGGGGGTCAGCAGGGGAGGGAGAGGATGGAGCATCCGGAGGACTGCTCTTCTCTCCCTTGGAGGGATCCAGGGGTTGCTTGGTGTCCTGGCAACCCCCGACGGAGATGAGGGGTACTGCAGGATCACCAGCCAGATCAGAAGGGGTGAGAGTGCAGCAGACATCAGCAGGACAGCTGTGCGCAGACATCTTAGCATGCTGCTCTCCCAAGGGCAACCACCACATAGAAAATCCCCATCCATGGGGATAGGCGACGGCACCACTGCCCCCGTAGCCACACTCCAAATGTTAGTCATCCTCCTCTCCCTGGCCGAGCCCAGCTTGGCATGCCTAATTCTAGATAGAGTGCCCTGGGTGGAAAGGGCAGTCCCACCTCAGGGGGCTCAGAGCCACAGGGGATTGCCGGGCTGGTGCCAGGAGACAGAGATGTCTCAGGCAAGGAGGTAGATCTTGGGGCAATGGTGGATGCCCGAGAGAGTTTCTCATCGGACAGCGCAGAAAACAGACCATACAAAAAGAAAAAACATGCATGAAAGCTGTCTCTTTGCCCCTGGAACATCATATGTTCTTGTTGCTTTTCCTGCTCTGAAGTTGTACTGTACTCCTCTGCTTGTGACATCAGAATCACTTCTAAGGCAACAGGTTGTGAGGCCATAAATAAAGGTTTATGATTTCACAGTGGGCATGACCAATGTGGGCAGATGAACACTAAGGGAAAGAGATCCTGCTTTTATGAAAAAAAATTCAGAACTTAAAAAATTGGACTGTCTTGAAAATTGAAATTGTGGGAGAAATGTTCTGTAACTGAGCTCTACTGATGTCCACTGTGAACTTTCTGCTGCAAATCATAAATCTCGGCCTTCTTTTCACAAACACGCATGTACTCCTTTGTGCAGTAATCATCATCCCATGTGTTCAAGGAAGTTGTTGAAGATGATATTGTGACACAGTCCTGATTATTATCATTATTCGGCTCTTTAAGTTTCCAAAATCTGAAAAAACAATAAAAATAATGCTTACAATTTCTCCAGAGCACATTTAAAAACGCATCAACACTACATTGACCATAATCTTAATCAAGTATTTTAAACATACTGTATAGATATCATCAGATGTAGCAGGACTGTAAAATGTTGGACAATACATTCTGAAGTTTCCTAGAGAACTTTGACTAAACTTTAATGAACACTGATATGTACCATAGATAAAAATATAAAAACACAATTATTTTCAGGCAGAAAAAAACAGAGTTCTGTCCGGTCTGCTTTGTGTTACTTAGCCCGCAACTCCAGTATGTTGTTGTGAATGTGCCATGGCACCCCTACTAGTAGTGCCAATCCCCCTTTCTCTTAATCTTGTTTCACTATGATCAGTCCCTTATTTTTTTCCACCCCTCTTTAAGGCCATCACAATTTTCAACTCCACTTACTCCCCCAGTAAACTGTTCTTTATCTCTCACCACCCTCTCTGTGAAGAAAGGCTTCTTCACATTCCTTCTGAAATTTCCCTTCATGAATTTGTATTACCTCTAATGGTGGAACCTACACTAGAGGCCAGAGGGGCACAGGACCCTAGGCAGCATGGATTCACAGTGGGAAGGTCATGCCAGATGAAATCTGATAGATTTCTTTGACTGGGTGACCAAAGTAGTAGATCAGGGAGGGGCTGTGGACATGGCCTACCTAGACTTTAGCAAGGCATTTGACACAGTCCCACACTAAAGATTAATATACAAGTTAGCCAGCCTGGGAGTGGGTCCCAAGATGACAGCCTGGGTAAAGAATTGGCTGGAGAATAGGACACAGAGAGTAATAGTAAATGGAGTCCACTCAGAAGAAAGGAAGGTTACTAGTGGGGTACCACAGGGTTCAGTATTAGGACTGGTCCTCTTCAATGTCTTTATAAGTGACATTGCAGAAGGACCAGAAGGGAAAGTATTTCTCTTTGCAGATGACACAAAGATCTGCAACAGAGTTGATGCACAGGGTGGGGTGGAAAGGATGAGAAGGGACTTGGCAAGGTTATAGGAATGGTCAAATGTATGGCAGCTTAGATTCAATGCTAAGAAAGTGCAAGGTAATGCACCTGGGAAACAAAAACCCAGGGGAAGAGTACACAATGGGGGGTGAGATACTAACAACAACAAAAATGGAAAGGGACCTGGGGGTAGTCATATCAGATGAACTAAAGGTGGGCAAGCAATGTGAGAGGGCAGCAAGGAGGGCTGGGGGATACTGGGATGCATAGGGAGAGGCATCACCAGTAGAAAACAGGAAGTTATTATCCCTCTGTACAGACAGCTGGTGAGACCCCATCTGGAGTACTGTGTGCAGTTCTGGAGACCCAATCTCCGCAAAGACATAGACAGGATGGAAGCTGTCCAGAGGAGGGCAACTAAAATGGTGCAGGGTCTGCACCAGAAGACATATGAAGAAAGATGAAAGGAGCTTAATATGTATAGCCTCGAGGAAAGGAGGGAGAGGGGGGACATGATAGAAACGTTCAAGTACCTCAAGGGAATCAACAAAGTCCAAGAGGGTAGCATCTTTCAAAAAAAGAGGTGTGCAAGAACAAGAGGGCACAATTTGAAGATAGAGGGGAGGCGGCTCAGAGGTAATTTAAGGAAGTATTTTTTCACAGAGAGGGTTGTGGATGCATGGAACGGCCTTCCGGAGGAGGTTGTGGAGTCAAAATCAGTGGTGGAATTCAAGCATGCATGGGACAGTCATAAGGCAATTCTAGGGGGGGGGTAGGAAGAAGTAGGCTTCTGGTTAACTAGGATCTGCAGCTTATCCAGTAGGTAGGGAAATGGGCAGACTGGGTGGGCCAAGCGGTCCTTATCTGCTGTCAAATTCTATGTTTCTATGTTTCTGTGTTTCACTTGTATAGATGCTGGGTGTTGACTTTATTAATGCACTTCATAAACTTAAACATTTCATTCATGCCCCTTATCTCCCTCCTGTCCTCCAGAGAGAACCTGTTTAGGTCATACAGTCTGTCCTCATTCATCTTCTCCTGATGCCTTCCAGTCATTTTGGTTGCTCTTTGCGCTTTGCTGCATGGCCTCCAGTCTACCTCTATCCCTCTTAAGGTGAGGACTCCAGAACTGAGCACAGTATGCCAGGTATGGTTGCACTGTGACCTGTACAATTGTAGTATTACCATCTAATTTCTGCTAGAGAACACTTTTCCCTTCAGGTGCAGAATTCTGTTTGCCTTCACCTGTGCCTTGTTGCATTGTATCTGTACCTTTAAGTTGTTTGTGACCATGGTAGTTGGGTAATTGTATTTACATTGTACATATCTGCACTTTACATCTTTAATATTTTTTGCAAAAAACTACATTAATGCAAAATTTAGGGTTCAGGCTAAAGTGACAAAATTAGGGAAATATGACTTTAGGGTTTCCAACTCTAAAATACCTCCCAACCCCAGAGGAAATCAGGGGTGCATTCTTCCTTGGGGTTGTCAGTCCTAATGCTCACCCCATTAGGTGTGTATGTTTCCAGAGTATATGGAATGGGGTGAGCTTTATAGTTGACAACCCCAAGGAAAACTGTACCCTTGATTTGCTTCAGGGGTGGAGATGGTGTTTTAGGGTTGTAAACCCTAAAGCCACATTTCCCTACTTTTGTTACTTTGGTTTGAACCTAAATGTTGCATTAACACAGTATTCTGCAAAGAATTCCCTTACTTTTTGAGATAGTATAATTGTATCCTTATTTGTATGTGGGAGGCCCTTTGATGGATACATATATGTTGCTGTGGTCTGGGCCCTGCGCTTGCATTTCTACTAAAAATGGAATGAAATTTTTAGCATAGGCTTCTTATTACCCCACCTGATGAACCTGGTAATGAGAATTTGGACATCCCCACCAAAATGTGATTCCCCACCACTGCAATGTAATTGCTGCCCCAGGTGTGAATATACAGTTTGGTCAGGATCTGATAAAAGACAGATGTCGCATTCATAAGGTCATATAAAGAGATGGTTATGTTGAACATTTGGGATCAAAATATTTGAAACTACCAAAGTTATGAGAGATTGAAGCACAATGTCAATGCATGCGCGCATAACTTTGCCCATTTTACATATGTTGTCCCCACATTTTCAACATAGCCATTTTATGACCCCACCTCATGAACAGGGTGGTAGAAAGTTTCGAATCCTGTCCAAATATATTGTGCATACCTGATCTGAAACTATTCAAAACCCCAATCGCTCACCAAGTCCCCTGCCCAAATCCCCTAAAACAAAAAGTCCCTCACCCCCCCCAGATGCCCATCCTCCAACCCTCTGCCTCTCAAGCCATGACCAAGGTAGAACCATCAGAGGGCTTTTACAAGTACCATCTGGTTTGTGTCACAATAAAGGGACATATGTAAAATCCCAGAAACCATAATCAGATGGAACCACATCATCCCCACCTGTTGGACACTGTAAATAATAGCAAAAAGGGATTTTACTGGTGACCTGGGTTTGGGAACAGACTCAGGCCACCGGGGATCAGTCAGGGGAGGTAGGATTGAGCATCCCCATGGATGCTCTTATCTTCCAGGAGGGGTGGGCTTTAGGGCAGTGATGCCCACAAGCATTGCCTGCTGGTGGAAGCATGGGTGGCATGGTGGAAAATGGCTCTCTACATGGGAGCTGGGGGTGGGGGGGTGATGTGGATGCTTGACAGAAATGTGGGTAAGCACATCACCTTTCTGGATGTCAGTCCTCTGCATCAGTGCCCTCAGGGGATGGGACTGGAAGAAAACCAAAGATAAAAAATCTCCCAGTCCTGCGCATAATGAAGCTGGGTCCATGCTACATCAGGACCCAGCCGAAGAGACCCGAGGACTGAGTTCCTTGGGGCAGGGACCGGGAGAAAGTAAAAAAAAAGAGAGAGATTTTACTGAACGGGGACTATAAGGGGCAATGAGTTCCCCTCAGAAAGTACTTGCTTTATTCCAGCCTTGAATAGGAACTGGTAAACAAATAAATGAGCTGATTCCACTGCATCAAGGTCTTATTTCAAAGCAAACTGCCTGGATGGGTAAACAAAGAACCATTAGAGGGCAGCCTAAAGCTAAGGCCACTGGACACTGGTTTCAACTCGTTTAACTTTACAATAACCTATTTAATAACAAAACATGTCTTATACAGTATTGCAGCACATTAGCTGCTTGGCCAAGTAACATATAGTGCTCCAAACAATACTTTGGGTACTAAATTGAAACTTCCATATAATTCTCTCAAACATCAATAGCCAAACATGCCACATTGTAATCTGCAGAACATTATATTAATTAACTAATCCTTGATCCCAGTGGAGAATCAGAGATACATTAATGCCAACACGATGTTTGCAGAGTTGTAGCTATAGCAACAAATATGAAGTAGAGAACTGCCCTGAACAGCCACCCACTGGGCAGTATAAGTAATAGCAAAAATGAAGAATGCTGAATGGGGACTGTAGGAGGAAGAGAAGTCCACCCCACCCCTCCAGAGTACACACTTATCTCCAGCTCAAAAAAAAACAACAACTAGCAGGCATACAAGCCAGCAGTTTGCACTGCAACAAAGTTTACTCTTTACAGTAAGTAAGCTTATACTCAAGGGGTTAAGCAACTGCCATCTTTAGAGGGCAGCATAATACTAAGGCATTCAGGCACTAATTGTAACCCAGCGAAAATTACAAAAACCTGTTAGATAAAACAAGCATGCCTTATAGCTTGGCATATAGACCATTGTACAGCTTTAGGCACCAAATTAAGACCACACGTGAATGTCTCAAGAGATAAAGCAATACATTAATCACGGTGCTCTGTAAAACTTAACCATAATTAGCTGAACCTTGATGCCAGTAAAAGAGCCATCATTGATAAAACAGCAATTATGAGGCAAGAAAAAAAGAGGAACACATAAAATATAGATTAAGGCTGCCCTTACAGATACCACCCATTGAGCATTACAAATAATGGCAAAAATAAAGCTTCCTGATGGGATGCCGTAAGAGACAAGGGAGTTCCCCCCCACCTGAAGCACACATTTATGTTCAACTCAGAAAAAAAAAATGAGTGTACATACAACTCAGCAGTTCGCACAGCATCAGCGTTTCATCTTTAGGCAAGCCTGTATCCAAACAGTTAAATGAAAACATTAACTGGAGAGTAACATAATTCTAAGACAGTCAGGCACTAAAGAGTAAATAGGAAGTAGATAAGTTACTATGGGTCACCCTGGAGACAGCAAATGGCACCACAGTCTGCATGGGGGTTGTGTACAGACCCCCATTTCAGGGAGAGGGAATGGACAAGGAAATGATAGAAGGCTTCTTTAGAATGGCAGAGAAAGGGGAGATATTGTTGATGGTGACCTGAATATGCCAGATGTTAACTGGAGCACCTTTGCTGCAGGCACATCCAAGAGCAGAGTCATTCTTGATGCCCTACAAGGGGCGTGCCTCAGACAGCTAGTGTTGGAACCCACTTGGGAGGGAGCAATCTTAGACCCAGTACTCTCAAATGGGGACAGAGAAAGGCTTTCGGATTTAGAAGTGGGTAGCCATCTGGGAAAAAGTGACCACCAAACAGTGTGGTTCACAATAAACACAGCCATAGAGTCAAGTCATACAAAAGCAAGAGTATTGGACTTTAGGAGGGCCGATTTTGGGAAAATGAGAGAGTGCCTCAGAAAAGCACTAGCAAAAAGGCAAGAAGGAGGGGTGGAGGAGCAATGGAGAATAATCACAGAGGCAGCAAGCCTTTGTGTGAAGTGAATCAACAAAACAAAATGAAGGAAAAAAGCACTATGGTTCTCAAAAGAGGTGACAGGGAAGGTTAAGGAGAAAAGAATAGCATTCAGAAAATATAAGGAAACACAGAAGGAGCAGAATAGAGAACTTAATCAGTTAAAGCAGAAAGAGGCAGGGAAGGCAGTCAGAATAGCAAAGGCCCAAACCAAGGAAAAGATAGCTAACTCTGTTAAGAAGGGGGATAAAACATTTTATAGGTACATTAGGGAGCGAAGAAAGACCAAGAAAGGGATACTGAGGCTTAAGAAAAGGGAGGGAATATGGGCAGAGGGTGACAGGTAAAAAAGCAGGGATACTGAATGAATATTTCTGCTCAGTATTCACAACGGGGGTACCTAAACCAAACATGAGAAACACTCTGGATAGGGGGGTCAATACCAGTCCATTCACAGAAGAAAGGGTTTTGAAAGAACTCTTGAAACTGAGGGTGGACAAAGCAATGGGGCCTGATGGGATTCACCCCAGAATTCTAAAAGAACTAAAGGTAGAACTAGTGACACCACTAACCACTCTCTTTAACAAATCATGGGAGGATGGGGTGGTACCTGAGGACTGGAGGAGGGTGGATGTGATTCCACTTCACAAAAGTGGGAGCAGGGCAGAGGCAGGAAATTACAGACCAGTAAGTTTTACCTCAGTGGTAGGGAAAATGATGAAATCACTTCTGAAGGAAAGAATTGTTGAGTACCTAGAGGCCAGTGTGGCACAGGACCCAAGACAGCATGGATTCACAGTGGGAAGGTCATGTCAGACAGACCTAATACATTTCTTTGACTGGGTGACCAAAGTAGTAGACCAGGGAGGGGCTGTGGATATGGCCTACCTAGATTTTAGCAAGGCATTTGACACAGTCCCACAAAAATGATTAACATACAAATTAGCCAGCCTTGGAGTAGGTCCCAAGGTCGTAGCATGGATAAAAAATTTGCTGCACAACAGGAGGCAAAAGGCAAGAGTAAATGGAGTCCACAGTGAAGAAAGGAGGGTAACTAGCGGGGTAACACAGGGTTCAGTACTGAGACCGGTTCTCTTTAATGTTTTTATAAGTGGCATTGGAGAGCACCTGGAAGGAAAAGTATGTCTCTTTGTAGATGACACAAATATCTGCAACAGGGTTGATACACAAGGTGGGATGGAAAGGATGAAAAGGGACTTGACAAGGTTGGAGGAATGGTTAAATGTATGGCAGCTCAGATTCATTGCAAAGAAGTGCAAGGTAACACACCTGTGAAACAAAAACCCAGGGAAAGAGTACACATTGGGGGATGAGATACTAACAACAACAAAAATCGAAAGGGACCTGGTAGTAATTATATCAGATGACCTAAAGGTGGGCAAGCAATGTGAGAATGCAGTAAGGAGGGCTGGGGGGATACTGGGATGCATAGAGAAAGGCATCAACAGTAGAAAACAGAAAGTTGTTATCCCTCTCTACAGACAGTTGGTGAGACCCCATCTGGAGTACTGAGTGCAGTTCTGGAGACCCCATCTACGAAAAGACATAGGCAGAGTGGAGGCTGTTCAGAAGAGGGCAACCAAAATGGTGCAGGGTCTACACCAGAAGATGTACGAAGAGAGTCTAAAGAAGCTTAACATGTGTACCCTCGAGGTAAGGAGGGAGAGGGGGGACATGATAGATACTTCCAAGTACCTCAAGGGAATTAACAAAGTCCAAGAGGTTAGCATCTTTCAGAAAAAGAGATGAGCAAGAACAAGGGGGCACAATTTAAAGATAGAGGGAGGATGACTCAGAGGTAATGTTAGAAAGTATTTTTTCATGGAGAGGGTTGTGGATGCATGGAACAGCCTTCATGAGGAGGTTGTGGAGTCAAGAACAGTGGGGGAATTCAAGAATGCATGGGACAGACATAAGGCAATTCTAGTGGAGGGTAGGGGAGGAAGTAAGAGGTTGGTAAACTAGGATCTGCAGCTTATCCATCAGGTAGGGAAATGAGCAGATTAGGTGGGCCAAGCAGTCCTTATCTGCTGTCAAATTCTTTGTTCCTATGTTTCTATGTTTCTGACCTGGTTAATGTTAGAAGAAACTGTTAAAGAAAAGACCATGCTCACTACGGCACATAAACCGTTGAGCAAATTAACATAAAATGCTTTGTGCGATCCTTTATACACTAAATATAAGTTCACATGTAATTATCTAAAGCAGTCACTCCATACTATGAGCTCTGTTTTTCTGTAAAAACCCATGTATTAATTCACTGATCCTTAGCATCAGGAAGATGTCAGAGCAACTTGGATCATACAAAGTACCTTCTGGATCACAGCTGAGACAGCAAATTGAAGATAATGAAATTGAGCAAAAAACATATTTTAAAAATTGTTCCAACAATCAAAAGATACTTAGCTAAGTGCTGGCCCAGTGGTGCAGAGGGCTGAGGCTCTTGACACCACACCTTGTGGCACATCAGTGACCCGGGTTCAGAAATGAGCCCAGGCCATCGGAGGTCAGCATGGGGGGGCAGGGAAGAGCTGGATAGAGTTGCTGGAAGGTGACTCTCCTCTGTGTGGCAGGGCAAGCAGCATCCCTCAGCTAATGACTGCCTCTTGGTGGAGGCCAGGGGATAGCCAGACTTAGAGGGTGCTAGGCATTAGGCCAATGGGGTGGGAGGAAAGGGGTCGTTACAGGGGCTGTAAGGTGCATGCGCGCCTCCATGTATATGTGCCTTCTCCTGGGGCCCCGAGTGAAAATGGAGGACAGAAAATCTCTGGCAGCAAGATGATGACAAACTCCCTGCAGGCGATGCTCCCAGGCCAGGCATAAGGTAAGAAGCCCCAGTTATTCTGGGTGATGGGGCTGGGGAGGTCGGTCAGATGGGGACTGTTGGAAAGGGCACATAAATAGAAGAATAGAAAAAAAAAGGTACTTAGCAATCCCCACCAATCAAGGTGATTGTGTATCACTTCCCAACATCAAAACTAAAAGCACAAAAGCATAGGGATAAAAGCAGAGCGAGCCAAAAATCCCAAGAAAGTCTCCTGAGCAGTGTTCCAAATGGAACAAAGCTGAAGACTAACTCCAGGGAAAATGACTGCCATGCTACAAATCTAATTATGTAAGTCAGGTACAAGTTCGAATCTGCTTAAGGTAGTCAGAAGTCATATACTGTATAGAACGATGAGCTACAAACATTGAAATGCCCAAACACAGCTCCGAAACAATAGAAATACAAGAAACCAGCACTGCCATAACATAACACTATAAAGAATCTTAAAAGAATCACTGATCCATCTTGTCTAGTGGTGGTTTACTCCATGTCTTCGCTAAATGCCCTTAAAATGTGCTTTTTTTAATTATATAAAACTTTTTCTGTAACTCATTATATGAAAAAATAATCTTTTTTTTATATCACGAGTCATGGAAAAAGATCTATAATCTTAAAGACAGAAAATTTCAAGGGCATTTATTCAACAGTGAATGGCTGAATAATGGAGTCCCGATAACCAACATACTTGGGTTGGTCTCCTCTACTATACCAATTTTGTGGCTTTTCAATTTTATTTAATACAAAAAAGGAAAACAAGATGGCAGCATATGAAAAACCTCATGAAAATGATTCCCTATATGAAAGCTTCATACCATTATGTTTTATAGCTGACTGAACATGCTCAGAACACAACTTTTAAATGTAATAACTTTGGAAAAAGTAATATTTTTTCTTCAAAACATCAAAGGAAATTCTTCTGAGGCAAGCTCTTCTACCTGATAATTTCAGATCAAATTTCCAAACTATCTGGGTGCTATGTGATGGCAGTAACTCGGAATATGCAGATCTGACCAGAACGAAACTTCAATAGGACCATGCTTGCAAAATTAAATACAAATCTATTGAAAGGTTGCAAAGTTATTAAAGTGCAAAATTTGGGGTTTAACATAGAAAGCCCTGCTCAACTTAACTATAGTGGCCCTACCAAGCCACTATAATTGTATATGCTACTTTTTGTGCACACTATTTCTTGCTCTGCTGCTCCTGTAGTTGACTAAGCTGTACACCTTAAGTTTGTAGTCATGCTAGCTAACCCTGTGGCAAGGAGGGTTGAGGTGCTAGACACAACACCTCAAACCACACCAGTGGACTGGCTTTCACACTGGACACAGGTTGCTGGGGATGGCCAGAAAAGGGAAGATTAAGTGTCCCTTTGACTGCTTTCTCTCCCAGGGAGGGGATCAGCTGCACCAGCCTGCTCTACCATTCAAGACTGACAGCTAATCTTCTGGCTATGTGGCTATGTGGTGGGGAGGACAACCCTCCTTCCCTGGCCCCACCACAGGGGAATTCCATAGGGATTTTCTGGTGGGTGACTCCATGAGTGTTGGTGGATGGCAAGAGAGGCAGGTAGGGACTGAAGAGCCCACCTGCAACCTGAGGGACAAAAGCTTTATGGGAAAAAAAGAGTATAGTCATCCTAGTGTTTTATGATCCTTTGCACTGTGCCAGTATCATTAAGTTGCCTTCAGTAATAACACCCCTTCAATAATAACCTGTTTCTTTAGATGTTACTGTGAGCTTTACTCTCCCAGGTCAATATTTTGTATTGGGATTTCTTGTACCTGGTATCCCATGATATGAACGAGTGCATAAGAGTGGGTACATTTTGGCAGGGTCAAAACAGCAAGTTGGAAATGGGCTACAGTGATTTATGAGCAAACAAACAAACAGAAAGGAGCTTGCACAATGTCATGGTGCCATGGAAGAAAAATATTAATATGCACAAAAACCAGGCAACTCACCACCACTGAAAAAGCTGACACTACGAAGGTAAAATAAAATACATATTTATTGAATTAATTGCCTGACACGTTTCTGGTCCAGATGGACCAGAAACACATCGGGTGATTAATACAATAAATATGTATTTATTTTACCTAATGGTGTCAGATTTTTTCAGTGGTGTTGAGTTGTTCTGGATTTTGCATATATAGCGATTTATGACTGCCTGTCAAATTTAGCATTTTCTTGTCTAAAGGAGTCTGACATATGTGTAATATGTAAGTCGTTGTCGATGGGTTGAATTCTAAGCTGGCTGTGTGACATAGTGGTGAGAATCACCGCCTATGTGGCTGGTGGACTTGGGTTTGGGACTGGCTGTGGAGACAACATTTTTACTTGTTTTTTTTTTTTTAAAGGGTTAAGTCCCATTCTGCCCACCCTCTTGACATTTTTCCCCTCTACCTCCCCAGTTGTCTCCCCGCAATGTTCATTCCCATCTGACTTGTGTTCCCCAGTGCAGAAGCCCCCATCCGAAGTTTTGCCCTGTCGCTCAGTGTCAGGATCCCCTTGGTGTTAGTTATTTTTAGTATGGGGGATGAGGGAAGCAAAGCCCCCTGCAAAGGAGTGCATATTTCCCCCTACAGAGAAAGTCAGCACCCGTCGCTATTTGTAGAGCACACTGTAGTGCTCATTGCCATTTTCTTCTTCGCTGTTATGTAGTCGCTGTGTTGGTCAGCGCTGTTTTACATTTGCCAGTATCACATAGAATGCTCCTGCCAACTACAAGACCATGCACCTTTGCATTAAACTTGAGCTGCTAGACCCTGAACACCTACCCAATCTCTCTAGTTCTTTTTTCATATCCCTGACACCTTCCTTGCTATTGATGTTGCTTCCCTTTCCTGATGAGAGAAAATCTTCTATTCTCATTGTTCGTTACCTGTGCATCAAATCTGTTCAATGCACAGGTAAAACAAGTTCTAAAAGCTGAACCTCAGTACCAAAATTTCACTGTGCCATAGAACACTGAGGTTTTGAAACACCGTCATTTTTCCTGTTAGCAAGGACAAACCATCCACCTGTAAAAGCTGTACAGTAAAATATTTTACATATTTTTTAAACAAAATTTAGCCCCAGTTATGTTGCAATGAAATGTGCATATAACAGCTATATTTAAAAACATTTCTTTACTTTCAGCTGCCTATCAAGCTGCTGCTCCAACAGCACATCTCCCACAGTCTTCAATGCCAACAGTTTCTGCAGAATTTGAACTGCGCCCACCGCCCCACCTGCCATGCGCTTGCTGTAATTCCTTAGTTTAAGTGGTAAACAGTGAAAGGTAAAGAATTTCTCCTACCATTTTCTGTTGTCCCTGATGCTCTTTAGCCTGTTTACCCTGAAACATGTTACCTCTGGATTGTGAACTGTGCTCCATCCCCACCTGCCACACACTCCTGTAATTCCAGATCACCGTAAATACTCCTCTCCCACTCACTGTGACTGAAGCTGCAAACCTGGGTCACATAATATAAAAATCTTTCATCTTGTCCATGGATCTCAGACAGGGACAAAAGCCATAAGCAAAGCAACAATAGCATAATTCTCTAGCAGGTGGAAGGACTATTTTACCAAAAGTTAAGCTTTATCATTTTTTACCTTTCTAAACATACAGTATATTTAATGTCAGAAAAATATTTTAAAAAGGAACCCAATTTTAAAACTGCAAATAAGACACTCCAGGTGTGCAATGAATAGATATTACTGCACTTCCAGGGGCTAAAGGTACTGAGCCTGTGGTTTTGTGCCTCACTATATCCCTGGGCATGCAGTAATATCTGTTCAATGCATACCCATTGTGTCTTATTGCTTACTGATCCAGTTCCAGTCCTTGGATGTATAGCACAGAATAATAATCCCTGAATCCTTTAAGAATCACCTGTGCTCTATTCAGTGTATCATTAGAAGTTGGATGGGTAATCTTAGTTATCATGTCTAATTTTTGTTGTTGCCAGAGTCGGTACACTAGGACCTTATAGGCCACCTTGTAGTAACACTGTTTTAAGTATAGTGAAATCTGTTCAGTTTTATGTCAGTAAATCTTGCAATTTATTTTTGACTTTGGTTATCTGGGGCAGGACAGTGAGATCACCCTGCATGTGGGCAGATTGCAAGAAAGACAACTCCTCTTGCAGATCTTTGTGTTGGTGTTCCTGCTGTTTCTTTTTAGCTGCGGCATAGCTAACTATTTTCCCAGGTAATTCTACCTTTACTGTGTCCCATAAGATAGCCAATGTTATACCTGTCGTGGAATCTTCCTGCAACAATTGTGTGAGTTGCTGTTTGATAAGATCCTTAAATTGTGGGTCCTGAAGAAGGGTATTGTTGAAATGCCATTGTCTGGAGGTATAGCCAGTAGGACTGGTGATGTCAATGGGAATAGGGGCATGATCTGATAGAAGAATTAAGGAGATGGTCATGTACTGTACCAAATCAACATGTTCCGACAAATTAGAAAATAGTCCAGATGGGAGTGAGTCTGGTGCACTCCAGAATAAAATGTTTAATGCTGTGAAGTGGGTGAAAGCAACACCAAACACAGACATCAATAAGTCCTAATTTTTTTATAACTCTTTACAGTGTCGCTGTCCCACAGTGGTGTGGGGATGATAATTGGTGCTGTCTTTTCCTGAATCCATAAGGAGATTGAGATCTCCACCCAGAAGTAAAACCCCTTGGTAAATTTCTAATATTTTATTAAATGATCTTTGGTGAGTTGAGGCATCTGACCCCAGTGGGATGTATACACTCCCTACCATGTATGGCTTACTTTGTATAGCACCCTTGATTAAGGCCAATCTGTCCTCCTGTCCTGATTGGTATCTTGTACCTGGAAAATTGGAGTTTTTGGACCAATATAGCCACCCTCATCTATGTCTGCTTTGATATGCACATGCAATGACCTAGCTCATACCATACTTTATCACCTTCTGATGTTCCTATTTCAACATATGTGTTTTTGTGAAAGAATGAGGTGTCAGTGAGTTTTTTATGCTGAGTGATTATTTTGGATCATTTTCTGGACAGTCCAGGTTGTTAACACTTTGGGTACAACCTTAAAACCAGATGATGCTGCCATTTTTAAATTGTAAAAATGAGGGACCTTATGACTCCCACACACTCAGCCTGTTTGGGGGCATAGAGTTGAGACTCCAGCCTTGTCATATCTGAGTTCAACTAAATTGTGCTGTGCATTAAACTATTCAAATAGTAACTTGCTCCTTAATAAGAGGGGAATAAACTTCAGGGAGTGAGGAACTAAACAACCCATGAAGGTGAGACCAATGGGTCTCCTTTGTCGTAACATTAACCTGTGCCCCTTTAAAATGAGGGGCCTTATACTAAGTATAGCACATGATTAGTTTCTTCCAAGGGAGGGTCATGTATACAGCCATGTCCTATATGATCCAGAGATATGGATCTAGTGGAAAATCTGGATTGAGATAAGGAGGGAAGGCCAGACCTGTAGGTGGTCTGAGCCTCCAGGAAGTGAAAAACTTCCTCCTCTGTGAGCAGTAGAATGAGCACTGGAAGAAGCCCCAGTCTACCACAACTCCTTATGGTGATATTTAGGGGGCACTGATTTGGCATCATCCGGGGAGAATTCAGATGCCACTCCCTACTCCACAAGCAGAAATACTAATGAAAAAAGTGTGGGGAACAGCGATGATTACCTCACCTGCCCTCAAGCCACACATCATTAAACACAGTAGAACTTCCAGCCTCAAGCTCTGACAATGACTTAATGCTAAAAATGATATTCAAGCTGATGAGCAATAAAGAATAAGAAAAAAAAAAAGCAGTTTTCTCCAAAGTAATATCACTTGTCCATTATAAAAATCCTTTAGGTCTCCTAGGGATACTCTGAAATTAACTTTGAGCAATGCTTTCTTTCTTATGACTGTCAATAGACAGTTAAAGTACTTAAAATGATCAACATTCCCCTAGATGGCAATAGGAAATACAACACAGGTATAATAGTTTGTCATTCCTTAGGGGATGACAGGAGACTGTATAACTCAAACAACTAAAAACATGTAAAGCCCTACTGTAATCCCTAGGGAATGAACTGTCTGAATCAACAGAGCATTCTGTGCCCAAATAAGTAAAGGAAAAGATCCGCTGAAGTGCGGTGGTATAGCTAGAAAAACAGAATTCACAAGCCAATCCCATCAGTGCATATTTGCTGCCCCCCCTCCGTCATAGTGGACATGGGCATATGTATTACCCCAGCTCCCTTGCACATGCCTTGTTATACTTCAGGAACATTACTAACATTATCTGTAATTCAAACAGAGCACAACATTATGTACTGGTGGGTATCAGACTGTAGGAATAACCAATATCAGTGAGCATGGCACAGAATGCTTCCCCCTGTACAATCAACTTGTAAACCCTGGTTTACTTGGAGTATGCCTTTCTATACCCATGCTGCAGAGAGAAACAGAAAAGTAGAGTGTAAGTGCTTGGTGGCAAAGCTGGCTGCAGTTATGAATAATGTCCAGGACAGCATAGAAATAATGATCCTTTCAATATAAAAAGTGTCAAATTCCATTTAAGTACAGAGCCACTACAACAGAGTAGCAGTCCAGGTCCTTCTAGAGTGGGGGGAAATGGCTGCCCCAGAAGAACAAGGCCATGGGTCCACAGCGAGAGACATTCAATACTGTATGTTAGTAATATTAAAACATATGGAGGGTTGTGACATTAACGCTCATGAACCCCCCCCGGCCCCCAGTGGAAGCACCCCTAAATCACATAAGCACTAACAGTGCTGGTGCAGGGGAACAGCATGGGAGATTGGACATGGAGAGGGCTGAGAGACAGGGCCTGCCTGATTATCAGACATCCCTGCCACCAACCTTATTTCCGAGATGTGCTAGGTGACCTTACTCATTGTCTTCTGAAAGACTGTGCTACCTCCCCAGCAACTGGGAAATCACAAACAAAAAAACTATCTATGTAGCAGGTTAAACTATGCCTGTGCCAATTGTGTTAGTCAGAGAAGAACGCAGCAGTTTGAGGAAGAGATTTGCCACCGAGAGCCATTGTTTGTCAGCAAAGACAGCACCCCGGCTTTATCAAAATCTCTGCTGCATAACCTTCCACCCCACTGAGGGCTCTGATCCTCCCTAAGTCCCTGGACCAACTTGACAAATTTAAGTGACAGAATTAATGCCTCTGCAGAATTCAGATGTCCGGATCAGAAGTAGCTACTCTAAAAGATTGCAGCTGTTGCACACGTGTTGCATGGTGGAGACTGCATGCTCTCAGCAATTGCGATTGCCAAACTTCTGCCAACAGGAGGATATGGTTTCACCTGGGGTTAATGGTGGTGCGGTCTGTCTGGTAGAAAGCCTTTTGCTGTAAATTGTACTGGGCCTTCGCAGCCGTGTAGTAAGTTATGTGTCCGGTAGTAGCTGAACAACCAACAATTCTGGGTACGAAGTTTTAAATTTAAAGATGTGTTTCTGCAGAACTCTGTAATGTCACTCATATCTCACATTAGAGATACCATGTATCTTCTAAAACAAGTTGAGGACTTTACATAGGAAGATAGCTATATATATGGATTAGTATTGATGTAGAGTCTTTACATGTTTATTAGACATCAGGATGGGTTAAGGGCATGTGCACAGTTTTCTACTTTGGTTCCTAATTTCCTTGGCCTTCCAAAGCAATTTACCACTAGTTATCCTCCTCTAATATAGCTCTCTCCAATCCTCCCTATATCTTCCTCCCAATTTTCATCCCTAAGTTGTCTGCCACCTGTTCCTGTTTCCACAACTTGTAAATATATCCTCTTCCCCTACTCCTTATGGACGAAATCTCTCTGGCTGATGTATTCTACCTCCCTATGTAAGTCTTCCTATTTATTATGTATGTCTCAGCCTGTCTTACCTAACTGTTTACCTTTACTACCTCACTCTCTTGCTTCTAATTGTACTTTTACATACTGTAGTATATTGTACAATGCCAGCTTGATGCCTTGCTACCTTACTTACCTAAGTTTTACATTGTATGTATAGTTTACTTTGTATTTAAAAAGAGCAATCACTTACATTTACACTGTTCGTCTAATTCTGATGTGGAACCTATGTAATGAGCTTGTTCTCAAAAGGTGTTAATCTAAGATCACAATAAAATAAAACATTACATTGACAGGGACATGCTTGTTGACTGTATCCCCCCAAAATTGATACTAGATGGATTGACATTTGTATTATCCCATGACTACTTTATGTTTGGGGACCAATTCTATCTCCAGTGTTGTGGCACATCTATGTGGGTTGGTGATTATGCCCCATATGTGAACTTATTCCTTGGGCTGTGGGAGGAGAGATTGTTCATAATAAAAACACAACCCTATTTTATAAAATGGGGTCACTTCACTGATAATATTGTCTGGCCCAGATATTCAAAAGGGTTGCGTCATGCGCAACCACTACTGATGTGCCCCGGTGCGATATTCAAATGGGGATTGTGCCTGGCACAAATCCTGATGTGCCAGAGCGCATCAGTAATGTATGCGGCATAGGTAGGGGGGGCCTGCCCATGCATACTCTGCACATCCCGATATTCAGCCCAGGATGTGCTGTGTCCATGCATGTGCAACCCCTACTTGCGCCACACACAGATGAGCCAAAAAAAAAGGAACAACGGCTGGCCACCCACAGGTGCTGCCGTGTTGCAGGGTGCAACATGGCAGCTGCCACCTGTGGGTGGCCACCCAAGCTCCGGCTGCACCTCCATGGCGGTGCCCCCCCATGCCCGATCGTGGGCATCTGTTTAAAAAAATCATGTCCTATCTCCCTGGTGGTCCAGTTTACCGCTGTCAGCCTGATCGTGGGCATTAGTAATAAGAAAATACATCCTATCTCCCTGGTGGTCCAGTGGACCGCTGTCAGTCTATCACGGGCATTTGTATGAAATATCAAGTCCAATATCCCTGGTGGACTGCTCGTAGCCGATCGCGGGCTTAGGTATAAATAAAGATAGTCAATATCCCTGGTGGTCAGTGGACCACTGTCAGCCTGATTGCAGGCATTTGTATAATAAATTTCGTCCAATATCCCTGGTGGTCCAGCGGACCCCCTCCCACCAGCCACTGGGCCCCATTGCCTACCCCTGGTCAGCGGTGGGTGGCAGCACCACCACCCCCGCCTCCCGCCACCCGCTGACTGACACCATAGGTAGGGCAGTCGCCCGTGGTCCACAGTGTGAGCCAATGGGTGTGCAACCATATCGTACTACACATTCCAGATATGTGAATGGATCCATTCACATATCTGTAATGTATACTATTGCACGCCCATGCGCCCATCGCTAAGTGACCAATGAGCATACAGCCCTACCTACGCGTATCAGTCAAGGGTGGCAGGGCGCAGGCAGGTGGGTGCTGTTGCCTGGCTGACCGGGGTGGGGCAGTGAGGCTCATTGGGCTGGTGGGGAGGGTCCGGCTGGACCACCAGGGATATCGGACGAAATTTATTATACAAATGCCCGCTGATCATGTCTGACACTGGTCCACTGGACCACCAGGGGTATTGGACTTTCTTTTATTTATACCCAAGCCCCATCAGGCTGCGAGCGGTCCACTGGACCACCAAGGATATGGACTTGATATTTCTCTTACAAATGCCTGCGATCAGGCTGACAGTGGTCCACTGGACCACCAGGGATATTGGACTTTATTTTACTATACTTAAGCCCACGATCGGGCTGCGAGCAGTACACTAGACCACCAGGGATATAGGACTTTATATTTTTCATACCAATGCCCATGATCGGGCTGCAAGTAGTCCACTGGACCACCAGGGATATAGGCGTGATTCATTTCTATTTCAGCCAGCGATCAGGCTGTGGGGCACATTGCTGTGCTGTGCAGGGGCGTTGGTCCCGATGGTTGCTGCCTGGCAGGGCGCCAGGTACAAGTCACCAGGTATCAGTGCACCTGCATGCAAATGGAGATATAATGGCATTCAAATGGCCCATTTGTGCCTTGCATACATTATGGCTCCATTTGCATGTGCACTTTGATATTGCGGTTGTGGCATAGCGCAACAGAACTTGCACTAACACATCCCACTGCTCCACTCTGGCCACTTGCACTGGCGCAGTGCCACTGCACCATGTGCACTGCAGGTGGCCAGGGTGCGATATTCAATGATGCTGTGCCATGGCGCAGCTCCGTTGAATATCGCCCAGTGAACGCCCCTGCGCAGCCATGTTGCACTGTGCCCAGGCTTGCATCACAGCCTGGCGCAGTTTGAATATCTGGGCCTCTGTGTACAGAAGAGAAATGCGACTGAGGCCAATTAATTTATCACATGGCTCAATGCGAATAATCAAAACTTAAGATTCACATGTACTGTACAATAGACAAAGAAAAACTTGATTTCCTAGATGTCACACTGTGCACTAATGATGATAAGAAAGCAATGAGTACAGCATATAGGAAACCAAATGCAACAAATAGTTTACTGCACGCTAAGAGTTTTCACCCATGGAGGTTAAAAAACTCCATACCATATGGACAGTTTTTAAGATTATGACAAAACTGTCAGGGGGAGTTAGAATTTTTAAGACAGGCTAAGGACCTAAAAATAAGTTCTTTGGCTATAGGTTACTCACCAGAAACATTGGACAATGCTCTGACAAAAGTGCAAACTGTAAATAGATCAGATTTACTGAGTCCCAGAAAAAAGAGGGAATGAAACCGAAGAGAGTATTTCTTTTATTAGAGATTATAATTCAGTTTCAGGTGAAACTGGGAATGTGACTGCAAAATTTTGGCCAGTACCTTCTGGTGATGTCACACTCTTCAAAACTCTGGGGGGACAAACCTAGAATCATGTTTTGAAGGAACATGAATTTAAAAAGCAGTTTAGTTTCTAGTCTTTATTCTGACCCTACACAACAAGGAAATAGGACATGGCTGTCCATCAAGTCACCAGGGATGCACCATTGTGGGAACTGCAACA
Source organism: Neoceratodus forsteri (assembly GCA_016271365.2). Lineage (NCBI taxonomy): Eukaryota > Metazoa > Chordata > Ceratodontiformes > Ceratodontidae > Neoceratodus > Neoceratodus forsteri. Next base: position 1,139,673 of record CM057449.1, on the reverse strand, counting down.
TTTGCAAATACTGTACATGGGGCAAAACATTTATATTGGAGGGTCCTCGAAAAGTGGTTAAAATTAAACAATTTATTACTTGTGTGATGTCCTTTGTTGTGTATGTCCTCTGTTGTTCTTGTTCAAAACTTTATGCCAGAAGGACTACAAGACGTCTAAAAATATGTATACAAGAGCGTAAGAGGACACAGCATGAGATTAGAGGGAGGCCGAGTAAGGGGGAATGTGAGGAAATTCTTTTTCACAGAAAGGGTGGTGGATGCATGGAATGGCTTACCACAAGAAGTGGTGCTATGAATACAGTGCAGGGCTTCAAACAGGCATGGGATAGGCATAAGGGAGCAATACAAATGACTATGAATAGATAGGCCACTGACAGAGCAAAGGCCGATGGCACATTTATAAAGTAGAAAAAGGAATGGGCAGACTGGATGGGCCTTGCGGTCCTTATCTGCCGTCAACTTCTATGTTTCTATATTAGAGGCATTAAAAACAGAGATATGCCTAGCCCCATGGCAGAACATTTCTTTAACTGTCACAATAGTGATCCCAGTGGCTTTTCATTTATGGGACTGGAACAGGTTTGCTTTGGAAAGATGGGTGGGGACAGAGTGAATAAAGTCTCACAACGTGGGAGTTTTTGGATATTTAATTTCAAAAGTCTTAATCCAGTTGGTCTTAACAATGAACTTGTTAGTAATCCATATTTGTAAAAATATGTAATAACTGTTATTATTGTTGTACTTATCTTCCAGGTCTAGTGAGTATAGTGAGTGCAGGATGAAGCTATAAAAATATATTTTTCCTCCTGTATCCTGTGAATTAGAATTTTAAACACATGGATTCACACCCTACACACATTTACCTGAATTCTGAACTCCTCTCCTCTTCTTTATTCTGTATCAGAACATTGCAGAATAATCTCTAAGAATCAATTAATATAGAATGTAAACCAAAATTTGGCTTGTTTGAACTGTTCCCAGTCTTTTCCTACTTGCTACATAAGTTGATGTTGTTATTTTCATTCTCTTTGTGTATCACATATTTTGAACTTTAAACTTACTTTATATGAAGTTATAATATAATATACATTATGATGGATAAATAATGACATATAAACATGTAAAATATATTAGATACTGTACTATTCAAATATGCATACCCTTATGAAATTTACTTTTACCGTTTCTTCATTTTAATTTATTGTTTGCTTTGTTGCTTAAATATAATCAAGTGTAATTGAATATAAACAAGAGCATTGACTGTAGTATTGTAGCATGAGGGGTTAACAAGAAGGTATTCTTTTTGGAATTTGTCACAGGACCTAAAACATCATTGTTCTGTGGGCTTTTAAGTGACCTAGCAATAACCAGACCTTAGCCCCCTAAGGAAGACCTACGGGTTGAAGAGCAGGGGTTCTGGTGAGACTGTTTGTAACCTGCAAATGTTTATTTGTAACCTGCATTGCCTGTTCAATAGAAAAAATAATTTTGCTTTTTGAAACCTGCATTTGCTTGGATTTTGTTCTGACTGGAGTGCTCTCCTGTTTAAGTGTATCGCCTAATTTTCTAAAATCGATTTAACCTCCTATATGGTGCAGACTGTTAGGTCATTTGTTCTGAAGTGGATCCTGCAAGTAGTCCACTCCCTTCCCTGCTTCCTAACAATTTTAATTATCCTGTTTGCATCCATCCCTGCTGTCATTGGTAGGCAGTTGACCACCCTTTCAGCCACTTTGTATAATGAGGCCTCTGTTCTCGTTACTATGGAATCAGCCATAAAAATAGTGGTCCTGTTCTCCTCCCCTTATGCTAGCTACCCTCTTAGTTGTCACCTTCAAGGCAGGTCTGTCTACTTGCAGTGCAGGGCATCCTTCTTGCTCCTTGTGGGGAGTTTCTGGGGAATCTGATCTGCTCAGGGGAGCAAAACAATTTTGTATTGCCAGTGTTGTTCCCTCTCCACATAGAAACATCTCCGTTATTCCTTTCCTTATCCACTGCTGTCCACCACCCCACCTTCTGAGCCTTGGTATCCTTCGGGGCAGTAGAGCTGCTCCTGCCCTCACATGAAAGAGCTCTGAAGAAGACATAACTCATCCTTCACTGCTGCAAGCTCCATGGTGAATGCTTCCAGTGTTCTGCAGACTAAATAGCAACCCCACCTCCAGAGCTCTGCTCCTAAAGATGGCTGCACCAAAGCCATTGCAGCCTATTATACCCAGCCTCCTAGTTGCCTTCTTCTCATTCACTCATCTGTCTCACTTAAATCTTCCTCTATATGGTGCTTCTTTCTTCTCTACTGGATCCTTGTCCACAGTGTGTTTACATTGACCTCCCTCTTGTACAACAACTTGAATCCCATGGATCATTACTTATGCCCTCAGATCATTGAGTATTCCATCTAGGTTTCCTAAAACTTTGGAACATTTTGGACAATTTACCTATTTAGAAAAGCCTTTTCCTTGGTCTGTGTTAACTTGGTCTTATTGTTTTCTTAGTGTGCTTTGTCCCAACCATTATCTGTGGAGTACTGCTGACCACTGTACCCCTTCTCCTTAGGGACTACTAAGGCAGAGTCTTTGCATGATGGATGCGGCATTTACAGTAAATGTTATAGCAGACCCCTATATACTTTGCATTCCTTTTTCTCCATGGCTGTTAATTCCCTATTACTAATAACACTACTCACACCCATCCTTAACTAGATGGACTTGTCTCGTTTTGCTACTATAAAAGCAATGATTTTTACTGACCTGTGTTCTTACTATACCAATGATTTAGACCATACACATTACATGACAGAAGTTCAGTTGTAGTATTCAGCAAATTCAACTGCACTGCAGCCCTCTGTTGCCACCCCAGGTGTTATCCCCTACTGCTCCAGCCCTCGCAGTATGGTCCACTGCACAGCAGTCTGCTTGAAAGAATGAAGTGGAAAACAGGTGCTGTGGCCTTTTCCTCACACAGTTTTGCCTCCTAGTTTGACGATTAGACCAGTGAATGGGCAGCTCTTCTATAACACGTTCAACTTATTTCTCCAATTACTAAAATAGTCTGGAGAGCTTGAAATAGCTTAGATTAACCTCTGACTACCCACAACAGTAAAGGAAGCCAAAAGCAGTCTGCTGACACACAGCCCCACACATCTGCAACATAAATCTGGCTTCAAATTCCTGTCTGGTCTCACCTCACAACGTCCTATCTCTTGATTGGAGCAGTTGGACATTCAATGAGGTTGTAGCCCTAAACACTGTTGTCTTACCACTCCAGATCCATCGAGTTAGTCTGGGGAGCCTAAAATGGCTCAGATTTACCTCTATCTGTCTGTTAAAAGCCAGATGATACACAGCTTCTGGAAGTTTTAAATCTGTCTCCAATTTCAGCTCTGTCCCCATCTCACATAATTCTGCCTCTGATTGAGGAACTGGTCAGTCAGCAGGGCTGAGACAGTATACTATAGGACAAACAAAGATTAAAAGTACATCCAGACTGGCCTGTTGGTCTTACCTACAATTGCTCAATATCTTAAGTACTTCTAGATCCTCCCTCAATCACCATTATGTTTCTAATTACTCTTTTATAAGGATTCCATTGGATTTTAATCTTTGAGGTAGTATTAGAAGCAATCATCTTACTGAGTTGTCTGTTCCACCTACCCACAACCCTTTCTGTAAATGTATATTTCCATACATCTTTCTTGAAGAATGTTCACTAGATTAAGGTTGTACCACAGGTGCTCTTATTACTCTTTAGTTTAAATTAATTTGTGTTGTCAACTCTGTTATGCCCCGAATGCATGTGTTTGTTTCTATCAGATCCCCAACTCCCACCTGTCCTTAAGTGAGAATGGCCCCATGTATACTGTGCCTCTTAAAACATTTTAACTCTAATAAAACATTTAAATATGGTTGTTTCTAGACTGTAGAAAGAGCAGAACCAAACCACACAAAAACACGTATCCTGGAATTTAGGGGGGCAGACTTTGGGAAAATGGGGAGATACTTGAAAGAGGCATTAAGGGGAATGGGACAGGAATCAGGGGTTGAGGAACAGTGGGCAGTATTTAAAATGGGGATTACAAGAACAACAGAATTATGCATTAAGCAGGTTAGCAAGAGGAAAAGGAAGAGGAGACCATTATGGTTTTTCAAAGAGGTAGCAAAGAAAGTGAAAGCCAAAAAGATTGCATTCAGGCAATACAAAAAGACACAGGCAGAAGGGGATAGGGAGAAGTACCAGGAGAAGCAAAGGGAGGCAGGGATGTCAGTAAGGGAAGCCAAAGCTCAGACAGAAGAACACATTGCAAAATCAGTGGGTAGAGGGGACAAAACCTTTTACAGGTACATAAGTGAAAAAAGAAAGAGAAGGGAGGGATAGTGAGACTGAAGGGGGAGGATGGGAGCCGAGTGGAGGATGACAACAGTAAAGCTGACATATTGAACAGGTATTTCTGCTCAGTCTTTACTGAGGAAGAGGAGAGGAATGGGTCTGAAGGGAGTACAAGGGGTGAGAATGGTGCAGAAATGGACACAAGTCCCTTTACACGAGAAAGGGTCCTGAAGGAACTGGAAGTAATAAGAGTTGATAAAGCAATGGAGCCAGATGGGGTGCACCCCAGGGTCCTTAAAGAACTAAGAGAGGTGGTGGCTGAACCTCTGGCTAGCCTGTTTAGCCGATCACTGGAAACAGGGGAGGTACCCAAAGACTCGAGGACAGCAGATGTAGTCCCCTTATACAAAAGTGGGAACAAAGAGGAAGCAGGGAACTACAGACCAGTCAGCCTCACCTCAGTAGTGGGGAAGATCATGGAAGCACTACTGAAGGAGAGATTGGTGGAACATCTGGTTGTCAATGGACTACAGGACCCAAGGCAGCATGGTTTCACCAGGGGGAGGTCATGTCAGACCAACCTCGTTGAATTTTCTGACTGGGTGACTAAGAAGGTGGATCAGGGGAGGGCAGTGGACATGGCCTATCTGGACTTCAGCAAGGCCTTTGACACTGTGCCACACAGATGACTATTACACAAACTGGGGAATATGGGTGTGGCAGGAGACAGTAGTGTGGTGGGTAGGTAACTGACTGGGCAGCAGGACACAGAGGGTGGTGGTAAATGGCTGTCACTCCACAGAGTGAAGAATGACCTGTGGGGTACCACAAGGATCAGTGCTGGGACCGGTCCTATTCAACATCTCATCAGTGACATTAGCAGGACCTAGAAGGCAGAATTTCACTGTTCGTTGATGACACAAAGCTCTGTAACAGAGTAGACACACCAGAGGGTGTAGACAGAATGAGAAGGGACCTGCAGAAACTTGAAGAATGGTCAGGAGTTTGGCAGTTGAAATTAATGCAAAGAAGTGCAAGATAATGCATGGGGCACAAAACCCTGGCACAATATATCAGTTGGGGGAGAGGATATAGTATGCACCAAGCAGGAAAGGGATCTTGGGGTTATCATCTCTGATGACCTCAAGGTAGGGAACAGTGTGACAGGCAGCAGGTAAAGCAAATGGATGCTAGGATGCATAGGCAGGGCATCACCAGCAGGAAAAGGGAGGTCATAATTCCGCTACACAAGACACTAGTGAGGCCCCACCCAGAGTACAGTGTACAGTTCTGGAGACCATACCACGTAAGGACATAGACAGGGTAGAGAAGGTTCAGAGGAGGGCAACAAAGATGGTGCATGGATTGCATCACAAGTCCTATGAAGACAGATTGAAGGAACTGAACATATACTCCCTGGAGGAGAGGAGGGAGAGAGGGGATATGATAGAGACATACAAGTATCTTACAGGGAGGAACAGGGTGCAGGAAAACACTATTTTAAGCGTAAAAGATGTTCCAGGACTAGAGGGCATGGGATGAAGTTGGAGGAGGACGATTCAGAGGAAACATGAAAGAATTTCTTCACAGAACAGGTGGTGGACAAGTGGAATACCCTGCCAGAGGAAGTGGTGGGGGCTGAAACAATCACGGGATTTAAGAATGCATGGGATAGACATAAAGGAATTCTGGAGGTCAGGGGTAAGGGGCAACAGACTTCTAGGAATACATAAACTGAACTTACAAGCTCAAATGGGCAGACTGGGTGGGCCATAGGCCCTTATCTGCTGACACTGTCTATGTATCTATGTATCTATGTAAAACCATGTTGTGTTCTAAAAGTGTGCTAACATCCTGCTCGGAGCAAGCTTTAGCATGGTTTTAGATAAATACGGTTGCATTATCTCATGTTAACAGCAGTGTGTATGTGATCCATACTGTAACGTGGGTTAAGGCAACAAAACGTAAATGAAAAATCTTTTTTAGCCTGAATGTTAGAAAAAATACTCACTGTACATTGCAGAGCTTACAGTCAGCTCCCAGTTCCAACCATGTACTGTACTTTTACCATAGCCTATTACAATGTACGATTGTGAGTATTCCATCATGCACTGCAGTACCCACAGTGCTTTGTGCTGCTGCCACAATCAAGCTTAGAAACTCGCCCAGGCAAGCATAGTGTCAGAGCACAGTGTGGATGCTCCGACAACCCAGCTAGGAACCAGATTCGAAAACATTTTTAAAACATTTTAGCATTGCTGCTAAGTATGTACTGGGCCGCTATATTTTGTCTAGCTAATCTCTCCTGGTAAGTCCTTCCTTGTTGTCCCTTACTTCTTTGTGTTGCCCCTGCTTAATCATTTCTAACCTCTCCTTTTGCTGGTGAGGGTTCCAAAATGTATGCAGTACTCTAGGTGTGGCCTAACCAATCACCTGTACAGTGACAAAATCACCTTTTGCTGCATTAGTGAAACATCCTGTGATGCACCCAAGTATCCCATTTGTTTTCCCATGCATTGCACAGCAGAGGATTTCAAACTGCTGTTTCTTATAACTTATACAATGGGCACAAGAAATCCTGCTTTCTAATTGGCTGACTGGCACCTTTTTCTGTTGTAAATCCTCTGATATACCAACGGAAAAAGGTGCCAGTCACAAGTCAGCCATATCATCAACTCTCCTGAAATCACCCCATCCTGGCAAACACAGGACTGCAAAAGACGGCTCCAGAACATTATCAAAATCCTACCAACGCTACCTGCAAGGGAAAAGTTTTTTTCAACATTAACGAATTGAGGTAATAAATGTGTCAACCAAAATATGACCCAACAGAGTTTTCAAAAACCTATTCCCCGAACCCGGACTGATACACCCATCTCACTTCTCGCCTTCTCTCAGTCCACATTTGCTTGATGTCCACTCTGCCAGTTTTGCCATTATTTCATCTGTCATCCTCACATTGCCATATTGGAGCAGCTCAGCTCACCCACCTTGGCATCCATCAGCTCAACCATGACATTACCATGTTGTGTTTCTAGGCATATTTAAAAAGAATTTCCCAACAAAACTGCATTGCTTGAGAAGCAGGAAGCAGGAACCAGGAACCAGAAACCACTCAAAATGGCAACTGCCAAGGGACGTGCTCACTCCACATCAAAGCTGTCCCTATCTTGGAGTTACTGAGGAATGGCATCCAAACAAACTGAAAAAAAAAGAGAAAGAAAAGAGGGACTTCTGTCCTTCTCCACGTTCAGCTGCCTTCTAAAAAAAAAATGAGTGTGAGCACTACTTGAATTTTACCTCCTGACCAAACACCACGAGACTCCTACTCACCGCACACCATTCCCATTCACCTTAACTAACACTTTTACACTTTGAAGAGTGCTGCACTAATAACGGTTACAAGTCACAGAAATCAAGGCTGAAAAGCCCAGCCCTAGCCGCATGCCTACTAGCTTTTTGTTTGTGATTTTCACAACCTCTAGCCCTCATTTTTAATATAGACACACTTTCCCCAGTTCAACATTCTTCAAAGCATTAAGCTGTTAGTTCAGCTGAACGGGGATGGTGTGACGCTTACATCAGCAGCTTCTCCTACTCCCTTACCACCACCACTTTTATCTGCTGCCTATATTGCCACTCTGCCTTCACTGATACCCTACCCTGCCTACAAATGAAGCTCTGTCTCCAAGAAACAAGGATTTCTTTTTCTAGCGTAGCTGTGCAATCAATTAAAATATTAAATGTTTTATTGTTTTTAACAAAAATAATGTGGGCCATTGTATAATCTAATATACCACTCCAGGTGTGTAATGTTAGGATTTACCACGCCTGGTGTGTATTGCTCACTTGGCCTGCGGCCTCATGACCAGACAACACACCAGGCATGCTAAATCCTAGCATAACTCACATGCTGTCATGGTATATTGCTTAATTCCATTTTACTTTCCTCTTCTGAATTCTCTATTTTCCTCTATTAATGCTATAGTCTATTTGTGGATTTGTGTTGTCAGTACACATCACCTTTCATTTTCTGGCATTGAATTTAGTTGCCATTTTTCTGGACCACTGCACCATATTTTCAACACCTCTCTTTTTGCTGTTAAACTCATTTTTGTCCACCCTTCCACAATTTTGTGTGTGTTGGTGAACTGACTTAATTTACCATGTAATCCCACCTCACTATCACTAATATACATATTGAAAAGTTGACCTTAAGAGATACCGGGCCTTTGGAATGCTTGCAGCAGAGCCACCAGGCTTGCCAAGACTAAGTACTTTCCCCCCACCTTCCAAACAACTATAGTCACCCCCTCCAAGTTCTGGAAGGTCATCCACACCATCTTCTCCCCCCAACCCAGTCCTCCTCTCTTGTTCTCAAGGTGGGTGACACCCTCATTTCTGGCCACCGTTCCGTAGTCTCAAAGTTCAACTCCTTCTTCACCTCTCGTGCCTCCTCCCTTCTCTCCTCCCTTCCCAAACCCTCTCCACCCCCCCTTACCACCACTATGTATCCCTCCTTCTCTGTCTCTCCTGTCTCCCACTACCTCCTTGGCGTTTGCCGACGCTCAACTCTCTCACTGGTGGCAGCCCTGATGGGCTCGATCCCAAACTCCTACACCTCTCTGCCCTTCACTGTCTTCAGCCACCTCCTTCTTAACCTTCTTCCTCCTTGCCTCTGTCCCTGAGTTCTGAAAACATGCCACTGTCATGCCCCTTCCTAAAGGAGATGACTCCCCCAGCCCTAGCAACTACCTCCCTATCTCCATGCTCCTCACCTTAACTAAACTACAAGAACAGATTATGTTGTCTCAAATCTCCCCTTTTTTGATTCTTTCTCCTTCTTCACCCCCTTCCAATATGGCTTCCATAAACACCTCTCCACCACCACCTTGTTCCTCCTCCAGCTTACTGACTCCATTCTCTCAAGCCTGGATCAGGGCCTCATCAACTCCACTATCATTCTTGACCTGGCCAAGGCCTTCAACACTGTTGCCCATCCCCTCCTTCTCGATAAGCTCAAGGCAGCTGGGCTCTCCAACTCTGCAACCAGCTGATTTTGCTCCTACCTAGACAGAAAAATCTCAGTCTGTTCCAATTAGTGACTCCCTGTTCCCCCATCAGCACTAGTGTCCTCCAAGGCTCCATCCTTGGTCCATTACTTTACTTGGTCTTCCTAAATGACCTTCCCTATATTTGTTCATCTGCATCCATCCATACATATGCAGATGACACAGTCCTATTTGTCTGTGGTTCCTCTCCACTGAACTGATGGCCAGGTTTCAACTGGACTTCAGCATTATTCAGCACTGGTTCCATCCTGATCAGCTATCCTTAAATGGCAAGAAAATGGTCTCTATGATCTTTGGCACTAAGCAGAAGCTTTCTAGGCTTATCTTCCTCCCCTCCCCTCCTTCCACACCTTAGATGGGGCCTTTATCTATGATGTTCCCTCATTTAGGTACCTGGGAGTCTGGCTAGACTGACACTTGGACTTCTCAGAGCATGTGGATGCAATCCACCCAAAAAAACTCCACCCCATCCTCAGCGCATTATACAGGAATAAAGGCTGCATCCCTCTTCCTGCTCACCAAGCTATTATCCAGAAAATTATTGTCCTCATTTTTGATTGTGGTGACGTTGCTTACAGTGCTGCGCCAAAGACCACCCTTACCAGATTGGACCACCTCTTTCACTCCTTCTGCTGCTTTGCTTTGGACTGTTCCCCTTGAATTCACCACTGCTCCTTATACTCCTCCCTCTCCTTCTCCCTCCTCCCTTGAAACAAGACACCCACCATTGTGCCTCCTTTATCTCAAAATTCTGGCTTGCCTCCCTTCCCTCTTACCTTACCTCTCTCCTCACCCACCCTCCACCTTCCTGTTACTCCTCTTGTAACTCTTGCTATCATTCCTTCATGCTCTCTTCTTGGAAATCCATCACTGACCAGGCTGTTTCCTCCTGCTACTTCCCCAGACTTTGGAATTCTCTCCCCCAACCATTCACTCCTCCTCATCCCAACCTTCTTTCTCTTTTCCCTTTTTCATGACTTCGCCACTCACTCCTGCAGTTGCACCTGATACATGTCCCTCCTCTCTTCTCAATTACCTCCCACCTCTTTACCTGTCCCTCCCCCATTCTACTCCTGTCTTATCCCCTCCTTTCGTTTCCTTCTCTGCCCCACAGCAGCTAGCCCTACGTTGCCTCTGCACTTGAAATCTATTCTCTTTTAACCCATTGGGCAAGCCCCCTGCCCTGTTCCCTCCATGTATTGCCTTTTTTATTGCTCAGCTAAACATATTGCACAATTTATTTTTTCTAATGGTATGCTATTTTTAATGTTTTGGTTCATGTACTGTATAATTTATTGTTATGTTTAATTTTCTTGGACTCCTCTTCCCCCTTCCTCTAGGACGCATCTGGAAACAAACTTTTATTAGCTCAGTATGTCTTTCCTGGTGAAATCTTTTAAATAAATAAAAACACTGGTCCTAGGACTGAAGCCTGTAGCACTGCTCTGTGGCCTTTCTGTAAGCAGATAATTTACCATTCATGACTACTCTCTGGGTTTTGCCTGCTAATGAGTTGCCAATTCACCTTGTTAATCCTTTCCCTTGTCTTTGTCCTTCTGTCTTCTGGATACAGTGTATGTTCTATGTGTCACTGCTGCTGAAGTCTAGGTGTAGGATGTTAGTTGTCTGGTTCTGTTCCACCATCAGCATTACTGAGTTGAAGAAGACAAGTCAGGTTTGTTTGACACCATCCTTCTCTCATGAATCCATTCTCATTCCTGTCTGAAAGACAATTTTCTTCCAGGAAGTTCTACTATTTGCTACAGAACTTGATTGATTCCGTTAGCTTTCCCACTATCAACATCAAACTCACATGCCAATAATTACATGGGTTCCCCATTCATTACTCTTACAGTGCTGCACCCCAGGATTAAGTGCTCTTAGCCTAATTTCTGCCATTGATATACTGCAGGATACTGCTGTAATGCAGTATAATCCAATGGCAATTACTACAGTTGCTCAGGCAGTAAAGTGTTACTTCTTTATACAGAGTGTTTCATCCTGGCAGACAGCACTTTATAAGTAGAACCATGATTCTTAGCCTTCAGTCATCAGGACCTTCTCCTGTAACCAGCAATGCTGTTAATAGGCTTGCAATGGGTGCTGCCTGTGACTCAACACTTTTAATTCCTTCGGGTGCAGTCCACCTGACCCTAGGGACTTGGTCATATTGAGTTTTTGCAGACCTTTCAGAACCCTTTCCCTAGTTACACTACCTATCTTGAGTCTATTACTGATACAGCCCTAGAATCAATTGTTGCTGTCAGGAAGTGGCCCAGTACATTTTTACTGTGAACACAGAACTGAAGTAATAATTTAATATGTTTGCCCATTTTGCACCCTCCTCAACACTTCTTTAATCCTTCTGTATTCTCTCTATATTTTCTTTTGTCTTTCTTTTTCCCTCTATGTACCTGAAGAAGGTTCTGCTGTTTTTGACTCCTTCGGTTAACGTCAGTGCTACATTGTCTTTTGTCTTCTTCTTGTTGCCCTTAATTGTTGCTAGTTTATTTTTGTATGCTACCCATTTGGTCTCCTTCTGATCCCTTTTATAAAGCCTAAAGCCTTGCCTTTGTCCCTTACTGCCTTATGCATTTGCTTATTGAATCAAAGTGACTTCTTCTGCATATTGGTCTTATTCAAAGTAATTATACAAGCTTTGGTGGCTCTATATATTGTTCATTCAATTGTCTGCCACTTATTTTCTCTCACCACTATTTTGTGCAGATTTTCCAGTTGCTTGTCTTTGATTATTCACACCTTATTGAAATTTGTCTTCCTAAAGTTGGTGACCACTGAACTGGGATTAGAATGCTCAGTCATCAGGACAGTGTTAAATTTAATGGAGGTGTGGTCAATCGGACCAGTTTGATCCCCATCAGTAATATTCCTTATAATATCCTGGTCAAAAAGTACCCAGTACAATATTGCATCCCCTCTAGTGGGATCGCACACTTACTATGTTAGGAAGTTCTAATGTACCATTTCTAAGAGGTTGTGACATGTTTTATTTTATTTTTTGATTTATTTGGTTTCTGTTGACCAGGTAAGTACACTAGGCAATACATGGCTATTTTCAGATGTACCACAGATTTCAAAGAATGCACAATACATGAAGATGAAATAGAATAAATGCACCAATGGAAATCAGAGGTATCGAGCTGTCTTATGAAGAAGCAGAATCACAGTGGAAATGAGATGTACTATCCATCTCAGCTATGCTGCTGTATCCTGTGCAAATAAATTACTTGTAAAGCACATTGGGATGCATGCATTGCTTAAAAAGTACTACATAAATGTAATTGCTATATTATTTGTCAGTCCAGATACTACTAGTAGTTAATCAAAGTACCAATGGTGCTGAGATGTGCCAGTGGATGTCACTCTACAGAACACACCATGGCCAAGCTATGCACATGTAAAAGTAATATCAGTCTTGTTTAAATTCACACATTCAGCTTCATGAAAGGAGTGACTCTGGCAATTTTAAAAGCAGCCCTCAACTACAGCCAGCATCTGGGAAGCCAGGGCAAGAATTTTATGACAAACCACCCCAACTGTGGGTCATTTATCTTCACCAACAGGTGAATCCCATAACAATGGCTATTCACTGTTGCTTCACATGCCTGAAAGCAAATACTTTTAAACTCCACTTTTTAGGTGCCAACAGATGATGTGGAGAAGGCAGAGGTGCTTAACAGTTACTTCTGCTCGGTCTTTATGGTGGAGAAGAAGGGAAGGGGACCTGAGTTAAGAGGGAGGGGAGGACAACAGGGTTGATCCTAGTCTATTCAGTGAGGAGAGGGTAAGAGAGGAACTAGGAAGGTTGAAGGTAGACAAGGCAATGGGATCAGATGGCTTACATCCTAAGGTATACCAGGAACTAAGGGAGGAGCTGGCAACACTGCTAGCGAGGCTGGTTAACTTGTCCCTGGATACAGGGTGGGTGCCAAGAGACTGGAAGAGGGCTGACGTGGGGCCAAAATATAAAGGGGGCAGTTGGGAGGAGGCAGAGAATTATCACCTGGTCAGTCTCATCTTGGTGGTGGATAAGGTGATGGAGGTACTAATAAAAGAAAGGGTACATAAGTACCTGGTAGTCAGCGGTTTGCAAAATGACAGCCAGCATGACTTTATGACTGGGAGGTCAGGCCAGATGAACCTAATAGAGTTTTTTGATTGGGTGATAAAGGTGATCGATTGGGGGGGGTGGACATAGCCTATCTGGGCTTCAGAAAGGCCTTCCACACTGTCCCCCACAGAAGGCTGGTAAACAAGTGGAAAGCATGGGGTGGGGCAGAAAATAACTAGGTGGGTGGAAGACTTGACTGAGGAACAGAAGTCAGAGGTTAGTGGTAAATGGGGTGCATTCTAGGGAATGGCGTGATGAGAGTGGTTCCCCAAGGGTAGGTACTGGGACCCATACTTTTTAATATATACATCAGCGACATGGTAGAGGGACTGGAAGGGAGGGAGGGTGTGCCTAATCTCAGATGATACAAAGATCTGTAATAAGGTGAACACCCAAGGAGGGTGAAGGCTATGAGAGAGGACCTGAGGATTCTGAAAAGGTGGTCAGGAACATGGCAGCTGAGATTCAGTGCCAAAAAGGGTACAGTTATGTACATGGGGTGAAAAAACCCGCAAGCCATTTACACAATGGGGGGAGACATTAAGACATCTGAGCAGGAGAGTGATCTGGGGATTATAATTTCAAGCAACTGTAAGGTGGGTAAACAATGCAGCAAGGTGGTGGGCAAGGCAAGTGGAATACTTGCATGCATAGGGAGAGGAATAACAAGCAGGAGGGAGGTACTGGGTTCAATTCCCAGTAGGTCACATTAACTCTTTTCCACTATTATTTCTGTTGTAGGAGAAAAATTGTTAAGTTTAGTAATTGAAGGAGGGTAACTATTGGCAATATAGATATATATTTACAATTTATTTACTAAGGCAAGCATGGTAAGATGCAACATCTTGATTCTTGGGGTCCTGCTTTTACTCATTTTTACAATGTATTTACACAGGATAGTACAGCTCATGTGTAACACCTCATTTTCTACAACTTGCTCAGGGTCACACAGTATTGGGCTGTGGCAGGCTTTTTTTTATCGCCTCTATTTTTCTGTGCCTCTGAGTGCTACCGGGCAGGGCATCCAGCCACCGGCCCTTGTCAACCCAGACAGCAGCAGGCTCACTCACATGGTGGGGGGTCCAGCACAGCCACCTGAGCCCATTGGAGGGTCTCCCCTTACCTCTCCACATCAGGCTGGGCCAGACCCTCCAGCACTATTCCATGACAGTCCTCCAGGTCAGAGAGGAGCCCGACCATCAAGCTCCACGGTCATGCCCAGCTGTTTTCCTCCATGTTTCCTGGAGCCGGCAGTGCAATGACATGCTGTGCGTGTACGTGGATGTCTTGCCATGCTCTGCTACTCTTGGTACTGCAACTGTGCTGCTCCTGGTCATCACCAAGGGCTGCTCCAGTGTGATGTGCACCCCAAACCCACCCCAGAGGAAGGAGAGCAGTCCTAGGATGCTCAATCCACCCTCTCCTCTGCCAAACCCCTGCAGCCCGAGTCCGCTCCCAAACCTGGGTCGCCGGCATGGTGCGAGGTGTGGCATCCAGTGCCTCAACCCTCAGCACCACCAGGCCAGCTGGCTGTGGCAGGCATTAACCTGAAATCTCTCTGGTTCCCAGCACTGCTCTTACCACTACAATAAACCTTACTCATGGGGTGGGGGGGCACTGGGAAAAGTCAATGTCTGCCAGCCATTTTTTGTTTTCACAGTTTATTTACCAAGAATGGCTTAGCTGAGATGCAACAATTTCTCCCCAGTGTGGTCTTACTTTTACTGATTTTACAATGTGTTTACTCAGGATGGTGCAGCTGAGATGCAGCATCACTGGGCCATCATTGCCTTGAAATAGGAGCACACAATTCAACATTAGTCTCAGGGGAACATTACATGGCACTTTTTCAGGTTTCTTCAGTGCCAAAGGCACTATTTTGTTGTATAGCCCCAGGCTCCATGGATATGACATACCTACAACATCCCATTTCCAGTGAAGTTCTTCTCTGACACATTTTTGCAGCTTGGTGGCCTACAGCACTGGAAATGAAAGTGATTTCTTACAGTTACAGAGTGAACATTTCTCACTAGCAGGGACTGTACCAGCAATTGCCTGGTTCATAACAGTGCTTTAACCATTAGATCACACTGCTCTGGGGTGGGGGTGTTGAAGGGGTGACTAGGAAAGGCAAGCAATTGCTGACATTTGTTTTTGTTTTCCTATTCTTCCTGGCAAAATATATTATAATGATGCAGTAGTGCCACTATAGATGGGGTTGACACACACACACACACACACATACACACACATACATATATATATATATATATATATATATATATATATATATATATATAATACTAGCACAGTAGTGCCAGTATAGTTAGGTGAAAGATGGCTTCTTGTTAAACTTGAATTTTTGAACCTTAATAACTTTGGAACTGTTCAACAGATTTACATGGATTTTGGCATGCATGACCTCTAGGGGGTAGGTCTCTTGACATACAAAATTTCATACAAATCCATTGTGTAATTTCTAAGATACAGAGTGTTGAAAAAAACCCAGAAAAATCTGTGGGGTTTTTTGCCATTTTTGGTCCACCTGGATCTCAGTAATGGCTTTAGGTTGTGGTCTGAAATGTTCTGGGTAGAAAGTCTTTGCCTCACAGATGTGCCTTTTAAAGGTTTGGTGAAAAATTATTAATCCATTCAAAAGTTATTACATTTTTAATTTTCCCCTTATTTCCTATAGGAAAATTTATGTTAGGCATGAAAGTTAGTAATTTTGGAAAAATGCTAATTTTTGAAAAATATTGATAGTGTTTTTTGCAAATTGCATAATTTCCAAAAAATGCTGATGTATTTTGTGTAAAAAAAAACAAATCTTTGAACCTTAACTCTGGAACTGTTCAATGGATTTGCATGAAATTTGGCATTCATAATGGCCAGGGGTAGGTCTGTTGACATGCCACATTTTATGCAGATTTGTTAAAGGGTTGCAAAGTTATTAATGTGAAAATTATGCAAAACTTGAAGACTGCAAAATAAAACAAGCATTTGTCAATGCCGAATGTTTGCTTGCTGGCATTGGCATTGGTAGTGTAGAAGTTACAGAGCTGCATAATAGGAATGGCAGTGAAGTATTGAACTGAAGCCAACCCCACCACCACCCTGAAGAGAGTGACAGGCATTGGGGTGTGCCTTTGGGTCATCTGGCATAACAGCCATGCCATTTCACCACACTCTACCCTGCAGACTCTGACAAGTGTCATGGTGTGCCTTGGGGTCTTTGGCCCTTATGCACACACCATTCCATCAGGAAATATGGTGAGATGGGTGCGGTATAGGAGAATGGGGTGAACTTTGGGGCCGAAGAGTCCAAGGCATACCTCGATGCCTCTCACTGGCAGCAGGGTGTGGAATGGTATGAGCATCCCAAGTCACACCCCTGATGCCTGTCATTCTCTACAGGGTGGGGTGTTATGGTTGGAAACCCTAACACCTCAGGCATTCGTTGGTATTTTCACTCCAAATTTTCAACATGTTTTTTTTGTGACCCCCACCTCATGAACAGTGGCAATATCAGTTTGTTAGCCGAAAGCTGCTTATGCACAGCGACTACGGCATTTAGCACCACAGGTGCAAAAGCACATTCCAAACAGGATGTGAAAAATGACAGCTGTACTGTTCATGGGGAGGTATAAAAAATGGCAATGTTGCAAATCTGCAGTAAAAATATTAAAAAAACTGGTGAAGTCACGAGCATGCATAGAAACTGTGCAACACGCACCCGTAATGTAATTAGTTTGGGGATTTTTTACAGCAGATTGTCAACACAGGCATTTTGGGACCTCCGATCATGAACAGTGTCACTGTGATTTTCTTTATCTGTCCCAAACAATGATTTCCCACAGCGACCACGCATCTCTGTGCTGAAAGTGTGAAAACACGTTTCGACCATGTTGTGAAAAATGACAGCTGTACTGTTCATAAGGAAGTGTGGAAAAATGCCACTGGTGAAAATCTGGACTGAAAATATTACAAAGTCATGAGCTTATGAGGGTGTGTAGAAAATGTGCAATGCTCACTCGCAACACAGTCATTTTGTGGACTTTTGTCACCAAATTTTCAACATAGCCATTTTAAGACCTCTGTTCATGACCAGTGTAACTGATTTTCTTAATGTGTCCCAAACATTGCTTTCACACACCAACTGCACCATTGTGCGCTACATGTACGGAAACACATTTTGGGCGACATGTGAAAAATGGCAGCTGTACTGTTCATAAGGAAGTGTAATAAAATGGCAATGTTGAAAATCTGGAGTGAAAATATTGAAAATTCTCAAACTTACAAGCATGCGTAGGAACTGCGCAACCCACACTCGTAAAACAGTCATTTTTAGGAATTGTTTCACCAAATTTTCAACATAGCCCTTTTAAGACCTCTGCTCATGAACAGTGTCACTGTGATTTTCTTAATGTGTCCCATACATTGATTTCACACACCGACTGTGCCATTGTGTGCTACATGGGCAGAAACACATTTTGGGCAAGATGTGAAAAATGACAGCTGTACTGCTCATAAGGAAGTGTAATAAAATGGCAATGTTGAAAATCTGGAGTGAAAATATTGAAAATTTTCAAACTTACGATCATGCATAGGAACTACGCAATGCACGCTTGTAAAACAGTCATTTTTAGGAATTTTTCCACCAAATTTTCAACATAGGCTTTTTGTGAGCCCACCTTATGAACAGTGGCAGTGTCATTCTGTTACTCAGTCCTGAAAGGTGGTTTTGTGCAGTGACTGCGAAATCACCCTTCGGGCCTGAATAACACCTGACAGTGAGAGCATTCATGAGAAGGGGTCCCAAAAACCCCACATTGAAAATTTGGTGCAAAAATTCCAAAAATGCCTGAGATATGCAGCAAAGTTGAAAAACCCTATCTATTCCATTATACAGCTTACCAGCATTTCCTTAGTTCATGGTCGGCTTTGAAGAGTGCAGACGTGTTCCCGGTCCACTGAAGATCGTCGACTGGAGTCCAGAGGTAAGTATGGGGTGAGGGGTGTGGGAGGCAGAGTGTGCTGTGGGTGGGCGGGTGGGGGCAGAGACAGTGAGGGACTGATTTTGTGTTTCAGGTTTTTTTAAACAAAGAACAATGACGGGACATTGCCACGCTGGGGTGGGTCCCAGCATGGTACAAGGACGCTGTTTGGGGGCATAGAGCCAACGGGGATTGGACACCCCCGTCAGTGATAGCTTCTGTTGCCACGCTGGGGTGGGCTCTCAGTGTGGCACCCTGTACTCTATGGGGAGGAACAGTGGAGCAGATGGGGAATTGGGCACCCTCATCGGCTATACGATGTGTAGCCACGCTGGGGTGGGCACTCAGCGTGGCATGTGGAACCCTGTTTTGGGGGGGAGTGCAGCACAGCTGATGGAGGACTGGGCACCCCCATCGGCTATACAGTGTGTGCGTGGGGGGCCGAGCATGCAGCATGCATGCGTGTGTGTGTGTGTAGGGAGAGTGCGCATGAGCAGGTGATATCTTATCGCTGCTCACTGAAGCGTAGCTCCCCCTTTCAACTGTACTCCACTGCATTTTTGCCTGCTGTCATAGACAGCTCCAGCAGCCATTGGATAACTGCAGCCGCACCTGCAAACACACTGACTGAACTGGAAGAGGGCTGCCACGCCTCCGAAAACTCAAATGATGGCACTATGTTTCTTGCACATGCATGCAAGCAAACATAAAAAAACAGGTATATTTAAGGATGTTTCAGACACAGTATCTCAGAAACCACAAAACAAGTTCACATAAAATTTAGCACATCATGAGACTTGCACCCAAAGATTATGTAAACCACATTTCGTCCACATCTGTTGAAATGTGCCAAAGTTATTAAGGTTCAGACATGCATAAAAACTGGAAGACTGTGAAAATTAGATAAAAAACATGTACATTTAAAGATGTTTGAGACAAAGTATCTTGGAAACCACGCAAGCTATTCAGATAAAATTCACCACATCGACAGAAATGTACTTGTCTATCAATCAGTCAATCAGTCTTTATTGTTCGACTTTTCAAAGTGTCATTACGATTTAAATTAGACCAATAATCATAAAATCCTTCAAAATATACAATATGAATACATTCTTCCATACATTTTATAAAAAATACTTTACTCTGTTACAAGTCTCAATATTCAGTTACAACATTTATTCTTAAAAAAATGGGGTTATCTACAGTGCTCTTTTGCATTTTTTTAATCATATCAGTTTCCTTTTAGACCCACTAATGGAATCTAATAATTGTTTTCATTATGTCTCACATGGAGTTTTTTTTGTTTCAATAACTTTAAGAAAGGAGGCCACAGCATTTAAAGTTCTTAAACAATGGGTTTTTAGAAGATGCACCACCATTATGGCAGGTTCATATTCCAATATACCCAAATAATTTTACAGTAGTTGTTTCCTAACTTCCTTATATAATGGACACAATATCATTAGGTATACAAGACTGTTTGTATCTTTTCCACATTTGCATAAAATCGTTTCCTCATGTCTATTCTTATTATGCAAATTTAGTCTCCAGTTACTTGAGAAGTATTCAAATCTGAACCTAGTAATTAATTTCCTATATACGGGGTTAATCATTTGTTCAAGATATATTTCCAATTTATGCGATCTCTTGTTACTTAACATCCATTTACAAATCCTATACTGTTTATATAATTCTAAATCCCTTTGCCTATAATTGTCCGATATCCTTTCATATTTAGGGTCAGATATTCAAAACTTTGCCCCAGGGCTAAATTAGCACTGCCCGGCGGGCAAACTTAGCTTGGAGCACAAACCAAGCCATATTCAAAAGGAAAAGCCCAGGGCAAACAGCTTCTGAATATAGCATGGGAATGAGGCTGGGCAAACTGGGCTGGGAGTGCAGGGCAAACTTAGCCCTGGAATAAGACAGCTCTGAATATGGCAACCAGGAAGTGCGAACCTCAACAGCAACATAGTGCGCAGCAATGTGAAGGTAGGTAGAGGTGAACTATGGGGCCAATGTGTGTGCCAGCAAATGTGTGGACCCAGTACAGCTGTAGGCAGCAGTGTATGTGAAAGTACAGTGTGCAAAACTGTAAAATATTCCCTGAACTGTTTGTGCAGTAACATCGTTATGCCGGGTTTAGCGCAGTAGGCTAAACCAAGGCCGGTGCAAACACGCTTGCCTGGTGCTAAACTTTGCCATATTCAAAAGTGACATGCAAATGAGCCTACTTAGGTAATCTCTGGGCAAGCATCCAAATTAGCATCTCATTATGCCCTGATTTGCATGTAGTTTGCACCGGGCCAACGGTTTAGCCCTGCACTAAACTCGCGCAAACATGTTAGCTCTGCTCAAACAGTTTGGGGAATATTATACAGTTTTGAACACTGTACTTTCACAATTACTGGGACAACATGGCATAGGCACAGATGGTGGTGGTGCTGCATGCAACTGTCACACTGTAGGTCATGCTACAGCACAGCAGACAATTACAGTAGCAAGGGGCCAGTAGTGTGTGGACACAGCAATGCCTATGGTGTGTAGGGCAGTGATGATGACTGCACTATACACAGTGAGAGGCCCAACCTGCAGGTGTTTACTGACAGTGGACATTGCTGTTACACTGTTGTGTGACCCACAGATGCTGCACCTCTGGCATGGGATGCTCACAGTGACATATACATGTCCGGCTTTGTGTGCTGTGGCAGTTGTACAGCTGTGTGGTATGTGGCCCTGGGGGGCATATATTATCAGAAAGGCACACTGGTGTTAAGGTATTCCCAATACTGGCCCATGTGCACTGCATGATGTGTCCCAGTCTTGTGGCTACACCTGGTCTGTGGCACAGCCTGGCCACCCCATCCACTCTCCCCTCAACATCCTCCATGCCCACAGTGCTGCATGTGTGTGCTGGTATCTGTTGGTGTCCACAGAAGAGTGGTCCACAGGTGTGTGCTGTATGGCCACACTGCCATGCTGTCCACTGGTGGCAGAGTTACCACTTACTCCCTGGCATGGCTGGGACAGGTGGAAGATGATGGCATCATTGTGATGCCATCAGTTAGCAGCCTGTTTCCTCTATGTTTGGCTTTGTCTATGTGTCATATTTATTTGTTAGGGTCACACAAAGCTGCACAAAAGCCACGCAAATACCATGCAAAGCTGATTGCCCAGGGTTAAGACAAGCTTTTCCTGGGTGGTAATGTGCACCATGCTAAGTGTCATGCTAAGTCACTCAAAACCACTTAGTGCGGCGCTAGTCACTGAATATAGCATTGTGCCTGTATTCATGTCAGTTTGCCCCTTGCATACATTATGATTTTGCCCGGTGCTAATGCAGTTTACCCACGGTATTTGGCCTTTTGAATATAGCAGACCCGTGTGCTAATCCCACACTAAATCTGTGCAAACGGTTTTTGCCAGGTGCAAAGTTTTGAATATCTGGCCCTTATTGTTTTAACTTGCATAAATGCAATCTTAAACTGTCCATAATATTACTTACTAATCCAAAAGTTTTTATGATGTTCTCTAGTATAACCATGCTCAGGAATTTTATCTTGTGATTCATATATTCCATCGCTTCCTCCAGACACAATCTTGGTAATATTTTACTATTCATTGTGTATACCTTTAACCAGTAGTTTACTTCTCTCTGTCTAATTTGGCATTTGATTGGTAGTTGTCCAAGTTCTACTCTCACCAACACTGACAGTACACTTATAGGGAGACCTAATATTCTTTTATAAAATTTATTTAATATAGTTTCTAATTTGCTATTATTACTTTGCCCCATATTTCAGCCCCATATAGTAATTGACTCCTTAATTTTGCATTTAAAACTCTTAAAGTGCCTTTTATTGACTATTCTCCATGCTTGTAGGCAAATGAATTTAGAATGGGTAAGAATTTATTTGCTTTCTTTTCTGCTTCTCAATCAATCAATCAATCAATCAAAATATTTATTTATCCAGGTGGGCACCATTGAGCAAGGCTCATTTGAAAGGTGGACCTGGTCATGAATACATCAAAGTACAGTACAGAAGCAGGTACACAAAAAGCAATAATATACAAGGAAGAAAAAGTATATACAGTGTATACAGTACAATACAAGGTTGAAATAAATAAAAAAACAGCATTATTTTACAATTGAAGAAGTCAGCAGATGTACAATCAACCATAGGCATACAGGGGTTATAAGCAGAGATCTTTTGAGTGAGGTAGCTGGCAACTACACATATAGGGGAAAGAGGCAGTGTATGGGGTGGCAGGTTAGAGAGGTAAAGAAGAGGAGGGATATATTATCGATGACTGGGGGAAAAATTGAGCTAAAACCACAGAAAGTGATGATGGCTGTTGTGTACTTGTTTATTATGATAATGACAGAGGAGGGGTAGATAATTGGGACACTACTGTGGATGGGGTGGGAATTTAGCCAGGCTGGAGTGGACAGGGAAGGGTGGGTGCAGCAGGAAGACTTAATAGGGAAAGAGAGAGCCAGGGGTAGAAACATGGCGAGCATCAGAATGGAAAGTGGGAGTTGAGGAATTAGTGGGCTAGCAGTGAGGAAAAACTTTGCAAGGTGCTTTCATGTAGCGATCGTAGAGCGCCTTGAAGATATTCAGGTTAACAGGGCAGCTCAGCTTCAAGTTCCTTTGTAAATCCTTCCACCATGTGGGTAAAGAGAAGCTTAGAACAGCTTTGACGAAATGAGTTTTGACCCTTGGAACTTGGAGGGCAATTATGGAATAGCTCCTAGAGAGTAGGTGCCTAACACACTCTGGAGAATACAATCTGAGACATATGAGGGGAGCTTGTTGGTCACCGCTGTGAAGGCCCATAGGGCAGCATTTCTATTCCTTCTATAGTGAAGGGAAGTCCAGCCTAACGATGAGTACAGGGAGCAGTGGTGTGTGGAAAGTGGAAGGCCAGTAATGAACCTGATAGCTCTGTGGTAGATGGTGTCCAACTTAACCAGTTCAGAGGCAGTGCAGTGGCTGTAGAGCAGGTCCGCATAATCTATTAAAGACAGGAAGATAGCTTGAACCAGTTGAATCTTGGCCTCCTTTGTGAGCAGGTGGTTAATTCTGTAGAATAGTCCTAATCTTTGCCTTAGTTTCTTCTGTAGTTCTTCTAGATGGTTGGCGAAGGAAAGTTTATGATCGGGCCAAACTCCTAGATATTTGAATTTAGCTACATACTCTAGTGTTTCTCCAAGAACAGTGGTAATTTGTGGGATAGCTCCTCCCCAACAGGAATTGCCACATGCAAGGAGGGTGAGAAGAGCATGGCTTTTGTCTTTTTTCGCATTGAGCAAAAGCTTTTTGTTTATGAGCTGGTATTGTAGAAGGTTAAATTTAGCTTGGAGGTCTTCACAGGCTGCTTCCAGCATGGGACGACTCAAGTACAGTACAGTGTCATCCACAAATAAGTGGATGTTGGCTTTTTTGATGGGGTAATTGATGTTGTTAATGTAGACTGCAAAGAGGAGGGGACCAAGGATAGAGCCCTGGGGCACACCCTTCAGCATAGGTTTTCAATCAATCAAAGAATTTTATTGTATGGTTATAAACCTTCACAATTGCAAGCACAATTAAAATATCATTACATATATATCTAAAAAGGGATAGGTTTCCCATTCCTAATAACTCATTTATACAATATATTCATATCAAAATAATCTTATTTGTACATTACAAACTGAGTAACAACACTTATAATCATCACATAAAAACTACCTAATATCATGCAGATGGTTTTTGTACTTCATTTATATATAGATTCACTCATATCCCTAAGAATCAAGTATACATGACACATCCATGCCTTCAGATAATTTGGATTTTACTTTTGATTTTCTTAATACTCAGTAGATAATTAGCTAGCCTTTCCACTGTCCAACTATCCTCTGTATGGAACAGAATGCAAGTAAGCTCTTTTTTATCAACATTATATCTATTATTTAAATATGGACCAAGCCAAAACATACGTTGACTATCATACCATTTACAGACCCATAAAACATGGTATAAACCCTCCCTATCTCCACTACCACAATCACATTCCTCAGAATAAATTCCCACTTTTTTGTATCTATAATCCAGCACTTTACTAGGGAATTGTTCAAATTTATAAATCATAAAATTAGATCGCACTGAGGGATAGTCAGTATATCCAAGTATTTTTTATACCCATGTGTATAATTATTTGCTGCAAACCATTTAGAATAACGAGACTGCTTTATTTCCTCCAAATCTTTCAGCTTCCATTGATTGCTAATTTTCTTTGTGATATATTCTTTATATTTATCACTAATACGAACACATTTTGTCACAGAATCCTTTAAATGTACTAAGTGTATTTCTCAAGTATAGAGAAAACTCTATCCAACCAATAATCAGAGCAGAGTCCCCAGTCGTGCCAGTCCTTTTTTTCATCCAAACATTTCTTTGTGACTACATTTTCATTTAATCCAATCAATCTAATCCATTAATTTTCTTTTTTGGATTCGATTGCTGCATTAATATCTATAATACCCAGCTCTGCACAAATATAAGAAGAAGGGCAGGAATAACCTAACCTTAACAAGGATCTTAAGGATTTATAGATGGACTCATAAATGTATTAGCTGTATTTACTTTCCAAATTTCACATCCATACAGCAATTGGGATTCTATCTTAGATTTTAACACTTTTAACAATGATCTTATCGTTAATCCCCAAATTTACAATTAAACCTGTATAATCCTCCAATAGTTTTTTTTAATTTCTCTTTAGCCCATTCCAAATGAGAGGTCCACATACAATTTGATGAATTACTATTCCAAGATATACATACGTAGAGACTATCTCCACCTTGCCTTGGCCGATATACCAACTGCCATTAGTACTTCTATTCTTCTTATTTCCACCCAATACCATAATCTTTGTTTTCTCCATGTTTATCTTCAATTTTAATTTCTCAGATTCCTTTACAAGGAAATTTAATTTTTTTTGTAAACCAAATTTTGTTAGAGACAGGACCACAATATCATTGGCATATGCCAATGAAGGAACAGGAAAATCCCTAATTTTTGGGGAATCTATATCTATATCCACACTATATTTTAATATGTTATCCAGATATAATATAAACAGCAGAGGGGCAAGAATACAACCTTGCCTCACTACATGATTACATTCAAAAATGTTTGATAACTGGCCCCTAAGGCCTAGTCTAATTTTAGCCCTGGTTTTGGTATATAAATGTGCTATTATGTTTACTAGGCTGGAGTCAATACCTCTATCTAATAAAATCTGCCATAATAAACTTCTAGAAACACTATCAAAGGCGTTACTGTAATCAATAAAACACATATATATTCTTTGACCCCTAATTTTCACATATTTTTCCATTAAATGGTTCAAAACAAAAATATTATCCAGTGTGGACATACCATGTCTAAATCCAATTTGGTAAGGGGAGATGCTCCCTGTTTTTTCAACCTCCTGCTGTAGCCGGCCCAATATTATCTTAGAAAAAATTTTAAGATTCACATTCAAAAGACTTACAGGTCTATACATTTTAGGATCATCTAGTGGGCCTTTTTATGTAATGGAATAAGGTTAGCCTCGCCACGAGGTAGGAAGCTTTTAGAGGAAATACATTTATTGTAAAATACTGTTAATTATTTACACCATAGATGGGACTCTGTTAAAACCTCAGCTGGGATCCCATCCGCCCAGCTGCTTTTTGCTTTTTAAAGTATACAATGCCAAATAAGTTTCATCTAATGTAATTGACGCACGTAAAGACACCCAGAACCATTTATTGGGGAGTTATCAGCTTCGGTATCAAAGTAAATCCCTTTAAAATAAGTTACCCATCTTTCCTCACTAATAAAAGTATCAAAATTAACTTTCTGGCTCTTAAAGCCATTAGCCAAAAGTGACCAAAATGTTCTATTATCTCTACCCTGAATTGCCAGAAACATTTCCTCCCACTTAAGTGCAAAAAAATGTACTTTTTTATTAGCAATAAGATCCTTATACGCTCTCTTCTTAAAATTCAATAATTTAAGATTCACCTGTGTCTTTTTTTTTATTATACAGTCTACATAATTTCCTAATATCAGCCTTTGCCTTTTTACAATCCCTATCATACCAGGTATCCATGGGTACAACCCTTCCTGATTTCCTTGGCACTTCTAATACAGATTTAATCTTATTTAATAGAGCATCTAGCTCTTCTGTAAGATAAATAAGGTCACATTTATTAATATCTTCATAGGAGTAACTTAGTATTGAACCATGAATAATTGGTAACAAGTCATAATGTGAACTTTGTTTCCATATAATCTTATTTGAGGCTGTAATTTCAGAAAATTGAAATGACTGGTGCTCCTTTCTATTCACCTGTTCTAATTGAGATTCCAAACCCAATGGATAATGGTCACTTTCTGCTTTAATCAATATTTCACATTTAGTCCAGTAATACATATCCCCGGACCAAAAAGCAAAATCAATTACTGAGGCTCCCCTCTGGGAAACATATGTAAAATCCCCCTCTTTATCTCCTTCTATCCTTCCATTTAAAGGGTACATATTATTTTCTTTCGCTAATTCTATAACAACTTTCCCATTATGATTTACCACTTTATCTTTAGATTGTCTGCATACTACTTTATCAAAGTAATCACATGCAGAAAGTGTATGGTCTGCTAGGCCATCAAACAGGCCAATACGTGCATTTAGATCACCTAGTAAAAGTATTTCTGCATGTGGAAATATTTGCTGGACTTCTTTTAGCAAATTAGATATTTCTTGCCATATGCCTACTGGGAAATAATCAGAATTTTCTGGAGGTACATAACAATTCAGTACAATAATTTCCCTTACTCCACATTTGACTAAAACTATCACATAATGTTGTGCAAGTTTCCAACATACAACCTTATCAAATACACCTATTTTAATTAAAGTGATAATTCCACCTGAAAATCTCCCTACTTTTTTGCATTTCCTGCCAGGGGAATGCAGAACCTCATATCCATTAATAACAACTTCTACATCTTTAGAGTGCCAAGTTTCCTGTAAACAGACTAAATTATATTCCGATAGAAATTTAATACAGTCAGCATCTGCCCATATGGACTTCCAGCCGGCTATATTCCAAGTTATAAAACTATTTTTGTAATATGACTCAGCTATCCCAGAAATATTCTTATTTATCTTCGGAGTTAGTCACTCATTGTACCCTGCTAATATTTTAAATCTGTTCTCCAACGGGAGGACAGAAACTTCCCTTAACCTTTCCTCCATTAAAGCCCATACTAAGCGCTGTAAAATCTACCAGATGCAGACCTAAATAATCCAGGTTCCTAGCTTGGGCTAAAATTAGATCTGCTAGTTTTCCATTAGGCACATAGATATCAATCTGACTTCCCTCATGTCTACGTTCAGCTTGTATACTATCCGGGTATTCCAGTGGAACCATCATAAAATTTTTCAGCAAGTTCTCAATTGCCATAGACAATCCTAGGTCTGTTTCTTGAAACATATGGTCCATCCCAAAAAGAGTTAAAATTCTCCCTCCCACATCCTTCACACTTGTTTTATTGCATTTTCCAATATTAAATAATTCTCTATTGGGAAAAAAACAAAGATACTTCCTTGTTACTTAACAGGCCTCTGTTTATCCAGACATAATTTGCTGTTCTTGGTGCATCAAAATACACATCAATAATGGTAGCCCTCTATTATTAACCTCTTGATCTCAATTATATCAGCTTCACAAGTTCAATATCCAATTCTTGATTCAAAATGTAAGTATATGCAAGTCTAACATAGCCTTGCCAAAAGTACACCAATTAAGTGGTCCATATAATCTAATTAGAGGCTTCTTCCCCACTAGTGTCTGTGCAACTTGAAAACACTCTCCATTTCTATCCTCAATAGTCTGCTTTTTCACAACATCTCCAAAATTCTTCTTATCCTTATCCTTATTATTTTCATTACCCACTTGGCCATTTGATTTTATGTCACACTTTAACCCTTCCATTTCCTGTTCTAACCTTCCTAGCTTCACTTCCAACTTAGATGGCACAAATTGAGACTGAAGAGTATGACATCCCACGACTTTATCCACACCTTGAGTTACTATACCTGCCTTACTCTTCCCCCTATATTTTTTTCTTCTCCTTTGAATTTTATTTCTAGGGGTCTTTTTAGCTGTTAATTCAGGGAAATCAATTATACTAAAATCAGGTCTCACACCCAATAATCCTAAAGCTTCATTATCATCCCAGCACCTTTCCAAGGCAGACACAGCTTCCAACTTCTATATTTAGTGTTATCTCCTCAACTTTTCCGGCAGATCATCAACTTTATCCATAATCTGTCTTAATTTCCCATCATTAACCACCAACTGTGTTTTAAGTTCTTCCAATAAATCCTTATTAAGAACCAATTGCTCCATCAGGATAATAAAGGAATTCATTGATTCCTTAAAGGGTAATCAATTTATCGCTCAGCCTAGCAGGTATAAAAACCTCGTTCTCTACTGAGCAATTATCTCCTTCTTGAGACTGATTTACAGTATTATATTGATATCTAGAACTGAGCAGATCTTTTCCCACTTCTTTAAGTCCATCTATTGTTTGTTGTAGATCTTCCATTACCTCTTTAATTCATGGGTCTTATATGTTGTTACTAACTCTTTTCCTTTACCACATCCACCATATCATCAGAGACCCCAGGATATATCTGCCTCCAATGACACCTCAGGTCTCCACCAAGGTGGTGTACTTACCAAACCATCCATAGCAGAGGAACCCATTGAGATTCCCTATCTAGATACAGTGGTTTTTCCATAGATAGATGTTCCTGGTTTACCATCAATGAACCAGCTACATGGCTACAATCATTTGACCCCATGACATTTCCCTTTATCTACATAAACAGCTGGAACAATAGTGGCATCCACATATTGATGCATGCTTTTAGTTGACTGATTTACCTATACTCTCAACTTGAGTTAAATTACCATTAGGGGTAGAAGTGTTATTTCCCAATCCTTTTTTAAGGTGCTCAGTAATCTTAGTCTGTCTTGCACCATATTTAGGTTTCTGTATGGAAAGTCTCCTGTAATGGTGAAGGCTTAAGAGCATGCATCCTTTGGTTTCTAGTAATAACCATACCAAAAATACATTTTTTTTTAACCAAAACAGACACTCTTCTAAGCCAAATATTCACTTGCTCAATTAAGTTCAGTTATGTGACTCAATACCGTCCAATTCAGGACAGTTCAAAACAATTCAGAATTGGATCTTCTATACTTCCATTTCATTCCATCAATAGATAAGCGTAGCTTTGTCCTTCAGTATCAATCAAATCAAAAGTCCCAAACAGTTGCCTAAGTATCAGTGTCCAATGAGTAACTTCCTTAGGTTCAAAAGAAGTACGTTATAGTACAATTAGCAACTCAGACGCAATTATAAAGGCTGATTCTTTAGCAGTTGTAACAAGAATGAATCACTTTAAGTAACCTTTTCACCAAGTTTCTGAAATTCAACACACACCACCCTGAGCACCAAAAGAAAACGCCACTCATGCGCATTTAGTACCCAGAAGGATGCGAAAAAAAATCCCATTGGCTAAAAGATCACACGATTGTTAAAAGAATATAAAACTTATAAAAAACAAATATAACACAACAGAACACACACAAAAAACTTAAAACTTAAAACAATATGTCCCTTGAATACCAAACAAGCAGGTAAAAATTCTTCTTTTCCAGGCAGAGTTAAACTTGCATCAGAGCGCAGCAGGAGCACAAGGACACACGGACTCTATTCTCTTTCTCCACAATACCAATATGAACAGCGTCTCCCAAAATCCTCACTCTTGCTCGTATGCCATCAATAACACAAACAAATTAGGAGCCAAAGGCTTCTCAAAATAAACGAGCGTAGCGGCCCTACTATCAGTGCCTACTCCCCAAAACACTGACGCATGTAATTTCACCTGAGCAACAAGTCTGTGCTTCCACATGTCGTGATAATATTAATTAAATCCATTCCATTTTCTCCCGTTCAAACTGCTGCTGAGCATCAGGGTAGATATGTGCTTTCTCGCAGAAAAATAAAATTCCCTGCTTGAGATGTCTGCCTGCCCTTCGTGAGCTGGTCCAGATACCTTGTCCGCCACAGGTAGTAGCCCTTAGTTCTCCGCTCACCCGTGGCTTGTTGGGCACCTCAGGGTCTTTCACGCACGGTGCAGGGATCTCACAATTCCAACAAAAGCAGAAACACGGCAGTGGATCCAGTACATGACTAGGATCACCAAAATGCAGGTTTTTAACACTCCCGGGACTCACGTTCCTCTTCTCACAGAATGCTGGAGCCTTGGGGAGCCGCAGCCATCGTCAGACTGAGTCCGGCCCTGAATACAAAGTCCTCCATTGCCGGTGCTGATCTATTCCCAGATTACATTCCCCGGGTCTGAGCCGTCACTCTGGGCCCCCGACTGACCGCTCCCCACCAGTAGATACCCACTCCGCTGTTCACCTGACAGTAGGTATCACTCTTTCTGCAGCGCCAGCTCCCTTCAATGGCTAGCCAGTTCCTGGCAGCCCGGGGCTTTCCGCTACCCGGCGAATCTCTGCAGCAGCTGCAGTAGCCGGTTCCTGGGGCGACCCGGGCTCTACGATAACTCTAAACCACCTCTGCTGTCTTTTCTTCAGCACTGACGCCTGCCAGCCATTTTCAGCACGTAAAAATTATTAAATCCTAGACTGCTCTCGATGACTGATCCAGCATGGCTGCCATCTTGAAAAACTGTGTACCTGAAAACCAGCATAGGTTTTAATGGAGAAAGATCACCTTCAGATTTAACATGCTGTTTCCATTCTCCGAGGTAGTCTGCAAACCAGCACATAGATTTATGGTCCAGGCCTAAGGTGTTTAGGGAGGAAAGAAGCAGGCTGTGATTGACTGTGTTGACTGCCTTACTAAGATCCAAGAAAACAGCACAGACACGCTTCTTCTTGTCAAGGTCTAAGAGCCAATCATTGGTCACCTTAGCTAGGGCTGTTATGGTGCTGTGCTTTGCTCTGAATCCAGACTGAACCAGGCTTAATAGGCTTCTGGATTCTAAGTACACCCCTAGCTGGCCACACACTGTTTTTTCTAGCAATTTAGACAGGATGGGGAGGATGGGGATCAGGCTTCTCTGATGTGTTTGTTCCATGTTCCATCCTGGGACAAGGTCCGTCCTAAATAACAGAACTCCCTCACCACTTCTAATTTATTTTTGTTTATTGAATATTTATATGCCTTATTATTACCTCCAAACACCATCACCTTTGTTTTTTCATAATTTATTACTAAATCCGCTTTTCCACATTCTAGTGCAAATTTATTGAACATTCTTTTTATACCTATGTAAACTGTAGAAATTAATACTGCATCGTCAGTAAATGCCAAGTATGGGTAAAATTTTGTGCCTATCCTTGGCATATGGGCCCAGATATTCAAAAGGACTGCACCATGTGCAATAGGGTTGCTCCAGCGCAAGGCCAAAAATGCACCATTCTGCGATATTCAGCTGGAGGCAGGTGCGCCCCCCCAAATCACGCTGAGCAAGAGCGCAATGATAATGAATGTATGCACAACTGAGGGGGGAGGGACTATGCAAAAATGGCGCAGTGCGCTATTCAACAACATGCACCATGCACAATAGGGGAGCAAGCGGAAGTTGTGCGATAGTGAAAATGAGCCAAAATAAAAAGGAACAAGGGAGAGGCTCAAGAACGCTACAGGGAAGGCACATGAGGCTGAACTCTAGCCACACAAACTGGGCAGGAGGGACACACAGGGCAGGACAGGGAAAGGCACCCTGAACACACAGGCACAGGGAAGGTGTGGGGAGCCACAGCCAGTGTAGAAGGGGGAAGTGCCACACAGCACAGAGACCACCACAGGAAGGTGTTCCCGGTGCAGGGGAAGTAGCAGACAAGACAGTGGGGGGAACACAGAAACAGCTGCTGGGAGGGTGAACACAAGCCAGGGACATGGCCAGTGCCACCATCCAGATGGAGGCAGTAATGAGGGGGGTGAGAAGGCAGGCAGCAGGGGGGTGTGGCCGTGGAAGGGCCCGTCGGCGATATGCCCCTAACAGGCAGTTCTAAGCCCACACCAGTTTTGAGCTGTACAGCAATACTGATATCATGGGCCATTACTGCCTGAATCGGGCAATTCTGAGGTGGCTCTCTGAGCTGTGCAGTGATGTGATGCAGGCACCCACACGACGGAGCCATGATCTGTCAGTGGAGACTAAAGTGACAGCTTGCATGTGCTTGCTCACCACGGGTACATTCCAGAGACCAACAGGGGACATCACAGGCATAACCCAGTTGGCTGCATCATGCCACCTCACCCAATTCTCAACGCACTGCTGCCACATGCTGTGGAGTACATCCATTTCCCCAGCACACCAGCGGAGCGCACTGCAAACATACAGGAGTTCCGACAGGGTAGCACGTATGCCTGGCATGCTAGGGGCAATAGACTGCACCCATGTGGCCATCCACACACCACCTGGCCCCGAGGGGGCTGCATATATCAATCGGAAGGGCTATGCTAGCATCAACTGCCAGGTGGTGTGCGATGCCAGGGGGCGCATAATAAATGTCTGTGCCATGCACCCTGGGGGAGCACATGATGCCTTCATCTGGCACCAGTTGGCACTGTGTCACAGATTCGAGAGTGGGGACATCCCCACTGGCCACATAGTGGGTGAGTATGCAAACCACATGGACAAACATAGAGCTTGGGAGGGGCATGGTCAGAGGTGACATGGGTAGTGGCCTACATGGCCCAAGGCAGGGTGATGCTGATCACCAAACTAACCTCCACCCTCTACACACAGGTGACAGTGGATACCCACTCCGTCCCAGGCTGCTCACACCATACTGGCGGCCCGTGACCCCATCGCAGCAATGCTACAATGAGGCACATGCCACCACACGCAATGTGATCGAGCGGGTGTTCGGGATGCTGAAGGCACATTTCCGTTACCTGGACACCTCCGGTGGTGCCCTACAGTACAGCCCCTCAAAGGCTTGCAGGCTATTCCTGGCCTATTGCATCCTGCACAACATGGCCAATGACTGTGGGATAGCTGTACAGGTCAAAGAGGGGGACAGTGATGGGGACAATGAGGACACTGGTGATGATGGTGATGGGCAGCCCCCCCTTTGGCAACGGGACCCCCGACTGCTCCGGCTGGCACAGCTGCACTGGGACACCATCACAGAGGAGCACTTCAGCCAACCCAGGTAAGTCATGGGGCCATGTGCAACCATCAGTGGCAAAGGCACAACCCACAAACAAACATGTACACACACTAGTGGTGCATGCCATCAAGGGAAGTGGCCAAGCATGGAACCGCACACACTGCCAGGGATGGGCGAGGTCTAACATGGCACATGGTCATACACACACACACCTCACAAGACATGCACAAAGGGTAGGAGGCATGCCGATCCAGACCACCACCCCTAGCCACACATATGTCCACAAACCACCACGCCCACTGCCTGTCATTGTGCGTGTGTCAGACGCTGGGCACCATTGCACAGTGGTGTACAGCACAACGCAGGCATCATCATGCACACACAACAGTGGACAGCAGCTGGGAGGGTGTGCAGATGGAATGTATATGTGCGCGGCGGGCCGGATACTCCCACCCATGCATTGCCCGCTGAACGACACAATGCACACAGGCAGCATCAGACAGTAGCCATGCTGGAAGATAGGTCAGTCACGCCCCACAGTGCCATGGCCACCATGGATGCATGGGTGGCCCCGCTGAGACCCGCCAGCAGTGACAGGCTGACCACTGACCTCATGGGATGGCACCGACAGTCCCCCAGGGGTTCAACTGTGTGAAAACAACCATGGTTGTGCAGGGGTCTACAGCACACCTAACATGCCTGCCCCAGGTGTACTCGGGATGCCCACAGCTGAACCCGGTGTCGACAAGGATGGTGTCACACGATGCCAGGAATGGGGAGTGTACATTGCACTGTGTGGTGTCTGCGACGCATGGGCAAATAACTGTGTGCCCATTGTGGCCATGACAGCTGTGAATGCCTGTGTCTGCCCGTCAATGGCAGTGGTCACATCCTCCCACAACCGGTCCATCCCTGCCAGGAGCAGAGCGGTGTCTCTGCTGCACCACTCCTTTGCCTGGCGCAGAGCCTCACTCAGTGCATCCACCACCGTCACAAGCAGCATCTGCTGATTGACTGATGCTTGCAGTATGCAGGTATGCTCATCTAAGAGGTCATCTGCCTGATCGGCATGCTGTGCCTCAGGGTGTTCGCGCCCTGATGCTCACCACCCCTTGAGGGTGGGTGCTGCACACCAGGGCCAGGCCTAGGCATGTCCACAGGTGGTGCACTGACGCTGCCCCCTGACACTGTACCCCCATGGCCATTGGCCAACTGCTGATGCTGCCCCTCCAGCTGCCACTCTCCAGGGCTCAATGGTGCCACCGCAGTGGCCACAACAGTCCCACTGTCCTGGACAAACACCAGTGCTGCCCCACTGGTGCAGACAGGAACAGGCTGGGACTGTGATGACACGCAGGCCTCCACGGTGGCACCACCCACAACCATGGCCGCAATGTCACCTGCTGTGTGGCCATCCTGCGGCACACACGTGTCACTGCCCATGACGTTAGCTCCATCATCATCGGTGACGGATCCAGCACCAGCCCGAGTCTCAGCATGCTGGCATCCATGGACGCTGGCACGCTGGGACACGGGCAGGGCCTCCTCTGCACCTGCTCCACCAACATCAGTCCGGACATCCAGGCAGGCCCACTGTCACCCTGATCCCCGTATTCCTGTGGAGGTGGATGGGGCCTACTCCATCTCCATGTTACTGGCCTCAGTGGAGAAGCCCACCACCGCTGACCCATGCAGATGCTCAAGAGCTGTAAGGGAAAAAAGTAGCATTACTGCATGTGACCTACCCTTCCCCCCCAATAGACCATGACCTACCATGCTGTGATGGGCTACCACCCATCTGGAATCCACCACCCGGAACACCCTCAATGGTGCAATGCTGCATACTGCCAGCAACCTGCTCTTCCTGTGGGGTCAGGCATAGCACCTCTGGCTGTCCCCCACCGGTCACAGACCATGCTGCCCTGATGGCAGCCACCTTCTCTTTAATCCTCTGCCTGTCCATGCCCATCTTCTTTTTGCACTTCTACATGGATCACTGGTGGCTGCCATGCAGGTTTACAGCACGCAGCTCCTCCTCCCATGCAGCAGCATGGGCCTGTGGTATCCTCAGTGTCCGCTGAGAAGCGGCTTCGGGTTGAGGTAGGCCTCAAACGGGGCATCTGTCTCGGCCTTTGTAAAATTTGGCCTCCTTTTCCTCCCACGACTCTGTTCCTCCTCCTTCACCACACGCTCGATCATGATTCATCCTGTGAGAATGACAGGTGTTACATGTGACTGTGCAGTCCCATGCATGTCCCAAACACCACAGTCCACACTCCCAAACAGGATGCAACTCACCGCAATAGACTGCAGTAACCGACTATGGCCAGTGCAGCCCAATGTCGCATTTTTATAGCGCAACCCATGCAAATGAGGTGAGGCACATCTTTAAGTGGATGCAAATGCAGTGACTGCACCATTGAATGGAAGATTAGATAATTTGCATATGCCGGCTGAATATCGCGCTGTTGCGCTTTGCGCAATTATGTTGAATGTGCTGAGCCAAGGGCGCAGTTCTGTGACATGCGTAGTACACACCTAACTGGGCATGCCCATGTTGATGACATAGGCGCCTGCTGCACTGCTGACGTGCTGTGCATGGGAGGCAATGCATGGCATGGCCACCATTGTGCCAGTGGTGCTACAGCGCTGTTCACCTATATGGCGCTCTGGCACTGGGGCGTCATAGGCGCACTGGGGCAACAGCGCTGTAGGCCACTACAGGAGGTGGCACCCAATTGCACTACATGCATTGGATTCAAATCATGCTGTGGCTGTCCGTGCGCCAGAGACCCTTGACCCTGTGCCCTACCTTGTTCCCCAGGCACCATGCGTCAGGCATGGATGTACCACTAGGAAATGACAGTGCTGTACTGCGCAGCTTCTGCACATGGCAGGAGCATGCTGAAGAGTGCCATTTTGATTGAACCGGGCAGCAGAGATGGCGCAGAGATGTGCTGTGGTTTGGAGCCAGATAGAGCTCTCCAACCTGGTGGCGATAGTTGAGCCCCATGCTGGGGCTTTATTTGGGGAGGCACCCCTGGACAGGGCCAGGAGTGTGGTCTGGCAGGAGGTGGCCGACGCCCTGGAGGAGGCCACTGGTATGGGGTGGATGGCAGAGCAGTGCTGCCACTGTTATGGGGACCTGAGGCACAGGGACCCGGACCTGCTTGCCCGCCTGCAGGCATGTGCCAGGAGGGGCATGGTGCCACGGCCAGGTAGGTGCAACATCCATACACTTTTATCGTCCATATGGGTATCACGGTTGCATGTGTCTGTCACATGGGGGGGCCATCCAGTGTTGGCCATAGTGGTGGTATCGGGTGTGGTGGATAGATATGGCTGTGTGGGATTGCACACACATGGGGGCGGGGACTTTGCTACCAGATTGTACTGATGTTCCTGTCTAAATGTTTGCACCTTAGGGCCAGAAGAACAGCAGCACAACAGGGAGAGGAGCTGCCACATGGTGGAGCAGAGGGACAGGATGGGTGATGATGGTCCGCGCACGTGGTACCAGCCTGCTGATGGTGAGTGCCTTACATTCATGATTACTATTGCATGCTGTAAAACTGGGCGGGCAGTGGGCATGGCCACCATCCATTGACACCACTGCCATGCACGCAACTTGTTACAGTCAGCACTGTCCAGTGGCGCCTGCATGCCTGGCAGTGCATCAATGGTGGTACAGGTGTGCACTGGGATCATGGTTGTGGCACTGCCTTCACACCGCATAGCCAAGTCACTGTACGGCCATGGTGGTGCTGTGCAGGACATGGGTGGTGGGTGTGTGCAGTGGTCCACCTGGCTGTGGCTGCCTGGGTGGGCAGGTCTTGTGGACACAGTCACTGTGGGTGGTCGCACACCATCACAGGGGTGTGTCACATGGCTGTATGCCATGCACAATGGGTGGGCTGCAGGGGGATGGACAGTCACACCTATTGACTCTGCTCCCTTGTCCTAGGTGGCCGGCGACTCCTGCAGATCCAGCAGGACATTCAAGAGCTGCTGCAGGAGGCGAGGGAGACGTTGGAGTTCCCACGCTGCATACACCGCCATGGGGTCAGGAGGCGGAGGAGCTTGTATCGGTGCCAGGAAGAGGAGGACTGGGGCAACCATTGATGTCCCCATGCCCCGACTACCACCTTCCTCCCTTTGACCCATCCTCACACCCCTTCTTCCCTCTCCCATATGTTCACCCCTGCCCTTACCCACCCCAACCTGTTATGTGGCCCGTCCTCCTTGTATATAATTGTAAATAGTTTTACTTGACATAATTTCAATATATACATTTTGTTATAACAACTGTGGTGGTCTCTGATTTGTAGCAGGCTACAGGTGCTCAGCTGCAGTGGTGTGCATGGCGTCAGGGGTGGTGCACGCATGGGCATGTGTGTGTGTGTGTGTGTGTGTGCAGAGGTGAACCACCAATGGTGTGGGCAGGGGGATCAGTCACTATCTGTGGTTTGTGTGTTGTACTCTGTGCACTGGATGCCTGTGTGCAGTGGTCCACGGGGTCTGCACTGTGTGCATTGTGCTCCGTCAGACTGTCCATGACCTGTGCAGCTGACACCCTTGCATGTCTGTGATATGCACGGTCTGCTGGCGTGTCAGTGGTGGCTGTCCATGCTGGATAACAACTGTACCCGGCACAATGCCAGGTTGACTGCCATCACCAGTATGGTGCACATCTGCCTCCAGTGGCACTGTGACCTCCGCTGTTGTTGTCCCCAATCCATGCTGTCACTTGTGTCTGTTGCAGGGGATGTGCTCCAGTGTCTGTCACTTGTGTACACGTCAGCCACGGCCACACACCAGTGGCTTGGTTGACCTGCTACTGTGTCCCTGTGTTGGTGTGCCCTTGGGTATGGGTGGGTGTTTGTCCATGCACTGTGTTGCATCCTGTGTGGTGCATGCCTCCATGATGCACTGTGCGTGTCTGTGCTGGCTGTTGTGGCCAGTGCTGGGATGTGTCCTTGGGAGGGTGTGCAGGGTGCTGTACC
Source organism: Neoceratodus forsteri (assembly GCA_016271365.2). NCBI lineage: Eukaryota > Metazoa > Chordata > Ceratodontiformes > Ceratodontidae > Neoceratodus > Neoceratodus forsteri. The sequence goes on along the minus strand of CM057449.1, from coordinate 1,100,870 downwards.
ACTGGAGGTGGGGCCCGGGGCATGCCCTGTTGCATGTGGGGTACATCATGTGGTGACGCATGGTCGGTCTCTCAGCTGTACCTCGGGGGGGACATGCAGGGCGGCACTGTGTATGCATCTGTTGCATCGCTGTCTGCTGCCGCCCACTGCGGGGTGCCATGGTGGGGCTGCCTTGCATGGCTCCATGGTGCGAGGGTTGCATTTTCACAGTGGGGTTGGTGGCATGCATGGGGTGTCCTGCACTGTTGAGTGCTACTCCTGGGCAGGGTGTATGGGATCATGGGCAGGGTGTGCTCTGCATTGGTGGATGGTGTGGTGCAAGGTGGTCGGCCATCCTTGTGTGCTGGTCATAGCTTGCTGGGGTGTGTTGGGGCACCATGGCCCGGCTCAGGGTTGGTTGCTGGATATCCATGGGCCAGTGGTTATTCCAGCTCTCCCCGGTTGTGCAGTGCATGGGGTGAGGGACGATGTCTGTTCTACTTTGTGTTCCTCTTGCCCATCTGGTGGCATGGGTGCTGGGCCCTGCAATCCTTAGTTGTGCTGTTGCATTGCTGCCCTGCTGCTGGGGCATCCCGGTTGTGCTATGACGCATCTGGACTGCTCAGCTGAACATCCCTTGTTGTGCTATGGTGCATCAGATATGCTCAGCTTCACCTCCCTAGTTGATTCAGTCTTTAGAGAATCCATCCAGAACTGAAACCCATTGGTGCCACTCCTTGAGGAGGTACCCATCTGGGAAACCCACTTCACTCATCATGGCCCCATATTCCATCCCATCTGGTCTGCCTGGAGGAACAAGTTCCTGGCACCCATCTGTAAGGGACCCACAGACCTTCAACAAGTGTGTGGATCCAGTGTGTAGGGCACTTATTGAATGACTGCCTTATACCACCTGCACAGACTAGCAGTACCTATGCTAGGCATAAGACCATGAATTGACCTGGCCCACACAAGGCATGGAACTGAATCCCTCCACCAGCACCAGGCAGGCACCCATCAGTGAGATTACAGGCACTGTTTCTCCTGCTGTTACAAGCAGAATGGGAGCTGGAAGGTTGCTGCCACCCAGAATATGAGGCCTGCCACCATCCCAGGGCTGGCAGGGTCCTCAGCCACCTCATAGACCACACTGTGACTCAATCATCATCTCCTGGGATGCCTTCTCTCTACACTCTGAATTCATGAGAGCTAAGGCACCCAGTGCTGTGATAGGCACTGCTAGTAACAACACTTCCCTACCACAAGGAGGCTTTTTTTCAATTGCCAGTGTTGAAGTATGGCAGCTGTCCACTTTATAGGGCTCCTGCCTCAACCACTAATAAATACAAGATGGTTTCATTATGAATTGTCCCACAGAGTATTGGTCAATGATTCACACCTTCTCTACTAGATTGTAGGAGTCAACATTTTACATCAAGCAAGATTAGCACCCACAAAATGATTTTGAAAACAGTGATGTAAGACTAGATGTGGGAGTGGTCTTTTTCCTTCTCTGGACTTTTCCTCTTCAACAACTTTCATGATAAAGTAGAAGCTGATATATTTCAGACAGTTTAAAGTTAATCTTAAAGTGTATTGATCAAATATTTATTGCACAAAAACTACATTTAGACATCAGTTAGGGTTGCCCTTAATATCACAAAAGTAAGGAGAGGTGACTTTATGGTAAAAACAATTCCCTGGACCTTGGTGAAGCTGCGACATGATGTTTCCCTGGATTTTAATGGTCGTGTGGCACACCATTGAATTGCCCACAACTCTCAGCATTATCTTTTCACTCACACCCCTATGCATGGAGGGAGGGTACCAAAGTTAGGCCAATGCAGTTTTTATTATGAGTGACACAGGGAGAAGAGGATAGGACTGGGGTGATAGTGGACTGGGAGAAGGGCAGTTACTTGAGTTGTGGTTGGGGAGGGGAAGAGGGAGGTATGGGAACTAGCGAGAAGGAGAAAGGAAATAACTTTTGGTTAACAATTACTTCATCCAACACCAGTGTTTGGGACCGGTCTTGAATAGGGAAGGTGTATTCTGTGGTACCAGGGTTGAGCACCCATTGTCAGAATAAGATTGGTTGGGGACTGGATGGTGAAACTAGGTTGGGCTCCTGGTGACTGCTTAGTTTGTTTAGTAATGGTGCCTTCAGGGTTTTAACGAAACTGGATTCCTGCACCCTGAGTGCTGGTCATGTCAGAGGCATTGACTACCCCTTTAGCAAATCATGGGAGGATGGTGTGGTACCTGAGGACTGGAGGAAGGCGGATGTGATTCCCTTCACAAAAGTGAGAGCAAGACAGAGGCAGGAAACTACAGACCTGTCAGTTTGACCTCTGTAGTAGGGAAATGATGGACTCACTCTGAAGGAAAGAACTGTTGAGTACTTAGAGGCCAGTGGGGCACAGGACCCAAGACAGCATGGGTTCACAGTGGAAGGTCATGTCAGATGAATCTGATTGATTTCTTTGACTGGGTGACCAAAGTAGTAGATCAGGGAGGGCTGTGGACATGGCCTACCTAGACTTTAGCAAGGCATTTGACACAGTCCCACACAAAGATTAATTTCCAAATTAACCAGCCTGGGAGTGGGTCCAGGGTGGTAGCCTGGTAAAACACTGGCTGAACAACAGCACACAGAAGGTAATTGTAAAATGGAGTCCACTCTGAAGAAAGAGAGGTTACTAGTGGGGTACCGCAGGGTTCAGTACTGGGTCCAGTCCTTTTTAATGTCTTTATAAGTGACATTGCAGAGGGACTGGAAGGAAAAGTATGCCTCTTTGCAGATGACACAAAGATCTGCAACACGGTTGATACACAAGGAGGTGCAGAAAGGATGAGAAGGGACTTGGCAAGGTTGGAGGAATGGTCAGAAGTATGACAGTTTGGATTCAATGCAAAGAAGTGCAGAATAGGCCATGCTCTTCGGTTCTGTGGCTAAAACCTCTGCCTGCCTGGTGCCTCTAAAATCTATGGAGCAAATGGCTCCTCCTGCCAGTCATTGACTCTGTCAAGTATCTAGGGGTTACCCTTGATCCACAACTTGATCTCACCACGCATATTTGGAATGTATGTAAAAGCCTCAAATGGCAAGCTTGGCCTGCCTACAGAGTCAAGGACTGCCTCACCCCTGCTGCTCGGCTCACCATAGCCAGGGGGATACTCCTTCCCACACTTTGCTACGGGCTCTGTTGCTCGGCCTCCTGTCCCAAACTCTTGCCTTGGTAAATGGGACACTGCTTGCAACAATATATGCCGCCGCACTCTCTGCCCCTTTGCCTTATGCATCGCTGTGAGCTTCTACTCACGGGCTGGAGTGGCTCCCCTGAAAAGCACCATGCCTTTGTCCTTGGCAACTTCAGATAACATAGTCAGAACAGCCACCCTCGGCACTAGCCCTTCCCTAAAACACGCAACCCCTGCCTGCCAATTAAGATCTAATGCTGCACAGGCCCGACTGGTTCCCAAGACCCACACCCTCACAGGTGACTGGGCCTTCTCCGTCCACAGCCTAAAATGTGGAACTACCTTCCCACCTGGAGTTCGTGCCACTCCCTCCTATCCCTGCTTCAAAATATATCCCTATGGAGCTTCCTCAAAACTGCCTCGTCCTGCCTATGTTCCACATAGACCCTACGCACTCTCTCCCTCCCTGATTCTCTGAGGAACTGGCTGGTGAGCAGTTTCAATAGCTGCTGTGAACCTCTGCTGAAAACCTGCTTAAGGCACTTACTGTTCCCCTCTTGGAAAGGTGATCCTGTTTTATCAAGTACCCACCTCCTTTCTGTATAGTTTCTTAGCTTTCTCTCATGTTAGGTGATTATTTAAGGTAATTTCTAACTTGTATGTTCAACAATTTTTATGTTTTTGTGCTGTTCTCTAATGTTTATTTCGAGCTGTGATTAGTTATTAGTTATTATTCTACTTCCCTATGCTGTTTTGTAACCTGTTGCTAGACTGCTTATCTACGTGTTTGAGCCTGAGGTACCACCATTTGTCTGAGCTCATGGCTCCTGTGTTTACCCTGACTTGTATTATACCCTGATGTTTGTAATCTCCTGGTCGAGTTGTGAAAAGAGGTTTTGAAGCGCATGTTACCGCCACAAAATAGCTAAACATAATGCACCTGGAAACAAAACCCAGAGGTACTACACATGGGGGAGGTAGTAACAACAACAAAATGGAAAGGGACCTGGGGTAATCATATCAGATGACCTTAGGTTAGCAAGCAATGTGAGAAGGCAGTAGGGAGGACTGAGGGGATACTGGGATGTATAGGGAGAAGCATCACCAGCAGAAAACAAGAAGTTGTTATCCCTCTGTACAGACATGTTGGTGAGACCCCATCTGAGTACTGCATCCAGTTCTTGAGATCCCATCTCCGCAAGGAGATAGACAGGATAAAGGCAGTCCAGAAGAGGGCAACTAAAATGGTGCAGGGTCTGCAAGAGAAGCCATAGAGAGAAGAGACTAAAGGAGCTTAATATGTATAACTTTGAGGAAAGGAGGGAGAGGGGGACATGACAGAAACTTTTAAGTACCTCAGTGGAATCAACAAAGTCCAAGAGGGTAGCATCTTTAGCAAAAGAGATGTGTAAGAACAAAGGGACACAATTTGAAGATAGAGGGGGGCGTTCAGGGGCAATGTGAGGAAGTATTTTTCACAGAGAGGGTGGACGATGGAACAGCCTTCCTGAGTAGGTTGTGGAGTCTAAAACTGTGGAGAATCCAAGAATGCATGGGACAGACATAAGGCAATTTTGTGGGGGTAGGAAGAAATAGGTTGTTGGTTAACTAGGATCTGCAGTTTATCCTGTAGGTAGGAAATGGGCAGACTAGGTGGGCCAAGCGGTTCTTTCTGCCATCAAAGTCTATGTTTCTATGTTTCTAAATGAATGGACCTAATTTTTTGAAAAAGTTGGTCTTTTTCAAGTTTTGTTGCCTCTCTAGCCAAAAGACACCTGATCCAAATTCCACCAAACTTGCAATGTCAGGGAATTCTGGACCACAGATCACGCTTTTGAAGGTTTTTGGAAATCCATAATTAAAGGGCTGAGATAAGGGGGCTATAAATCACAATTTAACATTAAAGTGTCTATTCAACCTTAACAGTAGGGCAGTGCTACCATGTCACTTAAATACCCAAACACTGTTGTAATTGTGTATTTTTTATTTTTAGCCTAATCATGTTTACACTGTACAGTATTTGATGTATGTACGCACGCATATGATTATGTACTGTGCAATGTGAGGTATTGTTTACTGTCTGCCATTGTCAGAGATGACTGAAAGTGGGACTTTTGACTCAACCATCACCTGAGAAATCTGATAAAGTGACAAAAAAATTGGCAAACTGAAAATCAGGCTGGCAAAAGAGAGTTTTGAACCTGAAAGGCAGTGTTACTTAATAGTTACAGTGCAGAGCTGAGACTGAAGAGACATCTTTGGAGACATCTTTCACAGGTAAGCATGAATTTTGTCAATTACAGTGATCAAGTGGACATCGCAAACTGTTCTTGCTGACCTAGCCTTTCTGTGAGTGCTGTTATTCCACCACCAGTCAGAAAAAATGCTTTTGGTTCATTTCAGTTAAAAACCACTGAATATTTCATGACAACAATAATGTGCATCGTCCTTTTGTTACAGCCAGTTAACAAAGTCAGAAGCATAAAGCACCCTCAGCGTCACATTGGACCCACAGCTACTAGAACTGGTTGTTAATGAGCTGGTAATCTGTGGCATCCTCATTATCACCTAAATGTTCAGAGCTGGCCTTATTTAGCCTCTGTGACACACAGTAATGATTATAATTGCCCTAGTTATTGAAAATTGGTAATTAACACAAGAAATCTAAGTCATTAGGGATTCATGAATAGGGTCTTAAAGGAGAATGACACTGAATCTGCAAATCTGTTTCAAATTCTGCCATTGTTGTACCTATACATGCTTTCTAGTTATCCCAGTGGGTGTTTCTGACTTGTACACTGTTGTAAGAACCATCTGAGAACTCTAGGATGTAGTTTGTCCTTGCTCTGCTCTTCTATTGTTGGCACAATGCATCCACATTCTGCAACAGAATTATGTGGTTGTTAAGGACACAAACCACATCATACAGTTCTAAAATAGTTATGTGCCTGTATCATAACCACTGTATTTTTGTCCATACGTATTATTTTTCAGCTTTCCCTGCATGGAAACTGTTTACTGCTGTCTTATTTCTGATTTTATGTTACCTGACTGTTGATGCCTGTATTTGTACTCTTGCCAGGTCATTTGTGAAAATATCCAGGGTTATTGCCTAATGGACTTACCAGTTATCAAAAGCAAATAAATAAAAATAAATAAAATGATACTACAACAAATCAGAAATATTCACAGTGGCTTCTAAAATGCCTGAATAGATGGAATAATAACAATATTTGAACCAGTACTTTAAAAATAGCTTTTCTTTTCCATCTACTGTTTATCCCCAGGCGGCTGCTGGCAGGCACTTCCTCCTACCAGCCACCTAGGACCGTCCACCACTCCCCCAGTACCCCTGAGCCCCATTACCCCATGGATTTCCCCCATGGCAGGGTGGGAAGGTGGAGGGCCATCCCCACCCCCACCCAGGATGCAATCCAGATTGGAGCAATTATGGGCAGTCCGATGGTGAAGCAGGATGCTAATCGGCTGGCAGGGCTTGATGGAGCCTGCAGACGCCTTCATTTCTCCACTTTTCATCCCTTCCCCTCATGGCCGTAAATGTGTGCATCACATAGCCATGCTCTTGCTTCCCTGACTCTGATGCTGCCAGCCAGCCTCTATTAGGAGGCCAGCCAGAGAGTGGGATGACATCCCCCATCCCAGGAGAGGAGAGCTGTCATTAGATGCTCAATCCTCTCCCTCCTTTACTGACCCCTGGCAAACCTGAGCTTGCTCCCAAACCTGGGTTTCCAGCATGGTGCGAGTGTGGTGACCAGTGCCTCAACCATCAGCACCACTAGGCGGCCTAAAAATAGCTTCTAATGGGAAAATGACTCACTGGTCCAACACAATTATTTTTAAATGCTGCCTTTGCTGTTTTTTTTTTTTTTTTTTTATTATCTACAATGTAGTAATGCATTTGACTCTCCATAGAAACCTGTGCATGTACCTCAAATAAGAAGAAAGATGAGGACAATATATGACAAAAACTACAATGGAAAATAGGAGCAGGACAGCCATCTGGAAGTGCATTATATGAAGGTACTCTACAGGCAGGTTTAACCATTTTACTCATGCATTGAGAAGCAGAAGGTAACTATTCAGCCTGAATTTACTGACAAACTATCCTTTACCATTTACCCCAAACTGGGTGCTCTATTGTGTCAAGGATTGCCTCTCCCTGGCTTATAGGAAATGGATAGCTGAGCAAACACCTCAGCCTGTACCACTGCACAATTCCTTCACCATACTGGCAGGATGGGGCAGCTTGGTCCTCAGAAGGGGATGCCCCAAGGAGGAAGGAAGAGGTCTCTAGTTGAGAAGGAACAGTTGCTGGTGGGGACTCTATCATTAGAAGGATTGACTTGAGAGCAGGGGAGGCGGGAGAGAAGTGATGTGCCTCCATGGTGCTTTAACTTGGAGGGATGAAGAATGTATCTAGAGGATCACTAAGGCGCAGGAGATGGGAGGGAACTAGATGTTATTGTCTACCTATGGACAAATGACCCAGCAAGGGAAAGGCAACATCAGTGCAGGGTAATTTCAGGGATCTGGGTAGGGATCTGAAGCAGGTAGCATGCATGGTGGCATTTGCTGAGATGTTGCTCATGTATGGCTGAGGGAGGAGAAGGCACTGCACCATTGCTTTTAGCTGCTGGTTGAAGGCATGGTGTATGGAGGAGAGCTTCAGCTACATGGGGATGGGGGACCAACATGGAAGGATATGGGCCTCTGTAGGGAGATGGCCTGCATCCTTCCAGGAGGAGGGATCACAGTCCTTAGTGGGAGGTTTAAGTGCTAATTGGATGAGCATTTAAACTAGCCGGGGAGGGCTATCTGATAGGGTTGAATAAGGCCCTGTCCCATTTGTTATACAGAAAGAGTTGAAGGCAAGGGTCTGTTCTATCCTCTCCTTTCCATTTCTCTGTCTGGTTGTGCAACCAAATTTTCTTGTGAGACCTGGGAACTGATCACTCCGACGGTTTTGCAATTCTCCACCTCTCGCTATCTCTCTGCCTTCCCTTGCTATTTCTGTCTTTTCTTCCCCTTGCATATCTGCGGGTATAAAATATATGTGAATCTTTATATGGAAATGTCACTGATACTGGGATCCCTTTGTTTAAAACTGTATATAGTTATACTATTGAAACAATTGCAAAACTGAAATTCAAAGGGTTAACCTGAGATGCTTGTTTGAAAATATTTCCAGAACTGTCAACAAGAGGTCAGTTCTAGGTCAAAATAGTCTTTCTGCACCTGCTGAACAACACAAGAACACTGTGTGAGAAGCAGAGTGCTGTCTTAATGAGCTCCTTGCAAAGACTTGTTATAAAAGAGGAGCAATGCTTTGCAAGAGAGAGAGACTGAGACTTGAAACTGAGAAGAAACACTCAGAAGGAGAACTGTTTTCTCTGTTTGTGCTACCTTTGTAAATAGTTATGCTGATTAATTTTTATTTTTTATTTTGCTGTTATTGAGAAAATAAAAATGCTATTTAATAATTTTGAAACTGCTCCTGGTTTCCTATCTTCCTGACCTGTGCCTCAATGACAGGCTGTAATACCAAAGAGGTAAAGATTGCCTCCCTCAGATAATAAAGCACAAGGTGGGTGGGCTGGGAGGTGATGGAAGCTCCCCGGGCAGGGGCACAGGAAGAGAGGTGGAGACAAGGCTGAAAAAAGGGGATAAATCAGGATAGCAAGAAGAAAGGAGCAAAAAAGACAGGTAATGAAAGGGTAATAAGAGAAATGGGGTGGTCAGGAGGAGCTTTAGGAAACAGCACAGGCAGGAGGAGGGGGAGAAAGCAGGGACACAGGCAGGGGAGTAAGGTATGGAGAGCTATGTGAACCAATGCATGGTCTGGGAAATAAAAGGCTGAACCTGTAGACTATCATGGATGAAGCAGGTCTGGATTTGGTGACCATACTGGAGTCATGTTGCACTGACAGCCATGACTGGGATGTGCCATGCCAGGCTGTCTTTGTTCAGGAGAGCCAGAAAAAAATGATTTGATACCTTTTATTTGACCAACATAGATGTTAGAAAAGTAAACAGGTGCTTAAGCTTTTGGACTATACACAGTCCTTCATCAGACACTAATGCCAGTTGTTTTGGAAGAATACATTCTATTACTGACCAGATCATACATAAAAACAGACAAAAGGTTGTAAAGAATCCATTGGCCTACAAATTGCATTTAAAAGTCAAAATAGAACCATACAGAGAACACAGGCTGACTGATATCAAGGAAAGGCATTTCAGCTCAAATGTCACAGAACAGACACCTCCCTTCTAAAAAGAACTCATAAACATACTTGAGGTTCATTTTAAACTATGCATCTGTATATGTGTGTATACATAAGGAACTGAATAATGCCATTGGTCTAAACTTGCATTTAAAATCAACCTTAAAAAGGATAATGAAAACAGGTAGAATCCCATCCAAAGAAAAGCATTTCAAGGTCAAAGTTGCAGAATGAATAACTCTTTATCTGAGAGAAAACACAGAACACACTAAATTCAATTAAGACCTTGCCTGTGTGTGTTAGTCCATACATTTGAAAATAACTGTGATTTTAACCCCAAGTTAGGACAGGTTAAGGAATCATAGTATATAATGCTAAAAAGTCTTTTAAATAAGAAATTACCTTTATGTATGACAATTAGTGGTTTAACGATAGGCAAGGCAAGGCAAAATGTATTTAAAAACACCCAATCCTCGAGGCTCTGGGTAATCGTAATAAATAAAAAAACACATCTTCAGAAATAGATAATTGAAAACACAAAATAGTAATGTGTCATGTAAACATTTATGAACAAATCAGATCTATACATTAGTAATTTAATCCAGAAATACCTGAGCAAATGGGAGGCCTTGGACCTTGAATACCTCAAAGTAGGGGTCCCCTTAACCCCAAGTGGCAGCGAGGGAAGCAAATTCCACAGGAAGGGGCAGTAACACTACAAGCACTGTCACCAGCCAATTTCAACCTCGTCCTTGGAATCACTAGGGTCTCCACAGGAGGAATGGAGGGGCGAACAGAGAGAGCAGGTACAAGAAGGTCTGACAGATAACCAGGGCCCTAACCGTGCAGGGCCTTATAGGTGAGAAGACCCACCTTAAAGAGGATCCCCACCTGACGGCAGCCAATGTAGCTCATGCAACACTGGTGTAATATGAGCAGCATTTTGCTGCCCAGTAAATGTCCGGCACATGCGTTCTGCAATAGCTGTAGTCTGTGGAGAGATCCTCTTGTGACCCTGAGGTAGAGCGCATTGCAGTAGTCAAGCCTTGATGTAACTAAGGCATGCATCAAAATGGGGAGGTCCATAGGCAGAACAAGGGGCTTTATCCTGCGACATTTCTGAGATGGAAAAAACAGGAGCGGACGGTGGAGGATATCTGCGCCCATACTCAAACTCCTATCCAGAATAACACCAAGATTTCACAGCCTAGAGGAGGTCTTCAATGAAACAGATCCCAGAACAAGTCCAGTCTCTGATTCAGAGGCCATCCTGTCATGCCTCTTGTTTGACTCCAGGCTGCCCCAGTGTGAACAATCATTATTCACTAGCTATTTCACACTTTCAAACAGGGTTAGCCTTGTCAGGAGATGCATGTCCTCAGCCCTATGCTCAACTAGTTAATATTTTTCATGAATAATAAAACCTATACTGCTCAACCATGATCCTCTGCAACTTTGTACCCAGTACCAAGTGTCTGTGTATAATTAAAAATCAAACTAACAAGGACTCCTAGTAAGTCAGATACTGTATCCTAATATGTCCATGTATAAAAATGTGTCAGTATATATCAAATCTTCTGTGTATACAATAACAGTTTAGAAATCTGAGACAAAAACTGGGGAATCTACCACCTGCCACCATGCCTTATAACCCCACCCCTTTTTGTTAAAACCAATGTATTGATATCTAATTAGAAGGAATCGTGTATCTATTATGTATGTGAACATATAGGATGAATGGTCAGCTATCAGATAAATGATTTATCTGCACAAGTGCTATTGATCTCAGGTAACCTCATGAGTGGCGTAAGCCACGAGTGAGTGTCTGAGGTCAAACAGCACAAGTGTAGATAAATCATTTATCTGACAGCTCGCCATTGTATATTTCATTTATGCAGTAGGGATGATTTCTGTGCGAAGTAGGGACATTTGCTTTTGACTTTATTTTTTTAAGTGATAATTTCTGGAACTTTTGTTAACTTTCCTAGTGTATGTCCACCTAGTGTAGTGATTGTTATTAAATGAAGCATCGCTCATTTTGAAAAACTTTGTGTTGAACAAATAGCATGCTCCCAGTACCATGCTACTTTTTTCCTTTTAAAGCTATTTGCATTTGTTTGTCGAAAAAGTGGATAAAAATGAATGCTCTGCTGTTTTTTGCTAATTATAAAAACTAAATGTATTTATAAATGAAACACCACTCATTTTGTAGATATTGTTGAGCTGAACAACTTCTATGCTTACAGTACTGTGCTACTATTTTCTTTTTAAAGTTATTTGCATTTGTTTGTCAAAAGTGAACAAATAAATAGAATTTTCTACGTTTTTCTAATTATAAATAAATCTATAAGGTATCTATAAAAGAAACACCACTCATTTTGTAGATAATTTTGTGCTGAACAACTTTCATGCTCACAGCACTATGCTATCTTTTTCTTTTTAAAGTTATTTGCATTTGAATATAGTTAGTACTGTTACAGAGCCGAACATTCTAAATGAGTTTCAAGTGATTATAACATATCTACTGTGTATAAATCTGTGATGATGCATCTACAAGGGTCAGATATTCAGACTTGTGCCCAAGGGTCCAGATATTCAAACTGCACCAGGCTGTGGTGCAAGCCTGGGCGCAGCTCAACTTTCTTCATGAGGGGTGTGGCCTGGGTGAAATTCCAGCAGACTGTGCTATGGGCGCAGCACTGAATATCGCGACTCAGCCAATTCCCCACTGTGCATGGCGAGTGGCCAGAGTGGAGCATGGAGATGTGCTAGCGCAAGTGCCATTGCATCATGCACAGCACCCGTATATTTAACAGGGACATGCAAATGGGGCCATAATTTATGAGAAAGGTGCACAGGGGGCCATTTGCATCTCATTATGGCCCCATTGCATGCCGTTAGCATGGAGGTGCACCGATCCCCATGACTTTACAGCTGGCCAATGCCTCCTGCAGCCGGCCGGAGACCAATGCCCCCTGCAGCCTGATCACGGGCATTCGTGTAAAAGAAAAAAACCCGTCAATATCCCTGGTGGTCAGTGGACCGCTATGTGCCTGATCGCATGCATTTGTGTAGAATAAGCCCCCTCCTATATCCCTGGTGGTCCAGTGCATCCAGGCATCGGTATAAGTACCCCCGTCCAATATTCCTGGTGGTCCAGTGGACCCGATCGCCGCTCGATTGCGGACATCTGTAACACATAAAATACCCCTACCCTAGTGGTCTAGTACCCCCCTCCCCACGCCCACTGGGCCCCACCGCCCGCTCCCCTACGTGGTGGCAGCACCACCACCTGCCACCCCACCACCCACCGACTGACAGCTCGGTAGGGCTGCCGCCTATTGGTTCACGCGTGAATCATTCCATATCTGGACTGGAGTAATGCGGTATGGGCTGCACACCCATTGGCTCATGCTGTGAACCAATGGGCGTGCAGCCCTACTAAACTGTCAGTCAGTGGCGGCGAGGAAGCAGGCGGGTGGAGTCACTGCCACCGCCAGCTGGCCGGGGAGTGGGCGATGGAGGCTCAGTGGGCAGGTGGGGAGGGTACACTAGACCGCAGGCTAGTAGGGGTATTTTATGTGTTACAGATGCCCATGATCGAGGCGACGATGGAGTCCCACTGGACCACTAAGATATTGGACGTGAGAAGAAATACTGATGCCCAGATCAGGCACATAGAGGTCACTGGACCACCAGAGATATAGGAGGGGATTTCACTACAGGGATGCCCGTGATGGGGCATGGGGCGCCGCCAGGTACAGCAGGAACTCGGTGGCCACCCACAGGTGGCAGCTGCCGTGTTGCACCTGCAATGTGGCAGCTTACCTGTGAGTGGCCATCACCTTTCCTTTTTTTAGCTTAACTTTGTGCAGGCGCGGTTAGGGGTTGCACATGCATGACTCTGCATCCGGGCTGAATATCGGGCTGTGCAGGTTATCATCGACGCACCCACCTGTGCACGGCATACTGATGAGCTCCGGCGCGCCGGGTTTGTCCGGCTTTTCCCTTTGAATATCGCACCAGGGTGCATCAGTGGGTTGTGCATGGCACAACACTGTTCGCATCATCGCATAACACCCTTGAATATCTGGGCCAAAGGTGTGCCAATGATGGCACAGTGCAATGCAGATGTGCCATGTGTAAAGGACACCATATTCAGAAGATGTGCCACCGACATGTGCTGGTGCAAGGCAGGCTGAATATAGCAAAGATGACCAGAGCACAACCACAGATGCAGTGGTGCAACCAGGAACGTGTGTGAGCAGGCCAGAACACACAACCCAGCAGGCTGAGCAAAGACAACAGGGACACACAGGCAGGGATGCAGAGGGGCACAGTATTCCACCAGCAAGGCACAACAGAGGACGGGGCACGCTGTCATGGAGGGCACCACAGGGCACCAGGGATGGCACAAACAGGACCCCTAAGCCACCAACCATGGCACAAGCACCAGGGCAACACACCGGCACCACTGGCATGCCAGTGGCAGAGACACCTGAGACATACCCAACAGGCTGTGCCTCAGGGTGCCATGGACATGGTGCCAGGAGAACACACAAACACAGAGGACCATATTTCAGGGTGAGGGCTGGGCCACGGGGCACATGTGCCACTACATGAATGGAGAGGGCGCACAGCACCGCCAGGCCACACTGGAGGTGGCAAAGCACGATGACGGACGGTAGGGGCAGTGCAAGGCAGACAAGGGCACAAGGTCCCGTAGCAGGCACAGGCCACTGCAAGACCCACCCACCGCACCAGTGCTGATGGTGACTGAGGAGCTGGTGGTGGCTACCATCAACCGTGCCACCACAGAGGGCGTCCCTGGTGGTGGTTTTCAAATCAGTGGCAGCTCCTCACATGGCGAGTCACCACACACCATGCATGGATGGGGAGTTTGGACAGTACCATGCAGGTGGGCCAGCAGCCGTGCATGGCGCACGGTGGATGGCGGCCATGTCAGCGTGCAACCCTGGGTGTGGGTACCACCTGCATGTGCAGACACCACCACACGGGACATGCACAGGACAGGGACACAGCACTCATGCCTGGTGCACACATGCACAGAGCCCCAAGGGAGACAGCAGTGGGACATTAGGGGCATGCCTAAGCACAGCACAACATACACCAGCAGCATGGCTCCACATGCCATCTGCAAAGGAAACACACAGACACAGACGATGTAGCGAACAAAAGGGTTTAATAACAACACCACTGAAGTGAGCCAACAGGAAACTATGTACAAAGAGCTAACTATGTATAGAAAACAGAACAGGAGAATGGTGAGGGTACACAGGAAGTGGGGATAGGGGTCTGGGGCTGTACAGTGGGATGCAGAGATGGGAAGGACAGGGCACACTTGGACAGGGCACTATTGTCCATGGGGCAGGCTAATGCCTGCCATGCACAGCAACCTCCAAACAGCTGATGTCCCTCTCAAAGCCACTGTCTCTGATAGCTGGCGCCATGTCAGTCTGACCTTCCTCTCCATCATGGCCATCACCTGCTGTTGCTGGCACAGGAGTGCATACAGGACTGGCGCCATCCACCCTGACCTCCTCTGTAGCTGTACCCATGCCCAACCTAGGAGAAGGGACAGAACAGGCAATAAGCAACATGCCGGAAGAAGCCCTATCCCACCCACAGTGTGCACTGGACAGCAGTGGCACATCACTGGACAGACCCCCAAGATCCTGTGCACCGGGGCAGCACACCGCACCAGTGCAGACAGGCACACAGGGCCATGCGTGTGATGCAGCAGTGCTCATGCAAGGCACACAATGTGGACCGCAGGCACCAGTGTCCACACACACAGTAGAGTGCATGCACACAACCCCCTCCCTGGTGGCACAGTGGATATGGGCACAGTACATGCACATGCAGTGCAACACTGGCACATATGCTGCTCTGTGTGTCCACTCAGACAGTACCCACACATGGCAGTGGTGACCATGTCCGAACCCAGCAACCTACAGTGACCCATACATGCACATTACAGCAGTGTGAACAGGCTTACCTGGCTGACGCCTGCACCGAGCCCGGCAGTTGTCCCATCACCATGTCTGCCCACCGTGTCCACAGCCACTCTGGCCCTCTGATCCTGTGAAAGGATGAGAGAGAAGTGGACATGACAGGACAGTCATGCACACATACCTCCCAGCACACAGCTAACATGGCACAGGGTGCATCAACACCCACTCTGTGGCCCTGGCACCTGCACAACTGCAACACAAACATCATTTGCACCACCCATGCAGGACACACAGTGACTGCCAGAACTATGGCCACCTCCTGGCAGCTGCGACTGCACAGCTGTATGCCAGTACAGGTACACAATGGGCATGCATGACACCTGGGCATACTAACCTGGCTGTGGCACAGCTCTATGCTGCACCTGTGCCTGGAGCCATTGCAGCCATTCCAGATCCCTCTTGCGCAGGTCACCATAGTGGTGCCTGCACTGCTCTGCAGTCCTCCACACCCCTGTGCAGCACTCCATGGCTGTGGCCACAGACCCACCCATAGGGTCCTCGGGTGCTGTAGGGGCACCTGCCTAAACAGCTGGGGTGCATAGGCTCCCACCAGTGCAACTAGGTTGCACATCTTGACATCAGACCACTTCACCGCCCTACAGGTGTGAACTGTGACTGCCATGTCTCCAGTGCAGCCAGACAGTAGGTCATTGAATGGTCTACACAGCATGCACATGGTGCAGCCCATGGACATTGCACAATAGCATGCCGTTATGCGTGACCATGCAGCCGAGGGGATGGCAAAACTTGGCTGCCATGGTAGGCTATCATGCAGCACTGCACATGCACCGAAGAGCAGCATGGCCTGCGAGTGCATGGGGTCACTGCTGTGACCCCAATGGCACAGGGCATGACCCTGCACAATGTCACACATAACCCCTCTCGCTGTATGTGGCATAGAGCATCCTGTGCAGCTGCGCCATGGCCATTACGCATAGCCATGCAGTTACCACGATAGGTGACAAGCAACACATGCACAATGGGGGCATATCACACACAGCAACAGGTCACATGATAGGCCAATGCATATGGAGTGTACTGTGCAAGTCCGTGCACCACGCATGCGCTGGATGTGCGCCACATGATTTCTCAGGTGCATCAACTTGAGCACAGTGCAATAATGCAATATTCAGTCACCATATGCAAATCACCATATTAGGCTATGCACAGCACAACAGGGTGCATTAGCATCTCATTACCATTGCGCACAGGCTCATTTGCATCGTTGTGCCTTAAAAAGCACCATGGCACAGCACAGGCCATGGACCAGTATTGCAGCCAGTTTTGTAGGGGATGCTAACACTGGGAGTGACAGGCCCATACCTACAGTGCAACAGAGCACCTTACTGTGCCATGCTGCCACTGACATCCATTTCTGTCACTGTCACTGTCCACAGGTAGCAGAATGTCCAAGGCTGAGGGAGAGGAGGGCGTGGGCCTGCACAGAAGCGCAGGCCCAATTTCACTAAGGAGGAGGAGCAGCAGACCCTGTTCAAGGCCTACCTCAACAGGGAGGACCTGCTGAGTGGTGCTACAGGCACACCACAGGACAGGTTGGCCAGGTGGGGAGGCAGTGGCCACCAGAGGAGCACCCAGGAGCCCCAGAAGAGGTGAGGACAGACAAGCGCGCATTAAAGAGAAGGTGGCAGCCATCAGGGCGTCACACAGCAGGACCGGTGGAAGACCACCCACCGCCCGCGCTGATGGTGAATGAGGAGCTGGTGGTGGCTACCATCAACCGTGCCACCATAGAGGGCATCCCTGGTGGTGGTTTTCAAATCAGTGGCAGCTCCTCACAGCATGGCGAGTCACCACACACCATGTATGGATGGGGATTTGGACAGTACCATGCAGGTGGGCCAGCAGCCGTGCATGGCGCACGGTGGATGGCGGCCATGTCAGCGTGCAACCCTGGGTGTGGGTACCACCTGCATGGTGCGACACCACCACTGACTCTGTGTTACTGTTTTCCAGTGCCATCACATCTCTGCGGAGCGAGACCAAGAGGAGGAGGACGCAGATGTGGGACCAGAGTAGGTGGTGCCATCGACATCCACGGGCATCCATGACAGGGACCAACCATGATGCAACAGTGTGAGGCTGCTGGACATCCTGGTGCTGGAGTCAGATGACATGCTGTTGGAGCTTCTGATGGGTGAGAGCCTGCCTGTGCTGTGTGCAGACACCCGGCTGGGCGGCGATGCGACTCCAATGATATCACTCTGATCCTGGGCAGTGCTGGGCATATGGTGCTGGCCATGGTCCAGGAACAGATGCAGGCACGATCGGGGCCCAGTGCTGTGCCTGTGGCTGCACAGCTGCCCCTGACCATGGCAACACAGTGATGTGTGGTGCCACCGCTGTGCCTGGCGAGAGGGGTGCTGCTGCGGGCGCTGCCACTGGGCACAGACCAGCAGATGGGTGGACAGCAGCTGCAGGATGCAGTGACCACTGGGCAGCATGCCACAGGGGCCACTTCTGATGCACCAATGCCACAGTACCCATGTGTGGTCCACTGACCAGCGTGCCACGTCACCCCAAACAGGCTGGCATCTGGCCCAGGATGTGCAGGATGCTGACTGGCTGGCTGAGCACACCCAGCTGCTGTGGACATCTGTAGACAACCAGGTGCTGCTTGCCACAGAGATCTGTGCACTGCTGGCTGAGTCACGTCAGCTGGCTGGCGGCAGGACAGTGGATATGCGCAGCTCAGTGATGAAGCTCTGCCAGCTGCGGGAGGCCACAACCGCATCTTTGGACTGCATGACCGGTACCACTGCGGCTGGGTTTGCATCACTGGCAGCCACTGGGCATGGCTGTGCACATAGGACCCCCGCATGGTGGATACTGGGCCTGATGTGGCCATCCCCGACACCCCGCATGACACTGTTCGCCGGGTTATACACCCAGTGAGACCCGTTGTGTTCTCAGGCCTCCACCCCCGTGACTGTGTTGGACACTCCCCAGTGGCTGTTGCACAGCCCGTGGTTGCTGAACAGCCTGGGCGCGGCTGCCCACATGGCCATGGCAGCTGTGGAACTACACAGTAGGCCTGCTGGGTGTGCTTTCCATCCCTGCTGTCTGCTGCTGCTGCCCTGTGCACACTTGGGTGGTGGTGCCTGTGCATGTGGTGGTGTACATGTGTGGTGTGCTGCATGCCCCTGTGTGTGCTGTCTGGGCTCCTGGGCTACTGGGCCTTGTGGCACGGGTGTGATGAGGGCAGCTCCGTGCCAGCTGTGCCTCTGCACTGGTGTCATGCGTCTGATCCATGCCACGTCCTGCTGCCTGTGTGTGTGTGTGTGTGTCCATGCCTGTGCTGTGTGGCTCTGCATCCACTGTGCAAGCTGTGTGTGCCTCACTGCATGCATCCCTATGTGCCTGTCCAGCCCTGTGGGTGGGGTGGTGGTCCGTGCAGGCCCTGCACACATGTCGCTACACTTACCTGCATTCTCAAAATGCTCCTGTGTGATGGTGGCACTGTGCCTCCTGGGGTCTCGCCTCCACATGGGTGGCTGCACACCCCCTCTGGCCCGTCACCACCATCCTCCCCACTGCTGTCACCCTCATCCACCTGGACAGCTATCCAACGGTCAATGGCCATGTTGTGCAGCATGCAGCAGGCCAAGAACAGACCACAGGCTTTCGATGGGCTGTACTGTAAGGCACCACCTGACCTGTCTAGGCAATGGAACCACACCTTGAGCATGCCAAAGACACGTTTGATGACATTGTGCATGGTGGTGTGTGCCTTGTTGTAGCTCTCCACCGCGGGGAGGATGGTCACCGTATCGGGTGAGCAGCCAGGGCCTGAGCGGGTGTGCACTGTCTCCTGTGTGGGGAGAGGGTATGGTTATCTCTGTGCTGTGCTTGTGCTACCCCTCATCCCTGCTGCCCTGTGTCATCGCCTTCCTTCCCGGCATTGCTGCCCACCTCCATCCCGTGCCTTGCTCATATAACAGGTGCCCGTGGGGATATCCCCATGCTCGAATCTCTGGCATAGTATAGAACTGTGCCAGATGTAGGCATCGTCTGCACTCCTGAGGTGTGTGGCAGAGACATTGATGATGCGCCCGTGGCACTGCACACCACCTGGCAGTTGATGAAGGGTAACCTTCCTGTTGATATATGCCACCCCTCTGGGCCAGGTGGTGTGTGTATTGCCATGTGGGTGCAGTCTATGGCCCCTATCATGCCTGGCATGTGTGCCACCCTGTGGAACTCCTGCATGTTTGCTGTATGCTCTGCCTGTGTGCTTGGGAATCATATGAACTCTGAAGCATGTGGCAGCAGAGTGTTGAGGAACTGTGTGAGGAGGTGGGCCATGGCCAACTGGGTGATCCCTGTGGTGGCACCTGTTGGTCTCTGGAAGGTGTCTGTGGCAAGCAAACTCATCACTGCTGTCACCTTGGTCTCTACAGACATGGCATGACTCCGTCTGGTGGGTGCCTGCTGCTTATCACTGCACAGCTCACAGAGCTACCTCAGAATTGCCCTGTTCAGGTGGTACCAGCCCATGATCTCCACATCACTGTAGTCCTCAAAGGTGAGGTGGGCATGGTACCGTCTGTGTTGGGCATACCGTCAACAGGCCCTTCATCGGCCACATTGCTATTCCTCCTCCTCCTCCTCCTCACACCCCTCATTACCTGCTCCATGAGAAATAGTCCTGCATTCATGGTGCTGTGGTTAGTGCTCAGGATTGCCCATCTGCTGTGTGTGTGTTTGAGCCTGTTTTATCGGCTCAAGTCCGACTGGCTCATCCTGTGGTTTGCTCATGACTTGCGCCATGGGTTTGGGTTGAATATGCCATTGCACGCATATTCATGGGTGTGCCTTGCATTTGTGCTGCATTCATTACATTTGTGCCATGGTGCACTGAGACTTGTGCGCAGTGGTTGAATAAGTCTGTGATTTCACGGTGCAGCTCGGTTGCGCCATGTGCAACTGCTCTGAATATCTGGGCCTATGTGTATAAATGTGAGATTTCACATTTATCACATAGTAGCTCAGATTTATCACATAGGATTTATGCCAACGCCTATTTCATAAATAACAATACCACAATGTACCCTATTATATGTCCATTTACTAAATGCCAAGAGTTTTGCACATATAAGAAGCAAGCATAACAAAAGACTCCTAGTAATTGAGATACAGTCATCCTAATACTGTATGTCCATGTATCTACATGTGTCTATATATATGCCTCACCCTATAACACCCACATCACCCCACCCACCCCATTCACCCTTTTTGTGGTGAAATCAATATATTGATAGCCAGTTAAAGGGATCCTATAACCATATAGTATGAAAACATAAAACAAAAACTGTAGTGTACTACCACCATATGTCCATGCATTGTTCCTGAAGCTGGTGAAAGTTTAAGCAGTGTAATGTGACATAAACCCAAATCAATGTTCATCCCGTCTCCCACAATATTGAGAAGTAAAATGAGCTTGACCTCAAAAACCTGCCTCTGTTGTGTATTTTTGAAGTGTCCTTTCAAAACCAGTACCAACATATCTGAGATGGAGTGATCAGACTGAGAGGAATGTTGTCCACTGTTTTTCTGTCATCTTTATTTTAATAGCATGTCTGTGTGAGTTCATTCAGCTGTGGAGAGGTTGTTTTCAGGGACATCCTGATTTTGCCTCAAAATTTTACTCTGTCCCTCCTAAAATTTGTGTTTCCATGGCTAAACAGTGAAATTGTAAGCACAAAATAATATCAAGCATTAAAGTAACATACTTGTTCTTCTTTAGAAAATGCATTTGCACTAAGCCCCATATTCTACCAGCTTTCTGGGTGGATATCTCTAATTTTGAAGATGTGTCCCTGATTTTGGTCCTTTGTCCCTGATTTGTTTAAGCCTTATCCCTGAGTTGTGAGGCTGGAGGTTGAGATGTATGGCGAGGACCACAGCATGGAAGGACCACTTGGTGCCAACTAAGAAAAGCCAGAGCTACCTCTGATTGGCTGGAGACTGGGCTGGAAGGCGGCTTGCAAAGCTCCTAACAGAGCTAGTCCCTGGTCTGGGGAGGCGATCAGTGGGAAAGGGGTGGCCACAGACAGTACAGACCCCTCACAGCCTCTGCTGCTATTCATTGTTATCTTCTGCATAGCTCAATGGCATGAGTGTAGTGGTTGTTGAGCCCTGGAAGAATTGCTCTGGCTGTTCCACCCTTGCTGCCTCTGGCTGGAGACCAGGCTGGGCAGCAGCTTTGTAAAGCTCCCAATGGAGCTAGTCCTTGGTCAAAGGAGGTGATCGATGGGGGAGGGTGGCCTCAGACTGTAGAGCTCCTCATGACTCCTGCTGCTGTTACCTGGCATCTGCCACATGGCTCAGAGGCACAAAGTGTAGTGGTTGTTGAACCATTGAAGAGGGCTCCAACTGCCCCCCTTTACAACCCTCTGATTGGCTGGAGACCAGACTGAAGGAATGGCTTGCAAAGCTCCCAATGGAACTAGTCCCTGGCCAGAGGAGGTGGTCAGTGGGAGGGAAGGGTGATGCGCAGACTATAGAGTCCCCTCACGACCCCTGCTGCTGTTTCCTGCCCCTAGCTCTGTGGCATGACTGTAATGGATGTTGAGCTCTGGAAGAAAGGGCTCAGTTTGTCCCACCCTTACTGCCCTCTGACTGGCTGGAGACTGGGCTGGAGGAGTGGCTTTGCAAAGCCCCAATGGAGCTAGTCCCTGGTCCGAGGAGTTGATGGGGGATGGTCACAAACTGTATACCCCTCGTGACCCTTACTGCTGTTCCCTGGCATCTGCCATGTGGTTCAGCACTGTAAGTGTAGTTGTTGTTCAGCCCTGGAATAAAGAGCTCCAATTGTCTGGCCCTTGCTGCCTCTGATTGGCTGGAGACCAGGCTGGGGAGTGGTTTTGCAAAGCTCCCAATGAAGTGAGTCTCTTGTCCAAGGAGACGATCAGTGGTGGGGGTCGCACACTGTAGATCCTCCTCCCCATGAACCCTGCTGCTGTTCCCTGCCATCTACCATGTTCTGTTCTATATTCCAGACTGACAGTTATATTTTTTGGGTGCTTTATGAGATTAGCTGCATGCACACTTACAGGCGACAACAGATAATAGAGCCAACATGTGAATTAAAATGTACTTTAATGTTACAATTCATTTATCTGTATTCCACCTGAGATGTGTAGTGGTAACAGGGTTGCCTTTAATCTAGTTTTACAACTGGCAGTGCTCTAACCACAGGCCACACCCTTTTCTCACAAGTAGAAGATGACTAGACTCATTGATATTGCGATGCAGTAATCAGGGCCACAAGGTCTTTTCCTCAGGTACCTCACAACAGTCACAAAGGACCTGTGGCCCTGAATTATGTGCACTGTGACATCTCTATACAGTATTGCTGGTCCAAAACAAGTATTGTATCATATACGAGTCCTTGTTTTTCTGAGGCGGCTAATACAGCTGGAACACACATGTTCCAGTTTGACATTGATAAGAAGGGCGTTCAGTATTAGGGTCCCCAGCACATCGATTCACCTCTGTGTTTCACATATTGTATATACTCTGAACAGCCCAACATAGAGATTTCACTTCACCACTCAAAAGTGCCCAATCCGTGAAAATGAACATTCTCATACATGCCCATTTCACATTGTGAACCTTAAAGCACATATTCTAAACTGTGATGCTAAATTAAAATTTAACGTTGCTCACAAAAGCTATTTCAGGCTGTGTTGCAAGGAGCCTACCTGGAAAGTTAGCACTAAGGCCCACCTGGAAAATGGGATGGGGAGGGAGTGCAGAACAAATTCACTCATATCTGCACAACCCTTCAGTTTGGTACTTTAGCTGTATGGTGGCATTTTATATTGACTTTCACAGATTAGAAAATATACTTTCAGTTTTAATTAAAACATGTTATATTAAAGAATTTCAATGTTTCCTAGGCAGGAGGTGAAAACAGAGGAGGCCCACCTGGAAATGATCAGGTATACTGCTGGGTAAGTCCGATGCTTTCCACAGTGTTGTTAGCTTGTATCTTCTTGTTTGGTATTTGTTCCACATTCGAAGGGTGAGTGTTCAATATTTTACATGTTTTAGTGTCAGTGTCCCACATTTCAGAGACATAAGTCTGATAGGAGTTTGTTTGTCCTTTCATATACCTATACTGTGGATGATTGTAGTGTAACCCCTTGTTCCAGGGGTTACTAGAATCCACTTAGAATCAATGGCAGGCAGGAGAGGTAGCTTGTGAAATGCCAGTTAAATGGATTTCACATTGTCTCACTCTGTTTTCTGTCTCAGCCGAGTTGGAGTGATGGTGTCACTTTAGAATTGTCTCAGCAGCACAAGCCACATTGGAATGCTAGCTGGGGAGTTAGCTGTAGAATGTTGAGTTAGAGTTCAGTAGTCTGTAGAGTGGAGTGCCAGGAGGAGGCTGTAGCTAGGCAGGTCCTCAATTTTTAGCTCTGACAGAGAGCTACCACTGTAGTTTGGGTAGTTTGTTCTCACCCTAGAAGGAGGACAGAGAGTGAAGTGGTGGAAACCGTTCGAGAGGGTTTCCAGTGCCTCATCCCAGAGGGATGGGGATGGATTCAGGATTCAGGGACAATCCCTTGTCCAGCCTGGACTGTGTTGAAGCTGCCTGTGATTCATCTGCTCTGTGAGTACCTAAGACTTTTGTGTGGAAAAGCCCTGGGCACCTGCATTCCTGTGGTGAGTTTTTCTCTGAGAAAGGGACTCTGGCACCAAGACTGTGTTTCTGTTTAAAAGTGTCTGCCTACTATGGGGTCCAGAGAGACTTGCCAAGTACAGATCTTTAGTTCATGTCTGATTTATAAGTGCCTGCTAAAGTTGGGGTCTAGTGAAGAGACATTGCCATTTACAGAACTTTTAACTTCATGACACCTCAGAGGTGTGAGATGTAGTATGTTAAATGTGAAAGACATTTCAAGATAGCATCTACAAGTTTTCTGTGAGGGTATTATTAACCAGATGAATGGCTGAGTATAAATTTGGAAGCAAAAGGTGGAGACCCCCATCTGGAATAACCATGTTTACCTCTCTGGGTTGAGTTTGGGCACTTTTGTTTTTCCGTGCATTTGGCCAGTGCCTGAAGAAAATAGTTTACTCAGACGTGGGTTTGGATTTTCTGTGAGTCTGAATGTGCTCTTTGGTGGTCAAGGGTGCCACCAGTAATTCCTCATGAAATATGGGAAAGTCTCCTAGTACTGACCGAGGGTGCCTAGTCAAAGGAAATGTACCAGTTCTGGTCATGTGTGCCAGTCTCCATTTAGAACCAGAGTGTGTTCACTGTTTTCCATTCAGAACCTGAGGGTTCTCTGTGTGTGCTCTGTACCTCAGTAATCTCCATTACCAGTGGGAGTAGCCCTGTGAGGTCCATCTTCACTTTGTGATTATTCTCTGTGTATGTGAATAAAGCCACACTCTAGAATCCCAACCTGGTTTGGACAGTACTGTTATTGCTTCCACTGTGTCTGGATTTACTTGGGTGACCCTGACCAGAAGTACAAACCTAGCATAATTGTGAGCAAATGTTTTCTCCCAGTGACCCAGGTTGATGGCCATGGTAAATGGTCCCCCAGGTGTGAACTAGGTATTTTCCATACTTGGTTTGCCCATCTGAGGATGCCAGTCTCTGAAGTAGAAGCATTTAGTAAACAGAACTGTTGTAGTGACTGTCACAAACCCACTCAGCAGGTCAGCCTCTACTCCCAAAGTGCCAACCTCTGAGCGCAGTCTTGTGAACAGTTAACAGAAATAAGGTAACCCTTCTGTCTGTTTTGTGGGTTCAGATCAACCTTTGGTCTCAGTTCTGGAGGGATTCAAACTGTGAACCTCTTGCTAGCGTGCCCAATGCACAGGCTCAGATAATTCTGTCTTCAGGGGGCCAGATATCTTTGCCTATGGGCACCTAACCAGGTGTACAGAAATGAACCCTAAAAACTTTAATAAAGAACTCAGATTTAAAATGCTTACCTTTTTCCAGTTTGATATCACCATTCAAGCTTATGTACAGTGTCTGCTTAACCATATATATACTCCACTTGTAAAGGAAATAAATCAAAGACAGACCAAGTAGGCTCTAAAATAGAGTTTTATTAAAATAGATAAAAATATGTAAAATATAAAATGCAGAACTATTATATCACAAGAACCATACAAATCTTTTAAAAGAACAAGGTTTAAACAGTGCAATTACTACTACAGTACTTAGATTTGTCTCTCTCTAAATACCCGCTAAAGTGCTCAAAGATGTTTCTTTGTCAGAGTCTAGATAGAAGTGTCTCTGAAGTAAAACAGAATATTGTCTAAAAGCAGGCTTTGCCCACCTCTTTGCATGAGGTCACCTAGCTCCTCCCTGTCAGAATATATATATATATATATATATATAAATATCTATACAAAAACAGGATGTCTTTTCAAAGTATTAAATTCTGTAATCCTCAGCACAACTCATTTTCTTCAAATGATTTTCTTTGATCTGTGAGCAGTATCCCCTCTCACACAGACATCAAAGCATTTATGATTTTGCACCAGTGTACTAAACCTGGTTTCCCCTCAAAATGTCATAAAAGTTTATGATTTTCCTCTTAGCAACTACAGCTATAATTAACTTAGTTAAACTCTATAATTAGCTTCTGGCCTTCCAGGTAACACCTTGCATCTAAAATCTGTGCATATGTGTGTGTGTGTGTGTGTGTGTGTGTGATCTCACATGCTGTTTCAGCATATCTCATGGAAGACAGTCCATACACATTTTATATTACAAAAAAATGATACAGTGATCAGAACCAGCTGTCCAAGTGTCTCAATTCCTCCCCACCTAGACTGAATTTGGGGCTCTATTCCCTGCATGGGATGAGCTTCCCAAATCAGTTCCTCCTCATAGACCCTAGACAGCCCACCTGAGTTCTGATTTTGGCTCCAGCCCTATGTAATATTGTCATATCATACCCTGCAAAGCAAGACTCCATCTTAGCAATCTACCACTGTTCTTTCTATCTGCATCAGCCAAACCAGGGTTGTGGTCAGTCTGCACCACAAAATGCTGCCCATATCAGTATGGCTCCAACTTCTTTAGGGCCCACACTATGGCAAGACATTCTTTTTCCACTGTGGAGTATGCCAGCTCCCTGGGAATTAATTCCTACTCAGGTACACTACTGGGTGATCTGTCCTTGGCTGGATGTCTGACTCAGTACTGCCCCAATACCTATGTCTGAGGCGTCAGTCTGAACTATAAAGTTTTGCTATAGTCAAGACTTGTCAAAACAGGAGCACTGCACAGAGCCTCCTTTAGTTTGGAAAAGGCTTCCTCACAGGCTGGGCCCTAGGTAATTTTCTTGGGCATCCTTTTCTTTGTCAGGTCCGATAGGGAGCAGCCAGGGCACTGTAATTGGGTACAAATATTCTGTACTACCCTGCTGTTCCTAGAAAACTCCTGACCTGCTTCTGTGTTTCTGGTCTGGGCCATGCCTGGATTACCTTTATCTTTATTTGGTTAGATGGAGCTGTCCCGGTCTACCACATGCCTGAGGTATGCCACCTCTCCCATTGCCACCTGACACTTCTCAGCTTTGACAGTGAGCCTGGCCCTCTGTATCCTGCCCAGCATTTCCGTAAGGTGGGATAGGTGTTCCCCAGCTGGTACTAAAGATGGCAATGTCATCCAGGTATGCCATGGTGTACTCCTCAGCACCATTTAACACCTGGTTCACCAACCTCTGGAAAGTGGCCGGGTGTTCTTCATTCTGTAAGGCATTACTTTAAACTCAAATAAGCCTATCCGAGTGATGAAGGCCAACCTCTCCCTAGCTCTGTCTGTCAACTCTACCTGCCAATACCCTTGGTCAGGTCAGTGGCGTAAGGTAGGTCGCCCTCCCAACTTGTCTAGGAGTTCGTCCGGGGCGCCGGGTGGGCATCTGACTTCATGACTGCATTCAGTCCATGATAGTCCACACAGAAATGAGTCAAGCCATCTGGCTTGGGCACAAGGACTACAGGTGAGGCCCAGGGGCTGTGGGATCTTTGGATTACCCTAAATCCAGCATCTCCTCCACTTTCCTCCTAATGTCCTTTTGGATAGCCTCTGACACCCGATATGCTGTCTGCCGTGGGGAGTCTGTGTCTCTGTCTCCACATTGTGCGTCGCTAAGGAGGTTAGTCCAGGCTTGGCTAAACAATGGGGCAAAGTCTGCTAAAACCTCCCTTACTTTCTGGATCTGGTCGAGGGCCAGCTGTGGAGACAATTTTACTGCCTCCAGAGGACTCCCTTACTTTCTTCAGAAAATCCAGAAGGGGCTCTTCATCCATCCTCCCCAGGACTACACACCAAACACCATGTCAGCCCTATTTGCATATGGCTTCATCATGTTGACATGGTACATCCGTTCTTGTCTGTCTTGGTCAGGTAACTCCACAATGTAGTTCTCATCATTTACCTCCCTAACCACTTTATGCGGTCCTGCCACTCAGCCTGCAGCTTGTCTTTCCAGACGGAATAAGGACCATGACTTCCTGACCCACCATGCAGGACGAGCTCTGGCTCTGTGGTCATACCACACTTTTGTTTCTGTTGGGCAGCTGCCAGGTTGCTCTGAGCTGCCTCCATAAGCTCTTTCAGCCTTTCTCTAAACCTAAGGACTTAATCCACAATGGGAGTTCCCTGGGTGGCGTGCTTGCCTTCCCTATCCTCCCGGATCAAGGGCCCATGTACCTAGCATCCATATAAGAGTTTGAAGGGAAAATCCTGTCGACTCTTGGGGCACCTCCTGTATGCAAACAACAGGTGGGGAAGGTATTTCTCCCAGTCCTCCATGCTATTCAGCAAACTTCAGAGCATTGACTTTAGGGTACCATTGGATCTTTCCACAAGCCCATTGGCTTGTGGGTGATATAGTGTCATGCATCTCTGCACACCCCACACTTCTCCCATAAACATTTCATCAGATCCGACATGAAGGAACCCTCTCGATCGGTGATAACCTCCTGTGGAAACCCAACATGGGAGAAAATCCCAAGCAGGCATCTTCCACTTTGTCTGTCCTCAGTGAGGATAGGGCAACTGCCTCTGGGTACCGGTTGGCACAATCCACCACAGTCAGAATGAATCTTTCCCTGAGGAGCTGGGAGTATTTAAAGGCCCCACAATATCCATTCCCACCCTCTGGAATGGCTCCTCCACTATGGGCAATGGAATCAGGGTGGCTTGGGTTTCTTGCCTGCCTTCCCTATTTCTTGGCACCAGTGACAAGACCTGCAATCTCCTTCACCTGCTGGGTGAAGTTAGGCCAGTAAGAAATTCTGGACCAACGCTGCATCGTGTGCATGATTCCCAGATGACCAGACAATAGAATATCATGTGCAATCTTGAGCAACTGCTCACAATACCCTGAGGAACAACAAGCTGCCTGCCTAGCATCCCTCCCTCTGTCTGTGCTGCCTGAGTATACATAAGTCCATTTTCCCAACAAACCTTATGTCTGCCGTCACCTCTGTATGCCATCTGAGTCTGCCCAAGCCCTCTGCTTCTTTAAACTAGAGTCACTTCTCTGAGCAGCTGCAGACCCCTCACACATTCCCATGGCATGGGACAGGTCCCCTTCAGTCGCTAAACTAGGGTTCCTAGCACTAGCATCAGGCACTCAGGATCACTGTCAATCCCAACCCTCTGACAATGGGTCACCCTCCCTCTTCAGAGTAACCCTCGTAGCTGTGTGGTTACTTGCTACAGGAAATTTCTACCCCTTTTCATTAGTCTCCCCATCTGGAGACACAGGCTGGGGAACCAGCCTCTCAGTGGTTTCCACAATGGCTTCTGTGGGGTTCAGGAACTACAATTTTCCCTTACCGCTTAGCTATAGGTAACTGCACATACCATCCCTTGTTTGAGATTGTTGCCCAGGATCACATCCACTGCTAAGGTTTTGGTTACAGCCACCTGTTGCACAGTTCCCCTGTTTCACCCCAGTCTAGGAGAACACTAACAAGGGCAATGTTTTCTCTGCACCTGCAAAGTCCTGTACAGTGACATATTTATTGGGTATAAGCTGACCAGGCTGTACAGATCCCCTTACCAAGGTCAGGGGTGCCTCTGTGTCCCTTAAGCCTTGCGTCTTACACATTCACCATAACTGGGTGCATGTGTTCCCTCACATTCACTGGCATGCTTCCAGGACACATAAACAACCCACTTCCTTTCTAGCACCCTGTTGTGTATTGCTCACCTTTTTGGGACACTGCCTGGCAATATGCCCAGTTTCTTTACAACCAACATTAATTTCTTCTCTCAGATAAATCTTTCTCTGAAACCAGGGGCTAACTGGTTTTGGTGGAGCACTGAGGGTTTAACTTTGCCCTGAAGGCGTGTTTTCCCTTTCTGCACTGCCACGCCCACCCCATTCACTCTCAGAGCAGGTCTGCTCTTGGCATAGTGGTCCAGAGTTCAGCAGCCTCTTTTCTGTTTTGGGATCTCGGTCCTCTAGCCAGGTTTTTAGCTCGACTGGGCATGCCCAATAAAACTGTTCTAATAAAATCACATTTTCAATTTTATCATAGAGTTTGCCTCAATTCCTTCTCACCAATGTTTTAAAACTGATGTTTCATGGCTAGCTCCTCGTAGCTCATATCAGGGCTTCTCCTGAGCTTACAGAATTTAGCTCTGTATGATTTGTGCATTAATTCAAACCTTTTTAACGGTGCAGCTTTTAGTTTGCTGTAATCATTACTGTCCTCTTTGTCCATTGACCCAATGCATCCAGGCTTTCCGGTGAAGTAGCGGGATAGCTGGAAGCTCAGGACTCTCTAGGAATTTTAGCCTGAATATAAACTTTTCAAAAGAATTTAAAAGGCATCCATATCCTCCTTCTCTTTAAATTTGGCTATTAATTTGGAATTCAATTTGCAACCCAGTCCTATAGTCCCAAGTTAAACCCAAACCACTTACCTGCTCTGGTGCCACGTTGAAGTCATGCTTCTCTAGTTCATGTTGCCTCTGGCGTCCTGCTCCTCATGGTCTGCATCTCTGCATTCTCATTCTCTTTTCCTCTGCAGCTCACTGGCACTCATGCTCCTCACGGTCTGCGTCTCTCTGTTCTCGCTCTGCCTCTCGGGTTCTCACTCTGCCTCACATCTCTCTCATTCTCTCTTCTCCTGGAACTCCAGCTCCATGTGCAACTCAATTTGCAGCCTGAGTACCTCTGGATTCAGGATACTGGTGACCTTCCCCTGCTGCTGTGGCCCTTCACCGATAGTGGCCCTGTTGACCTCCTCAATGGATCTGGACACTGTACTGGCCACTAGCCCTGCCACACTTGAGGTCTGGTCCTTTTCAGTCACAGTTCGTGACTCGCTGCTCTGGGTATCTGCTACCATCAGGGCATCTATGAGGTTCTGCTTGCTGGCTTTTCACTTTGAGCAGGGACTCCTCTGTCCCTGCACAGCTGCCTTAAGTAGTCTACAATGTGCCTGCTGTAGTTGGAAGCCATCTTCCTCACTACTGCTACTCTGACTTGCACTTTAGAAAAAAAAAAATAAAGCGGTAGGAACTTGACCGTATGCCAAGTGATATAGTTCTGTTTCTTTTAAAATAAAACCACTGCCTTTTCTTTCTTTGCAAGTGAGCTTATGGTCTCAAGCTCACACACTGAATAATAAAAGCTTGTAATACCAAAATTATGTCACCGCTGCCAACCAATCTGTCACAAACCCACTCAACAGGTCAGCCCTCTACTCCCCAAAGCACCAACCTCCGGCGCAGTCTTGTAGACAGTTAACAGAAACAGGTAACCCTCCTGTCTGTTTTGTGGGTTCGGATCAACCTTTGGTCTCAGTTCTGGAGGATTTAAACTGTAGATCTCTTGCTAGCATCCCAATGCACAGACTCAGATAATTCTGTCTTCAGGGGGCAGATATCTTTACCCACGGGCACCCTAATCAGGTGTACAGAAATGAACCCATAAAACTTTAATAAAGACCTCAGAATTAAAATGCTTACCTTTTTCCAGTTTGGTATCACCATTCAAGCTTATGTACAGTGTCTGCTTAACCATATACTCCACTTGTAAAGGAAATAAATCAAAGACAGACCAAGTAAGCTAAAAATGAGTTTTACTAAAATATATATAAAATATATACAACATAAAATACAGAACTATTATATCACAAGAACCATACAATTTTTTAAAAGAACAAGGTTTAAACAGTGCAATTCATACACAGTACTTAGATTTGTCTCTCTCTCTAAATACCTGCTTAAAGTGCTCAAAGATGTTTCTTTGTCAGAGTCTAGATGAAGTGTCTCTAAGTAAAACCAGAATATTGTCTAAAAGCTGGCTTGCCCACCTCTTTGCATTAGGTCACTAACTCCTCCCTGTCAGAATATATATATATATATAAATATATATATCTATACAAACACAGGATGTCTTTTCAAAGTATTAAATTCTGTAATCCTCAGCACAACTCATTTTCTTCAAATGAATTTCTTTGATCTGTGAGCAGTATCCCTCTCACACAGACATCAAAGCACTTATGATTTCGCACCAGTGTACTAAACCTGGTTTTCCCTCAAAATGTCATAAAAGTTTGATTTTCCTCTTAGCAACTACAGCTATAATTAACTTAGTTAAAGTCTGTAATTAACTTCTGGCCTTCCAGGTAGCACCTTATATCTAAAACCTGTGTGTGTGTGATCTCATGCTGTTCAGCATTTCTCATGGAGACAGTCCATACAAATTTTTATATTACAAAAATGATACAGTGATCAGAACCAGCTGTCCAAGTATCACAGTGACAACCCCATCCCTCTCATTGGCACCATGTGTGAGAGAAGCAGCCCTGCTAGTCAAACAAGGGAGGCTTGTGGGGAGGTTTATAAAATGGAGGCACTGCTGAGGATGTCTTTGGAATTTGGTAGAAAACAAGAGATGTTTGATCAGGTTATGGCTAGCGTTTTGTCTGTCTGGCAGTTGGTAGCCAAAATTTGAAACTTTGTGCATAAGGGATTTGCTGAGAAGTGCCATCCCTATGTGCCGCTGTGTGCCTGGCCTGTTCATGTGCTGCTGTGATTGTGCCAACATTTACCAAGGAGCTGTAAGGCCAGATTGTGTGTGCCCCTTTGTCCAGCATCAAAATAGAATGTTTGCCAGCTTTAATTTTCAAGTTAGACAAGAAAAGTATTTTGAACTGTGGAAACAGAGACAATTGTGCCCTGAAAGTTTAAATGCTTGCGCTGTAAGTGGGGAGTCTCTAGAAAATTCCATAAAAAAATGGTTAAAAATGGTGCTCTGCCGTGGAGTTACAGTTGAAAGAAAAAAATGTTATTTTGCAGTTAAATTTTGCCTGCTCGACGATCACCATGGAGGAGAAGAGCATGAGAAAGAGAGGCTCATTTGCATGGCGTCGAGTGATTGGTGAGACTGCAATCAGTCCAGTCCCAAGCCAGCTTCAGAGTGCTGTCCAGTGTTCAAGAGGAGAGAGCGAGTAGTGTGCAAGCTGGCTAGCCAGGAGAAGCATCGCGAGTGACTGCAAACATTCTAAAAATCAAACAGACTTTTCTGTGCTAAATCAGGCTCAGCCGTATTCTGATCGACTGGGGAGAAAGCGTGGTGTTCTAGGGACAATTGGTGGACCAGCCCATTTCAACCCAGAGGCCTTCCAGGATCGGCCAGGCCGAGAATTTCCATCGAAAAGCCGGCTGCAATTCAGTGAGTACCATTCAGCAAAACTGAGCTCAAACTGTGTGTGATTTTTTCAAAAGCCAGCTAGATCTGTGTGTAAACAGTGTGATTGTTTCTGCAATGAAGGACGGTGTTAAGCAATTAAACCAGCAAGAATTCTGAGCATTAGACTGTGAGCATGTATTATGGCTTCAGCAACAGTGTAATTTTCTGAGCAAACAGAGGGACTGTGAGTTGTATGAGAGGCTGCAACAAACAGGCAATCCTGTTCAAAAATACTGTGACTTTAGTGACTTTAGCAAGTAAAACTGTCCAAAGCTAATGGTAAAGTCCAAAAATCATATAGATGTGCTGAGGAAGCAAAACAGTGCAGACTGTGCAGTTTGAGTAAAATGTATCGGTATGCAGTAAATCGGATGTGCAGTGGCTTGAGTCAGATGCAGAATGTTGATGCACCAGGAGTGCTGCCACCGCCATTACAGGGTGGGGTAGTAATGTAAACACAGCAGCAGAGCCATTTTGTGAGAACTGTTCCAAGTACAGTGAACTCAGTAATAACAGTGAACTTTTGTGTGTTTTCTACAGTCATGGCTTGGGACCAGCCGCTACCCGGATCATGCCCGGGCTATGATAGTTGAAGAGGTTACCAAGCTGAAAGAAATAGAGAAATGTTTCTATGGTGGCAGTTTGCCTCCTCATGTTAGCGATTCAGGATACCCTGTGAGAGTATGCATAATGTGCCTCAAGGCTGGAAGAGACGCTTTCATGATTCCTCACTGTTCATGGTGCTTAGAGAAGCAAGGTCTAACTAGTGTACTAAGATTCATTTTGGCTCCCATGTGGACAAAGCCTCAAGATCCTGCAAGTAGCAGCACACAGCACCAGGTTGAATCTGTTAGGGAGGCCCAGCAGAGTGTGGCACAAGGAGAGGGTGTAGATGTACTGTTAGCAGATTCTTCATGATGTCTCCATGCCTGTGCTGAGATGGACAGTGCAGAGGAGACTCAGTGGATTCATGGAGTGGGTCCTAGTCCTAGACTCATTGGAGAAGATGAGGTTTGAGAAACCCTAGATTGGGAGGTGTCTACCTCTGCGCCTAGTGAAGAGTGGACTGTCTCGGGAGTGAGACGACTGCTCACTCCTTGGCCCAGGTTCTAAGTGAGGAAGAAAGGAGAAGGGTATGTATCTTTACAGGAAGGTTCTAGTCTACAGCCTTGGGGTCTTGCCTTGGAGAACCAGAAGAAGAAGTTGGTGACTCCACAGCCCTGCCCTCTAGCGGGGTGGGGGTCAAGGACAAGTTCTACATTGCGTTAAAGATGTGACACTGGCAGAGCAGGACTTGCCACCACCAAGCCACACACCGGTATCGTGGAGACTGAAGAAGAGTAATAAGGAGGAAAGACTGTCTCATAGGAAGGCAGATGAGATCTATGGAATGTCCTTTCCTACCTTTCCTTGGAGAGTCTGGGAGGAGATTGAGAAAATAGGAGAGCCTGAAGAAAGAGGCAACCAAAATCTGCATCCAGGTGCAACTCGATATGTCAGAGACAGACTCAAGTTTTAGAAGTTGGGCAGGACACTATTCATAGACACTGTACGTTTTGTGGATGATAAAGCAAACAAGACTTTCCATAATGTGAATTATGAGCACCCAGATGGGGTAATAATTCTTGCACCTGACCCATTGTGGTATTACCCTCAATGTAACCAGCATCCTGTGATGTGCCCATACCTACCAAGTGGAAAGCAGAGCAGTGGTAGCCAGTGCTGCCATCCAGCCGTTGCTGTACCCATGTTGTTCCACCAGTCTAGTATTCTAGGATCCAAAGGTGCGTCCAGATTCGTGAGCCTTGCAGTGTGCTTTTCCAGTTCCATCACCTGGTCTTCAGATGACTTGGGTCTGAGATGACATCAACCCAGCTGTTTTTCTGATTCATCACCTGGATTTCGGATGACATCAGTCCAGCTGTTCCTCTCCTGTTCCAAGGTTCCATCTCCTAGATGACATCAACCCAGCAGTTTCCAGACATCCATCCTGTCATTTCCAGAAGATTTCCACCCAGCTGTATCTGAAAATGCTGCCAGGGAGAGTCTTCTTGGCTGGAGATCCAGGTGCTGTTCCATTTTTGTTCTTCAAGGGACTGGTAAGTCCAGACTTTTCTTACTTTATTGACATTGCAATACACATCCTACACCTGGCAGACTACAGACTGTTGAACTGTCCACAAAGACTCTCCCTTTGGGATTACAGTACTCAAGAACTGTGCTTCACCAGGCTCTAGCCCAGGAGAGACTCTTTTTAATGGACCTTGCCTTGGCCACTGTTGTCACTAGTTGGGACATTTAGGGCCTTCCATCCCCAAAAGGTGTATTGTACATAATGTTGATATTTTCTACTGTTTTCTACTTTTCTACTTTTTCTAAAAAAAAAAAATTGAGGATTCTCCAGTGTTTTGATGGTAGGGTTATGGTTGTGTACTGTGTTTGCAGATTTGGGGTGTAGTTTGTCTTTTCTCTTTCAGATGGATCCTGATGAAGAAAGAAGAGAAGACCAGAAGAGAGATTGAGGGACTCATCGGAGTTCCTCTGTGCTTTAAAGTGTTGTTTTTAAAGTACAGTGTAGTTGTTAACATGTGTTAACCTTTTTCCTTCCACAGGTGTAGTTGTGGGGAGTGTGAGAGTAATGCTTGTGTATAGTGTTAGCTCTGTGTTTGGTTTGCAGGTGTCCAGGGATGGGGGAGGATCTTCTGTTTTGGGTAGGTTTGTTTTCGGTTAGATAGGTTTTCCCTAGAGGCTAGGGATGGACAGGCTGTGATCCTGACCTGCAGTAGGCGGCTAGGGCTGGTCTGTTAGGCTGTGCTCTGAACAGTTCTTCCAGTGTCACTGGTTACCATTGTAAGATCGTAGTGCAGAGGCTGATGCATCAGCCACTGGCCTCTGGGC
This sequence comes from Neoceratodus forsteri, assembly GCA_016271365.2. Lineage (NCBI taxonomy): Eukaryota > Metazoa > Chordata > Ceratodontiformes > Ceratodontidae > Neoceratodus > Neoceratodus forsteri. The sequence goes on along the minus strand of CM057449.1, from coordinate 1,064,789 downwards.
CCTTAATGATGTCTGCCTGTGCTGGCACATGGTAAGGGAGAAGGTAGTGCTACCTCCCCATGGTCAACACATAGGGTAGGATGGCCTGGTGCTGGGTAGAGTAATGACTGGGGAGGTCATTTTTCCTGGTTGAGGCTGGTGTTAACCCCCTTGTTCCCAGGGGCTACTAGAATCCCATTTAGAATCAGTGGCAGACAGGAAAGGCAGCTTGTGAAATGCCAGTTAAATGGATTTCACACAGTCACCTCTGTTTTCAGTCTCAGCTGAGCTGGAGTGATAATGCCTCTTTAGAATTGTCACAGCAGCATAAGCCACATTGGAATGCTAGCTGGGAGTTAGCTGTAGAATGTTGAGTTAGAGTTCAGTAGTCTGTAGAGTGGAGTGCCAGGAGGAGGCTGCAGCTAGGCAGCTCCCTCAGTTTTAAGCTCTGGCAGAGAGCTACCACTGTTGTTTGGGTAGTTTATTCTCACCCTAGAAGAAGAACATAGAAGACAGAGAGTGAAGTGTGGTGGAAAGTGTTCCAAGAGGGTTTTCCAGTGCCTCATCCCGGAGGGATGGGGGATTCAGGATTCTGGGGCAATCCCTGCTCCAGCCTGGACTCTGTTGAAGCTGCCTGAGATTCATCTGCTCTGTGAGTACCTGAGACTTTTGTGTGGAAAAGCCCTGGGGCACCTGCATTCCTGTGGTGAGTTTTTCTCTGACAAAGGACTCTGTCACCAAGACTGTGTTTCTGTTTAAAAGTGTCTGCCTACTATGGGGTCCAGAGAGACTTGCCAAGTACAGAACTTTTAGTTTGTGCCTGATTTAAAGCATCTGCTAAAGTTGGGGTCTAGTGAAGAGACATTGCCATTTACAGAACTTTTAACTTTATGGCACCTCAGAGGTGTGAGATGTAGTATGTTAAATGTGAAAGACATTTCAAGATAGCATCTACAAGTTTTATGTGAGGCATTATTAACCAGATGAATGGCCGAGTGTAAATGTGGAAGCAAAAGGTGGGAGACCCCCATCTGGAGTAACCATGTTTACCTCTCCGGGTTCAGTTTGGGCACCTTTGTTTTCTTTCATTTACCCAGACATGGGTTTGGATTTTCTGTGAACCTGTATGTGCTCTTTGGTGGTCAAGGGTGCCACCAGTAATTCCTCATGAAATATGGGAAAGTCTCTAGTACTCACCAAGGGTACCTAGTCAAAGGAAAGTGTGCCAGTTCTGATGGTGTGTACCAATCTCCATTCAGAACCAGAGAGTGTTCACTGTTTTCCATTCAGAACTTGAGGGTTCGCTGTGTGTGTGTGTGTGTGCTCTGTACCTCAGTAATCTGCATTACCAGTCGGAGTAGCCCTATAGGGGGTCCATCTTAGCTTTGTGATTATTCTCTGTGTATGTGAATAAAAGCTACACTCTAGAATCCCAACCTGGTTTGGACAGTACTGTTATTGCTTCCACTGTGTCTGGATTTACTTGGGTGCTCCTGACCAGAAATACAAACCTAGCATATTTGTGAGCAAACGTTTTCTCCCAGGGACTCAGGTTGATGGCTATGGTAAATGGTCCCCAGGTGTGAGCCAGATAGTTGCCACACTTGGTTTGCCTGTCTGAGGATGGCAGTCTCTGAAGTAAAGTATTAGTAAACAGAACTGTTATGTGGTAACAACCCCATCCCTCTCATTGGCATACCCCGTGGGGGTGAAGGTGGGTTAAAGTAGAATGTCAAGTCTTACATGAAGTTATGCAATATAGACTTTAAAACCTCCCTATGGTTTCTGTGTCACCCTGTAAACAGGTCTGTGTCTAGTGGTTCTTATCCAGTTACATCAGCATAACTGGCATGTATGAATGGCAAACTATTTTCAGGACAGATAGTATACAGAGTGCCCTGCTGGTGTCTGAACATACTTTATAAGGTAGGGACAGGATTTCATAATGTACAGCTCTAAAAGCCTTCATAATATTCCCATTGTTTTCTTATTTCACTTTTAAACAAGGCCTGCCTCATCAAAGTAGGAACTGTTCCTTGTCTGACAGATGACAGGCTCGAAAAATGGTATACTGTTTATGGAAATGAGAAATCTGCAGTGTCCCTGTTCCTGTTGATAGAGTGCTATCAATCACCCAGTAACCTAGTGCTTCCCTATGTATGTCGTTATCTAGCAAACAAGCAAAATCTGCACTCAGGACCACGAAGAAAAGCACAGGCATCCATAGTCAAACAAAAAGTTTAATGCAAAAAAGTCTGGAGGACAACTTGCCCTGGTGCTTCAACCATCAACTGGCCTCGTCAGGGTGTGGTCTCCATCTGTTACCTCAGTTATTTAAAGACAGCAACTGGGCCTCATAGTAGGTAGGGATTGATGAGGCAGACTGGTGGGCCAGAGGTCCTTATCTGCTGACAACTTCTATGTATCTATAAGATCAAGGTACCACATTTCACCATACTAGAATGCACAAATAAAGAAACGTGGCAGGGAAGCACTACATGATATTAAACATAAAACAGATAAAAGAGCAAAAGGACTTGATATATACAGAGGTACTATAGAAGTTGTTGTGATACCAATACCATTTAATAATCCACTAAAAGCATAAAACAGCTAATTATTTAATGTCTTCTATTTTAATCATTAATCATACTTTTGTGGTATAACTCGCCAGTGAAAAAAAAATCATATGCACAGGAGAGAATTTTCCTCCTCAAATGCACAATATTTATAGTATCACTATGCCAATCTGAAATTAAACAGAACAGAAATGGAGAGTCAGAAATCAGAGCAAAAACATTCCACAGCAATTTATTTATTTACAATTTTTGACCAGGAAAAGCACACTAAGCTGTGCATGATAGCTTGTTTTCAGGTGTATCCTGGGAGGTGGGTTACATGGATTATCGATGTTGGAATGTTGGACATGTCACCAGAGAAACTCCCATACTCTTGGAAGGGGTGCTGTTGGCCTGATTTCAGGATGGAGGATCTGGAGGCTGCAGAGGAGGATGCACTGCAGCAGATCGAGAGATGTCCTCCCTCCCAGCGGTGGAAGCCAGGAGAACAATGAAGGCGGAATACAGACTCTGTGTGAAGATGGAGCTGAGCAAGACTTTGAAATGTTTAAAAGTCCTGAAGGAGAAGAGCATGTTTCCTAAGACTGTTACTGAGGTGACATTGTCAATGTAGAAGCACAGTTAAATAAAGAAATGACAAAGCGACGGAAGTTACTGATATCAAGGTATCAGAAGATGAAGAACGATATAATAAAATGAAAGCTGCTTTTAAAAATGGACAATGGGGAAGAGCAACAAGGAATTTCAGAAGGCAGCAATGCAAGACAAAAGTGCAAGAGGATGTCAGCAAACTAGTAAAGCTCACAGCACTGAGCCGATGAGTCAACCTGATATTGACAAACAGCTGGCGATCAAAGCAGGCTGGCGTCAGTAAAGCAGAATCACAGCAGTGTTTGGAATTTGGGAACCGCAGCAACAAGAGAGCCATGGTCCCCTGGAAGAGCACTAGAAGCGTCCGGCTGGAAAAAGATTGAAGGAGAAATAGATACCAGATCCAGCATGGGATGTTTAATTTTATCCGATGCCTAAAATAGCACCCCCAACAGCATAATCCAAAGACAGATGAGCCTGCAGACAAGCTGGGGTGAGTGGCACCACTCTGCATAACACTAATGTAATGTTTGGAAATATGTGTGAGCGGAAAACAGGAGATAAATTGAGGTTCCATGTCATAATAGCAAATGCAAAACAGCGATTGCTATTATGGCGAGTGAATATGCCGAAAAGCAAATCGGCGACATACACTTCAAAGGACCGACATCCGGGTTTTAAAGAAAGTGTTTTTAGCGGGGGGAAGATGTGACCCACTTTCTCCCACACCCCTGAATTAGGATTCTCAACTCCATGGGGGTGCATGTTGGGAGGGGCAAAATCCGGATGTCAGCAAAATTTAAGTGCTGCAGCTGCAGCAAAATGTACATGCTCCCAGTCCTGAACCTAGTACCTGCTGCGCCAGAGCTAGCCACCCACACCACCACACCACACGCATAGCTCAGTGGCAGCAGGCACACCAGTGCCTGAAAACTATTCCCTCACTATTCCCTCCTTCCGTTTGCCCTTCCCCATGGTCGTTATCCCATACCCTCTGTTGTTCAGGGTAGCCCAATAATAGAGCCCAAAACGAGTCACTATTTTTGTAGTCACTCATTTTGGGTCACTATTATACGATACCTAAACAGTTAGCACACAGAGCTGAAGGGTTCAAATTTGGGACAATACAGCAGCTAAAATAGTAACACTAGAATAATGTTCTAATGAAGACTTGAGGAAGAAATGGTAAAACAAAACATGTAGACTGAAAACTTTGCTGAATCAAGCAGAGGAAATGTAGTAGTCCTAGTAGACAACATGATGGACTTAGAGCACAATAATCAACTGGCTATTAATTCTCATGCTAATATGTGGCAAAGTCAGAAAAATCAAGATGACAGCATGTCAGATTTAGAAGTGAACTCCAGGGATGTAGGAGTTCTGCAACCCCTTCTAAGCAAGGCCAAGGTTTGCCTGAACTTTTAAAACAGCAGAACCTGCCTCAGGAAAAATGCAGTCCACCTCTGGTATGAAGAGGCATGGAACCCAGATCGGACAGGATTTCTGTAGGGGAAACTTCTCAAGACTATGAAATTTATGGTATCAGAGATATATGCATTGATTCATGTTTCCAGTGAAGACAATTTTGACAAGTTTTAGAATACCTCAAGGTCTGAAACGATTTTGGTTGAAGTACAATTTGGGTGCCATTTATAGCAATACCCTTAAGAAGCCAGAGGTAAAGAATATTACAATTATGTTCAGGAATGAAGGAGTAAATGTGGGTGATAGTCATCGTTGGTTGTCACAAAAGGTGAAATTTTACGTCTGCCAGAGGCTATAAAGATTCTGAATTTCTATGGACTGGGGCTAGCGGTTTAAGGTGAAACTCGACAAAATGAAACTGGAATCATTAATTTGTCAACAGCTTTTTCTTGGAAGAGACAGGGGTTGTTTTCATTCAGGACAACCGAAGGCCCTTTATAAAGTGGAGCATGCACATTTTCCAGCACTTGTGATAGTTTGTGGTACAGACTTTGCGAAGAATTTGGTCATGTTAGTTCTCACTTCACAAACTGATGCAAATGTAATCTATGAGAAGAGAAAGGACATATTTTAAAAATTGCACCTTGGTAGCCCATAATAGGTCAGATGGGGTGCACCAGGATGATTTGATTAGGACGGCACAAAGGGAAAGGCTCAGCTGATGCTATAGAAACACTTCTACAGGACATTACGGACAAATCACAGGAGACTTTGATTTCATATGAGGCGATCCAGCACCCAGAGTACAAACAAAACAGAATTTAAATTACCCTTTAGCCCCTCAGAGGAAAGCAGATAAGCACAAGAGTACACTACAAGAAATGGGGCTTCAACAGAAGGTCAGAAGAATAATCAGTTACTCCCAGTTGCTGTGGTGAACTCAAATAGCATAAGCACTGTAGAAAAAACTTCAGTGATGTGCCAGGATCAAATGCAGGAGTTGTGGAAGAGGAGAGAGGACCTCAAAGATGCCACCTCCAAAAAATACCTGTCCCCAGATGCAGGAGTACTAGACTGGCAAAATAAGTACCTGAAAACCTGAGATTTCTTTAGTAAACAAATATGAAGCATTAGCAGAAAAAAATTGGGAAACTCAGATGCAGGGAGCAAGATTCAGATTCCTCGCATTTTTGTCAGGGCAGTAAATATAGGAGGAAAAAGAAGAAACAAGATGGAACTGAAATTGATCCAGGGACTTAAAAAAGAAAGACATTTGTGCAGAGTGTTGTTGAACTTTACTAAATCCCGCCCACCATAGTGCAGTTTAAATTAGCCACCCTAAGTATCTGCAGTATTAGAAATGTAAAGAAGGGCAAGCAATGTTTTCACCCTTACAGAAACAGAATTTAGATGTCATTTTCTTCAGGAAACATGGATGCTACAATATTTTCCCTAAATCAAGCTAAAAGAAATTGGGTGTGGGCCTATCATTTTGGTCCTTTGGGGAGGATGCAGCTGATGGTATGGGAATCATATTTAAAACACAGGGTTTCAGTTAAATAAATTAGTTGATTTAATACCAGGAAGGGTTTTGATTTTGGATGGAATTTGGAATCAGCAGGCCTGTGTCTTTATTGTATATGTACCACAAAATCTGAAAGAATTGCATTATTTGAAATAATACAGCAACCTTTTTAACAACAACTAAGCAGACATATGTGGGTAGTGACTTTAACAGCACTTTGGATTTCAACTAACAGACATGCTTGTGGTAAACAAACTCTGGCCAGAGCCAATAGGGCTGCAGCTGAGGATTTAGGGTAAAATATTGAAAATTCCCGAAGTTAGGAGCCTGGGTTAGCAAAATATAATGTAGGCTCATACATTTGTTTTGTAAAATTGTTACACCAAATTTTAACATAGCCTTGTTATCACCTGCCTCATGAAGAAGGGTGGAGCAAATGTTCAACTCCTGCCTGAAAGGTGATTTCTCAGAGGGACTGCGAAATCAAGTTTGGGACACAAAAACACATTTTGGGCAGGAGTTGAAAAATGACAACTGTACATTCATGAAAGTAGTGTAAAAATGATATTTGGAAAATTTGGGAAAAATATGAATATTACTAAATGTACAAGCCTCGTTTGTAAAATTCAACATAGCCTCATAATTTTTTGTTAATAATTTTACACAAATGTAGAACATAGCCTTCTTATGACTCCACCTCATGAACAATGGCAGAGAAAACTTTCAAGTCCTGTTTGAAAGGTGATTTTACGAGACTGCAAAATCAGGTTTGGGATGTAAAAAACACTTTGGTCAGGATTTGAAAATAATAATTGTCACAATCATGAGATGCTGTAAAGATATGGCTATGTTGTAAATTTGGGGTAAAAATATTGAAAATTACCAAAGTTATGTCCCTGCATTCACAAAATTCAATGTAAGCTCATAACTTTCTTATTTAAAATATTTTTACACCAAATGTTCAACATACAGATGTAATGACCCACCTCATGAACAAGGGCAGTGGAAATTTTCAGCTCTTGACCAAAAGGTTGATTTCATACAGGGACACATAAAATCACTTTTCAAGATGTTTAAAAAAAACACATTTGGCCAGGATTTGAAAAATGACAGCTGTCACAGTTATGAGATGCTGTATAGATATAGCTATGTTGTGAGTTTGGGAGAAAGATATTGAAAATGACCAGCGTTACGAGCCTGCATTCACAAAATTCAATGTAGGCTCATAACTTTTATTTTAATATTTTTACACCAAATTTTCAACATAGCCTTATGACTCCACCTAATATACAAGGTCAAAGAAAATTTTGACTTCTGCCCAAAGGTGATTTCATGCAGGGTCCACAAAATAACCTTTTGGGGCAGATCTACTATATGACAGCATGATTGTTCATGAGGTAGGGTCCCAAAGAAGGCATGTTGAAAATTTGGTGCAAAAATATGCAAAAATGCCCAAGTTATGCCCCTAAGTTCAAAACCCCATTGAAATATATTGAACTGCATACCTGTTTCTTCAGTTCACAGTCGGGCTTTCAAGAGTGAAGATGTGTCTGGAGTCCAGAAAGGAGTACGGCATTGGACCCCGATGGGTAAATAAGGGCTTAGGCGGATGCAGGGTGGTGGGTGCTGAGTGGGAGGATCAGGTGGGGGGCATTTATGGTTGCAAAGACATCGATGGATGTTTTCCTTTTTGCAGGGTTTACAAAATAAAACATGGAAGATTCATCATCGGGACACTGAGGACTAGGCACCCCAGTATCACTCTTATGTTTGTGGAGGGCGTAGGGTGGTGGGTGGTGAGAGGGAGGGTTGGGTGGGAAATGTTATGTATTAAAAGGAAAAAAAATAACTGCATGTGCGGTGGTGAGTGGTGGGTCGCTGCCAAAAACAAACATCAGGCATCCTGTTCACAACACTGGGGATTGGGTGTGTCCTCTTATGTTTGTGGGTGTGTGTGTGGGGTGGTGGGTACTAAGAGGAAGGTTGGGTGGGGGATAACTGTAATTTTAAGGGAAAACAAAGCTGGTCATGAAAGAACACGGCACACTCTGCCATATGCAAGATGGCCACTCACTGTACTGCACATGCAAGCCTATTAGTGCATGTGCAGTGGAGTGCAGTGGCCATCATGCACATGGTGGATTGTGCCATGTTGTGCCATGCCTGTCATTTGTTTTTGTTTAAAATTACAGTTATCCCCACTAGACCCTCCTTCTCAGCACCCACTACCCCATTAAAACATAAGAGTGACACATCCCCCAGTGTCACGATCAGGATGCCCTCGATGTTATTTTTTGCCAAGAAATAGTACAGTGCAAGCAGAGTGCTTCCACCATGGTCATGAAGGCAACTGTAGTGACACTTCATGAAGTTGTTTGGTTGCAAAGAATGTAAGAATGCAGGAGTCCTTTTCTGATCGCAATAGGTCTGCAGGGCTATGCCCACAGCTCTCCTAAAAGCACAAACTGGCAAAATCGCAGTTCCATCAAACTGAGTCACAAACTGAAAAGGGAACCTGACAAGGTAAAAGCCAGACATTATGAACTGTCTTAACTTTTCATTTTGTGTATGTATGTGTCCATATATATCATTATACAGTAAGCGGTATATAGTGCATGACAATGATAAGGAGATTGTCCAGTGGCCAGACATATGGCACTGTGGCACCAAAATTGTTTAGAAAAGATCTGCTATTAGCAGATTGAAAACAAAATATTTTGCAATGTGAAGCAACTGTAGCTTGCATTGGAAAACTAGTAACGATGTGCACTTCTCTCTTTGGTAATGTCATCGCCTTGATGGTTTTCCAGCATAAGCTGCAGTTGCTTCAAATTGCAAACTGTTTGTTTTCAATCTGCCAAAAGCAGATCTTTCCAGAAAAATTTGGTGATGCCTGTTGTTATTGTTGCCACAGTGCCTTATGTCTGACCACTGGACCATTGCCTTTGCAAGGGTTTGGTGGTGTTGATGCATCTACTTGCATTTGCAGGTGTAAATACCATTATAGTGGTTTCCATCGACAGATGTTTAGTCTTCATACACCCTTTGTCTTATCTCACTAAGATGATCCCCAAAAGAGGCAGTAATCTAATTGTTTACACTTGGTCTCTCAGCATCATTCAAAGCACCCTCCGCTCTATGGCTGGGGTAAGACTGACTTTGACTGCTGACATAATTTGTGTACTTTATTACTGTATTTTGTTCCTCCAGTTACTCTTATACCATGCTGATTGCACTGTTTTCATTCTGGTTGCCAGTGTGCATTATGCTGGGATGTTACTGGATGGTATTCATAGCACAAGATGGCAAAATGCATTGGTCCATCCCAATCAAACAACAGTGAAACAAAACCTGACGAGTCCACTGCAAACTCAGTCTTGAGAATACGCCACTCCATCTCCACTACCACTGCAAAGCGGCTAAGGTAGTATTTTCCATAATGCCCTCATATATCATCAGTATGGGGCTCCTACAGGGTCACTAGTACAGCACTGTTAAACACAAATATGCCAGTCCCTCAGTCGATTACATCATTTGCTTTAATCCTGTTTTTCTTGCAGTGTTGCATCCATCCTTATGTATATGGTAATATGCACAGAAGTGTAAGGAAAGAAATTTTTGCTTTTACTCTGTGGCTGTTTCTGTAAGGAGATGAAACCAAGAGTCTCGACTGTTGACAGTTATTTTACAGTGACTGAAGGCACAGTCTTTCACATTCAGTTTTTGCTGAGTTTAGAATCTGCCCCTTGAGCACTTGGTAAGGATCTATATCCTCATCTACAAGAGCTGACAATATGTCAAGCATTTCAAGACAGTAGAGAAAGAAACTACCTCAACGAGTTTCAGTTCTGAAAGGGCTTCACCTTTGCCCCTTAAGAGTCCAATCAAGGATGGGTGATTAGTATATTTAGGTTAAATGCGCATGTATGGAACAACCCTCTTTAGGCTGGGCTGTTTAAAAAAATGATTCCAAAAGGTACATTACAAATGCAAATCAGCTGAGGCAGTTAAGCTAACTAAAAGATTAGTAACAGCTGAAAAGTGTAAAAGAAATTAATTTACTCAATAGAGATGCAACGTGACACTTTATCACAGTTAAGATTCTGTGTGTAAGCACTGTTTCAATATTTCACTTTAAAACATACAATATAGCTAAACAATATTTATTAGATGAGGATGTCTCTTTAAAATTTCTAAATTTTTATGTCTGTATGGCGCATGCGCGAAGCGATAACGGCATAGGAGAGAAGTGGGTTGTGGAGGTGCAGCACTGTAGCTACCAATGCGGCACTGCAATTGTGGGCTTGGCAGTGTCCAACCAATGCAGGCCCACTGTCCTGATGACACTGGTTCTGCAGAAGTGCCACCAGTTTGAAACAATTTGGCACATGCACAATCGAGGGCGCTTCTCATCATTGCAGCGTCAACCATTCCGCTGCAATGAGAGGCCACGACTCAGTCTGCAGGGGCGGTACCCTTGCCTTGTGTAACAGTTTCGTTGTCCACCTCAGAGCCCCATGAAAGCCAACGGGTGCCTAATCCTCCTGTTGGCATGCCCCGGACCCAGTTCATTTGCTACAACGGGAGCCCACTCCGTCTGCATAATGTCGCCTCCATTTGTTGTGTGCCAAGGGGTGCTCAATCCTTCTCAGCATCATCCCCCCAAACAGTCTTTCTTTACTGATGGGGGGCCCAGTCCCCTCCCCCAAAACGCAGGTGGCACACTGGGAGCCCACCTAGTGTGACCAAAGCAAGCCTGAAAAGAAAAACCTTCCTGGGATGTCTTTTTTTTTTTTTGTTCTACCTGAAACCAAGAAAAAGCGGTCCCTCGCGCCCCCCCTCCCCCAACCCGCACCATCCTCTGCACACCCTGCCTCTCCACCCCTCACCCCATATGTCTGGAGCCCAGCATGACAATCTTCGTGGACCGAACACGCCTGCATGCTTCAAAGCCGATCGCGAACTGAAGAAATGCCAGTAAGCTGTATAATGGCATAAAAGGGTTTTTCAACTGATGTGGATATCGTGCCCATTTTTGACTTTTGGCGCAAATTTTCAACATGTGGTTAATTGGGGCGCCTTCTCATGAATTCAGTCACTGTCATGGCGTTATTCAGTCCCGAAGTGCGATTTTGCGGTCACCGCGTGGAATCACGCTTCAGGACCGATTAATCAAACGACAGTGCCACTGTTCCGGAGGTGGGCTCTCAAAAGGCCTATGTTGCAAATTTGGTGAAAAATCCAAAAATAACCCTCTTCAGCGTAGTGTTGCGCAGTTTCCATGCACACTCATAACTTCATGAATTTGTAATATTTTCACTCCAGATTTTCAGCATTGGCATTTTCTACATCTCTTTATGAAAAGTACATCTGTCATTTTTCACATCCTGGCGAAATGTGTTTTCACACTTCCGGCACAGAATAAGCAGTCGCTGCAGGAGATCAGTGTTACGGGACAGATTAAGAAAATCACAGTGACACTGTTCATGAGCAGAGGTCCTAAAATGCCTATGTTGAAAATTTGGTGACGAAAGAATCCATAAAATGACTGTGTTACGAGCGTGCGTTGTGCAGTTTCCACGCACCCTTGTAACTACAAATTTGTAATATTTTCACTCCAGATTTTCAACATTGGCATTTTCAGACCTTCTTATGAACAGTATAGCTGTCATTTTCACATCCTGGCCAAAATGTGTTTTCGCACTTCTGTCGCAGAATGGCATGGTCACAGTCGGAAATCAGTGTTTGGGACAGATTAAGAAAATCACAGTGACTCAGTTCATGAGCAGAGGTCCTAAAATGCCTATGTTGAAACTTCAATTACAAATGTCCATAAGTTGACTGCATTCTACGGCGTCGTTGTGCCGTTCCGTACCCTCGTAACTTTTGCAAATTTGTAGTATTGTCACACCAGATTTCAACACTGGCATTTTTCACCTCCTTATGAACAGTACAGCTGTCATTTTTATATCCTGCCCGAAATATGCATTTACACATCTGGCACAGAATAGCACGGTCGCTGTGGAAATCAATGTTCGGGACAGATTAAGAAAATCATAGTGACAGTGTTCATGAGCATAGGTCTAAAATTGCCTATGTTGAAAATTTGATGAAATAATTCCACTAAATGACTGTGTTACGTGCATCGTTGCACAGTTTCCACGTACACTTGGAAGTTTGATCATTTTTGATATTTTCACTACAGATTTTCAACATTGCCATCTCTTCACACCTCCCTATGAATGGTATAGCTGTCATTCTTCACATCCTGCCCGATCTGCTTCATACATCTGGTGCACAGTGGCACGGTCGCTGTGGGAACTCAAAGTTCGGACACATTAACAAAATCACAGTGTCACTGTTCATGAGAAGAGGTCCCAAATGCTTTCATGAGGTGGGGTCACAAAAGGCCATGTTGAAAATTTGTAGTACAAATACCAACAAACGCCCGGGGCATTAGGGTTTCTAACCATAACATCCCACCCTGTACAGACTGACAGGCATCAGGTGTGTGCCTTTGGATTGCCAACTGTAATGCTCATGCCATTCCACCCCACCCTGCAGTCAGTGACAGGCATCAAGGTGTGCCTTGGACTCTTGACTCCAGAGTTCATCCCATTCTCTATACTGCACCCATTTCAGCATATGTTCTTATGGAATGGGGTGACTGTAAACCGAACACCCCAAAGGCACACCTCAACACTTGTCGGTGTCTGCCAGGTTAGGGTGAGGTGAAATGGCATGAACGTTATGGGCAACAACCCAAATGCATACCCCAATGCCTGTCCGCCTTGCAGGGTGGAGGTGGGTTGGCGGAAGTTCAATACTTCACGTCCATTCCTATTCTGCATCTGTCTAACTCTGCACTTCCAATGCTAATACCAGCAAGCAAACATTCGGCATTGACAAATGCTTGTTTATATGTGTAGTAAGTAAAATTAAAGAAATGTATTTGTTACTTCTATCAACTATGTAAGCAAAAATATTTGCAGCTTTATAAGAAACAAATTAGACTACTGCAGTGTGAAACCTGTTGGGTTAGCATAGGTAACATACAAAATGTTGCAGCACAAGCTTTTAGGACACACTGGTCCCTTCAATAGTTACCTGAGTTAAGACAGAAGGGACATGTGACCATTTAATCTGGTGTACTATATCTACTGTATGTACATAATTTCCATATAGTATATGGATCAGTATTGTTGTGTATGGAAATCCATACACTGCTAGATGCTGTTGTACCACAGGAGTGATGTCAAACTGCTGTTGTATCACAATAGCTATGACACTACTGTGCTACAACAGCACAGAATCAATATCTATAACAATTCCAAATGCTTACCTACACTGCAGATTCATAAGTAACATACCAGCAATGCTGAAAACACCCTAAGTGAATGGTTTTGTCAAAAAATTAACTACTAGAAATGTTGCCAACTCATGTAGCTCTTACTTAAATCACAATAAATGTTTTTAATTTTATTATATTGTTTTCTGTTTATTTGACTACAGTTAAAGACAGAGTTATAAAGGAAGTACATTAATTACAGGATCAAAGTCTGTCTTAACAAAGCTTGCTGGCTTGTTCTTGGAGCCCATCAGCTTACTCACACTTGCAACCTTTACCAGCAAGCACACTGGTTGGACTCGATACTTCACATTGGGACAAATGACTTAGCCGGGAGGAGACCGGTGGTGCAACACAGATTTATGGACTTAGCAGTGGCATGTAGGCAGTCAGTGAAATCATTAACCTTGCCTGAGATAATTCCTGTAACAAGGGTAAGCAAAGCTAGGAAGGAAAGGATAGGGAAATTTAATGGATTGCTAGGCGGTGTTGTAAGGAGGAGGATTCGGTCTTATAGGTTAGTGGGGAGACACGTGGGTGGACAAGAGACTCTATAATGGTGACAGACTACACCTGACCTGGGAAGGAGAAAGAAATTAAAACTAAAATGGGGAGTACATGGCAAGGGAGCTGGGTTTAAACTACCAAGGGGAGGCAAAAAGGAAGGACAGAGTGCCCCAACATCTGCGGAGACAAGGAACGGGAACAAAGATGGATGTTAGTTCAGGAAAGGGGAGAAGCAAGTCAAGTAGGATTAAGTCAGAGGAAGAGCAAGGGCACGACAGAGACAAAGTGAAGGGTGGTAGTGCTGAATGCATACAGTCTTGGGAACAAGATGGCAGAACTGCAGGCACTTTTAGCAGAAAGCAGGCAGACACTGCCGCCATTACAGAGACCTGGGCATCAGCACTCCAGGACTGGGACCTATCGATCCCAGCTACAGGCTTTATAGAAAGGACAGGAGACAGGAAAGAGGGCGGGAGGGGCAGCATACATAAGGGAAGGATATGTGCACAAGGAAGGAGGATTTTGAAAGAGGGAGCGTGAAGGCGCATGGCTCCAGCTCCAGATGAATAAAGGAAGGAAGATAAGGATGGGGTCATATCAGACCACCCAGTCAGAGCAAGAATGGACAAGGACAGGAAGTTATGCACTCAGTTAACAAATGCATCTGAAAAGGGAGATAGTAGTGGTAGGCGACTTTAACCTGCCCAAAATCAAATGGGTTACTTCAGTCACATCCTGTGCCAGAAGTCAGGCAATCATGGATGCAATCCAGGATGGCTTAATGACACAGTACATGATCAGTCCCACCAGGGGGAAGCAGTTCTGGATCTGGTGATCTCCAATGGTGAACAGGTACAGGACATAGACATTGGGGATCCCATGGGCAGAAGTGACCACAACACAATGTGGTTCAACCTGGACATGGGTAAGAAAAGACATCTCTACTAAGACAAGAACGCTGAAACTTCAGAACAGTGAATTTCAAAGAATGAGAATGATCAAAGAAGCCCTAGAAATCTAGAGGAGGCTTGGATGTGGAGAGAAATGTGGAAAGCGATCAGAGGGCCATACAGAATGCCACAGATAGATGCGCAAAGATATGGGGAAAGAAGTCGGGAACTCGACCGCCTAGCTGGTTTAGCAGGAGGTGGCTAAGGTAGAGAAAGATAAAAGGGCAGCATACAAGAAAAGTAGAAGGACAGAGAGGGAAGAAGGATGGGAGGTACCAAAGGCTGGCTAAACTAGCAAAAAGGAGATAACACAGGTAAAAGCAAAGAAGGAGCCCCAGATAGCAGAGTGGATAAAGAAGGAGAATAAGGCCTTCTTTCGATACATAAAATAATAATAATAATAACTTTATTTGTATGGCACATTTCCAATTCCAAGGCACCTTACAGCTTTAACATCAATTAAAACAAACATTAAAATCCACAGTCTTAAATATAAATGAGAATCATATTCAAAAATCAATTCAAGTTCCCAGGAAGGCCATTTGCCAAAGAAAGGTTTTAGTCCTCTTAAATTCCTCCAAGGAGGTGCACTCCCATAACTGACGGGTAGAGAATTCCAAGAGTGGAGCGCAGCATAAGAAAAGCTCTAGAGCCTGATGATTTAAGGTTCACCCTTGGAATCTCTAGCAAACCCTAGAAGAAAAAGACAAAAAGGATGGCATAGTCAGGCTGAAGAGGGTGAAAGCATAGTGGTGGAAGATGGGGCAAGCGGGGATATCAAACAATGACTTCTGCTCTGTCTTTACCAAAGAAAGAGAGGGCCCAATACCGCACAGTGTGAGGTAGGGAGGGTCTGGTGAGGACCCAATAGGGGTCATAAGGATTGAACGGGTGATGGAGGAGTTCATGAATTTGAAGGTGGAAAAATCTCCGTGCCTGATGGAATACACTCCAGGATACTAAAAGAGATGGCAGAGGAGCTAGCAGACCCACTGACAATATTATTCAATAGATCTCTTGATACAGGGGTGGTGCCAGGAGAATGGAGAATAGACATGTTGTGCCACTCCATAAGAGTGGCCCAAGGAGTGACTTCTGGTTCTGCCTCCAAGCTTGATGGCTGCATAGAGGACCAGCTCCACCTAAACCCCCAGCATTTTGCCTCCATACACTGATAAATACTGAGCTAAGAGCACCTTTATAAACATGAATAAGAGGAAACAAAGGAGCGAGTCCCCAGGAATGGAGCGGAGGATCCCCAGTAGAGGACAAACGATCCAGTTCAGATGCCACAGATATGGACAGCACACTGCTTAGGTAACAGTATGACACCAAAACTACAAAAAGCGAAGAAACGAATCAAACTCTTATAAATCTATAACAAGCTTTGTACATTCCAGGCTGATATTAAGAAGCTATATGGGAGATGCGAGAGACATTACTCAGCTCGAACAACGAGCAGACAACACTGAGCGACAGTTAATGGCAAATAAAACCACGTAGACAATATGGAGAGTCTAGTTCAGCAAACACAGGAGCAACAGGAGTTACTGGTGGCCGGCAAGAAGATGCTGAAAACCGGCACGCCATAAGAACATCCATATCTATTGTATTGCAGAGGGAGAGGAGGAATGAACATTAAAGAATTTGTTGACACGCTATTGCAGATTTCCTTGGACCTCCCCGACATGGTGGTTGATTTTGAGAGGGTCAGCCAAGCCTTGGCCCCAGGTCTACCTCCCTAAGGCTAGTCCTCGATCCATTATAGCCCGACTTGGTAGCTACGAGTCAAGGAGCAGATTCTCTTAATGGCATGGCATAAGAAACAGACCTTCCATGGTCAGAGTCATTACTATGGGACCACGACTATGCTCCTAAAACTATGAAGCTGGAGAGCTTACCTCCCTCTTTGCCAGTTCTTAAGGCACAGGGGCTGAAATTCACCACGCTTTATCCTACTAAGCTGATTGTGCACTTACCATCAGGGAAACAAGAATTTGCAAATGCCGAGGAGGCCCGTGAGACTCTCTTAAAGAGGGCCTGGTGTCTCGGAGCTATCACCAACAAACCTAAAGCCCCAACCTTCGAGATAGCAGACACAGGAGGGAAACAACACAGAAGGAATGAGAATAAAGGGCAAGACCAAGATCCAAAGCACCGTTTGGCCAAATTCAAGAGAACTGAGAATAACAATCAGAAGAACAACAGAATACGGAAATAGAGGACCTGGACCATGCTGCATAAAAATATGTTAGAGGTACTGGGGAGTGGGGTAGGGAGGGCAGAGGTGGTTTGGTAGGAGCTTTTTTTTCTTCTGCCTGGGCCCAGATGGTGGGCCTGACTCTAGGCCATACATAAATGTCTGTTTACCTCTATAAATCTGGGTAATTTCTGGGCTACATGTCATGGCACCACCTAAGGGTCATACCCCTCTTGTCCTCTTTGCACACT
Source organism: Neoceratodus forsteri (assembly GCA_016271365.2). NCBI lineage: Eukaryota > Metazoa > Chordata > Ceratodontiformes > Ceratodontidae > Neoceratodus > Neoceratodus forsteri. The sequence continues at coordinate 1,047,434 of CM057449.1, read as the reverse complement.
CTCCTTTCTCGCTCGGAAGAAGTAATCTACTAATATTACAGAATTATGGGACAGATTTAACTTTTATTTGCACATTATAAGTTGGGCAAGGTGGGCTAGGCCTGGATCATGATGGTGATCTGAAGCCTGGGGAAAAAATTCTTATATGCTACAATCCTGGACTGACTGTATCGCAGCGGAATAAAGTTTGGGGACACAACTGCTGCCTGTTATGTTACCCAGGACTATATGAGATTACATGACATAAAATATTGAAAATCTATCAAAATCCCCACCGGGTGGCAGATTGTACCTCCCTGATTTTTTTTTATTTTTATTTATTTGAATCAGGGGCTTCACATATAATAGGAATGTTTTATGTATCTGGGAGGCGGTGATCACACATAATTAGCGAAGGGCATGATTACAGGGGTGATTCTCTGGCTTCTTTTCCCAACTCCTCCTATGTTCCCCTGTTTTACATTTGATTTGGATCTGATTGATCCAACAGGCCCGAGGCTGCACGGTGTTTTGCCCCACCCCTTTCAGTATGAGGCACAACTACATCTGTGTATTCCCAGAAGTAATAGGGAAACTGATGGAAGTTTCCCTACCTTGAAGTCCAGTTTAAATTTCAGTATTTGACTACTGTAAATAGTTGGTTTAATATGTGCACATTGACTATTATAGAGCGTAAGATTGCCGGTTGGCAAAAGGTCAAGATTTATATCCGATATTGGTTACAAGGTGTAACAGCAGAGAAGAAGGCAATACGCTGAGCATGAGGAAATGGAGAATTTTGCAGATACTCTTAAAGGGATACTTTATTAAGCTTGGGATCGGGCTGGTTAGACGAACTGGCCTGGACGGTGGGATAGATGGGGGAGAATTTGGCCCTTATACCCAAACTTTCTTGGGCAGTTAGAGAGATTCATTATAACATAATGGTTAAACCAGCATTAATACTTTCATTCAATGTGAATGACATCCATAATCCGATTAAGAGAAGAAGGTTACTAAACCTGTTTAAAAGAGAGAAACCAGTTTTTGCAGGAAACACATCTCCCCAGAATGAACACTCTAAACTAAAATTCTGGGGCTCCGGTGGTGGCAGCCTCCTCACATACCTCAGGTAGACAGAGAGGAGTTGTAGTCCTGGTGCCTAGGGGTACCATTTCAGCTTCAACAGGAAATTATAGACAGGAAGGGCAGTATGCCATAGTAGTGGGTAAACTTTACAATACCAATGTTACCTGGCTAGTCTATCTCCCCAGGCTCCCCAGTCCAGGCTATGAGTAAGTTTTAGATGACCTGTTGGTGCACACACAGGGTATGTGCATCATGAGAGGGATCTGAATGTCACTCTCAACACTAAATTGGATACAACCTTACCTCCAGACTTGACCACACTACTTCATAAATATCTTAGAGGGACCCTCCCTAAGCTGGGAATGGTTGATGTTTGGCGCCACTTTTTCCTTCTACTAGATCCAATACCTACCACTCTCCTAAAACCCATACATCTTCCAGACTAGATTATTTTTTTTTCTCAGTGAGCACTTGGATTTATTCCGAGATATAACTGTCAGACTTTGGTTTTGTCCAATCATTCCCTCTGTATTTAAAAATAGATGTTATACCAATGAGGCGACCTCCTTCTGGCGTTTAAATCTTATGCACCTGCAAGATCCAGAGTTTATTAAGATGGTCCAGGTAGCCATACCACAAATTTTATTAGATAATAGCTCTTCAGAAACCTCCCTAGTATAAGATGGGATACCCTCAAAACAGTCCAAGAGGGAAATCATTAGATACTCACATATAAAAAGAAACTAAGGGAGAAATTATAGGGAATTGCAGAGACAGCTGTTGCACTTGCAAAGCAGGCACTTAAAGGTGACCTAACGGTCAAAGAGGAATTAGCTAAAGTAAAGCAAAATCTCCAAAGGTTGGTTGATCAGCAGGTGGAACAGCAGTTGCTTTATTTGAAGCTAAGACATCAGAGAGGATCACGAGAAGTCAGAAATTGGCTAGACGCCTGAGAGGCGAAAACACAGACCATGGTTATAAAACTCAAAGACCCTATATCAGGTCCGCCTACTATTACACCCGGGTGAGATTAGACAAGCGATGGCAGACTTTTTTTTTTGAATATTCTGTTTTATTAAAGGTTTTCTAACACAAAGACTTATACATACTACATACAGCAAAAGACAAATACAGATACAAACACACACAAAACCGGTTATATCCTTAATATAACACATATTCCATTTACAAAGGTGCAGTCGAGTGTGCAGCAATAGCCCTGTGTCTTATATATACTCAAGTATCCCCAGATAAACATACATTATTGTATGAAGTGCGGAGAGCAATCATCCGACCCACTACTATTTATATTACTGGGAAGGTCAGGGCCAAAAATACCCACTAAACTACAGGTTGACTGTTGATTTTCACATACTCACCCACGGAGAGTGTTCCCTATACCTATCCAGCACCCTGGGGCCTAGATATTCAACCCGTCAGGAGCATTAAGTTTCGGACATACTCAAAGTCACCAAAAGGGGCCCAGTCCCTCAAACACCTCCTCCCTATCTCTGACTATCCATGTGACCCTCTCCAAAGCCAATGTGCATACAACCAACTTTCGCCAGTCAGCCAGCGTAGGCCCATTTCCAGTAACCCAGGTGTTCTGAATGCAGTGCCTAGCCAGCACAAATGACACCCTTGCCCATCTAGGTAATAAATGCCACTCCTCTTCCCTTCTATTATTTCCACCCCAAATAGACAAAGGGTCACGGGCCAGTCGCCCCACCCCCATCCCCTTGTTTACCTCCTGAACCACACTCCCCAATACTTAACCAGAACCGGTCATGCCCAGAAGCAATGAAAAAGGTGCCTAACCTCTACCGCACCTTCTACAATTCGTAAACAGCAGGATGCGCCTGATGTACTGCCACTGGAGGCAAGTAGATTCTGTGCAAGAACTTATAAAAGGCCTCCTTAAATTTATTGCATACCATAATTCCCTCCAGCATACCTAGCACTAACTCCCAGTTCCTTCCGATATCTGCAGCCCTAGATCCCTTTCCCAGAGAGGGCCTTTGTGGGGCCCATCAGGTCTAGTAGGCTCTGCTTATCTTGCTTAGCTATTTTCCCAACAAACCCTTTTGGGTCTTTCCTAGCCTCACATACCATCTGCTCTATTCTATTTGGATGCAGCCTACCCCTTCCCCAGTGCCCAGTCGTCCTACATATGCTTTCAGCTGCAGATACCGAAACAGATGAGAGGCCCCTAGCCTTATCTCTCACCTGACCTTATTAAACTCACTTAACTCCCTTTCTCCAGCAGTGTCCCTACATATACCGCCCTCCTTCCTGCCATTCTAGAAACCCCTTATCTTCCATCTGGAGACAAAGAAGGGGTTCCTCACAGTGGAAACAGGACAGTCTCCCTCTGGGCCAATCCCTTCTGTTGCCATAAGTAGTCCCAGGTCTCCAACGCCTCCTGACTAGCGGGTTGCCGCCACCCAAGTCCCTTTATGCTCTTAACCCCTTACTATGAAGGTATGCTGTGAGCCACCCAGGGGTCCCTCTTGTTCCAGCCCTACCCAGCTAGCCACGTCCAGGCCTATGGACCCAATCTGCTATGCCCGGAGTTGTACTGCCCTGTAATATGTACCCAGGTCCAGAAAGTTGAGCCCTCCCTATTTCTATCCACCTTAAGCCTTGCTAAGCTTATTTTGGGCTTTTCTCCTGCCAGATAAAGTCCGTGAACCCTTTCTAACCATTTCACATCCCTCTGTGTAAGCCTCATCTGCAGCATTTGCATGGGGTATAGGATGCGGGGATAATATTCATTTTATGAGATTTATCCTCCCAATCCAAGATACTGGTAGATAAAGATGGCAGACTTTTATCGGACATTATACATGGAAGAGATCCAGCCCACACCCCAGAAACTAGCCACCTACCTTGATAACTCCCCAGTACCTAAGCTCTCTCAGGCCCAAGCAGAGGGTTTGTTACTTCCTATTACAACTGCAGAAATTTGGGATACTCTCAAGCGGACTAAATATCAGAAAGCTCCAGGACGGATGGATTCCTATGGAATTCTATTGCATATTTGAAGAGTATTAAACCTCCACTATTAGCAACTTATATAGACATTCAAATGGGAAGACCTCCCCACCCTCATGGCGATATCACGGAAATGGTAGCAATCCCTAAACCTAGAAAGGACTCATCCCTTATGGCTTCATATCGACCTATAAGCGAAACTTAACTGCGATCTACAAGCTATTTATGTCAATTACAGCAAACTGAGTGGCACCTCTGTTGCCTACCCTAATAGATGGAGACCAGGTGGGTTTTATTATGAACGCTAGAGCCCATGATGCTGTTCAACGAGTACGCCTGCTCATAGAACATGCATCTTCTAGGCAAATCCCAACTGCTCTTCTTGGCCTTGATGCCAAGGAGGCGTTCGATAGAGTGTCATGGCCCTCTCTTTGGGCTACTTTAAAAAGGTTTGCATTCCCTGATAAACTTATTTCCCAAATACAGGCCATGTACCATATGCCCTTAGCGTATCTTAAGTTAGACGGATCCTTTTCAACCTTTTCCTTTATCTAGGGGTACAAGGCAGGGGTGCCATTATCTCCACTACTTTTGCACTCTATTTAGAGCCTTTGGCGCTAATATTAGGGCACAAGCCCAGGTGGAGGAGGTTTCAGTAGGGGAAGATCTCACAAATTGACACTATTTGCAGACGATATTCTGCTGATACTTACCTCCCGGAGACATCGGTGCCAGCAGTTTGGGCACAATTAACTCTCTTCGTGGGTTAACTAGCTATAAGATTAATGATACCAAGACAGAGGTCTTGACCTATTTCTTTAAACCTCCCTTGCCATGAAAATAAATTTTCCATTTCATTGGAATAGGGTGGAGATGAGATATCTGGGTATTAAAATACCCTCTAAACTGTTGCATTTAGATCTGATGAATTGTGAACCTATTACTCAACAAATCACATTGGATCTATCTAAATGGCCCTCCTCCAAATGGGGATTCTCCCACAAGTTGAAACTATCCCAGCAAAATATACTGCCCCATCTGCTCTTCTTTTACAAACTCTCCCGATACTCCCCACGAATATATACTTCCAAACATGGGATAAATTAATCTCTAGGTACATTTGGGGAGGTAAAGTTCGCAATGAAATATGTCACCTTACAACTACCCAGGGCACAAGGGGGACTAAATCTTCCTAACATGAAAAGATATGCTCAGGCAGCTATATAATGGATTTCTCTACTACATGTAGCTTCAGATTATAAGACACACTGGAAAGACATCAAGTAGCTCTTAATGGATTGGAGAACTTCCCACCCTATACACTGGGGAATCCACTGAGATGTCTCCCACTTAACTTCATGAATTTCTCCACAAAATTTCTGAGCAGCTGGTTACAAATGTGGAGAACTCTTCTATCTCCTTTGGAGAAGATACTTACATGATCTCGATCTCCCATCTGAGAAATTTAATGTACGTTATACATTCCAAGTAATAGGTCCTTTGAGCTTCCACTTTTCCCACATTTGCAAACAGAATATAAACTCCCTAACAACCAAAGTAAATTCTATGAGATTTTGAGGGAGGCACTTGCTTCATTTGAGGAAAATATAATGGCAGTAGCCAAAACCCCTCCCTTTGCTTCAAATGGTGATGTTTCATCTGAGAGGACAACCTTAGGATTATGTAATTGGGAACTTGTATTCAGCACTGAGGGCATATAATAAGACATCTTTGGACTATGTTAGAGTTAAATGGTCAAAAGACATGAATTTAGAATTAGATATAGGGTGTTGGCAAACTGCAACAGCATTATACTCCAGAATCTCTTCCAATGTATATTAGGGAGTATGCTTGGAAAGCCAGAGTGAGATATTTTCGAACCCAGAAATCATGGCTAAGTTCAGGGACAGGGATATGAAGCTGTTTGGAGGGGATGTGGGCAGAGGGAGGCAGGGATGATACATATTATTTGATCATGTCCATACATAACACGATTTTGGCAAGATATCATAGGTGAATTAAATGCTTTACATGGGAGGCCAGAGATACTTATCCAGATCTTTATACTGATAGCAATACCTCGGTGGAATTAAAGTCCAGGGTCACTTTTAAAATGTTATCCCTATTGATATTAGCGGCAAAAAATTATAACTCATATGTGGCTTTCCACCCAGACTCCAACCAAGGAAGCCTGGAGAAAATTGACATATGAAATGTATATTGACAGAATCTCAGCAAAAATGAATAACAGGTTGTCTGTATTTGATAGCCGATGGAGAATCTGGGTGCTATACCAACTTGGACAATATGGGACTTTGTTCCTTAAATATGCATTACTAAATTTAAAGTTATCGGGAACCTGAACTAACTGAGGGAGGGGAAATGGGATATTTTAGTGGAGCTAAACTCAAGGAGACAGGGAATATTTCCTACAGCCATTATTTATATAGATATTAGTATATTCACTGTATTAAGGCTTATATTAGGAAACCAAAATTGGTATGAGATTATACAGAACTGAGATCTGAACATACTTAACTATGTCTGCCTCCTATCACCATTACTCTGCATTGTACCACCTCTAAATGTATCTTATGTACTGCATCTGGTATTATAACAAGCTGCTAAAACCAATAAAAATAATAATAGAAAAAAGTGCCCCTAAGGAGGACCTGGCAAGATCAGCCTGACCTCGACTGTATGTAAACTACTGTAGACAATACTGAAGGAGAGCATGGTCAAGTTCTTGAGTAAAATAGCCTGCAGGTTAGCAAACAGCATGGGTTCATGGCAGGCAGATTGTGTCAAACGAACTTGATTGAGTTCTTTGACTGGGTCACCCAGACAGTGGACAAAGGCCAGGCAGTGGATATTATATATCTGGACTTTAGCAAGGCCTGTGACTCTGTGCCACACAAAAGGCTGATTATGAAGCTGAAGGACTTGGGGTGGGAGAAAGGTTGGTTAGATGGGTTGATAACTGGCTGAATGGCAGGACACAGAGGGAAGTAATGGGGGAGTTCTCCAGTACAAGGAAAGTCACCAGTGGGGTTCCACAGGGTCGGTGTTGGGACCAGTATTGTTGAACGCCTTTATTAGTGACATGGGAAGGCATTCAGGGAAAATGTGCATGTTCGTGGCTGACACCAAGCTCTGCAGGAGGGTGGACACTCAGGAGGATAAAGGAGATGAGAGGGACTTCCGGTTGTGTCATCAACCTGCATGGCTTAAACACCAGGCTCTGAGCCCAAGACGACTAACATCCCGATACTGAGCAATCTTAGCCAAATGTCCACAAAAAAACAATGCCGAAGGGGAACAGGCACAGAGGACGCCACAATCAGAACAACTCATGGAGAAGGAGCCAGAGGGAGGTGGATTATGTTCAGAGGCCCCAGATTCTGAGTTATCCAAGCCCTGGCTGATGTTAACCAGCTAGAATCCACATCTCAAGCCCACGATAATATCCACGATCCTAAAAAGCGCATCAAATTAGACATGATTTATACTGAACTACTGAGCCTTCGGGCAGAAATGAAGCAACTGTATGGAGAACTTCAAAAGACGTGGAACTGCTCGAACAGAGAGTAGATGATTCAAAGAGGCAGATTACCACAGGGGAGAACAGAACTGATAATTTATAACTGGCGGTACAAACCATGCAAGACACCCAACTACAAATACAGTGCCGACAAGAAGATTCAGAAAACTGGGAGTGCAGAAAAATATTAGGGTGTATGGCATTCAGGAAGGAGCTGAGGGCCAGGACATTACTGATTTTCTGTGTACGGTGCTCACATAGCCCTTGAGTTACCTGAGGATGTGGAGATGGAATTTGAGAGAGTACAGAGGGCCTTCGCCCAAAACTGAACAAACCAGATGCTCATCCATGTTCCATTATAGCCCGATTCCTAAAATTCACCACCAAGGAATGAGTCATTCTTAGAGCTTGGAGAAAGCAGAAAATATTTTACAGACAAAACAGAATTTATATAGATAACGATTATGCCCCAGACACCCTTCGGTCCAAGTAGAAAATATCAATCTTATTTGCTCCACTGAAAGTTCACCACCCCTCACCCTTCTTGGATGGTCATTCAGTTTCCAGAGGGCAAGAAAGAGTTTGACACTGCAGAAGCCAGTTTGCAGAGATTTCAATATAGCATACAGGTTCAGAACGACCAGCAGATCAACCCAGCATGCAGAGAGTGGAGAGGTGGCAAGATGTTGTACAAAAATATATCAATAAGTTTCTAATATTTATAATCTGCTTCTTATTCATCAAGATACATAATGGCTATTGATTAACAATACTTTACTTAAATAAGGCATTGAATGTTACATTGAATTTACTTAACACTCATTCGTAATAATATGTTTTCACCTATTAAAGTATATAGGAAATTAAATGCCTTCTAAAGACATCTTACTAGATTTACTTCTCTTATTTATATTCAACCAAACGTAAATCACCCTGTAAACAATATGCATTCATGAATAATCCATAGAATACCTTAATTTCAGTTCTATGTTTAAATTATACTATCATTACTGTGTGTTACCATATGAGTAATTAAATCCTTACTTTCATTTAATTCAGTTCCACTGATCAGTGAACAACGACGTTCCTCCACTGATGACTCTAATTGCCTAGTAAGAAAAATACACTAGTGTATTAATGGTATTTCTATCCATGAATAAAATTTATTTTATGTTTATATTGTTTAACATTGTACCTCATTCAGCTAACGGAGCTCATTCTGAGCAAAAATTCAGCTTGTTTAACAGTGCTTCCTATTAATGAAACCTCCTTCAGTTGAGTTCATGAGCTCAGAAACTCCTCTTTGTTAGATATTACTGAGGAAGAAGGACAAACATAAAGTGTGTCAACTTAAATGTTAAATATTTTCAATCTTAATTTTTACATCTGTATTCATTACCTGATTTTAGGTGCCTTAAACAGACTAACTTTCAGAGGGTGGCTCATTAAACTGCATTCAAACTTTGCACTCCTTGTTTTTCAAAATAACTGAAACGTGGAAAAGAGGAAAAACACTTCATGTTTCACTCTCATCTACCTACCAATCATACTATCTTTTCATATTTTTAAACCAAAAGTTTTAAATTCAATCTTTACCTGGCTCCATAACCACTGACTGACTACTGCCTTTTGCAAGAAACCGAGCGGTCTGGGCTGGGGTTTAAATATGTTTGAAAAAGCCCTAAAATAATTAGAGTATTACGTCATTATTGTTGACAAGTCCACCTATTCTGGGTTAGTTAATGCTGAAATCAAACGAGCCGCATGACTAACCATGTAGCAGAGTGGTGATGATAATAGACTCACCCTGCACACAGTAGAAGTCAGCGGTTCAGCATCCCATACTCGACTCTTTGCCGAAATCAATATTTTAAACTTGGTCCTGTAAAATTATACTAACATTTAATTCTATTAATTATATGATTTTATTACTACAATGCTCAAACCAATAGGGAATTTAATTTTCCTAATGATTAAATGATCTTAGAGCTTCTATAATTTTCCGATTATGCTTTTTGTTAACTATATATTATTAAAATTGAATTTGATAGGGGAAGGTGTCATTCGCTGTGCTGAGTCTGTACCACTATAGATTAAGCAATGATGGATAAATGAATGATTCACATGGCTCACCTTGCAACCAAGTGGAAATCAGAAGTGGGCTCACCTTGTACCAACGGGGCCAGTGGTTCGTTCCTGCCACGGCTAATAGCCGACATTAAGTTTTACAACTTTTTAAATGTGTACACTACTTTAGATATTTAAACTTACAAAACTTTATTCTCTCTCTAAATTCACCAAATGTATATTGTATTTATATAAGCCCTATGCTCAAGTCATCGAGAAACTGTTTTTTCAAACCATTTTCCCATTAACAGTTCAATTGAACTATAATAATAGGCACAAATTACAGGAATCATATTTACAAACCTGGTTCAATCAATTTCACTTTATAAATATAATGACTGTTAAAATGAAAACAAGTGCAGCTCCCAAAAACCACTAGATATCATAACATTTCAACTTCTAGAAATCAAAATAATCCAATTAAAGAACAATGGGTTAAACTCCACCAGAACCACTGAAATTTACTCAATAAATATGAGTTGTGTCCTCTATATTTCATTAAAGGAAAAATATTCCAAAATCACGGAATATATAACAAAGCTCTACTTATACATACTATAATGAAACAACTGATGTTGTTGATTGATCAAAACTCTAATTCAATATAAATTCCAATTACAAGATTCATTAATGCCAATCCTTGGATTTATGCTGTCCATAGTATACAGTGGCGTGAAAAGTATTTGCCCCTTCCTGATTTTCTCTATTATTGCATATTTGTCACACTGGATGTTTTCAGGTCTTTAGAGAAATGTAATATTAGATAAAGGGAACCTGAGTGAACAAATAACACTTGTTTTTTTTAATTTCACTTATTTAATGAAAAAAGTTAACCAACACCAACTGGCACTGTGTGAAAAGTAATTGCCCTATAACACTTAATAACTGGTTATGCCACATTTAGCTGCAATGACTGCAACCAAACACTTCCTATAATTCAATATCAGTCTTTCACATCGCTGTGGAGGAATTTAACCCACTCTTCCTCTACAGAACTGCTTTAATTCAGTAACATTTGGTAGGTTTCGAGCATGAACTGCTCGTTTCAGGTCCTGCCACAGCATCTCTATTAGGTTTCAGTCTGGACTTTGATTAGACCACTCCAAAACTTTAATTTTACTTCTTTTAGCCATTCTGATGTGGACTTGCTTTGTGTTTTGGATCATTGTCTTGCTGCATGACCCAACTATGCTTCAGCTTCAGCTGACGGAAGGATGACTGGACATTCTCCTTAGAATTTTCTGGTACAGAGCAGAATTCATGGTTCCTTTAATTATGGCAAGTCATCCAGGTCCTTAGGCAGCAAAGCATCCCAACACCATCCACTACCACCACCATGTTTGACTGTTGGTATGGCGTTCTTACTGTGGAATGCTGTGTTTGCTTTACGCGAGACATTATGGGATCCATGTTGTCCAAAAGTTCCACTTTGGACTCATCTGTCCATAGAACATTTTCCCAAAAGGCTTGTGGATCATCCAGGTGCTTCTTGGCAAATGGAGAGAGCATTTATGTTCTTCTTGGTTAGCAGTGGTTTCGCCTTGCTACTCTCACATGAAGCCCATTTTGCCCAGTCTCTTTCTGATTGTGGAGTCATGAACACTGACCTTAGCTGAGGCAAGAGTAGCCTGCAGTTCTTTGGGTGTTGTTTTAGGATCCTTTGAGACTTCTTGGATGATTTTACACATGCCCTTGGAGTAATTTTGGCAGGCCACCCACTCCTGGGAAGGTTCACTACTGTTCCAAGTGTTCTCCATTTGGAGATTATGGCTCTCACTGTGGTTCGATGGAGTCCAGAGCCTTAGAAATATCTTTGTAACCTTTCCAGACTGATGGGGCAACAAATTTTTTCTGATCTTTTCAGGAACTTCCTTTGATCATGGCATAATGTGCTTGTTGAATCTTTGTGCTGGCAACGTGACTCTGATGGTAAGGGCCAAAATAAGTGAGGTTTATATTGAGCAGGCTGGCTGTAATCAAGCCTGGCTGTGTTCAATCAGCTGACTCTAATTATCCCTTTAATTGGGTTGATTTAACTAGGGGCAATTACTTTTTCACACAGTGCCAGTTGGTGTTGGTTAACTTTTTCATTAAATAAATGAAATAAGTAAAAAAAAAAGTGTTATTTGTTCACTCAGGTTCCCTTTATCTAATATTATATTTTGTCTAAAGACCTGAAAACATCCAATGTGACAAATATGCAATAATAGAAAAATCAGGAAGGGGCAAATACTTTTTCACGCCACTGTATATCCAATAAACTTCTCTTTTAATAATAGAGTATCCCATGAATCCTTATATCCTTGTGGTTCAATAACTTTCTCAAGTCCCCAAAATCTTAAAGATGCTGGTGTATGTCCTTCTTGATTGACGTGTTTTGCCACCAATGACTTTTCATCTTTAGTTCTGATATCCTCTTATGTTCCCCAATTCTTGTTCTGAGTTCCGTTTGTCTTTCCAACGTAAAGTTTGTCACATGGACATTGGATTATGTAAGTTGTGTGATGTGACTTACATGTTATGTGCTGTTTAATTATATATTTTTATTTGTATATGGATGTTCAAAATATGTTCTTTTAGAGGTATTATTACAGTGACAGCATTGACCACATGGAAGTTTCCTTCCTTAAATGGTCCTAAAAGTAATTGTTTCTCAGTATAGGATTTGTAAAATGTTTCATATGTTGTGTGTGTGTACTAATTTGTCCTTCAATGTTTTATTTTTCTTAGACGTAACTAATGGGATATCTGCAAATCTTTTATTAGGGTTGTCAGCTGCCTGTAGTATATACCAATTACTAACCAGTGCATTTTGATTTTTGACTTAAATGACTATAGGGAGTTGAGAAAACTATCCTATTTTCTACTTTCTTCTTTTTTGTTGTAATAAAGATTCACGTGCTATTAATGATACCTCTGTAATAACTTCTTCAACTTTTTGATATTGGTAACCCTTTGTACAAATTTGTTTTTCATAACATTAGTTTTTTTCAAAATCCATATCCAAAGTGTTGTTTCTCCTGGCCCTAATTAATTGAGACTTTGGGATACTTTGTTTCAATTTAGGATCATGATAGCTTTGAAAATGTAAAAAGTATTCCAACCAGTTTCCTACGATATAACCTAGTCCCTAATTTTTCTTTATTCTTGAAAATTTGTAAATTCAAAATGATATTTGCTGTTTGTTACTCTCACCGAAAAATCAAATTTTCATTTCTACTATTAAGATATCTTATAAAAGAGTCTAGCTCATGTTCTGATCCATTCCATAACAATAATGCATCATCTATAAACATTTCCATTTAATGATACAATTTCTAAATGGATTATTATTCTCATTCAATATATGTGTTTTCTCAAAATGCCACATAAACAAGTTTGCATAAGAAGGGCCATGGTGCTTCTCATTGCTGTGGACTTGTAAATAAAATCCATCTTCAAATGAAAAATAATTTTTAATAGAACTATTTCTGCTAGACCCAATAAAAATCTGTGTCTGGAAATAAATTGTCTCTTTCCCTCAATGCTATTCTTAATTACGCTAATCCATCTTCATGAAGATCCTTTACATCAAGTGATACCAACCACATTTCTCTTCTATCTATATCGCTAAATTTACCTCTTGTATTATCTTTAACATGACTGGTGTCTTTAATGTAGGTGTCCATTTTCTTTACTAACCCTTGTATAGAAAATCTATATATTTAGATAATGGTTCCAACAAGGAATCTAAGCCCGACACTATGGGTCTGCCAGGAGGTTTTGTGGATTTTTATGAATTTTAGGTAAAACATAAAATTTTGGTATTCTAGGATTCTTATTTATCAGCATTTCCATTCGGAACTGCGCACCATCCTAATCTACTGCTCCTTCCAAGTAATCTTGAATATCAGCTTTTATTTCATCTGTGGGATCATAGTTCAATTTAACATAATTCATGTTATTCTGTAATTGCCTGAAACATTCTGCCTTATAGTCTTAGAGATCCCAAAGGACTACTCCCTTATCTGCTGGTTTGATGTCTATCGAGTCATCTTCCTGTAAATCCCTTTAGTGCTTGCCTTTCTTTTTTGACATATTATTGTAATTAGGAAATGTTGGTTCTTTCTCCAGTAATTCTTTAATTTCTTCTCTACAATCTTTATATACATTTCTACTAACTCCTTTCCTTTTGGAGGAGAAAATTCTGACTTAATTCCTAATGCTTTCTTAAGTTCTTGTTTTCTAGTTATAGGTTCCTCTGGTCTATCTTGAAACCAGTCTGCTAGTCTCAACTTCCTATAAAATTTCTGTAAGTCTATTTCTATCTGAAACGAATCAATCCAGTGGGTCGTTGAGAAGGAAAGGCCCTTGCTCAATACCTGATTTTCTACATCTATAATATTTCTTTTACTAAGATAGATTAAACACTGGTATTAAATCCTCTGTTTCCCCCTGCTGTTGTAGTAAATACTTCCTCTGCCTCCTCTTCTTCCCCCTCTTTCACCTCTTCCACCTCCCTTGTTTGATTTCCAAAGGTTGTCTGTATTGATCTGTATTTGCCATCCCTTTCCCTCAAATCGTATTTCCTGGTTTCCACCTACTCTATGCGTTGTTTTCTGACTTTCCTCCACCTATTGTGTTTGTTCCTTTCTAAAAAGGTTCCCTGTTGTCTTTTCTACCTGTTCTGTCATAAGAGTTTATGATGTAGCTATCTCCACTATCCGAATCTGTATAATAGTCTGATCTTCCTTGTGGGTGCTGGTTGCTACCATAAGATTTTTGTTTTATGAACCAACTATATATCTCATTGTCTCTGTAATCCACTATATCCCTTTTAAATTTACGTATTTTCTGTTGTTTAATATATTCTTCATAATCATCCAAATCTTTCTTGATTTTTCTCAATGTAATTGTGAAATCTTGTGATTGTACTCTCGATTTACATTCATCTTTAGCGCCTGTATTTCTACTGTAAGTCTATTTTGTTCCTCCATTATGGTTTCTATTAATGCCAACATAAAATCTATTCCACATTTGTTACGTATCCCTGTCCATTTCTCATTTAGTTTCAATGTTGTAAAACCCAAGTTTGGTTCAACCAGCACCCTCAAGCCTCAGGGATTCTTTTTTTTAATGTATTCTCAAGAATAGAGCATGCCACTCCAATCGTATGTCTTTTGTTTTAGATGATACATTTGGGACCAGTATTGTTGAACGTCTTTATTAGTGACATGGGGAATGCATTCAGGGAAAAATGAGCATGTTCAGGCTGACACCAAGCTCTGCAGGAGGGTGGACACTCAGGAGGGATAAAGGAGATGAGAGGGGACTCCGGTTGTGTCATCAACCTGCATGGTGGCTTAAACACCAGGCTCTGAGCCCAAGACGACTAACATCCCGATACTGAGCACAATCTTAGCCAAATATCCACAAAAATAACAATGCTGAAGGGAACAGGCACAGAGGATGCTCACAATCAGAACAACTCATGGAGAAGGAGCCAGAGGGAGGTGGATTACATTCAGAGGCCCCAGATTCTGAGTTATCCCAAGCCTTGGCTGATGGTAACCAGCTAGAATCCACATCTCAAGCCCATGGTAATATCCACCTCCTAAAAGCGCATCAAATTAGACATGATTTATACTGAACTACTGAGCTTCGGGCAGAAATGAAGCAACTGTATGGGGAACTTCGAAAAGACGTGGAACTGCTTGATCAGAGAGTAGATGATTCAAAGAGGCAGATTACCACAGGGAGAACAGAACTGATAATTTAGAACTGGCGGTACAAACCATGCAAGACACCCAACTACAAATACAGTGCCAACAAGAAGATTCAGAAAACTGGGCGTAGAAAAATATTAGGGTGTATGACATTCAGGAAGGAGCGGAGGCCAGACATTACTGATTTTCTGTGTAAAGGGTGCTTCACATAGCCCTTTGAGTTACCTGAGGATGTGGAGATGGAATCTGAGAGAGTACAGAGGGCCTCGGCCCAAAACTGAACAAACCAGATGCTCGTCCACGTTCCATTATATTCGATTCCTAAAATTCACCACCAAGGAACGAGTCATTCTTACAGCTTGGAGAAAGCAGAAAATATTTTATGGACAAAACAGAATTTATATAGATAACGATTATGCCCCAGACACCCTTCGGGCCCACAGAAAATATCAACCCTTTTTGCTCCACTGAAAAGTTCACCCTCCCTACCCTTCTTGGATGGTCATTCAGTTTCCAGAGGGCAAGAAAGACTTTGACACTGCAGAAGAAGCCAGAGTGGAGATTCTGCGTCGCAGCATACAGGTTCGAGAACGATCAGCAGATTGACCCAGCATGCAGAGAGTGGAGAGGTGGCAAGATGTTGTACAATCCAGAAACAAAAGCCTGGAGACAAAGAACCTTCCTAATGCTCTGGTTAAAACTCTTGCTTCATTCCGGCACAATGTAACCAGTACCTGAACATGCCCTGGAGCCCTAGCTGTCACCATGGTGAACTTTGGTGAACCAACAGGTTCGTTCGGTCTTTGACTGTACCTTGTAGGGATGGAGGTCCTGGGTCCGATTACTTGAACTGCTGAACTCTTGAACTGATGGCATGAAGGAGGGCTGAAGCTAGCGAGGCCTCTATGGACTTTCAGTCTTTATCGTAATACTTTATGGGAGGATTTTGGGCCTTGCGGATATTTCACTCCGTTTTCAGCCCTGCACTCCTTTCCCCTATCCTTAGTATTTTCTTAATTAAGCCTCTCTCTAAAGTTATGTTCTACAGACCCTAGCTAAAAAGAAACAATAATATATATTTTGATTTGCTTTTTATTTAAAAGGGTCACTTATTCTAAACTAGTTTGACCATTAAGCTTTTTTCAGAAAAGCCCTTTAGTTGAATAATTTGTAGGTGGGGGTTCTTTGATGTTACTCTCCACTAGAGGGCATGACCCTGAGTATTGGTAGAGGCCTTGGCTCAATGTACACCCCTCAGCCTCTGTGAGATTAGCCTATCTCAGTGTAAGCATGCAGTTATAGCCTTGTGGGCTCTTTATAGCTGCTTCATGTTATAATTTATCTCTCCTCTGGAATACTTAATCAGGTTAGAGAATCCTGTTGTGGTACATCTTCACAAAATTTTATAACCACCTGAGTTGTTTCCTTTCTTTAAGAAATTGCTAAGTTTAAGTTCGTCTTGGGCTATATAGCCATGTCTAGGAGCAAACTGACACACTTATCCATACCTACCCATTTTTACTTTTGATAGCCCTGGGTTTATTGAGTGGCCTCTGTATTTGAACTAAATGTGATAAGATCCTTCCCTACTGAGATAATTTTTTTTTGTCCCAGTTTTGGGCGATGCTAGCCCTGGGAGGCCTGACTGGTTTTACTAGTCAGTTTACTCTCCCCTCTAGGGCTGACTTAGTAACCGTGACATGGTGGAGGAGTAGTTGTAATTCTCTTACCACCTTTGGAAGTCATGACACTTTTCGTATATAGTTTTACTGCAGTTTCACTTTTTCTTAGCTGGACAGCCCAGTTGTTGATCTGGTACTGGCTCCTCCCTCCTATTTGGTTGGGGCCTTTCATTTTAATTCCTGTTTTCTTGCTCTTACTAGTCCTTTGATTTTCTGGAACCTTACAAAAGTAACTTGGGACACGACAGAGAGTACAACGTATGGTTGATAGTGATGTGGGAAGTCTGCTGTTTGGGTTTGTGGCTGTTATTTATGGATAGGCACAGAATTATGTGTGTGCAAGGCATTTGGGGACATGGGTGATTGGGGAGGAGTCTGGCACATGGCCTGGGGATACTGAGGGACCGAATTCAGGGCTGCTATGTTTTGGGTTATACCAAAATGGATAAGACCTCTTTGATTCTCTCATTAAACATTAATGGCATTCACTCCCTGATTAAGAGGTCTTGGTTACACAGTTCTTACGCATGAGAGGCCAGAGGTGCTTGCTCTACAGGACACTCTGCCTGTCTCAAACTGAACACTCCAAATTACAAAATAAGAGCTATGCCTCCTTGCCTCTGTGTCTCACAGCTAGGAGGAAGTGAGGCGTGATTATTATTAGCAAAATCAGCACACTGGGTGGAGATAGAGAGATGTGAAGATGCTGAGGATGCTATGTTATAGTTACTGGCCTCCTGTACAATAGGAGGTCCTCTCTCTTCCGTATATTTTCCCCTGGCTCCCCAAAATCAATAGCTCAAAAGTTCTTTGTCGACCTATTACCATTACTTAGGGATCAATTAATCATGGGAGGAGATCTGAATATTATCCTAGATCCTGTTCTTGATGTCTCCAAGTGCCTTGCTCACAGGGTTAACCCATTACAAAAATATTTTAAGCTCAGTATGTCAACCTTGGAATTTGTTGATGTCTGAGACATACTTTCCCACGATTAAAAGTTTCTACGTGTTTCTACCAGCATGGGGTTGCAGCCAGACTAGATTATATTTATACAGCCATTGAACACTATGATTTAATGTCTGATATCTGGCATGGGCCCCCCTGCTGTCTGATCATTCCAGTTCGCATGAAGGTCTGCTTAGGAAATGTTTATAAATGTAACCATTGGCGATTGAATGTCCAATTTGTTAGAGACCATGGCCTGGATATTCAAACTCGCCCAGGCTGTGGTGCAAGCTTGGGTGCAGCTCAACTTGGCTGCGCAGGGGTGTGGCCTGGGCAATATTCAATGGAGCTGTGCCATGGCTCAGCAGCTTTGAATATCACACCCTGGCCACCCCAGTGTGCATGGTGCAGTGGCACTGCACTTGGCTGAAGTGACCATAGTGGAGCATGGAGATCACGCTAGCGCCAAGTGCCATTGTGCCATTCACAGCACCAGCGATATTCAAGGTGACATGCAAATGGGGCCATCATTTATGCAGCGAGGCACACATAGGGCCATTTGCATGTCATTATGGCCCCATTTGCATACAGGGTGGCGATCCCCGGCGACTTGTGCCTGGCGCTCTGCCAGGCACCAGCCATCGGGGACGCATGCCCTGCAGCCCGATCGCGGGCATCTGTGTAATAATGAAAGATCCCGTCCTATATCCCTGGTGGCCCAGTGGACGCTATGTGCCCAATCATGGGCATTTGTACAGAAAACAAAGGTCCAATATCCCTGGTGGTCTAGGGTACCCCCCCCACCGCCCACTGAGGCCCACCGCCCGCTCCCCCATCAGCGGTCGGGCAGCAGCACCACCCGCCTGCCGCCCGCTGCCCGCCGACTGACACCCGGTGGGGCTGCACACCATTGGTTCACAGCGTGAGCCAGTGGGCGTGACCCCTACTGTACTACATTCCAGATATGTGAATGATTCATTCATTCACATATCTGGAATGTAATAGTATAGAGGCTGCATGCCCATTGGCTCACGCTGTGAACCTGGGCGTGCAGCCCTACCGAGGTGTCGTTGGTGGGCGGCGGGTGGTGCTGCCACCCGCCGGCTGGCGGGGGGCGAGGCAGTGGGGCTCAGTGGGTGGGTGGGGAGGAGGTACCCTAGACCACCAGGGATATTGGACCTGACTTCGTACAACTACCCAGATGAAGCACGTAGCAGTCCACTGGACCACCAGGATATAGATGGGATCTTATCTATTAAACAGATGTCGCGATCAGGCTACATAGCGATCCACTGGACCATCAGGGATATAGGAACTTCTATCTTTTCATACACAGATGCCCACGATCGGGCATGGGGGGCACCTCAGGTGTGGCGGGAACTCGGGTGGCCACCCACAGGTGGCAGCTGCTGTGTTGCGCCCTGCAATGCGGCAGCTCACCTGTGGGTGGCCATCAGTTGTTCCTTTTATTATTTGTGTTGGCACAGGTAGGGGTTATGATGTGATGGCTCTGCACATCCCGGACTGAGTATCGGCTGTGCAGGTTATGCATGGGCATGCCCCCTTACCTGTGCCTGCATATTACTGATGTGCTCCGCATCGTATTTGTGCCACGACTTTTCCCTTTGAATATCTCGCTGGGCGCATCAGTGGGTTGTTCATGTTGCAACACTGTTGCACCATGCAACCTTTGAATATATGGCCCCAGAATTTAAACAGGAAATTTTAGAATTGATACCAGATATTTTGAGGATAATCAGAACCAAGAGACATCCCCTGGGATTCTATGGGATACCATTAAGGCAGTCCTACAGGGACTGATTATCTAGATTTCAACAAAGAGAAAAGAGAACTGACAAGAAATATAGTGAGCTTCAAATGAGTTACAAACCCTTCAAAAGGGTTCTGCCACAGCTCAGGAAAGCAGCTAGAGAGCGAGCTCCCGACGACCTGCCTAACCTCCCCCAAAATAACAAACTGAGCTTTTAAAAATCATTAAGATGTCTGGTGGGGGTACACTAAAGGATAAAAATCCAGATCACGATCGCATCAATCAAAGGAGGATAAAGAGACTCTGGGACCTCACAGCAGCTCCCCACATGCATGGCGATGCAAAATCGAGCAACCAAACCTGCAATGGCCTCACTGATACAGACAAAGAGGCAGATAGGCTCTCCAGATGTCATTTTGACCTGATCTTAAAGGAGTTAAAGGAAATGAGGACCGAGAACAAGGTTGAGTTTGGAAACCTGACCCAAAAATTAAATACAATGGAGCGCCGAGTACAAGAGGCAGAGGACCAAATATCTCAAATGGAAGACAGCCTAATGCATTTTGGAAGAACAGTGCAGGCCCTCTGCTACCATACTATGGACTTAGAGGAAAATGCATTGACTTGAAAGCTGAGCCTGCCGCAATACCCTCGGGTATCAGACCTAAAGAAGGAGCTGAGACAGGAGTAATGGCAGATTTCATAGCAGACTTACTCAAAGATGTCCTTGGCCTCCCACCTTTATATGAGCTGAAGATAGAGAGCGCACAGAGCCTTGTTGCAAAACCGAAAGAGGAGACTGCCAGACCATACTCTGTTATTATAAAATTCAGTAGCTATCACAATAAAGAAGATATACTGAGACAAGCTTGGCAGAAAAAAAGTCAAATACTTGGACTCATGTTTGTTTTTGACCAGGACTACCGAAAGTGATTCAACAGCAACGGATGACGTGTGGACCCTAATAAAATTCCTGAAAAAACAGCTTAAAATCCAGATGCCTTACCCGTTCGACTCAGGATACATTGGGAGAAGGGCCCAGAAGTGTACGACTCTCCACAGGAAGCCAGAAATGCCATGCTGAAATGAGGCCTACCTGCCCTAGAGCTACGGTGCAGGCACCTGCAGAGGAAAAGAGAGAGAGGAGTAGGATGTCAGCTCAACTTAGCGAAGAAAACTAGAAGATCTATACACCAAGGTGCATCACGAACAGCCTCCTTTACAAGATCTGATCAAGAAACTTCCAGGAGTAGAGAGAGTGACCTTGAAAACATGGGAGAGGACTGAAACATTTGTAAAACTAAACGGTAACTCCCTAGGACCCTGGTGTATTACGCATCAACCTGAGGAGCAGGGACAAATGCAAGTCATTTCTATATGCCTTCAGAAATGTTGGTACTGATGTATAGTAAAAGGTGGGATCCATGAACTATCTTTCCTCCCCCTTAGTCTGAAAGGATAGAATGCTCCCCATTATTGCAAAGTATTAATATCTGTATAAGCAAAGTTTTGAGGAGCAATGGGTGGGAGGGATGGGACCATAAATGTTATCTGGTCTGTTAGAAGAAGGCCCAAAACATGCAGGCCTTGAGGTGTGGCGGTGGTGGGGAAGGGGTTGAAAGCCCACTCTAAAGTGCATAGAAATGCTAAAGACCCCCAAAGAAGCATGTAACATGATGGGCAAATAAGAAGTATTACTTTGAATCGATGGAAACTCTCTCAGCTGAACGATTTAAGTATAATTAAAGGTGGGGGGTTGTAATATGTTTACTGAAATGGAGGGATTAATACAGACTTCCAGGGGCTATGGTAATTGAGAGAGGGAATACTTAACTACTGTACTGTGCTCCTCAAAAGAAGTCTGGACGCAAAATTAAAGCAGGTCAAAAAGGGAATACTATATGAACGCTACAGATTACTACTTAGTCTCTAGGACTGCCCTAGTCCATTGGCATATCACATCGAGCTCCACAATCTGGGTGAGAACTCGAGAAGGGATCCTCTTGGAGGAAATCTTTTCTACCCCCTTTGGCCCTTCCCAGTTAAGGCAGGGCAAAGAGGCATACAGTAACTAGGCCTTCTACCTTGGAAGTCAGAGTTTTTCTAATTACTTTTCTGAGTAGGTGGTGACTTTCCCACCCTCTCTAAAATATGTTGGTTACTTGTTCAATTCTTGTTATAGTAGTTAAGTGTTTTATATTTATCACATATTTGTTTGCTGCAAAACTGTTGCCACCACTCTTCCTAACCTAGGGTCACTCTCTATAGATGGTGAGCCAGGGAAGTAATGGGAAAATTAAAGAAAACAAATATAATATGTAGCCATGGCCAAGTTATGTACAAATTTCCTTTCTTTTAATGTTACTGGGTTAACAAACCCTAAAAACATAGCAAAATCATTTCTATATTAAGAAAAGGAGGGCAGATTTCTGTATGCTCCAAGAGATGCACCTTTCACCAAAGGAGCATGGGAAAATTGGTACATTGGTTTTTCAACAATAGTGGCGTCCTCATACAGAAAGGGCTGACACAGGGGTGTGATGGTCTTGGTGGGAAGAGGGTTGCCTTTGAAATCAGAGATACCCTTACAGATTCGGAAGGATGCTTGGCAGCTTTGAAGGGCTATAATAACAGAGAACTTATCACTATAGCCTCAATCTATGCCTCCCTGGCTAAGCTTCGGTTTCCACAGGAGGCTATATATATGAGACTCATGGAGTGGTCAGAAGGATCTTTGATTATGGGGGTGGGACTTGAACCTTGCTTTAAATGACCATCTTGACTCCACATCAAAAGTTGAGAGATCAGATAAGAGTGGCCCTAAAAGTTAATACGTTTTTTTCAGAGGTGGGTTATGTGGATGCTTGGAGAGCTGTACATGGTCAGAACGGGACTACACTTTCTTTGTCAGCGATAAAGTACATACTAGAATAGACTATTTATTTGTACCTAGAGAGTCTGTATACCAAATGCAGAATGTAGATATAGGGGACATTTACCTCTCTGATCACACACCTATGTGCTGCAAATACACCTGGGCCAAAGTAAGAGAAAGACCACGTGGCGTCTTAACTTAGCAATTATCCAGGAAAAGAAAACCAAGAACAGGTCTAAGAGATGATTAAAGAAACACTTAGCACAAATGACACCCTGATATCTCTCCATCCATTTTATGGATACAGTAAAGGCGGTAGTACGTGGCAAATTAATAGCAAAAGCTGCCAAACAGAAAAGGGATAGAGGGCCCAAAAGCAAATTTAGTACAGAAGATAAGGAGTTGGAGCAATCCTTAAAAGATAAATACGACCTACTAAGGAACAAGAAGTTCAAAACATCGGAGAGCCCTTAATGGTATCCTGGACTATATGGTGGAACAAAACTTGCTGTATTTAAGGCAGAAGTACTACGAGGAGGTCCTAGGGCTACTAGATTATTGGCAAGCAGATTAAGGTAGAGAAAAGCCAGGGCCACCATCAGTAGGATTACACACCCATATACTAAAAAGCAATTGGTAAGCACAACCGATATCGCAGATGCCTTCACAGATTACTATAGGGAGTTATATAAGACAGATACTGCTGAAGCAGAAAAACTAAGGAGTTTTCTAGAAGCTACAACTATCCCAAGTCGGAAAAACTGATGCTGCCTCTCTTATGGCACCAATAGGAGAATCTGAAATTAAAACTGAAACATCCAGAATTAAAACAGGAAATGCCCTGGCATGGATGGATAATTAGCCAAATTTTATAAGCTTTTCAGGGCCCAAATCTCACCACTTCTTAACAGAGTTTACAACTTTCTGACGACAGAGGGAGGGTGTTTACCCCTTCGTGGAACTACGTGGTGGTCGGTTTTGCCCAAGCCTGCCAGGGACCACCTGTTGTGTACCTCTTACAGGCCTATCTCCATTTTAAATACTGACTATAAGAATATAGGGAATTATGAGCGCGGCTTCAGGATATCATCCCAAAATTATACACTCAGATCAGACAGGTTTTGTCCCCAGCCAGCAGGCACAGGATGGTATCCGCTGTGCTGTCAATATTCTGGAACATGTGGGAAAGACAGGGAAGCAACACTAGTTATGAGTTTAGATGCAGAAAAAGCATCTGATAAAGTACAATGGTCATTCCTTCAGGCGTCCCTGGAGGGCTTTGCTTTCAGGATGCCTTTGCAAACTAATAGCTAGACTCTATAAGTCTCCTCGGGCCATGGAGGTTAAATGGTCATGTAGAGAAGTCATTTGAATTGGAAAGGAACGAGGCAGGGCTGCCCCTGTCTCCTCTCCTTTTCACCATTTTCATTGAGCCATTGGCGCAAGCAATCTGCCTGAACCCTGCTATACGGGTATAGAATTATGGGGATATGAACACAAGCTGGGTCTATATGCAGATGACATTCTGCTGTTTCTGGGTAACCCAGATTTCCCCTCCCAGAGGATTTCAACCAGATTCAAAATTCACTGAAATATCAGGTTACTCCTAAACACGGCTAAGACCGACGTCCTGGTTTGCTCCTATGAGGTCCTCTGGATATTCAGCAGAGATATCCTATGAGATGGGGTTAAATTAACTGAAATATTTAGGAGTTTTCCTGGGAACAAACCCACTACCCTCTTTCAAGATAACTACCCCAACCTAATACGTGAGATCTCATGAGATTATAAGAAATGGGCCCTCCTTCCACTACCAATGTACTCTAGAATTGAGGCTACAAAAATAAATGTTTTGCCCGCCTGTTATATTTGTTTCAGAGCATACTCTTTATTGTTCTGCAGCAGACTATATTAGGCTGGCAGAGACAGCTGATAAAATTTATATGGGGTACAGGTAAACCAAGGGTATCTAGAAACATATTATATCTTCCAAGAAAGTAGGAGGTTTGGCAGTACCATACCTTCCAGGATACCGGACTGCCTCACAGATGAAAATTGCTTTAATGTGGCAACACCCCAGTGCACATTCTCACTGGAAAACGATGGAACTACAACAAACCCGAGGCCCCCCTTGCTGGCCATACTTTATAATAGACGCTTGCAACAATTAACTAGCGGGCAGCTCTCCACAGGAATCAATGCAGTTTTAGAGGTTGGAGAAGAGGCACTAGTAAAGGGGAACAGCACAGCAGGTATGGAGATATAGGTGGTGGGCCTGGGAGAAACAGTTCGTTCTGGCCTCCCAGGATCACTGGTTCAGAGATCAAGCACATAAGGGCCTCCACTCACCATGGCAAATCTTAAATGGAGATACTCCCATGTCATTCGAGGCAGCTATGCCTTTATTTGATTTAAAACCAAATGACAGATTTAAATATTATCAGATCAGTAATTGGGTCCATGCCAATCTAAACAATCCAAAAAGAATACAGAACAATACCAACACTCCCTACCCTTTGAGAAATATGTTTATCCCCACAGGAGAGGAGCAATCACAGAATTATATACTAATTTTATCCTGGACCAGGGACACGACTCTCTCAGTCTTAAAGAAAGATGGGAGGACACAGGAGAAATAATAGAGAAAGACAAATGGGAGAAAAGCTGGGTTCCATATGGAATCGACCTCCTCCCACTGTGGAGAGAATTTGTTTGGAAAGCTAGGAGTATGTATTTTGGTCCCTAGAACTCAGGCCAAATTTAAAAGGGTTCCTCAAGTTGTTGGAGGGCATGCAGGGGAGACTGTGGCGTCATTTGCATATACTATGGCAATGCTCTACAATAAGGGTTTTCTGGGAAGCTGATACAAGAGCATATGAAGGCCATATTGTTGGAGAGGAAGGGGTGAACCCATACAGATGGTATTATGGGTTGACCTGTCTCATCTAAAGGTAAAGATAGTAAATATCTATGGCGCACTCTCGAGCAGCAGCTATAAAAGCTCTCACAAAATGTTGGCTACAGAGTGAAAGCCCTACAGTAAAGACTGGGTCAAAATAGTCGCAACAATACAAGAGATGGAGAGACTGACTTTTGTAATTCAACATAGATGGCAACAATTTACTAATAGGTGAACCAGATGGGACCTCTATGTGGATAACATAGGAATAAAATGAAACTTACAGACCCCTTTTCCTCTAGGTATGATAAAGAATGAAGTCATGGCATAAATTATAAGAGGGAGGAGTGATGGCAAAAAAAGGCAGCTATTTAAATCGCTTTTTTTTTAAAGTTTAAAGTATAATCTTTTAAGCATTTTTAGTTCACCCTTTTAAATTAAGTAGCATTTATAAAATACTTCACTTACTGAAAAAGCAATTTTTTATAGACTGTAATACTCCATACAGTATTCATGTAAGATGAAATTGGCATAAGGAAATATAATTAATGTATGGCAGTTGGATCAACTTTTACTGCCAATAAAATAAAGTTTAAAAAAACAAAAAACTTCAAATTATGTGGTATCAGGGAGACCTCTAAGTTAAGCCAAACCTTCTTTGGGTGCAGCAATTGATACAAAAGTGCCTGGACCAAAGGTGGAACAACTCTGTTTTTCTTAAGCACTACCACTATGAGGGTGGCCCCAGAGGGACTAGAAAACTGGCCAGAGAACTGCAAGGACAAAAATCTAGAACAGTAGTCTCCTCCTATATGATCCAGGCACTGAAATTCTGCACACCCAGCCCTCAAACATTAGGCAAATATTCACTGATTTTTATCAGGACTTATATACCAGGAGAGTTCTCCTTCTCCTGGAGATTCAAGAATATTTAAGCACCTTCCCCTCCCCGACTAACCCAGCAACAGGCACAGACATTAAATAGACCCATAACTAGACCTGAAGTTGACCGTGTTATCTCAGGAGCAAAACTTTAAAGGCTCCAGGACCTGATGGCTACCTGCCGAATTCTGTATGGTTTTCAGGGATTCATTAGTCCCCACCTCCTCCCAGCCTTACAAGCCATCCAACAGGGAGAGGATCCCCCCAACCGAAATGTGCCACGATTGCAGTTGTCCCAAAGCCCTTAAAGACCTAAAACAGGCTGCATCTTATAGGCCTATATCCATGTTAAATTTCGACTAAAAGATATATATGTCTATTCTGGCCCACAGAGTAGAAGACTTGGTCCCTGTCTTGATAGGTCCAGATCAAGTAGGCTTTGTTAAAGGACATCAGGCCCATGATGCTAACAGATGCACCTTTCTATTAATAGAATATGCCACTGCTCATCAGATTCCACTGGAGTACGTTAGGCCTTGATGCTGGAAGCGTTTGACAGGGTCGCATGGTCCTGTTTTGGGTAGCCCTGTCTCATTTTGGTTTTCCTGGGAACTTATTCAACAACTTCAAAAATATATCACTCCCCAGAGCTTATGTCAGACTGGATGAGGCCTTTCGGATCCTATAAAGCTCTCAAGGAGCACTAGACAGGGATGCTCCTCTCCCCTTGTTATTCAGTATTATATCTTGAGCCCCTGACAGCAGCAATCAGACAGACATGGGGGTTGAGGGAATACCATTGAGGGTAGAGAATTTAAACGGTTTTTATTTGCAGACGATATATTGCTCACCTTTACAAACCCTGAACAATCAATCCCAAAGGTCTGGGAGCAGCTTTGAAGATTTGAATTCCTGGTGGTTACAAGATTAACGAGCAAAAATTGAGGCCTTCTTACACAATTTAAACCTACCCCACAACTGAAATTAGCATATCCTTTCCGATGGAATAAGGTTACAATGTGATATCTGGGGATGAAATTAGCTACCAATTTGGAAGTCATAGAGATTATAAATTACAGACCCCTAACTTCACAGCTAGCCATAGATATGACTCGCTGGTCCCTCCTCCCTAGGCTTTTCCATCGTATAGAGTCAATAAAGCAAAATGTCCTACCCCATATTGTTTTCTTACAGAACCTACCTCATCCCCCAACCAATTTTATTTTACGGTCTGGGATAGATTAATTTCCAGATTTATCTGGGCTGGAAAGCCTCCTCAGGTTAGATATACAGTCCTGCAACTCTCAAGGGAGAGGAGGTTGCAATCTTCCTGCTTTCAGAGCTATTTCAGGGCTGCACAACCCGTGTCCTAACTGGATGGCTTAACCCACAATACAGTGCATACTGGAAGCAAATTGAGGTAGTTTATAACAGCTTGGGAAGCCTCTGGGGTCCATTTTGCCAACCCTCAGTCTGTACTCCCTTGAGTAAGTACTCCCCATATCGAGAGAACCTCGTGGCCTGGCGCTGCTACCTGCTGGTGGCCAGACCTCTGCATCCAGCCCGCCACCCCCTGACCAAGGAAAGCAGCCACAAGCCCACACAGGCTCTCCACTTCAGCTGAGTGGCCCTGGTGCTGCTATCTGCTGGTGGCGAGACCTCTGCATCAGCCACCACCCCTGACCAAGGAAAGCAGCCACAAGCCCAAACCAGGCTCTCACTTCAGCTGAGTGGCCCTGGCTGATACTGCCCCAGCTGGACCTCTGCATCCGACCCGTCACCCCTGACCAAGGAAAGCAGCTACAAGCCAACCAGGTTCTCCGCTGCAGCTGAATGGCTCTGGCACTGCTACCTGTTGGCGGCTGGACCTCTGCATCAGCCCGCCACCCTCTGACCAAGGAAAGCAGGATCGTTGGTCAGCTCCTAGCTCGGAGCTGTCAGGCTTCAATCCCGTAGTGGACTGGCTCTGGGGACTGTGGCTGCTTCGATTGGATGCTGCAGATCCCCATTGAAAGAAAGCACCCAGAGCACATTTACAAAACACAGCTCGGCCACTGCCTTGCTGTACTGCTCTCTGGACAGTTTTTCTGCTGAATTTACTGCTCATGTGGAAATATTTTTCTCCCCTTAGAATTTTCTGCTGTTTAGCCTGCTGTATTAGTAGGCCTGACTTCTATATAGCTTATGGCTTGTACTGCTGAATATTTTTACTGCTTAACATTTTACCTTTAAACTATTGCACTGTATATTTAGGAATTGCCTAGCAGAGTTGTAGTGAACTTTGACTGCCTGACGTCTATATAGCTTAATGCTTGTACTACTGAATTTTTTCTGCTAATTGCCCAATATTGTAGAATAGCTAGAACTGACTACTGCTTGCTGTTTTTCTGCCACACTCTTTCCCATCACAGTTCCTCTCATTCATCCTTGGACTGCCTTCTTTGTTTCCCTCTTTCTCTTGCTTTTCCTTTTGTATTTCTTACTTTCTATTCCCCACAATGTTTCTCTGCCATCTACTGGACCTCTGATTCCTCTCCTGACACCCCCTGAACCAGCACATTCTGTAAATATTGCCTGGCATTTTGGGCCATCTTCTCTACCCATTCCAGATTACCCTGAGTCCTCTCCACCACAAGCCTCCTTCCCAGCTCTCCCTGGTCTCATTCAAGGCCCCCAACCTCCTGAATCAGCCTTTTGTTTTGCTAAATTCCCACCTGGCACCTTTGACCAGACCTCTCTGCAGGAACCTTTTCTCCCACTATTTGTACCTACTCTGCCCTGAGCACTAAATTGCCCAGGGCCCTCCCTCAATTTACTTGACCTTTGTCTTTAACGTTTTAACTAATGGTCCACCTTTTTCTGCTCTATTTTAGCCACAGGCCCAAACCAGGCTCTCTACTTCAGCTGAGAGGCCCTGGCGCTGCTTCCTGCTGGCAGCCGGACCTCTGCATCCAGCCCGCCACCCCCTGACCAAGGAAAGCAGGTGCGTTTGCTCAGCTCCTAGCTCGGAGCTGTCAGGCTCAATCCCGTGGTGGACTGGCTCCTGGGGACTGTAGCCGCTTCCCAATGGATGCTGCAGATCCCATTGAGAAAGAAAGCACCCAGAGCACGTTTACCAAAACACAGCTCGGCCACTGCCTTGCTATACTGCTTTCTGGACAGTTTCACCCCCCACCCCTCCTCCCTCCTTTATTAAGTACACTCCCCAGTGATCCCCATCCCTGAGGCCTCACACTAGTCAATTACAGCAACTCCTTAAAGGGGCTCT
Organism: Neoceratodus forsteri; assembly: GCA_016271365.2. Lineage (NCBI taxonomy): Eukaryota > Metazoa > Chordata > Ceratodontiformes > Ceratodontidae > Neoceratodus > Neoceratodus forsteri. The sequence goes on along the minus strand of CM057449.1, from coordinate 1,017,674 downwards.
CTTTTCTGTAACTTAAAGGGTGATCTCTCTCATGCTCAAATAACTTACCGTCCTCAATGCATCCGGGATCAAGTGCATTGACACTGACTATGGTCCTCCTCCCATTTCCTACACCAGCCCCACCTCACTTAGGACCATCACCCTCTACCCATAGTACCCACCTCTTATCTACAACACCTCTACCAGACTCCCGATGCTCGACCACCTCCCCTTGGTACCCCCACACTTTCACCCCTGCTACCTCTTACTTCCCACTCACACCTTGGTCTCTTCTCCTCAATGCCTTTCCCACCCTTCATACTCTACCCACCCCTTGCACCCCAGCCCTGGCCCTGTGTCCAGTCGAAGGAGAGATGCCAAATACTACCACACTTTGGTGCACCTAATCACCCTCCTGTTGCTTCTATCAGGTAACATTCATCCAAACCCTGGCCCGTGCCCAACCTTATGAACAAGCCTGCCCAGGCTGATGGACTCTGATAGCTTTATGAATATTTGCCTCCTTAAGAAGGCTGCTGCATTCCAATGTTGGGTTACTCAGCACCAACTGACCATTGTTGCACTCACTGAAACCTGGTTCTCCAAATCCACCCCTGACTCCTTTGTCTCCCTCCTGGTTACACCCTTTTCAGGGAAGATTGGGTGGGTAAGTGTGGAGGTGGTTGTGCTGTCTATAGGCGTGACTCCTCCTTGGCCATGCACTTCCACCACCCAAGCTTGATAGCAGGCTGAAGCCCTCATGCTAAAATCTCCCCAACCCTGGTAAGGCCTACTTTTCTCACCATTGCCTATATTCCCCAGAAAGCAAGACCTCGCCATTCAGGCACTTGCTGACTACTTCTCTGGCCTACCACCCAAAATGGCCCAGATAATTATTGGTGACCTGAATGTCAACTGGCTCTCTGCCACGGCCTCCCAAATCAGAGATATCTTTGCCACCCTTGACATGTCTCAGCTTGTCACTAGCCCATCTAGATTCAACCCTCTACTGGCTCCAGCACCCTCCTGGATATCACCATTACCAACCTCCCTCAGAGGGTGCTCGATATCAGTGTACTTCCCACCTCACTTAGTGACCACTCCCGTCATATTCTCTTGGTCCGCTGCCAACAGCAGACCTGCACCACAAACCACCCACTGATGTTGCCTACTCCCAGGTAGCCTCGTTGCTTTAAACTGTACCTCTCACAACTGGATTGGTCCCCAATGAGGCTTACACCGTCCATAGACAAGGCATTAGATTTTTCACTGCACTTTTAACACTGCCTGTGACCTCTATGCCCCTTTGCTAGAAATCGCACAAAAAGCAAAGCACACCCTGGGTTACCCTCCTCCTTCACAAACTTAAAATGAGAGACAACCGATGGCACATTGCTGTAGAATCTGGCAAGCCAGCTGATAGGCAAGCATAACGCCAAGCATAATAAGTGTACTTGGGCTCATTCGACAGGCCAAAGCCCAGTACTACCAATCCGCTCTTGTCTCCTCCTGGGGATCGGCTAGAAACTTTTGGGATAATGTAAAAGGAGCTGAATGGAAATCCCGCCCACCCCCCTCTCAACTCTCCTTTAATGGAACTGTCTGCTCTGTCCCACTTAGCATTGCAGACTGCCTAAACCACACTTTCTCAGACCTGAGTTCAGTCCTGCCCAGTAACTTCTTTGACCACATCCCAGTAGCACCACTGCCCACTCTCCAGAGACCTCCTTTCTATCTATGCATCATCTCCCGCTGGAGGCTAGACCCTTCTGCAAAAGCCATTAGTAGTAACAACCCCAGCACCAAACTACTGGACACTAGGCTACTTTGTCTGACGCTGGATGCTATCCTGGTCCCACTTTCTGAGCTATTCAGCCACTCTCTGTGCCTGGGGCAGTTCCCAGCACATAGAAAACCACCAACATCACTCCCATCCTAAAGAGCAGCGATCGGCGACCCAGTAACTATCGACCCATCTCCATCCTCCCTCACCTCTATGGCCTTTGAAAAGTAGTTGCCAACCAGCTTGCTAATACCTGACCATGCGCAATATCCTGTGCCCCTAATAGCATGGCTTTCATGCAGATCACAGCACCACAACCATGCTACTTGAATTCTCCAACTTCCTGCACTCAGCTCTTGATGCTGGAAGTCCTGCGGTGCCGTATTCATTGACCTCTCAAGGCCTTTGACATGGTTTGCAATCCCTCCTGCTTGATTCCCTCAGATGCCTTGGTTTCTCCCGCCCCTTCGCATGGTTCACCAGCTATCTCTCTGCCAGAACTCAGTGTGTAAAATCAATAGCACCCTATCTGACACACCACCTGTCCGCTCTGGGGTTCCCAAGGCTCCATTTTAGGTCCTCTCCTCTTCAGTCTCTACCTCAACCCCTCCCCCCTCTCCTCAGCCTGCCCAAGTAAGATTCTCCCTACACGGATGACACTGTGCTCTTCATCTCTGACCCAACCCAACACACTCCAGGCCACCCTCCAATAAGCTTTTGATAGAGGTGAGCATTGGTTCACATCATGAAGGCTAGTCCTGAACCCAAAAAGACCAAAGCTATGCTCTTCTCACATCACCAAAGCAAAGCCAGTGGTGCCCCTCTCGTGATACTGCCTAGAACACTAAACCCCATTGAGCAAGTTTCCTCCTACAAGTATCTGGGCATTACCTTTGATTCGCACTCTCCTTCCATTCCCATATCAATGCCCTTTCTGCTGCTACCAGTGTCAGGATTGGATTGTTATACTGCCATAGGGACTGCCTACCACAAGAGGCCCTTAGATTGGCAATCACCTCCTCTGTCCTCTCGCTAATAGATATAAGCTGCCCATCTATGCTGCAGCCGACAACACTGCACTTGCAAGAACCCAGCTCTCTATAAATAAGAGGCCTGCAGGCTAATGCTGGGAGCCCTAGGTGCCACTCACATGCCTGCTGTACTCCATCACCAACTTGCTCAACCTTGAAGAAAGACTCTGCTTCCAAACCTGCCTTCTTGTAAAAAGACCCTGCTTAGGCTCTTCCCCCCTGGGGTCACCACCTCCCCTGCAGCGTGCCTCCCCCTCAGTCTCCACCACAGTACTGTCAAAACCTCCCTTATTATCCCCAGGGTAAGGACCTCTATGGCCCAGAGATCCTTTTGCTATCAGGCTCCCTCCTAGTTCAATTCCTCCTAGCCAACATAGCTGACTCCACTAAGCTTGGTCCTTTCAAGGTCTCCTCAAAGCCATCTGACAAGCACTGCGCTGCTGCAACTGCACATAATCTCCCACCTGCCCTTACCCTCACCCCTAGGCTAGGTCTGCCCTGTCTACTTTTGCTGTATATGCCTGGGGTCTCAGGCAACATCTGCTGACTAATGTAATAAAATATCTCTGGTTGCTACCTGACGTGGTACTCGTGTACCTATATTATGACTACTGTGATCTACCTATTACCAAGCTTGTACCACCAGTGAATGCCTGGAACACTGGTTGTTTTTTAATCTAAGCATTATGAACTGTACTGTTTTGTTTGCTGTGATGTATTGCTCTCTTGACGAGGTGCCTTTGTAAATGAGTCTTTGACTCAAGGTCTGTAAACCGATGATCTAATAAATAAATAAAAAGTATTTGGTTATGGATGTTGGCTCACTGTTTTACTCAACAAGAATTACTTTACATGAGAGCAATAGCCACTGACAAATCCTTCCCTCCTAATGAATCAGAGGTAGGGCTCAGGTCTGATGGGCCAAGGGCTTCGGTATGCCCACCAAATGGTAGGACCACGGGTTGATTCCGTTCACAATACTGCAGGGATCGTATGACCTCTGGGGTACTGAATTTCATGGGTACATGCAGTTGAGAGCCTACCTTTCACAGCATGAAAACCAACTATGAGACCTAGCTGAAAAACACCTACCATGGTTCAATTATTGATGCATTACACTATGGGGATGCAGTCTTCTCATGAAGTCAGGGCCTAGATATTCAAAAGGGTTGCGCATGGTGCACACTGTTGCACCATGCACAACCCACTGATGCGCCTGACACGATATTCAAAAAGGAAAAGGTGCGCGCACAAATCCCGATGTGCCGGCGCGCATCAGTAATGTATGCAGGCACAGGTGTGGGGTGTGCCAATGCATAACCTGCACAGCCCGATATTCAGCCGGGATGTGCAGGTAATGCATCGCATAACCCTGCGCCTGCACAAGTTACGCCCACAAAAAGGAACAAGTGATGGCCACCCACAGGTGAGCTGCGCATTGCAGAGGGCACAACACAGCAGCTGCCACTTGTGGGTGGTACCCAATTCCCTGCCGCACCTAGGCGGTGCCCCCCATGCCCCATGGGCGGTGCATCTGTACTCGAACTCCCCAAGTCCAGTATCCCTGGTGGTCCAGTGGACCGCACTGAGCCCATCGCGGACATCAGTACCTCATCAAAGACCCCCACTACCCTGGTGGTCTGAGTGCCCCACCCACCTGCCCACTGGGCCCCTGGCCCGCTCCCCATCAGCGGCAGGTGGCAGCACCACCCACCTGCCACCTGCCGACAGACAGCTCGGTGAGGGCTGCACACCCGATTGGTTCACAGCATGAGCCAATGGGCGTTCAACCATGCCGTACTACTCAGTCCAGATATGTGAATGAATTCATTCACATATCTGGACTAATCAATATATGAGGAGCTGCATGCCCATTGGCTCATTCTGTGAACCAATGGGCATGCAGCTCCGAAGCTGTCGTCAGCCGCGGGCAGAGGGGCGAGGTGGGTGGTGCTGCCACCCGCCAGCTGACGGGGAGCCGGGCGGTGGGGCCCAGTGGGTGAGTGGGTGGGGGTACACTAGACCACCAGGGTAGTGGGGTCTTTGATGAGGTACTGATGCCCGCGATCAGGCTCAATGCGGTCCACTGGACCACCAGGGATATTGGACTTGGGAGGGGACTGTACTGATGTCTGAGATCGGGCACATAAGGGTCCACTGGACCACCAGGGATATTGGATGGTTTTCATTTATATTACAGGAATGCCTGTGATTGGGCTGCAGGGGCTTTGGTCTAGCAGCTGCTGTCTGGCAGGCGCCAGGCGCAAATCGTCAGGGATGGCACACCTGCATGCCCAATAGCATGCAAATGGGGCCTTAATGAAATGCAAATGGCCCCTTTGCACCCTTGCATAAATTATGGCTCCATTTGAATATCGCAGGTGCTGTGCATGGCACAATGGCACTTGCATGGCGCATCTCCATGCTCCATTCTGGCCACTTGCACTGGCGCAGTGCCACTGTGCCATGCACAGTGAAATTAACCAGGGTGCGATATTCAAAGCTGCTGCATGCATAGCGCTGCTCCGTTGAATATCTCCCAGGCCACTCCCTGCGCAACAAAGTTGAGCTGCGTCCAGGCTTGCACCAGCCTGGGCGCAGTTTGAATATCCGGGCCAGTATGTTTTATAATGCAATTAAGAATGATTAAATTACTCCACAGAAAACTTACGATTAATCTGAGCTAAGGAACTGTACCTAGATATTCCGGTGCTGGCCTAGGAGGGTCGGCAGGTCCAGCCACCAGGGTGGTTCAGTCACCATACTAGAGACAGTACATATGGAAACTTAGAACCCGCTACTTTAGAATGCCTCTGGTGACCTCCAAATTTCATGGGGATCCCACTGGAATCTTTTGGAGGGGTGTGGGACTCCTTATGTGGGGCAAATCCATGTGCTGTGGTCATGCCCCTCCTGCAGGATTATTGGAAGGCAGTAATCAGGAGCGTAAGGAGATTTCTGAGCTGGCAGCCCTGGATGATCCTATGTTTTTATTGACATTCTCCTTACCGGAGGGTTGAAAGTGGACCTGTAAATAAACAAACTATACCACACTGATGACAGTGAGGTAGTAAAAGTACAGGGTTAAGTGGTTAGCGGTCCCCAGCAATCCAATAAAACCACCTTAGACCAGATGTTGTTTTAACTTAGTTGCAATTTATTAATACCCAAATAAGCCCTAACAAATTTACCTCTAATATGATTAATTCTAAACAGCTGGTGGCTTTTTACCACCAGGGCTACAGGTGTACAGAGGAAATTAAGCAACACTGCTCCCTTTCCTCTGGCTCTCAAAGCATCCATGGCATGGCTATTTCCTCTTGGACACACTGGACATACAGTCTGTCTGATACTTATAGAGCGTTTGTCAAGAAATGCAAAACAAAGGAAATTTCCAGTTTTCAGACACTCTGACCAAAAAGGCAAGAGAGTAGGGTCATGGGACAAGGGTTCAAAACACATACATCACTGCTGACTTGGCATTAATCAAAGGAAAACATTATTTGTCACAAGACATAAATAAAACCTTCTAGCACTAAAATATTTTGCTTAGAAAACAGAAAACTAATGTCACAAGACAAGGGCATGATAGATTTACTAATAATTACCAATAATGTAAGTTTAAAATAGACAAGCATAAGATAGGAGGTGGACAGACATTAATGCTTGCCTACTTGCCGCGTAATTTCTCTATTTTTGCTTATATTGTTATCTATATTAGCTACATTCAAGTTTAGTCATGCCTTCCATCTTGCCCAAAAGAACAAAACATGTTTTGTACAAGATTTTTTCTATGCACAGCAAGTTTGGCATTGATTAAGACATTTTGCTCTAAAACAAACATGAGCCCTTTCACCCATTTCTTGCTGGCACCCTCTGCAATAGTCATTTTGCTTTTGGTCACCTTTTATATTACTTTATAATTATTTTGCATTACTTTAATACTTTTATTAATCCCTTTTATTTGCCCAGCATTCTGTCAAAATACAACAGACCCTGTTACACGTAAGCAGACTACCCAACTGGTGGTGGCTGCCCATAAAGCCATTACCCGACTGTGGCTGACCTCAAGAATCCCTACCAAATTGTTATGGGTGGTATTGTCCGTAAACATATTCCTTGGCGCCTCTCGGCTAACCTCCTAGATAAAAAAGCCTTTGAACTACAGTGGAGGAAATGGGTGATGTATCAATTAGCACATTACCCTGAGGTTAAATCGCCTAGTGTAGGGCCTGCTGCTACAGGTATTGGTGTACTGGAATAGTGGTGGTCATGGTTGGGACTGCCCAGGGGTGAGAAGTGAAGTCAAGGTGACCGTGGAGGTTTCTGACTTTAATGGGGCTGAAGTTGTTACCACAAAATATACTGCTCATCAGGAGACAACCTGAGATCATTATGTTATGCTTTACACCCAATTTCTACGCTTTCCTGGTCAGCCTCTTTTCTCTGCCCTCTCCTCTCTATGTCTAACCCTTTCTCTCCTGTACCTGTCTCCTGTGGCTTCAGTGTTTTACCTAATACATATCCTGTATGGGTTTTGTGTGTAATTATTTTGTAAAGGGCAGCAGATTGATAAACCCTAGTCTGATGTAATTGAAATGTATGAGATTTTATGTACTGTCATGTCTCACTAAATAAAAATAAATTTATAAAAAAAAAGGAGATGAGAGAGGGTCTAGCCAAATTACAGAGATGATCAGGGATATGGCAACTCAGGTTCAATGCCAAAAGTGCAAGGTGATGCACATAGGCGAAGAACCAAGAACAGAGTACTACATTGGAAAAGTTCAGGTTACGCTATCGGAGGAAGAAAAAGATCTGGGGTGATCATTTCTAGTGACCTGAAGTACTCAACTCAATGCAAAAGGCTGTAGCAAAGGCAAATAGGATGTTAGGGTGTATTGCAAGGGATTTAGCTGTAGGAAGAGGTGAGATTATTCTGCTGCCGTACAGGTCCCTGGTGAGACCTCACTTGGAATACGAGGTAAGATATTGGCACCACACCTGAGGAAGGACATAAACATGATGGAAAGGGTCCAGAGGAAGCGACTAAAATGACAGAGGGACATCAGGATAGATCATATGCAGAGAGATTGGAGGATCTGGGGATGTACACTCTGGAGGAGAGGAGGCAGAGAGGGATATGATTGAGACATTCAAATACATGAGGGGAATTAACAGAGTGGACTGCAGGAGCCTATTCAATAAAGGGCCACCACCACCACCACCACCACCACCAGAGGCACAACCTAAAACTGGTGGGGGGAGTAGATTCAAGAGGAACATAAGGAAGCACTTTTTACAGAAAGAGTGGTGATGGCATGGAATGAGCTGCCACAGGAGGTGGTGGAGTCAAAGTCAGTGGGAGCCTTCAAAGAGCCTGGGACAAGCATAAAGGAATTTCAGGAGGCCTTGTAGGGGAAAGACCAGAAAATTCGGTGGGGAGGAATGGGGTCACAGACGTAAGTGGAAAGCCAGAAACAATACATATTATTTTGACCTGACCCGACAGACCGAGAGGTCTCCTTCTGCTGGCCATTTTCTTATGTTCTTATGTTCTTTAAAGGTTGGCTAACATACCTTACTTGCTTAATAGCCAAGAAATTCTTGTCCTGCCAGTTCCCCCCTTTGATCCTTTATTTCTGACTCCACACTCTCTCTGTGCACTACCATGAGCACCTTAAAAGGCTCATACCTTGTTCCTTTCTTTAAAGCTGCCATTGGGCAGCGTGCCTTTCCATACCGGGCCCCTATCTGTTGAACGGCCTGCCCCATGATATCCAAGCCACTGACCAACTTGACTCCTTTATAATTTATTTATTTATTTATAGTTCCTCTGTGGCTGGGTGGGTGTACTATGGTTCCCCCAGTCCAGCCTGACCTCTTAGCCCTTACTCTTCCCCACACCCCAAGCTCTTACCCTTCCTTGGTCCTGAACAGCAATCCACCACGGCAGGTAATGCGCAACCACCACCGTGGGAACCGGGGGTCTTGATCAGGGAGCATCCAAGGCTGGCCGAGCAGCGCGCCGAGCGACCATCAGGCAACACGCTGAAATTTTTCCTTCTTTTCTTGCCCCTACACGTGGCCGTGCAATGCGTCAACATGGAGCTACCGTGAGCGTCAGCTCGTGCGTCCCCGATGTGCTCCTGCAGCAGCAATGCCTCCGGCCTCCACTGGAGGTCACCACTCGCCGGGATGCCCCTGGATCCCATCCCAGGAGAGGAGAGCTGTCCTCCAGATGCTCAATCCTATTCCCTCCCCGCCGACCCCCAGCTCCCAGGCTCGTTCCCAAACCTGGGTCAGCTGGCGTGACATGAGTGTGGTGTCCAGCGCCTCAGCCCTCAGCGCCACCGGCCGCAACTTGACCCTTTTTAAAACTAAACTTTGCCAGCACCTCCTCTCACTGAACTATTGCAACTGCCATAATTCTCCCCACCCACACTGTCTCCACTCACTATTCTCTTACTTCTCACCTATCCCTCTCGCCTCACCCACTCACCCTCCTACTTGCCTTTTTCTGACTGCCTTTATATTCTTCTCTCTCCTGATGCACTTTTCTGCTCACTGATGGCACTTGATTGTAAATATAATCTTTATGTACTTGAATTGTATTTTATACCATCTCTGTTAGTGGTTTACCCTTTCCTATACACTGTATCTTGGCTCCTCAATCCATGTTTTGTAGTCCTGTCATTTTGTATCACTGTATTGCTGTAACTCAATGTTATTACCTTGTGTATACCTTTTACAATGTCCTGTATTCTATGTATGATGTGGATCCTCTGTAAAAAGCGTCTGACTCATAGAGTATACCTGATATTTCAAATAAAATAAAAATTAAATTAAAATGAACATGCACTATACAAAACAAAGCATGGGCAGCCACACACAACACGCTGATGCTTCCATCTCAGGGTGAGATGTCATCATAGAGACCTTTTGAGCTTCACTCTTGAGGTCTGTGATGTCATCTCACCCCTCAACAGACACATAGGCTTGTTGTGCATCATTGCTCCACATTATTGTCTATGTTGGCCTAATAAAAGATATTAACTTGTTAAAATATTTAGCTGCCATTATCTATAAAACTCTTGTAATTTGATGGTTTGCAGAAGTACACATTGAAACACACTGGGCCCAACTCTAGAAGAGAAATGCCTGGCGTAAGAGACTTGCGCCAAAACAAATGGCTCAAGTAGCAAGTTACACCAGCAGTTGCGACATGCGGGTATTCTAGAACACGCAGGTGTGATATAGCGTAATCCCTGTATGCCAAATGCACCTACACTGCAGTTGTGATAAATCCCTAGATACACATATGCATAGAACGAGATGTGCCAAACAAAGTAGGTGATTGTGCAGGAATGCTATTCTAGAAGGCAGGGAAGGACAAGATAGGCCAATAGAGATTGATGGAAGTTACACCAGGTGTGAGCAGGTGTAACACAGCACAGTATAAAAGGCACCAAAGGAGATACAGGGAGAGACACTGCTGAGCAAGCAGTGGACATGAGTGAGCAAGAGAGGAATGGCAGCCCCAGTAGCACTGCTGGGCATACCCCTGGCAGCAGAGAGGAGGTATGTGCAGCACAGGATGCGTGATGGCAGAGATCAGGGGAACAGGAGGCCACAACAGCAGCCAAGAAGGGCCAGACACAATGCACCACGTGTACAGGCTCAGAAAGTCAAACCTAGACCACACAGAGGGCAGTGTACTGCACGCTACCACCTGCCAAGTGCAATCATAGCTGAGCTGTGCTGAAGATGTCAGGAAGAGCTCCAGAGTACCATCCGTAGGGGCACCAAGTCCCTGTGGAGGTAAAGGTCACAGCAGCACTGTGTTGCCTTGCCACAAGGACCTTCCAAACCCCACAGGTGACAGTGGGCATCTTGCAGCCTGCCACATCACAGTTTCTCTGGCAGTGTGGATGTGCTGCTGCAGCATGTGGACACATACATCCAGTTCCACAGGAAGGACAGCAGCAGTGGGTTGTCAAGCAGGCATTTGATGAGATGCCACAGTTCCACATGTCGTAGGTGCAATCAACTGCTCATATGTTCCATCAGGGCACCACCAGGGCAGGCAGAAGTCTCACGTGAACAGGAAGGGGTACACTCAGTGAACGCAGGTCATGTGTAATGCCTAGTGCCAGATCCTGGATGCTGTGGCGCAGTACCTGGGTCCTGCCATGACTCAGTACATACTACTGAACTCTGGGCTGCATGAGGCTTGGGAGTCTGGACACATCAGGCACCTGGCTCATTGGTAGGTACAACTGACATACAGGGGCCACACAACTGCACAGGCATGTCAGTGAACCACAGTAGTGCAGTGACACTGTACCCTCATTCCCAACAGGTGACAGTGGGATATCCACAATTGCCATGGGTCATGACACCCCTCCACCATCCACACACGCTGCAGAGCACAGTACAATGACTCACACACAGTGACAAGGGCAGTGATAGAACACACCATCGGTATCCTGAAGGCCGCGGTTCAGGTGCCTGGACCGGTTAGGCGCACTCCAATACAGCCCTGAGATGGTATGCAAGATGTTCCTCGCGTGCTGCATCCTGTACAACCTTGCACTGAGGAACAATGTACCACTGCCAGGCCTGGATGGCGTGGACCATGGCGTGGATGGACACCAGCAAGACAGGCCCATGAGACAGCTGCAGGCCCATGCTGCACTGTGCCATGCAGGACAACTTGCAAGACATGAGCTGATCAACCATAACTTTAAAAGGTCAGTAACACCAGGCAAAGTGCACGGTAGCAATAGGGAGGCAGAACAGTGAGAGAAGAACAACAGTCGGAGATGCTGCCTGGTGCTGGGAACATGTGAGGGTGACACTGTACACCCTGCCAGTGCCCCTACCCTGTGCCCAGTGGCTGATGGACAGACCACCCATCCAGGACAGGTGGGCAATGCCGCATGGCCCATCCACAGCCAACAGGCCAACCACCCTGTGAAGTGGATGGGCCTCAACACAGCGGAGTAGTGCATACATGCTACACAGCCAAAAACATCCCATACCCTGCCACCACTGTATACATGACATGCACACCCCAATATAGGCCAGACATGTGCACACAGGGCAGGAGACTGCGTAACTGCATGCTGCATAGTGATGAATACCAGCACAGCACCTGTGGCCATACACAATGACCAGTGCTGCTGCCAGTCTGCAGGTGGCAATAGTGCAGATGCGTGGGAATCACACCCATATACTGGACTGGTATTACACTGTGCAGATGCATAGACAATGTACATGCAATGTGCAATGTGCATGCAGCTGCATCAGAAAGCACAAGCGCATGTAGATAGCACTACGCACACTGCGGTATGCGTAGAGAGTCATATTTGTCTGCGGCCTACATGGTAGGCAGGTGCCCCTGTGGACATGTATGCAGCATGCCATGGACACTTTGATATCAAATGTGCCATAACAGAGTGACCACTGCCATGTGAGACTAACAGGTGTCATGGTCCCCTGACACAGATGGGTGCCCGGCATTACCCGCGCGATACAGGGTATTACTCAGAGCCATGGCAGACCAGAAACGCAAGGATGCCATAACAGATGAGCGAAGAACAAGGCATATGCAGAGGGTGCCTGCCCACTGCCACTGGAAACATCCGAAGAGGACAAAGATGATGGGCAGGTGGAGGTGGCTGACAGTGCACTGGCACGGCCCGTGGCATCACTGGCTGCAGTGGCACAGGATGCCCACAAGGTGAGACAGGATATGATGGCAGAAATGGGTGGGCCAGTCACTGATGGGGCATCCATAGAAGCAGGCGTCTGTGACACTGAGGACCGTGATGGCACCGATCTGCAGGGCGATACTGTGTGGGAGGATCCAGGCATGCCGACGCACAGACAGGGAAGGAGGAGGCTGCAGAGGTGCGAGATGCAGACATGCATGATGCAGGACCCAGTGATGTGGACAGGCTGCACAGTGGTGCAGCTGTGGATGTGGTAGTGGATGCAGAATGGAGGATGTGGGCGGTGTGCACAGGTACAACCACCCACAGACCGGGACATGCGACTGGCAGACCTTCTTGGGGCCAGGCTACATGGCTCACTCAGTGCCCTTCTCACTGCACTGTGGGAACAGTAGTGACCAGTGTACTGTGAGGAGCACATACACACAGTGCAGGACAGATGTCATATGGGGTGGTGCATGTGGGGACCATGAATAGGTCTCATTGTGCTGAATACTCCTGGGTAGGGTGGTGGGGACAGTTGTTGTTATCTGTTACCATGTTGTTGGGGCTGGGCAGTCTAGCATACCCGAATGTCGGCGGTTCTGTGGTTATACTGATTGTTAGTGGGACCTGGCTTGTTACTGTACATAGTTATTCTACAGGGGGAGGGGTGTCACATTTGTTCTTATTGATGCATCTGTTTGCTAATAAACCTGTCAACTCTTCTTGTATCCACTGTGTTCATGTGTGTTTCTTGATGGGCCATATCAGCCATCCTTCATGTGTGTCTGTCATTATCGCATGTGGCTATATGCATGCAGTCCACAGAGCTGGTGGATGTATTGCCACAACCCATGTATGGCACCTGTGTGCCTAATATACAATTCACATCTGTAGGCACATCACGTATGTACAGTGCAGCACTCCACAGTGCACAGCCAGTAGTGCACTGCGTGTGCTATATACCTCTGCCCTGTGAGCATGAGGCTGGTACACTGCCACCCATTGGCCTGCAAGGCTCCACAACACCTGCCTGCATCTGTTGACCAGCAGGTGGCACCGCTGGCACACTGTTGTGGGATTGCACTCACAGCCCATCCACAGAGGTGTGTCTCCGGTGCTGCATACCTGTTGTGGTACCACTGTGAACATAAACCAGTGGCCATGGCGGTGTGTGGTGCCTGGTGGCTACAGCATCATGGTAGGGTGGTGACATGGCGTGCATTGTATACAGAGGCCCATGTGGTCAGCCTGCTACCATCAGCTACGGTATGTCACGAACAACAGTGTTCGGGCCCAGGCAGGTACTGACCCTGACTGCGGGTTTGTGCAGCTGGCAGGCTGGTGGTTGTGCACAGTGCAGCTACAGTGTGATGCACTGCACCTGGGATGGGCATGCAGGTATATCCAGCGGCATATTGTGGCCATTCCAGTGCTGTTGTCCATGTTGTTGTGCAATGTGTGGTGCATGGTCCGGTGTGTGTGAGTGCATAGCACAGCTGGTGGTGTGGGTGTGTGGTGCAGGGCAAGGTGTGTCCTCCATATGACCACCGACACTTGCACACATGTAGCCCCTGCAGTGGCAGACATGCCCGGCGGTGTGCATGGCTGCCAACACATGGGGTGCAACTGTGCCCCATTGCCAACATCAGCCAACAGTCAACATCACTGCCATACATGGCATCCACTCCAGCGCACGGCACACAGCAGCATCTTTGTGTGGCACACATTACCATGTGTTCATGCTGCAGCACACTCACACATGTACCAAGAACCTGTGGTACAGAAGTGCAGCAACACCCCTCCATGGGCGGACACACCCACACATATGGGAGTACCACAACAGGCGGTAGCAGTGACATGCCTACCCAACAACCACATTGTCTGGCCTGGCCATGGTGATGGCTGAGCTGCACATGTACATCCACCCATGCACCCATGGAACTGCTACCGTGTGGCTTCACACTCGCTGCATATTGTCTGGCATGCAGTCGCCCTGTCATATGGATACAATCACACATGTTCACATGGTGCCACCCACGCCATTTGTCTTCTTGATGTGTTCCTACGCTCATCATGTCATGCACTACACAGACACACATATGGCATGCACATGCACAGCCCCCAGCCCTGTTGATATGCTGTCCACTGCCATGCAACACAGTGAGTCAGTTCTGCACACACACCAGCCATGCATTGCCCCCCATTGTAGGTGTTGTCCTCCATCTGCCAGTGACTCACATGCACAGACACACGTCATTCACAGCACACACAGACAGACAACAGTTTGGTTGGTGTTCATGCTTTACTTGTGCACAGTGCAGGTCTCCTTACATATGTACACCCCCACCACCAGTGTCGGTGCAGTCTGTGCTTATGTGTATGCCGCCTACATCCCATTGTGCCAACCCCTGCAGTAATGTTCCAGTGTCTCTGTTTGCAGTCCCATGTGTGTGGCCACTGTGTGGCATTCCGTTCTCAGGTGTGCACCCTGCACCTTGTCCACAGTCCATCAGGGAGCATTTCTAGGACACGCTGAGTGGGCAATGGTTGCTGATTCACTCATGTGGCCATGCCGTCCTCTCTGCAGGTTGGCCTGCTCTGTTTGTTACCACTACTGTCGGGTGTTGCGGGATGACAGTTGTGACTGCTGTACCCATGTGTTTCACCTGGGTCCCACATCAGATGCCTCCTGTGGCACGCCGTGTTGTGTCCTGCACTGGATGTACCATCTGTTGTGCACCTTGGCTTCTTGCCATGCTTCCTGGTCTGATGTACGGTCCTTGGATGTTGCTGCTCTGACTCTTGGGGTTCGCATACTGGTCAGTTGTGCCAGGCTGTGTGGCGGTTGTTGCGGCACCAGCTGTGGTGGTGCACTGGTCTTCTGTTGCTGTTCCACAGTGTGTTGCAGTGGACCTGCACTGTATCTCCCTTGGGCATCTGTGCCTTCCGGTTACGTGGTGCCCTTGCTGGCTGCTGCCCTGCTGTAGGTCCGCAGGCGCTATCTGTGCTGCTACTGCCAGGGTGCTGCCGGATGCTGGTCCTGTGACTGTGTTGAGTGCTGCATCGCTGAAATGTGTGGTGGCTGTGCTGCAGCCTGTTGCTGTCTGGCTAGCAGTGTATTTGCTATGGTGAGCAGGGATGTTGTCATTGCCTCTGTGTGCTGGTGTTGCTGCACTATGTACTGCTCTACAACAGCGGTGCACCACAGGTGTGCATCCGTCTGCAGTTGTGTCTGATGTACTAGGGCCATGCAAGGCCAATGCAATGTCTGCCATGCCTGTGGTGTTGTCAAGTGTCCCTGCCTGTACTAAAACTGCAGATCTCGGACAACTGCCCCTCTAGCCGGCTGTGGTGCACCTCCATGCTGTTCCACAGTCTGGCTAGTTCCCTAGTCAGCTCGGCCTGCTTCACTATGAGCGAGTCTCGCAGTACTCTCCTAGATATTGTGGTGTACCACTGTCTCACAGTTGTGTCCTTCTGCCCTCATCAGGTTGTTCCTCTAGGTCATCCACTGGTGGGGAGCTGTACTGGTCTGTGCTGTGCTCATGGAGGCTTGGTGTGCACATTGTGTCCATGGCGCCATGCCTCACTTGTTCCCTGGCCACCATGGAGTCTGGTGTGCTGCTGTCCCCTGTGCTCCCTTGTGTGGGCACCTGTGTGTTCTCATGCTTCTCTCTGGCCTCCTCCACCCCACTTGGCATGTCACTGTCCTATTCCTCCACACTGCTCACACTGGCATCCGTGGCTGCTTCCTCCTTAGTGGCATTGGAGTCCTCCTGGCCAGCGGGTGATGTGGAGCTGCTGGTGTCACTGCTTCTGTCCTCCAGGTCTGTGTCCTCCTCCTGGGTCCCTGTTGGGTGGCTGTCACTGCCTGGTCTGTGGTACCTGTGGGAGAGTGCAAGATGGTCATTTGCTGTGTTGTGGGTGGTTCCTGTGTTGGCCCAAACATAACATGCTTGTCCATGCACCGACTGTGTGTTTGTGGCCCCTCCACTTACCTCTGGCTTGCTGCATCCTGTAGGTGTCCAGGTTGGTGTCCCCACTGATGATGCAGTCATTCAGGAGTGTGGTCTCCAGATGCTCCATGGCTGTTAGTGTCTGTATCTGTGTTGGTTCACCTCCAGTGCCCTGGGCACTGCACTGATTGTGGGTGAGTTTCGCTTCACCACCTGCTTCACATCACTATATTGCTTCTGGAGGTCGCAGACTGTGTGCCTCTGTATGGCTTTGGTGTTCACCTTTCTGGCCAGCTTCTTCCAGGCACGCTTTCGCTTGTCCCTTGATGCCTTTTCTCCACCTCTGCTGAGCAGCAGGGATGCCTTGACATGCACCCCTTCAATGAGGATGTTGGTTTCCTCATGGGAGAAGTTTGCCTTTTGTTTCTGTGTCCTTGCGACTGTTTGTGCCATTTCCTGACTCCTCTCTGCAGTGCTTGTTCCACCATGGTGTTCGCTCTGCTCCGCCACTGTTCTTGTGGCATAGCGGCTTTTATGATGCACGTGTTATCAGAATGCGCATATCCACTTTGTCGCAACCGTGCTGGCATAAGCGGCGACGGCGTACTTACACGCCGCAACTCTGCTTTCTAGAATCAGGCTCACTGTTTTTGGTAAAGCATTCACAGTTCCACAAGAGTTTTAAATTGCATGACATGTTTCTTACACTTACATGAACACTGAGAGGGTCCAATACAAGGCTACCATGTTGATTAGTGGCTTTGGGCAAGAGCTATGAGGAAAGAAGACTTATTCAAATTGCTATCTTTCAATGATAAGAATAGTGATAGTGAAAAGGTGTAATGAGATGTGTGATGCTTTTACAGGCAACTGGTGTGGATGTTAATATGTAAAAATATTATGGATTTTAAACCAAAACAAAAATCAAAAAGTTGAAAAGGTTTTTAAAATAATTTTTAAAATCATTCATTTCTTAATTGCTCTAATATGAATGGATGTAAGTCGAGCTGCAAAACAAACTGATATTGGCCTAACTGTAAGTTAAAAAAAAATTATTTCCTAGACCCTCCAGTTCAATAGTTATCTCCTTTCACAAATTATCTGTAGAATGGGATAATTTTATTTATTTATTTGTACAAATCAAATTACAATCCTTTGAGCCATGGACTCGTTTCCAAAGGCTCCTCGTCAGATGAAGTACAGATTACATACAAACAGAACACCATATAGTTACACAGGAATATAATAATATAGCTTCATACGGTTACATAGGTACATGAGTAGGTATTACAGAGGAATATAATAACATAGCTTCATATGGTTACATAGGTACATGAGTAGGCATTACAGAGGAATATAATAACATAGCTTCATATGATTACATAGGTACATGAGTAGGCATTACAGAGGAATATAATAACATAGCTTCATATGGTTACATAGGTACATGAGTAGGCATTACAGAGAATATAATAACATAGCTTTACATGGTTACATAGGTACACGAGCAGGCAATGCGTGAAAGGGTATGGCAGATTGCCTTATAGAGTGACTGAGGTGCAGTCCAGAGGGAAGCAATAGAGGGACAGACAGATGGGCACTTAGTAAACAGTTTGATTTTTGCTGGGGGTATAGAGCGGTAGTGCGAAAAAGACTGTTAAGAGTGAAACTTATTTTTTTAAATATGAAAGGTTAGATTTAGGGCAATATTGATGCTTGCATTGGTACTTTTCATTTATCAATGTTTAAAACGTCTATTGATAACTGTATAGTATATTATAATGATATAGCAATAAAAGTGATTGACAAAACATTAAAATAGTGATATATATAAGCTGTACCACTGTTTAATATTGCTGTTGCCCAAACTCCAAGCTTTAATAAAAAAAAAAAAAATAAATTCCTAGCTCCTCAGGTTCCAACGTTATCTCCTTTCAAAGAAATTATCTTTAGAAAGTGCTAACTTTAGAGAAATTATAGGTAAAACTTTCTAATGAATACTTGGAGTCAAGCAATGTTATGTTACATTGGTACACAAACACATATATCAATGCAAATGAGCAAGGAATTAGAAATGATCTCGCTGAAAACAAAATGTTAACATATAAGGTGGTTGCTCCCAAAGGAAAAAATGGATGGAGGTGTGGGAGACATGGCAAAAGCCAAGGATACCAAAGCAAACTCAAGAGCTGCAAAAGCGGTTGCCAAATAGGACAATATTTATGTCTTAAAATAAGAAGGTAAAGCTCTTAGTGTGTAATTATCCTGAACACCATTATTTTGAAATTGATATTCAGCAAGAAATTCACTACTAAATAATGCTAATGCTCACGTGGCCTGGTGGCACAGAGGTTGGGGTGCTGGATGCCTTACCTCGTGCTACGCTGGCGACCCGGGTTTAGGAATTACCTTGGGTCATTGGGGTGCCAGTGTGGCGGGCGGAGCAGGACTGAGCATGCTGGCGGGGAACTCTCTTCTCCTGAGGGTGGTGAGGGTGGGTTGGTGCCCCCGTG
This sequence comes from Neoceratodus forsteri, assembly GCA_016271365.2. Classification (NCBI taxonomy): domain Eukaryota; kingdom Metazoa; phylum Chordata; order Ceratodontiformes; family Ceratodontidae; genus Neoceratodus; species Neoceratodus forsteri. The sequence continues at coordinate 998,690 of CM057449.1, read as the reverse complement.
GTTCCGTTCCCACCAGGTGAAGGTCTGGTGGGCAAGCGTAGGTGGAAGAGGCGCAAAAAGTACTGGGAGGTGGAAGGAGCTGAGCTGGCACCATGGATTGTGAAGTGTGCCTCCACACGCTCGCATGGCCTTGTGCTGGAGCTTTGGGGGAGGTTGGGAGAAATCTATAAAATACATATGTGTCCCCATTGCCAGTTGGCGGGAGGAGGCGATGGTGACCAAAAGCTAAATAAAAAATGCCAATACCAGGACCACATACTTTATATTTATTGAAACAAAAAGGCTATGTTTATGTCGTGGCACTGGCGGGATTAGAATATCATGGTATAGAAAAAAACAGATAATTATCCGAACAAATAAAACGCCTTCTTTTTTTAAAATATCACTAACACAAAACCTAGCATGAAAAAGCTGCAATAAAATGTAGTGTTTGGAAATGTGCAGTCATATTTAAAAACATGAATAAAACAGTCATTGTTATTCTGCAGTCAGTATTAGTGAAGTCTTAAACAAAGGTGTTATATTTGTCTGCCATTGTTGACAATGCTATATCTCCAGCAACATTTTCTTTTTTGTATTCTGTTTACCATCACATCCCACAACAGAACATTGCCTGTTTTACTACAGATAAGAAAAGCCGGGCTGCTTAAAGATCATCTGCTCAGGTAAGCTGTGTTTATTTAATGACCCTCAAAGGAAGGAGTCCTGGTTAATAAAATCAAGCAGGACTTTCAAGACAGAAATCAAGGCCTGGAGGTGGATTGACACACAGAGCACTCAAGATACTATATGTGTCTGCAGGGTTCATCTCAAGCATAGCTGCCTCACCAAGAGCTGAGCATGCTTGCTGATTGCTGCGATCTCCGGACCCCAAGTGTTAAAGACACTTAAGTCTTTTCTTGTTGTTTCACACATTTTGGAAATCATTGCTCAGTAACATTACACCATCATAGTCCTTTAGGAATTTAAGGCTGGTCAGCTGGGACATATTGCATGTAGCATGGCTGCATTATTATTAGTAACCATGGGCTTACTTACTTGGATTAACTGACTTGGTATTGCTGTTGGTACAATACTACAGGCATTGAGGTACATACAGCTTTCTCAAGAATCAGACAGTCACGGGTCATGCCTTACAATATCAGCAGCACTCAGTCAGCAGGACCCGAGACTAGTCAAGTCATCTGCAGAGTTCAGTTCAGCGCACTTGATCAGTTAGACTAGCACACAGAAGCAAAGATAGCAAGCAGAGTAGGCAGGCACTTAACCACTACCCTCATGTAAGGTAAATGGCAAGAATAATGGGCTGGGGCTCCTTGCGCTTCTAATGTTATACTATCAGATTACTTTGAAATCCAGGTAGCACAGAGCAGACAGTGCTCATTCAAAACTGTCATCATCACTGAGGCACCACTACTGGATACGACAATATCAGCCATCACCAACTCCACGCTCATTCAAAAAAATGTGCAGACTAATTGCTGTTATAACGTGGCAAGAGAGAGCAGCCATAGTGAGGATCGGCATTGGCTGAAGTGGCCCAGGTGACAGTAAGTGAGGTGATTAACCCACAGGTAATGCCCACTCTGTTAGTACTACCTGTGGCCACCGGTGAGCAGCAGAGGGACACGCCCGCCTGTCACACCACCTGCTCACGCCACCCACGGTGCTCATGAGGCATAGCCTGGTGGTGGCCACCTGGTTGCCTCCTGTGACATTCCTGACTATTAAGGGCACCTGAGCCCCGCCTCTGCCCACTGTCACCCGTCGATGGAGACAGATGATGCTGTGAGCTCCCAGCTATGTGTCCCTGCCTGGTGGGATTTGTGCCGGTTGAAAGTACCTGTGGATGCAGCGACCGTGACCAGGGAGTGCATGCAGGCGTCTCCACCGCTCCGTGACTGGCTTGCCCAGGATCTTCAGATGTGTGTTGGTCACATCATAGCCAGCACCCACCTGTGTCCAGCCGGTGTGCAGTTCTCGCCCTGGGCAAAGATCAGCTGACCAGCGGCGGTGGTGCTCAGGTTCGCTGGGGACGTGACTCCTGCAAAGAGAAAGCGGCTGTGCGGGGTGGGGTTATAAAGGGCCGCCCGAGCGGCTGAGCTTTCATCAAAAGGAAGGGCTATAAAGGGCTAGCCCTCCCCACCGATAACCGAAACCGAGCTCCCTTACTCTATGGAGAAAAGGTGTAGTGTGGTGCCATAGGAGCTGCTGGGGATGGGCTGCAGGCGGCTGCAGTGGCAGGGGAGGGACAGAGAGCCTGCCTTCTTCATGTCACTCTACTCCACTTGTCTGCCACTGGGCAAAGATGCTACCAACACAGAGAAAGTGCTGTAAACTCAGACTGGAAAGTAGAAGTATTTTTATTGTAGCACAACACTGCAAAACCATTGCCTCTCTGCAAACTCTTTGTCTCCGTCTGTCCGTAGGGTCTCCGTCACCGGACACACACCAGTAACATAGGCTGCATCGCATACAATGAACCTATGTTACAAGTAGCATTAATCACCTCCAGTGTCGGGCTCTGCTGGTGATTAATGCCAGCTGAAGTGGTTGGACCCCTCGAGGCTTCACCCTCGGGCAGCAGCAGGGCATTAATCCCACGGCAGAGCCCTCCTCTGTCGGTGATTAATGCTACATATTCAGCGCTCCTCCAGTCAGTTGACTTCAAAGAGTTATAGAGCAAGTTTGCTTCAAGGCTGAAGGAAGCACTCCAAGGTAGGGAGGAGAGCTGATTATGTGTAAACTACTGCTGGCCATGGCAGCTTCAAAGAGTGTTTATCAGCTCTCCTCCAGTCACTGACTTCAGAGGTTAAAGTGCAACTTTGTTTCCAGGCTGAAGTAAGCACTCTGAGGTGGAGTAGGAGGACAGCTGATTGTGTATAAACTGGTGCTGATGGCAGCAGCTTTAAAGTGTGTTTTTTTCTAAAATTGAGGTGCTGCAAAAGACAGCAGCTTCAAAAGGGGCATTGTTTATTTCCTGAGAAGGTGGTGGGTGTGGTAACATCACACACACACACCCACCCTTGGTTCAACCAGTCTGGGAAATCAAAGAGCCATTGCAGGAGTTTCTGTTTCCATGGATTAAAAATAAAATCAATTTGTATGCCCTATCAAATGCAATTCCAGCAGTTGGGACCATCCCTCCTTTTAATTCTGATCACATACTTGGGCTATGATAGCAGTTTATAAAATCCAAAATAGAAGTATTTAAAGAGCAGATAGTTATTGAAATGGTATATGTGTTGGCAGTTCTATGTTTTACTTTGTTTAATCAAATGTGATCCCTGTCAGAAAACCTTCACACTTTAGTAGCTGAAAAGGGATCTGGACTCTAACTTTTCAACCACTGCAGACAGGGGATTTAAAGTTTACAAAAACACAAAATCCTCCTTATCTTTTACGGCTTCCTTCAGTCAGTTTAGGCACTTGCCTTCGGTTCCATTACAGGAAGTTCCATATTTGTCTGTGCAGGGTTTGAGCCCGTTTTCTCACACTACAGGTTTACTTGCAAGGCACAGTTCTTTGAAATAAATTGTACCTCGCTGTGCTGTTTTCTTTTGGACTGGTATTAGTTTCAATATCGGGACAGCACAGTTCTCTAAGGAGGCGTGGTAGAGGTTCAGGGCTAGCTCACGTCTTACAGAGCAATTCTGTCAGATAAGACCCATCATACTCAATCAAACCATCATGAGCACCACGTCTGAGTCCAAATATGCCATCTTTGTTTCCCAAGTTGTCAAGTTGTTTGTTTTATCCCTCTTAAAAACTTCAGATTACTGCAACCAATGGGTGTTGCATAATTTTCTATGCTTTTTAAACTTTGATGCTTTAAAAAAAAAAAGCACAACCACGCACTTCTGCAACAGAAGGGTTATGGGTACCATAAATCTTAGATGTGGTAGTGGGACTGGAAAATTCAGAATACTGTTGAACTGTAGGTTTTAGATGTGGTAGTGGGATGGGAAAGTTCAGAAGACTGTTGAACTGAGGTTTAGCAGTTTTACTGGTAGCAGCATGCTGTTAACTACTGCTGAGGATAAAAAAGTAGTGTGAGTGTGGAGGGGACCTTGGTGCACGGTCATGGAGGTGACATTTGTCACCTCATGAGGTTGTTCATTCGAATCTGCTTTTTCCTAGTCCTAGCAAGAGGACTGCAGGGCTCCGCCCATGCAACCCTAAAAAGTATATTGTGATTTGATTGCATTGCAAGGATGTGTGGATGTAGCAGGAATGATGGATTGCTTTAAAATTAAAGGGAAAGGGCACCTATGTCTGAGGACACATAGCTACTAGAATAGATTACATGTTTGTTTCCAAAATAAACATATCAAAATGTAGCTGCTATGCAATACTAATAGAATTCTTGGACCATTTAATGATAAAAGTAGAATTAAGCACTGAAGCTGGAAGTGGAGGGTATAGAAATAGATGGAGAATGAATTCTGTACTTTTAAAGAACGCAGCAGTGCAGTCAGGAATTAGGAATTTATTGAAGGCCAGGAATCTCAAATGCCTTTATGAGGACATAAGGCAGTGGTGGGAAGGAGACTAAAACAGATATTACAACATGGTTTCAAAGGTATAGTAAAAGAAAGCAAAGATTTCTTTAAGCATTTAGAACTAGAAGTCAATTACAAGGCTACTACAGTTGTAAGTCAAACTGGCAGACATTTCACAGAACAGATTAAAACAATAAAGAAAGAAATGCAGAAGTTTCAGTATGTTAGGGCATATACTTGGTGCCATAATTAAGCTCTGCTGTCAAAGTATATGCCCTATTGTACTGAAACTATTTTTATTTAAGTCTGGTGATAGAATGCAGATCACAAACTGGAGACCAAGTTGTCAACTAAATACAGATTTCAAAATGTTAACAAAAATGTTGCATAATAATTTAAGAGAACCAGCACAGTATCTGAGTAATCCTGAACTGACATGCTTACTATCAATAGGAAAATACAGGAGAATCTATTTATTATAAGAGATATGGTGAAATAATGCAATTCTAAGAACATTTCAGGCTACCTTAGTGCTGGGGACTCAATACTAAGAGGAGTTAGGTGGGGTAGAAAGGGGAGGCATAGTCGCATTTGGGTGGAGGCCATGCCAGGAATGACAGCGGAAAGGGTGGGACAGTCTGTTCTGAAATATGCTAGAAGGGGTAGGGACAAGCCTCATTTAATTATATATCTTGGGACAAATGACCTGGCTGACAAGACAGTAGATACAGTCAGAGGAGGTTTGAGGAACTAGCACAATTATGTGAGGGGCAGGAAGATCAGTAACTTTTCAGAGATACTTCGGTGCCAAAGGCAAGCACAACAAAGCTGAGAATAGAGAATTTAACGGATTGCTAAGAACCTGGTGTTGTGCTAAAGGGTATGGGCTGTTGGGGTGGGGAGGGACCTGGGAGGACAGTAGTCACTTGGTGAAGAGGTAAAGAAAGTTGAAACAGAGGATGGAGGAGTACATAGAGGAAGTTGGGAATTTAAACTAGGAGTGGGGGTGGCAGTTGGGAAGAGATATGCAGAGACCACAGGTTGGGAAACCATATGAGCTTCCCCCATAACAGTGACAAAGGACAAATGGCAAGTACTATTGGTGATGCTAGGAAAGGAGGGCAGGATGGGACGGGGGAAGGGTGGAAGGTGGTTACCCTTAATGCTAGGACCTTGGGAGGAAAACTGCAGAGTTACAGGTTCTCATGGCAGAGGAGAGGTGGACATTGCAGCCATCACGAAACATGGGCCACCCAATACAATGACTGGGACCTGTCTGTACCAGGTACAGATTATTTAGTAGGGACAGGGTGATTGGAAAGGAGGGGTGGCACTATATGAAGGAAGGACTGAAGTGTGTAAGGAAGAAGGAGGAGGGTAGTACAGGTCACTTTGGATGCAAATCCAGGATTCCAAGAATAGGATTCTTAGAATGGGAGTGGTGTACAGGCCACCATCTCAGACGGAGGAGTTAGACGAGGAACTAGCGGGACCGATCAGGAGGACCTGCGAGAAGGGTAGTGTGGTCATTGTGGGGACTTCAACATGCCAGGAGTGGACTGGAGCACCAACAACCAGGAACAGAATGGAGCAGGTACTGCTGGATGCCTTCAGGACAGCTTCCTGCTGCAAATGGTCAGTGAACCAACCAGGTTAGGGAATACCCTGACCTTTGCTGGCAAATGGGGACTTTGTGAGAGAACTTACAGTGGAGGAACCGCTGTCAGGAGTGACCATCACTCAGTATGGCTCACATTGGATATGGGCAAGGAAGGAGTGGAATCTGGCACAATAGTGCTGGACTTCAGGAGGGCCAGCTTTGGGAGGATGGGGAAGTGGAAAAGGGTACCTGGCCAGAATTCAATCTAGTACGGACACTAACCAGAGGTGAGAGCTCATAAAGCTGGGGATAGTGGAGGCAACCAAAACCTGCTGCAAAGCCCAGAGCAAGAAGGCTAGGGCTAAGAAACCAATCTGGTTGAGCAGGAGGTCATGGAAAGGTAAGGAGGAAAAGAGCTGCCTTTAGGAAATACAAGAAAACAGGTGTAATGCCCCAAAGTTGGTCATTCCAGAAAAATAAAATAAAATAAATAAACTAAGAGTCCACAGGAGCACAGGGTGCCTGCAGAGGTGTGGGCAGCAGGGTACTATACAAAGGGGCCCCTAGAAATAGAGACTCAACCTCCTGGTACAGGAAACACTGTAAACAGTAAAAGATGCCTTGTGCACTTAAATCCTAGTCAAAAAGTAGATTTCTGTGCAAGCTGCAACAACAATGGCTTGGATGAATGCTGTGCTGAGCTGCTCATGCACAGCATTCCAATCCAGCCATTCTAGAACTTAGGCAAGTTTAACTTTTAAAATAACAAGTCAGTTTGTGAGTTCCTGGGCAGCTGTTGAGGAGAGAGGACACAGTAAGTCAGAGGGACAGGAAAGGGCTTACCTGGAGGGTTGAAGCCGTCCTGAGGGCTTACGTGTGTGCCTGCTCTGCCTCCACTGCCTGAAAAAAGCCTGCTGGAGGTGAAGTTGTCGGTGGTGCCATCGGGCACCAAGAAGAAAACGCCCATTTTCCCTGCGTTTAGGGCTTAAAAGCCCCTCCGATTTATTATTTTTAGCCCCGAGGTATTTTTGAAAGTTTAATTCGTCCCACATCGGCAGCAAGCAAGCTGCATCTTCAGTCGGCTGTCTTAGGCCCCCGGAGGTGTCCCTCTCATCACCTGACGTTTCCCTCCCACTGCAACTTTCCTCCCGCCTCCCGATTGCCTCCTGCCTTCTCTGGAGACCGCCCAGGTGTGGTGAGTCGGCGGCAGCGGCGCGTTGTGCTGGCCGCCTGTATTCAAGGGGACTGGATTGTGGCTTTGAAAAGCGCATTAGGCGCTTAGGAAAGCGGCTGATCGCCGCAGGAGCATCGGGTCATTAGGACCACAAATTTTAATATTGGAGGGAGGCAGGGCTAGCGGCGCCCCAGGAGGGCAGAAAAGCAAGGCCAGCATAGCGGCCTAATGAATATTCATTAGGGGGCGGTGCAGAGGCAGAGATTTGCTGCACTAAATGACAGCAGGCATTGGGAGCCTGCAGAATTTAAAGGGCAATGTCATTTAAAAGGGCAATTCTGGCCCAAAGTTTAAAGTAGGGCACCAGGCCCATTGTAAAGTGGGGCACCAGGCCCAGTATAAAGTGGGGCACCAGGCTCAAGCTAGCGTGGGGCTTCAGGCCTGAGGTAAAGGTAAGACGTGGGCCGAGGTAAAAACCTGGTTGAAAGGGGTCCCGGCCTAGCAGAATAGGGCAAGTCAGCCTAGTGGTACTACAGGAGGCCCGGCCTGGCGTAATAGGGCAAGCCAGCCTAGTGGTACTATAGGGAGGCCCGGCCTAGCGGAATAGGGCAAGCCAGCCTAGTGGTACTACAGGAGGCCCGCCCTAGCAGAATAGGGCAAGCCAGCCTAGTGGTACTAAAGGGTCCATGGCCTAGTGGAATAGGGCAAGCCAGCCTAGTGGTACTAAAGGAGTCCCGGCCTAGCAGAATGAGGCAAGCCAGCCTAGTGGTACTACAGGAGGCCCGGCCTAGCGTAATAGGGCAAGCCAGCCTAGTGGTACTAAGGAGGCCCGGCCCTGGGAATAGGGCAAGCCAGCCTAGTGGTACTATAGGGAGGCCCGGCCCAGCGGAATAGGGCAAGCCAGCCTAGTGGTACTACAGAGGCCCCGCTAGCAGAATAGGGCAAGCCAGCCTAGTGGTACTAAAGGGAGGCCCCGGCCTAGTGGAATAAGGCAGGCTCAAGCTAACATAGGGCTTCAGGCCCGAGGTAATGGTAGGGCATTAGGCCCGAGGTAAAGCCTGGTCTAAAGGGAGGCCCCAGCCACAACGGACAGTAAGGAATCCTATCCCAGAAGTAGGGATCCTATCCCAGAAGTACCCTACCTATAGAAACAGGGGTTCATTTGAGAGTGTTCTAATTGCCTATACTGTGAAACTACTGTGATTACTGTACTGCTTCTGCTGAACTATTGCTCTAAGTACCTGAACTATTGCCAAGTACCTGAACTATTGCTCTAAGTACCTGAACTATTGTCCTAAGTACCTGAACTATTACCTTAAGTACCTGAACTGTTGTCCTAAGCACCTAAGTCTCATAGTGTGGTCTGTAACACCACGTACTCAGAATCAGTCTCTACTCAGAAGAAGGCGTCCTCTCAGCATTCTTCACGTTTGGGAGATCATCCATCAGCTCATCCGTCCATTTGTGTCATCCGCTTGGTCGAGTCCGTCGTCAGTCGTACCAGTATTGCCGCCGTTTTCTTGTTTACACAGCTCGAGAAATGCGTCCGCGAAGCATCACATCACGGCCATGCCAGTGTCGCTCCATATGGTTCCTGTTCCAGATGTCCGAAGTTGGTAGCCCTCTACAGAAGAGAGAGCTCATCTTGGAGAACCTGTTCTGAGCCCCACCTGGTCGTTCGCCGAAAGTCGAGTCCGTGAAGCCCAGTCCGGGATGCGTCCACCGCTTCTTTGTTTTGTGTTAGTTCCTGATCCTAGGATTGCAGAGTCAACCATCATCTCTTCAGATTCTTATGGTTCCTGGTCCTGTCAGAGTTCCTTCTGAGTCCAGCTGGCCCTTGAGTGCTGCAGCATCAGTTGGATCATGGTAGTCCTCCATTGGATTCATCGCCACACAGATCTTGGTCTTTCTTCATCCTTGGCAACCCTAGAAGTGGGTTTTGGCTGAGGAACCTCTTGCTTCAGTGTGTGTTATTTCAGGAACCAGTTGCTTTGGTTCTACATTCCGGCAGCCTCGGAGAGAGTGGGCTTTTGCCGAAGATATATGGTCTGTTTACCAAACCTCTCACCACCCCAGTGGCCTTATCTAGGTCCTTGCTGGGAATTAGATTAGGTTCCACAGTTCTGTTTTATTTCCTTGTAGCTACCAACTAAGACGCCGGATCTCTGACCTTTGTAAAATTCTGGACTCTTTGATGTAGACATATGATGCTGATTACTCTAATGTAGTGCTGAGTAGCCTAAGACTGGATTCTTGTTTAGAGTATAGAGTACAGTATAAAATAGTACTAGAATAAGAGTGGCAGTAGGCCTACAGTTTATATTTGCTGAGGTAACCATTAAAGTGGTAGATAGAAAGTGTTTCAGTTATCCTTGTTATAATCTGCCCTATTGTGTATTGGGCATACCTACTCCTTCTTGTGACTGTGTCTGTCTACCCCTTGGTTCCAAATAAAATGCCCGCCCTGAAGATATTTAAAATACTAAGTCGACTCCTGCCTCTCCTTGTCCGGATAGTAGTTATCCTATCCGAAAAATAATTCGGACCTCTGGTGCCTCGCTCATCTCTTTTCACCACCTTAGGTAGAGTGCCTCATCATCATAACATCTTCTTCTTGAGCATCACACAGGAGGGGGAGGACAGGGAGGAGTACTTGACAGAATCGAAGGAGGTGACAAGGGCAGTAAGGAGCCAAAGCATCTGGAACTCAGGCTGGCACAAGGCATTAAGAGGGAGAAGGACTTCTTTAAGTACATCTGGGAGAAAAGAGCTGTAAGGACCACATAGTAAGGATTAGGAAGGAGGGGTTGGGTGGAAGCAGGGTTGCAATAGGCGGAAGCACTAAATGAGTACTTCTGCTCAGTATTTACTAAAGAGAGGGTGACACCCAAGGTGGGAGAAATGGCAGAAGCAGGGTGGGAAGTGGTGACAGATGGGTAAATCATGGAGAGCAGAGTTTGAGAGGGTTTGAAGGCACTGAGGGTGGACAAGGCACCAGGCCCAGATGGCATCCACCCCAGGGTACTGAAGGAGCCTGGCAGAGGTCCTTGCAGGACCTTTGGCAGACCTATTTAATGCCTCACTACATTTGGGGTGTGTACCTCAGGACTGGAGGATGGCTCATGTGGTGCCCCTCCACAAGAGTGGCCCCAAGGATGAACTGGGAAACTACAGACCAGTAGCCTCACATCCATTGTGGGTAAGCTAATGGAGACTATCCTGAAGGAGAGACTGGTGGCTCTCCTAGAGGCCAAAGGACTACAGAACAGCAGACAGCATGGCTTCATACGTGGCATATCCTGCCAAACCAGCCTGGTCGAGTTCTATGACTGGGTAACTAGGCAACTGGACAGGGCCATGCAGCGGATGTCCTGTATCTGGACTTCAGTAAGGAATTGGCTCTGTGCACATGGAAGGCTGGGAAGGAAGTTAGTAGGCACAAGGGTGGGTGATAAACTGGTGAGATGGGTAGAAAACTGGCTGCAGGGAAGGCAACAGAGGGTGGTGGTGGGCGGGAGCTCTCACACCAAGGGCAGTGATGAGTGGTGTTCCACAGGGCTCGGTGTTGGGACCAGTGTTGTTTGGGATATTCATTGCAGACATATCGTGGGACATCAAGAGCAAGATCAGTCTGTTTGCTGATGATACCAAGGTAGGCACGGTGGTGGATGACCTAGGGGGATGGCAGGGGTTGCAGGATGATCTGGCAAAGCTTGAAACCTGGTCAGACACCTGGCAACTGGGCTTTAATGCCAAAAAGTGCAAGGTGCTGCATTTTGGGATGAAGAACCCAAGGAGGAGTTACCAGCTAGAGGAGTGCAGCTAGCCCAGACAGAGGAGGAGAAGGATCTGGGTGTGCTCATTACAGGGTCAATGAACAACTCGGCACAATGTAGGAAGGCAGCTGCAAGGCCAACAAAATGCTGGGTTGTATTGCAAAGGTATATCCTCGGGGAGGGAGGAGGTGATTCTGCCACTGTATAGGTCATTAATTAGACACACCTGGAGTACTACATGCAGTATTGGCGTCCGTATCTGAAGAGGGACATTAAGTTACTGGAGGGTGCAGCGCAGAGCGACAAAGATGATCAAGGGCTGGGAGACTTATCATACGAGAGAAGGTTGAAGGAGTTGAACATGTACTCACTGGAGGAGAGGAGAGACAGGGGTGACATGATTGAAACCTTTAAATACAAGAAAGGAATAAACAAGACAGGTACAGAGGGGCTGTTCAAAGTAGGAGGGGAGGGAGGGACACCAGGGGCCATGATATGAGACTGGAGTGGGGAAGGTTCAGGAGGAGATGAGAGACACTTTTTACAGAGGGTGGTGGCTGGGTGGAATCGTTACCTGCTGAAGTGGTATGCAGTAGAACAGTGGACTGCTTCAAACAAGGATGGGACAGGACAAGGGAGGGTTAATGAAGGGGAAGGGTGGAAGGAGGGCAGCTGCAGGATAAGAGGTGCTAGCTGCACATTCGAGCAAACTTGATAGACCTCTAGGCCTTTATCCGCTGGCAAATTTCGTATGTTTATACCTATTATCTGTAGAGCAAAGTAAAGCTTTTGACAGCATGAGTCATGAATTTCTGTTTCAGGTTCTGTTTAGTTATGGTAGTCATAGTCAATATGTAACATTGATTAAGATGTTACATAGGTCAGCTTCAGTGGCTCCTTTAATTTATGGAGAAAAGGGCATGAAGTACAAATAAAAGTGGGAGTGTGACAGGGATATCCACTAATGCGCTCTTATATGTTTTGCATTGGAGCCATTTAAAGAAGTATTATTATGAATGAAGATGTTATCGGAATAGAGTTTCCTACAAATAAGGGAGCATTGAAGATGATAGCATATGTAGATGACATTTGTGTTTTTGTGTGCACTGACAACAGTATACAACAATTATTTTTAGTTATGGAGCATTATACAATGGCAGAAAATTTCCTGGATTCTGATTGATCAGTCTGGGGCTGGACCTGTGATGTTATCCCAGCATAACATCACAGATGTGATATTATCCAGCATAACATCACAGCTCTAGTCTCAGCACTGTGAACCAACTGAGAATTGTTTGGAGGATTGTTTGGAGGACCTTATGGAGCACTTTTTGCATCTCCTCTTAGAAACAAAATTATTTTCCACACTAATAAAACATTCTTTAAAATTATTTTTTATTTTATATATAACAACAAGCCATTGTATAATAGGAATAATGCAGCAGGGGTGTGTGTCATGCTAGAATAACATCACTTCTGGGCGATTAGTCACACTTGGCCCTGCGGCCTCGTGCTAATCACCCCAGGCATGACATTATCCCAGCACGACACACACCCTGTCATGCATTATTCCTTTATTATGCAACAGTAGCTGCAGCTAAACTAAATCTAAATAAATGTGTAGGTCTTAAGGTGGGAAATAAGTTAGTTCACAACAGGTAGCAGGTATAAAATTTCACAGGACCCTATAAAATATGAAGGGTAAAGTTTAATACACAGGAGCAGCCTTCCTCAACTGGGAAGATACACGGACAGCATGTGAACAAAAGCAGCTAGATGGAAAGGCTGGAATTTATCTAAACAAAAGAGTATATATTTTAAAACAATTTTTGTCCCCAGTTTATTGTATGTTAGCTTTGTTTATCCTTTACCAACACAATTTGAGACAAGACTATTAAGTCTGTTTTTCCAAATGTTCTGGGAAGCCACTTGAATCCAGTTAACAGAGAAATTACTTATTACCTAAACATAAAGGTGGAGTAAACATGTTAAACCTAGTAGTCTTTGTTGACACTTTATTTCGGTCTGGGACATTTAAATTAGCATTGAACTCTGGGACTTCAGTAGCTAAGGAATGGATATGTGGGACTTTCTGCAGTTTTTCTTAAGATGGAAAGATAAACCTTTGAAAGTAACACAAAGATTGAATCTACCAGAATTTCAAAGCCAAAGTTCAGAAATTGTTTAAATGGTGGATAACGACCGTCACATCTTGACTTGTTTGAGAAAACATTTATATGAAAAGGTATTAGAAATATAGGACCACAAGAACCAGAGTTTAAATTATGTAGGCCTGAAAATCAATTCTAGCTATAAACCAGTTAGTAGACAAAAGAATACCAGTTTGTATGTGGGCTATATTATGATTAGTTCATATAGGCAAACTTAATGTAAGCAGGAACAATAAACATAAAATATTAGATGAGAGAATGTGTCCACATCCACAATGTATAGCAAGTGTAGGAATTGATAGAGCATTTTCTAATAGGACGATACTTTTGCTCTAAATTTGTGGAAATATTTAACAGATAGATGGAGGTGTCCTTGGTTGGAAGGCTTACTTCTGAATGTTTAGTACTAGGAGACTTTCCACCTGGTTTGAAGAGGTACAATAAAAGCACTTTATCAGTATTTTTGCTTGCTTAAGTTTTATTTGTGGCAAGCGGGTACAGATGGGTGCTACAACAACAAAGAATGGCATGTAGTTCTATTGGTAAGATGTGTTAAGAAGCTTGCAGTGACTTCTGGTTCCACCACGGATCAGACAGGCTGCTAAAGACTTTGCTCTGTAGCCAACCAGGAAAACCCCTCAAAAGCCTACAACCTGATCGTTTTAGCGAAAAAAAACAGAAGCCATAATGTCTGGAGGACTACTGTAAAAGATAAAGGTGCCCAATCGTTCCCATCAACCTAAGGGAGACAAGGAAGCTGCTGGAGCCCAAAGCACCTCATCAAACTTACTTCAGATGGCAGATCAAGCTGCAGCATATGATACTGACGAGGAGATGAACAAACTCACTCGGCGGAGATTTGATGTCCTCCTGAAAGAAATAAGGAAATGCATGCTGAAAATAAAACGAATTTCTCCAACTAAACCAAAACTTACAACAAGTGGAGCCAGCGGGTCCAGGAGACTGAAGACCTCATCTCGCAGGCCAAAGACAATATAATTCATAGAGCCAGATGATTCGCGCCTGTGTCGCCAAGCCACAGAACTGGAAAATAAATGTATAGACTTAGAAAGCCGTCTAGATGAGATAATTTGAGGATACAGGCTAAAGGAGGAGCTGAAACCGGACTTAATGGCTGAATTCATTTCAGGCTTGCTACGGGATGTTCTCAAACTCCCAGCAACATACGAGTCTGAGAATCGAACGTGCACACAGAGCCCTGATGCCCCGGCCGAAGAAGGTCTCAGCTCATCCCAGATCAATTATCATTAAATTCAGCAGCTACAGAATGAAGGAGGATATCCTTTGCTGAGCATGGCAAAACGAGTAAAATACCTAGATTCAAGGTTATTTTTGACCAGGACTATCCTACTATAATTCAAAAACAACGGCTGGAATCGGCCCTATTATAAAGCTCCTGAGACCAGCAACTAAAATTTCAAATGTCTTACCAGCTCGTCTCAGAGTGCATTGGAAAGAAGGGCCCGAGGTGTATGATTCAGTACAGGTGGCGAGGGCAGTCCTTTTGAGCGTGGCTTGGAACCTCCGGCGCCTTTAAAACCACCTCTACAGAGAAGGAAAGAACCTGCTTGGTCATGGGAAAAGTGCTGCCCAGAAGGCGGAAGCAGACACCCAGCCAGTTCACCATGCCGCATCCTCATTGCTACAGGATCTGATGAAAAAGCTGCTGGGAGTTACAGGGAAGGAATGAAGCGGAAGATGCGCTGAAGTGGAATTCTTCCCTTTGAATTTTTGAATCACTTTCTTGCTAAGTGAGTACTGTCTACCATTTTGGAACTGTAGGGTTCTATCCCGAAACAAATGCTGGGCTAATTTTGCTGGACCTCAAATGAAGTATGACGCCATGTCTCTGATAGCAGCAGTACCTTGGCAAAACACACTAACTGTGTTCGTTTTATATTCGCCCCCGGATACTTTCTGCCGAGCAAAGAAATAATGGACCGCTGCGCGTTTTGGTACAGCAAGTCAGAAAATAATTGGAGGAGAAGGAGGCATTTAAAACAGCAATGGGCTGACAGGATAAAATAAAAAGATTGTCTCAGACTCGGTGATGTGGTGGAATGGGATGGGGGAAGGGGTAGAGGAGGAGGAATCTAGAGTCTCCAGGGAAAGTAAGCAGGAGAAGCTTGAAACTTTATAATATGCAGACTCTCCATAAATTAGAAATGACACGCATCTGATTTATGAGAAAGAATGGTATGGCACCTTATGAGGTATCTCTATGACTGTTGGTAAAGGGGTTAAAGAGGAAACTCAGTGGGAGGAAGGCTGGACTGATGTCTATGCCTCACCCACGAGGACAACTGATATAATGAGGTCAGTGGGTTGGCTGAGAGGCGGCAGACCATCTGTGCCCAGAGAACCTCAGTCTATTCTGGTCCGTTGGTACTTTGAATCATATTGAGCCCAACTATTTCGGTGTGGACTCAGGAAGGGGTCCTTTAGATGGGAAATCCTACACCCTTTCCGCCACTTCCTAAATTTACGGAAGGGCAAAAGGCCTTCTTAGCTGAGCCTTCCGCCTCGGAAGTTCCAAAGCAAGATTGTTTTTCTTTCATTGCTCTTTTGATTTTCTTTGTTGTTATATAAACAATGTTATGCCGGTATAATAAGGTTTTAACCGCTTAGTTAAGGATGTTAAATTTATTCTATATATACTGTGGTTGTTGTTTCAAAGAGTTGCTGATCGTTCTGCTGCTGGCCTTCCACCCTGTCAGAGTCACTCTTCACTCTGCCCCTGGATTATTACCGAGAGACCAAAAGGAGTAAAGCCTCAATAATATAAATATGGCTAAGACGAATACTGCTATAATTTCTTTTAATGTTAATGGGCTAGTGAACCCAGTTAAGTGAAGCAAGATTATTGGCTATATCAAGAAGTCTGGGGCATGCTTCTGCATGCTCCAGGAGACACACTCTCTTCACTTTAACTAGAAGTTAAACAAATTTGGATTTCTAAAGTTGTGGCTGCTTCATATAAAGAAGGACGCCGAGGGGGCAGTGGTCCTGGTGCTCAGAGGTGTGGCTCTTAAGACTAAAGACACCATGGTAGACACAGAGAGTTGCCTGGCAGCCTTGAAGGGTGTTTATAACGGGCACTTGATCACAATAGCCTCAATCTTACCCCCCAGGCTCAGATTATAATTTTTATAGGAGACTATTTATGAAACTGATGGAGTGGGCAGAGGAACATTGATTATGGGTGGAGATCTGAATATTGCATTAAATGACTACTTGGATACCTCAACTGTGGTTCCCAGGTCAGACAGGAGATAGGCTCTAAAGGTTGGTAGGCTGTTGAAAGAATTGGGTTACAGGACGCATGGAGGGATTTCCATGGTCAGAGGAGAGACTACACCTTTTTTTCTGTGGTACATAAAATGTACTTGAGAACAGACTATTTTAATACCAAAGGAAAGTACTGATCATTTAACCCCTTTAGTGCCTTATGTCATACTATGTACAACACAGGGCACAGCTGCACATGGCCATATAAAGACATTCTTTGTGCCTGGCCAAAAATCTCTCCAGTGCACCAGGGATCAGTGAGATTTACAAGCCGACCCTTGGGTCACGAGGCAGATGGTGGTCTCACGATCCTGGGGATCTGGAATGCAGCAGACATCACGTGTTTGCAGAAGCATGCAAACACGTGGCTTGTCTGCTTTCAGTTTCTCTTGGGCTCCACTCTGACAAGCAATGGTGTATCAGAGCACATATACTGTAGGTTGCCACAGTTGCTAATAAAACTACCTGATAACTTGCTTTTAAGTTGTAAATCAAGGACCTGCAGTGTCCTGGAAGAGATTTCTTGTGTTTCTGAAGCTAGTGTGAGGTGCTAGGCAGACTCATTTAGTAGGAAAAAAAAAGTTAAAAGTTCATTGCTCTTTTCACCAGCCTCTGCCTTGTATTTTGGCAATACGTTTTTTTTACTTGTTTTTTTTTGCAGGCAACTGTTTTAGAACTTTAGTTTTTAACTGGTGTTTTGTGGTGTGTTGAAAATAAGTTTTGTTTTATAAAGTGCCTTTCATTTGATTTATTTTGATTTGTATTCATTTCCAGTGCTCCAGGGTCAACCCTGTAAACAAGCCTTGTGTCCAGTGGGTCTTACCCAGTTACTAAGGAATAATAAATAAAAAATATATATACATATAAAGAATTTGATATTTTGTATACATTGCAGTAAAGCGTGACCCTGCATGAAGTCACTGTACTTTCTTGTGCTCCCAGGTTGCACCTGTAAACAAGCTTCCAGCTTAGTGTGTCTTTCCTGGTTAAAAAAAAAGTGTCAGTCTGTCTATAGTAAGATACAAGCCTAGAGGCTCTAGGATCTCTTTTAGTTACAAACAATAGCATAAATCAGTTTTGAGTTAGTGAATAGTGGCGCTATAAGTGCTCATAGTGTGACACAGTTGTATATAGTTTACTGCTTTTGGTGAAGAGTGTGAGCCTTCTGTTTTACATAGTTTTGGTTGTTTGGAGCCTTACACACCTGTCACTCTGAGACAACCCTTCTTTGCTGTCCTTTCTAGATACAACCCCCAAAAATAGCATAAAAGAATCAGAGCTATTATACAGCAATGCTGGAAGTACCTGTAATGGGATACAAACCTAGGGATCTAGGTTCTACATAGTTAGCAAAAATAAATAAAATTCAGAAAACAATCCAGATATTATACAGCAATTATACCCAGCTACAATTTAAGTGTCCCTGGTGAGATTCAAACTTTGACCTCTGGTTCTTACTTGTGTGCTTCAAGCACTAGGCACAAATATTTAGTGCCTTTACTTGCACTATCCCAAACTGCTTTACAATGCAGGAGAAGGAGTATCTCTGCCACTAAGACATACTGGCTGCTAATCATGCCAAAGAAATACACTGCAGAGGAGATCTTAAAATATATTATCAGCTCTGATTCAGAGTTGGATGATTTTATTGATCCAGAGTCTGGGAGTGACTACTGTCCAAGCAGTACTCCTACTGATGATACAATATCAGTGATGCTGATGAGGTGGTCATTACAGTCCTAAGACCAAGCTGAAGTCCTCACGTGGATGCAAGTCACATGTGTGCCCTACCAGAGCACCAGCCAAGCATAAACAGAAAAGCAGAATTCACAGCCCAAGCAAGCATCCAAACATAAAAAGCAGAAGAGCATGGGATCTGCCTAAGCCTGTGCAGATACCAGAGCCAGAGATATTTCCCAGAAAGAGGCCCCATGTGTGCCTTTGATGGAGCCGGATGCCACAGTGCAGGCAGAGGTAAGTCACATGAAGCATAAATGTAAGCAGAAGCACCTGCAATTTACTCATGTTATGGTGCCTACAACACAGGATGAGGGTAAATGCAAAAGCACAAAAAGGGCAAACATCTGACTCAGCCAGAATCAGAGCCCCAGCCTAGGCAAGAATCCCAACCCAAAGGCGTAAGCTAAAGTGCAAGCAGTTGTCTGACACTAGCATACTACCCAAGCCTGAAACTCTGCCCAGAGCAGATACCCTGCTTGAGCATGACCCCCTGGACAAGCCTTATTCTCTGCCTGCATATGACTCCCACCTGAGCCTGATGCCTTGCCTAAACCTGACACATTGCCTGAGCCTGACATGTTACCTGAGCCTGACACTCTGATCAAGCCTGACGCATTGCCTGAGCCTGGCGTGTTGCCAGAGCCTGATGTGTTGCCAGAGCCTGACATGTTGCGGGAGACTGACATGTTGCGGAGACTGACATGTTGCCGGAGACTGACACACTGCCTGAGTCTGACACTCTGCCCAAGTCCTGTATCTTACCTGAGGAGACACTCAGCTTGAGTATAATGCACTGTTTGAGCCTGACACCTGCAGTGCCACTTTCTCAGAAAAGTTGATCCTTAGCAATGCCTGAGTCTGAAACTACTGCCCCAGTGCTAGGTACGCCATAGCAGGCACAATAGTGGTTATACTCCAGTTTACCAATGGAATCCCCAAATATGGAAAACCATGTGTTCCACCATTTACTTGGTAATGCATGTGCCCAGGTTGACACAAAGGAATTTACCCCCTAGAATATTTTCTCTTATTTTTAGTGATGAAATACTTTCTCACATAGTGGCTCAAACAAATTTATATGCAGATCAGTTTTGGTTCAGTATGGGGACAAGCTAAAACCACATGCAAGGACACGCCAATGGACTCCCACAAACTTAGAGGAAATGAAAAGGTTCTGGGGTTTGACATTTTAATGGGATTGTGAAAAGCCCACCATCAGCATGTACTGGTCACCCACCCTACTCATTCTACCCTCTATTTCCAGCTATAATGAACGGAACAGATTTCAGCTTCTGCTGAGATTTATACACTATAATGACAACACCAAGGCTTGGCCAAGGGACCATCCAGAGAATGATAGGCTTTTTAAATTACGGCCTATTATTGATCATCTTTTAAAATGTTTTCTGAGGTGTACACCCCATCCCAAAACATTTCAGTGGATGAGTCTCTTCTGCTTTTCAAAGGGAGAATAATATTTAAACAATACCTTCCTCTGAAATGTGCCCAATATGGAATTAAATTGTACAGACTTTGTGAAAGTTCCACTGGGTACACATACCATTTCAGAATCTACACAGAAAAGGATGCCACACAGGATGTTGCAGGCTGCTCCCATGTCTAAACACAAATGAGAAAATTGTGTGGGACCTAATTCTGCCCTTTGCTAGGCTCTGGCTACAACCTGTGTTGATAATTTCTATACTGGGATTCCTCTGTTTAATATTCTGTATCAGTTTGATACAGTAGCTTGTGGCTGATTCTACCAGAATATTTTGGTAATGCAAATATGAAACACATGCGATCTTACCATGGCATTCTGTCAGACCTGCCTATTACAATATGCTTTGTAGAAACCTTTGTCATACAGCCCCTCCTGCCTCCATTTCCCACCTCCAGAAAACTTCAATGCATTGTATTACAGGGAACAATATATATCAGGTCTAACAGACAACGTTTTCCCAAAGAGTTGGTAGCCAGAAAGCAAAACGTGGGTGAGACCAGTACTCTCCACTGTGATGAACTACTGGCTGTAAAATTTCACAGATAAAAAGATGTGTATCTCCTTAATACAATTCATGATGAATCCACAGCGCAGTTCCAGTTCGTGGTCAGGACAAATTAATAAGCAAGTCTCAGTGTGTCCTAGATTATAACAAACATATGGGAGGTGTGGACAAAACAAATCAGATGCTTGAGCCCTATGATACCACTCAAAACAATGGCTTGGTACAAGAAATTAGCTGTTCACCTGTTTCAGCTGACTATGTATTATGCTTTATTCTGTACCAGGCAAAGTCATCTGGTCATTTCAAATCCTTCCTAGATTTCCAAACAGATGTCATTTCAAGTCTTCTCTATTTGATTCAGCAGAAATACCAGAAATAGAAAGAAATGAGGGTGTAGCCAGACTAACTGAAAGACATTCCTGCAGAATGTTGCCACCTACTGAAAGGAAGGCTAGGCCCAGAGGAGATGTAGAGTCTGCTACACAAAAAGCTTTAGGAGAGATTCAAGATATTACTGTCCACACTGTCCCACAGAGCAAGGGCTGTGCCTGGAGAACTGTTTTGAGAAATACCACACCAAGCTCATTTACTGGAATGACTGATGGGTGTAAAATTCATCTTGAATAGGACAATGAGGCCAAAGCAGTTATTAGGTTAAAAACATTTTGGGAAAGTTATTTTCTTATCTAAGCACCACAAACTGTTGTTTGTACTCTGTTAGTAACCAAGTAAGGCCCACGAGCACAATGCCTGTTTGTAGGGGCAACCTGGAAACAATGGAGATGTTAAGTGACTTGCTTAGGGTCACACAGACGCAAGTGGAGATGGTGAGAATCAAACCCAGCGATGTACCAAACTTAATCATGGCTCATTACACTAACCATTAGGCTGCATTGTCAGCCCTTTATTCAAGGGCCTTTAGGATATAATTATATTTTACACTGTATGGGCAAACTCACTTTATTTCTGATTCTGCCAGGTATTTTGGTAATGCAAATGTGAAACACATGCGATCTTACCATGGCATTCTGTGCAGACCTGTCTACTAATATGCTTTTGTAGAAACCTTTGTCATGCAGCCCTCCCTGCCTGCATTTCCCACCTCCAGCAAACTTCAATGCATTGTATTACCCAGGGAACAATATATATTGCTTTAAGGAGTACAACATAAAGATTTTAAGGATGTCTGAGAAAGTATCCTATCCACATGTTCACTATCTATAATCTTCTAGTGAAGTAAGCTCCACAGCTAAAATGCTAAATAAAATGCAATATTTTGGCCCCTTTTCTACCTAATTATCTGGCTGTCTCATTTATCAAGTACAAACTCCTACCATGTTGGGCTTCTTTGGGAGTACTAACTGTGTTAGTACCACAAACTTACACCTCATGAAGGACCCTTGGTACAAAATGCTCCAAACCTGCTAACACTGTACATTCAATGGAACTGAAATGCATTTAACTACCTGTGTGTTGGGCTTACATCTGCCAGACTCTGGTAAAGAAACATAAATTTAATACCACATTAAGCAGTACCCTGTTGAGAATAAAAAAAAGTTTCCATATACCAGCATCCTGCTTAACTTGCTGAAATGAGAGAATTATGCAAAATGTCATTATTTTTCATAGTCGTACTAAATGTAGAGGAGGATTATGGTAGCACATACTTTGGTAGCAAGCAGTCTTACCAATATTACAACAAGTATTTTATTGCATTTCAGAAAATATACACTTTTCTTATGGCAACCTGGTGTCCCAGATCAATGCTGTGGATTTTCCATTGTGGGCCTAAGTTTTCTCCTTTAAAATATACATCACACCTATAGGTTTCAAGCCTATTTCAACCAAACCTTTGTGGTGAAGGTATATAAATGTGGTATCATTGTAACCAGTACCCTAAGCAGAATCCAGAAATGTGTTGTTTGTGTACCTCCATCCTATGTTACATAGATATTTGGTTTGCTAAACTGTGAAAACGATCCGAATTTCCATCATTTTGTATAGTTCTACCAAATGTAAGAGAGGATTATGGATAGCAAACATTTGGACAGCAGGCAATGTCATACATTTTAAAACCAGTATTTTGTGCAGTTTCAGAAAATATATACTTATAATATCATGGTGTCCTGAGATCAATGCTGTAGATTTTCTTTGGTGGGTCTACATTTTCTCCTTTAAAATATACATAGCACCTATAAGTTTCAAGTCTATTTCAACAAATCTTTGTGGTAAGGATGCATAAATGTGACATCATTGAAACCAGTACTCTAAGCAGAGCCCACACTATGGTGTTTGTGTACCCATGCTATGTTACATAGATATTTGGTTTGCTAAACTGTGAAAAGATGCAAATATCCATACTTTTGCATATGTCTACCAAATGTAAAGGAGGATTATGGGTAGCAAACATTTGGACAGCAGGCAATGTCATGCATTTTTAAAACAGTATTTTGTGCAGTTTCAGAAAATATATACGTTTTCTATAATACCATGGTGTCCTGAATGTCTACAAGCCAGAGAACCAGTGTTGTGTATTTTCCATAGTGGGCCAAAATTTTCACCCTTTAAAATGTTCTTAGCACTATATAGGTTTTGAGCCAATTTCCACCAAATCTTTGTGGTAAAGGCACATAAATATAGCATCACTGTAACCGGTACTCTCAGCAGAATCCACAATTGTGATATTTGGGTACCTCCATCCTATTTTACATAGACATTTGGTTTGCTAAATTGTGAAACTTAGGTGAATTTCCATCATTTTCCATCGTTTTACAAATGGAAAGGAGGATTATTGGTAGCAAACATTTGAATAGTGGGCAGTTTTATACATTTTTAAAAACAGTATCTTATGCAGTTTCAGAAAATATATGCTTTTGTATGATACCATGGTGTTCTGATGTCTACAAGCCAAGAATCAGTGCTGTGTATTTTCCACAGTGGGCCAAAATGTTCCTCTTTGAAATGTTCTTAGCACTATATAGGTTTTGAGCTTATTTCCACCAAATCTTTGTGGTAAAGGTATACAAATGTGGCATCATTGTAACTGGCTCTCCAGCAGAATCCACAAATGTGATATTTATGTACCTCTGTCCTATTTTACGTAGACATTTGGTTTGTTAAACTGAGAAAACATTGTGAATTTCCATCATTTTGGATAGTTCTACCAAATGTAAAGGAGGATTATGGGTAGCAAACATTTGAATAGTGGGCAATTTAATGAATTTTTAAAAACAGTATCTTATGCAGTTTCAGAAAACATATACTTTTTCTATGATACCACGGTGTCCTAAATGCCGACAAGCTAGAGAAGCAATGCTGTGTATTTTCACTGTGGGCTTAAATTATCCCTTTAAAATACATTTAGCACCCTGTATGTTTCAAGCCTATTTAAATCAAATATTTGTGGTAAAGGTACATAAATGTGATATTATTGTAACCGGTACATTCAGCAGAATCCATAAATGTGGTATTTTGTACCTCCATCCTATTTTACATAGTCATTTGATTTGTTAAATTGTGAAAACTATGCGAATTTCCATAATTTTACATAGTTATAACAGATGTAAAGGGGATTATGGGTAGCAATCATTTGGATAGCAGGCAATGTCATACATTTTTGAAAACAGCATCTTCTGCAGTTTCAGAAAATATATACTTTTTCTATGGTACCATGGTGTCCTGAATGTCTACAGCCCAGAGAAGCAATGCTATGTGTTTTTCAATGTGGGCCTAAATTTTCCCTTTAAAATATGCATAGTATCATATAGGTTTCAAGCTTATTTAACCCACATCTTTGTGGTAAAGGTACATAAATGTGGTATCTTTGTAACTGGTACTTCCAGCAGAATCCACAAATGTAGTATTTTTGTACCTCCATCCTGTTTTACATAGACATTTGGTTTGTTAAATGGTGAAAACATTTCAAATTTCCATCCTTTTGTATAGTTCTACCAAATGTAAAGGAGGATTATGGGTAGCAAACATTTGGATAGCAGGCTATGTCATACATTTTTAAAAACAGTATCTTATGCAGGCTCAGAAAATGTATACTTTTTCTATGATACCATGGTTTCTGAATGTTTACAGGCTGTAGAGAAGCAATGCTATGCATTTTTCGCTGTGGGCCAACATTTTCCCTTAAAATACAACATAGCACCCTATAGGTTTCAAGCCTATTTAAACCAAATATTTGTGGTAAAGGTACATAAATGTGGTATCATTGTAACCGGTACTTTCAGCAGAATCCAAAAATTTGGTTTTTGTGTACTCCATACTATTTTACATAGACATTTGGTTCATTAAATTGTGAAAACTATGCGAATGTTCATCATTTTGCATAGTTCGACCAAATGCAAAGGACAATTATGGGTAGCAAATATTTGGACAGCGGACAATGTCACACATTTTAGAAACAGTATGTTGTGCAGTTTCAGAAAATATATACTTTTCCTATGATATCTTGGTGTCCTAGTGTCATACAGGCCAAAGAATCAATGTTGTGCATTTCTCACTGTGGGCATAAATTTTCCCATTTAAAATACACATAGCACTGTATAGATTTTGAGCCTATTTCAGACAAATCTTTGTGGTGAAGGTACATAAATGTTGTATCATTATAACTAGTACTCTTAGTGGAATCCACAAATGTGGAGTTTGTGTACCTCCATCCAATCTGACATAGACAATTGGTTTGTTAAAGTGTGAAAACTATGTGAATTTCCATCATTTTGCATAGATCCACCAAATGCAAAGGAGGATTATGGGTAGTAAACATTTGGATAGTGGGCAGTGTCATACACTTTTTTAAAAATAGTATGTTGTGCAGTTTCATAAAATATATACTTTTCCATGGTGACAAGGTATCCTGAATGTCTACAGGCCAGAGAAGCAATGCCAGGCATTTACTGTTATGACGAAAATATTTCCACTTTAAAATGCACTTAGCAACCAGCGATAGGGCTTATTTCTGCTAGACTTCTTTTGGTAAAGGTACAGAAATTAGGTACCAATGAAACCAGTGCTTCCACAGAATCCCAAAATGGGAGGTTTGTATACCTGCCTCTTATGTTACATTTGCATTTACTTTGTTAGAACATGAAAATTCTGTGAATTAAAATTCTTTTGATTGTTGCAAGAACTATAAGAATAATAATGTGTAGTATATATTTGGGTAGTGGGCTATGCTATCCATGTTTAAAACAGTATTTTGTGTAGTTTCAAAAATATATACTTTTCCTAAAATAACATGAAGTTCTTGGTCTCTACAAGCAAAGAAGCAA
The DNA here is from genome assembly GCA_016271365.2 of Neoceratodus forsteri. Classification (NCBI taxonomy): domain Eukaryota; kingdom Metazoa; phylum Chordata; order Ceratodontiformes; family Ceratodontidae; genus Neoceratodus; species Neoceratodus forsteri. Next base: position 973,130 of record CM057449.1, on the reverse strand, counting down.
TGATGTGCATTAAATTAGAATTGAAGGCACTTCAAGTAGAAATTAGAGCACTACTGCTGTAATATGTTTCTGCCTATAAAAATGATTTTTGGAGAGTATATAGCACAGACACTGAGAAGTTTAGCGCCATATAGCTTTCCATAATTCTCAGTTAAATAATATGTTTTCTGCAACATTTTGAGTAAAATAGCATTTTGTTTACATTTCAGGCAGTGTTTCATGGCCACATGACCTGATATTGACAAAACCTTACTACCTATAAAAAGCTCAGAGTCTGACAATAAAAACATCCATTGTTTCCCTACTTTTCTTGAAGGAACATAGTGATATTTTAATTTTATATAATATTGTGCAAAATAACATAAATTGCCTGACACAGGAGTGTAAAATACCTCTACAGCGAAAGGGTTAAAGAAGATTGAAAAGGGAAGTCTATCTTTCTGACCATGCGCCTTTATTAATAGCATATGCAATTGGGACAAAGTAAGAAAAAGACATTATGGCATCTTAATCTATTACTACCAGAGGAAAGATGATCAGGAGCTACTCACAACAAAAGTGCAAACATTATGGAAAGGTATTTTCTTTCTTGATAATACTTGAATTGAGAACATATATTTCTGTATTTATATCTTCTTAGGGAGGCAATGACTACTTTTTCTACAAGGGATTGACTACGTAATACAAAAAAAGGGTGGTTTCTGCTGGTAATATTTTGAGTATCTTACAAGAGACCTTTTGATATATTGTAATTTGTTGTTTGTAATTGTTCAGTGATAATTGACATAGGATCTTTTCTTCTACCTGGACGTGACCAGAGATGGGCAGATGGAACCTCGGTTTAACATCACATCTGAAGGATGGCACCTCAGTTGTGCAGCACCCTCCCCTTGTGCTGCACTACGGTATCAGTTATGGGTATTACCACTTGTAACTGGTGTGGTGCTAGAAGCCACGACCATCTGATCTTCCACCAGTGGCACGTGTGCTACCTACAGAGCCACTGACACTGTTAATAACACTCTGAATTTTCAGCCTATTTGAGAAAAGGCACACAATCCACATCTTCATTTAATCCATGTGGCTGTACTGTGTTTAAGAACACCATTTACTTTGTCTCTTGCTGTAAGAGATGGTTAGCCTATCCCCACCCTTCTGTTGGGCGGTATATGTTCCAAGCCCATAAAGGTAACAGGGATGTATCAGAATTATATGACTTTTGAAAGTGTCCACAGGGCACTGTATTTATTTCCATGGGCAATTGCTCTAATGTGCTCCAGGTTGCACAGCGACCCACATAGAGGAGCTGCAGGGCACTATGTAATGCACACCACAAAAGATGTAATGCAAGTTAAGAATTATCTGATGTTGACTTTGTATTTGCTGATAGGGTGTTCAAAGCATTTGCCTACCTTGGCATGTCTGCACAGAATGCATTGGCCACATCAATGAAAACCGGTGGTTTAACGGTAGCCAGTTAGATAGAATTATCCTTCTTGGTAGCCACAAAGTGGCTAGATGTCAAAATAGTTAATCAGGCTGTTAACTTCTTAAAAGGTACCCTAGGTCCTTCTCAATGCCTCATAACAAAATACTGTCACCATGTACAATGGGCCAGTATTCGTGGATAGGTTGCCCACCCTCCCTGTCAGATTATTGTATTCAGTGGAGAAGGTAATTTGTTCCCGCCTTCTGGTGGCTTGAGCTTGGGGTTAGAAGGGTGTGCCTATCTATGTTCTTGTAGGCATTTTTCAGGACAGCTTCACCATACCCCTTCTCTCTGAATCTGACTTGTGGCCTGACTTTCAAAGTCCTGTTGGTTTGAACAATTTCTACAAACCCTTATTAGCTGACTATATGGAACGGATTCCACTAGCCTTTTGGGGTTCACACTAGCTGCCTGGAGAACAGAATTAGCAGCAATTGGCTTTCTGTAGCCTGATGCATCACCATCTGACCTGTTGTGGCACTGAAGACAACTTCCAAGAAATGACAAGTTTCTTTTCATATTCAAAGATTAAGTTCAAGCTCTCAGTTCTGTTGAGATACACCTTAAATTGGTATATCTCTTCCACATTACCATGCCACATGTAACCAATGTCATCAGTATAAAGGTACTGGTCTAAAGTATTGTCCAGAAACATATTGTGATACCATGAAAGACAATCCTCTTCTCCCACAGGCCCAAGATGAGATTTGCATATAAGGAGGCAATAGAGTCCCCTATAGCCATTCCACACTTCTTTCTCGTAGAATTCCATTGAATGTGAAATACTTTACGGTCTGTAGGAGGAAGGTAATAGGAACATTGTCGCCAAAGTGTGGCCTGTGCAAGAAATATTCCACTGCATGTATACCTTCCCAGTGTCTGATGGTATCACATCATTACTGTGCAGTAAATACAGTACAAGCAATTGAGCACAACATTATAAGTGCATAGCAATTACTGCTAACACACATTACAGCTAAACACTGTAACCTCGCATAGCATAACCAGCAAACTCTCTCTGTTAGGCAGCATCAAAAGAAAATCACACTGGACTAACATCTGTTTCTTAGGCAGCATCTCTTTATAAAAAGAAAATCACATGTGCAATCGGATTTTGAAGTAAAAGCATGCTGACTAATTTTGCAAGCCATATAAATGCAAAACAGAAACATATGTATATCATATCAAAGTAAGAAGTAAAAACATGCCAGCTTGTGAATTTGGCACCACTGGCATACAGTATTTCTGTAGATTTAATTGATAATATGCCAATATAATCACTGCACAGAAGATGTGATGTACTGTCATTGCTCTGAAATTGTCATCACGCGGTTTTGCTTTGCTGCTAATTTACCATGCTGCTATTGACCGTGATGTGGATTATGTGCGTGGTATTGACATGGAACCACATTTTGAGAGGATGTGCACATTTTTTATGGGGGCAGTAGCTGGAGAGTGTGACCTCTGCGATTAATTCAACAAAAGCTGTTTTTCTCAAGTTTACAGTAGTAGAGCTTTTATGTTAATTAACTCTCCCTGTCCAGGAGTTCTAATGAAGGTTACATTACACATGGCAAATGCCTGAGGGATAATTTACTGGGCAATTCTGTAAAGAAACAGCTAGAGTCTTCACTAATTATAGCATGTGTGATTTGTGTGCTTCCTTAATGGGTGTATAGTTTGATAAAAGAAAGGTTTTAAAAGCAAAACATTCACTTCTGCTGACTAGACCTAGACACATACCTAGAAAAAGAAAGTTTGGATTAGAGAGAGTTATTTAGTTAATGCCAGAATATCAGGCCCTAACAGTATCTCTGAATCAGTGGTTTGGACACATCTCAGTCGCATGGGACAAGAGGCCTTGTAGGAACAAGAAAGGGCCATTAGAAATGCTAATATGGAGATCCCCATGAGCCATAAAACCAGCAAGCAAATAAGGGAAAGGACTTACTGGGAGTACACCTACAAATCAAAAACTGCACAACAGATTTGTTTGCAAATGTTGACTTTAGTTGTCCTTTAAGCATTTGGTGGTACACTAGATGTTCAGAGACACCCACATTTAGCAGTACTAAGTTCCCTGAGACATCATACATTTAGTAGTACTGGGTACCCAGAGACACCTCACATTTAGCAGTACTAGGTGCCCAGAGACACTGTAGCCCATTAAGACAATCGAGTCTTTTTGAGCTAAGTCAAAATAGCGAAAGTGAAGATGGCTATGTGCTATTAATAGCTATGTGCCATTAATAGCACAGTGTAATTCAGCACTTAGTTTCCATATAGAGCTGTAAGAGTATGTACAGTATAGGTTTGTTCATCAGGCCATTTTCAAGCTGGCCGTCTGGTGTGAGTGGTTAAGGTCACCACCTTTGTGTTGGGCGACCCAGGTTTGGGACTGGCTGTGGGCATACTGTTTTTTTTTTTTAAATAAATTGTTTTAGAAACTGTTGTGTATTGTGTCCCATTCCCCACCTTCCCAACTTTGTTTCCCCCACCTGTAGGTTCCCCAAACGTTCTCCTCCTACCATCTGTCTCCCAATGTAGCCCCCTCCTGGGTTCCCCTCTTCCCTTATCAACTCTTCCTCTTCCCCAAGAGTTGATTATTTGAAGTTTGGTGGTGAGGGGGCATAGCCTCCGCACATAAAATGTATAATCATTTTGTCCATCTTTGTCGAATCTATGCCGTAGCTGTTTGACAGGCGAGTAGTGCACATCACTATTTTTGTTTTCGCGATGTGCATTTGCTGATTTGGTTGGTGCTGTTTTACTTAGAACCTGGAGACACCTCACATTTAACTGTACTAGGTGCCCATAGACACTACACATTTAGCAGTACTAGGTGTCCAGAGACATCACATATTTAGAGTACTAGGTGTCCAGGGACACCTCACATTTAGCAGTACTAGGTCCCCAGAGACACCTCAGATTTAGCAGTACTAGGTACCCAGACACCTCACGTTTAGCAGTAGTAGGTGCCCAGAGATTCCACACATTTAGCAGTACTAGGTGCCCAGAAACACATCTTATTTAGCAGTACTAGGTCCCCAGAGACACCTACAATTTAGCAGTACTAGGTGCTCAGAGACACCACACATTTAGCAGTACTAAGCACAAAGAGGCACCACACATTTAGCAGTACTAGATGCCCAGAGATACCACACATTTAGCAGCACTAGGCGCAAGAGACACCTCACATTTAGCAGTACTAGGTCCCAGAGACACCACATATTTAGCAGTACTAGGCGCCAGACACCTCACATTTAACAATACTAGGTGCCCAGAAATACCACACATTTAGAAGTACTAGGTGCCCAGACACCCCACATTTAGCAATAATAGGTAACCAGAGACACCACACATTTAGCAGTACTGGGTACCCAGAGACAGCGCACATTTAGCAGCACTAAGTGCCCAGAGACACCACACATCTAGCAGTAATAGGTAGCCAGACACTCATCACATTTAGCAGTACTAGGTACACAGGGACATCACACATTTAGCAGTACTAGGTGCCTAGAGACATAACCCATTTAGCAGTGCTTGGTGTCCAGAAGCATGTCGCATTTAGCAGTACTTGGTACACAAGGACATCACACATTTAGCAGTACTAGGTGTCTAGAGACATCACACATTTAGAAGCAGTAGGTGCCCAGAGTCACCACATTTAGCAGTAATAGGTAGCCAGAGACACCACATTTAGCAGTACTGGGTCCCCAGAGACACCGCACATTTAGCAGCACTAGGTGCCCAGAGACACCTACGCATTTAGCAGTACTAGGTGTCTAGAGAGATATCACACATTTAGTAATCAAAACCTCCTCCAGTGTTCTACTAGAAGGATCAGTTCCTTTAAATATCTGGGCCTAAGACTTAATGAGCACCTGTCCTTTGGCCTTACGTGACTAGTGTTATCAAGGTAACCAATCAAAACTTGGCCTCCTATTCTGCACTGCTCCCTACCTCTCCACATCAAGCAAGGAAGACTATTGCCTCTGCTACCCTCCACCCTGGCTTGTGGTATAGTGCCACTATACTCCATTCTCTGGTAGAGACATCACTTCTGGCCAAATTCAAGATGGCCTATCATGGAAGTGCACATTTTTGCTGCCAAGGCCCAAGCTCGCACCCACCATTGTCACGTGCTTAACTCCTTGGATGGCTGTCTTTTATGCTGTTAAACTTACCAGTGCTTTGTACCACTTTCAAACTCGGCCATCTTCTCCTTGTCCACCTACCCTGTAGAATCTCTCACCCTGAAACCCATCCCTAGGACCCTTAGATCATTTCACCTCCCACCCCTTAGTCTACCCAAGATCTGGCTAACCATAGGCCAAAGATCATTCCTCGTTCACCTCACCCCAAAAGTTGAATAACCTCCCCCACTCTTCTCTCATGTAAGACTCTTCTCCTCTTCAAAACTGCCTCAAGGAAATTTTCTTCCCACCTCCAGTATGCAATGGTCACTGTGACTAAATCCTCCTGGGTGCCTGCTCTCTTACTCAACCCCTTATATCGCCATCCATCTCCCATCCTTACCTCTCCTTTCACTGCCTTTGCATTCCATCTCCCAAATCCCACCCTACCTGCTCCACCCATCCCTGTTCTGTCCATTAAATTATATATTTTATGTTGTTTTGCCTTGTAAATAAGTCTTGTATTAGTCTGTCTATATGTTACTTTGGACAAAATCGATGTGGATTCAGGATTAATTATTGTACTGACTGCCTGTTCTTGAACATCATGTATTTGTATCATGCTTGATTGTACCTGACCTTCTTACCTCTGTACAATACTGTCATTATTTTCCTATGTATTGGAATGTATTTGTTCCTGGGTCACCCTGAAAAAGGGACTTGTGTGTGTCTCAGTTAGGCCCACAGTCATCAAATTTTAAATAAATAAATAACATTTAGCAGTACTGGGTGCTCAGAGACACCACACATTTAGCAGCAATAGGTAGCCAGAGACTCATCACGTTTAGCAGTACTAGGTACGCAGGGACATCACACATTTAGCAGTAATAGGGCTTACCCTATAGAGCCCTCTGTTGGTACAATGCCCTCCCCACCGGAATCACTGATGCCGCCTCATTATCTTATTTTAAAACTAGCCTTAGAAATCACCTGCTGCAACACCGGCTGTACCTGCCTCTAAGCCTCCTCCTATCCTTCCAGACAAAGCTCACTGAGCCGCTTCTCTGCCCTTCTGTCCAGCTCTACCTTTACTTGCTACTATCTTCCCCATCCTCTTCTGATGTCTTCCACCCAGCCTTACCTTTATCTGCCCACTGAATCAATCTCCATGTAACTACTGTATATTGTCTACTCTGTAAAGCACACATAAGCCTGTTGTATACTGTGTTTGACATATGCCTGTATTTTTGTCTGATTCCTAAATGTACTTTGATTTTTGTCTGCCTTGATGTTTGTTTCTTGCACTGTTTTGTCCTCACTGTGACGAGGTACTTTTGTAAATGAGCCTCTGGCTAAAGGTTGTTAAACCGATGTTCTAATAAATAAATAAATAAGTAATAGATGCCTAGAGACATAACCCAGTTAGCAGTACTTGGTGCCCAGAGATATGTCACATTTAGCAGTACTAGGTGTCCAGAGACACCACACATTTAGCAGTACTAAGTTCCTGAGACATCATACATTTAGTAGTACTAGGTACCCAGAGACACCTCACATTTAGCGGTACTAAGTGTCCAGAGATGCAGCACCTTGTTAATACAGCGAGTCTTTTGAGAGAGGTTATTTACGAAGACAAAATATCGAAGTATGATGGCTATGTGCTATTAATAGCTATGTGCCATTAATAGCACAATGTAATTCAGCAAGTAGTTTCCATATAGAGTTGGAAGAGTATGTATAGATTTGTTCGTCAGGCCAGTTTAGAGCTGGCTATCTGGTGTGGTAGTTAGGCTCTGCCTTTGTGTCAAGCAACGCAGGTTTGGGACTGGCTGTGGGCATACTGTTTTTTTTTTTATAAAGTTGTTTTAAAACTGTCTTGAATTGTGTCCCATTCCCTCACCATCCCGACTTTGTTCCCCCCACCTGTAGGTTCCCCAAACATTCTCCCCCTGCCGACATCTGTCTCCCAATGTAGCCCCTTCCCAAGTTTTCCCTCTTCTCCAGTATCAACCTCTCCCCTACATGGAGTTGATTTTTTTAAGTTTGGGGATTCAGGGAGCACCACCACGTAAAACATATAGTTATTTTTCCATCTTTGTCAATTCAGCACCGGTAGCTGTTATTTACAGGCGTTGTAGTACACATCACCATTTTTGTTTTCGGTGATGTGCAGTTGCTGATTTGGTCAGTGCTGTTATGACTTAGAACCCAGAGACACCTCACATTTAGCAATACTAGGTGCCCAGAGACACTTTACATTTAGCAGCACTAGGTGCCCAGTGCCTCTCACATTTAGCAGTACTAGGTGCCAATAGCCATCTCACATTTAGCAGTACTAGGTGCCCATAGACATTTCACATTTAGCAGTACTAGGTGCCCATAGACACCGCACATTTAACAGTACTAGGTGCCTGGGGAGACATCACATATTAGGCAGTATTGGTACCCAGAGACACCCTCACATTTAGCAGCACTAGGTCCCTGGAGACACCTCACATTTAGCAGTACTAGGGGCCAGAGACACCACACATGTAGCAGTACTAGGTTCAAACAGACATCACACATTTAGAAGTACTAAGTGCCCAGAGACACCACACATGTAGCAGTAATAGGTAGCCAGAAACTCCTCACATTTAGCAGTACTAGGTACACAGGGACATCACACATTTAGCAGTAATAGGTGCCTAGGGACATAACCCATTTAGCAGTACTTGGTGCTGAGACATATCAAATTCTGCAGTACTAGGTGCAGAGATATCACACATTTGGCAGTTATGGGTGCCCAGAGACATAACCCATTTAGCAGTACTGGTACCCATAGACACTACACATTTAGCAGTACTAGGTGCCCAGAGACACACATATTTGGTAATAACACATGCTCAGAATACTGTTCTTCTCACAGCCGTAAGTGTGGAAAGGATTCTTGAATGTACCTGCCCTGTGAGGCTAGGAGTTAGCGGTGCTTTGGCAGAGGCTAATGGTGGAGGTATACCTCTCAGGGTGAATGCAGTGGGGCTTACTGTATCTGATCATCGGTGCATACCAATTGTGCTGACTCTTTCAGTAACCCTTCATTCCTCTTGCAGTTCATACAAGTCTCAGTCTCAAACTTCAACCAGAACCAGTTCTCTCATAAGCTATATTTCCTGGAAACATGGGATGGTTGATGCAGAAATCATTAGGCAGCCCTAAATGAGACTGAATAACCAACAGGTCCTATTCTACCTAACCTTGGACCCTGGTCAGGACTGAGGCCCCTGGAAACCCACTCCAGAAGGAGCAAGTGCCTCTCAGACTCAGGACACTGCCACCATTCATAAGCTAACAAGTTCTCCCCGACTGGTTGGGAGAAAGTGCACCAAGAGGTGCTGCTCACTGTAACTGCAGTAACTCATTAAGAACTCCTCTGAATACAATGAACTGAAACTACAATCTAACTGCTCATCTGTCTGGCTACCCATATTTGTATCATGCAGAGAGCTGAAATTCAGACAGCACAGAGCCTTGCAGCATACAGGATGTACTTACAACTAGAACAATGAGTGCTCTGGAAACAGTAAACATATAGCAATGCAACATTTATTTTTTTGTTGAAAAGTATTCACTCTTCATACGTTGAAGTAGGGATGATGAATACTAGTAACACCTAATTTAATGGGGGGTACACTAAAGAAGTCCACTAAATTTGCTTGGCACATACTCTATTTTGTGAAGAGATGCTATTTCTAATCAAGTGAAACTTTTCTACATTCTGTACTGTTTGTTCTTTAATTATGGTCGCAAGCATTTTACTTAAAGTTGAGGCCTGGTTCCTAACCTGTAGTTTCCTAGGTCACTCCTACTTCCTTTCTTTGCATTCTTATCCATTCTCTCAAAGCTTCTTGACAGAACGGTTCACAAACAATTATAAGACCATCTCAAAATGACTCACTTTAACTAATTTTCCAGTCAAGCTTTAGGAGAGGTTATACCATGAGCACCATACTCATTGACGTTTTGAGATCTAGTCACTGCCCCACTGGGGAGAAGGGAGGTCTGCTTTTGTGGTGTTCGTGGACCTCTCCAAGGCTTTCAACCAGGTAGATTACAAAATCTTGTTGGGCAGATTCATACTATTGGGGTTCTTACTAAGGCACGTAAATGGTTTAATGAATATTTGCCCAACCAGAGTCAGAGGAGGAGGTGGGAGGCCATCTATCGGAAACCATCATATAACAAGATTGGTCCCACATTTTAGGCCCTCTACTCTTTTGATTCGTGAATGAGCTGCCAAACATCACTACCCATACAGACATTCTCCTTTACACAGATGGCATGGTATGATTGGCTACAGACAAAACTTTTATGAGGAGGAACACAAATTACAATCTGGCTTCATAAATGTGCAGCAATGGTTTTGTCAATCAAGGCTACTAATGAATTCTAAAAACAAAATAAAAAGCTAAAAGGTGATGGCCTAATGTAGGACCCAAAATTAAAATAAAAAACATTTCAGGAAAGGCTATCTTTCTAACCAACGAATATAAGTACAGGTGTTATGTTTGACAAGGACCTAAGATATGACTCCCACATAAATAATATGACAAAAAGGTAAATTCACATATCAGTGCATAAAGCTGCACAGTTTTGCTATCTCAAAGCATGCATGTGTGGATATAGCCAACCAGCTGGTTTTATCTGTCTTAGATTATGGTTGCACTGTATACTGTAGCACTATTCAAACAAAGGGAATTTCACAAAATAGAAGTTCAGTAACATACAATATGATGGCTAGATTCTCGCTCCTTTGCAGTAGAGACTCACCACCATGATATGTATCAGAGACTTGTAAAGTCCAGAAATACTGAGCACTCTCTTTTCAAATAAGTTAAAATGACTCACTTAGTTCCATGATCCAGTTCTTCAATACATAAATAAATAGATATAAAATGACCGTATACAGGCTGCTTCCTGGTAACACACTTGTCAACAGTTTTGTGCCAAATGCACTTTGTCAGGGCCTTTTAGTTGACTGGTGACCTTGATTAATCTCCAAATGCCCATTATTATACATACATAAAAAATATATATATAATGTTCTTAAACTGCCCCCATAGACTTTAATTAGGTGTGCCCCATGCTGTCCCTGGCATACGCCACGCGGACTGAGCAAGAGGCGGATCGGTGCAGATCGAATCCAGGAAGTGGAAGGGATCGGCCCGCCACCTTAGCTGGGCAGAGATCTGATCACTCCACTTCAAAATGACAGCATAGAATATTATGAAATCTACAGAGACTGAGTTTCGCCAGAGATATTCACATTGGTCTGTAGCAGGATAGTGCCCAACTGTGCATTGAGGGCTGTGGGGTCTGACACTTCCTGCCTGTCCAGTAAGAGCGTATAAGTCAGGGAGGGTGATAAAACATGGACCTTGCCTGCCTCCTGCTGAGTTTGTGCCACACATCTGATTGACAGCTCTTGATTACACACCAACCAACCAACTAAACTTTATTTCTAGAATGCTATTCCAGCATAGATCATAACATTTACACAGTATAATCAGTACCTTTAAAAACACAAAGCCAAGCTTCTAAAACATAGCAGGAATTTAAATATGACCATTTTAAAACTGCCAGCAGAAAAGGCCATCTGGGCTATCAAGTCTGCTCTCGGTTTTGCAGCTAGCTCCCTATTCTGCAGCTGCCCCTCCCACCTCCCTCCCCCATAACCCTAGCTTTTGCCCTATCCCATGCCCTTTTGAAGCATTCTACTGAGTTACATGACACCACCACTGCTGGTAGCGCATTCCACTCTGCCACCACCCTTTCCGTAAAGCAGTACCTCCTCATCTCCTCCTGAACCTTCCTCCCTCCAACCTCATGTCATGGCCCCTAGTGTCTCTCCCACCCTCCTTTGAACAGTCTCTCTTGACCTGAGTATCCTTTCATGTACTTGAAGGTATCAGTCATATCCACCCTGTCCAGTGAGTACATGTTTAACTCTCCCAGTCTGACTTCATATGACAGATTCCCCAGACCATGAATCATTTTTGTTGCCTACATTGCACCCTTCCAGCAGTCTAATGTCTTTCTGGGGATGGGTGCCAGAACTGTACACAGTACTCCAGGTGAGGTCTGACCAATGATTTGTACAATGGTAGAATCACCTTCAACCTCGAGGTTATACTCCTTGCAATGTAGCCCAGCATTTTGTTGGCCTTTGCTGCTGCCTTTCTGCACTGCACAGAGTTGTTCATTTCTCCTATAATGAGCACTCCCAGATCCTTCTCCTCCTCTGTACTGCTAGCTGCACACCCCCAGATGGTAGCTTCTCCTCAGATTCTTTGTTCCAAAGTGCAGCACCCTGTTTTTGGCATTGAACCCAAGTTGCCAGGTGTTGGACCATACTTCAAGCCTTGTCAGATCCTCCTGTAGCCCCTGCCACCTCCTGGTCATCCATCACTGCCCCCATTTGAGTGTTATCTGCAAAGAGACTGATCTTGCTGCTGTTGCCCTCTGAGATGTCCATAATAAATGTTACAAACAGCACCAGCCCCAACACCGACCCATGTGGAACCCCACTCGTCACCAACTTAGGGATGAGAGTTCCCTTCCACCACCCTCGGCTGCCTCCCCAGCAGCCAGTTCTCCACCCACCTCACCAGTTTTGCTCCAGCCCTGTGCCTTGTAGCTTACTTCCAAGTCTCCCATGCAGCACCGAATCAAAGGCCTTGCTGAAGTCCAGGTAAAGGACATCCACTGCATGGCCCCGTCAATTTGACTAGTCACCCAGTCACAGTATTCCACTAGGTTGGTCTGGCATGATTTGCCCTTGCCAAAAGCCGTGCTGCCCTTGTCCTGCACCCGCTGATCTCCAGCAGTGCTACTAGCCCTCCCTTTAGGATGGTCTCCATTAGCTTCCCCACTATGGACTTTAGGCTCACTTGCCTGTAGTTCCCCGTTCGTCCTTGGGTCCACTCTTATGAAGGGAACCATGTGAGCCAGTCTCCAATCCTGCGGTACACATCCTATGACTAGTGATGCATTAAATAAATCTGCCAGGGGCCCGTCAGGACTCTGCCAGCTCCTTCAGTACCCCTGGATGCACTCCATCCAGTCCCAGTGCCTTGTCTACCTCAATGACCTTAACCTTTCCAACTCCCTCCCCACTGTGATTTCTCCATCTTTCACCCCCCATTTGCTGCTATCTTTCCACCAACTGTGGTATCCTCTTTCTCCTTGGTAAAGACCAAACAGAAGTGGTCATGTAAGTACTTCTGCCATTTCACCCTCCTTTTCCACCCATCCCTCCTTCTTAATTTTTACAGTTTGGTCCTAACAGCTTTTTTTTCCCTCATGTACCTAAAAATCTTTCTCCTTTTTTTTTTTTTTTTTTTTTTTTTTTTTTTTTATGCCTTGCGCCTGTCTGAGTTCCTTGTTGCCTTGGCTGCCCCTTACCTCCTGGTCACTTCTTTCGCTTCTTTCAGATACACCTCCCTATCTTCCTCTGTCCTGGATTTTCTGTATCTCTTATATGCCCTTTCCTCCTCACCTTGTCCATCACCCTTTGCTTATCCAGCTGAGTTTCTTCCCCTGGCCTTTTACACTGGGCCTTCTGAAGGATTTTGTTGCCATATCTAACCCTTGCTTTATCAGTTCCCACCTTTGATTTGTGTCCATATTTGGATGAATTTTGTCCAGGAATCCTGGTACCACTTCCCTATCTTCTTAAAGTCAGCAACCTAAAATCCAGCATCCTTGTGTCAGATGCCCACCTCTCCTTAGCTATCAGTAACTGGAGCCATACTGTCGGTGGTCACTCCCGCCAGTGGTTCCTCAACCCTCATGTCCCTCACCCATTTTCTATTTGTCAGCACAAGGTCATGGTGTTCCTTCCCTAATTGATTTTCTGACCAAATTGCACCAGAAAGTTATCCTGGAAGGCATCCAGCATTTCCTGCTCCCTTCTGCACTTGGTGGTAGGTGTTTCCCATTCCACTCCTGGCAGGTTGAAGTCCCCTAGAAGGCACAGAGCCGAGATGCTAGGCTTGAACACAGTGGTGTATTTAATAAACAACTATTGAACTGTAGAAATTTCGACTGCACTGCTTTATAAAATTTTGTATTCTTCTGGGGCTTTTGCCACTCTTGCTATATGCAAACCCCTGTTCCTGTTCACAGTTCAATTTTGTTTGGAAATTTGTCAATTGGAAGGGTGGCCTGTACACCACCTAACCTTAGTGACCTATTTTGGGATCCGGGAGATGCATCCACCGAGCCATGTATCTCCCTCCTCCCTTCCCTTACACATTTTAGTCCTTCCTTACTTAAAGCTCTACCCCCTTCCCTTCTCCTTTTGGTATAATATGTACCCTGGAATTGTCAGGTCCCATTCATGGTTTTGGGTGTCCCATGTCTCTGTTATAACCGCCAAGTCCATTCCCCTCTACCATGACAGCCTGTAGTACCGCACCCTTATTCCCCAGGTTCCTAGCATTTAATGTTACCACCTTCCAACCCTTTCTCTACCCCCAGCCCCTCCCTTTCATCATGTCCCTTAGTATTTGCCTCTCTCCTTACCTTACTATTATGGGGGTAAGCCCATTTGGTTTCTCATTAATAGGCCTCTGAGTACCTCTAACTATCTTGTTACCCCTCCTAGTTTAAATTTTTCTCAATGTGCTCACCTATCCTTTCCTTCAGTGTATTTCTTCCTTCCTTATTTAAATGCAGTCTATCATTTGCATATAGACTGCTGTTCTCCAGGTCCCCCACCCTCCTATTAGGCCATACCCTTCTCCTGATAACAGGTTCACAGACATTTGTTAAACTCTTGAAGTCTCACTTTCCTTGCTGTACTTGACCTGGGGACAGAAACACCTCTGAGAAGGTAACTGTCTTCCTGCTCCCTACCATCCCATCAGCCAGGTCATTCATCCCTAGGTGTAGTAATAGGTGGGGCCTTTCCTCCTCCTGCTGGCATGTCTTAGCACTGATTGATTCACCCTTCTGCCTTCGTTCCTGTCATTGCTTCCATCCAAATTCTACTGTGCCTCTCCCTTGTTGCCCCACCTGAACCCCTCTTAGCATCGAGTCACCTAACACCAAGACACCTCCTTTCCCTTCTTAATTTCTCTCTTCCCTACTCCTCCCCCTCCTCTCCTTTGTTCTACTGACCCTGTTACTCTGCCCCCACCCGTATACTCCCTGTACTTAAACCCTCCTGTCCCTTCAGTTGCCACACCTTTTCTCCACCACCCCAAGCCATCCTATCTTTTGTTACATTGACTGCACTTCCTCATCCTCTTCCCTCTGTCTGACAGCTTTGCCAGTGGTCAGCTCCCATTTGAGCCTGCTGTGTTACCTACTACCTTTACTCTTGCCACTGTTTTCTTTGCATCCTTTACTCCTGTACTTGTGCTACCCCTTGGTCCCCATTCCTGACCACCTCTCCCCATCTCTCATTCCTTCCCTACCCCTCTTCTTTACCTGATTCCTGTCTGCAATTCCCATACTCCCTTCTCTTCCGACCTTGTCTGTCCCTTCTTCACCCCCAACATTTCCTCTTTTAGCTTTAATCACGTCATTCTCCAGCCATCTCAATTTTTTACAGACTAGGCACCCCAGCTTCCACAAGTGTCCATGAATATGATAGCACCACAGTTATTACATCACACTATCCTCCCCCATGTCCTCCGATCCTCTCGTTCCATGGTCCCTTGCCCCTGCACTTCCACTGACCCTCATCCTGGCATGCCCCTCACCCTGCCCCCTCCCACTGTATGCCCCAGTCTGTTGCCCCAGACCATTCACCCTTCCCTCCTCTTGCCACCTTAGCTCCATTCCCCGCTTACTTCTGCTTAAACATCAGACAGCTCACTAATTTGAAAACTCATGTAAGGATGTGCTGGTGCTGAATTCAGAAATTACAGGCATGTGGTGCTTTTGCTAAAACTTTTTTGCAGTATATTGATTTGAAACAGGGCTGATTTCAGAAATTACAGTATTATGGTGCTTATGCTTTAGACACCGGACAGTTTACTAATTTGAAAACTCATGTAAGGATGTACTGGGACTTATTTCAGAAATTACAGGGGTATGGTGCTTGTGCTTAAACATCGAACAATTTTCTGATTTGAAAACTTGTGTAAGGATGTTCTGGGTCTGATTTCAGAAATTACAGGGTTTTGGTGCTATTGCTAAAACATCAGACAGCATACTGATTTGAAACATGGCTGATTTTAGAAATTACAGGGGTATGGTGCTTGTGCTTAAACATCGGTCAGCTTACTGATTTGAAACAGGGCTGATTTCCGAAATTACAGGGGTATGGTGCTTGTGCTTTTACATCGGACAGCATACTGATTTGAAACAGGGCTGATTTCTAAAATTACAGGGGTATGGTGCTTGTGCTTAAACATCAGACAGCATAACGATTTGAAACGGGACTGATTTACAAAATTTCAGTAGTATGGTGTTTCAGCTTAAACATCAGACAGCTTACTAATTTGAAAACTCATGTAAGGATTTGCTGGATCTGATTTCAGAAATGACAGGGATGTGGTGGTTTTTGCTAAAACTTTGGACAGCATATTGATTTGAAACAGGGCTGATTTCAGAAATGACAGGATTATGGTGCTTGTGCTTAAAAAATCAGACAGTTTACTAATTTGAAAACTCATGCAATGTCGTGCTGGGACTTATTTCAGAAATTGCAGGAGTTTGGTGCTTGTGCTTAAACGTCGAACATCATACTGATTTGAAACAGGGCTGATTTCAGAAATTATAGGGGTATGTTGCTAATGCTAGAACAACAGACAGCATACTGATTTAAAACAGGGCTGATTTTAGAAATTACAGGGTAAGGTGCTTGTGCTTAAACATTAGACAGCGTACTGATTTGAAACAGGGCTGATTTCAGAAATTACAGGGTATGGTGTTTGTGCTTAAACATTGGACAGCATACTGATTTGAAATGGGGCTGATTTAAGATATTCCAGGGATATGGTGCTTGTGCTAAAAACCGGACAGCTTACTAATTTGAAAACTGTTATAAGGACGTGCTGGGTCTCATTTCAAAAATGACAGGGTATGGTGCTTGTGCTAAAACATCGGACGGCATATTGATTTGAAATGGGGCTGATTTCAGAAATTACAGGGTATGGTGCTTGTGCTTAAATATCGGACAGCATACTGAGTTAAAACTGGGCAGATTTAGGAAATTACAGCGTACGGATCTGGAGCTTAAAACGTCATACAGCTACTAATTTGAAAACTCATTTAAGGACTTGCTCTGCTTATTTCAGAAATTACAGTAGTATGGTGCACGTGATAAACATTGAACAGCATACTGATTTGAAACAAGGCTGATATAAGAAATTACTGGGGTATGTTGCTTGTGCTTAAAACATCGGACAGCTGACTAATTTGTAAACTCATTTAAGGACATGCAGCGGCTTATTTCAGAAATTACAGGTGTATGGTGCATGCGCTTAAGCATTGGACAGCATACTGATTTGAAACGGGTCTGATTTAAGAAATTACATGGGTTTGTTGCTTGTGTTTAAAACATCGGACAGCTTACTAATTTGGAAACTCATGTTAGTACATGCTGGGTCTTATTTCAGAAATTACAGGGGTATGGTGCTGTGCTTAAACATAGAACAGCATACTGATTTGAAATGGGGCTGATTTCAGAAATTACAGGGGTATGGTGCTTGTTCGTCAAAAATCGGACAGCTTACTAATTTGAAAACTCATGTAAGGACATGCTGTTGCTTATTTCAGAAATTACAGGGGGTATGTTGCTTGTGCTTAAAGATCTGACAGCTTACAAACTTAAAAACTCTTGTAAGGTAGTGATGGGTCTGATTTTAGAAATTACAGGGTTATTTCGCTTGTGCTAAAACATCGGATAACATACTATTTTGAAACAGGACTGGTTAGAGAAATTACATGGGCATGATGTTCGTACAAAACATTGGACAGTATATTGATTTGAAATGGGGCAGATTTAAGAAATTACAGGGTTATGATGCTTGTGCTTAAACATCGAATAGCATACTGATTTGAAATAGGGCTGATTCCAGAAATTACTGGGGTATGGCCCATGTGCTTAAAACATTGGACACCTTACTAATTTTAAAACTTGTGTAAGGACGTGCTTGGGCTGATTTAGAAAATTACAGTGGTATGGTGCTTGTGCTAAAACACTGGACAGCATACTGTTTTGAAACTGGACTGAGTTAAGAAATTACAGAGGTATGTGCTAATGCTAAAACATCAGACAGCATAATGATTTGAAACGGGCTGATTTTTGAAATTACAGGGTATGATGCTTCTGCTAAACATCGGACCACATACTGATTTGAAACTGGGATGATTTTAAGAAATTACAGGGTATGGTGCTTGTGCTAAACATCAGACAGCATACCGATTTGAAAATGGGACTGACTTCCGAAATTGCAGGAGTATGGTGTTTCTGCTTTAACAACAGACAATTTACTAATTTGAAAACTCATGTAAGGTTGTGCTGGGGCTGAATACAGAAATTACAGGGATATGGTGCTTTTGCTAAAACTTTTGACAGCGTATTGATTTGAAACAGGGCTGTTTTCAGAAATTACAGGATTATGGTGCTTGTGCTTAAAACATCGGACAGTTTACAAATTTGAAAACTCATGTAAGGATGTGCTGGGGATTATTTCAGAAACTACAGGGGTATGGTGCTTGTACTTAAACATCGAACAGCATACTGATTTGAAACAGGGCTGATTTCAGAAATTACAGGGGTATGGTGCTAATGATAAAACATCAGGCAGCATACTGATTTGAAGTGGGGCTGATTTTAGAAATTACAGGTGTATGGTGCTTGTGCTTAAACATCGGACAGCGTACTGATTTGAAATAGGGCTGATTTCAGAAGTTTCAGGGTGTGGTGCTAATGCTAAAAGATGAGACAGCATACTGATATGAAACGGGGCTGATTTTAGAAATTACAGGATTATGGTGCTTTTGCTTAAACATTGGACAGCGTACTGATTTGAAACAGGGCTGATTTCAGAAATTACATGGATATTTTGCTTGCGCTTAAACATCAGACAGCATCCTGATTTGAAACAGGGCCGATTTCAGAAATTACAGGGACATGGTGCTTGTGTTAAACATCGTACAGCATAACAATTTGAAACGGGACTGATTTCCAAAATTTCAGGAGTATGGTGTTTCAGCTTAAACATCAGAAAGCTTACTAATTTGAAAACTCATGTAAGGATGTGCAGGGGCTGATTTCAGAAATGACAGGGATGTGATGGTTTTTGCTAAAACTTTGGACAGCATATTGATTTGAAACAGGGCAGATTCAGAAATTACAGGATTATGGTGCCTGTGCTTAAAACATCAGACAGTTTACTAATTTGAAAACTCATGTAAGATCATGCTGGGACTTATTTCAGAAATTACAGGAGTTTGGTGCTTGTGCTTGAACATCAGACAGCATACTGATTTGAAACAGGCTGATTTCAGAAATTACAAGGGTATGGTGCTAATGCTAAAACATCAGACAGCATACTGATTTAAAACAGGGCTTATTTTCAAAATTACAGGGATAAGGTGCTTGTGCTTAAACATTGGACAGCGTACTGATTTGAAACAGGGCTGATTTCAGAAATTAAAGGGGTATAGTGGTTGTGCTTAAACATTGGACAGCATACTGATTTGAAATGGGGCTGATTTAAGATATTCCAGGGGTATGTTGCTTGTGCATAAAACACCCGGACAGTTTAGTAATTTGAAAAGTCTAATATGGATGTTCTGGGTCTCATTTCAGAAATGACAGGGATATGGTGCTTGTGCTAAAACATCGGACTGCATACTGATTTAAAACAGGGCTGATTTCAGAAATTACAGGGTTATGGTACTTGTGCTTTTAACATCGGAGAGCTTATTAATTTGAAATCTTATTTAAGGACTTGCTGGGCTTATTTCAGAAATTACAAGGGTATGGGGCATGTGATAAACATTGGACAGCATACTGATTTGAAATGGAGCTGATTTAAGAAAGTACAGTGGTATGGTGTTTGTGCTTAAACAACGGACAGCATACTGATTTGAAACGGGGCTGATTTAAGAAATTACAGGGGTATGTTGCTTGTGCTTAAAACATCAGACTGCTGACACATTTTTAAACTCATTTAAGGACATGCTGGGGCTTATTTCAGAAATTACAGGGGTATGGTGATTGTGCTTAAGCATTGGACAGCATCTTGATTTTAAATGGGTCTGATTTAAGAAATTACATGGGTATGTTGCTTGTGTTTATAACATTGGACAGATTACTATTTAGGAAACTCATGTAAGGACGTGCTGGGTCTTATTTCAGAAATTAATGGGGTATGGTGCTTGCGCTTAAACATCAGACAGCGTCCTGATTTGAAACAAGGCTGATTTCAGAAATTACAGGGGTATGGTGCTTGTGCTTAAACATCAGACAGCATAATGATTTGAAAGCGGGACTGATTTCCAAAATTTCAGGAGTATGGTGTTTCAGCTTAAACAACAGACAGCATACTAATTTGAAAACTCATGTAAGAATGTGCTGGGGCTGATTTCAGAAATGACAGGGATGTGGTGGTTTTTGCTAAAACTTTGGACAGCATATTGATTTGAAACAGGGCTGATTTCAGAAATGACAGGAATATGGTGCTTGTGCTTAAAACATCGGACAGTTTACTAATTTGAAAACTCATGTAATGTCGTGCTGGGACTTATTTCAGAAATTACAGGAGTTTGGTGCTTGTGCTTAAACATCGAACAGCATACTGATTTGAAACAGGGCTGATTTCAGAAATTACAGGGGTATGTTGCTAAAGTTAGAACAACAGACAGCATACTGATTTAAAACAGGGCTAATTTTAGAAATTACATTGGTAAGGTGCTTGTGCTTAAACATTGGACAGTGTACTGATTTGAAACAGGGCTGATTTCAGAAATTACAGGAGTATGGTGCTTGTGCTTAAACATTGGACAGCATACTGATTTGAAATGCTGCTGATTTAAGATATTCCAGGGGTATGGTGCTTGTGCTTAAAACACCGGACAGCTTACTAACTTGAAAACTCTTATAAGGACGTGCTGGGTCTCATTTCAAAATGACAGAGGTATGGTGCTTGTGCTAAAACATCGGACAGCATACTGATTTGAAACGGGGCTGATTTCAGAAATTACAGTGGTATGGTGCTTGTGCTTAAATATCGGACAGCATACTGAGTTAAAACTGGGCTGATTTAAGAAATTACAGCGGTACGGATCTGGAGCTCAAAACATCGGACAGCTTACTAATTTGAAAACTCATTTAAGGACTTGCTGGGCTTATTTCAGAAATTACAGTAGTATGGTGCACGTGATAAACATTGAACAGCATACTGATTTGAAACAGGGCTGATTTAAGATATTACTGGGGTATGTTGCTTGTGCTTAAAACATCGGACAGCTGACTAATTTGTAAACTCATTTAAGGACATGCTGCAGCTTTTTCAGAAATTACAGGTGTATGGTGCTTGTGCTTAAGTATTGGACAGCATACTGATTTGAGACGGGTCTGATTTAAGAAATTACATGGGTTTGTTGCTTTGTGTTTAAAACATCGTACAGCTTACTAATTTGGAAACTCATGTTAGGACTTGCTGGGTCTTATTTCAGAAATTACAGGGTATGGTGCTGTGCTTAATCATAGGACAGCATACTGATTTGAAACGGGCTGATTTCAGAAATTACAGGGGTATGGTGTTGGTCGTCAAAAATCGGGCAGCTTACTAATTTGAAAACTCATGTAAGGACATGCTATTGCTTATTTCAGAAATTACTGGGTATGGTGCTGTGCTTAAACATATGACAGCATAGTGGTTTGAAACATGGTTGATTTCAGAAATTACAGGGTATGGTGCTTGTTCTAAAAAATAGTACTGCTTACTAAATTGAAAACTCATGTAAGGACATGCTGGTGCTTATTTCAGAAATTACTGGGTATGGTGCTGTGCTTAAACACAGTACAGCATATTGATTTGAAACGGGCTGATTTCAGAAATTACAAGGGTATAGTGATTGTGCTAAAAGATCGGCCACAAACTGATTTGAAATTGGACTGATTTCAGAAATTACAGGAGTATAGTGCTTCTGTAGAAACATCAGACAGCTTACTGATTTGAAAACTCATGTAAGGACATGTTGAGGCTGATTTCAGAAATTACAGGCATGTGGGGCTTGTGCTGAAACATCGACAGCATTCTGATTTGAAATGGGGCTGAGTAGGAAATTACATGGGTATGGTGCTTGTGCTTTAACATTCAACAGCATACTGATTTGAAATCGGGGCTGATTTCAGAAATTACAGGGTCATGGTGCTTGTTCTAAAACATCAGACAGCATACTTATTTGAAACAGGGCTGATTTCAGAAATTACAGGGGTATGTTGCTTGTGCTTAAAGATCTGACAGCTTACAAATTTGAAAACTCCTGTAAATAAGTGCTGGGTCTGATTTTAGAAATTACTGGGTTATTTTGCTTGTGCTAAAACATCGGATAACATACTATTTTGAAACAGGACTGATTAGAGAAATTACATGGGCATGATGTTCGTGCTAAAACATAGGACAGTATATTGATTTGAAATGGGGCAGATTTAAGAAATTGCAGGGTTATGATGCTTGTGCGTAAACATCAAATAGCATACTGATTTGAAATAGGGCTGATTCCAGAAATTACTGGGGTATGGTCCTTGTGCTTAAATCATTGGACACCTTACTAATTTGAAAACTTGTGTAAGGACATGCTTATGCTGATTTAGAAAATTACAGTGGTATGGTGCTTGTGCTAAAACACTGGATAGCATACTAATTTGAAACTGGGCTGATTTCAGAAATTACAGAGGAATGGTGCTAATGCTAAAACATCAGGCAGCATACTGATTTGAAACGGGGCTGATTTTAGAAATTACAGGGGTATGGTGCTTGTGCTTAAACATCGGACAGTGTACTGATTTGAAACAGGGCTAATTTCAGAAATTACAGGAGGTATGGTGCTTGTGCTTAAACATCAGACAGCATACCAATTTGAAACGGGACTGATTTCAGAAATTATAGGAGTATGGTGTCTCTGCTTAAACATCAGACAGCTCACTAATTTGGAAACTCATGTAAGGATGTGCTGGGGCTGAATTCAGAAATTACAGGCATGTGGTGCTTTTGCTAAAACTTTTTACAGTATATTGATTTGAAACAGGGCTGATTTCAGAAATTACAGTATTATGGTGCTTATGCTTTAGACATCGGACAGTTTACTAGCCTGAAAACTCATGTAAGGATGTGCTGGGAGTTATTTTTGAAATTACAGGGTATGGTGCTTGTGATTAAATATCAAACAGCATTCTGATTTGAAATAAGGGCTGATTTCAGAAATTACAGGGTATGGTGATTGTGCTTAAACATAGAACAATTTACTAATTTGAAAACTTGTGTAAGGATTTTCTGGTCTGATTTCAGAAATTAAAGTGGTATGGTGCTATTGCTAAACGTCCGGAAGCATACTGATTTGAAACAGGGCTGATTTAAGATATTACTGGGGTATGTTGCTTGTGCTTAAAACATCGGACAGCTGACTAATTTGTAAACTCATTTAAGGACATGCTGCAGCTTTTTTCAGAAATTACAGGTGTATGGTGCTTGTGCTTAAGTATTGGACAGCATACTGATTTGAGACGGGTCTGATTTAAGAAATTACATGGGTTTGTTGCTTGTGTTTAAATCATCGTACAGCTTACTAATTTGGCAACTCATGTTAGGACTTGCTGGGTCTTATTTCAGAAATTACAGGGGTATGGTGCTGTGCTTAATCATAGGACAGCATACTGATTTGAAACGGGGCTGATTTCAGAAATTACAGGGGTATGGTGTTGGTCGTCAAAAATCGGGCAGCTTACTAATTTGAAAACTCATATAAGGACATGCTATTGCTTATTTCAGAAATTACTGGGGTATGGTGCTGTGCTTAAACATATGACAGCATAGTGGTTTGAAACATGGTTGATTTCAGAAATTACAGGGGTATGGTGCTTGTTCTTAAAAAATAGTACTGCTTACTAAATTGAAAACTCATGTAAGGACATGCTGGTGCTTATTTCAGAAATTACTGGGTATGGTGCTGTGCTTAAACATAGTACAGCATATTGATTTGAAACGGGCTGATTTCAGAAATTACAAGGGTATAGTGATTGTGCTAAAAGATCGGCCACAAACTGATTTGAAATTGGACTGATTTCAGAAATTACAGGAGTATAGTGCTTCTGCTTAAACATCAGACAGCTTACTGATTTGAAAACTCATGTAAGGACGTGTTGAGGCTGATTTCAGAAATTACAGGCATGTGGGGCTTGAAAGGAAACATCGGACAGCATTCTGATTTGAAATGGGGCTGAGTAGGAAATACATGGGTATGGTGCTTGTGCTTTAACATTCAAACAGCATACTGATTTGAAATCGGGCTGATTTCAGAAATTACAGGGTCATGGTGCTTGTTCTAAAACATCAGACAGCATATTTATTTGAAACAGGGCTGATTTCAGAAATTACAGGGTATGTTGCTTGTGCTTAAAGATCTGACAGCTTACAAATTTGAAAACTCCTGTAAATAAGTGCTGGGTCTGATTTTAGAAATTACTAGTTATTTTGCTTGTGCTAAAACATCGGATAACATACTATTTTGAAACAGGACTGATTAGAGAAATTACATGGGCATGATGTTCGTGCTAAAACATAGAACAGTATATTGATTTGAAATGGGGCAGATTTAAGAAATTGCAGGGTTATGATGCTTGTGCGTAAACATCAAATAGCATACTGATTTGAAATAGGGCTGATTCCAGAAATTACTGGGGTATGGTCCTTGTGCTTAAATCATTGGACACCTTACTAATTTGAAAACTTGTGTAAGGACATGCTTATGCTGATTTAGAAAATTACAGTGGTATGGTGCTTGTGCTAAAACACTGGATAGCATACTAATTTGAAACTGGGCTGATTTCAGAAATTACAGAGGAATGGTGCTAATGCTAAAACATCAGGCAGCATACTGATTTGAAACGGGGCTGATTTTAGAAATTACAGGGTATGGTGCTTGTGCTTAAACATCGGACAGTGTACTGATTTGAAACAGGGCTAATTTCAGAAATTACAGGAGGTATGGTGCTGTGCTTAAACATCAGACAGCATACCAATTTGAACGGGACTGATTTCAAATTATAGGAGTATGGTGTCTCTGCTTAAACATCAGACAGCTCACTAATTTGGAAACTCATGTAAGGATGTGCTGGGGCTGAATTCAGAAATTACAGGCATGTGGTGCTTTTGCTAAAACTTTTACAGTATATTGATTTGAAACAGGGCTGATTTCAGAAATTACAGTATTATGGTGCTTATGCTTTAGACATCGGACAGTTTACTAGCCTGAAAACTCATGTAAGGATGTGCTGGGAGTTATTTTTTGAAATTACAGGGGTATGGTGCTTGTGATTAAATATCAAACAGCATTCTGATTTGAAATAGGGCTGATTTCAGAAATTACAGGGTATGGTGATTGTGCTTAAACATAGAACAATTTACTAATTTGAAAACTTGTGTAAGGATTTTCTGGGTCTGATATCAGAAATTAAAGTGGTATGGTGCTATTGCTAAAACGTCCGGAAGCATACTGATTTGAAACAGTGCTGATTTCAGAAATTACAGGACTATGGTGCTAAGGCTAAAACATCAGACATTATAGTGATTTGAAACGTGGCTGATTTTAGAAATTACAGGGGTATGGTGATTGTGTTTAAACATCGGACAGTGTACTGATTTGAAACAGGGCTGATTTCAGAAATTACAGGGGTATGGTGCTCATGCTTAAAACATCGGACAATTTACTAATTTGAAAACTCATGTAAGGATGTGCTGGGACTTATTTCAGAAATTACAGGGGGATGGTGCTTGTGCTTAAACATCGAACAATTTACTGATTTGAAAACTTGTGTAAGGATGTTCTCTGTCTGATTTCAGAAATTAAAGGTTATGGTGATTATGCTAAAACATTGGACAGCATACTGATTTGAAACATGTCTGATTTCAGAAATTACAGGGGTATGGTGCTATGCTAAAACATCAGACAGCATATTGATTTGAAACAGGACTGATTTCAGAAATGACAGGGTATTGTGCTATTGCTAAAACATCAGACAGCATACTGATTTGAAACGTGGCTGATTTTAGAAATTACAGGGTATGGTGCTTGTGCTTAAACATCGGACAGCATACTGATTTGAAACATGGCTTGATTTCCAAAATTACAGGGTATGGTGTTTGTGCTTTAACATCAGACAGCGCATTGATTTGAAACAGGGCTGATTTCAGAAATTACAGGGTATGGTGTTTGTGCTTAAACAATGGACAGCATATTGATTTGAAAAGGGGCTGATTTAAGAAATTACAGGGGTATGTTGCTTTTGCTTAAAACATCAGACAGCTGACAAATTTGTAAACTCATTTAAGGACATGCTGGGGCTTATTTCAGAAATTACAGGGGTATGGTGATTGTGCTTAAGCATTGGACAGCATACTGATTTGAAATGGGTCTGATTTAGAAATTACATGGGTATGTTGCTTGTGTTTAAAGCATCGGACAGCTTACTAATTTGGAAACTCATGTAAGGACGTGCTGGGTCTTATTTCAGAAATTAATGGGATATGGTGCTTGTGCTTAAACATCAGACAGCATCCTGATTTGAAACAGGGCTGATTTCAGAAATTACAGGGGTATGGTGCTTGTGCTTAAACATCAGACAGCATAACGATTTGAAACGGGACTGATTTCCAAAATTTCAGGAGTATGGTGTTTCAGCTTAAACATCAGACAGCTTACTAATTTGAAAACTCATGTAAGGATGTGCTGGATCTGATTTCAGAAATGACAGGGATGTCGTGGTTTTTGCTAAAACTTTGGACAGCATATTGATTTGAAACAGGGCTGATTTCAGAAATGACAGGATTATGGTGCTTGTGGTTATAACATCGGACAGTTTACTAATTTGAAAACTCATGCACTGTTGTGCTGGGACTTATTTCAGAAATTACAGGAGTTTGGTGCTTGTGCTTAAACATCGAGCAGCATACTGATTTGAAACAGGGCTGATTTCAGAAATTACAGGGGTATGTTGCTAATGCTAGAACAACAGACAGCATACTGATTTAAAACAGGGCTGATTTTGAAATTACAGGGTAAGGTGCTTGTGCTTAAACATTGGACAGCTTACTGATTAGAAATGGGGCTGATTTAAGATATTCGGGTATGGTGCTTGTGCATAAAACATCAGACAGCATACTTATTTGAAGCGGGGCTGATTTCAGAAATTACAGGGGTATGTTGCTTGTGCTAAAGATCTGACAGCTTACAAATTAGAAAACTCCTGTAAGGAAGTGCTGGGTCTGATTTTAGAAATTACTGGGTTATTTTGCTTGTGCTAAAACATCAGATAACATACTATTTTGAAACAGGACTGATTAGAGAAATTACATGGGCATGCTGTTCGTAAGCAAAACATAGGACAGTATATTGATTTGAAATGGGGCAGATTTAAGAAATTGCAGAGTTATGATGCTTGTGCTTAAACATCGAATAGCTTACTGATTTGAAATAGGGCTGATTCCAGAAATTACTTGGGTATGGTCCTTGTGCTTAAATCATTGGACACCTTACTAATTTGAAAACTTGTGTAAGGACGTGCTTGGGCTGATTTAGAAAATTACAGTGTTATGGTGCTTGTGCTAAAACACTGGACAGCATACTGATTTGAAACTGGGCTGATTTCAGAAATTTCAGAGGAATGGTGCTAATGCTAAAACATCAGGCAGCTTACTGATTTGAAACGGGGGTTGATTTTAGAAATTACTGGGGTATGGTGCTTGTGCTTAAACATCGGACAGTGTACTGATTTGAAACAGGGCTAATTTCAGAAATTACAGGGGGGTATGGTGCTTGTGCTTAAACATCGGACAGCATACCAATTTGAAACGGGACTGATTTCCGAAATTATAGGAGTATGGTGTTTCTGCTTAAACATCAGACAGCTCACTAATTTGAAAACTCATGTAAGGATGTGCTGGGGCTGAATTCAGAAATTACAGGCATGTGGTGCTTTTGCTAAAACTTTTTTACAGTATATTGATTTGAAACAGGGCTGATTTCAGAAATTACAGTATTATGGTGCTTATGCTTTAGACATCGGACAGTTTACTAGCTTGAACTCATGTAAGGATGTGCTGGGAGTTATTTTTGAAATTACAGGGTATGGTGCTTGTGCTTAAACATTAAACAGCATACTGATTTGAAATAGGGCTGATTTCAGAAATTACAGGGTATGGAGATTGTGCTTAAACATCAAACAATTTACTAATTTGAAAACTTTGTAAGTATTTTCTGGGTCTGATTTCAGAAATTAAAGTGTATGGTGCTATTGCTAAAGCATCCGCAGCATACTGATTTGAAACAGTGCTGATTTCAGAAATTACAGGACTATGGTGCTATGGCTAAAACATCAGACAGCATACTGATTTGAAACGTGGCTGATTTTAGAAATTACAGGGTAATGGTGATTGTGTTTAAACATCGGACAGTGTATTGATTTGAAACAGGGCTGATTTCAGAAATTACAGGGTATGGTGATTATGCTTAAAACATCGGACAGTTTACTAATTTGAAAACTCATGTAAGGATGTGCTGGGACTTATTACAGAAATTACAGGGTATGGTGCTTGTGCTGAAACATCGAACAATTTACTGATTTGAAAACTTGTGTAATGATGTTCTGGGTCTGATTTCAGAAATTACAGGGTTATGGTGATGATGCTAAAACATCAGACAGCATACTGATTTGAAACATGTCTGATTTCAGAAATTACAGGGTATGGTGCTAATGCTAAAACATCAGACAGCATACTGATTTAAAACAGGGCTATTTTCAAAATTACAGGGATAAGGTGCTTGTGCTTAAACATTGGACAGCGTACTGATTTGAAACAGGGCTGATTTCAGAAATTAAAGGGTATAGTGGTTGTGCTTAAACATTGGACAGCATACTGATTTGAAATGGGGCTGATTTAAGATATTCCAGGGTATGGTGTTTGTGTTAAACATCGACAGCGTACTGATTTGAAACAGGGCTGATTTCAGAAATTACAGGGGTATGGTGTTTGTGCTTAAACAAGGGACAGCATATTGATTTGAAACGGGGCTGATTTAAGAAATTACAGGGGTATGTTGCTTTTGCTTAAAACATCAGACAGCTGACAAATTTATAAACTCATTTAAGGACATGCTGGGGCTAATTTCAGAAATTCCTGGGGTATGGTGATTGTGCTTAAGCACTGGACAGCATACTGAGTTGAAACGGGTCTGATTTAAGAAATTACATGGGTATGTCGCTTGTGTTTAAAACATTGGACAGATTACTAATTTGGAAACTCATGTAAGGACGTGCTGGGTCTTATTTCAGAAATTAATCGATTATGGTGCTTGTGCTTAAACATCAGACAGCATCCTAATTTGAAACAGGGCTGATTTCAGAAGTTACAGTGGTATGGTGCCTGTGCTTAAAAATCAGACAGCATAATGATTTGAAACGGGACTGATTTACAAAATTTCAGGAGTATGGTGTTTCAGCTAAACATCAGACAGCTTACTAATTTGAAAACTCATGTAAGGATGTGCTGGATCTGATTTCAGAAATGACAGGGATGTGGTGGTTTTTGCTAAAATTTTGGACAGCATATTGATTTGAAACAGGGCTGATTTCAGAAACTGACAGGATTATGGAGTTTGTGCTTAAAACATCGGACAGTTTACTAATTTGAAAACTCATGCAATGTCGTGCTGGGACTTATTTCAGAAATTACAGGAGTTTGGTGCTTGTGCTTAAACATCGAACCGCATACTGATTTGAAACAGGGCTGATTTCAGAAATTACGGGGGTATGTTGCTAATGCTAGAACAACAGACAGCATACTGATTTAAAACAGTGCTAATTTTAGAAATTACAGGGGTAAGGTGCTTGTGCTTAAAAATTGGACAGTGTACTGATTTGAAACAGGGATGATTTCAGAAATTACAGGGGTATGGTGCTTGTGCTTAAACATTGGACAGCTTACTGATTTGAAATGGGGCTGATTTAAGATATTCCAGGGTAAGGTGCTTGTGCTTAAATCACGGACAGCTTACTAATTTGAAAACTCTTATAAGGACGTGCTGGGTCTCATTTCAAAAATGACAGGGGTATGGTGCTTGTGCTAAAACATCGGACAGCATACTGATTTGAAACGGGCTGATTTCAGAAATTATAGGGTATGGTGCTTGTAGTTAAATATCGGACAGCATACTGAGTTAAAACAGGGCTGATTTAGGAAATTACAGTGTAGTGGATCTGGAGCTTAAAACTTGGGACAGCTTACTAATTTGAAAACTCATTTAAGGACTTGCTCTGCTTATTTCAGAACTTACAGTAGTATGGTGCACGTGATAAACATTGAACAGCATACTGATTTGAAACAAGGCTCATTTAAGAAATTACTGGGGTATGTTGCTTGTGCTTAAAACATCGGACAGCTGACTAATTTGTAAACTCATTTAAGGACATGCTGCGGCTTATTTCAGAAATTACAGGCGTATGGTGCTTGTGCTTAAGCATTGAGAGCATACTGATTTGAAACGGGTCTGATTTAAGAAATTACATGGGTTTGTTGCTTGTGTTTAAAACATCGGACAGCTTACTAATTTGGAAACTCATGTTAGTACGTGCTGGGTCTTATTTCAGAAATTACAGGGGTATGGTGCTGTGCTTAAACATAGAACAGCATACTGATTTTAAACGGGGCTGATTTCAGAAATTAAAGGGGTATGGTGCTTGTTCGTCAAAAATCGGACAGCTTACTAATTTGAAAACTCATGTAAGGACATGCTATTGCTTATTTCAGAAATTACTGGGGTATGGTGCTGTGCTTAAACATATGACAGCATACTGATTTGAAACAGGGCTGATTTCAGAAACTACAGGGGTATGGTGCTTGTTCTTAAAAAATCGGACAGCTTACTAATTTGAAAACTCATATAAGGACATGCTGGTGCTTATTTCAGAAATTACTGGGTATGGTGCTGTGCTTAAACATAGTACAGCATATTAATTTGAAACGGGCTGATTTCAGAAATTACAGGGTATGGTGATTGTGCTAAAAGATCTGGCCGGATACTGATTTGAAATGGGACTTATTTCAGAAATTACAGGAGTATAGTGCTTCTGCTTTAACATCAGACAGATTACTAATTTGAAACTCATGTAAGGACGTGTTGAGACTGATTTCAGAAATTACAGGCATGTGGGGCTTGTAAGGAAACATCGGACAGCATCCTAATTTGAAATGGGCTGAGTAGGAAATTATAGGAGTATGGTGCTTGTGCTTAACATTCAACAGCATACTGATTTGAAATCGGGCTGATTTCAGAAATTACAGGGTCATGGTACTTGTACTAAAACATCAGACAGCATACTTATTTGAAAGGGCTGATTTCAGAAATTACAGGGTATGTTTGTGCTTAAAGATCTGACAGCTTACAAATTAGAAAACTCCTGTAAGGAAGTGCTGGGTCTGATTTTAGAAATTACTGGGTTATTTTGCTTGTGCTAAAACATCAGATAACATACTATTTTGAAACAGGACTGATTAGAGAAATTACATGGGCATGCTGTTCGTAGCAAAACATAGGACAGTATATTGATTTGAAATGGGGCAGATTTAAGAAATTGCAGAGTTATGAAGCTTGTGCTTAAACATCGAATAGCTTACTGATTTGAAATAGGCTGATTCCAGAAATTACTTGGGTATGGTCCTTGTGCTTAAATCATTGGACACCTTACTAATTTGAAAACTTGTGTAAGGACGTGCTTGGGCTGATTTAGAAAATTACAGTGTTATGGTGCTTGTGCTAAAACACTGGACAGCATACTGATTTGAAACTGGGCTGATTTCAGAAATTTCAGAGGAATGGTGCTAATGCTAAAACATCAGGCAGCTTACTGATTTGAAACGGGGTTGATTTTAGAAATTACTGGGATATGGTGCTTGTGCTTAAACATCGGACAGTGTACTGATTTGAAACAGGGCTAATTTCAGAAATTACAGGGGGTATGGTGCTTGTGCTTAAACATCGGACAGCATACCAATTTGAAACGGGACTGATTTCCGAAATTATAGAGTATGGTGTTTCTGCTTAAACATCAGACAGCTCACTAATTTGAAAACTCATGTAAGGATGTGCTGGGCTGAATTCAGAAATTACAGGCATGTGGTGCTTTTCTAAAACTTTTTACAGTATATTGATTTGAAACAGGGCTGATTTCAGAAATTACAGTATTATGGTGCTTATGCTTTAGACATCGGACAGTTTACTAGCTTGAAAACTCATGTAAGGATGTGCTGGGAGTTATTTTTGAAATTACAGGGTATGGTGCTTGTGCTTAAACATTAAACAGCATACTGATTTGAAATAGGGCTGATTTCAGAAATTACAGGGTATGGAGATTGTGCTTAAACATCAAACAATTTACTAATTTGAAAACTTGTGTAAGTATTTTCTGGGTCTGATTTCAGAAATTAAAGTGCTATGGTGCTATTGCAAAGCATCCGCAGCATACTGATTTGAAACAGTGCTGATTTCAGAAATTACAGGACTATGGTGCTATGGCTAAAACATCAGACAGCATAC
The DNA here is from genome assembly GCA_016271365.2 of Neoceratodus forsteri. NCBI lineage: Eukaryota > Metazoa > Chordata > Ceratodontiformes > Ceratodontidae > Neoceratodus > Neoceratodus forsteri. The sequence continues at coordinate 940,688 of CM057449.1, read as the reverse complement.
TGATTTGAACGTGGCTGATTTTAGAAATTACAGGGTATGGTGATTGTGTTTAAACATCGGACAGTGTATTGATTTGAAACAGGGCTGATTTCAGAAATTACAGGGTATGGTGATTATGCTTAAAACATCGGACAGTTTACTAATTTGAAAACTCATGTAAGGATGTGCTGGGACTTATTACAGAAATTACAGGGGTATGGTGCTTGTGCTGAAACATCGAACAATTTACTGATTTGAAAACTTGTGTAATGATGTTCTGGGTCTGATTTCAGAAATTACAGGGTTATGGTGATAATGCTAAAACATCAGACAGCATACTGATTTAAAACAGGGCTTATTTTCAAAATTACAGGGATAAGGTGCTTGTGCTTAAACATTGGACAGCGTACTGATTTGAAACAGGGCTGATTTCAGAAATTAAAGGGGTATAGTGGTTGTGCTCAAACATTGGACAGCATACTGATTTGAAATGGGGCTGATTTAAGATATTCCAGGGTATGGTGCTTGTGCTAAACATCGGACAGCGTATTGATTTGAAGAAGGGCTGATTTCTGAAATTACCGGGTATGGTGCTTGTGCTTTAACATCAGACAGCGTACTGATTTGAAACAGGGCTGATTTCAGAAATTACAGGGTATGGTGTTTGTGCTTAAACAAGGGACAGCATATTGATTTGAAACGGGCTGATTTAAGAAATTACAGGGTATGTTGCTTTTGCTTAAAACATCAGACAGCTGACAAATTTATAAACTCATTTAAGGACATGCTGGGGCTAATTTCAGAAATTCTGGGGTATGGTGATTGTGCTTAAGCACTGGACAGCATACTGAGTTGAAACGGGTCTGATTTAAGAAATTACATGGGTATGTCGCTTGTGTTTAAAACATTGGACAGATTACTAATTTGGAAACTCATGTAAGGACGTGCTGGGTCTTATTTCAGAAATTAATCGATTATGGTGCTTGTGCTTAAACATCAGTCAGCATCCTAATTTGAAACAGGGCTGATTTCAGAAGTTACAGTGGTATGGTGCCTGTGCTTAAAAATCAGACAGCATAATGATTTGAAACGGGACTGATTTACAAAATTTCAGGAGTATGGTGTTTCAGCTTAAACATCAGACAGCTTACTAATTTGAAAACTCATGTAAGGATGTGCTGGATCTGATTTCAGAAATGACAGGGATGTGGTGTTTTTGCTAAAATTTTGGACAGCATATTGATTTGAAACAGGGCTGATTTCAGAAATGACAGGATTATGGAGTTTGTGCTTAAAACATCGGACAGTTTACTAATTTGAAAACTCATGCAATGTCGTGCTGGGACTTATTTCAGAAATTACAGGAGTTTGGTGCTTGTGCTAAACATCGAACACATACTGATTTGAAACAGGGCTGATTTCAGAAATTACGGGGTATGTTGCTAATGCTAGAACAACAGACAGCATACTGATTTAAAACAGGGCTAATTTTAGAAATTACAGGGTAAGGTGCTTGTGCTTAAAATTGGACAGCGTCTGATTTGAAACAGGGATGATTTCAGAAATTACAGGGTATGGTGCTTGTGCTTAAACATTGGACAGCTTACTGATTTGAAATGGGGCTGATTTAAGATATTCCAGGGTAAGGTGCTTGTGCTTAAATCACGGACAGCTTACTAATTTGAAAACTCTTATAAGGACGTGCTGGGTCTCATTTCAAAAATGACAGGGGTATGGTGCTTGTGCTAAAACATCGGACAGCATACTGATTTGAAACGGGGCTGATTTCAGAAATTATAGGGGTATGGTGCTTGTGCTTAAATATCGGACAGCATACTGAGTTAAAACAGGGCTGATTTAGGAAATTACATTGGTACGGATCTGGAGCTTAAAACTTGGGACAGCTTACTAATTTGAAAACTCATTTAAGGACTTGCTCTGCTTATTTCAGAACTTACAGTAGTATGGTGCACGTGATAAACATTGAACAGCATACTGATTTGAAACAAGGCTCATTTAAGAAATTACTGGGGTATGTTGCTTGTGCTTAAAACATCGGACAGCTGACTAATTTGTAAACTCATTTAAGGACATGCTGCGGCTTATTTCAGAAATTACTGTATGGTGCTTGTGCTTAAGCATTGGAGAGCATACTGATTTGAAGCAGGTCTGATTTAAGAAATTACATGGGTTTGTTGCTTGTGTTTAAAACATCGGACAGCTTACTAATTTGGAAACTCATGTTAGTACGTGCTGGGTCTTATTTCAGAAATTACAGGGGTATGGTGCTGTGCTTAAACATAGAACAGCATACTGATTTTAAACGGGGCTGATTTCAGAAATTAAAGGGGTATGGTGCTTGTTCGTCAAAAATCAGACAGCTTACTAATTTGAAAACTCATGTAAGGACATGCTATTGCTTATTTCAGAAATTACTGGGGTATGGTGCTGTGCTTAAACATATGACAGCATACTGATTTGAAACAGGGCTGATTTCAGAAACTACAGGGGTATGGTGCTTGTTCTTAAAAAATCGGACAGCTTACTAATTTGAAAACTCATATAAGGACATGCTGGTGCTTATTTCAGAAATTACTGGGGTATGGTGCTGTGCTTAAACATAGTACAGCATATTAATTTGAAACGGGGCTGATTTCAGAAATTACAGGGGTATGGTGATTGTGCTAAAAGATCTGGCCGGATACTGATTTGAAATGGGACTTATTTCAGAAATTACAGGAGTATAGTGCTTCTGCTTTAACATCAGACAGATTACTAATTTGAAAACTCATGTAAGGACGTGTTGAGACTGATTTCAGAAATTACAGGCATGTGGGGCTTGTGCTGAAACATCGGACAGCATCCTAATTTGAAATGGGCTGAGTAGGAAATTATAGGAGTATGGTGCTTGTGCTTTAACATTCAACAGCATACTGATTTGAAATCGGGCTGATTTCAGAAATTACAGGGTCATGGTACTTTGTACTAAAACATCAGACAGCATACTTATTTGAAACAGGGCTGATTTCAGAAATTACAGGGTATGTTGCTTGTGCTTAAAGATCTGACAGCTTACAAATTTGAAAACTCCTGTAAGGAAGTGCTGGGTCTGATTTTAGAAATTACAGGGTTATTTTGCTTGTGCTAAAACATCGGATAACATACTGTTTTGAAACAGGACAGATTAGAGAAATTACATGGGCATGATGTTCGTGCTAAAACATAGGACAGTATATTGATTTGAAATGGGGCAGATTTAAGAAATTGCAGGGTTATGATGCTTGTGCTTAAACATCGAGTAGCATACTGATTTGAAATAGGGCTGATTCCAGAAATTACTGGGGTACGGTCCTTGTGCTTAAAACATTGGACACCTTACTAATTTGAAAACTTGTGTAAGGACGTGCTTGGGCTGATTTAGAAAATTACAGTGGTATGGTGCTTGTGCTAAAACACTGGACAGCATACTAATTTGAAACTGGGCTGATTTCAGAAATTACAGAGGTATGGTGCTAATGCTAAAACATCAGGCAGCATACTGATTTGAAACGGGGCTGATTTTGGAAATTACAGGGGTAAGGTGCTTGTGCTTAAACATTAGACAGCATACTGATTTGAAACAGGGCTGATTTCAGAAATTACAGGGGTATGGTGTTTGTGCTTAAACATTGGACAGCATACTGATTTGAAATGGGGCTGATTTAAGATATTCCAGGATATGGTGCTTGTGCTTAAAAACCGGACAGCTTACTAATTTGAAAACTGTTATAAGGACGTGCTGGGTCTCATTTCAAAAATGACAGGGTATGGTGCTTGTGCTAAAACATCGGATGCATATTGATTTGAAATGGGGCTGATTTCAGAAATTACAGGGGTATGGTGCTTGTGCTTAAATATCGGACAGCATACTGAGTTAAAACTGGGCAGATTTAGGAAATTACAGCGGTACGGATCTGGAGCTTAAAACGTCATACAGCTTACTAATTTGAAAACTCATTTAAGGACTTGCTCTGCTTATTTCAGAAATTACAGTAGTATGGTGCTCGTGATAAACATTGAACAGCATACTGATTTGAAACAAGGCTGATATAAGAAATTACTGGGGTATGTTGCTTGTGCTTAAAACATCGGACAGCTGACTAATTTGTAAACTCATTTAAGGACATGCAGCGGCTTATTTCAGAAATTACAGGTGTATGGTGCATGCGCAAGCATTGGACAGCATACTGATTTGAAACGGGTCTGATTTAAGAAATTACATGGGTTTGTTGCTTGTGTTTAAAACATCGGACAGCTTACTAATTTGGAAACTCATGTTAGTACATGCTGGGTCTTATTTCAGAAATTACAGGGGTATGGTGCTGTGCTTAAACATAGAACAGCATACTGATTTGAAATGGGGCTGATTTCAGAAATTACAGGGGTATGGTGCTTGTTCGTCAAAAATCGGACAGCTTACTAATTTGAAAACTCATGTAAGGACATGCTGTTGCTTATTTCAGAAATTACAGGGTATGTTGCTTGTGCTAAAAGATCTGACAGCTTACAAACTTAAAAACTCTTGTAAGGTAGTGATGGGTCTGATTTTAGAAATTACAGGTTATTTTCGCTTGTGCTAAAACATCGGATAACATACTATTTTGAAACAGGACTGGTTAGAGAAATTACATGGGCATGATGTTCGTAGCAAAACATTGGACAGTATATTGATTTGAAATGGGGCAGATTTAAGAAATTACAGGGTTATGATGCTTGTGCTTAAACATCGAATAGCATACTGATTTGAAATAGGGCTGATTCCAGAAATTACTGGGGTATGGCCCATGTGCTTAAAACATTGGACACCTTACTAATTTTAAAACTTGTGTAAGGAGCGTGCTTGGGCTGATTTAGAAAATTACAGTGGTATGGTGCTTGTGCTAAAACACTGGACAGCATACTGTTTTGAAACTGGACTGAGTTAAGAAATTACAGAGGTATGTGCTAATGCTAAAACATCAGACAGCATAATGATTTGAAACAGGGCTGATTTTTGAAATTACAGGGTATGATGCTTCTGCTAAACATCGGACCACATACTGATTTGAAACTGGGATGATTTTAAGAAATTACAGGGTATGGTGCTTGTGCTTAAACATCAGACAGCATACCGATTTGAAAATGGGACTGACTTCGAAATTGCAGGAGTATGGTGTTTCTGCTTTAACAACAGACAATTTACTAATTTGAAAACTCATGTAAGGTTGTGCTGGGGCTGAATACAGAAATTACAGGGATATGGTGCTTTTGCTAAAACTTTTGACAGCGTATTGATTTGAAACAGGGCTGTTTCAGAAATTACAGGATTATGGTGCTTGTGCTTAAAACATCGGACAGTTTACAAATTTGAAAACTCATGTAAGGATGTGCTGGGGATTATTTCAGAAACTACAGGGGTATGGTGCTTGTACTTAACATCGAACAGCATACTGATTTGAAACAGGGCTGATTTCAGAAATTACAGGGTATGGTGCTAATGATAAAACATCAGGCAGCATACTGATTTGAAGTGGGGCTGATTTTAGAAATTACAGGTGTATGGTGCTTGTGCTTAAACATGGGACAGCGTACTGATTTGAAATAGGGCTGATTTCAAGTTTCAGGGTGTGGTGCTAATGCTAAAAGATGAGACAGCATACTGATATGAAACGGGGCTGATTTTAGAAATTACAGGATTATGGTGCTTTTGCTTAAACATTGGACAGCGTACTGATTTGAAACAGGGCTGATTTCAGAAATTACATGGATATTTTGCTTGCGCTTAAACATCAGACAGCATCCTGATTTGAAACAGGGCCGATTTCAGAAATTACAGGGACATGGTGCTTGTGCTTAAACATCGTACAGCATAACAATTTGAAACGGGACTGATTTCCAAAATTTCAGGAGTATGGTGTTTCAGCTTAAACATCAGAAAGCTTACTAATTTGAAAACTCATGTAAGGATGTGCAGGGGCTGATTTCAGAAATGACAGGGATGTGATGGTTTTTGCTAAAACTTTGGACAGCATATTGATTTGAAACAGGGCAGATTCAGAAATTACAGGATTATGGTGCCTGTGCTTAAAACATCAGACAGTTTACTAATTTGAAAACTCATGTAAGATCATGCTGGGACTTATTTCAGAAATTACAGGAGTTTGGTGCTTGTGCTTGAACATCAGACAGCATACTGATTTGAAACAGGGCTGATTTCAGAAATTACAAGGGTATGGTGCTAATGCTAAAACATCAGACAGCATACTGATTTAAAACAGGCTTATTTTCAAAATTACAGGGATAAGGTGCTTGTGCTTAAACATTGGACAGCGTACTGATTTGAAACAAGGCTGATTTCAGAAATTAAAGGGGTATAGTGGTTGTGCTTAAACATTGGACAGCATACTGATTTGAAATGGGGCTGATTTAAGATATTCCAGGGTATGTTGCTTGTGCATAAAACACCGGACAGTTTAGTAATTTGAAAAGTCTAATATGGATGTTCTGGGTCTCATTTCAGAAATGACAGGGATATGGTGCTTGTGCTAAAACATGGACTGCACTACGATTTAAAACAGGGCTGATTTCAGAAATTACAGGGTTATGGTACTTGTGCTTTTAACATCGGAGAGCTTATTAATTTGAAATCTTATTTAAGGACTTGCTGGGCTTATTTCAGAAATTACAAGGGTATGGGGCATGTGATAAACATTGGACAGCATACTGATTTGAAATGGAGCTGATTTAAGAAAGTACAGTGGTATGGTGTTTGTGCTTAAACAACGGACAGCATACTGATTTGAAACGGGGCTGATTTAAGAAATTACAGGGGTATGTTGCTTGTGCTTAAAACATCAGACTGCTGACACATTTTTAAACTCATTTAAGGACATGCTGGGGCTTATTTCAGAAATTACAGGGGTATGGTGATTGTGCTTAAGCATTGGACAGCATCTTGATTTTAAATGGGTCTGATTTAAGAAATTACATGGGTATGTTGCTTGTGTTTATAACATTGGACAGATTACTATTTAGGAAACTCATGTAAGGACGTGCTGGGTCTTATTTCAGAAATTAATGGGGTATGGTGCTTGCGCTTAAACATCAGACAGCGTCCTGATTTGAAACAAGGCTGATTTCAGAAATTACAGGGGTATGGTGCTTGTGCTTAAACATCAGACAGCATAATGATTTGAAACGGGACTGATTTCCAAAATTTCAGGAGTATGGTGTTTCAGCTTAAACAACAGACAGCATACTAATTTGAAAACTCATGTAAGAATGTGCTGGGGCTGATTTCAGAAATGACAGGGATGTGGTGGTTTTTGCTAAAACTTTGGACAGCATATTGATTTGAAACAGGGCTGATTTCAGAAATGACAGGAATATGGTGCTTGTGCTTAAAACATCGGACAGTTTACTAATTTGAAAACTCATGTAATGTCGTGCTGGGACTTATTTCAGAAATTACAGGAGTTTGGTGCTTGTCTAAACATCGAACAGCATACTGATTTGAAACAGGGCTGATTTCAGAAATTACAGGGTATGTTGCTAAAGTTAGAACAACAGACAGCATACTGATTTAAAACAGGGCTAATTTAGAAATTACATTGGTAAGGTGCTTGTGCTTAAACATTGGACAGTGTACTGATTTGAAACAGGGCTGATTTCAGAAATTACAGGAGTATGGTGCTTGTGCTTAAACATTGGACAGCATACTGATTTGAAATGCTGCTGATTTAAGATATTCCAGGGGTATGGTGCTTGTGCTTAAAACACCGGACAGCTTACTAACTTGAAAACTCTTATAAGGACGTGCTGGGTCTCATTTCAAAAATGACAGAGGTATGGTGCTTGTGCTAAAACATCGGACAGCATACTGAATTGAAACAGGGCTGATTTCAGAAATTACGGGGGTATGGTGCTTGTGCTTAAATATCGGACAGCATACTGAGTTAAAACTGGGCTGATTTAAGAAATTACAGCGGTACGGATCTGGAGCTCAAAACATCGGACAGCTTACTAATTTGAAAACTCATTTAAGGACTTGCTGGGCTTATTTCAGAAATTACAGTAGTATGGTACGTGATAAACATTGAACAGCATACTGATTTGAAACAGGGCTGATTTAAGATATTACTGGGGTATGTTGCTTGTGCTTAAAACATCGGACAGCTGACTAATTTGTAAACTCATTTAAGGACATGCTGCAGCTTTTTCAGAAATTACAGGTGTATGGTGCTTGTGCTTAAGTATTGGACAGCATACTGATTTGAGACAGGTCTGATTTAAGAAATTACATGGGTTTGTTGCTTTGTGTTTAAAACATCGTACAGCTTACTAATTTGGAAACTCATGTTAGGACTTGCTGGGTCTTATTTCAGAAATTACAGGGTATGGTGCTGTGCTTAATCATAGGACAGCATACTGATTTGAAACGGGGCTGATTTCAGAAATTACAGGGGTATGGTGTTGGTCGTCAAAATCGGACAGCTTACTAATTTGAAAACTCATGTAAGGACATGCTATTGCTTATTTCAGAAATTACTGGAGTATGGTGCTGTGCTTAAACATATGACAGCATAGTGGTTTGAAACATGGTTGATTTCAGAAATTACAGGGTATGGTGCTTGTTCTTAAAAATAGTACTGCTACTAAATTGAAAACTCATGTAAGGACATGCTGGTGCTTATTTCAGAAATTACTGGGGTATGGTGCTGTGCTTAAACATAGTACAGCATATTGATTTGAAACGGGCTGATTTCAGAAATTACAAGGGTATGATTGTGCTAAAGGTCGGGCCACAAACTGATTTGAAATTGGACTGATTTCAGAAATTACAGGAGTATAGTGCTTCTGTGTAAACATCAGACAGCTTACTGATTTGAAAACTCATGTAAGGACATGTTGAGGCTGATTTCAGAAATTACAGGCATGTGGGGCTTGTGCTGAAACATCGGACAGCATTCTGATTTGAAATGGGGCTGAGTAGGAAATTACATGGGTATGGTGCTTGTGCTTTAACATTCAACAGCATACTGATTTGAAATCGGGGCTGATTTCAGAAATTACAGGGTCATGGTGCTTGTTCTAAAACATCAGACAGCATACTTATTTGAAACAGGGCTGATTTCAGAAATTACAGGGGTATGTTGCTTGTGCTTAAAGATCTGACAGCTTACAAATTTGAAAACTCCTGTAAATAAGTGCTGGGTCTGATTTTAGAAATTACTGGGTTATTTTGCTTGTGCTAAAACATCGGATAACATACTATTTTGAAACAGGACTGATTAGAGAAATTACATGGGCATGATGTTCGTGCTAAAACATAGGACAGTATATTGATTTGAAATGGGGCAGATTTAAGAAATTGCAGGGTTATGATGCTTATGCGAAACATCAAATAGCATACTGATTTGAAATAGGGCTGATTCCAGAAATTACTGGGGTATGGTCCTTGTGCTTAAATCATTGGACACCTTACTAATTTGAAAACTTGTGTAAGGACATGCTTATGCTGATTTAGAAAATTACAGTGGTATGGTGCTTGTGCTAAAACACTGGATAGCATACTAATTTGAAACTGGGCTGATTTCAGAAATTACAGAGGAATGGTGCTAATGCTAAAACATCAGGCAGCATACTGATTTGAAGCAGGGCTGATTTTAGAAATTACAGGGGTATGGTGCTTGTGCTTAAACATCGGACAGTGTACTGATTTGAAACAGGGCTAATTTCAGAAATTACAGGAGTATGGTGCTTGGCTAAACATCAGACAGCATACCAATTTGAAACAGGAACTGATTTCCGAAATTATAGGAGTATGGTGTCTCTGCTTAAACATCAGACAGCTCACTAATTTGGAAACTCATGTAAGGATGTGCTGGGGCTGAATTCAGAAATTACAGGCATGTGGTGCTTTTGCTAAAACTTTTTTACAGTATATTGATTTGAAACAGGGCTGATTTCAGAAATTACAGTATTATGGTGCTTATGCTTTAGACATCGGACAGTTTACTAGCCTGAAAACTCATGTAAGGATGTGCTGGGAGTTATTTTTTGAAATTACAGGGGTATGGTGCTTGTGATTAAATATCAAACAGCATTCTGATTTGAAATAGGGCTGATTTCAGAAATTACAGGGTATGGTGATTGTGCTTAAACATAGAACAATTTACTAATTTGAAAACTTGTGTAAGGATTTTCTGGGTCTGATTTCAGAAATTAAAGTGGTATGGTGCTATTGCTAAAACGTCCGGAAGCATACTGATTTGAAACAGGGCTGATTTAAGATATTACTGGGGTATGTTGCTTGTGCTTAAAACATCGGACAGCTGACTAATTTGTAAACTCATTTAAGGACATGCTGCAGCTTTTTTCAGAAATTACAGGTGTATGGTGCTTGTGCTTAAGTATTGGACAGCATACTGATTTGAGATGGGTCTGATTTAAGAAATTACATGGGTTTGTTGCTTGTGTTTAAATCATCGTACAGCTTACTAATTTGGCAACTCATGTTAGGACTTGCTGGGTCTTATTTCAGAATTACAGGGGTATGGTGCTGTGCTTAATCATAGGACAGCATACTGATTTAAACAGGGCTGATTTCAGAAATTACAGAGGTATGGTGTTGGTAATCAAAAATCGGACAGCTTACTAATTTGAAAACTCATATAAGGACATGCTATTGCTTATTTCAGAAATTACTGGGGTATGGTGCTGTGCTTAAACATATGACAGCATAGTGGTTTGAAACATGGTTGATTTCAGAAATTACAGGGGTATGGTGCTTGTTCTTAAAAATAGTACTGCTTACTAAATTGAAAACTCATGTAAGGACATGCTGGTGCTTATTTCAGAAATTACTGGGGTATGGTGCTGTGCTTAAACATAGTACTATTGATTTGAAACGGGCTGATTTCAGAAATTACAAGGGTATAGTGATTGTGCTAAAAGATCGGCCACAAACTGATTTGAAATTGGACTGATTTCAGAAATTACAGGAGTATAGTGCTTCTGCTTAAACATCAGACAGCTTACTGATTTGAAAACTCATGTAAGGACGTGTTGAGGCTGATTTCAGAAATTACAGGCATGTGGGGCTTGTGCTGAAACATCGGACAGCATTCTGATTTGAAATGGGGCTGAGTAGGAAATTACATGGGTATGGTGCTTGTGCTTTAACATTCAACAGCATACTGATTTGAAATGGGGCTGATTTCCAGAAATTACAGGGTCATGGTGCTTGTTCTAAAACATCAGACAGCATACTTATTTGAAACAGGGCTGATTTCAGAAATTACAGGGTATGTTGCTTGTGCTTAAAGATCTGACAGCTTACAAATTTGAAAACTCCTGTAAATAAGTGCTGGGTCTGATTTTAGAAATTACTGGGTTATTTTGCTTGTGCTAAAACATCGGATAACATACTATTTTGAAACAGGACTGATTAGAGAAATTACATGGGCATGATGTTGTGCTAAAACATAGGACAGTATATTGATTTGAAATGGGGCAGATTTAAGAAATTGCAGGGTTATGATGCTTGTGCGTAAACATCAAATAGCATACTGATTTGAAATAGGGCTGATTCCAGAAATTACTGGGGTATGGTCCTTGTGCTTAAATCATTGGACACCTTACTAATTTGAAAACTTGTGTAAGGACATGCTTATGCTGATTTAGAAAATTACAGTGGTATGGTGCTTGTGCTAAAACACTGGATAGCATACTAATTTGAAACTGGGCTGATTTCAGAAATTACAGAGGAATGGTGCTAATGCTAAAACATCAGGCAGCATACTGATTTGAAACAGGGGCTGATTTTAGAAATTACAGGGTATGGTGCTTGTGCTTAAACATCGGACAGTGTACTGATTTGAAACAGGGCTAATTTCAGAAATTACAGGAGGTATGGTGCTTGTGCTTAAACATCAGACAGCATACCAATTTGAAACAGGACTGATTTCCGAAATTATAGGAGTATGGTGTCTCTGCTTAAACATCAGACAGCTCACTAATTTGGAAACTCATGTAAGGATGTGCTGGGGCTGAATTCAGAAATTACAGGCATGTGGTGCTTTTGCTAAAACTTTTACAGTATATTGATTTGAAACAGGGCTGATTTCAGAAATTACAGTATTATGGTGCTTATGCTTTAGACATCGGACAGTTTACTAGCCTGAAAACTCATGTAAGGATGTGCTGGGAGTTATTTTTGAAATTACAGGGTATGGTGCTTGTGATTAAATATCAAACAGCATTCTGATTTGAAATAAGGCTGATTTCAGAAATTACAGGGTATGGTGATTGTGCTTAAACATAGAACAATTTACTAATTTGAAAACTTGTGTAAGGATTTTCTGGGTCTGATATCAGAAATTAAAGTGGTATGGGTGCTATTGCTAAAACGTCCGAAGCATACTGATTTGAAACAGTGCTGATTTCAGAAATTACAGGACTATGGTGCTAAGGCTAAAACATCAGACATTATAGTGATTTGAAAGCGTGGCTGATTTTAGAAATTACAGGGTATGGTGATTGTGTTTAAACATCGGACAGTGTACTGATTTGAAACAGGGCTGATTTCAGAAATTACAGGGTATGGTGCTCATGCTTAAAACATCGGACAATTTACTAATTTGAAAACTCATGTAAGGATGTGCTGGGACTTATTTCAGAAATTACAGGGGATGGTGCTTGTGCTTAAACATCGAACAATTTACTGATTTGAAAACTTGTATGAGGATGTTCTCTGTCTGATTTCAGAAATTAAAGGGTTATGGTGATTATGCTAAAACATTGGACAGCATACTGATTTGAAACATGTCTGATTTCAGAAATTACAGGGTATGGTGCTATTGCTAAAACATCAGACAGCATATTGATTTGAAACAGGACTGATTTCAGAAATGACAGGGGTATTGTGCTATTGCTAAAACATCAGACAGCATACTGATTTGAAACGTGGCTGATTTTAGAAATTACAGGGGTATGGTGCTTGTGCTTAAACATCGGACAGCATACTGATTTGAAACAGGGCTGATTTCCAAAATTACAGGGGTATGGTGCTTGTGCTTTAACATCAGACAGCGTACTGATTTGAAACAGGGCTGATTTCAGAAATTACAGGGGTATGGTGTTTGTGCTTAAACAATGGACAGCATATTGATTTGAAAAGGGGCTGATTTAAGAAATTACAGGGGTATGTTGCTTTTGCTTAAAACATCAGACAGCTGACAAATTTGTAAACTCATTTAAGGACATGCTGGGGCTTATTTCAGAAATTACAGGGGTATGGTGATTGTGCTTAAGCATTGGACAGCATACTGATTTGAAATGGGTCTGATTTATGAAATTACATGGGTATGTTGCTTGTGTTTAAAGCATCGGACAGCTTACTAATTTGGAAACTCATTAAGGACGTGCTGGGTCTTATTTCAGAAATTAATGGGATATGGTGCTTGTGCTTAAACATCAGACAGCATCCTGATTTGAAACAGGGCTGATTTCAGAAATTACAGGGTATGGTGCTTGTGCTTAAACATCAGACAGCATAACGATTTGAAACGGGACTGATTTCCAAAATTTCAGGAGTATGGTGTTTCAGCTTAAACATCAGACAGCTTACTAATTTGAAAACTCATGTAAGGATGTGCTGGATCTGATTTCAGAAATGACAGGGATGTCGTGGTTTTTGCTAAAACTTTGGACAGCATATTGATTTGAAACAGGGCTGATTTCAGAAATGACAGGATTATGGTGCTTGTGGTTATAACATCGGACAGTTTACAAATTTGAAAACTCATGCACTGTTGTGCTGGGACTTATTTCAGAAATTACAGGAGTTTGGTGCTTGTGCTTAAACATCGAGCAGCATACTGATTTGAAACAGGGCTGATTTCAGAAATTACAGGGGTATGTTGCTAATGCTAGAACAACAGACAGCATACCGATTTAAAACAGGGCTGATTTTTGAAATTACAGGGGGTAAGGTGCTTGTGCTTAAACATTGGACAGCTTACTGATTAGAAATGGGGCTGATTTAAGATATTCCGGGGTATGGTGCTTGTGCATAAAACATCAGACAGCATACTTATTTGAAACGGGGCTGATTTCAGAAATTACAGGGGTATGTTGCTTGTGCTTAAAGATCTGACAGCTTACAAATTAGAAAACTCCTGTAAGGAAGTGCTGGGTCTGATTTTAGAAATTACTGGGTTATTTTGCTTGTGCTAAAACATCAGATAACATACTATTTTGAAACAGGACTGATTAGAGAAATTACATGGGCATGCTGTTCGTGCTAAAACATAGGACAGTATATTGATTTGAAATGGGGCAGATTTAAGAAATTGCAGAGTTATGATGCTTGTGCTTAAACATCGAATAGCTTACTGATTTGAAATAGGGCTGATTCCAGAAATTACTTGGGTATGGTCCTTGTGCTTAAATCATTGGACACCTTACTAATTTGAAAACTTGTGTAAGGACGTGCTTTGGCTGATTTAGAAAATTACAGTGTTATGGTGCTTGTGCTAAAACACTGGACAGCATACTGATTTGAAACTGGGCTGATTTCAGAAATTTCAGAGGGTGCTAATGCTAAAACATCAGGCAGCTTACTGATTTGAACGGGTTGATTTTAGAAATTACAGGGGTATGGTGCTTGTGCTTAAACATCGGACAGTGTACTGATTTGAAACAGGGCTAATTTCAGAAATTACAGGGGTATGGTGCTTGTGCTTAAACATCGGACAGCATACCAATTTGAAACGGGACTGATTTCCGAAATTATAGGAGTATGGTGTTTCTGCTTAAACATCAGACAGCTCACTAATTTGAAAACTCATGTAAGGATGTGCTGGGGCTGAATTCAGAAATTACAGGCATGTGGTGCTTTTGCTAAAACTTTTTTACAGTATATTGATTTGAAACAGGGCTGATTTCAGAAATTACAGTATTATGGTGCTTATGCTTTAGACATCGGACAGTTTACTAGCTTGAAAACTCATGTAAGAGATGTGGGAGTTATTTTTGAAATTACAGGGTATGGTGCTTGTGCTTAAACATTAAACAGCATACTGATTTGAAATAGGGCTGATTTCAGAAATTACAGGGTATGGAGATTGTGCTTAAACATCAAACAATTTACTAATTTGAAAACTTGTTAAGTATTTTCTGGGTCTGATTTCAGAAATTAAAGTGCTATGGTGCTATTGCTAAAGCATCCGGCAGCATACTGATTTGAAACAGTGCTGATTTCAGAAATTACAGGACTATGGTGCTATGGCTAAAACATCAGACAGCATACTGATTTGAAACGTGGCTGATTTAGAAATTACAGGGTAATGGTGATTGTGTTTAAACATCGGACAGTGTATTGATTTGAAACAGGGCTGATTTCAGAAATTACAGAGGTATGGTGATTATGCTTAAAACATCGGACAGTTTACTAATTTGAAAACTCATGTAAGGATGTGCTGGGACTTATTACAGAAATTACAGGGGTATGGTGCTTGTGCTGAAACATCGAACAATTTACTGATTTGAAAACTTGTGTAATGATGTTCTGGGTCTGATTTCAGAAATTACAGGGTTATGGTGATGATGCTAAAACATCAGACAGCATACTGATTTGAAACATGTCTGATTTCAGAAATTACAGGGGTATGGTGCTAATGCTAAAACATCAGACAGCATACTGATTTAAAACAGGGCTTATTTTCAAAATTACAGGGATAAGGTGCTTGTGCTTAAACATTGGACAGCGTACTGATTTGAAACAGGGCTGATTTCAGAAATTAAAGGGTATAGTGGTTGTGCTTAAACATTGGACAGCATACTGATTTGAAATGGGGCTGATTTAAGATATTCCAGGGTATGGTGCTTGCTTAAACATCGGACAGCGTACTGATTTGAAACAGGGCTGATTTCAGAAATTACAGGGGTATGGTGTTTGTGCTTAAACAAGGGACAGCATATTGATTTGAAACAGGGCTGATTTAAGAAATTACAGGGGTATGTTGCTTTTGCTTAAAACATCAGAAGCTGACAAATTTATAAACTCATTTAAGGACATGCTGGGGCTAATTTCAGAAATTCCTGGGTATGGTGATTGTGCTTAAGCACTGGACAGCATACTGAGTTAAACAGGTCTGATTTAAGAAATTACATGGGTATGTAACTTGTGTTTAAAACATTGGACAGATTACTAATTTGGAAACTCATGTAAGGACGTGCTGGGTCTTATTTCAGAAATTAATCGATTATGGTGCTTGTGCTTAAACATCAGACAGCATCCTAATTTGAAACAGGGCTGATTTCAGAATTACAGTGGTATGGTGCCTGTGCTTAAAATCAGACAGCATAATGATTTGAAGCAGGACTGATTTACAAAATTTCAGGAGTATGGTGTTTCAGCTAAACATCAGACAGCTTACTAATTTGAAAACTCATGTAAGGATGTGCTGGATCTGATTTCAGAAATGACAGGGATGTGGTGGTTTTTGCTAAAATTTTGGACAGCATATTGATTTGAAACAGGGCTGATTTCAGAAACTGACAGGATTATGGAGTTTGTGCTTAAAACATCGGACAGTTTACTAATTTGAAAACTCATGCAATGTCGTGCTGGGACTTATTTCAGAAATTACAGGAGTTTGGTGCTTGTGCTTAAACATCGAACACATACTGATTTGAAACAGGGCTGATTTCAGAAATTACAGGGGTATGTTGCTAATGCTAGAACAACAGACAGCATACTGATTTAAAACAGTGCTAATTTTAGAAATTACAGGGGTAAGGTGCTTGTGCTTAAAATTGGACAGCGTACTGATTTGAAACAGGGATGATTTCAGAAATTACAGGGGTATGGTGCTTGTGCTTAAACATTGGACAGCTTACTGATTTGAAATGGGGCTGATTTAAGATATTCCAGGGTAAGGTGCTTGTGCTAAATCACGGACAGCTTACTAATTTGAAAACTCTTATAAGGACGTGCTGGGTCTCATTTCAAAAATGACAGAGGTATGGTGCTTGTGCTAAAACATCGGACAGCATACTGATTTGAAGCAGGGCTGATTTCAGAAATTATAGGGTATGGTGCTTGTGCTTAAATATCGGACAGCATACTGAGTTAAAACAGGGCTGATTTAGGAAATTACAGTGAGTACGGATCTGGAGCTTAAAACTTGGGACAGCTTACTAATTTGAAAACTCATTTAAGGACTTGCTCTGCTTATTTCAGAACTTACAGTAGTATGTGCACGTGATAAACATTGAACAGCATACTGATTTGAAACAAAGGCTCATTTAAGAAATTACTGGGGTATGTTGCTGTGCTTAAAACATCGGACAGCTGACTAATTTGTAAACTCATTTAAGGACATGCTGCGGCTTATTTCAGAAATTACAGCGTATGGTGCTTTGCTTAAGCATTGGAGAGCATACTGATTTGAAACGGGTCTGATTTAAGAAATTACATGGGTTTGTTGCTTGTGTTTAAAACATCGGACAGCTTACTAATTTGGAAACTCATGTTAGTACGTGCTGGGTCTTATTTCAGAAATTACAGGGTATGGTGCTGTGCTTAAACATAGAACAGCATACTGATTTTAAACAGGGCTGATTTCAGAAATTAAAGGGTATGGTGCTTGTTCGTCAAAAATCGGACAGCTTACTAATTTGAAAAACTCATGTAAGGACATGCTATGCTTATTTCAGAAATTACTGGGGTATGGTGCTGTGCTTAAACATATGACAGCATACTGATTTGAAACAGGGCTGATTTCAGAAACTACAGGGTATGGTGCTTGTTCTTAAAAAATCGGACAGCTTACTAATTTGAAAACTCATATAAGGACATGCTGGTGCTTATTTCAGAAATTACTGGGGTATGGTGCTGTGCTTAAACATAGTACAGCATATTAATTTGAAGCAGGGGCTGATTTCAGAAATTACAGGGTATGGTGATTGTGCTAAAAGATCTGGCGGATACTGATTTGAAATGGGACTTATTTCAGAAATTACAGGAGTATAGTGCTTCTGCTTTAACATCAGACAGATTACTAATTTGAAAACTCATGTAAGGACGTGTTGAGACTGATTTCAGAAATTACAGGCATGTGGGGCTTGTGCTGAAACATCGGACAGCATCCTAATTTGAAATGGGCTGAGTAGGAAATTATAGGGTATGGTGCTTGTTTTAACATTCAACAGCATACTGATTTGAAATCGGGGCTGATTTCAGAAATTACAGGGTCATGGTACTTGTACTAAAACATCAGACAGCATACTTATTTGAAACGGGGCTGATTTCAGAAATTACAGGGGTATGTTGCTTGTGCTTAAAGATCTGACAGCTTACAAATTAGAAAACTCCTGTAAGGAAGTGCTGGGTCTGATTTTAGAAATTACTGGGTTATTTTGCTTGTGCTAAAACATCAGATAACATACTATTTTGAAACAGGACTGATTAGAGAAATTACATGGGCATGCTGTTCGTGCTAAAACATAGGACAGTATATTGATTTGAAATGGGGCAGATTTAAGAAATTGCAGAGTTATGATGCTTGTGCTTAAACATCGAATAGCTTACTGATTTGAAATAGGGCTGATTCCAGAAATTACTTGGGTATGGTCCTTGTGCTTAAATCATTGGACACCTTACTAATTTGAAAACTTGTGTAAGGACGTGCTTGGGCTGATTTAGAAAATTACAGTGTTATGGTGCTTGTGCTAAAACACTGGACAGCATACTGATTTGAAACTGGGCTGATTTCAGAAATTTCAGAGAAATGGTGCTAATGCTAAAACATCAGGCAGCTTACTGATTTGAAGCAGGGGTTGATTTAGAAATTACTGGGGTATGGTGCTTGTGCTTAAACATCGGACAGTGTACTGATTTGAAACAGGGCTAATTTCAGAAATTACAGGGTATGGTGCTTGTGCTTAAACATCGGACAGCATACCAATTTGAAGCAGGACTGATTTCGAGAAATTATAGGAGTATGGTGTTTCTGCTTAAACATCAGACAGCTCACTAATTTGAAAACTCATGTAAGGATGTGCTGGGGCTGAATTCAGAAATTACAGGCATGTGGTGCTTTTGCTAAAACTTTTTTACAGTATATTGATTTGAAACAGGGCTGATTTCAGAAATTACAGTATTATGGTGCTTATGCTTTAGACATCGGACAGTTTACTAGCTTGAAAACTCATGTAAGGATGTGCTGGGAGTTATTTTTGAAATTACAGGGTATGGTGCTTGTGCTTAAACATTAAACAGCATACTGATTTGAAATAGGGCTGATTTCAGAAATTACAGGGTATGGAGATTGTGTAAACATCAAACAATTTACTAATTTGAAAACTTGTGTAAGTATTTTCTGGGTCTGATTTCAGAAATTAAGTGCTATGGTGCTATTGCTAAAGCATCCGCAGCATACTGATTTGAAACAGTGCTGATTTCAGAAATTACAGGACTATGGTGCTATGGCTAAAACATCAGACAGCATACTGATTTGAAGCGTGGCTGATTTAGAAATTACAGGGTATGGTGATTGTGTTTAAACATCGGACAGTGTATTGATTTGAAACAGGGCTGATTTCAGAAATTACAGGGTATGGTGATTATGCTTAAAACATCGGACAGTTTACTAATTTGAAAACTCATGTAAGGATGTGCTGGGACTTATTACAGAAATTACAGGGGTATGGTGCTTGTGCTGAAACATCGAACAATTTACTGATTTGAAAACTTGTGTAATGATGTTCTGGTCTGATTTCAGAAATTACAGGGTTATGGTGATGATGCTAAAACATCAGACAGCATACTGATTTGAAACATGTCTGATTTCAGAAATTACAGGGGTATGGTGCTAATGCTAAAACATCAGACAGCATACTGATTTAAAATAAGGCTTATTTTCAAAATTACAGGGATAAGGTGCTTGTGCTTAAACATTGGACAGCGTACTGATTTGAAACAGGGCTGATTTCAGAAATTAAAGGGGTATAGTGGTTGTGCTTAAACATTGGACAGCATACTGATTTGAAATGGGGCTGATTTAAGATATTCCAGGGGTATGGTGCTTGTGCTTAAACATCGGACAGCGTACTGATTTGAAGAAGGGCTGATTTCTGAAATTACCGGGGTATGGTGCTTGTGCTTTAACATCAGACAGCGTACTGATTTGAAACAGGGCTGATTTCAGAAATTACAGGGGTATGGTGTTTGTGCTTAAACAAGGGACAGCATATTGATTTGAAACGGGGCTGATTTAAGAAATTACAGGGGTATGTTGCTTTTGCTTAAAACATCAGACAGCTGACAAATTTATAAACTCATTTAAGGACATGCTGGGGCTAATTTCAGAAATTCCTGGGGTATGGTGATTGTGCTTAAGCACTGGACAGCATACTGAGTTAAACGGGTCTGATTTAAGAAATTACATGGGTATGTAGCTTGTGTTTAAAACATTGGACAGATTACTAATTTGGAAACTCATGTAAGGACGTGCTGGGTCTTATTTCAGAAATTAATCGATTATGGTGCTTGTGCTTAAACATCAGTACAGCATCCTAATTTGAAACAGGGCTGATTTCAGAAGTTACAGTGGTATGGTGCCTGTGCTTAAAATCAGACAGCATAATGATTTGAAACAGGACTGATTTACAAAATTTCAGGAGTATGGTGTTTCAGCTTAAACATCAGACAGCTTACTAATTTGAAAACTCATGTAAGGATGTGCTGGATCTGATTTCAGAAATGACAGGGATGTGGTGTTTTTGCTAAAATTTTGGACAGCATATTGATTTGAAACAGGGCTGATTTCAGAAATGACAGGATTATGGAGTTTGTGCTTAAAACATCGGACAGTTTACTAATTTGAAAACTCATGCAATGTCGTGCTGGGACTTATTTCAGAAATTACAGGAGTTTGGTGCTTGTGCTTAAACATCGAACCGCATACTGATTTGAAACAGGGCTGATTTCAGAAATTACAGGGGTATGTTGCTAATGCTAGAACAACAGACAGCATACTGATTTAAAACAGGGCTAATTTTAGAAATTACAGGGGTAAGGTGCTTGTGCTTAAAAATTGGACAGCGTACTGATTTGAAACAGGGATGATTTCAGAAATTACAGGGGTATGGTGCTTGTGCTTAAACATTGGACAGCTTACTGATTTGAAATGGGGCTGATTTAAGATATTCCAGGGGTAAGGTGCTTGTGCTTAAATCACCGGACAGCTTACTAATTTGAAAACTCTTATAAGGACGTGCTGGGTCTCATTTCAAAAATGACAGGGGTATGGTGCTTGTGCTAAAACATCGGACAGCATACTGATTTGAAACGGGGCTGATTTCAGAAATTATAGGGGTATGGTGCTTGTGCTTAAATATCGGACAGCATACTGAGTTAAAACAGGGCTGATTTAGGAAATTACATTAGTACGGATCTGGAGCTTAAAACTTGGGACAGCTTACTAATTTGAAAACTCATTTAAGGACTTGCTCTGCTTATTTCAGAACTTACAGTAGTATGGTGCACGTGATAAACATTGAACAGCATACTGATTTGAAACAAGGGCTCATTTAAGAAATTACTGGGGTATGTTGCTTGTGCTAAAACATCGGACAGCTGACTAATTTGTAAACTCATTTAAGGACATGCTGCAGCTTATTTCCAGAAATTACAGGTGTATGGTGCTTGTGCTTAAGCATTGGAGCATACTGATTTGAAACGGGTCTGATTTAAGAAATTACATGGGTTTGTTGCTTGTGTTTAAAACATCGGACAGCTTACTAATTTGGAAACTCATGTTAGGACGTGCTGGGTCTTATTTCAGAAATTACAGGGTATGGTGCTGTGCTTAAACATAGGACAGCATACTGATTTGAAACGGGCTGATTTCAGAAATTACAGGGGTATGGTGCTTGTTCGTCAAAATCGGACAGCTTACTAATTTGAAAACTCATGTAAGGACATGCTATTGCTTATTTCAAAAGTACTGGGGTATGGTGCTGTGCTTAAACATATGACAGCATACTGATTTGAAACAGGGCTGATTTCAGAAACTACAGGGGTATGGTGCTTGTTCTTAAAAATCGGACAGCTTACTAATTTGAAAACTCATATAAGGACATGCTGGTGCTTATTTCAGAAATTACTGGGGTATGGTGCTGTGCTTAAACATAGTACAGCATATTAATTTGAAACGGGGCTGATTTCAGAAATTACAGGGGTATGGTGATTGTGCTAAAAGATCTGGCCGGATACTGATTTGAAATGGGACTTATTTCAGAAATTACAGGAGTATAGTGCTTCTGCTTTAACATCAGACAGATTACTAATTTGAAAACTCATGTAAGGACGTGTTGAGACTGATTTCAGAAATTACAGGCATGTGGGGCTTGTGCTGAAACATCGGACAGCATCCTAATTTGAAATGGGCTGAGTAGGAAATTATAGGAGTATGGTGCTTGGCTTTAACATTCAACAGCATACTGATTTGAAATCGGGGCTGATTTCAGAAATTACAGGGTCATGGTGCTTGTACTAAAACATCAGACAGCATACTTATTTGAAACGGGGCTGATTTCAGAAATTACAGGGGTATGTTGCTTGTGCTTAAAGATCTGACAGCTTACAAATTTGAAAACTCCTGTAAGGAAGTGCTGGGTCTGATTTTAGAAATTACAGGGTTATTTTGCTTGTGCTAAAACATCGGATAACATACTGTTTTGAAACAGGACTGATTAGAGAAATTACATGGGCATGATGTTCGTGCTAAAACATAGGACAGTATATTGATTTGAAATGGGGCAGATTTAAGAAATTGCAGGGTTATGATGCTTGTGCTTAAACATCGAATAGCATACTGATTTGAAATAGGGCTGATTCCAGAAATTACTGGGGTCTGGTCCTTGTGCTTAAATCATTGGACACCTTACTAATTTGAAAACTTGTGTAAGGACGTGCTTGGGCTGATTTAGAAAATTACAGTGGTATGGTGCTTGTGCTAAAACACTGGACAGCATACTAATTTGAAACTGGGCTGATTTCAGAAATTACAGAGGTATGGTGCTAATGCTAAAACATCAGGCAGCATACTGATTTGAAACGGGGCTGATTTTTGAAATTACAGTGGTATGGTGCTTGTGCTTAAACATCGGACAGCGTACTGATTTGAAACAGGGCTAATTTCAGAAATTACAGGGGTATGGTGCTTGTGTTTAAACATCGGACAGCATACCAATTTGAAACGGACTGATTTCCGAAATTACAGGAGTATGGTGTTTCTGCTTAAACATCAGACAGCTCACCTAATTTGAAAACTCATGTAAGGATGTGCTGGGCTGAATTCAGAAATTACAGGCATGTGGTGCTTTTGCTAAAACTTTTTACAGTTTATTGATTTGAAACAGGGCTGATTTCACAAATTACAGTATTAGGTGCTTATGCTTTAAACATCGGACAGTTTACTAGCCTGAAAACTCATTTTAGGATGTGCTGGGAGTTATTTTTGAAATTACAGGTATGGTGCTTGTGCTTAAACATCAAACAGCATACTGATTTGAAATAGGGCTGATTTCAGAAATTACAGGGTATGGTGATTGTGCTTAAACATCGAACAATTTACTAATTTGAAAACTTGTGTAAGATTTTCTGGGTCTGATTTCAGAAATTAAAGTGGTATGGTGCTATTGTTAAAACATCCAGCAAGCATACTGATTTGAAAACAGGCTGATTTCAGAAATTACAGGACTATGGTGCTAAGGCTAAAACATCAGACAGCATACTGATTTGAAACGTGGCTGATTTTAGAAATTACAGGGGTATGGTGATTGTGTTTAAACATTGGACAGCGTACTGATTTGAATCAGGGCTGAGTTCAGAAATTACAGGATTATGGTGCTTATGCTCAAAACATCGGACAGTTTACCAATTTGAAAAGTCATGTATGGACGTGCTGGGACTTATTTCAGAAATTACAGGGGTATGGTGCTTGTGCTTAAACATCGAACAACATACTGATTTGAAACAAGGCTGATTTCAGAAATTACAGGGGTTTGGTGTGAGCTTAAACATCGAACAATTTACTGATTTGAAAACTTGTGTAAGGATGTTCTGGGTCTGATTTCAGAAATTACAGGGTTATGGTGATTCAGCTAAAACATTGGACAGCATACTGATTTGAAACATGTCTGATTTCAGAAATTACAGGGTATGTGGTGCTATTGCTAAAACATCAGACAGCATACTGATTTGAAACAGGACTGATTTCAGAAATGACAGGGTATGGTGCTATTGCTAAAACATCAGACAGCATACTGATTTGAAACAGGGCTGATTTCCGAAATTACAGGGTTTGGTGCTTGTGCTTTAACATCGGACAACATATTGATTTTGAAAGCAGGGCTAATTTCAAGAAATTACTGGGGTATGGTGGTTGTGCTAAAACATCAGATAGCATATTGATTTGAAATGGGGCTGATTTAAGAAATTACATGGGTTTGGTGCTTGTGCTTAAACATCAGACAGCTTACTGAGTTAAAACAGGGCTGATTTAAGAAATTACATGGGTATGTTGCTTGTGCTTAAAACATCGGACAGCTTACTAATTTGAAAACTTATGTAAGGATGTGCTGGGCTTATTTCAGAAATTACAGGGGTATGGTGCATGTGATAAACATTGGACAGCATACTGATTTGAAACTGGGATGATGTAAGGAATTACAGGAGTTTGTTGCTTGTGCTTAAAACATCGGACAGCTTACTAATTTGGAAACTCATGTAAGGACGTGGTGGGTCTTATTTCAGAAATTACAGGGGTATGGTGCTTGTGCTTAAACAAAGGACAGCATACTGATTTGAAACGGGGCTGATTTAAGAAATTACAGGGGTATGGTGCTTGTGCTTAATCATTGGACAGCGTACTGATTTGAAATGGGGCTGATTTAAGAAATTACATGGGTATGTTGCTTGTGCTTAAAACACCGGACAACTTACTAATTTGAAAACTCATGTAAGGATGTGCTGGGTCTTATTTCAGAAACTACAGGGGTATGGTGCTGTGCTTAAACATAGTACAGCATATTGATTTGAAACAGGGCTGATTTCAGAAATTACAAGGGTATAGTGATTGTGCTAAAAGATCGGCCGCATACTGATTTGAAATGGGACTGATTTCAGAAATTACAGAAGTATAGTGCTTCTGCTTAAACATCAGACAGCTTACTAATTTGAAAACTCATGTAAGGACGTGTTGAGGCTGATTTCAGAAATTACAGGCATGTGGGGCTTGTGCTGAAACATCGGACAGCATCCTGATTTGAAATGGGGCTGAGTAGGAAATTACATGGGTATGGTGCTGGTGCTTTAACATTCAACAGCATACTGATTTGAAATCGGGGCTGATTTCAGAAATTACAGGGTCATGGTGCTTGTTCTAAAACATCAGACATACTTATTTGAAACAGGGCTGATTTCAGAAATTACAGGGTATGTTGCTTGTGCTTAAAGATCTGACAGCTTACAAATTTGAAAACTCCTGTAAATAAGTGCTGGGTCTGATTTTAGAAATTACTGGGTTATTTTGCTTGTGCTAAAACATCGGATAACATACTATTTTGAAACAGGACTGATTAGAGAAATTACATGGGCATGATGTTCGTGCTAAAACATAGGACAGTATATTGATTTGAAATGGGGCAGATTTAAGAAATTGCAGGGTTATGATGCTTGTGCGTAAACATCAAATAGCATACTGATTTGAAATAGGGCTGATTCCAGAAATTACTGGGGTATGGTCCTTGTGCTTAAATCATTGGACACCTTACTAATTTGAAAACTTGTGTAAGGACATGCTTATGCTGATTTAGAAAATTACAGTGGTATGGTGCTTGTGCTAAAACACTGGATAGCATACTAATTTGAAACTGGGCTGATTTCAGAAATTACAGAGGAATGGTGCTAATGCTAAAACATCAGGCAGCATACTGATTTGAAACGGGGCTGATTTTAGAAATTACAGGGGTATGGTGCTTGTGCTTAAACATCGGACAGTGTACTGATTTGAAACAGGGCTAATTTCAGAAATTACAGGGGTATGGTGCTTGTGCTTAAACATCGGACAGCATACCAATTTGAAACGGGACTGATTTCCGAAATTATAGGAGTATGGTGTTTCTGCTTAAACATCAGACAGCTCACTAATTTGGAAACTCATGTAAGGATGTGCTGGGGCTGAATTCAGAAATTACAGGCATGTGGTGCTTTTGCTAAAACTTTTTTACAGTATATTGATTTGAAACAGGGCTGATTTCAGAAATTACAGTATTATGGTGCTTATGCTTTAGACATCGGACAGTTTACTAGCCTGAAAACTCATGTAAGGATGTGCTGGGAGTTATTTTTGAAATTACAGGGTATGGTGCTTGTGATTAAATATCAAACAGCATTCTGATTTGAAATAGGGCTGATTTCAGAAATTACAGGTATGGTGATTGTGCTAAACATAGAACAATTTACTAATTTGAAAACTTGTGTAGGATTTTCTGGGTCTGATATCAGAAATTAAAGTGGTATGGTGCTATTGCTAAAACGTCCGAGCATACTGATTTGAAACAGTGCTGATTTCAGAAATTACAGGACTATGGTGCTAAGGCTAAAACATCAGACATTATAGTGATTTGAAGCGTGGCTGATTTTAGAAATTACAGGGTATGGTGATTGTGTTTAAACATCGGACAGTGTACTGATTTGAAACAGGGCTGATTTCAGAAATTACAGGGTATGGTGCTCATGCTTAAAACATCGGACAATTTACTAATTTGAAAACTCATGTAAGGATGTGCTGGGACTTATTTCCAGAAATTACAGGGGATGGTGCTTGTGCTTAAACATCGAACAATTTACTGATTTGAAAACTTGTGTAAGGATGTTCTCTGTCTGATTTCAGAAATTAAAGGGTTATGGTGATTATGCTAAAACATTGGACAGCATACTGATTTGAAACATGTCTGATTTCAGAAATTACAGGGGTATGGTGCTATTGCTAAAACATCAGACAGCATATTGATTTGAAACAGGACTGATTTCAGAAATGACAGGGTATTGTGCTATTGCTAAAACATCAGACAGCATACTGATTTGAAGCGTGGCTGATTTTAAAATTACAAGGGTATGGTGCTTGTGCTTAAACATCGGACAGCATACTGATTTGAAACAGGGCTGATTTCCAAAATTACAGGGGTATGGTGCTTGTGCTTTAACATCAGACGTATGCTGATTTGAAACAGGGCTGATTTCAGAAATTACAGGGGTATGGTGTTTGTGCTTAAACAATGGACAGCATATTGATTTGAAAAGGGGCTGATTTAAAATTACAGGGTATGTTGCTTTTGCTTAAAACATCAGACAGCTGACAAATTTGTAAACTCATTTAAGGACATGCTGGGGCTTATTTCAGAAATTACAGGGTATGGTGATTGTGCTAAGCATTGGACAGCATACTGATTTGAAATGGGTCTGATTTAGAAATTACATGGGTATGTTGCTTGTGTTTAAAGCATCGGACAGCTTACTAATTTGGAAACTCATGTAAGGACGTGCTGGGTCTTATTTCAGAATTAATGGGGTATGGTGCTTGTGCTTAAACATCAGACAGCATCCTGATTTGAAAAGGCTGATTTCAGAAATTACAGGGTATGGTGCTTGTGCTTAAACATCAGACAGCATAACGATTTGAAACAGGACTGATTTCCAAAATTTCAGGAGTATGGTGTTTCAGCTTAAACATCAGACAGCTTACTAATTTGAAAACTCATGTAAGGATGTGCTGGATCTGATTTCAGAAATGACAGGGATGTCGTGGTTTTGCTAAAACTTTGGACAGCATATTGATTTGAAACAGGGCTGATTTCAGAAATGACAGGATTATGGTGCTTGTGGTTATAACATCGGACAGTTTACTAATTTGAAAACTCATGCACTGTTGTGCTGGGACTTATTTCAGAAATTACAGGAGTTTGGTGCTTGTGCTTAAACATCGAGCAGCATACTGATTTGAAACAGGGCTGATTTCAGAAATTACAGGGTATGTTGCTAATGCTAGAACAACAGACAGCATACCGATTTAAAACAGGGCTGATTTTTGAAATTACAGGGTAAGGTGCTTGTGCTTAAACATTGGACAGCTTACTGATTAGAAATGGGGCTGATTTAAGATATTCGGGGTATGGTGCTTGTGCATAAAACATCAGACAGCATACTTATTTGAAACAGGGCTGATTTCAGAAATTACAGGGGTATGTTGCTTGTGCTAAAGATCTGACAGCTTACAAATTAGAAAACTCCTGTAAGAAGTGCTGGGTCTGATTTTAGAAATTACTGGGTTATTTTGCTTGTGCTAAAACATCAGATAACATACTATTTTGAAACAGGACTGATTAGAGAAATTACATGGGCATGCTGTTCGTGCTAAAACATAGGACAGTATATTGATTTGAAATGGGGCAGATTTAAGAAATTGCAGAGTTATGATGCTTGTGCTTAAACATCGAATAGCTTACTGATTTGAAATAGGGCTGATTCCAGAAATTACTGGGTATGGTCCTTGTGCTTAAATCATTGGACACCTTACTAATTTGAAAACTTGTGTAAGGACGTGCTTGGGCTGATTTAGAAAATTACAGTGTTATGGTGCTTGTGCTAAAACACTGGACAGCATACTGATTTGAAACTGGGCTGATTTCAGAAATTTCAGAGGAATGGTGCTAATGCTAAAACATCAGGCAGCTTACTGATTTGAAACGGGGTTGATTTTAGAAATTACTGGGGTATGGTGCTTGTGCTTAAACATCGGACAGTGTACTGATTTGAAACAGGGCTAATTTCAGAAATTACAGGGGGTATGGTGCTTGTGCTTAAACATCGGACAGCATACCAATTTGAAAGCAGGACTGATTCCGAAATTATAGAAGTATGGTGTTTCTGCTTAAACATCAGACAGCTCACTAATTTGAAAACTCATGTAAGGATGTGCTGGGGCTGAATTCAGAAATTACAGGCATGTGGTGCTTTTGCTAAAACTTTTTTACAGTATATTGATTTGAAACAGGGCTGATTTCAGAAATTACAGTATTATGGTGCTTATGCTTTAGACATCGGACAGTTTACTAGCTTGAAAACTCATGTAAGGATGTGCTGGGAGTTATTTTTTGAAATTACAGGGGTATGGTGCTTGTGCTTAAACATTAAACAGCATACTGATTTGAAATAGGGCTGATTTCAGAAATTACAGGGTATGGAGATTGTGCTTAAACATCAAACAATTTACTAATTTGAAAACTTGTGTAAGTATTTTCTGGGTCTGATTTCAGAAATTAAAGTGCTATGGTGCTATTGCTAAAGCATCCGGCAGCATACTGATTTGAAACAGTGCTGATTTCAGAAATTACAGGACTATGGTGCTATGGCTAAAACATCAGACAGCATACTGATTTGAAACGTGGCTGATTTTAGAAATTACAGGGTAATGGTGATTGTGTTTAAACATCGGACAGTGTATTGATTTGAAACAGGGCTGATTTCAGAAATTACAGGGGTATGGTGATTATGCTTAAAACATCGGACAGTTTACTAATTTGAAAACTCATGTAAGGATGTGCTGGGACTTATTACAGAAATTACAGGGGTATGGTGCTTGTGCTGAAACATCGAACAATTTACTGATTTGAAAACTTGTGTAATGATGTTCTGGGTCTGATTTCAGAAATTACAGGGTTATGGTGATGATGCTAAAACATCAGACAGCATACTGATTTGAAACATGTCTGATTTCAGAAATTACAGGGGTATGGTGCTAATGCTAAAACATCAGACAGCATACTGATTTAAAACAGGGCTTATTTTCAAAATTACAGGGATAAGGTGCTTGTGCTTAAACATTGGACAGCGTACTGATTTGAAACAGGGCTGATTTCAGAAATTAAAGGGGTATAGTGGTTGTGCTTAAACATTGGACAGCATACTGATTTGAAATGGGGCTGATTTAAGATATTCCAGGGGTATGTTGCTTGTGCATAAAACACCCGGACAGTTTAGTAATTTGAAAAGTCTAATATGGATGTTCTGGGTCTCATTTCAGAAATGACAGGGATATGGTGCTTGTGCTAAAACATCGGACTGCATACTGATTTAAAACAGGGCTGATTTCAGAAATTACAGGGTTATGGTACTTGTGCTTTTAACATCGGAGAGCTTATTAATTTGAAATCTTATTTAAGGACTTGCTGGGCTTATTTCAGAAATTACAAGGGTATGGGGCATGTGATAAACATTGGACAGCATACTGATTTGAAATGGAGCTGATTTAAGAAAGTACAGTGGTATGGTGTTTGTGCTTAAACAACGGACAGCATACTGATTTGAAACGGGGCTGATTTAAGAAATTACAGGGGTATGTTGCTTGTGCTTAAAACATCAGACTGCTGACAAATTTTTAAACTCATTTAAGGACATGCTGGGGCTTATTTCAGAAATTACAGGGGTATGGTGATTGTGCTTAAGCATTGGACAGCATCTTGATTTTAAATGGGTCTGATTTAAGAAATTACATGGGTATGTTGCTTGTGTTTATAACATTGGACAGATTACTAATTAGGAAACTCATGTAAGGACGTGCTGGGACTTATTTCAGAAATTAATGGGGTATGGTGCTTGCGCTTAAACATCAGACAGCGTCCTGATTTGAAACAAGGCTGATTTCAGAAATTACAGGGTATGGTGCATGTGCTTAAACATCAGACAGCATAATGATTTGAACGGGACTGATTTCCAAAATTTCAGGAGTATGGTGTTTCAGCTTAAACAACAGACAGCATACTAATTTGAAAACTCATGTAAGAATGTGCTGGGGCTGATTTCAGAAATGACAGGGATGTGGTGGTTTTTGCTAAAACTTTGGACAGCATATTGATTTGAAACAGGGCTGATTTCAGAAATGACAGGAATATGGTGCTTGTGCTTAAAACATCGGACAGTTTACTAATTTGAAAACTCATGTAATGTCGTGCTGGGACTTATTTCAGAAATTACAGGAGTTTGGTGCTTGTGCTTAAACATCGAACAGCATACTGATTTGAAACAGGGCTGATTTCAGAAATTACAGGGGTATGTTGCTAAAGTTAGAACAACAGACAGCATACTGATTTAAAACAGGGCTAATTTTAGAAATTACATTGGTAAGGTGCTTGTGCTTAAACATTGGACAGTGTACTGATTTGAAACAGGGCTGATTTCAGAAATTACAGGAGTATGGTGCTTGTGCTTAAACATTGGACAGCATACTGATTTGAAATGCTGCTGATTTAAGATATTCCAGGGGTATGGTGCTTGTGCTTAAAACACCGGACAGCTTACTAACTTGAAAACTCTTATAAGGACGTGCTGGGTCTCATTTCAAAAATGACAGAGGTATGGTGCTTGTGCTAAAACATCGGACAGCATACTGAATTGAAACAGGGCTGATTTCAGAAATTACGGGGTATGGTGCTTGTGCTTAAATATCGGACAGCATACTGAGTTAAAACTGGGCTGATTTAAGAAATTACAGATGCGGATCTGGAGCTCAAAACATCGGACAGCTTACTAATTTGAAAACTCATTTAAGGACTTGCTGGGCTTATTTCAGAAATTACAGTAGTATGGTGCAGTGATAAACATTGAACAGCATACTGATTTGAAACAGGGCTGATTTAAGATATTACTGGGGTATGTTGCTTGTGCTTAAAACATCGGACAGCTGACTAATTTGTAAACTCATTTAAGGACATGCTGCAGCTTTTTCAGAAATTACAGGTGTATGGTGCTTGTGCTTAAGTATTGGACAGCATACTGATTTGAGACGGGTCTGATTTAAGAAATTACATGGGTTTGTTGCTTGTGTTTAAAACATCGTACAGCTTACTAATTTGGAAACTCATGTTAGGACTTGCTGGGTCTTATTTCAGAAATTACAGGGGTATGGTGCTGTGCTTAATCATAGGACAGCATACTGATTTGAAACGGGGCTGATTTCAGAAATTACAGGGGTATGGTGTTGGTCATCAAAAATCGGGCAGCTTACTAATTTGAAAACTCATGTAAGGACATGCTATTGCTTATTTCAGAAATTACTGGGGTATGGTGCTGTGCTTAAACATATGACAGCATAGTGGTTTGAAACATGGTTGATTTCAAGAATTACAGGGTATGGTGCGTTCTTAAAAAATAGTACTGCTTACTAAATTGAAAACTCATGTAAGGACATGCTGGTGCTTATTTCAGAAATTACTGGGGTATGGTGCTGTGCTTAAACATAGTACAGCATATTGATTTGAAACGGGGCTGATTTCAGAAATTACAAGGGTATAGTGATTGTGCTAAAAGATCGGGCCACAAACTGATTTGAAATTGGACTGATTTCAGAAATTACAGGAGTATAGTGCTTCTGCTTAAACATCAGACAGCTTACTGATTTGAAAACTCATGTAAGGACGTGTTGAGGCTGATTTCAGAAATTACAGGCATGTGGGGCTTGTGCTGAAACATCGGACAGCATTCTGATTTGAAATGGGGCTGAGTAGGAAATTACATGGGTATGGTGCTTGTGCTTTAACATTCAACAGCATACTGATTTGAAATCGGGGCTGATTTCAGAAATTACAGGGTCATGGTGCTTGTTCTAAAACATCAGACAGCATACTTATTTGAAACAGGGCTGATTTCAGAAATTACAGGGGTATGTTGCTTGTGCTTAAAGATCTGACAGCTTACAAATTTGAAAACTCCTGTAAATAAGTGCTGGGTCTGATTTTAGAAATTACTGGGTTATTTTGCTTGTGCTAAAACATCGGATAACATACTATTTTGAAACAGGACTGATTAGAGAAATTACATGGGCATGATGTTCGTGCTAAAACATAGGACAGTATATTGATTTGAAATGGGGCAGATTTAAGAAATTGCAGGGTTATGATGCTTGTGCGTAAACATCAAATAGCATACTGATTTGAAATAGGGCTGATTCCAGAAATTACTGGGGTATGGTCCTTGTGCTTAAATCATTGGACACCTTACTAATTTGAAAACTTGTGTAAGGACATGCTTATGCTGATTTAGAAAATTACAGTGGTATGGTGCTTGTGCTAAAACACTGGATAGCATACTAATTTGAAACTGGGCTGATTTCCAGAAATTACAGAGGAATGGTGCTAATGCTAAAACATCAGGCAGCATACTGATTTGAAACGGGGCTGATTTTAGAAATTACAGGGGTATGGTGCTTGTGCTTAAACATCGGACAGTGTACTGATTTGAAACAGGGCTAATTTCAGAAATTACAGAGGTATGGTGCTTGTGCTTAAACATCGGACAGCATACCAATTTGAAACGGGACTGATTTCCGAAATTATAGGAGTATGGTGTTTCTGCTTAAACATCAGACAGCTCACTAATTTGGAAACTCATGTAAGGATGTGCTGGGGCTGAATTCAGAAATTACAGGCATGTGGTGCTTTGCTAAAACTTTTTACAGTATATTGATTTGAAACAGGGCTGATTTCAGAAATTACAGTATTATGGTGCTTATGCTTTAGACATCGGACAGTTTACTAGCCTGAAAACTCATGTAAGGATGTGCTGAGTTATTTTTGAAATTACAGGGGTATGGTGCTTGTGATTAAATATCAAACAGCATTCTGATTTGAAATAGGGCTGATTTCAGAAATTACAGGGTATGGTGATTGTGCTTAAACATAGAACAATTTACTAATTTGAAAACTTGTGTAAGGATTTTCTGGGTCTGATTTCAGAAATTAAAGTGGTATGGTGCTATTGCTAAAACGTCCAGAAGCATACTGATTTGAAACAGTGCTGATTTCAGAAATTACAGGACTATGGTGCTAAGGCTAAAACATCAGACATTATAGTGATTTGAAACGTGGCTGATTTTAGAAATTACAGGGGTATGGTGATTGTGTTTAAACATCGGACAGTGTACTGATTTGAAACAGGGCTGATTTCAGAAATTACAGGGGTATGGTGCTCATGCTTAAAACATCGGACAATTTACTAATTTGAAAACTCATGTAAGGATGTGCTGGGACTTATTTCAGAAATTACAGGGGATGGTGCTTGTGCTTAAACATCGAACAATTTACTGATTTGAAAACTTGTAAGGATGTTCTCTGTCTGATTTCAGAAATTAAAGGGTTATGGTGATTATGCTAAAACATTGGACAGCATACTGATTTGAAACATGTCTGATTTCAGAAATTACAGGGGTATGGTGCTATTGCTAAAACATCAGACAGCATATTGATTTGAAACAGGACTGATTTCAGAAATGACAGGGGTATTGTGCTATTGCTAAAACATCAGACAGCATACTGATTTGAAATGTGGCTGATTTTAGAAATTACACAGGTTATGGTGCTTGTGCTTAAACATCGGACAGCATACTGATTTGAAACAGGGCTGATTTCCAAAATTACAGGGTATGGTGCTTGTGCTTTAACATCAGACAGCTTGATTTGAAACAGGGCTGATTTCAGAAATTACAGGGGTATGGTGTTTGTGCTTAAACAATGGACAGCATATTGATTTGAAAAGGGCTGATTTAAGAAATTACAGGGTATGTTGCTTTTGCTTAAAACATCAGACAGCTGACAAATTTGTAAACTCATTTAAGGACATGCTGGGGCTTATTTCAGAAATTACAGGGGTATGGTGATTGTGCTTAAGCATTGGACAGCATACTGATTTGAAATGGGTCTGATTTATGAAATTACATGGGTATGTTGCTTGTGTTTAAAGCATCGGACAGCTTACTAATTTGGAAACTCATGTAAGGACGTGCTGGGTCTTATTTCAGAAATTAATGGGTATGGTGCTTGTGCTTAAACATCAGACAGCATCCTGATTTTGAAACAGGGCTGATTTCAGAAATTACAGGGTATGGTGCTTGTGCTTAAACATCAGACAGCATAACGATTTGAAACGGGACTGATTTCCAAAATTTCAGGAGTATGGTGTTTCAGCTTAAACATCAGACAGCTTACTAATTTGAAAACTCATGTAAGGATGTGCTGGATCTGATTTCAGAAATGACAGGGATGTCGTGGTTTTGCTAAAACTTTGGACAGCATATTGATTTGAAACAGGGCTGATTTCAGAAATGACAGGATTATGGTGCTTGTGGTTATAACATCGGACAGTTTACTAATTTGAAAACTCATGCACTGTTGTGCTGGGACTTATTTCAGAAATTACAGGAGTTTGGTGCTTGTGCTTAAACATCGAGCAGCATACTGATTTGAAACAGGGCTGATTTCAGAAATTACAGGGTATGTTGCTAATGCTAGAACAACAGACAGCATACTGATTTAAAACAGGGCTGATTTTTGAAATTACAGGGGTAGGTGCTTGTGCTTAAACATTGGACAGCTTACTGATTAGAAATGGGGCTGATTTAAGATATTCGGGGTATGGTGCTTGTGCATAAAACATCAGACAGCATACTTATATTGAAACAGGGCTGATTTCAGAAATTACAGGGTATGTTGCTTGTGTTAAAGATCTGACAGCTTACAAATTAGAAAACTCCTGTAAGGAAGTGCTGGGTCTGATTTTAGAAATTACTGGGTTATTTTGCTTGTGCTAAAACATCGGATAACATACTATTTTGAAACAGGACAGATTAGAGAAATTACATGGGCATGCTGTTCTAAAACATAGGACAGTATATTGATTTGAAATGGGCAGATTTAAGAAATTGCAGGGTTATGATGCTTGTGCTTAAACATCGAATACAACTGATTTGAAATAGGGCTGATTCCAGAAATTACTGGGGTATGGTCCTTGTGCTTAAATCATTGGACACCTTACTAATTTGAAAACTTGTGTAAGGACGTGCTTGGGCTGATTTAGAAAATTACAGTGGTATGGTGCTTGTGCTAAAACACTGGACAGCATACTGATTTGAAACTGGGCTGATTTCAGAAATTACAGAGGAATGGTGCTAATGCTAAAACATCAGGCAGCATACTGATTTGAAAGCAGGGCTGATTTTAGAAATTTCAGTGGTATGGTGCTTGTGCTTAAACATCGGACAGTGTACTGATTTGAAACAGGGCTAATTTCAGAAATTACAGGGGTATGGTGCTTGTGCTTAAACATCGGACAGCATACCAATTTGAAACGGACTGATTTCTGAAATTACAGAAGTATGGTGTTTCTGCTTAAACATCAGACAGCTCACTAATTTGAAAACTCATGTAAGGATGTGCTGGGGCTGAATTCAGAAATTACAGGCATGTGGTGCTTTTGCTAAAACTTTTACAGTATATTGATTTGAAACAGGGCTGATTTCAGAAATTACAGTATTATGGTGCTTATGCTTTAGACATCGGACAGTTTACTAGCTTGAAAACTCATGTAAGGATGTGCTGGGAGTTATTTTTTGAAATTACAGGGTATGGTGCTTGTGCTTAAACATTAAACAGCATACTGATTTGAAATAGGGCTGATTTCAGAAATTACAGGGTATGGAGATTGTGCTAAACATCAAACAATTTACTAATTTGAAAACTTGTGTAAGTATTTTCTGGGTCTGATTTCAGAAATTAAAGTGCTATGGTGCTATTGCTAAAGCATCCGGCAGCATACTGATTTGAAACAGTGCTGATTTCAGAAATTACAGGACTATGGTGCTATGGCTAAAACATCAGACAGCATACTGATTTGAAGCGTGGCTGATTTTAGAAATTACAGGGGTAATGGTGATTGTGTTTAAACATCGGACAGTGTATTGATTTGAAACAGGGCTGATTTCAGAAATTACAGGGGTATGGTGATTATGCTTAAAACATCGGACAGTTTACTAATTTGAAAACTCATGTAAGGATGTGCTGGGACTTATTACAGAAATTACAGGGGTATGGTGCTTGTGCTGAAACATCGAACAATTTACTGATTTGAAAACTTGTTAATGATGTTCTGGGTCTGATTTCAGAAATTACAGGGTTATGGTGATGATGCTAAAACATCAGACAGCATACTGATTTGAAACATGTCTGATTTCAGAAATTACAGGGTATGGTGCTATATGCTAAAACATCAGACAGCATACTGATTTGAAACAGGGCTTATTTCAGAAATTACAGGGATATAGGTGCTTTGCTAAACATTGGACAGCATACTGATTTGAAAAGGGCTGATTTCAGAAATTACAGGGTATAGTGTTGTGCTAAACATCGGACAGCATACTGATTTGAAAAGGGGCTGATTTAAGATATTCCAGGGGTATGGTGCTTGTGCTTAAACATCAGACAGCGTACTGATTTGAAACAGGGCTGATTTCAGAAATTACAGGGGTATGGTGTTTGTGCTTAAACAAGGGACAGCATATTGATTTGAAACGGGGCTGATTTAAGAAATTACAGGGGTATGTTGCTTTTGCTTAAAACATCAGACAGCTGACAAATTTATAAACTCATTTAAGGACATGCTGGGGCTAATTTCAGAAATTCCTGGGGTATGGTGATTGTGCTTAAGCACTGGACAGCATACTGAGTTGAAACGGGTCTGATTTAAGAAATTACATGGGTATGTTGCTTGTGTTTAAAACATCGGACAGATTACTAATTTGGAAACTCATGTAAGGGCGTGCTGGGTCTTATTTCAGAAATTAATCGATTATGGTGCTTGTGCTTAAACATCAGACAGCATCCTAATTTGAAACAGGGCTGATTTCAGAAATTACAGTGGTATGGTGCCTGTGCTTAAAATCAGACAGCATAATGATTTGAAACAGGGACTGATTTACAAAATTTCAGGAGTATGGTGTTTCAGCTAAACATCAGACAGCTTACTAATTTGAAAACTCATGTAAGGATGTGCTGGATCTGATTTCAGAAATGACAGGGATGTGGTGGTTTTGCTAAAACTTTGGACAGCATATTGATTTGAAACAGGGCTGATTTCAGAAATGACAGGATTATGGAGTTTGTGCTTAAAACATCGGACAGTTTACTAATTTGAAAACTCATGCAATGTCGTGCTGGGACTTATTTCAGAAATTACAGAGTTTGGTGCTTGTGCTTAAACATCAGACACATACTGATTTGAAACAGGGCTGATTTCAGAAATTACAGGGTATGTTGCTAATGCTAGAACAACAGACAGCATACTGATTTAAAACAGGGCTAATTTTAGAAATTACAGGGTAAGGTGCTTGTGCTTAAACATTGGACAGCTTACTGATTAGAAAAGGGATGATTTCAGAAATTACAGGAGTATGGTGCTTATGCATAAACATCAGACAGCATACTAATTTGAAGCATGGGGCTGATTTCAAGAAATTACAGGGATGTCGGGTTTATGCTAAAACATTGGACAGCATACTGTTTTGAAATGGTGATGATGTTAGAAATTACAGGGTTTTGGTGATTATGCTTCAACATCGGACATCATACTGATTTGAAACGGGGCTGATTTAAGAAATTGCATTGCTATGTTGCTTGTGCTTAAAACATTGGACTGCTTACTAATTAGGAAACTCATGTAAGGACGTGCTGGGTCTTATTTCAGAAATTGCAGGGGTATGGTGCTTGTGCTTAAACATTGGACAGCATACTGATTTGAAACAGGGCTTATTTCAGAAATAAAGGGATAGTGCTTGTGTTTAAACATCGGACAGCATACCAATTTGAACAAGGACTGATTTCGAAATTACAGGAGTATGGTGTTTCTGCTTAAACATCAGACAGCTCACCAATTTGAAAACTCATGTAAGGACATGCTGGTGCTTATTTCAGAAATTACAGGGTATGGTGCAGTGCTTAAACACAGGACAGCATACTGATTTGAAACAGGGCTGATTTCAGAAATTACAGTATTACGGTGCTTATGCTTTAAATATCGGACAGTTTACTAATTTGAAAACTCATGTAAGGATGTGCTGGGAGTTATTTTTGAAATTACTAGGGTATGGTGCTGTGCTTAAACGTAGGACAGCATACTGATTTGAAGCAGGGCTGATTTCAGAAATTACCAGGGTATGGTGCTGTGCTTAAACAATTTACTAATCTGAAAACTTGTGTAAGGATTTTCTGGGTCTGATTTCAGAAATTACAAGGGTATGGTGCTATTGTTAAAACATCCAGCAGCATACTGATTTGAAATGGGACTGATTTCAGAAATTACAGGAGTATGGTGCTTCTGCATAAACATCAGACAGCTATAATTTGAAAACTCATGTAAGGACGTGCTGAGGCTGATTTAGAAATTACAGGGTATGGTGATTGTGTTTAAACATTGGACAGCGTACTGATTTGAATCAGGGCTGAGTTCAGAATTTACAGGTGTATGGTGCTTGTACTTAAACATCGGACAGCGTACTGATTTGAAAAAGGGCTGATTTCAGAAATTACAGGATTATGGTGCTTATGCTCAAAACATCGGACAGTTTACCAATTTGAAAACTCATGTATGGGCGTGCTGGGACTTATTTCAGAAATTACAGGGTATGGTGCTTGTGCTAAACATCGAACAGCATACTGATTTGAAACAAGGCTGATTTCAGAAATTACAGGGTTTGGTGCTTGAGCTTAAACATCGAACAATTTACTGATTTGAAAACTTGTGTAAGGATGTTCTGGGTCTGATTTCAGAAATTACAGGGTTATGGTGATTACGCTAAAACATTGGACAGCATACTGATTTGAAACATGTCTGATTTCAGAAATTACAGGGGTATGGTGCTATTGCTAAAACATCAGACAGCATACTGATTTGAAACAGGACTGATTTCAGAAATGACAGGGGTATGGTGCTATTGCTAAAACATCAGACAG
Source organism: Neoceratodus forsteri (assembly GCA_016271365.2). Lineage (NCBI taxonomy): Eukaryota > Metazoa > Chordata > Ceratodontiformes > Ceratodontidae > Neoceratodus > Neoceratodus forsteri. The sequence goes on along the minus strand of CM057449.1, from coordinate 900,785 downwards.
CATACTGATTTGAAACAGGGCTGATTTCCGAAATTACAGGGGTTTGGTGCTTGTGCTTTAACATCGGACAACATATTGATTTTGAAACGGGGCTGATTTCAGAAATTACTGGGGTATGGTGGTTGTGCTAAAACATCAGATAGCATATTGATTTGAAATGGGGCTGATTTAAGAAATTACATGGGTTTGGTGCTTGTGCTTAAACATCAGACAGCTTACTGAGTTAAAACAGGGCTGATTTAAGAAATTACATGGGTATGTTGCTTGTGCTTAAAACATCGGACAGCTTACTAATTTGAAAACTTATGTAAGGATGTGCTGGGCTTATTTCAGAAATTACAGGGGTATGGTGCATGTGATAAACATTGGACAGCATACTGATTTGAAACTGGGATGATGTAAGGAATTACAGGAGTTTGTTGCTTGTGCTTAAAACATCGGACAGCTTACTAATTTGGAAACTCATGTAAGGACGTGGTGGGTCTTATTTCAGAAATTACAGGGGTATGGTGCTTGTGCTTAAACATAGGACAGCATACTGATTTGAAACGGGGCTGATTTAAGAAATTACAGGGGTATGGTGCTTGTGCTTAATCATTGGACAGCGTACTGATTTGAAATGGGCTGATTTATGAAATTACATGGGTATGTTGCTTGTGCTTAAAACACGGACAACTTACTAATTTGAAAACTCATGTAAGGATGTGCTGGGTCTTATTTCAGAAACTACAGGGGTATGGTGCTGTGCTTAAACATAGTACAGCATATTGATTTGAAACAGGGCTGATTTCAGAAATTACAGGTAATTACATGGTAATTGTGCTAAAAGATCGGGCCGCATACTGATTTGAAATGGGACTGATTTCAGAAATTACAGAAGTATAGTGCTTCTGCTTAAACATCAGACAGCTTACTAATTTGAAAACTCATGTAAGGACGTGTTGAGGCTGATTTCAGAAATTACAGGCATGTGGGGCTTGTGCTGAAACATCGGACAGCATCCTGATTTGAAATGGGGCTGAGTTGGAAATTACAGTGGTATGGTGCTTGTGCTTTAACATTCAATAGCATATTGATTTGAAATCGAGGCTGATTTCAGAAATTATAGGGTCATAGTATTTGTACTAAAACATCAGACAGCATACTTATTTGAAACAGGGCTGATTTCAGAAATTACAGGGTATGTTGCTTGTGCTAAAGATCTGACAGCTTACAAATTTGAAAACTCCTGTAAGGAAGTGCTGGGTCTGATTTTAGAAATTACAGGGTTATTTTGCTTGTGCTAAAACATCGGATAACATACTGTTTTGAAACAGGACAGATTAGAGAAATTACATGGGCATGATGTTCGTGCTAAAACATAGGACAGTATATTGATTTGAAATGGGGCAGATTTAAGAAATTGCAGGGTTATGATGCTTGTGCTTAAACATCGAATAGCATACTGATTTGAAATAGGGCTGATTCCAGAAATTACTGGGGTATGGTCCTTGTGCTTAAAACATTGGACACCTTACTAATTTGAAAACTTGTGTAAGGACGTGCTTGGGCTGATTTAGAAAATTACAGTGGAATGGTGCTTGTGCTAAAACACTGGACAGCATACTAATTTGAAACTGGGCTGATTTCAGAAATTACAGAGGTATGGTGCTAATGCTAAAACATCAGGCAGCATACTGATTTGAAACGGGGCTGATTTTGGAAATTTCAGTGGTATGGTGCTTGTGCTTAAACATCGGACAGCGTACTGATTTGAAACAGGGCTAATTTCAGAAATTACAGGGGTATGGTGCTTGTGTTTAAACATCGGACAGCATACCAATTTGAAACGGACTGATTTCTGAAATTACAGGAGTATGGTGTTTCTGCTTAAACATCAGACAGCTCACCAATTTGAAAACTCATGTAAGGATGTGTTGCGGCTGAATTCAGAAATTACAGGCATGTGAAGCTTTTGCTAAAATATTTTTACAGTTTATTGATTTGAAACAGGGCTGATTTCAGAAATTACAGTATTACGGTGCTTATGCTTTAAATATCGGACAGTTTACTAATTTGAAAACTCATGTAAGGATGTGCTGGGAGTTATTTTTTGAAATTACACAGGTATGGTGCTTGTGCTTAAACATCAAACAGCATACTGATTTTAAATAGGGCTGATTTCAGAAATTACTGGGGTATGGTGATTGTGCTTAAACATCGAACAATTTACTAATCTGAAAACTTGTGTAAGGATTTTCTGGGTCTGATTTCAGAAATTACAAGGGTATGGTGCTATTGCTAAAACATCCAGCAGCATACTGATTTGAAACAGGGCTGATTTCAGAAATTACAGGACTATGGTGCTAAGGTTAAAACATCAGACAGCATACTGATTTGAAACGTGGCTGATTTTAGAAATTACAGGGGTATGGTGATTGTGTTAACTGGACAGCGTACTGATTTGAATCAGGGCTCAGTTCAGAATTTACAGGTGTATGGTGCTTGTACTTAAACATCGGACAGCGTACTGATTTGAAAAAGGGCTGATTTCAGAAATTACAGGATTATGGTGCTTATGCTCAAAACATCGGACAGTTTACCAATTTGAAAACTCATGTATGGACGTGCTGGGACTTATTTCAGAAATTACAGGGGTATGGTGCTTGTGCTTAAACATCGAACAGCATACTGATTTGAAACAAGGCTGATTTCAGAAATTACAGGGGTTTGGTGCTTGAGCTTAAACATCGAACAATTTACTGATTTGAAAACTTGTGTAAGGATGTTCTGGGTCTGATTTCAGAAATTACAGGGTTATGGTGATTACGCTAAAACATTGGACAGCATACTGATTTGAAACATGTCTGATTTCAGAAATTACAGGGGTATGGTGCTATTGCTAAAACATCAGACTATTGCTAAAACATCAGACAGCATACTGATTTGAAACAGGACTGATTTCAGAAATGACAGGGGTATGGTGCTATTGCTAAAACATCAGACAGCATACTGATTTGAAACAGGGCTGATTTCCGAAATTACAGGGGTTTGGTGCTTGTGCTTTAACATCGGACAACATATTGATTTTGAAACGGGGCTGATTTCAGAAATTACTGGGGTATATGGTGGTTGTGCTAAAACATCAGATAGCATATTGATTTGAAATGGGGCTGATTTAAGAAATTACATGGGTTTGGTGCTTGTGCTTAAACATCAGACAGCTTACTGAGTTAAAACAGGGCTGATTTAAGAAATTACATGGGTATGTTGCTTGTGCTTAAAACATCGGACAGCTTACTAATTTGAAAACTTATGTAAGGATGTGCTGGGCTTATTTCAGAAATTACAGGGGTATGGTGCATGTGATAAACATTGGACAGCATACTGATTTGAAACTGGGATGATGTAAGGAATTACAGGAGTTTGTTGCTTGTGCTTAAAACATCGGACAGCTTACTAATTTGGAAACTCATGTAAGGACGTGGTGGGTCTTATTTCAGAAATTGCAGGGGTATGGTGCTGTGCTTAAACATAGTACAGCATATTGATTTGAAACAGGGCTGATTTCAGAAATTACAGGGGCATGGTAATTGTGCTAAAAGATCGGGACGCATACTGATTTGAAATGGGACTGATTTCAGAAATTACAGAAGTATAGTGCTTCTGCTTAAACATCAGACAGCTTACTAATTTGAAAACTCATGTAAGGACGTGTTGAGGCTGATTTCAGAAATTACAGGCATGTGGGCTTGTGCTGAAACATCGGATAGCATCCTGATTTGAAATGGGGCTGAGTTGGAAATTACAGTGGTATGGTGCTTGTGCTTTAACATTCAATAGCATATTGATTTGAAATCGAGGCTGATTTCCAGAAATTACAGGGTCATGGTATTTGTACTAAAACATCAGACTGCATACTTATTTGAAACGGGGCTGATTTCAGAAATTACAGGGTATGTTGCTTGTGCTTAAAAATCTGACATCTTACAAATTTGAAAACTCCTGTAAGGAAGTGCTGGGTCTGATTTTAGAATTACTGGGTTATTTGCTTGTGCTAAAACATCGGATAACATACTGTTTTGAAACAGGACAGATTAGAGAAATTACATGGGCATGATGTTGGTGCTAAAACATTGGACAGTATATTGCTTTGAAATGGGAAGATTTAAGAAATTGCAGGGTTATGATGCTTGTGCTTAAACATCGAATAGCATACTGATTTGAAATAGGGCTGATTCAGAAATACTGGGGTATGGTCCTTGTGCTTAAAACATTGGACACCTTACTAAGTTTGAAAACTTGTGTAAGGACGTGCTTGGGCTATTTAGAAAATTACAGTGGTATGGTGCTTGTGCTAAAACACTGGACAGCATACTGATTTGAAACTGGGCTGATTTCAGAAATTACAGAGGTATGGTGCTAATGCTAAAACATCAGGCAGCATACTGATTTGAAACAGGGCTGATTTAGAAATTACAGGGTATGGTGCTTGTGCTTATACATGGACAGCGTACTGATTTGAAACAGGGCTAATTTCAGAAATTACAGGGTCTGGTGCTTGTGCTTAAACATCGGACAGCATACCAATTTGAAACAGGACTGATATCCGAAATTACAGGAGTATGGTGTTTCTGCTTAAGCGTCAGACAGCTCACTAATTTGAAAACTCATGTAAGGATGTGCTGGGGCTGAATTCAGAAATTACAGGCATGTAGTGCTTTTGCTAAAACTTTTACAGAATATTGATTTGAAACAGGGCTGATTTCCAGAAATTACAGTTTCTACGTGCTTATGCTTTAAATATCGGACAGTTTACTAATTTGAACACTCATGTAAGGATGTGCTGGGAGTTATTTTTTGAAATTACACAGGTATGGTGCTTGTGCTTAAACATCAAACAGCATACTGATTTGAAATAGGGCTGATTTCAGAAATTACAGGGGTATGGTGATTGTGCTTAAACATCGAACAATTTACTAATTTGAAAACTTGTGTAAGGATTTTCTGGGTCTGATTTCAGAAATTACAGGGATATGGTGCTATTGCTAAAACATCCGGCAGCATACTGATTTGAAACTGGGCTGATTTCAGAAATTACAGGACTATGGTGCTAAGGCTAAAACATCAGACAGCATACTGATTTGAAAGCGTGGCTGATTTTAGAAATTACAGGGGTATGTGATTGTGTTTAAACATTGGACAAGCTACTGATTTGAAAAAGGCTGATTTCAAATTTACAGGGGTATGGTGCTTGTGCTTTAAACATCGGACAGCGTACTGATTTGAAACAGTTCTGATTTCAGAAATTACAGGGTATGGTGCTTGTGCTTAAACATCGGACAGCATACTGATTTGAAAACTTGTGCAAGGATGTTCTGAGACTGATTTCAGAAATTACAGGATTATGGTGCTTATGCTTAAAACTTGGGACAGTTTACTAATTTGAAAACTCACGTAAGGATGTGCTGGGACTTATTTCAGAAATTACAGGGTATGGTGCTTGTTCTTAAACATCGAACAGCATACTGATTTGAAACAAGGCTGATTTCAGAAATTACCAGGGTTTGTTGCTTGTGCTTAAACATCAACAATTTACTGATTTGAAAACTTGTGTAAGGATGTTCTGGGTCTGATTTCAGAAATTACAGGGTTATGGTGATTATGCTAAAACATTGGACAGCATACTGATTTGAAACATGTCTGATTTCAGAAATTACAGGGGTATGGTGCTATTGCAAAAACATCAGACAGCATACTGATTTGAAACAGTACTGATTTCAGAAATGACAGGGGTATGGTGCTATTGCTAAAACATCAGACAGCATACTGATTTGAAACGTGGCTGATTTTAGAAATTACAGGGGTATGGTGCTTGTGCTTAAACATCGGACAGCGTACTGATTTGAAACAGGGCTGATTTCCGAAATTACAGGGGTATGGTGCTTGTGCTTTAACATTGGACAGCGTACTGATTTGAAACAGAGCTGATTTGGAAATACAGGGTATGGTGCTTGTGCCTTAACATTGGACAACATATTGATTTTGAAGCAGGGCTGATTTCAGAAATTACTGGGGTATGGTGGATGTGCTAAAACATCGAGAGCATATTGATTTGAAATGGGGCTGATTTAAGAAATTACATGGGTTTGGTGCTTGTGCTTATACATCAGACAGCTTACTGAGTTAAAACAGGGCTGATTTAAGAAATTACATGGGTATGTTGCTTGTGCTTAAAACATCGGACAGCTTACTAATTTGAAAACTTATGTAAGGATGTGCTGGGCTTATTTCAGAAATTACAGGGGTATGGTGCATGTGATAAACATTGGACAGCATACTGATTTGAAACAGGGCTGATTTAAGAAATTACAGGGGTTTGTTGCTTGTGCTTAAAACATCGGACAGCTTACTAATTTGGAAACTCATGTAAGGACGTGGTGGGTCTTATTTCAGAAATTACAGGGGTATGGTGCTTGTGCTTAAAACATAGGACAGCATACTGATTTGAAACGGGCTGATTTAAGAAATTACAGGGTATGGTGCTTGTGCTTAAAACATCGGACAGCTTACTAATTTGAAATCTTGTAAGGATGTACTGGGTCTTTTTTCAGAAATTACAGGGTATGGTGCTTGTGCTTAAACATCAAAAAGCATACTGATTTGAAATAGGGCTGATTTCAGAAAATTAAGTGATGCGTCTGCTAAAACATCGGGCAGCATACTGATTTGAAAATGGGCTGATTTAAAGAAATTACAGTAGTATGGTGCTTGTGCTTAATCACTGGACAGCATACTGATTTGAAACGGGGCTGATTTAAGAAATTACATGGGTATGTTGCTTGTGCTTAAAACATCGGACAGCTTACTAATTTGAAAACTCCTGTAAGGATGTGCTGGGTCTTATTTCAGAAACTACAGGGGTATGGTGCTGTGCTTAAACATAGTACAGCATATTGATTTGAAACAGGGCTGATTTCAGAAATTACAGGGGCAAGGTAATTGTGCTAAAAGATCGGGCCGCATACTGATTTGAAATGGGACTGATTTCAGAAATTACAGAAGTATAGTGCTTCTGCTTAAACATCAGACAGCTTACTAATTTGAAAACTCATGTAAGGACATGTTGAGGCTGATTTCAGAAATTACAGGCATGTGGGGCTTGTGCTGAAACATCGGACAGCATCCTGATTTGAAATGGGGCTGAGTTGGAAATTACAGTGGTATGGTGCTTGTGCTTTAACATTCAATAGCATATTGATTTGAAATCGAGGCTGATTCAAGATTATAGGGTCATGGTATTTGTACTAAAACATCAGACAGCATACTTATTTGAAACGGGCTGATTTCAGAAATTACAGGGTATGTTGCTTGTGCTTAAAAATCTGACATCTTACAAATTTGAAAACTCCTGTAAGGAAGAGCTGGGTCTGATTTTAGAAATTACTGGGTTATTTTGCTTGTGCTAAAACATCGGATAACATACTGTTGTGTTGCTGACTTCAGGTAGCAGCCCTGCAGATTTCCTGGATAGGACGTCCCTGGAAGCAGCCACCTTGCAGCAGTATGGCGGGTAGAATGAGCTCTTATCCTCTGGGAGGCTCCATGCCCGGCCAACTTATAGCAGAGATCTATGCAGGAGGTTACCCACCTGCTTATCGTCCGCTTGGCTGCAGGTCTGCCAGATGCGGCTTCAGCGTAGGTGACAAACAGCTGGCGAACCTCTCCCCGAATTTCAGCGTGCGGCTCCTTATAATAGCGAGCGCTCTAGGGTCCAGAGTATGGAGCCTATATTCGACCTCCAGGTGTGATTGGGGTAGAACACCGCAGAGTCAACACCTGGTTAAGGTGAAACTCCACACCACCTTCTCGGAAGGAATTTCGGTGGCGGCGCAGGACAACCTTGTCCCTGGGAGACAGTGTAAGGAGACTCGATGGAAAGCGCCGGAGCTCTCCCATCCTTCTGGCTGACGTGATAGCCACCAAGAAGGCGAAGTCCTCCACGACAGGTGAGAGAGAGCACACCTGTGCATAGGTTCGAATGGCTTGCCCATGAGCTTGCCAGTACCAGCAGTAGATCCCACTGGAGGGGGGGGTTCCCGCACTGGAGGAAATGTGATCAAGGCCTTGAAAAAGCGCCAGACCACCTTCCTCCTGCGCCATCGACTGCTTCCCGCCCCGCCCCGTAAGGAGAGATGGCTGCCAGGTGCACCCTTAGGGTCACCGACCTAAGCCCTTGACTAGAAAGGGACCATGAAATAGTCCAAGATGCTTGCCAAGGAACAGGAGGAAGGGTCCAAGCTCTTGTTCTGACACCAAAATGGAAAACCTTTTCCATTTGAAGGCATAGCATTTTCTGGTCGACTCTCACGGGACGCCTCAACTACATTGAGGACCCGTCGGAAAGACCCAAGGCCTGAACTCTAGCGCCAGGAACCAGGCCGTCAGGTGCAGGGATTGAAGGTCCGATGGAACACCTTCCCTGATTGACTGAGAGCAGGTCCGGGGCAGCTGGAAGCCGCAGGAGTCCTGGAGCTGAGACTGAGGAGATTCTGGTACCAGAACTGGCCAGGCCAGTCTGGGGCTATCAGAATCACCTGCGCCTTGTCCCTCCTCGCTTTGAGAAGCACCTTGTGGATCAAGGGAAATGGGGAAAGGCGAAAAGAGGCCCGGGTCCATTGCCTGAGAAGGCATCCCCTGCAGCAGCCCCGCTGAGGGGCGGGCATGGAACAGACTCAGCTCGCTCATGGAGGCAAACAGGTCCACCTGAGGTGCGCCCCAAAGGGAGAACAGATGCTGTACTACTCCGGCAGGAGAGACCACTCGTGGGATGCAGCCCTATCCGGCTCAGGGCATCGCCAGGGTGTTGGAGGCTCCTCCCACGTGAATGGCTAGAGATCCGCCCAGGCTGCGACGAGTGACCAAATGCGGAGAGCTCCTTGCATAGAAGCATGGAGCGCGGCCCCGCCCCTGGGCGGTTTAGATAGAACATGGTCGTGGTAATGTCCGTCTGACTCGGACCACTTGACCCCGGAGGAACGGAGCAAAGGCGTGAGAGCTAGGCGGACCGCCTCGAGCTCCAGCAGGTTGATGTGGCATCGGGACTCCACGGGACCAGAGGCCATGAGCCCGGTGGTTCCCCCAGATGGGCACCCCAACCCATCAGAGAGGCATCGGGTCGACAGAGAGACTGGCCGGCTCGGGCGGATTTAACGGGATGCTCCTCCTGCAAATGATCTGGAACGGTCCACCACTGAGAGATGCTCCACATCCCCTGTGTCACCGGCTACAAGCTGGTCCAAGGGATCGTGAGCCAGGACCACTGGCTGGCCAGTCCCCACTGAAGGGACGTATGTTCCAGCGGCCCAACGGACCACGCCTGGTACAGGTCGCCATGAGACCCAGGAGGCGAGGAAGTCCCGGTACGCACTGCCCAACCAGAAATGATCGGGCAAAGGAGGAAAGAACCTCGGCCCTGTCCGCCGGAGCCGCGCCTGGCTCAAGAGAGTCGAGCCGCGCCCCGATGAATAGAATCACCTGCTTCGTCGAGTCTCACTCTGGCTCATGGAAGGAGGCCCAGTTGAGAGCAGACCTGAGGGCCAGACTCTGGACCACCCGCCTCCTTCCTGGAGAGCTGCTATCAGCCAGTCGTCCAGGTAAGCACACCCGACCCCTCGACGCCAAGAGGAATGCTGTCACCACTGCCATGCATTTGGTGAAGACCCCGGAGCTGGAGACAAGCCTAAGGGCAAGTTTGAACTCGAAGAGAGATCCTTCCGCCGAAGCGAAGGAATCTCTGGTGAGACGGACGATAGGGACGTGAAAACGCTGGCCTGCAAGTCCAGAGAGCAGAACCACACGCCCGCTCCAAGGATGGTATTATCTGAGCCAGAGGACCATCCGGAAGGTTCTGAGACCTTAGAACTTGTTTAGGTCGTGTAGGTCGAGAATGGGGCGCCAGCCCCCTGTCTGTTTCCGGAACCAGGAAGTACCTGGACACAAACCCTGGGTCTGAAGGAGGGTCCACCACTTCTCTACCACCTCCTTCTGGAGGAGGAGAGCGATGTCGGTCTCGACGAGCCGCCAGTGAGGCTGGGATCCCGTTTCTCGAGGGGCGCACGGCCTGAAGGGTGGTGCCTGCTCGAACCAGAGGCAGGCTCTTCCCACCACCTCTAAGACCCACCTGTCCGTGGTAACAGCGGACCAAGTGGAACGGAAGTGCCGGAGCCGTCTCTCTCTTCTAATGGGGACCTAGGGTAAGGTGACGGATGGGGCGACACCTCAGCCTGGGTCACTGGGCAGGCTGGAGGAGGGACCGCCGAGGGACCTCCTGGGCCCTTTCCTCCTGCCTCCTGTTAGAGGAAGCCGCGGCTTGGGTTTGGGATGCCAAGGCTCGAGCCTGCTGGGCCCTGAGCGTTGCTGGGCCCAAAGGGGCTGACAGAAGGACAAAGGGCTTAGGCTGTGGTTTGCGGCCTTTGTCCTTCTGAGCGGAAGAGACCAGTCCAAGGTGGCATTGGACTTCGATCCTCTGCAGGTGACCTTCCACCCCAGGGTCAAGAGGTCAGTCCCAAAAGGAACATCCGCCAACTTGTGCTGGGTATCCGAAGTAAGGTGGATATCCTCAGCAAGCCTGACGACCATAGCCACTGCGGCCGCCACCGATCTGGCATGAGTCCCTATATCCAAAGCAGTCTGGAGCTGCTGTTTGGCCACTGCCCTGCCCTGGTCCCGCACCCGCTTAACCGTAGTCTGCAGATCGGCGGGAAGATGAGGGATGACCATCCAGGGAGCCCAACAGGGCATGAAAAAATACTGCCATGAGGGACGGGCGAACTGGCCTCGACGAAGGCCGAGAGAGGACGAGCGAGACTTTTCGCCTGATAGTCCAATTCCCTGGACCCTTGTCAGGAGGTTTGCTGTCCACATCCTCATGCCAGCCGCTACCGGAAAACGCTTGTCGGTAACCAACCCCTCAGCAGAGGGGTGTTCCAAAACCGGACAAGGAACCGGGACGCGATACATCCTGGCCATCCTGGCTGAAGGCGCAGGGCAGGAAGCAGGCGCTGCCAAAGTTCCAGTGCCGACCCACTGTGGCCTCGGCCACCGGAAAGGCTCTCCGTAGAATCCCCTCGGTCCAGAATCTCCGTGAGGATACCTGGCCCGCTTGGAACGGGTTCGAGCCCATCCCGTAGACTCGAGATGAGCCGAAGCAGTCCTAGGAAGGACGACGGGCTATCGCCCACTGACTGACTTCCTGAAGACTCCAAGTCCAGTCGCTGAGAAGAAGGAGGAATCATCTTCGGACTCGGAAGAGTCCTCGAAGAGCTGCTTCTGGCCTGAGCCACCCTTCACCTGCCGAGGTCGGTCGGAGTGAGGGTAACTGACAGCCGATGGGTGAACCCTCAGCCGAACCGAGAATCCTTGGTCGGAGCCCAATTGGTGGCTGGAGGGCGGAGGTTCCACCGGAATGGTGGAGTAGTTGGCCTTGGCCGAACAACCGCCTGGTATAGGCTCCTCGGACAAGTCGAGGTTGTGTCGGCTGTTCCGGACAGCCACTTAATGGCTGGGAAGGCGCCGGAGTCGGCTTATTCCCGGCCAGGAGGAGCTGTTGTAACATAAGGTCCTCGTGACCGCCGACGTAATTTACGCCGAAGCCTCCTCATCCGAGGAGGAGGACGAGGGAGCGGCCGCACGCCACCAGCGTGCCGAGACCGAGACCGCCATGACGGTGGGAACGGCTGGACCACTAAGAGGTCCGAGAGATCGAGTCCCGAATTTCCGGGTCGGTATGGGAGGTGTCGGCCGAACCGCGACTCCTTCGGCCCGAAGGTCCATCCGAGGGCTCCGGAACCGGAGGCACAGACGAGCCCATCGGATCCTCAACTCCTCCCGGGGAACCGGGAGAGGGGAATCCGCCGCTAAAGGCGACAGCCCGTCCAATGGGTCGAGAAAATCTCGACTTCATCAGTGGGAGTCTCGGTCAACTGACCTGACGGGACACCGTGGAGGCCAGTGGTGGTCGAGCCGAGCGGTCGACCGAAGTCGACGACGACGGCCCGGGAGAGGACTTTCCGCCCCAAGAGCGTCAACGAGGGATTCTACCCTCGTCCTCTTTTTGGACCGAGAATAAGGTCCAGCAGACGCGAGCCCCTTCTCCTTTAGTGGAGAGGGACAGACAAAGCTCCTTAAAAGAAGCCGTGTAGGAAGAACCCAGAGAGCGGGATAAATGCCGCCGAGGAAGATACGGCCCGCCGCCGCCTCCTCTCGAGGGCGCACCATCCGCCGAGCTGATCCGCACGAGCCCGCCAGCGGACACCGCCGACCGGCCTCCTTGGACTTCACCGGAGGGAAACGCTTCGGACGGCCCAGTTGCAATCGGGCAGCACGGTCTTCGAGGACGAGGGCCGAGAAAGATGAGCACAGGTCAAGCCCGCGGGTCGTGCTCAAGGCCTAAGCAGTAGACACACGGGAGTGTGGATCCGTCTCGAGACATCTTCTGCCCGCATGGGCATCTCCGAAATCCGGGAGTCGATTTGTCCATCGCAGTCACGAGGGATCAAGACTGAAGTCTTTGCAAATTTTTATTTTAAATCCGCAAACGGAGAAATAGGAACTAGTCGCAAACGGAGAGCTGCTATGAGGAACCTGAGCTTCCAGCCGTAAGGAAGATCTGCGCCATGGGGCGGAGTCGAGTTATACCACCGGGTGGGTGGAGGAGCAAGCTTGAAGACCTTCCCGCAAGATTTAAAGCGGCAAGGATATCGCCAATGAGTGTGGATGAACAACATATCCATGTCCCTAGAACTAATTTTTTTTCAAGCGCCTTTCAAATGCCAAGGCGCTGTACAAAAAGGTAAACATTCAGTAAACAAATAACAGTAAAATCTAAAACCATCAGAAAATGCCTGATAAAACAGATATGTTTTAAGCTCTATTTAAAACTCGAGAACCTCAGTGTAGAAGCACCAAGGCAATGGTTACCCCAAAGGGCACTGGCCAGAAGCCAAGTTTCAAGAAATACAAAATCACACATACCCCCACAATGCAAAGCATCATGGGCTGTATATGCAAATCACCACAGAATATTAGGCTGGTTCAACTTTAAAGATCATGGTCAACGATTTTACATATTGTTTATGAAAGCTTGAAAGCTGAAATTCAAGTCAGTGTGTCATGATTAGTGTTTCCTGAAAATTCCATGCTGTTTGGTTTTGTGGTTTTCTTTAATCAGCATTTGTTAACTTGCCCTACAGTGGCTGAAAACAGTGGAGTTATTTCTGTCCTCTCAGTCAAACTTAAAAGTGCAATGACATCATTTTGGAGCATCCTGCAGTTTCAGATTCCCAATTAGAGCAGTAGTTTGCAGAGTTAATGGTTTGATGAGCTCTCCCAATTTCTTATAAACCCACTCTTGTCTGATTTGTGTTTAGATAGAGAAGCTTAAAATACAGGTTACTCACCTGTAACAGGAGTTCTAGGAATGGTATATGTTGTTCATCCACACTGTCTGGCAGGTATTCTTGCCGCTTTAAATCTTGCCAGGTCTTCAAGCTGGCTCCTCCCACCCACCCGGTGGAGAAAACTCGACTCCGACCCATGGCCAGATCTGGCCCGCTGGAAGCTCAGGTTGTGTGTCAAGCTGGGAGGTTTGTGGGAGGGATGAACAACATATACCATTCCTAGAACTCTTGTTACAGGTGAGTAACCTGTATTTCTAGGACACGGATATGTTGTTCATCCACACTGTCTGGCAGACTCCTAGCAGTTCTCCGGGAGGAGGAGGCAAGGTGCACACCCCTACTTAGGAATAGAGACTGGAGAACCGAGGCCCCAAAACCAGCATCCCGCGTGACTCAAGGTCGATGTGGTAATGGGTGATGAAGGTGTGCGCTGACTTCCAGGTAGCAGCCCTGCAGATTTCCTGGATAGGGACGTCCCTGGAAGCAGCCACCGATGCAGCAGTATGGCGGGTAGAATGAGCTCTTATCCTCTGGGAGGCTCCATGCCTGCCAGCTTATAGCAGAGATCTATGCAGGAGGTGACCCACCTGCCTATCGTCCGCTTGGCTGCAGGTCTGCCAGGTGCGCTTCAGCGTAGGTGACAACAGCTGGCAAACCTCTCCCAATTCCAGCCATGCGCCTCCTTATAGGCGAGCGCCTTCTAGGGTCCAGAGTATGGAGCCTATATTCCGCCTCCGAGGTGTGCTTGGGGTAGAACACCGCAGAGTCAACACGTGGTTAAGGTGAAACTCCGACACCACTTTGGAAGGAATTTCGGGTGGTGGCACAGGACAACCTTGTCCCTGTGGAAGACCAGGTAAGGAGACTCTAGCAGAGCACTTGGAGCCTCCCATCCTTCTGGCTGACGTGATAGCCACCAAGAAGGCGGTCTTCCACGACAGGTGAGAGAGTTCACACCTGTGCACTGGTTCGAATGGCTTGCCCATGAGCTTTGCCAGTACCAGTAGTAGATCCCACAGAGGTGGAGGTTCTCGCACCAGAGGGGAAATGTGATCAAGGCCTTTGAAAAGTGCCAGACCACCTTCTCTGCGCCACTGACTGCTTCCGGCCCGTGCCCAGTAAGCAGAGATGGCTGCTAGGTGCACCTTAAGGGTCGACCGAACGCTCCTTGCTGGAGAAAGGGACCAAAGGTAGTCCAATATGTTTGCTAAGGAAAGTACAGTTACGTAAGAACTTACCGTAACAGTAGATCTTCGAGAACAGCTCTTGCAGCAGGTTACACCTTTAGGACCGAAGCCGCCAGGCGCTAGGACCCCACGGAAAAATTCTAGCTAGCTAACTACAGCGGGACCGCCCGACGCCGGTCCCGCCCGACGCCAGGCGTGGTACAAAAAGGGGGCGGTCCGGCCCAGATTCCCCAGTTCTCCCGCCGGAGACTTCTTGCCGCAGGCTGACATCAAAATGGGAGACCTAGATTCGCTGTCAGAAGACAGAAAGATAATTCCTGCTCAGAAAGACTGAGCCATGCTTCCTCCAAGGGGAAGGTGGGCGGGAAGGTACCTGCTGTAAAGAGCTGTTCTCGAAGATCTACTGTTACTGTAAGTTCTTACGTGAATCTGTACTATCTTACTGAGACATAGCTCTCAGCAGGTTACACCATTAGACTGATTCCCAAGCAGTAACGCTGTCAGAAAATCCGGAGGAGGAAAATAAAGGATAAAACCAGGTCCTGAACCTAGGACAGGAGACCCTGAAGTACGGCCAAACCAAAACCAGCCCTTCGCCGAGAGGCGATGTCCAGGCTATAATGCCTGATAAAGGTATGCACAGAACTCCAAGTGGCTGCAGCCATATAGCAGAAGTGGAAACGTTTTGAGCGCTGCAAAGGAAGTAGCCACCCCTCTATGGAATGACCCCGGACTGTACCCGGAGGGCTTTTGTTTGATACCATAACAGTGAGAAATACACTGGACAAGCCAGCGAGAAAGGGACTGTTTGGATATTGATTGGCCCATCATTCTCTCAGAGAAGGAAATGAAAAGCTGCTCAGAACTACGAAAGGACTGAGTTCTGTTGAGGTAAAACCTCAGGCTGCGATGAACATCCAGGGTATGGAGCAGAGCTCTCCTCTATTAGAGTAGTTCGGAAGTAGACCGAAGGTCGATATCCTGGTTCAGAGAGAGTGAAGAAACCACCTTAGGCAAGAATTTAGGTCTCCCTCAGGGATACTCTGTCCCGTGGAAAACTAAATAAGGCTCTTTGCACATGAGGCGTGAAGTTCAGAAATTCTTCTTGCCGAGGTAACAGCAACTAAAACAACGCTTTCCACGACAGAAAACGAGCTCGCAATCCTGCAGGTTCAAAGGGGAAGCGTGAGCTGTTCAAGGACAAAAGCAAATCCCATGGAGGCACAGGGTCTCTAATAGAGGCCTAATGCAACACTCCCCAAGAAATTCCTCGAGAGGAGTCCACCTGAGCCACTGTAAGATTTCCACCGGGAGGTGGTATGTCAAACGGCACAGAGGTGCACTTAATAGAGGAGTATGCTAGACCAATGAAAGAGGGAGAGCAAATATTCTAATATTACCCCACAGGACAACCTAGTGGGAAAGGTCGCGTTCTCGATGACACATCAAAAACGGCGCATTTCATGGCGTGACGTCGACGCGCTGCCGGCTTTCTGGCTGCAGAAAGGACTTCTGCAACCTCTTACAGACCCCGTGACGCAAAATTGCTATGTCTCTAGGAGCCAGCATGCAGGTTCAAGGAACGTAGGGTCCGGTGGACAAGTGAACCCTTCTCCTGAGACAGTAAGTGGAGCTGAGCGGCAATCGAGCGGGGTTCCCGAGATAGTTGAATCAACAAAGGAACCAAATCTGTCTGGGCCAAAATGGGGCCACTAGGATCATTATTGTGCTCCCTCGCGGTTTGAGAAGAACTCTGGATCAACGGGAAAGGAGGGAAAGCGTGGAGGAATCTGTTGCCCAGGAGAGGATACAGCGTCCTAGCCAGAAAACACCAGGCCCTGGATCTAGCGAGCAAAAATTGGGCAGTTTCTGTTGGATGGGGAGGCGAACAAGTCCAGATCTGGAGTTCCCCATCGAAGAAACAGATCCTCTGCTACCTCTTGAAGGAGTTCCCATTCGTGGACTCTGGCCTGAGAACGACTCAGGCCGCCTGCAACCGTGTTGTCCACTCCGGGAACGCGTACAGTGATCAGATTCTACCGTGTCTGATTATCTCCAATCCCACACTCCTCATGGCCTCCCGCAAGGGTAAGAGTGCGCCCTGTTTGTTGAGGTAATACATCACCGCCGTGTTGTCTGTCTGAAGCAGAAGAGTACACGGTGGGATAACTGACTGAAAAAGCCTGCAGGGCATAGAGGACCGCTCATTTCCAGTACGCTGGATGTGAAGGTGAGCTTCCATCTGGGTCCACGTACCTGGGACTTTACCCCGTCCAGGTGTGCCCCCACCCAAGACCGGAAGCATCTGTGGTGAGGTGACTCCGGGACGGGCGCAATGAACGGACGCCTGATGAGAGCGACCTGGGCTAGCCACCACTGCCAGTCTTGAATCACTGAATTCGTGAGTCTGACCGGATGCTGCAAGTGGTCTTGCCTTGGTCCCATTGCACTTTGAGCATCCACTGAGTAATGCGATGTGGAGTCTTGCGAAAGGGATGCAGGAATGGCCGCAGCTATGTGTCCGAGCAAGCAAAGGACCGACCTGGCAGGTACAACCTTCGTTTAGTGATAGGTCCCTTATGAGGGATCTGATGCGCCTCGCTCTGTCGGGCCGGAAGAAAGGCTCTTCCCGAACAGTGTCCAGAACTGCTCCTATGAACTGCAGTTTCTGCGACGGTACCAGGAGAGACTTCTCGTAATTTATGAGGATGCCCAGGGATCGGAACAGATCCTGGGTGCTCTTGATTGCAAGAAGCAACGGCTCTCTGGAGGCGCCATGAGAAGCCAGTGCGTCCAGGTAGGGAACACGTGAGTGGCCCTGTCTCCTCAGAGACGCTGCCACGACTGCCATGCACTTGGTAAAGACCTCGGTGCGGAAGACAGTCCGAAGGAGGGCTCGGAACTGAAGGTGGTGGTCGAGAAACTTCAAGCGCAGGAACCTCCTGTGCGCCTGAGCATAGGGATGTGCAGGTAGGCATCCTGCATGTCTAGAGACGCTAAAAAGGCGTCTGTTTGAGCATGGGATAAGACCTGGAAGGGTCACCATGCGGAATCTCTTGTAAGTGACCACATTGAGGTCGCTGAGGTCCAAGATTGGACGGAGGTCCCCTTTTCTTGGGAACCAGGAAGAAGTGGAATAGTATCCTAGTCCTCTGGTTCTCTGGGACGTACTCCATCGCCTCCCTTCGTAGTAGCCAGTACTTCTTGCCAGATCAAGGCTTTGTGCTGACCCTGATACCCGGAGAGCAAAGGAGGCCCCGAGGTGGCTTTCCCAGAATTCTATAAAGTGGCCTAGACTGACCAACTGAAGAACCCACCTGTCGGTGGTAATGGCCTGCCATCCCGCAGGAAGTTCGCAATGCACCCTCGACTATAAACTCCGCTGATCCTGAGGGGCGGGCAGGCAAGGAGTCAGGCTGTGGCGGTGAGATGGACCCGCTGGCTGGCCTGCCTGGGAGAACCTGGCCTCGGCTGGCGGGTGTTTTCCTGGGCTCTACGAAACCAGAGCCCTCTGAGTGCAGCCAGTGGGTCTGTTGCCTCTACGTCCACAAGACGAAACGGCTTTGGTTCCTACGAAAGGAACCAAGCTTAGGTCGGTACATGGCCTGAACTGACCTTACCGCCTTCCCGCCTCTTGGAGTTTGGTAAGATCTTTCTGTAGGATTACCAAACAATACTTCTCCTCAAAAGGGCGTCCAAGATGTTCTTTGGACGTCCATCAAACAGGCGAGACGCCAACCAAGAGTGTCTCCGGAGGCAAACGCCAGAAGCTGCTGCTCGGCCGATGAGTCCGCTGGAGTCATACGCTGGCTCTAGCACTTTGGGTCCCCACGCCTGAACTGCGACGGAGGAGCCGAAGCATCCTCCTTCTGCTCACCTTCGGGCATCTTTTCAGCCGCTTCAGACCCTGTTCCCACAAGCGCTCTGGAACTGAACCATGGGTTAAATAGTTCAGGGATCTGATGGCGCAGGTAGCGGAGGCATACGTCGCCTACCCAATCGTCCAGTTGTTTGGACTCTGGGTCGATTGGCAGGTGCTCAAATATTGCTGGCCTCCTGTGACCCGGTCATGTGACGCTATGGACCAGAGAATCGGCCTGGGGATGCTGCGTCAAGTACTGAGTGGGTCATAGGAGCCTTGGCCTGGCGATCCAGCTTTCTTGATCTCGACCGCCGGGAGGCGAGTGTGGGCAGCTTCCGCGCCGCCAGTGGCGTCACAGTGTCAGCCAAGGGTGGTACCACCACAGGCTTGGGGTCCTTTGCCGAAGATATTTGCGAAGTCGCACTCTTCGGGGTCTAAGTCTTCAGCCATCCCATGTTCTCTTGTGTATCTCATAATATCAAGGGCAGGGATCATCCGGAGGATCTAGGCATCTCACGTGGGTCCGGAAGATGGAGAGTGGAGATGGGGATCTAGAGGTGGGAATAGTCTGATCGTGTCCTCCGTTGAAGGCGAGCGTCGGCGTCTCCTGGGTCTCTGTGGGCTGGGTGATCCAGAAGAGGATTTGACGGAGGTCTCCGTTTATCAGGTCTCCCTAGGAAGGTTCTAGGCTCCGGGGAAGAACCATGACCTGCCAACCCCGATAGCGAGGGGGGCAGGAACCGGAGTAGGAGGAGGAATAGAGGAGATGGGGGACCATGTCTTTTAATCGGTATCCCACCAGTAGGTGAACAGATCGTTGCACCTCCACTGAGAGGCCAGCAGCCCGGTGCGGTGGGCGGTCGTCAGATCAGCGTCAGGCTCCAGAGGGCTCTGGTGACCCGAGGATCCTGGGACTACCTACGGGACCGGGTGCCGATCTGGTCCTCGGGCTGCTCTGGGTCCTCCTCCGATAGAGGCTCCTGACGATGTCGATCCGGAGCAACTGGGCCTTCTTCTTTTCAGGAGGGGGCGGGCGTCGGTCCCCCAAAGGCGTCGCTGGATGTAATGGCCGGTCGGACGTCGGGGCGGCGAGCAGCTCCGGGAAGAAGGGGCGCCACGGCTGACAGCTGTCGAGCGGCGTCTGAGCTCTGAGCCTTTAAAGCGTGACTCAACGTCTTGCGATGGAGCACAGAAAGACCTGGCGTCGAAGTGCGAGGCGGGAAACCCGACTGCGGTGGTGATGGTGTCTTTCCCGGACCTAGCCAAAGGCCCTGGAGGAGGAGAGCCTGGTTTCTCCCAGGTGAAGGTTTTTGATTGCAGCCGGGGAGATTTCGGGCGGGCTCGGGACTCGAACCCCTAGGAGGGGACCTGGAAGAGCCTTCTCCCTTCTCTTCTCCGGCCGTGCTTGTGGACCTGGGGCTTCCCCTTGGGACATGGTCTTCAGTTGTTCCTCCAAGAGAAAGCATGCAAAGCCCTCTGGTGCCCGGATCCGGGTATGGTGTGAACCCTTGGCAAGAGACAGGCCCGGGTATGGGTAATGGTCTGGGCCTAGGCACCCAGGGCCTTGACTGAGTAGAGATCACTTGAGCCGGGATCCACTTTCACAAAGCGCACCCAAGAGGATGGCCGAAGTTGGTAACACATAAGATCTTGTGAAGAAGATTCTGAAGATTTTTAAAATTTTATGAAAAAAGAACTATTCACGCGTCGTGGCGCCTAGACTAGTAACCGAAGGGTCGGTAGCTAAGTCGATGGTGGGGAAAAGAACTTCTAGATCGTGGGGACGCACCTTTTAATACTAGCCTGGCGTCGGGCCAGGACCACGACGTCGGGGCGGTCCCGCTGTGATTAGCCCCAGCTAGAATTTTCCATTGGGTCCTAGGCGCCTGGCGACTTCAGTCCTAAAGGTGTAACCTGCTGCAAAACTGTGTCTAGAGTAAGATCAGGAAGAAGGTCCAGGCCTTGTCCTGGCAACAAATGGAAAATCTCTTCCATTTGAAGCATAGCATTTTCTGGTCGACTCTTACGGGACGCCTCAACTACGTTGAGGACCTCCGTCCGGAAAACGCAGGTCTGGAACTCCTAGCCGCCAGGAACCAGGCGTCAGGTGCAGGGATTGATGGTCGGATGGAATACCTTCCCTGATTGACTGAGAGCAGGTCCGGGCGAGCTGGAAGCTGCCTCGGGAGCCTGGAGCTGAGGCTGAGGATCTGGTACCAACACTGCAGGGCCAGTCTGGGGCTATCATAATCACCTGCGCCGCGTCCTCCTTGCTTTGAGAAGCACCCGTGTCATCAAGCGGAATGGGGAAAGGTGTAGAAGAGGCCCAGGGTCCACGGCCTCGAGAAGGCATCCCCTGCAGCGAGCCCTGCTGAGGGGACGGCATGGAACAACCTCAGCCGCATTCTCCTGGAGCAAACAGGTCCACCTCAGGTGTGCCCCAATGGGAGAATAGATCGTGCCTGCCGAGCAGAGAGACCACTCGTGGGACGCAGCCCCTATCCGGCTTCGGGCATCGGCCAGGGTGTTGGAGCTCCTGCCACATGAATGGCTAGCGATCCGCCTCCAGGCTGGGACGAGTGACCAGACATGGAGAGCTTCCTTGCATAGAAGCATGGAGCACGCCCCACCCTGGCGGTTTAGATAGTACATGGTCGTGGTATTGTCCGTCTGGGCCAGAACCACTTGACCCAGAAACGGAGCAAAGGTGGTGAGAGCTGGGCGGACCGCTGGAGCTCCAGCAGGTTGATGTATGGCATCAGGACTCCCGCAGGGACAAGAGGCTGTCTTTCAGTGTTCCCCAGATGTGCACCCCAACCCATCAGAGAGGCATCGATCGATAGAGAGACTGTCGGCTCCAGGGCGGACAAATGGGATGCCCTCCTGCAGATGAACTGGAACGGTCCACCACTGGAGCGGCTCCCATCCCTGGTCACCGTCACTAAGCTGGTCCAATGGATGCAGGCGTTGCGGAACACTGGCTGGCCAGCCCGCACTGAAGGTGGCGCATGTTCCAGCGGGCCCAACGGACCACGCTGGTACAGGCCGCCATGAGACCCAGGAGGCGCAGAAAGTCCTGGGCAGGGCACAATTGCCCAACCAGAAATGAATGGACAAAGGAGGAAAGAACCTCTGCCCGCCAGCAGCTGTGCTCTGGCTCGAAGAGAGTCGAGCTCTGCCCCGATGAAAGAATCACCTGCTCGCTCGAGTTCTGTCTTGGCCTTGTTGATGAGGAGGCTGACTTGAGAGCAAACCTGGAGGTCCAGATCTCTGGATCGCTCCACCTCCAGTCTGGAGGGGCTGCTATCAGCCAATCGTCCAGGTAAGGGTAAACCCGGACCCCTCAGCGCCACAGGAATGCTGTCACCACTGCCATGCATTTGGTGAAGACCCTGGGAGCTGGAGATAAGCCGAGGGCATGGCTTGAACTAGAAGGGATCCCTCCAGCAAAAAGAAGGAACCTCTGATGTGACGGAGGATAGGGACGTGAAAGAACGCGCCTGCAGGTCCAGGAGAGCAGAACCACACGCGTGTTCCAAGGATGGTATCGAGAATGGGGCACCAGTCCCCGTCCGTTTCGAACCAGGAAGTACCTGGACACGAACCCCAGGTCTGAGGGAGGGTCCGCACCTCTATGATCACCTCCTTCTCAAGGAGAAGAGTGATGTCGCCCGGTGAGCTGACAGTGAGGCTTCGGACGAGGTGCGATGGCTCTGAAGGGTGGGGCCTGCTCGAACTCCAGAGGCAGGCCTTTCCCACCACCTCCAACACCCACCGGGCTGTGGTGATAACGGACCGGGCGGAAAGAAAGTGGCAAGCTCCCCACAGGGGCACCTGGGGTGAGGCGACAGGGTTGGGGCGACACCCTCAACCCGTCACTGGGCAGGCTTGGAGGAAGGACGGCGAGGGACCTCCAGGGCCTTACCTCCCTGCTTCCTGGAGGAGGAAGCCGAGGTCTTAGGTTTGGGATGCCAAGCTCGAGCCTGCTGGCCCTGACATTGCTGGGCCGGATGTGTCGAGGGCGCAGAGGACGAAGGGCTTAGGCTGTGGTCTGCGGCCTTTGTCTTTCTGAGCGGATGAGACCGAGTCCAAGGTAGCATTGGACTTCTCGATCCTCCTCAGGTGACCTTCCACCCCAGGGCCGAAGAGGTCGGTCCCCAGAGAAGGGACATCCTCAACTTGTGCTGGGTATCCAAGTGAATGTGGATATCCTCAGCCATGCCAGGCGCATAGCCACTGCGCCGCTACTGACCTGGCACACGAGTCTCCAATGTCCAGAGCAGTCTGAAGCTGCTGTTTGGCTGCTGCCTGGTCCCACACCTGCCTAACCCGTGGTCTGCAGGTCCGCGGAAGATGAGGAACTACCTCGTCCAGGAAGCCCAACAGGGCATGAGAGAAATGTGCCATGAAATGCGGACGAATTGGCCTGAGAAGAGCCGAGGAGGAGCCAGGTGTAGAATTTGCGCCTGGCATAGTCCAATTTCTTGGACTCCTTGTCGGGAGGTTTGTCTCGTCATGTCGGAAAACGCTGTCAGTAACTAGCCCCTCGGCTGAGGGTGTTCGAAAAACGGACAAGGGAACCAGTAGGGACCGCATACTTCCTGGCCATCCTGGCTGGGGCCTGGGACAGGAAGCAGGGCGCTGACAGAGCTCAAGGCTGGGCCCACTATGGCCTCGGCCACCGGAAAACCTCCGTGGGGAATCCCCTCGGTCCGGTATCTCCGTGAGGATACCTGGCCGCTAGACACAGGTTCGGGCTTCATCCCGGTGGACTCCGATATGAGCCGAAGCAATCCCAGATAGGACGAAGGGCTATAGATCCAAATGACCTCAGAGGACTCCAAGTCTACTCGCCTGGAGAAAGGGAGGGAATGCCAGTCGGACTCTGAAGAGTCCAAAGAAACTACCTCAGGCCTGAGCCACCCTCCACCTGCCGGAGGTCGATCGAGTGAGGGTGACAGACAGCCTGGGGCAGTCCCTGAGCCGACCGAGAATTCTTGGTCGACGCCCCAAATAACGGCTGTGGAGGCGGAGGTTCCACCGGAATCAGTGGAGCAGCTGGTTTTGGCCGAACAACCGCCTGGGAACAGGCTCCTTGGGTAAGTCGAAGGTTGTTTTGGCCACTCGGTGTTACATCACTTAAAGGCAGGGAAGGCACGGCTTGTTCCGGTCAGAAGGAGCTGTGGCCACATGAGGTCCTCGCCCACTGTCGATGTAGCTGACGTGAAGCCTCCCTTGTCCGAGGACGAGGCGGCGCCGCCTACCGATGCCGAGACCGCCTAAGAGGCGAGGATCGGCTGGACCTGAATATGTCCGAGACCAAACCTCGTCTTTTCCGAGGCGGTGCGGGAGGGGCAGGGAACCGCTCTCCCCTGGGCTCGGAGGTTCACCAAGGCTCCGAACTGGAGGCACTGGCAAGCCCACAGGATCCTCAACTCCCACCGGGAGAGGATTCTCTGCTTTGCCTGGCGACAACCCGTCCAACGGGTCGAGACAAATCTCGACTGTGTCGGCGGGAGTCTCAGTCAACTGGCCTGACAGGGACACCGTGGGACAGTGGCCGGCAAGAACGATCGACCCGTCGATGGCCGACAACTCGGGAGAGGGACCTTTCCGCTCCCAAGAGCGTCGACGGAGGGA
Source organism: Neoceratodus forsteri (assembly GCA_016271365.2). Classification (NCBI taxonomy): domain Eukaryota; kingdom Metazoa; phylum Chordata; order Ceratodontiformes; family Ceratodontidae; genus Neoceratodus; species Neoceratodus forsteri. The sequence continues at coordinate 876,657 of CM057449.1, read as the reverse complement.
CTTACCCTTGTCTTTCTTCTTGGACTGAGAAGAAGGTCCAGCAGACGTTGGTCCCTCTCCTTTAGTGGAGAGGGACAGACAAAGCTCCTAAAAGAAGCTGTATAAGAGGAACCCAGGAAGAGCAGGATAAATGCCACGGCTGAGGAAGATGCGGCCCGCGCCGCTCCTCTTCGGCGATCATCTGCTCTAGCTGATCCGCCAACCCTCCCGCCTCGTGGAGACCGCCCGACCAGGCCTCTTTTGACTTTACCGGAGGAAAGCGTTTCGGGACGCCCCAGTTGTAAACGGGCAACTGCCTTCATGACGTGAGGCTGAGAAGGAAGAGCACAAGTCGCAAGCCTGCGGGTCGTGCTCAAGGCCCAAACAGTAGACACGTGGAGTGCAGATCTGTCCGAGACATCTTCTGCCCGCAGGGCATCTCCGAAAACTGGGAGTCGATCTGTCCCGCAGCTGAGGGATAGAAGACTGAAGTCTAGAAGAGCAAAAACTTTAAATTAGCAAAATCGAAGAATTAGGAACCAGTCTTATCATGGGCGTTAAGGAGGAACCTGAGCTTCAAGCGGTAAGGAAGATCTGTCGTCATGGGGCGGAACCGAGTTTACCACCGGGTGGGTGGGAGAAGCCAACTTGAAGACCTTCCGGCAAGATTTAAAGCGGCAAGGATACCTGCCAGATAGTGTGGATGAACAACATATCCATGTCCCTAGAATATATAATTATCGTCTCATAAAAACTGATCATTTCAGTTTCAATGCGAATTGAAGAAGTGGAAATCTTTCACGGTTGGAAATCAGTTAGTCTGTTACAGCTTTTAGTTTTTCTAATCAATACTCTGATTTTTTCTAACTATACAACACTGGACTATTAAATGACTATAAAATAAATCTAAATTTTGTTTATTCACAGAAACAGTCTGTCTTTGATGTAGCCTTCATAAATACATTAATGTAGAACATTTTTTCATGTCAGACTGACAAACAGTACATGTGCTTGAAATACTGTAGCAGAGTGTGACAGGCACCTGTATGAACTCACAAATTTCAGTTCTTTGGTGGTTTCTGTGTGAAAATACATCATGTATGTGTATAACTAGAAACACTATGTGGCATCCCGATGTACTGTGTCTCTGCCCACTGTTAAGGCAGCTGCAGTCCTCACTGCCACCTGTCCCTGCACCTCACAAGCCCCCTGCCTTCTGCTCCACATTCAGGCTGCTGCACCTTGCTGCCCACTGTCTTTTCCCACAGTCAGGGACTGTGCACTCTGTAGCTCCATCCCCTGCCTAAAGAATCAGGGCTGCTGCACCCTGCCGCCTCCTGCCCGAACAGCTGGGGTTGCTGCACCCTGCTACCCTCTCTCCACCACCCCTCACAGGAAGGAAGCTGTGCCTGTTGCCCCCTGTTCCTGTCTCCAACAGACATGGCAGCTGTGCTAAGTAGTCCTGATTCTTTAGGCATGGGATGGAGGCAGCAGGAGCACACTCCCCGACTGTGTGGAGAACACAGTGGGCAGCAGGGTGCAGCAACCATGAATATGGAGAAGGCAGGGGCTTGTAGGCAGTAGACTGCAGCTGCCTCAACTGTGGGCACAGACATGTTGCATCAGGATGCCATACAGTGTTTCTAGTTATACCACACGATATATTTTCACACAGAAACCAAAGAATTGACATTTGTGAATTCTGACAATACATGTGCTTGACATGCTTTAGCAGTGTGACAAGCACCTGTTTGTCAATCTGACATAAAAATGTTCTTACATGATTGTATTTATGAAGGATACATCAAAGAACTACTGTTTCTGTAATGAACAAAATTTAGATTTTATATTCATTAAACAGCTCTGCATTATATAGTTAGAAAAAAATTTGAGGTCTCATTACAAATAATAAAAGCTGTGATAGATAAGTTGATTTCTCACAGAAGAAAATTTCCACTACTTCAGTTCAGCATTACAAATTAAATGATCAGCTTTTAAAGGAAGAATTATATATTTAAGCAGATCTATACACAAACCAGAGACTGGGTTAGTAAGAAACCTGGAGAGCTCAGCAAACCATAAACTCTACAAGAGCTGCTCTGACTGGAAATCTGAAACAGCAAGCTACTCCAAAATGATGTCATCGCACTCTAAGCTTGACTGAGAGGATAGAACTAACTCCACTGTTTTCAGTCACTGTAGCGCAAGTTAACAAATGTTGATTTAAAACCCACAAAACCAAACAGCATGACATTTTCAGGAAACACTAATCATGACGCAAGGACTTGAATTTCAGCCTTTTAAGCTTCTATAAGATACGTAAAAACTGTTGCACATGATCTTGTGGGAGCATGTGTGATTTGTATTTTCTTGAAACTTGGCTTCCCAGCCAAACGCCCTTTAGTAACTCCTTGCCTCAGTGTTTGCTATCAGAGTGTTCTTTGTCTTTAAATAGTTGCTTACTAGATTGCCTACTTTCTTCATCCTGTTTTTTTTTTTCCTGTTTCTCTTCACATTCAAGACATAGAATGTTTATCATTATACAGTGGCAAGAAAGAATCCTGGCTCCTGATTGGTCAGTTGACCCTCACAGCAGGGATGTTATCCTGGCATAAGATCCTGCTGATCAACTAGATGATGAGCCAATTGATAGGCTTGATGATTGTTTGCATCTTTTCTAAAAAAAATATTTTGAAAACTAAAAAATTCTTTAAAATTATTTTTTTCCTGTATAAAACAATGAGCCATTGTATAACAGGAAAAATGCACTCCAGGATGGGTGTTGTGCTGGGATAACACCCCTTCTCAGGTGTTGGATGCCGAGGTCAGGTGGGATGTTATCCCAACATAACACCCACCCTGTCAGGCACTGTTCCTTTACTGAATGTTTACCATGTAATACAGAGATTCAAAATTCTGTTCAGTTCCACTGGTAGAATGTTACACTCTAACAAACTGTACACACAGACAGCAATGCCTATTTTAGAGCCAGAGACTCACTATCTCACTGTCAGGGCAAGCAGAATAGATTTCCTGATGAGCAGGTAAAGATAGAAGGGGATTTTTCACTGTCAGTAAAGGAACAGTTGTAATGAAAACTATAAACAATACTTAATGTTTCTAATTTGCTTATGTTTATGTAAGAAGAGTGTGATCAAGTAAACATTTTTTTTTTTATTTAGGTAGTGAACAAATGTTTCACACAAAATATAGAACAGCTTGAGACATTTTCTCAACTATACTCTCAACCAGTTACACAGGTTACACAAACCAGACTTTACGTCCTTAATGCTTGCCTTATTCCCCCAAATTATACTATACAGTACTTATTCACGTAAAAGTTATCAGCTCAATTTTAAAAAGTATCCATGGTTTTACTTTCCACTATGTCCCTGGTAAACTATTCCACAGTGTTGCACCTCTCTGACTGAACCAGTTTTTCCTATTTAATATCCTCCACTTATCCATTTCCAATTGTAACCAGTGTCTCCCATTTTCGTACCCATAAGTTCTTTTGACTATTAGGCCCAGATTATTGCAGTTGGCTATTCTGAAAAGCCCTATAGACCATACACATATGGTGGCGTGGACAGCTAGTTCTAAGTGCTGTATCATTTTTTAAAAAAATATAAAGGGCATTACTGATGGTCTCATGAACATCTGGTGCTTTAGGAGTGACTCACACTTCAAGGTTTCAGCTGGAAGATGAAATCCATGAGAAAATGCTGAAAACAGATGCAAGATCACCTAGTTTTAGATACTAGGTGTTACATGGAAGGCCTTAATCAAGGATCTCCTGTTTGTCTGAGTTAATTACAGCTGTAGTTCTAAACTGTATCCAATTTATGACGTTAGAGGGAAAACCAGGTTATTACATAGAGTGAAACCATAAAGATGCTTGCATGTCCTGGAAGTAGGAGGCTTATTATGAGATCAACAAAGTGTCATTTGAAGGACATGAATTATGCTGAAGTTGCAGAATGTAATACTTTGAAAAGATATCCTGTTTTATACAATATATACATGTATGTATATATTTTCTGACAGAGGAGGAGCTAGATGACCTCACCCAAAAGGGTTGTCAAATACAGTTTGCTTAAGGAATATTCTGTTTTACTTCACAGACATTTTTATCTAGACTCTGAAGATACATCTGTAGGCACTTAAGCAGTTATTTAGAGAGACAGTCAAATCTAAGTACCGTAGTAGGAATTTGCACTGTTTAAACCTTGTTCTTTTAAAAGATTTGTATGTCTTGTGATATTGCAGTTCTATATTTTGTGTTTTACATATTTTATCTATTTTCAGTAAAAACTCTTTTAGAACATATTTGGTCTGTATTTGAATTTCTTCTAGTTGTTAAAAAGTGTATATGGTTATAGCAGACACTAAGCATAAGCTTGAATGCTGGTACCAAACTAGAAAGAGAAGCGTTTAAATCTGAGGTATTTTTAAAGGTTTCAAGAGTTCATCTCTGTATACCTGGCTAGGTGCCCGTAGGCAAAGATATCTGCCCCCCACCCAAAAGACAGAATATCTGAGCCTGTGCATTGGATATGCTAGTAAGAGGTTCACAATTTGAATCCCTCAAAGACTTGAGACCAAAGGTTGATCTGAACTCACAAAACAGGCAAAAGGGTTAGCTTGTTCTGTTAAACTGTTCACAGACCGCGCCTGAGGTTGGCACTTTGGGAGTAGAGGCCTGACCTGCTGGGAGTGGGTTTGTGACAGATTGGCTGGCAGCAGTGGCATAATTTTGGTATCACAACCCTTTATCGTTTCTGTGTCAGCTGAGACCGTAAGCTCTCTTGCAAAGAAAGAAATAGATAGTTTTATTTTAAAAAGGAAACGGACTATATATCACTTGGCGACAGTCAAGTTCATACTCATTATATTTTTTTTCCTAAAGTGCAGTCAGAGTAGCAGTAGTCAGGAAAGAGGACTTCCAACTACAGCAGGCACTGCAGATTACTTAGAGCAGCTGTGTGGGACAGAGGAGTCCCATTCGAGGTGAAAGCAAGAGCCTCATAGATGCCCTGACGGTAGCAGATACTCAGAGCAGCAAGTCACCAACCGTGACTGGAAAGGACCAAACCTCAAGTGTGGAAGGGCTAGTATCCAGTGAAGGGTCCAGAGCCGATGAGGAGGACAGCAGAACCACTGTCAGTGAAGGCCACAGCAGCAGGGAGGTCATCAGTATCCTGAATCCAGAGGTACTCAGGCTGCAAACTGAATTGTGCAGGATGGAACTGGAGCCAGATAGAGAACAGAGGGAGGCAGACCATGAGGCGGCGTAGAGACAGCGAGCTGCAGAGAAGAGACAATGAGATGCAGAGAGGCAGAGAAAGAAAGTACAGTTACGTAAGAACTTACCGTAACAGTAGATCTTCGAGAACAGCTCTTGCAGCAGGTTACACCATTAGGACCGAAGCCGGCAGGCGTCAGGACCCCGACAGAAATTCTAGCTAGCTATCTTCAGCGGGACCGCCCCGACGCCAGGTGTGGTACTTAAGAGGCGGTCCCGCTAGATTCCCCTAGTTCTCCGCCGGAGACTCCGGCAGAGGATGACATCACAGTGGGAGACAGAGGATCCACCGTCAGATAATAATAAAGGAGGAAAATCCCAACATAAAAGGCAAAGCCATGCCTCCTCCAAGGGGAAGGTGGGGGAAGGTACCTGCTGCAAGAGCTGTTCTTGAAGATCTACTATTACGGTAAGTTCTCACGAACTGTACCATCTTACTTGAGACACAGCTCTGCAGCAGGTTACACCATTAGGACTGATTCCCCAAGCAGTAACGCTGCCAGAAATTCCGGAGGAGGAAAATAGAAAGTACATTCCAGGTCCTGAAACCAGGACAGGAGACCCTGTAGCACTGCAAGGCCGAAACCAGCCTTTCGCCGAGAGGCGCATGTCCAGGCTATAATGCCTGATAAAGGTATGCACAGAGCTCCAAGTGGCTGCAGCACAAATAGCAGAGGTGGAGACGCTCTGAGTGCTGCAAAGGATGTGGCCACACCCCTAAAAGAATAACCCCAGACAGAGCCCGGAGGGGCTTTTGTTTTATATCATAACAGTAGGAAATGCACTGGACAAGCCAGCGACAAAGTCTGTTTGGATACTGATTGGCCCATCATTCTCTCAGAGAAGGAAACAAAAAGCTGTTCAGAACTACGAGAGGGTTTAGTTCTGTTGAGGTAATACCTCAGCTGCGGTGAACATCCAGGGTGTGGAGCAAAGCCTCTCCTCTATTTGAATAACTCTGGAAGTAGACTGGAAGGTCAATATCCTGGTTTAGAGAGGTAGAAGAGACCACCTTAGGTAAAAACTTAGGATTAGATCCTCAGGGATACTCTGTCAGTGGAAAACTAAATAAGGCTCTTTGCACAAAGAGCGTGAAGCTCAGAAATTCTTCTCGCTGAAGTAACAGCAACTAAAAATAACGTTTCCACCACAGAAGACGTAGCTATGCAATCAGGCAGGTTCAAAAGGAGGGCGTGAGCTGTTCCAGGACAAAGAGCAGATCCCATGGAGGCACAGGGTCCCTAATGGGAGGCCCTAGGTGTAACACTCCCCTAGAAATTCCGAAAGCGCCCAATTGAGCTACTGTACTGATGTCCCACCGGAGGTGATAGGCAGAAATGGCACAGAGGTGCACCTTAATAGAGGAGTAGGCTAGGCCTGAATGAAAAAGGAGAGGAGGTAATCACACTACTCCCACAGGACAATCTAAAGGAGAAAGATCATGAGCTCGTGACCATAAACAAAAATGGCACCATTTCATGGCGTCCGTCGCATGCGTTGCCCGGCTTTCTGGCTGCAGAAAGAACCTCTGCAACCTCTTGCAGACCCTGGACGGAAGATGGCTATGTCTCTAGGAGCCAAGCATGCAGGTTCAGAGAGTGAGAAGCGGATGGACTAATGAACCTTTCTCCTGAGACAGGAGGTGGGAGCTGAGCGGCAACGGAGCGGGGTTCCCGAGATAGTTGCACCAACAAAGGAACCAGATCAGTCTGGGCCAGAACGGACTACCAGGATCATGAGTGCGTGCTCCCTGCGCAGTTTGAGAAGAACCTCTGGATCAACGGGAAGGGAGAGAAAGCGTAGAGGAATCTGTTCGCCCAGGAGAGGGATAACGCTGGCCCGCCAGAAAACACCAGGCCCTGGGTCTAGCGAGCAAAATTGGGCAGTTTTAGTGCTGATGGGGATGTGAACAAGTCTAGTTCTGGAATTCCCCAACGAAGAAACAGATCCTCTGCTACCTCTTGAAGAAGTTCCCACTGTGGACTCTGGCCTGGGATCGACTCCAGGCCGTCTGCAATGAATTGTCCACCCGGGAACATGACAGTGATCAGATTTGCGCCGTGTCCGACTACCCAATCCCACACCCTCATGGCCTCCCTGCAAAGGGGTAAGAGGTGCGCTCCTTGTTTGTTGAGGTACTACATGACCGCTGTGTTGTCTGTCTGAAGCAGGAGAGTACACGGTGGTATTACTGACTGAAAGGCCTGCAGGGCATAGAGAACTGCCTCATCTCCAGGACACTGTATAGGAGATGAGCTTCCATCTGGGTCCATGCCTGGGACTTTACCCGTCCAGGTGCGCCCCACCCAAGACCAGGGCGTCCGTGGTGAGGTTACCTCCAGGGCAGGCGCTACAAGCGGGACGCCCGTGGAGGCGACCCTGGGACTAGCCACCACCACAGTCTTGGATCACTGAGTTCGTGATCCTGACCAGATGCTGCAAGTGGTCTTGCCTTTGGTCCCATTGCACTTTGAGCATTCACTGGGTTACCCACATGTGGAGCCTTGCAAAGGGACAGAAGGAATGGCCGCAGCCATGTGTCCGAGCAAGCGAAGGACCGACCTGGCAGGTACAATCTTGTTTGACTACAAACCCTTATGAGGGATCTGATGTGCTCTGCTCTGTTGTCCGGAAGAAAAGCTCTTCCCGAACAGTGTCCAGTACTGCGCCTATAAACTGCAGTTTCTCGGCCACGGTACCAGGAGAGACTTCTGTAATTATGAGAATGCCCAGAGATTGGAACAGGTCCTGGGTGCTCTGGACCACGAGTGACAACGCTTCTCGAGGCGACCATGAGAAGCCAGTCGTCCAGGTACGGGAACACACATTGGCCCTGTCTCCTCAGAGGTGCCACAACTGCCATGCACTTGGTAAAGACCCTTGGTGCGGATGACAGTCCGAACAGAAGAGCTCGGAACTGAAAGTGGTGGTCGAGAAACTCAAGCACAGGAACCTCTGATGCGCCTGCGCTATAGGGATATGCAGGTATCGTCCTGCATGTCTAGAGACGCAAAAGGCATCCTGTTTCAGCATGGGAATGAGACCTGGAAGAGTCACCATGCGGAATCTCTTGTGGCGACTGACACGTTGGGGTCGCCGAGGTCCAGAAATCGGACGGAGGTCCCTTGCTTTCTTGGGAACCAGGAAAAGTGGAATAATATCCTTGTCCTCTCTGCTTCTCCGGGACGTGCTCTATAGCTCCTTTCACAGGAGCGCGAGTACCTCTCTGCCAGATCAAATTTTTGTGCTGACCGGATACGGGAGAGCAAAGCGAGGCCTAGGGTGGCTTTCCTCCCGAATTCTATAAAGTAGCCTAGACTGACCAACTAGAAGAACCCACCTGTTGGTGGTTACCAGCCTACCATCCGGCAGGAAGTTGTAATCGGACCCACATGATTTCCCATTGATCCTGAGGCGGGGGCGGGAAGGGAGTCAGGCTGTGGCGGCAGATGGGCCCGCTGGCTGGGCCAGCCTAGGAAAGCGCATGACCTCGGCTGGCAGGCTGTTTTCCTGGGTTCTCCGGAAGCCAGAGCCCTCTGATGTATAGCGAAGTGGGGCTGCTGCCTCTGTGTCCACCACAGACGGCTTTGGTTCCTATGAAGGAACCAAGCTTGGGTCAGTACATGGCCTGAACCGACCTTACCACCTTCCCGACCTCTTGAAGTTTGGTAATGATCTTCGAAAGGATTACAAACAAGACTTCTCCCTCGAGCGTAGCATCCATAATGTTCTTCTGGACGTCGGGGTAAAACCAGGACGCAGTAACCAGGAGTGTCTCCGGAGGCATACGCCAGAAGCTGCTGCTCGGGCCGATGAGTCCGCCGGTAGTCTGTACTCGAAGCACTTGGGTCCCCACGTCTGAACCCGTGCGGAGGAGCTGAAGCATCTCCTCCTTCTGCTCACCTTCCGCAGCTTTCAGCCACCGCCAGACCCTGTTCCCAAAGCGTTCTGGAGTTGAACCATGTGGGTCAGATAATTCAAGGATCTGATGGCGCATGTAGCGGAAGCATGTCACGCCTGCCCAGCGCCCAGCTGCTTGGACTCTGGGTCCGGTGGCAGGGTGCTCAAATGTTCGGCCTCTGTGACCCGGTCACGTGGCGCTGTGATGACCAGAGAATCGGCCTGAGGCTGCTGCATCAAGTACTGGTCATCCGTAGGAGCCTTGTACAAGCGATCAGCTTTTTCGGCATCGCTGGGAGCCAATGTGGACGCTTTCACGCTGCCTTGGTGATGTCCACGAAAGTGTCCACCAAGGGTGGTACCACCACAGGCTTGGGGTCCTTCTGCCAAGATATTTGGCAAGGCGTAACCTTTCAGGGTCTAGCTCTTCTGCATCCCGTCCCATGTTCTCTTGGATATGTCTCATAATATCCATGAGCAGAAGGGTCATCCGGAGGAGATCGGCGTCTCCGTGGGTCTGGAAAGGGATGGAGAGAGGAGATGGGGATCTAGAGGAAAATGGACTGATCCGTGTCCTCCGTCGGCGATGACGTCGGTGTCTCCTGGATCTCTTGGGGCTGGGTGACCAGAAGAGGATTCGATGGAGGTCTCCGTTTTCTGATCTTCCCTGGGAGAGGATCTAGGCTCCCGAAGTAAGCGGCCTGCAGCCCCGATGGTGAAGGGGTGCAGGAACCCGGAGGAGGAGAGGTGGGACCATGTCCCTCTTAATGGTGTCCAACCAGTAAGTGAGATCCTTCACTTCCGCTTAAAGAAAGACCACGACGGCCCGGGCGCTGGTCGTCGGTTCCACAGGGCCTTGGGTAAGGGCGAGGTGCCCTGGGAGTTTCGGCAAGCTGGGTCGCCTGTCTGGTTCTCTGGCTGCGTTAAGTCCTCCTCAGCTAAAGACTCCTGACCGACGCCGGTCCGGGCGTCAGGGCCCTCTTCTCAGGAGGAGCAGACGTCGGTCCCCTACGGCATCCGCTGGGATGGTTTGGCGCGACGGCCGACAGCGGCTCCAGGGAGGAATGGACTTACGGCTGACACGGTCGTGCCGGGCGTCTGGTCTACAGGTCTCTTCAAGAGTGTGAGCTCCAAGGTTTCCGAGGAGGCACAGATGAAGACTGGACGCCGGGAACCAAAGGGCGGAACCCGACTTGTGATGATGGTGGTGGTGCTCCCGGACTTCGCCAAGGCCTTGGATGAAGAAGACGACGACGGCCTGGCGGACTTGGCCTGAGAAGAAGGCTTCCTTACCGCAGCCGGGAGGCTGAGAACTGGCCCCGGAAGGGCCTTCCCTTCTTTTCTCCGCGTGTTTGTGGATTTAGAAGATGATTCCCCTTGAGGACATGGTCTTCAGCTTTTCCTCCAACAAAAAGCCTGAAGGGCCTTCTGACATCGGATCCTAGTTCGACTGTTGAACCTTGGCAGAGCGAACAGGCCTGGGTATCGTGGTCTGGGCCCAGGCACCGACACGCAGGCCGTGGGGGTCCTGAGGGGATCTGTTTCCAAGCACACTTGGAGGAGTGACTGGAGGTTGGAGAACATCGACAACAATCCTGCTTGAAGAAAATAAATTTCCGAAGGAAAGCTCTGAACCACGCATCGTCGCTAGACTGTAAACCAAGGGTCGAGACATGCAAGTCGATGGCGGGAAAGAACTGGGGAATCTGGCGAGACTCCCTCAGTACCACGCCTGACGCGGAGGGCGGACCGACATCGGGCGGTCCCCGCTGAAGATAGCTAGCTAGAATTTTTTCCGTGGTGCCTGACGCCTGCTGGCTTCGGTCCTAATGGTGTAACCTGCTGCAAGAGCTGTGTCTGAAGTAAGATCTGACAGACGAGATAGTGAGGTGCAGCAAGCTGCAGAGGAGGAGAGAGGGTGCCAGAAAAACACGAACTGAAAGGCTACGACTCCGACCAGCGGCACCAAAGCAGGTAAGTGGCTTGGGTTTAACTGGGACTGCAGGACTGGGTTACAAATTGAATTCCAAATTAATAGTGGCGTTTAAAGAGGGGAGGACATGGATACCTTTTAAATTCTTTTGAAAAGTTTGTATTCAGCCTAAAATCCTAGAGAGACCTGGAGCTTCCAGCTATCCCGCTACTTACCGGGAAAGCTCGGGATGCATTGGGTCAAGTGGACAATTATTACAGCAAGCTAAAAGCTGCACTGTTAAAGTTTGAATTAACTGCTGAATCATACAGAGCTAAATTCTGTAAGCTCAGGAGAAACCCTGATATGAGCTACGAGGAGCTAGCCACAAAACGTCAGTTTTAAAGCGTTGGTGGGAAGAATTGAGACAAACTGTTGATAAAATTGAAAATGTGATTTTTTAGAACAGTTTTATTGGGCTTGCCCAGCAGAGCTAAAACCTGTCCAGAGGACAGAGATCCCAAACAATGCAAGAGGCTGCTGAACTCTCAGACAGCTATGCCAAGAGCGGACCTGCTCTGAGAGCAAATGGGACGGGCGTGGCAGTGCAGAAAGGGAAAAGCACCTTCAGGGCTGCTAAAACCTTCACTGCCTCCACCAAAACCAGTTAGCCCCAGGTTTCAGAGAAAATATTTCTCTGAGAGAAGAAGTGAATGTTGGTTACAGTAAGGAAACTGGGCATATTGCCAGACAGTGTCCCAAAAGGCGAGCCATACTACACAAACCGTGCTTGAAAAGAGTGGGATATTTGTGTGTCCCTGGAAGCATGCCAGTGAACATGAGGGAACACATGCACCCAGTCATGGTGAATGTGTACAGACGCAGAGGCATCCCTGATGTTAGCAAAGGAGGATCTGGTACAGCCTGGTCAGCTTATACCCAATACGTCACTATCAAGGGTTCACTGGTGAAGAAAACATTACCCTCACTAGTGTTCTCAGAGTGGGGTGAAACAGGGGAACTGTGCAACAGGTGGCTGAAGCAAAACATTAGCAGTGGCTGTGATCCTGGGTAACAATCTCCAACAGGGGATGGTATCTGCAGTTACCCATAGCCAAGCAGCAAGGGAAAATTGTAGCTCCTGAACCCCACAGAGGCCATTGTGGAAACCACTGGCAGGCTGGTTCCCAAGACTGTGTATTCTGATATGGAGACTGATAAAAGGGGTAGAAATTTCCCCAGTAGCAAGTGACCACACAGCTACAGAAGGTTACTCCGAGGAGGAGGGTGACCCACTGTCGGAGGGCTGGGATTGACAGTGATCCTGAGGGCACTGACACTAGTGCTAGGGACCCTAGTTTAGTGACTGAAGGATCTATCCCATGCTTTGGGAATGTGTGAGGGTTGAAGCTGCTCAGAGAAGTAACCCTAGTTTAAGAAGTTGAGGCTTGGGCAGACTCCAGACAGTGCAAAGGAAGATGCCGGCAAACATAAGGTTTATTGGGAAAATGGACTTAAGTATACTCAGGCAGTACAGACAGAGGGAGGGATGCTAGGCAGGCAGCTTGTCATTCCCAGGGTATCGTGAGCAGTTGCTCAGAACTGCACAGGATATTCCCTTGTCTGATCATCTGGGAATCATGCACACAACACAGCAGTTAGCCCAGAATTTCTACTGGCCTAACTTCACCCAGCAGGTGAAGAAGTATTGCATGTCTTGTCACCAGTGCCAGGAAACAGGAAGGCGGACAGAAAATCCAAGCCACCCTAGATTCCTTGCCCATAATGGAGAAGCCATTCCAGAGGGTGGGAATTGATATTGTGGGGCCTTTAAATACCCCCGGCTCCCTCAGGGAAGAGACTCATTCTGACTGTGGTGGATTAGGCCACCCGTACCCAGAGGCAGTCACCCTATCCTCACTGAGGACAAAGTGGCAGATGCCTTACTTGGGATTTTCTCCCATGTTGGGTTTCCGAGGAGGTCATCACCGATCGAGGGGTTGCTTCATGTCGGACCTGATGAAATGTTTATGGAGAAGGGTGGGGTGGTGCAGAGAAGCACAACACAGATCACCTGGAAGCCAGTGAACTCGTGGAATGATTCAATGGTACCTGAAGTCAATGCATCGGACGCTTGCTGAACAGCATGGGAGGGACTGGGAGAAACACCTTTCTCACCTGTTTGCATATAGGAGGTGCCCCAAGAGTCTACAGGATTTTCCTCCTTCGAACTCTTATATGGATGCCGGTACATGGGTCCCTAGACTTGATCTGGGAGGACTGGGAAAGCAAGCATAGCACCCAGGAAACTCCCATTGCGGATTACATCCTTAGGTTTAGGAAAAGGCTGAAGGAGCTTATGGGGACAGTCCAGAGCAACCTAGTAGCTGCCCAACAGAAACAAAAAGTGTGGTACGACCACAGAGCCAGAGCTCACTGTCATCATGGTGGGTCAGGAAGTCATGGTCCTTATTCTGGTCCGAAAGACAAGCTGCAAGCTGAGTGGGCAGTACCATACAAAGTGGTTAGGAAGGTAAATGACGTGAACTACATTGTGAAGTTACCCAACAGAAGAGAGACAGAAAGGATGTACCATGTCAACATGATGAAACCACATGCAAATAAGGCTGACATGGTGTTTGCAGTGTGTAGTCAAGGGGAGAGGATGGATAAAGGAGACCCCTTCTGGATTTGCTGGAAGAAAGTAGCGGGAGTCCTCTGTGGAGGCAGTAAAATTGCCTCCCAGCTGGCACCAGACCAGATCCAGAAAGTAAGGGAGGTTTAGCAGATTTTGCCCCATTGTTATGTGCCAAGCCTGGACTAACCCCTTAGCGACACACGATGTGGAGATAGGGACACAGACTTCCATATGGCGGACAGCATATCAGGTGTCAGAGGCTGTCCAAAAGGACATCAGGAGGAAGTGGAGGAGATGCTGGATTTAGAGGTAATCCAGAGATCCCACAGCCCTGGGCCTCACCCGTAGTCCTTGTACCCAAGCCAGATGGCTCTACTCATTTCTGTGTGGACTATCGTGGATTGAATGCAGTCACAAAGTCAGACACCCACCTGATGCCCGGATGGATGAACTCCTGGACAAGTTGGTAGGGTGACCTACCTTATAACCACTGACCTGACAAAGGGGTACTGGTAGGTAGAGTTGACACAGCTAGGGAAGGTTGGCCTTCATCCTCCGACAGGCTTATTTAAGTTTAAAGTAATACCTTTTGAATGAAGAACGCCTCAGACACTTTCAAAGGTTGATAAACAAGGTGTTAATAGTGCTGAGGAGTACACCGTGGCATACCTGGATGAAACTGCCATCTTTAGTACCAGCTGGGAGGAACACCTATCCCACCTTAGGAAAGTGCTGGACGGATACAGAGGGCCGGGCTCACCGTCAAAACCAAGAAGTGCCAGGTAGCCATGGAGAAGTGGCATACCTCGGACATTTGGCAGGCCGGAACAGCTCCATCCTAATCAAATAAAGACAGAGGTGATTCAGGCGTGGTCCAGACCAGAAACCTAGAAGCGGTCGAAGTTTTCTAGGGATAGCAGAGTACTACAGGAAATTTGTACCCAATTACAGTGCCCTGGATGCTCCCCTATCTGACCGGACAAAGAAAGGGATGCCCAAGAAAATTCCCTTGGGTCCAGCCTGTGAGGAAGCTTTTACCAGACTGATGGAGGCACTGTGCAGTGCTCCTGTTCTGACAAGTCCTGACTATAGCAAGACCTTTATAGTTCAGACTGACGCCTCAGACGTGGGTATTGAGGCAATACTGAGTCAGCGTCCCAGCCAAGGGACAGATCGCCCTGTAGTGTACCTGAGCAGGAAGCTACTTCCCAGGGAGCAAGCGTACTGCATGGTGGAAAAGGAGTGTCTTGCCATAGTGTGGGCCCTAAAGAAATTAGAGCCATACTAGTATGAGCAGCATTTTGTGGTGCAGACAACCCACAACCCCTGGTTTGGTTGATGCAGATGGGGAAAAACAGTGGCAAACTGCTAAGATGGAGTCTTGCTTGCAAGGTTATGATCTGACAATCGTACACAAGACTGGAGCGAAGAACCAGAACTCAGATGGGCTGTCTAAGGTCTATGAGGTGAACTGATTTGGGAAGCTTCTCCCATGTAGGGATAGAACCCCAAACTTAGTCTAGGCAGGGAGAAGTTGTGACATGGACTTCCAGTTCTGAGTGCTGCCTTTTTTTTTTTTATAAAATGTATTACTGACCGTCTCTGCTGAAAATCTGGTGCTTTAGGAGTGACCCCCCAAGGTTTCAGCTGAAAGATAAAAGCCATGAGAAAATGCTGAAAACAGCATGTGAGATCACACACACAGTTTTAAATACTAGGTGTTACATGGAAGGCCTTAATCAAGGAGCTCCTGTTTGTCTGAGTTAATTACAGCCATAGTTGCTAAATCACATCCATTTTATGACGGAGGAAAAACTCAGATTATTACATAGAAGTGCAAAATCATAAAGATGCTTTCCGTCCTGGAAGGAGGAAGCTTATTATGAGACCAACAAAGTGTCATTTGAAGGACATGAATTATGCTGAAGTTGCAGAATGTAATACTTTGAAAAGACATCCTGTTTTTGTATAATACACATATATATATTCTGACAGAGAAGGAGCTAGATGATCTCACCCCAAAAGGGGTTGGCAAATAGTTTGCTTAAGGAATATTCTGTTTTACTTCAGAGACACTTTTATCTAGACTCTGAAGAGGATACATCTGTAAGCACTTTAAGCAGGTATTTACAGAGAGAGAGAGGAGTGTCAAATCTAAGTACTGCAAGAATGAATTTGCACTGTTTGTACCCAATAGCTCCTTATGAAGTCCGAACCATCCATTGATTCTCCTGATACAAAATGGTCACCAGGGTATAATGAGTTAAACCTTGTTCTTTTAAAAGATTTGTATGTCTTCTGATATAACAGTTCTGTATTTTGTGTTTTACATATTTTTATCTATTTTTAGTAAAAACTTTTTTAAGAACATATCTAGTCTGTCTTTGAATTTTAGTTCTAAGAAAAATAAAGTATATATAGTTATAGCAGACATGAAGCATAAGCTTGAATGGTGGTACCAAACTGGAAAGAGAAGAGTTTTAAATCTGAGGTCTTTATTAAAGTTTTCAAGGGTTCATCTCTGTATACTTGGTTAGGTGCCTGTAAGCAAAGATATCTGGCCACCTGAAGACAGAATATCTGAGCCTGTGCATTGGGTACCCTAGCAAGAGGTTCACAGTTTGAATCCCTCAACACTTGAGATCAAAGGTTGATCCGAACTCACAAAAAGCAGACAAGAGGGTTACTTTGTTCTATTAAACTGTTTACAAGACTGCGCTCGGAGGTTGGCACTTTGGGAGTAGAGGGCCCGACCTGCTGAGTGGGTTTGTGACACATATCACCTCTTATTCTTCTATACTGTAATGTATATAAACCCAAATCTTGCAGTCTCTCCTGGCATCGTTTGTTCTCCATACCACAAACTCTCTTTGTTGCTCTTCTCTGCACACCTTCAACCTCTTTATGTCTGCCTTTAAATATAGGGGCCCGTACAGTATTCCAGATGCAGTCTCACCAGATCCTGATAAAGGGGCAAAACTACTTTATCTCCACTCCCAATGTGTCTGAAAATACAGTTTAATACTTGATTTGCCTTTTAACAATTTGTCCACACTGTGTGCTAAAACTCAAATCATTTGTTACCATCACCCCAAGTCCCTTTCTCCTACAGTGTTTTGTAATACATTTGCTCCCAGTTTCTACACAGTATTAATATTAGTTCCCCAAATGCATTACTGCATATTTATTAGTATTCAGTATTAGTTTAAACTGTTCAGTCCATTGTGCCAACATGTCCAGAGTTTGTTGTACATTCTGTTTTTGCTCGATACTGTTTACTATACCCCATTCTGCAAACTTAGTCATCCAGATGTTTGGAATTGCTCTCAATTGAAGAGATATACATATTAAATAAGCAAGGCCCCAGCATAGATCCCTGAGGAACCCTGCTAGTAACATTCTCCCAGTCAGACTTGACTCAATTTATAACAACCCTCTTGTCTTCTTTTACTCAACCATGCCTCTATCCAGTTTATTATGTTATCAGGTAAGCTGGTATCAATCAAAACCTCAATCAATTCTTTGCGTGACAATTTATCGGAAGCTTTAGAAATCCAGAAAAATACTATCTATTGCATTTCCTAAATCGAAAGCTTTATAAAAAGCTAACATATTGGATTGGTATGACCTGGTCTTTGTGAACCCGTGCTGAGTCGGATCTATTTTATTGTGTAGAGCTAAGTGGGCCAATATGTGATCTTTGATTATCCTTCCAGTATTTTGACCACCACAGAGGTTACTCTGACTGGTCTAAAGTTCTCAGGTTTTGTGGTTGGTCCCTTTTTAATAGGTGTACTAATACCTCCCTCTAATCCTGCACTATTAAAGCCTGGTCCAAAGATTTTGAAATATTTAAGTCAATACTGGGGCTATGCTATCTGCTATTTCTCGGAGTATTATGTGGTGTATACCATCAGGTCCAGGAGATTTATTAATAACCCTTAATCTTCTCAGTACCTCTTCCTGATCAATCATAAGTTGACCTTTTGTGAACACATCTTGCTCCTTGTAAGTAGGTTAGTTCTAGAGTTTAATACCGAACTAAAGTATAGGTTTTGCATATTTGCCAATTCCATGGTGTCAGTTACAGTTTCCCTAATGTATTAATATATGGACCAATATTATTAGGAGTCTTTTGCCATTAATATATGTATAGAATGCCTTGCAATTTTCCCTATTCTTGTTGCCAACTGAATCTCAGTTTGCTTTGGCCTTTAATTTCTTTCTTCAGTTGTATAGCCTTCTGCCTATAAATTACCCAACCATCCGATTTTTGTTGTTTACTCGTTTGAAAATGTTGTCCTTTTCCTTAACCAGTTTCTTAATTCTAGTCTTAAACATTCTGTGTGCCCTGATATGACAACTTTGTTATTTTTTTTTTTAGGTACAAATGTATTTGTTTCTATTAGTAGTTTACTATTTAGTGTGACCACATTTGATCCACCGTTAAACTTAAATTCCTTCTCCCATCCCAAATGGCCATCTTTTCTTTCAATCCTGGAAAACCTGCTTTACCAAAGTTTAATTTCTCTGTTTTTGCTGTACTATGTTAATGCTAGGTTCCCCACATTTTGAATAATAACTTACAATGGTCACCATTACATAATGGGCTACTAACCTCAATATTATTTTTATATTATTGCCCATATTAGTTAGGACAAGGTCCAAAATATTTGTGCTCCTAGCTGGAGGTGTCACTATTTGTTCTACTCCTATCTGGTCTAGTACTTCTAAAAATGTCATCTCTGTATTTGTTTTGCCCTTTAATTTGGTCCAGTTGATATTAGGCATGTTAAAATCCCTGTAATTAATATTATCAGCTGGATCTAACTTAGCAATGTACTCCAACAGTAGATCATTATGTTGTTTAGCTATAGATGGAGGTCTATAGACCAGGCCTAATTTTGTCTTGATTTGAGATTTATGCATTATTTTGATCCATAACATCTCCACATTATTTAACTGAACTATTTCTTGCTCATTGTTTATGGCCTCCTTTATATATATATTGCTATTCCACCTCCCCTCTTTTGTTCTCTTGATCTAGAATAGAGTTGATAACCTGCAATATTTTCTCCCAATTATCAGATTTATCCCAAGTTTCTGTTACTAAGGCAATGTTGATGTTGTAGGATACAAGCATATCTTAGAACTCATGAAATGTTGTTGCCAGACTTCTTGCATTGAGCAATACGATATTCCACTCAACCCCTTATTAAATACAAGCTCACATTTGTATGCTCAATTATGTTTGTAACAACTCGCCTCTCCTTCCAGTTTAAATGAAATGGAATCACTTTGTTAAATTTTGTAGCAAGAATTCGACAGCTGCTCTATTTAAGTGTATACCATCGTATTTAAAAATGGCCTTGTTTTGAAATGTTCTCGTAATATCTATGAAGCCAATTTGATTCTACCCTACAAAAGGCTCGTAGCCATTCATTATTCTGATTTATGGCCCAGTTCTTATGCTCATTTAGACCATGTGATGGTAAAATACCTGAAATTACAATATCCCCTTTCTTAGTTTGTATTTTTTAACTGTGTTCTTAAAAACAGTCTTTGATGGTTTCCACCTTACTTTTTCCTATATCATTTACCCCAACATGTAATATGACCAGAGGTTCGAACAAGTTTTCCATTAGGCCATCCAACAAATTGTCCAAATCTGATACTTTTACTCCTGGTAATGTACTAACAGTTATATACATTTTCCTGTTTCAAAAATTATCTCATCGGTACCCCTGGTTATAGAATCACGCCTATTACTAGAATATCTTTACACCTTGATTTATTTAGTTCCAAGTTCCTCACAGTGTAGTATGCCCCGTTTATTAATATTGCTATCTGAATGATTCGAGTTAATGACCCTTCTACCTCATCCACCTTTTCATTTTGGGATACCACACTTAGTTTCTGTTGTAACTTCAGTAGTAAATGAATCATATCTACTGGACAATTTGAGGGTTCCTTTCTGATGCATACTCCCTTTTATTTACAATTTTCATATTACTTGTCTTCAAGCACAGCTTTATTTTATTAACCTACTTAGTGCAGCCTTATGTTTTGCTAATAAACCAGTGGGAGTGCTAGTTGCTATATTCTCCCTTGTTCTACAAGGCTCTCAGATAGCAAGTCAATGAACCCCTCCAAGTCCGATTTCCTTTTTTACCTCCAACCTCCCTAATAACAATTTGATCTCCTCCTGCAGGGTTTCAATTAGCAAGCAATTGCTGCATCTAAACTGCTGTACTCCCCAGTAAACATTTTGCATTGGAACACTGTTTCTGCAGTTTTTAGTCTTACCTTTACCCTGTGCCATGGTATCTTCCTCATTTCTTATACTAGTGGTACTTGCCTTTAATTTTGTAGTTTCTTACCCACTTATTCCTCTAACCTGCCTCGGCAGACACGTGTCTCTGCCTGGGGAACTGTGCTCTCGCTTCTGCTACCTTATATATGTCCCCCAAACAGGAAGTGCAAGACAGCCAACTTCCTGTGTAATGTAGGGGCACAAAAACCTCACACACAGCTCTCAAAGGTTTTAAAATATGCTAAAATAATAAAATGTGCCACCTCATGTGGTGGACTTAATGTCAGGAAGCACCACGCTTGCTTCCAGCTGCTAAGTGTATTCGGGTGTCCGGGGAACGTGGTGGCTCCTCCACCTTCCCACAGTGCTCTGGGCTGCTGAGCAGGCACTAACCCACAGGACACACTATCCTGACTGTATTCACAGCAACCAGCTCTATGTTAATGGACTACATTATCTTTAAAGCCTTTAGTGCTGTAACAGCATTTAATACATGATAATATCAATTATAAGTATGTAACCTAGGGTCGGGGAGAACATGTCACTTAGCATACTGGCTAGGTTTGGCTACTCTGACCAGGGGTACCCAAGTAATCCAGAGACTAGAAGCAATAACAGATTGTCCAATACTAGGCGATGGGATTCTGAAGTATGGCTTTATTCAACAAGACTGAATAAAAACACAGACGGACCCCAAGGGCTACACTCCTAGTAATGCAGATAAGGTGATGACACAGACACAATCCATTCTTGTATCCTAAACTTCCATATGTTATGGACTAACTAGTGGCACACTACCATCCTCTACTCCATCCCCATGTTGGGGCACCCTCTTCAGGCACTGGCCTATACCTGAAAGAAAGGTATCTGGTGTCTCAAAGAGAATCCGTAGAGGTGAGCCCTGTTACACCAGGTGGGGGTCTCCCACCTTTCGTTCCATAGGCCCATACCTGGCCATTCCTTTGTTTACACACACACACACACACACACACACACACACACATCCTTGGCTACTGCAGTGCAGTGCAGACTGTACATGGCTTTGTAATGCAGTAACTATCTTTCTCTGAAGACCCCCACATACAACAGTCATTACATCTCACTGTTCCACAAGCCTCTTCCTTGGCTACTATAGTCAGGGCCCCTACTTTTCTGCGGCACAGTGGGGACCAAGTTCTCTGCAAGACTACCATTTGCCGCAGAACTTCTGCGAAGTGTGGGTTTGTAATTTCTGGGAAGTTCTGCAGCACTAACAAACTACCATGTCACAGTGTCAGCTTGTCATCCTGACTTCACTTTCATGGCAGTGGTTATAGCAATCAGGATGGTGGAAAGCACAGTAACATTAGTTCAAAAATAACAAGACTTATAAAAATAATTTTATGCCTAAAAAGCAAAATAAATGTCTCTCCTTAAGGTCCTGTCCTGTTGCATAAATTACATATGCAGATGGGATCTTATGTGATGAATAAGGTATTTCCATATGCATGTTATCTATCCCAATAATGAGGTTTCCATTGTCCATCACTTATATATTTGTATGTGCTTTCTACACCACTCATGAGGTTCTCACTATGCATCACTTACATATTATATACAATCTGTAACATACATACAAATATGTATGTTTGTGTGTGTGGTGGAGTGACATAGATAATATGTATTATATATATATATATATATATATATATATATATATATATATATATATATATATATATATATATATATATATATATATATTTTCAATTTCCATGAACTTGCATCCTCATTCAAGGTCTCATTGGAAATGGAACAGAGGAGTTATTGCAAAACTCATTTTTCATGTCAACCCCTTTCCCTGACACACTGCGTAACACCATCAGGACATGACATGCATGAGAACCAATTGTGAGATACAGCTCTCCGGCTCATCACAGTGTGTCCACCATGTGACAGAACACTGCACCACACCTTCCCAGGCTCCGAGCAGTGATGTGTTCCACCAATTCTTGTGCTGCCTCACCAGCTCCCAGAGCTAGCCTCTGAACCTGAGCTAATGGCACAGAAACACAGCATGCTACCCTCTGGCCCAACAGCTGTCCCTGCACACACCATTTCTCAATAACTTTTAGGTTATTCTATCAACCAATGACAATATGTAACCAATAACCCTGGCAAAAATGCGACAGTGCAATTATTTTTTAACAGTTCTATTCTTTCAACAGGTCTACACATCATTATATTTCACTTTTCTGGGCAAAATTACTTTATTTTTCTTAAAAATTTGGACAGTTAAATTCATTTACCAGTTATTCATTTCAGATAGCATCTCTATACCTAAAGGCACAAATAGGTTTGTACAAAGTGAGGTATGGACTTAACAGGTCTGTGCTATTGACAAAGGTTTTGTTTAAGTTGGCCCTAGTGCAACAATGTAAGACTGAAAATTGTATTAAGTTGTAGTGCAGGTTGAGCAAATATCACCATGCATGATGTGCTGTGCCACCGTCTCAGGCAGTGGAAGCTCTGGTAGATAAGTGACTTAATTTCTGTTGCAGAATGCAGCCCATTTCATTAGCTAATGTATGATGTTATAGCAATGATAACATCACATTCTGAGCATACAGGGGGTTCTGGATATAAAAAGAGGGAAGGAACCAGACTCTATGTATAAACGGAAGGAAATATTAATAAAAAATCACCAAGAAGAGTGAATTCTGTGGCACTGCAGAAGTTCTTGCGGTAGATTGCAAGTTCTGCGCAAAAACTGCGCGGCCGCAGAATTCTAGGGCGCTTGACTATAGTGCAGACTGCACATGGCTTTGTAATGCAGAAACTGTCTTTCCCTTGAAGACCCCCCACACAACAGTCATTACTGTCTCACTGTTCCATAAGCCCTGGACTTGGCATCCTGCCTGACCCACAGCCCCAGAGACTTATTAACTCACTGTTTTGGAGAATGACACTGGCCTTTTGTCAAAGCTTTATCACCCTCCACGTTGTAGGTGTCCAAAAACTCTGAAGAATCTCATTCCTCAAAAACTGTAGTGCCCAGCACTCTTCATCAAACAACTTCTTCCTTTTCCTAGGCCAGGGGTTGCACCTGGGAGTTGGTTCCTTGTGCCCCTCTACGGTGGAAGCACACATCCTAAGGTAGCTCCATATCAGAGCTGGGGGGTGCCCTGCAGAGCACCCCTCTCTCCACTGCACTGCAGGATCTACATCCTTCTCTTTCTTGAGCCTACTCCAGACTTCAGCAGACTGATTCAAAAAACCCAATGTTCTAGCCCAACTCCCAGCTGCAACATTCCATTGTGGCTACGCTGCTGCAGAATTCTAAATTATGTCTTAGCCCCAGCTCAGCAGAGATTGAAAACAGAGCAAGGCATAATGAAATCCATTTAACTGGAGTTTCACTAGCTGCCTGTCCCTTTCTGCCACTAGATCTAACTAGGGTTCTAGTAACCCCAGGTAACAGTGGGTTACAAGTATAAGTGCCGAAAAAAAAAAAAAAAAAACAAACAAAAACTACTTTTCAAGAACCCCCAGAAAATGAGACCATGAGCCTGATATGTACAAATTTCAATACAGTGTCAATGTATAAGAAACATGTACAGAACCAGTCTAAGGAATCTAAATAAAACTCACAGGAATAAAATCTCAAAGCCCCAACCTCCTGGGAAAGGTAACTAGTAGGAACGAGATACATGTACACAAGTCCTAATACATAATCATTCACATTAATCTTTGCAATATTTACCCAAAGGAATTGAAGAGTTGATTTACACTAACCTTTTCAGGACCTATGCAATTAATGGCATTGGAACGCTCAGTTTTAAATGCTTGTAGCAAGGTAAATAAATGCTAGGCAGCTAAGGTTTTAGGCGTTTTCTGAAGTTGCAAGAGGCATCCTAGGGCATTACAAAGAATCATAGCGGTGTCAACTGCAGTGCTCCCAGACTGAACAAAGCATTTCCCTGTATTTTCCATGTAAAACTGCTGGACTCTCTAAGCTTTGCTCCGAATGTTCTTACATCTCCAGAACCTCTTGATGGTGTTACAGCATTGTTGCAATATCCTGACACAGCCGTATAGCACAGGCTGAGAATGCAGTATACCTTATTCAGTGGGGTCATACTTTTATCCATTCTGGCAACCTACTAACTCAGGACAGCACTGATGAGATGCAGGCTCTCAGTTTTCAGAGGATCCTAATTTTACCCATTTCTACAAAGTACTGATACAGGCTTGCCTGGCCTAGATGCAGTATCTCATTTTCAGTGGGGTCTTACTTTTACCCATGTTTGAGTTCCAACACAGGATACAGCATCTAACGCAGAGCAGTTCAATTTACATCCTTGGCCATCTCTCCCAATGTGCGTGGCAATGATTTACAATATTTTCTCTGAACAGTTGATTTATGTTAAACCTTTCAGGGACCTATCTAATTTGTGGCATTGGAACTCTTATGGTTTTATATTTGTAGTAAGGGTAAATGCTAGGCAGCTAATGTTTCAGAGGTTGCAAGGGGTGTCATAGGGATTACAAAGAAATCATAGGGATGTCACCTGCAGTGCTCCCAGACTGAACAAAGCCTTTCATGTAGTAGGCAACCTCAATTTCCCTGTGTTTCCATGTAAAACTGGGACAAAACTCCTGTACATTTTCCATATGCTCAAATCAATACATGCACTCAACTAATTTCATTATGCCGTCAGTAAAATTGCTATAACAAATGTTAAGGCGGTGTTATGTGTTCTTTAAGCCTGTTACAATGTATTGACATAAGGTCACCTGGCTGAGATACAGTATGTCATATTCAGTGGGCTCATACTTTTATCCATTCTGGCACAGTACTGACACAGGTCAGGTTTGTTGAGATACAGTATCTCATTTTCAGGGGGTCCCTATATTACCAGTTTTACAATGTACGATACAGCTTAGCCTGGCTGAGATGCAGTATCATTTTCAGTGAGGTCTTACGTTTACCCATGTTTACATCTGCATGCAATGTACTGACAAGACAGATTTGCTGAGATACTAATGGCTGCTGTGTTCAACATGGTAGTGCTGACAAACTATGCATATGTAAATATTGTCCACATGTAGTCATGTCAGTGCTGCCATGATATGGCTGACTCTGGAGCAAACTGCACATGTCGAGAGTACCAATCCTGTGCAGTTCTGTAATCACAGCTGTATCAGTTACATCTGACTCTGGTGTGGCAAAAGCATGGTATATTCTTTTCAACATTACTGCTGCTCCTAAAGCTCTCTGCAGCTGTACTGGCTCAGTGCTGGCAAAGGCTAATGGATGGGTAACACTGGGGACCACTCAACTGTCTTCATGTCCACTGGCTCTATTGGCAGGTCATTTTAGAAGCCACCACCTTCTGGAACAAAATATGCTTCCTAATGTTACCCCTAAACTTGCCATCTGTTACCTTCAGAGCATGTCCCGTATCCTGCTGAAGAACATATCCATATGTTCAGTCCTGTCAATATCCCTGAGATTGGGAAGACTGAGCTCATGTCCTCTCTCAGACTGCTGTTCCACTGGGACAAGCAAAAGGATGAGAACACGCATATATGTAGAAACCACCAGGACCACAAATATATTATTCAAAGTCCTTCATTTAACTGAAGTGCATAGTGCACCTACACATAGTGAGCATAAAAAGTGGTGGGTGAGCCTTTCTGCAACTATCATTTCTCCCGACTCCTGCCAGGTGTCCGAATGATTCACTCTGATGATGCTTGGCAGGGGCCGGGAGAAGCATTACTTCAGAGTGGCTCAGTCATCATTTTTTATGCTATGTGTGGTCTATGCACTTAAACGAAGAATTCTGAATATTTTGTGATCCTAGTGCTTTCTGCATATGTGGGTACTCCTTGTCCTTTGCTTGTTTCAGTTTCACATTTCTGATCACCACATTACTTGTTCGGGCTGCTCCAGGCCCATTTCTGCTTTGTTCCACATGGAGAGAACAGTAATACCTACTAGTAAATATAAATATATGTTAGACCCTTCCAGGTACTCCTATTTTGAAAATGCAGCTTCCCTTAACAAAGGAATTCAAACAGAAAGCACGCTAGCAAATTTATTTTTCCTTTTAGCACTGAATACATTCTCTTTATTGCTGCAATAAATGTAAACACTGAAGGAAATATGAAGAAACTGATAGAGAAGCTTACAAATGGTGTTAATTGGCATTTTACAGTATGGGACTGCAAAACATGCAGAACTAAAAATACTACATACATTCACTACCACTAAGTGGCAGATGGTGGTGGCTGGGGTGGGGGATTTGTCAACACACAAGGGCTTGGTCTGCACTCAGACAGGAGTGAGAAGATCAGTTTACCTATGTGGGACAGTGACTCACAGGGTGTAAAAGTTGAGGTTATTAAAAATATGATGGATCATAATAATCTACATAGCCCACTTTCTTAATGCAGCGATTGTCAAAGAAAAAAGAGTGGTGGAACTGACAACTATCTGACATTTTCACGACCCCCACTCAAAAGAATACCGACACAATCTTGCAGCACTATAAGACTGCACCAAATAATTTAGCATCTAAGCCAAACTCCATGTTGCATTCTTTCAGCAGGGTCTTTATAGAGTACAGTACCACAATACATTTTCTTTACCTTATCCTCACTTTCATCTGAATGCACCGGACCCACTTTCTGCCCTGATGATATGATACTTAGGGCTTGATTAAGTCAAGCGGTTTCAAAGTTCCTCCCCATGGATTAAGTTAAACTTTTTCAATGCCAAAAAGACTAGCAATGCACTACATGGCTTTGAATAAATGTAACACAGGGTGGTATTATATTTTGTGCATTCTTGCATTCTATGATTCATATATGTTCACCTAGTAATTTATGAGGCTATATTGAATTTTGCAAATACAGGCTCATAACGTTTGTGAATAGTCAGTATTTTACCACATATCAACATAGCCACTTTGAATGGCGACTCATGAATGTGACAGCTGTCATTTCACAGGTCCTGCCCAAATATGAGTGTTGCAGCCCAAAATCTGATTTTGTAGTCCCCAAGCAGCATCACTTTACGCCAGGAGTTAAAAAAAAAAAAAAAAAAAAAAAAAGGCAGAGAAAAATGAGGCAGGTTCATCACAGGGTTGTGTTAAAACTGTAAAAACAAAAAAAAATAAAAATTCAATATTTTAAGCCCAGATCCCTCTCCTGCAGCTCTACTGGTCTGGACAGAGTTGGTTATTTTAGACACTACATGCTTTTTATGTTGATTACGCGACATCCAGGAAAGGAACAGCAGCAAGTGAAGAGGTGACTGCTATCTCAGTGGAAGGAAGTAAATGCAAATCTAGGAGCTTTCATTATTACTTCTTCGCATTGATATTGCATTGGTAAAAGGAGGAGTAGGAGTTTGAAGAAGGTTGTGCAATGGCTACTTAAAGTCTCTTTTGAGTGTGGATAGGAAGGATAGGAATAAAAAGCAGTTGCTCAATATATCTAAACGTGTGCAACAAAGGAGGTAAAGGAAATAAAGAAAATGTTCTGCACTGATAGAGGAGGAGAGGGAGACTTGAGGGTGTTTGGTATCCTGCATCTGGAAGGGGGGGGGTCGCTGGTGGGCAGACGACAGCAATGGTAGGGTGGAGGCTGCAACAACTGCGGGCACCAATCTTTCTAAAAATTGCCTGGAGTGTGGGAGGATGTTTAGTGTGCAACCACATAGAAAAACTTAGAAAGGAGATTGAGGGTCTGCAGGAGGAACTAAGACAGGTTAGGCAGATTGGAGGTGGGTTTAGCCCAATACTGGAAGGAGGAAGAAGGGGAGATGAGGAGGGCGATTAAAGCTAACAGTGGTGAGGAGAGGGTCAGAAGAAGGAAGCAGAGACAAAGGGCTCAGGCCAGGAAGAGACGATTGCCGGGAAACCAGGTCGGAGACAAAAACAAATGGAAGGAGGAGATAGGGACTTGTGAGGGAGGCAAAGGGTGGCAAAAGTCATGGAGTGGAAAGGAGAGACAGGTTACTATGCAGAGAGGGCGGGCATTTGTGAAGGGTCTTCAGAAAATAGTTTTGCACTGCTAGAGAGGAAGAAGGTGGAGGAGGAAATGATGAAATTAGAGAAGTAACTGATAAATGCCTGGACCAAACTGGAGCAGGGGAAATTTGCTCAGAAGAATTGCAACGGGTAAAAGGGGAAGTAATGTGTACGAGGAAGAAGAGGAACAGAGATGAATGGAGAAGCAAGCAGGGGTAAGAGGGTGGAATCTTAATGCTGAGGACTCAATACTAAAGGAGTCAGGTGGGTAGCAGAGAGAGGCATAACCCGCATTCGAATTGAAGCCATGCCGAATGCACAGCGGAAAAGGGTGGGACAATCTGTTCTGAAATATGCTAGAAAGAGTAGGGACAAGCCTCATTTAATTAACATCTCGGGACAAATGACCTGGCTGACAAGACAGTACATATAGTCCAGAGGAGGTTTGAGCATCTAGCACAATCATGTGAGAGGAAAGGAAGATCATTAACTTTTTCAGAGATACTTCAGTGCAAAAGCAAGCACAACAAGAAAACTGAGAATAGAGGAATTTAACGGATGGCTAGAACCCGGTATTGTGCTAAAGGGTATGGGCTGTTGGGGGGAGACTTGGGAGGACAGCAGTCTCTATGCCAGGGACAGACTACACTTAAGTGAGGAAGGAAGAAAGTGTTGAAACAGAGGATGGGCGAGTACATAGAGGAAGCTGGGAATTTAAACTAGGAGTGGGGGTGGCAAATGGGAAGAGATATGCAGAGACCACAGGCTGGGAAACCATATGAGCTCACCCCCATAACGGTGACAAAAGGACAAATGGCAAGTACTATTGGTGATGCTAGGAAAGTGGGGGCAGGATGGGGGGAGGGTGGAAGGTGGTTACCCATAATGCTAGGAGCCTTGGGAGGAAAACTGCAGTTACAGGTTCTCATGGCAGAGAGAGGTGGACATTGCAGCCACCACAGAAACATGGGCCACCAATACAATGACTGGGACCTGTCTGTACCAGGGTACAGGTTATTTTGTAGGGACAGGGTGACTGGGAAAGGGGAGGGGTGGCACTATATGTGAAGGAAGGACTGAAAGAGTGAGAGGGACAAGGCAGTGCGAGTCGCTTTGGATGCAAATCCAGGATTCCAAAATGGGAGTGGTGTACAGGCCACCATCTCAGACGGAGGAGTCAGACAGGAACTAGCAGGACCTGCAAGAAGGGTAGTGTGGTGATTGTGGGGACTTCAACATGCCAGGAGTGGATGGACTGCCCCAACAACCAGGAACAGAAGGGAGCAGGTACTGCTGGATGCCTTCCAGGACAGCTTCCTGCTGCAAATGGTCAGTGAACCAACCAGGTTAGGAATACCTTGACCTTGTGCTGGCAAATGGGGACTTTGTGAGAGAGAACTTACAGTGGAGGAACCGCTGTCAGGAGTGACCACCACTCAGTATGGCTCACACTGATATGGGCAAGGAAGAAGTGGAATCTGGCACAAGAGTGCTGGACTTCAGGAGAGCTGACTTTGGAGGATGGGAGAAGTGGTAAAGGGTACCAGGCCAGAATTCAATCTAGTATGGCCACTAACCAGAGGTGGAGCTTATAAAGCTGGGGATGAGTGGAGGCAACCAAAACCTGCTGCAAAAGCCCAGAGCAAGAAGGCTGAGGGGCTGAAACTGAGCTGGTTGAACAAGGAGGTCATGGAAAAGGTAAAGAAAAGAAAGAGCTTCCTTTAGGAAGTACAAGAAAAAAATTACTCACCTTAGTAATGTTGTTTCTTCTAATGGAATCTTGCTATATTATGACATATGCAGTGAGTCCCAACTTGAACTGCTCCGGAGGTGAAAGTGTCAACTTTCCATGCCGAGCATGGAACTTTGAGCATAAGCTCGAGTTGAAAACTTTGTCTGTTGTTCTTCAAACTCAAACTGTCAGATCTTGGACTTCCGGTGACTTCATGAGAGTGTGAGCAGCTTGGGCGTGAGGCTCCCTGGGTTTTATTTAAAAAAAAAAAACCTCTCAAACCACTCAAACTTAAAAACAACGTTCCGAATATATAAGAGGTGTACAATGCCAAAGAAAAAGGAACAGACAAAACAAGAGTCCCCGAACTGCATGGATTCCAACAGATCAGAACCGGAGGACCTGGACAGTGAGGACTCATGGGCCTCGTCGACCTCCCTGTCACAGTACAACACAGGCGATGGGTCCCCATACAATCCTACAAAGGCAAATGACCCAAATGCTTGCAGAGATTTGTGACTTCAGGAAAGAGATGCGATCAACAGTAGTGGGGCTGAGGGCTGACCTGAGTAAATTGGAGAAAGCGGCAGGAGGGTGCCGAGGAACAGCTGTCGATGACAGACGGAGGTTGATGAGACCGAGAGGGCCATAACACAGTTACACACGAAGTCACTGCCTTGCAGGAACATGCTGAGGATGCGGAGTGTAGAAGCCTACCGGAATAATATTGGCCTGTCTGGGCTTCCGGAGGGTACTGAACCAGCTGAATTTATCCCATTTATACAGAATCTATTAAGAGAAACCTCACCTTACCTGGAGACATAACTCTAGAAATGGGCGCGTCCATCGCTCGCTGGGTCCAAAGCTACCTGCTGGAGCCCGACGGACCATCCTTATAAAGTTTCTCCAGCATCAGGAAAAGGAACAGCTACATACTGCATGGAAGCAGGGCAAAGTACTTTTCAGGAACAGCAGGCTCTTTTGAAAACGATTTCGCTCCAGAAGTGATGTCCATGCGGAAGGCGTTTTTCCTGCGATGAAGGCCCTTAAAGGGTCAGGAGGCGGTTCCAATCCTGTACCCGCGAAGCTGCTGATACATTTCAAAGAAGGCCCAGTGGTGTTTGATTCCGTAGTTGAGGCAACGAAGGAGCTCCAGTCCAGGAAAATAGAAGTTCCAAGGCAGAATGCAAGCGGCAGAGCTCCACCGCAACAAGACTGGCCCAAAAGTCTGGTCGAGTGGAACAACGAGAGGCCGGAGGAAACAGGGCGAAGCTATACAAAATGTCGTTAATGCACTAAGGGCTAAATCACAGGAACTTTGGACCCTGGTTCGGGCCCCAGTGGAGCGGTCGACCGAAGATCTGTCCACCAGATTTCTAGCTAATTGGACTGTTTCCCTCTGCTGTTAGGATCGGATGGCCCTCGGACATGAGAAAACGCCAACGCTGCATCATATCCTTTTTTTTTTTTTTCTCTCTTCTTTCTTTCTTCTCTATCTCTTTATCTTCCCTTTGACTATAATTTGAATCTGCAACACTGCTATGAGAAAATAAGGGATTACACTGATACAAAGGGAGTGAGAGGACGAAGGGGAGGGTTGAGAGGGTATGGGGAAGACTATTTTGGACTAACACCATTTAGTCACTTGGCTACTGCCACACGTATGGTGGTTGCACCCCATTGCCTGATCCATCTTAGGGATGTGGCTGATGCAACCCTCTGTAAGAATGCACAACTGAAAAGATTGGCCGTGGCGGGAGAGGGGGAGGAGAGCGGTTTCAGCTATTGTGCGACTGCGCTGTAAATAGAGACTAAGCCCCTTGAATTATTTAGAGCGGGACCTCCCGATGGGTAGCCTAAACCAATTTTGCTGTGTTTGAGATCTGGTCTCAATGCCACGAGAGAGTGAGGAAGGACCAAGGTCCTCCTTCTTCTCCTTTCTCTCCTCCCCAGCGGGAATTCCTATTCACGGAGCCTTCAGGAAGGGCTGGGTATATTATTTTTGTTCCGGTCAAGAGTTGGGGATTCCCAGTTGTTGGTGAGAGGCAACAACATAGCACTACTGAGTCCCGATGCAGGCGCAGTGGCTGGGTTTCTCCGTCGCCTCTCGGGGTTATATCCCAGGACCATGGCCGTGCATTTCAATAACAGGCGATGGGGTGCTGAACCATGGGATGAGTAGAGACGATCGGGAACTTAGCAGTCAGAGCCTGGGAGTAATGGAGGCGACTGTGAAACTCAGCAGTCAGAGCCGGGCTACCTGGTATCGCTTGATTTGGAGAGTCCCCCTTTTTTTCCTTTTCCCTTTCCCAAAATGTGATGGTTAGGAATTATTAGGTTGTTCTCAGGACGAATAATCTTTGGAGGGACACTGGTGAGGGATGCGGGATGGGGAGACTCCTTCTCCCCCTTTCCATCTCCCGCTTCCTCTGGTACCTATGACACCACAGGACCCCTGGGTGGATCCTGATACCCTCCCTTGATACAGTCGGAGGCTGGGTATCGCCTATAGTTAGCGGAGGCAATGCTGCAGTAGGGATCGGGACCTACTGTATTAGGAGGTTGAGTCAGCCATGGCCTTGTGGAATCCGCTGAACGGATGGTAATTATTGCACTAGGCCGGAAATGAGGCGGTCTGCTGCCCTGCATAACATCTACTGGCGGGCTTCCTGTACCATGGAGGGCGGGGAGGCGAATGCTGGCATCGCCATAAAACACAGGGGACGGTGGTGGTTTCCGAGGGGCATAGCTAGGGCAGTGTGTGCAGCAGATGGATGGTGTTTGGATTGCAAGTAATAAATTGATCTCGCTACACCCAAGTGGAGTGTTGGTGCGTGCCACTGCAGCTGTTGTGCTCCACATCTTTGGGCCCTTCTGGGTAAAGCCAAGTTGTTGAATATGTAAGTCCATGGGTGAGTATGGTTCCAGGCCCCCGGCCATCCCTAAACCTAGATATAATTACCAAATAAAAGTAATTGCTTTACAAAGAGAATGGATGGAGGAAGGAAACATGTAAACAAAGCAGACTTTAAGACGGATAAACTTCTAAGCAGCTCTGCAGGGTGGTGGAAAAGGACCCTCAGGAGGGAGGAAGGGCTGTACTACAATAAAACTAGTTACTAGGAGGTGGAGGATGGAGTCCCTGGGAGGGGCAACAGAGGTGAAATGGGGTACAGGTTATCACAATTCGCCTTCATGTGGAGCCACAGCACTTGGGCCAGGATTGCCACGGTTTCAAACTGCATTGTTCCCTGGAGGGTTCGGGGACCCTCTCTGAAGCGTAGCTGCAGAATGCGTACTCTGGAGGTTTCAGGGTGCCCCCATCCAGATAAAGGACGGAGATACAATACCTGAGTGTATTGGCCCGCAGTTAACCTGTTTTGTCCGGTCTGGGAGGTCGACACCATATGGGTCCTATACTTGTCCCTGCTCATTTTGCATGTGGTACCTAGGGGTCTGGTACCCTCATTGGGAGGTGGATTGGCAGCACCATTGAGCACTAATGTAGCTCCCAGGAAATTTGAACCCTGATCTTACAGGAAGCCGGGGTCCGAGACTCTGAGGCTAGATGGGGGATCGGTGCCTGCTGTGATTTCTGAGGGGCCCCGACTGGCCCACTGGGGCCCCAGGAAGAGGCGGAAGTTCACTAAAACACATGCTGGGCACGGTGGCTGCCATCTTCCTCCACTCTAGAGGATGTTTCTCTTGCATATCTGGTCCTAGGGGAGCCCACAGCTCAAACCTCGTGGCTGCAGTCGCCAAACCCAACTACCCTTATCCCTTTGGGTGCTAGGTGCCCAAGGTCCTCAGACAATAGAGGACCGTATAGGTAGGACCCTTGATCCTACCACCGATCTAGGTATAGCTAGATTGGTGGAAGTACCAACAGTTCTATATTGTTACTGTGGCCATGTTGGCTAATAGGTTTTGTTTGTACTCAGTGTTGCATGTTTATATAAATTGTTGTATAGTCTTATGTATTTGTTCTGTTAACAGGTCATCAAACTCACTCTGGTCATCAGATTTACAAAAGCATGGGTTTCGAGTGCGCCCTGTGAGGTGGGTGTGCAGGGGATCCCGTCTCCACCTCTTGACATGATGCATACATCAAAGTTAAAGCTGCTCTCTTTAAATATAAATGGGTTGGCCTCCGGATTAAAAGATCCAGAACGTTGGCATACCTCAGAAGAACTAAATCAGACATAGTCTTTCTCCAGGAGACACATACGAGTCCACTGGAGCATGCCAAGCTTGCTAAATTAAGCAGGGGACAGGTATTAGCGCTCATATAGGGAGTGGCAGAAGTAGAGGTGTGGCTATTATCATTCCATCCTACACCCCATACCATCCAGAACGAGCTTGGTCAGACCCTGAAGGCGCGGTTCTCTCTCAAGGAAGCTTAATAATGAGGAAATCACTCTAATAAATATATACCTTCCTCCGGTACCACTGTTGCCCAACTGAAACCTCTGTTGGATAAGGTGGTGAATTTCACCAAAGGTACTTTATTAATGTCTGGGGATTTTAATATGCTGGCAGATCCAAGCCTAGATTCCACAAAGGAGGCCACAGAAGTTAACTAGGACCCAGAGTTTCTTCAAAAGTTTGTTTCGGAGATTGGGTGGTGCTATATCTGGAGGAAACTGCATCCACATCGAGAAACTACTCGACATTCTCTTGAGTACATCGTACATATTCCGAATAGACTATGCCTTTACCCAAGTGGAAAAGATGCAGGCCGTATGTGATGCTCAGTTAGGAGATATAACTATCTCAGATCATGCCCCTGTGATCACACAGTGGGATCTAGGTGTTCAACCTGAAAGTACACAATGGAGGCTAAATCCATTCTACTTGCGATCCAAGAATTTAAAGAATTTATCTCGGACAAGATCTCTGAGATCATGACCGATAACCCTGCCTAGACACCAGTCCCTCGGTTTATTGGGACACAATAAAAGCGGTCCTAAGGGGCACATAATTAAATATTCAGCACAGAAGAAAGCGACGCATGGACATGAGAGCCAAACTCGAAGAAACACTCCATTTTTCTACAACAAGCTCACAAGCAGGGGATAACTCCTCCTCCCCAGATACAACACACCAAACAAGAGTTAGAATAAACTCGCAATACAACAAACCAAATAGCCTAGCATTTTAGGCAAAGATATTATGAAGTTGGGTCAGGGCCACACGCTTACTACTACCAAATCGAACAAAGAAAGCAGCAACAATAGTTAATATTAGGCACCCAGTAGAGGACAGCCCCTTTCTAAGACACACCAGCGTGGCCGAAGCCTTTATGGCCTACTATAGGAAGCTGTATACCCCAGAGTCCACCCTCTCCAGAGAACATGGCAACATATATTGAGACACTTTCTCTACCCACCCTAATGGAACAAAGTAGAGATGCCCTTATGCAGCCCATAACTGCCACCGAGATAGCGCAAACTATAGCCAACTCTAAATCCCAAAAGCCCAGGACCTGATGGATATGGGCCGGAATTCTATAAGGTTGCTAGACCATCAGTTCTCCCCACGACTCCTGCGTTCTTTAACTCAATACTACAGGCGGCCACCCCAGAAACCTGGTCCTCACGCAACCATATCGGTGATCCCAAACAGGGAAGAACCCACAGGAATGTGCATCATATAGACCAATTTCGGTACTAAATCAGGACTATAAATTATTTATGAGCATTTTAGTACACCGCATGGACCAAGTACTCCTGTATAAATTCACAGAGACCAAACTGGTTTTGTGAGGCCTCATACTACCACTGATAATATCAGGCGCTCTCTTTACCTGGTTGACCAGATGAGCGGTACAGACACTCCAGCGGTGCTCATTAGTCTTGATGCAGAGAAGGCCTTCAATAGAGTTGCGTGGCCCTTCTTATACTCTATCCTGCATCGATTTGGTTTTCCCTCTGGTCTCATCCAAGTCCTACAAAATATATATTCTTCACCCAGGCCTGTGTAAGAGTCAATGGACATCCTCCGAATACTTTCAACTTAAAGAGGAACCTGCCAGGGTTGCCCGTTATCCCTATTATTATTTGCGGTAACCAAAGAACCTTTAGCACAACAGATCAGAGACCACCCTAACATACGGGAATTTTACTAGGGAGACGGAACACCGAAGCGCCTATACGCTGGATGACATACTTTATATTTCCAAACCCAGAGCGGTTCATCCCAGCGGCAGCAAATCCTAGTCATTATGGAATGGTATCAGGCTATAAATTAAATCTGACTAAAACTGAATTACTCACATTCAATTACTACCTACACAAGGAACAATGACGCCCTTCCTGGTAGGTGGAACCTGGCGAAACTAAAATACCTAGGCGTGTATATATCCGTGAAGGAATAAACTACAAACATAACTACTCTCCCTTTATGACACAACTGAAGCAGGACTTACAGACCTGGTCAGTGATCCCACCTGAGCTTGTTGAAGCGGGTAGAACTAATCAGGATGATAACTCTCCCTAGAGCATTATATCTGTTCCAAAACATTCCCCTTTTAGGTACCTAAAAGTTCTTTAAAGAAATTAGTCGCCTACTACGGAATTTCATATGGGCAGGGTGGAAACCTTAGGTGTGCCTTAAAGTGTTGTCGCTTCGCGAGCTGATGGAGGCCTTGCACTTCCAGATTTAAAGCACTACCAACAAGCAGTAACTATGATGCAATATAATGGCAAGACAAAACAGAAGTTCCATCCGCATTGGATGGAAATGGAGAAGATACTGATAAGTGATATTGCCTACTTTCTGGCAATATATAGTCAAATTCGAGAGAAATGGCCTGTCCAACTATTAATCCCTGGCTAACAGCGCAATTTCAAAATTGAGCGTAATTAAAAAATCCATAAACTGTCACCCTGCTTGCCACTCCTATGTCCGATTCAGGCATTACCAGATTTTCCCCAACACATTGGACTCTGGATTTGATACTTGGGATAGCCTTGGTCTACGATACTTACCACAAATAATGACACAAGGAGTAATTTGGTCATTTGCAGAAATTCAGGCAAAGTTCCACGTGCCACACAGACTTTTTTCGATATCTACAACCCGACACTACATGGAGGACTTGCCTCTATGCCTGCGAAACCCAGAAAACTATTTAGCACTAATCCGATGTCAAATCTCACCGAACAGTTCGGAGAAGCAGGATCACCTGATTTCTATATATTATCAGTCTTGAATTGCAAGAGATAACCACTGAAAACATCCGCATCAATGGCGGGAAGAGTCTGGTTGCCAACTGACTACTTGGCTGGCAACTGGCATGCAGTTACTCCTCTAAGGTTACAAGCTCATATCAATGGCGAGAATTCGCCTGGAAAGTCTTGATAAGATATTTAGATCACCCAAGGTCACTAAGCACTACTCACAAAACAAATCTGCAGAGTTCTGGTGGGATGTGGTGAGCAGGAGGCCAATCTGACTCATATTTTCTGGCATGCCCAGCGCCCAACTTTTTAAACAGTTGGAAGTGCAGCTACAACTTATCGACCCACAATTCCAGTTGACACCAGAGATATACTTGTTCCTTGCATTTCCAAGCCTTATCGGGCCCAAACACAAGATACCTGCTTTCACTGCTTCTTACAGCAGCCAAAAAAGTAATAACTAGGCAATGGCTAACATAAATCCTCCAACTATTCGAGACTTGTGGGAAATTACCTGACAAATTCACAACATGGAAAAAAATGACATATAATAGAAATGAGCGGGTAGATTTTTACTATAAGATGGTAAGTGCAACTATACTATATGTTAATAGATCCCACTTTTGTGCCCTAATTTCTGTACCTCAGCAGGAACTCCCGAGTCTAAGCTCAGATGGCTAACCCCCTCCCTTGTGGGGGCCTGGACCGGTGCACCCCACCCTCCCCTTCCCCAATACCTGGACTGTCTGGAGCCCGAAATACAATTGGAGTGGTGTAGCAGACGCAGGAGGGGAGAGTTTGATGACTTGAAGAGTAACTAGTGCTCACCTACTTGTTATTCAATGATACAAGTGGAATTCCAAAGCGAGGATTAACTGAGGTGGTAATATGTATGAGAGCAATGAAATAACTGGAAAATGTTGGATATTAGATCGAGAAACTATCTGAACCCTTAGAGCTGTTTGTCATAATGGACCAGCTGTAGATGCATTGTATAAAACAATAACTGTAAACCTATATGTATATAGTTAAAATATGAATAATAAAAAGAATAATTAAAAAAAATAAAAAATAAAATAATAGATCAGAGCTGGAAGTAGCTGCTTATTTTGTCTGCTTAGTGTTCTCACTGTGACTTTATTAAGATAGTGCTCAAAGTCAAATAATGTGCACAGATCATGCTTTTCACGAGTGCGTACAAAAACAGCTGATTTTGTCCACTGCTGCTAGTACCCCTGCCATACTGACATGTGCTGTTGCCATATCATCCTCGCCCTTCTCTTCCTCCATGTTTGTTCTCAAAACTTCGCTACAGATTGCCATTTTGTAAACTGGACCATCAGTTGGGACAGAATCATCCATGTCCCTGTAACTCTCAAATTCAGTGGATGTCATGTTGTTGGCAGCCGGGGGTAAGGGAAGGACTGGATCCTCTCTTTCTCCTGCACCCTCAATAACAGCAGCAGCAGCAGCTTCATTTGCCGGTATGACGCCAGCTTTTCTATAGCAGTTAACTATGGTGTCTCATTTCACATTCCTCCAAGTCTGATCAAGCATCCTGATGGCATCCAGCACAGTGAGATGTTTGGCAACTACGGCTACGTACATCTGTTGTCCCTCATCAAGGCATAACGCATCTTTTTTATGATGGCTTGTATGAAAAAAATTTAAGTGTGGAGTTGTAAACTTAAAATGTGCAGGTTAGAGCAAAGATAGCAGGCTGTACTGTACCTGACTGCAATATAGGTGTTTAACATTTCATTTGATGCCCATGTCCATAGGTTGGATTAATGCAGTGGTATTGGTGGATGAAAATCAGCTTTATATTTGATAATGTAACATTCAGATGAGCAGAGCAATTATCCAGGATAAGTGCAATTCTGAGCTGCTTTCGTCATCTCTGTGCATTTATCTTTTAAGCCAGTTTGTAAAAATATCTGAAGTCATCTAGGCATTAGAATTCCTTCCCCATCAGCTGGCAGCGCATCCACAGATAAACCAGAAAAACAACAAGGTTTCCTGGACTTTCCTACAATCAATAGCCTTAACTTGTCTGTCCCATCCATGTTGCAACACAGCAGTATGGATATTCTCTCTCGCTTTTTCCCCACTACTTGCAGCATCTGATTGAAAGGCTAATGTCCCATCTGGAACTGCTCTGAAATGCAGCCTAGTCTCATCACAGTTATACACAAGATGAGGTGGGTAAGCATTTAAGAGTTGTGGCAGTACGCTATTAACCAGGTGTCTGCTGATTCAGTGTCTGCATCTTTCTTTCTCCATGACATTTTTAAACAAAATTCCATTCTCTCTTTCCAGCAGCTTAGCCATCCGCTACTGGGGTGAATTCAATGCCCATATTGTCTGCGAGCTGCTTTGCTTTAGCTAACAGACTAGGGCCATTAACTAGAGCATCAGCTGTTCTTGTAGCTGCAAACCATCACAATAAAACAGCTTCTACCTCCTCACTCTTCTCCCAGCCGCTTTGCACTTATTTTCAGACTTCTCCCACTCAGCACACAGCTGCTCCTTGCCTTTTAATATGCGGCATACCATTGAAAGATCGATTCCAAAATCAGCAGCAACGTCGGACCTTTTAATTCCAGGCATTTCAATGTGCTGCAACCCTCGATCTTCTGTGCAATGTTAAAGTCACCTTTTGCACTTCATTATTCATAAAGCTGTCTGTCTGCAAATAATGCAATGTTCATGTGCCTGACAATGATTCTTAAATACAGGTGAATAGCACCTATTAACATGTTGTGCTTTAATCTGAATTAAATTAAACGTTTTATAGCAGACTGCATCCTGAAAATACTGCATTTAACTGAACATTGCAATAAAGCAGATTGCATTTAAACACATTTTCAACATGTGCTTCAATGGGAAAAAACGGAAAGTGAAAAGTGTGTTTATAAATGAAAATTGCATTTAACTGAATTGCACTAAGTGGAATCCACTGTACTATAATAATGTGGCAGCAGTTATATAGACCCTTTACAGTCATACAAACTGCAGTAGTACCATAATAATGTGGCAGCCAGTATATAAACCCTATAGAGAATCATGCAATCTGTAGTACAAAATGCCATAACAATGTACAGCAGTTACTGTATATAAATCCTTTACAGAATCTCACAAACTGCAGCACAGTAGTTCTATAATAAAGTGTCAGTAGTTATAAAAAAAAAACAAAAAAACTGTCAGATCTTTACGAGCAAAACTCACTAAGGTTCTGTGTGGATGCCGTAAACCTATACTAGCCAACTGGCTACTAAATATAACAACACATTTTTCTTGGTCCCAAAACAAAGACTCAAGTCAGGGGATCCAAAAATTAAAAACATAACACCCAAACACCCCAAAGGAGGGGTGAAAAAAGGTGGGCATCTACTAGTGCCAACACTGCACTGCCCACCCACATCCCAAAAGTAGAGGTTCTGAGAAGGGCAGGCGTGGGGCCCATAATATAGAACACTCCATCAGAAGAAACAACGTTACTAAGTTAATTTTTTCTTCAAACAACATGAAGTCTACTATATTATGACATTTGCAGACTACACAGCAGTATCTCCATGGAGGAGGGACAGAACCGACTTCGAAATAGGCTCTGAAGCACTGCTGTTCAAACCGAGCATCACTCCTAGCCTGGATGTCCAGGGAGTAATGCTTGGTAAAAGTGTGAACCGTTTTCCTGGTAGCTGCTTGACATATCTCTAGGATAGGGATGTCCCTGGCAGCAGCCAGAGATGCAGCTGTACCTCTGGTAGAGTGAGCCCTCAGGCCTGAGGGAGGAACCTTACCCAGTTTTCATAGCAAAATTGGATACAAGAGACCACCTGGAAATGGATCTTTCAGTAGCAGGTTTCCTTTACCAACCTCACCATAAGTGAGGAACAGTTGGAGGAGTCAAACCTGTGACCCTTGGTACGCTCTATGTAGTAACTAAGGGCTCTTTGACATCTAAACTGTGCAGCTCCTCTCGCCAGAGGAGGAATGGTCAGTGAAGTACACAGGAGAGACACAGATTGATTAAGGTGGAAGTCTGAAACCACCTTAGGCAAGAACTTCTGTTAGTCCTAAGGACCACCTTATCTCTATGAAAGGAGATAAAATCAGGTTCCACTGACAATGCTTGTAATTCACTTATGCGCCTGGCAGAAGTGATGGCTACCAAAACACAGTTTTCCAAGTCAAATACTTAAGCTCTGCTGAAGACAAGGGCTCAAAGGGTGTTACTAAGCTGAGCAATGCAAATATTAAGATCCCAGGCAGGGGCAGGGTCCCTGAATGGAGGGTTGGTGTGAAGCAACCCTTGAAAAACTTGGAGAATACAGGATGAGCCGAAAGAGAAGAGGGGTTACCTGCTGATAAGAAAGCAGACACGGCTGCCAGGTGCACTTTTAGAGTAGCTGGTCTCAGCCCCAAAGAATATTCAAATGTACCACATAATCCAGGACTGTGGGTAAGTCAGCAGATTCTGGGAAATATGTTGCCAGAGCACCATATGGAAAATCTCTTCCATTTGGAATTATAAGTAGCTCTGGTGGATGGCTTCCTGAAGCCTTCAATATATCAATACACCTTGGAAGAGGTGTGGGTCAGCAAACTCTAACTCTTCAAGAGCAGGCCTTGAGATTGAGAGATTTGAGATTCGGGTACCAAAGCCTCCCTGAGCACAGGTTAACAGGCTGTGATTCCTGGGAAGACACAGGGGAAGGTGGACTGCTAAGGACATAGGGAGTGGGTACCAGGGCTGTCTGGCCCTAATCTGGAGCAATCAGGATCATCTTGCAGGGTGAATCTGATTTTGACTAACACCTTGAACAGAAGAGGGAAGGGGGGATAGCATAGAGAAAGTACAGTTATGTAAGAACTTACCGTAACAGTAGATCTGAGAACAGCTCTTGCAGCAGGTTACACCATTAGGACTGTAGCTGGCAGGCGTCAGGACCCCAGGAAAAATTCTAGCTAGCTATCTTCAGCGGGACCACCCCGATGTCGGTCCCGCCTGCGCCAGGCGTGGTACATAAGGGGCGGTCCCGCCAGATTCCCCAGTTCTC
Organism: Neoceratodus forsteri; assembly: GCA_016271365.2. Lineage (NCBI taxonomy): Eukaryota > Metazoa > Chordata > Ceratodontiformes > Ceratodontidae > Neoceratodus > Neoceratodus forsteri. Next base: position 834,613 of record CM057449.1, on the reverse strand, counting down.
CCTGCCGGAGACTCCCCGCCACAGGATGACATCAGAATGGGAGACCGAGATCCATCGTCAGAAGATAATAAGGGAAGAAAACCTCAAAAGAAAAGGCAAAGCCATGCCTCCTCAAGGGGAAGGAGGGGGAAGAGTACCTGCTGCAAGAGCTGTTCTCGAAGATCTACTGTTACTGGTAAGTTCTTACGTAACTGTACTATCTTACTGGAGAGACAGCTCTTGCAGCAGGTTACACCCATTAGGACTGATTCCCAAGCAGTAACGCTGCCAGAAATTCCGGAGGAGGAAAATAGGAAGTACATTCCAGGTCCTGAACCTAGGACAGGAGACCCTGTAGCACCACCAGGCCGAAACTGACTTCGCAGAGAGGCGTGTCCAGGCTATAATGCCTGATAAAGGTATACACAGAGCTCCAAGTGGCTGCAGCACATATAGCAGAGGTGGAGATGTTTCTGAGTGCTGCAAAGAAGGTGGCCACAACCCTAGTAGAATGACCCGGACTGTTCCCGGAGGGCTTTGTTTGTTCAGATGAAATACACTGGACAAGCCAGCGAGACAGGGACTGTTTGGATACAGATTGGCCCTCATCCGCTCAGAAGGAAGCGAAAAGTTGCTCAGAACTACGTAAAAGGTTTAGTTCTGTTGAGGTAATACCTCAGGCTGCGGTGAACATCCAGGGTGTGGACAGAGCCTCTCCTCTATTCAGTAACAGGAAGTAGACTGGTAGGTCAATGTCCTGATTTAGAGTGAGTGAAAGAGACCACCTTAGGCAAAAATTTAGGGTTCGTCCTCAGGGATACTCTGTCGGTGGAAAACTAAATAAGGCTCTTTTACACCTGAGAGCGTGAAGCTCAGAAATTCTTCTCGCTGAAAGTAACAGCAACCAAAAATAACGCTTTCCACGACAGAAACGAGCTCGCAAACTGTGGCAGGTTCGGGGAGCGTGAGCTGTTGCAGGACAAAGAGCAACCCATGGAGGTACAGGGTCTCTAAATGGAGGCCTAGGTGTAACACCCCTCTCAGAAATTCCCCAGAGGCGTCCTAATTGATCCACTATACGATGTCCCACCGGAAGGTGGTAGGCAGAAATGGCACAAAGGTGCACCTTGATAGAGAGTAGGCTAGACCCGAATGAAGAGGAGAGCAGGTAGTCAACACCACTCCCCACTGGGCAACCTAAAAGGAAAATCAGCGATCCATGACCACCATAACCAAACGCGCCATTTCATGGCATCGTACGCTGACTTTCTGGCTGCAGAAAGAACTACTGCAACCTCTTGCGAGACCCCTGGGATGCAAGATGGCTATGTCTCTAGGAACCATGCATGCAGGTTCAGTGAGCGTAAAGTCCGGGTGGACTAGTGAACCCTTTCTCCTGAGAAGGAAATGGGAGCTGAACGGCAGGAGGCGGGGGTTCCGGGATAGCTGCATCAGCAAGGGAACCAGATCTATCTGAGCCAGAACGGGCCAACCAGGATCATGACTGCGTGCTCCCTGCGCAGTTTGAGAAGAACTCTCTGGATCAGCAGGGGAAAGGAGGGAAAGTGTAGAGGAATCTCTGTTGGCCAGGAGAGGGACAAGCGTCGCCATGAAAACACCAGGCCCTGGATCTAGCGAGCAAAAATTGGGCAGGTTTAAGCTGGATGGGGATGCAACAAGTCTAGTTCTGGAGTTCCCCATTGAAGAAACAGATCCTCTGCTACCTCTTGAAGAAGTTCCCACTCGTGGACTCTGGCCTGAAGCGGCTCAGACCGTCTGTACGTGTTGACCACCCGGAACATGCACAGTGATCAGATGCGTGCGTGTCCGATTACCAATCCCACACCCTCATGGCCTCCCTGCAAGGAAGAGTGTGCGCCTCCTTGTTTGTTGAGGTAATACATCACCGCGTGTTGTCTGTCTGAAGCAGAAGAGCACACGGTGGGATTACTGACTGAAAGGCCTGCAGGGTACAGAGAACCGCTCATCTCAGGACGCTGATATGGAGAGGAGCTTCCATCGGGGTCCACGTAGCCTGGGACTTTACCCGGCCCAGGTGCCCCTCACCCTAGACCTGAGGCGCCTGTGGTGAGGGTTACCTCCGGGACGGCGCTACTTAATGGGACGCCCATGGAGAGCGACCCTGGGACTAGCTACCACTGCCAGTCTCGAATCACGGTGTTCGGATCCTCACCGGATGCTGCAAATGGTCTTGCCTTTGGTCCCATTGCACTCTGAGCATCCACTGAGTTACCCGCATGTGGAGCCTTGCGAAGGGATGGTAGGAATGGCGCAGCCATGTATCCGAGCAAGCGAAGGACCGACCTGGCAGAGACGGTCTTGTTCGACGATAACTCCTGATGAGGGATCTGATGCGCCCGCCTGTTGTCTGGAAGAAAAGCTCTTCCCTGAACAGTGTCCAGTACTGCACCTATAAACTGCAGTTTTCAGACGGTACCAGGAGAGACTTCAGAGTTTATTAGGATGCCCAGAGATCGGAACAGGTCCTGGGTGCTCTGGACCGTAGTAACAACGCCTCTGTGGAGGCGGCCATGAGAAGCCAATCGTCCAGGTAAGGAACACATAATGGCCCTGTCTCCTCAGAGATGCTGCCGACGCACGCACTTGGTAAAGACCCTTGGTGCGAATCTAAACAAGAGAGAAGGGATCCAGGAGACACCTACATATTTTTCAAAGGCAGGTAAGAAGAATGAAGTGATCAACTAGATACATAGATACATAGACAGTGTCAGCAGATAAGGCCTATGGCCCACCTAGTCTGCCATTTGAGCTTGTAAGTTCAGTTTGTTTTCCTAGAAGTCTGTTTCCCCTTACCCCTGCCCTCTAGAATTCCTTTATGTCTATCCCATGCATTCTTAAATCCGTGATTGTTTCAGCCCCTCCACTTCCTCTGGCAGGGTGTTCCACTTGTCCACCACCCGTTCTGTGAAGAAATTTTTCTCATGTTTCCTCTGAGTCGTCCTCCCTCCAACTTCATCCCATGCCTCTAGTCCTGAAACATCTTTTTCGCTTAAAATAGTGTTTTCCTGCACCCTGTTCCTCCCTGTAAGATACTTGTATGTCTCTATCATATCCTCTCTCCCTCCTCTCCTCCAGGGAGTACATGTTCAGTTCCTTCAACCTGTCTTCATAGGACTTGTGATGCAACCCATGCACCATCTTTGTTGCCCTCCTGTGAACCTTCTCTACCCTGTCTATGTCCTTACGTAGGTATGGTCTCCAGAACTGTACACTGTACTCCAGGTGGGGCCTCACTAGTGTCTTGTTAGCTGAATTATGACCTCCCTTTTCCTGCTGGTGATGCCCCTGCTTATACATCCCAGCATCCTATTTGCTTTACCTGATGCCTTGTCACACTGTTTCCCTACCTTGAGGTCATCAGAGATGACAACCCCAAGATCCCTTTCCTGCTTGGTGCATGCTATATCCTCACCCCCAACTGATATATTGTGCCAGGGTTTTGTGCCCATATGCATTATCTTGCACTTCTTTGCATTGAATTTCAACTGCCAAACCCTTGACCATTCTTCAAGTTTCTGCAGGTCCTTCTCATTCTGTCTACACCCTCTGGTGTGTCTACTCTGTATCAGAGCTTTGTGTCATCAGCGAACAGTGAAATTCTGCCTTCTAGATCCTGTGCAATGTCACTGATGAAGATGTTGAATAGGACCGGTCCCAGCACTGATCCCTGTGGTACCCACTGGTTACTCTTCCCTCTGTAGAGTGACAGCCATTTACCACCACCCTCTGTGTCCTGCCACCCAGCCAGTTACCTACCCACCACACTACTGTCCTGCCCACACCCATATTCCCCAGTTTGTGTAATAGTCTTCTATGTGGCACAGTGTCAAAGGCCTTGCTGAAGTCCAGATAGGCCATGTCCACTGCCCTCCCTGATCCACCTCCCTAGTCACCCAGTCAAAAAATTCAATGAGGTTGGTCTGACAGGCCTCCCCTGGTGAACCCATGCTGCCTTGGGTCCTGTAGTCCATTGACAGCCAGATGTTCCACCAATCTCTCCTTCAGTAGTGCTTCCATGATCTTTCCCACTACTGAGGTGAGGCTGACTGGTCTGTAGTTCCCTGCTTCCTCTTGTTCCCACTTTTGTATAAGGGACTTCATCTGCTGTCCTCCAGTCTTTGGGTACCTCCCTGTTTCCAGTGATTGGCTGAACAGGATAGCCAGAGGTTCAGCCACCACCTCTCTTAGTTCTTTAAGGACCCTGGGGTGCACCCCATCTGGCCCCATTGCTTTATCAGCTCTTGTTACTTCCAGTTCCTTCAGGACCCTTTCGTGTAAAGGGACTTGTGTCCATTTCTGCACCATTCTCACCCCTTGTATCCCTTCAGACCCATTACCCCCTCTTCCTTAGTAAAGACTGAGCAGAAATACCTGTTCAATATGTCAGCTTTATTGTTGTCATCCTCCACGCTGCTCCCATCCTCCCCTTCAGTCTCACTATCCCTCCCTTTGTCTTTCTTTTTCACTTATGTACCTGTAAAGGTTTGTCCCCTTTACCCACTGATTTTTGCAATGTGTTCTTCTGTCTGAGCTTTGGCTTCCCTTGCAGACTTCCCTGCCTCCCTTGTTTCTCCTGGTACTTCCTATCCCCTTCTGCTTGTGTCTTTTTGTATTGCCTGGATACAATCTTTTGGCTTTCACTTTCTTTGCTACCTCTTTGGAAACCATAATGGTATCCTCTTCCTTTTCCTCTTGCTAACCTGCTTAATGCATAATTCTGTTGTTCTTATAATCCCCATTTTAAATACTGCCCACTGTTCCTCAACCCCTGATTCCTGTCCCATTCCCTTTAATGCCTCTTTCAAGTATCTCCCCATTTTCCCAAAGTCTGCCCCCTAAAATCCAGGATCGTGTTTTTGTGTGGTTTGGTTCTGCTCTTTCTGTGATTTCAAACCACAATGACTGGTGGTCACTGTTACCCAGGTGCTCCCCACTGTTACCCCCATCACACTGTCCCTGTTTGTGGCACAAGGTCCAGTATTGCCTTCTGCCGAGTTGGTTCCATGACCAGTTGCTTGAGGAAGGCACCCTGAAGGAGTCCAGGATAAATCTGCTTCTAGTTGATGCTGCTACTGGATGCTCCAGTCCACGTCTGTATATTGAAGTCTCCAACCAGTACTACCTCACTTTGTCTGCCATCCCTTGGATGGCTAGCATCAGCTCCCTATCTGTTTCTTCCTCCTGGGCTGGTGGTCTATAGACCACACCTGTGCGGATGGCTGGCCCCATTTTCCTTTCCAGCTTAACCCACAGTATCTCTCCCCATTTTGTTCCTCCTGGATCTGTGTGGCTCTTATGTCATTTTTCACATACAGTGCCACTCCTCCTCCCTTCCTGCCTGCTCTGTCTCTTCTGAATATGTTGTAGCCAGGTATGGCCATCTCCCAGTCATGGTTATCATTACACCAGGTTTCAGTGATGGCCACAATGTCCAGGTCTGACTGTACCATGACAGCCTCCAGATCTTCCATCTTTTTGCTAAGGCTCCTGGCATTTGCACATGGCTTTCCATGATTTGACCTCCCTAGACTGCTTCACTGTTCTACTCCAGCCCCTTCCTTGGTTGTCATTTATCCTGGTTCTCCTTGCTGTTTGCCCTTCTGCTGAATTTTGCCCTTTTTCTGCTTATCCACCTTTTGGACACTAATCTCCATCTTTTGCACACTGCTTTGCAGAGATAGCCACTCCTCTGGTTCACTGGTTCCACTACTAGCTGTGGGGGTGAGCAAGTAGGTACCATCCTTGCTGGCCTGCCACCCCTTTGCTAGTTTAAATGCTTGTCAATGTAGCATTTAAACTTATCATTGAGTGGCTGGATTCCTCCAGGATGGATGCAGGCCATCAGGCTTGAACAAACCTCCATCCCTCCAGGTGGGTCCCCAGTCACCAATGAATCCAAACCCTTCCTCACAGCACCAGTTCTTCAACCATGAGTTAAAGTTCCTGGTGCATGCACTCTATGCTCTCCCTTGCCTCTCACAGGTAGTACTTCTGAGAAGTGACAGAAGTAGCTACTTGCTTGAGACCCTTCCCCAGTTTCCTAAACTCTTCCTGAACTTCCTTTGGCTCCCCATTTGCCAAGTCATTAGTACCTAGGTGGATAATGACATCCAGCTCACTCTCCCATCTTGCCTTCCCAGTGATCCCAGTATCTTCCTTCCATCCCTCCATGCCGTGGCACCTGGTAGGCACCTCACCTCCCTGTCCTCCCCTCCTGTGTTCCTAGGCTGGATCCCTCTTACAGTGGAGTCCCCCACCAGGATTAGCTTCCTCCTCCTCTGGGGTCCACTGCTTTCCCCACTGAGGTCACCTCCTTACCTAACCTCCACATCCTTTCCTTCCACTTCCCTGGGTACCACTATTTGGTTGTCCTCATTTGCCAGTGTGGCATATGAGTTCTTGAGAGGAATAGGATCTGGGATGTGCCTCTGCCTGACTGCTCTAACCCTCCCTGAGCCCACTGTCATCCAAGTGCTCCTCGTTCTCGGCATCCTTTGAGGCAGCTGCATTGACTGGGTGGTCCCTGGATAGGGGTGATGGTACTCCTGACCCAGTTTACTTCCGCTCTGAGTCTGGCTACCTCATCCGCAGTCCAGAGAGATGCATGCAGATAGGGTATATATCAACAACTATATCAAAAGCGGTGCTGAGACTGAGCATGACCACTGTAGAGAATGAACAGTTATCAAGGAGGATGCCATTTACAACCCAGAAGTGCTGCCTTAGTACATGGCTGAAGTATACTGTGTGAAACTGGGTGTGAAGCAAGACAGTTAAATGCTTCATGCATAGTAAATAAATAATTCGACCTGGTATGTCACCTGCTGTTATTATTATGATTATTATTTCCATTCTGCTTCTTCTGCTTTCTCTCCAAAGTCCCTTCTTCATGGCTTTTTTCTCCAACCTGCAGCTGTCCATGACCTTTACCTCTTGTCTTCCTTCCCCACTAATTTTGCCATAATCATTTTGTCCCCTCATCCCCAACTTATACCTTATGAGTAGTTTCACCCACCTCTTATAACTCGACTTATTTACTACATGTATCTGTTGTACTGATTTGCCTTCAATACTTATTTTTATGCTCCTTTGATTTAGAATACTATCGTATGACTTCTATTTTTGCAATGCAATTCTTACTGTTTAGTATTTTTTCACCTTGAGTGATCTCTACTTTCCTCACCCCAAAGATACATCTGGAAATGAGTTACTAGCAGCTCAGTATGTCTTTCATGGTGAAACTTTTGAAATAAATAACTAAATAAATTGGTAAGTGTCACAAACCCATTCAGCAGGTCAGGCCCTCTACTCCCAAAGTGCCAACCTCCAGTGCAGTTTTGTGCACAGTTAACAGAACAAGGTAACCCTCTTGTCTGTTTTGTGGGTTTGAATCAACCTTTGGTCTCAAGTCTTGAAGGGATTCAAATTGTGAATCTCTTTGAAGGCACCCAATGCACAGGCTCAGATATATCTGTCTTCGTGGGCCAGATATCTTTGCCTATGGGCACCTAACCAGGTGTACAAAATGAACCCTTAAACTTTAATAAAGACCTCAGATTATTCTTACCTCTTGCAGTTTGGTATCACCAGTCAAGCTTATGCCCAGTGTCTGCTGTAACCATATATACTCTACTTGTAAAGGAAAGAAATCAAAGACAGACCAAGTAAGCTCTAAAAGAGTTTTACTAAAATAGATAATAATATGTAAAACATGCAATAAAGAACTATTATATCACAAGACATACAGATCTTTTAAAAGAACAAGGTTTTAAACAGTGCAATTCCTACTACAGTAATTAGATTTGTCTCTTTCTAAATACCTGTTTAAAGTGCTCTCAGATGTTTCTTTGTCAGAGTCTAGATAAAAGTGTCTCTGAAGTAAAACAGAATATTGTCTAAAAGCTGGCTTTCCCACTTTTTCATGAGGTCACCTAGCTCCTCCCTGTCAGAATATATATAAAAATATATCTATATAAAAACAGGATGTCTTTTTCCAAGTATTAAATTCTGCAACCTCAGCATAACTCATGTTCTTCAAATGACATTTCTTTGAACTTAAGCAGTATCCTCTCTCACACAGACATCAAAGCCTTTTTATGATTTTCGCACCAGTTTGCTAAACCTGGTTTCCTCCTCTGCTGCCAAAGTTTGTGATTTTTCTCTTAGCAACTACAGCTATAATTACTTATAAAACAGTAGATTCCTGATTAAGACCTTCCAGGTAACACCTTGTATCTAAAACCTGTGTATTTGTGTGTGTGTATGATCTCACATGTTGTTTCAGCATTTCTCATGGAAAGACAGACCATACTGTGGTGGTCTAGAGGTGCTCTGTGGTACTCTGCTCTAAAGATGGTGGAAAGAGATGAGCAAGACACCAAGGTCTGCATTATTGTGGATAAGATAACTATTACCCAGACAAGGAGAGGCAGGAGTCATCCTAGCATTTCAGTGCCATCTGAGGGCATTTATTTAGTACCAGTGGGTAGGGAGACACAGTCACAAGAGGAGGAGAAGTCACCCAAAACAATAGGGTGGTAAAGAGGACAGAACAGTTTTTTCTATGACTGCCAAAATTACTTCAAACAGGAATAGCATATATATTTAGGCCTATTGCCACTGTTCTATAATTATTCAACAGTTCTTATTCCTATTACTAAGCTTAGTGAAAATCAGATGATATGTACTACCCACAACAATATTTGGTTCAGCTATAACCACACAATTCTACCAAGTCTAAACATCACAGGAGTCCAGAGGTCAGACATCTTCATGTACACCATCATTCTACGATGGTAGCTACAAAGGGGAGCAAACAGAATGGTTGATACTAAACACAATTCCCAGCAGGGACCTTGTAAAGGCCACTGGGTGGTGAGAGGTTTGCAAACAGACCATATGATTCTTCGGCAAAGCCCACCTCTCCAACGCTGCCAGAAAGAAAGAACCAGAGCAACTGGTTCCTGAAATAACCCACTTACAGGCTGTCAGATTCCAAACTGAAGACAAAGGATTCCTTGGCCAAACCCACTTCCAGGGCTGCCAAGGGTGAGGAGAAAACAGAATCTGCATGGCAATGAATCCACTGAGGACCACCATGACCTGAATGATGCTGCAACACTCCAAGGGCCAGCTAAACTCTGAAGGATCTCTGATAGGACCAGGAACCAGAAGAATCTGTAGAGAGGAGGTTGATTCTGCAATCTTGTCACCAGAACCTAGAACAAAATAAAGAAACTGTGGATGGGTCCCGAACTGGGCTTCAACAGACTCAACTTTCGGCGACGACCAGGGGCGCAGACCAGGTTCTCCAGGATGTGCACACTCTTTTGTGGAGGGTGACCAACTTGGGACATAATGGATCAGGAACCATATGAAATGACACTGGCACAGCTGTCGTGATGCGCTTTGGTGGACATAACTTGAGCTGTGGAAAACAAAAGCTGGCGAGTACGACTGGTGATGGACTCGACTTGACGGATGACACAGATGGAGGAGATGATTTGATGGACGATCCCACTTGGATGAAGAAGGATGAGAAGACGTCCTTTTCTGGGTTGAGACTGATTCAGAGTACGTAGTATTACAGACCACACTATGGGACTGCGGTGTGGTAGAAGATTGAGACTGTCCCCATACGCTGGTAACAATGTAGCTGAAAGATGCACCTTTCTGCAATGCCAAGAGAACTGCGAATGATCAGATAATTTGCCAGGGAAGTGCAAATTATAAATCTAGGGTGGTTATCACAGGTGGGGCAACAGTTCAGATGCTTAGGACAATAGTTCAGATGCATGGGGCAATAGTTAAAATGCTTAGGGCAATAGTTCAGATACTTAGAGCAATAGTCCAGATGCTTAGGACAATAGTTCAGATGCTTAGGTCAACAGTTGAGATGTGTAGGGCAATAGTTCAAATGCTTAGGGCAACAGTTCAGATGCATAGGGCAATAGTTCAGATGTTTAGGGCAATAGTTTAAACAATCAGGGGCAAATAATCACAATCCAGATACAATACAGTCTTGTTGCTTCTTAGCAAGTTCAGAGTCTTTCAGATACTTTGGCAACAAACATTCGCATGATCAGTACAGTTGTTACAGTTACTTTGCAGTATTTGTGAGCTGAGCACACTTGGATGGACCCTTTTCCTGACTGTAGGGCCTTCCTGGATAGGATCTGCTACCCCTGAATGTTTTGCTAAGGATGCCTTAACCACTATACTGAGGATGCCACTTGCCCTATGCTAGTTGCCCGGAACACTAAAGGCCTAAATGTCTTATTTGCTATGGGGCCTTCCTGCCCTACTTACTGCCACTAGGCTGTCTTGCCCTAATCCAGTAGGCTGGGGCTGTCCTTACTACCACTAGGCTGGCTTGCCCTAATCTAGTAGACTGGGGCTGCCCTCACTACCACTAGGCTGGTTTGCCCTAATCTGCTAGGCCAGGGCTGCCCTCACTACCACTAGGCTGGCTTGCCCTAATCCACTAGGCCAGGGCTGCCTTTACTACCACTAGGCTGGCTTGCCCTAATCCACTGAGGCTGGGCGCCTACTACCACTAGGCTGGCTTTGCCCTAATCTGCTAGGGTTGGGGCTGCCCTTACTACCACTAGGCTGGCTTGCCCTAATCTGCTAGGGCCAGGGCTCCCCACTACCACTAGGGCTGGCTTGTCCTAATCCACTAGGCCGGGGCTGCCCTTACTACCACTAGGCTGGCTTTGCCCTAATCCACTAGGCCGGGCTGCCCGTAGACTCTGCTTTACCTTGGGCCTTATGCCCTACATTTACCCCAGGCCTAATGCCTTACACTTACTTGGGGCTTAATGCCTCTGCTTAGCTGTGGGCCTAACTGCCTTTTAAACTGGGCCTGGTGCCCTTGATTCAGTGGGCCTGGTGCCCTTGATTCAGTGGGCCTGGTGCCCCTTGAAATGGGCCTGGTGCCCTCTTGACTGTGCCTAATGCCCTTCCAACTGTAGGCCTGGTGCCCTTTTAGCTGGGCCTGGATCGCCCCATTAAATATTTATCAGGCCAAAAGTGGCAGGGCCCCTTTAAATTTGAAAAGCTCTCTGAGCCTGCTGCCACTCATGGCAGATCGCTGCTCGAATCCTGCCCCCTTTTGAATATTTATGAGGCCCTTAACTGGCCTTACTTTTCTAGCTCCTCCTGTGGGCGTTGCTATTCCGCCTGGTCCGCTTCTTCTGAATATTAAATTCAGGGTCCTACTGACCCGCTTTCCTTGTGGCCTCAGCTGCTTTCTAAGCACCTACTGTGCGCTTTAAGATAATTAAAAAAAAAAACAGTCTCTCCTGTAATGGGCAGTCAGCACAGAGTGAGTGCTGCTGAAGACTCACCACTCCGTCCGTCCGCTCAAGGGCTGTTGCAGTATAAGGAGGCGGGAGGTATGCTGGCAGTGGGAGGGAGCAAAGGGCGCTGGAGATGTGAGGGGCAGACTGGGGGCCTCAGATGGTCAACAGCAACTCGGCACGATGTGGCTCTTCTATGCCACTGACGTGGACTGAAAATAAACTTTAAAATAAATAAGTGGGCAAAATAACAAAACGGAGGGGTCTTAAGCCCACCGCATGGCAAATGGCCATTTACTATCTCCGTGGTGTCCATGGCACCACTGACTGCAAAACCAAGCAGAAACAGGAGTCTTCAGGCAGGGAGGCAGAACAGGACCACAGCAAGCCCTGAGGGATGGCTTCAATCCAAGGTAAGCCCTAACCTGTCCCTTGACTTCTGTGTCCTGTCTCCTCAACCTCTGCCCAGAAACAACTGACTAACTGTTAAAAATATTTTTAAACTTAAACCCACCAGGTTCTAGAGTGGCTGAAGTGAAAGCTGTGCATGAGCAGCTCAGCACAGCATTCCATCCAGGCCATTGTTACTGGAGCTACATGAATTCTATTTTTTTACAGCATTTTAAATGCACAGAGCACTTTTCTCTATTATTTAGAGTGTTTCCATACTATACAGGAGGGCAATCAACTTCTGAGGGGCCCTTTATCTATTTTACCCTGCAGTCTGTACCTAAGGCAGGCACCCTGGGCACCTGCAAACCCCTAATCTTTTTACTTAATTTAATTTCTGGGATGCCCCAACTTTGGGGCATTACAATACACATTTTATCAAACAAAAATTATCATACAGCACTCAGAACTGGCTGTCCACGTCACAATCCTTCCACCTAGACTGAATTTGGGTGCTCTATCACCTACATGGGATGAGCTTCCCAAATCAGTTCACTCCTCAAAGACCCTAGACAGCCCATCTGAGTTCTGGTTTTTCGCTCCAGCCCTATGTACAATTGTCAGATCATACCCTTGCAAAGCAAGAGTCCATCTTAGCAATCTACCATTGTTCTTCCCCATCTCGTCAGCCAAACCAGGGTTTGTGGTCAGTCTGCACCACAAAATGCTGCCCATATAAGTATGGCTCTAATTTCTTTAGGGCCCACACTCATAGCAAGACACTTCTTTTTCCACTGTGGAGTATGCTTGCTCCTGGGAAGTAACTTCCTACTCAGGTACACTACTGGGTGATCTGTCCCTTGGCTGGATGTCTGACTCAGTACTGCCCCAATACCCACATCTGAGACGTCAGTCTGAACTATAAAGGTTTTACTATAGTCAGGACTTGTCAAAACAGGAGCACTGCACAGTGCCTCCTTTAGTTTGGAAAAGGCTTCTTCACAGGCTGGGCCCAGGTAATTTTCTTGGGCATCCTTTTCTTGTCAGGTCAGATAGGGAGCAGCCAGGGCACTGTAATTGGGTATAAATTCCCTCTAGTACCCTGCTGTCCCTAGAAACTCTGACCTGCTTCTGTGTTTCTGATCTGGGCCACACCTGGATTACCTCTATCTTTATTTGGTTAGGACAGAGCTGTCCCGGCCTACCACATGCCTGAGGTATGCCACTTCTCCCATGCCACTGGGCACTTCTTGGCTTGACAGTGAGCCCGCCATCTGTATCCTGCCCAGCACTTCCCTAAGGTGGGACAGGTGTTCCCTCCCAGCTGGCACTAAAGATGGCAATGTCATCCAGGTACGTCACGGCATACTCCTCAGCACCATTTAACACCTGGTTCACCAACCTTTGGAAAGTAGCTGGGGCATTCTTCATTCTGAAAGGCATTACTTTAAACTCAAATAAGCTTATTGGAGTGATGAAGGCCGACCTCTCCTAGCTCTGTCTGTCAACTCTACCTGCCAATACCCTTGGTCAGGTCAATAGTCATAAGGTGGTCACCCTCCCAACTTTTCCAGGAGTTTGTCTGTCCAGGGCATCGGGTGGGCATCTGACTTCATGACTGCATTCAGTCCATGATAGTCCACACAGAAACGAGTAGAGCCATCTGGCTTAGGCAGAAGGACTGGGTGAGGCCCAGGGGCTGTGGGATCTCTGGATTACCCCTAAATCCAGCATCTCCTCCACTTCCTCCTAATGTCCTTTTGACAGCCTCTGACACCGATATGCTGTCCACTGTATGGGTGTCTGAGTCCCTGTGTCATCATCGTGTTGTCGCTAAGGGGTTAGTCAGGCTTGGTGCTAAACAATGGGGCAAAGTCTGCTAAAGCCTCCTTACTTTCTGGATCTGGTCTGAGCCAGCTGGGAGACATTCTACTGCCTCCACAGAGGACTCCTACTTATTCTCTTCCAGCAAATCCAGAAGGGGTCTTCTTCGTCCGTCCCCACCCATGACTGCACACTGCAAGCATGTCAGCCCTATTTGCATACGGCTTCATCATGTTGACATGGTACATCCTTTCTGTCTGTCTTCTGTCAGGTAACTCCACAATGTAGTTCACATCATTTACCTTCCTAACACTTTGTATGGTCCTGCCCACTCAGCCTGCAACTTGTCTTTCCAGACTGGAATAAGGACCATGCCTTCCTGACCCACCATGTACCAGTGAACTCTGGCTCTGCGGTCGTACCACACATTTTGTTTCTGTTGGGCAGCTGCAGATTGCTCTGGGCTGTCCCCATAAGCTCCTTTAGCCTTTCCTAAACCTAAGGACATAATCTACACTGGGAGTTCCTGGGTGACATGCTTGCCTTCCCAGTCTTCCTGGATCCGTCTAGGGCCCACGTGCCAGCGTCCATATAAAGTTCGAAGGAGGAAAATCCTGTCGACTCTTGGGGCACCTCCCTGTATGCAAACAACAGGTGGGGAAGGTATTTCTCCCAGTCCTCCATGCTGTTCAGCAAACTCCTGGACCATTGACTTTAGAGTACCATTGAATCATTCCACAAGTCCATTGGCTTATGGGTGATATGGTGTTGTGCATCTCTGCACCACCCACACTTCTCCCATAAACATTTCATCAGGTCCGACATGAAGGAACCCCTCGATCGGTGATTACCACTCAGGAAACCCAACATGGGAGAAAATCCCAGTAAGACATCTGCCACTTTGTCTGTCCTCAGTAAGGATGGGGCGATTGCCTCTGGGTACTGGTGGCATAATCCACCACAGTCAGGATGAATCTCTTGCCTGAGGGCTGGGGGTATTTAAAGGCCCCACAATATCCATTCCACCCTCTGGAATGGCTCCTCCACTATGGGCAATGGAATCAGGGCAGCTTGGGTTTCTTGCCTGCCTTCCTTATTTCTTGGCACTGGTGACAAGACCTGCAATACTCCTTCACCTGCTGGGTGAAGTTAGGCCAGTAGAAATTCTGGACCAACTGCTACATCATGTACGCAATTCCCAGATGACCAGACAAGGGAATATCATGTGCAGTCTTGAGCTCACGATATCCCTGGGGAATGACAAGCTGCCTGCCTAGCATCCCTCCTCTGTCTGTACTTCCTGAGTATACATAAGTCCATTTTCTCAATAAACCTTATGTCTGCCATTACCTCCTGTGTGCCGTCAGAGTCTGCCCAAGCCCTCAGCTTCTCTAAACTAGGGTCACTGATCTGAGCAGCAGCAAACCCTCACACATTCCCAAGGCATGGGACAGGTCCCTTCAGTCACTAAATTGGGGTCCCTAGCACTAGCGTCCAGGGCACTCAGGATCACTGTCAATCCCAACCCTCAGACAATGGGTCACCCCTCCCTCTTTGGAGTAACCCTCTGTAGCTGTGCGGTTACTGGCTACTGGGAAATTTCTACTCCCTCTTCATTAATCTTCATATCAGGAGACACAGGCTGGGGAACCAGCCTCTCAGTGGTTTCCACAATGGCTTCTGTGGGGTTCAGGAAACTACAATTTTCCCTTGTCACTTGGCTATGGGTAACTGACACACCATCCCCTGTTTTAGATTGTTGCCCAGGATCACATCCACAGCTGAGGTTTTGGCTACAGCCACCTGTTGCACAGCTCCCCTGTTCCACCCCAGTCTAGGCGAACACTAGCGAGGGCAATGTTTTTGTCTCACCAGTAAAGTCCTGTACAGTGATGTATTTATTGGGTATAAGCTGACCAGGCTCTACTAGATCCCCTTTACCAAGGTCAAGGATGCCCCTGTGTCCCTTAACCATTGCATCTGTACATCATTCACCATGACTGGGTGTATTTGTTCCCTCATGTTCACAGGCATGCTTCCAGGGACATACAAACAACCCACTTCTTTTCTAGCACCCTGTTGTGTATTATTGCTTGCCTTTTGAGACACTGTCTGGCAATATGCCCAGTTTCTTTACACAACAACATTAATTTCTTCTCTCAGAAAATCTTTTTCTGAAACCTGGGGCTAACTGGTTTAGATGGGGGCAGTGAGGGTTTTAGCTGCCCTGAAGGTGTGTTTTCCCTTTCTGCACTGCCACGCCCGCTCCATTTGCTGTCAGAGCAGGTCTGCTCTTGGCATAGCGGTCTGAGAGTTCAGCAGCCTCTTGCACTGTTTTGGGATCTCGGTCCTCTAGCCAGGTTTTTAGCTCTGCTGGGCATGTCCAATAAAACTGTTCTAATAAAATCACATTTTCAATTTTATCAATAGAGTTTGCCTCAATTCCTTCCACCAACGTTTTAAAACTGATGTTGTTTCATGGCTAGCTTCTTGTAGCTCATGTCAGGGCTTCTCCTGAGCTTATGGAATTTAGCTCTGTATGATTCAGCAGTTAATTAAAACTTTTAACAGTGCAAATTTAAGTTTGCTGTAATCATTACTGTCCTCATTGTCCATTTGACCCGATGCATCCGAGCTTTCCTGGTAAGTAGTGGGGATAGCTGAAAGCTCAGGACTCTCTTGGAATTTTAGCCTGAATGCAAACTTTTCAAAAGAATTTAAAAAGGCATCCATATCCTCCCCTCTTTAAATTCAGCTATTAATTTTGAGTTCAATTTGTAACCAGTCCTGCAGTCCCAGTTAAGCATAAGCCACTTACCTGCTCTGGTGCCGCTGGTCGGAGTCATATCTTCTCCAGTTCATGTTGCCTCTGGCACTCCTGCTCCTCATGGTCTGCATCTCAGCATTCTCACTCCCTCTTCTCCTCCTCTGTAGCTCGCTGGCGCTCATGCTCCTCACAGTCTGCATCTCGGCGTTCTGCTCCCTCTTCTCCTCTGCAGCTCGCTGATGCTCATGCTCCTCACGGTCTGTGTCTCTCTGTTCTCACTCTGCCTCTCAGTGTTCTCGCTCCACCTCTCATTGTTCCTGCTCTCTCTTCTCCTGGAACTCCAGCTCCATCCTGTGCAACTCAATTTGCAGCCTGAGTACCTCTGGATTCAGGATACTGGTGACCTTCCCCTGCTGCTGTGGCCCTTCACTGACAATGGCCCTGTTGCCCTCCTCATCAGATCTGGACACTGCACTGGCCGCTAGCCCTGCCACACTCGAGGTTTGGTCCTTTCCAGTCACGATCCATGACTCATTGCTCTGGCTATCTGCTGCCATCAGGGCATCTATGAGGTTCTGCTTTTTGACTGTCATCTTGAACAGGACTCCTCTGTCCCTGCACAACTGCTTTAAGTAATCTACAGTGTGCCTGCTGTAGTCAAGCCATCTTACCTGACTACTGCTACTCTGACTTGCACTTTGGGAAAAAATAAACAGGTAGGAACTTGACTGTACCAAGTGATATACTTCTGTTTTCTTTTAAAATAAAACTCTGCCTTTTCTTTCTTTGCAAGTGACTTACAGTCTCAGGCTGACACGCTGAACAATACAAGCTTGTAATACCAAAATTTATGCCACCGCTGCCAACCAATCTGTCACCAAGCCACTCAGCAGGTCAGGCCTCTACTCCCAAAGTGCCAACCTCTGAGTGCAGTCTTGCACAGTTAACAAAACAAGATAAACCTCTTGTCTGTTTTTGTGGGTTCAAAATAAACCTTTGGTCTCAAGTCTTGGAGGGATTCAAACTGTGAACCTCTTGTTAGCATACCCAATGCACAGGCTCAGATATATCTGTCTTCGGGGGAGATATCTTTGCCTATGGGCACTTAACCAGGTGTTCAAAGTGAACCCTTAAACTTTAATAAAGACCTCAGATTATTCTTACCTTTTGCAGTTTGGTATTACCATTCAAGCTTATGCCCAGTGTCTGCTGTAACCATATATACTCTACTTGTAAAGGAAAGAAATCAAAGACAGACCAAGTAAGCTCTAAAAGAGTTTTACTAAAATAGATAATAATATGTAAAACATACAATACAGAACTATTATATCACAAGACATATAAATTTTTTAAAGAACAAGGTTTTAAACAGTTCAATTCCTACTACTAGTAATTAGATTTGTCTCTCTTTCTAAATACCTGTTTACAGTGCTCACAGATGTTTCTTTGTCAGAGTCTAGATAAAATGTCTCTGAAGTAAAACAGAATATTGTCTAAAAGCTGGCTTTCCCACTATTTTCATGAGGTCACCTAGCTCCTCCTTGTCAGAATATATATAAAAAATCTATATAAAACAGGATGTCTTTTTCCAAGTATTAAATTCTGCAACCTCAGCATAGCTCATGTTCTTCAAATGACATTTCTTTGATCTTAAGCTGTATCCTCTCTCACACAGACATCAAAGCCTTTTTTATGATTTTCGCATTCCAGTATGCTAAACCTGGTTTCCTCCTTTAAGCGTTACAAAGTTTATTATTTTCCTCTTAGCAACTACAGCTATAATTAATTTAGAAAAACAGGAGATTCCTGATTAAGGCCTTCCAGGTTACACCTTGTATCTAAAACCTGTGTGTGTGTGTGTGTGTGTGTGTGTGTGTGTATATGATCTCACATGCTGTTTCAGCATTTCTCATGGGAGACAGACCATACACATTTTATCAAACAAAATGATCATACAGCACTCAGAACTGGCTGTCCATGTCAAAGTAAGCACTACTAAAAATTGTGCCACTCCTAAGACTTTTTCTGACTACAACATGTGCGGATTATACCTTTGATCTGAACACTTGCCAAATCCTCTGTGAGCCAGGTTCTGCTTCTTGACAAATCCACATTTATTAGATGTTTTCTGATGTTTATGTAAGCAATAACATATGACAGGGTGTGCGGTTACTGTGTAATAACTGCATGCTCCAGCTGGCCAGAGGCACAAGGCACCAGCTGTGTATCTTCAACCAACTGGGAAATGTGGTTAGTACACAATAACTGCACACCCTGGCAAGTGTGATTTCACTTATAAATGGTTTAACATGTCTCTGTTCCTCTAAAGGAATTATTTCAAAAGGTAAAAATGAAACGAACTAGGTCAAAACAGTAAACAATGATAGCGTAGTAGAAAAGAGGCAAGCAAAGAGCATCTGGAAAGACAGCAGTGCCGAAAACAGCAACCATGCTCAGTCAACGACACCGCTCTGCATGGCCCACCACACAAGGACAGACAAAAGGCACCCATACTCTGGTGGTGGGAATGCAAGTCAGGAGCACAAAGGGGTGGGGATGCAAGTTGGGAGGAGAAAGTTGAGGGAGGGACACTCAGGATGACAAAGTTGTGGGGCTCATGACATCCCCATACTATAAATATACATCCTTGTAAATGCACTTAACAACAGGAAAAAAAAATACAAGGGAAGTAAATAGTCTCGATCCGGCTCTGCTGGCAGTCCCCAGCACTAACAGATTCTCACATTAACCACTAAGCCATGCCGCCGGCTTGCTGAGGTAGCACACAATGGAACTTTAGCGTACTCAGCCTGAGTAAAATAACTACTCATATTGCACCATTATGCCCACGCTATAATTCTCCAGTAGCTCTTTTTCACCTTTGCAGTTTTTACCATGCTCTAATTCATATGCTTTTGACTGGCTACCAAATGAAGACATGTTTGGCACTTAGTTTTCATAAACATCGACTAACTACCTAACTCACATATTTCATACCAATCCAAGAATTAATTATTAAAAGGCTAGTACGTTCAAAATGTTGAATGCGAAGGTTGGGAGTGAAGTGATGTAGATTTCTTCTAAATAGCTCACCCTTCCTGGTTCTGTTATATGTGTTTTCAAGAACTGTTTTTTTTCTGTTTTTTTAAAGCCATTTTGGTTTGCCTCACACACATATTGGCATTCCTCCACCTTCACCACTCATGTTTTATATTATTTCCTCATTTCCTTTCCTTCCCTGTTTTTTCTGTCTTTCACCATACATCCATAAGTGATGGCATGTTTCCACAAAATACAAGAATTTAAAATTCAACAGTTTTTTTTTTTGCAAATAACTATACTTTATTGAAACACATTTACATACATACATTCCCATCCCACAACCACGCATATGAATATCACAATATGGTAGCGCACAAAGGTACTATATGAGTTAAGCCCACCCACCCCTAACCCAAACCACCCTCTAGGTCTGGCAGCCCATTATCTATGAAAACTAAATAAGTCCAGGTTGTCTAAGCTTTGTTGTCGCAATACATAAAGAATAAAAGGAAAGACAAAGTAGTAATAACGGGGGAGAAAATAAGAGAAAAGGAGGGAAAAGGAGGATATCATTAGAGAGAAGCAGGTCGGCCATCCTACTAAAGAAGGGTAATACAAGACTAAATACTATTATCTATATAGTATTAATTATGCGTTACTAAATACATTAATAACCAAATTTGTTTTTAAAATTCAACACAGTTTTAGTGAAAGGATGTTCAGTACCTCCCAACACACCTGAGGTGTGCAGTTATTAGCTCCTCCCAACAGACACACACACACACACACACACAAACAAAAGATCTAATTTGAAGCTGAGCCCTCAATTTTATCTCTGGCAGTATAAGCAGGAGAGGTTTCCTGTTAAATAGGTAAGGATAGGGAGTATTTTTCATGGTCAGCAAAGAAACTGTAGAAATTCAAATTGTGAGTAGTAGTTCACCTTTCAGGGCTACTGGGATCAAATTGATCAAATTGATTTCAGCTTACTATATGAATGAATGGGAGGTGGTGTCTGATACTTTACAACTGTGAATGAGTGAGTGATGTTGCTTGCTATTGGTGGTGTCCCTCACCAGCAGCGATGATTTAACTGAGTGTCAGTTGAAGCATGCACTGAAGCCACATGAGCTAGCAGGATAATTCTTGCACAGCTGAGATACCCTAGACTGTGCACCAGATAGTTTTTCTATGATTTTCTTGGCTATCCAGTCTGCTCTCCAAGTTGGTGGCCCAGCTTGGCAGTTGCTCACGACCTGGGTGCCCGACAGTATCCCTGATGAATGCCATGACACAGCTCATCCGGCAGGCAGTGCAACTTTTCTGTCAAGGGCTGCCACCACCGGAGAAGTCACACACAAGAGTGAGTTGCCAGTAGTCTGACCCCTCCCAGCAGCTCAGATCAGTGTTCATGCAGTCAATGGCCCCATTGATGAGGAAGTGGGCAGCATTGTGTTGAGGGTCACCACAATCAGAAGAATTGTACACTGAAGTGAGTCACCATTAGTCCACCCTTTCTTCAGATCGTGACATGCACAGTATATGGTCTGGTCATTGGCCCACAAGTGGCCCTGCTTGCACTTGCTTCCAACCCAGGATCCCAGCAGTATTCCTGACATAGGCCCCATCACTACTCCCAACATGGAGACACCCAGGCAGTGCAGCATCAGAAGGTGAGGTTATTAAAATAAACCCTGCTTCTTGGAACTTGTATTGAGTAGCTCAGAAATAGCTATAAGATGTGCAAGCTATGGGGTCAGTGTTGTGAACACCAGCTTGGACTTCAAAAAGCTGCAAGGGACTCACAGCAAGGAGGATCAGCTGCTGAAATCAAACCAGCCTCCAGAAAGCAAGAAGGTTGGTGACTTACTGATTATTTAGAATAGTGTTACTTGGCAGTTGCATTGAGTCTGGTGTAAACTGTACAGACTTCTGTTCAGTCATTTTGTTGATTGAAAGTTGCCATTGTGCTGAGCAATGAGAGTTTGAAGAGTCCCAACACAGAGAAGAAGCCATGGAATAAAGCAAATAAGCAACCTGAAGCAGCAGTGAGGGGCTGGGAGATGAATTATGCAACTACATTATAGTGTGCGGGTGCCTTTGATTGTGTATGGAAATCCATATATAGCAAACTACTCTTCTGCTGCAGTAGTGATGTATCTACTGCAGCACTGCTGGAGGTATGTCACCTAACAAAGTGGCAGAATCAGCTGTCCAGCCACACTACAGCCGCTGCAGAGCACAGTGATAGTAGGCAGTCTGTAGCACTTTCAAAAGCACACTAGTGCTGGGTAAAGTGTTTATGGAGGAGTGGTTAATGAAGCATGGTCTGGATGCCATTCCTTGTGGCGTTGGTGTCAGGGAGTGGTGTAATCATTGGTCAGTGTGTCTGGTTGGTTAGGACGGGGCAAGGTTTTAACAGTTTGGCTCATTGGTTTGGGGAGCATCACACTGATCATTGTGGATGGGGAGTTGAAGATCATTCTGGATGACATACTTGAGCCAACTCAAAGGGAGGGAGCAGAAACCTGTCCAGTGCAAATAGTAAGCTGTGCTTTTGTATTCTATTTATCATCTACAAACTATCTGGTGGGGGGTCACAGAAGAGTGAGGATGTCATTCCAAGGAAGGAAGCTGCTGTTGCAGCTCTCAGAACTCGTTTAGGACCAATACAGCTGTGCTGAAACCTGCACTGGAGTGAGAAATGAGACAGACATTTTTACTATAGTAAATAAGTTTAAAACTTGCAGGCAGCAGTAGCAAAGAAGTTGGGAGGAGGAGGAGCTGGAGGACTCAGCAGATTGGTAGCAGGTTAGGAGCCTTTCACTTCTAGGTCACTGGTTCAAATCCAGCATGGGCTGGTTGTGCCATTATCACCATATGGCTGTTCAGTGGCCCATGTGAAATGAGTTGTGGTAGTCTCAGTCTAGTTCCCAGTGGACAGGTGTCTACATCACAAAAACACCAGTGTAATTGGTACTAATTTGGAACTCTTGTTGGCAGTCTCACATGAGAGGCCAATGACCTAATGGGCATGGAGTCTGAACTACACTTTCATTTACACGGTGGTCCCTGCATGGTAGGTTTGAGACACATTGGCAGGGCAGTACAGGAAAGCTTGTACTGTGCTTGTCTGTGTTGTACCTGTCATGTGGATAAGCAAAGGACCACACCTTTCATGAGCGCTAAAAACAAGCATTTGTCAA
This sequence comes from Neoceratodus forsteri, assembly GCA_016271365.2. NCBI lineage: Eukaryota > Metazoa > Chordata > Ceratodontiformes > Ceratodontidae > Neoceratodus > Neoceratodus forsteri. The sequence continues at coordinate 812,063 of CM057449.1, read as the reverse complement.
TGCCGAATGTTGTCGCTGGCATTGGCATTGGCAGTGGTGGAGCTAGAGATGCATAATGGAAATGGCAGTGAAGTACTGAAGGATGCTAACCCCACCCCACCCTGTGGAGAGCGACAGACATTGGGGTGTGCCTTTGGGTTGTCAGCTATAATGCTCATGCCATTGTACTCACCCTACCCTGTAGACACTGACAAGTGTCATGATGTGCTTTGGGGTCTTTGGGCATTATACTTACCCCATTCCATAAGGAAATACACTGACATGGGTGCAGTATAGGAACGTGAGTGAGGTTTGTGGCGAACAGTGCAAGACACACCACGATGCCTGTCAGTGGCTGCAGGGTAGGTGTGGGGGTGGAATGGTGTGAGCATTATATCCAATGATCCCAAGTCACAGCCCTGACACCTGTCAGTCCATACCGGTGGAGTGCTACAGTTGGAAACCGTAATACCATAGGCGCAGTAGTGGTAGTTTCACTCCACATTTTCAACATGGGCTGTTTGTCAGGCCACCTCATGAAAAGTGGCACAATCACTTTGTTAGCTAAAGGTGGTTTTGCACAGTGGCTGTGGCATTTGATGACAGTGGGACGAAAACACAGTTTTGGGCAGGATGTGGAGAATGACAACTGTATTGTTCATGAGGAGGCGTAAAAATGGCAATGTTGAAAATCTGGAGTGGCAATATGAAATACTGGTAAAGCAATGAACATGCATACAAACTGCACAGCAGACATCCGCAACCAATTATTTGTGGGAGTTTTTAGGCACATTTTCAACATAGGTATTTTGGGACCTCCCTCACGAACAGTGGCGCTGTGATTTTGTTAATGTGTCCCAAAGGTGATTTCCCACAGCGAGCACGCCATTGTGCGCCACAGTTGTGGGAACGATTTTGGGCAGGCTGTGAAAATGGCAGCTGTACTGTTGATAAGGAGGTGTGCACAAATGCCAGTGGTGAAAGTCTGGCATGAAAATATTGCAAATGTCTTGAGATTACAAGGCTGCGTGGAAACTGCGCAATGCACGCTTGCAGCACAGTCATTTTATGGACTTCAGCACCAAATTTTCAACATAGGCATTTTAGGACCTCTGCTCACGAACAGTGTCATTGTCATTTCCTCAAACTGCCCGAAAACTGATTTCGCACGCGAACGTGCAATTCTGTGCCGGATGTGCGAAACACATCTCAGTCAGGATATGTAAAATGACAGCTGTACTGTTCACAGGAGGTGTGGAAAATGCCAATTTTGAACATGAGGAGTGAAAATATTACAAATGCACGAAGTCCGCAGTGATGCATGCAAACTATGCAACACATGTGCGTAAAACACTAATTTGTATGGATTTTGTCTTCAAATTTTCAATATAGGCCTTTACATCTTCTCTGTTAATGATCAGCATCACTGTCATTTTCATAATGTGTCTTGAATATGGACTTTCACAGCGACCGCTTATTCTGCGCCAGAACTGTGAAAACACATTTTGATCAGGATGTGAAAATGACAGCTGTACTGTTCAAGGAGGTGTAGAACAATGGCAATGTTGAAAATCTGATGAAAATATTATAAATTCGCAAACTTCGAGCATGAGTGCAAACTGCGCAATGCATGCTCGTAACACAGTCATGTTATAGAGTATCGTCACTAAATTTTCAGCATAGACATTTTAGGACCTGTGCTCATGAACAGTGCAACTGTCATTTTGTAATTTGTCCTGAACACTGATTTCTCACATCAACTGTGCTATTCTGCGAGGAAGTGCGAAAACACATTTTGGGCAAGATGTGAAAAATGACAGCTGTACGATTCACAAGAAGATGTGGAAAATGCCAATGCTGAACAAGTGGCGTGAAAATATTACAATTTGCTAAGTTACGAAAGCGTATGAAAACTGCATAATGCACGCCAGAAAATAGTCATTTTTTATTTTTCCCACTAGATTTGAACATAGGTTTGAGAGTCTCCCCTCATGAACATTGGCACTGTCATTTTCATTCTCACTCCCAAAAGGTGATTCCACGCAGTGACTGCAAAATCACCTTCGGGACCGAATAATGCCATGACAGTGCAAGAATTCATGAGGAGGGGTCCCAAAACCCATGTTGAAAATTTGGTGCCAAAATTCCAAAAATGGCTGAGACATGCATCAAAGTTGAAAAACCCTATTTATTCCATTATACAGCTTACGGTATTTCCTCAGTTCAGGTCGGCTTTGAACAGTGCAGATGTGTTCCCGGTCCACGAGATCGTTGCGCCAGACTCTGCAGGTAAGTATGGGGTGAAGGGGGTGTGGGAGGCAGGATCTTGTGATCGGTGGGTGCAGGTGGTGGGTAGGGAGACTATGAGGGACCGTTTTTGTGTTACAAGGTGAAAAAAACATCGGGACAGTTTTTTTTCCTCAGGGATCGGCACACTGGGGTGGGCTCCCAGCATGCCACCTAACTGTTTGGGGGTGTTGCTGCAGCTGATGGGGGATTCAGCACCCTCGTTGGCACACAACAAAAGGAGGGTTAATTTATGCTGACGGGATTGGGCAGTCCCGTCGGCACACAAGGAAAGCGTGGGGGAAGTGCTGAGGGGGATTGGCAGCCCCTTGGCATATAACAAATGAGAGTGCTTTATGCTGACGGAGTCTGGGCTCCCCTGTCGGCACATACATTGGGGCCACAATAAGCTGGCAGGGGATTGGGCACCCCAAAGTCGGCAGTTGGGTGGCCGCCATGCATACAATGTGGCTGAGCCGCTGGGAGGTCCGCTGTGTCTGACGAGCTTTGCTCGGATTGCAGCAGACCTTTCCTTAGATGTGCTCACCACACTAATATGATGGTGTGGCACCAGCATGCAGGCTGATTGGGGATGAGGGATGCACCTACTGATGTGTGCCCTGCATTCACCCAACAGCAACTGTGCCTCCAAATCTCCACTGCTTGAAGATGTTGGCTGTGCAAGCACGCCAACATAATAAATTCACACAGAGTAAAAATTCTTTAAAAACAAAAAGAAGCTGTGAGGGTGGTTTAACCTACATGTCCAGTGATGGGGGCTATAAGTGGGTCTGGTGCTGGGTGGGGAACTGTAATTGCCTGTTGTTTGGTTTAATTCAACCACCATGTACTGTGTAGGGAGCGTTTATGAAGAGCAGTGCCAATGCATCAAATCCCTCCCCATGGGCACTGTATGAAAAAAAACTGTTAAACTGAGGACGGATGGGCTTCTCATGTAACAGTGACACTGGTGAGAAAATAAGGCTTACCAAAGAACTAAAGATAACATCACAAATAAACAGACCAGCCTTCTTGGCACCAGCCAAATCTTGTTTAATTTGTATGTATGCGTAAGGAAGGGATCGCAAGTGGAAATAACACTTTTTTTTTTTTTTTTTTGTGCTTCCCCACACACTAGCTGATCACTCCTTCGGGCCTCTTCAAAGACTGATTCTTGTCCCAGGCTACACCCAACCACCCACTGCCCCACATTGCAGCCACCCAGGGTATGCCGATGTATCCCTTCATCGGGCAGGTCCCCGTCCTGCGAAGGGAATGAGCTTTACTGGTCACCCAGTGGTCCTGGGTGCTGCTGAGGCTGTTCCTTGGTCTAGGAGCTCCAGTGATGAGGGTCCAGGAGGCCATCACCCAACCAGCCAGTGCACTATTTTCTTCGGTTTTCTCAAGGAGCGAGACATGCAGGACGCAGGCAGACACCAGAATCTATCACACTCCCATGGTAGAGGGAACAGATGCACTGCTGTTTCCTGGCCTCCACCAGGGGTCAGTAGGCACCGATCCACTACCCACCCTCCCCGAGAGAAGACAAGCAGTTGTCGGATGCTCAATCCTTCTGTCCCCGGTCGGCCCTCTGACGCATGAGTCTGTTCCCGAACTTGGGTCGCTAGCATTGCAGCGGTGAATCTTAATGCTGTGCCAGTGGGCCGACTCAAGAACACTTATTAATTTAACTATTTTTTACATTTAAGGAGTTTTATTTAGGGCCTAGTTGAAGGCTTTTAGTGAGCAAAAGCGGTAGATATGCTTCTGATAATAATCAGGGATAAGTAAATGGCCCATGAATCTCCTTGTAAGTAGCCCAGCTTGGTAAACCAGTTCTACCACTTTTCAGCTCATGTGGTTACAGTTCAATAATCCCATTGGTCTGGAGAACCGTTGACTAATCAGATGTTTTTGTTTCTTACCTGTTAAAGATTAAAGATGGTTAAATAAAGAAAAGCAAGCATTATTCTCACTAATAATTTTTCAGTAGTGAGTAGGTGTGCATAAAATCCCCATTAAAACACACTTACCCATGTTTTATTTTTTTTTAATATTTACTGGTTCTAAGGATTTTTTTTGTATTTTTGTTTTTGCTCTTCTATAAATTGGTGTCTGTCAGTGTCATTCAGGAGGTTAAATCGTGAAGCTGTTGCCACATTTGCTTTAAAAACGTGACTGCTGTTTGATTTAATTAAGTTTAAAAATTGCTTGGTGGTACTGTGGAGCCATTGAGAAGCTTGTGTCTCTCACTGACTGTGTGAAAAGCTAGGCTACTGGATGTGCAGCATGAGGACAGCTTGTCCAGCGGCTTTCTAAGGTGCTGCTTTGGTTTTGTGTGCCCTTGGTTTATGGAGCTCTGTAAACCACATATGTGGTTCTGGCTGTTGGGCACTCGCTGGCAGTGGTTTATAACCACTAACTAGTAAATATATAGACAATAATGCATGGGGAGGTGTGCATTATGAGATTTGATGCACTGAGGTGTGGGATGCTACATAAACACTTGAGGGGTTTATAAAGCATCCCACACCAAGGGTGTGCATTAAATTTGAGTATGGACACCATCCCATGCTTTGTTTTTTATAATTACTAGCCATTAACCCCCGGTAGGGTGTTGATTCAGACTTACTGTACTTTGATTCCTTTAAGAAACTGCTGAACAGTTTCTGATCATTTCTTGTCTCGGAGTGCTATTCCAGTTCTCCTTCTTGAGTGAATTGGTGCCAGAAAACTATACTTTCTTTTAAAATCTTTTGTTTGACAGGTTTTCTCAGTGTCAACATCTTTCTGACACTACTGCGCTGTTGTACTGACGATTTGAGAGGAAGCAGTCAGATTGGCTGTGAACTTGACTAAAGAGTCAAGGTAAATTTTTTATTTGTAGCAGTTGTTTTTTTTTTTTACACAGGTTCTGTGAGGCTTGAAGTTTTGCAGTAATTCAGAAACCCCTGAAACTGCCAACTGAGTTTGACACTCTGTTTGGGTGTCTCAGGTGCAACTGTTTACTCTATGCGTGTGAATGCCGTAATAACCATCTGGTTATTATGGCAAATAATAACTGGCTATCTCTATAAAAAAATTTGATGGCCAGTTATTATAAGATTATTACTTATTAAGCAATAATTAACTTTTCTTTTTGGCTACTGGCTCACTCCTGCTCGGTCTGTCTCCCTGCCACCCCATCCCTGGGGCTGACCCTCTGTCCCGGAGTGCACCTGGCTTACCTCCAGGGTGAGGCCATCAGGAGGGCCAGTACTCCCGATCGGAGACTGAAGGTGATCTGGGGACAGAGTACCTTGATCTGCTGTGTGTGTCTTGGCGGGGCACAGACATCCTCCTGCTCAGCCTGGTAATTTCGTGGTGCTTGTCCTCCAGGGAGGTGTGATATGCAAGGACATTATGGCACATTGCCGAACGCCTGACATGCCTCCAAGTCTTTGAGCTATGGCTGGTGGACCCCTATCTTCTGCAAGAGGCCTATTAAGCACTGAGTTCTTCCCTGCCCCCATAGAGGAAGAGAGCAGTCCATAGGATGCTCAATCCTCCTCCTCCTCCTTGTCAGCCCTCCAACTCCTGGGTCTGCTTCCAAACCTGAGTCATCGGCATCACAAGCGGTAGTTTAACCGCTGTGCCAGAGATCGGCAATAATTAACATTTTATTAATAGAAAATAATGTCCTTAAATATGTTAATTAATTACATAATTTAATATTCTACATCCATGTTATATGCATACTAGGTGGTAAGGCATGACAAGGAGTGGGTTATTGTGAGTTAATTCCTCCCACCCATAAATTGCAGACACTGCAGGAAAAGGGTTATTACTCACTACACCAACTGCTATTATAAGGCAATAATGTTTTAAAAAATTCTTTTATAGGTAAAATAATAAAAAAAAATCCTCACAGATGTTTTCCTGCAAGCATGCACTATAACATGCACAATGAAAAGGTGTGTATGTAACCTTTTAAAACACCGAGAGGTGTTCACATGCGTCGTAGTCAACCAGAAGGCTACATTTCCATAGTCAGTGTTATAATGCTTTGTAAAACACTTAACTTCTTATTACCTAACATTACAAAAGGATTTCAGAAATGCTGCAAATGGATTGGCTGTCAGCATTCCGGGACACTTATATTAATCTCTGTTACACTGTCATGTACAACCTCATCACCATGGCACAGGAATTCTTCCCTCAGCATTCCATCCTCTATCACTGCTGAATGACTGGAATGATACAATCTGATAATGAACCAGCATTTTTAGACAGTTGGTGGGTGAACTGTTTTATTAAAATCTCCTCTGATTGACAAAAGTATTCAAAAGGTATACTTCTAATACTTTTTTTCTGGAATATTTTTTATAATAGTAATAAGGCACTCCCAGGAGTTAAGCAGACTGCAGCTAATGTAACCCACGGTCATACCTTATTGCTTAATTAACTTGTTTACTATATTTTATTTATTTATTTATTAAACTCTAAGATAACAAGTACCTTTGGGCAGGAACTGCTCGTTTACAAAGGTTCCATGTCGGAGATGGGGGTAACATGCAACAATGGTAAACAATGGTAACAGTCATAACATACAGATTCCTTGTACATAAATAGTGCAGACAATATGTTGAAGAAGAACAACACTAGCTAGCATCTATCAGAATTCAATGGTGAAACGGTATACCGGTAGGAAGAAGTCAAGTGGAAGCCGGCTGGAAGGTTCCATAGTCAGACCAGGATGAAAAGAGACGGGGACAGTGGCCAGTGGCCACTGGTATGAGTGATTCCAGAGAGAGGGGATGGGTGGGTGAGGGGGGCAAGGGAGAGGGGAGTGGGCTGATGCCACTAGCGCAAGGCTGTGATGGCTGATATATAGAGGATAAAGTGTTGGCATCCTTACTTTACAAGCACGTGTTTGCATCGAGGTTTCTGTGGAAACCAGAACCTTAAGAGTGAAGTATGTCTGTGTATAGATGCCCATACATTCACTATCTTTCATAATGTTTGGCTATCCGGATCTCACTCATGACATATATAGAAAAAGCAAAAAGTAATCTTAAGAATGATCTTTGAAATATATTTATTTGAATTCGACTTTTGTGTCAAACATTGAAATACAATAGAAGTGCTAAACATGGCGATTGTTGTCACTGTAAACTGAAGAGTTAAAACATGTCAAAATACAATCTGGCAGAATCAATAAAAATAAAGACAGTCTTATTTAGGAGTCTGGAGGTTGAACTGTCAGATTGCAGAGACTTGAAAAACTGGCATGGTTTTTAGAGTCTTTAGTGCTGTGATCGGAACTGAAATTGGCATTGATCATTTCACAGTGCTAACAACAATAGCCACAGCTTAGGCAAGATTTCTGTGTGGGAGCAGTTTACACTTCTACACTGTTGTGCTGCAGTAGTGATGTTCTCAGTACAGTACAACACCTCAATGTCAGTATTGCAAACACAACAAGGATATTGAAGTCATTGATTTTCGTGACACAGTGGCATTCCACCATACACTATATTCTTATTAAATACTTTATAAGACCTCTTAATTTAACCTTTAAGCTGCCAACAGAATTAGAACGATAGAAATGTTGGACTGATATATCAGTCCGCAGCCCAGCAAGGGTTAAAGTGCCGCTGCATTTCTTTTCTGATAGTTTATTCATTGTATAACATTCAATTCACTGCTCATCTGCTGCTTGAAAAGCTGAGCAATGACCTTCTGGGGTTTGGAAATCTCTTGTTTTTATACCTCATTAATGGTATCATGAAGCTACTTCTTTTGGAGGTTTTTTCAGTGTAGATTTCAGGGATCTACAGTACAGTATCTGTTGGGGGCAATCTGGTGAGGCAGAGCCGTGGTCTGCTGAGCAAGTTTCCAGCTCTGTGCTTGTGCCAGTGTGTCTCCAGGTAGCACTCCTGGGTCAGAAGATCACGGTGAGTTCAGTCCCTCATAGGGACATGAACTCCCAGTGCTAACACTAGTACTTACCAAAGTGCTGCATCATTGGAGGTGTTATTCCATGGAGGAGATGTTAAACTGAAGTCTCATATCTTTACTGTATCATTACTTTCATAATAAAATGATCTAGTTTCTTATAAAAGCTGAAAATTCTTTATGAGAATATAGAATTTGTCAGCAGAAAAGGACCGCTTGGCCCACCAGTCTGCCCAGATGGTCCCTCCTAGTCTGTCTCCACACACCCTAACTGGTCTTCAGTGACCCTCCCTCTCCCAACCTATTTTCTAATATTCCCTATGTCTATCCCATGCATGCTTGAAGCTCCTTACTCTTTTGACTCCACCATGTCCACTAACAGTCTATTTCAGGCACCTATCACTCTTTTAGTGAAGTAGTACTTTCTCACATCCCTCTTAAACTCCCCCAACAAGCTTTGTCACATGCCCTCTGGTTCAGGTGCTGTTCCTCATTTGAAAGAGACTCCCCTCATGCACCTTGTTCACCCTGTGAGGTACTTGTATATCTCTATCATGTTCCTCCTAACTCCTCTCTTCCAGGGTGTACATATTGAGATCCCTCAGACTCTCCTTATAGGGCTTTGGTGTAACCCCAGTACAATTTTAGTTGCCCTCCTCTGACTTCCTCCACCCTGTCTCATGTGTAACTCCAGGTGGCGCTGATCCCAATGGCTACTACCACTGCCTACCTGACTACTGACAGGTTGAGGGGCCTAGGTTCTGTGGCAGGTGCCTCCACCCAGAGGTCAGGGTTTGTTGTGGTTAGACTAGCTTGGTCACAGCCCTCTGGGACATTGAGACCCCCTTTTATCCCTTCTAGTGGCTCACACAATGCACAGAAGTTACAATCCCAATACCACACATGTACACACGGTTCAAACTAAAGTTAGATTCTACATGCCAGGCACACAGCTTTGATCAGCAGATGGATTCAGTCCCATACATTCTCTTGGCTTTCAGTCTACCTTACACGGAGACAAGAGAACCCAATTAGCTGTTCCTCCCAAGCATTCCACACATTTATATGTAAAGGAAATTACTATACCAGGCAGCTGCTTTCAGGTCCCGATCGCACTTACTGCTAAACCTGGGAGTTCACACAGCAGCTTCACTTCCTGACAGACCGAGTGCGATTCAGCAATTTCTCCAGTCCTCTACAGGGTGAGCCTGGTTTCCACTCTTTCAGCCTTTCTTCCTCTCCGTAGTCTTGGATTCAGTACGAATTGAATTAGCAATGCAACATCCCGACTTCAGGCCTCCCACGTGCTTCCGCGTGAACTATACAGTGCAGAAGCTCGGAGCTCTTTCTCTCATCATGGTCACAACGGATCTGATCTGTCCAGCCACAAGGCAGAGCATTCCCTTCAGGGCGCCCACTCGGTTCAATTGGTGGACTCAGCTGTCAATCACTCAGAATGGTGGTGATGTTAACAAGAGGGCAGCCCTTTGGGGCAAAGCTTTTCTCTGTAAGCAGCGACTACAAGTTCTAATGTGTTGTTCAACATCAGCCCCATTTTAGGCCAATAAAATCTGGATCTCACCAAATCAAGTGTTCTGTCTATGCCAAGGTGTCCCATGTGGTTGTGCAGGGACCTCAGCACCAAGTCTCGAAAGGCAATAGGCAAAACTAACTGTTGCTTGTCCATTTGCCCCCTATCTACCGTCTCTATATAACAGTCCATTGATCAGTTTCAACTTAGGGCCTTCTTTATATAGCAATGCAGTTCTCAAATCAGTAGAATGTAACCTTGACACATCTTTCCCTGCTTGAAGGGCTTTAGAGCTGTTTTGATCATGGGATCTCAGGATTGAGCCCTCTGAATACTGTCATTATTGAATTGAGGCAAAGCACCAGTGTCCAAGGCAGAGAAGTGGCAATAAGCAGCTGGAATGCAATTTTCCGAGGTCCCAAACAATCCACCATGCAGTCCACTGCGTCCATGGGCATTGTTCCTCCCTGTCAAACTTCTGGCAGAGTGCTTGAATATCAGGTTCTGACAAACTGACCCAGTTATTCGGGGGACAGATCTCCGTGAGAGAGTGTCAGCATCTATGTGGTTCAGGCCTGCTCTGTATTCAACAAGTGTAGTCATATGTAGATAATGGAAAGCCACCTATGGCCAGTGGCATCCAACTTAGCTGAAGTCTGCACATAGGTCAAAGGATTATTGTCAGTTTTACTAGAATCTTAGCCCCATACAAGTACTGTGAAACTGGTCAACAATGGCCCACTTCAAAGCTAGGAACTCTAACTTATGTACAGGATAGTTCTTTTCGGATGGTGTCAGGCTTCTAATGGCTAAGGCCACTGGTCTCAGGCCATTCTCATACTCTTGGTACAACACAGCCCCAACCCTTGCAAGCTAGCATCAGTGTGCAGGACATAAGGTTTTGTTGGATCTGCATAGCCATAGACCAATACTGGAGTTTGGGTAAGTTGATATATAATCTCATGAAAAGCAGTCTCAAATCAGAGTCCAGCTGGCCCCAAATACTTCACTTGGATGAAAATACACTCTTTCAGTCTTGAGGGACGCTGATTTTTGTATCTTTTGTGGGTGGGGGATACCCTTGAGTAAGGTTAAGTAAAGGGTGGATCACTCTTGAATAGTCCTTGATGAAATGCCGATAATAACCACAGAAACCAGGAATCTTTGCAGTTCTTTTAGATTTTGGGGCTGTGGCCAGGTGGTCAAGGCCTCAACTTTGCTCGGTCTGTCTCTATCCCTTCAGTAGAAACTATGTGCCCCACATACTTTACTGATGTTTGAAAGAATTGACACTTAACAATGGTCAACTTCAGGCCAATGTCCTCTAGTCGGTCCAACACCTTGAACAGCCGACCTCTCATGTTCCTCCAGCGAGCTACCAAACACAATAACATCATCCAAATACACCAGGCACTCCAATAAATTCATGTCCCCACGGCACGCTCCATCAGTCGTTGAAAAGTGGCTGGGGCACCTGAAATCCTTTGAGGCATCCTCATGAATCATAGAAGCCAAGCGGACAGATAAAGGCTGTCTTCTCATGGTCTTCTGAGGCCATCAGGATCTGGTAGTACCCACTGCGAAGATCCAGCACAGAGAACCGCTTGCTACTGTTCAGGCGGTCCAGTGGCATGGTATACTGATCAGGGATAGTCCGCGGTTTAAGCTGCGATAATCGTTGCCATCCTCACAGTCCCATTCTTTTCCTCACTACCAATGGGAGAAGCATATGGGCTTCGGATTCTTGTATTACACCAGCAGTCAACATTTCTTGCAAATGTCATCTCACATCGTCTATGTTAGCAGGGGCCAGGCATCGAGACCTCTCACGAAATGGCCTATCATCCTGCAGCCGGATATGGTGTTCAGCTCCTGCACGCAGCCTACATCCCACTCTTTTAGAGAAACACCTGGTCCCTTTGGGCAAGCTTCTTACTGATCCTTACTTTCCATTCTGTTGGCAACAGGAGTCACCAAAATCAAACAAGTCAGGCGTTACTCTATCACTTTTTCCGAACTCTTGTTACTGGGTAGCACGGCAGTATCCGCACAGTGCACAGTAGCCAGGTGCAACCTCGGTTTACTCGGATCTCCTGTCAGACATGTTGTGAACTTGAACCATCACTCTTCTGGCAAAAGCATGGGCTCTAGCAGGCAGAATACTTGGCTTGACCAGCAGCCCCTCGGGCAGTTTCCATCTCCTGGTGCATCCAGCATTAATATTTGTTCTTGACATCCCTTTTCATGTGGACCTCTCCTTGCAGGACACATTGGGCATTTGGTGCCAAAAGCAGAGATTCAGGATCCTTCTTCCAGACAACCCCAACCGGTTCCTCTGGTTCCATTCGGTCAACATCCCTCTGCACCTCATAGGCTTTTTAATCAAGGCCGAATTCTTAAAGCCCTACCAGTCCGGGCCCTTGTTCATAACAAACCGCGCCAGTGGCCCAAACATGTGTGCATTAGTTCCAATCAACATTGGGACCCATCATCACAGTCCAGTAGGGGACACACTAAGGCTAGGGTCTCTACCTGCTCTGCCACTCCATTTTTAGGCTCAGGGGAGCTTGATACAGATCCGGTTCCCGGTGGTCTCAGTCAACCCTTAATCAACCCTCTCAGCTGTTGAGTCTCATCTGACTCAGTCTTCTCAGGGGTCTGACAAGGGTTCACAGCCCCAGCATAGGGTTCCCATCCCTCTTCATCAGTTTCAATTTCATGGATCTCTCTCATCAAGTGGCAATACTCGGAGGGTCAGCCCTCCTGTCTTACAATTTGAGTTTCAGCAATATTACACTTGTAAATCTTGCTGATTTCAATATATGGTCTAATCGGACCTAGTTTAGCACTTGGGCAGACACTCCCCCTTTCAGTGAGCCTTTTCAAAGCCATTTCCATCCTGGTAACAAAAGTAGACAATTTCTCATTTCCACTGTTTAGCTGAGTTGAACTTCCATAATAGATCCTCTCCAGTTTCAGTGCTGCCAAATACCACGTCTAATGTGGAAAGATATTCTGCTGCAGTGGCCTCCGGACTAGTGGCCCGTAGGAATTGAATGGCTTCAGTGCAGGACCCCTCAAACTTTCCATCAACTGTTTTCTCTTTTCCCTTGAGCACTGCCACTCTTGTACTAAAGGGGTAGCATAGTCCATCCAGGTTTCCAAATCACCTTTCCCTGAAGGTACTGGAACAGTACTGGAGAAGAGTCTCAATCTCCGATAGGAATCAGTTGAATGGGGAATAACCATAGGGGGTTGGGTTAGTATGGGGCTCTTAGAGGACCGGGAGATGTATCTGGGAAGGCAGGGGTGTGGTCGCCCGAGATGTCTAATACTTTTACCAGTTCCTGAGCGGTTCTCCCTCTGTGGCTAACAGTTTGAGCAGTTTCTCCTTAAAGCCATTAGAACTAGGAGACCCACCCAGGTGGCCAAACCACCACGTAGGTGAATAACCCTCCACCCTTCTGGGCACCTTTGGGCAAAATCACTGGGGCACCTTCTCAGGGTCTATTGAATACTGCATGAAAGCAGCACTTGCAGGGTTCATTCGAGCAAGTCAGCATATCACCCTTTTACTTCCACCTTGCCCATACATTTGACACATTCTACAGCAGAGACAATGTCAGCGCTTTTACTCCCAATGGGACATCCAGCATTAAAACAACCTTCTGGGAGTCCATTTCCTCAGCTTAGCACCACCCCATCAATTTGTGTACCATCATCTTAAGAGGGTCGAGTTTTAATTTGGGCATGGTCCTCCATTTTCTCCTTTAAGTTAGACACAAAGGGATAGCTCCTTCACTTGGCCACTAGAGGATGCTAATCCCAGTGGTGCCTCAAGATGTAACCCTCAGGGTGGCGTGATCCCAAGGGCTACTACTCCTGCCTGCCTGACTACTGACAGGTTGAGGGGCCTAGGTTCTATAGCGGTGCCTCCACCCAAAGGTCAGGGTTGTTGTAGTTAGACTAGCTTGGTCACAGCCCTCTGGGACACTAAGACCCCTTTTATCCCTTCTAGTGGCTCACACAATGCACAGAAGTTACAATCCCAATACTCCACATGTACACATGGTTCAAACATGAAGTACCATTTACCCCGAGACTGATTCTGAGGTTTATCTCTGAGGACCCCTGTGGAATAAGGTCATTCAACATACACCAACCACTACAATTCTGGATAAGTGGTGCTGACACTTCAAACAGTTTAAAGTTTAACAACATCAAATCTGGTTTATTCAAGGGACAATAACACGGAGGGGAAATCAGGTTAATTAGTAACATTAGATCACAGTACCATGCACATTACAGAGTCTAGAAAGTCACACTCTGGGTACCCAGGTTGGGGGCTAGCCAGGTCTGTTGCCCGGGTTGGCCAGCAGGTGTAGATGGATGGGGCCCTGGAGAAAAATATGCACAACACCCAATTGTAATCTGGAGCCGGATGGCTCAGTCCATGAAAGAAAGAAGAAAAGACAATCAGGTGAAACACTGTTGATAGATAATCGATCACAGGGAATGCCCTGATTGGTGCTCAAATACCCACGCTGAAAAATCTGGCGCAGATGGTGGTTCAGGATTGCCAGACACACACAAACACAGCAAGGAGATGAGATTCTACAGGCCAGGCACACAGCTTTGATCAGCAGGCGGTTTAGTCTGGATACATTCTCTTGGCTTTCAGTCTACCCCCACAGGGACAAGAGAACCAGATTAGCTGTTCTTCCCAAGCATTGCACACATTCATATGTAAAGGAAATTACTATACCAGGCAGCTGCTTTAGGTCCTAATCGCACTTACTGCTAAACCTGGAGTTCACACGCAGCTTCACTTCCCTGACAGACAGCAGTTTCTCCAGTCCTCTACAGGGTGAGCCTGGTTTCCACTCTTTCAGCCTCTCTTCCTCTCCATAGTCTTGGATTCAGTCTGAATTGAATTAGCAATGCAACAGCCTGGCTTCAGGCCTCCCGTGCTTCCCGTGCGAACTATACAGCGCAGAAGCTGGAGCTCCTTCTCCCATCACGGTCACAATGGATCTGATCTGTCCAGCCACAAGGTAGAGCATTCCCTTCAGGCGCCACCCAGTTCAATTGGTGGACTCAGCTGTCAATCACTCAGAACTCTCCCATTGGTGCAAATAGGCCAAGGTCCAGAACTTCACTTCCCAGAATTACAAGCTGTATATCCTCATGGTAAGTTGGCTCCCAAGAGAGTCCTGATTCTGGTTGGTCCGAACAAACTCCATTTTAGAGGTCCCCTGTACTGATTGGATCCATTCAACAGTTCAGATCCAAAATGGAGGGCAAGACACACAGAGTCCTAGCTGCAAGAAAGGCAGGTTAGACAAACTACATTCTACTTAATACTCTAACTGGTTTCAGGCAAACAGTTACACCTGTCATTTAGGCTCCTCTGCGCTCTTAGCGACTGCAGAAACAGAGCATTCATTCAGTGGTCCAGGCGGGATTCGAACATTAACTACACAGTCCCCATACAAACTAATGAAGTCTGCAAGCAGACAGCTCTTAAGCGACAGTACCAGAAGGCTCTAAAAGCACTCACAGATAAACGGCTTAAACGCAGAACACCATTCAGGCTGGAGCACTTAGCTAGCTCCTGAAGACTTTTGGAAACCCCCATTTGCAGGGGGTTACATAGCTATTTTCTGAGGTGCAACCTCCAGAACCAGACACAGTACTACAGGTGGGGTCTCAAAGCAAGCAACACAGTGGCAACACCACCTCCCTCCTCCTGATAGAGATAAAATTCCCTATGCATACCAGTATCCAGCTGCCACTGCCCACTGCTTTGTCACACTTCATTACCACTTTGATGTTAGATATGATAACCCCAAGGTTCCTTTCCACATAAGTGACTGTCAACAGCCAGGGCTTTGTCTGCACTCCTCTAACTCCCTATTAGTCAAGCTTCTTCTAACCCTTCCCATCAAAATTCAATGGTTTAAGCTTAATCTTTGTACAATTTGCACTTTTGCTTGTTACCTTTTTGTCACCATTATTCACTCTGTCTCTAAGACTGTGCTTTAAAAGACAAGCTGTCACAGCTTAGACTCCACACCCTGACCAAGGCTCAGAGGTTGTTTTGGGCGTCGCATTAAGAGCCATGTCCATGGCTTGCTTTGGGCTATGAAATGAAAGTTCTCATAGCAGTTAATCTGTGCCTCTGTGCCAGCCTGTATTTTTTCATGCAGTGCCTTCCATTTTGTGTTTGCCTTCACACTCTTTCCTTTCATTTTTTTGAGTTGGCTGCTGTGAACATGTTTCTCTTTATGTGAGTGTTAGTGAACCACTGAGAGGGTATACAAACTGCCAAGTGTGAGAGACGGTGAATAAGCTTTGGTAACAGTATCATTTTAACTTCTGCAAGTTTCCTGACAGAGAAAGACACAGTAACTTCCAACTATCACAGTCCTCATTTAGCTTCTGGAACAGGGGGCTATGTTATGAGTGGAAAGGAATACCCAATCCTCTCTAGGCATAAAAGAAACTCGAAGGAGTAGTCAGTTCCTATATAGTCCATATGGCAAGTCAAGGAATTTACAGGAATAGATGACCGCTCACCAAATGATTCAAGTTTTAAAATTATTTTCTTTTACTGTGTGCACCACAAAAGCACCCTATCCACCAACGTTTCAGGGTGTCCATACCCCTTCAGGGTGGAGAGCGTTTCTAATGGTTAAACTCCATGCATACACTTCAATTCATTCCTTGGAGATGATTTGCATGTGTACCACCTTAAAGTAAAATGTGCTTCATCTCCTTTTATTTTCTTTATTAGTTTCTATCTTCATTAAGTTTGTTTCTTGTTCCTTTCTATCTCCTTCTCAGTGGTGTAGAGCCCACACCATTGAGAAGGAACTAGACAGGAACAGGAAAGAAGGTGGAAGAGGGCAGGTGCTCTAAGAACTTATCAAACTTGTCCTTGTGAAGGTGACCATTCGAGATTAAAGCTCCTTGTAGAAGGAACACATGATTTTATTGATCAGTTTGGGCTGGGTTTGTAGGCAGCCACTCTTATTATGCAGATCAGATATGCAGCGGTCCAACTACTGTTTACGCAACCTGTATGACAACAACTTGCCTGCTTTTTCTCCCCTATCCCAGTGTCTATGTTTCAGAAGCAGCACCACAAGCATAGCTTTCTGCATGGCTAAGGTGTGGAGTTGCATCCAAAGGACTTTACTTCCCAGAGCAAGGAAGAATGGAGCTGGAGAGAGGTAGTTTTGAGCTGTGCCTCTTTTCAACTAGGGTTGCCTCCAGTGACTTTTGCTACTGCTGTCATCTGCGGGTGGCAGCAAAGCTCATTATACATCCCCTCAACACTGCCTTAAAAGCATCCCACAACACACTTTGGAGGTTTGGCTGTTATCACTAATCTCAATGAAAGCAGAAACCTCTTTTCCTACCAGAAGGGAACAGCTTTTTCCTGAAGAAGGAGAGGTCCAGCCTCCAGAATGCCAATTTAGATGGTGCAGGGCTCCAGTTTGCCACCATATCCACAGGTGCATGGTCAAAGAGATACAAGGAGCTACATGGGACATTTGCACCATTGCAGAGACCATTGCCAAGGTGAGCCTGAAATTGAACTTTCTGGCATTGAACTCCAACTATCATGCTCTTGACCACTCCATGAGTTTCTCAAGATCCCTATGCATTCTTTCCACCTCTCCTGATTGTTGACCCATTACGGATTCTAATATCATCTGCAAAAGACATACCTTCCTTTCCAGTTCTTCTGCAATGTCACTATGAAGACATTGAGAGAGGATCAAGTCCAATACTGAGCCCTGTGGCACCCTGTTAGTTGCTCTCCCATCAAATAGACTAGTGCCAGTTAATCACTGCCCCTGTCACCTGTCCATTAACCAGTTTCTAACCCAATTCATTACTTTGGGTCCCACTCCAAGCCTTCTTCGCTTCTTTATCTGTCTCTTGTGTAACACAGTGTTGAAGGTCTTGCTAAAATTCAGATAGATCACATCCGTTGCTCTCCCTAATATATTTCCCTGGTCACCCAGTCAAACAAATCAACCGATTAATTTGGCATGACCCCCTCCCCATGAAACCATGCTGCCTTTGGTCTTGTAGCCCACTGGATTCAAGAAAATCTACCAACATTTCCTTTAAGAGTTTCTTTTAGCTTCCCCACCACTGAGGTGAGACTGACCAGCCTGTGGTTGCTAGCTTCTTCCCTGCTGCTGCTCTTATGTAAATGGATCACTTCTGCTCTTCTCCAGTCCTCCATAACCATGCCTGATTCCAGTGAGCTGCTGAATAAGGCTGTCAGTGACAGCTAGCATCTCAAAGAAAAACACAATTGCACATGCCCCAATAATGCAAAGCATCATGGGAAGCATATGCAAATCCCCATGAAGGAATTTGGACTGGCTCAACACGCTGAGTTCCTTTACTACCCTTTCATCACAAAGAGGAACTGTTTACAAAACTGAACATACTGAGCAGTTAAATATGGGGTGAAAACCTTTCTTCTACATAGCCCCAAATTTGGAAGGATCCTTCCTTAGACCTCAGACAAACTGAATCGCACACCACTTTTAAACAGCAATTAAAATATAATTTACATGCACATTTTAAATGCACTCATTCATAACCTATATTACTTACACTAGATGTACTACAAACTTTATGTAAATTGTCCTGCTGTTGTTTGTGTAGTGCCACATGTCTGAGTAGTATCTGTAAAGAGAATTCAGCATTTATTACACTTCAAGTTAGTATGCCAAAGAGGCAGTTTGCAGGAAAAGTAGTGCATAGGGTCTGTGAAATGATACTAGGAGAAAAAAATACACATTGTTTTGTTTTTGTGCCTCTCTCCAAACCACCAAAGCTCTAAATCCACAATCACAGTGCAAGGCTTCATTGGTATGCTTTGCCAGACCAGACATAAGTCCTGATATTCAAAAGCATCAGTTTGCACTCAGCACAACATAATGCTGTATGGAAACAGTGCATAGTCATGAGGCAGCATACATATTCATACATGCAGTGTATCCTGTCCAGCACATTCTGTCTATAGGACTATTAGGTTGTGGTAGTGCTGTGCTAAGTACAGCAGCACTACCAGAAGCCCCTTGCTGGCAACAGGAGACAGCGTGTCCCAAATGGAATAGCACTCTTGCTGCTGGGGCCATATTAAGAGTCTGGCATGCTAATGACTACACATGGCATTTAAGTCCTATGGGGCCATTTGTATGCCATCATGTGTTCATTAGTAGCGCCTTGCAATGTCTCTGTGTACAAATGTATAGAGGCATTGTGCAGAATCCTAGCAGTCTAGCCTGGCAGTCTATCCTGTGGTAGTCCATGGTATCCCCTTCTTCCCAATGACATATAAATATTCCCTGTTTCTAATGGTACCTATCTCCCACCCAATCCCCAGTATACTGTACTACGACTTTACACACTCTCCTGGCCCACCCTCTCAGCACTCCACCACAACCACCCCTGTCCAGCCGTGATTCATTATACTAAAGTTCCATCAGGAGTGCCAGCAGATCTGCAGATGGTGACCATTACAAATCCTGCTCTCACCACCTTGGCTGGCCACCATCTGAATGACAGGGAGGTACACATGTACTGTATATACAGCTGTTTCATTGTATGCAAGAGCTCACTCATCCTAGATGTGAGATGTTCCATTCACTGTCTACAGATCTGCCTCTGCTCCTGGATGGACTTTGCCCCTTGACAAAGAGGTAGAGCCCTCACTACTTAGGGAGTTGGTACAGGATTCTTGGTGGGTTTGGTTCCTTGTGAGGTTGGTCAGGTATCAGTGCTGGCTATATGCCTAATTTCTGGATGTCTCTAACACTGTCGCTAGGTGCAATATGTACAGAGCACTGTGTTTTCTCCATTTTACCTTGTTTAGCTCATAAAGCTACCTATGCTGTTAATGACTTGCTTGCACCAGACACTTTGTCATCTGTTACTGCATAGATAAGCAGTTTTTAACATCTAAAAGCTTTGTACTAATAATGCATTTGAACAGAGTTGTTCATGTGTACGTCTTCCTTTTTGATAAAACTGTTAACAAGGCTTCCTGTGTTCCTGAGTGGACTTTAGTAGGGTGAGTCGGTGCTGGATGGGGGTTGCTGCAAGGGTGGGCAGAGGAGGAGGGTGGTCATAGTATATGGTACTGGGTATTGGGCTGGGAGTGGAGTACCACTAGATTGCCAGGGAACAATCATATTTCACTGGAGATCGTGTAGAGACTACTGCTGGACCACTAGGGAATAGTCATAGATCATTGTGATTGGGCTGGAGGAGGACACCTTTGAACAATCAGGGAATAATCATATCTCTTCTGGGAAATAGCAAGAGGAGATTAGTACTAGACTCCCAGGAATATTCATATTTCATCTGGGATTGGTTGGATAAGGAGGTGTTGCTGGTACCAGTGCTGCTGGTGTGTGGGGAGGGGAGCCACGTGTTTAGAGTAGAGTTTTGTAAATGATAAACAACGCTGCCTCAGTAGCCTTTACTTTTTCCAAATACTTAACAATACCACAGCACCTTTTACACAGAGGACACTCACATTTGCATGGGTGCAATGGTGTAGTGTGATCCCACTATTCACTGAAAATGCACCGTGGGCCCCTTTGAATATTGCCCCATTCAGGATGCACTATGTCTGGTTAGAGGGCACTGTTCATGTTAGTGCCATGCTAACTTTCTGTATGCGGGCCATGGCCTTTAAACAGGCTTGTACCTGATCAGTGGGTGGAGAATGACAAACTGCAGGTATGTGTGTCCACCTCTTGGGACTTTTCCTTGTAATGCAGTCATTGCCTCGGCTGAGTACCAAGTGAGAATTAAAAGCTTTGGGTGTTTAGTACACTCTGCATTAGCATACTGAACAGGCAGTTTGCAGAAAGAGCAGCACAAAGGATACACAAAAGGATTCTAGGAGACAAGAAATATTTAAATCGCTTCCCCAGTGTGCTTACAGGGTAAAAACACACAATAAATAAAATAAAGTCTTCCATTTCAGTCCCTGCACTTACAGAAATATATATGGTCACTCTTGGCATTAGACAAACTGAGAGTGAGAGGAGAGAAAGTGACCTGAATTCCATGCTGACTGACTGGATTTGAACTGTTTAGAATGGGGTGATGGGATTAGAGTCTAGTCTGCTGAATGGCACATGCAATGTTAGCATTAAGGGACTAATCTAGTAAAAGGATGTACCTGTAGAACAAAACACATGACCACATTTTATTTAAACTCACGACAGACTAGAATTAGGCCACTGGGCTAAATCTCCTAATCCACCTTTCACCCACACATAGTTTATCTTGCCTGTTCACTAACACATTTATTTTATAGCTGCAGTACTAACCCATTCCTGTGGCCTACCTTCATTTAATTTATTTAATTCACAAATCGGATTTACAAACCTTTGAGTCAAAACTCATTTACAAAGGCACCTCACAGGATTTGTGCAGCAAGACAGTGGAGAACAATACAGGTGAGATACAAAAGAATAGCACTCTGCTGGGGGCCATATTAAGAGTCTGGCATGCTAAGAGCATACAAAGCGGGGCATTTCAGTGAGCAAAATAGGTGAGATACAGAAGAGCATACAAAACTAAGCTATTTAGTTACACCTTCAGTGCTTATGGTACACAGACAGCTTCAAATGCTTCCAGTTCTGCTGCTAACATGGGCAATAGAAGATGTATTAAACACAGTATTTGGGAAACTGTACTTTTTGTCCCAACCTAACATGCCTGGGCATCACAGTCAAGCAGCCATGCAGGAACACAGCAAATTCGAATACAGTCATCAGAACAAAAACACCAACATGTGAATTACTATTCCATCTTACCTTATTGCTGAGATAAGTGTTTTGAAGTTTGTAAGTACTACTTTGTGA
The DNA here is from genome assembly GCA_016271365.2 of Neoceratodus forsteri. Taxonomy (NCBI): domain Eukaryota; kingdom Metazoa; phylum Chordata; order Ceratodontiformes; family Ceratodontidae; genus Neoceratodus; species Neoceratodus forsteri. The sequence goes on along the minus strand of CM057449.1, from coordinate 790,415 downwards.
TTACCAGATCCACCAGTGATCAATTAATGTTGAAGTGGTTCTGTATTGTTATTATTATTTAAAACATGTGCTTACACCACCCTGGTAGATCCACATTAATGACATATTGGTGCATACAGCAACAGAAAGTGCTGGGGAGAACACTGTTAGGGCTGCCATCTTTTGTGTACCACTAGTAATAACATAATTACAAAATGGTTTTCAAGTTGAAGTTCTTAAAGGAGACCTACACCCTCATGTCTTGCAAATTTTGTTTCCATGTCAACAGACAACTCTTTTCTGATAGCTTTGGGGATATATATTTTTACTTAAGTTTGTTTTTACTGTTCATGCTAGTCCCCTGTGACATTCTGGGGGTATCCATTTTATGGTTGTTGAAATTTTTTTTTTTGACTCTGTTTATCTCCCAAGAACCAGAACTCCTGCTTCTACTGCCCACTGTGACCGTCTACACCCTCAAAGGCATCAGCACTCCCTCGGGCCCCGATCCATGCCCGCGGGAGATCAATGGGTGGTGGCAGAGGCCCAGTGTTGGGTGTGTGGCTGTCAAGATGCCATTGCCTATCTCGCCCTCTGGGCTTTTTCCCTTTTACTGTGGTTTCCTCCCATGCGTGGCACACCCCGATGCTCTGGTGCACAGCAACCCTGCCCATGTCGGCCACGCCAGTATGTGCATACCTGGCTTGCTACAGTACCTCCAGTCTCCACCAGGGGTCTCTGACTCGCCTGGCTATCCCATCCTCTGTGAGCGGGGAGGAGAGCTCCACATGGAGCTCAGTCCTGAACCCTTCCCCTGCCGACCCCCAGTGCCCGAACTGCTCCTGAACCCAGGTCACCAGCACAGCGAGGTGTGGGCCCAGCGCCTCAACCTCAGCGCCACCAGACCAGCCTGGTTGTTGAAATCTAATTGTCAATGAGAGCTGCATAAGGTAAATGTGGTATTTCACACCTTTCTGCTACTTGTTTTGTTCTACTTTAATTAAGCAGACAGGCATACTGTGGAGTCCAAATGGTGCTGATACATCACGTTCTCATATGCTAATGCAGCTCCTGGGACAGTGAGATTTCAACAACCAGAAATGAAGGCACCCAGGATAGTTACAGGATCTAGTATGAACAGTGAAAATAACTAAAGCAATCAAAATACTCCTAACAGCTACACCAAAAGTGTTGTGTAGACATGGAAACAAATAACATTTGTGGGATATGAGAGTGTAGTTTTCCTTTAAGAATACTTTAAAGAAGAATCAGCATATTTAGAAATATAAAAACAGAATCATAGACACTGCTGGCAGATGAAGACTGAGGATCCATCCATTCTGCCCATATTGGTATTTCTACCTCATCCCTACCCTGTGGTCCTGGAAGCTTATCCTCCACCCTCTCCTGCATCCCCTACCTCCCTTTTCTCCCTAGTGGAACAATGAGTCCCTTACTCTGTCCCAACCATGTTTGAGCCTGTTTAAAGTACCTGCAACCAGCACTTCCTCCAGCAAACTGTTCCATGGCTCCACCACCCTCTCACTGAAGAATTTCTCACATCCCTCCTGGAAGTTATCACCCACCAGTCTTCAGTCCTGCCCCTTCATGACTGCACCTATTCCTACAAAACAGGTATTCGCTGTTCACTCTACTTATTCGCCTTAGGAAATTAAAGGTCTCTATCATGTTACCCACTCCCTCTGGCCTCCAGCAGTTACGTGTTCTGGGCCTCCAGCTGTTCCTGACAGGACCTGCCCTGCTGGCTCCAGATCATGTTGGTGACACTCTGCTGTGTAGATTTCAACCTATCTTTGTCCTTTCTGAGGTGTGAACCCAGAACTGGGTACAGTTTTCCAAGTGAGGCCTCACCAGTGACCCTATACAGGGGCAATATCACTGCCCTTCTCCTAGAGTACTGTTGAACCTCCCCCAGTACACCCCAGCATCCTTGTTGCCTTGCTGTAAGTCTTATTGCACTGGCTTGTTTGCTTGAGAGAGTCACTGATAATGACTCCCAGATCCCTCTGCATGGTTGTAGTAGTCAGCTTACCCCACCATCCAGTACTCTGTCCACAGGTTTTCCGTATGTGCATCATTTTGCACTTTGGTATTGAATAGTGGTGTGTGAGTAATGAATAATATTTCCTAATACCACTGAATAATGCACTATTTGATATTTGAGTCTCAATAATGAATAGTGCCACTATTCATGAGGTATTCAGATTCAAGAAAGTGTCACAAAAAAAATAACACTTTCCCCTCTCCAGGTAGTCAGGCCAGTCTCCTGGCCACCTGTCCTCCCCATTTAAAGTTTGCAAGGTCTCCCACCCACCTTTTCCTTATCCCACATCCCAGTGTTAACAAAGTACCATAGTGGAATATTATCACCAGCTCCTGCCACACTGCCAGGAGCCAACACCACAACTGTATAACGATTTAAATGCCTCCACAGAGCTCAATGTTAGTCCCTCCCTCCCTATGTACCCAAACACCCTCCGCTCTGCCACCCTTCTTGCCCCAATACTTGATTTCAACTTGGGACTACCAAGACTAAAGTCAGCTGGCCAGTGCCCCCCCTGCAGTGTACGGCTGTGCATCCTACTGTACCAGTATCTGCTGAAGTGTGCAAGTCAGTGAAGAAGTGAGTTGCAGTAGGAGTAGTCAAGGAGCCTTGATCACAAGGGAGGGTGGGACAGGAAAAGTGTCTTAGCGATGCTAGGTGAGTCTGATTTTCTCAGCATTATACACCTAGCACTACTGATTTCAGCAGCTCGACATGCCTTTTCAGGTCAAGGGGAGATTTAAAATCTATTGTTTGACTTTCAGCGTCATTTGAATTATCATTGTTCTGAATGGAAATACATGCCTTTATAGACTGCATCATGGTTTGGTGCCTTGACATGTAAAGGCTTGTGCAGTATTTCTTCAGCCAATTATTTTGATATAATCACATTAGTGGGGACTTTGCCTGATGGACACAGAGAGGCATATGGCTGGTTAGAATACAGTGTTCCTCCCCTTCCCCTAGTGGGCTCAGAGCATTTCAGGGAATAGTAGAATGGGTCATTGCTATTAAGGAGAGTTTACTATATTTTGGGTGAAACCATGGCTCAATGCCCAATGAAAATATGATTTTTATGGACAGAGCAGGAGTCTGGAGAATTTCCTTTCACTTATGCATGTTATCTAATTTTATTAATTGCAGTATGTTTACATCATTATTAGCATTTTAATCAGTTTGTACAGAGGTATTCACCAAGGCACCTAAGTCCACCTTTTCATGAAGCCTCTCAGTGAGGCAAGGAGTTAGGTTGTAGGTGATCCACCACATGTAGCTGGTAAGTCAAATTGGTTTAACTTATTTTATGAGTTTGAATTCTTTAAAATAGCAAGGAAACAGAAACTGAGATCTAGCAAAGGTAGGGCATCTGCAGTAATTTGAGCCTTCTCACAGTACAACTTGTTTTGCAGTTGAAGTGGGTTAAGACAGTAGACAAGGTTTGTGGTGTATAGGTGTGCTTCTTATCATTTCAGCTTGAGAACATATGATGGCGGACCCTAGGCACATCATGAGTGCGGAATTGAGCAACAGTTGGTGGCCCTGGTACAGGTAAAAGGACATGCATGGTGGGAAGCTGTATTCAACAACCCAGGTGGACCTGATCTAGCGGGCCCAGCAGCAGTGCCAGTACTGCAGCCCAAGCCAATAACTCCAGTGCCAACATTCCCAAAAGAACCAGTGCCAATGGACAGGTGATGGAGGTCTCTAAAGACCAGGCAGGACCCTTCAGCTTTGTAGTTCATCAGCCAGGTATGCCTGATTTTTATAACATGCCTTATGGTGAGTTGAAGGAACTGCTGAGGAGAACTTTTAGGTTCCACCACCAAGGCACCTCCACCTTAGAGACCATGGAAGCCTCGTGAGGGACACCAGTGCCAACAGGCTCTGGGGTGCTGCAGCAGCTGATGCCACCAGCACCCCTGACCAAAATTCCTGTTCCCTGCCCATACTAGTCCAGCTCCCATCCTGTTGGCCATGCTATGGTGCCTCACCAGTTGCTCGTGACTCATCTCTGACCACTGCCAGGTTTGTACCTGGTGCCCTTGCCCATGTCAGTCCCAGCTCCCTATCGTTTGGGTCCAATACTGGCCCCTCCCCACCTGCTGTCATGTCCACAGCTGACACTGTTGTCTATGCTGGTGCCAGCTCTGGCTACATTGGGCCCGATGCTGGCTCCTCCACTCCCAGCTTCAGTCACCTTTGCACTGCTGCTAGTGCTGTGGCCAGTGGGTCCCACCCTTCTCCACCAGCCCATCATACACAGCCCAGCAGTCCTCTCCAGCCGAGGGAACCAGTTATACTTCTCAGCTGGCAGGTCCTCCCGCTCCTCCTCCAAGCTTGGAAGAGATGTTAAATAAGGGCTAGCCCTGTTGACAGCGCAAGAAAAGTAGCTGCTGAGACTCCTCTAGTAGTTCGGGCCAGAGTGGGGGGCAGCTGGTGGATGGGGGCTGGTGCAGCAGCCAGCAGCGCAACTGGTAAATGGTTCATTTATGACCATCAGGAGCACATCAGGTCACATCTCTCTGAGAAGGTGCGCCAACACATTGTGAGTGGTAAGATTGCTGATGTGTTTACTTTTCTCAACAAACAAAAGGAGCCTAAGATGAACAAGGAGAAAGAGAAGCATAAGGAGAGGGAAGATGTGGTGGAGCATTGGAGGAAGGTGGTTATTAGATGCACATGGGAAAATTGGGCAGCGTGTTTGAAATTTATGCAGGTTTGTTAACATAATTGTGCCTGCAAAAGTTCAAGCGCTAGGAACAATTACTGTCATAGTATGACAGTGCATGCCAACAAAGGGGTCTGGCAAGAACATGATGAAGAGGTCCAAAGGGGAAACAGAATGACACCAGTAGGGCTTGGGGTGGTTTAAACCTCCTCCTGTTATCATCTGCATTTAGATAATGGCTTCCAGAGCACCAGGTCCAGTCCCCACAAAATGGTTCACAGCAGGAAGCAGCAGAAAGGGATGGAGAGAAGTAGGTCAGAGTTATTACTACAACTACAGGACATGCAAGACAGATTCACGTCAGTACAGACATGTGTGCTTTGCCTGCAGGTAGCCCATCTATTCGCTCAGTGCACTAGGGGAGAAGCCACAGCTCATTCAGAAGTGGCAAGGTAGGCCCTCCCAACTCTCATAAGTGTGGAGCATTTTGAACGATAGTGGGTGGGTTATCCAGACAGACAGTTTTATGCAGTTGCTGGTGGAGGGCTTTGTACAGGGTTTAAAGATCCCATACAAGGGTCCACACAAAGCTTGTGAGGTGGAGAGCCTCAAATCTTGCAGTGACTGCCTGGACATAGTTAGGGTTAAGTTGGCAAAGGAAGAGTGTGGAGGTAAGGTTAGTGGCACATTTGTGTCCCCACTGTGCCCCATCATCTGGGTATTGCCTATAGGGCTGGTGCCAAAGAAGGCCCAGGTGAATTTAGAATGATCACTCACCTATTATAGCCAGAGGGTAACTCTGTCAACCATCACATCAACCCTGCCAATATATCAGTATTGTATGTGCTCTTGACAGCCATTGAGGTAGTGGGGCAGGCTTTCATACCCGGCAAGACAGACATTGAATTGGCCTCCTGCCTGTTACCAGTGCACCCACTTAACAGGGACATATTTGGTATGAAATTCAAGGCCAGTACCATATTGACAACTGCATGCCCATGGGTTGTGCCGTAGAATCGTGGTTTTCGAGCAATTAGCACCTTCCTGTAGTGGCCACCACAAAGCAGGCTGGCAGGTCCAAACGCCATCCACTATCTGGACGACTTCCTGTTTGTGGATGAGGGAAGACTGCTAACTTTGCCCAGTTTATGGGTTCTTTTCACTTACTGTGTGAGGACTTCAGGATCCCTCTGACTAATGATAAGGTGGAGGCCATGCCCTCAACTATTTTTTCTGGACATCAAAATTGATATGGTCACCACAGAGTTCCACTCAATAAGAGAAGGTCTGTGCCTTGCAGGGTCTGCTGCACAAGGTAGTACAGGCATGTAAAATCACCCTGCAGGAGCTGGAGCAGGTTCAGGGACATTTGCATTTGTTTTATAAGGTCATCTCAGTGGGGCAAACCTTCTTTTTCTGGTTAGTCAAGTGTCAATCAGGTTGCACCAAGCTACACCATAGCATTTGGGTTACTGAGTCCATGCGGATGACCTCAGGGCATGGTTGGCATTTCTGTCATGTTTTAATGGGGTGACCATGTGGCCAACAGTGGTCATCGAGTCAAGAGTTGGAGCTCTTCACAAATGCTTCAGGAGGCTTTGGCTTTGAATATATTTCAGGGGGCTTTATGCACAGGACATTTGCCTCATTCCTGGATGGATTAGGACTGGCCCCATCAGGTAACCTTCTGGAATTTTTCCATTGTGATGGCAATGGTGATCCGGGAAATCAATTTTGGGATGAGGGGTGACTTTCAGGCAGACAACACACGGTAGTATACAACATCGATGGGCATATAGGTGGCACAGGTCCTGTGGGAAACTTGATGAGAGTTTTTGTTCTGAGGTATCTGATTCTGAATATACAGTTCAGAGCAGTCCATGTGCTTGGCACTGACAACAGTATTGCTGATGGTGCTTTCTTGCAGTGGAGAGATTCCAAGAACTGGTACTAGAAGCAGAGATGTGCACCAAGGAAGTCCCAGTCTACCTCTGGGAATTGATGACCTGGAAGTCTGGGAACTACTCAGGTTTTCTTTAATATCCAGCATGAGGGTGGCCTATCAGAGGGTGGTTGAGAGCTTCTTAGGGTGATACAGCAGCTAGGCTGGGTCAAGTGCTGGCTGATTCTGGAAGACCAACTGTGTTCATGCCTCCTGTACATCAGGTGACAAGGGACTACACCGGCAGTGTTGAGGCAGTACTTGGCAGGAATTGCACACCATCAAGGCCACAAAAGTAAAGGATACTACTCGGGCCTACTGTTAGCACAAGGTACTGGAAGGCTGGGCCTGTGGGGCTCCAAGACAGGCAGGCAGACACATGGTACATGACTGGCCTGAGATTGTTAATCAGTATGATGATGAAACCCAGGGTTTGCTCATTTGCTTCAGTGGGGCATCTGTTTCAGACAGTCTTCTTGGTAGCCTTCTGCAGGACTTTCAGGGTATCCAAGATAACCCAGCTGAGCAAATCTATCACAGTGTCATTGATATGGTAGGTGGATGATGTGGTGGTGACCAGTGCTCGAATTATAAAGAAAAGAATGTGGGGGGCAATGGCCCATATTCAGAGGTATGTACAGAGTCAGTGAAAAGGGGGAAAATCCTCACAGAGCTAGGGAGAAAATTTTTTAAAACATCACTATAAATGGTGCATTTTCCTGCATTTTAGAGCTAAGTGAAGTATGTTAAAGCACACCAAGATGCAACATTCTGTGAAAAGGAGGTTAATGTTTCTTGCAAGAATGTTTTAAAAATTAAACCTTTTATGAAATTGCATTTTTGTTTCATTTGTAAAGTGGATTGCTTATCATTCCCCATTTCTTTCACACTCTGTGAAACAGATCCCCAGATCACACTTACCCCTTTGTTAATTACTCCTTTCTTCCACCAACACCAACCCCTGGATTTTTGTCAGCCCACTACCTTCAAGTTGCGCACCATACCCTGATCCAAGAAGTGGACAAGCAAGGCAGTTTATGCAAAGGATTATTATCATATGAGCTGCCATTCTGATCTGAGCACAAGAAAATAAAAAGGGACACAGCAGCAGAGCACTAGAGCAGCAGGCAATGAAAACAGAGGAGGGGACCCAGTCCATTACTGTTAAGGGCAATCAAAGGGTGATTTGTGCATTATGATGATAGGCAGAGTATTAAGAAAAGATGAAATTAAATTTATGGATGAATCCTGCACCTATTAACAATGGGACCCCTCCATCACACACATGCCACCCACTTTATTTCTTAAATAAGATTGCTATACATTATGATCTCTGAGGTTCAGTTAATTTTAAGAATACTACTAATAATAATCTTTATTTATTCAGCCCAATTCAAAATATCAAAGCGCTTTACAAAAGATATAAAAGAATAAAATCTTTAAAACCAGTAATAATTAAAATACTGATGTATCACATCGATTGATTTGGATGACTGATGTCAAAATCTTCAGTGGTCAAAATTAGTAAGTCATTCCAGTTTTGGAAGTCAAAATACTTCCAGGTTACAACTTTGGAAGCCAATATAATGTTGTCAGAGACAATTTCATAATATACATTACAGATAGTGCCATGACTCCCATTCATTCAGAAATATATCACACCAATGTTTGACTTTCATTCCTGCAAAATTCAAAGTCACCTGCATTTTTCAATATTAGAAGTCAAATACCTCCCTTAAATAATTAAATGGAAGCCCTTGGCTGATGGCATGTTGTCCCACTTTCTCAGGGGTCAGTGCTGGCAGGTTTAGGAGACAATGAGATTAACATGTATCTTTTCTAACACAGGCAATATTTTCTTCCAGGTCTCCCTATTTTCAGGATCCCCTTATTTTGGCCAACCCTCACCCCCCACACACACACATCTCACACGGTCACACCACTATCCAAAATATCCATAATTCATAGGATCTTTGCTTTTACTGTATCTAGCACTGGACTTCTGTCATGTTATAACATACAGGCTAGCTTTCCTTGATTTACTGGTTACAAATCTGAGAATGTTGCGGATATGCCCTGCTGCACTATACAAATCACTTGGGATGCATTACTTGAGTAGGAGAAGGCAACATACTGTCTGTTTTCGATAATATACATATATTTCACCTGGGCTGTGAAGACACAAAGCACCCTCCCATAGTCTTGCATCACATGGACCTCGAGACACATGGCACCCCCAGCCTTGCCTTACCTTACTTGACATAGGTTCCAGAGACACAGCACACCCCACCTTGTCTTATTTCACATGGACTCTGAGACACAAAGCGCCCTAGCCTTGCCCTACTTCACATGGGTTCCGGAGATGCACAACACCCACCACTAGTCTTGCTTTACTTCACATGGGCTCCGGAGATGCACAACACTCACTCTAGTCTTGTTTTACTTCACATGGGCTCCGGAGATGCACAACACCCACCACTAGTCTTGCCTTACTTCACATGGGCTCTGGAGACACAAAGCAAACACCATCCCCACCTTGCTTTATCATACTCCACATGGGCTCCTGACCCCCACCACCTTGCCTTCATTCACATGGGGTCCAGAGACAAACACGCACCTCTGTCTTGTCTAACCTTACTTCATATGGGTTCTGGAGATAAATGCCCCTCCTCAACCTAGCCTTACATCAGATGGGGCCCGAGACACAACCCCCCACTACCACCACCAGCATTGCCTTACTTTACATGGGCTCTTGAGACAAAAACAATCCTCTCTAGGCTCCTTACCTTACTTCACATTGGCATTGAGACAAGTGCCTCTCCAAGCTTGTCTTACTGCACATGGGCTCTGGAGACTAAAGTACCTCCCCTGTATGAGAGGTTAGGCTTAGGAGGCCAAAAGTAGTTTATTTATTTAGTTTTGTTGACCGGGTAAGTGCACTAGACAAATTCTTGCCTATTTTCAGGCACGACCCAGGGGAGGGGATACAGATGAATGCCAACTGACCTTGAATCAGATTAGCTGTTGGTGGTATTTTTAGTGTAAGCCTGGCACATTGAGGACCTCTCTCTTAGCTCTCTCACTATGGTGGCAACTTGTGTTGACACTACCAGAGGTCCAGGATCTAGTATAGCTCTGCATCTGGCCCACCACACTCTAGCCCCAGCCAGCTAGCACTGCCTGCCCCCCAAGTTCCTCTGAGTTCTGATTTACTCATCCTAATTCCTGCTTATCCCCCGCCTTTATAAAAAAAAAAAACATAATTACAAATCGTCTGGAGTTGTGTGCTCCTGATTTTCTTATCTTGTCTAAAATAACAAGACTCCTGCAGCAGAACAGCCAGCAGTAATCTGGTTTCAACAGGCAGTACAGCAAAGGATGCAGTCTTTCGGATGAGATGTTAAGTCCCATCTGCCTGGATTGGTGGTAGTTCAGGTGGATGTTAAAGATCCCATGGCACTTATCGAAAGAGTAGGGAATTTCCCCAGTGTCCTGGTCAAATTCCCTCATTCACTAAAATACCACCGACAGCTTAATCTTCCTCAAGATCAGTTGGCATTCATCTGTATCCCCTCCCTGGGTTGTGCCTGAAAATAGGCAGGATTTGTCTAGTGCACTTACCCAGTCAACAAAAACTAAATAAATAAATAAAGGTGTGACACTAGTCCCTGGACTCCTGAAACTGCGCTTGTTTCTCTCTCTCTCTCTCTCTCTCTCTCTCTCTCTCTCCTCCTTCTCTCCCTCTCCTCTCTGACAACTCAGTGATAGGAACAAAAATGTTGTTCCCAGGGGCTCAGTGTAGGGGCTACTGGCTACTACTTTTACCGCTGGTTTAAGTCATCTATAGTCTGAACTGAAATGAACACTCCCAGCTGTGCTTATTCAAGGAGGCAACACACACACACACACACACACACACAGAGGCATCAAAAAGGCAAGCATAGCAGCATTATGTTTACAGTAAATAAGGATAAAGATAACGATCTCTATCACCTTTTAAAATATCTGTGAAGGACTAACTTTGGTGCCAGCTGTGGATACTACTTTTAGCTGTGGAAGGCTTTTGTTTATTTGTTTTCCAGGAAGGTGTCCATCAAAGCAGTCATGCAACAGCATGCTATCACTTAAGCCTTGTTTTGCTGCTGACTTTGCAGTGCATCAACCCATGCTCACAGGTTGATGTGCTGCAAAGTTTGCTTTGTAGATACTTTCCAGAGCACCATAAGTGTGCTTTAGATCCCTTTTCTGCTGCAGCTCAGTTGTGGGTACCCGTATTGGAGCTGAGTGCATTAACTGACACTGTAAACCCTTTGTTGCGCTTGCTCTGATGGGCAGCCTTCTGTCCCAGTGTCTCCCAGCATTCTTCACTGAATTTACAGCCCCTCCTTGGAGCGATCTGCAGAGCTGCGAGGATGGGCTGTGTAAACACTGAACTGATGAAGGAGCAGACAGCACAGCGGGAAGGGAGCAGAGCAAATGAAGAGTGCTGCAGCTATGTAAACACAGCTTTAGATAAATATCTGTCTCAAGTATCACTTAACTCACTTTGATGCTGGCTGTGTGGCTATGGTTTGGGGAGGCTACTGTTTTCTTGGATGGCTGTTAAAAGGGAAAACATGGTATTAATTACTATTTTACACTCAGGCAGGGCTGCTGCAATTTGTGTTCTTGACCGAATGGAAATCAGCAGCTTCAGCAGTGAGAAGTAATAAGGCCAAAACATGGCCCCCGCACCTTTCAAATACACAGAACTCAGGGGGCTCTCCAAAAGTAAGGGGCCCAGGCCCCTCAGGCCCTCCCTGTAATTTGAGCACTGGTGGTGACCCCTGAGGGGTTTTCATTCACTTACATCATAGTAAGATGGACAGGAGGGCTTTGAGCTGTTGGTGTAGTCTCTAGTCCCAACCAGGAGTTCCATGGGACATCTGAGGGTGTTTTTTTTTACCTCAAGTAGTTAAAAACAAAGGCAGGTACTTTTCCATCATGAGGATGTGTCTTCTCTTATGGTTTTCCAGTTTTCCATCTGCTCGGCAAAGCTCTATGGGCCCTGGGGTTGATTTGCAGGGAGTACAACACTCACTCCTTTCACATAGGTTCTGCCTCACATGCTAGGGTGAGGGTTGGACAGATGCACAGATCCAGTCTCTGGGATGGTGAAAGTCTGAAGCATTTAAAGTTACTTGCAACCAAAATTGCTTTAACTTTTCTGTTACTATTTTTGGAAGTTATGACTCCTGGGGAAAATGAGTGTGGATCGGTGGCACTCCTTTGTGCACTGAGCAACAGTGAGAACATGGAATTTCAGGGGGTGAGAATCTCTTCATGGATCCATGGCATGCATTAATTTGTTGGATGGCCTGGAGGGTATGAAGAGAGAAAATGTACTCCCATAGATCACAGCTAATGCTTGATGCCACAACCTTCCAGATACACTGGTCATACATCTGGGATGAACTTATTTGAAATGGTGAAATCACTGGAACTGCAGGAATGATAGAGGACTTAACAATTTTGTATCGGAAGTGGCTGAATATGCAAATCATATGGTTGCACATAATTCAAAGGGATCATTCTCACCAAGCTTGGTGTCCCAGCACAGATGAGAAAGTGTGTGGGTTAACAAACATAGTCATAATGCTAGTTACAGACTCCACTGGTGGACTAAAATTGTAGCATAATGGAATCATGGCAAATGTTCCCCAGTTTTATGCTAAAGATGGAGTCCATTTATCAGATTTAGGGAATGACAGGCTTTTAGTGGAAATATAAAATGTTTTGTAGGAAGCTGTGGTGTGATGTACTTGGTGGGGATGAGCATCATTTGTTCATCTGTCAGCTAAGCATCAAAGCGACGCTTATCGTGTGACGGCATGGTAGTCTAGCAGGATTGTACAGAGGGGTCAACAGGAATCTCGGTGACTCTTTCGGCAGATTGCCCTGAGGCACGGACAGATGTCACCTTTGCAGCTGGTTACCATTAACGAGGCACCAGTCACGGGCAAAGGATAATATCCTCTCATGGCCCTTAGGGCTAACAGCGCCCCAGACGGGGTCTACACATCTCCACAGTGAGAAGAGCCTGCTGTCACACTTCCTGAGCCCTTGCTAGCAGGTACGGCCTGGACAGTGTTCTGGGAACTCAAGGCTGCATGCTGTCTCTGTAAAGTTTCTAAGGACAATTGTTTTATCTTGGGACAGCACTTATTGGCTGTCTGTGGAATACAAGCTCCTTTGGTTCCTCCTGACTGGAGTATGTCACTACCATCAGCTAGCTTATTTAAGCTTTTTATCCCTAATCCAGTATTGCCTCTGATTTCTGGTCTGTTTTAATACTCAGTGCTGAATTTCTTCAGTTTAAAGTGTATTTAACTGTTTTTTGTGTCTACTTTTCCATTTGTAGATTATACTGTAAAGCCACTAGAGGGCAACAAGACATGTAGGTTGCAATCCTCCCTCCTAACACTTCTGTCCTGCGTCATTCATACCTAAATTCTCTGCCTCTTCCCCTCTCTGTAATGTCCCTTGCACCGTCTCCCAGGCTATCACTAGGCATACAATGTGGCATCCAAACCGGGTTCAAACCAGGTACCTTTTGCTCCAAAGGCAGCAACCCTACCACTGCGCCACCGTATCTGACACAATGTTAGGTGTCAGCAAGATCCACTCATACCTGCCCATGGTCATATCTACCACCACTGTACTCCTCACAACACCCACCCACACAAACTAACCATACTACTGTTGCTAACCACGTTTACCCTGCTCAGCAACAAACCCCCAGTTGCCTTTGGTATGTACATACCTTTGCTGCTGGGGAGCACCTCATCCCTCATAGCCTCTCTGTCATCCTATCCTCCCATAGCCCCCCGCACCCCTCCCCTACCCTCCCCATCTCTCTGTGCCTTGAGCCTCCATGTCTGTTCCTCCACCTGGCCAATATAGTCTGGTTGATACAGATATCAAAATGATTAGCTGGGACTGCCTTGCTAGGCACGTCATGCCAAATTGATTGATATACAGTATACTACAGCATTTAACCAGTTAAAATTGGCTGTTTAATAAATATGTGGCTGTGGCCATTTCCTTCAAGCATGTTGTCTGTCTCATTTGTTCAGGTGAAAGAAGGGGAGTTGTGACCTACAGGACAAAGTGTGCAAATGCACGCCAGAGGATTTGAAACCAAACAAGGGCGTAAATCAGATGAATAGAGTCACATTGCACTCCTCCCCTCACACTCTCTATTGTTTTGCCAAATCCAAGTCAGTGTACGAAATTGTTAACATGTTTGAGTATCTTTCCTTGAGAATTTGAGTATTTTTATACGATTACAGTCACAAATTAAATAAATTACAAGAAACTATTAATTTGATGCAGCAAATGGTGAAAATTGCAGTTATTGGGGATTATCCTTCACCACAAAATGGCCATGGCAGCCCAACCAGAGAGTGTCCTGCATTCTCGCTGGTATTTGTTTATCCATTGCTTGCTGGATCATACAATTTGTTTGAAACATTGGGCAAAATTTAAAATTGATGACTGTGGGGAATGCTGAGTGCAGGAAAAAGGTACATAGTTTTCCTTGATTCGCAAATGAGTTGCTCTAGTGATATATGCCATTTTGTAGTTTTTTGAAAACTTGAGTTAAAATAGTTGAGTAGAGAAGAAGCAGGAGTGTTCCTTATTCTTGTTTTTCCTTCTTCCCATAAATGGAGGATGAAAATTATCCATTTGGCTACCCATTGTGTCCATAGCTCTCAAAGAAATAAGAACTGAAACCGAGTGATTGTGTAAGAAAATACTATCAAAAACATACTAAGGGATTAATTATATTCCATCTAGTTATTTTATGAAAAGATAGACGATGCTTCTATTTACGGGTTAAGGCTAATGCCACAAATCACCTGGAAACAACAGTGTGATGTTGCTTCTAAAGTTCAGAAGGATTTTGATCAATTCCAAATTTGAGAATTTGCTCCTGAACTCAAAAAGACCTAATCAATGAGTTTTGTGGGTCCAATGAGAGTAGCTTGGATTGCTTTATCCATACTATATTTGAATGGTGACATCCTAGCGAATGTCCAGAGTTTTAAGTTTCTTGGGTGATCTTGGATTCCTCCTCTCAATTGAGCCCCATGTTTCTCAGGTTATTGAAGTATTCATCAGACAGAGACTAGATCTTTTTGTTCAGAATTTGTGACTTGTTAATTTCTGAATTCCACAGGCTGCTAGCCAGTAGCCTACTATTTTCAATACTGGAGTACAGGTTCCCAATCTACATGGGTACAAGTGAAAGAATGCATAGTAGACTACACTTTGCCTATGACAGCATCATAGAGTCTACCTGCATTTGCCACAAGAGGGACAATAAAAAGGCTTGTGTTTTTTGGAAGCAACATAGGTGGGTACGATGTAGTGAAATATGTTTGAATTAGTCTATTTATTATTGAGTGAAGGGTAAATTTGACCAACCAGAGTAGCTCACATTTAGGGGCCATATTACAAGAACTGTGTCTAGACCTGTATTTTGGGAGGGTGCTAATTATCTGGCCTTGGGCCTCAGCTACTTGATAACTGACCTCCCACAGTCAACAGCATGCCACCAGAAAGGGAGAGTTCTGCCTAAGCAACCACTGCCAATATGTCCACACATTCATGTCCAGTGAGTGAGTGGAACACAAAGGAGTGGAACAGGCGATTGGCATCATTGGCATTGGCAAGCATCGGCAGAAGGAATCAGAGAAGTAGGGGACGCTGCCAGTTGACTAAGCAAGGCACCTGTTCTCTACTGTGTAACAGACACTGCTGGGAAGGGTGGAAGGTCAAAGGTAGATCAAAACTGGGAACAGGAGCAACACCAGTCTAGTGTAGGAATATAAAGGGATTTAAGCAAGGCACATAGGAACACAATTAGACACACAAAAAGAGGAAATAGAAACACCCCATCAGGGTAGTGGTACAAAAGTATTTCCAGGTAACACAGGAAAATGGAAGTTGAGTATTCTGGGCATGATACAATGCAGTGGCTGTTAGGAAGCAGTTTTCAGAGAGACCTTCTGGCGATTACAATGCTGCCTCATCTGCACACACCTCTCTGGGTTCAGGGAGGAGGTCACTAGACTCCAGGTCAAGTTGGCTAGGATTCGAGGAGCTCTTCCCACCTTGGAACTACTGAGTCTGCCACTGTAACCTCCAGAGGATGCCAGGTAGGAGGAAAAGTTAGACTATTGTAGGCTCTGGAAGGGTGGGGGTGGTGGGACAGAGGCATATTCCTCAACTGGTACCACTACACATACTCCTACACCACTCTGGCAGGGTGAGACTGCCAGAAGGAGGCACCTACATTAGTGACCAGAGAGGATGTGGGGCCCTACATAGTGGAGACCCCAAGGAGAGTGGTATAGGACCCCAGAGGTGGAGGCAGCAGCTTCTGGTTGGGGAATCAGCTGTGGGGGTTCAGATTTAGGAATAGAAAAGGGGGGGCAGGGAGGTTAGATGCCTACCTGGATCCACATGGGCCCAGAGGGATAGGAAGCAGATCCTGAGGATGGCATGGCAGCAGGACAGGAGGAGAGCTTGATGTCATTTTCCACCTGGAGCCTAATGACCTAGCTAGGGATGGAGCTGGGATAGTGCAAGGGAGTTTAGGGAGCTGGGGAAGGGTCTTAGGTAGCTCACTCAGTGACTTTTACTGAGGTGCTGCCTGTCTATGACAGGGACATAAGAGGGCTCTCCACACAGGAACTTCAACTCATGGCTGAAGGAATGGTACAGAGAGGAAGGGTTTGGCCACATTGGGGACTGGGGACCCACCTGGGGTGGTAAGGGCCTATACAGGAGTAATGGCCTGCATCCATTCAGAAGGGAATTGCAGTTGTCAGTGGATGGTTTAAATGTTAGTTTGATGAATATGTAAACTAGCCAAGGGGAGGAGGCAGAAGAAATCAGGAGTCAGGAACTGCACCTCCCCACAGGCTGAAGCAGAGATAAGGAGAACCCAGGTGGAGAGGAACTCCCAGGTACAAATTAATAAGGGAAGCAAGATAGTAGAGATAAAGGGGAAAGGAAAAGGACATTATAAAGAGAGGCAGGGAGGGAAAAAGGAAGAAAGGTGGGTAACAAGCAGAGTGACTCTGAAGGCCATGTGTGCAATTGCTCAAAGTCTAGGAATTATGATTCCAGACCTACAGACCATCATGGTGGAGGCCAACATGAATATTTTGGCCATCACTGAGTCACGGTGCACTAAAACCATGACTAGGACATAGCCATGCCAGGCTATATTCTGTTCAGGAAGGACTGGCTGGGAAAGAAGGATGGTGTGTGGTGCTGTATGTGAGGGAAAGCATAAAAAGTAATGGAGATACAGGGACTACAGGAGAAGTACTGTGGGTCACCCTGGAGATAAGGAATGGAGCCACTATTCACACTGGAGTGATCTACAGACCTCCAGCACAGGAGGAGGAATTAGATGAGGTACTGGTGGATACCACTGGCAGGATGGCAGGAAAGGGAAGGTGCTGCTGGTGGGTGACTTCAACCTGCTAGATGTAGACTGGAGCCTCAGCAGCAGCTTCAGCTGTTTCAGTTTATTTTTATACTGAAAAGTCATTAGAGCAAAAACTGTCTGTTTTACAAGTGTCCAGTGGCACACTGACAAACAGATACATTACAAAGGTATACAAGGCAAAACTGTACAGAAAGGGTGCAAAAAAAACATTGTACAGTAAGCAAAGTGTCATATATATTATAAAACAATATAGCAATTACAATGTTTAAGCAACACGTACATGTCAATCATAGTTGACAGCATTTACAAGAGTGAGTACTGGACAGGTAATCCTTTAGGTAGAGACATCCTGGGCTTTCTGCTGGGACCTTCCTCAGGCAACTAGTCAGTGAACCCACTCATGATGGGATGATACTGGACCCGTATTCACTAGCAGGGACAGTGTTGTAGACGCAAGGTGTGAGGCCACTTTGAGACCAGTGATCACTGTACAGTGTGGTTCAATATAAGGACAGCTTCAGAATCAAACCACAAAGGGCATGGGTCCTGGACTTCAGGAGGCAGGTTTTATAAAGATGGGTGAATGCCTCATGGATGACCTGGCAAATCAAATCAAGTTTATTTTTAAGGGCTGTTCCAAAAGATCACAGCGCTGTACAGTAAAAACAATAAAATCAGAAGTACCATAATAAATAGAACAAGATCAAGTAATAAAAAATAATACTCATAGTAACAAAACTGTCACACAGTTAAAATACTCAGTTCAAATTCACAAAGTTAACTATCATTAGGATCGAGAAAGGCTAACTGAAATAAGTAAGTAAGTCTTCAGAGCGATTTTAAAGCTTTCAATGGTCAGGCACTCTCTAATCTGAAGAGGCAGAGAATTCCACAGGGTAGGGGCCACAAAGAGTGGGCCCAGAGGTCTTTAACCGAACCCTGGAAACCTCTAGCAATCCCTCGCCGGTGGGGTGGAGAGAAGCGAAGGGGGTGGTAAGGATAGAGGATATCCTGAAAGTAGCATGGACCCTGTCCATGGGGTTTTGTAGGTCAGTAACCTGACCTTGAAGGTGATCCACCAATGCATAGGCAGCCAGTGCAGGCCGCAGAGCTCAGGAGTGACATGGCAAGCTCTGGATATGCCAGTCAACAACCTGGCTGCCACATTCTGAACTAGCTGGGGGATGTCCCAGGTGGGATGGAGAAACAATGGGTAATGATAAAAGGGAGCATAGTAAAGGCAACAAACCTCTGTGTCAAACAGGTGAGCAAAACTGCATGAGTACCTCTCTACATCAGTCCGTCTATATGCGGTGGTATGTACAGCCTCCATCAGTCCATCTACATCCTGTGGGATGTGCAGCCTCTGCATCAGTCAGTTTTCATCTATTCAGAAAAAAGTATTGATGCTAATATCTGACCTTTATTTCAATTTGTTTCTGGGGCAAAGGAGACAAGAAGAAGACCATGCATGTATGCTGTTGCTAAGCTTAGCGATGCACTGCAGAGTTTCTCTGCACAACTTAAAAATGAAACAAGTCAGCAATATAGAGACAACTTGAAAATGTACTGGAAGATTATCGAGAGTATGTAGGAAAACTGAAATCCGTTAACAGACTTGTAGAGATAAATTGGATGAAGAAACATGGAAAAAACATAATGAGAAGTCCAGGTTAAGAATGCAGTGATACAGACAGTGAAAGGCCCAAGCTGCAAAGGCTACTGAATGCACAACAACTTGTTCAAATTCAACCACCAGAGCATATGAGCAAAAGAAGAGTAAAGAAGGAAGAAGCTGGGGAGAGAAAACAAAATGAATCAGTTGGAGAAGAATAATGTTGGAATCACTGAGTAAACCAGAGCCAAGGAGCAAGCAGTATAATTCAGCATTGTCTGTAGAAACAGTGGAAAATAACAAGGGAATCACCAGCAGACAGCAGAAGGAGAGAGTGGTACTACCACTGTATAGCTCATTAGTGAGACCCCACCTGAGTACTGTGTCCAGTTCTGGAAACCACATCTCAGGAAGAACATAGACAGGGTAAAGGTTTTCCAGAGGAGGGCAACTAAAATGGTTCAGGGCTGAATCATAAGCCCTATGGGAAGAGACTGAGGAATCTCAATTTGCACATCCTGGAAGAGAGGAGATTGGGGGGGGACATGATAGGGACCTAGAAGTACCTCACAGGAGGAATAAGGTACAAGAGGTGAGTATTTTCAGAAGAGTAAATGCACTAGAAAAAGGGGCATTCAGTAAAGCTGGAAGGGAAACATTTAGGAGGATCTGAGGAAGTACTTCTTCACTAAAAGAATGGTGGATGCCTGGAACAACCTTCAGTGGAAGTGGTGGGGGCACAAACTGTTGTGGACTTCAAGCATGCATGGCATAGGCACAAAGGATCTTAGTAGGAAAGATGGGGTAGTCCAGAGATCAGGTAGGGTCTGTGACAGTATAGGCTTGGAAAAATGGGCATTCTGGGTAGGTAAAGCAGTCCATATCTGCCAAACAGTTCTGTTTCTATGTTTGAACAGAGCCAAATGTCAAGTAAAAACAGACAGCTGACTGAAAAAAGGCAACAGACAAGAAATGTACAAGGAAAAGAAAGAAAATGAGAAACAGAAACAGGTTTCACCACCCAACCCACAACCAAAGTGCCACAGGTCCAGTGTCTTGTGAGTATGACCATGTTAGACCCCAATGGGAGACCACCAATCAAATAGTGCTATCTGGAAAGCACTGCAGAGAGGAAACCAAGGACTCCCACACTCACCAAAATGGTTTGCTGCAACTGTTGCAAAATATTTTCATTCTGCTCACCAGCCAAACAGAATGCCCTGTGAGGCAATCCCTGGTTGACCTGGTGCACCAACCTTCAGAACAAACTGGTAGTGGTTATTAATGAGAAAATGTTCCAGTTAGAGACTTGCAATACAAAAGAGCAGTGCAAATTCAAAAGCATCTTTACCACATCCTTTCTGGTGCTGAAAAGTACTGAATGCTCCAATGTGCAAGCACAACTCTGACAATCAAGTTGGAGGAGGAGGATGAAGGTATCATAGAGTGAACGCGAGCCAAGGAGCAAGCAGCACAAGTCAACATTATTTGCAGAAATGGTGGATAAGTCAAAACTTTCTTGAGGTCTCATTCACACCTCTGCCTGATTAAGAAGGCATTTTCAAAGGAACAGGGAAACAAAGTTGTTCCTTGACAGGTCCCTTAATAATTTCCACCAGATGTTTTGCCAACAAAACTCTGAAATAATTGGGCCAACCAAATTCCACAGTCTGAGACCAAATAATATAAACTGGCCAGGAACAAAAACTGGATCAGTGCATGTCAGTACTGTACTAATGCAACCCTAACACTGTGATCATCAAACCAGTTTGCCAATGTCAAATGAATAACACAGCACATGATTCCCAACATCTACAGGGCTGTTAAAATCACCAAGTGTCCAGGGACAGTGGGTGAGAAATTTTCAAAGAGGAATGCATACGGAAAACATATAAAAACTACAGTACACATGCAATTGAAAAAGCACCAAGGAACTCTTGCAGAAACACAGCAGTGAACAAGTAAAATGGTAATAATGGGAAAACATTTGTGTGACCTGAGACATAAATGGCACTGAGATGAAAAAAGACAAGAAAAGTGCTTCAAAGAAAAAAACACATCACAACTTGTGGAACTCCTAAACAAAGATGTGATGTTTTGGGGCAACACCTTCATGTTGCATCATGGTAACAAAACCAAATTAGAAATCTACAAGAACAAATGGTAACAGGTTGGGTCCTCATAGTGTTGGAGTTTGCCAAGCATTATGACTGTAAATTACAGGATGAAATTCATACCCGTCATTGGCACCATGATTAGGCCACTGTTCACCCTGCTGTCACACACTACAGGTGTCCTAAATGTGAAGGTGCAGTCACTGAGTCATGTGTATGCACATCATATGACCTTAAACATGACCACCAAGCTGTTTGCCATTTTGTTGAGCTTGCCAATACCCATCTACAGAACATCCATACACTTACTATTAAGCAAGTAGTGCAGTTTACAGATGGCTGTGGACGTCAGTACAAATCTAAGTGGCCTCAACGCAATTTCTTCAGTACCAACACAGTATGGATTACCTATTGAGCAAGCTTTGTTTGGTGCATGTAATAGGAAAAGTCCATTGGACAGAGAGAGTGCTGTATTAAAGTCTGTTGCAAGCTGAGTGGTGCGGTCTCATCAGATGGTGATTGCTAATGCAGAAGAACTGTTCCAGTATTGCAAAAATAATCTAATAAGAGAGCCTGACACTGAAGGGTGCAGCCATTTTCTACAAATGTTCTTTCAGGTGGGTGAGAAGAAAATAAAAGATGAGCAGGACCAGCAGTGAAAACCATCCAAGGAACACAGAGAATCCAGGATGTTAGATCTGTGGTTGTTAATGTGGTTGCAACAAGAGGATTCCACTGTTTTGCAGACCATGCCAAATGGGAGACAGCCCATGTAAGAACACTTACTACATGGAATTATGGAGGTGAGGAAACTCAGGAACTGTTCTGGATATTCATCTTCTATTACAGAGAGTGATACCATGCAAGGTACCCATGCTCCTGCCAAGCTTACCAAGTTTGTACCACAAGTGAATGCCTGTAACACTGGTTGATTTTATAATCTAAGCATTATGTACTGTACTGTTTTGTTTGCTGTGATGTATTGCTCTCTTGAGAGGTGCCTTTGTAAATGAGTCTTTGACTCAAAGGTCTGTAAACCGATGATCTAATAAATAAAATAAATAAATAAAATGGCATCTTCTCCGTCTCTCCTTCTAATGTTTGTGCTCTGGATTCCAGCAATGACATGCCAGACACTCATGTGACCTCTGCATCTTCTCGCACACAACCTGTTGTTCCTACAGATATGATAATGCCTGCTCATCCTGACAAAGACATGATATCAATAGTTCCTGATATTCCAGCTGCACCATCGATACCACCACCACCTTCATCCAGGGTCCTGACACAGTCATTCCCCATCTGCATGTTCAACTGCTGTGAAGTCCACAAGAAAACTGGAACAAATACAGGTCAACAACTTTTATGTCATGTACTACTCTAAGAACATCTACACTGGACAGCTCACCACTGTGGATGAGAGGAAAAATTTCCATTTTAAGTTCTTTCATCAGCATGGGGATGGCAGCTTCACATGACTCGCACCAGCCCAATGATGTAGTACGGAAGACAAGGTGTATTTTTATGGGCTAATAATCTTTATAGGGCAGGGTACATTTGAGCTCAAACCAATAAACTGCGCCCAATCATTAATAACTGAAAATGTGAAGGAGCACTAGAATTAACTGACAGTGGTGTCTGTGTTACAGTCACTACAATTAAACAATTCAGCATTTTTATACACAGCAAATTACAAACTAACTCATAGGTGCTCCAAACAAACCGCATTAGTGTCAATGGACATTTTATTTCTCCTGCATTGTCAAAATGTCACATTATAACAAGATACTAAACCATTTTGGATTGTCTTTGCTAATTGTACAGAAAAAGCATCAAAATTGCTAGGAACATACAGTAACTATTGTAAATATATACTTTCTAATGTTTTGTAGTATTATATTTTGTTATTAGGCATGATTAGTAAACTTTTATTACTGAAACAAATGTGTGGTGTCCTTTGTTAAATTCACCATGGTGTATGATGTCACTTGTTACACTTGCCATGCTGAAGGATTTGTATGTTGGGCCACTGTGAGGCATTTATCTTCCAACATGGTTCTTTTTCATAGTTGGATCACGTATCTTAAAATGCATCACAAAAATAATCTACAGGTGATTTGAACATTTGACAGTCATGTCACACTTTGGTAAACCTTTTCATGAATAAAGCCATTAATCAAATTTTCTGATACCACGAAAACCCAACTCCATCTCTTTCAGAGTTACCTACCTGTCAATCTGGTATCTAATTTCTTCCTCCAGATTGTCTGAGCTTGTCTGTGCAGGCAGCAAAGTTGGACAAGGTACAGGGGCCCACCTGGAAAATTTGGCACGGGGCCCACCTGGAAAATCAATAGGGAGTGCAGGCTGACATACTGATATCAGTATTCTACTTCAATTTGATATTCTGGCTCTGTGCTTGCATCTTATATTCACTTATAGTGTATGGTGGAATGCGTTGTGTATGGAAATCCATACACTGCAAAAGCTGTTCTGCTGCAGTAGTGACGTCTCACTACGCAGAATAACTTTTCATTCTCATGCTAGTGAATATGTCATAATACAAGGAACTCCAGCAGATGTTGTGATTCATTGTCTCTTGCTGTGTGAGAGTGGCACGCTTGTGTTGGCCAGCGGCAGTTGTTAATCAACTGCGGTTGGCAGAGCTGATGTGAAATGTGGAAAGCGAGTGTTTGTTTTTATTTTGCAGTCACCATGCACTACATGGAACAGTGTATGGTTACCCATACTCTACTTGGCTATTCTTTCACCTCATGGATACAATGTTAACGTGGGGACCTCTCGAGCTTCGCTCTGGAGGTCAGCATGGTACAATAAAGGTTTTCCTTATGTCCCACACAAACTGATGGCGTTAGGGGGCCTGAGGAGAACAGAGTTAAAATAAACACAGCATAAACAAGAACTGTTTAAAGTAAATGTGTTAGACAATAAACAAGCTACTGGATGACAGAACTACAACTCCTCTGAAATTGACCTCTCACCATGATGGGGGGACCTGGTGCCATGGATCAATCTAATAGAGGCCAACAGGAGAAAGGACCCTTGCCCCAGTTAGGAAATGGAAAACCAGGCAAGGTCAAGAGTTTCCCTATGTGGAGATGGGATCGCCTTGAGAAATATTACCAAGGCAGGTGACTAGCTAATATTAAAAGGACTCAGGTGGGAAATGGGTACTGCTTTCCCAAGGAACACCAAATTCCTAGTGAATAGATTAGGAAATAAGAAACCAAGTTCACACTTATTGTGCAGTTGTAGTGAGCCATCTCCTGGCCAGGATAAGGCACCACCCTACTACCAAGGGTTTGAAGGTGGGGTTGAGCGTAAGAAAGACAATCTCATACCTGGAGTGTGATCCAATGTATACCCTTCACAGTATTCAGGGGTAAGGAGAGGGTGCCAAACACAGCAGGGTCTCATTTGGCCTGATAAGGCCCATAATTTCTGGTATAAACAATCTTTTCCCTCTGCAGAATATGCTATCCTCTCATCTCTACCAATCTTGCAAAGCAGGGAAGCTCACTTGGCATGAAATGGGGTGAGGGATCCCTCCAGTGACAAAGTATTACCCTTTTTGTAGTGGCAAGAGCCACAGCTACCCAGTATTTTTGAGGGAGAGTACAATGCAAAGCATTAGCATAGATATCCAACACACCAATCTTGGGATCCAGGACATGTGGGAGGGTTCAGGGCAACACAGGTAGACCAGATATGTTTCCAGTAGAGGATCAGCTGTGAACATGTCCATAGCACATGTGTTAGGGTGGCTTGCAGGAGGAGTATCTCCAGTAGAGGTGGGCAAATCAGAGTAGGCTCGAGCCTGGCTGAGCTTAGTGCCTGGCTTGGGTTGGATTGACCTCTGTAAGCAGTTAAGAGCCAAGGTTAAGCCGAGCCAGTTATGGTCAAAGTAAGCGTTATTGTCAGCCCGACCAATCAGTGTACCATCTGAAATGTTCAACTCCTTTGGAGAACAGCCTGCAGTAACCAGGACTCAGCTCGTGTTTTGGCTGTTAGAGTCAAGCCAGACTTGCTGGCTCAGCTCTGGCTTGGCTCTAGGTGAAAAATTCCTGGCTTGCCCACCTTTAATCTCCAGCAGTTGCTGTGGGGAAGGAATCCCATTTATATAGGGCCATGGAGTGCAATAGACTCAGTGAAATGCCTTGAATTGTAAGGTCCATGCTTGCATCTCTCTGTTAGCATGACAAGTCATTGGCCACACAATATCCCATTCCTTTGGAGTAATTTCCATTTCAGTTCTTGACTCCACTTCTCCCTAGGGCTAACCTACAAGGATGGGAGAGGTTTCTGTTTCAATTTATGTATTACCCTGCTTTACCTTTGGTGTTAGATGCATTATCCATTGTTCAAAGGCCTCACTTTAAACATGCTATATTCTCTAAGCAACCCCTTGATGGCACTATGAAACTTCAGATATTGCCAGTGACACTAAACTAGGAGAGAAAGTCTATCACCAGAAGGAGAAGGATTTTAGGGTACCAAGAGATTCATTTAGTATATTCCCCATGGTTCGAATTCCTGCATTTTCCAGATAGGCCAGCATACTGGGGCAGAACAGTATAGCCTAGAGGTTAGAGTAAGCAGCTGTGAATGAGCTTGGTACACTCAGCAGACATTGGTTTGATTCCCACAATCTCCACTTGCATACTGTGTGACTCTGAGAAAGTCTCTTAACCTCCCCAGTGCTCCCAGTTCACCCCAGAAGACAGGCACTTGTGCCTAGTGGGCCTTACCCGATTATCAAAGACTAAAATAAAAAATAAATAAACAACATAAAATACTGGGACACCATCAGTAAGCAGTTTGGGGTTTCTTCAAATGAGTTTAGCCCTAGATAAACAGGGGACCAACCAAGTAAAATTACTTCTCATAACCAGATAACTTGCTGTGCCCCTGTACAATGGGAAGAAGAAGGAGGCAATTTCCAGTCTGGGTAGAAATCTAGATTTAGTAGTTGCCTTATTGGTCCTTGCAAGAATAGATCCAGAAGCAAATGATTTGATACCTTTTAATGGACCAACATAGATGTAACAACAAGAACAAAGTGCTCTAGCTTTTGGACCAACCCGTCCTTCTTCAGAAGCTCATGGCAGTTGTTTAGAAAATACAATACTTATAACAGCTAGATAATGCAGAGAAAAACAGAAAAAAATCCCCATTGGTTTAAAATATATCATAAAAAAAAAACAGAAGATGATGTCAGAGAAGTTTAACAGTACCATACTGCCTTCAGCCAGAAAGAACCTTGGGTCAGACGTTGCTTGGTGAACACACATACAAAGAATCCTACTGCATATAAATTTAATTGACATAAGATAACACTGCTGAAGCAAATAACTCCTAAATCAAGCTATAAGTGTCACAGTTGGTATAAGGATGTGATTACTGAAAGGCAACCTCACCCAGATTAAAGACAAACTAAGATTGTTATAGGGCTCATGAAGTTTCAATGTTTGCATTATAGACAAGAATTTACCAGTAAAGTTGTCTTAAAAACATCAGTGCACACTGTGTAAAACCTAGCTGGACCTGTCACCCAGCTGTATTCTCAAGCTAGATATAAGGTCCAAGAAATTTCAAAACCTCAGGACTATATAAATGATAATTTAAATATAAATTGATAATATTAGTGTCAAACAAAAACTTTAGTCTAGGAACCTCAAGGAATTAAGACCATGTAGCCTGATATGTACTGATGTCAATATATACTGAGAATGTAACAACTTAATGTACCACAAGTGTCTAAGGAATCTGAAAAGAGATAAAATGTAATTTCTATCCTCCTCTTCATACAAACAATACAACCTAACCCACCCCACATCACCATAACGTGGGTGGGGAGATATATAACTAAGGAGATGTTCTCTCTCTCTCTCTCCCCTTTTTCTTTCTCTCTCTCCACACACACACACACACTCTCTCTCCTAGTGAACCTATATTAACTTCAGTCACTGCAATTGTTCCCCAAAGGAATTCAACTTGTCATGAAATCCTTGAGTAAAAGGGCTTATGTCTCCTAATACCTACAGAGCAAAAATATAACACTATTTAACCGTACTTACTATCTGCATAGTAACATTTCCAAGGATACAGTCTGGGTAGAGTAAGATTTCGGGCAAGGAGGCTTTTGATATTCCTGCAGTGCGATGAGGTGGCATGCACTGATAAAGATGGTGAGTAGTAAGGTATAGCCTTACACAGGATGTAGGCCACATGGTATTTCTTCATATCTGGGAGTCCAAAGCCCTCCAGATGCCATGGCTGTTTGATCTTGGCCAGAGATACTTTTAGTTGCTTCTGGGACCAAATAAACTGTGGGCAGCTTGTGTCCAAAGATTTAAAGAACGCACATGGGATCTGCAAAGGAGACTGGCCATAATATAATGTACCTTGGGGAAGACAATTAGTTTCAAGCTAGTAACTTTCTCACCCAAAGAGAGCCCTAGGGAGCCCCATTTTTGAACATCTGCCTTGAGTTTATCCAGAGCCCCAGATAAGTTAGTTATAAAGTTTCCTGTACTGTACATTTGAAAGCAACCCTGAAACAAATGATGCCTTCCAGACACCACTGGTATAGGTGTCCCACAAACATCAAATTAGTACACGTGTCAGTCAGAGCGAGAAGCTGAGATTTTCTGTCATTGAGTTTGTAGCTGATAAGGGTGGCATAGTCCTGAACGATGATTGATAAACAATTTAGGGAGTTGGGATGTCTGTAGAAAATAAGGAAATACCATCTGCAAAAGGAGTATTTTGTGGTGGAGCTCTTTCACAAATTCAGTCAGCCTCGGAAAAGACAAGGCCACCCGCATCTTCTGGAGAGAGGCTCAGTTCGAAAAAAAAACCCAGTAAGGGGAAGAGTACACCCCTGATGAGTACCTCAGCTCAAGTGAAAATGAACTGTAACCACAGAATTACTAAGCATGGCTGCAGTGGGTTCTGGTAAAGTAATCTGATCAAAAATAAAAGTGGAGGAAACCGAAACAATGCAGGACTTTAAACAGGACATTCCACATCACCCTGTCAGAGGTCTTCTCTGCAGCCAACAACAGGGTAGTGACTGGTACCCCCCCGGGCCTCCCAGACCAAATCTACCATCCTATGAGTACTGTCTGTCCCCAGTCTGCCAGGGTCAAACCATACCTGGTCTTGATGGATAAGTCCAGGAATAACCACTTCCATTTCCCATGCAAACACTTTTGCAGACAATTTAGCATCAACATAGATGAGAGCAGTAGCACAAAAATGGGAGCACTGGACTCTCTCTGGGCCCATTTTGGAATCAAGGTTATCAGTGCTTACATGAATGTGGAAGGAAGAGTTCCGTTTCCCAACTTCATTGAACACTTGGGCCCAGGCAAATCAGTAATCGTCAATCATGTTTTTTGAAGTTCAGACATGACAGATCATTGTTAATCATCAAATTTCACCATATGACCATCAAGAGAGTGCATGATCTAAGATCATCTAGACCATGATTTAATTATCAAACATGCAACTTTCAAATCACTAACTGATGATTATTGATTATTTTTGGTAAGTTTAAATCAGCATGATGATTTTGATGATTTGTAAATGATCAAATGATGATCTTTGATGACCACATCAGTTCCAAGATAAACGATTGTGAGTCACATGGTTCAGAGTACACAGAGTTTTGTTACTAATGTGAAAATACAAAAGTATCAAATATCTACCAAATGTAACCCCAGAGGGCGCTACCCTTAGGGCTACTATCCCTGCCTGCCTCCACAGAGACCGGGTGAGGGGCCCAGATCTTTGGCGGGTGCCTCCACCCAGAGGTCGGGGTTAATATTGTCGAGATTGCCTCGGTCACAGCCCTCTGGTTACTGCAACCCCCTTTTTCCCCACTAGTGGCTCACACTGGGTACCTACAAGGCTTTTCACTAACACTTACCCCCCGGTAGCATCTCTCAGCTCACTCCAGGGACCCCTGTGAAATAAGATACAGTTATATCACAGTCACTATACAGCAGTTCAACAGGGATGCACAAACCAGCCAGGGTGTAGTTGCAACACACAAATCTGATTTATTAAGGGGGGATAACAAGGATGGGGAATCAGGCTAATTGGTTTATCATCATACTTAATTACCTAGAGCTCTGTCACAGGCCTATTCCTAAGAGTCACTGTCCCTGGGTACCCAAGCCCTAATGACTAGTCCAAACGTGGCAGCTGGTTGGGGCCCTTAACACAGATAGACGCTGTAATCTTGAGCAAATCAGCAGGGAAAGAAAGTTCATTTAGGCAGTCAAAAGTACAGCAATACAATTGGAAAACACTGATCGAACACTTAACAGGGAGCTACCCTGATTTAGTACTCACAACCTCCAGCCAATCCGTTCTTCCAACACTAGCAGGGCTGAGCCTGAACTTCACAAGTCTCTGTCCACATTTATAAGGTTATCTCAATCCAGGCAGAATCCCTCACTGGCAGCAGGATTAACTTAAACTCACAAGTCTCTTTACACATTTATATGGTTATCGCGATCCAGGCAGAATACCTCACTGGCAGCAGGATTAACTTGAACTCACAAGTCTCTTTACACATTTATATGGTTATCGCCACAGCAAAATCCTTTAATTGCAGCAGGACTAACTTGAGCTACTCACACATGTATATGGTAAACAGCAATAGCAGAAGTCCTTTAATTGCAGCAGGACTAACTTGAGCTACTCACACATTTATATGGTAAACAGCAATAGCAGAAGGATACCACACCAGGCAGCTGCTCCCAGGCTCTTCAGCTTTCACAGTCACTCCAGCTCTGCAATGGCAGCTTTTTACTCCTCCCGGACTGAGCACAATTCAGCAATGTTCTCCAGTCCTACTACAGGTCGAGCTTGGTGGGTAGCTGCACAGGCACAGCCTCCTCTGACTGCCCATTGACGGATTTCAAGATGAACTCCTCGCAGGAAAAGCGGCCGACTTAGCCTTCACGCGTTTCCCGCGCGAACACTTCTCAGCGCAAGAGCACACAGCTCCTCATTCCTCACTAGCTGCATAAATTTCTGAAACTGGCAACACCCAGCACTCCTCTTAGTTCGGTGCGACCTGTTGTCATTGGCTGGCTGAACCTGCCAGTCACTTCTCACGGCTTCCATTAGTGCAGAATGAGCGACATAGTCCATAATGCCTTGTTCCTCTAAACAGCTCCTCTATTGGTCAGTCAATTCTGTGGGATTCAAAGTACTGATTGGTCCAATTTCACAGTTCGGGACCAAAATCGAGGAGGCAATCAAACCCTCTGTGCTGCAAAGCAAAGCAGGTTAGAACAACTACCTTATCATTATTTTTACAACTTATTTTAAGCAACCACCACATCCTCTATCAGGACTCCCCTGCACTATTAGCGGCGGCAGAATGGAGCGCCACTTGGCAGCACGGGCGGAGTCGAGCATAACAAAACTCGAACCCCTTCCCATTTTAACGGATTTCGACTGCAAAAGGCAGCCCTTAAAGGGACAGCTCACGGAGGCCTTAAAAGCACTCAACGGACCCCCATTCCGGCGGCTTTATGCTGACTACCAACCAGGCATAGGGCACATTAGGAACCCCTGCTTTTCAAGGGGTTACACAAAGAAAATAAATTCTAATATAACTCATGTGAAGTCAATTGTTTGACCTTTAGGAAGTATACATGTGAAGTTTGGTATAGTATATACATTTGCAGAACACATTTACATATTTCAAAAGCATAGATTAGGGACCAAAACAATGGTAATTTCTATTTTAAAATAATTTTAACTTGACAATATTCAGTCTGTAAAAAAGTTTTGAGCACAGACTGAGTACTTGTAGGAACTAACAACAACCAAAGGAACCACTGAATGGCGATATATTATAGTGATGCAGTAGCAGTAGGGTTGAGTAAGGTGTTCACTATTAAACCCCTACTTTTGCACATTAATATCTTTGTCACTATTTGATGAAATGAGCTGCAATTTTGCATGTGTCATCTAGGGGCAAGGTCTTGATCTGTGAAAAGTCTTGTGATGGCAGCTTGTATGGTTTCTGAGATCCGCATATGTCATTTTCGAAAAGGATTAACTTTTTTTCTATACTTAACATGGGTTTTTGCTCTCACCTACAGCCTACATGGAATGGAATTTTTCCTAAACTTGCAGGGACATGTATCATGTCCAAGGTCGTACTTTGATAGGACTGATGAAAAATATTAAATGGTTCCAGAGTTATAAGGCTTTGAAGTTTAGTGTTTTTGGTTCTATGTCACTTAATGGCAACAACAGTGATCGCTATTAAGGGTAAAGTCACATCGCTGAAAATCAATTCGGTGGTGTTATTCTCTAGTGCATATGGGGAGAAATGGCAC
The DNA here is from genome assembly GCA_016271365.2 of Neoceratodus forsteri. NCBI lineage: Eukaryota > Metazoa > Chordata > Ceratodontiformes > Ceratodontidae > Neoceratodus > Neoceratodus forsteri. The sequence goes on along the minus strand of CM057449.1, from coordinate 759,134 downwards.
CAGGGGCTTACAATTATAAGGTTTTATGCAGAAGGCTGTGCCCCATGCACCTCCTCCCTACTTAAGGATTCTCAACTCAGGGGTGCATGTTGGGAGGTTGCAAAACTAAAAGAAAATCATTCCAGGCACAACAGAAACGCACCTGTGCCTGGACCCAAACTCAGCACCCTGTCCACCCAAGCCTTGAACCCACCCACCACACCATGGGGTCAGCTCAGCAGCCCACTGTGGCACCACCCTCAAAAACCTCCCTGCCCCTCGCTGAGCATGCTTGCTCCACCCACCCACGAGTACCTGTAGTGACACCCTGTCGCTATATGTGCAAACCCACCCCATCCAGTTGCCCTACCTCATTGGGTAGCACCCATGACATGCTCTGCGATTGAGTCGCCATTTTGCGTTCGCCTAATCGCAGTCACACATGTCACGGGTTACTGCAGTTTCATACTAAGCAAGTGCACTAGGGTTTGGGATAACATTCTGATGTGAAATGAAAATTTGCTGTAGAGGACTGTTTTTTGAGTTTCACACCACCTGCTTCTCACTTTAGGAAGCATTCTTTGTGTTGTGCAACCACCATCTTCTTTTTACCCTCAAAGTAAAAGAACATGTAAAATACATTAAAATGATGTCTTTTAAAACACAAACTCATGAATCTAGCCAAACAGAATCCATTTCACTAGAATATGTAATTTGTTTTTAAAAAACAATGACAGAAATCCATTTTCAGGGCAGCCCAAAACCCAGGCAACCTAGCTTAGTGAGAGTAGCTTTGACCCATGTTCTCTGTATGAGAACAGCAGGACTTTCTTGACTTTTGCAGCCACAGCTGGAATTCATGCTGCAGGCTGCAATGAGAGCAGTGAGCCACCCTTTCCTGGTGTCCAGAAGTGCCCCTATTGCTGTCTTTTCAGTATGTTACCCTGGTATCTGGTGGCACTCCACCCTCTAATCTCTGTTCCCATGCTTATGTTATCTTTCCTTGGTATCTAGTGGCATCCCCACTATCCATCCCCATAATGGTTGTATCTTTCCCTGGTGGCTAGTGGAATCCCCTCCAATCACCATCCACGTACAGTTTTCCACTGTCCCTGGTGACTAGTGGTACCCCACACTCCAGTCCTCGTCCCCTTAAGTTTTCCACTTTCCCTGGTGGCTAGTGGCACATCCCACACTCTGATCACTGTCCGGTCTGAAATATGGAGGACCATCCTCAACATTTTTTTGTTTGTAAGCCTGCAAAAAGAAAATGGTCCTCGCCAATCTGACCTCCCACCCCCCACTAAGCATCCACCACCCCACACACCCACAGTAAACCTTCCCACACACCCTCACTCACCTGAATAGGTCACAGGGTGAAGATCCATGCTCTGAACAAAGACACATCTTACTGCTGGAACTGGGGACTGCAATATGAGAAACTATAGGTAAGTGCTGCTCAATACATTATATTTATTTATTTATTTATTAATTATTTAAGATCTAGGAATTACAATACCTTTGAACCAATGGTTCTTTTACAAAGGTTCCACGTTGAGCACAAATATACAGAAAATACAGAGAAAGAAGACCAAACAAATATACTGTACATTCAGTCAAGTGATGCAAGGGGTACAATTTTCAATTATGATTACAAAATAGACAAATAGTTACTTAACAGGAGCCATCACAGCAATGACGTTATCAGGTTATAAGTAGAGACATAGCAAGTGCTGGTAGAAAGGAGTGGGTGGGGTGGGTTGCAGGGGAGAGAAAAGAGATGGGGGACACTGAGGGGCATGATCCTCTGTAACAGTAGTGGGTAGCGAGACTAGGTGAGAGGTAGGGAGTCAAGGGGTGTGGTAAGGTGTTTAAAGAGAAGCCAGGAACTACTTAGGTGGTAAAATCATAGCAGCTAAGAGTGGTGAGATATTGCTAGAGTTTAGACTTGTATGGAGCCAAGCTTTGGCTCAGTGGCTACCTCAGGTGGGAGGCCATTTAACAAGGTGGAGCTCTACAACTGAAGGTCCATTGCACCTGTGAGATCAGACAAAAGGGACAATGTAGGATTGTTTGAAGGCACTGCGCATTGTGCGGGGTTTGGTGCTGGTGTTAGGAAGTGCCGGGTTGCAGGGGAGTGACGCCAAGGCAACTTTTTTTTCACAAGTAGGCAGGATTGGTAGGTAATCCTGCCTTTAAGGTAGAGCCTTTGGACAGCTTGCAGAGGTCACAAGTGTGCGTTAGTCTGTCTGCACCTGATATAAGCCTACAGGCCTTATTCAGCACAATTGAGATAAATATGTTAATCCTAATTGCACTCAAACTCAATCAAAGTTTACATTCAATGTTCCATTTTTAAGAGAACCTCGGACAACGTCTCATTGTTATAAAGGGGACCAAGTTATTTTAATTCACTCCCATGTAAAATATCAACCTGTAACTCTTCATTCTCTTTTAAATCAAAGCTGAAAAAGTACTTACAGTGCACTCAAGAATGTATTTAAGTGTTAATGTGAAGTGTTCTAATGTATTGTATATGTTATTGTTTTTGTTTTTGTTTATTGTATTGCTTGTCATCTGTGAAATGGGCAATTTGCTCATCAGACTTACAAGGGTAAAAAATAAAATGAAATGAAATGAAAACATCTTAAGGTAGAGTCAGTAGTGGAGCCGTGACTACTAGGCCGTAGTCTATGGTAGACAGGATGGTGCTAGTTAGCGCTATTCTCAGAGCCTTGGGGGTCATACAGTGGCAGTGTCGGTATACAACACCTATCCTAGAGTTGACTACCTTTGAGATTTGGTTAGCATGAAGGCTGTATGATAGGGAGCTATCAAGCGTGATCCCAAGGTATTTGAAATCATGAACTTGCTGCAGTGTTTGGTTCATGTTGTTCATAACGGTAAGGTTAGTTGATTTATGTTTGCTATGAGGGCTTGAGAAAAGCATTAACTTAGTCTTTTATAGTTCATAACTAGCTTATGTAATCCCAGGTGGCACTATCCTAAGGACTACTACTCCTGCCTGCGTGCCTAGGCACAGGTTGAGGGTCCTGAGCTCTTTGAATGGGTGCTCCACCGGAGGAATGGTTCTGGGGTAGTGTAACTGCTGTTGGTATAGCTCACCGGGATGCTATAACCCCACCAACCCTCTAGTGGCCTAAACAGTATAGCAGCAAAACATTCACATGTACCATATGGCAGTAATGACTTGCTCACACCCCTTGCACTTACCACCAAGACTGGATCCTGCAGCTGCCCTGAGACCCTGTAAAATGAAACCTGTAATGCAACAGTTCAATGGCAGTACAATACCCCCACCAAAAAGTGCACACTAGCCAGTTAAATACAAAAAGAACATAATCTGATTTACTCAGGGGAAGTGAACAGGGTAGGCATGACTCTAGGGATAATTCACAGATCTGATTAATTCAAGCTGAACATGCATGAACAGTGAGTCCTTGTATATAGTCACACAACCCTGGGTACCCAGTTGTTAAGTAGGCTAGCCTGAAGTGATGCCTGGGGAAGGCTGGCATTGCAGCTGTTGTTGGGGCCTTAGGAAAGAAAACAATTAGCATGCATATCAACCCAGAATTTGTAACCTGGAGGAGGATGGCTCAGTTCGCTATAATAAACCCAAACAAAATAAATCAGATGACACACAATGATTGCAGCTTTGTTGCAGAGAGCTACCCTGTTTGGTACTCATGCTACCCAGACCAGGAGGCAGGACTAACAAGATGAAGACCTCTGGATGGTGTTCTGGTTTACCAGGGAAGCAGGGCCCACATGACTCATCAAGTGGTTGCTACCTGTTTGATGGTGTTGAGCAGGGAGCCGAATTCCAGTGGGTCTTTGTCAGAAAAGTCTCTGCGATGGGAGAGGCAGTCTAGGCTGAGATGGCAGGGCCCAGACCAGAGCAGGCAGTTCATATTTAGTTCGTGAGAGTGCTGGAGCAGCTTCCAACTAGCATAACACACTTGAAGGTGGGGAACCAAATCGTGACCCACACAGCACATTCCACACACTTATAAGCTACACAACTCTTAAGTCACAGTTCGGTAAAGTCCAGTTGCAATTTAGCAGAAGTTCTGGCGCAAACCTCCAATCCATGACTCACTTTGGTAACTGGCAGGCCGATCGCTCTGGTGCAAGTCTCGATCCCAAATTCGCAATGATCACTCTCTTCTCTTCAGGCTTCAGATCTCAAACAAAGGAATTAGATTTAAGCTCAGCTTTCACATTCACAGGATTTCTCACTGGAAGATGTGACAGACAGGCCAGCGCAACCTTCTCATTGACTCTCCCTTGCTCCTATGCAGGGGCAGCTGGTCAATGGCTTGAGCTGTTCACTCTCCAAACTCCAGCTCACAACTGACTCTACTGTAGGCAGTTCTGGGGATTTCCTCTGAGATCCAAAAGGTTTGGTTGGCTGAGGAACTGTCTGGCACAGCAAGGGCTCCCTCCATGTCCATTTAGGCACCAGACCTTAAAACTACAATTCCTACAGATTTCAATCTCACAAGACCTCTGGGGATAGTCTATATTTTAGGTATCCTGAGGTTTGATTGGTCCAACTTGGCAGTCCAGAACAAAAATGGTGGCTCTTATGCAAAAGTCCAAGCTGCAAAAGAAGGCAGGTTAAACAAACGTCTATACTATTATTATTAAGGCAGATAACCAGTAAATGAACACAGTTCCTAACAGAGCTCCTCTGCTCATATAGGAGCTGCAGAATGGAGCAGAAATACCACTCGCCTGGCCGCTCACGAACCCTAAACTACTCAGACCCAGCCCAGACTAATTTCTTGCACAGCATAATGACTCTCTTAAAGAGACAGGCACAGAGGCTTTCTATAGCACTCTCATGCAGACACATACAGCTACTGCAGACACAGGACACCATCCTGACAGTGGCATTAGGCAGCCCAGGAAGACATCTTAGTAAACCCCAATTTGTAAGGGGGTTACACTTATGCTGACCAAACCAGTTCTCAACCAGAGGAAATTGGCTTGGTAGATCACCAGATCGGGAGAGCGGTCTTTATGGCTTGAAAAGAGGACAGCATCATCCACATAGAGTATCATGTTATTGTTACAGGCTTTCAGGAGGTTATTGAGGAATATGCTAAATAGGAGGGGCCAAGGATCGACCCTGTGGAATTCCTAATCTGATTGGGAGACCACTAGAGAGGGTAGCATGAATTTTCACTTGTTGTGTTCTACCCTGAAGGTAGCTACTGAGCCAGCAAGTAACCTCATTAGAGATTCCCAGGGCAGGAGGGATTGAAGAAGGAGTTGGTGGTTGAGGGTGTCAGAAGGCCTTTGTAAGGTCAATGAAGATTGCACTAAGTATGTTAGAGCTGTCCAGGGCCTTGTGGATGTGATCAGTAAACTTAGGGAGGCAGTTGTCGTACTATGGGCTTTTCTGAAGTCATGCTGCTGCGGGCTCTGAATGTTATACTTGTCTAGGTACTCTGTCAACTGGTCGGCAACAATGCACTTGAGGGCTGTAGAGTGAGGGGAAGGATTGATATGGGGTGATAGTTGGAGTGATGTGCCCTGTCACTGTTTTTATGTATAGTGTGACAACAGTGGCTTTCCACTGTTGAGAGAATTGTCTGAGAGAGAGTGATAGGTTCAGAAGTTTAGAGAGAGGTTTTAGAGTGGCAACAGTGAGAGGTTGAGAAATTTTAGGTCCAATTGTCACTACTAAACCTGGTTTTACCAAGCACCTTTTGTAGGTATTTTTGACTCGCTAGTGTGACTTCCCTAAAGTAGAATGGAGGGTCTTGTTGGGAGAGTTGGTGTTGCTACATCAGCTTTCAGTGGAGAAGCATGAAAGAAATCAGGCAGTAGTACATAACTGAGGTCAGTGAATGCAACATTAAGGCAGCAGCAATTTGTTTATCATCCTGTATGGGAGAACCATTGACTTCTATAAGTGAAGGGATGATTTATTGGGCTTGCCGGTCAGACTTTGATGTTTTCCAGAAATTGGCTATTACTCCAGCAGTTGGTGAGTTCATTTGTATAATACTCCTGTTTGGCTCTCTAATTTCTCAGGTACATAGGTTACATGCAGTCTTGTATTGCTGCTTATTAACTTGCCGGCCAGATGCCGGTGCATGGTGCCAGAGATTGTCTCTGTCTTTCAACAAACTGATTCGGGTCAGAGTGATCCACAGGCTCACAGAGCCTTTAGTTTTCTTGTCAGATATGGGGCAAATTTGTCACAGGCCACATTAAATTGTGTTATTAAGTAATTTAGCGCTTGATCCATGTTGTTGGCTGTATCAAGGAGGAACTAGTCAGTTTGGTCAAGGAAGGCTTGAAATTGTTTAATCATCCACTTTTTAGGACACGTTGGTAGGAAACTTTTCCTGTGGTTTGGGAGCACTGTTTGACCACTGACATATAACAGGTGAGTGATCACCAGTGAGTCGGAAAGAATAGTAGTGTTAGAGATTCTACTGGGTGTGTGGTGAGGATTAGGTCTAGTAAGGAGCTATTGCCTGTTCTATAATTTGTTCTGGTGGGGTTAGACACCATCTGAGTAAGGTCGATGGCTGCAATAGCATCTATATAAGGGTCAGCTTCAGGGGCAAGCCAGTTGATGTTAAAGTCACCCAGGCCCACTATCTCCGTGTGTTGAGAGATGTTTTCCATCTTAAAACCAGCCACTTGTCATGAAGGGATATAGACAGACATTATAGTAAGTGATTTCCGTTTCTGAGGGTTCTTCTGATGGCTAGGGCTTGTGAGTAGCCAGCAGGGAGTTAACTATGATGACTTTGGCTTTAAGGTCTCATAAAAGTAATGGCACAGCCCCCTCCTTTTTCTGACATGGTCTTGCCTGAAAAGTACATAGCCTGGAGGAGAGTGCCAAGTCGGGACCTTAGGGAGAGCCAGGTTTCACTGAGTGAAAGAATATCAGGTTTGTCTTATGTCACCCAGACCAACATGTCATCTAACTTGGGTAGAAGACTACTAATATTCATAGTGGCTATATTTAGGAATTTATGGTTACCATTTTTACAGTCAGGAGGGAGGGGGACCTAGGTTGGGGTGAATGTTGTCAGATAGTAGTAGTAGAAGCATGGCAATGTTATGTTATGTAGGTATAGGGCAATGGACTCTGCAGGGTACTACATCTCCCGATGTGGGATTTTGACTGAGGGCTATTTATCTTTGGTGAGAGGAGGAGTTGCAGGTGAGGGTACGCTGCTAGTGGGGGATGATTTGGTTGGTAGCTAACATAGGGGTCGGTTTAGCAGACCTAGGGTGCGGTTGTTTAGTGGTAGGTGCAAGCGCATGACATCACCAAGGATATATGGGATAAAGGAACAGGTATGAGGGATGCTATAGGTGGGCAGTAGAAAAGGAGAAAGAGGGTGACTGGAACATGTAAAATCAGGACAGCATGGATGCAGGTGTGGGAAAGAAAAAAGAAAAAGAAATCAGGTGGGATGGGAGCAGTACAGAAGAGGTAAGAATGAGGGAATAACGAGCAGTGGAGTTGAGAGAATGAGGTACATAAGAGTGATAATGAGCCACGTGCACTATAAAGGAAGTAATATAGTGGTAGTAATAGAAGAGGCAGTGTTCAAGGAAAAAAATTTCATAGGAAATATTTATGTGTATGTACGTAAGTATATATTTTTGTTATTACTTAGGGGTAGACTTGAGTGCAGTAAGTCAGGCTTTAAGAGGAGGCGTGAGGAGATGAAGAGGTAGAAAGAAAATGCAGGAGGGTTTGTGCAAGGCAGCAGAGAGTGTTAGAAAAAATCAGAATGCACAAGGCTGCCTCTAGTGTTGACAAATGATGATGAGCTAGTGGGGAAGTGGGTACTTAGTTAAAACAACCAATCATGTGACCCACATTATACTATAAAAGAAAGAGCCCAGATAGGGCGGGCGGTCGGGGGTGGATGGGTGGAGCTGGACACAGCACCGGAGGAAACTAGAGGTACAGAAATCAGCAGCAAAACAGCAGCAGAAGTCAGGCTGCAGGAGTTAGAAATTCAGGCAGAAAGATTTCTACTGCAGGAGAGGGCTGAGGAGTACAGTCAGAGTGGACACCAATTAGCAGCAGCCGGGAGGGCAGGCACCAAATTTAAAACAGGCAAAGTCCTCTGTACCTAGTTTACTGAATGGAGCGTGCAGGTGACAGTGCCTCTGCTGAGGGATTCGAACTGCAAAATGCAGTTTCAGTCAGGTGGAGATCTTGCCCATTCAGGGCAGGTGGACCTTGGGGAGAAAGGGACAAAGAGAGAGATTATTGGAGTTAGGATGGGCAGCGGCAGGAAGTTCACCAATACAAAAGAGACAAAAGAACAAGGGGACAGGAGTTAAATCGGGAGGAGAGGGTTAGAATGAGGAGGAGCAGTAAGCTACATGGGTGCAGGGGAGCAGAAGTCAAAAAGATTAGCAGGAGCTAAATCGGGGGAGGGTTAGAGTCAGGACGGAGCAGCAAGCTGCTATGGGGGCAGGGGAGAAGAAGTCAGAAAGATTAGCAGGAGCAGACAAAGAAAAAGAGAAAAAATAGCTTAAGCCACATCAATGAACTTGGCCTAAATGACTTTCAAAATAGCATAAACACTCAATTTATTGGCTCTAAACACAGGATTAAATTGTCTGAGACAGAAAACACTTAATAACAAGCTCTAAGTACAATTGAAATTGTGAGGGAGAACACAGTAATTTACAGGCTGTAATAAATGTAACTGGCTGTAAATAACAGTGGCAAAATGGTTGTATGGCACAAATAGGTAACTAGCTGTAAATGGGTACTATGTATTTCAATCCAATTTTGAACTTTGATGCAAAATTGTAATTTTTAAATCTCCATGGTCCCTGCGGTGGTGGGGATGGTATTTTTATGAGCTACAGTCTCACTAGAGTGCAGCCCTAATTGTATTGACTCGCTCACTGGATTGTGCTGAAAGGACACAAATCTTGTATAAATGTGGCAGAGCATGTTGATCAGAAGAAATTATTTTTTGGATGCAGGAGCTGCGTATTTTGATCCACGGTCAGTACAGTGAAAAAAAAAACAACGTAGTTTTAGAAGCAGTTTTGGAAACTCTAATATATTGGACCTAGGGTGACTCTAATTTATAGGCAGCCATGTGATGGCTCCTATAGAGAAGGTCAGCCTTTATTCAGCTGGTTGCCACTTCAGACTCTGCACAACTAGCAAATCCTGCCTGTTACAACTGCTGCTTTTCACTAGGTCTAGGAGGCATGATTATGGTGGGCCACCTGATCTGTGAGGATGGTTTGGATTCCATACTGTGCAGTCTGAACATTGGTCCCAGAATTTCACCCCAATCCCTGCAACAGGACTACCGCTTTATCAGATGAACCTTCCAGCTGGATCAGTGCAGCAGTGGCTAACCTCATAAGCCACCATGGTGGGAGTTTGCAGGCATAGGAACACGGAAGCTTGACGGATTCTCCAGATGTGCCACTGGTGCAGGTGAACCTGCAAGTCACCCCAGCAGCGTGCCTCAGCAAGCCCAGTTGGAAATGTGGACACTGCACCGCATGGTGGGATATCTCAGGAGTTTCCTGGCATGGTCTGAGCCAGCATGAGTGGAATAAAGGGAGCACCATCCTTGTGGTGTCTTTAATTCTTCATGTGATTCACAGAGCAGTGACTCAGTCAAACTTCCTGTGCCAGGTTACATCAACGGTAAGCTACAAATCAAGAAACCAGCACTGAGCAACGGGCTGCAATTACATTATATACTTTATTTTATAATGTAGTAAAAAACTCACACTTGCAGAGTGAGCTGTCACTCAGTGAGCACATACTGTATACAGCACAAGCACTCTTGACAGCTCAACTGGCTGCCAGACGTGGTGGTGAGGAGGGCTGTGCTGGTCACCATCACTGTTTCAAGATGGGGTGGCAGGCTGTTAGGCACTACCTGCTGGGTGGGGAAGGGTCCACTAGACCACCAAGGATATATATATATATATCTATATGTTATAATGGGCACATTGAGGATAGGAGGGGTACACTAGACCACCAGGGATGATTTTGTTATTATTGAAATGTATGGGCATATCGGGTGGGGAGGGTGCTAGACCACCAGGAATGTTTTATTTAATATTTTATTATAGGGGCATATCAGGGCTGGGGACAGTCCACTATACCACCAGGGAATGTTTTTGAAATATATAATTATATGGGCATATTAGAGATAGGGAGACCACAACACATGTTGTGGGAGGGCTCTGAGACTGGTGCAAGTGGTCAAACCCTCCTAGAGGGCAATATTCTAACTACCCTTAGACCTAGCAACATGCCTCATGTATCTTCCTCAGATACCACGAGGCCCTGATTGGGCTTCCCATACAGGTGGTGCGGCACTTGGGATTGTTTGCCACTGCTCATCCCCTGCCTGCAGCTGCAAGATCTATTCCCAGAAATCCTGATGCCCTGATCAGGCTTCCCGTAGAGGGAAGTGCAGCACTTGAGTTTGTTCGCCACTGCCCGCCCCTGCCTGGCAGCAAGATCTACTCCCAGATACCCCGAGGCCTTGATCGGCTTCCCCTACAGGTGGTGCAGCACTTGGGTTTGTTCACTGCTGCCCACCCCCGCCTGCATGCAAGATCTATTCCTAGGTATGGACCCTTGTATCATACAGTTCTTCAATTGTGATGGTTTTCTCCTGATGCTAGCTGCAATTGGCCACAGCAATTCTTCCAGCACCACCTGATTGGCTCTAATAACTAGCTCAAGGACTTGATTTTCTGCAGTGATGCAGTGACTGCTGCTACTTTTATTTTTATTTTGGGAGAATTTTTAGGTTTGTTTTGTATGGTCAGCTTGCTTACACTGTTAAATTGCCAGTTATTTCAGTTTTACTGCTCACTGCTAATTCAGTGTGGATCTCAGAGCTGAACTTATATTTAATTACAAAATTATAAAGCTAGAACCTTGTGGAAATGTTTAAAGTGTGACTTGTTAGAGACTTTTTCCTCTGTCTAACCCTATCTCACTTTCCACTTGGTGCCTGGCATTGACCCGCCTGCCCACCTACTGTTTAATCTGCTAGGCTTTGTTGCAACCCCAGCACACCATTTAAGATTTTATTCTTCCTTCCCTGCCTATGACCCCTGCTTCTCACCTTTCAGCCTTTTCCTTCTACTGCTGCCTCCACCCCACTGGTGTTTTCTGTCTATCCTCTGCATCTCCCCACCTCAAAACTCACCTACTAAACTAATCCCTACCTCTCTCTTCCTCAGATACCCCAAGGCCCTGATCAGGCTTCTTGTACTGGTGGTGTGGCACATGGGTTTGTTCGCCGCCACCCCTGCCTACAGCTGCAAGATCTATTTCCAGGTATGGACCCTTGGATCTACAGTTCTTCAATTCTGGCAGTTATCTCCAGTGCTAGCTGTGATTGGCTGCAGCAATTCTTCAGCACCACCTGATTGGCTCAAATAAGCTAGCAAATGGCAGATATTGGTAGCTCTCATTAGCATAACCTTCATGGCGGATGTCACCGGGTGACAAGAGATGTCCACCCAGGGCTCTGTCACTATTATGGAGTGAGTGGATCTTTTAATTAAAATTCTGGGGCACCAGGTAATGAAAAAATTACTTTTATGTAAAAGTCCTAATTGGGTGTTTCTGCAGCCACTGCTGTACTTAGAGACTCAAAAGGATTACCCTTTAAAACCTCCACTGATTCCCTTTGATACCAACTCCTCATACAGTGCATTCCAATGCATCACCACCATTCCATAAATTACTGTTTTCTCAGGTCTTTCTATACGTCCTACTAACCAGTTTCAGGCTATGACCCCTTGTGGTCCCTTTCCCCTTCAGTCTGAACAGCTCCTCTGTGTTTACTCTATTATTATCATTCAAGTATTTAATGGTCTCAATCATGTCCCCACTGTCCTTTCTGTCTTTTAAGGAGTACATGTTTAGCTCCCTATGCCTCTGCATAAGGCACATCCCATTCTTAGGATCATCTTAGATGCCCTCCCTGACCCTCTCCAGAAGCATAATGTCCTTCTTTAAGTAGGGTGTCAGAACTGCACACATTACTTCAAGTGTGGCCTCACCAAGGATGTGTACAGTGGCAAAATTACCTCCTCCCTTCTTGAAGTGATCCTCTAGCAATGTACCCAGCATTCTGTTTGCCTTAGTCCCTGCTTTCCTGCATTGTCCTGAGTGATTCATTTTACCAGTGATCACTACTCCCAGATCTTTTCCTCCTCCAAGACTGTTAACTGTACCCCCAATTTGTAGCTGTACCCTGGATTACTAGCTCCCAAGTGAAGTACACTGGACTTCCTAATGACCCCAGCTGCCATGTAACGGACCACTGTTCTAGTCTTTCTAGGTTTTCCTGGGTTGTCCTCCTTCCTCCTCACTGTCCACCTCTGAATCTAGGTTGAGTGTCAGCAGACAGGCTCATATTACTCTAAACTCCCACCACAATGTCTGAAATGAAAGCATTAAATAAGAATGGACCCAGAACTGACCCCTGAGGGACCCCTACTCTGACCATTCTGGGTGTTGACTTCAAGCAGTTTGTCATATGAAGCACTGGTTTGATGAATTATTGATGAATTGATCTTGAAAACGGAGACTGAAAAAATAAATTTACTTTAAATCAAAATACAATCTCTGGAGTGTGAGTGTGCTTTAGACCTAATTAACAGAAGATAAGGGTGCTAAAAGCATAGCTTTTAATTGGATAAAAGATTAGGATGGCATTTTTACACCACCTATACCCAGTTGTTCACGCCTGTAATTTTTTATACTATGGAATTGTATCAGTATACAGTAGCAAACACTTGAGGAAAAGGCAAAAAAACAGCTGTTTTAGTTAAATAAATCTTCTGAGAGCTAGCATGAGGTCTGAGGACTAGGGTTGCTCAGACACCCATTTTAAAAATGGACATCTCGGATACTGGCACAAATTTAGGATTTTGGGATAAAGCTGCTAGAAAATCTGATGTCCTAAATTTTAGGACATAAGTCGAATCAGATTCAGAAATCTAATCCAATTTGGCACCATGTTTAACAACAAACTCCCCCACCCAGTGTAGTGGCAACCCACCCCACCCTGCAAATTAATTTAACCCCCACCAAATCACTCCTGGAACTCATAACCCTCCTCACCCCAACCCTGAGAACACAATGTGCATCTGACTTTGTGTGCATAGAAGATATAGATATACTCCTCCACTTCTCCTATAATAAAAAATCACGTGACCACCCACGCTAAATCCTAAGCCATTTAAAAAAATGGACACCTTATAATAGAAGAGTCAGATCTAGCAATGGAGCAGCTTGTGCTCATCTTCGATCAAGTAGGAGCCAGAGATATTTATGAATGAATGAAGTTATCTCCTAATAGTAACACCTGATTGGCTGCTTGTCATCCAATCATGTGTTACTATTAGGAAGACAACATCATTCACTCTTCTAATATAAGGCATTTGGATGCTGTGGGGGGAAGGAGGAAGTGGGGGCTAGTGGGTGTGTTTGGTGTGGGGGTGAGTTACTGGAAAACCAGGGTTGGGACTCATGGTGGGAGGATCATGCTTTAGCATGGAGGGGAGATTTTTTCATTATAAGGATGACCAATCCAGAGCCCAAGTTTGGTCATATTTGGGTTTTATAGGGGAAGCATCCACTAGTGGGTGTGTTGGGTGGGTGGGTTATTTAATAAACCTGGGGTTCTGAGTAGTGCCAGGGTTTGGGGAGATTGGGAGCTTAAATTTAGTGTGGGTGAATGGGCATGAGAAGTATTATTGGCATGGTAGCACCAATTTATAGTTGCCCGACAGGCTCTATGTCAAACCCTAACTTTGCAACTTAATAACTTTTGGCGTTGTTTGACAAAATTGCCTGAAATTTGGCACGCATTTTCTAGAGTCAAGGTCTAAATATTTGAAAAGTTTTGAGATGGCAGCTTGTGTATTTTCTGAAATCCACATATGATGCTTTCCTGTAAACATCTAATTTTTCAGATACTTAACAAGGGTTTTGGTTTTTGTTCTTAAGTACAGCTTAGACGGAATGGAAGTTTGTTCCTAACCTTTCAGGAAGAAGTGGGCTGTGCCAAGGTAATGCCTTTCAAAGGTTTCATGAAAAATATTAGAAGGTTCCAGAGTTATAAGGATTTACATTTTTTGGCTGTTCTAAGCATGCTCAGTAGAGTTTTTTTGGTTAACCCTCTGATATGACATAAAAAATTTGTGTTGCAACACTGTTTTTTGTCTCTAACCAGCTGCATCTCACAACACAGAATTGTTTTATGTTGCGATGGCCGCCAGCTAGAACTTAAAAAACATGGAAAATACATAAAATGATGTTGCTGAACCTAGGTAAACCAGACCCGTTAATAATAAGATTCTAGTGTTTGTTTTGCAAAAGAAAGATCCAGAAACACCTTTCTGGACACCCTAAAATCCAGGGTGCCTGCTTAGTAGAGATGAGCCATTCACCTGCATTCTCTTTATGAGACTAGCAGGACTTTCTTCTTTATGAAGCTGCAGCTGGAGTCATGCTGCCACTTTCAATGCAGCAGTGAGCTGGCTATCACGATGGTGATCTCTCTCTCTCTCTCTCCTCTCTCATTCTCTCATTCACTCTCTTTCTCTCTCTCTCTCTCTCTCTCTCCCCCTCCCACCTTAGCCAACCCTCCCTCATTCTGCCTTACAGGATTCAGTGAACTATTACAATATTCAATCCAGAAGAAGAATTTAAGTAAAGTTTCTTGGATTTCACAAGCTTCCTTGAAAATTCTGTGCAAACTGTGACTGAAAATGAAGGGAAATAACACACTAAAAACATCCGCCACCACAGCCAGGATGAAAGTCAATCTCTTTTCTCTGGCCTGGATGGCTTTCTTTTTAAGTGGTATTTCTTCATTTATTTTGTTTTTATCATGGAGTACAGGTTGATGGACTTGTTGCTGGATCAAGACAACCAACTCGAGTATGTAGTTTACATGAATAGGATATGGGTTGGTGGCAGGGTGCTGGGGAGGGTGAAGAAAGTAGTAAAAGCATATTAAGCAGATCATAAATATAGCTGGCAGTATCTGAATTTGCCAAAAGCTGCATGTCCTAAAATCTCTGGTTGTATTGCTTCACCCTTCTTCACATACACACCTGGTGCCTTATAACAGGTTGGTAGAGAGAAACAACACGTATGTTTTTTATTATTATGAGCGGAGATTGGAGATGAGAAGGAGAGGAACACAGAGGACAACTTTGTCAGAGCCCAAACCATATTGCTATCTGGATGAGTAATTTCAGACAGGATGCTCTATATCACCTGGTGATTGTGAGAGTTAATCACAATCTAAACATCATATATCCTGACTTAAGGATCAAGGGTTTGAGTCATGAGAGAAGGAGAATTTAGGCTTATGTGGGGAAGCTTCCTCATCTACACAATTTTTAATTATTTTTAAATGTTCAACATGTCTTTTGTTTATTTTTATCAAACTGTAATGTGTATCATGGAGTGTAATACAGCAATCATAGCAAATTTTTCTAAATGGTAATTTTATGGTTAATTTCATTTGCCTGGAACCAAGACCCCAACCAACCTTTCATTTGCTATATTATGATTCATATTGCAAATGGTTTTCTGGTATGCCATTATTCATAAAATTCATATTTTATGTAACCATGGTTCATTCTTGTTCTCCTATGAATAAATACCTTTTCAAATTTTCTTCTTTATATGACCTGTATTGCAAATGATTGAATATTATACCTGTACACAACAGTCATAATAATCTGTACTTATTACTGTTGGATTTAGTGTTCAATAAAGTTGCTTTTGGTATCAGTCATTTTCTCTTTGATCAATGTTAGAATGAATAACATACTTTGAATTTATCAACTTTTTAATAGTTGAGATGAATTATTTTCAGAGCAGAGGGTAATAATTTATTTTAAATAAAGAAAAACAGACTTAAACATAAGATTTTAGATAATCACATTCATATGGGAACTGTTTGAGCTGCAGGAGGGCAAACCGAGACAGAACAAAGATTAATAAACTGCAAAACAAACAATCAGTTCATTTCTGTCTCTATGTCAAAAAAATGCATGGCATGGTATGCAGTCAGAAATATATATGGAATTGATCTGCCTGCATTTCATGAATGACATTGAATGGGATACATTCACCTGCGATGGACATCTAAGTGAAACACATTCCAGCCAAAGTCATAGTCAGTCTCTATCTTACATATAGGCACACAGCAAATAAGGTAAACATAGATTCAAACCAATCAACGAATAACTGTGAGTCATTTATTTTTGCATACAATATGCTTCAGGTGAGCAGACAGTGAATCTACACAACATGTCTAAGATTCATTATATTTTTGTTTAATAACACACTAAATACAAAAAAAATAACAAATGCATCATGACTTTGCATTGATATGCTTAGTAGACACATCAATTAGACAACAGAGCAGACATTGAATACCATTACATTTTGAAACAGAATGAAAGGTGGACTCTGGGGAGGAAACAATTTTCATGCATTAAAAAGTTACTTAGTTTGTAGATTATGTGACTATGTGAAGGGAAGAAATAAGTGGGAGAAGAGGATGATGGTGGCTGGGTAGAATTTTTCAAAACATGGCACTTAGGTTCTTAGGCAAGCCAACAGCCAATTGTAGCACCTGGAAGGAGGAGTCTGCACTTGAAAAGACTGAGTCACTTGCACAGTGGCTGGAACACCAAAAGCAGCAAGATCCACCAGCTCAGGAGTTCTCACACTTTGTCATAGTGAGCCTCCCAAAGCCTTGGAAAAGATCTTGAGCCTCCCTAATATAGAAATAATTTGGGACCTCCCATAGTTAGAACAACTATCATACTGCACACTTTACAGGAAGACTACAATGAAGTGCATGTGAGTAGTTGAGTTTATTCTCATTTAATTGAACTTATTAGTCTCCCTCTCTATAACCCCCTCTCCAGGTCAGCCTACTCGCTCCACACATCTGACTTTGGACTCTATTTACCCCTCGTTGCAATACCTCCATAAGTCAGATTGCTTTCCTTATCAGTTTTCCTGCTCTTAAACACCTTCTCATGGACCATGTTGCTCCTTCTGCTCTTGCTCCTAGTATCTCTCTGCTTAGCCTTTGTATTTGTGTTTTTCTGTGGCCAGTGTAATGGGTCAGTAGGTACCTTGTTCCTATTCATTTGCATTATTTTGAATTTTGTTTTGCACAGTTTCTAAGAATTGTATTTTCCCCATGTCATACCAGGAAACAAGTGTTTGTTGAGTGTGTCTTTCCTGGTAACCATTTTGTACATAAATTCACATGCCATTATTCGCTATCACTTTGGTGCATCCTTTCACATGAAGCATCGAAAACTTGACATTAAAACATAGTACATTTTTAAGGCTTGCTTGAGCCTCCCTGGAACAGGTTGGGGCCTCCCTGGGAGGCTGGCCTCTCATTTGAGAAACCCTGCACCAGCTGTATAGAGACTTTCTGTACATCCCTGGTCTTTGCTTAAAACGGACTGCCTTTCATCAGCCTTGAGTGCTACTTACTACCAGGTTGGTGTGTGGAGGCTCAGGTGAGCTGGCAGCCAATCGCGCTCCCGGAAGGAGGCCTGCACTTGAAAGACCGAGCTGCTTACACAAAGTGAGAGTGGTGCATGAGCATGAGTGGCGCAAGTGCCACTCGGTGACAAAAAATACTTGTAACAGAAGGAAGGAAGGGAGGTGCCTTGAGATTTAATGTATTTGTTTGTTCTGAGAACAAGTTACACTGGTGAGTAAATACAACCTGAAAAATCTAATTTTAAATAGCTTGGACTATAAATTATAGGTGCCTAGTGTTTTGCTTACCAGAGCATTATTGTCCTCGGAACATACTCCTCTTATTCATTAATAGAGTACTTTATATACTAAGCTTTGAAAGGATCTACAATTATTAACTATAGTTTTTTTTACTTAAATGGGTAGTTACCTGCTCATTATTATTGTGCTGTGTCCAGTATTGATTTTAAAAGGTTTTAAACAGCATACAGATGATGCATCTATATGATTGAGTTTATCACATAGCTGGGGTAACACAAGACCTATCTTAAAGGCAAATTCTTTTACAAAAGAAGAACTTACTTTGCTGTAGTCTGAGAGATGGTGACCAAAAAAAACAAACAAAACAGCTATACAATCTTCTTTAAACTTACAAAATAAAGAAAGTTATTGGATGTTGACCTTGTTACTGGGAGAAGACATAGAGGCAAACCCAGGTCCCAACTCCCCAATACCATTAAAATTATCTATGATAATGCCAGAAGTTTGAAAAATAAAATAGACCTAATGAGAACTTGGGTTGAAAGTGAAACTCCCGATGTAATAGCAGTAGCAGAGACTTGATGACCCAAAAATTCATTCAAATGAAATAAAACTTCAAAATTTCTATCTACATCGGAAGATATAAAAGGAAAATGGGAGGAGGTATTATTTTATCCACTATCTGGGACCTGAGTTAAATAAATATTCTCTTCTCAGGTGTGGTAGGGAAAATTGAATGTATTTTGGTACAACTTAAAAGTTACATTTAACTATAGGTCTAGTGTACTCACCACCTAAAGTGAAAACCTCGGACTTTGATAGTTTATCACAGACACTACAGCAGTACACTATGGAGAAAGACCTCTTGTTACTGGGAGACTTGAACTCTGCCTAAAATAAGCCCAGAAACACCCTAAATCACAGCCTGAATCCTCCAGCCTTAAAACAAACAATTGCTACCCCAACTAGGAAAACCCACCTAAATAGTGCTGGTAACATCCTAGATTTGTTTTTATTTCAGACAACATAAAAGGTGATCTCTGCTCAAGTGAAAAATCCTATCCTGGGGATCATTGCTTAATTACCTGCACTTGTGAACTAAACTCAAATGAAGGGCTCCCTAAAGAGGGATTACAAAAATAAAACATAGAACTTTAAAAACCACAGCAAAGAAAAACTAATTTCTAAATTAGCAAGCATAAAATGGGACAGACTTTTTCTAATATCTGCCTTAGATTGGGCTGTAAACGACTTTACTAAGATCTTTTAGAAGTATGTAATGAAGTTGCCCCATTCAGAAACATCACAACTAAAAATTTCATTTGCCATGGATTACTGAGAAATTAAAACAGGACATCAGAGTAAATAACTGATTATGGAAAAGGCCAATAAAACCTTAAACATAGCTGACTGAAATACTTATAAAAATGCTCAAAACAATTTGAAAACCCAAATTAGGAACTAAAAAAAAACTATTACTAAAATAAAGTGGAAGAAAACACTGATTCTCTTAAATACTGGGCCCTGATTAGGTCACTTGAGAAACCAGAGGATAATCACACTCACAGATACTGATATTCCAAAAGATGGAACACATAGGGAACAAGATGGATCTAAAAAGAACTCAGGAAATCAAAAATTTAGATGTAAGCTTATTTCTTGTAAAGAAGTACAAATAGAACTAGGAAAACTGAAAATTGCATAAAGTTCAAGGAATAGATAAAGTAGAAAATAAATTCTATGGGATTCCTCAGAAATAATTGCACCTGTTCTAATCAAAATATTCAACTGAAGTTTGACAGAAAAAAAATCCCACTTCATGGAAAAGAGTCATGATAAATCCAATATATAAAGGGCTCTACTTCCGATCCCACAAATGATAGACCAATCGCTTTGTTGTCCATGGTGTGAAGAGTTCTGGAAAGGCTGGTGCAGAAGCAGCTGAGCTTTAGTATCTGGAGAAGTGCTCGTTGCTGACCTACTTCTAGTCTGGTTTTCATAAGGGTTACTCCTACTACTACTACTGCTACTACTACTACTACTTAGGTTCTGGCGGTGTGCTAGACCCATCTGCCTACTGCACCTGATTTTACATTCTCAGGCACAGTTGCAACACTTTTTACTATTTTCGCAGCTTGCACCAAATATCTGGTGCAAGCCCCATAAAAAGGCCCTTGAGATTGCTGCAAGCTAGATCACAAAAGTTGGTCTAACAACTAATCAGCACACTGGCCAGGAGAAAGTCCCAAGCCCCATTTGCCATATGTATGGCACACCTAGGGCTTGCAGGATTCTCGATATTTTGAAAATCTTGCCTGCTCTGTCTTAATGCATAGAAAATTCAGGTGGGGCTGGACTTATGACTGGGAGGATTGTGTGAGGAGCTAACAAAGAGGCATTTAGGACTGGACAAAGAAGAATTTAGTAACAGGATGGACTGGGTGAGGGAGGTGCAGCAATTTTATAATTAAGTAATAATGCACAACAGGGTGTGTGTCATGCTGGGATAATGTCACGCCTTGGGTGGTTGGGCATGAGGCTGCAGATTAAGTGAGAAGTGGCATTAACCCAGCACAACACACACCCTGAGTGCATAATTACTATTATACAATGGCTCATTTGCAATAATAAAAAAAATTAAAATACATTTAGGGAGCGGAACTAGCAGTCCAGCATGGAAGTCAACCTTTGTGAGCTCCTCACTATCAATTATACAGTCTCAAAAATCTGTAGTTTGGATTGGTGTTGCTGCAGTTATTTGTACACTGGCTGGCAGTCATTGGTGTTCTGCACTGAAGTATAACTTTTCTGTAAGATGGGATGAACTCACAATGCACAAAAACAACATTTGATGGTGGCAGGCCCATCACAAGCACTGGGGCCTGTTCTTCCGCTGACTGCTACAGGAGGCTGTGTTGCATCTTTGGATTCCCTACAAGCAACAGTAAATGCTTTAACCAACTCTATTCGATTGTTGCACACAAAATTTGATTCCTACTCTGAATGCTTGAGAAGATTGAATCCACAGTGGAGGCTATGGGACAGAATGTCAAAGATCCAAACCATACCGCGAGTAAAGCACTGTCTGCTGCTGCAACCTCAGTAAAGGAGCTCAGGATGCTCAAAGCCTGAGTTGAACAATTATAAAACTCTGTCTGGGCACCAGACATTAGACTATTAGGCATCCCTGAAGGTACAGAGGGAGATGACCCTGTCAGCTTTTTAGAGAGGTGGATGCCAGAGACTTTGGGCTTGGGGTCTGCTCCAGTAATTTTGAAGGCATATAGGATTAGCCCTAGACAGGCCCATAATACAGATGAGGGTCTCCTGCTATCCTGATGGTGGCGCAGCCCCTCAACATGTGGGGTAAAATTTTGAAAGTGACGAGGGACCAAGGGAGGATTCGGTTCGAGGGTGCCAGAATACTATTTTACCTGGACTACTCACTTGTTACAAGAAACCAGCAGAAAGCTTTTGAAGGAGTGACCTAGAAACTCTATGTGATTGAAATTCCGTAGACTGAATTTTCCAGCAAGACTTCAGTTTTCTCTACAAGACAAAATGTATGCATTCACCGATCTCAAGGCAGCAGGAGGCCTGTATTGCTAATGCCCAGGCACACACAGAAGATTTTAGCAGAGATGGCTCTGGCTCTGGCAATGAAGCAGTAGGCAGAGGAGAATGAACTGTAAGTACAATGTGGCACTACTGCTGAGCTTAAGTCGTAAGCCTTAAGACTGGGAATCTTGCTTCTATATTTTGTTCCCAACTTATGCCCATATTGAATCAGAGCTACACTATGGCAATGGATTCATTATAGAGCGTCTGTGCTCTTATTGATTGTTTTGATAATAATATACAGTATGCCTATAGAGTGGTTCAGAACTTACGATCTCAAATGTTTAATGTTTTAACTTTTATCAGTGTTCGCTTTAGTTCTATATCATTTCCTGGCTGTACTGCTGTTAAGGCATAATGTTTGAATAAAGGAGGTGGCAAGCTGGCCATCTCATTGTAAGGTGGCATTAGTTGCAGGTTAGTAATTGCATTGAGTCACAAAATGGCATCAGCTTGCTGCAACTCTGAGATGATCGCTTCTACATGGTGATTTAGTGGATCCTGCATGAATTGTGAAGTTTACGTGGCGTAAGTGAATTTTTCTTTATATAACATTGATATTCTTCTGTTGTGCCGATCCTTAGCCATCACCAATTCCTTAAACGTTATCAATGTTTGAAATGTTATTTGTTGCTGCGATTAGAAATAATCAGACTATAGACTGTTTATGTGGATGTGTCAGAAACTGCTGTAACCAAGTTGGGCTCGTAAAAGATAATAAAATGTTATTTCCTTAATATTAAAGTTTTAGGACAGGCTGTTGATGGCTTGGTAAATGAATCCTGCATATTACTCTATGTCATGAAATATATTGCATTGGTTGCATTTAAGATCCATCAGTGTTAATAACTCTGGTAATTTATAGGTGCATGCCCTCTCATTGGGGTTATTTTATCATATCACTATTTTTCTGCCTTGCTGTAGCAACTTACCGATGGGGCATCCAGCCACCAGCCCTGCCTGCTGGGAGAGCACCAGGCTCACTTGCATGATGGGGCTCTGGCATGGCCATCACCAGTCCAACACAGGGTCTCCCCATACCCTGTTCAGGCACGACACGACCCTGGACCCCCCAGCGCGATTCCACAAGAGTCCTTCCAGCGAGGTAGGCACGGCTATCATGCTGTATGGTTGTGCCCAGCCATTTTTCCTTATTAAGGTCCCTGATGGAGTGTGGGTGTACAATGATGTCCATGCACTTACGTGCAGGCGTCCGCCGCGCTCCCCTCTGCTAACACCTGTGTCTGCAGTTCCCCAGGCATCCCTAGGGGCTGCGACAGCGTGGTGTGTTTCTCCAGCCCACCCCAGGACTAGGAG
The DNA here is from genome assembly GCA_016271365.2 of Neoceratodus forsteri. Lineage (NCBI taxonomy): Eukaryota > Metazoa > Chordata > Ceratodontiformes > Ceratodontidae > Neoceratodus > Neoceratodus forsteri. The sequence goes on along the minus strand of CM057449.1, from coordinate 736,390 downwards.
CTGTTGGTGGATGCTCAATCCTTGTCCCCTCCCCTGCCAGTCCCTGGCGGCAAGCTTGTTCCCGAACCCGGGTCGCCGGCGTGGTGGAGGTGTGGCGCTCAGCGCCCAACCTCAGCACCACTGGGCCACTCCTCATTGGGGTTAAATAAAGCATAGTACACTCCAGTTCCTACAATAATTTTGTAAATGATGTACTCTCCTGTGGTGATTCTGCCTGTTCCTGGATGGAATCTTGTTTGTAAATTTGATGAAAATTCAATAAAAAGTTTAACAAAAAAACAACAACAAAATAAATAAATGTAAAAAGGAGGAGGCAGTAAAGCGCAGTGGTTTGAGGCTCTGAGCTGCAAACCTGGAGACCTGGGTTTGAATCCCACAGCCCCACTAGCATACTGTGTGACCCTGAGCAAGTTACTTAGCTTCCTTGTGCTCCCAGGTCACACCTGTAAATAAGCTTCAGCTTAGTGTGTCTCTCCTGGTAAAAAAAAAATAGCTGTTTTGCACTGGGTAGGCATTCCCAGGAAAAATAGTGCTGCAATGTAGTTTTGCCCAGTAGGTGATGCTGTTTCACCAAATGTGGCAGACTGCCTTCCTTCTGCCTCCCTCCTCTAGATCCATGTCTGTCTCTGTTTTTAAAAGCACCTCCACAGTTTAATTCACCTGGCCCCACTACCTGTCCTGGGATCAGGTGAAGATGTCATCATTGTTATGTCACAAGAAACCAGGAGCACAAGGTGGGAAGGAGCCAAGCAGCAGGGACTGACACTACCAGTAGTTTTGGAGTGATTGGTAAGTAGCCTAGTTCTGATGTGTACCTTGCCTGTAGGAAAGCCATAAATGCCAAATTAAAAACAGAAAGTGGTTTTAGAAACCGTGGCTCCATATGACTTTACATGAAAAAGAGGCTAAGTGCACAGCTCTCATGTGCAGTGCTTTCCAGTTAGAGCTGCTGTTCGTTTGGCTAAGACTTGTAAAACCACGTGGAGCTGCAGTTTTAGACTGAAAACACAGACTGCAAAAAAAGTCAGATCTTGTTTTTGTTTGTTTGGGGAAGGTACTGTCTAAGAAAGGCCAGCGAATATCTGAATATTGTCTGTCTGTACTGTCTGGCATGGTTGGAAGGAGCTATTAATGAAAGCATAGGATGTGTGGATATTTGGCATGTTTACTAATGTATGAAGGTCACATGTGTAACTGGACTTGATACAGTGATGTTATGCTCCAGTAACATTACTGTTGTTCCAGGCACCACGGACCAATCAACATACTAGTAACTTTCTTGCCATTGTATAATGTAATATAGTAAGGGGTTAGGTGTGTACATTCAGCTGGGATTATGTAGGAAGAAAATGAGCAAGTAGCAAATGTGGACTTGTGTAAGAAAGGCTGAGCAAACACCTGTGCATCATCCATCTGAAGAGGCATAAATAGCAGCTGGAAGAATTATGTGAGGAGGTTGTTACTGGCAGCTCTGATGGTTAGTGATAAAAGCAAAAAATAATAATAATAATAATTTGGCCTCAAATTCCCTTATTTCATATGCCATTGAACCAGGATGGCATGCATTGCAAGCACTGGATATTTTAAAAGTAGCCCTTTGGGACATGAGAGGACCCACAAGTAGCAGATATTTTATACATAGCTCTTCAGAGCACAAGAGGACCAGCAGGCAGTGGGCATTTTAAACATAGCCTTTCCAAGCTGCAGAGCAAGCAGATACGCTTTCAGTACTCATTACAGCTCTCTGTCTGCCAGCATCACACAAAGCCAGCAGCTACAGAGTTCTAATCTCCTACATTGTCAGCACTCTCCACGATCACCCACGATCTGGGTTTGTATAATAAAGGCCAGCAAATATCTGAATATTGTCTGTCTGGACTGGCATAAATAGCAGCTGGGAGAATTAGCTGAAGAGGTGAATACTGGCAGCTATGGTCGTTATTGATAAAAGCAAAAAAAAAAAGGAAAAATTGGTCTCAATTAACACTTATTTCATTTGCTATTCAACTGGATGGCATGCATTGCAAGAGCAGGCATTTTAAAAGTAGCCATTCAGGGCACAACAAGGCCTGCAAGCAGCTACTTTATAGTATAAGGTGCAGATAGCGCTAAAATGAAATTCAGCTTCATCATATTTTGTTGTCCTGCCTGCTCAATGCTTGATGAGCGCAAATAACTATCAATCTTGTTCAGTTAGTATTTCATCTGACATTCAATGAGAATGGCATACATTGCAAGCAGTGGGTATTTTAAAGTAGCTCATCAGGACCTAAGTGGACCCGTAAGCAGTGGATATTTTAAACGTAGCCCTTTAGAGGTTCAGGAGGACTTGCAAGCAGCGGGTATAACATATACAGTGCAGCCTGCTTATAAGAACATTATATTTGCCACGATAAAATGTTCTTATAAGCAGGCTGTTACTATAAGGGGCTAATGCTAACTTCAATCTTAGCATTCACTGTTATGTGCCGCAAACCTAAAACTGCATGCTGCTGTCCAAAATAATGTCAGAGACAAAGTTAGATGATACCAAATATTTTACTGTGGTAAGAGGCATTAATTTAATACGACATTCCATTAAAACAGACTTTTAATACAAATACTGTATCAAACACTCGTAAAATTACCATTTATCAATCGTGCATTTTTTAAAATAGTCCGTAATCTTTTGCTGCTTGTGACTTTCCAGGGATAGTTCAGTCGAGAAACGAGTGGAGTTGATGAAAGCTGTCAAGTCACTATTTTGCTTAATATGAAGGGTCTAATTTTGTCCATACAAAGTTTTAACTCACTCACAGAAGGTGGCTCGATAGATTGCTGTTCCTCCTCGTCACTGTTCTCGTCCACCTTTCGGATGTCATGGCATATGTCATCCTCCGTGATGACACCGCACACTCTAACCCTTCATCAATGGCTACGTAATCCTCTAATTCCTCGGAGTCATCACAGCAGGAGTGCTGACCTCAGGGACAGTCGGGTTGTAGCGGCACCTAGTTCCACAGGCTCGGGAGTGTTCATAGTAAAGCCTGCCTTTCTGAAGCAGTTGCTGATTGTGTTAGCAGAGACTTGTCTCCAAGCCCCATCTAACATCATTATGGAGTCCAAGATGTGAATTTGCTTTGTGAGCTCGCTGGCTTTAGCAGCTCTATCAGCATCAATAGAAATAAGCAGCTTTTCTACAATTTTTTTCTATACAGCTGCTTCAGATTTCTTATGACCCCCTGATCCATAGGCTGGATCAGGAGGTCATGTTGATGGGAAAACACAAGACCTTATGTTGCTAAGAGTTAATGCTGGGTGTGACTACAGTTATCGAGAAGAAGGCAGACTCTCTTATGCTTTCTTCACAGCTTGACATTCCACCTTGTAGCCCATTCTGTAAAGATTTGTCCCTATCATCCAAGAATTACTGTTGGCATGATAATCAACTGGCAATGCATCCACACTTATGCCACAGAAGCACCGTGAGTTTTTAGACTTACCGATGACCAAGAGGGCATTTTGTCAGTTCCCATCATGTTCGCACACACAAGGGCAGATAGCCTTTCTTTAGCTTTTTCCACCAGATGCTGGGTCGCTACGGAAGGCTAGAGTCCCATCTGGAATAGCCCTAAAATAAATTCCTGTTTTGTCGCAGTTATAGATTAGCTTAGGTGAAAATTCAGACAGCAGGAGGGGAGGACAGTTTGGACCATCTGCCAGCACCAACTAATTCTGCGTCCTGCTTCTCGCCATGGCAACATTTGAAGTGTATGTTATGTTGTTCTTTCCATCTACATAACCAGCCATTTGTAGCGGTAAACTGGACACCAAGTCCATCAGCTAGTTGTTGTGCTTTTGTCAACAGCAGCGGTCCACTAATCAGAGCATCAGCATTCGGCAGGCACTGAACCACGAAGCAGGGCAAGTTCAACCACTTTCTCTTTGCCCAGACGTTTTCTTTTTATTTCTGTATTAAACCGCGCTGATAATCAGCATACAGCTTTTCTTTGTTGGCAATGATTTTCAAAATCGTGCACACATTTATGTTAAATTCCTTAGCTATGTCAATTCGCTTAGTCCCTGGAACACTGAGGGATTCGATAATTTGGATTTTTGAGCAAGGGTCAGCATGGTACACCTGTGTTTCTCCATGGCAGCATTGACAGAAATTAATGAAAGCCTGACTTTGTGTTAGCCGCAAGTGTCTCGCCATGAAGGAATTTTAACAATTGTACAATTAGCTTGCCAGGAGGGTTAATGATTAAGTGCTTAAGGTAGTTAGAGGTGAATGTGGTCACTTAAAACCCTCCATTGTGCAGACATCTTCATCATTGTTGACACTAAATGTTGACTACTGAGCTCAATTAAAGATCAAAAGGAACACAGAATTGCTGCAATTGACTTGAAGAGCATAGTTAACATGCTAGTAAGGGTTGAAGCATCTAAATATGTGTGAAAGAATGCTACCTAGACCCTTTGCTTTACAAAAAAAAATGATTATAACCGATCTTGGTGTTCTTAAAATGGGCTTTGCTCCATAGAAAACAATGGAGAGAGATTGGTACATGATAAAATGTGATTATATCCAGGATGTTCTTATATCCGATGTTCTTATAAGTAGGCTGCACTGTACCTTCCTAAATGCAGAGCTAGCAGATGTACTTTCAGTATTCACTGCAGCCCTGTGTCTGCCACCATCACACTAACTCAACAGCTACAGAGTTCTAATTTCCAGCAATTTGTCAGGACTCACGACAGCCACCCCACAATCTGACCTCTCCACACGCCCATCCACCCCACCATGACCCTTCACTCAGAACCCACCACCCTACACCCCCACACCCCTCACCTACCTAAAATAGCATAACTTTATCATTTTTCGATATTTTTTAAAACATTTTCAACATGGTGTTTTGGGATCCCACCTCTTGAACAAGGTAGGTGGAAAGTTTCAGATTGGTCCTGAAAGGTAATCTTTTGTCACTAAGTGAAATCATCCTTTGGGAGGGATTTGAAACTTTTCATCTGCTGGGTTCATGCAATGGGGTAATAAGAAGACTACGTTGAAAATTTGGTGTGAAAATGTGGTAAAATTATCAAGTTATGAGTGAATGTTGAAATATTGCAACATTCGCCACAACTTCACTAATCTTCAATATTTTGACTCCAAACTGTAAGCATAGTAATTTTTCACACCATCACTAAGCATAACAGAAGTCATTTTTCAAATCCTGGACAAGGCTTGTTTCGCATGTGGTGTGAAATTACATTTCTGCCAGTATTCAATAAATGCTACATGTCATTTTTATAAGAGTCATAAAATGACAATCTTGAAAATGTGGGGCCAAAATAAAAAAAAAAAATAGTTATTAAGAAATGCTGTGCGAGCACCAGCCTTTACTGGAGTGGTAATGCTTGTGATCCTGTGCCAGTAAACTGAGTTCAGGGATCTCTGTGACCCAGCTGGGTGGGCTGAGGTGGGTGATGGCACTGTCATGAGACACCACCCCCAGCCTGGGAAGGATGGTGCAGGGTTGCCATCTTGGACTCAAGTACCATATAGTAGAGAGAACTCTTCTCATGGCATAGGGCCTTGCACTTCTGCACCCATAGGTGCCAGAGGCCCTGTGCTTCAGCTGAGAAATAAATTCTTTGCCTTGTGCATCTGTGTCTGTGGTCACATGGAAGCACAAGACACAGAGGGCCCTGCACTTCGCAGCCCACTAGACAGCCCTATGAATTCTTGATATGTGTTACTGCATGGAAATGCAGGGCCTGCAAAGACACTGCATCTCTGTAGGCTGGTGGAGTCTTTCCTTGGCACAAGTTCCAGAGGCTCTGCACTTCTGCAGTCCATCAGCCAACCCCATGAATTCTTGACATCTGTTGCTGCATGGAAGTGCAGGGCACATGTAGGCATGCAGAGTCTTCCCTTGGCACAGGGCCCAGAAGACCGTGAGCATCTGCATCTGTTCACCCAGGTCCTGAAGGGATCTGTGTGAATGAGGATAAATTCCACTAATTCAAAACAAAGGAAATTCTTCTCAAAAACTGTGTTAATGCACCAGCTAGTGTTTAACTTAATGCTACACAAGTAGGAAATGTGGTGTTAGGGTTTCCAACCCTAACTTCACCCCAAGCAACAACACCACACAACAACCCAAGACAGGCATCATCAGGTAAGACAAACAGCAAGCAATAGTTTCCATATGACACAAATGCAGTACATGATGTGCTACCTTTGTGAATCGACTCTGCAGCTACATAGCACAGACCACTGCAGGGCCTGTGTTTTTGCAGCCACACCTGTGTCTGTATGTTGTACAGGGTGCATGAGTACATGTGGCTGTAGAAACACAAGCCCCATGGATAGATTTACTCATACGTGCTGTACCAAGTCAGTGTGTATGTCTTACACCTGTGGCCTGCACTTCTGCACACAGAAACACTGTTGCAATTTGGTATCATGGATTTGTGGTACCTGTGGGTCTGTAGCCATAGGTCAGTGTGTATATCTTACACTTGTGGCTGCAGGAGTGCAGGCCTGTCAAGTGTGTGCATGTCTTACAGTGTCCGTGAGTGCCAGAGGCTACAGAAGCACAGGTGCCATAGGGCCTGTGCTTCTGCAGACAAAATATCTCTTGTGTTTGATATAATAGATTTGCATCAGACTGCAGGGACCTGTGCTTCTGTATGCAGAAACAGTGTTGTGATTTGAGTACTGTGTCATTTTCTCATGAAACTTATAGGAAGTAGCGGCCTATATTAAGGTACTGCCTTTGAAGGTTTAGTGAAAATATTATATGGTTCCAGAGTTATAAGAATTTAATGTTAATTGTTTGGCTAACCTTCTACCTGAGAGGTAAAAAAAAATCACAGATCTTGAGTACTTATTTTCCTGATTGACTTGCGTGATAAATGATTTACTTGTTGTGGAAAGAAATGATCGTGGCGGCTGCCATTTTGTTTTGTTTTTTTGTTTTACCAAAAACATTGAAAATAACAAAAGTAATGTATTAAAAAAAACTGAACCTCAGTAAATGGGACTTGTTTAACTGGATTCTGATGTTTGTTTTTGAAAATTTCCTGCAAATAATGTCTCTGGTAACCTGAAAATCCTTGGTGCTCAGTTTAGTGAAAAGGAGCTGTTCACAGTATGAGAACAGCAGGACTTTCTGGAAATGTGAAGCCACAGCTGGAGTCATGTTGGTGCCTTCAGTAACAGCAGTGAAGCAGTGACTCCCTGCTGTCTTCATGTCTCTCTGTCTATCTATCTATCTACCTATGTATCTCTCTATTCATTGAAATAACTAGTAGACTGGGGTGCCCCCCAGTACTGCTTCTTTGTTGCTCAACCACCTTTCCCATTTTAAATTTTAAGTTTAGTAAATGGAATGTGGTACCCACCCTCAGTACTGCTTCTCTTTATCCCTCTCCCTTCAGGTTGTCCACACCCTTCCCATTATATACCTGGTGGCACTGGGTGTCCACCCCAGTGCTGCTGAACAGTAGCCCAACACTGGGGTGCCCAATCCCAAGGATCAGAAAGTCCCCTGAAATAAAGAAAACCATCCCTCATTGATTTTTTTAACCTGTAAAATAGAAATGGTGTCTCACTAATCTGATCCCCACACATCTACACCAACTTCCCACTCACCACCAACCACCCACATGCCCCATATACCCTTACTCATTTGAACACGTGCCACAGTGTAGATTCACTCTCCAACAAAAGGCACATCTTGTTGGTAGAAATGATGACTGTGATATTGTGATATGAGAAAATAAGTCTGGCTTAATTTATTTCAATGGGGTCTGAACTTTTATTCATAACTTTGTAATTTTTTTAATATTTGTACATAAAAATTTCAATGGGCAGACTAGATGGGCCAAGCGGTCCTTTTCTGTTGTCAGTTTCTATGTCAGTTTCTAGTTTTTAATATTTGCACACAAAATTTTCAACATGGCCTATCTGGAACCTCACCTCGTGACCAAGGGCAGTGGAATTATTCAAATCTGGCCCAAAAGGCAATTTCATGGTCACATTGCTAAATTACCTTTCAGGTAGGATTTGAAACTTTTCACCACCCTCATTCATGAGTTGGGGTTATAAGAAGGCTATGTTGAAAATGTGGTCAAAATATTAAAAACACAAAGATATGAGTGTATGTTGAAATTGTTTACGTTTGCTCATAATTTTGGTACTTTTCAATATTTTGACTCCAAATTTTAAACATAGCCATTTTCACACCACCTCATGAATGTGACAGCTGTCATTTTCCCAGTCCTGGCCAAAATGTGTTTTACACCTGTGGTGGAATAATGTTTCAGTGAGGATTTGAAAATGTGCAGCTACTGGGTTCATAAGGTGGGGTCATAAGAAGGCTATGCTGAAAATTTGGTGTACAAATATAGTAACATGACCAAGTTATGAGTGAACATTGCAATATTTCAACATTCACTCATACAGTAACTTCACTATTTTCAATATTTTGACACCAAACATTCAACATAGCCATTTTTTCACACCACCTTATAAATGTGACAAGTACAGTATCATTCATTTTAAATCCTGGACTAAACACATTTTGCAGTTCTGGTGTGAAATGAGGTTTCAGCCAATATACTAGGAATGCCGCATGTCATGTTTATAAAGGGAGTCATAAAGCGACTATCTTGAAAACTTAGGGTCAAAATTAAAAAAATTATAACCATCATGAAACTTTGTGTGCAGTGCCAGTCTTGACCACAGTATGTAGTGCTTTGTGATTCCATGCAATTGAGCTGAGTTCGAGGCAAGCTTGGTGACCCAGCTGGATGATGCATGGGTGGGGCATGGCCCTGTTATGAAACACCCTCCAAGCTAGAAAATGAAAGGTGAAGTGGTGCCCACATGGGCCCAGGTATTATATACTGAACACAGCTATTATCTTGGCATAGGGTTCTGCACCTCTGCACCCATGGGTGGCAGAGGTGTCCTGGGTATTGACTGAGATATGGACTCTTCCTCCATGCTTCTGTATCTGTGGCCACATGGAAGCACATGGGTCAGAGGGCCTTGCACCCTTCTCAGCCCACCAGACAGCCCCATGAATACTTGACATCCATCACTGACGGAAATGCAGGGTCCACAAGCCCCTGCATGTCTGTAGGCTAGATAATCAACCAACATTCAAGGCACTCACCACCACATAAAGCACTGCTACACGCCATGTAGTAAAAAGATTTATTCAAAATGACATATTCAACATGATAAAAGGCCCACCTAATGTATTTCTGGCCCCTGCTGGACCCTTTCTCAAAGACTAAGAGAAACCAGAAATGCGTTAGGCAGGCCTTTTATCATGTTGAACATGTCATTTTGAATAAATCTCTTTACTACATGGCTGTAGCAGTACTTTTATGTAGTGGTGAGTGCCTTAAATGTTGGTTGATTGTGAATTTGAGTTTTCAAAGAGCACTACACCCTAGTGCACACACTGTTGAGTAAAAATACTTCTATAGGCTGGCAGAATCTTTTTGGTGCAGGATCAGAGGGTTCCTGTGCATCTGCATGTGTTCACACAGGTCCCAAGGGACATGTGTGAATGAGGATACATATCCAATATCTCAAAAAAAAGGAAATTATCTACAAAAAACTTCATTAATGCACAAGTTAGGGTTCAAGTTAATGCCACAAAAAGTAATGAAATGTGGGTTAGGGTTTCAACCCTAATTCCCATCCTCACACATCAAAAGATAAAAACACTTGGGTTTTGTGTCTCCAAAGTCTTGATGAATCAGTAGTGGGGTCTTCCTTGTGGTTGTCAACCCTAATGCCCACCCCATTTCCTGAGCAAACAAAGTCAGATGTGAAGAAAACAAAAACTGATTGTGTTGGCAACATGTGGCGAGACATACTTTTGTACCTTTGGCCCCACCACTGATTCACCAAGGCTCTGGAGACCCAAATCCCAAATAATTTTCATTTTGCTGCTTGGGGTGGGGTGGGGAGTTAGGGTTGTAACCCCTAATACCTCATTTCTACTTTTGTGGCATTAAGTTGAACCTAACTGGTGCATTAACAAAGTTTTTTCAAAGATATATGTTATAGGGGCATGATATCATCCCTATAGTTAAGGTTCAGAAGGGTGTTTAATGGTAAACCCCTAACTTGCACCGAATAGCTTGCCCCTATTCAATGAAATTGCACAAAGTTTGCATGTGCGATCAAGTTTGCATGTGTGACCTGAGGGAAAGTTTTCTTGATTTGACAAATTCCATGATGGTCGGATGTCCAGATACTGAGATCCAGATGGGGCAAAAATGGAAAAATTATTTTTGTTTTTTGCTCTCACCTATAGCCCCAATGGTTTGGAATTTTGTTTTGAAATGTTCAGGGTAGAAGGAGTTTGCCCTAGAATGGTGCCTTTTGTTGGTTTGGTGAAAACATTTTAATCCATTCCTGAGTTATAAGGAATTGAAATTTTGGTTCTGATCATACTCAGTAGGGCCTTCATTTATATGTTTCATGCAAAGAGAATTTTAACTCCATGAAAGAAGAGTCTTCTTTCATGTACCAACAATTATTCTTTGTAATGAACACTCTTCTGCCGTGGTGGCAGCCATCTTGTTTGTCCCTCCCAAAAGTTTAAAACCCATTAGAAAGGATACCCTGTAGAAAAACAAACAAATGAATCTAGCTAAATTTAGCTCAGTTCTGAGTTTATTTTTCAAGAAATGGTTCCGTCTCATGAATGAAGATTGCTGTCTCATGAAAGAAGAATCTTGGATCATGAAAGAAGATGATGGGACTTAGTTTTTATAGCTGTTTTGTGAATCATGATGATGATGACAGAAATCACGAAAGAAGGTTGGCTCATGAAGAACTAAAAAAAAGTCCCACCATTTGCTTTAGAGTTGCCACCTTTGGATGAGCCAAAAACGGATGCTAAGCTTACCCCTAGCCCCACCCATTTTCATGACTCATCATGTATTGCTCTGCCTAGAAAGTCATTTGTTATATCAATAACAGAGAGCACTTAAAGCAGCAGTTCAACAAAATGTTAAGATACTGTACTGTACCTGTTAAAGTTTATTTCCTAGGTTCTTCCTAGTTATTTATTTACTTATGTATTTATTTATTGATACTGGTTTACCAGATAAACATACAGAGATAAAAGAAATCTCATTTACAGATATGATCTGGGGAGACAAGGAAATGCTGTAAATAGCATACGACAGCATACATGGTATATAACAATACAAAATAAATTGTTTCCTGTAATGTGCACTTTATATCTTTTCTGACTCCATTTGCTTTTCATGTCCACGGTACTACTTCAAAGCCAAAGCTGTGACCATATTTTTTCTTGAGGAAAAAATAATTTAAAACATTTAAAAATGCCTAAATTCTGTTAGAGATGAAATGTTCACCAGCAAATAAAAGCTGAAGGCAACAGGCTCTGTTATTGTTGCAAAAGGTAGGGACAGCTTTCCTGCTATGCCACTTTAAAATGCAGTGGAAAAGATTAGGTTAAGTAAGAGCTAATGGTGTTAATGGCCATACTTTACACCTCCCAGGTTGATTGCTTCCACTAAAAAGGGCTATATTGTAACCTGACATGTAGCTGAAACAATGAATGATAAGACAAAATATGTTTCAAAAGTACGTGAGCACTCAAAATGGCTCAAAACCAGACCAGCACAGAGCAAAACATGATTACCTGATAGGGACCCTGAAAACGTGGGCAAGATTCACAAGAAGCATGAAATTCCAGCAGCTACAGGAAAAAGGCTTGCTGCAGTGCGAAAATGCAGCTGTGCTGTATTCTCAAAGAAAACCAGTGCAGCTGCAGATTTCCATAAAAGTGCCACAGGTGCAGCAATTTAGCTGCCACAGGACTTGCGCAAGTGCTGCGAATCCACAGCTGTGGAGGCTGTGAAGGCACAGCAATAGGAACCACAGTAGCTAAAGCAGCAGACTGTAACAGTGCTGCTTTAATGAAGCTGACAGCACACACAGAGACCAGCAACCAGTCCCCAACTGGGACCACAGCAGCACCACAGGTACCTGTGATACTTTGGCACCACAGTGGCTGACTGTCCCTGCTGGTCGTCCTCCCTGCAGTGTTCCTGTAGCCTGTGGGAGGTAGCACTCGCTACTGGCTGGTCAGACTCTACTGCTTGTGGGGCTCTGTCATGGGCTGCACTGGGTCTAGTGGTTGATGCCCTGTTGCACAGCATGGCAATGTGTGCTTTCAGTGCTGTAACATTGGCCACTGCTATACTGTCTGAGATGCTATTACCTGTGGTCACCTCCACTTTAATTGATTCCAATTGCTGGGGCACACGGCAGTGTGCTGAGGGAGAGTTACACCTCATTCCACTGTATGTAACATTCTTTCCTCAGCTGAAGGAAAACCTGGCTTTGAACAGCCTTTCAGGGGCTGTGTCTTACTTATCTCACACCTTTTTGTCCTGAGGGACTTCCGCAGCTGCACTTTTTCCACAGTTCATAGCGGTTTTCCGCAGCTGCAGGGTTTTGTGAATAGCACTTGGAGCAAACTCCCTTTTCTGTAGCTGAGGGAGTTTTGGGGACCTAGGGAAGGTTTTGCACCTTCTGAGAGCTTTGAGAATCCTGCCCCTGATCACCAGGTAAAATACCTGGCAGGTGGCAACCCTAATTGCTTTCATGAGCCAAGAGTCTTCTTTTGTGAGTTTCTTCAAGACTCACAAAAGAAGGTTGACTCACAAAAACAGTGTGTGACTAATTTTTTTCAGTTCTTTCATGAGATCATACAAAGAATCATTGTTCTTTCATGTGATCTCATGAAAGAACTGTCCATATTCAGGATCTCATATCTATCTATCTATCTATCTATCTATCTATCTATCATCATCTATCTATCTAGATATTTTAGGAGGCAGTATAGTGTAGTGGTAAAGGGCTCTGAGCTGCAAACCTGGAGACCTGGGTTTGAATCCTATCAGCCCGGTTGCATACTGTGTGACCCTGTGAGTCTCTTAACTTCCTTGTGCTCACAGGTTACCTGGAAACAAACTCCGGTTTGGTGTGCCTTTCTGGTTATCATGTTCCTTCCCTATCTATCTACAGGAGGAAGGTGACAATGTTAATCAGGAAAACACCTAAGCCAGAACTTGCTCTAGGTGCAATCTGGGAGCACAAGGAAGTTAAGTGACTTGCTCTATCTATCTATCTATCTATCTATCTATCTATCTATCTATCTATCTATCTATTTATCTATCTTTTAAGTAGACCCTGGTGCCCACCCAGGGTACCACTTCTTTCTTCCTCCACCCTGTGCTCACCCACCTCCCATCCCATGCTTAATTTTAAGTACTGTAAGCAGATCAGGGTACAGCTTCTGCCACTCTCCCCTCTAGATCACGCCCCTTTGTTTAGTATATGTGGCAATGCCAGGGTGCCACCCCAGTGCTGCCAAAGATTATCCTGACAGTAGGGTGCCCAATCCCAGTGTCAACTTCTGCCCCTTTCAGTAAAGAAAACTGTCCTCACTGATCTTTTTTAAAGCTGAAAAAGAAAATGGTCCATCAGCACCTGCCCCACACCTGCACCCACCTCCCTGAACACCTTTCAGCACCCCCATGTCCCAGAATGCATGCACTGGTATCCCGTGATAAGAGCGCTTGGGGAATGGTGTCTACAATAAAATGGGGGGTAGCCTCAGAATTATAGCAGTAACAGCAGAGATACAGGGTTATCCAGTTGTGAGGAGAAGATTGAATGCTAGTAGATAGGAGTCTCAGATGAAGCAGTCACAAGAACTGTTGGCCTTGAGATGTTGGTGTAACTTCAGTTTGAATGGTCCCAATTTAGGTAGGATAGTTATATCACAATGAAGAGTATTAAACCAGTGAGGTGCTCTGTAGGCAAATAAGCATTGCCCCTGGGCTGTCCGGCATCTAGGAACATGGAGATCATGGCTGTTCGAGCTTCATGTATGCTGTAAATTACAATGGGGCCTAGCAGGTTTGCGGTGCCTAGTGACAGGAGGCTGAGAAGTACTTTTTGGCTAAAAGACAGGTTTGGTATTGGATCCTCCCAGAGAGCTGTAGCCTACCAGTCTCAGTGTAAAGATCACAAGTGTGGGTGAAATATGTGGACACCATGAGTAGACTGCATGCCTTGTTCAGAGCAATGGATATCCTGCACAACGAAGACATGGGGCTGCTATATTACAAGACCATAGTCTACATTTGATATGATGGAACTATATATAGCAAGTCAGAGGACTTCTGGAGTAAGGCAGTGTTTATGTCTAAGTAGGAGGCCAATCTTGACATTGACAATGTTTAGCATAGGATAGACAGTTGTCTAAGTTGCTTATAGTATTTGAAATATGGTATTTGTTCAAGAGGGACTCCAAGACAGTTTCTAGTGGTAAGTGTATGGGATTTGTGCTTGTTTCGGGTGCTGCTAAACATCATTACTTTGGTTTACTTGTAGTTGAGGATCAGTTTATGTTTAGAGAACCAGTCCTCCAGTTCCACAAATCCACTCTGAAGGTGAAGTTCCAGTTGCTTGGGATTGTGGCTGCTGGAGTAGATGACCACTCGTCTGCATAGAAGGATCTTTTGGTGGTGGAAATGAAGTAGGTTATTAAGGAAGATGCTGAATAGGAGGTGCCCCAGAATTGAGTCCTATGGCATGCTAGAGCAGATGGGTTGTCAGTCAGATACGACATTGCCTACTCAGGTAGAGGTATAGGTACAGGTCTAGAAAGATGCATCATTTTACAGTGGTCCCCATAATAATAATAATAATTTTATCTATAAGGCGCCTTTCAATTACCAAGGTGCCGTACATAAATAACAAATCAGAACAATAAAGAAAAATCATTAAAACATGCAATTAAAACAAAACAGTCATAACAGTCAATACAATAAAATGCAGTTTCCCATAAAAAGTCTTCAGACCTCTTTAAAGCCCCCACAGAAGTGCAGTCCTGTAACTAACGGGTAGAGAGTTCCAAGGGTGAGGGCTACATAAGCAAATGCCCAAGCACCGAAGATTTCAAATTTACCCTTGGAACCTCTAGCAACCCCTCATCGGCCTAGTGGAGTGATCAATTTGGGTGATAAGGAACCAGAAGTTCTTTCAGCTAGCCTGGGCCCAGATCGTGTAGAGCTTTGAAAGTCAGCAAGCTGACTTTAAAGGTGATCCATGCAATTGGCAGCCAATGCAGTTCACGCAGCACCGGGAGTAATATGACAGGATCTGCTTGAACCTGTCAAAAGCCGGTTGCAGCATTCTGCACTAGCTGCAGGTGATGATTTCAACCCCAGAAAGCCCTAGGTAAAGGGGTTGCAATAATCCAAGTGCGAGGACATGAAGGCATGAACTAGTGTTGGCAGGTCGGCAGACGGAACAAGATGCCAGATCCTGGCGATGCTCCTAAGGTGGTAAAGGAAGTCTTAACAACTGCCAACACCTGCGAATACAGTGTCAGCCTGGCGCCAAGAACCACCCCAGGTTCCGCACCATTCAGAGGTCGGAGAGAAATGCCTTCAAGAAAATTCGGAAGGCACATCAACACCCAACCCCTATCCGATGACCCAGGTCCACAACCAGTACCTCAGTCTTATCAGAATTCAACCTCAGCCAGCTAGAATTCATCCACTCCTGGATTTTGGTTAGACAGCTATTAAAGACCGAGAGAGCTCCAATCTGGTTGGGGCAAAGAAAGACAGAGCTGGGTATCATCTGCATAACAGTGAAACCTCAGCCCATACTTCCTTACAATGTCTCCGATGGGTAGCATATACACCACAAATAACATGGGTGACAGTACTGAACCCTAGGGCACCCACAAAACAAAGCAGTTGAATCCAAGGAAAAACCCGGACACAACTTCTTGTGATCTTCCAGTGAGGAATGATGAGAACCATCTTAAGATGGTTCCAGATATTCCACAAAACAGCCTCAGGTGTTCTATCAACACCATGTGATCTACGGTGTCAAAGGCTGAAGAAAGGTCGAGGAGAACCAAAATGGAGTGACTCTTCTGATTTCTAGCCATCAAGAGATCACTGAGCACCCGAACCAGCGCTGTCTCGGTACTATGTCTTTACGCAAACCAGCCTGGAGGGTTCATAGACATCATGAATGGTCAAATGGTCTTCCAGTTGTGCAGCCACTACTTTGTCAATCACCTTCTAACAAAGGGAAGGTTAGAGATAGGTCTGCAGTTTTCCAGACAGTCAGGGTCCGTGTAGCTTTCTTCAAGAGGGTGTTACCACACGCCTCTTTCAGGGACTAGAAACTCACCCAATTCCAGGAGCACCTGACTATCTGAAAAAGAATTGGACCAATGATTTCAATACAACCCAAAATTAGGGAGGTTGGTCCAGGATCCAAACTACAGCACGTAGGGTGCATATGCTGGATGATCCTCATGACATCAATGAACTCCAGCTGACTGCTGGATCTCCAGGAAAGCCGAGGCACCGTATCTCACCCGGTTCATGGCAACCCCCATAGAGTGTGATGGCAACAACTCAGCCCTAATGTCGGCCACCTTATTTAAGAAGAACCGAGCAAGCTCATCGCACTCCAATTTGCGAAAAGTTCGAACTTGAAGACAGACCGGGTTGCAAAGTCGTCCACAGTTCAAAACAGTTGAGCTGGTCAATTCTGAGCAACCTAATCTCCCTGGACAGGAACTCTGCCTTCTTACGGGTGATTGCGGATTGATAGACCTGATAATGAACCATCAATCTAAGGTGGTCGGCATCAAGGGTGGACCTACCATGGCGCTCTAACCTCGCCCTGTCTCTGCATCGCCCTCAATGTCCCATCAAACCAAGGGGACTTGGGGTGGAGGGAGGGGGCAAACGTGAACTGGAGCAATGAGATCCAGAGCCCCAGCAACAGCCATATTATAAGCCGCATGAGGGTCTCTGGATCACTGCTTGCCAATGCGGAGACAAGAGGTCAAGTACTGCCACAAGGTCTTGGGGATCTATATCCCACAAAGGGTGGTACCTAACCAACTATGTAGGGCAGGCCTTCTAGAAGGAGCAAAACTAAACCCCACAGTGTAATGATCTGACCACCCGATGGGTTCCACCCCACATCGGAAGAATCGACCCCTAGAAGGAAGATTAAGTCAAAGAGTGTCCACATTTATGTGTAGCAGAGGAAACCACCTGTGTAAGGCCCAGCATTGTCATTAACTGGAGGAAGTGTTGACCAAATTGCGAGAGTTTGTCGTCAACCCAGGCATTGAAATCACCCAGAACCACCAATCTAGACGATTCAAACGCCATATCAACAACGAAGTCCACCACTTCCTGAAGGAATCCTTCTCATCACCGGGTGGATGGTAAATGAGGGCAATTCAATGTCTGCACCTGCTGCAACTATACACTCAAAGGACTCAACCCTCCCCACTAGTACCTCCAGCCAAGTTCGGTCTTGAAACAGACCGCAACCCCTCCCCCACGATCCAATCTCGGGCAGTATAACACAGAGTACCCAGCTGGAGTCATAGCCTCCAAAATGGGGCCAGAGTTATCATCCAGCCAGGTCTTGGTAATGCAAGCCAGGTCCACCATACCAACAAGATCAGCAATAATGCGGTCTTGTTTTTAATGGACCTGGCATTGCACAACACCACCAAGTTGAGATGAATCTCAAGGGCGCTGAGCCATCTGCCCACCATAACTGGTAGTGCCCTTGGGTATGGGCACCAGACATGGAGAACCACGATCAGGATTCCATTTCACCTCAGGGTGCCTTCTGGTATAACCACCCCAATATGATGACCCCTCAATCATCCTCCCCTGTTCATGACCCCACACCTTCTCCCCCTCCTACGCACAATGCCCAGTGCTCTACAACATTGGTAAATCTCGAACTGAAGAGGGGAGAATAAAAAGCGAAGGGCATGAAGAGAGGAGGATGAGTAGTGCATCACTGTGGGGCTGAAGGCCACCACATGCTGCAAACTCAACTACACAATACAATAAAACAATACCAAAACTAAACTAAGAACAATAATATTCCACAAAAGCTCCTTCTTAATACAAAATAACCCACAAAACAAATAAACAACGCTTATATCCCAAAATTTAAACTATAAATCACAATCATAGATTAATAAACTAAAAACAAACTCAAAATAACCCCAAAACCCACCCTAACACATTAAAAACTCCACTTAAAATATATATTACCCTACCCACATATACTGAAGCTAGCACTCCTGCACTTAATTTTATATGAACACTACATTCCTTCCTCCAGGATGTCATTTATAACAATTTCTCCCCCAGTCCTCTCACAGCCCAGAAGATGGGGGAATTAGGCACTCTCACCGCCCCAGAGGTCTAATCCACAGAAAGAGGTCAACAATTATTTCAACCCCTCTTATAACTAATAAAATAATATTCTACTGATGAAGTAAAGGAAAATAAAAGAGACTCTGGCATTCTTACTGCCTGAAAGAGTCCCAGTCCACAGAACAAGTTCTGGAAATATTCCGATCTCAACTTAGTTGTCCCCCACAGGTTCTCTCATGACTAGGAGGGCAGGAAATTTAGGCACTCTCACTGCCTAAATCAGAGATCAGATCCACAAAAAGTACAATATCAAATTAAATCACAGAAAAAGTGGACACCGGTCCTCTCACCACCAGGGATCCATGAAATAGTTAACCATAGAGGGATGTAGTCTGTTTTCAATATCATCATTCATAGAAGTGCAGTCAATGTATGATCCAGTACAGGGGAGAGTAAACGATCCAAACAAACGAACTTAAAACCAGGCCAGGTGCAGAATGAAAGAAGGGAAGCCCTCCCACCACCACAAACAGGCCCTGATCTCTCCTGAGACCCTAGCTACAGAGGCCTCAAACTAGGCCATCAGGACCAGTATCGAGGCCTCTTAGGAATGGTCACCAATATGGCTCCAGCTCCCTGCAGCAAAAATCGAACCAGCTACTGCTTGGTCCCTAGGATCAGGTATAACCCTGGAGGTGGTGTAAATTCAAGGAGCTTCCTCACCCAACACAGCCCACTGGAGGATGCAGCACTCGCTCTCAAAATTGCTGCTCAACGACAAATCTTCCGATATATCAATCCATTCAAAAGCGTTCCACAATGTCGTAAGCGGCGCTGGCATCAATACGTCAATGGTGACAATCCAGAATAAATTCAAAATTTCCAAGGACAAATGATTTGATACCTTTTAATGGACCGACATAGATGTAACAACAAGAACAAAGTGCTCTAGCTTTCGGACCAACCAGTCCTTCTTCAGAAGCTCATGGCAGTTGTTTAGAAAACACAATACTTATAACAGCTAGATAATGCAGAGAAAACAGAAAAAAATCCCCATTGGTTTAAAATACTCATTTAAAAAACAAAAAAGCGAAGATGATATCAGAGAGTTAAACAATACAATACTGCCTCAGTCCGAATGAACCTTGGGTTAAGATGTGCTTGGTGCAACAAACATAAATTTAATTGACATAAGATAACACTGCTGAAGCAGATAACTCCCAAATCAAGCCATGAGTATCACAGTCAGTATAAGGATGTGATTACTGAAACAACCCCACCCAGCATAAGACAAACTAAGATAGTTATAGGGCTCATGAAATTACAATGTACAAGAATACCAGTAAAGTTGTCTAAAAACATCAGTACACACTGTGTGATGTGCAAAACCTAGCTAGACATGCCACCCAGCTGTATTCTCAAGCTAAATAAAAGGCAAGAAATTACAAAAACCTCAGGACTATATAATATTAGTGTTAAACAAAAAACTCTAGTAGAGGAACCTCAAAGGAATTCAGACCATGCATCCTGATATGTACTGATGTCAATATATACTGAGAATGTAACAACTTCGTACACAAGTGTCTAGGGAATCTGAAAAGAGATAAAAAAAGTTTATCTCCTCCTGCTCATACAAACAGTACAACCTAACCCACCCACATCACAATAATGTGGGTGGGGGAGATCTATAAACAAATGAGATGTTGTCTCTCTCTCTCTCTCTCTCTCCCCCCTCCTTTCTCTCTCTCTCTCTCTCTCTCTGTCCCCACAGACACACACACACTCTCTCAATCTCTCTCCTAGTGAACCTATATTAACTTCAGTCACTGTAATTGTTCCCCAAAGGAATACAACTTGTAATGAAATTCTGAGTAAATTACTACAATATTAGCCTAATGTAAAGAATATTGCAGGACCCCAAGCAAATGAGATCACACATCCCAATATGTACAGAGTTACAAAAATTATATATAACAATATAAGATAACACTCCTGCATGTACACTAGCAGGCTGGGTAAACTGAATATGGTGCAATGGAATCAATCCCCTCAACAGGCAAAGATAAAAAGTAAGGAGAAATTTGTTGTGTGTGAAATGAAAATAGTAACATTATAACTCCTTATAGCTAATGAGAGACTTACCTCAGTAGCGACGTAACCCCACATCTATTATATCACATACCTTACAGCACATACCCACACACACATAGCCACACACGCATCCACATCTCACATGCTGAAGTCCTATAATATGTCAGTTTGAAGAAAAGGTCTGTGGATGTTAATTTCTGTAGTGTCCCATAAAGCCAATAACCAAGTTCATCCATCTGCTACCATATTGAGATGTAAAATAAGTTTAATCTCAAAAGCTCGTCTCTGTTGTGTGTTTTTGGATTTCCCTTTTAAGACCATTACTGACATATCTGAGACTGAGTGGTCAGGCTGGGAGAAGTGATGCCCACTGGTTTTTCAGTCTTCCTTGCTGTAATAGTATGCCTGTGTGAGTTCATCCTAGTGCGGAGCTGTTAGGTGTCTCTCCTACATAACCTGTTTGTGGACATCTCTTGCACTGAATAGAAATAAACAACATATCGTGACATGCATGTATAACTCCATGCACCTGGAATTGTCTGTTTTGTGATGTAACCACACAGTCTAGAGGTAGAAATTAGCCCTACAAGTCTTGCAGGGCGTTGATTGCAGAGTCGTGCCATTGTGTGACATGGTATTCTGTTCGGTGAAAGTTGCTCCTAATAATTAGGCTGGATAAATTTGGCGGTTGTTTAAAAAGATAGTGGGAGTTCATAAAAATACAATTAAGGGTGTCATCCTCACTAAATATTGGGTGGAGATCTTTAATAATCTTACGCCCAGACGTTCAAGGTCTGGATGATATGTGACTACCAAGGGTATTCTTTCTGTAGCTGTCTTTTCTTTATATTGAAGTAGTTGTTGTCTTGGTACTTGCGTTGCCCGTTCTGTTATCCTGTCAATTTCCCTGGAAGAGTGTCCCTGCTCCATAAGGTGTTTTTCAACATAGCCAAATGTATCTCTGTCATCCTCATTTTGAACAAATCACGTTGACAAGTGTATTGACTATATGACAGATTTTTTGTATGATTAAGGTGGTTACTTTTCCTGTGCAGGTATCTCTGTCTGTCTGTTGGCTTCCTGTAAATACATGTATGTAAGGTTCCATCATTAATGATGACTGTGGTGTCCAGAAAGTTAACCTTGGTGGTAGAGTACCAAAGGTAAGCTTTATAGTAGAGGTGGAGATTATTAAGTTTGTGATGAAAATCTTTGAGTGCATCTGTGCCTTCCGTCCAGATGATAAACAAATCATCAATGTAACGAAACAAGCCAGTGGTTTGTGGGGATACTGCCTTAAAAATCCTCCTCCAAGTCAGCCATAAAGTTAGCATACTGTGGAGCCATTTTTGGTGCCATTGCTGTTCCATAGTTTGAACATAATGTTTACCATTGAAGCTGAAGTTGTTATATGTCAAAATGAATTCCATAAGTTCCCCACCACTCCAGGGTTGATGTTTTGGTCAGGTCACTTTCTCATGTATATATTGGAAGCGTACGCTGCAATGCCATCTGTGTGTGGAGATATTAGTGTAGAGGGATGTTACATCTGTGTCACTAAAATGGTATCAGGTGGTAAATCACTTATAACCAGAAAGTACACATAACAAGTGCGTAGTGTCCTGGATATAACTGTCTCTTTCCACAACCAGCGGTTTCAAAATGGTCTCTACAAACCCTGAGATCCCTCAGTCAAGTACCATTACCAGAGACTATGGGTCTCCCTGGATTGCCAAGGTTTATGTATTTTAGGCAGCATGAGAATGTCCTGGCTTTGGTTCAACGGGAATGAGGTGAGCCAGACTGCTTTCGGACATGGTCAGGAAAAGGTTTAGTTAAGTCACATAGTTCATCTTTATATCTTGTAGTGGGGTCACTCTCAGTTCTCTGTAGTATGTAAGATCTGTTAGCTGTCTATTAGCTTCAGTAATATAGTCTTCTCTGTTTAAAATCACCACCGCAGAACCTTTATCAGCTTTTTGATGACAATGTTGTGGTTTGATTCCAGTGTCCTATAGCTCTCCGTTCCAGTGGAAAGTTATAATAGGTTTGTTTTTGCCTAGTAAGGATCTGACCACTGACTTGTTGGAAACAATTAATAAGGTGTCTAGATTTTTGATTAACGCCCACTTGAGGGGGTAAAATCAGATTCCTTTTCTTATCCATTACATTATTGCTGTTTGCACTGTCTTCACTACCAATGATTTCTTCCCTGTCATAAAATAATTCTTTAAGTCTCAATCTACGGAAGTACTCCTCTAGTTCACCACAAAACAGTATGTTATCCAGTGGATTGTTGGGCGAAAGTGAGGCTCTTGAAAATACATTCAGTTCTCTAGTAGTCAGTGTGTGGTTGGACAAATTAACAACTGAAAGGTGCCCATCAGTATTGTGTTGTTGTTCAGTGACTCCATTATGTGCTTCATAGTTGTTAGGAAGTATGGTATGTTGAAGGGCATCTAATTTCCTATTTTCACAACATGAGCTTTTCTTAAGGTCCTTTGGTAGTTAATGTATCTCTCGCCAAGATGTCTTGAATAGGTTCCCCAGACACCCTTTCAGAGTGGTTACAATTTCCAACAAACTTTTGTTAAGAACAACTTTTTGGGCATATGACTATACGAATCCTGTGATTTCTCAGTTTCCTCAGAGGTCCTATGACAAAGTTGTTCTGCATAAGTAGAATTGTTTTGTATTTCTTAATGGATTCCAAATAGTAAGACCTTTAGGGATAATCAAGCTTCTCCTCTTGCTGGAGTTAGAAAATAGATGTCACTGTCTAGCCAGTGCTGAATTTCTTCTTGATGTTATGTAACTGCCATATTCTCTGACAAATTCGGTATCTTCCATGTGAAATCTTGATTTAGTAGTTGCCGTATTGGTCCTTGCAGGAATAGATCCAAAAGCAAATGATTTGATACCTTTTAATGGACCAACATAGATGTAACAACAAGAACAAAGTGCTCTAGCTTTCAGACCAACCAGTCCTTCTTCAGAACTCATGGCAGTTGTTTAGAAAATACAATACTTATAACAGCTAGATAATGCAGAGAAAAACAAAAAAAATCCCCATTGGTTTAAAATACTCATTTAAAAAAAAAAAAAAAACGAAGATGATGTCAGAGAAGTTAAACAATACAATACTGCCCTCAGTCCAATGAACCTTGGGTTAAGATGTGCTTGGTGCAACAAACATAAATTTAATTGACATAAGATAACACTGCTGAAGCAGATAACTCCCAAATCAAGCCATGATTGTCACAGTCAGTATAAGGATGTGATTACTGAAAGGCAACCCCACCAAGCTTAAGACAAACTAAGATAGTTATAGAACTCATGAAATTACAATGTACAGAATACCAGTAAAGTTGTCTAAAAACATCAGTGCACTATGTGATGTGTAAAAACCTAGCTAGACATGCCACCCAGCTGTATTCTCAAAGAAATAAAAGGCCGAAGAAATTACAAAAACCTCAGGACTATATAATATTAGTGTTAAACAAAAAAACTCTAGTAGAGGAACCTCAAGGAATTCAGACCATGCATCCTGATATGTACTGATGTCAATATATACTATGAGAATGTAGCAACTTCATGTACCACAAGTGTCTAGGAATCTGAAAAAGAGATAAAAAGTAATTTATCTCCTCCTGCTCATATAAACAGTGCAACCCTAACCCACCCCATCACAATAATGTGGGTAGAGAGACTATCATAGCAACGAGATGTCGTCTCTCTCTCTCTCTCTCTCCCCTCCTTTTCTCTCTCTAGTCTCAGATATGTCAGTAATGGTCTTAAAAGGAAATCTCAAAAACACACAACAGAGACGAGCTTTTGAGATTAAACTTATTTACATCTCAATATGGTAGCAGATGGGATGAACTTGGATATTGGCTTTATGGGACACTACAGAAATTAACATCCACAGACCTTTTCTTCTTCAAACTGACATATTATAGGACTTCAGCATGTGAGATGTGGATGCGTGTGTGTATGTATGTGTGGGTATGTGCTGTGAGGTATGTGATATAATAGCTGTGGGGCTTGCTGTCACATTGAGGTAAGTCTCTATTTAGCTATATGGAGTTATAATGTGTTACTATTTTCATTTCACACACAACAAATTTCTCCTTACTTTTTATCTTTGCCTGTGGGGGATTGATTCCATTGCACCATATTCAGTTTACCCAGCCTGCTAGTGTACATGCAGGAGTGTTATCTTATATTGTTATATATAATTTTGTAACTCTGTACATATTGGGATGTGTGATCTCATTTGCTTGGGGTCCTGCACATATCTTTTTACATTAGGCTAATATTGTAGTAATTTACTCAGAATTTCATTACAAGTTGTATTCCTTTGGGGAACAATTACAGTGACTGAAGTTAATATAGGTTCACTAGGAGAGAGATTGAGAGAGAGTGTGTGTGTGTGTGTGTGTGTGTGTGTGTGTGTCTGTGGGGGACAGAGAGAGAGAGAGAGAGAGAGAGAGAGAGAGAAAAGGAGGGGAGAGAGAGAGAGAGAGAGACGACATCTCGTTTAAGCTATGTATCCCCCACCCATTATTATTGTGAGGGGTGGGTTAGGTTGTACTGTTTGTATGAGCAGGAGGAGATAAATTACTTTTTATCTCTTTTTCAGATTCCTAGATACTTGTGGTACATGAAGTTGCTACATTCTCAGTATATATTGACATCAGTACATATCAGGATGCATGGTCTGAATTCCTTGAGGTTCCTCTACTAGAGTTTTTTGTTTAACACTAATATTATATAGTCCTGAGGTTTTGTAATTTCTTGGGCCTTTTATTTAGCTTGAGAATACAGCTGGGTGGCATGTCTAGCTAGGTTTTACACATCACACAGTGTGCACTGATGTTTTAGACAACTTTACTGGTATTCTTGTACATTGTAATTTCCATGAGCCCTATAACTATCTTAGTTTGTCTTTAAGCTGGGTAGGGGTTGCCTTTCAGTAATCACATCCTTATACTGACTGTGACACTCATGGCTTGATTTGGGAGTTATCTGCTTCAGCAGTGTTATCTTATATCAATTAAATTTATGTTTGTTGCACCAAGCACATCTTAACCCAAGGTTCATTCGGACTGAGGCAGTATTGTACTGTTTAACTTCTCTGATCATCTTCTGTTTTTTTTTTTTTTAAATGAGTATTTTAAACCAATGGGATTTTTTCTGTTTTCTCTGCATTATCTAGCTGTTATAAGTATTGTATTTTCTAAACAACTGCCATGAGCTTCTGAAGAAGGACTGGTTGGTCCAAGCCTAGAGCACTTTGTTCTTGTTGTTAATCTATATTGGTCCATTAAAGGTATCAAATCATTTGCTTCTGGATCTATTCTTGCAAGGACCAATACAGCACTACTAAATCAAAATTTCCAAGGGTAATTCCAAAACTTGGAGACAAAACAAACTGAGTCCAATTCGAAAGTGTGCACTTCAGATCCTCAGTGTTATCCCATCAAACAACTCCTAACCGCAACAAAAGCGTCCTGAGACTCAAATCCCGGTCACACAATTACAGTTACTCCATACGACAATCAATATTAAGCCCGATGTCTCCAAAGATCATCCCATATCTCCTCACTCTTCAGGAGAATAACCGTGTAACAGAAGATGCTAGCTTGCTCCACAGCACAATGGCACGGCGCAGCTCCTCCACAGCACAGCACTAGTTCACCCTGCAACACGGTTATTAAATTAATGCAGTTAAAAATCTAACAAAATGAATAAAAATAACTTAAGTAAAATAACTTAAAAATAAATACAAACAAACTGAAAGCGTAAAAACGTAGGAAATGGGAACTGCAACTGACTAGCAACTGGCTACATAAGCCTGATTCCCCACTTGCAGAGCCAACTTCATTTAGCGATGTCCAATAAGTTGACAGACAGGGAAAAGCAAGACCGCCTTGTGTTTTAGGTAGAATTAAAAATGGTTGGTGGATACGAGACCTTTATATTGCCAGATGAAAGACAGGAACTGTGACTGCCATTTTAGCAATACAGATGTGGGGACATGGGGCATGGGGCACACTGAAAAAGATAAAGAAGTCTTGAAGGGTGTTCATTTCTATTACCTATACCCTTTGATATAAAGATAAAGGGAGAAGGTACCAGGTCTCATATCATTTATCAGTTGGGAAATAAGGGTAAGTAATTTAAGGAAAAAAGTTGGGAGGAGTCAGAAGTTATTTTATCCCTACAGTACTTGAGGGATGTTAGCCCCATTTCATTGGATGAGTGTCATAAACATGTGCAGGTGAAACATAATGAAATATTAAGACTTCAGTCTTCTGGGTATTTAAGTATAGCCAGACATGGTCAAAAAGTTTTAAGATGTTCAAAAAGAGCTGGCAAGGAAGTGTCTGGGCTCATAAGCGTACAGTAGCACATCATCAGCATAAAGAGATAATTAATGTTCCAAATCTGCAAAGTGGATACCTCTATTTTTCATGTTGATGGATACTTTGGGACAAATGTTTAATATATAGCGCAAAGAGTAGGGGGATAAGGGCATCCCTGATTTCTGCTCCTTGTAACAAGATGTTGTTGGAAATGTGGCTATTAGCTCTAATAAAACCTTGGGGCTTATCATAAAATTTAAAAAGAAAAGTAATGAGGGGATCCGAAATGGACAAGCACCCTATGCAGAAGACCAGAAAACCTCATGAAGGCCTTTTCTGTGTCGAGGCTCAGCAGAAGAGCTAGAATTTTCTTCTTTTAAAGATGATCTATAAGATATGCCGTACATCTAATATTATTTTGAGCCTGTCTCCCAGGGATGAACCCTGCCTGATCCATATGAACAAGACTGGGGATCATCTGCTGGAGGCAGGTGGCAAAAATTTAAGTTAAAATCTTGTTGTCTATATTCTAAATAGAAATTGGCCGATATGAGGTGAAATTGGTCGGGTCCTTGCTCAGCTTTGGAATCATGGAAATAATAGCATGGGGCCCATGAAGGGATACTGCCTGAGGAACTTAAAACAAAAAAAAACATTCTGCAGTATAGGGACAACTCAGTTTTGAATGCTTTATAAAATTTGCCTGTAAGGCCATCAGAGCCTGGACATTTCCTTGTCTTAAGTCTGCCTATTTGCGATAGGACCGCTGCTCCAGATATAGGAGCCATCAGAGAACCTTTATGGTTTTCTGAGAGGGCTGGGAGGTGGTGGGCCCATAGAAATCCATCTATCTCAGAATCTGGAGGAGAGGATGCATATAAATTATCATAATAATTTTTAAAGGTCAAGGAGATATCTGTGACCGATCGACTTAGACGAGAGGCTCGAGGTACTTTAATAGTGGAAATAGTGGCTTTGGCCCACTGCACATCTAGTCAGCTAGTTAGTAGATGCAGGGTCTTAGGGCCTCTATCATAATAATTCTGGGGCAAGAATATTAGTTTTGCTCCACATAGTAATCCAGAAGATTATTTAACCGTTTCTTCAGGGCAGTAAGTTCTTTCATCTTTTGTTTATCTATTTTTTGTTTTTGTTGGTCCTCTAACACATGGATTTGTGAAATAAGGGTCACTTTCTCTGCTTCTCTCTGCTTTTTTCCTAGCTGAAATCTCAATAAATTTACCACGGAGAAGGGCCTTAAGGGTATCCCATAGTATAGAGGAATTAACCTCTTGGGTGTCATTGTCAACTGGGGACTGCTTAAAAAGTCCTTAACTTGCTTCAGCACCTCTGGGTCCCACAGTAATGAGTTATTTAATCTCCAGAATGTATTTTTCATGAAAGTCCCCTATTTGCACTTTAAGGAACACTGGGGCATGGTCTGAGAGGTGATGTCTCCCATCCATGCTGTGACTACTTTTCAGTAGATTCCTGTGTTATCAATATATAATCCAATCTAGAATAGACAGAGTGTACCGTAGAATAAAAAATATAATTTCTGGTGGATCCATTTGCATAGTGCCAGATATCAACGTAACTGATCTTTAAAAGTTTAGACACCTGACGTGTCACTCTGTGGTCTCGTTTTGGAATTTGTAAGGTGGAATCTAAGTTGGGGTCAAATGTTAAATTAAAATCCCCTCCACATATAATTTGCCCCTCCCCCACTGGGCCATGGCTAAAAAGAAAGAGTGATATAAGGTATATGGGGAATTGGGTGGGAAATAAACAGAAGCAATTGTAACCAGATTTCCATCAAGCCTTCCTCAACCAAAGCATAGCAGCCCTGTTTATCCACCTTTTATCCAGTAACTCAAAGGGAAGCCTTGAAGGAATAAGAACAGCCACACCCCTATGCCTATCTCCTTTGTATGAGGTGGTGATAGTATGAGTGAAGCCTTGTGCTCTTGTGAAGAAAGATGAGTTTCTTGCAACAATGAGATATCTGCTCCAGCAATCTTTAAAAATATGAGACTTACTACACTTAATGGGATTGTGAGCCCAAAAACATAGGAGCAGATATTATAGCCCGTAACTACCATTTATAAAAGTGTGTCATCACTGTCTGATGCCACTAAAGGTCCAGTATTATGTTATAAGTAGAGTCTTAATAGCCTCAGGAACTTTGACATACTAGAAGAATAAAAACCCTATGGTCTTGAACAATAAAGAAAAACTTTGCCAACATGGCTATATAATCAACTAAGAACAATGTACTTCTAAGTTAGGAGGTCAAAAACAGCTTTGACCTCTAATTCTACCCTAAAACAGAAACAGGGTAGAAAGGAGAAGGAACATTCCTCCCAAATGGGAAGAGTCCTCCTCCAGAGCCTGGTGGAACTACGGCTCTATTATATGGATGCTAATTAGCACGAGGTTATCCCAGAACTAAAGGCTCACAGAGCTGCCAAGACCCAGTAACAAAACAGAAAAACATTGAATTCTCCGGTCTCCCACAGGCTTTTGTGTGAGCAAAACCATTGTATTTACTTCAAGCTACCCCATTAAAAGCCTTAAAAATTTAACTATAATCCTTACTGAACATTAAATGCAATATTCACTCCCCACCCCTCCAAGAGCCTGTGAAACAATATAGTCACAGATATTTTCATATTTAAGGAGAGGAGAATGTTCCAAACTGGTAGCCAAATTAGGTTAATCAACTGAAATTCAGTGCCAACAGTCTGTACTGAATTCTGGGGTTCACAGTTAACTGTGCAGTCTGAAATCATGGACATGGGGTTAACTCATGCTGATCTTATTTGTTACTGTAGAAGTCCTTAAATGAGATGCTGCTGGTGCTTAAATCAGTGTCACTGAGTTTGAGTCAGTCGAGGGTTAAGTGACCTTAAGGGGTCTCTGATGGGGAATGAACAACAAGGAAGAGGTACGATCTGTAGTGTCCAGGAGAAACACCTTATTACAATTAGACAAACAGATTAATAAGAGAAACTTTCTTGATGCTATTAACTAGAACATTTCCCAGCAACAAAGGCAGAGTTCCCACAGTTTTTGTAGAGCCAGAAGTCTCTCTGCATTTGTTCAGTGCTCTGATGTTGCAGCTGAAGAGGCAGGTTTGTCCTTGCTAGGTTGCTGCACACCACCGAGCAGTTCCAGGGCTTCCCTCATGAGCTGCAGGGAGGAAGTAGCCTTTAACTTTTGTGCCACATAAATCCAGTTCATGTGAGAGGAGTGTCTCTTCAAAATGTGATCCACTTACACAGCGGGTTACATGAGCCCTTTACTCGAAGTGTTTCTAAAGACTTTTTTCTGAGGTGTACGATTGGGGCCCTTTGTCCCAAAAATATTAAGCTTTGGTAGAAACCTCATTTGGAAGCAGATTCCTTTTCCTTGAGAAGATGAAGGATGGGGATGTATTGTTGGCGGGCCTGCTGGACCTCGGGAGTGTAATCATGGTGAAGCTGAGCTTGGCATTAAAGTATGTTAGGTCTTTTTCAACCATTCCCTTTAAGTGGATCTTCTTTTACCTTGAAGCTACTAAGTCTGAAAACAATGGAGCTTGCTTGGGCTGCCGGGTCCTTGGGTTTAGGTGTAAGTGAACAATTGGCTCGTTCCACAGAGAGCTGATATCCCAGGAGCAAATCGAGAACATCAAAAGTTAATTTTCGGTAAATGGTGCCATTGGTGTGGTCTCTGCCCTTCCAGGAGACTACACAGTCATAAGTTATCCCATCGTGAGCGCCCTCCAGATCGATGCATGTTGCCTGTAGAGTCAGTGAATGTTGAAGCAAAGCTTCCATGGCCCCGCCAAACTGAATTATTTTATCCTCAATGCCAAAATCCTTTCCTTGGCTTGATCAAGACTGCACTCCATTTTAGTTAGCTGGTGAGATAAGTTCTTGAAGTCCCTCTTATTTTCTTGACATGAGTTTCTTATTTCAGAGTAAAGTTTCATATCTGGAATGGGTTAATAACTTGGACTGCCCCTCCATATCACAGTCAGTGCCTCGTGCACTACTTAAGAAGCAGCTGCAACCTCAAACTCGGGCACTTAATCCAGCTTCATCCTGCTTCTTAGATAGGTTTTTAACCTTAGAGTTTCTGCCACAGTCCTTCTGTCTACTTGCATCTGCCATTTTTGATGATTTGGGAGTGGAAAATCAGCTTTAAGGGGTCATATCTGCCTGGAGAGATGGGAGCTCAGGATTTAGGCTTTCAATGACTCTGTAACATCACCAGGAGTCCTGGTTTAATGAATTTCAATGTGGTTAGAACTTTTATTCACAATGCACTTACCTTATTTTCTTATATCGCTGTCCCTGGTTCCAGCAGCAAGACATGTCTTCAATCAGAGAGGGGCTCTACATCATGAGACATGTTCAGATGAATCAGGGTGTGTGGGAGTGGGGTTGTGGGGTGTGGGTGCTGAGTGAGAGGTAGGGGTAGGTTAGTGGCAGTTTGGGAGGACGATCACTGATGGACTGTTTATTTTGTCAGGTTAGGAAAACAATCAAATAAAAAAGATCGAGGAACAGTTTTCTTTATTGTAGTGGCACCCCAGTGTCAGGATGATCTTCAGTGGCACTGGGGTGGGCATCCTGGTGCCATGATGAATATAATAGGGAAGGGGGCAGGGTAGCAATGCACTACCCACTGTGCCAAAATGGCTCAGTGTAGTAATAATCAGACCGTCAACAGTGGGAACTTCAAAACATAAGGAAACCACAGGGTGGCAGTGTGGCCCACCAGGTGTCTGAAAAGTAAAGAAAAATCACCAGGAGGGATCTGGCTCCAAAGCAAACTTAATACTACGCAACCAGATTTGGAGAAAGTAGATCCACTCACGAATATAGTTTAATGAATTGAATACTATTTTCTTGTTTGTAGCAATAAGAAAATGTATTTTCCTAATAATATTGAAGTCTCACAGTTATACACACTGCTTCCCGGGATCTGTTGCTAATAAAGAAATATTTTGTAATTATACATCAGTTGTTAACAGTAAACAAATACATTTATGAAAACATATACTACTTTTGTCAAGTACACAAGAAATGAATTTATCCAAACTTCATTTTATAATGCAAAAACAAGTAAAAAACCTTTCTTAGGTAGATATTTTAAATCTCTTAAGATTGTTATTACATTATCAATTGATTGAGATCTATACAAAAAGCAACCATTTAAACATCAGTGTGATTCCATATATTAAAGTAACTTATTCCCACCTTATTAAAGAAAATAGTTCAATAGCTTAGTATTTTCTTCAGTCCAAGCGTTTTCATGTGCTGCTTAATAACCTGTCGTTAACATAGGTATATCGTTTCAATGATTTGTATTTTTACATCATACAATTGTTATTCAGAAGAGGAAAAAAATAATTCTCTAAAATCAGTGACGTTACCTTGTAGGTATTTAAATCATCTAATGTTGTTGGATTTTATTGTTGCATCATAAAGCTATTTGCTTTAGTTGTCTGTAAATGAATACAGAGACTAAAGATCATTTTAGCATGTTCTCGCATTAGCTGGTGGTTTGTTCCTAAAATTTAAGGACCCAATATTTATTACCTGTAAAACAGGGTTCATTATTTTTCAATGTAGTTTTATTTTTCTTAACAGAGCTCCTGGCTTCTGTCGGTTAGATACCTGATGGAAAAGTGTTGCTTATACTGAGTTATTTCTTTCAATCATCCCACAATGTAACTCTCATTAAAACATTTCACAAACTCATTCTATTTCGCGATATGTTAGAAGTTAAATCATAAATACATTTCATACTGCGGTCATTCCATCGTAAAGATTCTGTTAGTTTATGTTTAGAATGAGCTCCCTCGTTTATTCATATAGACCGTTGTCATGCTTACTGGTTCTGGCCAATCTTCTAGTTTAAAATACAGTTCAAGAACGTAATATTACTGTTAGGCTTACTTTTTCAGTTGAATAAACAAAACACCAATTTGTTATGGTTTTGCATTTCAAAAGGCAGTTAATCTTTCGGCTTACCCGCTTTATTATGAGCACACTCGCTCCTCTGACGTCTTAGTATCGCTATAGGTGCCATTGCTGTGTCGCATCACATTTTAAAGCATGGAGCTCTACCCCATTGTAGACACTATTTTTCACTGGGTAACTAAAGATTGAAGATTCTTGGCTCAGAAACCAATGTTTGAAATGGCATTTTCCTGTGTCATGCACAGTTGAGTCAAATTGGCTCTTTGAAGAAATGAAAGAGGTTTTTACTTTAATGATAGCCTTCTGCCAATTATGTATAGGCTTCTCAATGAATTTTAAATGCAAAGAAGTAAAGATGTAAACACTCTCATTTTTGCCACTTTTGAAATTAAATATATTCTTTCAAAGACATTTTTAGAGTATAGTTCAATGTATTAGATAACAAAATATAAAGAATAACCGCTTGGATAATGTGGCCCCATGTCTGATTAACCTGTGTCTAAGAACACAATAATGGTGGCCACTGAAGTGCACTGAGGGTAGCCAGTGTGCACAGCATGTCAGCCCATTCAAGGGGACTGTTTAGATGAAAAGAGAATGTGGTCGAACAACCTGTTGAATTATTAATAGTAATCAAGGGACGTATTATTCTACAAAATCATAGCACACGATTTCTTCATTAATGCCATAGCGTTTATCTAAAGTACCAAACCTATCTATCCAAAAAGCCTCAAAGGAGCCAGAAGGCTATCATTAAAGTAAAAACCTCTTTCGTTTCTTCAAAGAGCCAATTGTTATTTATTTATTATACATATTGGAATTACAACCCTTTGAGTCAAGGACTCGTTTCCACAGGCTCCATGTCAGTTCCTTGGATTCAACACATAGGCGCATGACACAAGAAAATGCCATTTCAAACATTGAAAAATAATAAACCCCTGTTTTTACAGGAAATAAATACTGAATCCTTAAATTTATAGGAACAAACCACCAGCTAATTGTGAGAACATGCTAAAATGATCTTTATTCTCTGTATTCATTTACAGATGGCTAAAGCAAATAGCTTTATGTTGCAGCAATAAAAACCAACAACATTAGATGATTTAAATACTCTACAAGGTAGCTTCACTGATTTTAGAGAATTGTTTTTTTCTTCTGAATAACAATTGTATGATGTAAAAATACAAATTGTTGAAACAATATACCTAAGATAACAACATGTTACTAAACAGCATATGAAAACACTTGGACTGAAGAAAATCCTATGGTATTGAAATATTTTCTTTAATAAGACGGAATAGTTAATAATAATAATAATAATAGTATTTGTATTTATTTTACCTTTCAAATATCAAGCGCATTCCAATAAGATAAATAAGATAAAATACAGAAATACAAAAATACAGAAATACAGAAATCAATATTGTAAAACAGATAAAACAAATCAATGAACAGTAAAACCATACACCTTTTCCCACAGGAAGGATTTCAGAGCCTGTTTAAAACTCCCCACAGTCGTACACTCCCTGGTCCGATGGGGTAGAGAATTCAAAGGAAGGGCCGCAAACATAAAAGCACGGGCCCAGCAGATTTTAACATCACCCTTGGAATCTCTCTAGCAACTCCTCGCCAGCTGAGCGGAGCGATCTCACAGGTTGATAAGGAATCAAGAGTTCTTTCAGGTAATCTGAGCCCAGATCGTGCAGGGCTTTAAAAGTCAGTAATCCGACTTTGAAGGAGATCCACCACTGAACTGGCAGCCAGTGCAGTTCCCACAGCACCGGTGTAATATGGGAAGATCTGGGGTACCCATCAACACCAGAGCTGCAGAATTCTGCACCAGCTGCAGCGGTGGATATCAACCCCGGAAGCCCAAAGTAAAGCTAGTTACTTTAATATATGGAATCACACTGTTGCTTTTGGTATAGATCTCAATCAATTGATAATGTAATAACAATCTTAAAATTTAAAATATCTACCTAAGAAAAGTTTTTTACTTCTTTTGACATTATAAAATGAAGTTTGGATAAATTAATTTCTTGTGTATGACAAAAGTAGTTTATGTTTTCATGAATTTCTTTAAGTTTACTGTTAGCAACTGATGCATAATTACAAAATATTTATTTATTAACAACAGATCCTGATGAAGCAGTGTGTATAACTGTGAGACTTCAAAATTATTAGGAAAATAAATTTATCTTATTGATACAAACAAGAAAATAGTATTCAATTCATTAAAACTATATCCGGTGAGTGGGTCTACTTTCTCCAAATCTGGTTGCGAACTTCAAAACATAGTAACTTAGGGTTCCTTCCTCCATCCTTGGTCCTTCAGATGAGACATTAAACAGAGGCCACTTCTGCTCATCTCTGGTCACTGTCCAGTTAGAGTAAAAGAACTCATGGCATTTATCGATGAAGAGTAGGCAAGTTTCCCCAGTGACATGGCAAACATTCCCCCATCAAGAAAACCAGGTCACTATAACCCACTCCCCAGGATGCACCTGAAACAAGCTGTCACAGCTTAGTGTGCCTTTCCTGGTCAACAAATTTAAATCAAACAATCAATCAGTAAATGCATAATTAAATACATACATACATACATACACACATACATACATACATATATACACATACATACATACATAATACACACATACATACATAAATACATACACACATACATACATACACACATACCTACATGCATACAGACATATATATACACACACATACATACATACATACATACACACACATACATATATACATAAATACATACACACACATACATACACACATATATACATAAATACATACACACATACATACACACATACATACATACACATATATACATACATACATACATACATACATATGCACATACATACACACATACATAAATACATACATACATACATGCATACATAAATACATACACACATACATACACACATAAATACATACATACATACACACATACATAATTAAATACATATAAAGATACATACATAAATACATACATACATACATAAGTAAATAAATGCATTTTAACTGTTGCCAAAGACCTAAAGTGTCAGCTTTTCAGTTGGGATATTGAGAAATTGTTTACAATGAATTTATGTCACTTTATTTTGATTCATACAAAGTGTACAGTATTTCAATCCATGTGAACAGGGCAAAGAAGGCTTGTAATTGTCATAACAATTGGCTGGGATTTAAACTGGAGCATTCCATTGTGGCTCATCCTGATGCAGAATTCTAACCCAGAATTACAGCTGATTGGTGCTGAGGTTTAGAACAGGATAGCTGTCCACTCAGAGACCCAAATTTTAAGTTAAAGAAATGTTCAATGAGCACAAAATGAGCTGCACAGCTCATTTTAAGGAAAGCAAGCAGGAAGGCAGACCTGAAAGGACCAGACCAGAGGCTGTCCAACCCATAGAGGCTTACTACAGGATTGGGCCTGGGGATTAGCCTCACTAAGTATAATAACAAATAGGATCACCTGTATGGCAGTGCCAGGGTCAACAGGGCAGTAAGTGAGCCCAGGAAAAGCATAGTTACTGCATGCTGCACTTGGTACCTGTTTCAGCTAAGCTGTTTTCAGCCTGCATCCAACAAGACCAGCAATCAGATGTTGTCTCCAAGGAACAGCACCATCACAGATCTGCTGCCTTTCTCCTGGAGGTCCAGATTTTGCTGAAGTTTTACAGAGCTCATTCAAGGAAAGTGGTGCAGTTATTTAAATTTATTGTGGACTGGCTACCAAAGGACTACCATCCAGCAATCAAAGAGACTTTTGCTCAGAGATTGAGGCAATATATATGTGAATTTTTAGAACTGTTTGCCAATGTGATTTAATGTTACAGACAATTTAAGTGAAATGCTATAAAGAATAAGGGCATTACTATAGACTATAAATGAATTGCTAAAGAGTATAAGTAAAGTGCTGTGGTGCAGATTATAAGTAGATGCATACAATATAGATGATACCAGGGAATGGCATCTAGGTAAAAGGGGTGAGTGGGCTGACAGAGGTGCCAGTAGATCTAGTAATCACTGAATGACCTTAAGGCAATTAAAGTGAAGCAGCTGAGGCCTGAGGGTGGCCCAGTACTATTAGTGATTTGGTGGGTTGGTAGGTAGAGGTATGGCCTGCAGTCTCCAGGGACAGCAGCTACAGGCCTGTGGGAGAAGAAAAGGAATAAGTATTAGTTTAATGCATAGCATATACTGTAAGTATAGATTCATTTAAGAGGTTATTGCAATAAGTTACTGTTGTTTATGTATTTATTTGCTGCTGTGCCTGTCATGCTGGCATATCAGCTGCCAACAGGTGAGAGCTGTATTGGCGACAGGAGAACTACCAAACTGAATAAGATCCACTGCTGTGCGTGCTTGTGAAAGTGCTGCTCATGTGTATTATTGACTGCTGCTACTAACTTTGCCATCAATACTGCTGCTAACTGAACGTGCTGCATAATTGGTGACTGAATATTTACTGCTGCTGCTGTTTGAATCATAGCCTGAACTTTGCCAGCTGCACCCCTTATAATTGGGACCTTGTTTGCACAAGCTCCATGTTGTAGGGGACGGTGGCAGACCACGCGGGAGCAAACCAAAGGGAGGGGCGCTAGGCTGCTTAAAGTTCTTGTGCCAAGGCACTAGTGCCGTGGTGTGAGCAGTGCACTCGGCCCACAGAAATTAAAATAAGCAAAAGGGTGGGTTTAAATACTTCTTTGAATAAAAGTTAGAATTTGGACCTTAATTAGGATACTGTTTTCTTGAGTGATTAAAATGGGTTTGAAATATATTTGTTTCTTATGGTGCTGTTTGGCATCATATGAGATGTATATTTAATAGAAGACCTGGGGCAGGATAAGGGGACACAGGACGCACTGTGAGAGCAAGGACATTTTAGGCATTGTACTCTTGGGGTTGACTGTCTTAATGCCTCCAGCACTGCTTTTATTACAGCTGGAATTAGATCTAAAGGTTGCCACAATAATTTGTTTAGGTTTTGTTGTTTTACAAAACATATGGGCTTTATAAGGTAGGATTTCAAGTGACCTTTGATTATTGTGTTTTATTTTGCCAGTGGACTCGTAGGATAAGATTGAAATATGTCATGGTTTTGAAATGCATGATTATGGTTTTCCTCATGCTTTGTGGGGATATCCATCAAACCCTGGCCCAACAACATTTGAGTTGCCTGTGTGGAATGGGACCCAAGATAGGTTAAAGTTGGGAGGTTTGGCCCACCCAGCACAGGCAACATAAGCTCAGATTTCACTTTGATTCACTTTAATGCCAGGAGCATGTTACCTAAAATTGACCTAATTAGTCTATGGATTATAGAAAACAGTCTCGAGTTATTATTACGGAAACCTGGTTAGATAAGAAAAGGAGGATGCCTTAATAGGTATCTCTGGATACAATCTTTGGAGGTTAGATAGGAATAAGCGAGGGGTGGTATTTTGATTTATGGAAATCTCACTTACTATTAACACCTGTTAAAGTTACTAGGGACTTGATGTTAATATTGGGGATTTATAGTCCCCAAAAGTTGATAATACAGTTTTAATAATCTCCAGGATTTCCTAATAGGGTTTAATAATACCCATGAAATTCTCATGGCGGGTGATTTTAACACAAATTGGGGCTATATTAAAGATACCACACATTGTTGATCTACAGATAAATTTGGGTATGGTTCAATTAATCTGTAATCCCACCAGAATAAATATGGTATCGACAGACTCCTCTACCCTGCTGGATTAAATTTTTACTAACTTTGTGGATAATATTTTCTCCAGCAGGGTTCTGCCAACTCAGTATCCGAACATCAGTTCACTTTCTGCACCAGGAAAAAATCTAAGAAGCAGTAGGTAACAAACGATCAACTGGCATAGTATAAAAACATTTGATTACATACATTTCATGCAGGGTGAGAGTAACATTGATTGGGATCGATTAACACTAATACCTTCAGTAGATGATGGATGGGATTATTTCCAGCAAGAATTTATGCAAGTATGTAACAGACATGCACCTATTCAAGTTCAAGTTCAAGTTTATTGCAGGAAAGACTCCGTTGAGCAAGCTCATTCACAAAGGAGGTCCTGAGGCACATACACATACAGTTCGCAATTACATAGACAGGAGATATAAAATGTAGAACAACAAAGAAAAAATATATAATACAAGAGGTATACACAATAGAAGTCCTTATGCTATGTATGCAGTACATTCTAGCTTTAACCTTGCCTAAATTATGCAACACATTTCAGCTTAATAAGTAGAGGGCCAGTTGGTACCTAGGAAGTTGACTTGGCGTTGGGGGCCTAGTAGCACCTACATATGTCTTTTAATTTAGAGATAGCTAGTGTTTTGTAGGAGTTAATTGATATGATGCTGGTTAGCTTCAGCATGGCTTGTAGTTGGTTCCAAATGTTTGGGAGGGCATATGAGACAGCTCTTTGGCCAGCTGTGCATATGTCCTGGGAACATCTAGTAGGATAGGGTCAGATTTCCTTAGGGAGTAGGCACTATGCGAGATGTGTATGACAGACATTAAATAGACAGGCAGTTTGTGGAGTAGTAATTTGAGGGTCCAAATGCCAGCATGCAGGAGGCATCTGGTGGCAAGAGAGGTCACCCAACTGCTGCATAAAGATCACAGTGGTGGGTCCTGTACGCAGAGTTAGTAATGAAGCGAAAAGCACGGTGATAGAGTACATCAAGTTTAGATAGGCTCAAGGTTGGGAGGAGATAAAGATAATGTCTCTGTAGTCAAGCAAGGGAAGGAATGTTGCTTGGACAAGTCTTTTGTGGGTCGCGAGAGAAAAGAGGGTCCTATTTCTAAAGAAGAAACCCAAGCGTGCTTTAAGCCTCTTTGATAGATCCTCGATGTGGTCATTGAAGGAAAGCTTGTTGTCTATCCACATACCTAGATATTTAAATTTAGAGTACGACTTCCAAGGGT
Organism: Neoceratodus forsteri; assembly: GCA_016271365.2. Classification (NCBI taxonomy): domain Eukaryota; kingdom Metazoa; phylum Chordata; order Ceratodontiformes; family Ceratodontidae; genus Neoceratodus; species Neoceratodus forsteri. The sequence continues at coordinate 696,677 of CM057449.1, read as the reverse complement.
TCACCTAGGGAGGTAACTATGAAGTTTTAGGTGGGGTAGGTAGGGCATCAGACAAGGCAAGTCTCGAGCAAATCATTGTCTTGGTTTTTGGCATTTAAAGAAACTTGGCATTGATAAGGTTGTTTTCTAACTGGATAAAGTCAGCTTGGGTGCTTCCTGACTTCAGTTAAGATGAGCCTCATGTGTACAAAACCAGTATAGTCCAGTAAAGAAATGTATGCTAGAGTTCTTTATGTAGGAGTCATGGTTGTTGATGTACAGGAGAAAAGATTGGTCCTAGGATGGAGCCTTGAGGGACTCCTCTGGCAATTGGAAGGGCAGATAGTAGGCCATCAGCTTTGACTTTTGTATCCTTCCTGTGAGATAACTGTTAAACCACTGTAAGGTAAGTGGAGTGGCACCTATGTAGGCAAGACAGGTGATTAGGAGGTGATGGTCTACAGTGTTGAAGGCCTTACTGAGGTCTAGAAAGACTGCACCAGTAACCTTCTTGGTGTCCATAGCATGGATCCAGTCATTAGAGACTTTAGCCAAGGCTGAGATGGTACTGTGCTTCGACCTGAAGCCAGATTGGGCCGAGTTTAGGAGAATGCGCTTCGGGTGATTTTTCAGTTGGTTGTATATAAGTTTTTCCAGCACTTTGGAAAGAACAGGCAAGATAGAGACAGCACGGTAATTGTTTAAGTCACAAGGATCTCCTGATTTGAAGAGAGGAAGAATATGGGCAGATTTCCAGCAGGATGGAACAGTGGCTGTGGTAATAGAGAGGTTGAAGATTTGAAGGATGGGGCTGTGAGCTGGGCATAGCCTAACCGCAAGAAAAATGATTCAAGGCCATCATCCCCTGCACTTTTCTTAGTGTCAAGGCTATGAATTATGTCTTCGACTTCTTTGTAGCTAAACAGGCACAACTGGAAGGGATGAGGTGGAGTAGCATGTGTAGTATCTGGGCTAGTGTTGCTATTCACTCGGCTAGCGTATGGGGAGGAGTCGAATGCCAACCCGGCAGTGGCAAAGTGAAGGTTAAGTTCTTGAGGATTCACAGTTTATTTTCAATCATCCGTCCTTGGCCAGAATCTTGGTGGGAAGGGAGGAAGCAGCAGGATGGCCTTCAATGGATCTCAGTGTCTTCCAGAATTTTGGGAGTTCCTTTGGCCTGCTCCAGAGTGGAGATGTAGAAGTTCGCTTTAGTAGCATGTCACTTTTAACACAGGCATTTCTGGCAGTTCTAAATGTCTGCCAGTCTGCCGGTCCTTTGTTGCCTGGCCTAGCCTACAACTTGTCTCTATTGGTAAGTGCAGATTTGAGCTCTTGGGTGAACCATGGATGTGAGATTTTCCGCACCCTCATTTTAATAAGAGGAGCATGCTTGTTAATTAGGATGGTGAGGTTGTCATTTAGGACACAGACAGCGGCAATTGAAACAGAAAAGTGCTAAGTGGTTTACTAATGATTTAAGGAAACAAAAGTATGCTAGAAACAAAGCTTGGGTCAAAGCAAAAAAAAACGGAAAAAACTGATTGGGATAATTATAAAAGGTTATGTAATGTTTATGTGAAACTAGTAAGATTTACTAAACAAAATTATTACAAGAGGCTCTTAGAATCAAAATGTACAGATCAGCCTAAAGATTTTTGGCATGTGGTAAATCATCTTTGAAAGGTCAAGGTACTTCTAACGTGTTTACAATTGATGGTCACCAACTCAGTCATCTCAGTTAGTGGTGGACAAATTCAATGAGTTTTTAGGTAAAACTGGTACAAAATATACACAGGAGATAGATAGAGACCAGTTAGGTGTTAAAGGGACATTGGTCCCAAATTTACTTTATGGAGATCTTGCCACATAGTGTTTTGGTGGAGTTATTGAAACTGAACACATTTAAAGCCATTGGCCCAGATGGTATTCCTCTAACCTACTGAAGTTTGCCTCTCCAGAGATTGCCTCCCCATTGGCATACTTATTTAATCTTTCTATCAAGACAGGGGTATTTCCCAAAGCCTGGAAACAATCAAAAGTGGTTCCAATTTTTAAAGGGGAGGGCAAAACTGAATTTGGTAATTATCACCCGAGTTCTTTGTTACCTCAGGTTTCAAGATCTTTGAAAAGATTGTTGCTGCCCAGATCTCTGGATACTTGGAAACAGAGGGTCTCTTAAATGGTATGCAGTCAGGGTTTAAGAAATCCTTTAGCACCATGACAGCTTTGGTTAAGGTCACTGGGACTTACAGGCTGCTCTGGATGGGAGGACCCCAGTCGGTGCAATCTTTGTAGATTTATCAAAGGCTTTGACTCACTGAACCATGGGGTCCTCCTATCCAAAGCGGCCTCTATGGGGTTTGTGGGATCCAGTTTGCAATGGCTATATTCCTATTTAACAGAGATAACTCATTCACTTATATTGGGTGATTGGACATCGGGTGTTGTGACATTTCTATCAGGGGTCCCCAGGGTTCAATTTAGGCCCAATATAGTTTAATATTTATGTAAATGGATTAAGTTTTCAGATTCATCTATTTTTATCATTTGTACGCCAATGATACGATTTTCTATACATCGGATTGTTTAGTAAATGGGGTTCAAACAAAGCTTCAGAAAGCATTCGATGAACTGCAGAGTTTCTTGAGGAGAGTGATTTGGTCTTAAATTCCAAAAACACAGACAATTTAATTTGCTCGTTCTTCTTTATTTCAGGAAGATTTGACATTAAAGATCTATACCTGGAGGGGCCCGATCCTTCAAACCCAAACATAAAAATATTTGGGAATGTGGCTCGATGAGTCCTTAAATTGGGCAGCTTATATAAATAGTGTGGTAACTAGTGTTGGAAGAAAATTGGGTGCCTTGTATCGTGTTAGACACTGTATGAGTACTGAAACTAGGGAGAAGGTGGCATGCTCGATGGTTTTGCCTACTTTACATTATGGGATTTTAGTTATGCTTGTGCAAAGAAACTGACCTGGATAGGATTAATGTATGTTATGGTAGAATAGCCAGATTTATCCTTGAAACTGATAGGTTTACTCACAAATGTTTTTATTTAATCACCTGCAATGGCTGAGACCATCTGAATACAGGCAGGAGCACTTACTTGCTTTTATGTGTAAATGTTGGTTAGGAACCCTGCCCCATATATTGACTTAGTGACCCCACGTAGAACTAAATTACACTCACTGTGAGCTTCACGTGCCCGAGTTTGTTGTACCAAGGTATAACTTAGACTGGCAGACATTCTGTCTTTTTAGAGGTCCAATGGCATGGAATAAGATACCTATTGATATTAAATCCTGTAAAGGAAAATCCCCTTGTGGAATATTAGGGCATGGTTTAGATAGCAAGTTATTAATGGTAGGAATTGTTGTTAACAGTGCAGCATATTAACTATTTTAATTGTATTTGTGTTACTTGAGTGTTTATTTGTATTGTAAAGTTTGCATTAAATGTGTAACTGTTTGCATAGGACCTCATTGTAAATGAGCTTTGGCTCAATTGAGTACATCCTAGTTCATATATTTATATGAATAAACTTTTACTTACTTACACAAAGTTTTTCCCTTTTATTTCACTGGAAAACTGTGTCCAAGTCATACGTGAAGGTTGTCCAAGTCTCACAGTTTCTGTTGTCTCTAGTGTCAGTCCAGTACAGCGCCTTCCCTCCCACACAAGATTCCACAGCTATCTGGTTGGGGAAATAGCCAGATTATCATCACAGTGTACCCAATTCAGAGGTTGTGGATGGAAAGGGAAGCAAAAGAACGTACAATAACAAGGGTGTAGATGTCTGACTAGTGCTCCAGTTGTTCATGGGTCAGTCACTTATTCACAATTCACCCTTTGTGTTATATACTGCTTCTGCTGATACAGGGAAAGAAAACTACAAAGTAGGTCATGACAGTCATGTATTTCACTGTCTAGGCACATGAAATAAACTATGTGACTCTTTGCCCATGCAAGACACTTGCTAACCATCTGTTTCACTGTGTAAAGCATTTGGCAAGGACAAGGCAAGGCAAAGGTTATTTTTATGGTGCGCATTCCTGGGGCTCTGGGCACCTCACAATCAAAACATGTAAGGGATTACAAAGTCATACATAAATACATCTTAAAACAATGATAAAACAGGTAATATAGTAAAATCAATAAACAGCTCGGCTCACTAATATTTGCTGCATCAGGTTAGATATCTATGTCAGGGAAGGTCAGAGAAAATAAATGCATCTTGAGGCAGCCCTTAAATACCTCGACTGAAGGGGCCTCCTTAATAAGGTAACAAATTCCATAGCACAGGGCTGGCGACACTAAAACACCCTGTCAGCCAGACAGTTTTAAGTCTCGTCCTGAAATTGCTAGGAGGCTCCTAGAGGAGGAATGGAGGGAGTGGACTGGGGCATCAGGCTTTAGGAGATCAGACAGATAGCCAGAGACTGGGGATGACCACAGGAGAAATATTTGCATTGTGGCAGATTGTACCTCGGCTCTGCATAGGCTGGAGATGATGAAAGGTTTCATTCTCTACCTGAATGTACTGCAGAAGCTCTTGCACTAGCAGTTCTGACACATACTGTCATCTTACATTCCCATGGATGACTATGGTGGAATTTGTTAATTTTCTGAGTAAGCTGTTTTAAAGTCAAATAACCTCTGTCGTAAACACCGAGGCAAGGGTTACCCAAAAGGGCATTTGGCTGGGAAGCCAAGTTTCAAGAAAATACAGAATCACACATGCCCCACAATGCAAAGCATCATGGAGCTACATATGCAAATCACCACAGAATGTTATGCTGGTCCAACTTTAAGCAGAATTGCATGGTGCTGAAGACCTCTCCACAGTTTGCAAAGGGTGCTAACAGAAGACATAGACACGTGTTTAGTCCTACCAGGACTCATCAGTATGCCTTGTCTGTTTGACACCCCAGTGGAATGGACCAGCTACCCTAGAGGCAGTGTGCCTTGGATATATTGTGGTGAACCCATTAAAATAAAAACCATTTAAAGAAAAAGAACCTCTGTCATAAACACCGAGGCAAGGGTTACCCAAAGGGCATTTGGCTGGGAAGCCAAGTTTCAAGAAAATACAGAATCACACATGCCCCCACAATGCAAGCATCATGGGCTACATATGCAAATCACCACAGAATGTTAACTGGTCCAACTTTAAGCAGAATTGCATGGTGCGAAGGACCTCTCACACAGTTTGCAAGGGTGCTAACAGAAGACATGAACACGTGTTTAGTCCTACCAGGACTCATCAGTATGCCTCGATCTATTTCAGCACCCCAGTGGAATGGACCAGCTACCCTAGAGGCAGTGTGCCTTGGATATATTGTGGTGAACCCATTAAAATAAAAAACCATTTAAAGACAAAGAACCTCTGTGCAAACACCGAGGCAAGGGTTACCCAAAGGGCATTTGGCTGGGAAGCCAAGTTTCAAGAAAATACAGAATCACACATGCCCCCACAATGCAAGCATCATGGGCTACATATGCAAATCACCACAGAATGTTATGCTGGTCCAACTTTAAGCAGAATTGCATGGTGCGAAAGGCCTCTCACACAGTTTGCAAAGGGTGCTAACAGAAGACATAGACAACGTGTTTTGATCCTACCAGGACTCATCAGTATGCCTTGTCTGTGACACCCCCAGTGGAATGGACCAGCTACCTAGAGGCAGTGTGCCTTGGATATATTGTGGTGAACCCATTAAAATAAAAAACCATTTAAAGACAAAGAACCTCTGTGCGCAAACACCCGAGGCAAGGGTTACTCAAAGGGCATTTGGCTGGAAGCCAAGTTTCAAGAAAATACAGAATCACACATGCCCCACAATGCAAAGCATCATGGGCTACATATGCAAATCACCACAGAATGTTATGCTGGTCCAACTTTAAGCAGAATTGCATGGTGCCAAGGCCTCTCACACAGTTGCAAAGGGTGCTAACAGAGACATGAACCGTGTTTTAATCCTACAGGACTCATCGAGTATGCCTCTAAATCTGTTTGACACCCCAGTGGAATGGACCAGCTACCCTAGAGGCAGTGTGCCTTGGATATATTGTGGTGAACCCATTAAAATAAAAAACCATTTAAAGACAAAAGAACCTCTGTGCGCAAACACACGAGGCAGGGTTACCCCAAAGGGCATTTGGCTGGGAAGCCAAGTTTCAAGAAAATACAGAATCACAATGCCCCACAATACAAAGCATCATGGGCTACATATACAAATCACCACAGAATGTTATGCTGGTCCAACTTTAAGCAGAATTGCATGGTGCCGAAAGGCCTCTCACACAGTTTGCAAAGGGTGCTAACAGAAGACATAGACACGTGTTTTAGTCCTACCAGGACTCATCAATATGCCTCATCTGTTTGACACCCCAGTGGAATGGACCAGCTACCTAGCACTAATACATGGCCCTGGCTAGTTTCATTTGTTCATTTAAGGCTATTCAGAACTTAACTAGTCAAAGACTGTTTTAGTGGAACGCCATTTCTTTTGTTGGTGCATAATAGTTTAAAGGGACCTTTATCCAAATGAAACTACCCAATGTGAGATGCCTAATCCATTTAGTTTTGATAGACATAGTATCTGCAGTAGGGTTTAGCTGCCTATAGACAATGTTTAATACAGATTTGGTCTATTGTTTATTAGCTGCAATTTACATTTCTTTTCATACTATTTTGTTTGCAGGGGAGGGGCATGTCTGGGGCTCTCTTAGTTCAGCTTTGTGAACAATGCCTGATGGTGTGCTAAAGGTGATATGGATTATTAGAACTGTGAGTAGATATAGTTAGTCTTTGCATGTTTTATTATGATTCATGTTGGGGATGTTTATGTACATGTTTGGGTTTTCTGTGGGGGTGTGGAGTTTGTGGCAGAATGCTTTACTCCTGATGTTGTATTACATAGTTTCAGTGAGGTGGAGAGGGAGGGGGTCAGTGCCACACTAGTGTGACTCCTCAGCTAACTATGGATATACCCATGAGAAACCACTGGGGCCTGCTTACAGAACTTCAGGACCATCCTTTCATTATTTGAATGGGAGGCTCCTACACATTTATTTGCTGGAATATTAAAGGGGCCCAAGACAGGCATAAGAGATTAGTAATTCTGCCATCTGCAACTTCTAAAGCAGGAATAGTTTGTTTACAAGAGACTTATATTAGTAGGGAAGAGGTCTCCCTCTTTAAAAAAGCTGGGTAGGCAAGTTTTTGTTCTGGTACCTCTCAAATGAGAAGGGACTGTAATATTAATTGCCAAGACTATGCTTTTAGATTAGTTCAAGAACACTGAGATCCAGACGGACGTTATATTATTCTCCAGGGTTTCCTAGAATCATACCCAATCCTTTTTGGGTTCTATTTACGGCCCAAATACAAATTTCCCCATTTTTGCTCATTTACTGACCCTACTCATTTCAGACTCCCTAAGTTAACTATTTTGTGAGGAGACTAGAATTTAGTTCCCCAAACCAACTTAGATCAGATTGTAGGAGATCTGGACTAACCCCAGCATAACGGGTCCTACGAGATCTTATGCAGGGCACTGGCACTGTAGATGTTTTGGCATATTTAAATCCCACAGAAAGACAATATACATACTCCCTCCTCCCACATAACTTGTTTTCTTTAATTGACTATTTTCTAGTTAGCTCTTTTGGCATTCTGGGCCTGGTGAATGCCACAGTTCATGCCAGAGTATTCTCTGATCACTTCCCCATCAGTATCTCCTGCTTATGGGACCTGGGGTCAGGCAGACTCTATATATTGCCTAAACACCCAGCTTCTGCAAAGCCCTGCATCCCTTACCCATATCCAAGATTGTATTACTTCCTTCCTTTCTGGAGACCAGTTTAGGCTCTGTGGATAGACTAGAAACTGTGTGGGTGGCCCTAAAATGTGCCCTGTGAGGTGAATTTATACATCTAGCAGTCATCCGGACCCACAAAACCCAGACCAACTAGACTCCTTGCTTAGTGATATCACCCATTTAGAGCTCTGTCTTAGTGGCTCATCAAGTGCATCAGAATGGGCTAAATTACACCTCTTGAAGTCACAATACTCTGACCTTACGGATCAGAAGGCCAAGCTTGCCCTACATCGCACCAAATTAAATTATTTAGAGTCTGGGGAAAAGGCGGCAAACTTTTAGCTCTCAGACTTGAGGCAAACAGAAGCCACCAGGTTTATCCCCAGTCTCCATATAGCTAGAGAAGATGCTATAGTCACTAACTCCAAGGAAATAGCCTCCATTTTGGGAGATATTTTCAGGATCTTTACTAAGTGGATCCAGCATCTTGTTTTCCTGACTATGCTATTGAAGTGTATTTAGACTCTGCTAATCTTCCCAGCCATTACTACATTCCTGGATGCACAAATAGGGCTAAGCAAAGTATAGCAGGCCATCAGACAATTGCCTTTGGACCATAATTTGTAAAGGTCCTGCCTCTCTCAGTTAGCACCCCTCCTAGTAAAAGTTTTAACCACTGGTTTGATGAAGGGATAGTGGATTCCACTTTTTAGAGGCCTTGATTACTCTCATTCTGAAGCTAGGAAAGACCCTTATACCCCCAAAATTATCATCCTATATCATTACTAAATGTGGACGTTAAAATTTTAGCTAAAATACTGGCAAATCATCTTGTCCCAATTATGTGGAGGATTATTAGCCATGAGCAAGTGGTTTAATGTCAGGTATGATGTCGGAGGATCAAATGCCAAAATTGCTTCATCTCATCTCAGAATCTGGGGAGTCCAACAGGCCAGCAGCTTTGGTCTCCTTGACGCTGAGAGCCTTTGATCGGGTCTCCTGGGGTTTCCTTTTTGCTTGTCTGCATCATTTGGTATCCCCCGACTATATTAAGTGGATCTGAATCCTGTACACATTTCCCAGCTTGGGTTTGGTGCGGTGGCTGCCTTTCTAATTCCTTTGCTCTCTCCGACAGGGTGTCCACTTCCCTTTTGTCTAACTTCTACCTGGAACCCTTGATTCATAAGCTTATCAACTCAATCAATCAGTCAATCAATCAATCAATCAAAGCCTTTATTTATCCAGGCGGTCACGGTTGAGCAATGCTCATTTGCAAGATGGACCTGTTAGAACATGTATACATAGTTAAAACATTCCACACAGTGATAGTGCATTCACAATATGGGCAGAGTCCTGAGATAATATTACCTATGAGTAAGAAAATACAGATAATACAAACATAGATAATACAATGCAAGGGTTCATATGAGTGAGGATAGCATCAACATAGCAAATACAAGGTACAATGCACATATACGTGCTGAGCAATGACTGCAGCAGCTGGCTAGGTATGAAATAAGATAACACAGAGGGAGAAAGAGAGGAATTAAGGGAATAAGAAGGGGTGTGTAATGCTGGCAGGGTGGCATGGTGCAAGTGGTAGAGGTGTGAACATTGAAAAGGTATCTCAATCCAAAGTGCCGGGGAGCTCCAGCCAAATAGGGAGGCTGGGGGACATACTGAAAATGTTGAAAGCAGGAAGATACTACAGGAAGCAGAGGAAGGCAAGACAGAGGAGGCAACTACAAGTGGGTTCAAGCCAGAGGGTGGACAAGGTGGATTTGGATGCCGGTACTGGGCGAGGAAGCAGTTGCAAACTTCTGTGATTGTGTGGGAGTATAATGCCTTGAAGGTGGGTAAGGAGACAAGGGCACTCAGTTTAAGGGTTCTTTGTAAGTTATTCCATAGGGTGGGTAGCGCAAAGCTAATTGCCGCTCTACCGAAGTGAGATTTTGCTTTGGGTATTTTGAGAGAGATGTATGAATGGCTTCTAAGCGTGTAGTTTCCTATTGCACTTACAGGTAGGCAGCCAGAGATGTAGGAGGGTGATTTTTCTGAGAGCATGGTAGGTCTGGAGTGCAGCATTTTGTGGCGCCTAAGTTTAAGGAAGTCCACCCCACAGCAGCATACAGCGCAGTGGTGAGTAGTAATGGAAGACCTGTGATGAACCTCAAGGCTCGGTGGTACAGCATGTCCAGTTTTGTTAAATGAGAGCTGGGGCACTGGCTGTACAGGAAATCAGCCTAATCGACCAGTGATAAGAAGGTGGATTGGACCAGTCATATCTTGGCATCTATGGTAAGGAATTGGTTGATACTGAAAAAAGTCCAAGCCTTTGTCGGAGTTTTTTAGTAAGTTCTCGATATGTTGGTGAAGGAGAGTCTGTTGTCAATCAATACTCCCAGATATTTGAGCTTTGTGACAAATTCCAGCTTTTCATCTAGGATTGTGGTTATTTTGGGAATAGACCACAGGCTGCGGGTTGATTACGTGGGCGAGTGGAGTGAAGAGCTTGCTTTTGTTTTTAGCATTCAGGAGTAGCTTTTGTGAATTAGTTGGCTTTGCAGGAGGTTGAATTCGGCTTGGAGATTGTTGCAGGCAGCATCCTGTGTAGGCCTACTAACATAAAGAACCGGTATCGTTTGCGAACAAATGAATGTTGGCATTTTTATGCAATTGTCAATATTATTAATGTAGATTGCAAATAAGAGAGGGCCTAGAATATATCCCTGTGGTACCCCTCTTAGAAGGGGCTTGAGAGGGGACAGTTCACCTTCCGCTTTGACTTGCTGAAGTCACCCCGAGGAGGTAGTTGGTGAACCAGTGCAGCAAGGAGGAGTCCACTCCTATGGTTTGTAAGGAGGACAAGAGGAGACTGTGGTCGACTGTGTCAAGGCCTTGCTTAAGTCCAGAAAGACCGCATAGTTGAAGTTTCTGGAGTCAAGGGCTCTCAGCCAAACATCAGTTACTTTAGTCAGTGCTGAGATGGTGCTGTGTTGGGCTCTGAACCCTGACTGCATAGGATTTAATAGATTTGTTGTCTCGGTAGGATCTTAATTGTACATTCACAATTTTCTCAAGGAGTTTAATAACACTGGGAGGAGGAAATGGGCCTATAATTATCGAGGTCACATGGGTCACCTGATTTGAGAGAGGGATGACATGAGCAGTCTTCCAAACAGGTGGCAGGATACCCTGGGACAAGGATAAATTGAATAGGTGGGTGATGGGAACAGCTAGGACATGGTAGGAGATTTTAAGAAAGTACGGGTCTAGTGAGTCAGCACCTGCACTTATTTTGGTGTCCAGCTGAGTAATAGATCTTCAACATCTTTTATGGAAGTGGGTTGAAGCATAAATAGAAGAGGTAGCTGGGGGTGTTGAGAGGAAGTTGTCTGTCGGAGCAATTCTTACATGCTGGAGAGTTGTCAATCACGAGTCTGCGGTTGCCCAGCGGTTATTGAAAGAGTCTAGGATCTCCGCTTTTCATTGAACGTAGTATTGCTGGAGATTATCTTGTTTGGAAGAGAATTACCTGAGGAGTGGCCCAACATATCTTTGATAGTGCTCCAGAACATGGACGGGCTCTTGGAGGCAGAGTCAAGTTCTGAGCGGAAGAAAGAAGACTTGGCTTCTTAATTGACTTAGTGCATAGGTTTCGTGTTTTTCTGAACAGATTCCAGTCATTGGACATGTTCAGTTTACGTGTTTTTTCCAAAGCTTATCCCTTTCAAGAGCAATGACTTGATCTCAGGGGAGAATCATTTGCAGGATTTATTCTTGGCTCGAACTTTAGTCAGGAAGCATGCTTGTTGAGGTCCCTGACAGTATGTCATGGCAGATGTTGTAGGCGGCAATGACTATTTTTGCTAAATAAAACTCCTGCCAGTGCATAGAGAGCTCAGTTCATTAAGATAGCGACTAGATCAAAGTTGTATCTGGATCTCTTCAGGGAAAATTTTGATGTAACCATCGGTTTGTTGGTTGATCTTACTCCTCTGATAAAGCAGTGGTCGCTGACATCCAAGAAAAAGGTTCCAGCATGGGAGAAAAGGTGGGTTTGCTCACTAGAGCACATCCAGTGTAGTGCTTTTATTAGGGTTTTTGTGTTAGGGCATGTTGGGTCAGTAATAAGCTGAGTCAACCCATGAACGTCACAAAAGGATACAAGGAGGCAGATGCATTGGACAGCCAGTCGAGATTAAAGTCACCAAAGATAATGGTTTCAAGCGAGCCTTGTCCCAGGATGTCACTTAGATGGGATAGAAGCTGTAACCGGCAGACGGGGCCTGTACATCCTATTAGCTGGAAGAACACTTGTCTGGAAATTTCCACTTTGAGGCTAGGCATTCATATTCATTGGCAACAGAAGATGAGGCAGTGCAGGAAACCTCTCTAGTTTGCCTGTCCACTCTGAACAAGGCATAGCTGGGGATATTTATTTCTGCATCAGTGGTTGCTGGTCTAAGCCATGATTCAGAGATCACTAGTACATCGGGAGGTATGAGACACCCAAGCTTGGATCAGGGTGAGTTTTTAGTAAGCTGCATCGTTGATGTGCAAGAAGCTCATGCCTTTAGCGAGGCTAGGTCTGAGGGTGAAGAGATTGGTGCAGGTGGGCCAGGATTAAGCTCTACATTACCTGAGCACAGTAAGAGGAGAGAAATATTTTCCTAAGTGTGGCAGAGGAGAGTTTGAGATTCCTGGTCTTATCCCATTTGTCATACTTAGTGACTTTAGGGAGTAGGTTGTTACCATTGTAAAGTGCAGTATAGGGCAGTGGTTTAAGGCTCTGAGCTGCAAATCTGAGTGACATCCAGCAGACCAGACCTGGATTTGAATCCACAGCTTCCACTTGCATACTGTGTGACCCTGAGCAAGTCACTTAACTTCCCTGAGCTCCCAGGTAGCACCTGTAAAAAAGCTTTCAGCTAGTGTGCTACTCCTGGTTAAACAACTAAAATAATAAATAAATAAATAACGCTGCCTGTAATTGTGGCTACTAGTGCTCTGGTTTGTGAGGTACCTAGGAGTAGGTTGGCTGTGTGGTGGGAAGCGTACCTTTGCGTTCGAGGTATCAGTATGTACTGCTTGGAACGAGTTAATGTGCGGTAAAAGTAAGTTAATAGCCATGAACTCGCAGGGGCACATGCTGGCAAAATAGTACCAGATATCGTAAGGCACATGAAAGAATTGTATTCCATGCATGGTATCGGCCCATTTGGCAGGTGAAGACCAGCCGGTACTCCAAATAGGAGAGGTAATAAGCAAGGCCATATAAGTCTCCACATGATGAAGCTTGGTGGTAAGGTATGGAACTCTGATAGCTTGGAGATGCACTCAGCCAGAGCTGCTTCCTACAGTGGCTGGGTCAGGGAGACAGAGCCTGAAGTCAGGTTGAGATGAATCTAGTGGGGTCTTCTAGACTAGAGTAGCAGAGCCCTATAGAATTGAGGCACTTGAGCTGTGCAGGCCAATAGAGGTCATGGAAGAATATGATTGGAAGAGCACAGATCCAGGGGCATCGCCAGGGAAGGAGCCGGAAGCAAGTGTATTTAATAAGTGGTGGGGGTGGGGGGAGGGAGGCGTAAAAGTTGGCGGCAGTTGCTACCTTTTGGAGCCGAGAGTCCGGGGCTGTGGTCTGGCGGCAGCTGAAGTGGCGTGGCTGCCCGCTGGCTGGGAGTCCCGCGGCTTCGATGCAGGGAGCCAGAGAGAGTGATGCTCAGCTGAGAGAGAGAGAGAGCAGGAGTTAATATCAGGCCGTGGACAAAAGGGCAGACAGAACAGCAGGGCTCTAATTTAGAGCACAAAGGGATAGTATTCCTCTGGAGTCCAAAAGCCTAGGGCCAGTGCAAAGAGCAGAGGAGAGCTGTAATTCACAATTTACATAGGCTTAACACTTTACAAGAAGTCAAAATGTACAATTGCAAGCATAAACAGCATTAAAACACATTTTCCTGGGTAATTACAGTCTAAAGAGAGATTTTTAAGGGCAAAGAATCAGCTTTCTGGGACCAACTCTGGGCAGCCTGCAAAGGTGCTCGCGTTCGATTAGTTGCAACAGTGCTGTACCTTTTGGAGCCAAGAGGCCAGGGCTGTGGCCTTGAGCTGCAGCTATGTGGGCGCCAGCTGCCCACTGGCTGGGAGTCCCCTGGCTTTGATGCAGGAGCAGAGAGAGTGATCCTTGGCTTTGGAGCCGAGAGTCTGGGACTATGGTTTCGAGTGGCAGCTGAGGTGGTGCCAGCCGCCCACTGGCCAGGAGTCCTACGGCTTTGATGCAGGGAGCCAGAGAGAGAGTGATCTGCGGCTTTGGAGCTGAGAGTCTGGGGCTATGGTCTCGGCTGAGGTGGCTCAGCCACCCACTGGCCGGGAGTCCCGTGGCGATGCAGGGAGCCAGAGAGAGTGATCCTCGGCTGTTGGCTCTCTCATCATTTTGACAGGTATCCAGGTAGAGGATAAATAGTATGTCTTTCAGCCGATGCTGATGACTTACTACTACACTTTTGAAGACCCAGAAATTACTATCCCTATCTTGCTAGTAGAAATAAGTGACTTCTCTAAAGTGTCCTTTTATAAATTAAATCTCTCTAAATCTATAGACCCTCTCTGAATAATCAAATTGTCCAAACAGATATGGGTGAACTGGGTCTTGGGAGCCCAGTTCATTGACATATTGGGTATCAAATTCTCCAAGTATTCCTGTCATGATCAAGGAAAACTTTACTAAGTTATTACACACTTTAAAATCAGATTTAGATAGATGGGATGCTGTTCCTCTCTCCTCTGCTGATGGATCAGTATTATCAAAATAAATGTGCTGCCTCGCCTGCTATACCCGATGAGTATGCTGGGTTTCTTTTTCCCAAAGTATGGTTCACTTGGCTTCAAAATACTCTTAATGCCTTTTGTGGAAGAAAAATCAGTCCACAGGGCCTATCATAGAGCTTACGCCCCAAGATTTTCAGGGTGGTATTGGCTCCATTCCTTCTTTACCTATTATGGAGCCCAGCATATTAGCAAGGTGGCACTCTGAATACTAGATTGTCCCAGCAGGACAGCATGAATATACTCCATTATGGACTGAGATAGAAAGATCTCTGACAAATAAATTTCACTGTTCCTATCAGCCCTGGCTTATTCATCCCCTCTCATATTCCCTGCCCTTAAAGAACTCCTCAATAGGGTGGACACTAAGAGCCTTGCACCAAGTTCACATCTACCTCTCAGTAAACTGGAATGGGTCTCACACAGCCATTACAGGTAACCCCCACTTCTAGATTGGTAACACGCCTATCCCATCTTCTTTCTGGTCTCCTTGGGGCTCATACTCTCTTCATTACTGATTGATGGTGAAATAATTTCTTCTCTGCCTTCCAGCTTCAAGTTCAGGTTTCTAACAGAGACCTCTAAATTGCATGTTAGGGATCCCATACTGTCCTTTCTGGGATGGAAGCCTTGGCTCTCCCATCCAAAGAAGATTTACCCTCACTTTTCTGGATGGCTGACCAGTTGCATGCTGTCTCTAAAGTTTACAAACACCTACAATCCCTGGATCCCCAGCTTCCTACTGGCATTTGTTACTACTGGACCCAAGAATTATCTCTTCCTGCCAAGGTGGCTACCTGGAGGAGCCTGGCAGGTCAGCCTACAAATTTGTTAAGCAGGACAGGCTACAGCTCATCCAGTTCAACATTATGCACAATCTCTACTACACCTTAGCAGTATGGGTAGCTTCCTTCTCCATTGTGTTCCTGATGTGGAGAGGCTCCTGGAACTCCATTTCACTTGCTATGGCACTGCCCTAAATTCCACGCTTTTGAAATTCTGTTAAGCAGGTGCTTGATCCACTATTGGGCCTGGAACCTCTTTTACTCCAGAAAGCTGCCTCTAAATATATTCCTTTCGAGAATGCCTAGAATTAAAAAAGCCCATCTTGTTCTAATATTGGCCACAATGAAATTGAGGTAGTACTTGCAATTCAACTTCATGGCGTATTACAGCCTGCATGTACAATAGACCCAAGGCTTTTCAGACTACTGGTGTAGATGGATTTCACACAAGAACTTTTAGACTCAGGCAGCCAATAAGGTGCTTAAAAATGCTCAGGAAGCATTTATCATTTTACTTGATGAGAAATGTTTTAACAGAAATAAAGAAGGTTAGGTGTTTTCCAATAACGAAATAAACAAAATCACTGCTGGAGCTGCAGGATCGCCAGGTTTTCTCAGTCTGCTCAAAGTGGTAGTGTAAACCACTCTCTCATGAGGTCTTACACCTCTCTTGGTCAGTTCCTGACTGACTCCTATCTAAATTAACACTCCTAGTGATAGGCTTTTATACTGATGAAAGATGACATCACATATCTAGGATCCACCATATTAAGCCCCTTAACTTAATGTATCCCCTCTGAGGCTCATAACCCAGCCTATGAAGAAACAAATGGGTTATTTCTAAACCTTTGTTAACAGAGGGTCCAACATATATAAAAATAATCAATCTCTTGCATGGACACATACGTTTAATACAATTAGGAGCTTAATTACCTGTAGCTCCTCCTCTGGATAGTGACCTCTTATTTTTTTAGCATAAAACAGGCCATTAGGGCCACTGTCTCCTATAGGAACAGATTCATTTCACAGGAGCTCTCCTACAACAAAGGTCAGACTGTATGAATCTTATATTTTATATCCACAGGAAGTGTTTCCATTGCTCTATAATACCAAGCTCAAGCAGCAGAGTAACTTATATAGAGCTGAAAAAGCCAAAGCTGTCTTGGGGTCAATGGCTGCAATTTCAAGTCGATGGCTTAACATTCATTTTGGCCCATTTGTATACAAGGACTTAGTTATACAGCCCGGCGTTCTGTCCTTTAAATTCTGACATTTACACTGTGCAACAGAACAGCAGTTTACACAAGTACTAAGCTTTCTGGTAAGCCACTGTTACACATTTCTACTGCCTGTCCTTTCATTAGGAAGCACTTGCTTTTCAGAAGACTCGGCACTATCGTTAAAACTTGGCACCCGAAGTGAAAGTTTATTTCTGCTCTATATTGGTTAGCGACACAGCAGTTCACTGACAGACACAGTGAGGGAGCAAACATGCTCCTTCCTCATTTCAAAGTTCTTTCTCTCCAGAAACTATTGGGCCCTTCTTGGGAACTCCACGGAGGGCACAGAACATTGAAATTTAACCTGAATGTTGCTCCCAGCCCGAATTCATGTTTTACTTGGGAGTCTAATTCAGCCCGAGTTGGCTGCGCATGTTTTGACTTCTCCATGGCTTGTTGTGGCTATTTTCTAATGCTCAGCAAGCAGCCAAGATTATTTTAGCACTAAGGGGACAGAAAGGGAGTTTCTGAGCAGTGGCACATGAAACGAAATGTTGCTTTGCACTGGATATTCCTGCTTGGCAGAGTGGTGGCAAGGACACTGGAATGTCCTCTGCTTTTTAATTTGGGCATTTCCTGGGACCATACAGCAGCTTGTTTTAAACCCCTTACATTTGTTAAGCTGCATTTTATAACATAATTTCTTATTAGTACTGCAACACTATAGATTGCATACAACAAACATTTAAAATGCATCATTGCACTTTACTTTCCTTTTTACATTTTATTTCTTCAATTAAAGGCACAGATGTGCTTTATATTTCTTACTTTCTTTCTTTGTACAGAAAGCACTATTCTGGTACTTTAACCATAGCATTTAAAACATCCCTGCACTTTATTTACTAGTACTTTCAATCGCTAATTGCTTTAAAGCTCTGCATTATTTCTCTTTTCTTCCAAGACAGAAAGCACTGAAGTTTACATCCAGTGAACATGTTTTACTACACATTATCACTTTATACTAGAATGTACTGACATTAATTTTACCTGTACTAACACCTAATGGTGCATCCTTTTACAACAGACCTGCACATTTCAAGTACTTCAGATACTGTGGGTACTTTCCTATTAGCACTAGAGCACTTTATGGGGAGGCAAGGGACCCATATTAGCACCCTCCTGGAGACCACCCACATCTGACAGGGGCCACCCTGTCACTTGGGAACCCTTATATACCCTGTTATCAATATGAAAACCATAGATCCTTTTGTGTTTTTCTTTCTTTGCTAGGACTTAACACTCTCTAGATTAATGACCCCAAGTGTTGGCACTAGGGAGGGAGGGGAGGAGGGTGGGGATGGTGATTGTTTGTTTTGTAATTGTATTAGTGTTTGTTGTGTATGTATGTGCAGCTTACCTTGTCATTTGATTTGGCTCTGTATCAGGGTCTGCTTAAAATTTAATGAAGCTTATTAAATAAAAAAGGCCTTGCTGACATCCAAATAGAAGATGTCTACTGCTCTGCCCCGTCTAATGTCTTAGTGACCCAGTCAAAGAAGTCATTCAGATTTATTTGACACAATCTCCCCCATGAACCAATGCTGCCTCGCATCCTGGAGAATACTCCTCTAGATATTCTACCAACCTTTCTTAAGTATTGTCTCCATGAGTTTGCACATGACTGAGGTCAGACTGACCAGTCTGTAATTCCTGGGTCATTCTTGGGGCCACTTTGTGGAGGGGCATCACATGCTCTGTTCTCAGTCCTGCTGTACTACTCCTGACTCTAGTGAACTATTAAATAGGCCTGTCAATGGCCCTGCCTGTTCCTCAGCCAGTTCCCTTAGTACCCTTGGATGTACTCTCTCTGAGCCTGGTGATTTATCCACAGTCAATGCTAGCCACCCTCATTCACTCTATCCTGCTCTATCACTTCATCTGTGTCTCCTCCCCGCTCCTCTTCTCCTTCTGGCGTCACTGGTCCATCTTTCTCTGGAAGATGGAACACAAAGTATTTATTTAGTATCTCTGCTTTCCCTGTTATCCTCAACCCACTCCCTCTCTTTCTTAAGCCTAACAATCCCATCCTTCTTGTCACTTTTCTCACTTATATAGTGAAAGAGGCCTTCTCCCCATTTTAATTCCTTCAGCTATCTGCAGCTCCTTCTATGCTTTAGCTCACTGGACTTCATAACGCCTAACTAACCAACATTAGGTAATTTTCCTATCCACTTTCTCTTGGTCTTCCTAGAATTTCTATAGGCTAACCTCATTTTCCTTACTGCTTGGTGACCCCAGTACTGAACCAGCTGGGTACTTTATTTGTTATTTATTTGTTGCTTTTGGTAACCGGGTAAGCCGCTAGACAGCAAGTGCCTATTTTCAGGTGCGACCGGGAGAATTACAGAGTGTAGTTACATAGAAGGAATACATAGTAAGCATAACAATCTGGAGTGGCATACTCTAACAGTGGAATTTACATGAGAGAAATACATAGTCATCATTGCTAACAGGAGCAGCAAAGTCCAAATGGAGGGACAAGAGAGTAGAGAGAATTCTAAAGCAGTAGGACAAAGCAGGCGGGATGAGCATTATCTGCAATCACAAATTTTCAAACATACAAACCAGGGGCAACATGTGGGTAGAAGACCTCCCCTGGGTTGAGAGAGAATAACAATGACATATACAGAGGTAGGAGACATCACCAAGGCGAGGGGAGTAAGAGCCTAGCAGGGGTACCAGTCCAGGTGGGATGGTGGGCCGAAGGGCTGGAGATTAGGCAGCACAGACAGGACAGAGCAGATTTCAGGAAACTCCAGAGGGAGGTTTTGAAGGTGGAATGAGAGGGGAAGCTCGGACGTGGGAGGAAGGGAGTTCCATAATCTTAGGTGCGTGGGTGGTAAATGCTCTATCCCCACGAGGTGCAGGTTTTGGGCACCAGGTGGGTCTGGGATGTCAAAGACCTAAGCTGGTAAGCAGGGAGGGGTGTTTCAGGGGGAGGCAAGCTGAGGCTGGTGTGGCTGTTCGAATTATGTTGTCAATAAAGTTTCCCATGTTGTAGATCTGGAGTTTTTGGGAGCCATTCCAGGGAGAGTAGGCGTGCATCGGTGAGTGAGACGGGGCGTGACGCAAGCGCGCATATGTTGTTGTACGTGGTGTCCCATTTGGCTAGGTAGGAGGAAGGGACAGAGGCAAAGGCAACGAGACCATAGGAGAGGGTGGGCAGCAGTATACCCTGGCGAGTGCCAGCCGGGCGACTAGGGTAAGGCAGTCTTTGGCCCTGTATTCTGAGCCAAGTTTGCCATTAGTGGCATTGCATATGCTTCTGATGTGCACAGAGAGTCAAGTTGAGGGTCGAGGGTGACTCCGAGGTACTTAGCGGAGTCAACTGTAGGCAGGAGGGAGTCACAGGTACCATGAATTTTGAGAGGCGTAGTGCAGGAGGAGATTTTTGCAGTGCCAAAGAGCATGGCTTGCATTTTCTTGAGATTCACTATGAGTTTGTGCCCCAAGCCAGGCACTGATGTGAGAGAAGTCCGAATTGAGTTGGGCGTTGATGCTGGGAACATCGAGGCGCTAGCTAATAGGACAAGGTCATCAGCATACATGAGAGGTGCCCTTCTGTGGCGACAGAGGGTAAGCTGTTGACAAACAGGGAGAACAGGATAGGTCCAGGACAGATCCTTGAGGTACTCCACTGGAAACGGGTAGGAGGGTGAGAGGGTTCGGTTGAAGCAGGTGAGTTGCTTCCTGTCCCTGAGGTAGTTGGTGAACCAGTCAAGGGAGTGACGGGAGAAGCCAAGGGTCTGGAGTGGTGGAGAGGGAGGGGGTGATCTCGGCGTCGATGAAGGCTTTGGATAGGTCACAAATATGGCCCGCCAACTTGCCTGATCAGTTGCCATCCTGATCCTGGTTGTGACTTCAGCAAGTGCCGTCGAGGTGCTGTGGCTTTTTGAAAGCCATGCTGACAGGGGAAAGGACATTGTATTCATGAAGGTAGTGGACCAGTTGCGACACTATAGCTTTTCCAGAAGTTTACTGGCAGCTGACAGTATGGCGATTGGACGATAATTGCTGATGTCCTTGGGGTCACCGTTTTCAGGGAGGGACTACCCTAGCAACTTTCCATATGTCAGGGATGACCCTGCGATAAGCGAGGCATTAAATATGTGGGCAAGTGGCCTGGCAAGGCATGGAGTGCCAGGCTGAGGAGCCTGGGTTCAAGGCCATCATGACCCGCCCCGTGGTGAGAGAGACCGGCAAGGAGCACCTGGGTCTCACTCACACAGATCTTCTTGAGGTGAAAGGCGGGCGGAGGGCGGGGGGCCTAGCGCCATGAGGTGGACTGTGAGGGAGGAGATGGTAGGTCAGTGAAGAGGCGGTTAAAGGAGGAGGCAATGGTAGCGGGTTGTTACAGTTAGCCCTCCAATTGTCACGTCGGTAACTTGAGCTTTGGCGAGCCACCGACTAGATTTTTATGTTCATCCAGAAACGTTTAGGGTCACGAGCAGAGGCAATCAATGCGTACTGCAGTATTGACTTTTTGCAGCGCGTGCGCCCACTTACAGGAGTTTCTAAGATAGTGTATTCCTGGAGGTCGTTTAGGTTACGTGATGCCCTGTATATAGTCCAGGACTGTCACGCCTCTTCATAGAGAGAGGAGCTCACTGTGAAGCCATTTCGTGACAGGGGCTCTGACACGCCTCTTGGATAGGGAGCATGCCTGTTCTGAAGCGGGGTATAGGCGCATGGAAGAGGTCCAGGGCTGCAATGGGGTCGTGAGTAGCCAGGACATGGTCCCAAGAAACACCCCTGCAGGTCCATGAGGAAGTTCGGGGTTATAAGTTTTCGAGTAGTCCCTCATAGTTACCACTCTGCTGGGGGCCTTGGGCGGGTTAGAGCCCCATATCAGTAGACTGGTGGTGGTCGAGATGGAGTCAGGGAGGAGTCCTGATTTGACAATTTTGTCGAACCCGATTACTAAGGACCCAGTCAATGAGCGTCCTGCCTCCCATGACAGGAGAGCCTGGTGGGTTCTCGCGATGACTTGACTGAGGGAGAGGCTGGAGAGAATGGGTTCGCATAGCTTGGCGTTGGATCCGAGCCAGTTTATGTTAAGGTCGCCAAGTATGAGGAGTTCATTGAGCCCACCTTCTCCCGGAGTAGCTCCAGGAGTGACGAGAGTCTGCACTCCCCTTAGGGGGTTGTGGCACATACTATGTGCACCTTCTTGGTGTTGCCAAGTAGAAGAAGTAGGTAGAGAAACTCACAGGGTAAGGGACTCTGGATTTGGTGTGATACTATGGAAATGGATAGATGGGTCCGTGGAATACAAGTACTCCCCCCTCTTTTGGTCCCTACCCTGTCAAGTCTGGCCATGCCATACCCGGAGTGCACAAGCTGAGTTCGGGGTGAGGTTTAAGCCAAGTTTCAGTAATGCACAGAATGCCAGGCTTGTAATGGGCAGTCCAAGCAGATAGCTCCACGTGATTACGGAGGAGGCTATGGATGTTCAGGTGGGCTATCTTTAACCCCTTGCCTGCACCCCAGGAAGGTGGGGGGCAGAAGGAGACTGGGCACACAGGGGACCCAGGCTGAGGACTGACGAACCAGGCTGAGCAGGAGGGCCATGTCACAGAGTGTGTGCTACTCAGAATGCACCACCTACACTGAGTCAGCGGATACCAGTCAGAAGTGTCAGGGGTAGAGAGGAGAGGAGGGATAAGTGGGAGGGTGAGCAGAGCTGGACTGATGGGGGTCTATGGTCCTGGAGACCGTGGATTAGGAGAATGTTCCCCATGGGAACAGAGTAGAAGCAGTTGCCGGTGGGGGCTGGGGCATCTAGGGCAGGGTAGGTAGTGACCGTGAGTAGGGGCAGAAGGAGAGAGAGAGAGGAGGTGGAGAAATCCCCACTGGACCAGCACTAGTGTACACTTGCAGGATATAAGGTCTAGAGAAGTGTCAGGTAGAGTATTTTGAGGAATAGCCCCTAGTGGCAGAAGGTA
The DNA here is from genome assembly GCA_016271365.2 of Neoceratodus forsteri. Classification (NCBI taxonomy): domain Eukaryota; kingdom Metazoa; phylum Chordata; order Ceratodontiformes; family Ceratodontidae; genus Neoceratodus; species Neoceratodus forsteri. The sequence continues at coordinate 674,034 of CM057449.1, read as the reverse complement.
TAGCCTGTATATGGAAGTGGGCTGATAGGTTGTCCAGCACCATGGCATGCTTCTCGCTATAGGTGAGAGCCGACCAAGGGTGGTGGTGGGGGATGGCGGGGCTAGTCCTCCGCACTGAAGAGCCTGTGCACCTGTAACTGCCCGGCTCCTGGTAATCGTGAGTCGGGAGGTCCTGAAGAGCAACTGCCGCAACTCAGGAGGTCCAACATGAAATTTACCAGCAGATAGGAAGGTAGGCAGAAATCAGTAATTTCGGCTGCAGAGAAAGGCAGGACGCAATGGAGTCATACTCCGTTAGTTTTTACCTTCAGTGGGAGCCTTCACCGGCGATCGGGTTCTCGAGGGGGGTGGAGAGCCTGGTCGGCAGCCCTCATGCACCGCAGGGACCCTTCTTCTGTGGAGGAAATAGGGAGAGGAGAGGAGAATTGTAAGCTTTAAATAGGCACTGGGAGGGAAGGGGAGGGTAGAGCGAGTACTGATTGGTAACCAACAGGCATTAGGATTCCCACCAAACTGTAATAATAAATCGAACACCTAGCTTACAAAAGTACACGTATGCTATGCTAGCTGGCAGAAAATGGCAGTAAAGTAAAGAAATGCAGTCCTATAAACAGTTAAATTGTATGGGTAAACAGGCAATCTAATTTATCCCGCCATGAACGTTGCAGTAATCAACAGTAAAAGCGCGGTAGTACAGCATTGTAAAGGGCAGAACAACAAGTATGTAGTGAGAGCGTTTTGAGAGCAGCAGACTGTTAGTTGTTTGTAGCCCTCTGGGCAAGATGGCGACCAACCGATGCATCGGAGGTCACCAGTGGCCCTTGGCCCTTGTGTTCTTCCCCGTGAGCCTAATGTCAATCAATCAATCAATCAAATCTTTATTTATCTAGGCAAACATCATTGAGCACAGCTCATTTGCAAGATGGACCTGGAATGTGCTCCTCTGTGGCAACCAGTATTCCTTCCTTAATGATGAACCACCTTTGGTCCACCCCTAAATCTGCTTTGATGCCTGCCAGGTGGCTCCTTAGCACTTCACCCATCTTCCTGAAGCCCACACTCCTAAAATCCAAGATTTTGGTCTTAGTCGAGGTTCACCTGTCCATATCCACCTGGAACCACACTGTGCAATGGTCACTCTCACCTACAGGCTCCTGATGGGTCATACAGCCTACTTCTCTCTTACCTACTTCTATTCTTAATACATTAGTATGAACATTATTATTACTAACAGTGCTTATCTATTGTTTTGAAAATGTTTCTGTGTTAGCATGGGCAATGGACTATGTGGGTAGGAAATGTGGAGTGCTACATTTGGGGTACCTGGTTATTAGCAACTCACATCAATTAAAGATTGAAACATTATTTATTTATTTATTTATTTTCATTATTCAGATTACATCTTTGAGTACAGGTGCTCATTTGCAAAGGTCCCACATCTGAGTCAAGAAGATAATTCATAAAACAGTTATCTTGAGTTCATTACAGTTAGTAAACAACAACAGCAGCTCACATGGAGCATAGTCAGCAGTAGAAACCAACAGCTTATGTACAGCATTGTCAACAGAACATATGAAGGTACAGTAACTAGAAAGAAGCAGCTCTAGGGCATAATATGCAGTGAAGCACTTGAGGCTTTAGGTACCTGTGTGCACACAGTTCATACAGAATAGGGAGAGAATGAGGGATCTAACTATATGTAACAGGTTCATTTGGTTCTTTTGTGAGTTCTTTTTCAATGCTTTCTTGAACTGGGCCATAGTATACCAGGAGTATGTCTAGGAATATCCCAAGAGATATATTTCTGTAAAACTAGCCTTGGCAAGGGCTCCTTTGCAGTAAGGACATCTAAATGGATGCAAAGCCTTCGATTCAGTGCCCCATGGGTGACAAGGGGGAAGCTGACTGGTGTGGGGTGGGGACAAAGATGACATGCTGGATTTCAAACTGGCTAAGTGGTAGGCTACAATGGGTAGTGGGGAGGTCTCTGAGCCTAGACCAGTGATGAGCAGGGTGCCACAGGGCTCGGTACTGGGCCCAGTGCTATTTGGGCTGTTCATCTAGGACATTGCACATGGGGTGGAGAGCAGAGTGAGCCTGTTCATGGATGACACCAAATGGGTGCAGCAGTGAACAAGGAAGAGGGTTGGAAGCAACTACAGGAGGACCCAACCAAGCTGGAGGAGTGGTCAGAGAGGAGGCAACGGGGTTCAATGCAAAGAAGTGCAAAGTTATGCATTTTGGGACAAAGAACCCAAGGAGGGAGTACTGGCTGGTGGGGTAAAGCTTGGGATCACAGAGGAGGAAAAGGACTTGGAGTAATGGTAACAGGGAGCATGAACAATACTGCCCAATGCAGGAAAATGGTGATGAGGCGAACAAGATACTGGGGTGCACAGAGTAGGGGTTCATATCAAGGCACAGGGAAGTAATCTTGCCCTCTACAGGTTACTAGTCAGGTCACACTTGGAGTACTGTGTCAGTTCTGGAGGCCATACCTGAGGTGGAATGTCAATCTGCTGGAGGGCATTGAAACTAAGGAATGGAAGGGATACTAGAGGGCACAGGCTAAGAATAAAGAGGGTAGATTCAGGAGGGAGATGAGGAGGCATTACTTCACAGAGAGAGTGGTGTTGAGGTGGAATACTCTACCAGTAAGGGTGGTATCAAGCAAAATGTGGATGGCTTCAAGAGGGCATGGGACAGACTGCAAGGGTGGGTAAGGTGGGTGAGGTGGTGGAAAACCAAGGGAGAACAAGGGGTGGGGGAGGTGCAGCTGCAACCAAGGAAGCTAGTTGCACAGTTGAGCAGACCCTTGATAATCAGAAGGTCTGTTTTCGCTGGGTACATTCGTATGATCGCATGTTCATATGCAGTGGTTGTTAATGGGTCAGAAGAAGTTACAAACTGGTAATGCAGTTAGCCCAGTAGTACTTTTTGCATGCAAACAGGTCTAATGCCTTAGCTTTTATGTAGAGGAGCCAGGCAATCAGGTATAAAGAGAGCAGCTATGTGCGGCATGTCAGCTCTGAGTGCAAAGCAACATGCCTTGTTAAGCACTATCCTAAGAACTAAGTCACTAGCTGCTGTATAGACAGGGAGGCCTTAGTTCAGAACCAGCGGGCCCATGCAGGACAGTACAAAACACCTTGCTTCAGTGGTGAGGTTCAGGTGATTCCTGAACAGTGCACCTAGCTTTCTGTTTGCAAGGCTAACAATGTTATCCATGTGTGGAGAGAAAGATAAAGTGTCATCCAGGGTAACACCGAAATATTTGAGGTAATTAGACCTGTTACAATTTACCTTTTTATCATTTAGGATGACTAGGAGGAAGGTTCTTTCTTTCTCACTTGCAGCCCTGAGTACAGCAAGGTCTTGTTTTAGTAGTTTAAGAGTTAAGATCAGCTTATTTAGTGAGAAACATTTCTTAAGGGCTCAAAGTCATTTTGGAGGTCAGTACATAGTTTCACCTGTTGTGCACTACTGGTGTAGATAACAGCATCATCAGCGATAAGAGCACCTTAGATGTCCGACAGACCTCTAGAGTCTGTTCATGAATAGACTAAAGAGGAGGGGGAGAATAGAGCCTTACAGGATGCCCACTGTAATGCTTTCAACATTAGAAATGTTGTCTTCTATCATCCGATAAGTGCTGTCACTGTTTTGGATTTATGTTTTTATTGGGTGGGATAATTAAGAGGCCAATAAATTGAAGTAGTGCAGCAGCAAGAAAAAATGACTGACAATGTGTCTGATTTTTTCAGAACTTTAATGGTGTTTTAATATGTTGTTAGCTATGAAACAAAGTGACTGTGTATTGACTAAATTAATACATGGTTATGTGATCCTTTTGCCCAATCATGTAATGACATTCTCCTTACTCATTTTATAAAATACAATTGATCTGATGTCAGAATGATGGTATCATGACTATATTTTGAATTAGGTTAGTTTAGCAGTAACAATATTCCTATAAATGAATTAGAAATCAGAAATGGGAAAGGATCAAATTGGGTTTTATAAATGATCTTAGGAATATATCTTATCTGGTATTCATATACCATTCCACTGGGGGCAGATTGAATCCAAGAACTTCACACCCCTGCTACACCAGTTGTTGACTGAAGTTGCTCGATGGAAACATCTCAATCTCTCCTTTAGGAAAAGTTGCTGCCATAAGAATGTTACTATTACCTAGGGTGTCATATTTGCTGAATAATCTGCTGATAGCCCTATCAGACAAAGTCTATCATCCACTGGATAGGTTAGTTGCATCCTTTCTGTGGGAAGGAAAACAAGATGGGGCATCCTTAAACTACTAGCCCATTGGTGTCGTGGAGCTTGGGTCTTCCCTGGTTCCAGGGTTATCACTGGTCCTTTATTGCAGCTCAAGCTGTCAAATGGTTTATACCCTTTGTCTCTCCATCGGTGCCATGGATACAGTTAGAGGGCACATCCTACGAGATACACCTCTAACCTCCTGCTAACTAATGCTACCATCCTTGGTGCCAGCTTTCCTCGGTCATGGCTGAGACCAGGAAAGCATGGTTCCACATTATGAAAGTGACCAGGACTAGGAACCAGGGTGCTTTTCCCTTTAGGTACCTGAAATTATGCAACAATCCACTTTTAAAGGTGGACGACAAACCTCCACTGGTCCTCGTGGGAGAAGAAAGGGATAAACTATGTCCAAGATTTATGTATACCTAACACTACTATGCTTATGTCCTTCGAGCAACTCAAACCCACTACGCACTGCAATCCCAAGATTTCGGAAATTCCTACAGCTTGTAATGCGGTGCAGTCTTTAGACTGGACCAGCACGACTTGAGACCAGATGGGGCTGGATGTCACTCCCTACACCTTAAATCCACCTCCCGGATCTGGCTGGCAGATTTTATACTATTATTATGCTGACGCCCAACCAGATTGTATGACTACCTGTAGGGAAACATGGAGCAAAGACTTGGGGCTTGCACTTACACCGATACTTGGTCCTACTGTTTGCACTTAGCATATTCTATGTACAGGAATGCTTAGAGCCAATTGATTCAATTAAAAATCCTTCTCTCTCTGGTCACTGCACCGCTATTCTCCAAAGTGGGGCATACTTTCTCATGCACAATGCTGAGATGCGGTATAGTCCGCTACCACTCTACATTTATTGTGGCACTGCCCTTTAGTTCCTTTTGGTCTGCCATAGCTATGGATTGCTCTGGTGTACTGGGGCAGCCCATTGATCTGACCAATCCTATGTTGCTTTTGGGGACCAGATCCTCTGGCACACCTTAAATACAGCACCAAAACTGGATACTGCTGATTTTGCTAGAGGCCAAACGGCTCCTCTTGATGTACTGAGGCAGCCCTGCTGCCCTCTGTCTCTGTGGCACTCCAGCCATAGCCAGGCTGGCTATTTTTGAGAGATTATCTTATGCAAATTCTGGCAGACTTCCTTCATATTTCAGCAAATGGGAAGCTTATCTTAACTCAGCTCTATGTAGGCTCTACCTCCTGACCTAGGAACCCCCTACCTGATCTGCAATATCAAAGGTACTCTTCTCATGACCACAGTGAATGATCAGCTTAGGATCTAGCCCCACACCCATTTAACTGTGACCATATGGATCCCATCATGCTGAAGCCTAATATCTTCCTTTTCCTCTTCTCTCTTCCTCTACTCCCTACTTCCATCTCCTCTCTTTACACTATACTTTGAGGATCAGACTCTGTTTATCAAGAGTAGATATGTGAGTGGCTAGTGTATTAGGGATAGTGTAATCTGTTATTTTCAGAAACAGTGATAGTCTGACATGTCTGGTTTACAATAGAAGTATAACTTGATAGAAGAACATGGTTTCACAAAACAGCATATTTCTTAGTACTGTATCCAGAGTGTTGTGATAACTTGAATTTTCTTTGTTTTTGTTGTTTTTTTTCATGTTTTTTCTTTTCTTATATGCTGATGCAAAATGTGACTGTATTATAAGGCCTTTTTGGACTGTACAGTTTTTGAAAACTTATATATCGTGTCCTTCAAGCTCTGGAAACCAATAAAATTTTCTATGATAAAAAAAATAATAATCTTAGGGATATTTTTCAGTAAACAAGAATCAGTTTCTTATTACAAAAAACAAGGTATTTACAGTATGGTGAAGAAGTGCCTTCTATGTATGATTTGTTATGTAAACTTTATGATATTCTGAGGGCTAAGAGATATAAGGAGATAGTGGCAAGAGTGAAAAAGGATACACAACTTAATAAGAGGTGTACTAAGGAGAAGAGCCCATTAAAGAAACATGAGGAAAACAAGAGAAGAAACAAAACTCTAGTGAACTTAAGAGAAATTAATAAACAGATAAAAGCATATAAAAGGTTTTACAAGAGGAAAAACAAAATATATTTAGTCACTTAGGAAAAACTTTGGAATACAGGCTGCAGCACTTGTGAATGACTCTAAGACCTTTTGACGCCCACTATAGTGATGATGGGCACACTGAATTTTGAACAAAATATTTCAACCTCAGTACATTCTGCAGAATATAATTCCTTCATCAACAAAATGTCTCTATTATAGATCAACAGTCACATTTACATAATATATACAGGAGAAGTTGGAGCTTACAGTTATATTCAATAGAAAAGTGTCATAGCCTATTAACAATCCACAAAGTCACAGCACCTGGTCTGGATGCCTGGATGGGCCTAAAGGTCCCTTTCTGCTGACAAAATCTATGTTTCTATGGATTCCAGCAGACATTTATAAACTTAATCTTTCTTGGCAAGTCCTTTTTTAGTATTATCACAAGAGTGTCTTTATTTGTGGAATGGCAGTATAATATTTCCACTGTTTAATAATAAAGTATTACTAAAAGATCCACTGATGTATCATCTAATATCCCTATAGATAATTCTCAAAATGTTTTTTTTCTAAAATCATACTGGACAGATCATAGTTATGAATAGAGCAATATTAAATTCTGTCAGACGCTCAATTTGCTTCAGGGATCAAAGATCTAGCCTACGTAGTTAAATTATACTCTATCATTTAAGAAAGGGAAATCTGTATATGGCCTTTATTGTTCTGTCTCAAGAATTTAGCATGGTTAATAGCAATTTATTGTGGCAGAAGATGAGACGATCATATTTTCCTCCCATCTCCTTTCAATTATCACAACCTTACACCAAGGGATGTTGGTGCAGGTATGTGATTCTTTTGCAGGGAATCTCTGAAAGCTTTATTAACATGTTGAGGTAAGGCAAGGTTATTTGTTAGTGCCTACTCTTTGTAATATTTACATTGACTCAGTTTTGATTCAGTGAATAAAGAAGGTTTACATAACCCAAAACTCAAACATTCTCAACCAAAGCTCAGCTGTCTGACTCCACACTGATGACCTAGTCTTCTTATTTACTTCAAGACTAGGGGCAGGATTTCCAAAGTAGGCCACTAATCCTGCAGCTGCAGGAAAAAGCCTGCACACTATTAGCAAATGCAGTTGCACAATATTCTGAAAGAAAACTTGTGCGGTGCGAATTCGTAAAATCCCCATAGTTGCGCAAATTCAGCAGCTGCAGAAATTGAGCAAGTGCTGAAAATACACAACTGCAGATCCACAGCTGTGGAAATGTCTCAGGAGGCACAGCAACAGTGAAGCTAATTAACTGGATCAGCAGACTTTAACATTTCTGCCATAGCATGAAGCTGAAAGCACCCACAGAGACCAGCAACCAGTCCTCAACTGGGATCACTGCAGCACCACAGGTACCAGCAATACCATGGCACCACAGTGGCTGTCTGTCACTGCTGGTTGTCCCTCCCTGGAGTGTTCCTGTTGCCTGCAGGAGTAACACTCACTGCAGGCTGTTCAGTCTCTACTGGCTGTGGGGCTCTTCATGGGCTGCACTGGGTCTGGTGATTGTTGTTCATTGCCATTCAATGGCAATGTATGCTATGTTGCTGTAACTTCAGCCACTGCTATACCCAGTGGGAAGCTATTACCTGTGCCTGACCTCCACTTTAATTGTATTTCAATTGTTGGGGCACTACTGCAGTTTACTGAGGGAGTGTTACACCTCACTCAATGTGTGTAAAATTTTTCCACAACTGTGGGAAAAAACTGTCTGAGAATAGCCTTTGAGGGCTGTGCCATACTTATCAATTACCTTTTTCCTCAGAAACTTCCTCAGCTGCACTTTTCTCCACAGTCCATAGTGTATTTTTTCACAGCTCACGAGGTTTTATGAATAACACTCAGAGCAATTTCCCCTTTTTCCACAGCTAGGAAAGTTTTGGGGACTTAGGGAAGGTTTGCACCTTCAGAAAGCTTTTGTGAATCCTGCCCTAGGTCTTCAGAGTAAGCTTGCTTCTTTTGAAAATGAATGTAAGATTCTTACTTTGTGTAATAATACAGCAAAATTGCAAATAATGGTGGAGGAAAACATAATAATAAATGCTATTGGTTTCTAAATTTAGAGGAATTAACAAAAGTGAAATCATAGGACTATCTTGGAATTTGCTTTGCTGAAAATTTAGCATGGATACAGCATGTAAATATGCTTCAGAAAAAAAAAGATCTAATTGCAGTATTAAATAGGTTTAATTATCAATATGAGGATATGTATTCTTGGAATGCTCCAAGTTCTGAATGTAAAAATAGGCATCCATATATATGGTGCTGAATTGTGAGCATTAGTAATTTCAGTTCCTAGTAAAAGTCATAAAACGTATGAAGTAATATTGCATGTATCTAATTCAGCACACAGTGCTTTTTGTGTGAACAGAACTAGGTCTACTTCCATTGATAACATTGGTTAACCTTAGAATGTTAAAATATTGGTTGACCCATGCATTATATTCTAATAAATATTTAGTAACATAAAACCTCACCATTGCTATCTGATGTTATTGATATTTTTAAGAAATGTTTTAAGAAATTAGGTTTTGGGATATTTATCTATTTTACCAATAATGGAAACATTGAAACTCTGTCTTAGAAAAATCAGCTTGCAAATTCAATATCAGGCTAAGCAAAAAGGTTTTGAAACAAGATAAAACCAGAGAGCATGAAATAAATATCTAATAATAAAAAGTCATTGCTTGGAATTTGTTCTTATACCCTCACAGCAAAAAATAAACTGTTGACCTACTACCAGTTTGAAATAAATGAGAGTAATTTTAAAACATAAGATACCATTGAACAGTAAAATGTTCTCCATTCTGCCCATATGATATCAGTAGTATAAGTTCATATATCTAGATCAAAAGTTAAATTTCAGCCAAGCAGCTCATACCACATCTTTTGACAGGTGGAAGCTCCCTTTTCCCCAACCTTCAACCAGAAGTCCCACCTCCTGTGCAGGAAATGATGAGTTCTTGAACCTGGATGTCTGCTCCTTTTCTATGCCATATGTCCATTGTCCTCCTTCCCCATCCCCTGAATCCCTACTGCTCTGTCCTGGTTCACACTGAATCCTAACACCTCATCCAACCCCACCCCTCACACCCCTGCTGCACCCCTGCTGCACCATCCTAGTTTGCACCCATGTCTTCCCTCCCCCTCCCTCACACCTCCTGCAGCATCCTGCTCAAATCCCTGAGTTGCTCTCCTCCACCCCCTCCCTCGCACTCCTGCTGCAGCATCCTAGTTTGCACAGGTCCCTCCTCCTCCATCCATCCACTCCCTCAAACCCCTGATCTCTCCTCCTCCACCCTCACCCACTCACCCCTTCCACACTGTCCTAACTCTCACCCAAGTCCTCCTCCTCCATCCACTTGCTGATTTTATTACTGTTATTGTTGTTTTTTTCCAGTTTAGTGTAGATTCAGTTGGTACCAGATTGTTATTCTGTCTTCATTTGGAAAGGTACCTGTTTGGGGGAGTTTGTGGTGCAGCTGTGTGTTTCTAGGGGATTTTGCTGTTAGCTGATTGTCTCTGGAGGTCAGGAGGTAGAAATCAAATTAATTTTATGCAGAACCAGCTCATTGCTTGTTTTAGTTATTTTATACTGCTGATTTCACTTGGACTACAGTTCTGTTTATCTTGTGTTTTTTAAGCCACTAACTTTAGAGGGCAGGAACTGTTATTTTGTCTAGCACTGTAGCTTGGGGAAGGGTGGTAATTGTTTGGGTTCTTGGCAGAGCCACTGCTAAACTGGAGGTTGGGCCAGGTCAGAGTGCTGCAGCTGGCTACCTTGATTCTCAGAAAGGGCTGAAAGATTGAATGGAATCAGTATAATTTAGGGAAGGAATGTAATTTTGTTGATTTATTACTGTTGTTGTTGTTTCTGTTCCAGTTTTGTAGATTTAGTTGGTACCAGGTTGCTTTTCTGGCTTCATTTGGAAAGGTACCTGTTTGGGGGAGTTTGTGGTGCAGCTGAGTTTTTCTAGGCTAGTACAGGAATCTAGTACTGCAAGAAGGAAAATCTGTGAATTTTAAGTTGATTGGATAATATCTGTGACTCTTATACCATTGTAATAAGAAAGAGGGCAAGGGCAGCATCACAGAAGGAAAATGGAGCAGGACAGGGAAGGATGTACTAGGGGGTATGGCAACTTGTGGGTGGTTGGGGACAGGAAAGGTAGGTAGGCTAGGGGCAGCAGGACACCTGGGGGCAACACGGTAAAATAACTGTGGCAGGGAATGGGAGGCACAGAGGAGAGAGAGGAGAGAATGGATGGGGAAAATGATTGGGAAAGTCAGTGGAAAGGACAGAAAAGGGTGATGCACCAGGGGAGAGGCAGTGGCAGAATAAGGGAGGGGATCAGTGGCAGGAAGGAAATAGTGGATACAGAAGAAGGAGGATTGTGGTGTAATAAGTGTGGAGCAGCCATATTCATGGGCATCCTGTGGAGGCTGGGAAGTGCCCAGTTTGTCAAAGGCTGGGGAGGCTGGAGGGTGAGATTTTAAGGTTAAGGAGGAAATGTCTTAGACAAAAAGAGAAGATGAAATGGGAAGCACAGACTGTAACCAGATAAACAGGAAAAGGGACAGGGGTAGGGACTGGAGATGGAGAGAACAATCTACACTGGGGACAAAGGGGGAGACATAAGGACAGGACATAGGGACCAAAAGGAATGGGTGCCAGAGTTACTGCACATAGGCATAACATAGGCTCAGACAGGTACTGGCCATTGATGGAAATGACAGATGGGGAGAAAGTGATGTGGAAGAACAGTCCAGGGTAATAGAGAGAAATGGGAGGGGGGTGAAGGAAAATAACCTAATGTGTGTCAAGATAGAATGAGCACAGGAGGGAGTACTGATGAGGGTAGTATACCTGGGGCAAAAGGAGAAACAGTGTGCAAGAGGAAGAAGGAGTAAGAACAGGGAGGGGAAGGGAGGATGGGAGGGTGACAGTGGAGAAAGAGGTGGGATCTTGGTGTTAGGGGACTCAATATGGAGAGGGGCAGATGGGGTAGCAAGGGAAAGAGGCATAGTCAGGTCTGGGTGGAAACCATGCCACAGGAATGATGGTGAAAGGGTGGGGCAATCAGTACTAAAATATGCCAGAAAGGGCAGGGAAAAACCACATCTAATTCTGCACCTGGGACAAATGACTCACTGATGGGATGGTAGATAAGGTGAAGAGGAGGGTTTGAGGATTTAGATTCACTTTGTGAGGGGCAGGATGATTAGTTACCTTCTCAGAGGTATTTCCAGTCCCAAGGGCAAGTGATGACAAGAAAACTGAGTATTCAGGAGTTTAATGAATGGCTGGTAACCTGATGCCAGAAAAAGGGTATGGGCTGGTGGAGGGGGGGTGACCTGAGTAGGACAGCAGTCTATATGCTGAAGATAGACTGCACTTAAATGAAGAGGGAAAGAAAGTACTGAAGCAAATGTTTTGGGGAGTATATTGAGGAGAATTTAAACTAGGAGAGGGTGGCAGAAGGGATCGAGGTGATCAGAGGGCTCAAGATGGGAAACCATATGGGCCTCCCATAACAGATGACATAAGGTGAGGATTAAACAATACAAGGAGGGCCATAAAGGGAGAGGAGGAAAGGAGGAGGAGGAAAGAAGAGAGAGGGATTGAGGGTGGTATCTTTAAATTCTAGAAGCCTGGAATGAAAATGCAGAACCACAGGCTCTCATGGCAGAAGGAGGTGGACATTGCAGCCATCACCAGACATGGGCCACCCAAACCATGATTGGGACCTGGCAGTTCCAGGTTACAAACTATTCTGCAAGGATAGAGTTAAGGGGAAAGGAGGGAGTAGTGTCCTACATGAGGGAGGGGCTAAAGTGTGTTAGGAAGAGGGAGGAGGGATGCAAATCCAAGATACAACAAATAGGACACTACAGTTGGGGTGGTGTACAGGCTGCCCTCCAATCAGAAAGACAGATAGGTATTGACAGAACAGATCTGAGGAACTGTGAGAAGGGTGGGTGGTGATAGTCAGTGACTTCAACCTGCCTGGAGTGGAGTGGGGACACCTACCACCAAGTGTAGAAGGGAATAATGCTAGATGCCTTCCAGGATAACTTCCTAATGCAGTTAGTCAGTGAACCAACTAGGAAGGGAATACTTTGACCTTGTATTCTAATGGGGATGGGTGAGGGATCTGAGGGTGAGGAACCACTGGTGGGGAGTGACCACCAGACAGTATGGTTCCATTTGCAGCTGGACAGGGAGAGGGGGATCTGGCACAAAGGTGCTAGACTTTAGAAAGTCTGACTTTAAAAGATGGGTGAAGTTGTGCAAGGGTTCCTGGACAGAATTCAGCCCTAATACGGACATAAATCAGAAGTGGGAACTCATTAAGATAGGGATAGTGGAGGCAAAAAAATCTCTGCAGCAAGACCCAAAGTAAAAGCTAGGGTGAAGAAACCTAGCTGGATGAGCAAGGTGTCATGGACAGGGTGAGGAGAAAAGAGTCACCTGTGGGAGATACAGGAGAACAGGGAGGGAGGGGTGGGGAAGGACAGAGAGGAGTACCTGAAGGAAGCAAAAGAGGTAACCAGGGAAGTAAGGGCAGCAAAGGTGTCAAAGGGAGCTCAAGCTGGTGAAGGGAATTAAAGAGGGGAAAAGACTCTTCAGGTACATCAGGAGAAAATGGGAGTGAGGACCAAATAATGCAAGGATTAAGGAGGGAGAAAACATGGAAAAATTAAAAAGGCAGAAGCATGACTGCTACTTGCTCAGTTTTACTAAAGAGAAAGGGGAATACTTGTTGGGGGAGGATAGGATCAGAGAGGAGGTGACAGACAGAAAATCACAAAAGGTAGAGTGCTAGATGGGTTAAGGGCACTGAGGGTGGACAAGGCACCAGGACCGGATGGCATATACCTCAGGGTACTAAAGGAGCTGGCAGAGGTCCTGGCAGGCCTATTTGCAGACCTGTTTAAGCCCTCTGGACTCAGGGTGTGTACCAGGATTGGAGGATGGCTCACATGGTTCCACTCCATAATAGTGGTCCCAAAGATGAACCAGGGAACATAGATCAGTGACTCTCATGCTCTATAGTGGGAAACTGATGGAAACAATCCTGAAGGAAATGCTGTGACCCCTGCTTGAGGTCAATGGGGTGCAGGACAGTTGGCAGCATGGCTTGTCAAGGGCAGATCCTGCCAGACCAACCTAGTGGACTACTATGACTGGGTGACTAAAGAAAAGGATAAAGGGCATGCAGTGGATGTCCTGTACCTGGACATCAGTAGGCATTCAACTCAGTGCCACATGGGAGACTAGCAAGTAAACTGAGGGCACAGGGGAGCAAGATTGTGGGATGGGAGGAGAACTGCTACAAGCCACAGCAGCAGAGGTGGTGGTGGTGAGGTGAATTATCATCCACAAGGGCAGTGACAAGTGGGGTCCCACAGGGTCAGTGCTGGGGCCAGTTTTATTTGGGTATTTATTGCAGACATCTCGGTAGGTGTAAATAGAAAGATCAGTCTATTTGCGGATGACACCAAGATGGGAGCAGTGGTCGATGATCAAGGGAGGTGGCAGGGATTGCAGGAGAGATCTAACAAGGCTGGAGACATGGTCTGACATCTGACAACTTGGTTTCAATGCCAACAAATGCAAGGTGCTGTATTTTGGGGCAAAGAATCCAAGAGGAGCTACTATCTGGGGCATGCAGCTAGCTGTGACTGAGGAGGAGAATATCTGGGGTCTCATTACAGGAGCAATGAACAGCTCAGAACAGTATGGGAAAGCAACAGCAGTGGCCAACAAGAAGCTGGGTTGTATTGCAAGGGTATAACCTCTAGGAGGAGAGAGGTGATTCTGCCATTATACAGATCGCTGGTCAGACCCCACCTGAGTACTTTTTTCAGTTTTGCACCTACCTCAAAGAGGGACATTAGATTGCTGGAAGAGGTATAACACAGAGCAACAAAGGTGATCATGGGTCTGGGGAGTTACCATGTGGTTAGACTGAGGGAGTTGAACATGTACTCTCTGGAGGAGAGGAGGGATGGGGACATGATTGAGACTTTTAAGTACTGAGAGGAATAGACAGGACAGACAGGCACAGAGGGACTGTTCAAGGGGAGGCTGGGTCATGACATGAGATTGGAGGTGGAAGATTTGGAAGGGCAATGAGGAGGCATTTCTTTACTGAAAGGGTGGTAGCAGAGTGGAACGTACTACCAGCAGAGGTGGTGGCCTGTAAAACAGTGGGATACTTTAAGAGGGGCTGGGATAGAGCAAAGGGAGGGTCATGGGAGGGGTGTGGAGGTGGAGGGCAGCTGCAGGAGTAGGAGGTGCTAGCTGCTAAATCTGCGACTTAATAGACTAAATGGCCATTTTCTTCACAGTTTCATATATATCTATATATAGATATACATGTAACACATATACATGTTATATATGTGTGTTTGAGCCCTGCCCTTCCTCCTTCACCCTCTCCCTCCTCCTCTATTCCCCATTCATTCAGTATTCCTGCACCCCTGTCAGTCTGGGGTATAAGGACAGGATGTGAGTAAGTGCTTTGTGACCCAGAGGTTTCCTGAATGCAGCATTACAAGTGTATGTTATCATGCAGCAAGACATGGAAAAGCCATGTGTATAAGCACAGTTTTGTTTTTAAAACAAGTTCATATTCTTAAAAGTTGAGAAAAAGTATTAATGTATCCTATGATTGTCCTACTCAGGACCTTCTTGTAAAATGTGTTGCTTCAACAGCTTCTCAGACTAGTGAGGCATTTAACAATTCTCTACAAAACACCTGTGTGTGTGTCTGTGTGTGTCTGTTGAAAAAATATTTACACTGCTTTGCACTGTAGCAGCAGCATCCTACAAAAATGTAACAGTTTTCTAAAGATTACAGAAAATACCTTTAAAATACTTACCTTGTAGTAGAACAAATATATAGTATATATTTAGGGCTTATTGTTGATGGAAACTAGTGGCTTTCGAAATCTTGTTGTAGGACAGTTCAAAGGTCAAAAGGTTGTGGTACTATTATTCTGACATCACATCGATAGTACAACAACTTTTTAGCTTTGATCTGCCTTCTGATTAGCTCACTCCATCAAGCTCAATGGAAAATCTACGCAAAAACATGGCAGCTGCAGTTTAGCGAGCGCCGAGTAGTGGACGCTGCTTATTTTGCATGAGCTAACGCCATCGTGTCACAAAAGCAAACTTTTTAATTTTATTTAAACAAATGATCATTGCCGATGCTGAGTGAGCAGGAGCAGGAGAAGCTTAACAAGTGGCAGTGGAGCAGGGAGAAGCAGGAGGCGAGTGGGAGGGGGGCAGATCTGAAGCAAGTGGCCACAGGAGTAGGGAGAAGCTGGAGTGATTGGCATGAGGTAAAACAATCAAAATAAACCCTAACCATATACTATACAAAACAGTGGATGGGGACCATCCACAGCTAAGGCTGTTTCCTCTGGGAGTTGATGACATCAGGGAGACCTCTCGATATGATGTCATCAACTCCCCTCGTAGGGAAACATAGCCTTGCTGTGGAAGGTCACCCATCCACTATTCTATGTGTTCTAACAGTCCTGGAAATGTTGCAGAAAAATATAATTCCTATTAAGTCTGATGATTTAGGGAAAAATAAAATTACCCTTTAATACAGAATGAAAAGTATGTAAATCCACTGACTACATTCAGAACATGTCTGCTGTGTGTTAAATCATCTGTGTAATTGATTCATTAGAAGTAAATGACTAGATTCTGACATCAATTCTTCAAAATACATTTTCATCATTTTGCTAGCGTCCAGTAAAACAGACTGCTTTTACGACTGTGGAGGAGCCAACAGTAGTATTGCATGTACAAAAGGAGTGATGTCATGTTTTCTGTCCGTGGAACTGACTGAAGGTGTAAATAGTCTCTCCGCCTTACCTCCTCCAAGCAAATAAATACACCCTCAAATAAATACACTTTCATGTTAGTCAATGGTTGCAGGGTACTATTTTCTTTCTTAAATGGGTGGTACAAGAACTGGAACCTGAGTATTGGGAGGCAGCATTAGTTTTTTAGAGTAAGATCCACCTCCGCCTTCACCCCAAACTTTTTCTGACTCATGTGGGAGGGGATGATTCATGAGATAGCTCTAGCATGCTGTAACCAGATACACTAGTTTGGTACCTTATCAACCAACAGACATGCCTGTGCAGTGGAGAACAGAACAGAATATATTTAATGCCTTCAAATTGACTTAAAAACTTTGGACAAATGATTATCAGAGCCACCTGGGGCCTCAGAAGGAGACCTAGACACACATCTAGCTCTGTAAGAATTTTTTTTTGTGGGAGCTGTGGGATTCAAACCCAGATCTAACTGCCCAGATCATCAATGCTATAAAATGCTATAATTAATAGACTCTAGCTGTTTTTTACAGAAACCCCACTCAGTTAGATTTCAAGTATTTGCTAAATTGTAAATGTAGGTATCAGCATTCTGTTAGTAGTTAGTGATGACTGTGGTTTGTGACAAAGATCATTTTTTTACAAATGAAGTGTATGGGTAGGAAGCTGAAAACAGACTTTGATGATAAAGTGTGTTTTTTTTAGTTTGATGTATTAGAAAACATTGAACAAGAAAACAACTGGTGATTTTAAAAGCTATACTGATCAGAGCTGACAAAAAATCTTAACTATTTTTATTTTATCATGGACACTAGAAATAGGATGTTAGCATTCACCCATTAAACCTGTTTTTCAGTTTTTTATAGCATCTTGCCAAGGTAATCTTCCCAGATTGTAATCTGTCATGGTGGTAGGATTTGAAATTGTTTTAATCATGAAGCATTGGTGTTAGTAATGCATTTAGAAATACCATTTTAATTTTCTTTACAGTTAAACATGCAGTTTCATGTCAAGGCACATTTTTGGGGGTTCAAATTATTTTAAACATGGGTACAGTACTTGGTGAATACAGACTTTGATGATAAAGTGTATTTTTCTTTCAAATTTGAGAAGTATGTATTATATATAAGTGTAAATGTGTTGTAAATGGTTAAGTAGGCAGTGGTTTAAGGCTCTAAGCTATAAACCTGGAGACCTGGTTTGACTCCACAGCCCCCACTTGCATACTGTGTGACCTCTGCACAAATCACTTAACTTCCTTGTGCTCCCAGGTCACACCTGTAAACAAGCTTTCAGCTTAGTGTGTTCTCTCTGGGTAAAAAAGTGTCTAGAGTTATTTTGTTTAATATAGTTGAGGTTTATATGTGGTAAGTAGGTAGGGTATGATGTTTTGAATGTGGCAGTAGGATTTAGCATGTGCACTGCTTTAAAATCATTTCACAGTATTTTATACTTTCTTAAAAATAGTCCACATTTGTGTGGGGGCTATGGGATTCAAACCTAGATCTCAGATTTGCAGAGAAGAGCCTTAAACCACTGTGCTATACTGCCTCCTAGTTATGGCAGTAATCTGTTTTATTGAATCCTGGCTGTGACTATAGGTGTTTACAACTGAATGTTAATAACCACATTTGCTTCACTTGCAAATAGGTAGGCATTTGTGTCTAATTTCTGTTTGACTTACTGTAGGTTACATATAGAATCTGAAAATTCATAACATGCTGTATTGTGATTCAATGAACTGATAAATGGGGATTTTGGTTTCTTTTACAAATTCATTTTCCTGACCATGGATATACTAAAACAAAAATTTCTCAACAGAATGTTTTTAAATAAAGAGTTTAACTCACAGCAGCAGAAGAAGTATGTTGGCATTAAAAGCTTAGTGGTGTGGATGTGAGGCACCAGTATTTAAGCAAGACTTTGGTAGAGGATTAATTGTGACTGGGGGTGAGGGAGGGAGTGAGTCTTGAAATTTGTAGCATAATTTTTTTTCTGAAACTTCAACCTTCAATAGGTTAGACTCTGCAGCCATCTGTACAGTATATCACTAAGCCATATGCAGTGTGGTATGGGTAAAACCCAGATCACCAGACCAGAACCAGTGCTGTAAAATCTGCACTGGGCACAGCTTGTACAAATATTGCTGATCCAGTGGATCAAATAAATACATACAAATAAAATAAATACTGCTCATTTCGTGCTTCAATCCATCCCAGGAGTGACATTATTACATGATAACACACACACCCTGTTGTGCCTTATTGCTTAAATATACCCTTTCTCAATGTACTATACTTTGATTCAGTTAGTGTATGCAACAGCCTTCATGTGAACACTCTGGGCTTTCTTTGACTCCTGATGTCTATTTGCTTTAGCTATTCTATATTGTTTGAACCACTTTGGTCTTCTTGATGTGGTGCCTGTGTGCCTAAACTATGTAATCTGTTTATCTACTGCTACCCATGTATCTCCAGTGAATGATTGTTATAACTGTCTGCTCTCCAGCTATTGTTTTTGGACTTGTTAACTGTGCTGTCTTTGTATTAGTTTCAACGAGGTGCTTTTGTAAATGAGTCTCTGACTCAAAGGTTTGTAAATCTGATATTTTTAAATAAATGTTTATGTTTAAGCCCATGAAACACTCTATCTAGTTACTGCATTCACAGTCATAGTGGTTCTGCCAGAGCTTGTTGAATACTGATAAGCTTGTCATGCATTTATAATGAGTTAGCCCTGGGAAAGCGATGAGATCATGGTTACAGCCTGGGAAAGGCTTACACTCATGTATGAAAGGTCTCATCGCTACAACCTACTAAAGGCTTACATTTACATGTGAAAGGAAACTGCTATTTAAATCATACACAGGGGCTTTTTGTTAGCAAGCTGGGAATATGATGAGCTCATTTTTACAGAATAGAATGGGACATACATTTACATGTGAAAGGATACTTCTGTTAAATCATGCACAGTGGGTATTTTATTAGCAAGCTGGGAATGTAGCCATACTGTACATTAAAGACTGCTTTTGTTAGGAGTGTGAGTGATTAAGGCAAACATAGCAGATAGAGATAAAATGGCATGAGATCATACTCAGCACAATAGAACAGTACATAGATTTACATGTGAAGAGCATAAGCATCTGGGAACAGGCTTTTCAGAATCTTACAGCTGAAAGCACAATGATATGAGGAGGGGCTTGCCATTTGAAAGTTGATCTCACAGTCTTACATAAGCCCTTTGTTTGGGGCTTTGATAGTATAGTGTCCAGAGACCGTGGATCTCTTTATAGAATTTGAGCAGATTATCCAAAACATTCAAGAAGATGGCCCAGAACAACGATCTCAAACTGACATCCCTGCAGCAGAACAGACTGTCACCCCACTCGAATGAGAAGCCAGAAGAAGAAAAGACTATCAGGGCCCCCAGCCTAAGCCCTCCTATGTGTATTACATAAGGTGTAGGTGAATGTCCCACTCAAACCTTGTTGAGTGGAAAGATTTCAGACATCAAAAAATCTGTGAGTTGTAAAAGCTAAATCTGATCCTGATACTACTATATAAGAGCCACCACTGCCAGACCTTGAAGAGCACCTACAGTCTGAATCTGATACCAAGAAAGATGTGAAATGGAGTCCAAAAGAGACAGTGACATGGAGGGAGAGCCAGAGACACTGACAGAAGAAGTATCAGAGAAAGTTGTAAAAAGGATGGCTAAGACAGAGAAAGTGAGCAAGACACAGCCAGAAGCAACATCCGCCAAGACTCAGATGATGGTGAAATCTCTACAACTAGCAAGTCCCAGGCTAAGGAAGAAGAAAAGTATATGAAAAAGCCTTGCAGTGAAGAGGTAAATTCATCTTTGTTTTAAACAATAAAGAAAAAAATGTTGGGGGAGCAGAGATGTGCGTACATAGTGAAATTGAACAGATGAGTTAGAGGCTAAACAAGAACCAATGCTATGTTTCTTTTGCTTTATTAGAGCAGTGAATTTTCAATTGAGCTGCAGTAATATTCGGACACCATGGATGTTTGAGTCTCCACAAACCTACTGTTTGACTGTGATGCTGATTTAAAGATACAGATGTAGTATTAGTGAAATGTGTGAGGTCAGTATGTTAAAAATACAGATAGCGATAGAATGTGTCAAAGAAGACAGAAAATACTGTAATCACTGTCACACCTGGACAGCTAATTCTGATTCCTGTATAAATATAAGAAATTAATGTATTATAGACTGTGGCAGAGGGAGGTGCTGGTTGCTTAAGGACACATAAAACCTCCCAGGCATAAGTTCTAAGGACAGGAGGTATTTTAAACTACAGAGATCTGAGGTTCAATTAGCATGTTAAATTTCCTTTGATCCCAGGAAATGAAATTAGCCATTCATGGCATCCCAGGAAATCCTTTGATTTTGCTCTAGGTGTCATAATGAAAAGAGCATGCATGTGTTTTTGTATCAGCCCAGGAAACCAGCTTATTTCATTAAAGAGACCTTTGATGTGTAGATACCAAAGCCCAGACGGAATTAAGGATTCAAATACACTTTTGCTTTGAATACAGTGACTTGTATCAAAGAGACTTTTGAAGTGTGTGTGAAGCAAAGCACAAACTGGTTCTCACCAGTCAAACATAAGAAGAGGAAACATAGAAACATAGACTTTGATGGCAGATAAGGACTGCTTGGCCCATCTAGTCTGCCCTTTTCCTACTCACAGGATAGGCCGCAGATCCGAAGTTAACCAACAGCCTATTTTTTTCTCTTTACTCCTCGCTGCAAGAATTGCCTTATGTCTGTCCCATGCATTCTTGAATTCTTCCATAGTTTTAGACCCACAACCTCCCTCAGGAAGGCTTTTCCATGCATCCACTACCCTCTCTGTGAAATAATACTTCCTCACATTGCCCCTGAACTGCCCCCCATCTTTAAATTGTGTCCTCTTGTTCTTGCATCTCTTTTTCTGAAAGATGCTACCCTCTTGGACTTTGTTGATTCCACTGAGGTACTTAAAAGTTTCTATCATGTCCCCTCTCCTTCTTTCCTCAAGGGTATACATATTAAGCCTTTAGTCTCTCCTCATACAACTTCTCTTGCAGACCCTGCACCATTTTAGTTGCCCTCCTCTGGACTGCCTCTATCCTGTCTATGTCCTTGAGGAGATGGGGTCTCCAGAACTGGACATAGTACTCCAGATGGGGTCTCACCAACTGTCTGTACAGAGGGATAACAACTTCCTGTTTTCTGCTGCTGATGCCTCCCTATACATCCCAGTATACCCCCCGCCCTCCCTACTGCCTTTTCACATTGCTTAACCTTAAGGTCATCTGATATGACTACCCCAGGTCCCTTTCCTGTTTTGTTGTTGTTACTACCTCCCACCCATTGTGTATTCTTCCCTGGGTTCTTGTTTCCCAGGTGCATTATTTTGCACTTTTTGCATTGAATCCTAGCTGCCATACGTCTGACCATTCCTCCAACCTTGCCAACTCCCTTTTCATCCTTTCCATGCCTCCTTGTGTATCAACCCTGTTGCAGATCTTTGTGTCATCTGCAAAAGGCATACTTTTCCTTCTAGTCCCTCTGCAATGTCACTGATGAAGACATTAAAAAGGACTGGACCAATACTGAACCCTGCGGTACCCCACTAGTAACCACCTCTTTCTTCAGAGTGGACTCCATTTACAATTACCTTCTGTGTCCTGTTGTCCAGCCAATGTTTTACCTCAGGCTACCACCCTGGGACCCACTCCCAGGCTGGTTAATTTGACTAATAATCTTTCTGCAGGACTGTGTCAAATGCCTTGCTAAAGTCTAGGTAGGCCATGTTCACAGCCCCTCCTTGGTCTACTACTTTGGTCACCCAGTCAAAGAAATCTATTAGATTCATCTGACATGACCTTCCCACTGTGAACCCATGCTGCCTTGGATCCTGTGCTCACTGACCCTAGGTACTCAACTATTCTTTCTTCAGAAGTGACTCCATCACTTTCTCTACCACAGAGGTCAGACTGACAGGTCTGTAGTTTCCTGCCTCTGTCTTGGTCCCACTTTTGTGAAGGGGAATCACATCCGCCTTCCTCCAGTCCTCGGGTACCACACCATCCTCCCATGATTTATTAAAAAGAGTAGCCAGTGGTTTCACTAGTTCCTTCCTTAATTCTTTTAGAATTCTGGGGTGAATTCCATCAGGACCCATTGCTTTGTCCACCTTCAGTTTTAGGAGTTCTTACAGAACCCTTTCTTCTGTGAAAGGACTGGGATCAACCCCCTATCAAGAGTTCTTCTGTTAATTGGATTAGGCACTTCCCCTCCTCTTTTGAATACTGAGCAGAAATATTTGTTCAGTATTCCTGCTTTTCACTGTCCCTCTGCCCACCCACCGCTCATTCTATTCAGCCTCACTATCCCTCCCTTTGTCTTTTCTACGCTCTCTGATATACCTATAAAAGGTTTTATCCCCTTCTTAACCGAGTTGGCTATTTTTTTCCTCAGTTTGGGCCTTTGCTATTCTGACTTCCTTCTGCCTTAACTGGTACAGCTCTCTGTCCTGCTCCTGCTGTGTTTCCTTATACTTGGAATGCTATCTTTTCTTCCTGACTTTGTCATCTCTTTTTTAAATACCTTAGTAGGCCATCTTGGTGTTATCAAAATATAGATTTTGTTACACCAAGGGGAGTTTGGTGACCTCAGAGAAGGCCAGCTCAGGACTGGTTTTAACTGCTGAGAGAACCTGGACAGGCACACATTCATTATCTGACTGAGAGAAGAGAGACCATCAAAGCACTGAAGTAAGGACCTAAGACAAGATTAGCTGAAGTTATTATTTGTTGGAATTTGCACTTTAAACCTGTTTGTTTTAAGGCTGTATATGTTGGGATATTTTGTTCTGTAATATTTTCTGTTTTCCTATTTTAAAGTAAAGATATATATTTTAAAATGGAAACTGCCTGGAGTGCCTTGACATTTCTTTTTATTTAAGTGAAGCTTTTAAAAGGTTATAGTTGACACTGTGTAAGATCTTATTTTGATGCCAAACTGGGAAACAGATAGAGTTCTCTAAAGTCTTGCATAGAATTCTAAGGGTTCATTTTGTAGACCTGAGTAGGTGCCCATAGGCAAAGAATTCTGGACCCCCAAGGCAGAATTATCTGAGCCTGATAATTGGGTACGCTAATAAGAGGTTATCAGTTTGAATCCCTACAGACCTTGAGACTAAGGTGACTCGAACCCACAAAACAGACAAGAGGGTTACCTTGTGCTGTTCACTGTCCACAAATCATACGCTAGAGGTTGGCACTTTGGGAGTAGAGGGCTGCCCGTTGAGCAAATTTGTGACAATCACTACACAACCAGAACCTGTCTTCTTCTGAGATTAGACAGGGTCCCTCATGTGAAAAACCGGATCTACATGTTAAGCTCCCCAAAACTGACCATGATATGTATTATAAGTATGTTATGTACCATACCATTTGCAGTGTAATTGTCATGGTGATAGAGAGGGTGATACAGTGTGAATTGGTTGATTGCTCTCCTGGGTGTGAGATAGATGACCTAAGTCAGAAAAAACATTCTTGTATCCTTGATGCATTGAGGGTTACAGAAGCATACAGAAATGTTTCTGAAGCTGTACATATAGGGCTGATCATGCCTATCAATTTAACCATAGCTATGAAACAGCAGGGGTTATAGATGACCAACAAAGCCCTAGAAACTATATGTCATGTTTTAAATGATGTGAAAAGATCTGATGACCCCATGTGGTTAGTTATACAGATGTTCCAACAGATAGATGGAGAGATTAGAAAAGAGGCCAGACATCTGGTCAGTAAAGGTCTTTAAAAATTTCTAAAAGAAATTCAGGAACCCTGTTAATTTAACAAAAAATCATTTAATCCTGCTCTGTAACAGGTTTTGATGTGTGTGTGTGTGTGTGTGTGTTTGTGTGTGTGTGTGTGTGCTTGTGTAAACGTTTCAGTACCAAAAGCTTCATATCCTATTTTACAGAGTCATGGAGAATACAAGCACAGTGCGCATCCAAAGACATATGTATCTGATCCTAAGTCATTACTACGAGCCCTCAGTGTTGAATTTTCCCATATTTGAAACATGCCTTTGTGACATACTTGCCTCTGAACTGATGTTGCATGCCCCCAGAAATGTGGGAGGATTACTGTAGAACATAATATGTTGGCATCTGCAAATGTTTGCACTACAAGCTTCTAGTTATTAGATCACAGCTGGAAATGTTCATGCCAGCCTCTCCAGAGGTTCTAATGGCTAATGGCATAGCTAACATGGAAATAGCAGCAGCCACAGTGGATGCTCTTTGTATTACAGTCGGCTACTGTTAATCACTTCTGTTAATTGCATCAGCTGCTGTACTGTAATTGATCTGGTTAATTATAACACCCAACGGCCACTTAAGTGAAGCCAGTCCTGACTGCAGTACTGTAGCTATATTAAAGTACTGCATACCTATCGTTGTTACATTGCTTTGTGTTGTGCTCAGTTTGCTGCTTTTAAAACAATTTAAATAAAGTCTGAAGTTTTATATGTTAATCCTGGTTGCTTGCTCATTAGTAGGGGAGTTCAGTTGCCTCACGATACAGTATACAGTAGTGCTGCCCATGTCCACTTCACTTGTTTGCATTATTAAAGTAGTAGTAAACTTGTGAAAAATAGTATGTGCACCCTGTTAATGTTTGCACTTATTTCTTTACTGTGAAGAACGTGATAATAAAAAGTAGGTATACAATTCCTCAAGTACTGTAGATAAACATATTAAAGAATCTGAGTTAACATTTTTAGAAAATGTTAGACTGTTTGCAGCTGTAGTCCTGGAGGACCCCAATGTCTTTGTTGCCCTTTTTAATGATGATCATAGCCATGTGTATGTCTGATTTGAAGCAGAAAAACAATGTGATATCCCTGAAATTGTGAAAGTGGCTTCTCAGCTTGTCATGCTGCTCCATGCACTGAAAGGTCACTAAAGATCCATGCTGTGTTTTTTTCAGAGTGCAGAAAAATGGGAATCCCAGCCAGTGAGTACAGTCACTTATTTATGAACTAGTAAAATACAGATCTAAACAATATGCTTTAAATCTACCTAAAGGACAAGTACCGTGTGTACTTTTAGAGACAGGCAAAAGAATTTTTGATGGCATCCCAGAAATGCCCTTGAAAATAAACACAAACTATTTTACGCAAGAGGGTGCTACTCTTCAGGAAGCGATGAATGATATTACTATGGAGTTTATTCATAGTCCTTACAATGTGGTACACTTTTTGTTTTCTCTGTACCGCTGTTGATCTTTTAGTGTTTAGTCTGCAAAAGGGGGAATGAGTCTGTCATTATACATTCACATGAAGCTATCACTTATCTTGTGTTTAATAAAGTGATTTAGCACTCACTTTTCTTAATAGTGACACACTAATCTGAATAATGTATTATGATGTACTTTCAGATGATATGTATAATGAAATGTTCCCGATATTGCAGACAGTCTTGGAGTGTACCATGTTCCATGTGATAAAGAACATATTAATGGTCACTCTATGCATTGTAAAAGACACTGCATTAGATGTATCCCTGAAGCTGCATTGAAACCATTGGCAGAAAGGACAATGACTCTGATTAAATGTATACCCCACCTTTGTGGCATATGTATCTTGATGTAATGGATACAAAACAACACAATCCCATATGTAGTGTGGATTGCATCTTTTCTGCTGCAAAAAGGTCCTCAAAGAGCACCAACCTTTTTGAGTGGTGTATGGTCCATACAAACATATGAAATTGCCAGCAGAAACAGGCCTTATGGTCTATTGAGTATGCTGCTAGCCCCTCATCATGTAGCTGCCACTCCACCCCTTCCCTGTATCCCTTCCTCTTCCCTGACTCAACCCCTCTTGAAACTGCCCACTGTCTTACAGGACACACTCATCTGGTAAGGAGCTCCATTTGTCCACCACTCTTTCCATGAAAAAAATGTCTCCTCATTTCCTCTTGAATCATCCCATGTTTAAGGAATAAAATGATCTGCTGAGGTTGACACTCAACAAAAATCCTGTTATTTAAACAAGACTTGTGTATCATCGAGCATGGGCACATAATAATAGAATGCTCTTCAACACTGACAAGTGTGCGGTAATCCACTTGGGGCCAGATATTCAAAACTTTGCTCCGGGCTAATTAGCACTGCCGGTGGGCAACTTAGCCCGGAGCACAAAGCAAATTATATTCAAAAGGAATAGCCCAGGGCAAACAGACTTTGAATATAGCATGGGAATGAGGCCAGGCAAACTGGTCTGGGAGTACAGGGCAAACGTAGCTCTGGAATAAGACAGCTCTGAATATAGCAACCAGGAAGTGCAGACCACAACAGCAACACAGTGCACAGCACATGAAGGTAGGTAGAGGTGACCTATGTGGCCAATGTGTGTTTCAGAAAATGTGTGGACCAGTATAGCTGCAGGGAGCAGCCTATGGGAAAGTATAGTGTGCAAAACAATATAATATTCCCCGAACTGCTTAGTGGAGCTAACGTGTTTACGTGGATCAGTGCGGAGCTTGCTGTTTGCCCGTGCAAACACATTTGCCGGGTGCTAAACTTTGCATATTCAAAAATGACATGCAAATGAGCCTACTTAGGTAGTCTTTGGGCAAACAGTCACATTAGCACCCCATTATGCCCTGATTTGCATACAGTTTGCCCAGCGTTACTGCAGGGTCCCACAGCTCCACCTGTAGGTCAGTCTGGAAGTACAGGGCTGGCCAGATCTGACAGCAGCTCTGCCTGTAGGTCAGTCAGGCAGTGCATGATGATAGCTGCAGGTTACATGTGAACAGTATAGCATAGCATAGCATATCATACCCCAGGGACAACACAGCATAGGCACAGGTGGTGGTGGTGCTGCATGTAACCATCACACTGTAGGTCATGCTACAGTGCACAGCAGACACTACAGTAGTAAGGGGGCCAGTAGTGTGAGGGACACAGCAATGCCTATGATATGTAGGGCAGTGATGACCACTGCACTGTACACAGTGACAGGCCCAGCTTGGAGGTGATTACTGACAGTGGACAGTACTGTTATGCTGTTGTGTGATCCACAGATGCTGCACCTGTGGCATGGGATGCCCACAGTGACATATACATGGCCGGCTGTGTGTGCTGTGGCATCTGTACAGTTGTGCGATATGTGGCTGGGGCACACGTGAATCCGACAGGCACACAGATGGTGGGGTATTCCCACCACTGGCCATGTGCACTGCATGATTTGTCCCAGCCTTGTTGCCACACCTGGGCTGTGGTGAGATCTGGCCACCCTGCACCTCCCCTCAATGGCCACCATGCCCACCGTGCTGCATGTGTGCTGGCATCTGCTGTCACCACAGATGTATGGTCTGCAGGTGTGTGCTATATGGCCACACTACCATGATGTCCCCTGTGGGTCAGATCACCCTTACTGCCTGTACCTGTCAGGGACTGGTGACAGCTGTTGGCATCATGGTGGTGCCATCAGTGAGCATCATGTGTCCTCCATGTCTGGCATTTTCTAAAGGTCATAATCGTATGTTAGGGTTGCTTAAGTCACTCAAAAGCATGAAGCACCATGCAAAGCAACAGTGTCACTCAAAGCTGTTTGCCCAGGGTTAAGACCAGCTTTGTGGTGGTGTAGCTATTTGTATTAGATCCAGCCTGACCTTCACCTGCACTCAGTGGGAACTCCAGGTTCCTTTTGAATGTGTGGTGATGCATGGAGGACTCAGACGCAGGCTGCAGGATCTTCCTCATCTATCGCCCTTCCGGCCCGATGGGGAATTTCCTGCAGGAGATCACTGAATTCATCTTCTGGCAAAACATTGGGATCCCCAGATGTGTTTTTCTGGGGATTTCAATGTTTGAGTCACGATGGAAATCAAAGATGCAGTTACAATTTCTTGCAGATTATGTCCTCCTTAGGATTGATGCAGGCTGTTACTGCACCAACCCATCAGGATGGCCACATGTTGGACCTGGTGTTCTCACTGGGGCTTGAGATCAGTGATCTCAGGATTGATCGAGTATCTTGGTCTGAACACTGTATGGTGCAGTTCATGCTTGGGGCTCCTGCCATAAGCCCTTCCCCTGCTAAGATGATTAGCTGTCACCCTTTATGGGGTTTGACCCCTGAGGGTTTTCGGTGGCACCTAAATTGTCTAGTGTGGGTGCTGCATGCGTCGGAGGCATTGATGTTGGGTCGACACCTATAATAGGGTGTTATCTGACACCATCAACTCCCTCGCACCTGTCCGGTACGACCCAGAACTTCATACCTGAGGTCCCCGTGGTTTGACAGGAATCTCAGAGAGATGAAGAAGATGGTCAGAGATTAGAGCACTGCTGGAGGAGGTCCTGCCTGGAGGCAGACAAACTGATCCTGTGTATGCACTATCGTGCATACCAAGAGGCAATCAACCTTAAGAAGGCAGTGTTCCTGTCCAGGGAGAATGCTGCTGGGAAAACCTACCAGCTTTACTCTTCTGGGCTGTAAATAGGCTTCTCCATCCTGCTTGTCTGCAGCCCAGGAGGGTTTTTTCTAATACAGATTGTGAGAAGTTTGCTCGTTTTTCTCGGACAGGGTGTCCTTGATCCGCAGGTGGCTTCTTCAGCCAGCAATGCTATAGCTGACAGTAGTCGCCTTATGTGCTCTGAGTGCACTCTGCCTAGTTGGGGTAGTTTAGACCAGTTGAGGTTAGTGAGGTTATTGAGATGGCAGTCAACTTGAAGCATACCTTTTGTGAGCTGGACCCAGTGCCAATGCGTTTCTTTATGAGATGCGTTGACTCTGTTGTCCTGGTGTTTGCCTTGATTGTACGGTGTTCTTTATCTGAGGGGGTCTTTCTGGATGCCTTGAAGGAGGCTCTGGTGAGACCCCTCTAAAGAAATCATCTTTGGACCCAGAGATCAAGGCAAATTACTGTCCTATATCCAACCTTCCATTTTTGGGGAAGGTGGCGGAGAAAGTGGTAGCGCTTCAGTTGGAAGAGCACCTCGTGACTAGGAGTTGTATGAACCCTTCCAGTCAGCATTTCAGGCTAGACATAGCACAGAAACTGCGCTTGTTTGGGTGCAGAATGATCTCCTCAGGGCTAGAGATCAGGGTACAGGACAATTCTTGTTCTCCTCGATCTCACTTCAGCATTTGACACTGTGGACCATTGTGTGTTGCTTGTCCGCCTTAGAGAGGTATGTGGACTCAGTGGTATTATCATCAACTGGTTTGAGTCCTTTCTTACCAACAGGAGGCAACAGGTTATGATGGGAAATTCTTCATCTACACCCAATCTCCTTTTTGTGGAGTCCCTCAGGGATCAGTACTGGCCCCAATGTTGTTCTGTAGTGTACATGCTGCCCTGGGAGGATCATTAGGAAGTATGGTCTGAGTTTTCATTGCTATGCCGATGATACTCAGCTATATCTGTCCTTTGCTCCAGGAACATCCAATACAGTGGATGTGCTTAATATCTGTCTGGCCAAGATTAACGACTGGATGGCCTCCAGCTGGTTGCAACTGAACCCTGACAAGATGGAGGTATTGGTAGTGGAGTCAAACAGAGCTCGTGATAGGATGCCTCTGACTCAGAAACTGGACTTGTTCTTGGAGCTGTGTCATTGAAGGCCTCCTTGGGTGCAAAATCTTTGAGAGATTCTGGACAGGATCTAACCATGGAGGCTCAAATATCCTCCACAGTTCGCACTCTGTTTTTCCATCTCAGAAATATTGCCAGGATTAAGCCCTTGTTCTGCCTCTGGACCTCCCTACCTTGATCCATGCCTTAGTCACATCTAGGCTAGACTACTGTTATGCACTCTATCTTGGGGTCACAGGGATTTCTCCACAGACTGCAGCTGGTGCAAAACACAGCTGCCTGGTTATTGACTGGGCAGCAAAAACTTTTGCCATATTACACTGTTATTGTGCGAATTGCACTGGTTGCCAGTCAGGTGGAGAATCCTCTTTAAGGTGGGTCTTCTCACCTTTAAGGCCTACACAGGCAGGGCCCTGGTTATCTGTCGGACCTTCTGATACCTGTCCTCTCTACCCGCCCTCTTCGATCTTCTAGTGGTGGCTTGCTGACTATTCCCAGAACGAGGCTTAAATCAGCTGGTGATAGAGCCTTAAGTGTTGCAGCTCCTTTCTGTGGAATTCATTACCAGCTCAGGTCAGGAAGCCCCACTGTGGATATTTTAAGGCCTGCTTGAAGACACTCCTTTTCTCCCAAGCTTTTGACATTTAGATTAGAACCTATTATAGAGTTTGAGATTTTATTGGAGTTATTTATTTTATTTTTCTTTAAAAATGTTTGTATGTTTGTTTTTTAAATGCTGTTTTTAAATTTGTATGGCACCCAGAGCCTCCGGGATTGGGCATCTTTTAAATAAATTTTGCCTTGCCTTGCCTTTTCTGGACGGTAATTTGTACCACGCTATGGGTCGTAAGCAAATCGCGCTTGCTAATTCCAGCATGGCGCTAGTTGCTGAATATCTCATAGCACCTGTATTCATGTTCACTTTTCCCCTTGCATATAATTATGGTTTGCCCAGCACTAATGCAGTTTATGCATGCTATTTGGCTTTTGAATATGGCAGACCCACACTAATCCCACACTAAACCTGCACAAATGGTTTTGTGCACTGTGCCAAGCTTTGAATATCTGGGCCATGGGGACTAAACATGCTATTACTACTTACAACCTAAATGGGTCAGCCATTAAACATTCTACCATAGAAAGGGACTTGGGTATTATTATTAATAGTTCTTTCTCATCTACTGACCACTGCAGAAGAGTTGCACAAATAAGTAATAATATCTTATCAGCTATTAAAAGAACATTTGTTAGTAGGAGTGAATATTGTTTAATACCTCTTTATAAATCCTTCATTTGTCCCCATACTGATTATGCAGCATCATTTTGGGCCCCATCATAAAAAGGATCAAAGGCTAGTTGAAAGCATGCATAGGAGAACTACCAAATTAATACCTAGAGTTAAACATCTGATATATGAAGAGAGATTAAGAGCACTAGACTTGTATGACCTAAAATTGAGAAGAGAGAGGCGATCTGTTACTGTTGTACAATATTTTAAGGATAAACCCTCTCATGAATTATTCTAATATTGAAATGGCTACAAAACATAATAACTTAAGATGTCATAATAGGCAGATTCGGATCCCAAATGCTCTCACTAACAAGAGACAAAACTAGTTTACAATAAGGGCAACCGCACTTTGGAATTTTTACCCCATCATTTAGTAAATATCATCACTTTGAGTCATTCAAAGTGGAACCGGATAAATTCCTTTGGGCTAGTAAAATAATTCACCCTGCATTGCAGGAGGGTAGTCTCAGTGGGCCTAGAGTCTCCTTCCACCTTATAAATACAGAGTAATACCGAGTAAAGAACACACACTTTATTTTACTGATAACAAAAGGTCTTCTAACTAACAGATGTATTAGGGCGCTGATGAAAGAAGATGACTGATCATCTGCTAGAAAGTATATATTTTATGCAAAAAAGTGGTGTGTCTCTGTGTATAAGGCTGCAAAAAAAAATCGATAAAGGTGTCACCAGGAAAGGAGTTGCAGAATGGCTCTTGAGACAAGATCCTTAAACTTTACACAAACCTCGAGACTCCGTTTCAAGAGAAATCTGGTCATTGTTTCTGACATAGATAGACAATGGCAGGCCAATTTAGTGGATATGAGTCAATATGCAGAGTACAATAAAGGTTTTAAATACATACTGCTATGCATTGATGTGCAGTCCAAGTACACCTGGGTAGTGACTTTGAAAGACAAATCATGCAAGGCAGTGATGCAGGCCTTTAAAACTATTTTTAAAAGTGGACACACATTTCAGATGTTGCAGACAGATCAGGGTAAAGAATTTCTGAATACCTTTTAAAGACATTATTAAAACAAAAAGGTACACCATTTTGTGACAAATAATGAAGTTAAGGCTAGCATTGTAGAACACTTTAACAGGACTTTAAAGTTATGCATGTGGCATTACTTTACAGCCCAGAATACGTGGCAATATACTGATGTGTTGCCCAACCTGTTGCACAGTTATAATCATCCTTATCATAGAAGCATTAAACACAGGCCAGTGGATGTTAGCCCTTCAAATGCCCTGGTGTATAGAAGTCCATCTATGGTAATACTGTTCTTGACAAAAACAAAAGGGTACTCTTCAGAAAGGTGATCACGTGAGAATATCTAAACTGAAAGTTGTGTTTGAAATGGATATGAACAGATGTACACGGATGAGATATTTATTGTGACGGAGGTCTTAAAACACAGAGACCCACCTATAAGCTAAAAGACTATCGGGGAAGACATCAAATGTACTTTCTATGCAGAGGAGTTGCAGAAAATTGAACCAGATGAGGACAGAATGTATAGTGTACAGAAAATCCTGGTAGAGAAAAGTGTAGAAGAAACACATGGTATCTGGTAAAGTGGCAGGGGTGGTGTGATAAATTCAATAGCTGGATCGAGGCAAGATAGGTTCGGGATGTTAGAAGCAGATAAGATTCAAAATGTTCAAAATGGCTTTTATATCACCATGCCCAGCAATGCCTCATTCAATGTTTTCCTCAATAATTCTATCTTCTCCTTTACAGTAAAGTTATCACAAATGCTTGAACTGCCTGTGAATGGGAAGTGGGACTAGCAGAAATTCAGAAACCCCATACCAGGACAATGTGCCTGCAAACAAAAACCAGGTTCAGAATGCTCTATCAAACTCTAAGCATATCCCACAGTAAACGCCACCAATCAGTCCCTATACTAAGTCAGCAGCATTTAAAATTCCAATGGGCTATTATATCATGGCAAGTGTTATCAGTCAAATCAATAAAAGCATATTTGAAGTGAATAAACTGCCTGTGGTATTGGAACAAGTCGGGGAGAGAAATAAGCATGGAGAGCGACATCAAATGTGTTCTGTTCATGCATGGGCAATTAAAGTACTTTTGGGTTTTAGCAGACTCAATGTAGGTGTAGGAAAGACTATAGCAAAGAACCCACATATATTAATGGAGGCTTTACACATTATATATGTACACTGACATTATTACACATGAAATAGTGGGTGACAGTCTAGTGCCTTTGCTAAGATGTGTACCCATGAGGGCCAAGACAATAAGATAGCGACCGAGACCTATGATAAACCCCACTACCAGTCAGTAAATATCAGATTGACGCAGTCACTATTGAAATAAAGAATGATCAAAACAAACCTATGCCATTTTGATTTGGAAAGATGATCATGAAGTTGCACTTCCACTCCCAGAGAGTACTTTAAAACTTAAGCTAGGATGGTGATTGTTTGACATTATGGAGACTCTGCCTTATACAGATGTTATTACGAGGCACAGGCAGGATACTGCCTTCTGGGCTTCATGGACTTCCTACTATGTATGGTTCTGGTATAGGGATATTTTGTAGTCTGTTTAGAAAAGCAGTTCCATTTTTTAAGAAGGGGTTTGAAATTACCAAACTGCATCTTGAAATGGCTGCTAAAAATGTCACAAAGGATGTTATGGGCATGTGACTAGCACCATCACTCAAAAGATATTAGGAAGAGATAAGACCACCAGGGTGGTTCAGGGCTGATAGTGCTCAAGAGAGGGAGAAAGAGAAAGAGAAAGCACAGAGTACCCCTTTCCTTTTCAATGGACCTCCCCACTACATTAAAAGGTGTGTTTTAAAATGCAAAGCATCACATAAAAGAAATAGGTCAAAGTCCAAAGGACCTTCAAGGTGGAGCACAAAAAACAGATCTGTTCTAAAAACAAAACATGGCCTTCATGCACTGTGGGTTGGAAGAATGCACCAAATCAGAACTGGATTTGTTTGCCATCACTCCCACACAGACAAGCATTGAAAAAAGCATTTATGTTGAGATATTCTCTCTGGCTGCCCTTTCAGAAAACTCGGCAATTGAATTTTATATTGCAAAGGAATGGTGAAGACTATTTGGACCCAAACAACACATTTCTTTACCTGGTTTGCAAAACCACTGAAGTGGATGGGGAGATATACCTCGAAGTGGTCAAGATGGGCCTCATAAATTACCCAGTGCCATCATTTCAGCCAGCTGGATGTGACTGCCAGGGATCTGCTCATCAGTCAGAGCAATAACTGTTACCCCTACAGAGCTATCATAGAATCAGTGCTGAACTTCAGTGAAGAGACCCTTTCTACCCAATTCACAGCAGAATTATTTTATAGACACCCAGGGAAACACAAAAGCACAGACAGAATCAGTGACAAAGCAGGGTTTAGTGCAAAAGGTTCTTTCATAGATCTCAGTAGAGGTAGAACTTGGGCCGCCTGCACATGGACTTGTGTTTCCAAGAGAAACTGATACTGAATGGTGTGGCTATTAAAATTAAACTGACACATAACAGGTACAGCTTTTTCTGATGAGCAAAGATCATGATCTTTATAAGCTAAAACCATGTACACCTCTCTGTTTGTCAAAGGGTTAAAGTGTCTCCGGTGTTTGTCTGGGACACTCAGGAGCCCTGCTGACCTCCAACACTAAATATCCTATAGACAGAGTGGGGATGAAACTGTTCAGCATTCCTGCAGGAAGCAGGATCTGCAACCAGGATAATTTGTTTTTGGATGGTTACCAAAATGATGGCCATGGGATTTGTCAATAAGGATGCTTTTAATGGTTCCTACACTAAAACCCATGTAACATAAAACATTACAACATTAATTGTGTGGCTCTGTATCTGGATGGTGAACAAATCCCCACTAAGCCTCTCCAGCCTGATTTTACAAACTGAAATGCTATGAGAAAAATGTTAATCTAGTGCAGGCTGCTGGAAAATACATGAAGAACTGCACCTCATTGTCAAATGTCAGAATTCACCCGAGGGTACACGCTGTCGGCCTTTGATCTGACTCTGGACCATGAATGTGCAGACCATTACCCCTGATTAGAACCAGGAACCTTAGAGCAGAAATTAGATTTGCAGAAGCCCTTCCTCATATAGTTAATCTCATTGTCTATGCTGTTTTGATAATGTCATTGAAATAAACCAGAGAAGAAGAGTTATTTTGATTATATGTGATACACCATAAAATGAACACCAAGCAGCTGGAAAAATTTTAACCAATGCCCCTCACATCCATGATTGTTTTCTGGGTGTGTTTCCCTGTGATCTGCTACCCAGTGAGTGACTAAGAAATCTTCCCACAGTACTAGTCATCAATACTGACCTCCATGATCTTCCTCAACAGCACTGGTTATCTGCATGCATCTCAGAAAGTGGGTCTGGGTGTTCTTTGATGGCTACAGTTTTCATCCTGATAATTATACATGAATGACTGGGGACTTTTTAAACAGAAATGCAAATATTATCCTATACAAAACATACAGTTAAGATACCTTCTACTGCCTGTGGATTTCACTGCATCTTTTTTCACACACAGGTGTAAAGGAGTTTCTTACAATCAAATTCTAAAATGTACTGAAATGACTTGCTCAAAATGATAGCATGATGACAAGTTTTGTATGTCACCCTTCAGACATTTAAACATGTCAGGGCATGCTCCAGTGGTCTTGCAACATGTTCAGACTTGTTTGCCTTGTAATGAATTTAAAATATGCCATCACTTGTAACTCAAAATCATAATTTATAAAATCATAAATGACCCGCATGATCTGTGTGTTTCTTTATAAATTTTTCTGGGGACGTGTGTTTCAAATTTTCATATATGTAATGACTTGAATAAGTGACACATTGTATAAAATATAAAGGCATTTATTGTAAAACTGCACATGCCCATAAATGTGACATACATCAAGGTATGATTTTTGGTGAAATGCAAAAACAATAAAGGCATCTCTTGTTAAAAATGCACATAAATGAGTCATACATCAGAGGTAGGCTAACACAGGAGAATAAGTACCTTTGTAAAAAACATGCTAGCATATTCAATGTAAGGTAGACTAACATCTATCAGTATAAACACCTTTTGTAAAAAACATGCTAACATATTGAACATGAGGTAGGCTAACATACAGAACTATAAGTACCTTTGTAAAACATGCTAACATATTCAATATGAGGTAGGCTAACATACATCAGTATAAACACCTTTTGTAAAAACAACAAAACATGCTAATATAGGCAGTACACATCAGTCACTGAGGTATATAATATTCACATTTATAGAGAGAGCCAGGCAGGTTCCTTAAATGTCTTTTGTCTTTTGGGTGTCACTGACCATTTGCTGACTGGAGAGGGCTCAGGGCTTTTACATCAGCTGTTTTTGTCTTTCAACATTTATTTATTTATTTGCACATCAGTTAACAACCTTTGAGCCAGAGGCTCATTTCCAAAGGTACCTCGTCACATTGAGGACAAATACAAATACAAGCAGATTTTTGTTACAGGATATGGTAACATAGTTGCAAGCACATGTGATAGTGACAATTAAACAGATAAGCCAGTTTGGTTACAATGGCACATACTAGCATGAAGGTAAGAGCAAGCAACAGGATAATAGCAGTTTAAACAGAAATGGGTTAGGAACTAAAGAGGTGTGGTATGGATGCTGCCTAGAGGCATTGTCAGGGCACAGAGTGTTGTGCCTCAAATTATAGACAGGTGCAACTACGCATATTAAATAGTTGGCTTCGGAGTGCGGTTTTGAATTTGGAAATCATGGGCGCATCTGAGATGGGACAGGGAGTGAGTTGTACCAGGATGGAGCTCTATAGCAGAAAGACCTCTGTCCATGGGAGGTCCTAGATCTTGGTACAAGAAAAGTGGCCTTGCAGGAGGTCCATGTACAGACCAAGGGTTGGGCTTATGAGGGAGACTGTCAGCCCGGTAGGGATAGCCTGAGAAGAGTTTTTTTGCTATTAGGCATGTTTGATATCATAGACGCTCATCTAGATTCAGCAGTGTTGCTATCATAGAACTGGCATGAATGTGTGAGCCTAGGGCCCCAGTGATTAGCCTGCATGCCTTATTTAGGATGAGGTGAATTTTATTG
Organism: Neoceratodus forsteri; assembly: GCA_016271365.2. Lineage (NCBI taxonomy): Eukaryota > Metazoa > Chordata > Ceratodontiformes > Ceratodontidae > Neoceratodus > Neoceratodus forsteri. The sequence continues at coordinate 636,687 of CM057449.1, read as the reverse complement.
AGGTGGTCATGTCAGTAGCACCGTATACAGGGTAGGCCATAGTCAACCAGGGATAATATAGAGGATGTAACTGCTATCTGGAGGGCAGCGGGGGGACAATTTTGTAGTAGTATAAGATACCTAGCTGCACATTGGTGGCTGAGGCAAGTGCATCAATGTGGGTGTGGTAGGTGATGGCTGAGTCAAAGGAGACCCCAAGGTACTTGTAGGAGTGGACTTGCTATAGTGGCTGTATGGAGCAGGGGAGGATATGGAGGGAAGTTGCTGGCTTTGTTTTGGGGTGGGCAAAGAGCATTGTTTTTGCTTTTTGAGATATATGACCAGTCTGTGCTCTTTAAACCAGGTTTCAGCATCATTATAGGAAAGTTGTAGGGAGTCCTGGAGGGAGGTAGAGTTACGGTGGGTGGCAAAGATGATGGCGCCATCTGCATACAGCAGAATTTTCCAGTGCATGCACTGGGCAGGGTGTTAGGTAGAGTGAGAAGAGTAGAGGTCCCAGGATGGAGCCCTGAGGAATCCCTAAGTGGATGGGAAAAGTTTTGGAAAGTGTCCCAATAATTCTGACACATTGGGAGCGGGCAGATAGGTAGCTGGTGCATCAGGTGAGTGGCCCGAGCGGAGCCAGTGTGGCAGAGGGCATCCAGCAGGAGGGGTGGGAGACAGTGCCAATGCCTTTGAGAGGTCTATGAACACTACCCTGCTAGGGAGCCAGAGTCCAGAGAGGAGTGTAGGAAAGTTTAAAATTCAACTAGTGCAGTGCTGGTACTGTGTCCTGCATGGAAACCATGCTGTTCAGGGCAGAGGATGTTGTGTTTGGTCAGGTACTCAGTGATTTGCATAACCAGCTTTTCTAGGGCTTTGGAGGGGTGGGAGTATGGAGATAGGACGGTAGTCCCCGCTGAGACCTGTCACCACCTTTGTGAATGGGAATAACAATGGCAGTTTTTCATGCAGTTGGGAATTGCCCAGGCAGAGGGATTTGTTGAGAAGGCTGGTGAGTGGGGCAAGGACCTGATCCAGTACCAGATGAAGAATGCTGGGGTCCAGGAGTTGTCACTGAGACTATTGCTTTTAATCCACGGATCAGGTGGGTCTAGCTTCCTGGCCAGTTACCTCATAGGTAGAAGCTAGGGTGTTGGAGGACTGGGGCAGGTTGGGAGGGTGGTGGGTCAAAGAAATTACTGGGGAGGATAGAGCTAAGGTCTGCAAAGGATTTGTTAAGGTAATTTGCAATGTTTGCTGGGTCTGTAACGGTAGTGCTGTCAATGGTGATCTGGATGGGGAGGGAGCAGCGCCCATTTAATTGTTTGACATTATCCCAGAAAGTTCGGGCACACCCCAGGAGGAGGTGAGGGTGGCCTTTGGTAGTGATCGGCCTTGGCTTTCTGATGGCCTAAGTGCACTTATTCCGTGCAGCATTGTAGGCCTGTCTGTCAGCCAGCCAGCCTGTTTCTGCTGTAAAGGTACCATAGGTTATCCCTAAGCGTGAGCAATTGTAATAGGCAGGAGTAATCCAGGGCACATTATGTTTTTTGTCTGGCAGCCGTGAGGGATGTGAAGAGGTCACAGGCTTTGTTAAAGGTTTGGGAAAAGAAGGCAAGGGCAGTGTCTATGTCAGAGCATGGTGAATGGGGACCAGTTTATTTGGGCAAGAAATTGTATGAGGATTTTCAGCCCACCTGGTCTGAAACACTGGCAAAGCATATGCTGGGCTGTGGGTCGGGGCGAGGTGGTCACCCAGTGGAATAGGATAGGGAAATGGTCACTGAGTGAGTCAAGGAGGACTTGGATGTCCAGAATTTTGGAGGCAGTTGGTGATAATAACATCTAGGAGGGTGCTGTACCTCTCTTAGGGTTTTCTTTTGTGGGTTATGAGATTAGTTGTGTCAGATCAATGGCCCATAAGGAGTCCTGTGGTGGTGGAGGTGGCGCTGAGCCAGTTCATAAGAGTCCCCACAAGGACTTGTTCTGCCCTGTGAGGGAGGGTGGCAAGATAATCAGTTAAGGATAATAGTACTGGGTTTTGGTTCTTTGGGGAATTTAGGCAAGAGGTGAGATAAAGGGAACTCTGAGGGGTCCAGAGTGTTTAAGGGTAAGAGCTCAGCCCCACTTGCAAGGGCCAGAGCAGGGAGTGCTTGACCAGTGAGTATCCCCTGGTATAGATCGCACAGCCACCCCGAGTTTGCTTACATGATCCTCCCGGTACAGGGTGTAGCCAGGAGGGAGACAAAGGAGTCAGGGGTGGGCTTTGATAGCCAGGTTTCCACCAGTGCAATGACATCTGGTTTGTGCAGTATGACCCAGCATTGAGGGTATTGCATTTTTTTCAATATGCTGTATATATTCATGGAGGCAACACTCAGACCGGGGACTCACCTGGTGGGCTGGTCTAGGTGGTGCCTGGGTTAGATGTATATTGCCTGTTAGGGGTAGAAGGAGGACCACAGCTCTGGCCAGGACACGGTGATATGTATGCTTCCTCAATGGGTATGTGGGGATGGGGAAGGATCCTTCAGGGAACAGGGGATGGTGAGATTGCCAGGTGGGGAGGGCGAGAACGATTAGCCACCCAAGGGGGCCTGGGAAGGTGGTGGGGTGGTACCCAGGGATGGGTGCTGTAGGCCAGTGCACATGATCAGTGTGGGGGTGAGTGCGAACCATGTCTGGGAGAATTGTTGGCACTGTACCTAGTGAGCCAGGGGAGATGACTGGCTGGTGGGATGAGGTACTAGAAAGTAGATAAGGGGAGGCATTTTAGGAAGAGGTGACTAACATGGCTCTTAAGGTGGTAGTAGGTAGAAAGGTAGAAGTATTTAGGTTGACTTCAGAAAACATGGTTACCACTTTGGATTAGTGGTAGTGACCCAGACTCTGGTGACAGGGTACAAGGTTCATGTCTCTGCCAGGACAGCTAGAAAGTGCCTGGGTGAGGGCAAACATCTTATTTTTATTTAGCTTTTGTTGACTGGGTAAGTGCACTAGACAAATCCTGCCTATTTTCAAGCTGTAGGGAGGGATACAGATGAATGGCAACTGACCTTGAATAGATTAAGCTGTTGGTGGTATTTTTAGTGAATGAGGAAATTTGGCCAGGACACCGGGAAATTCCCTTACTCTTTCGATACGTGCCATGGGATCTTTAACATCCACCTGAACTACCACCAATCCAGGCAGATGGGACCTCGTTTAACGCCTCATCCGAAAGACGGATCTCCTGTTTGCCAAATGACCAAAGATGGATATGGGTATGTTAGCCTCAGCTGTGGCTCTTAGGAAAATATCCCAGCCCTTTGTTTTTGTGGTCAGGGATAGCATATGTGGCTGTAGCAGCCCTTACTAAATCAACCATATGAAACCCAGAAATGACACCTAGTGGATCATAATATTGTATGCTTAATAGCATGTACAACATTAGCGCTAACCTGGAATAGCGCTGTATGCAAGATAGCTAGTGATGCAATACCACAATACTGCTGCACGAGGCTGCACCACTTTCAGTATCCCAGGCAGAGGACAAGACCTCTTCTGGGATAGGGTTCCACTGAGCAGCTGCCATGGCTCAATGGACAGAGCCACTGCAGCTAAGAACCTAAGCACAGCATCTGGGACTGAGTTTGATTCCCGGTCCCAGAAACATTTATTTTTTCACACTTTGTGTGATTTCATGTTGAAACCCCAGAGTTTAAAATCCTTATTGGGGGTAGTTCAGGGTGCAGCCCCTGCCCATCGCAAAAAAAAAAGAATATGCCGCATGCAAGAAACTGCACTGTATTGGCAGTGTGATTTTTTGCATATGGCATAATGTCTTGTGACCCATGCCAAATGACATTACCTTTATACATCAGTTCTCCTTGTTTGTTTGTTTAAAAGTTTATTTTTATACAATTTGTTGGAGAAATAAATCCCCATTTACAACAAATTCCTGTGGCACATACTTGTAATTACAACAAAACAGTATATAATAAATACATTCAGAGCAAAAACAACATGTAAACTAAAAACAGTTACAACAGACATTTCAAGTAATCATGAAATTTAAGTTTAAATATGTGCAAATCAAGAATCTCAGTTATTTGAAATGGTAGAGTTCGTTCCATGTCTTTGCTAAACTGTTCTGAAGAATTATATCCCCATCCAATTCATAATTCGGATCATAGGCAATTTCCTGGATGTTTTCCTTAGCCTATCTGAATATATCAAATTTAAGTTCAAACATATTAAATGATTTAATGGATGCAGTTTTATACTCTTGGGATAAACTAGACCATGACATACCACTGACCATAAATACTTCCTCCATGCTGTCAGATGTAATCAATCAAGTTCCTGGAAGACCAGTCATCGATGAACCCGATATCTATTCTGTAATATGTAGTTCTCATCCTATAATTCATTTGGTCTATCTTATCCAAAGACTTATGGTAAGAATGCATATACAATGGAAATCCATAGTCGAGTACAGGCAGCAATAGTTGTTTTACTAGTCTAATTTTAATTTCCCTGGTCAGATATCCTGACAACCTTCTTAAAGCTCCAGTCTTTGATTAACCTTTTTGTCTGCAGTAAAATGTGTTCAGAAGAAGAAAACTGGGAATCAACAAGGACTCCAGGTATTTATAAATAGGTACCATCTGAACCTTAGTCCGCCAAGAAAATTAATATGAAAATCTGTAAAATCCTTTTTATATGATCCCACTGAAAAGATCGTACTCTGCATCTTTCTAATACTCATTAGAAGGCCTGAGTCTCTCATCCAAGTCTCAATATTAAAAAGTCTTTCTGGAGCCGCTGTCTCAGGTCTCCGGGACTATTTGTAGATGCAATTAATACAATATCATCTGCATAAAGCCTGATCTCAGTACTAGTCATATGAGATACAAGGCAATTTATGTAGATGTTAAATATTCCTAAGGCCAAAATAGAGCCTTACGGTAATCCTCTATTTAAGTCCAGGAGACCCAAGACAGCAGCACCACAGACAACTCTTTGCCTATGATCAGATAAGTAGGATCTAAACCAGTGCAGAGCTTCCAGTTGCACCCCAATATCCAATAATCTGTGCAAAAGAGTCTCATGACATACAAAGTCAAAGCCTTACTTAGGTCCACGAACACCACCCCAGTACATTTACCTTGATTGAGTGATGTTACCACCAAATCACCAAAATCAAGCAGGGCAGTGTTCTTGGACCTACCTCTAAACTCACATTGATATTTAGTTAAGATCCTTCTTGTTCAAGATAGTGGCCAAGCTGGTAATTTACCAGCTTTTCCAAGATCTTTGAAAGAATCGGGAGCAAGGTGATTGGTCTATAGTTAGAAGGAGCTGTAAGATCTCCACCCTTGTGTATGGGAACAATTTCTCCCATTTTCCACTGTTCAGGTACAGAAAAGATTGTATACTCCAATTATAAAAATATGTGACTATTGGGGATATTATGTCAGAACCTAACTTCAAAAACCTAGGATCGATACCATCTATTCCTGTTCTCTTTAGCACTTTCAAGTTTTTTAATTCTTTGACTACATCATGTACTTCAATTTTTTAATTTAAATCCCTCATTATTAACTATAGAAATAACAGAGTGTGTTTGTGTGAGATTAGCTATTCTAGCTTTGGTATTTCAAGTCTGGTAAATCCTTAAAATAATGATTTAACTAGGTCAGCTACCTCTAAAGGATTATCTATCAACTTTTCTCCCGTACTAGATTAATAGGGTGTTTTAGACTTTGTCGGATTTTTTAGGTTGGAGATATTCTTCCAAAATTTATATTGGTCTTGCATCTTACCAAAAGATTTCTGATAGAATCTTTTTTGGCTAAGGCTATCATTATTTTACATTTATTCTGCAGCACTTAAAAAGTCCCAGTCTTCCGCTAGTCTTGTTCTCTTAGCTTTTTCCATATTCTATTCCTTATACGCAACTGGGTTTTCAATTTCTCACTGGGCCATGGTAAGTCTTTGGTATTATTGCTCTTTTTATTTTTGGAGTGGAACGGACAATATCCAGGAAGGAATCCGTAAATTCCTGGATAGCCAGGTTTAAATCAGGATCAAAAATACTCTTGACCAATCAAATTTCTAAGACTATCCCTAAAGGATGCTACATTAAATCTCCTCAAGTCATGTACCCAACAATCATGTTTTCCACTTCCCAAGTTTTTGTAAAATAAAATACACTGAATTGGTTATGGTCCCCAGATTTAAAGGAAGGAATTTTGCAGCCCTCCACCTTCAAATCTTGTGAAACAAAGAACAGGTCCAATATAGATCCAGTAGTTCTATTATTAAGACTTCTTGTTGGTTGATGAATTAATTGTTGAAGTCCTAATACTTCCAAACTTGCTTTAAGTTTATTCCTCTAATTTGTCCCAGTCTGCATTGAAGTCCCCGTTAACAACTCACACTGATCTTTTAATATTTCCAGTAAAATGTCAGCCAAAACATCGAATGTACTTGTTTTAGTCTTAGGAGGAGCATAAAAACTCCAACTATTAATTTTAATTTTAACAGCTCTATAACCAAACAATCAATCCCTTCCATTTTTAGCTATAGTGACTGGTATGGACCTAAGGTATTTTTACATAAAACAGTACCCCCTCCCCTTTTCCCCCTGTCCTGCCTTATTAATCTATAACCTGCTATATATACCTCCTCATTAGAAATACCAGAATGAAGCCAGGTCTCAGAAATGGCCAAGATATCCTGAGACAATTCAGTAACCCAAACCCTGTATTGATCCATTTATGTATAAGACTTCTAACATTTCATGGGTAATTGTTATTCCTCTTGATGTTTGGGCCCTGGGTTTTTTCCACATCTCCACACTGTGTCAGTAAAGCAAAGCAAAATAAACTCTTAGCTCCACAATTCACCAAATCAAATGTTCCTTTTTAGTTATCATTCCAAAAGAATGTCCTTGTTCTTTGCCATCTGATTTAATATTAGTGATGCATTATTTTTAGACCTTTTAGAAACACTATTTAAAATGTCTTTTCCATAGCACTTATGACAGAAAGTCTCAGCAGAGGACTGCTCAGAAACAGCCTCAGAGTCAGGCATCGATAAAGTCAAACTGGTTTTAGCCTGTTCTCCTTGATGTACCAGAGTGAGGTAATGTTGCAACACAGCAGAGTACAGCTTTTTGTTGTGATCTGACAAATCAGTCTGGGAAAATATAGATCTCATTTCAGTATCCAAGCTGTAAGTTGCAACTTTTCTCATGTCCTCATCAGGATAATATGTTTCATATGGTCCAGTTGCTGTTGAGGTGCCAGTTACATTTTCTGAGTAAATCCATTATCTGTTAGCCAGCAGCCCACTAATCAACGGAATAGCGAGTCCCAACAATGTCTCTATGATCCTGCCTGTCTGGGTCACAGTCTGTTTTTTCTTTTAAAGACACTTTCCTGTTGCTTACATTTTTTATGACTCTACCCCTTTTTTCAGAAAAGCTAGCTGTTTAGCTGACAATGGGATATTTCCTTTCAGGGTGTTTAAAGCTACCTCCGCTATGGTGGATATCAAGTCATCAGAGGCTGAGCACAAACAGCTTTTCTTAAATGGGGAGGTCCTCTCACCAGTAACATTACAAGCAAATGAACATATGAAATCCCAGCAGAAACAGGCCTCACAGTCTATCGAATCTGCTCAATTGTGCAGCTAGCCCCTCAACTTGCAGCTGCCCCAGCCTCCCTCCTCCTCTTGACAACAGACAGAGCACACAGGTTTCTCTGTAGCCTTTAGACATAATAACAATCGGCATCATATATTTCTAGAAGCAGCATTTGATTTTTCAAGATATATGCCACCAGTCAGCGGAAACAACCCACTGCACAGCTTATATTCATCTGGCATACTGGCTCTTAAATCAACCAATAAATAACTGTAAGGTCATCTAGTGGCATCTTCAGAAGCTTCTAAAAGAATTTTGCCTGGCCAGGGTACATCTGCCTAGCCAGAGTCATGATCTGCAACTTGTCCCATGGGTTTTAAACAGGACCATGTATTTGGCATTTAGTGTGATGGTTCAGCTTTTCTTACCTTAACAAAACACACTCTGTGCAAGACAAACCCACACGTTCTATCTCATCATTTTGACAGGCAGATTCCATCAAATCATCAATGACAATCAGTAATATTGTCTGTAGGCAATAGATCATCATTGGCTAATGATGCAGCCCTCCACTAATTTAATCTGTACAAACTTTAACATCAGTTCATTATACAAAGGTTGCCAGCAGCTGTAAACCAGACAATATTTTCAGTTGTGTGATAAAGTGGTATCAGAATGTTTCAATACTTTTTTTATGAAAAGCTTTTACCAAAATTGTACTGGTCCAGCTATCAGACATGAAAAGAGATGTTGCAAAGTCCATTATATTATATCCATTTTTTCTCAGTTAGTACCCATAAAGAAGGGTTTTAAAATTGGCTTGTAAAACTTGCTTGTCATAAACTACTCTTTGGGTTCTGGACAGCATTATTGTTTCGAGGGATCACTGCTTTTATTTCTTACTATGCTGGGTTGCTTCACAGTGATTCCTTTAGACGGTGTGACCTGTGTAATCAAACAGCAGATATTTTAAGCTTTCAAATGAATGTGTTTGTTGTTGGTTACATTAAGGATAAATCCTTTCACTTTATGGATGGTCCATCCTCCGACAGCCAGTAGCCATATGTCTTGGGGCCCAGACACAAACTCGGTAATGTGTTCATCTGCTGGAAGTTCTCTGGTCAGTTCCCCAAATAGTCACCTAGAGGAGGGTTCCAGTCACCTGGTCTAGACACATAAATGACAGAGTCTGTGTCATGATACAAGCACCTATCCTGTAGTGTATCTAGCAGTTCAGAGGTTCTGCTGTGGCATAGTGGTGGTGAAACTCGCTATGAATATGTTGATGTTGTTAGAATTTTGGTAGTGGTCTTTGATGTACTTAATTTAAACATGCTGTTTCATAATCGATGAAACAGCATGAGGCCACATCATAATAGGGAGCAAATACATATTGAAAAAGTTCATCAGGTTCTGTTACTAAGCTCATGGTTGGCAAATTAGGTCTTTGCTCAAATTTACCCGAAAGAGAATTTAAAAACAGTTTAAATATCTATCTCCTTGCTAGGTCAACGGTGATGTCAGTGGGGTTCAAATGTACATTTTCTCTTTCAAAATACTGCTGTATATACTGGCTTTATCTGCTTCATTTTTCATCCATGAAGGGAAACCAGATGCCTCTTGTTTCTCTTTCAGGTGCAGTTTGATGTAGTCTACAAACAGCTCTGTTTATGACTCCTGAAATTCCACACTTCATAAATGTTAATGATTTGGTACCCTTTTCTACCACCAGGTTTAGTTCTACAGTACAGTAGGTATCAGTCAGGGCCCTCTCTTCATCACTGTATGTGCATGATGTCTGAAGTCTCTTCAGCACACATATGACATAACGTGAACACAAGTTTTTTCCAATCCTGGATGGAAGCACTGAAAAAAGAGACCTTTATGGGTAAACCTTTACTTTTGCCAAACCAAAGTATTGACTGAGGTCTGCAAAGTTCTTGTAGATGATGATAGGGTGCCCCATGCGGTACCAATTTGTTTTGTTGACAAAAGGTACAGCCAGTGAAATCACAATAGCAAATCTTGCATCCGGCTGTGTTTTGTAGTACAGACAGATGGCATGCATCCTCCCTCAAACAGCAACTCACAAGGGTCAGGCGGTTGTGGTAGCTGCCTGTTCCTCAAGAAATTATTCAGCCCCTGATCTGTAGCCAAATTTTTTCCACTCATGTTCCCACAATACTCTAATGGCAAACCCTTGCTTTTTAGAAAATGAAGTTTGTGCATGGTCCTATTGAAGAACTTTCCAAAACTAGTGCCTGTGATGTGGTTTCTGTCTTTCTCACAGTAACAGATGTTGCAACCAAGAAAAAAACAACAGTTGAATTCAAAGGCTGTGGCACCCCATTAATTATTGCATACCTATCCAAAAATATGGACCAACTTTAAGTTCTCCACCCCTTAGAGCGTGCTGAATAGAAATGTTTTTTTTCTCAGCTATGTACATCAGCCACTGAATAGCTGGTGTGGGTACCTCTTTGCTGACTGTGGTAGTTATCTGGGGAAGAACTACGAGTGTGTTCTCATTCAAAACAAAAATCTGCAGGTGGCCATACAAACAGAGACTATGGTCTTATATTGGAAGGGATCAAAACAGACTATTTAGTTCTCTGTTGTGTCACCATCTGACTGTTTTAAAACCCATTTTGTTGTCATGTTCATCACATCCTGCCTAAATCTGTCACAGGCTTTTTGAAGAATTTCAACATCTAACTAACAGTAGTAGCGAAGCTCTTTTTCAGATCAAATTCTGTATGTTGTTTGATGTGTACCATCACATAAACTCAGATTTCTCACTAGGCATCATATAATTCACCCCATAAAATTGTGCATCTGGCATGGAACCTACATAATTTTCATTGGCCTTGGCATTAAAAAATGTGAAAAGTACCTCTAGCTAACTCATTCTCAAACCCAAGCACTCCTGTAATTTTACTTAATTTCATGGGCATAAATGACAACAAATCTATAAATCTGATGTATAGGCAGATATGATCACAAACAAAAGCAATTCTCCTCTCAGTGAGTAACTTGATGTCATTTTTTCCCTGACTAGCTGGCTAATGATAAAATAGCTGGCATAGCCTTTAGCATTGTGGGCTATAAATGTGTAGTGTTTGAATGGCATGTATCTACAAAATTTCTGACAAACTCTTTTACACAATCATCCCCTTCAAATTCCCAGGCCCTCTTCTCATCTAATTGCTTAGCATACACATAATTTGCAATATGTTGCCCAGTTTCTTGTCTGGACTCAAAATCAAACACTTAGGGCCAGATATTCAGAGTTGCACCCGCAATGGTGCATGTGGTGGCACAGGGCAACTGAACTGTGTTGCACTGAAGAAACTCAAGGGATATTCAAAAAGATGAGCAATGGTGCATCTTCTCTCAATATATCAGGAAATGCGACTGTGGAAATATGATGTGCTGGCACATCCCTCCAGACAGGGATGAATACCAGGAATGGTAACTGTGCCAGTGCAACAGAGTAACACTGTGCACAAAGTCTTGATATTCAACTGGCAGGATGCAAATGGGACCATAATGTATGCAAAGGCACAAATGGGGCCATGTGTGTATCATTATGGCTCCATTTACGCTTAGTTGTGCAGGGCTGGCCAGTGAGACTGTGCATGCCACCCTGCACAGCATGTTGTGCCACTGGAGGGGTCTAGTGGCACCTGCATCCTGCCCGTAGCTATGATCACCCATAAAATATAATTTCAAATAGTACCTAGCAGTCTAGTGGTACCTTCCTCCCTCCCGTAGCCATGATCACTATAACTAAATGTAGAAATAATACCTGGTAGTCTAGCAGTACTCCAATAACTCTGATTGCAGAGAAATATCTGTCAAATATCCCAGGCTAGTCTATTGTACCCCCTCCAATAACTCTGATCACAAGATGAATATCTTTCAAATGTCCCCAGTGGACCAGTGGCACACCCCACCCCCACACAGGACCCCTTACCCACCCAGCTCCCCATCATCGACAGGCAGCTACAAACCCACCCCACATACAGGGGTGACAGACAATGACAGCATAGGTATAGCTGTAAGTCCATTGGTCCACACTGTGGACTAATGGACTTGCAGTTCATACTGTCATTATCAGACACAAATATGTGAATGAAGACTAATACTGTAAGCAGTAATTTGGTGGGCAGAGAGGCAGTATGCAGGTGGGTTTGTAGCTGCCTGCACATGATGGGGAGGGAGCTGGGTGGGGAGGGGTCCTGTGGGTGTGCCACTGGTCCACCAGGGATATTTGAAAGATATTTTCCTGCAATTGGGATTATGGGAAGGGTGGAGGGTAACACTAGACTACAAGGGATATTTGAAAGATGTTTTCTGAGACCAGGAGGGTACCACTAGACTACCAGGGATATTTGACAGATATTTCTCTTGCAATCAGGGTTACAGGAGGGGGGGTACTGCTAGACTACTAGGTATTATTTCTATGTTTAGTTATAGCAATCACAGCTATGGGGAGGGAGGGGTGTTTTGTGGTGCTTGCAGGCAGACAGTGTTCTAGGAGCCACCCACAGCTGGTGGCCACTGTGTTAGCCTGCACTACAGTGACTTGCCTGTGGGTGGCTAGTATTTGAGCCTTCTTATTTATCTGGCTCAACTGTGTGCTGTAAGCGGCACATCTCAGGGTTGTACCACTACATATGCACACAATAGTGGGATGTACCACATACGCATGGTCATGCCCCCTGGGATGTGCAGCATACATAATCTTTGTGCCCGGCACATCAGGACTTGGGCTGCACAAGTCCTCATTTGAATATTGTCCCAGGCACATTTTGTTGCACTGGTGCAACTCAGTTGCACCAGGCTCAACCTCTTTGAATATCTGGGCCTATATATTTTTCAGAGGTTACTTCTGTGAGTGGAATGTAGCAGATATGCTTGTCTGCGGTTATCAGAGAGCTGCATCTAGCACATTGAATCAATTTGCAAGCATGAATCCTCTTGTAAAAACAAAACATTCTTCAAACAGTTTCATTGATTCACAAGGGACCATGCCCAAAGTCGCTCTGTTCAAATGTCTCTCCAGACAAGCTGAGGATCTACATTTACTTACACTTTTGCCATGATGAGGCATCAGTTTTCTATTCTGCACAGTTTGGCTCTCAACACACATTACAAAACAACGTAAGGAATGGTTGTTTTAGTGACTAAATGATGTATGACAATATTCATAGAGCTATCTAGCTCTGATGAATTACTTTACTTGTGTGACATGGTAGGAATGACCATCATTCAATAATACAGACTGTGATTTAGGAAGTATTTCTGATCCTGACAAAAATGCCTGCCAAGCTCCCAGGTTGTGACATAAAATCTTAATTCTGATTTCTAAAAATGTTCCAATCGTGACACGTCATTGAAAGTGACAAGAGTCTGTTCTGACAAACCCAGTATGGTGTGGAGAGTTTTAGCCTTATTAATTGATTGTGCAGCTGTAAATCTGTGGGGATTTAATAATGCCATGATACTAGCTGCAAAATACGGAGAATTATCTCTGTTGTTTAAATAAATCAGATAGCACCTTTTCCCAATTATTTTATTATACAAAACCAAATTCAGTGTATGTGTACCCCCACCCCTCCCATCCCTATTTATAGTAGTGGTTAACATGAGGTGCACAGACCCTCAGCAACCACCTCAGCATTACTCTGAAGCATATCTGCTATCTGGTCTAAAAATGCCCTAACATTAAGCTCTCCAGGGTCCCTTCTCTTGAGAATAGTGGGTGATTTAAAGAGTCAGCATCTAAACACAATTATATGAAGTCTTGGGGACCCAGTTGAGGTACGAGCCTACTCAACAGACTTTGAACAGCTTACGATGTCTTCATGGTATCTGTAAATGATTCTAGCCTGTCAATATTGACAAACTGGAATCTTTCACAATATTCAACTGCCCTGAACCTGTTTAGCATCCTTTCATAGCTTTGAATTCTTTCTAAAAAAACTGCTGGAGGAGTCTGGTGGTTTCTAACTCAGCATCTTGCAGAGAGTAAGCAGGTTGCTAATTATCCACAAGATGCTGTGCTGCCTTACGTTGTACTGTTCGGGATTTTCATTGCAGATATCTTGAATGGGATCTGGAGCAAAATCAGTCTGTTCACAGATTATACCAAGATGGGAGCTGTGGTAGATGACACGGGAGGGGTTGCAGGAGGACCTGAATAAGCTGCAGGGTGGGAAGATAAATGGCAGCTGGAGTTCAATGCCAAGAATTCAAGGTTCTGCACTTTACAGCCCAGAACCAGGGAGATTATCACTTAAATGGGGTTCAGTTGGTTGCTCCACAGACGAGAATTACCTGAGGGGTTATCTTAACAGGATCATGAATAACTCTGTTCAATGCAGGACGGCGGTGGCAAAAGCCAAAAAAATGCTGGGGTGTATAGCTAGATGGGTCTCCTTCAGAAGTAGGAGGCTATCCTCCCCTGTAAAGGTTGCTGGTCAGGCCCCACCTGGAGTACTGTGTGCAATACTGCTGCCCATAGTAACATAGAAGTTGACAGCAGATAATAACTCACAGGGTCCATCCAGTCTGCTCATTTTTCTGTCAATGGCCTATCTATTCATACTCATCTGTATTGCTCCCTTATGCCTATCCCATATCTGTTTGAAGCCCTGTACTGTATTCATATCCACCATTTCCTGAGGTAGTGCCCATGCATCCAACACCCTTTCTGTGAAAATAACTTCCTCATATTACCCTTTAATTGGCCTCCCTACCTCATGCTGTGTCCTCTTGTCCTGCTATTTTTCTTATATTGAAACATGTTAGACTCTTTCACCTTGTTAATGCCCTTAAGGTGTTTGAATTTTTGATCATATCACCTCTCTCCTCCTTTGTTCTAGGGTATACATATTGAGCTCCGTCAATCTGTCCTCATATGTTTTGATGCAGTCCCTGCACCATTTTGGTTGCCCTTCTCTGGATTGCTTCCATTTTTTTATTTCCTTGTGCAGGTGGTTTACAGTACTGCATGCAGTACTCCAGATGGGGCCTAACCAGTGTCTTGTAAAGAGGAATTATTACCTCCCTCTTCTGACTTGTGATACCCCTACTAATACACCCCAACATCCCTCTAGCCTTACCTACTGCTTTAGTGGTCTGCTTGGATGATTTCAGGCCATCTGTGATGATGATGCTCATGTCTCTTTCTTCCTTGTGTGCCAGCAACTCCTCTCTAACCTATAGGTGGCTTCAGGTTTTTCTTCCCTATGTGCATGATCTTGCACTTTGTGTTAAACTCTAGTTGCCACTCTTCTGACCATTTTGCCAGTTTATCCAGATCTCTTCTCATTCTGCCCACCCCATCTGGATCATCTACTCTGTTGCAGATCTTGATGTCATCTGCAAACAGACAAACCTTACCTCCAGTCCATCTGCAATGTCACTGATGAAGAAATTGAAGAGGACTGGCCTCAGGATTGATCACTGAGGTACCATACTTGTGACTTACATCTCTTCTGACTGTATACTGTTTACTACCACTCTCTGTTTTCTGCCTGCCAACCAGTTTGCCACCCAGTTGACCAACTTCTGACCCACCCCAAACCTATCCAGCTTACTAATCAATAGTATTGAAAGCTTTGCTGAAGTCAAGGTAGTGACATCAACTGCACCCCCATGGTCCACCACTCTGGTTATCCAATCAAAGAAATCTATGAGATTGTTTGACAGGATATTCCTGTTGTAAACCAATACTGTCTTGAATACTGTGCTCCTATGGATTCCAGGTGTTGCACTATCTTTTCCTTAAGGAGTGCCTACATAATCTTGCTCACTACTGAGGTAAGACTGACTGGTCTGTAGTTCCTCCACCTCCCTGCTACCACTCTTGTGGAGCAGGAATCATATGACCCCTTCTAGGCCCTTCTGGGACCTCTCCTGTGCTCAGAGACTCACTAAACAGTTCTGATAATGGCTCTGCTAGTTCTACCCTTAGTTCCTTTAGTATCCTGGGATGTATGCCATCAGGTCCCATTGCCTTGTCCACCCTGAGCTTAGTGAGCCCATTCCTGAAGAAGGACATCAAACTGTTGGAGTGGGTACAGCATAGAACTACAAAGATGATCCAGGTATTGGAGGGCAAGTCATATGAGGAAAGGCTGGGGGAGTTGAATATGTACTCTCTGGAAGAGAGGAAGGACAGGAGAGATATGATTGAGACCTTTAAGTACCTGAAGGAATAAACAAGACTAATACAGAAAGGATTTTCCAGAGGAGAAAGGAGGGACACAAGAGGACATCAACTGAGACTGGAAGGGATAGATTCAGGAGAGAGATGAGGAGGCATTTTTTCACAGAAAGAGCGGTGGACAAGTGCAACTTCTTGCCGAGGTGGTGTAGTTTCCTGCAAGATGGTAGACAGCTTCAAGAGGGGTTGGATGGGGAAGGGCAATAGGATTGGGGAGGGAGGGGCAGAGCATTATAAGGTGCAAGTTGCGCACTTGAGCAGACTCGATAGACTGCTGGGCCTGTTTCTGCTGGCATTTTCGTGATGTTTGAAATATTTTCCTGGTACGCTTTACTGTCCTTGTCAAATTGTCTCTGATTTTTTCCATATCTTTCTTTTCACCAGTCTGTTACTTTTGGTCTTATTTTTAGCATTGCCCTCCTTTTATTTATTCTGTTTGGTCACTGATTTTAGATACATTCATTCCTGACATTTTTTAAAAAGAGATCAATTGGAGACAGAGACTACCTCAGCTCTAAATCAGACCTTTCTTGCTGAACATAACAACCTAAAAGCAGGGTTCACTGCAGGACACATTAGTAGGTCATTTTCAAAACATCTACACTATTTTCCTGCTGCTTACCATTTCAATGTCCAGTACTGGCAAATGAGTCAAACAAGGTTTCAACAATCTGCAGTAATAACTTATTTGTCTCATAATCCCTTTCCCCAAATGAGACAAGTGAAACAGAATTGCCAGAGTCTGTAATACTCAAACTGCTGGAAGTCTGAGTAAGGAAAACATGATTCCCAATGTCTGTAATCCCTGAACTGTTGGAGGCTGTGCCCATTGAAACAAAATTAAGCAACTTTTAGAATTGCCGTGTCTGTACTAACCAATTATTTTCCTTTTGTTTTACCAGGTGAAACACACTAAGCTGCAAACTTGTTTACAGGTGCAACCTGGAAGCACAGGGAAGTTAAGTGACTTGCTCAGGGTTACACAGTATGCAAGTAGGGGCTGAGGGATTCAAACCCAGGTCTCCAGGTTTCAGCTCAGGGCCTTAACCCACTGTGCTATACCTCCCTCCCTCTGTGGGTGCCTGGGTATCTAAAACAGGGGCACATGACTGTTCCTCCCAGTTTTTGCTGTCCAATGATGTGTTCCCGACTGTACACTCCAGTGACTGCTCGCTCCTGCAACAATTCTCTACTGAGTCAATTCACTCCTGGTTATTAAGTATAAGCATGTAAGAAGTAAACAATTGTAATATATAGGATATGTAGGCAGAATAGAAGCACAGTACATGATTACTGTCACTGGCAGTACATAACATCTGTGATTGGCTTTGTAATTAGTATCAGTACATACTGTGATTGGCTGGTAATTACTATAAGAGGTAAGCCTCATTGTCCCCACCGTCACACCTTCAATGCCAAAACCACTGCACACTTCAATTCAACTTCACAATGACTGGTCATTTTGGGCTGTCTGAGAGGGCAAAGAAGAAACTGGTTGATGAACAGAACTATATATACACTTTTCACAAGAAGGGCAGCAAAATGAAGGTATTTGGCAAAGTGAGTTAGCTGTCAAAAACAGAAACTGTGTAATGCATGTAACCCCCACTGGCCACTTATTTAATGAGATGGCACACCTCATAGTCTAGGGAACAGAGAGTGGTGGGGGTTGCATAGTACCACCAGACAAGGGGGATATGCAGATGAAGTAGACATTATAGAACAAACCAAGTGTGGCCTGCTAGGCACACACCTGGTGGGACCAATACCATGGCCAAAATCCAGGTCCTAGGGAGAAAATGTTTGCTTAGGGCTATGCTAGGTTTGCACTTCTGGACTGGGGTACCAAAGTAACTCCACATGGGAAACAATAACATAAATGTCCATACCAGGCTGGGATTCTAGAGTGTGACTTTATTCTGTAACAAAGTAGGAACACACAGTGTGAAGATGGACCCCAGGGTTTACACATATGGTAAATGCAGACATCTGAGGTACAGAATTCCAAATTTCCCATGTAGCATAGGATGACTGTAGAAAATGTGGAACTAGTCACGGTAAAACACACCAAGCAAATTCTAGACTAGGCACATGGCCAGTACTTGACACTTCCTCATATTGCATAGTATTAATTGTGACACACTGACCACATCAGAGCACTAAAGGCTCAAAATGGAGAAAACCTACTCACTGGGTAGAAGTTTCTTTAGGCACTGGCCCCATGCACTGACAGAAAACTCAGGTGCCCTTCAGAACCTAGAGTGCTAAACTGGTCACTCCAGATTGGGGGTCTCCACATTTGTTTCCAAGTTCATACTCGGCCGTCCCTCCAGCAAAACACCTCACATTGTACCAAAGGTTACTGTTGATGCTTTCTAGAAATGTATTTCACACTTCACAACAGCAAAACACCTCACATTGAACCAAAGGTTACTGTTGATGCTTTCTAGAAATGTATTTCACACTTCACAACAGCAAAACACCTCACATTGAACCAAAGGTTACTGCTGATGCTTTCTAGAAATGTATTTCACACTTCACAACAGCAAAACACTCACATTGAACCAAAGGTTACTGTTGATGCTTTCTAGAAATGTATTTCACACTTCACAACAGCAAGGCACCTCACATTGTACCAAAGGATACTGCTGATGCTTTCTAGAAATGTATTTCACACTTCACAACAGCAAGGCACCTCACATTGTACCAAAGGATACTGCTGATGCTTTCTAGAAATGTATTTCACACTTCACAACAGCAAAACAACTCACATTGTACCAAAGATTACTGTTGATGCTTTCCAGAAATGTATTTCACACTTCACAACAACAAACACCTCATTGTACCAAAGGTTACTGTTGATGCTTTCTAGAAATGTATTTCACACTTCACAACAGCAAAACGCCTCACATTGTACCAAGGCTACTGTTGATGCTCTCTAGAAATGTATTTCACACTTCACAACAGCAAAACACCTCACATTGTACCAAAGGCTACTGTTGATGCTCTCTAGAAATGTATTTCACACTTCACAACAGCAAAACACCTCACATTGTACCAAAGGTTACTGTTGATGCTCTCTAAATGTATTTCACACTTCACAACAGCCAGGCACCTCAGGGGTGTCGAAGGTAAAAGTTCTGCTCACATGGATGATCACAGACTGGACTCCACTGTAGTCAGACAACTTTTAAATGTCTTAGGTGCAGGGTCCCATTGTCAGAGAAATTCACCTTAAATGCAGGAACTCCTGGGCAGACTTAGAAAAACAAAAGTACTCACAAGAAGTTGTCACACAAGGCAGCTTCACAATGTCCTGTAGGATCAGGGATTGCCCCTAACATCACGGCAGCCTGCTCCATCCCACCTGGGATGAAGAACAGGAAAACCCTGGAGATGGTTTCCACCACTTCACTAAATCTGGAAAATGCTGTACTCTGCTAGGATGAGAAAAACTGGAACACTCATCAGAGACCACACTGCTCACTCTCTAAGCTCTGGCACTGAACTCTGACTATACAGACTCTGGTGCAGAACTGCCTCTAGAATTCTATAGTCCCTGCTCACAGCAACTCCTGTGGCTTATGTTGCTGTGAGAGTTCACAGTGACATCACCTCTCCAGCTCCCAGCTGAGACCAGAAGCAAAGAGGGACAGAGTGAAATCCATTTACTGGAAAATCACTAGCTGTCTTCCCTGCCTATCACTGATTCTAAATGGGATTCTTGTAACCCCTGGGAACAAGGGTACACATACACACGGTGTCTTATGAAACCCATCTATTACTCATAGATTCTCACAACATACACATGCACCTGACCGTGTGCTGTAGAGAAACATGAAGCAGTGAACTCAGCTAAAGAAAGGGCAAGCTCAACCCTGGACACAACCGGTCAAGTCCTATTACATGCCAAAGAAAATGTGTCACTAGCAGCCCAGGGAAAATTATTGATAAGAACTTAAAGTGGAGAATACAAAGGTGTGAGTCAATGGAGCACCACCCAATCCAAAGGACTTGTGTGAGTTGCAAATCCCAGAAGTGTACACTTCCTACAAGTCTGATACAGGAGGTGAAGCAGTACAGTTTTTACTACACAAATGTGGTCCTGGGAGCAATAGAATATTGCTGTTTGGTACAGAGAACAACCTGAAATTCCTAGAGAGGTGTAAGCAGTGGTATGCAGATGTCACATTCAGTGTAACGCTGCCATCTTCAAACAATTGTATATTATCATGGGTGAAAGATTTAGTAATGTACAGCCAGATATTTATGCACTTCTACCAGGAAAAGCAGGAACTGCTATGAAAGGATGTTGACAGTGCTCAAGGAACTGAACCCCAACCCTTGCCATGAGGTTATTATGACTGATATCAAGCATGCATGTATTGCAGCTTTTAAATCCATGTTTCCATAAGCAAAACATGTTGGATGTATTTTCCATTTCATGCAATGCTTGAATAGAAAAATGCAAACTGAAGGCCTGGTGGTGCAACATGCATAGGATACAGAATTTGCACTTAGTGCAAATACCTCCCAGCCTAGCTTTTACCCTCAGAACAAGTAATTGCCAGATTTTAGGAGATTACGGAAGAAAGCCTCAAAATTTTCCCAGAAGAGGAACAGGGCATAGGCAACTGCATTTCCTCTCAAAATATGAAACCATTTTGAAAGTGTTTCTGATGGCGAGCCAAGACTGACAATGTTGTTGAGGCCATTCACCATGGGACGTAGAGCATACTGTGCATGGCATATCCTACGTGTGGAAATTCATTGACAGCCTCTGGGGTGCAAAGAAAGCGAGATTCAGAAGTAGAACAAATAATTGCTGATAACCCCCCTGCATTTTCACGCTGTGTTTACATTGATAATGTGGCAAGGCTAGCTGTATACTAGAGAAGTGCGCTGATTGCACCACTGAAGAATTCCTCCGTGGGGTTGCCCACAGCTTTGATTATTGATTAGTAGTCCAACTTTAGAGACATGATTTTTATGTTTGATTTAATAAAGCTAATGTTTTTAACTCATTCAGGCCTAGATACGCCTGTAGGTGGCATCTGAAAGCATAGCCACTCAGGACAATAACGCCTGTAGACATACTCAACTGACTTTCACTCAGACCTAGAAATGTCTGAGGAAGTCAGCAGTTTTACCTAACTATTAAACAAACCAAATTGCTTAGAATTGATTGCATGGCACCGTTAGATAGGTAATTTTACTCTGAACAATTTTGCTGCTGATACTTTGAGTCTATCATGTATACTTTAGGAGTTATTCATATTTGTTTAAGGTATGGTGTGCATGGCTAACATTTGCCTCTCAAGCTTCACCTCTAAGCACCTTGAATATATCTGAAAAAACCCCACAGTTGTTTGGTATTTCAGCTACTATAAAATAAAATCTAAATGGATTACAATTGATTGCATAGCACCATTAGAAAGGTTATTTTGTGCTGCACAATTCTGCCACTGATACTTTGTGTCTACCACATATACTTTAGGAGTTATTTGCATTTGTTTAAGGTATGGTGTGCATGGCTGACATTTGTCTCTCATGGTCACCTAAGCATCTTGAAACAATCAGAAAAAAATCAGTTGTTTGGTATTTCAGCTAGTATAAAATAAAACTAAATTGATTACAACTGATTGCATAGCACCATTGGAAAGGTAACATTGTGCTGAACAACTTTGCCACTCATACTTTGTGTGTAGCACTTATGGTTCAAGATGTATTCACATTTGTTTGTGCATGCTGATTATGGCTTGATTTGCTTAGAAAGGCCCAGGATGCAGTAAAGCTAGAGTATACAGGGCACAAGTGGTGGAAGTCTCAAAGAGCTCTTGTGGTGTGAATGAGTTAACTCACCAAGAGAAATGAAATCACTGGCTTCCTGGGTGTTGGATTCTACTACATGGTTACTATGGTCACCAAGGGTCCACTACATTTACTGTCCCCTCTGCTCTTCCGTGACTGTGAGGAAAAAATTATATCGGACTACTATCACACTTACACTTCCAGTGATTTGGAGCTAGCTGGTAAGATATTTCATTTTGAAGCAATGGCAAAAGCAATTGAAGTTACAGTTTTCCATGGGGCAGGAGTGGGAGAGATTGTGAAGCAAATGGCAAAAGTACTTAAGTTGAAATTATCAATGGGAGCAGGAACAAATTGTCACAGAAGCGATTTATTATAGAGCTGATTGTCGTCAGAGCATACTCACGGGACCGTGATTTCGGGGGTGAAATGTCATGAGCGTAGTTATCGATTCCCTAAAGCAGGATTCCCAGTGTCTGTAATCCTGAACTTTGGAGGGTTGTAGCCCCTTGAAGCAAAGTTAAGTAACTTTTATTTAGAGAATTTAAAGAATCACCCCTGGTGGTCGCATCATCAACATTATCCCTAATGCCTGCATGTTTTTGCAATCCTTCAGCAGTCTCTTCAACTTGTGTGTTCTGTAATGCTTCCTTCTTTGTTTCTTTCTGACATGATTTGCCATTTTGTAGCTATCAACAGAAAAGCAGAAGCAGACTATCTCATATTTCAATCATTATAGGACTTCAGTATTAAACATCTACCAGATCATTTCACTCTAAACATCAGTCATTAATTTATGCTATAATTGTAAGCTATCAAAAAACATACACAGTATCACATAGACTATTTTTACTCAAAACATCAGCCATTCATTTATGCTACAATTCTAAGCTATCAAAATATATATACACAATACCAGACACATCATTTTACTCAAAGCATCTGCCATTCATTAAAGATAATAAAAATGTACACTAACTTGAGTTGGTAGAATTCTAAGCTATTAAAAAATACATACACAGTACCAGACAATTCACTTCACTCAGAACATTAATCTACCATCTCGCTGATGATACTCAACATACATACTAACATACTATTTGCCAGCAGATTGGGCCTTATGGTCTACCAAGTCTGCTCGAACCTAGATCCTAGTTGGGTGCAGAGACCCTCCCATCCCTTTGTGCTCCAGAAACCCCTATCATCCATCCCCACCCCGGACAGGCCATATCATCTGATACATCCACTTTCTGTGATCTGTCCCACCCTCTCTTAAAGCTCCTCCACTGTGGATCTCTGAACCAGCTCTCGGTAGAGCATTCCAAGGGTCCACCACCCTCTCAGTAAAAACCTCCTCCTCTTTTCCCCCACCCTTCCACCTTCCAACTTCAAACTATGCCCTCTGGTGATGCCTCCCTGCTTTAGTCTAAAGATCCCTCCATGTTTCCTCTATTTATTCCTTGAGGTGCTTAGAAGACCTCAATCCATGTCCCCTGTCTCTCCTCTCCTCCAATGAAACAGGCAGAGCTCCTCAAGTCTGTCCCTCATAAGTCAAACTCCCTAGCCCTCGTATCATCTTTTGTTGCCCTCTGTACCCTCTCCAGGAGCTGTATGTCCCTCTTCAAGTGTGGTCTCCAGTACTGTACACAGTACTCAAGTGTGGTCTCAACCAGTCCATTGTACAGCGTGAATCTACTTCCTTTGCTCCTTGAGGTGATCCTCTATGTATGCATCCCAACATCCTGGTTTGCCTTGCTAGCTGCTCTCCTGCACTGCTCAGAGTTATTCATACATGTATCCACCATGACCCTAGGTCTTTTCCCCTGTTGAGGCTTCCAGCACCTCCCTCCCAGGGTGTACCTGTGTTTAGGTTTCCCCACCAAGATGCAACACCTTGCACTTTGGTGATATTGAAATTTAATTTCCATGTGTGAGCCCAGCTTTCCAGGGTGTCCAGGTCCCTTGCAGGGCCAACCTCCCTCTTCTCCCTCAACTACTGCTCCCATCTTGGAGTCATCCATGAAGAACTGCTTTCACACCTATACCATCCCTGATGTCTGATATGTAGCATTAACAGGATTGGACCCAGGACCGAGCCCTGTGGTGCTACTACCAACCTCTGTAGGGTTCGAGAGCTCCCCACGGCACCATCTCCTCTGAGTGCGTCCAGCTATCCAGTTTTCAATCCATCTGACCATCAAAGGGCCTACTCTAACCCCATCAGTTTGTCCACCAGACCATTGTGGGGAGGAGTCAAACGACTTGCTGAAGTCCAAGAATAATACATCCACAGGCTTACCCCTGTCCAGTTCTGATGTTACCATTCATAGAACTCCACAAGGTTGGTTTGACATGATCTACCTGGCACAAACCATGCTGCCGATCTATCCAGACCTCCCTCCCCAAGTAAACCCCCAATCGTTCCTTTAGTATACTCTCCATTAATTTTCCCACCACCGAGGTTAAACTGATGGGTCTATAGTTTCCTGGTACTTCCTTGACCCCCCTTATGGATTGGTACCACATGTGCCTCTCGCCAATCCCTAGGTACCCTCCCTGTCTCAAGTGACCTGTTGAAAGCTCCGCCAGGGATTGCAGCAGTATGTCCTCCAATTCCCATAGTACTCAGATGAATGCCATCCGCGCCAGGAGATTTGTCTTTCTTAGGGCCTTGAGGGCAAACCACACCTCTGGTGGGGATGGCATCATCTGTCCCTCCACCTTACTGGTCTTTTTATCCTTATCCAGATGTGACACCCCTGAAAATTTTCTCCCCTTTGCTCCATTTCTCAAGGTTCCCCTGATCCCACTCCCTGCCGCCTATCCCCTTTGTGCCTTGTATTGTAGATATCCCATCCCTCTCCTTAGTGGAACACAGAGGCAAAGTACTCATTAAATACCTCTGCCTGGTATTTCGCCTCTTCCACCCACCCTTCTTCTGATCTCAATCTGCTGAGATGGCCTTAGTTTTCTCCGCTCCCAATGTACCGGGAAGAACCCTTTTCCCCTCCATGTATCCCTGTGCTAGCCGTTTCTCTTTACTGGACTTTGCTCCCCCTCACCACTCTGGGTGACTTTTTCTAGATGCAAGCTGGTACATTTCCTTATCCCTATCCCCTCTTGTTGTTTTAGATTTTTGTAGTCGCCTTCTTTTCTCTGACTGCTACCTGGACCTCACTGGACCACCAGCATGGTTTATGTGACCTTGCTCCTTATGTTTCAACTTAGCGCAGATCCTGACTGCCTCATGAAGTCCCGTTTTATGACCTCCCATCTCCTTTCCACACTTGTCGTTGAGGTAATCCCTTCAAGTGATCCTGAGAATATTTCCCATGCCCATAAAGTCTGCCCCCTGAAGTCCACTGCCAGTGTCCTAGATCTCACCCCACTCCCCAATGCTTATTTGAAACCAGAACAGTATTGTGGTCACTCCCAGTCAGGGGTTCCTGTACAACCATGTCCCTTACCAGATCCCCATCTGCCAGAACCACATCAGGACATGCCCCTCCCTTTGGGCTCCATCACATGCTGTGTTAAGAACACATCCTGGAAAGCCATCCAGCAGCCTCTGCTTCTTGGCCGATTAGAGGACATAGTTCCCCAGTTTGTACCTGGCATATTAGTCCCCATCAACACCACTCCTTCCTTTTGACCACACACTGGGCAAAATGATGTTGTCCAGCAAACCATCCTCTAGAACATCACTCATCCCTGGGGCCTATATGCTACTCCCAGCTTGACCTTATCTCCTGCTGGGGATCGTAAGGTGACCCATAAGGCCTCACATTTCCCTCTGCCTCTTCTACCATAGCAATTTCTATGTCATCTCTAATGAACATAGCCTCCACCCCTCTGCCTCCTTTCTATCCTTCCTAAGCATAGTGTACCCCGTACGCTTTTAGGTCCCAGTCATGGTTTTGTTGGCCACATTTCGTGACTGCCGCCCATCCACCCCTCTGAACAGCATGGCCTGGAACTCTGGCAACTTGTTTCCAAGCTTCTGGCATTTACTAACACTAACCCCCATGATGATATTAAGAAAATATACTTTTACCTTGTGAGCTGTTTTTGTGGTATCCATCTGCGAAACACTAGTAACTATATCTTCAGCATCACTTATTTCTTAAATAAAATCTGAGTAATCTTCCATTTTGCGCTCTCGGACCTTAAACTGTGTGTTCTTGGAGTCTCAACCCTTTACATAGCTAGCAGTGTAAAAAATCTGACTTCACCCAGGCATCCAATGATAAGGGCTTTTGGAGGCAAACCTCATAGGGTGAGTACTAAATGGTGACTAGCAAAGGGAGACAGGTACAGTAGGGTGCATGTAACATGCGCTCATGCTCAGGTCGTGACTGGCAGAACCATTAACTGTAAGAGATTGCCATCATAACGCAATCTCACCTGGGTGACAAGACATCTGGGCAACAGTAACAAGGGTGAATAGCCCAAAATGATGATTCCCACATGCTGCACTTGTGCCCATACACCTACACCACAAATGCAGCTGCCCGATCACCAGAGGGGTACACAATGTGCGGCGCCCCCCACACCCACTAGGCAGGATGGCAAGGTTCACACCCCTCGGTGGCCGCCCATGTGGATGGCTGCACCACAGCACAGGCCTTCACCCACCACAACCCTCAACAACATATGCTGGCAGCAGCCTCCTGAGGCCCTAGGTATACACCCCGGTCCCCAAACAGATGTGATAATGCATGACAGTGGTGTTGCAGACAAGCCAGCCATTGTGGCACACCAGCTCACACTCTCGCCGCAGTTGTGGTGTACAGGATCGGTGTTCCTGGTTCAACTCTCAGGAGCCACAAGCCCACAGAAACACCATAGCACACAGCAGCATGGAAACACCGGACAGAACATGGCCATGGGAGTGCAGGGAAACATTAGGAGGCAGGGCTGAAAAACTCACCGCACGCCACAGGACTGCTGTACTCCACCACTGGGCACACAGATTGCCACACACCATTGCTTTGGACGCATGTGGATGGTGACTGCCCACACACAACATTTTATACCACACGCATGGGGTGGTGACAGCATGCAGGAATGCACACAGGTGTAAAACCACCTGACCTCAGTGGCAGCATTAAAGGGTCACAATGCAGAAGCACAGGTGCTCATATCCAAGAGTGACTGTCAAAATAGATGAGGTTCAGTATTGGACTAGTCAGGAGGGAAATACTCTCCTTGCTCACTGGGGTCATGTGTACCACCAGAACAAGGAGGTAAAATGAAGGTGTACTGGAGTTGTATGTAGGATTACGAACCACTGTTCTGCATGCCTCGCACAAGTGGTGGTCACGTGCTCTGCACTAGGAGGGAACACAATGACGTACCCAATGCAGGTGAGGTGGGGTGCATGGTGTGCTTGGTGATGTCTGGGAGAGGGAGCTCGCAGTGTTGAGATCACATCCCAGGTGCTCGCACACTGCACCACTGGGGTGCCAGATGCTGTGGCCAGCACGCTGCCAGCTGTGCCACTCATGAAGCACACTATGTAGCGGGTGAGGCAGGTTGCCAGGGGATTCTCTGTCATGCCCACAATGCTCAGGGACTTTGTCATCCCTCTGGAGTACACAGTCACCGGGAGGGAACCTTCTTACAGCATGACAGTGGCCCAGGTGAGGAACACCATCTTCTGTTTGCCACACATCAGTCCCTCCAATTCTAGCAGGGTCTAAGGATTGGTTTCTGGATGGGACCTTCCACTGTTCACCACCACTTTCGGAAAGCTGTATATGGTATGCATGTGGGTGTCATTGTGCCATTGGTGTACATGCTTATGTCATCGCAGACTGAACGTGCATACAGCCAGGTGTTTGTGGAGGTGCACAGGCTCACGGGCAGTGTCCAGCTTAAATCAGCCTTGTTGGACTTTGGAGTGTCCTGTCTGGCATGGCTTCAGCAACACATTTGAGGAGTGGACCTCAGGGTTGTGCAGTAGACCCTTAGGTACATGCCAGGTATGCATGAGAGGAGGATTTTGCACTGCAGGTTGGGATGCTCTGCACCCTAATGTTCATGCCTGTGGATGTTGTGTAGATGGCGTATGGTGAGCTCTTTGACCTACCATTCTACAGGGCACACGAGATCCTTGGCCCAGTCCTGAGTACCTGAGGTGACCTGGATTGGCTGGTCAGTGGGTAGGACAGCCGCAGACACCCTATGTTCCCTGTGCGCTCATGGAACATGTACCAGCCCATGGCTGCTGGGCTGCCATGGAAAACAATCTGTGGAGGGTTGGCACTGTTGGTTCAACACACAGCTCAGTGCCAATCACCCCAACATTTGTTGCTTCCATGACTGCCTGCAGAAGGACCAGTGCCTATGTGAGGTCCGAATGGAGTAGTTGCTGTCCGTGGCTGCCCTTGCTGCCCAGAAGTGGACATACCATGACCTCACTATGCACATTGAGGCCATTCTAGCTGAATATGGTAAGCGATCCACAACCGATACCTGAGAGGCCTTGCCTATAATTTCCAGCTGCAGGTGTAGTTGGGTGTGCTGCTTGTCGGTGGATGCCTCACACTGCTGCCATCCTTGTGGACCTTCCACTGTGTGAACACTGCTGCTGTGCTGGCAGGTGCAGGACTGTGTGCTGTCTCCCTGCACCTCCCCACTGCCGTTCCCAGCCAGCCACAAGACACCCTGTTGGACCTTGTGTCATTGCCACACATCTGTCAACTGTGTGTGGCCCTGCACCGTCTTTCATTATGGGCTTGTCTGTGGTGCAGTCATTCCATTCTTCCACCCTCCTCCACCTCTTAGCCCATCCACCCTCCACCTTGTGCATTTTAGTTCCCCCATGTCTGTGTGCTGCCCTCGTCCCCACATATTGTGTTGCCCCTTCATCATCCTCAGTCTCCCTGTGATAGTGGTGGTATCAGTGTTTTTATTTAAGTGCCCACCATTCGCTGTTCTGACAGTCACCACATTCAGAGATGCTTGGCTCATGTTTTCCCATTGTCCTTGCACCATTCCATGGGTCACCCTTCTGTATTCACCCTCATCACATAGAACCTCCACCCATTTCTTTTCATGAAAAGAAACAATACAGTATTTCTTCATTAACTTGTTAGAAATTGCAGTTCATTGATGCCTACTATGTAAATGTATGCCCCATTCTGTTCTGTAAAGATGATCTCATCCTCAGCTTGCTAATCTCATTATGCATGCATTTCACAGAATCAAAAGTGTGTGAGACTAACTTTTCTTACATGAAATAGCATAGGCATCTACAGTATAGTGTTTATTTCTTTGGTATATGTGAAATTACAGACACTTATCAGTTTAATAAACAACTAAATATAAGCTTTCTGTCTTTCTGGAATGAAATAGCTGTTTCTTTAGCTAGTAACTCTGTCTTCTGTGTGCATGCAATATTGTACTTTAGCTGTAAGATTCTATCCCAGATGCTCATGCTGTGGTTCTTTCACATGTAAATGTATGTCTCATTCAATTCAGTAAAAGATGATCTCATCCTTAGCTTGCTAATTCATTAGTATGCATTTCACAGAATCATTCATAAATCTGTGAAACTAAGTTTTTCTGATACCCTTATTTTGAACTAGCATAGACAGCCATAGTCTAACATATTCCAGACATGTTCTGTTTATGAAATGTAGTATTTCTCTTGGATACATAGCATCATTTTAACTATCATATACTTTCAGAATTATCCCATTTATGCTAGACTCTTTCAGACACATTACTCTATTAGGAATGCAGGAGAGAGAAAAGCTACTTCATATGTCAGGCACACCATCAGAGCCACACAGAATTTCATTACAGAGGTCAGAAAAGGTCAGCTGCTTGTTTAGACTTTTCAAAGACTGCTAACAAAATGATGCCATGATCTCATTGCTTTCCCAGGCTAACTCATTATTAATAAAGAAAATAACAGATAGGTCATTGGGCATTTCTGGTGAATAATACCATTGAGATGTTCTGGACACATAAGAACCTTGAGAGTGAAGCTTGAGAGGTTCCTGTGTCCAGAACTCGTAATGGTATGTCACTGGTAATGTCCAGTGACGTATCTGTTATTTTGTTAATATATGGATGGGGTTTTATTGTGTTAGGGGTGGCCAGCTGTTTAAGGACTGTCTCAGTCCAGGCTGAAGCACCCACTGCATCGCGATGTCTGGTTTGTCCCTCCTCCTGCCGCCACTCACTTACAGCACAGAACAGTAAAATTGGTAGGTAGTCCTATCTTTTCTTCTTTTGGATATGGGGAAGCAGGATGAACCAGATATATCCATTTTATAGAGGAGAAATACGGGACATTTTGTTCATAAGAAACCTCTCTCATAAAGCAAGAGACTGGCCGCCATATTTTGAGTAGGCTTAGCCTGCCCACAGAGGAAAAGCTGCCAATTGGAAGACACGCTTTGGAGACATGGGAAGGAAAACTAGCATATGCGCTATCGTCTTTTTGGTGATAATACTATCGTTCAGGTTGGAATGATAGTATTATCACTTCTGAACTATGGTATTACCACTGGACAAATGTGGTATTACCAGTAAGTTTTCGATACTATTATCAGGATTTTTTGTATACTTTTGAATAGTATTAAAAGAGAATCCTATATTAAAATATAATAATAATATTCTTTATTTTATCGTCTTTCTAAACCAAGGTGCCTTAACAGCAAACTTCACATAAAAACAATAAAATAAACACGATTACAATAAATACTGAATTCATAAAATACAATAAAATATCATCATCAGGGATATACCAACAACCACAAATGGGTCTTTAAAGCCTGTTTAAATTACTCCATGGAAGTGCACTCCCAAAGCAGACAGGGTAAGAATTCCAAAGGTTTGGGGCCACATACATAAAAGCATGGCCCCTGAAGATTTTAAAGAAACCATCAGAATCTCTAGCAACCCCTCATCCACTAAGCGAGCAATTGCCTAGAACAGTAAGGTACCAGGAGCTCTTTCAGGTAGTCTGGGCCCAGTCCATGTAAGGCTTTATACGTCAGAAGACCGACTTTAAGGTGATCCACCACTGTATTGGCAGCCAGTGCAGTTGCGCAAGCACTGGAGAAATATGACAGGTACGAGAGTACCCATCAATAACCAGGCCGCAGCATTCTGCACAAACTGCAAGTGGTGGATATCAACCCTGGTAGCCCTAGATACAGAGAGTTGCAATAGTTAAGGCATGAGCTCACAAAGACGTGGACCAGTGTAGGCAGATCACTGAGGGAACTGGATGCTTAATCCTGGAGATGTTCCTCAGATGGTAAAATGATGATTTGATGACTGCCGACACATGCAATCGCAGTGTCAGCCTGTCATGAAAGATCACCCCAGGTTTCATACTAGTTCAGAGGTAGGAGCTGGGAGCCACCTAGAAAAAGTCCTGAAGGTAAACCAGCTCCTAGACCCTCTATCCAGTGACCCAGGTCCACAACCATCACCTCTGTCTTCTCTGAGTTCAACCTCAGCCAGCTTGAATTTATCCAGTTCTGGATTTCAGTGAGGCAGTTGTTAAATATCAAGACAGCTCTATCCTGGTCAGGTGCAAAAGATAGGCAGAGCTGGGTATCATCAGCATAGCAGTGAAACCTCAGCCCATACCTTCTTACAATATCTCTGAGGAGCATCATGTACACTGCGAACAACATGAGGGACAACACCGAACCCTTAGGAACCCCAAATGACAGAGAGACTTGGCTAGAGGAATTAATCCCAACCCCACCTTCTGAGTTCTACCAGTGAGGAAAGATCTAAACCACCCGAGGACTGTACTAGACAGACCACAGATGAATCTTGGTGTTTGAGAAGTACCCCATGGTCCACAGTGTCAAACGTTGAAGAGAGATTGAGAAGACCCAAGATGGAACAGCTCTTTTGATCTTTTGCCATCAAGAGATCATTGAGCACCCAAACCAGTGCAGCCTCAGTACTATGCCTCTTTTGAAAACCAGACTGGAATGGTTCATAAATGTCATGGATTGTCAAATGGTTTTCCAGGTGTATGGCCACTGCTTTCTCAATCACCTTCCTCACAAAGGAAAGGTTAGAGATTGTCTGTAGTTAGCATGGCAGTCTGGGTCCAGAAGCTTTCTTCAGGAGGGGCTTTACCACTGCCTCCTTCAGGGAGCTAGAAAACTCACCCATCTCCAGA
This sequence comes from Neoceratodus forsteri, assembly GCA_016271365.2. Classification (NCBI taxonomy): domain Eukaryota; kingdom Metazoa; phylum Chordata; order Ceratodontiformes; family Ceratodontidae; genus Neoceratodus; species Neoceratodus forsteri. The sequence goes on along the minus strand of CM057449.1, from coordinate 604,860 downwards.
AGCACCAGACTATCCTGTGCTAGGACCGGGTGATAGTATCACAGCAACCCTTTATCAGGATAGTTGGGCCCATATCCAAACTACACCGTGTGAGGCACATACCCTGGACAATCTGGCATGACATCAATGAACTTTGGCTGGTCAAAGGAACTCCAGGAAAGCCTAGGGGCTGTGAACAGGTGCCGTCCACAGCTTCTCCCATAGAAGATGCAGGTGGAGTGCCGCCCTGCTGTCAGCCACCTTAGCCACAAAAAGTGAGCAAGCTCTTCACACTCTACTTGTGAAAAAGCTCTTTGAACCTGCAGGCAGGCTGGGTTGCACAGTCTGTCTACAGTTCGAAAGAGCTGAGCTGGTCGATTCTGAGCAACTCTGCCTTCTAACGGGAGATTGCAAAATGATAGACTTGATAATGTTCCATCAATCAAAGATGGATAGCATCAAGGGCAGTTCTCTGCCAGCAACACTCTAATCTTCATTCTTGTTGCGCATCTCCCTCAAGGTCCCATCAAACTATGGGGACTGAGGGAAGGGGAGGACAAACATGGACAGGAGCAATGATATCCAGAGCCAAGAAGATGGCTTTATTATAGGCCAAGACCAAGGCTTCTGGGTCATTGCTGACTCCAGGAAGCTTTGATAGGTCAAGCACCACCGCCAGGCCCTCAGAGCTTACATCTGCAAAGGGCGGTATCTGACTATCTCCACAGGGGTAGACCTACGAAGGGGGCATAAAACTGAAGCCCATGTTGTAATGATCGGACCATCCAACAGGTTCCACCCCAAATTGAAGGCTTTGATCCAAGGAGGAAGACTAAGTCAAGGAGTGACCACCTTTATGAGTGGCAGAAGTAACAACTTGTGTAAGGCCAAATATGTCATCAATTGGAGTAAGTATTGTCCAAATTGTGAGAGTTCATCATCGACCAGGCATTGAAGTTGCCCAGGACCATCAGCCTGGGTGACTCGAATGCCATGTCAATCACAAGTTTGTTACTTCCTGCAGGAACCACTTCTCATCACCTGGTGGATGGTAGATGAGGGCGATCCTACAACCCACACGTGCCACTATAGTACACTCGAATGACTCAGCCTCCTCAACTGGTACAGTTGTGAGGCCCAGTTCAGTTTTGAAACAGACTGCAACCCCCATGGTCCAACCTCGGCAGTGTAACACTGAGTACCTGGTCGGAATAGCGCCTCTAATATGGGGCCTGCATTCTTATCCAGCCAGGTCTCAGTAATGCACATCAAATCCACCAACCCAACAAGATCTGCAATAACTGCAGTCTTATTCTTGATAGTTCTGGCATTACACAACACCGGTCGGGTAGGACGGGCTTCTGGAATGCTCTGGGCTACTTGCCCACCAATATTGGTGGTGCACTTGGGTATGGAAATCAGACATGAAGGACCATGTTCCAGTTCCATTTTGCCCCAGGGCATCTTCTGGATTTCACTACCCCAATATGATGGCCCTGCCATTCGAACTCCACTGTTCGCACTCTCCCAACTCCCTCCCTCCCTATGAGCAATGCCCAGCACTCTACAGTGCTAGTATGTCGATAGCTGTAACAGAGGGAAGGGTGGAGGCATGAAGGGTGGAAGGCAAATAGCACATGACCATGTGACAGGCCTCCTACACATACTAAAAGACACAATAACAATAAAACACCCTGAAAAATCCCCAATTAAATAACTAACTAAACTCCAAAATTAAAACAACCCCCAATTTTTTTTCCTGAAACTCCCTACTTGCTCTCACCAAGAGGAGAGATTCAGATAAATTAAATCAAACTGACTACCCTCCCCACCCAAACAAATCTATACTACAATAAAATTACAATAAATTAAAGTTATAAAACACCAGTCCAAACTCCAAAGTCACTAAATAAAGGATGTAAATGATAGTCCAAGGGAGAAAGGTGATATACTGTATCACCACAAGGAGTCCACTTCCAGGAAGTCCAAATGACAAAGTAAGAAATGATATGGCTGAAACTTAATACCAAAGATAACAAAATGAAACTTAAATAAACCTCCTCACTGAGGTATATAAATTAACAAAAATGAAATAAACAGTATAGAATCCAGTTTCAACCCCCAGGCCCTCTCACTACCTGGAGGTCTAAAATAAACTGGGCACTCTAACTGCCCAGAACAGAGTTTTTTTTTTTGTTATCTTTTATACCTCCTACAATGCTCTGGTGCCCACCTCTCCTTCAGGCCCTCATAGTATCTCCACTCCCAGCCATCCTCTTCCCGAGCACTGCTCTCAAACTACATATCACAGCCGACCCACCGAGTCAACCCAGAGTAACCCATTTCCGGCGGGTCCCTTTCTTCAAAGGAAAGGCACTGGGGCAGGGAAACCCCAGCACTGTATTTCTTTCCTTATAGACTCATGGGTGCTGACGTGAAAAGCACGCCCGGAGGTTCTGGAGATGTGGAGAAAAGGAAGCCATCATCCAGGGGGCACCGGGTTGTTTTCCAACTTAGGGGTTGTCCCTCCTGTGCCACTGCATGTAGTACTACCGGGTCTCCACTGGGGACACTACTAGAGCAAGGCTTCCCACCTGACTCACCCCAGAAAAGGAGAGCAGTCCTCTGGATGCTCAATTCTCTCCTTCTCCAGCCAGCCCTCAACTTCCTGAGTCTGTTTCTGAACCCGGTCGCTGGTGTGGTGTCCAGGGCCTCAGCCCTCTGCGCCACTGGGCTGGCAGAACAGAGTTTAAAAAGAAAAAGTTTGAGTTCTTACTGTGGACTGAGATTCTGATGGAATGAAAGTGTTAACCATTAATTCCAAGAGGTAATCTCCTTATAGCAGAAACTCCCAGTACAGTACAGAGCTTCTTTGGAGTCAAAACGTCTGATATCTGTCCAGATATCACCTGAATCCATGCCAGACTCCTCAACGCCCTATCTGTGAGGGCTGCCACAGAAATATCTGCCCCACCACTCAGCATCCCAACTGCACTGACCCACCGGCTGGCCAGCGAAGGGCCTTGGAAAATCTCGGTCCGCCATCTGGCTCCCCGGTCAATCAAGGCCTGCCTCCTGGGCAGAAGCAGACTCTGTGACTAATCACCTGCAGCTCCAGGGTCATGCTGTCCCAGTCTGAAGCTCCACAAATCTGGGACCAGTTTCTCCTGATTTCTCTCCTTAGTAAATGGACCAATTCAGTCCAGCGAGCTCGGACCCGAACAAAGTTCACTCAGCCTTTACACCACCATGCACTACATGAAAAACTTATTCTATTCAAAAAGCAGTTTGTTTTACTAGAAAACTGGCAAAATGTATTTACAGACACATGTAAAAGCAAACATTATTTGAGGTATTTAAAGATACCAAAACTTTCATTCTGTAAGATATACACACTTATTAAGCAGATGGCTGTAAACTGTCCACTGTTTAACCCATGGACTTAACACACAGCAGACATGTTCTGAATGCAGTCAGTGGATTTTATATATTTTCATTCTGTATTAAAAGAGTAATTTGTATTTTTCATAAATCATCAGAATTAATAGGAATTATATTTTTCTGCAACATTTACAGGACTGTTAGAACATATTTATTTCTACTACAAGGTAAGTATTTTAAAGATATTTTCTACAGTCTTTAGAGGACTGTTACAACATTTTTGCAGGATGCTGCTGCTGTTCAAAGCAGTGTCGATATTTTTCAACAGACACACACACACACACGCGCATGCATACACATACTGGGCAGGATTCACAAAGGATATGCTTGACACAGCACAAATGCGTCGGCACAAATCAGATGCACCGAGCACAGACTGAGCCATTCACAGAAGCATACACAGTGGGAAGTGCCAAAGCGCAGCCCCACTGTGAATCAACGTGAAACACAACAAGCGGCAACTGAGATGTGCCAGGGCAAGCTGGATGCCCTGTAGCCACACAGGGAGCTATGCAGAGCAAGTAGAGCAGGTCAGCAGGGCATGAGGAGCAATCACAGAGCTGGAACAATCACACCCACAGACACAAGTGCTGAGAAAAACGTTTATAAAATAATCAGATAAAAAAACTGATATGAATAACAAAGCACAACAACAACAATACCAAAAGGGGAAAGGGAGGTACAGGGATGGGAAGGAGGGCAGGAAAGGGACAGTAAGGGTGGATGGTGAACATTAACTATGTACAAGGGATGTTCCCAGGAAGAGGCAGGGGCCACTAGAATCACCGTGCCTCTGCCATGCACCACCCTGGCATGGCCACAGACTGGGAGCTGCAGCAGGATGCCCTACAGGGCAGCTGACAGGCACTGAACAGTCCTGGACAGTGGGCACAGAGCTGCATGGATGGCCACATGGATCCTCTGGTCCACATCAACAGGGGCATGAACTCGATCCTGGAGACCTACAGCAATGGCAGAAAGAACACACACTAGGGGCCTGAACGTGGACTACACCCCAACCACCAGTAACCCTACAGTATCTGAAATGCAGCAACAGCAGAATGCAGTGCTCACCTGCCCCTGGAAGGCACCAGGCCTGGCACCCATGATCCTCCACATCCGCACCCCAACTGCCTCTGTGGCCCACTACCTGGCATCTGGCCCTGCAAAACACAACAGACAGCACCATGAATGACCACTGTCACTGTGCAGGATGCAGTCCACAGTGCCCCCCTCACCAGCCTGTGGCCATGCAGCAGACAGTGGTGATCAGCCATGAAGCACCCAGCAGCCCACAGGCAGACACAGCCATGCCCAGTGCCCCCCATGGCACACATGGTATGGCAGCATGGGACAGGTGCAGCCACTGCCGCATGTGCAGGATGCTGTGAGACTGATGAGGGTGCCCACGAGGGCGTGACACACACACCCAGCATGTGCCACAAAGGAGCCAGATGAACAACACCTACCTGGCCTTGGCAGTGCACCCCTGCGTGCATGTCACCGCAGCTGTGCCAGCCTCTCTGGGTCCCACCTCTAAGGTCACCATAATGATGCCTGCACTGCTTCCCTGTGCATACATTCCTGTATATGGCAACAAGCCTAGTAGCAATGGAGGCCCACACTGGGCCCTGGGCACATGGAGGTCATCCTGGCCAAACAGGCACCCCTCCACAGACATAACAAGTGCTACCAGATGTAGCAGCTTCACCTGTGACCAGTTCATGGCCTAGGTGTCAGTCTCCTGCCCTAGGCATATTACAATGGGAACTGACAGTGGCTATGTGCAAAAAGGCAATGCGCAGTCGAGCATTCATTATGCACCACATGAAACACGTGCAGCACAGCGCACACTGAGCACAAAGCATGATAGGTCAGGTAACATGCCCGCACATGCTCAATGCAGTCCACAATGGCATGGCAAGGCCAGGATCCAGTCATGCATGATGAGTGTCAGGCACCATGTTGTGCATGGCATGCGCTATGAACAGCTACTGCATGCCGAGACGCATCCATGGGCAGTACAAGCACAGTGCAGTATGGACGGTTCATACTGGAACATGCTGTGCAATAGGGTACACAGCATCATGGTCAGCAGGCTTCCAACAGTGCATTGGGTTAGCAGTGGAATGGTGCATCATGGGAGATGCGCCACCAGACACGGTGACCATGCATGCATGACAGAAGTGCAGTCTAGAATGCCCCTGATACAGGAACATGCACCCCGATACGGCATGCACCTGGAGATGTGCTGTACGGCCATCGGTGCATCCCACAGATGCTCTGTGCAAAGTGAGATAAGCTGGGGCAATTGTGCAATTCAAAGAGAATGCACCTAAAACAGCCTCATCTAACATGCATGGGCAACTCAGCTGATTAGCATCTCATTACTAGGGCCAGGCCTCATTTGCATGCCCTGAGCCATAAATGTCTCTAATTCAGCAGGCTGAGACCAGGTCACTGAGAGGAGTCAGTGTCTTGAGGTGAGTACACAGCCATTTTTATAGGGCAACAGAACAAACTGGGGTGACTGACTGTGAGCATGCACACCAGACAATGCACCAGTACCCCAGATGTGGAACCAGTACTACCAATATGTGGAACCCAAGGCCATAACGTGGAATACAGCAGCAGGGCAGTACAGAAGGTGCACAGAGCACCAATGGACTGTTCCCCGTCATGTCCACAATGGCTGTATGTGAACTGGGATGTACACATCCCAGCATGTATGACACAATTCTGCTGAGGATGATACGGTCGACAGTGGGCCTAGGCATTGCAATGTGGAGCAGGAGGGCATGCAATGTAAACAGATGGGCTGTCCACTGTACACAGGGACACAGGGGGGTATGTGTGACTGGGTGGCACTGGCAATGTGTGGTGGACACAGCAACTTGCAACAGGATGGTCTGAGGCACACAGCAGCACCTGTGCAGGCACGATGGCAGTGTCACCATGCCGCACACTGCTGCCAGCTGCACAATGGTGAGTTGCCCCTCACCCTGTGGCCATCACATGGATGTCTCCCAGGATGGAAGTGACCACAGTGGCAGCACACATGCTGCAGAGATACCAGGACATGACCATGGCAGACAGCACAGTGTGCCCCCAAGGGTGGCTGCACTGTTCCCCAGCCATGGACTGGGTGTCATACGTGGCATGTGCAGTGTCCCCATGGACCACGTACCATGGTGCATGGCCACCTGTGTTAGGCTGGCCACCCATGGACCACAGCCCAGAACAACAGCATCATGGACCATGGGAGGGGCAACAGACTGAGGAAGATGTTAGCAGGAACATGTGTACCCATAGACGTGACTGACTCCTGGTTGCTTCCCACAGTGGCCAGTATGTCAGAGTAGCAGGTGCCACCAGCAGGTGGCGCTCCAACTTTACAAAAGATGAGGAGAGGGCACTAATCGAGCATGCCACCAACACCTGGATGTCCTCACTGGCAGCCAGACGGTGCATGTGGAAGGCTGGGAGGAGGTGGCCTGGCAGGTGAATGCAGTGGCACCATACAACTGCACAGTTCAAGAGTGCCACACGCACTGGAACAATGGCTGTAGGAGGGACAAGGAGTAGGTGGTCAGCATCCAGGCATCCCTGCAGCGGACAGGGTGGACCCAGCACGGGCAGAATGGCTCAGCCCCAATGAGGCCCTCCTGGCTGCCAGTGTGTCCAGGACAGCTGTGCATGGTGTCCCAGGTAGTGAATTCCAGACAGGAGGCAGCCCATCGCAGTGTGGTGAGTAGCTGTGTGCCCTGGCCAGGCACATTCACCCATGTGCCACAGTAGGCACGCCTGTCCCTGCAAGCTGAGTACTGTCACTGTACACCCAGGCACAGCATCCTGGCAAGGCATGTCCAGCCCCATGGTGCTGTGGGTGCTAGCACAGCGCAGAGGGCACGTGACCACTGTGCACCCATGTGGTATGTGAGGCCACTGTTACACAATGTGCACAATGGGACAGTGGCAGGCTTGACCATGACATGGGCTGCAGATTGCTGTCACCCCTGGCCCTGCTGTGACAGGCGTGCAGATCTGGCATCTTGTGGAGGGTGTGTTCTGTTGTCTTGCCAACTGTGACATGTGTGCACTGTGCATTAACCATGGTCTCCCTTCCTCTCTCTCCACAGCACCATCGCACTCCAGGGTGCAGCCATGGCCATGGCATGGCGGACTGAAGCCCTCACAGGCGATGGATGCGGGCCCATCACATGGGGCCAATGACACCACAGTGGATGACTCCACACCTGCACCATCCACATCCTGTGCAACACCGGTCACAGCTATGGTGATGGAGGGCCCTGCTGGCCCTCTGCCAGCGATGGTGGGACAGCCAGCGGGTACATCTCTTAGTTGGGAGCCTTCTGGGTTGTCTGATGCTGACCCAGATGATGCGGTGGACATTGCAGATCCCTTCTCATACTCACCAGTGGCATGCAGGGGAGGGCATTGGCACCACTGCATGTATAACTGACACCAGCACCACAGACATGGCCGACAGTGGTGCACATGTCACGGGGTTGCCTGTGCATGGGTCCCTGATGCCACCGATGTTCCCACTGTGCTGGGTTCTGGTGCAGTCATAGCACAGCTGCCCATGGCTGTGGGTGCTGTGCACCCTGCACCACTGCCCAGTGCAGTGCTGGCGATGTCAGTGTCATCTGGGCAGGGTGCCTGTGTGCACGCACCACTCCAGTATCCCTGGAGGACACCACCCATGGGCAGCCAGCAGTAGTGCCCTGCCAAGCCCCACCCATGTCGACAGCTGGCAGGGTGCATCCACTGCCCATGGATGCATCTGGTCAGGCTGAACCATCCCCTGATCATTGGCGATGCCACCATGCTACATCACCTGCCGATGACTTGGGAGCCTACCTTGACCTGCTGTGGGCAACTGTGGAGGGTCAGAAGGCCCTCTGTGGAGTTCTGGAGCTGCAGGGCTGTAATGATCCAGGAGCATGAGTCCATGGCTGCGTGGCATGCTCAGATGCTGGCAGAGACATGTATCATGTGGGTGGGCATGACCGCAGCTCTGAGCAATTGCAGTGGCTGCGAAGCAGTGGCTGCATCCACATCATGCCATGGACATTGTGCATCCAGTCAGCTGCCCAGGAGCATGTCCCAAACACCCTGGCGGTGGAGCCAGGTGAACCCCTGCTGCTGACTCCATTGCCACTGGCTTCCATACCCACCATCCATGGCTAGGCCAGTGGGCATTGGATGACCACTCCACTGGGCACCCATTCACCATCTCAGTGCAGCACCCCTGCTGGGTCACTGGGGATGCCCCTGTGGCTGGTGGTGGCACCTCTGCCATCACCAGCCATGGCAGAGGCCACCCTCATGTCCATGGTGGTTGCGGGACCATCCTGTGATGCCCATGTGACAGACCTGTGGTGGCTGGTTGGCCCGCCCATGCATGCCGGACGCCCTGTGGGTGGTGCCATGGCTGTGTGTGGCAGTCGCCTGCCCCACAGCTGTCCTGGCACCACACTGTGCTACCTGTGCTGGCTGTCCAGTGTTTCTGTGTGCTGCTGTTGTGCCATGTGTCATGGGAATGATGAGTGTGTTACAGTGCCTGCAGTGCCCGTGTGCAGGCCACAGTGTGCATTGTGCCCGTGATGTCTCGACATGGCCTGGGTGGTGCTAAGTTGAAGCATGCCTGGTGTCTGTGTGTCTGTCTGTCTGTCTGTCTGTCTGTGTGACTGTGTGTCTCCCACCTTGTGCGTGCACCTGTGTGTGTGTACTGTGTGGCATCCAGTGTCCACTGTTCCCATGTCATGCAGTCCCTACACCGCAGGTGCTCACACCTGCACACATACATACAGGCATACTCACCTGTGGTGCCCAAAGTGTTCCTCCACCACACGCTTGTGGTATTCCTATGCCCACCATGCCAGCCTGGGATCCCCGCGTCCCTGCCTGGCTTTTTCCTCCTGGACCTCAGGGTGCCCAGTCTGCCCCCTCCCACCCCACCTCTCCTCCTCCCCAGAACTGTCGACCTCACTGGCCTCGACAGGTATCTCACATTCATGGGCCATGTTGTGTAGCATACAACAGGCCAGGAATATGCCACAGGCCTTCTCAGGGCTGTACTGTAGGGCACCACCCGACTAACACAGGCAACAGAATGGCATTTTCAGCATGCCGAAGACATGCTCTATGATGGCTAATGTCACGATGTGTGCCTCATTGTAGTGTTCTTCCGCCACTGTTCTGGGTCATCAGATGGGGTGAGGAGCCAGGGCCTCAGTGGGTGCGGTGTCATCTGTGGGGTAGACGTGTGTCCATTAGTACATTGGGTTACTCTGTGGCATGTGCTCTGTCCTCATCCCTGCCTCTGTGGTGTGTGCCCATGTCCTGCTCTCCCGCCAGTGTACCCACATACCTGGCAGTCCTTCATCCTACCATGGCTGCTCCTGCATGCCCCGTATGTTGTGTGATGCACAGCGCTTGTGTGCCACCCTGTGTCTGCCTTTGTACCCTTTACGCCCCTGCTGTCCCAGGGCCCAGGCACCTGCTTCACACTGCCCACGGCCCACCCATGTGTCCCAGCCTTGGTGCCCTCCTGTGCTGTTGGCGCCTGTCACATGTACCTATCAGATGGCCACTTGGGATGTCCCCAGCCTGAACTTCATGCAGAGTGCTGACTGGTGCCATATGAATGCATTGTGCGCACTCCCAGGGTGTGAGGTGCAGACATTGGTGATGTACCCTGTGGCATCGCACACCACCTGACATCACGGAATGGTACCTTCCAGTTCACTATGTGATTGCCCTCACCAGGTCATGCACGGATCACCACATTGGTGCAGTCAATGGCCCCATGACACCTGGCAAGTATGCCACCCTGTAGAACTCCTGCATGGCTTCTGTCCACTCTGCCTGCGTGCTGGGGAAATGGCTGTATTCTAAACATGCTGTAGCAGTGTGGTGAGGAACTGTGTGAGGAGGCGGGACTTAGAGACCTGTGATATGCCAGTGGTGTCCCGGTAGGCCTCCGGAAGGTTCCGTGGCAAGCAGGCACATGACCGTTGTCACCTTGGTCTCCACCAAGATGGCATGACCTCTTGCAGTGGGTGCCTGCATCTCATCATGGCACAGCTCACAGAGTTGCCTCAGCATGGCCTTGTTGAGGCAGTATCATCCTACTGTCTCCACTTCTGATGAGCTGCTCAAAGGACAGCCAGGCACGATTCTGCCGTGGGGCTGGCCGCCTATGGTCCCTTCCAGCAGCCTGCCTCCTCCCTTATTTGGGCACCAGCTATACGACTGCTGTCGGTTCATTTCTGCTGCCAGTGTGGCACTCTGGCATTGTTTGCTGCCTGACTTTGTTGTTGGCTGGCTGGCTGTGTCTCCTCTCTCTGGTTTCCTCTTCTCTTCCCTCTGGCTCTGGCTATGTGCTGCTGAGGACATTCCAATCACAACCTGCAGGTGTGCTGGACATAAGTCTCCTTCTTTGTACTTGTCTTTCTATGGTGCATCTTGGCTTTGCGCTGGAGTTGCCCCATTGATGCGCCATGGTTCTGCACTGTGAATCGAAAGTTGTGCTATGTATGCATGGGCACGCCTCCTTGTATATGTGTTGCAAGTCATTACATTGCACCTATGGCGCATGTTGTTGGTGCTGGGCTGTCTCAGTTGAGCTAGCACATTCACCCTGGTTTTGAATCAACTTCAAGCATTTACCTGACTTGGTCGCATCTGGGTTGTGCTTGGCATCTTTTGTGAATCCTGCCCACTGCATTTTGTAGAGTATGTTAAATGTCTCAGTAGGCTGAGACACCATTGAAGCAGTACATTTTACAAGGAGGTTCTGGATAGGACTATTCATAGGATGCATCAATACTTTTTCTTAATCTTTAATAATATGTACTTGTTTTAAAACAAAACTGTGCTTACACAGATGGCTTTTCCACATCTCCTGCATGATACTGTACACGTAAATGCTGCATTCTGGGAAACCCTCAGAGTCACAAACGACTTACACACATCCTGTCCTTATAACCATAGACTGACAGGAAACTAATGAATATTGAATGAATAGTGGATAGAGGAGGAGGGAGGGATAGTGGAGGAGGGAGCAGGGGTTCAAGGGAGTGGATAGAGGAGGTGGGACTTGGGTGTGAACTAGGGCACTGTGGAAGGGGTGTGAGGAGGGTGGAGGAGGAGGGAGGGGTTGGAGGAGAATGGAGCAGGGGTTCAAGGGGTGGATGAAGGAGAAGGATTCAGGTGCAAGCTAGGCAGGTGCAACAGGGTGTGAGGGAGGGGATGGGAGGTGACTCAGGGGTTTGAGATAGGATGCTGCAGCAGTGGTGGGAGGGGGGTGGAGGAGGAGGACTTGGGTGTGAATTAGGATGGTGCAGCAGGGGTGTGAGGGAGGGTGTGTGCAAACTAGAATGGTATGACAGTTGTGCGAGGGAGGGATGGAGGAGGGACTCGGTGTGTGCTAGGATGGTGTGGCAGGTGTGTGAGGGATGGAGGAGGAGGAGGAGGAAGTACTCAGGTGTGAGCTAGGGCGGTTGCAGCAGGGGTGCAAGAGGTGAGGGATGGAGGAGGTGTTAGAATCAAGTGCAAGCCAGGACAGTGTGGTAGGGGTTTGAGGGAAGGAAGGAGGAGGAGGGATGTACGGCATAGAAAAGGGCAGACGCCTGGGTTCAAGAACACATCATATTCTGGTCAGGGAGGTGGGACCCTGTGGGAAGGTCAGGCAGGAAAGAGGCTGGGTTTCCACCTGTCAAATTACATGGCATGTGCTGATAGGCTGAAATTTAACATTTGACGAGATGTATGAACTTATACTACTGATATCAAAGAGAATGATTATCTGAAGTATATAGTATTTTATTGCTGTGTCCAAGGTTTAATATGCAAAAATATATTCTTAGCAGAGATTTTGTTAAATACCCTAAATAATTAAACAAATTGATAATCAGACTCATGAACTCAAAATAAGGTTTTAGTAATGTCTGGCTACTAAAGATCAATAAACTATTAAATATAAATATGTTTTCACTGTTGACTGTGGACTGTGTATATTCTTGATGTATGTATTCATATCATTGTTTTTATCATTTTTTTATCTTCGTAATCACATAATTTTGTTGAACAAATTAAACTGAATAAAGTATCATGACTTTCTGATATCAGAAAAATGTATTATGAGTTTCTGATGTCACTGATTCTCTATGAAAGGTGTGGCACCAATATATTACAATATTGCAATGTATAAGAACTGTACTTAGCTCTCCCTTTCCTACAGCTGCAGGACCAACCAACAGATTTCATCAAACAATAAAATCCTGTTGTATGGAGCTGGAGTTTTGTTTCATTTGATCTGTTCTGCTTCCCTTGCTAAAACTACACCAGCAGGCTGTAAACTGCAGACTCTGTGAGGAAAGGATTCAGCAGAGATGGAGACATTATTCTTGGACAAATGGCACCACTTCATTTTAGCACTGTGGCATCTGAAATCACCTTTAGAGAGGAGCCTGCTGTTGAATACTGCAAACGAAGAGAGGACGCTTATTAGTTTTACTTTATTTCCATTGTGGTTTCAGCAAGTGCAAAAGTATTTTTATGAAATAAATTGTTATTTCTATAAGTCAATAGCACAGGTATGATAGAGCAAATATTTAAGCAACACATTATTTAATCATGTTTGTTAACAGAAAATTCCTATCAGCAATGTCACATTGACACCTTTGATGCCAGTAATGCAAATAGACTATTAGGTAGTAGTGTCCTGAGATTATTTTGCACATCATTGCGGACTTTATAAACTTATGCAGTACACTGGCCCTCTCTACAGGTCAAGGAAAGGTAAATTAGATTTGAGTTTCTCTGTTGTTTGTATTTTTCAGTAAATTGCCTTTTTGTAGTAATCAACAGTGCACTGTCATGTCCTGTTGTTAATCATTGTGGTCAGTTTCTGAACAATCACTTTCAGTTTAAAACATGAAAACAACCAGTCTAGGAGGTGAGCAGAGGGCTGTGCCAGTCATGGTTTTTGGCTGTAAGACTGGTGACCAGGGTGAGGGGTATGGGGATATGGCTCTCAATGGGTGGGGGTGAGATGTGGACAAATGGATTCAGGCTGCTAGACCACCAGGGATTTCAGGTATATCTCCAATGGGGCAATGAGGGTAGGGGAATAACTGGACTATATGGGTAATCAAAGTAGGGTCCACTAAGCACCAGTGAAGAATATGCACAGGGGTTGTGCTTGACACATGGGTGATTGGAGGTCCACTTGATGCCAGGCAGGGATAATGCACATGGGTTGTGTTTGACTGTATGGGTCTTCAGGGATGGGGAGGACCGCTAGCCACAAAGGAATGCAGCCTGCAATACTTGGCTGTCCATTCAGGGGATGCAGTTTAGGACACAGTTAAGGCCAGGTTCTCTGTTGTGGTAAACAGCACTGCCCTGGTTGCTGCTTAGCACCGCCAAAACCTCTGAATATACTGCTGCACTGCTATGCATGAAAGAGCCCTCATTTGCATCTATGCAGGGGTATCATTTGAGTGATTGTGCTTCTGGGTTTGGGTGTTGTCCGGGGTCTTTGAATATGGCCCTGCCAGTATAACGGTGCTAATCCAGTAAGCATTACACTAACTGGTTTATGGCACACTAACCTTTTGAATATCAGGCCAATGTTTCTATTTATATTAAGCTGTAAAAGACTGGTATTCTTTGCCTCCTCCCTTCATTTATCAAGATCATATCCAGTGTTAAACATGAGATTGAGCAAATACTGTACCAAAAATTCACAATGTAAATGTTTGCTGAGCTTTTACTGTATTTGTTGTGTTTATTGTAACTTCTGTTTTGTTTAGTATTTTGTTTTATGTTCCAGGTTCTCCTTAAAATTAGAAGTCTGATGCCCTGCGAGCTTATCCAGTTGCCAACTTTTTATAAAATGAAATAAAAATAATGCATAATTATATATATTAACCCCAATAATTATGATCACCAACTAGTCTGATCAAGTCCTTATTGTGAACTAGATTTGTCAATACTACTTACTGAATTTTGGCTTGAAAAGGAAATGAAAAAGCATTTTACATTATTAAACAATTGAAAAATGAGTTTAATTTGGGTGAGGAAAGCAGCTACATAACTACTCCTATCAGTCACTGTTTCAAATGTACCATGCCCTCTGTCATGATCTTTAGTAAAAGCACTGCTTCCTTACGGCAGTATCATTCAAGGTACTATATGTGTTGAAGTGTTACCTTACTGTGCTTAGTCAGAACAATAAGGTAGCACTTCCATTAATGTGGTGCTTTGAATACTATTATCATAAGAGGGAAATGCTGTATTGCAGTATCTTAATGTGATACATTTTTCTGTAGTAAAGGACAAGATTAAGATGACTGCCAACTTTACATCAAAAGAATTTTTCAAACTTTCAAACAGTTATTGTGGCACTAAATGATTAGTGCAGAGCTAATCGTGAATAGCCTCTGCGATTGGGGTGGGTCATATTCAGACACCCCAGGTGCACCACAGAAACCGATCAGCATGACTGTACAGAATATACCACTGCATCAATGCAAATGGTGGATATCTCATGCATAAAGGGCACAGCAATATGTTCAATGGCTTCAGCAACACTGAACAGCCACTATTATAGCACTGTTTAATGCTGACACATTGTGGCATGTTGCAAGGAGGCATTATATGGATCAACTAGCTATAACATTAAGGCTATTATTTATACTTTTACTTAGAATAGGATCCCAGTGCTATTAGAGTTAGATTTCCACCATCTGATGTCATAAGGATGGGGTATGAAAGCACCATTAGATCCACACTTTAAGCCACACCCTTGAAGAAGAGAGTTCTCCTCAAAGCACCGGGTTCTTGGGACTGGTTGTTGCACCACACTTGCCTGTGTGGAGTCTTTTCTGCTGTTCACAAATATGAAATTATAAGCACCCTTATCAGTATCCCCATCCCGAGCCATATCCGATGCTACTTTTGCACCCACAGGAGTAGTATAGGTGGTTCTATAAATAAATAAAAACACATCCCATAGCCTCTGTGAGCCATGGTAGTCTAGTGGACCCCTACTGCCCCACCAGGCAGTGCCAGACCACCCACTTCCCCAACTCATATCCAGCCAGTGACTGGCACAGCCCACCTCTCACCCTGTGGCCAGCTGCTGACTGAGGCTCCACTACAGCAATACTAATGTACTTAGTACCGCTCAGTGAATGACAGTAGCTGTCATTCACTGAGCGCATACTATGTGCAGCAGTACGTGCTCATACTCAGTTGGCAGCTGGCCATGGTGGTAAGAGGAAGGCTGTGCCAGCTGCCAGCTGGCATGGGTTGGGAGAATGGAGGCCTGACAGCACTGGGTAGGGGCCACTATACTAACAGGGATCACAGGGACTATGGGATGAGTTTATTTATTTATTTATAGAATCACCATGCTATTCCTGTGGGGTGCGGGGATCTGGATATGGATTGGGGATGGAGGGGCACCAATAGCCCATGGGGTGTGTACATCACTTAAAACCAGGTAGCAGGATGGGGACCATAGCCCCATGGGGAATTTCCTTTCTTTAATGCTAGGGCATGATGGGGGACTCATATCTCGTGGGCATTTCATTTCATTAATGTTGGGTAGCTAAATCAGTACATATAGTCTCTGTGGGGCTGTTAATTTGTTACTACTGGGGAACAGGGCTGGGGATGCTTGTGCCTTCTTCTTTGCTCTGCCAACAGCTTGTGTCAACCATTCAGATATGTCCTGCTCCATGCACTTTGGGTTGGTGCAGGTCACGGACTTAACTGTGGGACCCTGCCCGATAGAGAATAGGGCAAAGGGTCCTTGGTGCAACTGTACTCTCCAATGTCACAACTTGTGACATGCATAGGGTTGCTTGTAGAATCGGGCCCAATATTCTTATGAGAGTATAAAACATAACAAAATCCAATTTTCTTATACAGGGTCAGAATAGAAAACACAGATATCTAATGTTACATTTTCAATTCCTGAACCATCACATTAGTAAATCATCAAGCACAGAATGCAAAATACATTTTAATTTGCATGATAAAATATCCCATTACCTTTAACTAACTGTTGATAGGTATAAATAGTTTATACTCACTTCAACAGGATCAACGTAGAGGAAGGTCGAGATGCCATTGCTAGCAATAACTGCATGACCAACAATTGATAAAAACTAGCTCCTTATAAACAGTTTTGCCATTAGGCTATTCCATAAGTTTTGCTGACTTCACATATTTTGTAAATAACGTATATGCTTTTACTTGGGTTACAATGACCTCATACTAGTCTACGGGTACCATCTCATCCTGGTACTGAAAACAAAATATATTCCCAGAAAGGCATGGCACCTCCATTCTGTCCAAACAAGACAGCTTGGTCAGCTAAACTCTATAATACAGTCAACATGATATAAACACATGACTGAGTTCTCATAATAACCTTTTCACCAGAGCCTTTTCAAGGTGTCAAAATTGTTTTTCTTTAATTTCTAACAGTGTGTTAACCCCTTTGGTGATGTAAAGTAAGATGTGCCTAATAATGTGTGCTGTATATTTAAACCTCTAAGGTTTACTAATCATGCTTTTAATAAGTTCTCTGCATATACTAATATGCTGCTACATATTTAAAGTTACAATATAAACCTACCTGTCACAGCATTTATAGACATAGAAACATAGAAACATAGAAGTTGACAACAGATGAGGACCACAAGGCCCATCCAGTCTGCCCATTTCTTTTTCTACCTTATAAATGTCCATTGGCCTTTGCTCTGTCAATGGCCTATCTATTCATACTCATCTGTATTGCTCCCTATATCTATCCCATACCTGTTTGAAGCCCTGTACTGTATTCATATCCACCACTTCCTGAAGTAGGCCATTCCATGCATCCACCACCTTTCTGTGAAAAAGAACTTCCTCACATTACCCCTTAATCGGCCTCCTCTAATCTCATGCTGTGTCCTCTTGTCCTACTAGTTTTCTTATATTGAAACATTAGACTATTTCACCTTGTTAATGCCCTTAAGGTGTTTGAATGTTTTGATCATATCACCTCTCTCCCTCCTTTGCTCTAGGGTTACATATTGAGCTCTGTTAATCTGTCCTCATATGTTTTCTGATGCAGTCCCTGCACCATTTTGGTTGTCCTTCTCTGGACTGCCTCAATTTAGTTAATGTCATTGTGAAGGTGTGGCCTCCAGTACTGCATGCAGTACTCTAGATGGGGCCTAACCAGTGTCTTGTAAAGAGGATTATTACCTCCCTCTTCTGACTTGTGATACCCTACTAATACACCCTAACATCCCCCTAGCCTTACCTACTGGTTTAATGGTCTGCTTGGATGATTTCAGGTCATCGGTGGTGATGATGATGCCCAAGTCTCTTTCTTCCCTTGTGACTGCCAGCAACTCCCTCCAGCCTATAGGTGGCTTCAGGGTTCTCTTCCCTGTGCATGATCTGGCACTTCTTTGCATTGAACCCCAGTTGCCACTCTTCTGACCATTTTGCTAGTTTATCCAGATCTCTTCTCATTCTGCCCACCCCATCTGGATCATCTACTCTGTTGCAGATCTTGGTGTCATCTGCAAACAGACAAACCTTACCCTCAGTCCATCTGCAATGTCACTGATGAAGATATTGATGCTGTGCTCATGAATCTAACTAATAATAAAGATCTAATTGTCACAACATTTATAGACATGCTGTGCTGATAAAACTAACTAATGATATGCATACAATATTGATATGACCTCCAACAATAAAATGTGAGGACATAACAATTCAGACTAAAAACAGAAGTGCAGTAAACTAGGAGAATATCTGGCTTCCAGCACACAAAAGTCTTAAACTGGACCAATGCAGGTTACCTACTTCAGGATTCTTACCAATACAATCGTTACCGCTATAAAACTAATAAAATATGTTTGCTATTAACAGTGATCCATGTGGGCACTAATGATTTGTGGAAAGAAGGCAGCTGGAGTTTGAACATGTTGTCACCTAGTTAGCAGATAAGTTAATAAGCAAGTGGTGCGAGACTGTATTCTCAGAAATCCTGCCAGTCCCAGGGCATTCCTTTACAGACAAAGGAGGATATCTGAAGCTAATCACTGGTTAAGGAAATGGAGTAGTGAGAAAAAGTTTAATTTTATCAAACACTGGGACCACTTTATAAACAAGCCAGACATGTACTGTAACGATGGCCTGCATCTAAGTTTTAGGGGAGTAGGCTATTGGCTTAAGAATGAAACATGAAATGACAAAATATCTAAACTAGTTTGGTAAGGGTTGAAGGGTCACAAGACAACCCAATTAGTAATACAAATTCAACAGGCACCAGAAAGATGGCTAATAGACCTGTTAGAGTTCTGTATCTCAGTGTGAGGCAGTATAGCACGTGAGGAGGCATAGCGCAGTGGTTCAAGGCCGTGAGCTGCAAATCTGGTGACATCCAGCAGACCAGACCTGGGTTTGAATCCCACAGCTTCCACTTGCATACTGTGTGACCCTGAGCAAGTCACTTAGCCTCCTTGTGCTCCCAGGTCGCTCCTGTAAAAAGCTTTCAGCTTAGTGTGCTATACCTGGTTAAACAACTAAATAAAAAAAAAAATCTCAATGTAAGAAGCCTAAACCAGGGAAATTAGTGGAACTCCATTGTCTCATTACAAAATGAATGTGAACATAATAGATGTCACAGAGGCATAGTGATATAAAGACAGTGATTGGAGAAAAGCCTTACCTGGATACCAGTTATTCAATAAGGACAGGAGAGGTGAAGAGAAGGTGGAATAGCAATCGATGTTAAAGATGGCATTGAGTGTGTTACTGGTAACATGCCCTGAATTAGCAGAAGTCATAGAAGTGCTTTCAGTGGATATAACTGATCTGAATGGTAGAAAGCTCAAGACAGCAGTGTTCTATGGGCGTCCAGACTCCTAGCCCAAGATACTTTAAGACTTATGGTCCTTGTTGGAGAGGTAGCCAATGACAACAATGTGCCAGTTATGGGTGATCTAAATCTCCCCAGCTAGACTGGAGTAGTAATGAGATCAGGGGTTCACTGGAATGTGAAGTCAGCGATGCTAGCAGCCCTTGATTTACAACAGCTCATAATCGTATCAACTAGGGAGAGGATGTAATAGATGTGCTATTGGCTAATGTCAGTCAAGCTATATAAATGTTGAGACCATCCCTCCGCTCAGTAACAGTGATCAGAATGTTTTCAGTTTTGAAATTAATAGATCAAAACATATCACCAAAGGAAACACAATATACGAAAATGATGCCAAAGCCAATTTCCAAGTGATGAGGAAAAGTACAGGAATTGGACTAGAAATCAATTGTTGATCATTTGAATGCAGAAGGAGGCCTGGGGAAAGATGATCAGTATAATGTCATCATTGGAGACTATATACATTCCTTCATATCAGGTTTATAACAGTAGGGGAGAAACCCTTGTGGTTCAATAATAGGATAAGAAGGCTTATTGCTAAGAAAGGGTCAACATACAGTACAGCAAAATGAAAAGAATCCTGTTCCCATTAACATTAGGAATTACAAAATGATACTAAAACAACTTAAGTATGCCATAAGAAAGTCAAGGGCAATGACAGAGTTCAGGTTGGCCATCACCAAGTATAATCACAATGCTTTTATTCTTATATCAATGAATGAAAAGGGAGCGATAGATCATTTGGTCCCCTTTTAATTGATAACATCAAATCACATAAAATTCACCTCAGGGGATGGCCACAGAATTTAACAAATATTTTTGTTCAGTATATAACCCTGTTGAACAACTGAAAAACTCCTTGGGTCCCTAACCTGCAGTGCCACCTTCAGTGAGTTAATTACAACTGATAAGGCTCTCATTAAATTATTGAGCTTCAACGTAAATAAATTGGCTGGACCAGATGGCCTTCACCCCAAACCTTTGAAAGAACTGGCTTCAATATGTGCACCCTGGATGGCAGATATTGGTAAATATCTCTATTAAATGCCTGTGCCGCTGATTGGCATCAAGCCATAGTAATACCAATCCATAAGAAGGGCAGTAAGGCAAATCCTGGCAACTATAGGCCCATTAGCCTAACATTCATAGTGGGTAAGATAATCAAAAGCATCATTAGGGACAGACTGATCAATCATTTAAGGAGTAGAGGTTTATCTGACAGATCACAATATGGCTTTTCTAAGAACAGTTTTGTGGCACTAAGACTGGATGGGCCTAGTGGTCCTTATCTGCTGACGATTTCTATGCTTTTGTGTTTCTATGTTTTATGAATAGGAACTGTAGAGCTTTAACCTGTAAAATTGAAGCACTATAAAAATGTATTTTAGTAACTGTAACTGTAACTGTAGTAACGTTCTATTTATTTCGCACTTTCATTCCATGTATTTATATCGGGGGCCAGTGCACAAGACAAATTACACATGAGTCGCGCAAGTCAGTACCCTTCTGCACCCCAGCACAGGCACAGACCAGCCAGTATTAATCACTGCCAACTCTGTGGTCTGTGGCCTTGCCCCTTAGTGCACAGCCATGTGAAGATGGCCCTGAACCATGCAGGTGCAGAGGCGTGTGCAGGTGGGTGACCAGTGGGATGCCCATCCTGGGTCCCACAGTGGATCCCCTTCTGGGCAGAAGGAGAGGACCATGAAAAGCCATGGCCAACCACAGGAACAAACACGGAATTTTTCCAAAACGGTCACCCCAGCCCTCTCAGGGTGCCCATTGGTGTGGCAGTGTGGCAGAGCTCTAATGCCACCGCCAGCATATATCTGTGGGGAAATGCATAAATTTATGGCTGGGTCCCTGTAGCATACCCAGCCCAGCATTCTGTACATTAGTGAATAGCGTGGAGCACAGACATGCCCCTGGCATGCCCCAGGACTGCCCATGGCATGTAGCTACAGGATTGGGTGGGGCATCGTGTGTGCATGGGGTTGTGCACCTGTAGTGAATACAGCCAGGAGTCCACAGGACCTCATTGAGTGGTATTCAACACAGAGTGGAGTGCATAGGCACTACGCACCTTTGTGCATAGAGCCCTCACAGAACAACTCTGCACTTCAGCATGTGCTTTCATAAATAAGATGTTTCAGCTGTTAACAATTTACTAGAGAATACATTTTATTTGTCATTTTCAGTGTTTCTTTCCAATATTTACAGCACATTTGGTAGTCCATCTAAAAGTCTGTATAGAAAACATCTATAAACATTTGCCTGTACCTGTTAACTCACAGTGCATTTTCTTATGACATCACTGTGCTTACCAAGACAACAGACTGTGATGTTACAAACAGCAGTTATGTGGTTAGCACAACTGATGGGTAAAGTTGAATAAAAACAACAAATATGTAGAAAACAATAAAGTTAAAAAATAATTGGTGTAAATCTAGTATTGTTAAGCCTTTTATTATAGTAGAGAATTGGGGACATATTCAGAGCTGGTCAGTTGCATCGCATAACAATGTGTCACACAAAACATATCACTAGCCAGTTATCATGCCATATTCACCCAGAATGGTTGACTGGCACAGATCACACAATCTGTGTGAATATGGGACCCTGATGCATGGCACCAAACCAGGGCCGCCATGTGTGGGCAGACATCAAGGGGTCGGGGCTGAGTACCACCAATGGGGAATGGGCGGTGCATAGCCAGATGCGCCGTAACCCCACAGGCGATATTCAGCCACAAAATGCTAATGAGCTCATTGGGCATGCATGGCACAAAGGGCCTCATGCATGCCCATTATGGGTTCATTAGCATGGCTGCGCCCAGCTGAATGCACTGGGCCAGCCCCCCAGCCCTGAACATCAATGGCAAAGGCCATCCCCTGCACCCTGGCAGTCTAGTGATACCCTCTCCCATCCCTATCCCCATTCATAGGAATATGCCCTCCTAATAGTGTAGGGATCCCCCTCCTTCCCGACCCCCATTGGGTTTGAGTATATACCCCCTTCCCATCCTGGATCCCCGTTTGTATAGCAATCATACCTCCCACCCTGCCCCAATCCCTGTTTATATAGCAGTCGCACCCTACCCCTGCCCGATCCCCATATGTATAACAATCATGTCCCCCCACCCGCCTCAATCCCCATTGGATGCAACGTACCCCCCCCAGCCTCAGTCCCCAACTTCCATAAGCACACACACACACACACACACACACACACACACACGATCATTTCCATAGCGAGTGGCTGCCACCACTCTACCCACCCCAAGCTAACCTGGAGCCGGCAACTGACTCAGTCCTCCGCACACCACCACCACGGCCAGTTGCTGACTGAACTGTCAATGTATGGTACTGTCATAGTATGCACTCAACCAATGATGGGTGTGTGTGTGTATGATTATGGACATCAAGGACCAGAGCTGGGAGGTGGGGTGCTTGCATCAAACAGGATCGGGGCAGGGGTGGGGGATATGATTGCTATATGAATGGGGCTCAGGATGGGAGGAGGTCCCTACACTATGGAAATGAGTATGGGTCAGGAACACAGCTCAAACATGGCTCAGGGCTGGGTGGGGACACTACACTATGGCAATGGGGAGGTGGGTACAGATTTATGTTCTACATCATGGGTCTGGGTTGGGAGGGGAGTGCCTAACTACCAGGGTTGACAGACTGCTGTTCACCTGTCTGTACTTCTGCAGCCTGCCTGTGGATGGCCAGCCAATTTAGGCCTCCTTTTTTAGCCTATCTCTGGGCGGCCACATCTGTCCTTGCAAGGCATATTCCTACTGAATATGCCGATGCATCAGGTATATTCATGGAATGACCCTTCTACATGGGCCACATACCTCATGTTTGAGCTATGGCCCATCCACGTTTAGGATGCCCATATCCTCCCCTCTGAATATTGTGCTTCAGTGCATTGTTTGGGATCGTGGTGCATCTCCGTTTTCTGCCAGATGCCATGCATATCCTTGAATATGGGGCCCTGCTCTTCAGAATATGGTGATTGGGATTTTGTTATGCATTATATATTACCCTCTTGACATATGAACATATGAAACTGCCAGCAGATACAGGCCATTCGGTCTATCTACTCTGTTCGAGTGTGCAGTACTTCAGTCCATTAGACTGCAGCTGCCCCCATATGCCCTCCCCATCTCCGCTCCTCCTGGTTTGTACCCTCCCTTGAATCTGTCCCACCCCTCTTGAAGCCCCCAACACTCTGCAGCAATACAACTTCCTTTTGCAGAGTGCTCTACCCTGCCACCACCCTTTCTGTAAAATAGTGCCTCCTCAGTTCCCTCTTGAACCTGTCCCTTCCAACTTCATACAGTGTCCCTGGTTTCCTGTCCACCCTTCAGGGTGAACATACAACTAGTGTCAACTCTGTTCAAACCCTTCAGGTACTGAAGGTCACAATCTTATCCCCTCTCCCTTCTTTCCTCCAGGGTATACATATTGAGCTCTCTCTCAGTATCTCCTCATATGATCTGTCCCCAGCCCAAGCATATATTTTGTTGCCCTGCGTTGTACCCCTCCAGTAGTTTGATGTCCTTGTTCAAGGGGTGCCAGAACTGCACACAGTACTCTAGGTGCAGTCTCACCCGGGACCTGTGTTGGGCAAGATGACCTCCCACTCAAGAAGTAATCCCCTTGCTATGCACCCTAGCATCCTGTTTGCCTTCATTGCTGCCTTTCTGTACTGAGCAGAGTGGTTCATCTCCCAGTTACCAGTACTCCCAGATCCTTCTCCTCCTTGGATTTTGTTAATGGGACACCCTCAGCCAGTAATTGTGTCCTGGGTTCTTGCCTCTAAATGCATCACTTTGCACTTCTTGGCATTGAAACCAAGCTGCCAAGTGTGAGACCATTCCTCTAGTTTTGCCAAACCCTCCTGAAGTACTTTTGCTCCCCTCTCCCCATCTACCTCAGCACAAATCTTTGTGTCATCTGCAAAAGAGACTGATCTTGCTCTTAATCCCTACTGCAATGTATCGGCTATGAAAATGTTAAACAGGACTGGTCCCAGCACCGAGCCCTGTGGTACACCACTTGTTACTGCTGTGGGTTCAGATGCCCCCCACTACTACCTTCTGCTGTCTACCCTGCAGCCAGTTCTCAACCTATCTGACCAATTTTTTGCTGCTCCCAGACTCTTCAACTTGCATGTCAGCTCCACCATGTGGCACTAGTCAAAAGCCTTGCTGAAATTCAGGAAGAGGACATCCACCGCATGTCCCCTGTTCACTGCCCTCATAACCCAGTCGTAAAATCAACCAGGTTCATCTGGTAGGATCTGCCAAGACAAACCTGTGCTGCCTGCTGTCCTGGAGATTATTATCCTCAAGAAATTGCACCAGTCTTTCCTTGAGGATTGTCTCCATCAGTTTTCCCACAATTGCAGTAAAGGCTTACCGGTCTGTAATTCCTGGTTCATCCTTGGGCCCACTTTTATGAAGAGCTACCACATGTTATTCCCTGCAGTCCCTGGGCATGCATCCCGAGTTCAGAGAGTGAACAGGTCTGACAATGGCCCTGCCAGGCCTCTTCCAACTCTAACAGCACCTTAGGTGGGACCCCTGCCTGGGCCAGGTGCCTTGTCCACCTTCAGGGACCAAGGCCCTCTCACCCTTTCCACCATGATTTCCCTTCCCTGGTTGCTTCTCCCCACCCTCTCCCACCTTCCCCTTCCTCTCAGGTACGGGTCCATCCCTCTCCTTGGTGAAGACTGAACAGAAGTACAGGTATTTATTAAGTACTTGCCTGCTCAGTCCCCTTTTCTACCCACCCACCTCCCTCCTGATCCTAACAATTTGATCCTTGCTCTTCCTCTTCTCTGATATCTGAAGAAATCCTTTCTCCTTCTTTGATCCCCTTGCAACCTCCGTTCCTACCGCCTTTGCTGCCCTTACCACTCTAGTCACTTCTCCAGATTTCTTCACATATTCTTCTCTGTCTTCTGCCCTGTTGGATCTCTTGTAGGTCCCAAATGCATTCCTCTTTTCCCTCACCTTCTCCACTACCTATCTACTCATCCAACTTGGTTTCTTGGTCCTGGCTTTCTTCCTCTGGCTCTTGACACAAGTTTTAGTGGCTTCAGCCAGCCCTGCCTTGATGATTGCCCATTTTGTTCCATGTCCATTTTTCCGGGCGGATGCTTGGCCAGACACAGGATACAAGTGGAAGTAAAACTGCTAGGATTAATACATTTTCCTTTTCAAATCACAAAATACATGACTAAACCTCTGGGGCCCAATATTCAAAACTTTGCCAGGCACACAAACTGTTTGCATGCTGTTTACACTCAGTTAACTCCTGATTGCAATATTCAAAGGGAGTTAGCACACAAAAAATGATTATACAATGGCAAGAACATTTCCTGGACTCTGATTGGTCAGTTGTGCCTAAGACAGTGATGTTATTACACAATAATATCACTATATTGATCCTAGCTGATGATTGTTGTATTCTTCTCTTCAGAAACAAAAGATATATTGACACACTAAAATCTACTAAAACAGTTTTTAATATTTTTTTTTTATTTTGTAGATCGAGCCATTGTATAATTGCAATAAGGCACTCCAAGGTGTGTGTTATTGTGCAATAACGTCTCTCCTGGGGTGATGAAGACACTCGGCTTCACCTCGTGCTTCAACCCACCCCAGGAGTGATGTTAATACACAATAACACACACCTGTCATCTGTATTGCTTAAATAACACATGCACTAAAACATAATGCATGCACCAGGCAAGGGAGGGTCAGGGCCATGAACATAGGAACAATGCTATATTCAGCACCTTAGTGCTGCTCAAAAGGGTTAAGCGTGGTTACTTTGCACAATGCAAATACTGCCTATAAAAGGCTATCTTACCAGCCGGCCTGGTGGCACTGAAGTTGAGGTGCTAGATGCCACACCTCATGCCACACACGGTGACCTGGGTTTGGGAACGAGCTTGGTCATCGGGGCTGGCAGGAAAACAGGATAGAGTGTCCTGAGAACAGCTCTCCTGTCCATGGAGGAGGGAAGATATCCGTCTCGGGTCTCTGGGGACTCCTAGCATTGGCTGGCAGCACAGCAGCCTGAGACCAGGAAGTACAAGGGGATTGGCTGTGGTGGTGATCCTGTAGGCATGTACAGGAGCGTGCATGCCTGTGTGAGGACGCATTGCATGTCTGAGCCAAATGGGAGGGATCTAAAGTAGAAATCCCCATCCTCAGGGATAGGTGATGGCACCACCACCATCAGCCATACTCCAACAGCTGGACTCCCTCTTCCTCTGGGCCAAGCCCAGCCCAGCCTAAATTATAGAAGGCGCCCTGTGTGGATAGGGTGGCCCTACCTTGGGGGCTCAGGCCGGTGGGGATAGCCGGGCTGGTGCCAGGACAATGGAGGAGTTTCAGGTTAGGAGGTAGAGCTGTGAAGTGGGGGATGCCTGAGAGAGTTCCCTGAGTAGGCGAGTATAAAACAGAGTTTGAAAAGAAAAGAAAGGTTATCTTACTCCAGACAAATCCCAGAGGCTGTCTAGGAACTGCAGCCACCATGCAAAATGGCAACATTCACAGCACAAATGCTGTTTTTAATGGAAGAGACCCTTCAGAAGTAACAGAGGGTAGATCTGTAGGCTGCGGTGGTGCTGTGCTGAGCACAGACAGTACCAACCATGAGTCCCTTGAGAGACTCACAGATGACCAACTTGTTGGCCAGAGGCAGTATAGCACAGATGTTTGGGCTCTTAGCTGCAAACCTGGAGACCTGGGTTTGAATCCCACAGCCCCACTTGCATACTGTGTGACCCTGATCAAGTCACTTAACTTTCTTGTGCTCCCATGTTGCATCTGGAAATGAGCTTTGGCTTGGTTTACCTTTCCTGGTTAAATAATTTCCCCTTCCCCCTACTGGCTCAATAGGGCCATCCTAAAGGCAGCTGTGTGAACACAGTAACACCCAGCACAGTCATGCCATGTCAGTTGAGTTGAAGGTGATGGCTGTCATGTGTTTTCGGTGACAGGATCTTTCAGACACTAGTGGGGGATACCACTGGTGTCATACACTCCACCACCTTGCTCCTGCTGGCCCAATTCTTAGATGCCTTGCTGGTACACACTGGCAAGTTCATCATATTCCCCAGCGCTGCAGTGGAGTATATGGCAACAAGGCAGCAGTTTTACAGGGTTGCACACCTACTAGAGTACTTGTGCCATTGACTGCACCCATGTTGCCATCTGTGCACACCCTGGCAATGATGAACACCTACCTTAATAGGATATGGCTATCACTCCATCAATTGTCAGTTAGTGTGTGATGCAACTGGGTGCATCATCAATGTCCTGGCAGTGGTACCCTGGCAGCACCCATGACATCAACACGGTGTATAAGCACAGGTCTTTCCATACCGTGCCCCTCTTGGTATAACTCACTTCCAATCCCGTCACCTCTGAGCAAAGGCTTGGATCTTTTAAATCAGCCCTTAAAACTACCTCCTCAATGCTCTTTGCTGTAACTGCCCGACCGTGCTCTCCCCTAGCCCTGCCCCGCTCCCTCCTGTTAGCCACCACCTTGTAGTAGTGGCCTGGTACAACTGTGTAATTTATATTATTTGTCTCACTATAGTTACCGTGTATATTACATACCTCCACTATATATTGTGTTTCCTCCTCCCAGAATGTACTGAATGAATTGCTATGTATATAAATGTATTGTTAAATAACTGTTGGTTTACCTGTTCAGTCCTACCCCTAACCCTATCTGTTTCTCCCTTAGCTACAGTACCTCTTTGTGTAGGCCATACTATAATGTCCTCTCCCTCTCTGTAACTAACTTGTACAATCCTCACCCATGTGACTACTTATAACATGCTGTCATTTGTTACACCTTGTTTGCTCTGTACCACTGCCATATGTTTTATTGACCTGTATGTATTATTTTCTGTATCCTGCTGATGTGGAGCCTTTGTAAATGAGTCCCTGACTTAAAGGGTTGTAATTCCAATATCTGAAATAAATAAATAAATACAAAAATGCCAGCAGATAAAGGCCTATCAGTCTATCTAGTCTGTTCAAGTGTACAGCACTTCAGTCTTTCAGACTGCAACTGCCCCCTCCTTGTCTCCACCCATTGATTTTGCCCATGTATCCTTCCTCCCACCCTTGCCCCCATCCCATGGTTTGAATTCTCCCTCTGAACCTATTACACCCCTTTGAAGCTGCCCACTGTCTGTAGTGATATCACCTCCTCCAGTAGCACGTTCTACCTGCCGCCACCATTTTGGTGAAATAGTGTCTTCTCATTTCCCTCCTGAATCTTCCTCCTTCCAACTTCAGACTGTGCCCCTGATTTCCTTCCACCTTTTAATTTGAAAATGCTTTCAGTGCTTACTCTGTTCATACCCTTCATGTAGTTAAAGGTCTCAATTATATCCCTCTCTTCTTCTATCCTCCAGGGAATACATACTGAGCTTTCTCAGTCTGTCCTCATGAGTTTTATTTCCCAATCCCTTGATCATTTTGTGCTGCTTGCTGCGCATGTACAAGAAACACATTCGTCACATTTTTCACAAGCATGTTCTGGGCGCGGAAGTGTTGTCAATGGCAGCAGCCCATTCGAGGGCTGGTCTCTGTCTGGCCAATAGAGAGCATGCCTGGATCACCACAGTTAACAAAGCAGGCCACTGTAGCAATTGGCTGCTGCGGTCAGGGAGTGCGATCGAGTACGCAATCAGCTGTTTGTACGCGGGCTCCCTGCATGTTGCAGCAGCCAAATACACAGCCCAAGCCGCTGTCCGCCATTCAGTATGCCTTCAGAAACATTTCACGAAAAAAACTCTGACAGAATAGCCCACTCCCCTTCAGCATATCGCCCCCCAATTTCTTGTTTGCTGAGGGTGCCCAATCCCCCTCGGCTCTTGCCCCCCTGCACCTATATGTACCAGCAAGTGCCCAATCCTCCTTTAGGCATGCGTCTTTCATCATTTTGAAGATGGAGCCCACTCCACATTGGCATATGCCTCCCAATTTCTTGTTGTGCCAAGGGGTGCCCAATCCCCTTGGCTCTTATCCTCCCCAGCACTCGATGTGTACAGCCGAGGGGTGCCCAATCCCCCATCAGCTATAGCCCCCAAACATTCAAGTGGCATGCTGGGAGCCCACCATCAAGTACAAAATGAAATGATCCTGTAAAAGAAAACCTTCCTTCAACTTTTTTTAAATAAACCTGTAAAGTAGAAAATGGTCCCTTGTCGTTTCCGTGGCCCCTCCTCAACCTGCGCCCACCCTCTGCACACCCTGCCTCCCACACACCCCTTCACCCTATACTTACCTCCGAACATGGCACGATGATCTTCTGTGGACCGGGAACACGTATGCACTCTTCAAAGCCGACCACGAACTGAAGAAATGCCGTGTAAGCTGTATAATGGCATAAATGTTTTTTCAATTTTGGGCATATCTCAGCCATTTTTGGGAATTTTTTCACCAAATTTTCAACTTGGGGTTCTTGGGACCCCACCTCATAATTCAGTCACTGTCATTTTGTTATTCGGTCCCAAAAGGTGATTTCGCGGTCACTGAGTGCAACCACCGTTTGGGACTGATTAATGAAATAAAAGTGTTATAGTTCATGAGGTAGACCCCTAAACCCTTTTGTTGAAAATTTGGTGAAAAATTCATGACTGTTATTTACAAGCATGCGTTGCGCAGTTCCCATGCACGCTTCATAAGTTCGAGCATTTTTAATACTTTTCACTTCAGATTTTCAACATTGCCATTTTACCATGCCTTCTTATGAACAGTACAGCTGTCATTTGTCACATCTCACCTGAAATGTGTTTTCACCCTATGCGCACAATGGCATGGTTGGTGTGCGAAATCAATGTTCAGGACAGATTAAGAATATCACAGTGACATTGTTCATGGGTGGGCCCCAAAAACCTATGTTGAAATTTGGTGAAAAATTCCTCAAAATGACTGTTTCTGACGTGCATTGCGCAGTTCCTACACGCACGCGTGAAGCTTGACATTTTAATATTTTCCCTCAGATTTTTAGCATTGCCATTTTACCACACCTCCTTATGAACAGTACAACTGTCATTTTTCATTTCACCTGAAATGTGTTTCGGACATGTAGTGCACAGTGGCATGGTCGGTGTGTGACATCAATGCTCGGACAGATTAAGAAAATCACAGTGACGCTGTTCATGAGCAGAGGTCTTAAACTGGCTATGTTGAAAATTTGGTGACAAAAGTCCATAAAATGACTGTGTTAAGGCGTGACATTGTGCAATTTCACGCACCTCATACCTTCAGAAATTCGTAATGTTTTCAGTCCAGATTTTCAACAATGGCATTTTCACACCTCCTTATGAACAGTACAGCTGTCATTTCTCACACCCTGGCTGAAATGTGTTTCGCACTTCCATTGCAGAATAGCTCGGTGGCTGTGGGAAATCAGTGTTCTGGATAGATTAAGAAAATCACAGTGACACTGTTCATGAGTGGAGGTCCCAAAATGCCTGTGTTGAAAATCTGCTGTAAAATCCCCAAACTAATTACATTATGGGTATGCTTTCGCTGTTTCACGCACACTCATGACTTCTCCAGTTTTTTATATTTTCATTCCAGATTTCAACATTGCTACTTTTTACACCTCCTGATGAAGCAGTACAACTGTAATTTTTCACATTCTGTTCGAATGTGTTTTCGCACCTGTGGCGCCAAATGCTGCAGTCGCCGTGCAAAATCGCCTTTCTGCTAACGAACTGATAGTGCCTCTGTTCATTGCGGATCAAAAAGCTCATGTTGGAAAACTTGGTGAAAAATGGCAAGAAATGCCCAGGGTGTTAGGGTTTTAGACCATAATGCCCTCCCTGTAGGGACTGACAGGCATCAGGAATGTGACTTGGGATTGTCGACAGTATTGCTCATGCCATTCCACCCCACCCACACCCTGCAGCCAGTGACAGGCATCAAGGTGCACCTTGACCTTTTGGCCCCAGAATCCAACCCATTCTCCTATACTGCACCCATTTCAGCATAGTTCCTTATGGAATGAGATGAGTAAAGCATGAACACCTGGCACATCTTGACACTTGTCAGTGTCTGCAGGGTAGGGTGAGGGAAATGTCGTGACCGTTATGGGCAACTACCCAAAGGCACACCCAGTGCCTGTCCATCTCTGCAGGGTGGGGTGGGGTTGGCATCAGTTCAGTACTTCACTGCAATTCCTATACTGCATGGGCCCATTTCTCATAGGAGGTCCGCATCTGGACAAGCTGCGGCAAACAGCACCTTGCACCCAATGTCTGGTGCGCCAGGGACCCTGCACCTGATTCAGGTACAGGAAGGGTCCCAGCGGCTAAGTCCCCATGCTTACGCTGGAGAAGACTGTCAGACAAACCCCTGGTGCACTGCACAGGTCCACCGCGAGGCCACCAGAGACGAACCCAGGACACCTGATCCACTAGGTAATGGGCATGTGGACCCAACCTGGTGGGTCAAGGTCCCCACCATGTTTGGTGCAGTCGGGGCCTGGCCACAGAGGTGAGTGGTGGGATGTGCTGGGCACTGGGGGGCAGTCTGGACTGGTGTGCAGGGGGTGGGCACCACCTCCTGGGGCATGGGTGGGCACTGTGCCACCATAAGTTAGTGCTGCGGTGGCACTGATGGGGCAGGATCGGGATTGGGAGAGCAGCATCAGGATGGGGTACCAACATGGTACATACGTGGCATTGGGGAGCTGTGAGGGGTGCCACTGGACCACTAGGATGGGGCCCACATACAGGGCCTCACTCTGGGGTGTATGGTGGGTGGACTGTCACCCATGGTGTGCCACACACAGGCATGTCACCCAGGGAGAATGTCTAGGTCCCCTGTGCCTGCCCTGGCTGGTCTAAGGACACTTAGAATTTCTCCGCCAGGTGATGTTTGTGAATCGCAGGATGCAGCTTACATCAGCCGCGGTCCCTACCACCGTGCCGCAGTGCATTGCAGGTGCAAGGTCATGTTTGGGGCAGGACTGCGGTTGACGCAGGCCACCTTGTGAATCACATGGAGGGCAATCATGAGCGCATGGTGCACCTTGGACCATATCTGTTCATTGCAGTCACCTTGAGTCCAACATAGGGCTTTGAGAATCGGGGCCCCATCTGTCTAACTCCTGCACTTCCATTGCTAATGCCAGCAAGCAACCATCGGCATTGACAAATGCTTGTGTAGTAAGCTCTGGTCCATGAGAAGCTCATGGGTGACCAGTGGGAAGCTCATTAATTAGGAACAGATTGAATCTCCTTTTATTGTCTTTATAAGTGACATTGCAGAGGCACTAGAAGGAAAGTATACCTCTTTGCAGATGACACAAAGATCTGCAGCAGGGTTGATACAAGGAGGGTGGAAAGAATAAAAGGGACTTGGCAAGGTTGGAGGAATGGTCAGAAGTGTGGCAGCTTGATTCAATGAAGAAGTGCAAAATAATGCACCTGGGAAACAAAACCCAGGGCAAGATTACACAGTGTGGGGGTAGTAACAACAACAAAATGGAAAGGGACCTGGGGATAATCATATCGGATGACCTTAAGGTTAGAAAGCAATGTGAGAAGGCACTAGGAAGGGCTGGGGGATACTGGGATGTATAGGGAGAGGCATCACAGCAGAAAACAGGAACTTGTTATCCCTCTGTACAGACAGCTTGTGATACCCCATCTGGAGTACTGCATCCAGTTCTGGAGACCCCATCTCACGAGAACATAGACAGGATGGAGGCAGTCCAGAGGACAGCAACTAAATGGTGCAGGGTCTGCAGAGAAGCATAGCAGAGAAGAGACTAAAGGAGGTTAATATGTATACCATTGAGGAATGGAGGAGAGGGGGGATGATAGAAACTTATAAGTAGCTCTGTGGAATCAACAAAGTCCAAGAGGGAGTATCTTTCAGAAAAGAGATGTGCAAGAACAAGGGACACACTTTGAAGATGGGGGGCAGATCAGAGGCAATCTGAGGAAGTATTTTTTCACAGAGAGGGTGGTGGACACTGGAAAAGCTTCCTGAGGAGTTTGTGGGCTCTAAAATTGTGGAGAATGCATGGGACAGACATAAGGCAATTCTTGTGGGGTAGAAGAAATAGGCTGTTGGTTAACTAGGATCTGCAGCTTATCCTGCAGGTAGGGACATGGGCAGCTATGTGGGCCAATCAGTCCTTATCTGCGTCAAAGTTTATGTTTCTATCTCTCCTGTCTGGCAAGCTCAGCCCAGGCTTAATGTACAAAGGCTTTATCATACTTTTTGAGTCTTTCTTAAACACGTTTTATCTGTTTACAGTGAGTGCACCTGATTTGAGGCCAAAATCAAAGCAAAATCTAAAGTTGTTACATCGTAGACGCCCCTCACACACACACACACACACACACACATACATACACAGTCCCCAAAAGCTGCTTAAATCCTGCAATCATTCAAATCAGTTCCTTTTCTTTACTTAGTTGGGGTTCAATTCCAACAAGTGTAAAATCATGTACTGGGACATAGGAACCCTATGCTGAGTATAGGATGAGAAAAGGTACTGATACTCACTAGACATGAAATGGTCCTTGAGGTTATTATATCAGCCTCCTCAAAGTGGCAGTACAGTGTGACAAGGCTATGGGCAGGGCAAATTGATTCTGGGGTATATGAGTGGCATCTCCAGTAGGAGGAGGGGATGTTATGCTGCCATTTACACTCCTGGTATACCCCAGCTGGAGTACTGTGTCCAGTTAAGAGTCCACACTTCCAGAAAGGACATAAGGTGGAGATTTTCCAGGAGGGTAACTAAAATGGTTTAGGATTTTCACAGGAATCCCTACAAGGAAAGGCTGGAAGAATCTCAACATGTACACTCTGGAAGAGAGGAGGACGAGAGGTGACATGGATCAAGACCTCACAAAGTACTTTCACAGGGTAAACAGGCACAGTTGGGGAGTTTCAAATGAGGATGAGCACCCAAACCAAGGGACATACAATTATGTGGGGAGTTCGGATAGATATGAAGAAATATTTCTTTTAATTAAAGGGTGGTAGACGCTTGGAACAGACTGCCAGGAGATGTGGTAGAAGCTAACTAAATGGTAGGGGGCATGAAGCATGCATGGGATAAACACAGGGGTATATTAGTAAAAGGGAAGGAGGGTCAACATAGATCAATAGAGCTATAGAAGTGGAGTAGGTACAAGTTCTTTGCAGGAAAATCCATTGAGCAAGCTCATTCACAAGGAGGTCCTGATGGATGCAGGCAGAATAAGACATGCAGTAACACATACAGGCAGGCATTACAAGTAGGTAGAGAACAGTTGGGCAGACTGGGTGGGTTGGAGCGTCCTTTCTGCTGCCAAATTCTATGTTTCTATGGCATCATGTGTTCATACAGGTGCAGTGTTTATTTAAAGTTGGGCCTACCATACATCCATAGACATAAGGCAGTAAATTATCTAATTAGGTGCAGCCCACTTACAGTACAATAAACAGAACCCCAGTGCTTCGAGAAGCCTTTACTCTTCATAAGGCTGCTTAAAGAGCTGGGTTCTATTTGCAGTGTCCACATCAGTATGCTGATCTTAAAATTGACATTGCATCTGAATGAGTACTTGATTCTTGCTCACTCCATTTCTTCCCACTTTGAAAGCTGCTTCTCCTGAGTTAGTTTTGGGCTGGCAGTGCCTCGCCTGTGTTGGAAGATGACCAATAAGCAGCACTGAAAGATGTCAGACTTCACAGACTCTGAAGGCAGCTGCTCACCCACCATCTTTGGCAAGAAGAAGGTTGCAGCTGTGGCCACTGATGACTGTTGGGGTGTGGGATGGAGAGACTAAAGGAGACAGACATGAGATAAAATCATAATAAAATTGTGAGACCTTCACCAGCTTTCCAAAACACTTACCAGAAAAAGAACACCTATGTAGTATTTCAAATGGCAACACAATCTGGTGAGCCCTCTGTCTGACGTCTGTCACCAGGCATCAGCCACTATAAAATTGCCTAAAGAAGGCAGTGTGGTCTTGTGGTTACTGAAATACTAGAGATTACAGATTTAAAGGAACAAAAGAATATCACATAGAAGCTGGCACGTGTGTTCATAGCAGCTGTCTCTGCTTCTCAGTAGTTATACCCTTGAGGTACTTTGAATGTTTCTATCATATCCCTCTTCTTCCTCTTCCAGTGAGTACATATTGAGGTCCCTTAATTTCTCCTCATAAGTCTTGTGTTGCAAGCTCTTACCATCTCATTCACCCTTCTGGACCATCTCCAGCCTGTTAATATCCTTACGAAGGTGCAACCTCCAGAACTGCACACAGTACTTCATGTGAGGCCTAACCATGTTTTTTATAATGGCATCACTACCTCCTCCTTATGCTGGTGATCCCCTGCCTATGCACCCCAGCATGTCACTGGCTCTCCCAGCTGCCTTACCACTTTGACATTTTCAGGTCATCTGAAATAAGAACCCCCAGTCCCTTTCCTTCTTTGTGACTGTCAGCAATTCCTCCCCCATCCTGTAGCTTTCCCCAGGGTTTCTGTGTCCCAGGTGCATAATTTTATACTTTTTGAATTAAACTTCAGTTGCCAGTCCTTACACCATTTTTCAAGCTTCCCCAGGTCCCTCCTCATTTTCGCCATCCCTCTGGGATATCCACTGTGTTACAGGTCTTGTGTCATCTGCAAATAGGCAGACCTTTCCTTCAGCCCATCTGCAATGTCACTAATGAAGACATTGAACAGGACTGGCCCGGGACAATCTCGGCACCCAACTGGTCACCCCTCTCCCAGAATGCACCCCATTTACTACCACTCTCTGCCTCCTGTCTGTTAGCCAGTTTCTAACCCAGTTTACCACCCTTTCCCCTTTGCCCAGCCTACTTAGCTAGTTTATCAGCCTCCTTGTGGGACAGTGTCAAAGGCTTTGATTAAATCAAGGTAAGCGTTGTCCACTGCCCTACCCTGATTTACTTCCTTTGTCACCCAGTCAAAGAGATCAACCAGATTTGTCTGACATGCCCTCCCTCTGTGAATCCATGTTGCCTATGGTCCTGGGCTCGTGGCTTCTAGATGCCCCACTATCCTTTCTTTAAGCAATGTCTCCATGATCTTCCCCACTACTGAGGTGATGTTGACTGGGCTATAGTTCCCTGCCTCCTCCCTACTGCTGGATTTGTATAGAGGGACCACATGTACCTCCTCCAATTCTCTGGTACCACCCTGTGTTGAATGACTCAGTGAACATGACTGCCAGAGGTACTGCTATCTCCCTTCACAGTTCTCTTAATATCCTTGGGTGTATGCCATTTGGTCCCATCGCTGTCCACCTTCAATGTAGTCACCTCCTGCAGGATTCTTCTGCCTGTGAAAGGACTATTTTTTTTTTTTATTTTTTTTTTAGTTGTTGTTTAACCAGGTATAGCACACTCAAGCTGAAAGCTTTTTCCAGGAGCGACCTTGGGAGCACAAGGAGGTTAAGGATTGCCCAGAGTCACACAGTATGCAAGTGGAAGCTGTGGGATTCAAACCCAGGTCTGGTCTGCTGGATGTCACCAGATTTGCAGCTCAGAGCCTTAGACCTCGCCTATACTGCCCATATTGCCCACAAGACTATTGCCCACTTCTTCACTCCTTTGCTACAGCCACTGGATGTGGCCCTTACCTCCCCCTTCTCTGTAAAACTGAACAGAAAGACACAGTGGATGTCTTGGGGGGCACGTGACAGTTCTTAGGCATAGTACTATCACTTCCAAATACTGAAACAGCACATATAAGCAAGCAACATTCAGCATTGACAAATGCTTGTTATTGCCTGGCTGCCCCTCCAATAACTTGATGTTCTTTTTCAAGTAGTGGTGCCAGTACTGCACACAGTACTCCAAGTGTGGCCTCACCAGGGACCTGTACAGGAGACAGGATGACTTCTCTCTTCTAGAGATAATTCCTTGCGATGAACCCCAGCATACTGTTGGCCTGCTGCCTTCCTGTCTAGGCTGAGTGGTTAATTTCCCTGTCATCTGTACAGACATATCCTTCTCCTCCTTTGACTTGAATAACTGCATTCCCCCAAACAGTAACTTTTTCTGGGGTTCCTGGCTCCCAAGTGCATGACTTTACACTTCTGGCATTGAACCCAAGTTGCCATGTGTTAGACCATTACTACAATTTTTCTAAATCCTCCTGAAGTACTGTACTGCCTCCCTCGATCAACCTCTGCACAGATGTTGGTGTCATCGAGAAGAGACTGATCTTCTTTCATCCTTCTGCATGTTAGCAATGAAAAATGTTAAACAGCACTGCTCCCAGCACTGAGTCCTGTGAACCCCCATTGTTACCACCCCGGGCTCAGATACCCCCCATTGCCCTCTGCTGTCTATCCTGCAACCAGCTCCTTCCCATCTAACCAGTTTCCTCCCGGCTCCCAGGTTGCTTAGTTTGCTGGTCAGCCTACCATGCAGTACAGAATCAAAGGACCTGCTGAAGTCCAGGTACAGGATGTCCCTTGTTCAGTGCCCATTCAAAAGTCCACCAGGTTCATCTGGCAGGATCTTCAGAGACAAACCTGTGCTGTCTGATGCCCTGGAGATCATTATCCTCCAGATATTTTACCAGTCTTCCTTGAGGATAGTCTTTATTAGCTTTCCTACAACTGAGTTTAGGCTGACTGGTCTATAGTTCCCTGGTTCATCCTTGGGATCACTCTTAGGAAGGGTCAACAAATGCACCACCCTCCAAGGGTATGCATACTGTTTCTGGAGAGCTGTTGAACAGGTCCACTAATAGCCCTGTCAGACTTCTGCCAACTCTCTGAGTACTCTAGGATGAATTCGTCTGGCCCAGGTGTCTTATAAACCCTCAGGTACTTAAGGCCCTCCAACACATTTCCTCTGTGATTTTCCATCAGTGACCTCCTCCCCACCCATCCCTCTGTTTGGTGAATACTGAACAGAAGTACTCATTGAGTACTTCTGCCTAGTCTTCCCCTTTTCTGCCCACACCTGCCATTCTTGATCTTAACAATCTGATCTTCACTCTTTCTCTTCTCCCTTATATACCTGAAGAAATCCATTTCACCTTCTTTGATCCCTGGGCCAGTCTCAGTTCTCTCGATGCCTTGGCTGATCTTACTGTTCTGTTCACTTCCCTGGATTTCCTCATGTGTTTCTCCTGTCCTCTTCCCTGTTGGAT
The DNA here is from genome assembly GCA_016271365.2 of Neoceratodus forsteri. Taxonomy (NCBI): domain Eukaryota; kingdom Metazoa; phylum Chordata; order Ceratodontiformes; family Ceratodontidae; genus Neoceratodus; species Neoceratodus forsteri. The sequence continues at coordinate 566,245 of CM057449.1, read as the reverse complement.
CTTTTGTAGGTTCTAAATGCAGCTCTTTTTCCCTCTCCCCTACCGCCTTGTTCATCCAGCTTGACTTCTTGGTCCTGTATTTCTTGCTCTGGTTCTTGACACATGTACAGGATGCCTCAGCCAGGCCCGCTTGATGATCGCCCATTTTTGTCAGCGTCCTTGTTTGGGTGGATGGTAGCTATGTGCCTTCCAGTATGCTACCCATTCTGCCAAAGCTTGCTCTTTGAAATCCAGGACCTTAGTCCTTGTAGTGCTACTTCTTTACCTCGATTGATTGAGAACCACTGTGTGGTGGTTGCTTTCTACCAGGGTTCCTCCACCCCAACATCCCTGACTTGCTCCCATCTTCCAGCACCAGGTGCTGGATGTTCCCCTACTAGTTGGCTCTGTTACCTTCTGTGTCAGGAAGCTGCCCTGGAAGGCTTACAGATGGATTTGCTCCCCTGGCAGATGAGGTAGCAGGGATCCTGGTCCACCCTGGTAGATTAAAGTCCTCCACCACCACAGTGCTCCCTTTGCAACTAAGCCTCTTTAACTGCTACCCCAGCTCCTGTCAATCTCCTCATTCTGTTTCAGATGCCTATAAATTACCCCAGTCTAATCTTGCTACCACTTGGCTTGTAGTTGCACCCATATGGCCTCCACCCTGCCTTCCTCCCCTTTCTCCTCTACATCTTATCCATTCCTTAACATAGATGGTCACCCCACCCCTTTTACCCTTTCCCCATCCCTGTGGTATGGCTTGAAACCTGGGTTGGCTACAGGTCCCAGTCATGGTGTTGCCTGGTACCACCACCACAAGCACCCATCGGGCCTTTTGGTCATCAGGGCATCAAGTCCCAATTTTGTCATCCCATCTTTTTGCAGGCTGTGCCCCCCACACACACCATGTAGGGGCTGCACCCAACCCCCCTTTCTATTTATTCTAACTCTGGGGGCGGACCTCAGGGATGGCACAGCAAATTTCCCCTGTGGCGTCCTAATGACTGGCATATTCTGACTGTGCCCTGATGGCTGGAAGAGGGGTTGCCCATGTCTCGGTGATGTCCACCTCCCTTTTGCCATCAGTGCCTGCAACTCTGCCATTTGTTCCCCAGACTTTAGAATTCAATGATACCACACTCAATTTTGATCTACTACACTCTGTGTCCTTACTCTTCCCTCCATTTCTCTCCTATTTGAATTTGGCTCTGCCTTGCTGTGGGGGGCAAAGGACCCCATTTCCTGATGAATTACCACCTCTTTGGCCCCCTTACCTAGTTTAAATTATAATTTTCTTTGATAAACTTCCCAGCTTATGCTTCAGTACCTGTGAGCCTTCAATAAGGTGCAACCCATCCCACAATGCCTTCATTTGGCACAATGCCATCCTTTGTCAAAGATTTGAAGGTGAGCACAGAGCTAGTGGACCCCTTGTCAGTGAGCATGCCATGGCATCCCCCATATCCCCCATGGTAAGTGTACAGGTGAATCACAGCACACCTGTGCCATGCTGAGGAAGGGAGGGTCGCAGGTACATAGGATGCACTACAGATTGTGACCTGTTGGTATAAGGTGGATACCTAGACTGTGAACAGATACTAACATATGTGTCATTCCTTACAGGAACAGTGCCTATTCAAATGTGCCCACTGGCTCCTCCTCCTGTCCTCCTCTGTCCATCATCCATGGTTGAGGATGGGTACAATGCACACACTGCTACACACAACATCACTGAGTGTGTCTTTGGAATGCTGAAAATGCAGTTTTGCTACCAGGACCATTTCAGTGGTGCCCTACAATGTACCCCTCACAAGGCCTGTGTCATATTCCTTGCCTGTTGTATCCTACTCAACAAGGTGCTTTTCCATGGAATATGCCTGCGGTCCAAGAGGACACAGCATCTGACATGGCGTAGTGGAATAGAGGATAATGGAGCAACTCGAGAGGTATGACCCCACATGGCCAGGAGGGCCCAGGAGCACGGAGACAACATCATAAGAAATCTAGCTGTCAGCAGAAGGTGAGTAGCAACCACACAAGATGCTGCAGACATGTTTCAAAACCTTATTGTGAATAAACACTGCAGAAGCTGAGAGTGCACAAACAGTGTGAAACAACTGTAAAAAGAACAGAGGGTCCTGCAGTGGTTGGGACTATGCCTGTTGGATGGCAGGGGTGAAAACAGGATGCGGAAGGGTGCTTATGCAGAGGACTCAAGGGGAGGGAGGTGGTGATGAGGGGGCAGAGATTGGGGCCTGGGGTTGCTACGACATATGCAGGTCTGGACCAGGGCATGGGCAGTGGGGGTACAAGGTCAAATAAACAGATGAGTGGGGCATGGAAACATGTGCTGAGCCATGTGGTGGGATGTTGCCCTATGGGACACATGGAACAAATCCCCAAGGTGGGTCATGAGACACATGGTCAGCCAGCAAGCCCCAATGTCCAGACCCAAGGGCAACCATAGTGTCCCAGTACTGGCTGTGTGGACCACATGTTATGTGGGTGAAGCAGGGTGGAGCATGGAATTGACCCCTATGTACACCTGCATCCACTACGTGTGAGGACCATGTGTCCAACACTGACCCCTGGGTGAAGGGTTGTGGTCCCTGAGGATGGGACGGAGGACAAGGGGAAGCCTAAGGTGATGGTGTCACCCTGGACTGGGGGCAGCCCATTGGGTACTGATGGCAACTAAAGAGAAGTTCTGCTAGTAGGTGAATTTAATCTGCCTGATGTCGATTGGGCACTCCATCCACAGCCACAGCCCAGAGCAGGGCATGCTGGACACCCTGCAAGGGGCTTGCCTCAGGCAGCTAGTGCTAGAGCTCACCTGTGAGGGTGTGATTTTGGACCTGAAACTTGCCAACGAGGACAGAATTGCAGATGTCATGGTGGGGAGAGGGCATCTGGGGTCCACTGACCATCGCATGGTATAGTTCAAAATACAGTACAAACCCAAACAAATCTGATGTCTCTCAGAGCATTCGGATAATCGAGGTTGTATTGTAGGTACAAGGCAGAGTCAAGCCACATGAAAGCAAGAGATCCTGGACTTTAGGAGGGCAGACTTTGCAAAGTTGGGGGTCGGGATCTGTCTCAGGAGGGCCCTAGAAGGGAGGGAGGGAGGATGAGGGTTGAGGAACACTAGGCCCATCTGAAAGGAGCCATAGTGGAGGCAACAAACCTTTGCATTAGGCAAATAAACAAAGGTAAGAGAAAAGAAACTGGTGTGGTTCTCAGATGAAGTGCTTGGGAAGGTAGAGCAAAATGTTGGCTTTCAGGAAGTACAAGGAAACACAGAAGGAGGAGGAGAGGGTGTATCTTGACAAGCAGAGACAGGCAGGAGGGCAGTCAGGAGCACAAAGTGGAAACTGAGGAAAAATTGCCCAGACAGTAAAGAAAGGCAACAAGATGTTTTATAGGTACATTAGTGAAAAGGAGGAAGACAAGGGTGGGATCATAAGGTTTAAGGGGAAGACGTGAGGTGTGTGAAAGTAACTTGGGAAAAGCATCAGTCCTGAACAAATATTTTTGTTCAGTGTTCACAGAAGAGGGGAAGGTGAGGGATCACAATTAAGTGGCAAGAGCAACAAGGGCAGGAAGGTGGACACCAGTTCATATGTGTGCTCCTATACTATAGGGGGCACCTTAACGTGTCTACTGTTTCTCAGTCACCCCTGATACCACAGGCTGTGAGTTCATTCCTCCCTCCTCCTGCTTGGAAACACTAAAAGGTGCATCTGGTCTGTGCCTACAATCCTCCTAAGGGAGGTGTTCTAGGACTCTCTCTCTACTTGACCACCTTAAAGCTAATGTAGGTCCAAATGAGTCCTAATCCTAGGGACTTCAACCTCAACCTCAACTGGCTTGGGGCCAAATACAAGCAATACGAGCCGCTACCTCAGGCCTCGCCCTCAGTCAGACCATCACAGAACCTACCAGGATCTCCTCCCAGGGGACAAAGGCTCGCTAATCGGCTGGATACTGAGCAACAGACTGGAAAAATCCTCCACTCTGGTATACTCCCGGATGCCATCTCTGATCACTCTCCTACCTACTGCATTTGGGGCTCCACATCACCCAAATCCCAAGCAGAGTGATCCAGATGAGGACTTCTCCAAACTCATCCTCAGTGACTTCCTTGAGGATCTACGATATGCCGACTGGACAGGATTCATAGCACAAATGACCCTGCTGACACGCTGGACCACTTCCTTGCCGTATTCATTCCACTGCAAAACAGGCATGCATCCCTTACAAAAAGGAGGTGAGGGCACTGTCACAAAGTGGCTCCATGGAGGATTCTCCCTAATGAAGCAGAGAGGCAAATGCTAGATGAAACACAAAATCTCCTGCAACAATAATGACCTCCTAGAATATCATTGACTCGAAACTTCTGCAAGACCACCATACAGCAGCTGCCAAGATTGAGTACTGCAAATCTGCCCTGCTTACCTCGGCCTACAACCCCAGTGCTTTGGCAAAACATTAAAAACCTGGTTGGAGGTTCTACTAATCACGCCACTGACATGAATGTTGGGGTGTAACTGTAATAACCCCAGATTATTGCCTCCGATTAACATTTTGTTTTCTGACCTGCTTGCTCCACCCTCTCCACAACTCTCCACCTGAACCACTGGGTGAGCACCCTCCTCAGATCACGATTCTACTTAAATTAATCTCAGTTAGAGAGACTCAAGCACTCCTCGCTGGTCTCCCACCATATCAGAGTCATGATAACCTCGAGCCTAAGCTGCTTAGCTGGGGTGCCCCTCCTTGCCCGGCCTATTACTCGTATATTCAACTCTTCCCTCACCTCGGGAATTATACCTGACATATGGAAAGTGGCCAAGGTTGTCCCGGTTTACAAACGGGCGACCCAAAGAGATGAAAACTATCGCCCATTGCCATACTCTCTGCTACCAGTAAGCTCCTTGAAAGGCTGTGGCTGCACAACTCTCCCATTACCTTCGTAGGAGTACGCTAGTCTTCCCCACTCAGCATGGTTTCAGAAGGCACAGTAAGGCGACTGCAATTGCTGTGGTCACCTCTGAGGTCAGATCTACGATGGACCAAGGTAAACTGACTGGTGCTACTCTTTGTTGACCTCTCAAAGGCCTTCAATCAGGTTGACCATAATCTCCTCCACTCCACTCTACACTCGCTCTGTTTCTCCTCATGAGACCTTGCATGGTTCTCCAACTACCTTGGGGGAAGACAGCAATACACCTGTTTCAACCGTGCCCTCTCAGCCCTTTCCTCAGTTAGCTGCAGGTCCAGGGGTCTGTCCTTGGTCCCATTCTGTTTTCCTTTTCATAAATAAACTGCCCTCTGTTGCAACCTACGGGTTCACTACACTATATGGGATGACCTGCGTAGTATTGTCTAGTTCCCAGGACATTTCAACCATAAACTCCCGACTTAATACAGACTTGATGCGTATCCAGAACAGCTCCGTGGGACACAAGCTCACTGTAAACTTGGCAAGACCCATGCCATGTTATTTGGATCAGTGGCCAAAACCGCTTCCTGTCCTACTCCTCTAGCTATTCATGGGGGTAACAGCTCCTCCCTGCCAGTCATTGACTCCGTCAAGTACCTAGATGTCCCTGTGATCCTCAACTTGATCTTACGAGCATCTGTGGAACATTTGTAAAGCTCGAACAGCAAGTCTAAGTCTTGCCTACAGAGCTAAGGATTGCTCACTCAATAAGCCTGGCCTACCATAGTCAGGATTCTCCTTCCCACGCTCTGCTATGGGCTTGTAGCCTTGCCCATCCCGAATTCCAGTCTAGCAAAATGGATCCAGCTTACAACAACATATGTCGCTCGCACTCTGCGCCTCGGCCGCTTACGCATCGCTGCTGTGAGCTCTATTCTGACTGGAGTGGCTCCTCCTGAGAAACACCGAGCCTTTGTCCTCAGCAACTTCATCGATAATATAGTCCAAACGGCTACCTCTCTGCTCTTGCCCTACCCTCAAACATGGAACCCCTGCCTACTGCTAAGGTCTAGCTCTGCCTAGGTCTGTCTGGTCCCAAGGACAGCTCCCTCAATGCCGGTGACCGGGCCTTCTCCGCTCTGAGCGAGACTATGGAACTCCCTTTCCACCCCTGTTCACGCCTCCTCCCACCCCTGCTTCAAAACATCCGTATGGAATTTCCTCAAAGCAGCTTCCACTTGTCTATGTGCCAGATAGATCCAGTGTAGTCTCCTCCCCGACCCTCACCACCCTGGGAGATGGTGCTGACCCACCGGCCTCTGCCACTCTCTGTTGATATTCCTGCCTTAGCCTTTCCACCCATCCTCTGGAGAGCGTTCCGTGACATGTTAGCCCCCTCTCTGGCTGCACTGTGATGCCCCACTTTCTCATGCTCTGCCCTCAGGGCATGCAATTGTATCATCTGTGCTGTCTCTTTCACGGAAGTTGACTCCCACGGTGTCCTCCTGCTGTTCTCTGCCTCTCAATACTATTATGTATCTTGCTGACGACTCGCCTACTCTCTGCCTTGATGTTACCTGTTGATTTTTTACCTCTCCATGCTGCTAATGTACCCTGTGGATGTATTGCTTTCTTTACCGTATAATGTAATGTGTACTGTTTGCTGTCCCACCCACTTGTATGTGGGCCTGTATGTTGCCCTGACTTTGTATTATGTTTCTCTTGTACTCTGGTACCACTTGTATGTGGGCTTCTATGTTACCCTGACAATGTATTATGTTTCTGTAGTACTCTGTAATCTCCCGGAGTCGCACCTGAAAATAGGCACTTGTTGTCTAGTGTGCTTACCTGGTTAACAAAACAAATAAATAAATATACGTAGGAGAGAGTTCCAAGGAACTCACAAAACCAAAACTGGACAAAGCAATGGGACCAGATGGATACATCCTAGAATATTAAAGGAGTTTAGGGGTGCTGGCAGCCCTGTTCAATAAATTGCTGAAACAGGAGTGGTTCCGAGGACTGGAGGAGAGCTGATGAGCCTCTCTACACAAATATGGGAGCTGGGAGGAGGCTGGAAACTATATACCAGTCAGCCTGATCTTGGTGGAGTGAAAATAATGTAATCACTGCTATAAGAAAAGATTGTGGAACATCTTGAATCTAGTGGAGCACAGGATCCGAGGCAGCATGGATTCACAGCAGGAAGGTCATGTCAAAAATCTGATAGAGTTATTTGACTGGGTGACCGGGAAGTAGATTGGGGAGTGGTTGATGCTGCCTACTGATTTCAGTAGGCCTTTTGACACCATTCCACATGAAAGGCTTGTAAGCAACTCAGGCAGCCTGGGAATGGGTCACAAGGTGGTAAACTGGGTTAGAAACTGTTTGAGGGATAGAACACAGAGATGGTGGTAAATGAAGCTCATTCTGAGGAAAGGAGGATAACGCAGGGGTGCCACAGGGTCAGTTCTAGGGCTAGTCCTATTCAATGTGTTCATAAGTGACACTGCAGAGGGTCTGGCAGGAAAGGTATGCCTCATTACAGATGATACAAAGATCTGCACAGGATAGATACTCCAGGAGAGGTGGGAAAAATGAGGAGGGACTTAGGTAAACTTGAGGAATGTGTCAAGAGTGTGTCAGCTAAAATTCAATGCAGAAAAGTGCAAATCAAGCATTTGGAGCACAGGAACACAGAGTAGGCTATACATGAAGGGGGGACATACTGACAGCAACCAAACAGGAGAGGGATCTGGGGTAATTATATCAGATGGTCTAAAGGTGGCCAGGCAATGTGCCAAGGCTGTGGGGAAAGCCAGTGGAATATTGGGTGCAAGGAGAGGTACTACCAACAGAAGAAAGGAGGTGATGATGCTTCTATATGAATCATTAGTGAGACCTCATCTGGAGTATTGTGTTCAGTTCTGAGGCCATCTGCATAAAGACATAGACAGGGTGGAGGCAGTTCAGAGAAGGGAAGCAAAAATGGTGCAGGGCCTGCCAAAAGTCATATGAGGAAGATGGAGGACCTCACTTTTATACCTTGGAGGACAGGAGAGAGAGGAGGATATGATAGAGACCTTCAAATATCTCAAGGGCATAAATGAGGTACTGAAGGGTAGCAGCTTTCAGAAAAAAGAGATGTTCTAAAACAAGGGGTCATGACATGAAGCTAGAAGGGTAGGCTAAGGGGTAATGTGAGGAAGTATTTCTTCACAGAAAGGGGGTGGATGCATGGAACAGCCTTCCAGCGAAGGAGGTGAGGGGCATATTTGGTGGGATAATTCAAAAATGTATGGGATTTGCATCAGGGTATGCTAGTGATAAGTAGGAGAACAGGTAGGGAAAATAGGCAGATTAATGTGGGCCTGGTGGTGCTTATCTGTTGTCAGATTCTATGTATTTATGTATTTATGTATGCCTGAAGGGCAGGTTGTGCTCAGGTGTGCGGGATTGCTAGTGCATGAGGGGACACGGCATGTGACCAATGTCTCACCTCTACTGTGTGGTGTCAGTGCACACCATGGTGTCCCCTGGGTACTGAGGATGTGCACACTGGAGAGAGCCAGGCTGTAACTGGCCTGCACAACACCCTGAGTCATGGAAGCAACATCCCGTACCACCCCAGTGAGCTCCCTAAACAAATGGTCCATGGTATCTAGGAAGCCAAAATGCGGAGAGAAGCTGGAAAGCACTAAAGAATATGTTAATCCACGTAACAGAAAAACACTCAAAAGTGATCAGTAAATCAAAACGGAGAAAAACCCACTATGATCTACAAAGAAGTGTCATCAATAATAAAGGCAAAAAGAACTTTCAGAAAGTATAAGGAAACAAAACCGGATACGGATAGAGAAGAATGCAGGGCCAAGTTAAAGGGGACCAGAAAGACAATCAGAGTTTCAAAGGCACAAACTGAGGAGGAAATTGCTGAGGACATAATAAAGGCAACAAATATTTTTCAGGTACATCCAAGAAAAAAAAAAGACCATGGGGCATTGTCAGACTAAAACCAATGGCATCGGTAATGACTAAGGCGCAAAAAGCGGAGTTTTGAACACATATTTCTGCTCTGTGTTTACAAATGAAGACTGTGGAAATGGTCGGAGGCAGACAATAGCCCCATTACAAAAGACAAAGTCCACAGGAGCTAAACAAATTAAAGACAGACAAAGCCATGGGTCTAAATGGAATTCATGTACAGGTCTTAAAAGAGCTCAGAAAGGAACTTGCTGCTCCACTGGCTGCACTCTTCAACAAATCACTGGAAAGTGGACATGTACCAGAGGACTGGAAAAGGCCACTGTAGTGCCCCTACACAACACTGGCAGCAAGGAGGAAGCAGGAAACTACCGACTTGTCAGCCTTACCTCAATCATAGGGAAAAGCATGGAATCTATACTAAAGGAAAGAATAGTGGCATACCTGGATGCTAGCAGGAAGCTGGACTCTAAAGAGCATAGCTTTCAACTGAATGATCTTGCCAAACATGGTGAAATTCTTTGATTGGGTAACTAGAGTAGTAGACCTGGGCAGGGCCGTAGATATTGTATATCTAGACTTTAGTAAGGCCTTTGCTGTCCCACATAGAAGGCTCAGCAGCAAACTGAGAACATAGATATAGGAAGTAAGATGGTAAATTTGGTGAGAAACTGGCTACAGGGAGGACCCAGAACATGCTAGTAAATGGCACTCTATCTTGGGAAGGAAAAGTAACCAGTGGGTCCCGCAGTGGTCAGTGCTGGAACTAATATATTTTAACTTATTCATCAGTGACATTGCTGATGAATTGAAGGAAAGGTATTCTGTTTGCAGATGACACTAAACCTTTAACAGGTTGAACACATAGGTAGGGGCAAAATGATGGAGTTGGACCTAAAAAACTGGAAGAATGGTCCAAGATTTGGCAGTTGAAGTTCAACACCAGAAAGTGCAACGTCATTCCTCTGGGAAAAGAAACCAGGGTCAAAATACACATTGGGATGTGAAACATTAGTCATCACTGACCTTGAACATGACCCTGAATCATGGTATCAAATGACCTGAAGGTGGAAGGCAATGTGAAAAGGCATCACAAAGCCAGCAGCATCCTAGGGATGGCTAGGCAGGATATTACAAGTAGAAAGCAAGAGGTGATAATCCTGTTGTACAGGTCCTTGTTGAGGCCTCACTTGGAGTACTGCGTCCAGTTCTGGAGACCACACCTTAAAAGGACATAAACTGACTAGAGTCTGTGCAAAGAACAGCTCAAAGATGATCCAAGACCTCCACCACAAAACCTATGAGACTAGACTTAGGCATTTAAACTTGTACTTATTGGAGCAGAGAAGGACAGAGGTTACTGGAGCAAACTGGGTACTTGGATGATAGGCAGCATGGCGTTGTCTGAGGAAGATCGTGACAGACAAATCTTGTTGAGTTCTATGACTGGGTGATGAGGGCCTGGACCAGGGCAGGCCAGTGGACGTCCTCTTTCTGGACTTTAGCAAGGCATTTGATTTGGTACCCCACAGTGGCCTGCTGGCTAAGCTGAAGAAAATGGGGTATGGAGACAGTTGTTAAGATGGATAGGAATTGGCTCTCTGAGCGTACTCTGAAGCTGGTGGTTGGAGGTTTAGCCTCATCCCCAACGTGGGTTACGGAGGTGGTTCCCAGGGGTCAGTGCTGGGGCCACTCCTGTACAATCGCCTATATCTCTGACATCAGAAGGGGATCAGGAGTGAGATGAGTCTCTTTGCAGATGATTCAAAGCTGGGTGCAGAGGTGGATGGGGAGGAGGGGACGGTGGCCTTGCAGGAGGACCTGGAGGCTCTGGAAAGGCAGTCGAGAAAATGGAAACTAAAATTCAATGTGGGGAAGTGCAAGGTTCTGCACCTGGGAGTCAGAAATCCAGGCATGGGGTATACCCTGGGAGGAGACATGATTCAAGTCACGGAGGGTGAGAGGGACCTGGGGTAGTGGTAGATGTCAGAATGAACAACTCAGAGACCTGTAGGAGGGCAGTGGCAAGGGAAAATAGGATGCTGGGATGCATCACCAAGGATTACCTCAGAAAGTTGGAAGTGATCCTTCTACTGTACAACTGCTTGATTAGGCCATACCTCGAGTATTGTGACAGTTTTGGAGACCACATTTAAAGAGGGACATTACACTCCTACAGAGGTTCAAGGACTGCAACCAAAATGATCTGGGGTCTGGGGAGAGGATCTATGAGGAGAGGCTCAAGGAGCTCGACATGTACACCCTGGAGGAGAGGAGGGACAGGGGACATGATAGAGGTCTTAGGTATATGAAAGGGATTAATAAGGAGGCCAAGTCAGGGTGCTCCAAAGGAAGGAGGGTGGGGCAACAAGAGGTCACAGGTGTAAGCTGGAAGGGAGCAGGCTCAGAGGGAGAGGAGGAGATGTTATTTCACTGAAAGGGTGGTGGAGCCTTGGAATGAACTGCCCAGGGAGCTGATAGAGGTGGAGACTGTGGATGGGTTTAAGCGGGGATGGGACAGGTACAGGGAGGTAAATCTGACAGGCCCAACACAGGTGGAACATCTGGGACTGGGGACAGTATAACCCAAGGGAGGGGCACCAAAATCGGCCTCAGTGCAGATGCTGAAAATCGAAACAGACTCAACAGACCATTGGGCCTTTCTGCTGGCATTTTAGCATGTTAGTATGTTAGATGTGATTGAGACTTTTAAACACCTCAAGGGAATCAACTCAGCATAGCAGCAAAGCTTCTTCAATGGAAATAAAGAAGCACGTACCAGAGGGCACAACAGATATTTGATGGGAGTTAGATTCCGGAGTAATGCCAGAAAGTTCTTCATGGAAAGGGTCGTGGAGCCTTGGAACAGATTACCACAAGAGGTGGTGGAGGCAAAGACAGTTAGGAATTCAAAAATATCTTGGGATAGGCATTGTGGGTTACTGCAACAAAAGGTATGTCCTGGGAGGTTAGACTAGCAACAAATGTGCAAACTAGATGGATCAATTGATCCCCATCTACACTCACATTCTTATGTTCTTATGAAGCATGCCTCATGCTCCTCTACATGCTGTTCGGCCCTCTGCAGATCATCATACAGGAGGTGGCGAAGGTAGGTCAGATCATCATGTACGACCTGTCAGAACCATGAGAGTTCCTGCTGTGAGGTGGCCAGGGTGTCACAACTGAACACACAGCAGCTGCCTGGTCTGCAACTTGTCCCACTTTGGGGGACACTGATGGAGTTGGCAGCATGGGGCAGAGTGGGCGTACCACATCTGCACAGATTGTGACAGGTGGTGGGACTGTGGTGGCTGTGTCAGCCACGCAGGAAGGTGTGGGAAAGTGGGGGTGTTGACAGGCAAGATAACCCCACTCGAGGCCGGCAGGCAGTGACAATGGTAGTGGTTTTGGTTGGTGCACCTGTGGTAGCTGTGTTGGTACTGGGCAGTGTTGTGTTGCATAGGGAGATGCTAGGATCCTGGGCATAAGCTCACATGTGGAGGCAGGGCTATCATGTACCTCTGTTTGGCCACTGCTGGGGGTTTGGGTTGCCTGTGGGGAATTCAAGAATGCATGAGACAGCCAGAAGGCAATTATAATGGGGGGTAGGAGGAAGTAGGCTGTTGGCAAACTAGAATCTGCAGCTTATCCAAAAGGGAGGAAATGGGCAGACTGGGTGGGCCAAGCGGTCCTTATCTGCTGTCAAAGTCTATGTTTCTATGTTTCTATGTGACTCTTATATGAACGTCAGGAGCTCAAGGGTTTCCTTCTCTCCTCTCCACTGTCCTCTGTGGACTGCTTGCAGCTATCCACACCAGTGTCAGGATGGAGTGTGGCAGCTGGTGCACATGGCTGAATGGCCCAGCTGTGTCATCATCTGGTATTGCAGTCACCAGTACCTGAACTGTGAGAGAGATGGTGAGGGACATCAGTGTTGCACAGACAGCATAGTACACCAAATAGTGACTGGTGTGTGCACACCCAGTGAATGGTGCCTGGTGCCACAGAGTCAGAATGCAACTGGTGTCTGCAGGACATCTCAACCCAAACCCACTCTGGTCACACAACAACATGTGAAGATTGGATCATGCAGTGGAACATTGCTCCCACACACATGCGTGGCAACACAGTGCTGACCATAACACAACACAACCCAGGACCTGATACTCAGCATAAGGGACAATACTCCCTTCATCTGTAGAACTCAAATTAAATAGTAGTGAGCAGTGTCTCTATATGCATGGACACACCCAGTGGTCCTGGATGCACAGTTCACATGGGTCAGTGCCAGGGCACCATGCCACATATGGGACCACATGGCTGGTCCATAGTGGCCCATTATGCAGTGGTGTGGCCTAGGCATTGTGTGAAATAGTATGTGCACCATGGTTGTGTGCTCCATATGCCCCGACAGTGGCAAAACCTTTATGTGTGCTCACAAGGAAGTGTACCTGGTGTGTATGTACGTGGCTGGCAGGCTGGTATCTGCAACTCATAGTTGATCTTTGGCGCACCAGTCACCTCTACAGGCCTCAGTGTGGATGCCACTGCCTCCTCCACTGGGTCCAGGGACTTAAACACTGCTGCATCATGGCCTTTACCTGTGGCTTATTGTTCCCAGCACTGTGCAATGAGATTTTCATGTGGAAATTGAGGTTGAATGCCAAGAAGTGTAGGATTCTCCACTTGGGGCTTAGAAACCCTTATCATGAGTATTTTTGGGTGGGGGGATCTTGGGGTGATAGTTGATGCCAAAATGAATAACTCTGAGCAGTGTAGGTTGGCTGGCTAAAGCAAATGAAATGCTTGGGTGCATTGCCAGGGATTACCTCGAGGAGACAGGAGGTACTTCTCCCTCTGTATAACTGCCTGGTTAGACCACACCTAGAGTACTGTGTGCAGTTTTGGTGCCCTTAATTAAAAAAGGACATTGCAGTTCTGGAGAGGGTTCAGATGAGCATGACTAGGGTGATGCAGGGCCTGGGGAGAGATCCTATGAGGAGAGACTTAAGGAGCTAAACTTTAACTCCCTGGAGGAGAGGAGGGAACAGAGGGATATAATCGAGGGTCTTTAAATATCTAAAGGGGGTGAACAGGGTCATTCTTAATAGAGTGTTCCAGATGAGGGAGATGGGGGCCACCAGAGGGCATTCCATGAAGCTGTTTGGAGGAGGCTCAGGAGGGATACTAGGAGTCACTACTTTACCAAGAGGGTGGTGTGCCCATGGAGAGCACTGCCTGTGGAGTTGGTGGTGGTGGATACAGTGGAGGGATTCAAGAGGGCTGGGACAGATACAGGGGAAAGTAAAACTGAGAAATGCCAGATCTGGAGGTGCACCTCTGTTGGGGATGGGGTTGGGGGATTTTTGGGGAGGTAGGGAGGGCAGCAACAGTGTCCTAATCGGGTTGCTGATTTTCGAGCAGGCTTAATAGACCTTTAGGCCTACTCTGCTGGCAGCTTGGTATGTTAGTATTACTCTTTTAATTGTCTTAGTAAAGGCAACATTAACTCATTGCCTCCACAGGAGCTCTCTGAAGTCGCACCACTTGTCTCCTGTATACTGTTAACAGTAAATCCTGGGCCTTTCTAAGCAAAATCAAGCTAGTCAGCATGCCACAGACAAATCCTAATAGTTCAAGAACATTAAGTGCTAGACACAAAGTTTGAGTGGCAAAGTTATTCAGCACAAAATTACCTTTCTAATGGTGGTATGCAAATAATAATATGTAATTTTGTTTTTTCTATGCTGGTTGAAACAGCAAAAGAAAAATATTTTTTCACTAAAACAGGCAACATAAGCCATACATACCATACCATAAACAAATGCGAATAACTCCTAAAGTGTACATGAAATACACAAAATATCAGTGGCAAAAGTGTTCAGCACAAAATTATCTTTCAATGATGGCATGCAAATAATAATATGTAATTTTGTGTTTTTTCTATGCTGGTTGAAACAGCAAAAAGAAAAAATATTTTTTCACTAAAACAGGCAACATAAGCCATACACACCATACCATAAACAAATGCGAAAACCTCCTAAAGTATACATGATATACACAAAATATCAGTGGCAAAGTTGTTCAGCATAAGATTACCTTTCCAATGGTGCTATGCAGTCAAATATATATTATATTCCATTATACATATATTAAAATATATAAGTGACTTCTCCAGGCGTTGCAAGGGCACACTGGGAGTCAGTAGTCGACTTCTGCCAGAGCGTCCTCAGGACACACCAGTGTATTTTACTGATGACTACAGGTGTCAGCTAGGAGACAATGAGTTAAGGTGTCAAAGACACTGGTAGCATATTCTGGTGTCCCTGAAACTTGTTTTAATTAGTGTTATGACTCCAAAGACAACTAGGACTATTTCTGTGTCTTTCTTTCACATTTGTTTCTGTTTATATCACGTGAAATTTGACAGTATTATGTCTCTTAATGCTCACGGCACTACAGTTGCTAGGGATGGACACTTAAGATTAGCAGTGCTATTTATCGATATACAATACTATATCTTCCAAAAAGGCACTCACCAGTTGAGGATTATTTCACATTAATTTTTAACACAGTTTTTTTTTTTTGTCAAATCTCCTTAAGGCTTTTTAAATATTTTCCCAGTTACCACTTTTAAGTACAATAAAACACTCCAGGGTGTTGGCACTGCTGATATAAATATACTTCCAGGGCTGAAGGCTCTTGGCCATTAGCCTGTTGTCTCATACAAACATACATATGAACATACAAAACTTTCCAGCAGAAACAGGCCTCATGGTCTATCAAGTCTGCTTGAATGTGCACCTAGCACCCTTATATTGCAGCCCATCCCCCTCTCCTCTGGAAACTGCTTAGTATTGTTTACACAGGGGGGTTGCGTCTGTTTCTAGACTGAATTGGGCCTCATGAGTGTACCAGTTGAGGAAGCCGGGTCATTTGAGCATACTGTAGTAGCAGGTATAGGTTGTAGGATAGCTCTTATCTACTGTCCATGCGGTGATGAAGTGATTCCTGCAGGAAGTAGCAGGCTTCATGGTCAACATGGCATTTGAGTCACCCAGGTTGATGGTCCTGGGTGACTTCAATGGCTGGGTCCACGACAAACTCTCACAATTTGGACAACACTTCCTCCAGTTGATAACATCTCTGGGCCTTACACAGATTGTTTCCTCTGCTACTGACAAACATGGTCACTCTCTTGACCTGGTTTTCCTCCTCAGGATTGAAGCCTCTGATTTGGGGTGGAACCTGTCCAATGGTCTGATCACTACACTGTTGGATTCAGTTTTGACACCCCTCGTAGGCCTGACCCTGTGGAGATGGTCAGATACTGTCCTTTACAGGATGTGAGTCCTGAAGGCCTAGCAGCAGTACTTGACCTATCAGAGTTTCCTGTGGCAAGCAGGAGCCCAGAGGCCTTGGTTCTGGCTTATAAGAGCCATTACTACAGCCGCAGACTCTATCACTTCTGTCCATGTTTGTCCTCTCTCCCTTTACCCTAGGTCCCCTTGGTTTGATGGGACCTTGAGGAGATCGTGGCGACTTGGGCCGAAGGTTAGAGCATTGCTGGCAGAGATCTGCCCTGGGGCTGACCATCTTAGATTGCTAGAACATTACTAAGTCTATCAATCAATGATCTCCTATAAGAAGGCAGAATTCCTGTCTGGGAAGATTGCTGCTGCTCAGAATTGACGAATCAGCTCTTTTGAAATGTGGACAGGCTGTGCAACCCGGCTTGTCTGCAGTCTCGAGCAGCCTTTTCACAATTGCAGTGTGATGAGCTTGCTCGGTTCTTTGCAGATAAGGTGGTTGACATCAGGGTGGAGATCCAACCAGCACACTCTAGGGGAATGCTATTGATTGGCCTGGTCACTCCCCCATTTTCCTGGAGTACCTTTGACCAGCTGGAGTGCGTGGATGTTATGCGGATTGTCCACGGTATGCACTGCATGCTGTAGTTTGGATCTGGGCCCAACCTTCCTGATTATGGGTTGTTGTGACATCATTGTCCTGGTCCGGCATGGATAGCCTGGTGCTCCCTTGAGTCAGGTGAGCTTCCTAGTTCCCTGAAGGAGGCGGTGGTGATATCCCTCCTGAAAAAGCTTCTCTAGACCCAGACTGCCTTGCCAACTACAGACCTATCTCTAACTTCCCTTTGTGGGGAAGGTGATTGACAAAGTAGTGGCTGTACAGTTGGAGAACCATTTGACCATCCATAGCATCTATGAACCTCTCCAATTTGGTTTTCATAAGAGACACAGTACCGAGACTGCATTGGTTCGGATGCTCAATGATCTCCTGATGGCAAGAGATCGGAAAATCTGTTCCATCCTGGTACTCCTAGATCTCTCTTCAGCATTTGACACCATGGACCATGGGGTGCTACTCGAGCACCTGAGTTTCATCTGTGGCCTGTCTAGTACAGTTCTCAGATTGTTTAAGTCCTTCATCACTGACAGAACTCAGAGGGTGGTGGTGTCAGGGATTTATTCCTCCGATTCTCTCTCTCTCTGTCATGTGGGTCCTTCAGGCTCAGTGCTGTCCCACATGTTGTTTACGGTGTGCATGCTGCCCTCAGAGACAATATAAGACGGTATGGGGTGAGGTTTCACTGCTATGCTGATGATACCCAGATCTACTTGTATTTCACACCCAACCAGGATAGTGCACTCTTGGTATTTAATAACTGCCTTGCTGAAATCCAGGATTAGATGAATTCTGGCTGGCTGAAGTTGAACTCAGGATAAGACGCGGGTGATAGTTGTGGATCCAGGTTGCTGGACAGTGGGTTTGGGGTCTGGTCAGCCTACAGTGCTTTTTCTGGGGGTTCCCAGCTTCTTGCCTCCAAATGGGTGCGGGACCTGGGGTGTTGCTTGATGATGGGCTGACACTTCGATCTCAGGTGTCAGGAGGTGTTGCAGTCATCAAGTCATCCTTTATCATCTGAGGAACATCGCTAGTGTCAAGCACCTTGCTCTGTCCAGTGTTCTTCCCACACTGGTCCACGCCTTTGTGACCTCACACCTTGATTATTGCAACTCCCTGTACCTAGGACTACCAGGGTTGATATCCACCACCTGCAGCTGGTGCAGAACGCAGCAGCTCAGTGGTTGACAGGGACTTCTTGGTCATGTCATATCACACCGGTGCTGTATGAACTGCACTGGCTGCCAATTCAGTGACAGATCACCTTCAAAGTTGGACTTCTGAGTTTAAAACCCTACACGGACTTGGCCCAGACTACTTGAAAGAGCTGCTTCTGTCCCCTACCGCTTCGAGCAATCACTCCACTTGGCTGATGAGGAGTTGCTAGAGATTCCAAGGGTGTCTTTAAAATCTTCAGGGGTCCATGCATTTATCTATGTGGTCCCAACCCTTTGAAATTCTCTACCTCGTCAGCCACTGGAGAGTCCAACAGTGGGGGCTTCAAGCAGGCACTAAAAACATTTCTGTGGTGCCAAGCATATGCTGCCTAATTATACTGGATTTTATTGCTTATCTGTTTTATATTGTGTTTGATATTTTATCCTATTTTATTTATGCTTTTATGTGAAGCGCTTGATGCTTCTGAAAGGTGCTCAACAAATAAAGTTTATTATTATTATTACCCAGTCCCTCCCTTTCCCTGTCCCATGCCCTTTGAAACTGCCCACCATCCTGCATGATACCACCTCACCAGGTAGAGTGTTCCATTTGACACCACCCTCTCAGCGAAATAATGCGTCATCTCCCTCCTGAATCTGCCACCCTCAGTCTTAGCCCATGCCTCTTGTGTCCCTTCTCTTCCACAGTGTAAACAACCCATCTGTGCCAGATCTGTTGATACCCCTCAAGTATTTGAACATTTTATTCATGTCCCATTGATCCCTTCTCTCCTCCAGGGTGTACAAACTCAAGTGCTTCAGCCTTTCTTTGTAGGTTCTGCCTTCCATTGCCTGTATCATTTTGTCACCCTATAGTGCACTGCCTCGAGCAATGTGATATCCTTCATCAGATACGGATGCCAATACTGCACACAGTACTCCAAATGCGCCTGACCAAGGACCTGTTCAGGGACAGGATCACATCCTTGTGCCTGGTCTCATGTCTCTCCTGGGTGTGCATTCGTGTCAGTACTACCAATACCCTGTTATGTCTTATCGCTATGCATGCAAGCTAAACTAGCTGTCAGATGTGTTGTTCCACAAGCATTCTACACTGGTCACTTGAATGTCTAATTCAGACAGGACACTTTCTCATTTTTATCTTCTTCCACTTATGGGTACACAGTGATCCACTACATGCTTTTATCACCTTGAAGGAGTTCTACATCTCTTTTACCCACTTCTCATGGTTCTTTTCATTCTGCTTTTCTTCAAGCATTGTCTTACATCTAACAAAGTCTCTTTCTAGGGTTATATTTTTCCATTAGGGATGTTTAATAATATAGGGCTCTATGCACTCTCAGGCACTGGACAAGTTACAACAGGCACATACTGGGCCATAGAAACATAGAGTTTGATGGCAGATAAAGACCGCTTGGCCCACCCAGTCTGCCCATTTCTGTACATGTTGTGCAGTGTCAGCTGTGTCCACTGGGGCACAGGGGTATGGGATAAAGCCACTGCATACAAGATTAAAGGAAAGAGTAAGTAATGAAGAAGTGTATCACATGTGGAATGTTTGAGGAAGGGGAGGCTAGGAGTTTGTATGTAAAAACTTTGTGTTAATTGAAGCATTGCAGGCAGAGATTATTACCATAAGGCTTTGGGTGAGTGTTCAGATGGAGATATCTGCATTGAGCAGTTCATAGATATCAGCAGTTAGTGAACACTCCCTATTGTAACATCCTACCCTGGATAATATGTTACCACCACAAGAGATTATATCTGTGGATTTTAGAAATGAAAACTCATGGTCTTTAGTACAAAAACATCAAGAGGAAAAAGGGTAGGAGGAATATAGGAGGAGCCTCAAACATCTTAACCCCAAATAGATTTAGTGCCCTCACAACAGATCAAGAACTTGGACAGGAAAGAGAGCTTTAATTCCAGATGCCCTATTAAAAATAACAATATCATGAGTCCACAAACCTCAGATCTTTATGACATGCAGAAAACCATTATTGGATGACCTAGGATGTACTAGTAATGGGGATTCCATGATCAAATACACAGACCACATTATATGCAGGAATAGGAAAGAATATACAACAGTGTCTGCTTTACCAGGGCTGGCATTGGAGATATTAGGAAGTTACTCCCAGGTCTACTGGAAAATACACCTGCACCAGTGACCCACTTGCATATAGGAGTAAATGATGTGGACAAAAGAGATAGTATTGATATCAAAAGAGATTCGAGAAGGTTGGGAGGAACTTAAAAGTAGGGCTGTGACCTGATTATATCAGGTATCTTACCAGTATCCAGGGCAGGACAGTTTCTAACTGAGAATATTATAAGTCTTACTGGGTGGTTAAAGAGGTGGTGCCATAGGGAAGGCATTGTATATAGATCACTGGCAGAAATTCCAGGAGTTTTGTTATTTCTCACACGATGGACTGCATTTAAATAGGCAAGGAAATATTTTTTCTAGTAAGTTAAGACAGTGCATAGATGATTATTTAAACTAAATGAAGGGGGTGGGAATTACATAAAGATGTGATACATAAGCCAAAGTCCAATTGGAATTGTTTAGTTATAAATGCCAGAAGTGTTATAAATAAAATGGATGAACTAAAAATAAAATGACATGACTCAAATGTTCATTTATGTGCCATTACAGAGCGTGGTGGAGGGTAGAAGATACCTGGGATAAGCAAATAACTGGGTATACATTATATAATAAGGATAGGACACAAGCTAGAGGTGGAGGAGTGGCATTGTATGTCTCAAATGATATAACATCTGAGAACATAGACTGTTCAGCCTGGGACACATTGGAGATACTATGGATAAAAGTTACCCCCAAGATCACCTAAAATAAATATAGCAGTGGTCTATAAACCCCAACAAACCCTATATTGAAGGATAGCCAGTTACTTGATTTTATTAAAATATTACACAGGAGGACAAGGTTATCATAATGGGTGATTTTAATTTGCCAGGTATAAACTGGAATCTGGCTCAAACAACCTCCAGGATTGAGATTAGTTTCCTAGAGACCTTCTTGGTGGCTGGACTGGAACAGTTAGTTCTGGAAAACACAAGGGAGCATATTTTGGACCTGGTACTAAGTAACATAGTGGATAATATTTACGATTGTGCAGTGGAAACTCCCTGGGTACCAGCGATCATTCCATGGTTGGCTTTAAGTATAAAGTAACTAGTGAAAGGTTTGTGGGAAGTACAGTAGTGTTCAACTACAACAGAGCAGATTATAGTGTCATAAGGAGGAACTGTCTATATGGAATTGGGAGGAGAATTTAAGGATAAAACTGTGGACAAAATGAGGGACAAACTTAGCACCAAAATAAAGGAACTGACCTATAAATATGTTGCTACAAAAGTAAATATTACAACTCTAAGAAGGCTACCCCTCCCCTGTGGTTGACACCTGCAATTAAAAAATGATCAAAAGAAAAACAGGGCATATACTAGAGCAAAGTGAAGGGAAAAATGGTACATGGGTTACCTATAAATATTGCTTAAAAAGGTTAAGTTAACCATCTCTAAGGCCAAGAAGAAATTTGAATATGAGCTGGTTACAAAAGTACAGGACAATTATAAATCCTTCTATGCCTATATAAATAACAAGAAGAGTACAAGTAGTAAAATTATTTATAAAGATAGTAGTGACAATCTAATATTAGAAAATAAGAAATGGCAGACACGTTTAACACATATTTTGCTACAGTATTCAATGTAGGCCAAAGGTCGTACTTCCAGAAAGTACTATTCAAGGAACAAAGCCAAAAATTGAGGTTGATGATATGAGAAGGAGGTTAAGTGACCTATATAAGAACAAAGCCCAGGATGATGGAATGCCCTAGAATACTTAAGGAGCTGGCAAATTGTTTGGCGAGGCTGGTAACATTACTGTTCCAACAATCCCTGAAACAGGACAGGTAATCGAGAAATGGAAGCAGGCTATAGTGATCCCGATTCATAAGAAGGGTTCAAAACAAGAGGTGGCTAACTATAGACCTGTTAGCCTAACCTTAGTCCCAGGAAAATACCTGAGGTCATTGTCAAGGATTTAATCATGAATACAGCTACTTCAGAGGACATTATCGATGAGGCGCATAACATGGGTTTACAAAGGGGCGATCATGCCAGACTAACCTATTGGAGTTCTATGGGAAAGTTAGTAGTGCATTGGAAAAGGACAGATCTGTGGATGTGGTGTTCTTGGATTTTGCCAAGGCTTTCGATAAAGTTCCTCATAAACAACTGCTTTATACACTCCTTAAGTTAGGGGTACAACCAAATTTAGTATATTGGATTAGGGACTGGCTGGCCGATAGAAGGCAGAGGGTGAGCATATTGGTGAACTCTGGGAATGGGCTGGAAGTTACTAGTGGGGTGCCACAGGGTTCCGTGTTGGGGCCCTGTTTGTTTAACCTGTATATCTCAACTATGAAAACACAGTCAAAATCTGGCTTCGAAATTTGCAGATGATCGCACATTGGCTTTCCAGTGGATAATCTATCTGAAGCAGTAATATTACAGAAAGCATTAGATAAGCTGGTGACCTGGGTGCAGGAAAATGGGGAACATTTAACACTGACAAGTGTACAGTAATGCACTTGGGTAGGAATAACTTGGGGGTAGAGTATTCACTGGCTGGAGAGGTGCTTAGGGAAGTACAGGAAGAACGTGATTTGGGAACTGAGTGTAAGCAACAATCTGAAATTTAATTTTCACTGTAACCAAGTGGTTAAAAGACTGGAGGTATTTTGAGCTGTATTCACAGACACATTAAAAGTAGGAGTAGCAAGGTTCTGCTCCACCTCTATATTTCCTTGGTGAGGCCATATACGAGTATTGTGTGCAGTTCTGGGCACCTGTAAATAAAGGTGACATAAAAGCCCTTGAGAGGATCCAGAGAAGAGCAACTAGAAGAATGAGGGAAGTTCAGGGAATGAAATATAAACAGAGACTGAGAAAATTGACCTTTTCCTTGGAATACAGAAGGTTAAGAGGTGACATGTGCCTGGTTTACAGGGCTCTCTCAGATCACGGCTTTGTAATTACTTGGCCTAGAATTTAGAGATCAGATATATAACACACGTGCTCATCCATTACAGCTAAAAGGAGCACGCTTTAATACCCAAGCTAGAAAACATTGGTTTTCTGTAAGAGTGGTGGGCACTTGGAATGTACTGTCAATTGAAGTGGTGGGAAGCAAGACAATGATGGACTTTAGCACTCCCTGGACAGTTATGTTTGTACAAATAATATAGCCAGTTATTATTATATAAAATTGGCAAGCCAGATGGACCTTGATCTTTATTAGTGCTCTGAATATATATGACCTATGACTATGACCTACCTATTGAATAAGCTGCAGATCCTAGTTAACCAACAGCCTACTTCCTCCTACCCCCACTATAATTGCCTTCTGCCTGTCCAATGCATTCTTGAATTACCTCACTGTTTTGACCCCATGGCCTCCTCAGGGAGGCCATTCCATCGTCCACCACCCTCTCTGTGAAAAATACTTCCTCACATTGCCCTGAGCTGTTCCTCCTCTATCTTTGAATTGTACCCTTTGTTCTTGCACATCTCTTTTTCTGAAAGATGTTACTCTCTTGGACTTTGTTGATTCCTTGAGGTATTGAAAGTTTATATCATGTCCCCCTCTGCTTCCTTTCCTTGAGGTATACATATTAAAGCTTCTTTAGTCTCTCTTCGTATGGTTTCTGGTGCAGACCCTGCACCATTTTGGTTGTCTTCCTCTGGACTACCACCATCCTGTCTATGTCCTTGCAGAGATGGGGACTCCAAACTGCATGCAGTACTCCAGATGGGATCTCACCAACTGCCTGTACAGAGGGATGACAACTTATTGTTTTCTACTGGTGATGCCTCTCTCTATGCATTCCAGTGTCCCCCCAACCCTCCTTACTGCCTTCTCACACTGCCTGCCTAACTTTGGGTCATCTGATATGACTATCCACAGGTCCCTTTCCATTTTATTGTTGTTAGTACCTCCTCCCATTGTCTACTCTTCCCTTGGGTTTTGTTTCCCAGGTGCATTGCTTGTACTTCTTTGCATTGAATCTAAGCTGCCATACTTTTGACCATTCCTCTAACCTTGCCATCAAGTCCCTTTTCATCCTATCCACCCCCGTGTATAAACCCTGTTGCAGATCTTTGTGTCATCTGCAAGAGGCATACTTTCCTTCAGTCCCTCTGCAAAATCACATAAAGACATTAAAGAGGACTAGCCCTAGTGTTGAACCCTGTGGTACCCTGCTAGTAACCCCTTTTCTTTAGAGTGAACTCCATTTATTATTACCCTCTGCGTCCTGTTGTCCAGACAATTTTTCCAGGCTATGACCCTGGGACCCACTCCTGGGCTGGCTAACTTGTTTATTAATCTTTTGTGTGGGATTGTGTCGAATGCTTTGCTAAAGTCAGGTAGGTCATGTCCACAACCCCTTCCTGGTCTACTACTTTAGTCACCCAGTCAAAGAATTCAATTAGATTTATTTGACATGACCTTCCTGCTGTGAATCCATGCTGCCTTGGGTCCTGTGCCCCGCTGCCTCTAGGTACACAACTATTCTTTCTTTCAGAAGTGATTCCATTATTTTCCTACCACTGAGGTCAACCTAACAGTTCTGTAGTTTCCTGCCTCTGCCTTGCTCCCACTTTTGTGAAGGTGAATCACTGATAAAGTCTTTTACCACCAAGTTAATAGTATGTGCAAACTTACCAAGCCTTACTGCTTTCACAATATTTGAAGCATTGTCAGACACTATAAACCCTGGTTGCAAGAACTTTGGAGTCAGTCACTCAGCAAACTTTTCTTCAAGGCCCTCAAAAGATGTTCCACTTTGTGGTCTTTTCAAAACCATAAATACATAAAGCTGCCTGCCTTTGAACAGTGAAATTCCCTTTCTTCTTGCTGCTGCTGCCACCGCCAGTGCCACTACATGATGATGATGATGATAAGGAGGAGGAGGGAGGAAAGTTTGCTCAGTGGTCAGTCACAGCTATGTAGTCAGTTGTCTGCCCACTGGTCAACATATCTGTCGTGACATGAACCTTTTGTCCACTGAAATTTTTAGAGCATCAGACATGCTTTTCTGAACTGCGTCATACAAGTCTGGGATGTCAACACTTGAGAAGTAGGTCCAGCTGGAGACCTGATACTTTGGCACAGTGATTTTCATTAGTGCTTTAAAACCTGGGTTATCCACAAAGGAGAATGGGAGCAAGTCAGTGACTATCATCTCCCCAGTTGCCTTTGTCAGTTGCCGTGCCTCAGACCTGTTTGGCCTATATTTCTGCAACCGCTCAAAACAGTCTTTCAATATATTTGATAGCCAGTAAATTTGCTGGTATCACCTGATTTTCTGGGCTACTTCCCTTGACCTTTACCACCATGAGGGGTGGATGTTGTGGCCATGGATGGTATATAACTCCTCTTGTGTTGTGGTGGTGGACTCAGAGGTAAAGAAACAAGAAACTGAGGATGCTGTGCTTTGAGCGGAAGGAGACTTTCATCATCCTTCACCTCTGCAACAGTTACTTCATCGCCTTGGTAAACATCCATTACCTCATCCTCCTCAGCTGAGTGCAGCAGTGCAACAACTTGTGTGTGCTCCTTTTGTGGTTTTGGTACTGATAAATATGAGACTTGTTCATATGCCTTATCATTGTTGATGTTCCCAGTCAGTACCCACTTTACTGTGACTTAATTTTGTTTTGCATAATTTGCAAACCACATGGCTGCAAGATGATTTATCTTGTGTGAAAAATTGCACATAATGGATTTCACAGATTTTGTTGCACTGCTGTTTATGAGGAGGATATGTTCATTACTACCACTGCCATCACCACAGCCACTACTACTTCCACTATCTCTTTGAGGTATTTCCATGTCCATCTGTATGTCTTTTGATGCACAGCCTCTGACTGGTTGAACTGCATCTCTTTCTTCCCTCATAAAACCTTCCATTTTCTGTCCTCTGTTGTTCCTCTGTATGTGTGGGTCTCTGACTCTCCTTATGTCCCACTATCATTAATGTTTTTAACCACCACCACCATCCTTCCTAGAAATCTTTTTGTTCTTTTATGCCCCTGTATTCCACCTCTTCATCCCACTCCCAGAGCTTCTGCTACTTGACATACTGACTGCTGCATTATCTACTACAAACTCAAATTGTTCCTCTGATTTCCCCCTCATTCTCATCTGTCTTCTCCTCTTCATCATCATCCATCGCTCTGCTTACTAAGACTTGCTGCTCAATATGATGGCCCTTGTGCATCCTCTGAGTACCACGACGGGTTACTCCTGCAATGTACTGAATTTTCTGTACTGTTCTCACTGTTGCCTGGATTGCCTGAGAAGTGCTGCTGTTTTTAACACTCATTGTTTTACTCCTAACATGTGAATACAGCACTGCTTGCTGGATTGAGTCAAGTACTTTAAGTAGTAGCACACAGAATATTTGTTCCTAACAGGTAAATACAGGACTACTGGCTGCATCGAGTCAAATACTTTAAGTAGCAAAACACTGGGATATTTGTTCCTAACAGGTAAACACAGCACTGCTGGCTGTGTCGAGTCAAGTACTTAAAGTAATAAAATACAGGGAGATCATTTCCCAAATGGGTAAACACAGCACTACTAGCTGCATCAAGTCAAGTACTTTAAGTAGTAAGACATGGAGATATTTTTCCTAACAGATCAGTACAGCATTACTGGCTACGTTGAGTCAGGCACTGTAAGTAGTAAGACACAGGTTATTTTTTCCCTAATAGGTCAGTACAACACTGCTGGCTGGTCGAGTCAGGTACTGTAAAGTAGTAAGACACAGGATATTTTCTCCCGAACAGGTAAATACAGCACTACTGGCTGTGTCGTGTCAGGTACTTAAGTAGTAAAACACAGGAGATTATTTCCCAAACAGGTAAGACAGTACTGCAGGCTGCGTTAGTCAAGTACTTTAAGTAGTATGACACAGGGATATTTCTTTCTCTAACAGGTCAGTACAGCACTGATGGCTATGTTGAGTAGCTGTGCCAAAACAGGAAAAATACTCCCAAACAGGTGAATACAGCACTGCTGGCTGCATGGGTCAAGTACTTTAAGTAGTAACACACAGGGATATTTCTTTCCCTAACAGGTCAGTACAGCACTGATGGCTGTGTCAGTAGCTGTGCCCAAAACAGTGAAAATTACTATCTAACAGGTAAATACAGCACAACTGACTGCGTTGAGTCAAGTACTTTAAGTAGTAAAATAAATGAAATTTCTACCCAAACAGGCCAGGCTCAGTACAGCACGCTGGCTGTGTCGAATAATAAGATAAAGCAAAAGTTTCAAAATACCAAATAGGTCAGTAAAACACTAGTTTGGGCTGTTGTTGTGTACTTAGGATTGGAACACATGGCACAAAGTCGTTTTATAGCAGCAGAGAGAATCTGATTTTTTAAATGTAAACTGTTGGTAACTATAAAGTATACAGTATTTATTTATAAATAGATTGTTAAATCAGACTCAAGACTCAGTCAGACCCCCAAAAAACAGCCTTGCCTTTGACTAGGTTGGTTCAGTTGAACTTGTTGCCTTGAGCTCTCCTTCACAGGCAGAAAACACTAAAATATGATTTATTATTAATTTACCCCAGGAAGAATAAGATGCTGCCTGCCTAATGCCTAAAAATACTAATGAATCTGTGGCAACAACGGAGGCAGTGTCTATTACCCCTCCCTCCCCACACAAACTGCTATGCCTTGCTGTGCTGGTGGTGCTGTGTTAAAATAATAAATTACTTATTTTACTTTTAAGGCTTGTGTTTCAATCAATTTAAACTTTCAGGTTTCAGTTCAGTCATTCACATGACCATAATCCATGAGCCATCCTGTATCTGTATGTAGTACAGTGACTGGGCAACACGCCACCACCACGCTTCTGAGGGTTTTCCCTTCCCTCCTGACTCCCAGTCAACGCTCTCACTCCTCTGTTCGTAAAATAAAAATTACATCAACTGCAGTGTCGAGGTTTATATATATATATATATATATATATCTATATAAATATCTATAATATATATATATATATCTCTCTCTCTCTCTATATATATATATATATATATATGACATAGAACCTCTGTGAGCAAGCACTGAGGCAATAGATTACCCAAAAGGGCATTTGGCCGGGAAGCCAAGTTTCAAAAAATACAAAATTACACATGCCCCCACAATGCAAAGCATCATGGGTGACATATGCAAATCAACACAGAATATTATGCTGATTCAAGTTTAAGCAGAAATGCATGGTGTCAAAAGGCCTCTCACACAGTTTGCAAAGGGTGCCAACAGAAGACATAGACACATGTTTCATCCTACCAGGACTCATCAGTATGCCTCGTCTGTTTGACACCCCAGTGGAACGAACCAGCTACCCTAAGATGGTCTATAAGGGGTATGTCATAGTGAACCCAATTAAAACAAAAACAATTTAAAGACAAAGAACCTCTATGCAAGCACTGAGGCAATAGATTTACCCAAAGGGCATTTGGCCGAGAAGCCAAGTTTCAAAAAATACAAAATCACACATGCCCCACAATGCAAAGCATCATGGGCTGCATATGCAAATCAACACAGAATATTATGCTGATTCAACTTTAGCAGAAATGCATGGTGCCGAAAGGCCTTCTCAAACAGTTTGCAAGGGTGCCAACAGAAGACATAGACACATGTTTCGTCCTACCAGTACTCATCAGTATGCCTTGTCTGTTCAACACCCCAGTGGAGCAGAACCAGCTACCCTAAGATGGTCTATCTGGGTTATGTTGTAGTGAACCCAATTAAAACTAAATATATATATATATATTTGGAAAGATTTCATTTTCAACAATGAGGTTTTCCTCTCACGGAGGATTAGTCGGATGTTTACAGAGCAATTACAGACAGTACAGCTTAACTGCTCATGTCTGTCTATTGCTCTTGTCTTGACTCAAGGCAGCACACCAACTGCCGAAGAAAAGTGGTTCAGCGACTCAAGATAACCAGCCACCCACCGACTCTGTTCTCTACTGGCCAACAGATGAGTTGTCTCTCCAGACAGCCTTTTGCAGCCAATCTCCACCACGTTTACAAACGTTCTAAGCAGCAATAAGGCTGAAGTGTGGAGTTGACTACTGGCTGGGCTGTCGTCTGACTCCGAGTCGTCACACATGATGAAGGATGTAGTCTACAACATCAAATATGTGAACTTTAGTTTGCCGATCTACCTGCAATAACCGTAAATTTAAAATTTACAAGTATTGTGAGGGTGAACTAGGCAAACCAAAGATCGCATATTTCATTCATATGTTTGCGCATGGGTGGACTAGTTGCGAACACTGGGGGTTCGACCATTCAGGATGAATAGTCTAACCGAACCTGCAGCCCTAATAGAGAGGATGGAGGCAGTACAAAGGAAGAAACCAAAGTGGTGCATGACCTGCATCAAAAGCCCTATGGGATAAGGCTCAAGGAACTTAACATGTACTCTGTGGAGGAAAGGATGCAAAGGGATATGATAGAGACATTCACATACCTAACAGGCAACAACAAGGTGCAAGAGGAAGCATTTTCCACAGAAAAGATGCTTAAAGACAAGGGGTCATGCTATGAAGCTAGAAGAGGCCAGAAGATATCGAAGTACTTCTTCATGGAGAGCAGTGGACGCATGGAACAGTTTACCAGTGAGCGTGGTGGGGAAGAAAATGGTGATAGGGTTCAAGAAGCATAGGATAGACATACAGCAATCTTAGCAGGGAGACTGGAGCCAAGTAGGCTCTGTGGTGAAACTATAGGTAGAGAAAATAGGGCAGACTAGGTGGGCCATCAGGTCCTTATCTTCTGACAGACTCTATGGTTCTATGTTACTGTGCCCCACTTTGTATGTCCTGAGCAACAGAACCCTGTACAGTGTACTGGATGGAGCACGTTGGCCTGTGCACAGTTAAGGCTCATCCTTACCACCCCCTGGGAACATACCCACCCGACGTGCAGCTTCATGACATAGCAGAATCCCTAGGACCAGTGGCCAACAGGATCAGTAGGGGTGGGAGAGGTGTATGTGTGATATGTGTGATTAGACATTGGTGGTCTGGATGGATGTGGTGGCAGCCTGGCTTTGTGTAGGGACTATTGTGGAAATGGTGGTTAAGGGTGGGAAACCCTGGTATGCAGGGGCCATTCACGTGCACAGTACTGCAGGCACCATTCCACCCTCTAGATATGGTTCTGCATGGGCTGTTACATGCTGTGTACTCAGATACACACATGGAACAGGAAGTCACTCCTAGTGCTTGGATTGATAGAGGATGACCCGTGTGGGTTGTTTCTGTGCATGTAACACACACAGTGCAGTCACAGTAAATAAATAAATTGGTGCAGTGATAGTTGCCCCACAAGGCCCATCTTCAGGTGTGTTCCCACCCTACAGTGGTCCCAAGTGCCTGACTGTAGCAGTGTATGTGCTGGTCATTGGACGACATTCTGTGTGGCCTGTGACAGGTATGGGTGAGATGCAGGGCCCAGGGCAGCTGTGTTGCAGTGTTCAGGCAGGTAGTGATGTCACAATTCCCAACATACTGTATGTGGTACTGGGACAGTTGCTGCAATGGGATCCTACAGACCACAAGATCCTACCCATCCAAGTCGCACTCTCCACTGCATGCCTGCACAGGGACGATTTGTTCCCTGGCATGGCCCATGTTGTCTGTCCACTGTGTCCCATATCACCCAGGAAGCTGTGCTACTCTGGGGTTGCACGTTGGGATAATGATACAATGTGTAGACACATCAGACAGATGCAACCCTGTGGTACAGTACGAGGTCAAAATTATGACAATCCTAGAAGCTGCAGCAATTCCCACATTATCCCTGTAAAGGTGTGTCTCTGACTAGCCAACATATGTGGTGCCCAAAGGTGGTAAAATGGATATTACTATGTGCTGGGTTTCCACATCAATAAAAAGGGGTAAATAAAACAACTGTGTTGATGACACCAGTACCTTGAACACAAATTACTAACACAGGTCCTCAATAGGTGGATGGTGACATCTGACAAAGACAGGCGGAGTCAGAAATAGATTCCAAATACTGCTCAGGATTTTACTTACACATATGGGGAAAAGGAACATGGTCACAGGAACTCTTATCCCTACTGTCCTGTGGAGAAGAACTCTAAATCCAACGACTGTGACAGCTCCAGCTTTATGAGCGTTCTACACTCTATACCCTGTACAAGGGTGACTCTATGCATACTTGCAATAGTTGACTGTAACAGCTCCACTTTATGAGCAGTCTATACTCTATACCCTGTATGAGGGTGACTCTTTGCAGTTTCTAACACTACCCTGAAGTGCACCTCTACCTAGGGCTATTACTTGGAGTACTCCACTCTAAAGAACTCTAAAACATGTCACTACAAGACTCTATACATGTCATAAGAGGCAGTTTGTGCACAGTTGAGTTTTCTCTGTCATCAAGAAGAAACTGGGTTGCAGGCTATGAAGCACAAGGGGAACATTTGGCTGACTGGGCTAAAACTAAGGGAATGCAAGAGGATTTTGAACAGGTCATGAGTTCTCGACCACACCCCACCTCTCTAGGGTTGCTGGAATTTCAGAACAATGCAAAGATTTCCTCAGCTCAAAACCCACTGAGGGCCACGAATTGAAACACAATATACCTGGCCAAAGCCCACTTCTGGACTGCTGGGAGAGAAGATGCTAAACATCCAGCCACAGTCCTCTTCTGGACTGTCAGGACACGGAAAGATACTGAACACCCAGCCACAGCCCTCTTCTGGACCATCAGGACATGAGGAAGATGCTGCAAGAAGGAAGTCAGTGAAGTGTGAGAAAACAGTGGGGTTCTGGGCACCAAGGCGGACAGAGCCAAGGACTATATAAAATAAGAAACAGGACATGATGCAGGATAGTGTAGCAGAAGATCTGGATGGCACTTCGATATGGATGTTAAAAACAAGAAAACAGACTATACCTTTGTACTGGGCCAGGTCATACACTGGGAACTGGAGAGCAGAAAATAATTAACAGGACGTTGCAACCTGAGACACCTGTGGCATGGTTCTTCAAGGATCTGCTGCTGGTTGCTTTGGAGATGCACTGAAGATGATTTCTGGAGTACTGAAGAAGGTTGATTCGGATACACGTTGGTGAAAGGATTCTAGAAACTTGCTGAAGATTGATTCGGATACCTTGTGACACTGAAATGCTGGCAATAAAACAATATTTTCTTGCACTTTTACTGTTTGTGTAATAATAATAGCAATGCAAATAAAGTCTCAGTTCTTGTTGCAGTGGTCAATTATACAGTTTCAATGTCCAGATCACAGTAACTATGTAGGCAATTTACTTTACTGGGTGAACCCTAGCTCTGGTAGACCTAACTAACATGGGTCCCTCAAGCTAGATCAGGTTCTTTCTGTTATTGCAGTTCTGTATGTCCAGCTAGACTCCCTAAATATCCGGGGTCACTAATGCTGCTGGGCCCTATAACACCTGGGGCTAGCAGTGGGCATAACTCACCCCTTTAGGTAGCAGTGGGCCTAACTTGCCTTTTTAAATAGCAGTGGGCATACCTTGCTCCTTTATGTAGCAGTGGGCCTAACTTGTCCCTTTCAATAAAAGTGGGCCTAACTTACTCCTTGGGTTCTGGGCTTCCATTGCCCTTTTAAATCACTGGGCTTTTCTGTCTGAGCCCCTTGAGAACTGGCACAGGCCTGTCTATAGGCAGCTTTACATCTTGGGCTGGATGCCCTCACAAAACAATCACTGGGCCCCTCCTGTATAAGCCCCTTTTAAATCCTTAGCCTTCCTTCTTGACAGGGCACCTTTAAATCGCTGGGCCTGTCTTGGGCTAACTGTCAGTCTCTTGCCCAAACCACGCCTCCTGATGAATATTAATGACCATCTAAGGTCTTTCCTCACTAACCCCTCCCCATGGGTGTCGCTGCACCCTAAAGGCTTGATTTACTTAAATACAGAGCCCCTAGCCTGCCCCTTCATGGCGCTCAGCTGCTTTCCTTTGTGCCTAGCGCAAACTTTTAAAAATAAATAAATTACACTTTTCTTTCCCTTGAGGTGGTCAGCATGTTGCAGTGTGCTCGTCAACTCACCACACCACTGGGAGACAGAAGATGTAGATGGGAGGTGGAAGGTGCTGCTCGAAGAGGAAGGGGTTACAGGCAGGTACTGGATGGAAGGGACCTGTGAAATCTTGGGACAGCACGCAATGATTCAGCAGTGCGACTGCCATCTCAGGGGACTGAAACATTAACTTTCAGCAAAAATTACAAAATGGTGCACCAAGCCCTCAAAGGGACACAGTGGGACAGTTTCTATACTTCTGGTGCCTCACCACGGCACCAAGGACCAGACTACTTAACAGGTATGCTGCTTCTTCAGTGACTGGAGGCAGAGGCACACTGGAAAGCCCTCAAGGGCAGCTTCAGCCCTCCGCAAGATCTTCTTGTCCCTCCTCACTTTCTGTGTCCTCTCTCCTCCCCAGTCACCATGATTCTCTCTAACAGATTATTTGTTTTTAAACAGTTACACTCTGGATTCTAGTTTTGGAAGATATGGCAGGTGCCACACAGTGGCAGTCCATCTGCTTAGCCTGGCATTCTATTTGCTCAACATGGCATTCTGTTTGCTGCAGCATGGCATAAAGGATTAACTTTGCATTATTTTCCAAACTATTTACAATAATTAGGCAGTGTTTGTAACAGGTTTTGATGGCTGTATCAGAAACTGGGCACCTGGGCATGTTTAGGGCACCTTTTAAAGTGGGCAATTTTCTATATTTCTTTCTGTGGTGCCCCAGCTCTGGGGCACTACACATAACTGTGTATCTGACAGATGCAATACACCTACCTGCAGTTCTGGAAAATTCCTGCAAGGTTGCTGTTTGCAGTGCTTGCCAGTTGGATTGCTTGCAATTCCATAGTGCTATCTAGGTGGTCACACATCCCTTAAATAGCCAGGAGCAATCTGCTATGCTAATATATGTAGAAGCCTCAGAATGACATACAGTTGCCTGCTGTCTGCCCAAGTAGCTAATTTGCATGCCTTTTCTGAATATAGCAGTATTGTGCAGCCTGTTAAGTGTATTTGCACGTGTGCAATTATTTATAATGTGCAAAATATTTGCACGGTTATGGGAGTTCTGCATATTCACCTGTGATGTTGTATATCCTGAGAGTGCATGCATGGTGTTGCCCAGTGCTGTGACATTGCACAGGGTTGCAAAGATCATGCAAAGACCACACATGTGCAAAGTCATGGCGTCGGCATTCACCTGCACTTTTGCAGTGCTATGTGATATTGTGCAGTGCAGCCTATGTTTAACATTGCACAAATGGTGCATCCTGTTGAATTGCCAGAAATGTGCTTGTAGGATATGTACTACATAGGAGAAGACAAACATGATTACGAGTGAAGGCAAAGGGTGCCCCAGCAGAGGAACCTTAGGTGGACTATTGTAAGGCTGGCCAACCTCATTGACCTTGTCTTAGCAAGGGAGGGTTTGCTGTTTAGGGATCAGCAAAATTAGAGTGTCCCCAGGGTGAAGTGTGGGCCTCTATGGGGTTACATCTTAGTGCCTGTGCTGATGTGGCCAGCACCAGTGATCATGCTGCCACATGTACAAGGACATGGTCTGGTGGGGCCAGGACCGCCTCGTGAGACTCAGAGGATGGTGATGGATGGCACCATCCCAAGGCCAGATAGTTGTTATAATGTGTCTGGCATGCGTGGTTCTGGGCATGGGTTGGGCAGGGTATGGGTCATGGCCCTATGCATCTAGATGTCATGGGGCACCTGTAGGTTTAGCTTTGTGTCCTGCAGTGCCACACCATCCAGTGCTGCCATTATATCAGGTAATGTTGTATCCTGTGATATGTGTTTGGTTGGCATTAATGTCAAAGGTGATTTGGCTTATGTAGTACACAGGTGTAGTTTTCAGTCCGTACTACAATCTATGCTGTGAATTGCTTGTATGATATGATGATACTGAACCATTGCATGTGTTTCATACTGTGCTATGTTTTGTGGTTGTAGTCTTCCACAGTATCACATTGTCCTGCTTGAGGACACCACTGACATTCAGCAGCTGTCCTGCACATGTGTTGTGTCACAGCACAACCCATCTTGCCCTGCAGTGCTGCCTGTGTAGGTGTCCCCATGCTGGAGAGATGCCTGACTGCTGAGTCCATACAATACCACAAGCATGTCCCTGACCTATGAGGTGGTCTGAATATATGGCCATGGTCTGTTGCTGTGGTCGCTTAAATGTTATATGCCTTGATTCACTGGAAGACCAACTGCACTGCAGGCAAATGGTGCCAATGATAGGTGTGGATGGCTGTATCTGCTCACCACCATCACCTCTGCATGACACTGGCTCATGGCAGTCATATCGTTGGTGCTGCCTCATTGCTGGACCACCGTTGCCAGAGATAATCACTGGTGTGGCATCCCTTGGTCATTCTGATGCACTTGTGACACATGCCAGCATGCCAAGGCAGGATGTCTGTGTCCAGCAAGGGTGGAAGTTCCCCAGTTCCCACTCTGTTGTTGGCACTTGATTTTACTTCCCACCACCATCAAAAGACTATGTTTATTACATAATGTCCAGTCAATATCCATCATAACTGTGCACAAAACAGCATAACAGCATATAGCCATCTGTTTCAGTACTGAAATTGTTGCAAAGGTATTAGTATGGGGTACAGAGAGGAGACAGTTGTGGTGGCTGTGGAGTGCTCTTCTCCAGCATTATGCTCTGGAGGAGGGCACTGCCCCATCTGCAGGATGATGGTGGAGTTCCATGCTCAACTGGTGGAAGCAAGGGTAGAAGTATCTCAGCTGTATCATCAGCTCAGCTGGAGACCACCTCACTCCCTTCACTTTCCCAGAGGCCTACTGGCCTAGGAATGTGGAGAGGGGTGGGGAGGTAGGAGGGGATGCAGAAGGGAGGTAGGGTTAGCCACAGAAATGTTGTTCATCCCAACACAATCCAGATGGTAAATCATTTTTACCCCTACAGGAGGCTCAGGTACCTAACTTCATTGGGGGACACTGAGTCAGTCAGTGGTGTAGCCCCTTGATGAAGAAGCAGGTGCCTTTGAAGTGTCAGGGTACTTCCTCTTGTGGGTTTAAGTAAGTAAAGTAAGTTTATTGTTTGATAACAAGGTCATTACAAAATATAATTACACATGATACACTTGACAATTGCCAAATATTTATATAAATCGACAAGTTTAATTAATAATTCTCAAATACATTGTTTACTTGATACATAAAAAACATCATTCTTTGTCTTTCATTACAACCTTTCCTTTTTCTAGGGTATAGCACATTATATTATTATACATTGTCATTCTTCAATGTTCTTTGCACCTTTTCTTGTTTCAAGGATACAGCATATTATATTATTGCACAAACATAGCACTCCTTATTTTTGATATACTCATGAAATAGTTTGCCACACATTTAACTGTGAGGGCTTCCTCAGCACAAATAACTATTTTTGCCAGTATAATTTCATCCATGATTAGGTACCCAATATCAGCCTTTTTTTTTTTTTACTCTTTATTGCCTCCTTGGCCCTTCCGCTCTCCTATCCATTGCATTATCAGGGATTCCATCTGCCATCTGACTCTACTGCAGCCTCATGGACACCTCTAACTCCTGCGGCTTTTCTCCCAGCAGTGGGTGGCAGTGGAGCCCCAACTTACCACCCTTCATAGATCCAGTTCGGGTGCCCACATAGCCCAACGAACACTTGCAGACTGCCATCAAGCCACACAAGGTGCCATGCTTTTTCCCTGTTTCTTTTGCTAGCCTGAGTTGATGGGTGTGCAATGACGCCCAGTAGCCAGGTACTCGCATGCCTCTGCACACGTCCCGTCTTGGTATCTTGTCCTCAACTCCTCCCAGTGTAGGTGTGCATCCCTGACCCCACCCTCCTCCAGGGGACAGTCAGGTGCCAACCATCTTGGATCCCCACCCTGAAGATGGAGAGTAGTTCATGGATGCTCTATCCCTTTCCTTCCCTGCCAGCCCCTGGTGACCCATGCTCACTCCTGAACCAGGATCACCAGCATGTGCGGTATGGCGACCAGCACCTCTGCCCTCAGTGCCACTGGGTCAGCCCATCAATATCAACATTTTGAAACACAGTCTTCAGTAGGGTGTGTGCAATTTGAGTGATTCCATTTACAAGACCATAACACATGCATTAGATCCTCTACACCTCCATTTTCACAATCACAATCAGGACTTCTCAGCAGCATTTTAGCATATCTTGCCTGTAGTTTACTGCTTTCAAAAGCCAAATTTATATCTGGTAAAATATTTCTATATTTCTGATCTAACAATACTTCAGGGAAGTACTGCAACTCATATCTATCATTGTTATTAGCAAACCACTGGGAATACCTAGAATTGCTCGGATTTTTGAAAATCTATATTTATACAGTGATGTTTTATTTCCTTAATTAATAAACCCACTATATTGCTTGCTTAACACTATCTTTACTTCACAATATCTTAAAGAAATGATAGCTCATATTTCACTAGAAGCTTGCATATTGCTTTTTTTATACCAAGCAGATTTAAACAGACCCTGCTTAGTCAGTTTTCTTTTCCTCAAGGCATTTTCTTGATAATCTCCTGGAGGAGCCTAGTAAGTCTTAGCCAGTAACACAATTTTTAGTGTCCAAGAGTGCATTAATATTATCTAGGCCCAGCTCAGCTCTTAGATACATAGAGGGACATGAATGGCTGACTGCTAAGGTTTTCCTTCATAATTTATGTATAAGGACCATCGGTTCTTCTCTCATTTACTATCCCAAATTTTTGCTCCATACTCCAGTTGGGCTAAATACTTCTCTCTAATTGTTTCTAGTAAGGGTTTTATTGTTACACCACCATATGCGAGTTATATCTTCCCAATGCAGAATATGTTTGTTTGAGTGTACATAGGGCCCAGATATTCAAACTGCACCAGGCTGTGGTGCAAGCCTGAATACAGCGCAACTGGCTCGCGCGGGCGTTGACGGCGATATTCAAGTGGAGCTATGCCATGCTACAGCATCATTGAATATTGCACCCTGCCACCTGCAGTGTGCATGGTGCAGTGGCACTGCGCCAGCACAAGTGGCCAAGTGGAACGGGGGATGCGCTGAGTGCAAGTTCCGTTATGCTATGTAGCAACTGATATTCAAAGTGCACATGCAAATGGGTCCATAATGTATGCAAGGTGCAAATGGGGCCATTTCATGTCATTATGGCCCCATTTGCATGCAGAGTCGCTGATCTCCGTGACTTGCGTCTGGTGCCCTGCCAGGCAGTAGCCGTCGGGGACCGATGCCCCCTGCACAGCGCGGCAATGTGCCTCACAGTCCAATCGTAGGCTTCAGTAACTATAAATTGTGTCCAATGTCACTGGTGGTCCAGTGGACTGCTGTCAGCCAGTCGCAGGCGTTGCAATACAAAATAAAATCCTATATCCCTGGTGCTCCAGTGGACCGCTGTCAGCCCGATTGTGGGCTGAAGTATAAAGAAATTAAGTTCAAATATCCCTGGTGGTCCAGTGGACCACTGTCAGCCTGATCACAGGCTTAAGTATAAGGAAATTAAGTTCAAATATCCTGGTGGTCCAGTGGACCGCTATCAGCCTGATCGCGGGCTTAAGTATAAAGAAAATAAAGTCCTATATCCCTGGTGGTTCAGTGAACCGTTCGCAGCCCGATCGCGGGCTTAAGTATAAAGAAATTATGTTCAAATATCCTGGTGGTTCAGTGGACGCTTGCAGCCTGATCACGGACTTAAGTACTAACAAAATAAAGTCAAATATCCTGGTGGTCAGTGGACTGCTCACAGCCTAATCACGGGCATTTGTATTAAAACAAATGATGTCCAATATCCCTGGTGGTCCAGTGGTACCTCCCCCACCCCCACTGGGCCCCACCGCCTCTCCCCCTGTCAGCGGTGGGCGGCAGCACCACCCCGCTGCTGCACCACCCACCAACTGACACCGTAGGTAGAGCTGTCACGCCTTTGGTCCACAGCGTGAGCCAATGGGCATGCAGCCATATCATACTACACATTCCAGATATGTGAATGGATCCATTCACATATCTGGAATGTATAGTATGTCTGGACCACCAGGGATATTGGACATCATTTGTTTTAATACAAATGCCCAGCGATTGGGCTGCAAGCAGTACACTGGTCCACCAGAGATATTTGACTTTATTTATTAATACCTAAGCCCGCTGATTGGGCTTGAAAGTCCACTGGACCACCAGGGATATAGGACTTTATTTTCTTTATACTTAAGGCCATGATCGGGCTGACAGCAGTCCAGTGGACACCAGAATATCTGACTTTATTTTATTTTACAAATACCGCGATCGGGCTGACAGCAGTCCACTGGACCACCAGGGATATAAGACCTCATTTATTGTAACTAAAGCCGCAATCGGGCTGCAAGCGATCCACTGAACCACCAGGGATTTTGGAGGATCACTTTCTATGTGTGCCCTTGTTCGGGCATGGGCGCCCGCCTGAAGTGCGGCGGAGCTCGGGTAGCCACCCCAGGTGGCAGCTGCGTGTTGCGCCCTGCTGTCAGGCAGCTCACCTATGAGTGGCCAGCCATAGTTCCTTTTTGGCTCATCTGTGTTGGGCGTAAGTAGGGTTGCATGCATGGACTCAGCACATCCCGGGCTGAATATCGGGATGTGCAGAGTATGCATAGAGCACGCCCCTACCTGCTACGCATACATTACTGATGCGCTCCGGACATCGGATTTGTGCCAGGCACAATCCTTGTTTGAATATCGCGCTAGGGCGCATCAGTGGGTTGCGCATGGTGCAACACTGTTAAACCATGCACAACTCTTTTGAATATCTGGGCCACAGTGTTTTATTAATATGATTATTCCATTTACCTTTTAATGTAAAATAATAGCCAGATAGACATGAGAGTCCGTGATACTGAGTTTTCCATTCCAGATTCACAGCTTCCTGTTTGCTTTCCTTTCCAAATAGTTATACTTGCATTTTAGTGACATTTATCTGTAGTTTCAGCATCTTTGATATATCATCTGAAAGGTTTATCTTATTTTGTAGATCCTTTTTGTTAAAGAAAAGGTTATTTCATCTGCAAAGCCAACATGGCACAAAATTTTAGGAGTCTATTCTAAAATTGCCATTTTTCTCAGCAGCGTGTCAATATATAGGAAATCAAAGTGGGTGCCATGACACTGCCTTGTCTGATATCTCTAGTTGTTTTGTTGCTTTGGATAGCTGATCATTGGGTCCTAGCCAAATTTCTGGTCCAAGTTCCTTCATATAGATTGCTTATAATTGAAGGCAGTACAGGGAACTGTGGCACACACTCACACAAGGAACATGAATATCAAACCATTTCTTGTGAATGTCCAAATCCTTTTATTTGTAGTAAAATCAGCAACAGCATACAGCACCATGATCACCTCTCACACCAACCCACAAGGTGCTCAATGTTTCACTTTGTCAAGAGTATTGCCATCATATTATTGGCTGCCCCTTACACTATAAGTATTAGCCAGTAGCTTAGCCTGAACCTTTGCTTAAAGTGCCAGCTCACCCAAACAGACTAAGCCCCTATTTCTAGTATACTAGTTCCATAATGGCAGTGCTTCTGATCACCCAATTCAGTGTGTCATATCGATAATTGGCCATCTGATTACCCAATTCAGTGTGTCATATCCATAACTGGCCATCTGATCACCCAAATCAGTGTGTCATATCCATAATTGGTCAACCAGATTACCACATTCTCCCATCATGTGTACACTATTATTCTTAGGTTTTTTGCACTATGGAATCTGCACTATCACTCTACATTCTCCTGTGTATTCAGATAGACCTGCATATGCTGCTGCATTCCCAGTCATGCTAGTGTCTCATATTTACACCTCATTGACTAGCTGCTCCTCCACCTACGATAACAACACCATTGAGAATAGCCTCCCCTACTTCAATGGCGACCTCTCCCCTCAGTTCCAAACCCATTGACCATCTCAATAAGGGTGGCCATTTATTCCTCTTTATTAAATTATAATTTCTCCAACCACCCTACTTAACAATTGTTCTTCCCAGTCCAGGCATAGTAAACACAGACTCTGTAGCTCTACTTGGGGCCCACAAAGAGTTACTCCTTCTTGTGCTTTTTGCTCAGGGAATGTTGAACTCAACCTGGGTCCCCTCTCCTATCCTCCCTTCTTTGGATATCCAGCATCTAAAAGGTATAATCTTAAGAAACATAGAAACATAGAATTTGGCCAGATAAGGACCGCTTGGCCCACCAGTCCCCTTTCCTACCTACTGGATAAGTTGCAGATCCTAGTTAACCAGCAGCCTACTTCTTCCTACCCCACCCCCAGAATTGCCTTATGACTATCCCATGCATGCTTGAATTCCCCACTGATTTGACTCCACAACCTCCTCCAGAAGGCCATTCCATGCATCCACAACCTCTCTGTGAAGAAATACTTCCTTAAATTACCTGTGAGCCGCCCCTCTATCTTCAAATTGTGCCCTCTTGTTCTTGCACCTCTTTTTTGAAAGATGCTACCCTCTTGGACTTTGTTCACTTTGTACACTTCTTTGTGTGTAGTCTCCTACAAAACTAGATTTGTTCAAAGTATGTCTCTGAAACATAGCTAAAGAGCTTCACTCTTAATCATGTAATCAACCCTCCCCAATTACAACGTCTTCTGGGCAGATAGAGGTTGGGGAGGGTAGCTATCTATGTCAGGGATAAATTCACGGTTTCTCTTATTGACACTATATCTGTCCCTAAGGAATTTGAGTGGGTTTCCTTAAGACTTTCCTTCTATCCTCCAAATCAATCTGTATCACTGGCTGCTACCAATCCTCTTCTGGAGGTCTTGCATTTTGAATCAAATACGCAAATCTGTGGACATGCAGCCAATTGAAAGTATCATCATGGGACACCTAAACATGGACTGGCTCTCCAATAATGCTCTCCCTCTGCTATCACCTCCATGTCCAAAATAGGTCCTTTTAAGGCAGCCCTAAAGAATCACATTCTGTCCTCTCGCAACTGTCAGTGTGCCTGCTTAGCATAGTCCCAGACCCTGCTTTTACACTAGAGGTTGCACCAGACTAGCAAAGAGCAATGTCTGTCCTGAGGCAGCACTTTTGTACTGCCTCTGTAGCCTACTGGCCCATAGGCCTAACCAATCAGTATCCTAGCTCATGCCAGTGTTAAGACTATTTTGACAATGCCTCCCCTGAGGCTGCACTCCTGTTAAAGGTTTGTAACTATGTGTTTCTACCACTATACTTAGCTACCACCTGTATAGGACAATTATCATTATTGGTCTATTGTATATTCACTGTACAACATCTTACTGTAGTCAATTGTCACAATTGCTGCCTTGTAATAACCTGTTGTTGATACTGTTTGTTGATACTTGTATTTGACGTGGAGCCTTTGGAAATGAGTCTATGACTCAAAGGGTTGTAATTCCATGTGATCTTAAATAAATAAAACAAACTACTAAAAGATCTGTACCACGAGCTTGGTTTCACTCAGCTCATATCTGAAGTCACCCACCCAAACTCAAAACTCCTACAAATAGCACACTATTTGACCTTATTATAGTCAACAAGCCTCCCTTTTTACCCATGCTGGTGTACTTTTCAATGACGTTAGTGATCACAGCAAGATAGCCTGTGCTTAATCTGCATCTAGATTACCATCCTCCTCCACTTATACGCTAAAAGAAAAACAATGAAGCCTTTAACATCCATAATTACTTAGCAGATCTTAACAATATTCATTGGCAAGATTTCTACCTCACACCCTTTGGTGAACACAACCTATGAGGTCTTTCTAAAGCTAGTTTAGAGTCAGTAGACAAGCACACAATCCTGTCCAAATCCTATACCAGGAAGAAATCCTGCCCTTGGTTTTTGCTGATCAAAAGGCTGTCTTTTGTGGCAGAGATATCCTATGAAATAGACCATAAAACAAAGGACCCAGCAGACTGGACCGCTTTCAGGAAATCGAGGATCCACTGTACCAAAATCACAAGGGCCACCAAAGCAGGCTTTTTCCAAACTAAATGAGCCTCAGCTACAAATAACTCCGCCAATTTCTGGAAAACTCTAAGATTTGTCAAAGGACGTAGCTCAGTTAATACTCTCCTGCCAAAATCTCTCTGCAAATACCAGCACAATAGGTTGACAGTGTACACTTGACCTGCTAAATAATCACTTTGTGATGACTGGCCTTGCCTGTCACACTCCTGCAACAAGTAAACTTCACCAACAGGCTCCTGATCCCACCACTGTTAGACACATTAGCAAGGCCCTCCCTGAAGCTAAAATCTCCTTCTGCCCTGTCACATACAAACAGATGAAGGAACTGCTCCTGGGCCTTGACACCAGGAAAAGTGCAGGAGTGAACAACCGGAACCTTTCTTCATAAAACTGGGCCATCCTCCTTAACTGCACTGATAGCTCACTTATTTAACTTATTGTTATCCTCCACCTAACTTCCTTCTATTTAGAATTGGCATATGTAGTCCCACTATTCACGCCTAGTGATCCCAGTGACCTGAACAATTATAGGCCAATATTCTTACTGCCCATTCTCTCAAAACTACTCAAAAAGGTAATAAATACCCAGCTAAGAGAACATTTAGACTTGGCTCAGATATTGTGGTGGAACATCTGGTTGTCAATGGACTACAGGACCCAAGGCAGCATGGTTCCACCAGGGAGGTGTATCAGACCAACCTCGTTGAATTTTTGACTGGGTGACTAGGGAAGTGGATCAGGGAGGGCAGTGGACATGGCCTATCCGGACTTCAGAAAGGCCTTTGACACTGTGCCACATAGAAGACTATTACACAAACTGGGGAATATGGGTGTGAGCAGGACAGTAGTGTGGTGGGTAGGTAACTGGCTGGGTGGCAGGACACAGAGGGTGGTGGTAAATGGCTGTCACTCCA
This sequence comes from Neoceratodus forsteri, assembly GCA_016271365.2. Taxonomy (NCBI): domain Eukaryota; kingdom Metazoa; phylum Chordata; order Ceratodontiformes; family Ceratodontidae; genus Neoceratodus; species Neoceratodus forsteri. The sequence continues at coordinate 522,114 of CM057449.1, read as the reverse complement.
CAGAGGGAAGAGTGACCAGTGGGTACCACAGGATCAGTGCTTGGACTGGTCCTTTTCAACATCTTCATCAGTGACATTGTGCAGGACCTAGAAGGCAGAATTTCACTGTTCGCTGATGACACAAAGCTCTGTAACAGAGTAGACACACCAGAGGGTGTACACAGAATGAGAAGGGACCTGCAGAAACTTGAAGAATGGTCAGGGGTTTGGCTGTTGAAATTCAATGCAAAGAAGTGCAAGATAATGCATATGGGGCACAAAAACCCTGGCACAATATATCAGTTGGGGGTGAGGATATAGCATGCATCGAGCAGGAAAGGGATCTTGGGTTATCATCTCTGATGACCTCAAGATAGGGAAACAGTGTGACAAGGCAGCAGGTAAAGCAAATAGGATTCTGGGATGCATATGCAGGGCATCACCAGCAGGAAAAAGGAGGTCATAATTCCACTATACAAGACACTAGTGAGGCCCCACCTGGAGTACAGTGTACAGTTCTGGAGACCTTACCTACGTAAGGACATAGACAGGGTAGAGAAGGTTCAGAGGAAGGCAACAAAGATGGTGCATGGATTGCATCACAAGTCCTATGAGGACAGGTTGAAGGAACTGAACATGTACTCCCTGGAGGAGAGCAGGGAGAGAGGATGATAGAGACATACAAGTATCTAATAGGGAGGAACAGGGTGCAGAAATACACTATTTTTAAGTGAAAAGATGTTCCATGACTAGAGGGCATGGGATGAAGTTGGAGGAGGACGATTCAGAGGAAACGTGAGGAAGAATTTCTTCACAGAACGGGTGGTGGACAAGTGGAACATCCTGCCAGAGGAAGTGGTGGGGCTGAAACAATCACGGATTTAAGAATGTATGGGATACACATAAAGGAATTCTGGAGGTCAGGAGTAAGGGCAACAAACTCTAGGAAAACATAAAATGAACTTACAAGCTCAAATGGGCAGACTGAGTGGGCCATAGGCCCTTATCTGCTGACACTGTCTATGTATGTATCTATGTAAATTCCATCCAATCAGGTTTTAGAAAAAATCACAGCACGATCTCTGCCTAGGCCAAGGTAACCAACATTTGACACCTGGCACTTAATTCCAAACACTACGTCAGCTCCTTATTTCTCAACCTGAGTAAGGCCCCGACACAATCTGCCACGATCTGCTGTTGTCCACTCTCCAAGACATTAGCGTAAATGCCATTTCTGTCAGTTGGTTCACATGCTATCTAAAGGTCAGAAAACAAAATTAAGGCACAAGGAGACCTGTCCCCACTTAAGACTCTACCCAGAGGTGTCCTCCAAGGATCTGTCTTAGGACCATTACTTTTGCAATCTACATTTACAGTATCAATGCAGGCATCATTCAAGCAAGTATACAGTTGTTCACTGATGATACTGTTATTTTTGACCAAGCTTACTCTTGAACTAGCTTGTAATGCATTTCAATGTAATTTAATCTACTTCATCATAATCTCTTCAGCCTTAAACTCCTACTAAATGCAAACAAAACAAAGGCCATGACCCTGTCACCCAATCTCTATTCAGATAATTCCTCTTCCTCAGGTACTCAGCCACAAATAACATCCTCTAGGTGAGCCCATTAAGCTGTAATAAAGTTAAAATATCTCAGCTTTTGGCTAGATCATAAACTTTCTTACACAGTCCACATCGAAGAGTTGTGCAAGAAGTTAGAACAACGCCTAGATATGTTCTTTAGAATAAAACACCTCCCTAACACAGGAAGCCAAGCTAAGACTTGTGCATTCCACATGTCTTCCCTCCTGGATTGTGCAGACATACTGTACAAGTACTGCCCCTGCTCAGCTCTGGCAAATCTTGTCACATTGTACAATAGGGCCCTAAGATTTATCACCAGTGCTCCCTTCAGAATGCACTGTTATGTTCTATATGCTATGCTGGGCTGTCAATCTTAACAATCAGAAGACTCAGAAATGCAGTCACCTAGACCTTCAGAGCCCTATCCGTTATGATACCATCCTATATCTCTAGTCTTCTAACATATTCCACAGGAACCTATTCACTTAAACAGCATTCCCACCTTTGTCTAGACACCCCTCTACCAAACTCATTTTGAGGCCTCTTCACTAAGCCTCCCTACCCACTCTATGGAATAATCTACAGAAATCCTTGAAGCTCTTATCCCTAATTAAATTGTCTACCTTTAAATCAGTTATAAGATGAAATCATACTGATCCCTGTAATTGCTTCTCTTAACCCTGTTTTTCCTGTTATGAAGGTCATACTTGCGGGCCCTAAGCACCTCCCTGTAAAAGTCACCCTTGGTCTGATTTCCAGTCCATCCATACACACCTCTCCCCTCTTGTCCTTCTTCTCTCATGCTTCTTCCCAGGTCTCTTCCCTCACCTACTCGACACCCCTGCTTCCATCATTTCTAACTATGATTGTTCCTTCCAGTACCTCTGCCTAATTGATTGTCATCACCAAAGGTATGTCATCACCATTAATGTTCTTATGGTCAATATTGTGGTATTGGTTGAAGGCATTGTAAACACCATGCTTGTTTATCCTTTATGTATCATTATCCAGCATCATGGATTCAACTATATTATAGATATTGTACATACTGTACATAACCCTGTATTGTATATACTGTACATAACCCTGTCTTGAATAAGAATGTATGGATGATTTCCACCCTATCTCTATCCTTAATCCCTAAGTAATTTTCTTGAAAAATTATTAGTAAACAAATTACTTCTTACCTTCAGCAGTACAATATTTTGTGTCCACAACAGCATGGTTTTCAGCCACATTTTGGGACTTAACTATGCCATGGTTGGGTTCACTGATGCCACCCTCAACGGTTCAAAAATTGGTCGTATGTTGGGGGCAGTGTTTGTGGACCTGAACAAGGCATTCAGTTTAATTAATTATTCTCTGCTATGTACTGGATTGAGGAACTTGGGTTTCTGTTAATGTGGCATCCTGGCTAAGAGACTACTTATATCACCGTTCTCTATGTTTCCTTGAGTACTACTTCCTCCTGTATTTATCCGGTTCAATCTGGCATATCTCAGGGATCAATTTTGGGTCCTCTTTTTTTTCTTTATTTATTAGTCCTCTGTCATCTGTTCCCTTATCCTGTGATTGTTTTCTTCATGCTGATAACATGATTTAATTTACTCAGTCTCATTCATTATCATCCCTCACTTTACATCTTGAAGAGGATTTTATTTCAGTTTGTCATTGGTTTAATGAGAATGCTCTGCTTCTTAATACTCCCAAAACTAATTCCATACTGTTTGGGACCTACTATCATATGAATGAAAAACCCAGCTTAATCATTCATGATGATAAGGGTCTCCCCTGGAACAAGTGTTTGAATTTAAATATTTAAGGGCCATTCTTGACCCTAGTTTATCTTCTCAGGGACAAGTTCAAAGTGTATTTCCTCAGATCAATCAAAAGATTGGGGTTCTTTATAAGTTTCAATATTTTTTACTTTTGAAACCAGGAAAGCCATTGCCATTGGTCTACTTCTCCTCATTTATATCATGCAGGTAGTCTATATTGCAAATTGTCAGATCAGGAAACCCATGCTTTGTCTGTTGCCTTTAATAATATCTGTCATTTTGTGTTGAGCTCTCCCTCATACATATCATTGTCCCTTTATTCAGCCCTCTACTGGTTATCTCCTATTGCTCGTTTTCAGTATGTTTGTTGTTGTTTAATTTTAAATCTATTTTTGCTTGCAATGAATTCCCTTACATGATTTGCTGAGTATTAGAACTACCTTTTTGAATCTGAGATCATTTAAGGGGACTCTACTTGATCAGGCTGCCAGAGCCTTTTTCTACCTTGGCCCTCTCACTTTGGAATAATTTGCCTGAGGAATTAAGGAAACAATGTTTTATTGCATGCTTTAAAAGTAAATTGAAAACATGGTTGTTTGTTTCAAATGTATGTGAATGTTTTAAAATGATTTATCTGGTTGCATATTTTTATTTTATTGTTTGCATTATCACTGTAATTTTTCTTTCTCGGGTCAGACATGAAAAAGGGCTTGTCCCATGACGTTACCCAATTAACAAAATAAAGCAAACAAGCAAACATCAATTATGTTTTTATTTTTTCTTTTGACATTGTACACCTATGTTGTTATTGTCATTCTTGAACTGTCCAGGCTTACTTTGTAAATGAATTTTCTCAATGGTATTCCACCAGGTTAAAAAAGATGACTGATTGATTGATTGCTTGCTCTACAGACATTAACTTCATTAAATAGTAGAAAAAATTAAACAATTAAAAAACAATTAATTTAAATCTGATGCATTCACTCATCATATTGCTTTAATTTTATGAAGCAGCATAGACTACACTAAATCTGAATTCCTCCAAGGCAGGCAAATATATTAATATATTCCTTTAATTAAATGGACTGAACTTACAAGTAAGGCCATAACTCCACCTTATTGTCCAGGCCAGGAAAACTCATTGCCTGCAATTTAAAAATCCAAAGTTTTCTCTGCATGCAAGAATAGCATTCTGATGCCCACCCCTAGGGCTGATCTTTATTTTTTCAGTTCCAGTGAACAGCCACTTATGTACTGCACTATTCTCCATACTATGTGTATGGTGGGCTATGGTATAATCAAGGTTTCCATTTAAAATTGCTCTTATGTGTTCCTCCACATGTTCCTTCAGTTTTCTTTTCATGCGACAACATAATATGCACTGCATCGACAAACTGCTAGGTAAATAACATGACAAGAATTGCAACTGTTGAAATCATAAATTTGTAACATCTTGGCATCCATTGGGTTTACAAATAGTTTTCTGTATTTGTATTGTTACAGTACTTACACCTAGAACATTTAAAACTTCTTTGGGCAAAGTGGGTAATCAATTGGAAGTTACTTTTTATGAAGGAGCTGTCACAGATGAGGGGGGACTGAGGTGGAACTGCTGGTTCAGGGCTAATAGCTGATTGGTAGCTCCATGTTAACTTGTTGCCCAAAGTCTGTGGTCTTTATAGACCATACATGGAAACTACTAACATATTGTTCCAGCTTCATTTCTGTTTGCAAAATAGGCCAATGTTTTAGAATATTTTCTATTTTCTTTGCCTCTACACTAAAATTCATTTTCTGTGTTTCCTACCTACTGTTGTTATTATCAACTAACAATGTTGATCTTTGCACATTAGTGGACTATTCTCTGGCCTGTGTAACATCAATACCACTATGCCCCTTTCTAAAAATCTCTTCTCTAAGTCATTTGCCCAGTATTCATTCCTTCATTAGTACTACAGTTTCCATGGGCACAAATAAACTGACTTTGGGACTAGATCTTATAGTAGGACTAGGATGGCATGAGCTTGCCAATAAGACCACATTTCTGTTGGTTTTCTTATGATACAGAGATGTATCTAACCCATTCTCTCATCTTTAACAATATAAATGTTCAGAAAATAAATCTGCACCTTCTCAACACACACTGTAAAACAAAGATTTTGAATGGTAGATTCCAAATACTGAATAAATCTCTGAAGTTCCAGTTCACTTTCCTGTCAAATTAAACAAGCATTTGCCAGTGCTGAATGTTTGCTTGCTGATATTAGCATTGGATGTGCAGGAGTTAGACAGATGCAGAACAGAAAGCGACAGTGAAGTACTGAACTCACCCAACCCATGTCCACCTTGCAGAAATGGAAGGCATTGGGGTGTGCCTTTGGGTCATCACCTAATGCTCAGCCACTGCATCTGAACTGTTGTCATAGACAGCTCAGACATTCATTGATGCGGTGTGGCCATGCCTGCAAAAGGATCAGGGCATTGGAGCGGGGGTGGTACACCTATGAAAATTTATATGGTGTCACTATGTTTCTTGCACATGCATGCAAGCAAACATAAAATCATAAAAATGGGTGTAGTGTGGGGTGTGGGGTGAGGGTGTCAGAGGGTACTGTAGGTCTATCAGCCACCTACCCCAACACACACGTATGCCATAAGTAGTTTGTACAAACATGTGCCTATACTTTGAGCAATAAAATACATGTTTATGACAGACCATTTTCAGCCATCTTGTGCTATTTATCATTGTTTCTTATAATTATAATCCCACAAACAACCGAAGGAAAACTAAACAACAATATAAACTTATATATGAAATAACTGTTAGGCTGGTGTACAATTAGCCTGTGTATACTGTACACTTTTTGAAACACAATGTTGCATCTGGTGAAGGTTATCCTGTTTATATTTTTTGATTTTATTTTTTATATAAATATCATTCTAATTAATAAGCTAAGAGAAAACAGGCACAAATGACACCCAAGACTTTGTTGATTAAACAGGAAAATGCATACATGAAATATCTATCCCACCTCCCAAATGTGCAGTGAGGGGAGCTTTGCCCAGATTCTGGGACAACCATTTTGGAATGCTATGGATTTAATGTGCTTTGCAAATGAAAGCATGTGTCTTTTGAAGAAGGTGTGTAATAGGAGTTTAAGGCACGTATGCAATTCCCAGACATCCATAAAATAAGAAGGTGCTATAGGCAGGTCACGGGAAAGTGAAGTAAGTTAAAATCACTTGCACAAAAGTCTTTTTATAGCTATACAGTTGACCATTTATTTGCACAAATAAGGGACGAATAGATTGTGCATGATCTCACCTTAAAATAATTCCATTGTTTTAAATGCAAACCACATATGGGAATCATAGCCTACTATTCTGCATCTCATTTGTTTCAATGCTCCAACCTCATAGCTACTGTATTCCATTAGCATATGTAAAAATAACAGCAAAGTTTTATTTATTTATTTAAAAGTTTTACAAGGAAAGACATACTGAGCAGACTACGCTCGATTCCAGATCGTCCTGGGGGTAGGGGAAATGGGATAGTATATACAAGTCATCATACAGAACTTTTTTTGGACAGCAAAACATTTACAAAGGTCACATACAATATGTACAAGGCTGTATAATTACAATGAAAATGAATCACTAAATAGTTACATGTACAGGATGCAAGAAACAGAGAGGACATCGTAATTAGTAGGCAGAATATGAAGGAAAAGTAGTGGCAATGAAAATTTGATAGTTAAGTGCTTGGGTGGACAATATGGATCACTTGGGTGGTTTGCCATCACATTTTGCTCACAAGTTGAGTCATGGCCCATGCTATTGCATGCCAAGTTGACATGAGCAGCTTATGGGACTTGCCCTTTTAATAGGAAGATTTGTTGCCCAGGGAGGGAGAGCGGATGTCAGCTGGCAGAGAGTTCCATAGTTTTGGTAGACAGACTCTAGAAGCCGACTGCCCAGCAGAGGTAGTCATGTGAGATTAAAGTAGACGGGAGTCAAAGTTTCTGAGTGAGTATACTGATGGTTTTGGGCTGTTAGGGAGTGGCTAGGTAGGAGGGCAGTGACTGGGTCCAGAATTTAGCTGTGAGTCTGTTGCAGTGGTAAAGGTGCTGATTGATGAGGGAGGGTAGTTAAGGTGACTGTAGAGGTCACAGTGGTGAGTGATGGGAGGGCAATCCAGTGCAAAGTGGCAGAAGGAGTTATAAAGAGAATCCAGTTTAGCCAGGGTGGATTTAGGGGCAGAGCTATAGACTACATCCCCATAGTCAATAATAGGGAGGATCATTTTCTGTAGGATCTCTTTGAGGGCAGGAGAGGATGCAGCTACAGTTTGGTATAGTGCCCCAGCCTAGGGCGTTAGCTTTATTCAAGGGTGTTGCTTCTTTAAGAGGACATACAATGCAAAGTTTAATCAAAAGCACTTGTGGCTCCATATATTCTTCTGATCATGCCGTTTATCTTAATATAATCATTGCACCTCTTTTTTAAAGATGCTACCCTCTTGGACTTTGTTGATTCCTTGAGGTACTTGAAAGTTTCTATCATGTCCCCTCTCCTCCTTTCCTCGAGGCTATACATATTAAGCTTCTTTGAGTCTCTTCATATGTCTCCCGGTGCAGACCCTGCACCATTTTAGTTACCCTCCTCTGGACAGCTTCCATCCTGTCTATGTCTTTGCGGACTGGGTCTCAGAACTGCAAGTACTCAGATGGGGTCTGACCAGCTGTCTGTACAGAGGATATCTTCCTGTTTCCTACTGGTGATGCTTCTCCCTATGCATCCAATATCCCCCAGCCCTCATTGCTGCCCTCTCATTGCTTGCCCACCTTTAGGTCATCGATATGACTACCCCAGGTCCCTTTCCATTTTTGTTGTTGTTAGTATCTCACCCCCGCTGTGTACTCTTCCCTGGGTTTTTGTTTCCCAGGTGCATTACCTTGTGCTTCTTAGCATTGAATCTAAGCTGCCATACATTCCCAGGGATCTTAGGGTGAACATAGATGGACTAGAACACCGTGTAGCTCTTTACGCGGATGATGTCCTGCTGCTCCTCACTAAACCTGAACAATCTATTCCTACTGTTTTCCAGTTATTGGAGGAGTTCAGTGTTTGTTCAGGTTATAGGTTAAACACAACTAAGACAGATGCTCTTACATTCCACTTCTTCCCGCCTCAGCCCCTAACGGAGAGATACCCGTTTCACTGGGGACTTTCAAAGGTAAAATATTTAGGGATATACCTATCCCGCCAAGCTACTGAGACCTATGGTAACAATTACCGTCCCCTGTCATCCCAAATTAAACAAGATCTTGAAGATGGAGCACACTACGCTGAATTTGATTCAATCGAATTGAGGTGGTCAGGATGGTGATTTTACGAGGGTACTCTGTCTCTTTCAGAACATTCCCCTTAATTTACCAATCTTTTTAAAGTTTGGAATAGAACCATTTCGAGGTTTATTTGGTCCAGAAAGTGACCTAGAATCAGAATGGATATTCTTTTTCTTACAAGGGATAAGGGCGGCCTTGCCCATCCCAACTTAAAATTATATTACTGGGCAGCCCATGTGGCATTTATCATTCAGCGTCTAGTAGGATCTGATCCTGCTAAATGGATGGAAATCGAAGAGAGCATGCTCCCTGGTCAGGACTATCATAGAATAATTCTCTATAGGAACCCCCAGACTGACCAGACAACCTGGAGTCCATGGATCCTGAACCAAGTGCGGGCTTGGGGTCAGTTACGTAAGGCTTTGAGGATTACGCCTTTCTTAGGCATACTGTGCCCAATAGACCTACTGGAAGACTTTACCCCAGCCCTTCTGGATCATACATTTCGGAGTTGAGGCATGTTCACCTTTGAGGCTTTCACAGCTCCAAAGGGCTATTCTTTAGAGACTTCGTTAATTGAGCGAGAGTTTCAGCTGCCTTGATCGGACTTTTTCCAATACCTGCAGCTTAGACATTATTTTGAATCTCTTCCACTTAGTGTCTGCTCTCCTGATAAACATCCACAACTAGTTCAGCTGATCCAACAAGCAATAAAAGTACAGGGATTAGCACATGCTATTTCGGTTATATACAAATCAATGCTGTCGTCAGTGGGGGGGAATACCCTGCGGATAAGGGAGAGGTGGAATGTGGAATTGGGGACACAGGTCACACCACAACAATGGGAAATAATATGGCGCAAGACATTGAAAATTACATACTCACATGCCTGGAGGTTATTCTCGTGGCAACTATTAATAAGATACTTTCGTACCCCAGTGATAACTTCCCATTATCACACCCCCGCAGGGGCAGCATGCTGGCGGCTATGTGGTGAGATCTCTGCTCATCATACAGTACTCATATTTTTTGGTCCTGCCCAAAATTGCAGCCCTTTTTACAGGGCGTATTTAAAGAATCAGATGAGCTTTTGGGTTAAAACTCCCTTATAGCTGACGACCTTTTGTTCTGCATGTCATTCCCTGGAGCTGCATGACCCCCTATACTCAATATCTGCAGAACATCCTTCTCCTAGCAGCCAAAAGGCCATTACTAAATTGTGGCTTATGGTGATGATTCCACCATCGTGGGCTGGAGACAGATTGTCAATCTCATATATAGATCTGAAAGAATGACCTATAACTTAAGCGATAAAGCGAGTTAGGCGCCCTAAAATGGAGAAGGTGGGTCGTGCATATAATGAATAAGACCCAAGTTTTGTGCCCCTAGCTCTATGCGCCCGCTGCCGGACTGCCCAAATCGGTTGGATAATATTCTTTACTGCATCCCTCAATTCACTTGTGAGTAAACACATGGGGCGGAGTGGGGGGTTGGTTCAGGGGTTGAGCGGTAGACGGGACGGGGGGATGGGAGATGTTGGAGATGTTGGGAAATGCTTTGAACATGAAGTGCTGTATGTGTTCATGGGATGCTACCATCAGAAAAGAGAATGCTAAGTGATAACCCTAATCTACCAAACATGCTTGAATGGAGCTTCTACCTAAACAATGTAATATTATAGGTCTATAGTTAAGTGAACTGTGACTGTCATGTTAGAAACCTCAATAAAAATGAAATTGGAAAAAAAAAAAAAGGTCCCTGGTGGACCAGTGGAACCCCCCTCTTGCCCGATTGTGGGCATATGTACATTTAAAGTCCCTGGTGGTCCAGTGGAACCCCCCCTTGCCCGATCTTGGGCATGTGTACAGTGAAAGTCCCTGGTGGTCCAGTGGAAATCCCTCCATCTCCCGATCGTGGGTGGACACAGCACTATTTACCCTGGTGGTCCAGGGGTAATCCCTCACTCACCCACTGAGGTTCCCTGCCACCCAGCACCCCCTGTGATTGGTGGCTGGCAGCACCTGCCGTGTACCGCCTGCTGCCTGCGAATGACAGCATACAGTATGGCCTGTAGGCCTATTGGTCCCCCCTCGCGGACTGATGGGCGATGCAGACCATATTGTATGAACACAGGCCCGATATGTGTTCACATATCGGGCCTGGAGTAGCAAAGTTGGTCTGTTGCTCCATTGGTCCACTGAGTGGACCAATAGTGTGCGTTTACATTGTACGCTTCGCCATTCGGTGGGTGGCCAGGCAGCATGTGGGCAGGGTGCTGCCGCTCACTGGATGACGGGGGTGCTGGTTGGCGGGGAACCCCAGTGGGCGGGTGGGGAGAGGGGTACCACTGACCACCAGGGTAACACAGTGCTAAGTCCACCCGATCAGGTATTGGGGGTCTCCACTGGAACACAAGGGACTTTAATGTACATATGCCGGATCGGGCGAGAGGGGGAATCCACTGGACCACCAGGGCTTTCACATCTACTGATGCCTGTGATTGGGCGATGGGGTGGGGGGGCACAACACTCCCAGGGCAGAGGGCTTGTAGACAGTATTCTGGGTGGGCGGGTGGCCACCCACGGCTGGCGGCTGCTGTGTTGCACCCTGCAATACTGCAGCTCACCTGTGGGTGGCCAGGACTTGTCCCTGGTTTTACCAGGCACATCTTTGTGCCCCCCTGAGCGGTGCAAGGTGGAGTTGTGCCAGCACATGCACCGCACATCCCGGGCTGAATATCGGGATGTGCCACACATTCATGGGCACGCCCCCCTACACTTGCACCGCATACAATACTGATGCACCCCAGCACATCGGGGATTGCGCATCACAACTTGCCCCTTTGAATATCGCAGGGCACATTGGTGGGAGTTGCACCCATGCAATCCATTTGAATATCCAGGCCTCAGAGTTTCTGTACTTTGAGGAATCTGATTTATGTTCACTGTATGACTTAATACTAGCTCAATATCCTGTATACTTACAGGTTACACCATTAGTAAGGGCTAAATACATTTACAAATAAGGGTAGGACCTACCACAAGTGAAGAGACCACATTGAATGGGAGGGAGCCGATTTAGCTGCAGCATGGATTTATAATTTGCTCAACAAGTCCACGTTGCTTGGAAAAATTCCAAACCAATGGAAACAGGCCTGGTTTTACCATTACCTTAGGTAAGCACACCACTGGATGTAAACAAGGATTTTAGACCCATTTCACTAACCTGCGTCATATCCAAATTATGTAAGGAATTCTTTACCAGATGGTTATTGGAAATCGTAAGTCAGTACATGGGTCCCAATCAGTTTGGTTCCCTTAAGGGGAGTTCCACTACATTATCCTTGCTGAAATTCCAGGAGTTATGTATGAGGTCATTGGAGAAGGGAACATGGTAAGGCGGTCTTAGTTGACTATAGAAAAGTTTTGATTTGATATCTCATGACATTCTAATAGACAAATTACAGGCTTTGGCAGTTCATGCCTGTATAATTAGATGGATCCAGGACTTTCTCGAAGGAAGGTTACAGTGGATTGAAAAAGAGGGGTGGAAGTCAGAACAGGAAAATTTGTATGGTGGGGTTCCACAGGATACTAAACTAGGACCTGTTCTACTTCTTATAATGATTAACGATTTTCACACAATTGACCCTGTATTAAATATGTGGACCACACATCTGTGATTGATAGATTTGAGGAGTAAACCAAAGTACTATGCAGGAGGATTTAAACAAGATTGAAGTTTGGACACAGCTTAATAAGATGTAGATAAATCTGGACAAAACACAAGAAATCCGATTTGGTAAAACCAATAAAATGGAGTTACCACCTCTTATATTTGGGGGTGCTACTGTGGAGGTGGTAAAGAGTGTTAATTTGTTAGGACTAAAAATTCAAAATGACTTTGGGTGGAAAGAGCAGGTGATGGAGATGACAAAGAATGGACATTCCAGAGTGTACTTTCTAACAATGTTAAGGAGAGCAGGTGTGAGCCAGGAGGATTTGGTGTATTTCTTTTGTACTGTTGTTCATCCCATTTTGGAGTAAAGGGCAATAGTATGGGATGCAGGGTTAACCAAGGCTGAAAGTGAAGAGACTGAAAGAATCCAGAAGAGAGCCTTGTGGATAATTTTAGGAAGTGAAATTCCACATAAAGATGCAGTGAAAAGTTGTAGGTTGGTAAGGCTGGAAGAGAGAAGGATATAAAAGTCAAGGAAGTTGTTTTATGAAGTATGTAAACCTCAACACAAACTGCATTCACTGTTACCACCTAGAGAGGTTGGGTTTATGGATTAAGAAAGCAGGTTAGATGGTGAAAACAGTTTTTAGACAACGAAATATCAGACATAATTTTTTATGAGATTTTTAAATGATTGTAAAATTATTTATAGTGTATGATGGAATGTTGTAATACTGTACATTAAAATCCATCTCTCTCAAAATGCTGTTTATCTGCATCAGACACGTCATTCTATATGTTGTTATGCTGTAGTAGCTACGTGGCTAATGCAGCATAACAACATAGAACTACTGCTCAGGGCTTCTCCTTGCGATCCTTTATGCTGTCTCAGAATCTGTCAGTTGGCGCTAGTCTGTCTCCTTTAACCTTCATCTTAATGGTTTTTTTTCATGTCACACTGGCTGAAGATCACGAGTGCACGACATAGCATAACCTTAAACCCGTTTGAGATAATACTGATCCTTGGACTAATAAAATTAATTAAACTCGTGTTTTTTTTTTTTTAAATAGTTGATGTGCATGACTTCTCATCTACTGTCCCCTGTTGAATTGTAAGTAAAAAACTTTGAAGTTTCAAATGTTGTACTCCGTTTCTTGTTATTGCACCATATGGCCATGGTAGGTGTGTGGCTCGATTATGTCTCTGCTTGTGCTGGGTCTGGGGATTTTGTCTCTGCTTGTGCTGGGTGTGGGGTCCAATTTTGTCTCCACTTGTTTAGGGTGGCATCCTACACTATAAAAGATAATGGATACAGTCCCCATCAGTAACAAGCATGCCGTTGCATCTCGAGGTTGCCCATGGTAACAGAACCTCTCGAGCTTCGCTCTTAAGGTTCTTAATGTCGCCAGGGGCAACCTCTCGATGCACCGACATGCTTGTTACCGATGGGGAGGTATCCATTATCCTCTATATTGTGTATAATTTGTTTTGTATAATTTATTTTTACTTCTTGGTTGTTAGGATTATTTTAATAAGTTGTTTATTTTGTATTCATATGATTGTTTGTTGTATACAACTTCATCTACTGCCATCCTTTGGGTGCTGTCTGCAATGTGTTGAATAAACTAAACTAAACTAAAATTGATTAGACCACTACTGCCCTGTCTGCTAAATCTGGCCTACACCATGCACTACATAGTGCTCTGTGTTCTGCCCTTTTTTTCACTTAATGGGCAGAATGTATCCAGTAATGTAGTACTAAGCCTTCCGGATTGCCCCCCCCCTTGACGACCATACTTGTGTGACCTGGCTAATCCCAAGTTGGTCTATAATTACAACTCTGTCAGGTTTAATACCTTGTTTCCTTCAAACCCAAGATCATGACTTAGTTTGTATCCCCTTCTATTAAGAAATTAAGTTTGTTTTTCACAATAAAAAAATGAGCTAGACGGCACCCACTATTAGCATTCCCAAACATCCTACTATAACATTAATATAATTATTTGAGTCATTACCAACATCTGATCACTTTCAGGTTACACCATTAATAAGGCGAAATACATTTGCAGATAAGGGAGGACCTACCACAGCAAAAGATCACATTGATTAAGACAATACTGCCCTTGCTACTAAAACTGGCTTACACCATGCACTGCATAGTGCTCAGTGTCTTGCCTGTTTTTCACTTATTGGGGAGAACGTATCCAGCAATGCGGTACTGAGCCTTCTGGTTGCCCACCCCCTTGACCAGTATAGAGCACCATACTTTGGTGACCGTACTTGTATGTAATGGAAACAGTTACTTAAATGCTTACAAAACTACACAAAAGGGATGGCAAAAGAAAACAGTATAATCAATAATACAAAAACATAGCAAATTCTGATAAAATAGTCAGCAGCTTGCTTTAGCCACAGATGTACTTCATGGGGCATTAGACTCTATCCTAGGTCATAAGTTCATGAATTTGTGCCAGTAATTTATAGGTTTGTATGAGGCCGAGTCTCCATAACTACCATCTGTAGCTGACCTCTCGTTATAATCCACAGCAGTTAATAAACCAGTAGGCTAGGGACTGGGGAGCAATATAAGGAATCAGTTTAGGAAGATTGCCCTGTGGGTAGATTTCCACAAATCATCAAGAACACACAACATATATATGCATCAGCAGAACCATTCCATCAAAACCATTCCCGGACTGCCCAAAGAATGAAGAAACAGGCCAGCTGGACAAGAAAAGTCACACTTAGGATTATTAAAATGTTTTCAGTCCGGGTCATTCAAACATTGTACCATCTGGCTCCCAACTAGGAGTCCAGTCTGTACTCCCCATTGTTGAAAATGTAAAGGTAAATATGCTGTTGAAATACATTAAGGGCAATACAAGTACCTGATAACTTTCTTAGATCAGGCACGGTGCCATTTCCTTCTCTGACATTAACAGGGAATCTGGTAGCTTACCATAAATATTTACTCCATTTGTAAAAGAAATTTTATAACAGGAGGGATACAATGGGATCCCCTGAGTCCATCTGCAGAAACCATCATTCTACTCCAGGAGTCCTTTCAACTTTTCAGCAGCTCCACAGAGACCGGACGTTATCTCCTTCTTTCTCTCCTTCTCCAGTTCTGAAGCAACAGCACCTTTAGGGCCTCCACCTTGGGAACAACACAGCGGCATTCATGCTCAGGAAGCTTTTCACTGGCTGTACAAATAGGTTTATGTTCATCCGACACCTCACAAAACAGTCCCAGTGGCTGTTGGTGCTGGTCACAGGTGTTGCCCTTTTCTGGCTCCTCTTCATTTCCAGTCAGGCATTTTACAATCTTCACCATCATTACAAGTTTCCTGTTTGCTATGAGTACCTTCTGCTCTAACACACCACAGCATTTGCCACAGGAGAAATTTCCTTCGACATACTCCCAGTACTTTGTGGTACAGGCTCTGCAAAAGTTGTGCCCACAATCTGTAATGACAGGATCATTGAAAGAATCCACATAGATGGAACAAATAGCTTCATTTTTCAGTATTTCTTGCAGTCTTGTTGCTGCCATGTTCACTGCTGTCTCCAACTTCATGATCCCGTGTTTCTGTCTCCAACACACCACCTCCTGATAATGTTTCAAAACCACACAGAAGTGTGAGTAGCTTACATTTTTCAGCACTTGGAAGCCTTTGGACTAGGAGAATAAGTGATATCCATAGTTCCCTCTGCAGCTCCCTGTGTGCTCTAGTCCCAACTCTGTCAGTAATAGCCACAATGGAGCAGGGTGCATCCTGATTATCTGGCTTCCCTCTGGTAGTTACTCTGTATATCTTCTGGAGTGCTATTGGTCTATTATGGACCTCTTCACCAAGCTGGCGCACAAACCAATCTTTAAAAAAAAAAAAACAGCAACAAGTGGTCTCCCTCCAATCCTTCCAGCATCCGAACAATTCTAAGATTTGCTGATCTAGCTTGATTTTTGAGTGTTTCTCATCAGCAGTGGAGGTGGTGGTTTTCTTTAGTTAAATCGTCACAGCCCATGGCAGCATCCAATCTCTTTGTGGCTTCTAGGACTTCCATTTTAATTGAATCTATTGAAGTACAGGTATCTAGCACCACCACTCTATTGATGAGTGTGTCATAGAAACATAGAAACATAGAATTTGATGGCAGATAAGGACCGCTTGGCCCACCTAGTCTGCCCATTTCCCTACCTAATGGATAAGCTGCAGATCCTAGTTAACCAACAGCCTACTTCATCCTACCCCCACTAGAATTGCCTTATGTCTGTCCCATGCATTCTTAAATTCCCCCACTGTTTTTGACTCCACAACCTCCTCAGGAAGGCTGTTCCATGCATCCATAACCCTCTCGTGAAAAATACTCCTCACATTACCTCTGGAGCCGTCTCCCATCTTCAAATTGTGCCTCTTGTTCTTGCAATGCCTTTTTCTGAAAGATGCTACCTCTTGGACTTTGTTGATTCCCTTGGGGTACTTGAAAGTTTCTGTCATGTCCCCCTTCTCCCTCCTTTCCTTGACGGTATACATGTTAAGCTCCTTTAGTCTCTCTTCATATGTCTTCTGCTGTAGACCCTGCACCATTTTGGTTGCCCTCCTCTGGACAGCCTGTACCCTGTCTATGTCTTTGCGGAGATGGGGTCTCCAGAACTGCACGCAGTACTCCAGATGGGGTCTTGCCAACTGTCTGTACAAAGGGATAACAACTTCCTGTTTTCTACTGGTGATGCCTCTCCCTATGCATCCCAGCATCCCCCAGCCCTCCTTACTGCCTTCTCACATTGCTTGCCCACCTTTAGGTCATCTGATATAACTACTCCCAGGTCCCTTTCCATTTCTGTTGTTGTCAGTATCTCACCCCCCATTGTGTACTCTTCCCCTGGGTTTTTGTTTCCCAGTTGCATTACTTTGCGCTTCTTTGCATTGAATCTAATGCACCTGGGAAACAAAAACCCAGGGGAAGAGTACATATTGGGGGGTGTCAAACTTGTCTACTAGCCCTGATACTGCAGAGATCAGTCTGTTGATTTTAATTCCCAGAGTCTGAAGTGTTTTCTCTTTGGGTTCTTCTGTTACAGACGATGGTTTACTCATGACCGATGGTTTACTCGCAGCCAGGGCTGTTGGAGCATTTTTGCTGCTAGCTCCATCAGTTTGGGATTTCTCCCTCTGCGATTTCCCCATTGCGTACTGGAGACCTTTAGGCACCCCATTAAACAATTAGATGATTCCAGTTTATCCAAAAGGAGTTTTTAAAGCGTTAATTGTGATAAAATCTGCAGAGCCTTAATCAGTGTGGCCATCTTGCTCGGGCTCCAGAGTGCCCCTGGAAGGTTGTGGGTTCTAGCCTCTACACCAGGTACTTAGAGTAATACCAATAACTGATACTATAGTGCAGAATGGGGAGGGACTGCACTGGTTAGGTGCTGTCCTTTGGTTGAGACATTAAAATTGAGGTCCTTTCTGCCCATCTCTGGTCACTGTCCAGGTGGAAGCAAAACATCTCATGGCACGATTGAAGTGCAGAGAGGGGTTTCATTGAAATAAAACAAAAATATCATACATTCAAACCAAAATACATCCACAATTCAAACATTGTACATATAATTATTTCCATCTGAACATAACTTTAAGTTCTTAACCTAGTGTAACCCCTCCTGGGTAGGGAGCTTACCTAGACTGTTGCTGCCACCTTCCTGAGGTCCCTTCAACTGCTGCCTCTGTTGCTGCTGGCTCCCTCCTGCTTGACTGTATGTGTGGTGGCAGAAGAGAGAGTGCAGCACAGTAGATTTTCTCAGTGTCTTCTGTGACCTTTCAGCGGCAGCTGTACTGCTCTTCAGATCTTGGTCCCCTGATCCTGGCAGAGGGTACCGGGAAACAACTGTGGCTTCTCCAGTTTTGGTACCTCCTGCATCGCTCCACCAGCTGCCACCAATGGCATGAAAGAGGGAATGTGTGGCTGCAAGGTGCTCCTCCCCAGTGCTCCCTCTCCTCCTGGTTGGTGACGCCTAGACCCACTACCCCACCATCAAACTAAACAGATCAGATAACAGCCCTAATGGGGCTGCATGAACCTCGAGCCCCAAGCTTAAGGGGCAGGAAAATAAATAAAATAATAGACTTTGGACTAAAGGCTCCATCCAGGACATGGGGGAAGCCATTTCTATGACCCTTAATCCTGTAGGCCATCCAATTAGAGAGCTAGAATGCCCAGCAAGCAGCCAGGGGAACTGTGGGAGGATGATGCAAGCAGGCGCCCTAACAAATAAACTGGAGGACTACGATGGCCAATCAGAGGGCAGAACAGGGCAGAAGGACTGATGGACAGCCCTGCCTGTCAAATGGGACAATGAATTGGAGAAAGAAGTTTCTGAACTCTTGAGGAGCTTGTGGCAGTCTAAGAGACACTGAGGATTCAGACCTGCTGCTGGTGAGATCAAGCAAGAAGCCTAGCCATGCCGACAATCCTGCAATCCCTCCCCAGGGTTTATCCTGCAAACTCACTATGAGCCTTATCCTGGGCTTACACTGTTCGGAGACTATGCCACAGAAAGGCACCTGTTTAATGAAAGCTGTGAAATTGTGTCAGATGGGCACCTGTTGAAAGAAAGCACTGAGAGTTTTTGTCTGAGGGGCATGACAGCAGACCAAAGCTGCTGAGCTCTACAAAGTGGAGGCAGAGACCTGCATCCTCATCCTAACCAGGTTTCTTCAGAACCATGCAAGGGGCCTGCTAGCCCTATCTAGTGGGGTGGATTGGGGAACAGGAAGCCACGGGGCATGTGCCCTGATTATGTTGGCACTCTCGATCCAGAGGGGAGTTAAATAGTACGGGTTACTCTTGGGGTTTGGGCTCCTTGGGAACCAGAAAGCTACTATGTAGTGCTCCAATGACTGACAGCTGAGCCCGAAGGGCCATGTCCTAAGAGGTGTGAGCCAGAAGGGCTGTGCTGCTGCAACATGTCTGACAGAATCTGAAGTACCTCATCCCCCCGGCCACTAGGGCTTGTTCCTGTCTGCTGCCCAACCTGCTGATGTGTGCTGGTATTGCTGACTGGGTTCTTTTGCAAATTTCCAATTTCTATTACAATTACCTCATTTGGATTATGAGATCGTTTTCAAGCATTTTCCATTTGTATTTCAAGTTCTTTAAATTGTACTAGCACAATATAGTCTGTTGGGGTTTTTTATTACAAGCTTGCTAAATTTCATCAAGTACACCATGGATAGAACCCGAGAAATGTAGCTACCAGGCCAGCACGGAACTCAGTGCATACTTTTAATCTCTCAGCATAAAATTCATAGCACTGGCCATCAAAATTCAGAGCAAATGGCCAGAATGTATGCTTTGCTTTCTTATTTTAAAGAATAATATGTCTACAAATAGTGGACCCTATATATTTAGTGTTAAGGAATGTTTTTATCAAGTTAGTTCAATTACTTAATAGGTTGTGTGTCCAAAAATTGTCCTAACATTCTTAAGAACATCAGTAAAACTTTGCAGAGCAAGAGTAAATTTCAGTGTAAAAATCATAGGCCTATACCAAATTCACAGCAGTTGAGAGGTATGCTTTAGTGTAATTGTTGGGTATCCAGAATCACTGGTTCTCATGTCATATTTAAAATCACAGTTTTATCACTGGTACCAGCTGATAAGTATACCACACCCTATGTATTATAATTCATCTTTAGGTGCCTCTTGATTGGGTGTGGGCTTCATAGACTGTGTGGGATCTGAGAGGGTGGTGGTGACCCACAGTACAGTGACTCCCAGGGGGCACTGCTACAGGGTGGTAGTGCTCAAGGTGACTAGCAACTGTCTAAGCCCCTCTTCCTACAGCTTCCAGGCCAGTGTTTTTAAAGTGATTTTCCAGCTTGCGTAACATCAGCTACCACTCACGTATTCTCGTAGCTGATGTCAGCGATTATCACCCCAGTTGCTTTTAATGATTTTATTTTAAGTCCTTCTATTTGTGAAAGGATTGTACTTTGTCCCTGTGGTGGCCACTCATCCCTTACACTTCCTGATAGCTCTGACCCCCCATGAGCGCCAGGCATGTAATGACGCAGACCAGGATGGCATGGGGCTTGCCCTTTGAAAGGGCTCGATTTATTGTTATTTATGCATAACAATGGCCAGTTGAGCCAAAGCCACCGCCTCTAGTAACAACCTGTTAGTCGAGCAGTGGCCTCATTAAACTTCCACTTGGCCATTCTATGCATAAAATGGTACTGAAATGGAGCCCATTCACTTTAATGGGGCGCGCCCCCACACTGTTTCTGGTCACATGTCATTACATGCCTGAGCACAGGAGGCATGTCAGCACTATCAGGAAGTGTAAGGGATCAGCTGACCACCACCTTAGGGACAAATTACGATCCCTTCCACAAATAAACAGACTTAAAATCATTAAAAGCAGCTGGGATGACTACGGCAGCCATCAGCTGCAATAATGCATGAGTGAAGGGGACATCAAGGAAAATCACTTTAAAGGAAATGTCTAAGATTTTGGTAATGCCATTTTAAATACAGTAGCTCATTACCTTCGTCTGGGGATAGCCATTTGAGCACAGAAAGGAATGTTTTCCTTAAGATAATTATGGGAGGGAAGTGATCAAAAATTGTGCTGAACAGATGGCCAGGCAACTCCTTCAGTTCCGGACCTGCTGGTCCCACCCCTATGCTCAGGCAGTTTGTGATGTCTAACTAGGCAGAACACGGGAGTGTGCCATATGAAAGTCAGTGAAGGAAATTTTGAAACACTTTTATTATGTTAAAGCAGACCTTTTGTTATAAATAAAAGTCATTGCTCAACTAATAGAGCCCCTGTTAGTTGGGCAGTGACTTCATTTATATCAAAGGTTACTTTAGTATACAGCATCAAACAGCTCAGAAAATGTCCTCCCTTGACTTGTGGTGGCACACCCTCCCTCTGCCTGGTTAGACATCAAACACATCTGAGTGAGGGGGTGGGGCAGGCTGACCAGGAAGTGGAAGATTTGCTGAATGCAATCTTCCTGTAAGGATTTCCAGCCACCTCTGAACTCCCGGTTTGTGCAGAGACTCTGTAATTGTGACCAGATAGCAATCTGCCTGGTATAGCATAATTTCTTTCATGTAAATGTGATGTGTGCTGTTAGTGGGTCGTGATTTGGTTCCCCACTGTGTGTTGAACTGTGTTCTGCTCGCTGGAGGCTGCATCCAGCTCCACTAGAATGAATCTATATTCATCACCCTTCGGCCTGGGTCTTGCCACACTGGCTCAGTCAGAATACCCGCTGCACAGAGAAAGCCATCGACAAGAGACCTTCCTGTGGATCAGCCCCCTGCTCAGCGCTTTGAACAGGAATGATGTCTCGGTGATTTGTCTGGGCCCTGCTTCTCCTGGCACTCCAGCTCAACAACCTGCAGTCTCGATTTTGTCCTGCCTGTGTCCTGCATCGGGTATCGTGAGTAGATATCAGGGTAGCTCCCTGCAACAACAACTAAATCTAAAGTGTTGTCATCTGATTGCTTTGTTGTCTTTTCTGTCACGAACTGAGCCCTCTGGCTCTGGATTGCAAATAGTGTGTGTTGTGCATGTTGCTTTCTTCCATCACAGGACCCAAACCAGCTGCGATGCCTGCCTACCCCGGGCAATGATCCTGGCTAGCCCACCTTCTTCCTACCTGGGTACCCAGGGTGTGTGACTGTGTAGGGACTCTGAAGTGCATGCATGACTATTTGATTGATATACTGTAGCCTTTAAGCAAATGAACCTGATTATGCCCCTCCCTTGTTCAAGTCCCTTGAATAAATCAGATCTAACTCTTTTGCATTTAGCCTGACTGTGGTTCCAGTTTGTGCCAAAGTACTGTACTGTTGTTATTTGCTGTGCATAACCTTGTTTTACAGGGATCTCCAGGGTTAAGCTAGAGGAACCAGCCCTGGTGGTAAGTGCAAACAGAGTGCGTAATTGCATGGTGAATAAGGGTCATTGTGAAAGTGATTATTGTTTATTGTTCAGGCCACTAGAAGGGAAAGAGGGGGGTTACAGTGTCCAGGAGGGCTGTGCCCAGGTTAGCTTGACCAATAACAACCCTGACCTCCAGGTGGAGGTACCTGTTTCAGTACCCAGGCCCCTTAACTTGCAACTAGCCACGCAGGCAGTGGTAGTAGCCTTTGGGATAGCGCCACCTAGGGGTTACATGTGCTCAAATAAGTGTTTCTAGCATAAGGTAATGAACTAATGTATTTTAAAAGCCATTACTAAAATCTTAGACATTCTCTTTAAATAAAAGCACTCTTAATTTGTTAAATACATAGAAACATAGACTTTGACAGCAGATAAGGACCACTTGGCCCACCCAGTCTGCCCATTTTCCTTCCTATTGGATAAGCTGCAGATTCTAGATAACCAACAGCCTACTTCCTGCAACCCCCCATACAATTGCCTTATGTCTGTCCCATGCATGTTTGAATTCCCCCACTGTTTTAGACACAACAGCCTCCCCAGGAAGGCAGTTCCATGCATCCACCACTCTCTCCATGAAAAAAAATTTCTTCACATTACCCCTGAGCTGTCCCCCTCTATATTTAAATTGTGCCCTCTTGTTCTTACACAACTCTTTTTCTGAAAGATGCTACCCTCCTGGACTTTGTTGATTCCCTTGAGGTACTTGAAAGTTTCTATCATGTCCCCCCGTCCCTCCTTTCATCAAGGGTATACATATTAAGCTCTCTCAGTCTCTCTTCAGATGGTTTCTGATGCAGACCCTGCACCATTTTAGTTGCCCTCCTCTGGACTGCTTCCATCCTGTCTATGTCCTTGTGTAGATGGGGTCTCCAAAACTGCACACAGTATTCCAGATGGGGTCTCACCAGCTGTCTGTATAGAGGGATAACCACTTCCCTTTTTCTACTTGTGATGCTCCTTCCTATGCATCCCAGTATCCCCCAGGCTCTCCTTACTGACTTCTCACATTGTTTACCCACCTTTAGGTCATCTGATATGACTACCCCAAGTCCCTTTCCATTTTGTTGTTGTTAGTACCTCCTGCTATTGTGTACTTTCTCCTGGGTTTTTGTTTCCCAGGTGCATTACTTTGCACTTCTTTGCGTTGAGTCTAAGCTTGCCATATGTCTGACCATTCCTCCAACCTTGTCAAGTCCCTCTCATCCTTTCTACCCCCCCCTTGTGTATCAACTCTGTTACAGATCTTTTTGTCATCTACAAAGAGGCATACCTTTCCCTGCAGACCCTCTGCAATGCCACCTATAAAGATGTTAAAGAGGACTGGACCCAGTACTGAGCCCTGAGGTACTCCACTAGTAACCCTCCTTTCTTCGGAATGTGTTGCATTCACTATTACCTTCTGTGTCCTGTTGTGCAGCCAGTTTGCTCCCCAGGCTACCACCCTGGAACCTACTCCCAGGCTGGCTAACTTAATTATTAATCTTTTGTACGGAACTGTGTCAAATGCCTTGCTAAAGTCTAGGTAGGCCATATCCACAGCCCCTCCCTGGTCCATTACTTTGGTCACCCAGTCAAAGAAATCAATTAGATTCATCTGACATGACCTTCCTGCTGCAAATCAATGCTGTTTTGGGTCCTGTGCCCCACTGGCCTCTTGGTACTCAACAATTCTTTCTTTCAGAGGTGATTCCATCAGTTTCCCTACCACTGAGGTCAAACAACAGGTCTGTAGTTCCTGCTTCTGCCTTGCTTCCACTTTTGTGAAGGGGAATCACATCTGCCCTCCTCCAGTCCTCAGGTACCACCCCATCCTTCCATGATTTGTTAAAAGTGTGTGCTGTGTGGTCACTATGTCCTCCCTTAGTTCTTTAGATTCTGGGTGAATCCCTGTCAGGCCCCATTGCTTTGTCCACCTTGAGTTTTAGGAGTTCTTTCAGGACTCTTTATTCTGTAAATGGACTGGTGTCAACCCTCCTACCCAGAGTGCTTCTATTGTCTGGTTTAGGTAACTCCTCCTCATCTTCTTTGTGAATACTGAGCAAGGTATTCATTCAGTATCTCTGCCTTTTCACTGTCTCCTCTGCCCACCTCCCATCTCCTTTATTAATCTTCACTATTCCTCCCTTAACCTTTCTATGCTCCTATATACCTATAAAAGGTTTTATCCCCCTTCTTAACTGAGTTGGCTATTTTTTCCTTGGTATGGGCCTTTGCTATTCTGACTGCCTTCCCCATTTCTTTCTGCTTTAATTGATACAGTTCCCTGTCATGATCCTTCTGTGATTCCTTATACTTTTTGAATGCAGCCTTTTTCTCCTTAACCTTCCCTGCCACCTCTTTTGAAAACCATAGTGGTTTTTTACTCCACTTTATTTTCTTTATTTGTTTCACACAAAGGCTTGTTGCCTCTGTGACAGCAGTTTTGATTTTTCTCCATTGTTCTTCCACCCCTCCTTTTGGCCATTTGCTAGTGCATTCCTCAGGTGTTCACCCATTTTGCCAAAGTCAGCCCTTCTAAAGTCCAGTATCCTTGTTCTTGTATTGCTCGTCTCAAGGTTGTGCTTATTGTGAGGCACACTGTGCAGTGGTCACTTGTTCCCAGACATCTACTGACTTCTAAATTTGTGATCCTCTCCATTTGAGAGTACCAGGTCTAGTATTGCTCCTCCCGAGTGGGTTCCAACACTGCTGTCTAAGGTTCGCCCCAGGGCATCAAGAATGACCCTGCTCTTGGATGGGCTGCAGTACATGTCATCCAGTTAACATCTGGTATATTCAGGTCCCCATCAACAGTATCTCCCCTTTTTCAGCCACTTTGAGAATGTCCTCTATCATTTTCTTGTCCATTTCCTCCCCTTGAGACGGGGGTCTGTATACAACCCCTGTGTGGACTGTGATGCCATTCCCTGTCTCCAAGGTGACCCAGAGTGCCTCTTGTCCTCCCCCTTTACTTTTTGGTTCTGTAGCCTTGATCCCTTCCCTTATGTATAGAGCTACTCCACCTCCTCTTTTACCCTCCCTGTCCCTTCAGTAGACTGTGTACCCCGGCATGTTGACATCCCAGTCATGGTTCTCCATGTACCATATCTCTGTGACTGCCACAATATCCAATTGTTCATCTTCCATCAAGGCTACTAGCTCAGGAAGCTTCACTTCTGTGTGTGTGCCCAGTTGGTATAACCTGATTGAAATGTCTGTTGGTGAAGTTAACAACTGTGTTATTGGGGTCTATGACAATTCTCTCCGTTAATTCGCTCCACGTGAATATGCTCCGACGATTAGCTCCCTTGTCAACTCGCCTCCTGACACTCTCACTCTCTGTCATTTGGCCCTACTACCGCTCCTGTTATTTGGCACCCGCTACTCGATCTGGTCCAGAGGAGGGTAGATTATTGTGTTTCTAAGCATGTTTATGTAGTTTTGTTGAGTGGGTAAGTGCACTGGACAATACTCTGCCTATTTTCAGGCATGATCCGGGAGGTTACAGAACTGCTGGAATACAGTAAGACAACAGATTGGCACAAAATGCAGTTGCAGGAAGGATGGGTACAAAGCATAACATTTAGAGCATTGTCTGAGTCGGAGTACAAATATCAGTGTTGAAACCAAAACTGGCAAATGTAATTGTCTATACAGGAGAATTCAGAGATGGGGACACATACTACAATGAGAGTAGTAAGGGAGTTCAAAGACGCCGAGAGAAGATAACAGCAAAGAGACAACGAGCATTGCGAGTCAGTTACAAGAGTACATGTTAGAGTTGCTTCAAAATTCATGATTTAAAGTGTTTTTCACAGGACTGCGGTAAGAAGGAATCTGTATTTATGGGGTAGGACTGCTTCGCTAAGCTTGCAACTGTGGGAATAAAATCAAAGGATCAAGCAAGATAGACTCCACCCAGACAGTGCTGCCATGTAAAAACGTGGATGTATCCTGGCTGATTTCCTGATAATCAGAGAATACCTTCATAGGTATCCATGGCTACATCAACCGCTCAGTTATATGCAAGTTAGCTCTAAACTGCAGCTACCAATAGTGGCGGAAAGTGGGAATTTATGAGAGGTATGACAGCAAGTGATAACACTTCTTGCCATGCAGTTAATTTATGACCCGGGTACATACTGTATGCTGCAGCCATATGAACGAGGCAGTTCATACCCTGATAATGATCGTTCACTTTCTGGGTCTTTATTTCTACTTGCAGAGCTAACTGATGTGGAGCGAGTAATATACAGAGCTTAATTCTGACAGGGGCGAATGGTCGGGAGCCGTAATTGATGGGGATGAATTGACGGGCCGAATTGATGTGCTGTCATGTTATTGGTCCCCTGGAGGTGGTTTAGTCCAGTGTAGGGAGCTGGGTAGGTACTGCATCTCAGGGGTGGTACTGCACACAACATCTGGCCCACTTATTCTAACTTTATTCTCTTTGGGTGGAGGCACCACACTACTTCTTATTTTTTCTGGGATGAACCCCTCTACAGGAGGAGAAAGAACAAACCCAACTCCCTCAACCAGGCTGGTCCTGTATAGTTACCAGGCAGGGGTGTAAACCCGGACACGGCAACCCAGGGGTCACACTATTTACATACCTCTAACCCGATGCAGTGAACAATATAACGTATTCAGGGATTTTCCCAATATGTACCTTAATTGCAGTTCTTTTACATTGCCTTATTAGTACCCAGTTTATTTACATACATAATAGTTTAATGAGGTATTTCAGAATCATCCTGTGTTCCTTTATATACAGTAACTACCCAACAAAACTGTTCTTTATTTGGTCTGTTAGTACTTGTACAGTAACTGTTTGTTGTTATAATATATATTTGTTTGTCTTGTTTATTTCAAATTTGGTAAACCATGGGCCACAGACCCGTTATCATGGGCGACCAGAGCAACATACAAATATACATCCACTTAAAACAGTAACTAATAAATAGTATACAAAACATTGAATGTACAGCCAAAATAAGCAAATACATCAACACATAATTTACATCTGACTTGCCACAGAAAGAATCTCATTCCTGGAGTTATAAGTCTAAATGTGCTCTAATGATATTTTATCCCCAAAATCTGTGGTATCACTGTATACTACATCCATAAAAGTTATTTTTATGAGAGCTGTCATTCTCCATTTCCTCTCAATAAATGACCAAAACCAGCCAGCCCATCAGCGTAACGGTTGAATTTCCGCTTGTGACGCTGGCAACCCAGGTTCGGGAGCAGACCTGGGCACCAGAGGGCCAGCTGGGGGGAGGATGTCTGAGTGTCCGATGGATCACTCAGCTCCTCTGGGGGAAGAGGGGCACACTGGCTCTGGGGCGGTCTGCCATCTGGCAACAACCAGAGGTAGCGCGGCCCCGATGCCCACAACAGTAGGCGGAGCGTGAGGGACGCCAGCGTAAGCCATGGTGTTGTGTGGCACATCATGCTCGGGGAGGGCATACCCCAGAAAAAATGCCTCTCCCGGCATGACACCAATGTGAGGGCCTTAGGTCCTCACCTGCCTGCAGCTGCAGTACCGCTGGAGACCCCAATACAGACTTGATCTCCTCTGGGGTGGAGATTAAGGGGGAGCCTCCCACAACATGTCCCCGTCTGGAGGGTAAGCCATGACTCCATGGAGGTCTCTGGTGGGAAGAGGCGGCCAGAGCAGGAGAGTTGGGTGACAATGCTGGGGAGGGGTGGGGGAAAAATAGAAAGCAAAAAAAAAAAAAAGACCAAAACTGCACTGCATACATACAAGTCTTAAATAAATGTTCCTGTGTTTCAAATTCTGCTGTAAGTCATATCATGGACAAAACCATTCACGTAGACTTTTGTGCTGATAATTGATTTTAACACTTAATTTACCAGGGCATCCTTAGTACTGTATTACTAATTGTGTTTTTCCTGGAGGGCATACCAGGAATACTACTTCTGCTGTAAAATTTTGCAATATTACATTTTTTTTGGTATTTTCCATTTTTTTATTTAATAATATATTAGCATATTCTAGGCATTCAATGCACATTTGTCTTGATTCTTTTATTGTCTGGGGTAGGGTTATTCGTTCTGTAACAGGGTGCGTAATGGGTATCAGCAGATAAGAGCAGTGGTAGGGGTATTTCTATTGGGACAGGGTGAGTATCAGCAGATGGGAGAAGGGATATGGTTATTCGTATTGCAATTGTTAAACTGCAAATATTTAGGCTGGGAAACTTTCACATCTAGCTCTCTAGGTGGTGGAACTGTCATTTTTATTTTTATTCTGTTTATTCTCCAAGCAGACCAGGGTATCTCTCCAGTACCCACATGACCTCTGCCTCTACTCCTGGCCTGAAACCCCTTTTACCGGTCTCCCTCCCAGTCCCATAGACTCATCCAGCCCCCAGATCACCCCCTGGGGGGAGGGCCTGCCCACGCCCACCCTTCAGTGGCCTTTCTGAGATTAGAGGGATGGCTGTGGTGCTGGGGTAAGGGTCGGGAGATCCGGTGAGGGTAGGTCCCGTAGTGGGATGTGGGCATTGGTCCCTGGGGTCTCCTTCACCTCCTCTGGTCCATTGGGGTTTTCTACATGTGCCCATTATCCTGAGGACCCAGAAGCAGTAAGCGCATGCATATGAGCGCCATGTGCAGCTCCAGTCCACAGTTCTCGTGCGTCCTCCCTGGCCCACCACCAGGGCTCCTCGAGTGTTACACTGCCACCTGGCCTCCACCAGGAGGCAGCTGAACACCAAGGGGCCCCTCAGATCCCTCTCCAAGGGTGAGAGCTGCCAAACGGCAGCTCAATCAGTTCCTCACCCCCCCCAGCTGACCCCTGATGACCCGAGTCCATTCCCGAATCTGGGTCGCTGGCATGGCACGAGGTGTGGCGTCCAGTGCCTCAACCCTCAGCACCACCAGCCATCCCAGAACTGTCATTTCTTGCTAGTGGAACTCTCCTATATAGTAGTCAATGGAGAAAGATGACAGAGGTGGTGGAACTGTCATATAATTTTTAAAGAGGTGGTGGAACTTGGTTCCTGTGGGCTTCTGCCCAATTTAACCCCTATTGTATTGGGACAGGGTGGGTGTCAGCAGATTGGAGGAGTATGTACTGGCATTTATATTCAGACAGAGTGGGTATCAGCAGTTGGGAGGAGGGGTAGGGGTGTTTGGACAGGGTGGGTATAAGCTGATGGGAGGAGAAGGAGAAGTATTTGTATTGGGACTGGGTGGGTATCAACAGAGAGGAGGAGGAGGAGTTGTATTTCTGCAGTTGGGAGGAAGAGTAGGGGCATTTCTTTGTGGACAGGGTGGGTATAAACTGATGCAAGGAGGGGGTAGGGGTGATCATATTGGGACATGGTATGTGTAAGCTGGGCATGATTAGATGGGAGGAGGGGTAGTGGTAATCATTCTGGGACATGGTTGTTATCAGCAGGTGGGACACTGGTATTTGTATTGGGAAAAGATGTGCACACTGTGCAAGAGGTACATACTAGGCCAGTGTGAGTATAGCAGACAGGAGGGGAAACAGGATATGCTGCATACTGGGGTGTGAAGGGAGTCATCACATGAGAGGGGCTGGGAATTTGCATAATTATTGGGACAGAATGGGGGCCTGAAATAAGTTTAATCAGCGATAGAATATCCTGCACACAAAGAGTAAGAAAAAAGAACACAACTGGATTATGTATAGCAATTGGACAAATGCACAGAATGGGGTCAGAAACACAGACCGACACACCAGATAAGAAAAAATACTTTATTTTCAATGTTTTACTGTATTTTGGGATTATATTCAGCTATTTTAATGTCCTAAAAGATTTGTAGCCCCTGCACACCACCCTGCCTTCCCTGGATACCCTCCACAACCAACCAGACCCCGCCGTACCTCGATCTCCACACTCCCTCATACAGCCTTGGTGTGCCCCCTGGGGAGTATGTGGTGGGGGCATATACCTCCTTTGAGCCATGTGACAGGAGGCAGGCTGAGGAGGCAGACAACCTCTTTATTTCACAATCATGACAATTTCACTATTGTGTTATTAATTTGTTAATTATCGCCTCAGCACTATCAACGCCAATCACCCACACAGCAAATACAAGCAAGCAAATATTCAGCATTGACAAAATGCTGATTTAAGGTTTGCTAGATCATGGAAGTGAGCTTGTGCTGAGTACATCCTGCCAGGAAGGTGGCTCTCTGGCGCTCAGCAACATCTGGCTTAATGGGAAAACCATTTCCTGATGGAGAACTAGATCATAGGGTAAATCTGTGGCATTATTTTAGGTTTCAAATTCCCGCTCCTCAGTGACAGAATTGACAGTTTTATGAGTGACAGGTTAAATTCTTGAGGTAAAATCAAGGACAGGAGAGGTACATATGATGCTAGCTACTACCACAACCAGAACACTGTGGAGTCCAAAGGCACTCATCTTTTCCAAATGCACACACAGAGCCACATGTGGACTGAGAATGAAATGAACATTTTAGTACATGATGAACCTGTAGTCGGTGGCTCTGAAAACTGGTATTTAATGTTCCAAAGAAATAATTCACATTCTAGAATGTGAATTATTTCTTTGCACAGCAGTGGTAACGAGCTCTGTTCTCTGCTCAAGTCATAACGAAATGCGAGATCACTATCACAGTTGCTTTCAAGCAGTCACCACCAGTGCTCAATAAGCAGCTCACACAATAGAAAAAGCACTTCAAAGATTGCAAAAAACAACTGTGTTTTTGAAATGGGCTTCTCTTGGTAACCCCCCCCCCCAAGTGTGAGGTACTTGCTGGTGTAACCCCCAGGCCACTTATTTAACTAGTGTGCACACACAACAATTAACTATCTGGAAACACTGGTGCCCATATACTGGCATATCAATTTACTTTGTTAAAAGGTAGGTACCACCCTTGGTGTTAGGATGTATACCTGGCTCATTTTCTAGAGGAAGAGAGGGTGGGTACAGAAACAAACAACTTGAACCCTATGTAAATAACACAACCCAGATCCTGGGTGGAGGCTGCTAGGAATATGCTTGCTCCAACATGCTGAGGGGGCCCCAGTAAATCCACACAACTAGAAGCAATAATCGGATTGTCCATAACAGTGACTGGGATTGTGCAGTATGGCTTCATTCAAAGATGGCAAGTAAAGCTGAAGTGGACCCCCAAGGGTTGGTCCAGGCTGGACAGGTACAAATTCAAGAACTCTCCTTGCATGCAGTACAGTTTGTGAATGACAACAGAAACATCTTCCCAATTCCCAAAAGTGCATCCGTGGACACTGGGCCATGTACATGAACATCTCTCTTTTCCCATGAGTGTTATTTACTGAATCTAAGCCACACACTCAGAACTCTTCTCGAACATAGGTGCAGTTATGTGAAACTCAGCCACATGCCTTAACCTGCAGCTTGGCCACTTGCTCAGGTAAATATACTGGTGCCCTTTACGAACCAGGAAGCCCTGCCTTGTAAGCGCTTAGATGGCATTCCTCCCACCCTTGGCTCCAACTGACAGACTCTGCCATTCTTCAGGATTACACCACTGAAACCCCCATGCCATTCCCCACTTAAATGCTAAAGGTCCCATACTTTACTTGTCATAACACTGAGGTGACACAGAGAAAATAAACTGCACTCACTGGGGTCCACAGTTTAACTTTCTTCACTCACTCTGGTGAGACTAGTGGCACTGACAGGTGCGATCCAGCCTTATCTATGGGCACACACACACTCCAGGCTATCCACTCCCCTAAGAACCTTTGGAGATCTAGTCTCCTTTACAGTACTCACAGAAACCAAAAAGAAACAGGAAGGCACTCTTCTGGGTAGCGGGTCCACACAGTCTATTTCAGGTCCTATACCAAGGCAGCTGAAAACACCACAGAACATTCAGGGGATTGCCCCTTGAGTCCACAGAGAACAAGCAGATCCTTACACTTCACAGGGAGTAGAAATCAAGAAATCCTACTGTAGTCTTGTCTCCGCCACTTCAGCTGGAAGTTGGAAATGACACTTGACTAGGGTGGGAAATCCTGGTCCCTCTGTCAGAGCCCACTGACAGTCCTTCTGCCACTCTCACCTCCTCACTTCACTCCATTACACTCTACTTCAGACTCAGCATTCTAAGCTCACAGTGTGGCTTATGCTGCTGCAAGAGTTCTAAATGGCCTAATCATTCCTTCCTCATGCTAGCTGAGTAAACAATGATGTCATTATGTAAGGAGCCCCCAGTGAGCTCCCTACCAGCTGCCTGCTGCCTTCCTAACAATAATACAATAATACTGATAGGATTCTAGTAACCCCAGGGACTGGGTTGTTACACTCGCCCCCTTGCTAGGTAAATGACTGTCCGCAGTCATTCCCTCACCCGCACCAAGCCATCCCACCTCTGATGCGCCTACGGGAGGGTTACATGATGCACTCACCATGTGCCAGGCACAGGCAGGTGACACTAAAGGCTAGAGGCCCACTGAAGAAACTTCAGTTCCTATCCTACTACTGTACTATCTATGGATCCTCAGTGGCTCCAAGAAACTGCCTGAAGCATGTCCTACCAGACAGAATTGGTGATCCCTATATCTAGAATCAGACCACCAACCTGCTTTCCTCCCTCACCCTCTAGGGGAAAACTGTCTGACCTACGCTACCTACCATGTGCCCAAACCCCCCAAAAAAACAAAACCATTTTACACCTCACACCTGTAAAACAAAAAGGGTTAGACATTGCACTAAACAGTTACACAAGCCAAACAAATCGACAACAAAGGAAGGACTCTGATGAGTACCACCAATCCTCTTCAGGTCTTCTTGTCTTCTTCCAGGAACACCTGCAAAAGAAACACTGCAAAAACATTTCTGCACACAACTACAACATGTAAAGCCAAAAAACAGTGACCAAAACCCTCCCACTGGATACTGCACAAACCCAAAAAGGACTTTTTAAAGGATTTTCTACAAAAGTACAAAAATAGAAAACATAAAGACATTTGCAAAACATTTGGGGGAGGAATCCCTGCAAAGTCCAAATCTAGGGAAAAGTCCAGAGTGCTGAAGCACTACAACAAGCATCTTTCCTAGGCCGGAGCCTACTGAAGCACTGTCCTGGAACAGGCACAAGGCCTGCAAGCACTGCAGTCTAGGTGTAAAGTCATTTGAGTTTATATTTCAAAGAGTCTTCCATTTTGAGGACACAGTTAAATAAAATGAAAAAGGTCTCTTACCAGTTCCTGATGACAAAAGGATGTCAACATCACCTCTCTGGTGCTGCAGAGTGATGATCTTCAGCTGCTGGGAAGATGAAATCTTCGGATCAGATGTTTCCATGACCTCCTTCTGGACCCGAACTGGAAATCTTCTCTGAACCTGCTTGGCTGATGAACCTGGATGTTACCACAGATGAACCTGGATGCTGCTGGAGCTGAACCTGGATGCTGCTGCAGATGAACCTGGATCACCAGAAGAAAGGCACCTCCATCCTGAGTTGTTGCTTCTTCTGTGGCAGATGGCTGAGCTGGCTATGGCCGAAGTCACCTTTGGCAGGCAGGCACAATTTTCAAGAATAGCTCCAGTCTCTGGGGTAGTACCATTCCAGATGTGGGATATAGACTGTCACCCCATCTGGACGAACCATGGGAACATTATAGAATGTCTCTGGGCCTACTTTGTCCACTATTCTCACAGAGTTGATCAACAAAGTCCTGCCACGCCTTCAGAATTGCAGTCTGTCATTGCACACCTTAATTATATAGAAACATAGAATTTGACAGCAGATAAGGACCACTTGGCCCACCCAGTCTGCCCATTTCCCTACCTACTGGATAAGCTGCAGATTCTAGTTAACCAACAGCCTACTTCCTGCAACCCCCCACTATAATTGTCTTCTGTCTGTCCCATGCATGTTTGAATTCCCCTACTGTTTTAGACCTAACGACCTCCTCAGGAAGGCTGTTCCATGTATCCACCACTCTCTCCATGAAAAAAAATTTCCTCACATTACCCCTGAGCCGTCCCCCCTCTATCTTTAAATTGTGCCTCCTTGTTCTTACACATCTCTTTTTCTGAAAGATGCTACCCTCCTGGACTTTGTTGATTCCCTTGAGGTACTTGAACATTTCTATCATGTCCCCCCTGTACCTCCTTTCATCAAGAGTATACATATTAAGCTCTCTCAGTCTCTCTCTCTTCACGTGGTTTCTGTTGCAGACCCTGCACCATTTTAGTTGCCCTCCTCTGGACTACTTCCATCCTGTCTATGTCCTTGCGTAGATGAGGTCTCCAAAACTGCACACAGTACTCCAGATGGGGTCTCACCAACTGTCTGTATAGAGGGATAACCACTTCCCTTTTTCTACTTGTGATGCTCCTTCCTATGTATCCCAGTATCCCCCCGGCTCTCCTTACCGACTTTTCACATTGCTTACCCACCTTTAGGTCATCTGATATGACTACCCCCAGGTCCCTTTCCATTTTTGTTGTTGTTAGTACCTCCCTGCTATTGTGTACTCTTCTCCTGGGTTTTTGTTTCCCAGGTGCATTGCTTTGCACTTCTTTGCATTGAATCTAAGTTGCCATATGTCTGACCATTCCTCCAACCTTCCCAAGTCCCTTCTCATCTTTTCTACCCCCTCTTGTGTATCAACTCTGTTACAGATCTTTGTGTCATCTGCAAAGAGGCATACCTTTCCTCCAGACCCTCTGCAATGTCACCTATAAAGATGTTAAAGAGGACTGGACCCAGTACTGAGGCCCTGAGGGTACTCCACTAGTAACCCCACTTTCTTGAATGTGTTCCATTCAATATTACCTTCTGTGTCCTGTTGTGCAGCCAGTTTGCTACCCAGGCTACCACCCTGGGACCCACTCCCAGGCTGGCTAACTTGATTATTAATCTTTTGTGCGGGACTGTGTCAAATGCCTTGCTAAAGTCTAGGTAGGCCATATCCACAGCCCCTCCCTGGTCTATTACTTTGGTCACCCAGTCAAAGAAATCAATTAGATTCATCTGACATGACCTTCCTGCTGTAAATCCATTCTGCTTTGGGTCCTGTGCCCCACTGGCCTCTAGGTACTCAACAGTTCTTTCTTTCAGAAGTGATTCCATCATTTTCCCTACCACTGAGGTCAAACTTACAGGTCTGTAGTTTCCTGCTTCTGCCTTGCTCCCACTTTTGTGAAGGGGAATCACATCTGCCCTCCTCCGGTCCTCAGGTACCGCCCCATCCTGCCATGATTTGTTAGAAAGCATGGTCAGTGGTGTCACTAGGTCCTCCCTTAGTTCTTTTAGGATTCTGGGGTGAATCCCATCAGACCCCATTGCTTTGTCCACCTTGAGTTTTAGGAGTTCTTTCAGGACTCTTTTTTCTGTGAATGGACTGGTGTCAACCCCCCTACCCAGAGTGCTTCTATTGTCTGGTTTAGGTAACTCCTCCTCATCTTCTTTTGTGAATACTGAGCAAAGGTATTCATTCAGTATCTCTGCCTTTTCACTGTCTCCCTCTGCCCACCTCCCCTCTCCTTTATTAATCTTCACTATCCCTCCCTTAACCTTTCTATGCTCCCTAATGTACCTATAAAAGGTTTTATTCCCTTCTTAACTGAGTTGGCTATTTTTCCTCGGTTTGGGCCTTTGCTAGTCTGACTGCCTTCCCACTTCTTTCTGCTTTAATTGATAAAGTTCCTGTCGTGCTCCTTCTGTGATTCCTTATACTTTTTGAATGCAGCCTTTTCTCTTAACCTTCCCTGCCACCTCTTTTGAGAACCATAGTGGTTTTTACTCTGCTTTGTTTTCTTTGTTTGTTTCACACAAAGGCTTGTTTCCTCTATGATGGCAGTTTTGATTTTTCTCCATTGTTCTTCCACCCTCCTTTTGGTCATTTGCTAGTGCATTTTCAGGTATTCGCCATTTTGCCAAAGTCAGCCCTTCTAAAGTCCAGTATCCTTGTTTTTGTATGGCTTATCTCCATGGTTGTGCTCATTGTGAAGTACACTGTGCAGTGGTCGCTTATTCCCAGATGTCTACTGACTTCTAAATTTGTGACCCTCTCTCCATTTGAGAGTACCAGGTCTAGTATTGCTCCCTCCTGAGTGGGTTTCAACACTAGCTGTCTAAGGCCTGCCCCCTGCAGGGCGTCGAGAATGACCCTGCTCTTGGATGTGGCTGCAGTACATGTTATCCAGTTAACATCTGGCATATTCAGGTCCCCATCAACAGTATCTCCCCTTTTTCAGCCATTTTGAGAATGTCTTTTATCATTTTGTTGTCCATTTCCTCCCCTTGAGACAGGGGTCTGTATACAACTCCTGTGCAGATTGTGATGCCATTCCTGGTCTCCAAGGTGACCCAGAGTGCCTCTTGTCCTTCCCCTTTACATTTTAGTTCTGTAGCTTTGATCCTTTCCCTTATGTATAGAGCTACTCCACCTCCTCTTTTACCTTCCCTGTCCCTTCTGTAGATTGTGTACCCTGGTATGTTGACATCCCAGTCATGGTTCTTGGTGTACCATGTTTCTGTGACTGCCACAATATCCAATTGTTCATCTTCCATCACGGCTACTAGCTCAGGAAGCTTCTTTCCCAGACTACGGGTATTGGTACTCATTGCCCTCCATTTAATGTTGGCTTTATCCTTTTTCCCACCATCCTTGCTCTTATTGTCCTTGTTTATTTTTCTATTTACCCCTGTCCTGCCCTGTGTTGAGCTCTGTACCACAGTGTTTACCTTACCACCTGCCATGTTTTGTGGGGGGATGCTTGAAATTTCCTGCCTTTTATCAGTGCCTCCCCCTTGACTAGTTTAAAAGCTTGCCAAGGAAGCATTTAAACCTATTCCCTAGGAGCTTGGTTCCCTTCGTGGACAGATGCAGACCATCATGCCAGTATAGACCTTTATCTCTCAGGTGGCCCCAGTCCCAGTGAAGCCAAAGCCCTGTGCTCTGCATCAGTTTTGCAACCATTCATTAAACTGCATGGTGTGCAGTACCCTAGCCTCACTCCTGCCATGGACTGGTAGCACCTCTAAGAAGGTTACCATGCTTGCTACCCACCTGAGGCCCCTCCCCAACTCCACAAATTCATTCTGCACTGCACTGATCCCATGTCTAGCTAGGTCATTTGTCCCAAGGTGGACTATGATATCTAGTTCCCTCTCTTGTGATGCTGCTTCTGCAATCCTGAGGATTCGCTTCCTGTCCCTCCAAGCCATGGCACCAGGCAGGCACCTTACTTCCTTCTCCTCTCCCTTTCCCAGTTTTACCCCCCTAACAATTGAGTCCCCTATCAGAAGCTGTTTCCTTCCCTGTGGTGTCCCTTGCCACCCTTTGTGGGTCTCCCTTGTGGATGTCCTCAGCATTCTTCTGTGTCTCCACTGAGGGTGCCATCATAGAGGAACCTTGCTCTGCCAGAATGGCATATAGATTTGTGTGACAGCTAGGGGCTTCACCTCTGGTCCACTACCCGCACCTCCCAGAACCCACTGTGGTCCAACTGCTCTTCATACTAGGCAGTGGTTGTGGCAGTGGTGCTGTTTGAAGGGGAGGCTCCTTAGTCCTTGCTAGTTCAGCCTGGAGGTGGGTGACCTCCTCCCTCAGAGCTGACAGTTGCCTGCAAATAGGACAGCAAGCAGTTTCCAGAATGTCTCCCAGAAAACTATTGCCCCACAGCCAGTGCATTGCACCACTCCCCACATGTCACTCTCCCTTATAATATACAATATGTAATATATATATATATATATATACACATATATATCTTTTTTTTTATTATTTGTGGTGTGTACCTACCCTTTTTGCACTGTGCTGGGTTATTAAGGATATGACAGTTCTGCCCCAAGACCTGTTGAGGAAGTGATGTCAGAACTGTGGCTATAAAGGAAATGCCACGCCTGGGGGGTGGGGGTAGGGTGGGTAGTCCACAGCCACTGGTGACTGTTAGAAACAATCAAATACACAACTGCTCCACCACCCTGGTGAGTATTGCCCTTTATAGTAATTCAACTAACACCACAATTTACTAGACCATGGCTCCTGCACAAACCACTCTACTGAGTCCAGGGATAAAAATGAACTCACTCCTCAGCCAGCAGGACACTTTTAAAATGTTGCAAAAATATCCTTCCAAATCCTAGGTCTCAACCCCAACAATCAAGCAAATTCAGTTGTATCTCACTCCCTCTGGTTATAAAATTACTACACTTTTAATGGAATCCTGCAATTCTCTGCTTAATGCCAATAAGGAAAAAAAAATGAAACTTTTTGTAGAAAGCGTAGCTCCCCTTCTTAACAAGTCCCACCAGTATTATGCCTTACCAGGTTTCCAGGTCCTAAATGGAGTTATAGTTTGTTCTTTGCAGTGTAGCAAGGTTCTCAGCTTCCAACAGACAAATCAAAATCATTCGGACCCACTTGTATACTCTAGGGTGCAGGTTGGCACAAGCTTCCTCCCACAACCAGGCATGCCTGTCTTTCTCTATGTCTTCCCATATTTTTCTAGAGTAGAAAGGGTATGACTGTCCATATGTGGCCTCAGCTCGTCTACACACAATTCTCTCTTCTTTGCTGCTTTTCACTAACTCATGTCCAGAAGCTCGGCTTGGTGGTGGCCAGTCCTGGTTGAGCAAGTCGCGAACACTTGGTACAGAGCAAGAGCAGGCCACCTCTGCACTCAAGGGCACATTTCTTGAGCCTTCCTCCTCATAGACATCTGGAGGCTCCATGGAAGCCCAGGCCAATGCTGACTTGCTAGGGTCCACTGAAGCCATCGCTGCTTCCTCCTCTTCCACACAGTCTGCCCAGGATCTGGCGATTGCACCAATCCCCACAACTGTCCATTCTCTACTGTCGTCAGAGACACTGTCCTCCCAACGACATGCTTCCTCCACCTCAGACTCTCCAACAAGGCTCGGACTTTGGCCTTCTGCCCACGGATCTACTGAACCTGCACTGGCAGCATCCAATTCCACCCTCTGTGGCGTGGAACACTTCTCTTCATCTGGGCCTTGCACAGCATCAACACAGATAATGCCCAGAAACTCCTTTAGAACCTCCCTGGAGTCACTTGTACTGCAACCAGCCTGTTGCTGTTGTTCCAGTTCTACAGGGTCTCCTGTCTGTGTCCAAGTTGGAGCTAAACGGATGCATTTCACTTTTAGCTTCCCTTGTGGCACCTGCCATGCTCATCCCAAATCGCGTTCTACAGTCTGTACAATGGGGAATGGGCAGAACATCTCTTCCTGGTTTTAGGCATACTATGCACACATTACACGGATAATTTGGCAAAGCCACCTCAGTGGGTGCTGTTGAACAGTCATAGAATTGCTCAGATTGTGCTAGTTCTTGTTGGGCTGCTCATGCCCTAGCATGGAACGGGTAGTGAGGGGTTTGCTGCGCCATGTCCTGAAAGTCAAAACACAAGTTCCAAAATTACTATTATTTGCAAGAACTCTGAGATTTGGTTTTAACACACTGGAAAAAATTCACAAACAGGCTGCCTGACTGCTGCAATTGTATTCCACACTTAGCAAGAAATCCATTTTAAACTTTGATTTGGGTTTGCAAACTGTCCTAAAATGTCGCTGCTTTGCTTACATAGCTGGCTATACCCCAACATGGTGACTGTAACTTTGCATCACACTCAGTTAAAAATTGCTAGGACTCTCTCTGTCTGGATCTTTGCATTTCAACTGAATTTTCTAGCAGAAGTTAATTTTACTTATTTCTCAATCCATAACTTTACCAGCACTTAGACCAGGGGATCGTTTGTTTTAAAGTTCACTTTCTTTGAAAACAGC
This sequence comes from Neoceratodus forsteri, assembly GCA_016271365.2. Taxonomy (NCBI): domain Eukaryota; kingdom Metazoa; phylum Chordata; order Ceratodontiformes; family Ceratodontidae; genus Neoceratodus; species Neoceratodus forsteri. Next base: position 482,020 of record CM057449.1, on the reverse strand, counting down.
ACTTTCACATCGAAGTCCAAGAGTTAACAGTTCACAAACTCTCTCTGTCTCTCTCTCTCTCTCTCAGTACTTTTGCTGCATTTGCTCAAGTTCTTACTCAGTTTTCTGACCTTAGCACCACAATCAAGTTCTTTTGCAAAAAGAACCTACATACAGTGGATGGTTTTGCACCATCGGCGAAATCTGACCTGCTGCTGACTTGAAGAAGGCCTCTGGTCGAAAACAGCTTGCAGTCCCGTGGATCATCTCTCGATCACTGAGTCACTCCTCAGTCAGTCGAATATGGGTTGAGCCGGGTATTTGAAACAAAAGACAGAAAACTGCTGATGCAGAAGTGCTTTTGCTGCAAGTAATTCCTCCTTCCTGCTGCAGGAACTACAAGCTGCTCACACACTGCAGGCTGCTACTTCATGAATGTTCCACAAGCAGAGACTCAGGCAAGGGTGGAGCATAGGTGCACTGGGACCAATCACACGATGCCATGCAAATGATCCCTCTCTCTTTCTCTTTCTCTCTCTCTGTCTCTCCTGCAATCCTGCACGGCGATCGTCGAGAAGGCAAAATTTAAACTGCAAACTGTCACTTTTTTCTCGGCTTGAAATTTCAGTGGGGCAAGCATTTTAAGGCATTTTCACTCAGTTCTGGTGCATTTTCCTTAGCAACTCCCCCAAATTTCATTGTACACACGTGAAACTTTCTGAGCACTTACAAAACACTGTCTTTTAAGTCCACAAATACTTTTCTCACTAATTTGCAGTTTTTAAACAGTTTTCTAAGTGCTTTTTCCACAAGGCAAGGGCAATTATCTCTCAGTTCACAGTTTTAAAGCAAACACACAAGCAACAAATTCTTTCTCTTTCTTTTCCACATAACTCGGACAGCAAAAGACTTTCAGGTGGCATTTTACTTGGCACAACTTTGCTTTCTGATAAATAATCTTCTGTTTAGGGTACCACCACTAGACAGGAAGATCCTGGACATGCCCTTAGCATGCCTCATGCACCAAATTAAAATATTCCAAGATGAGACCCTCAGTTTTTGTAATCCCCAGGCCACTTATTTAACTAGTGTACACTCCCCATTAACTATCTGGAAACACTGGTGCCCATATACTGGCATATCAATTTACTTTGTTAAAGGTAGGTACCACCCTTTGTGTTAAGATGTATACCTGGCTCATTTTCTAGAGGAAGAGAGGGATGAGGTACAGAAACAAACAACTTGAACCCTGTGTAAATAACACAACCTAGATCCTGGGTGGAGGCTGCTAGGCATATTTTTTATTTTATTTATTTAACATTATCGAATTATAAACCTCTGAGTCAGAGACTCCTTTACAAAGGCTCCATGTCCAAGTAGTGCAGAAATATACAGTACACAAAATAAGTAGACATATTATAGGTTGAAAGTGTTCTCACAACAGATTGTAATACAGGTAGTAGAGCAAACATGCTAGGCTGGTACAAAAGGGAGACTTAATTCAATATAATATGCTTGCTCTAACATGCTGAGGGGGCTGCAGTAAATCCACACAACCAGAAGCAATAATCGGATTGTCCATAACAGTGACTGGGATTGTGCAGTATGGCTTTATTCAAAGATGGCAAGTAAAGCTGAAGTGGACCCCCAAGGGTTGGTCCAGGCTGGACATGTACAAATTCAAGAACTCTCCTTGCATGCAGTACAGTTCACGAATGACAACAGAAACATCTTCTTCCCAAGTCCCAAAGTGCATCTGTGGACACTGGGCCATGCACATGAACATCTCTCTTTTCCCATGAGTGTTATTTAGTGAATCTAAGCCACACACTCAGAACTCTTCTTTTTTTTATACTGCCCTCCTCGCTGCACCAGGATCCTTTCTTCTGGGATCCCTAGGTTGTGATGCTCCCGTAGTCCCGCCCCAGGTTCCTCCCTCTGGGGACCGGCAAGCCTATCCCCACCCTGTCTCGGTTTACCCCAGGCCCGGGCAGAGGGGGCTCCCCAGTCCTCTCTTGGTCCTTAAGTCTGTGTCGGAAGGCCTCTGCCAGCCCCTTCTATGGAGCCTGGTGTGGGTGTTCTCAGGTCGACTGAGTCCTGTCTCACGGAAGCCTAGTGCAGGGTTTTTCCATTTTCTTGTCTCCATGCCCTCAGGACGTCTGCATGCTAGGGGAAGCCTGGGGGCGGAGCACGTCTTGGCGATGCTGGCGCTCTGGCTCCCGGCAGACGTCCTCCCACCCTGCTGTGTGCAGTCTCGCTGCACCCCCACCTGTGGTCACCCAGGTGGCGGTATGGCAGCGGGATTTGCATCCCACCCCACCCGGAGGAGGAGAGCAGCCACTGGGCGCGCAATCCTCCTCCCCCCGGCTGCCCGAGTCTGTTCCTGAACCTGGCTCGCTGGCGCCGCGAGCGGTAGCCCTACCACTGCACCGGTGGGCCGGCTCTCAGAACTCTTCTTGAACATAGGTACAACTATGTGAAACTCAGCCATACACCTTAACCTGCAGCTTGGCCACTTGGTCAGTAAATATACTGGTGCCCTTTAATGGTGTTCCTCCCACCCTTGGCCCAACCAACAGACTCTGCCATTCTTCAGGGTTGCACCATTGAAACCTCCATTCCCCATTGAAATGCTAGAGGTCCCATGCTTTACTTGTCACAACACTGGAGTGACACAGGGAAAATGAACTGCACTCACTGGGGTTCACAGTTTAACTTTCTTCACTCACACTGGTGAGACTAGGGGCACTGACAGGTGCGATCCAGCCTTATCTATGGGCACACACACCACAGACTATCCACTCCCCTAAGAACATGTGGAGATCTAGTCTCCTTCACAGTACTCATAGAAACAAAAAAGAAACAGGAAGGCACTCTTCTGGGTAACCGGTCCACACTGTCGATTTTAGGTCCTATACCAAGGCAGCTGAAAACACCACAGAATATTCAGGTGATTACCCCTTGAGTCCACAGAGGACAAGCAGATCCTTTCACTTCACAGGGAGTAGAAATCAGGAAATCTTGCTGTAGTCTTGTCTCCACCACTTCAACTGGAAGTTGGAAATGACACTCGACTACGGTCAGAAATCCTGGGCCCTCTGTCAGAGCCCACTGGCAGTCCTTCTGCCACTCTCTCCTCCTCACTCCACTACTCTACTTAAGACTGAGTATTCTGAGCCCCGGAGCAGCTAGCCACACAGTGTGGCTTATGCTGCTGTGAGAGTTCTAAATGACATAATCATTCCTCCCTCAGGCTAACTGAGTAAACAATAATGTCATTATGTAAGGCCTCTAATGAGCTCCCTATCAGCTGCCTGTTGCCTTCCTAACAATAATACTGATAGGATTCTAGTAATCCCAGGGACTGGGTGGTTACACTAGTATTCCACACCTTGTTACTGTGGTGACATAAGGCACTCAAGCTTTGCTCTCATGCCAGTGATGTCACCATACTGATTCAGTGAGGAATACCAGCTTGTACCTCACTGCTGGGGGTACATTATTCTCTATGTGAGCCTGATTTTGCCTTTGATAAGTCCCTGATGTTTCAAATAGCCTTTAAAGTGAGGGACGCATAAACAAACATGGAAATACAAGCTCAGAATACCGTGAAAGCCATTGTGTTTGTAATCCCCTTCCCAAGTTGCGAGCTTACCTGAGGGACCCCGAGTCCTCCTTCCTCCCGAAGCTCCTGCTGCAGCTGCTCACTCTTCGCTTCCCCTGCCCGCACCTGGACTGCAACCAGGGCCAGGTAGTGTACTGACTTAGTTGTGGCACCTACTGCACCTAGACCGCAGGCAGTGAGCCACATGCTCCTTGCTCCCTGGCCCACTCTTTGACCATGCCTGCCAGGCCAGGAAGCGTATCAGACAATTTTGGTGCCTCAAGCGCATTGGATAAGGAGTGGCCAGTGAGCCACACACTTGTATTGTTCCCCCGCCCCCTGAACTGCTGTACAACAGCGCGGGGAGCAAGGGCAGGATGCAAAGTAGTTTCTGGCATCTCAAGCACCCACTGAGAACCGTGGCAGAAGCACCATTTTTCTGTTCCTCTCCGCAACCCACCGGACCGAAAAGGGAGTTTGGGAGAACAAAAAATACGCCAAAATAAAACTTTAAAGTGACTCCCGACCCAATCCTTGACTCCAGTGGGTCGGGAGTCAGGGGATAACATGGTGCCTACAGGGACTACAAGTCCCATGATTCCCAGCGGTGAAAGTATCATTTTCAGAGACAGCTTCTCCTGGAGAGGCCACAGAACGAAGCTTCTGATGGAGCTCCTGTCCCCCCCCAAAGTGCCCCTTGGCCCTAGTGACCACCAGATGGGACCAAGAGGGTCCTAGCCATGCAGCCAGATGCTGCCAAGACTGTGTACTTTTATTTATAATGGACTGAGGTGAGCAAGTACTGTCTGGGGGCAGCCATCTTTGCTGAGGTCTGTTTGATGACAGCATGGAATCCTATTGGTAGCTGCAGTACATCCAATCAGGATGTACAGCTCAAGACTAAGATGGACCAATGAGGTGTCAAGATTCAAACTAAACATTCTTGGGTTGACAGTTTGACCCTGGGTCAGTCGTTGTGTGAGTTCCTGAGGAGAAACAACTGATTTTTGACAGCTTCTGCTGCTGTTATAGCCAAGAGACATTTAGTTTGAGCCAATACAAACTGAGGACTTCAGAATTTATTGCCAGTGGTCTGGTAAGTCCCAGAGACAAGGGATTTACCTCAGCCTGCCTGAACTGGTGATATTTGGCAATCCAGATATCATTGACTGCTGAAAGAAGCGGTTTATCTGAGCTTGGGTGAAGCAGCAAAATCACTGCCTCATTGTTCTGACACAAGAGACTGTGATTCCTGCCAGGGGACCTAAGCTCTGCGGTCCTGCCTGCCTGTTCAACTGCTGTCCTACCTGCAAGGTGGGTGAAGACAAGTCCCTCTGTGGGATGAAGATGAAGATGACGGCCTGCCTACCTGTTGAGGTGGGTGAAGACAAGTCCCTCTGTGGGGTGAAGATGATGGCCTACCTACCTGTCGAGGTGGGTGAAGACAAGTCCCTCTGTGGGGTGAAGAGGATCATTGCTTGCATCCACACCAATTCTACCTGTTCTTCCAAACTGCCTGCAAGGGGAGACGTCTCCCAACTCCTGCATCTCCTATTCACCAAAAGGTTGTGACTACTGGGTTTTACTCAAACAAATACTCTTCTAACTGTTCAGCTAGCCAGCTAGTTAACTTTCCATCTGGGCTTCCTGCGTGACCATAGCTACGCCCACTGCAACTGTTACAGCCAGGATAAACTGTATCCCTACACTCCCTGGTATCGTTTGTACTTTGCATCTGCAGCATCCAACCGTTGCAATGGTTCTGCCCCCAGTGTTTACTAGTCACAGGCCTGCAACTCCTCAGTGTGCACACAAGATATTTGGGAGCTCCCACAGGGATTGTGGGGTTAACTGGTACACCAGTGGGGGGGGGGGACAGAGACTGGGACAGGGAATACTGGGTTGTAATGTACTGGAGTATTTGATTATTCTGCCTGCTTACAGTAATTATAAGGTTTTTGTTGAATGTTCTACTATCCTTTGTTTCCCTTGTCCCTTACCTCATTATCCAGACCCAAAATAAAACCCCTTGTTTATTTTACTACAATTGCTGAATTATTTGCATTATTGTGTAGCGTAATATTTGCATGCTTAAAATGATAAGTGGGAAGGGGAGTGTATATTGTTCTACCTGTTACCAAGGGAGGGGGCTGTATTTCATTTCCTGTTGGGAAGCACCTTGGCAGTACGCTGCTATAGGGTCCCCAGGTGGAGGCTCCTGTGCCATCATAAAGCCAATTCAACCATGAACCCAGGTGCCAACCTATATCCCTTAGGCAACCCCACTTACGAGTGGGCGTGCAGATAGAAGGGTAGGGGTGGTTACATGCTTAATACAGTAAAATGTTCATTTTGATTTAGTATTATACAGTATTATGAATTATCTATCGCACCTTTTTATAGCACTCTGAGTCTCAATACATCGGTAATAGCGCTCTCCTCATAGGCTAATGCACAAAGGAATCCCAAATTCAAAATCCGATCCCTCTCCTTTCCTTGTTGCTCCCAGAATCCCTAGTTTTTTTGTGCATCTTCCTAGGCTGGTCACGTTTCATCTGCGTCTGTGCCAAGCTTTAAGGTAAGCTAATTACATCCAAGTTTAAATGCTATATTAAATTCCCAGACAGTAGTTACAGTGCCTATAAAGATAGGCAGTAAACTTTGTGTGTTTCTTTTTAAAAAAGGACTAAGGAAAAGATGGTATAGAATGCAGCTGCCAGTTCAGCTTCATTATTATGAAAACAATGTTAGATTCAGGATAGTCTCTGTGGCACAGGGCTTAGCGTAGAGATGGAAATGATAAGAATCCTGAAAGCAGCACATAATGTTATGGAACCTAGCAGCAGAGTTTTAAATTGCAGTGCCCTAATCTTTGCAGTCCTTCCCCCCTCGGTTTACCTCATTCAGCTGAGGAGGGGTAGGAAGCTCTAAACATTTATCGACCACAGCACAGCCTCAGAGCCCCCCTTGTCAGCTTATCTCATTCAGCCAACAAGGGAAGCGGCCAGCGCTGCAGACAGCAGCTCATTGAAGGTGCACTGAATGCCCTGGGGGGTCACGGTTTACCTTGTTCAACCGCGACCACCACAGGGACCTCCTCAACTAAACCCCCTTTCAGCTCCAGAACAGAGTACAGCTCCAGGCAACAAAAAGATCAAAATGCCCTTACCGGAGGAGTCGCTGCGAGCCCCCATACTGCCCTTTCAGTGGCTGCCTTCCCCTGCTACTGTGAGTGCCAGGAATCCTCCTCCTGCTTATTCAGCCATGCTGTCTCCATGGGGTGCCTACTTCATTCCCCACGCTTACAGGCATCACCATTTTGGCAGAAAATGCAGTGAGATTATCGGCCGAAATTTCACAGGACCTCAGAGGGAGATTTTAAGGGAAGAGTTTCCTTCTCAAAATGGCAGTGCCATCATCCCGACTCTAAAATGGCACTCACAACGCTGCCACACTCCTTAAAGGCACAGGCATCTTCATTAGGCGCCATTGCACCTGAAAGTTAATTTAAACACCAGTGGCCCCAGCAGAGCACACAGGAAAATAAACAGCTGTACTGCAGGCCATTACCTGGACACTTAGCAGTGTTTTAACTCTAATACCCCTGCTATTTCACCTCTAAGGAGATAGCAGGCTGCAAGAGGGGCATGTTGTTAACTTGTCAGAGCCTGATGTATAGCCTCAGCGCTTACAGTTCGAGCTAAGGGACAAATGCTTATTATTACAAATATATTACAATTACTCAGATATGCACTCTGAGCAAGCCCAATGTAATTATGTCTTTCAGAATCATGACCGCAGTCAGAAAATTGTGCAGAAAATGCCCCAACATTTTGCTTACCTCAGACCTGGGGGAGCTCTTCTCTCTATGCAGGGTGGATTCTGAGCCGAGGGATTTCACCCACAACTCAGGATCCATAGAGGAGGACCCCCTAAGTGATAACGCCTCCACCGCATCTCAAAGCGTGGTAATGCAGTTATTCCAAAAGCTCCTGGACAGGATTGACTTCCTGGGATCAAACAAAAGACCCAGGTCCCCAAGCAAAACCCCTCACCCAAAGTGCCCCAGGGGCACCCCAAACTCAGATGACACATCAGAGATATCGGGAGATGAACACTCCAAAGAAGAGGAGGAGGAAGAGGAGGATATGGCAGCACGGCTGTGCCCCTTCGATGCCATTCCCAAGCTCATCAGAGTCATTTGTGAGACACTCAGAATGGATGAACTAGTGAAACAGCCAGACAATAGACTAGTCCCTCTGGTTAGAGAGAGAAAGCAATCCTCCACCTACTTCCCAGTATGCAAAGCACTAGAGAGCATACAAGGCAAGGAATGGGAGGCACCAGATCCGATTAAGACAAGGGAGAAGGGAACCTTCGAAAGTAGGTACCCACTGCCCTCAGGCAGGGAAAAACACTGGGCAACAGCCCCAAGAGTAGACACAGAGGTTGCCTCCCTGAGCAATAAGACTGCTCTGCCCTCAGAGTCAGCTTCAGCCTTGAAGGACCCCATGGACAGAAAGGTAGATGAAATCATGAGGAAAGTCCACAGTATGATGATCATGAATATGAGAGCTTCCATGGCTCAGCGAGGGCCATACTCAGATGGTTGGACGCAGTCCAACAGGATGTCCCCGAAACCGGTGCCCATGGGGCCGTCATGGACTACACCATTCAAGCCATGAAATGTGTAGCCGATGCCACAATCCATAGTTTTAAGATGGCATCCAGGTCAGTGGCATTCATTAATAGAGCCAGGAGACACATATGGCTCAAGCTATGGAATGCAGGTCAAAAGTCCAAGTCAAGGGTCATGAAACTACAGTTCTCAGGAGACAAGGTGTTTGGGCCCGGTACTGAAGAGTTTACAGTAAAGAAAGGGGACAACAAGGACCACGGAGGGCAAGCTACCCTACCATCCTTTCAAACAACAAATTTCGACAATACTCAGGCAGAGCCAAGAGGGGTCAAGTCCACCAGGGGCAAGACAGACGTGCATTTGGGTTCAACCAAATTTTTTCAACAACAGGCAGAACTTTCAAGGTAGCCAGGGTAGAGACTCACACTACAATGGCAAACAGGGGTATAAGATGAACAAATCAAACAGGGGATTCTGCCAATGAGAATCTGCAGGTCCATGATCAGGCGGACACAGTGAGGGGAAGACTACAGCAGTTCGCCACAAACTGGACCAAATCAATTGAAGACAAATGAGTCAAGGATATCATTTCAGAGGGATATGCCATAGAATTCAACACAGTCCCAAGACAAGACAGATATATAGAATCACACATTTCAAGACACAAAGCGACCTCACAGCAGGTACACGCCATCTTAAACCAGCTGCTACACAGCAGAGCCATAAAGCCCATTCCAAATCAGGAGAGATACTCCGATATCTACTCCATATTCTTTCTAGTCCCAAAAAAGACCAGGGACTTCAGACCTATTCTGGACCTGAAGTTTGTCAACAGGTTTGTATGGTACCAGTAGTTCAAGATGGAAACACTAAGGTCCACCATTGCGAATATGCAAAGGTGATGTACTAACTTCCATAGACCTGAAGGATGCCTACCTACAAATCCCTATCAGACCAACCCACCAAAGGTTTCTCTGATTTAGCATACTGGTTACCACTTCCAGTACCAGTGCTTGCTGTCTGGTTGGCATTGGCCCCATGACTGTTCACCAAGGTCATGGCACCTCTAGCAGCAAAACTGCACACAGAGGGCATCCATGGGATCCCATACCTAGACAATTGGTTGATACAGGTGAGAGCAGTGGCCAGCCGAGGGCAGCAACCCTCAGAGCCCAGCAACTACTGACAGAACATTGGTGGCTTATCAATGAAGCAAAGAGCCACCTAACACCTACCACATTGACAGACCATTTGGGGCCACATTCAACACAGTGACAGGCACAGTAAGACCATCACAGACCCACATCATCATGTTGACAATGCACTGCAGAACAGTAATGCAGAAGAACTGGGCGACACTATGGCATCTTATGCAACTATTGAGACTCATGGCGCCTGCATAGACCTACATGACTGGGCCAGGTTACATGAGGCACTCAAATGCTCCTTCTGGACAACTGGAATTATAGTCAACAGAATTACAATCAGAGAGTGGCAATTCCCACATCGATAAAGAAATCACTAAGATGGTAGGCAGACCCACACAACTTCACGCAGGGGGCACAGTTGGAGAGAGATATAACAAGAAGCCTCGAAACAGACACAAGCCTGCTAGGTTAGGGTGCTGTACTGGACAGACAGTTGATCCAAGGAAAATGGACAAGCTAGAAGTCAAAACTCCCAATCAATATATTAGAGACAAGAGCTGTCTGACTAGCTCTCATTCACTTCAAAGCTCAACTCGAAAGGCACCACATAAAGGTGCGCACAGACAGCTGAGTGACAATGGCATACATCAACAAGCAGGGAGGAACAAGGAGCAGGGCCATGGCTTGAGAAGCAGAAATCCTAATGGTATGGGCAGAGAAACATCTACTCAGCCTCACAGCAGTTCACCTGGCAGGCAGCCTGAACACAAGGGCAGATTGGTTGAGTAGGCAAACACTGTAGCAAGGGGAGTGGCAACTCCATCCAGGGATCTTCAATGAGATCCAGAGGAAATGGGGCCCTTTCAACATTGATCTCATGGCCTCAGTGGCCAATGCACAACTTCCACCTACACGCCTAGATACAGAGACAAGAGAGTGGTAGGGGTGGATGCCATATCCATGCCACGGAACTTCAAAAAAGCATATCTGTTCCCCCCAATATCCATGCTATCAGCAGTACTATAGAAAATCTGGGACATGGGCAGCAGCATGGTACTCATAGCCCCAGATTGGCCGAGCTGAATGTGGTACACCCTCATCTGGAGAATGCTGTCAGACACTCCTATGGTGCTAACCCACTACCAGAACTTACTCAGACAAGGGCCGATCTGGCATGAGAACCCTCTACCACTGAAACTGACGGCTTGGCTGCTCAGAGGACTAGATTGTTAAGATTAGGGGTGTGACGCTTCGCCAGCTGGTTATGATTGTTCTTTGATATTTGTAATGTAAAAATGTAGTGTGTGATTTGTCTCAATAAGGCAGCTGTGCCATGGGTCAGGTTTTAGTGGAAATAACAGGATATATTAACCTGAAACCAGGAGGTAATTAAAAGGACTAGAGAGCCTTAATTAAGGGTCTCCTGTTTATATGATTTAATTGGACCTGACCAGCTGCCAGGATATAGGGATCATAAACTATTATGACATTTTGAAGGAAAAAAACATTTTTACACCATGGTGTGAAAAGTCATAAAAATTCTTAGATGTGCCCTGGGAAGAGGAAATGCTTGAGATCAAAGAGGAAATGTTAATTAAGGAGTCATATTGGGACATGAGTTTTTGCTGATGTCATCTTATTTAATATACCTCCTGATAGGACGTCCTGTTTGTATATATTTTTTTTTATATTCTAAAAGAAGGAGCTAGATGACCTCTATAGTTGGGTGGAAACACAGAGTTTTTTTAACTGTATACTGTGTTGAACTAAACATACTTCTTTTGGACTCTTAAGAAACAACATCTAACTTTAAGCCCTGTGTAAAGGTACACATTAGATAGAAAAGTCTAACTGTATGTTGGTAATAGTTTGTATGTCATTTCTTTGTTTTCTTTTAAGAGATTGTATGCTTTTTGTGATACATTGTTCTGTGTTTACATTTTACATATTTTTATCCTTTTGTAAGTAAACCTTTCATCTGAAAAGACTGCCTGGGTGTGTCTTTCAAAGTTCTTTCTCTTTGCACGTGATGTATAGATGGTTAAGACTGACTAATAACTGTTCATAAGCTGATGGTGTTACCAAACTGGGAAAAGGTAAGAATATACCTAAGGTCTTTTATAGAGTTTTAAGGGTTCATTTTGGATACCTGGTTAGGTGCCCTTAGGCAAAAGATATCTGGCATCCCCCCAAAGAGCGGATTATCTGAACCTGTACATTTGGGTACGCTAGCATAAGGTTCACAGTTAGAATTCCCCCAGAACTTGAGACCAAGGGTGATTTGGACCCACAAGAAGACAGGAGGGTTACCTTGTTCTGTTACCTGTTCACAATACTGCACTCAGAGGTTGGCACTGTGGGAGCAGAGGTCCTGACCTGCTGAGTGGGGTTGGCGACAGACTGGTTGGCAGCGGTGCTGATAATTTTGGTAACACAAGCTTTAAACTGTTCAGTGTGTCAGCTTAATACTGTACAGCTCACTTGCAAAATAAGGCAGTGATTTATTTTTTAAAAAGGAAACAGAACTACATCATTTGGCTTATAGTCAAGTTCCTACCTGTTTTCTTTTTTTTCTAAAGTGCAAGTTAGAGTAGCCGTAGTTAGGGAAGAAGATGGCTTCCAACTACAGCGGGTACACGTCAGACTACTTGAGGCAGTTGTGCCAGGACAGAGGAGTCCTGATGAGGTGAGAGCCCCAAGCAGAATCTCATGGATGCCCTGATGGCAGCAGATGCCCAGAGCATTGAGTCACAGACTGTGACTGTAAAAGACCAAATCTTGAGCATGGAGGAGGGAAGGTCACCAGCATTCTGGAGCCAGAAGCAATCAGGCTGCAGATTGAATTGCACAGAATGGAGCTGGAGTTCCAGAGAGAGGGGAAGCGGGAACAGTGAGCTGCAGAGGAGAAAAGGGAGTGAGAACAGCAAACTGCAGAGGAGAAGAGGGAGCGTGAACATAGAGATGTGGACCACAAGAAGCGTGAGCGCCAGAGGCGACATGAACTGGAGAAGCTATGACTTCAACCACCAGCACCAGAGCAGGTAAGTGGCTTGGGTTTAACTGGAACTACAGGACTGGGTTACAAATTGAATTCCAAATTGATAGCTGAATTTAAAGAGGAGGAGGAGGATATGGATGCCTTTTTAAATTCCTTTGAAAAAGTTTGTATTCAGGCTAAAATTCCTATAGGGTCCTGGAGCTTCCAGCTATCCCTGCTACTTACCGGGAAAGCTCAGGATGCCTTGGGTTAAATGGGCAAAGAGGACAGTAATGATTACAACAAATTTAAAGCTGCACTTTATAAAAAGTCTGATTTAACTGCTGAAGCATACAGAGCTAAATTCCATAAGCTCAGGAGAAGCCTGATATGAGCTACGAGGAGCTAGCCATGAAACAACGTCAGTTATTAAAATGTTGGTGGGAAGGAATTGAAGCAAACTCTGTAGATAAAATTTTAAATGCTATTTCGTTAGAACAGTTTTTTGGGGCATGCCCAGCAGAGCTGAAAACCTGGCTGGAGGACTGAGATCCCAAAACAGTGCAAAAAGCTGCTGAACTCTCGGACTGCTATGCCAAGAACAGACCTACTCTAAGAGCGAATGAGGTGGGTGGGGCAGCGCAGAAAGGGAAAAGCGTGCCTTCAGGGCAGCTAAAACCCTCACTGCCTCCACTGAAACCAGTTAGCCCCAGGTTTCAGAGAAAAGATTTCTCTGAGAAAAGAAATGAATGTTGGGGTTATAAAGAAACTGGGCATATTGCCAGACAGTGTCCCAAAAGGATGAGCAATATACAACATGGGGCTAGGAAAGAAGTGGGTTGTTTGTGTGTCCCTGGAAGCATTCCTGTGAACATGAGGGAACACATGCACCCAGTCATGGTGAATGGTGTACAGACACAAGGGTTAAGGGACACAGGGGCATCCCAGACATTGGTAAAAGGGGATCGGTAGAGCCTGGTCAGCTTATACCTAATAAATATGTCACTGTATAAGACTTTACTGGTGAAGAAGCAGCATTGCCCTCGCTAGTGTTCTCCTAGACTGGGGTGAAACAGGGGAACTATGCAACAGGTGGCTGTAGCCAAAATGTTAGCAGTTGACATCATCCTTGGCAACAATCTCCAACAGGGGATGGTGTGTGCAGTTACCCATAGCCAAGCAGGAAGGGAAAATTGTAGTTCCCTGGACCCCACAGAAGCTAGTGAGGAAATTGCTGGAAGGCTGATTCCCCAGCCTGTGCCTCCTGATATGGAGACTAATGAAAAGGGGGTAGAAATTTCCCCAGTAGCAGTTAACCAAACAGCTACGGAGGGTTACTCCGAAGAAGGAGGGGTGACCCATTGTCAGAGGGTTAGGGATGACAGTGATCCTGAGTGCCCTGATGATAGTGCTAGGGACCCTAGTTTAGAGACTGAAGGGGACCTGTCCCATGCCTTGGGAATGTGTGAGGAGTTTGCAGCTGCTCAGAGAAGTGACCATAGTCTAGAGAAGCTGAGGGCTTGGGCAGACTCTGACAGTGCACGGAAAGGTAATGGTAAACATAAGGTTTATTGGGAAAATGGACTGATGTGTACTCAGGCTGTGCAGACAGAGGGAGGGATGATAGGCAGACAGCTTGTCGTTCCCCAGGGGTATCGTGAGCAGTAGCTCAAGACTGCACATGATATTCCCTTGTCTGGTCATCTGGGAATTGCACGCACTATGCAGTGGTTGGCCCAGAATTTCTATTGGCCCAACTTCACCCAGCAGGTGAAGAAGTACTGCAGGTCTTGTCACTGGTGCCAAGAAATAGGGAAGGCAGGGAAGAAAACCCAAGCCACCCAGATTCCATTGCCCATAGTGGAGGAGCCATTCCAGAGGGTGGGAATGGATATTGTGGGGCCTGTAAATACCCCCAGCTCCTCCGGGAAGAGGTTCATCCTGACTGTGGTGGATTATGTCACCCGGTACCCCGAGGCAGTCGCCCTAACCTCACTGAGGACAGACAAAGTGGCAGATGCCTTACTTGGGATTTTCTCCTGTGTTGGGTTTCCGCAGGAGGTTATCACCGATCGAGGGGGTTTCTTCATGTCGGACCTGATGAAATGTTTGTGGGAGAAGTGTGGGGTGGTGCAGAGATGCACGACACCGTATCACCCACAAGCCAATGGGCCTGTGAAAAGATTTAATGGTGCCCTGGAGTCAATGCTCCGAGCGTTTGCTGAACAGCATGGGAGGGACTGGAAGAAATACCTTCCCCACCTGTTGTTTGCATATGGGGAGGTGCCCCAAGAGTCGACAGGATTTTCCCCCTCTGAGCTCTTATATGAACGCCGGGTCCGTGAGCCCCTAGACTTGATCCGGGAGGACTGGGAAGGCAAGCACGCCACCTAGGGAACTCCCATAGTGGATTATGTTCTGAGGTTTAGGGAAAGGCTAAAGGAGCTTATGGGGACAGCCCAGAGCAACCTGGCAGCTGCCCAACAGAAACAAAAAGTGTGGTATGACCGCAGAGCCAGAGCTCGCTCGTACATGGTGGGTCAGGAAGTCATGGTCCTTATTCCGGTCCAGAAAGACAAGCTGCAGGCTGAGTGGGCAGGACCGTACAAAGTAGTTAGGAAGGTAAATGATGTGAACTACATCATGGAGTTACCTGACAGAAGGCAAACAGAAAGAATGTACCACATCAACATGATGAAGCCATATGCTAATAGGGCTGACATGGTGTTTGCAGCATGTAGTCCTGGGGAGAGGATCGGCAAGGAGACCCCTTCTGACTTGCTGGAAGAAAAGCAGCAGGAGTCCTCTGTGGAGGCAGTTAAACTGTTACCCCAGCTGGTCCGGACAAGATCAAGGAAGTAAGGAGGTTTTAGAAGACTTGTCCCACTGTTTAGTGCCAAGCCTTGACTAACCCCTCAGCGACGCATGATGTGGAGACAGGGACACAGACTTCTGCCACGGGCGGACAAGCATATCGCGTCAGGAGGCTGTCTAAAAGGACATTAGGAAGGAAGGGGGAGATGCTGGATTTAGGGGTAATCCAGAGATCCCACAGCCCTAGGCCTCACGATAGTCTTTGTGTCCAAGCCAGATGGCTCTACTCATTTCTGTGTGGACTGTCGTGGACTGAATGCAGTCATGAAGTCAGATGCCCACCCGATGTCCCAGACGGATGAACTCCAGACAAGTTGGGAGGACGCCTACCTTAAGACTACTGACTTGACAAAGGGATATTGGCAGGTAGAGTTAACGGACAGAGATAGGAAGAGGTCGGCCTTCATCACTCCGATAGGCTTATTTGAATTTAAAGTAATGCCTTCGAATGAAGAATGCCCGACCACTTTCCAAGGTTAGTGAACCAGGTGTTAAATGGTGCTGAGGACTATGCTGTGGCGTACATGGATGACATTGCCATCTTTGGTGCCAGCTAGAGGAACACCTGTCCCATCTTAGGGAAGTGCTGGGCAGGATACAGAGGACGGGCTCACTGTCACAGCTGAGAAGTGCCAGGTGGCCATGGAGAAGTGGCATACCTTGGGCATGTTGTAGACTGAGGACAGCTCCATCCCAACCAAGTAAAAATAGAAGTGATCAAGGCATGGCCCAGACCAGAAATGCAGAAACAGGTCGAATTTCTAGGGACAGCAGGTACCATAGGAAATTTGTACCCAATTACAGTGCCCTGGCTGCTCCCTATCTGACCTGGTAAAGAAAAGGATGCCTAAGAAAATTACCTGGGAACCAGCCTGTGAAGAAGCCTTTACCAGATTGAAGGAGGCACTGTGCAGTGCTGCTGTATTGACAAGTCCTGACTGTCACAACCTCACTCAGCAGGTCAGGCCCTCTGCTCCCACAGTGTCAACCTCTGAGCGCAGTATTGTGAACAGGGTAACAGAACAGGGTAACCCTCCTGTCTGTTTTGTGGGTTCAAGTCACCTTTGGTCTCAAGTTCTGGAGGGATTCAAACTGTGAACCTTCTGCTAGCGTACCCAAATGTACAGGCTCAGATAATTCTGCTCTTCGGGGAAATGCCAGATATCTTTCGCCAAGGGCACCTAACCAGATATACAAAATGAACCCTTAAAAACTCTATGAAAGACCTTAGATAACTTCTTACCTTTTCCCAATTTGGTATACCATTAAGCTTATGAACAGTGTTGTCAAAACCTTAACCATCAATGCATCACAGGCAAAAAGGAAGGACTTGGAAGATACAGGCAGTCTCTTTGAAATAAGAGGTTTACTTAAAAATGAATAAAATATGTAAAATGCAAACACCGAACAATATATCACAACGCATACAATCACTTAAAAGAACAAGGTTTAAAAAGTGCAAACAAATTCCTACCACCTTACAATTAGACTTTGCCCATCTAATGTATATCTTCTAACTGCACTTGAAGTAGATATTTGCTTCTCCGAGTCCAACAGGAATGTCAGTTTGAAATACAGAATACAAGTTTAAAACACTGTGGTTCCACCCCTCCCTGAGCCATCTAGCTCCTCCTTCCAGAATATAAAAGTATACAAAATAGGACGTCCTGTCAAGAGGTATATTAAATACTGAAGTTCAGCAAAACTCATTTCCCAAATTATGACACTCTTAATTAAGTCTGTGATTTTCTTAGTTCCTTCTTTGGTCTATGAGCAGTTTCCTGCTTCAAAGACAGCAAAGGACTTGTTATGACTAACTCTGCCAGATCTCACTGAGGTGTAATATGCTTTGTAACACCAGGCGCAATTAACGTGCTTCCTCTGAAGACGCTCATAAATGGATATTGCTTCTTTGGCATCAAAGCAAACTGGGAAGTTAATCACCTTACAGAGATCTGCTGTTTAACATATCCAGTCCTTTGAACTGATACCGGGAAGTGTCATTCCAGGAGTACAGGATGTCTTATGACAGACACTCAATAACACATTTTATATTACAAAATCATAGAGCGATCAGAACCAGCTGACGGCGTCACAATCCTCCTACCTAGACTGATTTGGGGGCTCTGTCCCTGCATGGGATGAGGCTTCCAAATCAGATTCCTCCTCATGAGCCACGCTGACAAGCCATCTGAGTTCTCTTTTTCACTCCAGCCCTATGTAAGATTGTCATGTCACACCCTTGCTAAGCAAGACTCCATCTTAACAATCTACCATTTGTCTTTCCCATTTGGCGCTCAGCTAAACCAGGGGTTGTGGTCAGTTTGTACCACAAATGCTGCCCATATGAGTATGGCCCAGCTTCTTTAGGGCCCACAGTATAGCAAGACATTCTTTTTCCACAGTAGAGTATACCTGCTCCTGGAAAGTAACTTTTGCCCAGGTACACTACCGGAGATCTTTCCTTGGTTGGATGTCTGACTCAGTACTGCCCCAATACCCACGTCTAGGCGTCGGTCTGAACTATAAAGGGCTTGCTATAGTCAGGACTTGTCAATACAGGAGCACTGCACAGTGCCTCCTTCAGTCTGGTAAAGGCTTCTTCACAGGCTGGTCCCCAAGTAATTTTCTTTACATCCTTTCTTTACCAGGTCAGATAGGGAGCAGCCAGGGCACTGTAATTGAGTACAAATTTTAAAGTACCCTGCCCCCTAGAAACTCCTGACCTGTTTCTATGTTTCTGTCTGGGCATGCCTGGATCACCTCTATTTTATTTGGTTAGGATGGAACTGTCCCTGCCTACAGGCCGAGGATACCACTTCTCCCATTGCCACCTTGCACTTTTCAGCTTTAACAGTGAGCCTGCCCTCTGTATCCTGCCCAGCACTTCCCCTAGGTGGGACAGGTGTTTCCTCCCAGCTGGCACTAAAGATGGCAATGTCATCCGTCACCTTGACGCCTCCTCAGCACCATTTAACACCTGGTTCACCAACCTTTGGAAAGTGGCACAGCGTTCTTCATTCCAAAAGGCATTACTTTAAATTCAAATAAACCTATTGGCGTGATGAAGGCCAACCTCCCTAACTCTGTCAGTTAACTCACCTAATACCCTTGGTCAGGTCAATGGTTGTAAGATAGGTGCCCTCCCAACTTGTCCAGAAGTTGGTCTGACTGAGGGCATCGGTGGGCATCTGACTAGTGGAGTGCATTCAGTCCACAACAGTCCACAAAAATGATGAGAGCCAACTGGCTTGGACACAAGGACTACGGGTGAGGCCCAGGGGCTGTGGGATCTGGATTACCCTAAATCCAGTATCTCTGCCATTCCCTCCTAATGTCATTTGGACAGCCTCTGACACCCAATATGATGTCCACTGTAGGTGTCTGTCTCTCTGTCTCCACATCGTGCATCGCTAGAAGTTAGTCAAGGCTTGGTGCTAAACAATGAGAGCAAAGTCTGTTAAACCTCCTTACTTCCTGGATCTGGTCTGGGGCCAGCTGGGAGACAATTGAACTGCATCCACAGAGGACTCCCCACTTGCTTTCTTCAAGCAAGTCCAGAGGGGTCTCCTTCATCAGTCCCTCCCAGGACTACACACTGCAAACACCATGTCAGCCCTATTAGCATATAGCTTCATCATGTTGACATGGTACATCCTTTCTTGTCTGTCTTCTGTCTGTAACTCCATAACACAGTTCATGTCATTTACCTTTCCCAACTACTTGTACGGTCACTCTCACTCAGCCTGCAGCTTGTCTTTCCGGACTGGAATAGTGACCATCACTTTCTGACCCACCACACACTGAGCAAGCTCTGGCTCTGCAGCCATCACCACACTTTTTGTTTCTGTTGCAGCTGCCAGATTGCTCTGGCTGTCCCCATTGCCCTTCAGCCTTTTCCTAAACCTAAGGACATAATCCACTACAGCAGTCCCGGGTGGTGTGCTTGCCTTCCAGTCTCCCAGATCAAGTCTAGGGCCCATGTACCCGGCATCCATATAAGAGTTTAGCTGCTGGAAAACCTGCTTGACTCTGGGGCATCTCCCCTGTATGAAACAAACAGGTGGGAAGGTATTTCTCCCAGTCCCTCCCATGCTGTTCAGCAAACGCCCTGAGCATTGACTTCAGGGTATCATTAAATCTTTCACAAGACTACATTGACATGGGGTGATATGAGTGTCGCATCCTGCACCACCCCTGTACCCTCTCCACAAACATTTCATCAGGTCCATCATGAAGGAATACCGGATCGGTGATAATCTCCTTATGAAACCAACATGGGAGAAAATCCCAAGTAAGGCATCCTGACACTTTGTCTGTCCTCAGTGAGGATAAGGCACTGCCTATAAGAGTGCACGGTGGCATAATCCACCAGAGTCAGGGTGAGATCTCTTCCTGAGGAGCTGGGGGTATTTAAAGGCCCACAATATCCATTGCCACCCTCTGGAATGGCTCCTCCACTATAGGCAATGGAATCTGGATTCAGTTTTCTTGCCAGCCTTCCTATTTTGCACCGGTGACAAGATATGTAATACTCTTCACCAAAGCTGGGTGAAGTTAGTCAGTAGAAATTCTGGAGCAACCGCTGAATAGTCGCGTCGATTCCAAGATGACCAGACAAGGAATACTCATATAATCTTGAGGAACTGCTCACGATAACCCTGGAGAATGACAAGCTGTCAGTTTCATCACCCCTCCCCTTCTGTCTGTATAGCCTGCATATATCTCAGTCCATTTTCCTATGAAATCCATCCTCCAGCCTCCAGATCTACCAGAGACTGTGAGCAAGACTAAAGGCAGTGGCAGATTAGCTGCACCAAGTGCATGCAGCCAGTGCAGTTACACAAGATAGTGAGGCACCATGGCAGAGGAACTTTTATGTGTTTCAAGAGTCCTACATCTGACTGAGTGTGCACTCTCCTGAGCTTGCTGATCGGTAGAATACTGCAGACTGCAAAAGTAAGTGGTTCTGAGTCACTGAGTTAGATTTCAGCACAGGAGCAATGCAGCATGAGGGCATGCACTGGGTGTCTCCAGTGACAGTAGGTGATCAGGCTTGGGGTTTCACACTGGAAATTACCATGCTCCTGTTACCATGGCAAGTGGGAGAGGCAACCAGTGACATTGCCCAGCAGCACAGAAGTTAAAACACGTTGGAGGTTCCAAGTGCTGGTAGTGGGGTGGATTTAAAAAACAAAACAAGAAAGAGGTTTGGGGAATCCAGTTTTGAGAGACAGCTGAAATGGGAGTGGGGTTGGTGTAAAAGAGAGCACAGAAGTTTGAGGAATTGAGGTCAGAAGGAGTGGCTGGGATGAGAGTTTAAAAACCAAAAAACAAAGACAGAAGTTTTGGGAAATGGGGTCTGGAGGATGGCTGTACAGCATGTGGGCTTAAAACAAGAAATACAAAATCAACATACCCCCATGATGCAAAGCATCATGGGATATATAAACAAATCATCATGAAAATTTAGGCTGCCTGTGCTTTAAGCAGCAATGCATGTTGTCAAATGGCCTCCCATACAATCTTCAGAGTGAAAACAGAAGACACAGACATGTGTTTTGCCCTACACAGGACTCATTAGTGTGCCTCATCTGTAACTCACTGTAGGGGAAATGAGCCATCCCTAATGTGGTCTCCACAGGTCTGGGTCATGGTGGGCCCAAAATAAGAAAGCATGCTAAAAAGACACAGAACTTCTTTACAAAAGCATTGAAGCAAGGGTTACCCAAAAAGGACAATTTTATGGGTAACCCTTGCCTCAGTGCTTTTGTGCAGATGAAACACAGAAACATAGAATTTGACGGCAGATAAGGACCGCTTGGCCCACCCAGTCTGCCCATTTCCCTACCTACCTACTGGATAAGCTGCAGATCCTAGTTAACCAGCAGCCTACTTCTTCCTACCCCCACCCCCCAGAACTGCCTTATGACTATCCCATGCATGCTTGAATTCCACCACTGATTTTGACTCCACAACCTCCTCCGAAGGGCTGTTCCATGCATCCACAACCCTCTCTGTGAAAAAATACTTCCTTAAATTAAATGCTCTTTGTCTTCAAGCATAAAACAAGAGTTGCCTGTAGTCAGCTAGATTGTGTGGTTTTGCTTTGTTGTAGTACGTAATTACACTGTAAGGTATGATGGTACAGTCAGTTAAACCAACCCTAGAGAGTCATATTGAGGAAACAGGTGCAGCCAAGGGCCTTATCAGTGTCTGTGGCTCAGTAGGTAGCACACTCACCTCTGAGGCCGGGAGATCAGAGGGCTGTGGGTTCAGTTCCCACATCTGGCACTTGGGTTAATATCCCAGTACTGATACTGTAGTGCAGCATGAGTGGGGTGCTGCACTTCTGAGGTGCCATCTTCCGGATGAGACGTTAAACCGAGGTCCCATCTGCCTGTTCTGGTGGTAGTTCAGGTGGATGTTAAAGATCCCATGGAACTTCTCGAAAAATGTAGGGGAATCTCCCTGGTGTCCTGGGCAAATTTCCCTCATTCACTAAAAATACCACCAACAGCTTAATCTGATTCAAGGTCAGTTGGCATTCATCTGTATCCCCCTCCCCCGGGTCGTGCTTGAAAATAGGTAGGATTTGTCTAGTGCACTTACCCGGTCAACAAAAAATAAATAAAAAATAAATTATGCCTGTACAGTAGAGCTATAGAGAATGAGAAGATTCTGAATTCATGAATTTTGATGGAATTCCACAACATTCTGTAGAATTTCATCAGAATTTCATTTAATTTTTAAAATGTATTAATTTAGTCATAACCCAGCTGTGAATTGAGATAGAGATCTGACATTTGGCATGATTATTTACTGTTAGGTGCACTAATGGTGTGCCAAATATGTTGACATTAGGATGCATCTTCTCAAACGTATACACACTTCTAGTCTGTCATTTTATTTTTTGTGAAATTTCATGAAGCTTTTTATCTACATATAACTCAGGCACCTTTGGAACTAGAAATCTGAAACTACATACATATATAAATGCAGTAAGAATGCACACATCTACATAATTTTATAACATTTTGATGAATGTTTTCAAAATGACTAATTAAAATCTAAATTTTGACAAAATGTTTGGCTACCTATAGCACTGCTCCCTTTAAAGCTTGATACTTAAAATTTAGTATATATACCCATGCTGTATATTTCTCTAAATCCTGAAATTGTGAAGAAATTTGGATAAGAATGTTTAAAACTAGATGGAAATAACTGAAAATTAAATTTGATTAAATGTTTGGTTACTCACAAATCACCCTCTTTCAATCTAGAACTCTGAAATTAGGTAAACTCATGAAAGCCATGGGTGCCTGCACATCTGCCAAATTTGGTATCATTTGGATATGTACTTTGAAAACTAGACCAAAATAACTGAAATTTAAAATCTGGCAAACTTCTGTGGAATTTTGGAAAAGTATTAAGTTGGCCATAACGCAGCCTTCTGTTGAGCTAGAGATCTGAACTTTGGCATAATTACTTGTTGGTAGGAGTTATAATGGTGTGCCAAATAATCATGACATTAGGATGCATCATATCAAAATAACAGATGCTCAAAAGTCTAACATTTTATTTTTTGTGGGAAATTTCATGAACATCTTTATCTGCATACAATTTAGGCACCTTTGGAGCTAATGATACGAAACTAGGTACATATATAACTCTTGTAATACCCATATACCTGCACAATTTAGTAACATTTCAATGAATGCTTCAAAATTATACTAAATTAACTAAAATCTAAATTTTGGCAAAATATTTGTCTCATTTAGCACAGCCCCTTTAAAGACTGAAAGTTAAAACTTGCACACATACCTATGCTACATTTTTCTTAAAATCCTGAATCTGTGGAGACATTTGGATAAGACGTTTTAAAATTAAATGGAAAAAACTGAAAATTAAATTTTGATTAAATGTTTGGCCACTGATAGTTTTGCTCCCTTTTAATCTAGGACTCTAAAATTTAGTACACTTATGAATACCATTAGTACCTGTGTATGTGCTAAATGTGGAATAATATGGATATGTACTTTGAAAGCTAAAGCAACATAACTGAAATGTAAAATTTGACAAAATTCTGCAGAGTTTTCATTTAAATTCTGCAAAATTCCACTGAATCAGAATGGTAATTCAATGGGCATTCTGCCAGTGAAATTTTATGTTCAGCACAGCTTTACTGTAGAGTAAGATTAATGAAGATAATATAACTCTTGGAGTGCCTTAAATGGAACAGAAACTTGATTTTACATGGCTCAATATAATTGGAAATGTAAGCATATCTAAAGTGTGTTTGACAGCACTCAGTGAATTATTTTTTGTGTTTCATTGAGAAATAAAAGATACTTTACCTTATCTAATGTGAAAAGCAATTAGGGTAAATAAGCCATTCAGTTTAGGACTTCTTTTTTTAACAGCCATACTGTGAATTATGGAATCTAACAAGTGTTTTAATCATTAACGTAATCTTTTTTTTAATGTGCAAAGTTTATTGAGATTAAAAGGATCACACTTTGCGTACAGCCAAGAGATGATACAGGAAACATAGGTCACATACACAGTTTAAAACCATACTTTATCCCTGCACCTCTTAAGGTTAAACAAGCACATACTAGATTAATTGAAGTCTGTGCTCTAATCTGTAACTTGGCTCAGACCTCTACTTTGGACTCATCCTGTTCCTGGCCAACTATAGCATAATATGGTGTGACCAACCCTCATCGAAAGGAGGGTGGCATTGCCCTCTTCTAGAAGAGCATCCAAACCTCTTCACTTTCCTACCACCTCGTCCTCCATATGTGAATCAATCCATGTGATACTCACCTTAGGAGCCAAAAAATTGCACATTATCTGTGCCTACAACCCCCCCATAGGTGGTTTTATTGGACATGAAGCACTACTTGACCATACCTCATCAGTTATAGGACAAAATGAAGTCCTAATCCTAGGGGATTTCAATCTAAATTGGCTGGGCAAAGCTCAGTGTGCCCTCCTTTCCTTGTTGCGTAGCCACATCTTACATCGAATCCTAACCGAGCCCACCAGGGTTACATTCCAGGATAACACTGGCATGCTACTTGACTGAATTCTAACCAACTGTGTAGATCATATCCCCGTCTCTGGTACACTTGCGGATGGAATACGTGACCACGCTCCAATATTCTGTATATTGGGTCCCATGGCAGCCCCCTCTCCCGCACGTTATATCAACTTTAAGAACTTTGCAGGGTTTGATCATGGTCAATTTGTTAGTGATTATTCCCAGATTGACTGGTCCAGTCTTTACATGGCCAAGGATGCTCACTCTGCTCTCAACATCTTCGTAACGACAGTCAGGGCTATTCAGGATACCCACTCTTCCCTAACCACTCATCGAGTCGGGACAAACAAACAAGGTGGCTGCATAAGGATATACTTGCCTTACTCCAGCAGAAAGATAAGAGCTGGAAAAGTTACAATGCAACTGGTGACCTAGCTGATTATAACCGCTAAAGAGTCCAGCGTAACACGTGTAAGAAACAAACCAGACTTGCCAAAAGTACATATTGCAAAGACCTTTTGCTAGATGCAGCTGGTGACCTCAGAAAATTCTGGACCCATATAAAAACTTTATTCGGGTCCACACAATCACAATCCAAGAATAATATGGTGTTAAATAGCATTTATTGCAGTGACCCACTAACAATTGCTAATTATTTCAATCAGCACTTTGCTGACTTATTTAAATACTTGACCTCCTGCCACTCTGTTCGATCAACCACCCCTGAGACCTCCTCCTGCTACAAGTCAGGGCCCTAGACTTTCTGCTTTAGGGCTATAACCAGGACTGATGTACTAAAACTCCAATTTACTGTATCTGAGAACACAAGTACTGGATCTGCCTGTCTGGAACCAAGGTTTCTAAAGGTAGCTGCCCCTTTCATTGCCTCCCCCCTTGCTAGAATTTTCACCCTGTCCCTATGTCATAGAAAGTCCCCGATGTATGGAAAAATGCCCGAGTCACACCGGTCTTTAAAAAAGGTGATCCCAAAGACCTCATGAATTACTGGCCTATAGCTAACCTTTTGGTTCTAAGCAAGATCCTGGAAAAGCTAGTAACCACTCAAATAACTGACCTTCTACACAGGAATAATCTCCTCTCAGAAGCTCATCATGGCTTCTGTAAAGGCCACAGCACATCCACTGCCCTGCTTAAACTCACCTCCGACACGCTGTCTGCCATGGACTCTGGACTTGTGACAGGAGCCCTCTTTATCGATTTAATGAAGGCATTTGACCTAGTTAACCACCAGCCTCCTTGATATGCTTATGGTATGAGCTTTCCCCTCGGTATTTGCCTGGTTCAATAGTTACCTATCAGATAGGATTTAGGTGGTAAGTTCAACTCTGCTACAGTATATTGGAACCAACAACTGTTAATGTCAGGGTTCCACAGGGCTCTATCTTGGGGCGCCTCTTTCTCAGTTTTTATTAATAGCATCACCTCTTCTTCCTTGTTCTGTTCTGCTCTTCTATACGCTGATGATCTTGTTTTGTATAACACCTCCTGATCCATATCTGCCATTAACCAACACATGTCCTTTGATTTCAGATCTATCCAAATCTGGCTATCTGAGCACAAGCTTGAGCTAAATGTCAACAAAACCCAGGCCATGCTCTTTGGCACTACTTCTAAGCTCAGGCACTGTCAGGACCAATTCCTTGTAACCGGCTTAGATGGCTCTCCTATTGAAATTGTCTCCTCATTTAAATACCTGGGTGTCATCCTAGACAAGTCACTTGACTTCGACCTCCACATTCAAAACACATGCAAATCGGGTCACGTGTTGACTGGCTAGGAGAAGCAGCTTGCTTGCCTTGCTCCCGCTCTCCCATCCTATATTTTGCTTTTATTTTGTGGATACTGAAAGCTTTCCTACTTAACTATTGATACAACAGAATATAGACATAACAGTTGTCTTGAACTCGGTAAGGAAACTGCTCTTTACTGATGATGGAGGTCACGATGAAAACAGAGCTCCCATGCCATACGCCACCGCCTTCACCAGACGAGGCTGCAAAACAATCCTGGCAGCAAAATGCAAAAGCTGCCTCACCGGCAACTACCAAAGCCGCGGCTGCACTACTAACTGAAGAGCTCTTCCTATTGGAGATGAAGGTACTCCAAACTGCCATTACTGGGCTTACCTCTGAAGTTACATCCATAAAGACAGAGTTAAATGACGTCTCTCACCGTGTGAAGGTTACCGAAGCATGAGCAGTTTCTCTGGAGACATGGAGAACTACCACTGAGCCTGAAATAATCTCCTTGAGACGGCAGCTCTAGAAAATGGAGCTGAAAATGGAGGATCTTGAGGGTCAGAGCCGTCGCAATAATTTAGTTATTTTGGGGCTCCCTGAAGGTGAGGAGGGAACTGCGCCTATACAGTTTGTGTCCAAAATTGTTAGAAGAGGTGGCAGGCCCTTCTCCCAATGGGCATGTCCTATATTGTAGAACGAGCTCACCACTACTTCAGCCCAAACCTACACCAGGCTCCCCCACCGACTGTTCTATTGAAGCTGCTGAATTATCTGGACAAGCAGCATGTGCTAATGAGGCAATTGGAGGCAGTATAGCGTAGTGGTTTAAGGCTCTGAGCTGCAAATCCGGTGACATCCAGCAGACCAGACCTGGGTTTAAATCCCACAGCTTCCACTTGCATACTGTGTGACCCTGAGCAAGTCACTTAACTTCCCTGTGCTCCCAGGTTGCTCCTGTAAAAAAGCTTTCAGCTTAGTGTGCTACTCCTGGTTAAACAACTAAATAAACAAATAAATAAATAAAAATGAAGCTCAGAGATATCCAAGCAGTTATGTGGGAGGACCACAAGATTCCTATCTCCCAAGACCTGCCAGCATCTCTGAGGAAGAAGAGGTGATCATTTTACCCTACAGTAAACCATCTAATCCAGGCTGGTATTCATTTCCGAATGGTCTACCCGGCTCAGTTCTAAGTCACTGTCCGTGAGACATGGCATTTTTTCAGTACCAACGAGTAGGCTGTGCAAGAACTGCAGCGTCTTCTCCCAGAGCTGTTTAAGAAATTACTCTGCTCCCCAAACCGGGGAAGCGGGTGGAAATATGAGCAGTGGAAGTAGTTCTGTTGTAGGATCAGACAGCCGTGGCAGACAGGTTGCCTCGACATTATTGAGGGGTATTTCTTTTTTTTTTTCTCTTTTTCTGTGTCTGCCTTTGGATGGTTGCTGTGCCCGTCTGGATTTTGATTGTCATCTATTCATCTCAACAGCTGCCCATAATGAGGGATACATCCATAAATTGGAAAGGCATGTTGATTGTAAAAGAGATACACTGCCTCTGAGATTTACCCTGTGAAAGGACTGTGAATCAACAGGTGCTGCTGTAACTACAAGAATTTATCTTGTCCGCTGAGAATAGCGGTTATTGTGAGACGCTGCGAAGGTGCGCACCTTCGTGAGCGCCGGCTGCATGGAGATCCATGGCATTACAGCACCTTTAGGATCAATGTATCTCCCCTTTGACTGTGCTTGCTAGATCCCTCCCCCTTTTTTTCTTTTCTGTCTTTCCCTAGTACAACCTGGCAGTTAATACAGTATACTGCAACATCTACACGTTGTCTTATGTAATCTACTAGGAATTGCTTGCTGTTTTAAGTTTAGTTGGGAGGGATTTTCAGGTTGTTTCAACAGGGGCTGCTATTATGGTAGGTAGGGTGTTCCACCTCAATAGACTGCATGACATGATAGGAGTTATATGGGACTTGGTTACTCTCCATTTTTTTTTAACTCTTTCTCAGTGCATTCAAAAGGGCTCTTTCAAATCATAAATATGGGCAATATTTGTTCTTTAAATTGATAGGGTAGATTATGGTTGTTTTTTGTGGGACATTATACTTACGGCTTAAGAGGAGGTGGAGCGGGAGGGATAAGGCACAAGTTCTGTTCTATCTGCCAGCATCATGCGCTAAATCAAGGGGGGGAATCTCACCACTCTTCAGGTCATTCTAAGTCTAAGGGTAATTTCATGTAGTGGTTTGGTATGGGATTAGTTACACCATAGGGAGTTCAGAGTTCATTTCTGGGTAATGGTTTGGGAGGAGGGAGGGAGGGAAGTGTATACTGAACTATGTGTGTGGAAGTATAGGAGAGGGAGGGAGGATGAGTGCATGGAAGTGTTTTATGTCTTTATCTTGTGCAGGGGGAGGGACTCCATGGTATCAACAGGGAGATTTCTTGTTTATTCCTTGTTAGTCGGATTAAGAGTTACAACTGTATTAGAGTTTTATGACTACCTAGTTTAATGTTACCTCTTGGAATGTTAAACGGGTGCGCAGTAAAAATAAACGATGCAGAGTACTTAAACATCTGCAAGTAGTTAACAGTCAAATATCTGTTCTGCAGGAAACTCACCTGTTAGAAAAGGAAGCTAATCTATTACGAAAGTTAAATATAGGCCAAGTGTATGCGGCAGGTTCCAATACAAATAGTAAAGGGGTTGCTATTCTCCTGACAAGGAATCTGGGGTTTCAATGTAGCCATTGTATCTGGAACCTTTGGGTAGATATGTTTTGCTATTATCACCCTGGAAAGATTTAATATTATACTTGGTTCTATTTATGGTCCCAATGCAGACACTCTCTTTTTATGGAATTGCTCAATCTCCTCTGCCTTTTCTGTCTGACCCAATTATTCTAGGTGGGGATTGGATTTTACCTTTCTCTCAGATGCAGACAGAGCAGGTAGGATAAGGGCTGGGCTATCCCCAGCACAAAGAAAATCAGGGACATGACAGACAAACTAGGGCTGTGTGATCCTTGAGAGTATTACCTGGATACACGGAATACACATTCCAGTCTCAGGTACATGGGACATTCTCCAGTATATATTATTTTTAGTTAGTAAGTTGCTCTTCCAGGTATTATGGATAGTCAGATCTTTCCAGAGGTTATATCAGACTACACCTAATGAGTTTCACATTGTCTCTGTCTCCAAATCAGTGTAATGAAACTATCTAGAAAATTAATAATCGTCTACTACAAGACAAGTGGGTGGTAGACAAGTTGAAACCTGCATTAAACATTACACTAGAAGAGAATTTAAACACTACTGGTCAGGTGAAAATGGAATGGGGTGGTCTAAAGTGCTTCCTAAGGGAGAACTTATCAGGATTGCTTCCAGGCGTAAGAGGAAAAGGGACCTTCAATTGGGGAATTTGGTGACTTGTATTAGGGACTTGGAAAAGTACATCTCTCCCCCCCCAGTGAGACACAGTTCCAGGAGCTTACTCACTTGAGAGCACAGTATAATGATTTGTTGAGAGAGAAAGCAGAACACGCTATTCTTAAAACAAACGCTACATATATAGACCACGGGGAAAAGGCGGGAAGGTTGTTAGCCCTAAGGGTTAAACAGCAGGAAGCCTCGAGACTGGTCACTGCCATTCAGTCGAATGAAGATGGCTCCCTTAAAACAAGCCCTAAGGCTATTGTGGCTGAATTTTAGGAGTTCTATAAAACTCTATATAGTACCAGGCCCGACCCCCCCTTAGTGGACCAGATCAATGCATACTTAGAGGGATTGTCACTGCCCAGTCTTTCTCCAGAACAGCAGACCCTGCTGGTCTCTCCTATCACAGAGGCAGAGATTATGTCAACGATCTGTGCCCTACCCCTGGACAAAGCCCCTGGCCTCAATGGATTCTCACCTAATTTTTATAAGGCGTTGGGAAAGGACTTAGTTCCATGGCTACTTCATTTGTTCCAGTCCATGTGTCATGATCTTCGCCTTTTTAAGGTGCTGATAGTAGTTTTGCACAAAGAGGGGAGGGACCCGAAATGAGTATCAAACTACAGGCCAATTTCACTTCTGAATTATGAAATTAAAATACTGGCAAAACTTTTTGCAACTAGAATGGGACAAGTAATGCCCTCTCTGATTTGTGCAGAACAGGTGGGCTTTATGGCAGGTAGGTCCTCCTCCGACCACTTGAGGAAATTGGATCATATTTTCTCTGCATCCAGAGATTGGGGGTCCGCTGCAGTGCTGCTGTCTCTGGATGCAGAGAAAGCATTTGATAGAGTGGACTGGAATTTCCTTTATGGATCACTTCATAAGTTTGGTTTCCCTCCTCTCTTTGTGCAATGGATCCGATCCCTATATACTGCACCTAGTGCCGTATATACTGTAATAGAACCTTTTCATCAGGCTTCACCATCTTTTCTGGTACCAGGCAGGGATGTCCGCTGTCCCTGCTTTTATTCAATCTATACCTGGAACCCCTCCTAGCTTGGCTTAAAGCAGACTCGGAGATTCATGGCATAACAATTGGTCCTCATGAGTTCAAGCTATCAGCGTATGCAGATGACATACTTCTCCACTTATCAAACCTGAGAACATCTGTGAGCAGGGCATTGTGCTTAATCCAAGAGTTTGGAACATTATCAAACTACAAGTTGAACATGGAGAAGACCATAGTTTTTCCCCTTAATACGGTTACTCTCAGAAGGGAGGTGGAGGACTTGGGAGTGGACTGCGGTGGGAGTATAAAAAATTAAAATATCTGGGTATTTTCCTAATGAGGGATTCCAAATCCCTGAGACTGTAATTTGGATGCCTTGGTGCAGGCAATTAAACAGGACCTGGATAGGTGGACAAGGTTGCTACTGTCGCTTTGGGGCAGAATAAGCCTAATTAAAATGAACGTTCTACCTCAAATATTTTACCCTCAACATGCTGAATGTATGGCTGCCACACACATGGTTTTCTAAATTACATTCTTTGATCACCAAGTTTTTATGGAAAGAAAAACAGGCCAGGAAGGCATATAGTAAACTAACAGCTCCTAAAACCAAGGGTGACTTGACACTTCCCCAGTTTAAACTTTACTACTGGGCCAGTCATGCCTCAAAATATCTTACATGGCTAGGACAGACAGGGGAGCAATACAATCCCTTATGGCTCACACTGGAGAAGGATCTTATTGCAAAATGGGGACTTTCCCTTTCTACTCTCTTGCACATCTCCCGTAAGATGCTTCCATTGCCACTGAAGGGTACCCCAATAGGAACATCAGTGAGAGTTCATGCCTAGAGTGTGCACATCTCTGTCCTACAGTCATACTCAGGATCCTAACCAACCCTTAATGGGCAATCCGAATTTTAGGGTGGGGGAGTATATCAGGACTGCCTGGCTTCCAGGATTGGCAGGGGTATCCATAGTTGACCTGTGGGAAAATTAACAGATTTTGACTTCAAATGAGATAATTAGACATCTCAATTTAGAGACCTACTCAAGTTTTAAAATATTTCAACTGAGACATTTAATTGTAAATTCACAGGTGAAGTGGAGTAAGAGAAGAAGGAAGGTTCCTACAGCCTCTCAGCTTACTGGCTACAGACTATAATGCAGTCTCAGGTATTTATTCTACATTGCAGGAGAAATCCTTGTCACAATTGGATGGATCTTCCACTTACTGGGATGCCCAATTTCCTGGGAGAAAGCTGAACTGGACTAAATTCTGGAGGGATACTTACAAATTCATTACTCAAGACAGATTGCATTTAATGCAGTTTCAAATTATTAATAATATGTATTATACCCCAGTAAAAATAGCTAAAATGTGTAGGACCCCTACTCCAACTTGTAAACATTGCATGCAAAATGTAGGCTCTCTACTCCATATCTTTTCGGACTGCCCCAAGGTTGCACCACTCTGGTCTACAATTAAGCAGAGAATGGACCCCTTATTAGGATAAGCCGATCATATAGAGCCGGCTGCCTGCATGGTGGGGGATTATTTTCTCATACCTGTCACTGAAAGAAATTATCACTTAGCCTTGATGGCAATGTCAGTGAAGAAACTGGTACTTAAGCACTGGTTGGACAAGGAAGTTCTAACTTATTCTGAGTGGCTGAGGGAACTCTTGTTTAACCTTTCTGTTGAAAAGACAATTGCTACTGTACACAATTGTCTGTTTAAATTTGAGAGGTACTGGAGTAAGCTATACACGTTGTACTCTGTATAGATGCCCAGACCTTTACTAGAAGCACGTCCACAGTACCTTAAATGGCTGATACCATGGAAAAGAAGGGGGGAAGGGGGTTGTGGTTGTTGTTTTGTATGTAATGATGTATTGTATCGTTCCTGGGCCTGTGAACAGGCCATGTTGTCTGTATGTAAGTTAATAAAATAATAAAATATGTTAAATTTCAAAACACATGCAAATCTGTCAACTCTAAACTTGGAGTTGCCTATAAGACAAGCCGTGTCTTGACGCCCTCTGCTAGAATGGCAATAGCCCGGGGTATCCTTCTCCCAGCCCTGACCTACGGTGTTCCTACATATACGGCTGTACCTAAGTCCTCTCTTTGCAAATGGGACACCACTTACAATAATATATGCAGATATGCTTCATCATCCCCAAGGCATAAGCACCACTGCCTACTATATGCCAATCTCAACTGGCCCTCTCCCATTGCAACCAGACTCCACTCTCTTGGCTCCTTAGTGGATAATGTTGTACGGTTGCGAACTCCACTAGTACTTGCTGCTATACTAAGCCCTCAACCAACCTCCTATGGCCTACTTTCGGTTGAACAATCTCTCCTTTACGTCCGCAGGTGCAAGACTACGAAAGGAACTTGTGCCTTCGCCCACCATGCTCCATAGTATTGGAACTCTCTTCCTCTAGATACTTGCCAGTCACTCTCATGCTACTTTCAAGAAGAAACTTCATCACTTCCTAGCGAATCTGAGCTATGCACTTGTTTTGACCCCGACACGCACTACAAGATCATCTACCTCCACCCTTCCTTTATGACTCTATGCAGCTTGAGGCTCACTTCATACTTTAAACCAATTAACCTTATCATAGCTCATAGGTGTCTGCATGATACTACTTGTGTCAATATCTTTTTATAACCACTATAATTTCTTCTTCTTCTTCTTCTTCTTCTTATTATTATTATCATCATTATTCTGGTCCACTTGTAGCTCACTCAGTGTAATTCACATGCCTGTTTACTGATGTTTATTTTACTGAAATTTGTCTATAACTGCTCATTGTGAAATGTTCCCTCCCTGTAACCCATGCCCTATTGTTGTTTCCACTGTACAGTCTGACTTTTTAACCTACCGGGCTGTGTCTGAAAATAGTCATTTGTTGGCTAGCACACTTACCGGGTAACCAAAACCTAACTAAATAAATAAATAATTCCATCTTCAGGCTTAACTCACTTTAGATGGTATTCAGTTCAAAAGTCCTGATGCCAGGATGATTGTATTTAGACTAAGCTACCTGCAATAAATAAACTGTAAACAAAACAGAGAAACTTGTGCCCTGTGTCTTATTTTATGTAAGATGACTGTTTCAGTTACAGTGATCAATGCATGCTGTTAGCCCATTTAACAAAAAAACAAAAAATAGTTTTCAGACCTAAAATTATAGGATATGTTCAGATATTGCTTTACATTAACAGTTGATCCATTACCGAGGTTCCCTCCAGCTTTTCCTATTATTAAAGAAAGGAGCCTATTTGGCATTGAATTTGTCCTGCTGTAACCTAAGCAATGTGGTGATGGCTTCCATAGTTCTAATTCTATTTTTAAATGAGTGCCACTCCAGAATTGTGGGACATCCTGGCATTAAGTCTCTCTGGATAATCATTTTGCCTGCTGCAGCCATTAACATTAAAAAGAGATACCTTTTCTGTCTCGATCTTTCTTCTCTAGTGGGAAGACTAATAATAAGATTCTCAAAAGAAGGCATCAGTGGTAACACTAAGATATTGTTTATCATACTGTTCACTTCTGACCAATAAGGCTCGATTATGGGACATTCCCACAAATTGTGGAGCTGAGAACTTTAGAGTTCACAGTGTCTGCAACAACGGTCAGTATTTCTAGTGCCAAAGTGCTTAGATATGACCAAGGTTATGAAGTATGTAATTACTGTACCATTTTTCATTGAAACTCTTGCCAGGACATAGAGGCAGTGGTACAATGGGTTCCCTACCAAAGATGCGTCCAGGATTTCTGTGGGAGTTGAATATTGGCCTCAGTTTCCCAGGTTACCTGAACTTTCTCTATTAGTTTACTCCCCTCCTCTTTACATAATAGGTTGTAAACCTGCATTATAAACCCATTCTGTTATGGGAGATGAGCTCTGTTCCTAAGAAAATTAAACCTTGAGGTAGGTCTACCCTGAGATGTACTACTGCGGGCTGTTTTAAGTAGTCCTGGGATTGCAAGTATCTAAAAAACTTATTTCAGCCTAAATAAAATTCCAGGACCAGCTGCTGGAAGTTTTTATTGTTATCTTGGTCAGAGAGAAACTGATAAGATACAGCCATCTAATTTAGGCTCATATCATGAATCCCTTATCAGTCTTGTTTGGGTGGGAGGACAGTGTGACAACCATTAAATGGGAATGTTTTGCCATATGGGAGTGGGAACATCCCATCTGTTTTTATGTTGGAGCTATGCCAAGTTTGATCCATTTGTTTGAAATACTTGGCAGATCTTTATTTGTTAACAGGCAGGGTAAATAATTTAATGGGACATATGAGAAGGCCTGTCTTTCCAACCTGGTCCAACTATTAACCTCTGAATCTTGAATCATTTCCACCAGATGTACCAACTGGGCTACCTCAAAGTATTGGGGGGGGAAACTTGGGAGGCTTTATGCTGTTTTTCTGTTAAGATCTCCCAGTGTATGCGAGAATGTCTGCCTCCCCAGATAAATTTGGGCAGCACATGTTTCAACTCTTTCCAATCCCCCTGTGGGACATAGTAGGAGGAGAGTGGAGGATAACAATAAAAACCTAGGCAATATATTCACTTTAACAGTTTCAATTCCCTCTAAAAACGTTAAGGGTAAACAGTTATACCTACTAAGGTTGGAGTAAACCTGCTGCTTTAAGGGTGTATAATTTACATGGAATAGTTGGTTAAGATGCACCAGCATCTGGATTCCCAAATACCTAACTTTGTCCCTCCCCCCACTTAAATGGAAAGGAGTCTCTAACATTTTGGGAGATAGTGCCACTTACTGTAAGAATTTCTGTTTTGTCTGCATTCACCTTAAAAACAGACACCTCTACAAACCAATGCAGAATCTTCAGCAAAGTGGGGATTGGTTGCTGGGGTTCACATAGGTAGATCAGGGTGTCATCCACATACAGTGAGATGCGATTTTCAGTGGGCTTCACATTCAGACTAGACCCCAGAGTCAGTTGAAAATACAATTATGACTGACTTACCACACATTGACAGATTTTTTTCAACTAGTTTGAAATTTCTGACTTCAACTAACTGAAGAAAATCCCCAACCATTTTTTTCAACTTTCACCATCGTTGAATTTTATTATGTAGTAGTTTCATAATTTTTTAACTTTGTATGTTTTTTTTATTAAAATTTTGGCTATAAAAGTTAATAAAATGTATGGAAAAGCTCCCCCCTTGAAATCAATGGCGTGTGCTCACACACAGCCTTCGTCTTCTGACATCACAAAATGGGGCTGCATGTGCCTGTGTGGGGGAGGGGGCATGTTGGTGGGTTAAGGTCAGGAAGCAGATCCGTTTTTAGCATTTGGGATTTAGCAGCATTATAATTTCATAAATGGCAGAAACAAAAGGAATTATGTATGCCCCTCAACTCTGGGGCTATAATATTTCACTTTAGTTGCTTCTTACAGGATTGCTGGTTTTAGGAATGACTGGACACCATAAGTAACTTCTAACAGCTCTGAGGTTTATTCAACAAACATACATTAGATAGATCAGCAGGCCTCAGTAGAACCACTACTACAATCTGCTGTGCAGTTTCTAAAACCAGTTTCCACCCCAGACATACCATTGGCCCAAAACTGCAGGGGATGTGGACTAAACCATTCTACAATGTTACTAGGGTAAGTTACCATATACTACATCTTCCCTTCTAGTAAAAGAAAGCAATTACCTTGATTTCGGTTTGCATATCAATGACAAATAATTACCAAGCAATATTAACATAATGTTTGAGTCTTACTTTGTGATGAGTTAGGGTCTAAAGTCACTGGTACTGAGCTCTGTTGAAATAAGTCTTTACCACTGACTTAAGTCATAACAAAATCTCTGAACCTCCCAGGAACTTTAAGCAGACGCCCTCGTCTGGTCATTCGAGTAGACTGCACACTGGGTACAGCCTCAGGACTTTCTGGCAAAGTGCCATTGAAAACAACAGGTTCCATCTCAGGTTGCTCATACTCTTGACAAGTGTCCTGTTCCTGGCTGTTGTCCCTGGATTGCACTGTTTGTGACAATACGGATTCAGTTGACTCATCTGCCTGTTGCTCTTTAGCCTCCAAAGCAACTGTTCGGTCTCTCCTCAGGTGCCTCCTGTTCCTGCGGTATCGCTGTCCTGCAGGTGTAATCACACTATAGGATCTTGGCTCACAGATTCTTTCCACTGTAGCAGGTTGCCACCAACTAGAAGTCTCTATGCATACCCTTTCCCTTCTCTGAACGGAATAAGTGGAGCTGCATTCCTGTCATAATACTGTTTCTGTCTTTTCTGTAGTCTTTTCAGACATTTATGTGCATCCTTTGGTATTTCAGGTCACAGTGCCCTTGCACTTGCTGGTAATGTTGTCCTCAACATTCTGCCCATTAACAATTGAGAAGGTGTACAGTTCAGTCCTGTGACTGGTGTATTTCTAAGACTGAGCAATGCGAGATGTGGATCGGTCTGACCTTGCATAGACTTCAGAAAGATTCTTTTTACTGTCTGGATCATTCTTTCAGCTAAACCATTAGATTGTGGGTATCCCGGGCTGGAATGAGTTATTTTGAACTCCCATAACTTTGCAAGTTGCTTCATTTCATGACTTGCAAATGGAACATGATCCACTACCAGTTCTTTTGGAATTCCATGTCTTGCAAATACAGCTTTCAATTTTGCAATAACTGTAGCTGCTGTCTTGTCAGACATTCTGAGAACCTCAGGGTATTTTGAAAAATAGTCCACTATTATTAAGTAGGAGTGTCCCCTAAAGTCAAAAATGTCTGCACCAAGCTTTAACCATGACATGTCAGGTATTTCATGTGGACACATTGGCTCTTTATGGTTGCTGGGTAAGAGTTCTTGACAAGGTCCACATGCTTCAACCATCATTTCTACTTCTCGATTCATGCCTGGCCAGTACATCACAGCTCTGGCTTGTGCCTTCGACCTTTGTATCCTTGATGTGCTGCATGAAGTCTTTATAGCATATCTGTTCTCATCTCTTTGGGTATGATGATTCTTTTACCCACCATTATGAGATCATTTTCTATGTATATATTGTGTCTCATGGGCCAATAGTGCTGAAGTTTGATGCTGGCTTGTTTTTTCCTGTTAGGCCATCCTTTGAGGTGCATTTCTTTAAGCAACTGTAAATCACTGTCCCTCTGTGTGGCCTGTTTTAGCCCCTCTAACATGCTGTCAGGCAGTGTCTCTGTTGCTTGGATTGAGTATATGACCTTTTCACTACTTAGATCAATGTCTCCCTCTGCTGGTTTTCTTGGTACTGCCCTGGATAGAGTGTCTGCAATTAGAATATCTTTGCCTGGGTATATATTACCTCTATGTCATATTTCTGTATCTGCAACAGCATCCGCTGCAATCTTGCTGGAGCCTTTCCAATTGGTTTGTTCAGTATGGACTGTAGTGGCTTGTGATCTGATTGTATTTTCACTGACCTTCCATAAACATACTGATGAAATTTTTGTAGAGAGAACACAATTGCTAGCAACTCTTTTCTATCTGTGCATATGTTTCTTTCAGCACTGGACAATGACCTAGATGCATAAGCTATTGGTCTGTTTCTTTGTAGTAGACAAGCACCTAGTCCGTCCTTAGATGCATCTGCTTGGTTTCAATGTCCTCCTTTGGATCAAAGAATTTTAATACTGGTGCACAAGAAATAGTCTCTTTCAGCTTTTGTAAGGCTTCTTCCTGTGCTGGCTGCCACTGCCACATGACATCTTTTTTGAGTAGCTGCCTTAGTGGTGCAGTGAGGGTTGCTTCATTCGGAATGTACTGCGCCAAGTATCGAGTCATCCCTAACAGCCTCTGTAGTGCTTTTTTATCTTCGGGAGGGGGCATCTCAGCTATTGCTTCTACTTTGGCTTCATCAGGCCGTAGTCCATTTTTGGTTATGATGTGCCCCATGTATTTCACCTCACTTACCAAATACTGTATTTTGTTACTATTGAACTTTACATTGAGTTCCACTGCTCTGTCCATTACTTTTCTCAAAATATTGTCATGCTCTTCCTTGGTAGCTGTGGCTATAAGCATGTCATCAGCTATTACAAAACACCTGGTATGTCTCCGAAGTGTTTGCATTTCTCTGCTGGAATACTTCACTTGCAGACTGTATACCAAAGGAAGTCAGTGAAATTTGTACCTTCCCATGGACTGTTGAATGTACATAGGTCTGCAGATTCGTCATCTAATTTGATCTGCCAGTACCCATCTTTTCATCTAGAATTGTTAAAACTTTTTACCTGCAAGCTTACTCTGAATATCCTCCAATGTGGGGATGGAGAAATGATCCTTCTGATAGCTTTATTTAAGTCTCTAGGGTCCAAACACACCTGATCTCACTATTTTTCTTTCAGTGATTACAAGACTATTTACCCATGTTGTAGGTTTTCTTACCTTGCTAATCACCCTATTTGCTCCAGCTGTTCCAGTGTCTGTTTTAGTCTGTCCGTGATTGCATATGGGACTTTCCTGCACCCATGTATCCTGGGGTAACATTGGGTCAGTATATGTGGGTAAACTCAGGGAATTCTCCTAGGCCTTCAAACACTGTTTTATATTGTGAAGTTCCTCTTTTGTGCTTGGTGGTTTGGTTTTAAACACCTTTACTTTGAGAATCAGATCCAGGATGACACATGCCTGTTGACCCAGTAGGAAGCTCCTGATGGTTAGTGACATAAAACTGCAGATTGGCCTCTCTGTCTTGTGTCTTACACTTTAGCGTCACTTCCCTTCAGGATTAATTTGTGCTCCTCCATATGCCATTAGGATAATACTGGTCAGCTTGATTTGTACCTTGCATGGAAACTGCGTAATCACTTCTTTAGTAAGTATATTGGCTTCAGCCCCAGTGTCCAACTTGAACTTAACTGGCTGTCCCCTTATCTTCAAGGTAGTGTACCACCCTTCATCTGGTACTTGTGTCTGCACCGTTCTTGTTTTCTTTTTACAGCACCCATAAATAGTGCTTCTACCCTTTTGGTCATTTTTCATGAGGTTTGTTGGACTTTTGGACCTGCACATTTTTGCATAATGGTTGAGGCAACCACATTTCAGACATTCTTGTCCATCGCTGGACAAGCCTTTGGTGCATGTCCTTGCCACACCTCCCCAACGTGTTTGATTTTTGTGCACGTGTCTCACGTGTTGGTAGCTGGCGGTCTGGTTTTCAGCCTGTATTACTATCCTGCCTTGAACAATAATTTTAAATGCTTCCATAACCTCAGCTGCTTTTTTTAGCTTGTGGGTCAGCATACATTATATTGAGGTATTGTACACCTCGAGGCCTCATCCCGATCGTGTATAGCAGGACTGCAATTTTCATTTCCTCTGATTTATCATCTAATCCCATGGCTGTGAAGTACAGACTTAATCTCTGTGCCCACCTTCTCCAGTTTTATGCAAGGTTTCCAGTCAACAATAGTGGTGGAGGTGGCTTAAATTGCTCCACACTGCCAAAAATACTTTGTTATACAGTCTTTTAGTAAGCTTTAGGTACTCACAAATACTGTCTTTTGTTTCTTTTCTTGGCAGCACAAACTTTTCTTCTTTTTTGCAACTGCAGCACTGCAAGTTCACTTCTGACACCATATAATATTTCACTTTAGTTGCTTCTTACAGGATTGCTGGTTTTAGAAATGACTGGACACCATAAGTAACTTCTAACAGCTCTGAGGATTATCAACAAACATACATTAGATAGATCAGCAGGCCTCAGCAGAACCACTACTACAATCTGCTCGTGCAGTTTCTAAAACCCAGTTTCCACCCCAGACATACCATTGGCCCAAAACTGCAGGGGGATGTAGACTAAACCATTCTACAATGTTACTAGGGTAAGTTACCATATACTACAGGGGCAGGCGAGGTATTGCATATGTTGGAGGGAGCAACAACTAGGCAGCAGCAGCTAAGAAGCTGGCTGCTCTTTAAAATGCAAATACAAAGTGCAATTAAACAAATCCACACACAGTAGGGATG
Source organism: Neoceratodus forsteri (assembly GCA_016271365.2). NCBI lineage: Eukaryota > Metazoa > Chordata > Ceratodontiformes > Ceratodontidae > Neoceratodus > Neoceratodus forsteri. The sequence continues at coordinate 441,511 of CM057449.1, read as the reverse complement.
CACTAAAGCACAATAACCAGTCAAAACAACAACAAAATATACTAAGCACCTAAAAGTAACAAGTTGAAGCAGGGCAGTAAAACAGTATACGGTATAGAAAAGTAAGCAGCAGTAATACTAGTTACTTAGAAAAAGAACTGTGAGTCTAAAATACAGTATAGGTAGGGAGGGCCTCTTAAATGCCCCACAGAAACTAGAAGGTACCCTTTTGCAAACAGAGCTAACAATCAATATATGTTAGCTTACTAGTAGTCATAGAATCTGTGAGACTAAAAACAGTTTAAGGAAGGACCCCTAGAAATACCTCCTGTATGGTATACCAGAACTGAGATGAATCCATAGTTTAAATTTAAAGCTAAAAAAACTCATGCATATTAAAAAAACATTTTCTGACACAGTTTCTGAACTTGTTTTGGCTTTCTGCATGTACACTAATGTGTTTTGTGAAATTTTATTCATTTTGCCGTGAGGACTTCAATATTTAGTCTATCCGATTCCCACAGTGGCAAACAACAAACATTTTATCCATTGGACCCGACCGACCATGCTCCACGCTCCAGCCTATTATGGGTCAGGGAACTCACTGACCCACCTCCTGCGCCTTGCCTGATCCTCAACCTCATGGGGAGTCTGACTTACTCATAATGCCACCACAGTCAGAGAGAGCCCAGCCGGGCCACCAGCAGTAGATCGCTGATGATCGATCACCTTGGCTTTCAAGTTTGGCCCCGAGCCTCATAGCCCCAAGCCCTCATCCAGCTAGACAAGCCAGCCTGGCATGCAGCAGACACACAGACAGACAGAGTAGTCTGTGAGGAGACCATCCTCCTCCCTGCCACTGCCCAGCCTTGGCTGTCCCCTCACCACATCCCATACAGTACCTTGCTCACTGTAGTAGCCTGTTGCCAGTTTGGTCAGGTGTCAGGTGATGACTCGGTCAGTGGCGTCGGGTGGTTCCATGGCTCAGGCTACCACTTCTGCTCTACTTAGTGGTGGTACCGATGTTTTTTTGGTGCTGTGTGCTCCCTCCTCCCAACCCACACAGTCGGTCCCCAACCCAGACCCACGTCCCCACTCTGGTACTCCTTGCAGTGGAACTAGTGCACCTACCACTCCTCCTCCTCGCTGACTCTAAAGACCTGACTGAGACTGAGTGAGAATCACCCGACGGGCCTGGCTGATGGGGTCACGGGCTGATCCGACCAGGACCAGACCACTTACTTGCTGCCTTCACACGACTGCTGCCTGGCTTTGCTGGAGGACTGACTGGGACCTGCCCAGTCACACACTAGTCCCCCTCTCTGGGCACCGTACATGTCAGGACAGTGGACACAGTTAACTTATTTTTAATTTAAAGGCCGAACTGCCAAATTTTGTCCCTGCAGAAAAATGCTGTTCGCTCTGTTGCCCACACACCAACACAGATGCCTCTTCTCCTGACAGTCTCCCCCCCTACCTAGGCGTGCTCTCTCCACCACCTCATGCAGCCAGTCACAGACACTCTCAAGCTCCTGACTCCTCCTTCTATCTCTCCTAATTGGTGGATGCTTTGTGCTCAGGAGCCAGGGGTGCATTTTATTGGCTGTAAGGCTTGGTGCCGACGGTTAAGGACCGTTAGATATTTGCGGCCCCTGGCCCCTCCTCCCCTCAGGAAGGAAAAAAAGAAAAACACACTGCAGTGCACCACAAAACAAATCTGGATGGATCATGGAATCATCAACTGCAGTGGATTTCAACTTCACTATTTTATGACTGCAATCCAATGCAGTGCAACTAACTGCAACTGCATTGAATTGCAACTGACTATTTCAACCACTGACAACTGTGTCGGGGTTTAATTCAGACAAGATGCAGAGCATCCCTGGATATGCTGCACATCTCTGAACCTGTGTGTACTGTTGGGATCACTTAGCCATATTGAATGGCCACCGATATGATCACCCCGACTGCACCACCACGCGCAGTAGTGTGATACGCCTATGCAAATGAGAGGCCTCCATGCATAAGCCATGCATCACAATATTGAAATCACCAAATGCATAAAGATGGCTGGCTGTGTCAGGACATAGTTTCACTTTTGAAGCCCTACCCTAACTATGCATGGGGTAGATCGGTGCTCCATACAAGTCTATGGCCGGGTACACAGTACCCCCCCCCCATGACCCTGATCCCTGGTTGCCCAGTGTATCATGCAGGAAATTCCCATCCATCACCATGGTAGTCTAGTATCCCCTCCAGCCCCAATCACAGTTAAAAATAAAATATTCCCTGATCCCTGTTTCCATAGTGTAGTGTCCCCTCCAGCCCTGAGCACTGTTAAAAATAGAATATTTCCTGATCCCTGTTTCCGTAGTGTAGTGTCCCCTCCAGCCCCAAGCACTGTTAAAAATAAAATATTCCCTGATCCCTGTTTCTGTAGTGTATTGTCCCCCAGCTCCAATCACTGTTAAAAATAAAATATTCACTGGCTCCCCATTTCCATAGTGTAGTGTCCCCTCCAGCCCCGATCACTGTTAAAAATAAAATATTCCCTGATCCCTGTTTCCGTAGTGTAGTCTGTCCCCAGCCCTGATCACTGTTAAAAGTAAATATTCCTGTTTCCTCGCTTCTATAGTATAGTGTCTCTCAGCCTGTATCATTGTTGTTACAATACAAAACCCCAATCCCCATTCCCTAGTGGTTAGTGGTTCCCTCACGTCTTACTTTTATTGGTAGTACCACCCGTTGCTTCCCATCTCGACCTGTGTCGAGCTAGCCAATAAGCGGTGTACTATTTATAGTATATGTTCTGATATGGATCAGTCAGTAGTTGGAGTTAGAATAGTTCAAACAGTGAAGCACGCTAGAAAATGGTCGAAATAGATGCAAAATATAGAGTTTATTCATCCAGACACTATGCCATGACCTTAAACTGGCATTTCAGCTTTCAAAGGGGATCATACCTTTGGAAAGCTGAGTGATGAAGCGTAGGGGTCTCTGGTATATTGTCTGTTCATGAATAAATGCTATTTTTGCAGTTATTTCACCTATTTTCTGGAGTGCTTTACTGTTTGAACTTTTTTGAAATTGCTGGGTTTTGTAACTCCTGTTCGAGCACCCACTCACCAGTGTTTGCGTTGTTCTGTCTTTTGTCTTTTCAGTGGCTGGTTGTGGCAGGGTGAGGAGGACTGTGCCAGTCACTAGCACGGGAACAGGATGGGGGTGCGGGTGGTGGGTTACTTCCTACCCACGGGTGGGGGACCACTAGCCACCAGGGAATGGGCATCGGGGTTTTGATTGTTGTGACAGTGGTTGGGGCTGGGGGACACTACACTGTGGAAATGGGGATTGGGGAATATTTTGCATTTTTAACAGTACTCAGGGTTGGGGAGGGGACACTACACTATGGAAATGGGGATTGGGGAATATTTTATTTTTAACAGTGATCAGGGCTGGGGAGGGGCCACTAGACTACCAGGGTTGCGGAGGTAGGGGCGGTTTGTCAGTTTTACAGTGATCGACATGGGATGGCTGGTCTGGCGCGAAACATGGCAGCACAGACATGCAGATGAGCCCATAATTGGCATGCAAATGGCCCCACTGTGCCGTGGATGCCCAATGGGCTCATCTGCACGTTGGACTGAATATTGACCATGGGGCCATGGTGCATACCAGTGTGTGCTGTGCAGTTCCCCTATGGGCAGTATTCAGCTTCACACTCTGGTTGCGCTGCATGGCACATGGCGACCCCCAGCTGTGCTGGTGCAACCAGGGTCTGATATTCAAACAGATTTCCCAGTCTGTTCCAATCACGCATTTTGTTTGAGTATCGTGCTAGAGCCAGCCAGCCCAACTTATTTGCGTGGTGCACCATTATGTGCATGCATCTGGCCGGCTCTGAGTATGTGGCCCAATATTTCTAACCCTGGTTCCCTGAAAACTGTCTGCCTGCCTCATTGTGGCCACTAAGAGCTCAATGCTTAATGCAGAATTAGGTGAGGAGAGAGGGCACCCCTGCCTTGTACCTCTCTTGATAGACAACTTATCAGAAATTGTGCCATTCACTTTAACTTTTGCTGAGGGATTTGTGTACAGCATTTTGATCCAGGACATGAAGCCCTCCCTGAATCACATTTTCTGCATCACTGTTTGCAAATAGACCCAATTCAAGCAATCAAACACTTTTTCCATGTTTAGAAAGAGGGCTACTCGGGGTATTTTGCTGTGTTGATAGTAAGCCTAGATGTTCAAGAGGTGTCAAATGTTATTATGCAAATGCCTCTTAGGAATAAAGTCTGTCTGATCTGGGTGAATAAGGGTGTTGCTGTAGTTCTGGAACCTAATTAGCAAGAATTTTTGTGAAGAACTTCATGTCCTGATTTAACAGAGATACAGGTCTAAATGCAGCTGTGCAACACGTCTCTTGCCCTTTCTCAGGTTTTGGAATCACCATAATTAAAGCTTCCTGCATGTCAATGGAGATTTACCTTCAACTGTACATGAATTAAATGTGTGTCTTAGGACAGAGGTGAGCCAGTCCCTAGAAACCATATAGAATTCACCATTAAAGCCATCTGGACCAGGCGCATTTCCATTTTTATCATCTAAGATTATCTTGGCAACTTCCTCATCTATAATGGAGTTATCTCTTGTTGTGCTTAATTCTGGAATTATGGTGTTTAGTTGTAAATTTCTTAGGAAGATCAGAGTTGCTGTTTTTGTGGCCTCTGGGCCGTTAGAGTGCTGCATAGAATTGTTTAAAATAGTCAGCTATCTTCCTTGTGGTGAGCCAATAGGGACCTGGCAGTTTGGGTGTTTAATTTGTGGCACTGCTCTGTCAGCAGTCATCTTTTTTGAACGATATGCCAACAGTTTAATGGCTTTATGCCCATCTCATAGTATTTATGGTTAGTGTATCTTACGTAGCCTTCTACCTTCCAGTCTCCTGCATCCTTAAATATTTGTCGAGCCTGTGTCAAAGCCTGGAGTATTCTAAGATTCCTGGGCTGACCTTATGAGATGGTTTCAGATATCTGATTTCAGCTAGCAATTTGTCTTGGGCTACAATATCCTGATTTTTTTTTGGGGGGGGGGGCAGAGGCCATACTAATTAATTGTCCCCTAATCAGTTTTTATCATATTCCAGATCATGTCCTGTTGTATATCTGGATTTTCATTAAACTAATAGGTTTCTGTGATGGCCTGACTGAAACACAGAAACATAAACTTTGATGGCAGATAAGGACTGCTTGGCCCACCTAGTCTGCCCATTTCCCTACCTAGAGGATAAGCTGCAGATCCTATTTAACCAACAGCCTATTTCTTCCTACCCCCACAAAAATTGCCTTATGGCTATCCCATGCATTCTTGAATTCTCTCACAGTTTCAGATGCCACAACCTCCTCAGGAAGGCTGTTCCATGTCCACCACCCCCTCTGTGAAAAAATACTTCCTCACATTACCCCTGAGCCATCCCCCCTCTATCTTCAAATTGTGTCCCCTTGTTCTTGCACATCTCTTTTTCTAAAAGATGCTACCCTCTTGGACTTTGTTGATTCCACTGAGGTACTTAAACATTTCTATCATGTCACCCCTCTCCCTTCCTTTCCTCAAGGGTATACATATTAAGCTCCTTTAGTCTCTCCTCGTATGGCTTCTCTTGCAGACCCTGCACCATTTTAGTTGCCCTCCTCTGAACTGCCTCCATCCTGTCTATGTCCTTGGAGACTGAGTCTGGTTATGAGATTAGTGTTATTAAGAGTGATATGTTGAGGTGCCAAAGTGACGCCTTTCTCCCACACCCAGTTCCAGAGTTATAGCAATGGGTGAATGGACCAACTGGGTAATATATAGAGAGAAGCTACTGATTTTATGTAGGTGTGTCTTTTGAGTTTGAAATAGATCTATTTGCGAGTAAGCGAATGGGATTGGAAAAGTATAGTCTTTCTCCCTTTGTTCATGTTCCTCAAACATCAATCAATCCCAGTTCAGCCAACAATTTTTTAACCTACTGCTGGCAACTCTGTCGTAGCTAACTGCTATTATGATCAGTCCTCTGTAAGACAGAGTACACAATTAAAATTATCCCAGTGATGACATGACCCCATGTAACTGTGCTATCTTATTGCAGACTTCCTGAAAGAAGGAGCCCACTCTCTTATTCGGGGCAAACAAGTTAACTCGATGTAAAGTCTCTCCTGCACTCTACCTGTGAGAATAACCACTCTACCCTCTAAGCCTTCTATGGAAGGAACTATTTCTAGAGGACAACCCTCTTAACCAGTATTGCTATGCCTACCTTTTGCCTATCAGGTATGAGGCAGCAAAAACTTGGCCCACCACATTCTTCTGAGTTTTAAATGCTTGACCTGAGAGAGTGGGCCTCCTGGAGAAACAGAAGGAAACCTAGAGAGGTGAGCAGTTGCTGAGTTATCTGTAGGTGTATCTTGACTTGGTCTGGGGACTGGCCTACTATGAGCCAGTCGTCCAGGTAAGGGAAGATGGCAATTTTGCCTTCTTAGAGAAAGCAACTGCTACTGCCAGGCATTTTGTGAATACCTTGGAGCAGAGGTGAGGCCAAGGGCATTGCTCTGAACTGGTAATGGCCTGAGGGCAGCTCGAACCTGAGGTACTTTCGTGGGATCTTCTGATGAGAATATGGAAGTAGGCATCCTTGAGGTCCAGGACACTAGCCAGTCCCTGGCCTTAGAGAGGGTAGAATAATTCCCAGAGTTACCATTTTGAATTTTGGTTTTAAAAGGTGCTTGTTTAAGTATCTGAGATCCAGGATGGCCGCCATTCTCCTGTCTTTTTGGGGTAAGGAAGTACCTGGAATACAATCCTTTGCCCTGGTGTGAGGGTGGAACCCTTTCCACAGCTCTGAGAGCGAGGAGGAGGAGACCTCTGCCTATAAGGCAAGTGCCTCTGATGTATTTGCAGATGGAAAGGATCTGGTTCTCATCTTTGGAAACTTTTTGAAGCTGAGAACCAGTCCCTGACTACCTCCAGGACCCATTTGTCTGATGTCAGAGACTCCCAGTCCTGGATAAAGTAAGCCAGCCTGCCCCTACAGGTAGCTGAGAATCAGCCCTGGCAACCCCATTAGGGTGCCTGCTTGGCAGGGGCTTTGGGCTGAGGGGTGGAAGTAGGCCTGCTTGTACCCCGCCTGCCTCTCCCTCTAAAGAACCCCCTCTGGGCATAAGCAGAAGAGGAGGCCTGGGCTTGATAAAAGGCCTATGAAAAGGCCTGCTCCTGCTCCTGCCCCTGGGAAGATGCCTTTGAGGTGGCCTGCCTTTCCTGGCCTGTGCACTCCTATAGGTGGTCCTATACTCATCCATTTTCTTCATGTAATTCTCTGTCTGCTCCCAAACGGGAATTACCCACAACAGGAAAATCCATGGCCTTAGTCTGGGTATCCTGTGACAGGCTAATACATCTGAGCCAAGCCATTCTGCAAGTGCCACAGATGTAGCCATGACTCTTGATGACACATCATTTGAGTCCACTGCAGCATGGAATTGTACCTTGGATGCCTCAATACCATCAGCAGCCACCTGCTCCAGCTCCTTGGCAAGCTGGCCAGGAACCTGTTTTGCTAGAGCCATGACAGTGTCCCATCTGGATTTCTGATATCTAGCAACATAAGCCATATAATTTGCCTGTCTGAGTCCCAAGGATGCTGCCATGTACTGTTTCTTTGCCATGGCATCAATCCTCCTGGAGTCCTTGTCCAGGGGTATGAACCAAGGAATATTTACCTTGTCTAAGCTGCAGCCTGCACTACCCCAACATGGCTGCATTGTTGTGTAAGGAACTCCGTATCAGAGCCTGACAATGTGTACCTCGTGTCCATTCTCTTATCCACAGGAGGTATAGTGTGAGGAGTTTTAGAATTTTAAATGTCTGTTTCCCAAAGATTTATGCAAGGGAACAGACAGTCTCCTGAACTCTGGGATGTCCATCATTTCCAATAGTCAGGCTCCTCTTCAACATCCACAGCTTCCTCCATAGGGAGCTGGAGAGTTTCAACCACTTTTTATAAAACATAAAATGAGAAGGGGACTCAGAAAGCCTAGGAGGAGACACTCCTGAAGGTCTGTCTGGGGAGATGTCCGGGTCAATGGGCACATCCAGACTTTCAAATCCACATTCACCTCATCATACTCCTCTTCCCCCTTCTCCGGTTCATAATATTCCTCTAAATCATACTCTTGAACAGTGGAACCCGGCAGGCAGGGGGCTTACCTGGCGGTGCGGTTGGGTGGGAACCGGGGAAAGTGACTGGACAATTTTGATCGCTTGGCTATTTCTTCAGCGGTTGGAGGAAAGTTTTGGCTCCACACCAGCTGATTTCCTAGTCCTTTTATGGAACCGACTCCTCAGAGTCGATCTCCTTGCCAAGAAGTCTCGCTCTGGTCAGAGGGCACTCCTTCTGGTTCGGTTGGAACCGAACCGGCTGGCCATCCGGTTCAGCGGACTTTTGGCCTCCTTCCTGAGCCTACCAACTCTTTTCTCCAGGGTAGCTGCAGGAAAATTCTTACAAATCTGGCAGTCTGCATTGAGGTGGTCAAACCCCAGACAGTAAACACAGGTGGTGTGGGGTCAGCCTTTACAAGACTTCCCACACACACTGCAGTGTTGAAACCCAGTGGGCCCGGTTTTTCTTTGGGTTTCTCAGACATAGTGCCAGTCCTAGCCAAACTTACCCGTTTATGGCAATCCGCCAGGTAAGACCCTCTTATTGGTTCCCAACTGTGTCACGGGTCGTGGAAAAAACGTAATAAAATCCGTTTTTTTAGAACCGATAAGAACCGGTAACCACATTCTAAATCACAGATTAAGATTTTTAAACAACTTGATCGGTTCAAACCGAACCGATAAACTGTTTACAAGTTCCACACAGAATAGAATTAATGTAAAACCTATCTAGCACTCACAAATACCACAGACAGAGACTGAACCGACAGGTTGCGGTTTAAATTCAGTCGAAAACTGAGAAAACAATACTTTAACCGACAAAATGAACCGAGCAGAAGGAGAAATCTCCGGGCGACTGTTCAGTGGCGGAGTAAAAATCTGACGGTTTGAGTTTGAAGAACAACAGACAGAGTCTCAACCGAGCTGGAGCTCAGCGTTCCATGCCTGGCATGGAAAGTTAACTCTTTCACCTCGGAGCAGTTCGAAGGTTGGGACTCACTGCATATGTCAGAATATAGCAAGACTTCATGTTGTTTGAAAGAGTGATTTGCATTTTCTTGGTATCTCCTGCCCTTGGGAGGCTTGTACACCGACATAGCGTGGCCTAATCTCAATGTCCCTGAGGAATGGGGTTCCTTCCCTATGAGCCTCAGGGAGCGATCTCAGTGTGAAAGCCTGAAAAGGTGGCCAAAGGAGGAATCTTGCAGCTTGATTCCAATGCCCTTGAGGATCCTACGCTCCTAAAACTGGGGCTTCTGTAGCCGTTATGCCCTAACACTGTCGTCAAGAGTTGGAGGTCTTCAAGTTATCTTTTGGAGATACCCACCCCTCCTCGAGAGGCTTCCCAAGTTTATTAACGCTGCTTGCTAGCCCCTTAAATGCTGTTAACAATTGATCCTGTAAAACAGAGGACAACCTTAACCTTTTTGCAGTAGCCAGCAGGGCAAGTGGATTCAAAATTGCACTAGCCCGCAGATTGTTGCACTAGCCCTCAATTATAATGATAAACTTTGATCATTATACAGGAAACAATATAAGGCAAACAATACTCTGATTATTGCACATTTATCCTGCTTCAACGTTGCTTCAGCTCCCAGCAGAAAAAAAGACTGCAATGCCATCACACACAGTGAGCACCCCCAACACAAAATTGTTTTTGTACCAGGGCCTCCTCTCTTCCTCTTTCTGACCCCTCTCCCCACCAAGCCACAGGACATCACAACAGCAAATGTTCAATCAAGCAGTCCTAGCTCTGCACACACAATAGCCAACATTATCATGCACCTCACCACACTGTCACCTCCCCAAGGACAATGAACAGAGTCAGGCAGAGTAAGAACTTTCAGACCCTAGCCTATAGTCAGCTGGAGACCTGCACTTCTGGACATTTCGTACAGTCTCAGGTGAGCCATAAGCACATCTAAGATTTCTTTGGGGTGGGGCTACACAAACCTAAGGGGCTTGGGAAATAGAAAACTATGACATTTTATTTTTAAAAGCATTGATTTTAATGCTCTGCCCCAACAATAACAGATTTTCTTTAACACTGCCATTTCATCAGCCATGGGAAGCAATACAAAAATATAATGCTATACTATCTCTGTTTCTGTACAGGATGATCTATATACCCCAGGAATGCCTATTTTAAGCTTTCAATTTATGCATTTTATTAAGGTTTATTTCTGTACCATACATGATCCAAAGCTTTATTTTTAGGATTAAAAGAACAAGCTGGGTGGGATAAAGGGTGAGACTGTATTATTTATTTCTTAAAATTGATAACCAAGAAAGGCACACTGAGCAGAAGCTATTTTCCAGGCACGACCTGGTACAGAGCGTACACAGTAGTGAGAAGAGTTTTACAAGGTAATTTCAAAAAACACATTATACGAAAATGTTTTACATTTATAAAGGAGCCAGCCAGTATACTGGAAGTAGTGTTCAGGACTGCTGCAAAAGAAAATTTATCTTAAGGTGGTGGGGCATGGGGGCGTTCTGGGAAATATTTGGGCAGTTGGAGCAGGGTGGGGTGGGAGAAGGCTGAGGATTTTTTATGTGGCTGAAAGAGAGGAGCCGGCGCAGGTCAAAGGAAGGCTGTTCCAGAGAAGGGGAGCCGGTTTGAAGAGGCAGCTTTGCCGGAGACACTTTGTGGGCAAGGGATGTGAAAGGGAGCAAAAGTCCCTGTGTCGGAGAGGGTAATCAAGGGAGTTTGCTGGGGTCAGGCAGGAGGTAAGGTGGGGGATGGAGCCGAACCAGAATTTTGCTATGGGGGGATGCTGTGGATGGTTCTTCTGTGGGAGAGCAGGGCAAGGGAGAGTGAGGTGTAGAGGGTGCAGTGGTTTGTGCGTGGGGGAGGCAGTGGAAAAAGGTTGAGTAGAATGTCCTGTTTGGAGAGAGATGAGGTTGGGGCCGTTCCATAAACAATATCGACGTAATCCAACACTGGCAAGATTGTTTTACGACACAAGGTGGGGTTAGAAAGGATGAGAAGGGACTTGGCAAGGTTGGTGGAATGGCCGACATATGGCAACTTAGATTCAAGCAAAGAGGTACACAGGTAATGCACCTGGAAATAAAAATCCAGGAGAAAGAGTACACAATAGCAGGAGAGTACTAACAACAACAATAATGGAAAGGGACCTGGGGTAGTCATATCAGATGACCTAAAGGTGGGTAAGCAATGTGAGAAGTCGGTAAGGAGAGCCAGGGGATACAGGGGATGCATAGGGAGGGCATCACAAGTAGAAAAAGGAAGTGGTTATCTCTCTGTACAGACAGTTGGTGAGACCCCATCTGGAGTACTGCGTGCAGTTTTGGAGACCTCATCTATGCCAGGACATAGACAGGATGGAAGCAGTCCAGTGGAGGGCAACTAAAATGGTGCAGAAACCATATGAAGAGAGCAGAGAGCTTAATATGTATACCACTGATGAAAGGAGGGACGGGGGACATGATAGAAACTTTTAAGTACCTCAAGGGAATCAACAAAGTGCAGGAGGTAGCATCTTTCAGAAAAGAGATGTGTAAGAACAAGGGGCACAATTTAAAGATAGAGGGACGGCTCCAGGGATAATGTGAGGACATTTTTTCACGAAGAGTGGTGGATGCATGGAACTGCCTTCCTGGAGAGGTTGTGGGGTCTAAAACAGTGGGGAATTCAAACATGCATGGGACAGACATAAGGCAATTATAGTTGGGGGTTGCAGGAAGTAGGCTGTTGGTTAACTAGAATCTGCAGCTTATCCAATAGGGAGGAAATGGGCAGACTGGGTGGGCCAAGTGGTCTTATCTGCCATCAAAATCTATGTTTCTATGTAAGCTCGTACTGGGTGGGAAGGGTAGACTGGCTTTGTGTTGATATATGACGAAGTTTTGGCGGAGGTTGGCACAGATAGACTCAATGTGAGCAGTGAAACTGAGGTGGCTGTCCAGCCAGACACGCAGGTATTTGAAAGCTGGGATCAGTACCAGGGCGGAGCTGTCCAGGGTGGAGTTCATGGGGGGTGGGGTGGGGAGGGGCTAACTTTCGTCTTGATCCAAAACCATGGTGAGATTTATTGGTATTTAGTTTTAGCTGGTTTCCAGGAGCCAGGACTGAACTCGGCCTGAAGATTGGGAAGGATGCTGTCGCGAGGAGTGACTAGAGGCAAAGATTATAGTGTAGTCTCGTGAGATGCACATTTGAGGAGAGGCAGGCAGAGGAAGGTCATTAATGAAAGAGAGAAGAGGATGGGGCCGAGGATAGAGCCTTGGGGACACCAGATAGGATAGGAGAGGAGGGGAGAGAGGGTGTTGCTTATTTGAACTGACTGTAATCTATTTCGGAGGTATGAGCAGAACCAATCAACAGCAGGCTGAGCTATGCCAAGGGCAGAGTTTGTGGAGTAGCAGTGGGTGGGAGATGGAGTCAAGACTTTTGCTAAGTCAATAAAGATGACGACAGAGGTTTGGCTTTGTCCATGGCCGAGAGTAAGGAGTCGATTACCCTTAGCAGAGAGGTGATGGTGGAGTGGTACTTTCTGAAACCTGGCTGTACAGGTGAGAGGAGTTATTTGAGGAGAGAAGTCTGACAGTTTGGACAGTATGAGGATTCAAGGACCTTTGCAAGGGAGGGAGGAGTGAAATGGGGCTGTAGTTCCCAGGTAGGAGGATCTCCACCTTTGTGCAGAGATGATCTTTGCAAGTTTCAGGCTGCAGGAACTGTGGCTGTGGAGAGGGAAAGATTGTTACTTATATGTGTCAAGGGGGCAACTATGGCAGACTTACGTAGCAGTCTGGGGTGAAACCAAATCAGGGCTGGTTCGATTGGTTTAGGGTGGTGATTGCATTGAAGACTTCCATGGCATGAAAGAAGGAAGGAGGAAACCAGGGGTAGGGCGGTTGGTTCCAAGTGGGGTCATGGTTGGGAGGGGTCATAGAGTCGGGCAACTGCACAGGACGCGAAGAATTTATTTAAGAGTTCTGCTACAGATTCTGGGTCCGAGGACGGATCTGCCATCAAAGTTTAGGACAGGACATGCTTGTTTACAAGGGGGTTGAGAAGGAGTTGATCACCTTCCAGAAGGATGCAGGGAGTTTTGGGTTTGGGAAAGTTGTGCTTTGAAGTAGGAGGACTTTGATAGATGGGCCAGCCTTGCACTTGTTTCTGAGTTGTTTGCTGGACTGGAGATCACGTGTAGCACAGGTAGTCTTTACCACCTCCAAGCCTTATCTCTAGAATGACACAAAGCAATAAGATCGGGTGAGATCCAGGGTGGTGGTAGCATTTAACTCTACATTTCCTGAGAGGTGCATGGAGGTCCCAGGTGTGCTGGAAGATGTCGCAGAAGTGGAATAGGGCAATGTCAACATCTGTTGCCAAAAAGACTGGTGACCAGTCAGCATTTATTAGGTCTCTGAGCATGGCAGGCTCATTTTTTTTTAATCTTTGGTAACGGGTAAGCCCACTAGGCACAAGTGCTCTTTTCAGGGGCGACCAGGAAGAAAAAATTACTCACCTTAGTAATTATATTTCTTCTAATGGAGTCTTGCTGTATTCTGACAATTGCAGTGATTCCCAACCTCTGAACTGCCGGAGAACAAAGAGTTAACTTTCTATGCAGGACACAGAATGCTGAGCTCGAGCTCGGTTGAAGTCTCTGTCTGGAGTCTTTTGAACTTAAATCATCAGATTCTTATGAGCCCAACTAAACTAAAAATTCTATGTGGAAATTGTAAAATTCTACTAGCCAACTGGCTGAAAAAGTTTTGGATTCCCAAGGAAGACTCATAGAAACACAGAATTTGATGGCAGATAAGGACTGCTTGGCTCACCAGTCTGCCCATTTCCTTACATAGTGGATAAGCTGCAGATACTAGTTAACCAGCAGCCTACTTCTTTCTACCCCACCCCCTAGAATTGCCTTATGACTGCCCATGCATGCTTGAATTCCACCAGTTTTGACTCACAACCTCCTCTGGAAGGCTGTTCCATGCATCCACAACCCTCTCTGTGAAAAATACTTCCTTAAATTACCTCTGAGCTGCCCTCCTCTATCTTCAAATTAGTCCCTTGTTCTTGCACACCCTTTTTTGAAAGATGCTACCCTCTTGGACTTTGTTGATTCCCTTGAGGTACCTGAAAGTTTCTATCATGTCCCCCTCTCCCTCCTTTCCTCGAGGCTATACATATTAAGCTCCTTAAGTCTCTCTCATATGTCTTTCGGTGCAGACCCTGCACCATTTAGTGCCCTCCTCTGGACAGCTACCATCCTGTCTATGTCTTTGGGAGACTGGGTCTCCAGAACTGCACGCAGTACTCAGATGGGGTCTTACCAGCTGTCTGTACAGAGGATAATAACGTCCTGTTTTCTACTGGTGATGCCTCTCCCTATGCATCCCAGTATCCCTCAAGCCCTCCTTGCTGCCTCTCATATTGCTTGCCCACCTTTAGGTCATCTGATATGACTACCCCCAGGTCCCTTCCATTTTGTTGTTGTCAGTATCTCACCCCCATTGTGTACTCTTCCCCTGGGTTTTTGTTTCCCAGGTGCATTACTTTGCACTTCTTAGCACTGAATCTAAGCTGCCATACATTTGACCATTCCTCTAACCTTGTCAAGTCCCTTCTCATCATCTCCACCCCACCTTGTCCATCAACTCTGTTGCAGATCTTTGTGTCATCTGCAAAGAGACATACTTTTCCTTTCAGTCCCTCTGCAATGTAAGCTATAACGACATTGAAGAGGACCCGTCCTAATACTGAACCCTGCAGTACCCCATTAGTAACCCCCTTTCTTCAAGTGGACTCCATTTACTATTACTCTCTGTGTCCTATTCTCCATTCATTTCTTTACCCAGGCTGTCATCTTGGAACCCACTCCCAGGCTGGCTAACTTGTATATTAATCTTTATGTGGGACTGTGTCAAATGCCTTGCTAAAGTCTAGGTAGGCCATGTCCACAGCCCTCCCTGATCTTCTACTTTGGTCACCCAGTCAAAGAAATCTATCAGATTTGTCTGGCATGACCTTCCTGCTGTGAATCCATGCTGCCTTGGGTCCTGTGCCCTCTGGCCTCTAGATACTCGACAATTCTTTCCTTCAAGTGATTCCATCATTTTCCCTACCACTGAGGTTAAACTAACAGGTCTGTAGTTTCCTGCTTGCCTTGCTCCCACTTTTGTGAAGGAATCACATCTGCCCTCCTCCAGTCCTCGGTACCACCCATCCTCCCATGATTTGTTAAAGAGGGTAGTCAGTGGTGTCACTAGTTCTACCCTTAGTTCTTTTTGAATTCTGGGATGAATCCCATTAGGCCCCATTGCTTTGTCCACCTTCAGTTTCAAGAGTTCTTTCAGAACCCTTTCTTCTGTAAATGGGCTGGTATCAACTTCTGTATCCAGAGTGTTTCTACTGTTTGTTTTAGGTACCTCCCCTCTTCCTTTGTAAATACTGAGCAAAATATTTTTTAGTAATTCTGACTTTTCACAGTCACCCTCTGCCCACCCTCCCTCCCTTTATTAAGCCTCACTATCCCTCCTTGGTCTTCCTTACTCCCTGATGTACCTATAAATGGTTTTATCCCCTTCTTAACTGAGTTGGCTATCTTTTCCTCGGTTTGGGCCTTTGCTGTTCTGACTGCCTTCCAGCTTCCTTTGCTTTAACTGATACAGTTCTCTGTCCTGCTCCTTTGTGATTCCTTGTACTTCCTGAATGCTTTCTTTTCTCTTGAACCTTCACTGCCACTTCCTTTGAGAACCATAGTGGTTTCTTACATCGTTTCGTTTGTTGTTTAGCTTCACACAAAGGCTTGTTACCTCTGTGATGGCAGTTTTATTATTCCCCATTGTTCTTCCACCCTCCTTCCTGCCCATTTGCTAGTGCATTCCTTAGGCACTCGCCCATTCTGAAAGTCAGCCCTCCTAAAGTCCAGTACTTTTGCCTTTGTATGGCTTGACTCTATTGCTGTGTTTATTATGAACCATACTGTTCGATGGTCGCTAGTTCCCAGATGGCTACCCACTTCACATCTGTGATCCTCTTCATCTCCATTTGAGAGAACCAGGTCTAGGATTGCTCCTCTCGAGTGGGCTCCAATACTAGTTGTTTAAGGCATGCCCCTGTAGGGCATCTAGAATAACCCCACTCTTCAGTGGCTGCTGCAACTGCACTTCAGTTAACATCTGGCATATTCAGATCACCCATCAGCAATATCTCCCCTTTTCTGCCATTCTAAGTATACTTTCTATCATTTCCTTGTCCATTTCCTCCCCTGAGAAGAGGTCTGTGCTCTAACCCCTGTGGATTGTGGTGCCATTGCCAGTCTCCAAATTTACCCACAGTGCTTCTTCTCCTCCCTGTTTTCCCTTTTGTTCTGTTGCTTTGATTCCTTCCCTATGTAAAGAGCTACTCCTCCTCTTTTACCCTCCTGTCCCTCCTGTAGATAGTGTATCCTGGTATGTTTCGTCCCAGTCATGGTTTTGTGTGTACCATGTTTCTGTGACTGCCACGATATCCAGATGTTCCTCCTCCATCAAGGCCACTAATTCAGGAAGCTTGTTACTCAGACTACCGGCATTGGTACTCATTGCTCTCCATTTTTATGGCTTTACCTTCTTTGCAGCATCCCCACTGACCTTTCTACCTCGGTCTTTTCTCATTTACTACCCTGTTTTGTGAGAGGCTGGGATTTTATGCAGCTACCAGTGCCTCCCCTTGGCTAGTTTAAAAGCTTGCCAATGAAGCATTTAAACCAATTGCTCAAAAGACTTGTTCCCTTCCTGGACAAATGCAGACCATTCTGACAGTATAGGCTGGTGTCCTCCAGGTGAAACCCCAGTCCCCAATGAAGCCAAACCCTGTGCTCCACACCATTTTTCCAACCATTCATTAAACTGCATGGTGCAAAGTACCCTCGCCTCAGTCATGCCATTGACAGGCAGCACCTCAGAGAAGGATACTGTGTGTGCTACTTGTCTTAGGCCCCTCCCCAATTCTACAAAGTCCTTCTGCACTGCTCTAATCTCATGATGAGCCAAGTCATTTGTCCCTAGGTGGACAATGACGTCCAGCTCAGACTCCGTACAGCTGTTCTCGTGATCCTGAGGATCGCTTCCTGTCCCTCAAGCCATGGCACCAGGCAGGCACCTTACTTCAGTTATCCTGCTCCCCCAGTTCTATCCCCTAATAATTGAGTCCCCCACCAGGAGTTGCTTCCCTTTCCTTGTGGTGTCCTCTGCCTCCTTCCTGTGGGCCTCCCTTGTGACAGTTGTCCATAGCCTCCTTAGTCTCCTCTGCTAGGTGCATCCATAGGGGAGCTATGCTCCCCAGAAATGGTGTATGGATTATGGAGTGGAACACCTGACTGGGTGTGCCTCTGTTCCACCAACCTCACCCTCCCTGAGCCCACTGTGGTCCAACTGCTGTGCTTTCTTCGCAACCTCTGAGGTAGTGGTGGTGGCTCTGGTGCTCCCTGGATGGGGAGGTTCCTTCCTACCATCCAGTGTGGCCTGGGGAAGGTTCCCTTACTACTGTCCAGTGTGGCCTGAAGGCGGACAACTTCCTCCCTCAGGGCAGAGTGTTGTCTGCAAAAGGGCAAGCATCTCAGCCTCAGAAAGACTCCCGAAGACTGCTGCCCCACAGCCATTACATCGCACTACTCTCCACATGTTTATCTACTTTTTTTTTGGTGTGTCCTGACTCAAGTCAAGAAACCCAAAAACAAAAACAATATTACTAAAAGTAACAATAACAAATAAGCACCCAAACAAAAGGAGGAGGAGGCTGCAAGCAAAAACACCCCTGGGGTGCAACACTGCACCTGCCCACCACTTCCAAAAACAGGTTCTGAGAGGGAGGCAGGGAGGAGTCAGAATACAACAAGACTCCATCAGAAAAAATCTATTTACTAAGGTGAGTAATTTTTCTTCAAACAACATAGAAGTCTTGCTCTATTCTAACATACTGCAGACTACCAAGCAGTACCTCCATGGAGGAGGGACAGAACCTACTTTGGCAATAGGCTCTGAAGTACTGCTGTGCCAAACCGAATACCACTCTAGCCTGGATATCCTGTTTTCCAGGTGGCTGTGACAAATTTCTAAGAGAGGGATGCCAGGAGATGCAGCAGCCAGGAAGCAGACTGTACCTCTTGTTGAATGAGCCCTCAGGCCTGGAGGTGGAGTTTTTCCCAGTTTTTCACAGCAGAATTGTATACATGACACAATCCACCTGGCAATAAATCTCTTGGTGGCAGGTTTGCCCTCTCCAACTTCTCCATAAGTGAGGAACAACTGGAGGAGTCATACCTATGACCCTTAGTACGCTCTGTAGTAACTAGGGCTCTTTTGACATCTAAACTGTGTAGCCTCCTTTCTCCTGAGGAAGAATGATCAGTGAAGAAAACAGAAGAGACATAAACTGGTTTAAATGGAGTCTGAAACCACTTTGGGTAAGAACCTTCATTTGGTTCTAAGGACCACTTTATCCCTGTGAAATGAGATAAAATCAGGTTCCAGTGACAGGGTTTGCAATTCACTGATACGCCTGGCAGAGGTAATGGCTACCAGAAACACAGTTTTCAAGTCATACTTAAGCTCTAGCTGAAGACATAGGCTCAAAGGGGGTTGCATAAATTGAGCAATGCAAACATTCAAATCCCAGGCAGGGGCAGGGTCTCTAAAAGGAGGATTGGTGTGAAGCAATCCTTTAAAAATTACAGAACACAGGATGGGAAGATAGTGAGGAAGGATTCCCCACAGACAGAAGCATGAAAAAAGCTGACAAGTGTACCTTGAGAGAAGCTGGTCTGAGGCTGAGCCATTAAGATGGACCATATATAATCCAGAACCGTGAGGCAATTCAGCAGTGTCTGGAGGAATATGCTTTTTAGAACACCAAATGCTGAATCTTTCCATTTGAGTTGTAAGTCTTTCTGGTGGAGGGCTTGAGAAGCCTTGAGGATATCCAGAACCCCTTCAGAAAGATGCAGATCTGCAAACTCTAACTCTTCAAGAGCCATGCTTTGAGATTAAGAGACTGAAGATAGGGGTACCAAATCCTTCCCTGAGAGGATGTTAACAGGTTGTAATTCCTGGGAAAAGAGGGGAAGATGGACTGCTAGGACAGCAACAGGGGTACCAGGGCTCTCTGGCCCAATCTGGAGCACTCAGAATCACCTTGCATGGTTAAGACCTTAGTTTTACCAAAACTTTGAACAGGAGTGGAAGGGGAAAGGCATACAAACTTCCCTCCCAATTCGGAATCAGGGCGTCCAGAGGGACTGAGCCCAGGACTGGAGGTCTGCAACAAAAGAGAGGTTGGTGATTGTGGGGCTATAAAGAGATCTATCTCTGGAATGCCCCACCTTGAAAAATCACTTTCAACACCTGAGAGTCCAGGGACCATTTGTGATGGCCCTGAAAAATCTGCTCAGTGCATCTGCTAGCACACTGTCCTTGCCTGGAAGGTGAACTGCTACAAGAGAGGTTTTCAGGAATAAGCCAGGGACCACAACTTCATGGCTTCTGTGCATAAGGCCATGGACCGAGTGCCTCCCTGCTTGTTGATGTACCACATGGTGGAGGTGGTGGTGTCTGTTCTGACTTGAACCACCTTGTTCTATACTGACTGTGAGAACGCTTTTAGAGCAAGAAAAACTGCCCTGAGCTCTAGAAGACTGATGTGGAGAAGGGACTCTTGCGAGACCACAGCCCCTGGTAGTAAGGGACCCCAGGTAGGCTCCCAGCCCAGGAGAGAAGCATCCATGGTAAGGACCACTGAACAAGGCTGAGCAACAAAAAGAATATCCTTGTCTTAAATTGTCCTGATACTGCCACTACTGGAGGGCTTGGATCAAGGTCAGAGTCACTGGGATCAGTTTGGTAAGGGAATCCTTCTTCTGAGACCAGAAAGCTCTCAGGTGGAACTGAATATCCCTCATCTGGAATCTTGCCCCTTGGACCACTGCTGTGAAGCTGCCATGTGGCCCAAGAGCTGGAGAAATGCCTTGCTGGTCGAGAGACCAAGGCTGAAGGAGAAAGCTAGTTCCATAAGAACCCTTGCCCTTTCTAGAGGTAGAAAGAATCTTGCTCTGAGTGTGTCCAGTTCTGCCCCTATAAAGGTAAGAAGCTGGACTGGTTAGAAACTGACTTGGAAGACTGAGAATAAATCCAGAGAAGTGAGCACAGGCTGGGTCACTTGCAAGTGAGACTTGACTTGGTCTAGAGACTGGCCCACTATTAGCCAATCATCCAGATAAGGAAAAATGAAAATCTTTGCCTTCTTAGAAAGGCAACTACTACTACCAGGCACTTTGTGAAAACCCTTGGGGCTGAGGTTAGGCCAAAGGGCACTGCTCTGAACTGATAGTGGCCTGAGGGCAACTTGAACCTGAGGTACTTTCTGTGGGAGCACCTGATGGGAATGTGAAAGTAGGCATCTTTGAGGTCCACAGAGGCTAGCCAGTCCCTGGCCTTATAGAGGAAGGATTATTCCCAGTTAGCATCTTGAACTTTGGTTTTAAAAGATGTTTGTTTAGATATCTTAGGTCTAGGAAGGTGCACACCGTCTTTTTGAGGGTCAGAAGTACCTGGAGTACAGTCCTTTACCCCAGTGTAGGGTAGGTACTCTCTCTATAGCTTTTAAAGTTAGGAGAAGAAACCTCTGCCTCTAGGGCCAGGGTTTCGAGAAATTTGCAGATGGAAAAGATATGGATCTCATCTTTGGAAATTTTCTGAAGCTGAGAACCAGTCCCTGGCTTACTACCTCCAGGACCCACTTGTTTGATGTAACAGACATCCAGTCCTGGACAAAGTAATCAGTCTCCCCCTACTGGAATAGGAGAGTCAACCGGGTAGACCCATCAGGGTGTCTGCTTGGCAGGGCTTTAGGCTGAGGAGTGGATGCAGCCCTGCTCATCCCCCTTCTGCCTCTCCCTCTGAAGAACCCTCTCTGAGAAAAGGAAGAAGAGGCCTGTGCTTGGTAAAAGGCCTTTGAAAAGGCCTGCCCCTGCCCCTAGACTGCTGCCTTTGAGGAGCTGCCTGCCTTTCTTTGGCCTGAGCGCTCCTGTAAGTGGTCCTGTACTAGTCCATTTTCTTCATGTAATTCTCTGTCTGCTCCCCAAACAGAGAATTACCCACCACAGGAAAATCCATGGCCTTAGCCTGGGTGTCCCAGTAGAGGCTAGTACATCTCAGCATGAAACTGAACTTTAGATGCCTCAATCCCATCTGCAGCCACCGCCTCCAACTCCTTGGCTAGCTGGGGAGGGAGGCCTGTTTAGCCAGTGCCAGTACAGTGTCCCACCTGGACTTCTGGTACCTGGCTGTATAGGCCATGTAATTCGCCTGCCTGAGTCCCAAAGAAGATGCCATGTACTGCCTCTTTGCCACGGCATCAATCTTCCTGGAGTCCTTGTCAGGGTGGTGTGTAGCCAAGGGAATATTTGCCTTGTCACAGGCAGCAGCCTGCACTACCTAACATGGCTGCACTGCTGATATAAGAACTCTGTGTCTGAGCCTGAAAGTGTATACCTCTTGTCCATTCTTCTATCCACAGGAGGTATAGTGTTAGGAGACTTTAAGATTTTTGTGTCTGTTTCCAAAGATTTATGGAGGAATAGACAGTCTCCTGGACTCTGGGATGTCCATCATCTCTACATAATCAGGCTCCTCTTGATCTTCCACAGCCTCCTCCATAGGAAGCTGGAGGGTTTCAACCACCTTTCTGTAAAACATAAAGTGAGAAGGGACTCAGAAAGCCTAGGAGGGAAACACCTGAACGTCTGTCTGGGAGATGTCCGGTTCCACAGGCACATCCAGACCCTCACTTTCACCATCATCATCCTCAAATTCCTCTTCCTCTTCAAATTCCGGTTGATAAAAATCTTCAAAGGCATAATCTTGAACCGGAGGAACCGACTGAACCGAACCCCCTGCCAGAAGGAGCCAGATCGGTCGGGCGTTTCCACAATCTGAATCGCTCTGGCTATCTCTTCTTGGCTGGAACATGAACCTCTGGATCTGAACCGGTCGATTTATCTTTATGTTTCTTTCTTTCGAACCGATCCTCGAATCGGCTCTCCTTTTGCTCGAAGAAGTATCGCTCTGGTCAGAGGCACTCCTTCTGGTTCGGCCGGGACCGAACCGGCTGGCCATCCGGGTCAGTGGACTTCTCGGCCTCCTTTTCCCTCAGTCTACCTAATCTCTTCTCAAGGGTAGATTTGGGAAAGTTTTACATATTTGGCAGTCTGAATCGAGGTGGTCAAACCCCAGACAATATACACAGGTGGTGTGGGATCGGCCTTAGCAAAGACCTCCTGCACTCACTGTAGTGTTGAAACCCAGTGGGCCCGTTTTTTCTTGGGTTTCTCAGACATGGCCAACCTAACCAAACTTACCCTTTTTACGGCAATTGCCAGGCAAGACTCCTTATCGGTTCCTAACTGTGTCACGGGTATTGGAAAAAGCGGTTAAAAACAAGTTTTTTAGAACCGATAAGAACGGTAACACACACTAAGTAAACACACAAATTTCACTAACAAATGGCCAGTTCAGTCGAACCGAGCCGGACTTTTACAAGTTCCACACAGAAAAATAGAACAATTCCTATCTAGTACTCACGGCACCACAGACAGAGACTGAACTGACTATGTGGATACTTTTTCGGTTTAAAACCGGCGAAAACCGAAAACTTTAACCGACTTTTCGAACCGAGCTGAAGAAGAAATCTCCGGAGTGACCGTTCAGTGAGGCAGAGTAAAGAATATGACGGTCGATTCAAAACACTCCAGACAGAGACTTCAACCGACTCGAGCTCAGCATTCTATGCCCTGCATAGAAAGTTAACTCTTTGTTCTCCGGGCAGTTCAAAGGTTGGGAATCACTGCAATTGTCAGAATACAGCAAGACTTCATGTTGTTTGAAGCACTGGGCTGTTAAGTGACTTGCTCAGAGTCGCACAGCATGCAAGTGGAGGCTGTGAGAATCAAACTCAGGTCTGGTCTGCTGGATGTATCAAGCTCGTTCACACCTCGTTCCTCTAACCTCTAGACTATACTGCCAGCCATTGAGGAGGTGTAGGAGCGAGACCAGATAAATTCGGATGGGAGCTTGGTGAGTGTATTTTGCAGATGTAATAGGTGATACAGTGGTCGCTAAGAGTGTCTGAGAAGATGCCTGAGGCAGAGATGCAGCGGGATGGGAGGATAAAATCCAGTCTAGGAGGATGTGGTTTTGGGACCAGTGATTTAGGTGGGTAGGCTCCTGGATAAGTTGGGAGAGACTGAGGGCTTCTATCATTAGGGTGCTGGGCTTGGCGGGGAGAAGAGCCTGCCAAGACTGAAATCACCTAATAGTACAAGCTCTCGGTTGGATGTACCTGAGGAGACTGAGGAGATGGCTTTGACAAGGGAGTCAGCTGAGGTCTTTGGCGGGGCATACAGGACCCAATGTAGAGGGTGGAGGAGGGAAGAAAAAATTATGCACCTTAGTAATGTTGTTTCTTCTAATGAGTCTTGCTGTATTCTGACATATGCAGTGATATCCAACCTTTGAACTGCCCCAGAGAGAAAGAGTTAACTTTCCATGCAAGGCATGGAACGCTGAGCTCGAGCTCAGTTAAGCCTCTGTCTGTTGTTGTTTGAACCCAAACCGCTAGATCTTCTGAGCTATACTCACTGGCGTCCTGTGTGAAACTGTAAACTCACACTAGCCACTGGCAACTAAATTTAATAAAAAGGTTTTTGGTTCCAAGGCAAAGACTCAAGTCAGGAAACCCAAAACAAAACACAACACACACACACAAAAATAAGAGGGTGAGAAAAAGGGGCACCTCTAGGGTGCCAACACTGTTCCTGCCCACCCACATCCCAAAACCCAGGTTCTGAGAGGGGAGGCAGAGGGGTGGTCAGAGTACAGCAAGACTCCATTAGAAGAAACAACGTTACTAAGGTGAGTAATTTTTCTTCAAACAACATGAAGTTTTGCTGTATTCTGACATATACAGACAAAGCAGTACCTCCATGGAGGAGGGACAGAACCTACTTCGAGAACAGGCTCTGAAGCACTGCTGTGCTAAACCGAGCATCACTCCTAGCCTGGATATCCAGAGAGTAATGCTTGGTGAAAGTATGTATTGTTTTCCAAGTGGCTGCTTGACAAATCTCTAAGATAGGAATATCCCTGGCAGCAGCCAGGAAGCAGCTATACCTCTAGTAGAGAGTGAGCTTTAGGCCTGAGGGTGGGATTCTGCCTAATTTTTCATAGCAGAATTGTATACAAGAGACAATCCACTTGCAATAGATATCTTAGTGGCAGGTTTCCCTTACCAACCTCACCAAAAGTGAGGAACAATTGGAGGGAGTCAAACCTGTGACCCTTGGCAGCTCTATGTTGTAGCTAAGGCTCTTTTCACATCCAGGCTGTGTAGCCTCCTCTCCCAGAAGAGAAATGGTCAGTGAAGAAAACAGGAAGATACATAGACTGATTAAGGTGGAAATCTGAAACCACCTTAGGCAAAACTTCCTATTAGTCCTGAGGACCACCTTATCTCCATGGAAGGAGATAAAATCAGGCTCCACTGACAGGGCCTGTAACTCACTTATGCGTCTGGCAGAAGTAATGGCTACCAAGAACACAGTTTTCCAAGTCAAGTACTTAAGCTCTGCTGAAGACAAAGGCTCAAATGGGGTTGCATAAGCTGAGCAATGCAAACATTAAGGTCCCAAGCAGGGCAGGGTCACTGAAGGGAGGATTGGTATGCAGCAATCCTTTGAAGAACTTACAAAATACACGATGAGCTGAAAGGGAAGAGGGCTTGCCTGCTGACAAGAAGGCAGAGACAGCTGCCAGATGCACTCTTAAGTGTAGCTGGTCTGAGGCCCAAGCTATTGAGATGAACCATATAGTCCAGGACTGTAGGCAACCCAGCAGACTCTGGAGAAATATGTTTCCCAGAGCACCAAATAGTAAACCTTTTCCATTTGGAGTTGTAAGTCTTTCTGGTGGAAGGCTTTCGAGAAGCCTTTAGAATATCCAGAACACCTTGAGAGAGGTGTAAATCAGCAAACTCTAACTCTTCAAGAGCAAGGACTTGAGATTGAGAGATTTGAGATTCGGGTACAAACCCTCCCTGATAACATGTTACCAGGTTGTAATTCCTGGAAGAGACAGGGAAGGTGGACTGCTAAAGACAGCAAGAGAGGATACCACGGCTGTCTGGCCCAGTCCAGAGCAATCAGAATCACTTTGCAGGGTTGAGACCTGATTTTGACTAGTACCTTGAACAGGAGAGGGAAGGAGGAAAGCATACAGGAATTTCCCTTCCCAATTGAGAACTAGAGCATCCAGGGGACTGATCCCAACACTGGGGGTCTGCAGCAATAGAGAGGAAGTTGCTGATTGTCTGAGGCTGCAAAAGATATATCTGTGGAGTGCCCCATCTGGAGAAGATCACCTTCAAAATTAGGGGATCTAGGGACCATTCGTGATGGCCCTGAGATATCCTGCTGAGAGCATCTGCCAGGACATTGTCCTTCCCTGGAAGGTGCACTGCTATCAGAGAGGTGTTCAGAGAATAGGCCAGAGACCACAACCGTTGCTTCCGTGCACAAGGCCGTAGACTGAGTGCCCTTGCTTGTTGATGTACCACATTGTGGTGGTATTGTCTGTCCTGATCTGAACAACTTTGTTCTGAACAGACTTGGAAAAAACTTGAAGTGCTAGAAACACTGCTCTGAGTTCTAAGAGGTTGATGTGAAGCAGAGATTCTTGAGGTGACCACAACCCTTGGGTGGTCAGATCCCCAAGTGGGCTCCCCAGCCCAAGAGGGAGGCATCTGTGGTAAGGATTAGAGAATGAGATTGAGTGACAAAGGGAACTCCTTGTCTTAGGTTGTCCTGATTCTGCCACCATTGCAAAGCCTGGATCAGGGTTCGAGTCACTGGGATTAGCTTGGTCAGAGAATCCTTTCTCTGAGACCAGAAAGGCTCTTAAGTGGAACTGAATGTCCCACATCTGAAATCTTGCTCCTTGGACCACTGCCATCGAGGCAGCCATGTGGCCCAGGAGCTGCAGAAATGCCTTGCTGGTCGAGACACCTGAAGGGTGAATGAAGAGTCAGTGTCACAAGGGTCCTTGCCTGTCCAGGGAAGGAAGGCTCTTGCCCTTATTGTATCCAGCTCCGCCCCTATGAAGGTGAGGAGCTGCACTGGCTCTAGAACTGACTTTGAAAGATTCATGAGAATCCTAGAGAAGTGAGCTGAGTTATCCGTAGGTGTGACCTGACTTGGTCTGGAGACTGACCCACTATAAGCCAGTCGTCCAGGTATGGAAAGATGGAGATCTTTTTCTCCTTAGGAAAGCAACCACTACTGACAGGCATTTTGTGAACACCCTTGGAGCTGATGTTAGGCCAAAGGGCATTGCTCTGAATTGATAGTGGCCTGAGGGCAACTCAAACCTGAGGTACTTTCTGTGGGAGCATCTGATGAGAATGTGGAAATAGGCATCCTTGAGGTCCAGGGAGACTAGCCGGTCCCCTGGCCTTAGAGAGTAGAATTATTCCCAGAGTCACTATTTTGAACTTTGGCTTTAAAGGTGCTTGTTCAAATATCTGAGATCCAGGATGGGCCACCATTCTCCTGTCTTTTGGGGGTTAGGAAGTACCTGGAGTACAATCCTTTCCTATGTGTAGGGGTGGAACTCTTTATATGGCTCTGAGAGCCAAGAGGAAAAGACCTCTGCCTCTAGGGCAAGGGCCTCTGAAGGATTTGCAGGTGGAAAGGATCTGGTTCTCATCTTGGGAAATTGTTTGAAACTGAGAACCAGTCCCTGGCTTACTACTTCCAGGACCCATTTGTCTGATGTTAAAGACACCCAGTCCTGGACAAAGTAAGCCAGCCTGCCCCCTACAGGTAGTGGAGAATCGGCCTGGGCGGTCCCATCAGGGTGCCTGTTTGGCAGGGGCTTTAGGCTGAGGGGTGGTAGCAGGCCTGCTTATACCCCGTCTGCCTCTCCTCTGAAGAACCCCTCTGGGCAAAGGTGGAAGAGGAGGCCTGGGCTTGTAGAAGGCCTATGAAAGGCCTGCCCCTGCCCCTGGAATGCTGACTTCTGGGGAGCTGCTTGCCTTTCTTTGGCCTGAGCACTCCTATAGGTGGTCCTGTATTCATCCATTTCTTCATGTAGTTCTCTGCTCCCCAAACAAAGAATTACCCATAACAGGAAAATCCATGGCCTTTAGTCTGGGTATCCTGCAACAGGCTAGTACATCTGAGCCAGGCCATCCTACGAAGGGCCACAGATGTAGCCATGACTCTAGATGAAACATCATTGAGTCTACTGCAGCATGAAATTGCACCTTGGATGCCTCAATACCATCAGCAGCCACCTGCTCCAGCTCCTTGGCAAGCTGGCCAGGGACCTGTTTAGCTAGAGCCATCACAGTGTCCCATCTAGACTTCTGGTATCTAGCTGTGTAGGCCATATAATTAGCCTGCCTGAGTCCCAAAGATGCTGCCATGTACTGTTTCTCTGCCATGGCATCAATCCTCCTGGAGTCCTTATCTGGTGGGTGTGAAGCCAAGGGTATATTTGCCTTATCACAGGCAGCAGCCTGCACTACCCCAACATGGCTGCATTGCTGGAAAAGGAACTCCGTATCTGAGCCTGAAAAGAGTATACCTCTTGTCCATTCTTCCGTCCACAGGAGGTATAGAATTAGGAGTCTTTAAAATTTTAAATGTCTGTTTCCCAAAAGACTTATGAGAGGGAATAGACAGTCTCCTGGACTCTGGGATGTCCATCATCTCAACATAATCAGGCTCCTCCTGATCTTCTACTGCTTCCTCCATAGGAAGCTGGAGATTTCAGCCACTTTTTGTAAAACATAAAGTGGAAGGGGACTCAGAAAGCCTAGGAGGAGAAACGCCTGAAGTTCTGTCTGTGGAGATGTCTGGGTCAATAGGCACATCCAGACTTTCATAATCACCATCACTATCCTCATACTCCCCTCCTCCTCCTCCGGTTCATAAAATCCTCTAAATTGTAATCCGGAACTGGAGGAACCGACTGAACCGAACCCCTAACCGATGGTGCGGTTCCATGAACTGAGGAGATATGTGATTGCACAATCCTTATCGCTTTGGCAATTTCATCAGCGGTCGGAAAAAGAACTTGGATCCGAACCGCTGACTTATCCTTCTTTTTAACCGAACCAACTCCTCCGAGTCGGTTCTCCTTTGTCTGAAGAAGTTTCATCCTGGTCAAAGGGCACTCCTTCTGGTTGCGTTGAACTGAACCGGCTGGCCATCCGGTCAGCGGACTTTTTGGCCTACCATTCCCTCAGCCTACTACTCTCTTTTCCAGGGTAGCAGTAGGAAAACTTTTGCAAATCTGGCAGTCTGAATCGAGGTGGTCAAACCCCAGACAATTAACACAGGTGGTGGGGTTCAGCCTTAGCAAAGGCTTCCCACACACACACTACAGTGTTGAAACCCAGTGGGCCCAGTTTTCTCTCTGGGTTTCTAGACATGGCCAGTCCTAACCAAACTTACCCTTTTTCGCAATCCGCCAGGCAAGACACCTTATCGGTTCCTGACCGTGTTACGGGTTGTGGAAAAAACGTAATGAAACTGCTTTTTTAGAACCGATAAGGACGGTTACCACACTCTAAAAGCAGAACAAACTTTTTTAACAAACCTGATCGGTTCAAACCAAACCGATCCGACATTTAAAGTTCCACACAGAGCTAACAATAATAAACCTATCTAGTACTCATGGTACCACAGACAGAGACTGAACCGGCAGGTTAGATGGATTAAATTCGTTGAAACCGAGGAAAAACGACACTTTAACCGACTAAATTGAACCGAGAAAAGGAGAAATCTCCGGGCGACTGTTCAGTGAGGCGGAGTAAAGAATCTGGCAGTTTGGGTTCAAACAACAACAGACAGAGGCTCAACCAAGCTCGAGCTCAGCGTTCCATGCCTTGTATGGAAAGTTAACTCTTTCCTCTCCAGAACAGTTCAAAGGTTGGATATCACTGCATATGTCAGAATACAGCAAGACTTCATGTTGTTTGAAAGGATAGACGTGCAACAATGGACTCATGGGAGGAAGGGCAGGCTTCCTTGAATATTATAGAGCATGTGACAGATTGCCTGACGTACAGTACTACACCTCCGCCTCGTTTTCCACGGTCTTGGCAGAAAAAGTTGAAGTCGGGAATAGCGAGAGAGGTTGGGGGTTCTGGGAGCTAGCCAAGTATCCAGATGCAGAGTATGTCGGGGTGGTACTGGAGCGACCCATACCACGAGGGCATCCAGTTTAGGAGGAGGCTCCTTAGCGCTTGAGGTGAAAATATGGAGGCCTTTGGGGAGAGAGCTTGGGGTGTGGAAGGAGGGTAGTCCGGGAGACAGCGGGGGTGGGGCTGTGGTAGGTCTAGGCATTTCAGGGCCAGGGTTAGGGTGTATGTCGCTCGCTAGGAGCAAGAGGAGAAGGGAAGGGAGAGTAGGGGGGCGCTTTGTTCAAGCGGGACTGCATCTGGAGGATAGACTGCGGAGGTTAAAGCAATAGAACAGTGCCTCAAGATTGAGGAGGTTTGAGGGGAGCAGTGAGGGATGTGTGGATGGGGAGAGTTTAAGGGGTGGGGTGGAGTCGGGTGAAGAGGTGTGGGAGAGGAGGAGGTGCCAGCATGGGTGAGGTCCAGGAGAGAGAGGGCTGGATGACTCGTGGAAGGTGGAAGGAGTGGTGGAAATGCAGGTGAGGGTCGCAGTGAGGGGCTATCGTGAGTGGTAGCTGGGTACGAGGATGGGTGGGCTTCTAGGAGAAGGCAGAGAAGGACGGTTAGAATCACTGTGGTTAAAAGTTGGCAGGTGGAAGGAAAAATGGATTGCAAAGCAATAGCAGCCACTAGAGGCAAGAGCAGATATTCTGCAGATGGAAAAGTACACTGATTGGCAGTCACGTGACAGCTGCCATATAAGTCTGGTCGACCAAGGGTGGTGATGAGCCAAGGTGCAGCGTCCGGCTGGGTCTCTCCTTGGCTGTGGAGACCTCTTTGAATCGCACCTGTGCTGAGAGATGGAGAGCTGTGGGGAGGGCTCTGTTTCTGCCCTCGCGACCCTCGGGAGCCAAGCCGGAATTCTGGAAGCAGAGGAGAAGAGAAGGAGTTTAAGCACAGGCACAGGTATGCTTGTTCAAGGGGGCTGCAGAGCAGGAGGGGTGGGTGGCTCAGGACAAAAGACTTGACTGGGGCTAAACAAACTGATCTACCGCTGCTGAGTCACACTTTGTTTTGTTTCCTCAGAAAGGCGTTACTGGGGCTAACAAACTGATCTACCAGTTGCCGAGTTGCACTTTTATTTTATTTTTTTGTTTTGTTTTCTGCTAGGCTCATTCGGATTAAGGGAAAAGACCAACTCAAAAGATAAGTGAGCAGGCAGTGCTATATATTTTACAGGACAGAGACTGATTTAAATTTGCTTTAAACAACAGAAAAATTGGCAGTGATCAGCTGAAAGGCAGTTAGTCTGATTTAAGTTCAGCACCGCTTCCACAAAATACTGTCTGCAAATGCTGCATGGCGACAGAAATTAGCACAGGTTTAGGTTAGAATTCTATGGGTACAACCAGGCTAGTGGCAAATATTAAATCAGGAGGAGGCAGGTTGAATTTAGTTTGAAAAGAAAAAAAAGGCACCAAGAATCTTCTCCCATTGGCTGTGGAGACCTCTTTGAATTGTACCTGGTGCTGAGAGCACAGAGCTGTGGGGAGGCTCCGTTTCTGTCCTCGCGACCCTCAGGGGCGGCGAATTCTGTGCTCGGAGCTGGAGAGCTGTGGGGAGGGCTCCATTTCTGCCCTCACAACCCTCAGGAGAGCCGAGCTGGAACTGTATGGATGGTGATGGCTAGCATGGTCCATTTAGAAGAACTGGGGACCCTCTACACTTGCCAGTAATGGCAACTATGGTTCTGTGGATGGACATTTCAGAGTTTGGGCTGCAGTGGTGTCCAGGAAAGAACAGAGTTAAGAGATTTGGAGGGAGAGGAAGTTATGGTGAGGATAGGATAAAACCCACCACCTGCAGGACCCGACCCTGTACACCTCCTCACATTTTGTCACCGAAATGTTGGATACA
This sequence comes from Neoceratodus forsteri, assembly GCA_016271365.2. Classification (NCBI taxonomy): domain Eukaryota; kingdom Metazoa; phylum Chordata; order Ceratodontiformes; family Ceratodontidae; genus Neoceratodus; species Neoceratodus forsteri. The sequence goes on along the minus strand of CM057449.1, from coordinate 410,220 downwards.
GACACTAAAAATATAGGGAAATGAGGAGCACTGGTCTTAATAATATGGGACAAAATGTTGAACAGACACACATTCAGAAAACTGGAAGTTAGTGACTTAACAGCACTCTATCCTTGATAACACCCTGGACACTAGCTAAAAGTCCTAACAGTGGAGTGATAATGACTCACATTTGAGTCTTCTGTGGGATCCCGTCTTGAACTGCCAGATAAATGCAGCTCTTGATGAGCTGTTAATCACCTCAGGCCATCTGGAACAATGATAGAGATTAGCATGAGGACTAGAGCCTGCTAAAGTAGAGACATTTTAACTTCATTAACAGCCATGAAAACCTGCACTAGTCAAGACAGACAAGTAGAGAGTTAGCTGCACTGGCCCTGGTCAATTTGCACTAGTGTTTGGGCTAGTAAAACAATGTTAAGATCGACCCCTGCTGTAAAAATGTTATAGCTATGCAAGCCTTGGAAGAACAGCTAATGCTAGTCCTTCAATTGCTGCTGGGGGTATAGCACAGTTAATGAGGGCGTCATCGACTACTCCAGAAGCACAAAGGGTCTGTTAGCATCGACGAGTGGCTGTATGAATGCTTCCAGCCGGGCCGACGCAGGAGATCGTCAGTTACTGGGGCTGTTAGCATCGATGAGCGGTTGCATGAACGCCCAGCCATTGACGAGACCCAGTTACTGGGGCTGTTAGCATCGACGAGCGGCTGTATGAACACTTCCAGCAATCAATGAGGAGATCACCAGTTACTACCGTTGACGAGAGTATTCTCCTTAATGCATATATGTATATATATATATATATATATATATATAAATATCATAGTGGCACAGTAGTGCCACTATAGTTAGAGTTGCTAGCCATTTCTACGTTAAACCTCAAATTTTGCACTTTAATAACTTTGCAACCGTTTGTTCAATTTGCCTGAGATTTGGAACGGAGGAAGAGTTTTAGTAGGTGTCTGGGTCTGGAAATTTTCCTGTTGTGATCGGATGTTCGGTTGCAAAATCATAGTGCACTGAAAAACGTGAAAAATCCCAACATTCCGTTTCTTTAGACGTCCACTTTGCACTGCAGATTGCATCTGAGTGGGTTCAAATTGAATGGCTACATGGGTCCTGGTCGCAGATGTGCCTTTTGAAGATTTTGTGTAAAAATCTTGTTCCGCTAAAAGTTATAGTGTTTTAGCGCCCTATTATATCCTATGGGAAAATGTATATATGCCAATCCTGTGTTACTAAAATTGTGACTGTGCTTTGCCAACCCTGTATTACTAAAATTGTAACTGCTTCCTATGTCTTCATGCTCCTACAAATTTTTGTACTCTACTTTATTGTAAAAGGTTGTTTGAACTGTTTTTGTCCTCTCTGTGATGAGGTACCTTTGTAAATGAGCCCATGGCTCAAAGGTTGTAAACTGATGTTCTAATAAATAAATACATAAAATAAATAAGTGCAGCTGAAATTGTCGCTATAGCATTTTTTAGGTCGAGCTTGCCAAAAATAGTGTCTGCTGCGACATCTTGTTTTCAGTTAGCGAGAGAGAAAAAAACAATATAACTTAAAAATACTGCACTTTCGACACACCAGCCACTGGGTTTACCTATTCGGGGCCTAAGGAACAGGAATCTGGCATTCTATTTTCACCAGCTGGTCTGGAAATGTGGTTTTCAGAGTTTTTCCACCATTTGCATTTTTGATTCGTCACTATCTCAAAGTGCATGGCAATATCCACGACCATAAAAAAATACAACCGTGACACTATTTTTTACGCTTGCAGTTGTATTCCCATTATAAAGATAGGAGTGTCACAATCATACTTTAAATGACTGTGGTAATACTGCACAACCACATTTTCTGAAATGCTGTGTTCTTTGTCACTTGACTGTGGCAAGATGGATTGTAGATACTGGCCTGAAAATTCCAGGGTGGCAAGCCCTAGTGACGCAGATGTGCCTTTCAGTGGTTTGGTTCCAAAACGTTCACCGTCCCTAGCTATAGCATTCCAAAGTTATGCATTTTCCCATAGGATAACATTGTGGGAGTAGTTTTCTTTGTCACTTCATTGTGGCTACATGCCTTGTAGTATTGACCTGAAATTTTCAGGAACAAAGCCCTACACCTACAGGTGTGCCTTTTGGTGGTTTGGTACCTAACTATTGAACATGGCCATACTTACAGCATTGTCAAGTTTGGAAATTTCCCAAGGACAACACCTGGAGCGGCTTCTCTTTCTTAGCCTCATTGCCTCAGACGTGCATTGATGGTATTTACCCTGAATGTTTCAGGGTGAAAAGCCCTAGTATCACAGGTGTGCCTTTTGGTGGTTTGCTGTGAAAACACTCAGCAGAGCTAGAGCTACAGCATTCCAAATTTTCCCCATAGGATAACACTGCCATGCCGTGATGCCTTTGGGGCCCGTATCTTAAGCGTTCGAGATACGGGCTTTTAAATCTGAAAATGTCTTAGCCCCTTGCTAGGGGCTAAGTGCAGAACTAGGTCAGAAAGCCTTGAAACCCCTGAAATTTGAATTTTTTTCTAGCGTGTCGTGTTTCCTCAGATATTTGCAATTACTGTTCTAATTGCTGATTTTCATGTGCATGGGCCACTATTATCCTTCAGATTTAGCACTCACATCATGTTTCGTTGCACATATCTCAGAAATGATGCGAGATCAGGGTTCAGTTGTTGCGTGGTCACGAAAACTGCACACTGACACGATTCTGACACTTGAATTTTTTCTACTTCCTATGGTTCCGAGATATGGGCAAGTTACTGTTGCTAAGCCTCATTGCCTTATAGGGCTGCTGTATGGCTCCATACTGATATATAAGTGGGAGGGCCGCACTCCACCCACATACATTATGCACAAATAGGTGTGCTTGGTGGTAGCGGGCCCTTCCATCTCCATTACTTACATTACACTTTTTAAAAAAGAAAGAAATTCTTTGCAAAAACTTTGTTAATGCATCAAATAAGGTTGTTTCCACACCAATAAAAGTGGAAAATTCAGCGATGGGAGTTACCACCCACCGCCACGAACAGGCATCGGGGTGTGCGATGGGAGTCATCATGCCCAACTCGCACCCCATTCTCCTATACTGCACCACCTCAGCTTCTTTACACATGGAAAGGGGGTGAGAGTTAGGCCGGACGCACCCCAGCTGCATTACATCGATGCCTGTTGGTGTGGTAACCCTAACGCTGAATATCCACACTTCTGTCGGTGTGGAAACAACCCTAATGCATTAATGAAATTTTTGCGAACAAGATTTTATATATATATATATATATATAAAACCCGTTTCTGAGGTCGTGATGTCGATCAATGGCATTTTAGAGCTGAGGGAAATTCAAGGCGGGCTATTAGCAGCACAGCTGAGACTAATCACAGTAAAAACTCTGCTAGGAATGTGGGCCAGTCTATGCAGCGTGCAAGGCTGAGACTGGAACCAAACAGAAAAAGAGCTTCTGTAATGCTGCTCTTGTCTAACATTGAGAATATCCAAAGAAAAATGAAAATGAGACTTACAGTCTAATGTCTTCAGCCCTGCCATTAGGTGACAGAGGTCTACTACAGAGTACCCGTCTTTTTGAAAGAAGGAAGTAAACTGGTGTGCACAGGTAGTACAGGGAGGATATCCAGGCTGCAGTTTTGGTTCCTGCCTGCATGACTGCATCAGCAGGTACAGCCCCATCAGTATGGAAGCCCGGAGACCAGCTTCAGAGAGAGAAGGTTCTAGTAACTTTGCCAGTAAAGAAAGTGCTCTAGTGGTGGATGGAACCAGCAATTTACTCAAAAGTGTCCCTTTCCTGATTGTTTCCCTCAGCAGATCCTCACCATGGATGCTTCGAGGATGGACTGGGGGCACACCTGGGCCCTCACCAGATCCAATTTACTTGGACTGCAGTGGAGAGTACCCTCCACATAAACATCCTGAGATGAGAGCTGTCCTATACAGCCTGTAAGCCATCAAGGATTATCTGTCTCCGGGGCCTCTGCTAATGCAGACGGACAACATCGGTGTAGTGCACTACATCGACAAGGAGGGATCCATTCATAACCCCTGTGAAGAGAAGTGATAAGGGTCTGGTACTGAGTTCTAGAACACAGTCTTGAACTGTCAGCAGTCCATGTTCCAGGCGACCAAAATGTTTTTGCAGACAGGCTAAGCAGGTCACAGTCCAGGATGCATGAGTGAGAACTGCGGACCTTGGTTGAGAAGATCTGTTTGATAGGCGGGGTCATCCAGAGTTGGACCTTTTGCGTCCCCACTCAACATAAAACTACTGCTTTTCTGCTCACTCGCTCCAGGACCTGGAGTTTTCTGGTGAGGCATGTTGTCCCTCTCTTGGCAAGGAAGGTTCCTCTACTTCTCCTTCCTTCCCACTAATTCAGAGAGTGCTGATCAAGCTTCAGATGGAAGGATTGACTATGATTCTCATTGCTCCCTTCTGGTCTTGTCAGATCTGGTTGCCCTTACTGCAGCAGTTGGCAGTGGAACCTCCAGTACCCCTGTCCCTATGCAAAGGTTTGCTCTCCCAGGAACAGGTCACCCTGTTCCATCCGGACCTCAAGTCCCTATACCTTCATGCCTGGCTCCTGAAGACATAGCTATGGCTGGGTTTGGGTATCCCAAAAGGTGGTCGATGTCCTGGTGGCTGCTGGAAACCATCCACCCAGGACACTTATTCCATGCAGTGGAATGCTTTGCTCTGTGGGCTTCTTCAAATCAACTGGATTCTTTCATTTGCCCAGTGAATCAGATTCTGGATTACTTTCTGTCCTCTCAGATTCTGGCCTGCAATACTACTCCATTAAAATGCACCTGGCTGCTATATTTCAGCCTTTCACGTGTCTGTTGATGGCCATATGGCGGCATAACTGGAAGTGTTCCACACATTTTAAGAGGCATAATTCATCTGAAGCCTCCCATCTGCAATCCAGTCCACCTTGGGACTTAAATTTCGTGTCAGAGAAACTTACTTTGGCTCATTTGAGCCAGCCATGACATGTGAGCTATGCTTTCTGTCATGGAAAGTGCTATTTTAGTTGCTATTACTTCTGCTCAAAGGATTTCCAAGTGTCAGGCTCTGATGTGTGAGTCTCCTTATTTGGTTTTCCACAAGACAGGGTACTTGTGCACCAACCCTAAGTTTTTACCAAGGTGGTGTCTGAGTTTACCCAGAATCAAGCCATCCACTTGCGATGTATTACACAAAGCATGCCAATCCAGGAGCACTGCTCGTACTTTAGTTAATAGAATACTTAGATATTATGTTCATTGCACAAGGAACTGCAGATAGTCCTCTGAGCTGTTTCTTTCACCTCTGGGAAAGAGGGCATACCAGTTTCTAAGCAGTGTCAGTGGCTCAGCAGGCTGCATCCTCACCTCTGAGGCCAAAGATCAGAAGGCTGTGGGTTCTAGCCCACACCAGGCACTTGGTTAAATCACAATACTGACACTGTAGTCCAGCATGAGGGGTGCTGCACTCTTGAGGTGCCGTCTTTTGGATGAGACATTAAAGAAATCTCATCTGCCTGTTCAGGTGGTTGTTCAGGTGGACATTAAAGATCCCATTACACTGTTAGAAAAAGTAGTGAAATTTCCTGGGTGTCCTGGCCAAATTTCACCCGTTCACTAAAAATACCATCAACAGCTTAATTTGGTTTAATGTCAGTTGGCATCCATCTGTACCCCCTTTCCCGGATGAGACTGAAAATACTGTAGGCAGAATTGCCTAGTCCTCCTTTCCCAGTCAACAAAACAAATAAATAAACGGTTGGCCAACTATATTATTTTCTGTTATAGGAAGTACAGTAAGGAACTTCATGGGGTGGTGCGTGGCCACTCTATGAAAGGCATAGCCACTTCTTTGCCTGTTTCAGGAGCGTCAGCCGCTGCCATCTGTGCGCTGCCACTTGGAGTACTGTCCACACTTCACTAAACACTACATTCTGGACATTCCCTACAGGAGAAGGAAGGCTTTAGCATAGCTATACTTCAAGGCCTCCTGTCTTGGGCCTATAGCCTCCAGCCAACCAGACTGTCCCTCCGTCAGTGCTGCTTGGGACTCATTACATAGGTGTGGCCTGGCCCGCAAGAGATACCCTTGATGAAGAGAGAGTACACTTACCTAAGAACTTACAGTAACAGTAGATCTTCGAGAGGATCTCTTGCATCAGGCCATGCCATCCCCACCATCCCCTTAGCCTCACGGCATTTTCTTTCCTGTCGCTCTTTCCAGGACAGTTCATCTTCCGTTTTCTTACCTAGCGGCTGACACTGACAGAGCGATGTAGCTCTCCCTGGGTTCCCCACAGAAGGTCCTCTACTTATAGTCTCTCTAGCAACTGAGGAGGTGTGGGCGCCGTTTATATACGGAGGATATAGGCGTGTGACTTCATCGTGGCGACCCCAACTAGACTGCTAGCTAAAAGTTTCCATGTGGTCCTAGTGCCTGCTGGCCACAGTTCCACAGGTGTGGCCTGATGCATAAGATCCTCTCAAAGATCTACTCTTATGGTAAAGTTCTTACATAACTGCACTATATCTTATGAGGTTGCCATATTGAGCTTTCTCCCACCTAGGAGGCTGCTACTGCTCTAGCTGAATGTCCTTTCAATCCCTTCAGCTTCTGTTTTGTCACCAACAGTGAATCAAATGAGAAATCAAGGGCCTTGCTCGGACAGCTCTGTGACAGGATAGTTGTCCTTAACCAGGAGTGTACCAGGACTCTTGAAGCAGTATCACTGGCATCTATTGCCATGTGAGACTGGTATTTGGTGGTCTTCAGTGATGCTTTGGTTGTTGCAGCCAAATCGCCTTACTCAGAGCCATTACTGGAGCTACAATGCTTTTATGACTGACCAATGTAAGCCATGTGAGCTGCATGTCTCAGTTGTAAAGTGGCAGTTATGTACACTTTTCTGGCCATATTATCCAGCTTCCTGGAATCTTTCCCAGGGGCTGTGAGGCAGGCTTAGAATGTTTTTTAAAACAGGTTGCCCACTGACAACCCTGAGCCAAAATGTGGTTGCCCTATGCAACTTTTATGTTGCCCTGCTTGAAATTTGCACAAAGGATGTGGAGGTTGCTCTACAGATATTCATAAATGAATTTCTTACCATTCAATATAAACATGCCCCAAGACTACTAGGAGGGTCAGAGGAAAACAGACGAGGTGGCTGCATAAAGACCTCCTTGTATAATCTCGCAGAGGACAAGCTCTGGATTGCTACAAACTGGCCTACAGTCAGATCTTATTGTCTATCGTGAACTAAGGAACAGATGTAAGAGACTTAAAAATTACTTACCTTAGTAATTATGTTTCTTCTACTGGAGTCTTGCTGTATTCTGACATATTGCAGTGATTCCCAACCTTTGAACTGCCCGGAGTACAAACAATAAACTTTCTATGCAGGGCATGGAATGCCGAACTCGAGCTCGGTTGAAGTCTTTGTCTGGAGTGTTTCAAACTTAAACTGTCAGAGTCTTATGAGCCCAACTAACTAAACATTCTATGTGGAAATTGTAAGCAATTCCTACTAGCCAACTGGCAGAAAAAGATTTGGATTCCCAAGGAAGACTCAAGTCAGAAACCCAAAAAACAATCTAATACAAATAATAATAATAAATCAGCACCCAAACAAAAAGAAGGGTGCAACCAAAAACACCCTGGGGTGCAACACTGCACTTGCCCACCCACTTCCCAAAACAGGTTCTGAGAGGTGAGGCAGGAAGGGAGGTCAGAATACAGCAAGACTCCATTAGAAGAAACATAATTACTAAGGTGAGTAATTTTTCTTCAAACAACATGAAGTCTTGCTGTATTCTGACATGCTGCAGACTACCAAGCAGTACCTCCATGGAGGAGGGACAGAACCTACTTTGTGAATCGGATCTGAAGTACTGCTATGCCAAACCGAGCATCACTCCTAGATTGGATATCCAGAGGTAATGCTTGATAAAGGTATGGACTGTTTTCCAGGTGGCTGCTTGACACATTTCTAAGAGGGATATCCCTGGCAGCAGCCAGGAAGCAGCTAGTACCTTTTGTGGAATGAGCCCTCAGGCCTGAGGGTGGAGTTCTTCCCAGTTTTCATAGCAGAATTGTATACAAGACACAATCCACCTGGCAACAGATCTCTTGGTGGCAGGTTTGCCCTTCCACTTCTCCATAAGTGAGGAACAACTGGAGGAGTCAAACCTGTGACCCTTGGTATGCTCTATGTAGTAACTAAGGGCTCTTTTAACATCTAAACTGTGTAGCCTCCTCTCTCTGATGAAGAATGATCAGTGAAGAAAACAGGAAGAGACATAGACTGGTTTAAATGGAAGTCTGAAACCACTTTGGGCAAGAACCTTCTATTGGTTCTAAGGACCACTTTATCCCTGTAAAATGAGATACAATCAGGTTCCACTGACAGAGCTTGCAATTCACTGATACGCCTGGCAGAGGTAATGGCTACCAGAACACAGTTTTCAAGTCAAATACTTAAGCTCTGCTGAAGACATAGGCTGAAAAGTGGGTTGCATAAATTGAGCAATGCAAACATTCAAATCCCAGGCAGGGGCAGGGTCTCTAAAAGGAAGATTGGTGTGAAGCAATCCTTTAAAAAATTTACTGAACACAGGATGAGAAGATAGTGAGGAAGACTTCCCACAGACAAAAAACAGAAACAGCTGACAAGTGTACCTTGAGAGTAGCTGGTCTGAGGCCTAGGCCATTAAGATGGATCATATAATCAGAACCGTAGGCAATCCAGCAGTGTCTGGAGAAATATGCTTCTTAAAACACCAAATGCTGAATCTCTTCCATTTGGAGTTATAAGTCTTTCTGGTGGAAGGCTTTTGAGAAGCCTTGAGGATATCCAGAACCCCTTGGGAAAGATGCAGATCTGCAAACTCTAACTCTTCATGCTTTGAGATTAAGAGACTGAAGATTGGGGTATCAAATCCTTCCCTGAGAGGATGTTAACAGGTTGTAATTCCTGGGAAGAGACAGGGAAGATGGACTGCTAGGGACAGCAACAGTGGGTACCAGGGCTGTCTGGCCCAATCTGGAGCAATCAGAATCACCTTGCAAGGTTGAGACCTTATTTTGACTAAAACTTTGAACAGGAGTGGGAAGGAAGGCATCAGAAACTTCCTTCCCAATTCAGAATCAGGGCGTCCAGGGGACTGAGCCCAAGACTGGAGGTCTGCAACAAAGAGAGGAGTTGGTGATTGTCTGGGGCTGCAAAGAGATCTATCTCTGAGTGCCCCACCTTGAAAAATCACTTTCAACACCTGAGGGTCCAGGGACCATTGCGATGGCCCTGAGAGATCCTGCTCAGTGCATCTGCTAGCACATCGTCCTTCCCTGGAAGGTGAACTGCTACCAGAGAGGTATGCTGGGAATAAGCCAGAGACCACAACTTCATGGCTTCTGTGCACAAGGCTGTGGACCGAGTGCCTCCCTGCTTGTTGATGTACCACATGGTGGTGGTGTTGTCCGTTCTGACTTGAACCACCTTGTTCTGTACTGACTGAGAAAAAGCTTTTAGGGCCAGAAAAACTGCCCTAAGCTCTAGGAGATTGATATGGAGAAGGGATTCTTGGGGGACCACAGCCCCTGGGCAGTGAGGAGACAGATGGCTCCCAGCCCAGAAGAGCAGCGTCCGTGGTAAGGACCACTGAACAAGGCTGAATAACAAAAGAACACCTTGTCTTAAATTGTCCTGATCCTGCCACTACTGGAGGGCTTGGATCAAGATCAGAGTCACTGGGATCAGTTTGGTAAGGGAATCCTTCCTCTGAGACCAAAAGCTCTTGGAACTGAATATCCCTCATCTGGAATCTTGCCCTTTGGACCACTGCTGTTGAAGCTGCCATGTGGCCCAAGAGCTGGAGGAAATGCCTTGCTGGTTGAGATACCCGAAGGCTGAAAGAAGAGGCTAGTTCCATAAGAAGAGAAAAAACTCTGCCTCTAATGCTAGGGTTTCCAAGCGATTTGCAGGTGGAAAAGATCTGGCTCTCATCTTTGGAAATTTTCTGAAGCTGAGAACCAGTCCCTAGCTTACTACTTCCAGGACCCACTTGTCTGATGTAACAGAAATCCAGTCCTGAACAAAGTAAGCCAGCCTGCCCTCTACTGGAATAGGAGAGTCGACCGGGTAGGCTCATCAGAATGTCTGCTTGGCAGGGCTTTAGGCTGAGGTGGATGCAGCCCTGCTCATCCCCTCTGCCCTCTCCCTCTGAAGAACCCCTCTGAGAAAGGAAGAAGAGGCCTGTGCTTGGCAAAAGGCCTTTGAAAAGACCTGCCCCTACCCCTAGATTGCTGCCTTTGAGGGCTGCCTGCCTCTCCTTGGCCTGAGCACTCCTGTAAGTGATCCTGTACTCATACATTTTCTTCATGTAATTCTCTGTCTGCTCCCAAACAGAGAATTACCCATTAAGGAAAATACATGGCCTTAGCCTGCGTGTCCTCACGAGAGGCTAGTACATCTGAGCCAAGCCATCCTCCAAAGAGCCACAGATGTAGCCATGACTCTTGATGACACATCATTAGATTCCACAGCAGCATGAAACTGAACCTTAGATGTCTCAATCCCACCTGCAGCCACTGCCTCCAGCTCCTTGGCTAGCTGGGGGAGGCCTGTTTAGCCAGTGCCAGTACAGTGTCCCACCGGACTTCTGGTACCTGGCTGGATAGGCCATGTAATTCGCCTGCCTGAGTCCCAAAGAAGATGTCATGTACTGCCTCTTTGCCATGGCATCAATCTTCCTGGAGTCCTTGTCGGGGTGTGAAGCCAAGGGAATATTTGCCTTGTCACAGGCAGCAGCCTGCACTACCCAACATGGCTGCATGCTGATATAAGAACTCCGTGTCTGAGCCTGAAAGTGTATACCTCTTGTCCATTCTTCTATCCACAGGAGGTATAGTCTTAGAAGACTTTAGGATTTTTGTGTCTGTTTCCCAAAAGATTTGTGGAGGGGAATAGACAGTCTCCTGGACTCTGGGATGTCCATTATTTCTACATAATCAGGCTCCTCTTGATCTTCCACAGCCTCCTCCATAGGAAGCTGGAGGTATCAACCATGTTTCTGTAGAACATAAAGGTGAGATGGGGACTCAGAAAGCCTGGGAGAGGAAACATCTGAAGGTCTGTCAAGGAGATGTCGGTTCCACAGGCACATTCAGACCGTCACTTTCACCATCATCATCCTCAAATTCCCTTCCTCTTCAAATTCCGGTTCATAAAAATCTTTGAGGGTATAATCTTGAAGCAGGGAACCACGAACCGAACCCCTGCCAGAAGGAGCCGGATCGGTAGGAACGGATGGAGCGATTCTACAATCTGAATCGCTCTGGCTATCTCTTCGTGGTCGGAACATGAACCTCTGGATCCGAACCGGTCGATTTGTCTTTGTGTTTTCTTTTTGTCGGAACCGATCCTCGAATCAGCTCTCCTTTGCCCAAAGAAGTAGCGCCTGGTCAGAGGACACTCCTTCTGGTTCGGTCGGAACTGAACCAGGGTGTGCCATCGGGTCAGCGGACTTCTTGGCCTCCTTTCCCTCAGTCTACCTAATCTCTTCTCAAGGGTAGATTTGGGAACGTTTTTACATATTTGGTAGTCTGAATCAAGGTGGTCAAACCCCAGACAATAAACACAGGTGGCGTGGGGATCGGCCTTAGCAAAGACCTCCCAACACTCAGTGCAGTGTTGAAACCCAGTGGGCCCATTTTTTTCTTGGGTTTCTCAGACGCCATCGCCAACCAGCATTACCCTTTTTATGGCAACGCCAGGCAAGACTCTCTTATCGGTTCCTTACCGTGTCACGGTATTGGAAAAAAACACTAAACACATTTTTTAGAACTGATAAGAACCGGTAACCACACTAGTAAAACACAAAACACAAGATTTCACTATCAAATGGCGGTTCAGCCGAACGAGCGCACTTTACAAGTTCCACACAGAAAAATAGAACAATTCCTATCTAGTACTCACGGCACCACAGACAGAGACTGAAATGAATATGCGAATAACTTTTCGGTTTAAAAACCAACAAAACAAACTTTAACCGACTTTCGAACTGAGCTGAAGGAGAATCTCCAGAGCAACCGTTCAGTGAAGCGGAGTAAAGAATCTGACGGTTTAAGTTTGAAACACCTCAGACAGAGACTTCAACTGAGCTCAAGCTCGGCATTCTATGCCCTGCATAGAAAGTTAACTCTTTGTTTTCGGGGCAGTTCAATGGTTGTGAATCACTGCAATATGTCAGAATACATCAAGACTTCATGTTGTTTGAAAAGTTAGAGCTGCTAAAGCAAATACTGTAAGGACCTTCTACAAAGCTCAGCCTGTGACCAGAGGAAATTCTGGGCCCATGTCAAAACATTTCTGGGTACCTGCATGATCGGTCACTCCTGATGAAATGATCATAAATGGGGCACATTATAATGACCCTAGGCCCATCTTAAACAGTTTTAACAATCTTTTCTCTGATCTGTCACACTATACCTTGGCTTTACAACCTAGTGGATCGCACTCTAATCTACCTACCACACTACCATCAGACAACCATACTGCCCTATCATATGATGCTCCTCCAGCGCCACCATTCTACTGCAAGGCTATATCAAGGCGGAAGTTCTGAAATTACTGCGATCCATATCTGCCAATACCAGCTCTGGTTCTGACTCACTGGAACCTCGTCTTCTTAAGCTGGCTGCTCCACTCACTGCCTCTCCGACTGCCAGAATCTACACTTTATCCCTTATCCATAGCACTGTGCGGACCTATGGAAATCTGCAAGAGTAACGCCTGTCTTTAAAATGTGACCCAAAGGACATGGCCAATTACAGACCTATAGCAATTTCTCTGTCCTTAGCAAGATCCTAGAAAATAGTTGCATCACAGACCACTGACCACCTTACACGCTACAATCTCCTCTCAGACACTCAGCATGGTTTCAGAAAAGGTCATAGCACCACCACGGCTCTTCTTCAACTAACTACTGATATTCTGTCCAACATGGATTCTGGAAAACTCACAGGTGCCATCTTCATTGACCTCACTAAGGCTTTCGACCTTGTAGACCATCCCCTGCTTTTCTCCATTCTCCATAAATTTCATTTCTCTACCCGTTGTGGACTGGTTCTGTAGCTACCTGTCAAACAGGTGCAAGCTGTCAAATGTAACTCCTTCCTGTACAACACGTCTACTATCAACCTTGGGATCCCCAGGGCTCTATCCTTGGGCCCTTCTGTTCTCAATTTTTATCAACAATGCAGCTGAGGTCCTGGAATCCTGCTCAGCTATTCTCTACGCTGATGACCTGATCACTATACTAGTTCTTCTAGTATTGCCTGCATAAACACATCACTTACTTCAAACTTCAATAAGGTCTTGGACTGGCTACTAGACCATAAGCTTTACTAAATGAAAAGAAAATGAAAGCCATGCTCCTAGGTTCCTTACCGAACATTAAGGCCTGTTCTAGTTTGCTAGAGGTTCTTCACCCAGGAGGATTTCCCTTACCCTCTATTAAATTAGCAATTGTCTGAGGTATTCTGCCCCCAATACTTACTTATGGTGCCTCTATTCTTACCTCTGCCCATAAAACCTCCCTACTAAAATGGGATGTAACTTATAACAATATATGCCGATCTGCCTCTTCGTCGCCTCAACTCAAACATCACTGCCTTCGTTATAAGGATCTGTGTCAGAGGAACCCCTCTTGCCTTCCTGAAGCTGGAATAACTGCAGCTGTATCCTTCTTTCTTCCTTTTTAAAATTTTAAGTCTGTTGCACAACAGCAACCCCCCATTTTGTATCTCTTCTTTAAAAACAATGATTCCCCTTTTCAGCATATTGGCAGGCTGGCCACCTGCCTAAAATGTGTTTAAATCTAAATAGCTTTTGTATTTCTATTTTCAGTTTCCAGTAGTCTAGCTCGGGCAAGCTAAAATAAAGCGAGGGTTTAAATTCACAAGGCGCTATAATGTACTCACAAAAGGGTAAAGCTGGGGGTGTACATCTTAAAAGCTATTCGAGAAAGGGCTGTTTGCTGCTTGGCAAGCTGTACTTCAAAAGCACTGAAGCGAGGAGACCCGTATGTTTACTGCACTGCGCCTGAGTAAAGCAATCCCGGCTGGTTCTGTTAGTAAAGCCGACTTACTCAGACACATGGTGCAATGTGGCGGTCTACACTTTCCCTTTCTCTTTGCCACCCACTAGTCTACCTTTGCCGTTCGGCTCATGTTTTAAGTCCAGCTTATTCAAGGAGCGCGGCTTTGTTCATTACATTGGCGGCTGTCATTCGAGCAGCTAGAAATGCCATGAAGCGAGTGGCGAGGAACATTAAAGCACTGTGAAATTGGTGTGCAAAACGTAAAGCACAGTAGAACTGGTGTAAATAAATTGATAAGTAAATGTATTTGGTACAAAAGTACTTGCCGTATTTCAGTACTTAATTCATGTTGTGGTTCTTTTCTTTTCCTTCTCTGCTTAGCTGGAGCGTCCTCTCCACATTAAGTTTGCCTCCCTAAGAGCAAGCCGGCTTCTTTCTGTTGACATATATAGTAAAACTTAATGTGGGAAGAGTCAGGGTAAGCAGACATGGAAAGTTTTGATGTTAAATAAATACAAAATCTCTATCTTTGAGCTGCCAAAGTGTTATTATATGATATACAAGTGCATATAATTTTCAGTTGATTAAAAGAAGTTGTATTAAAAAATATAAGTTACATAATGGAAAGTGGTTGGAGTTTTTGGGTCATCTGATTCAGCTTCTAAATAAAGAGCTCTGCTTCTGGCTATTGAGTAGTGTGAGTTGGTCTGTCTAAGGATCAACAGCTCTATAGTCTATACTAGAGATATATTCTTAAATCCATGTTATTTTGCCTTTGGATGTTTATTTTATGCAATAAGTCCGCTCAGTTTTTCTTCCTTATTTTATTTGTTTACTAATAAATATTGGACAGAGAGGTACAATTTTGCATCCTGAATTTGGTGTCCGAGTCATCAATCCCACAGCCTTCACAGTTGGTGTCAACAATGGGATTGTGGTCTGTTGAAATCTACTTGGAGTATTTTCCAAGCAGCTGTTGGACGGCCAGGGATGGAGGAAGGAAAGATAGAAACTGAACCAGTGACAAGACCCAAAGGCATAGTGACCAGAACTATGGAGGATAAGTTGGGAGAACCGTTATTGTTTGGGCAGCCTGAACATAAAAGGAAAGGCTTAAGGCAGAGCAAATCTAAGGGAGGCAGATGAGGACCTCCAAGGGCAGCAGCCGGGATCACGATTGAGGAAAAACCGCGGAACGGTCACATGACCTGTTGAGATGGCTCTGTCTCAAGCAACTGGCCATGGATAAGGGCAGAAAGAAAAAGCAGGAAAGAAATCAGAGGAGATGGCAGGAGACCTTAAGGGCTATTCAGACAATAAGTACTCCCTGAAGTTCCCCAGCTCCCAATAAGACTCCGAAGGACATTAAACTAACTAAAGCTAGGAGAACAGGATGACATAGAATCCTACCTGACCACCTCTAAAAGGTAGCAGGAGTCTGTGGATGGCCACAGGAGCAATGGGTTATTCGCCTGGCACCCTATCTTACTGGAAAGATTCAGTTGGCCTATGGTAACATGGACAGTTGACAGGCAGAAAACTACGATGCTGTCAAAGGAGAGATATTAAGGAGGTATGACATTAATGTTGAGACATACCGACAACGGTTTCGTATACTCTGGTTTCAACCTGCTGACCATCCAAGAGAGATTTATGTGAGATTAAATGATTTGTGCCATAAATGGTTACAGCCCGGAATAAAGACATTGAACCAAATAATGGAGGCCATTGTGGTGGAGCAATATATTCGTGTTTTACCCCAGAATGCACAATTATGGGTGAAGGAACATCACCCAGAAACTTCCGAAAAGGCCATCTCCTAGCAGAGGACTATCTAACACTAGACCCTACAGAAAGAAGACTCAAGCTGGCCATCCCAGTACAACCAGCAAGGTAAGATCTCCTTCTACTTCTATTCCTGCTAATAATATCGGACATTCAGGTAAAACAAGGGACAGAGCGTCAAGGAATAGACCCTATGGATCATTCCTCCCGGATATAATATGTAGAGACTGTCATGAGAAAGCCATATTCCCGCTACTGCCCAAAGAAACAGTCTGGGAATGTACATTTTGCTTTGGCAAATTTGGGACATTACATCATTCCAGTACAGCTTGAAACACAGACGGTTATGGGGCTTATTGATTCTGGGAGCAAACAGACATTGGTTCGAGCAGAACTGGTGGAGGGAATGCCTAGAAAGTCTACTAAGACACGGGTAATCTGTATACATGGAGATGTACATTATTACCCAACAACCTCAGTGGAGCTACAGACAACATACTCCAAAAGAGAAATGAAAGTAGGAATAGTACCCTGTTACCAGTCCCTGTGTTGTTGGGACAGGATCATCCTGACTTTAAGACTTTTATCACAGTTTATCAACTATCTGCAGTAACCACGAGGGCACAAAGTGAAATGGGTGAACAGAGTCCCTCGTTCCAGTATGATGAGGATATTTTGGTATACCAGAAAGATAGAAAAACAAAGAAAGAGCGATGCCTGGATAAACTACACTGGACTCAGACTCATATCCCAGACATTAAAGTTGAGTGGACTGATATAACCAATAAATGTGAATTTTGGGAAAAAAAACAAAGAATAGATGATACATTAACATCTGTTTATTCACAGGTATCCCAGGAAGAAGCAGGGAATAAACTGTGCTATAAGATGAAAAACAACTTACTGTACAAAACTTGTATACATCCTAGAACAGGAGAGCAGGTAAATCAGCTACTGGTGCCTAGGGAATATAGGACACAAATATTACAAATGGCCCATGATAGTCCCATGGCTGGACATTTGGGGAGGGATCGTACCCTAGCTAAAATCTGATATAGTTTCTTCTGGCCCGGATACATAAGGAGGTACAGGAGTATTGTTTAGTTGCCCTGAATGCCAGAACACAGCCAAAGTAGGTAAAAAGATACAGTCCCTCTACAGCCTTTACCATTATAAACCACCCGTTTGAATGAGTGGCAATGGACTTTGTGGATCCTGCAGAAAACCAAGAAGGAAATCGATTTATCTTAGTGTTATCGATTATCATACTAAGTACCCAGAGGCTATTCCCTTACGGACCATAACTGCTAACAAGATTGCAGAAGAGCTTGTTAAAATCTTTGACAGTTGGGAGTACCCAAAGAAATCCTTACGGATAGAGGTACTAATTTTTGTTCGAGGTCCTAAAACGTCTGTACCAGGCCTTAAATGTACATGCAATTCATACTTCCCTTACCACCCACAGACTGATGGGCTTGTGGAGCAATTTAATCAGACCCTGAAACAGATGTTAAGGAAATATGTACAAGAGGAGGGAAAGGATTGGGACCAGTATCTCCCATTTTTAATGTTTGCATATAGAGAGTCCCTCAGGCTTCAACAGGTATTCCCCTTGAATTATTATATGGGAGGAACCCTAGAGGACCTCTTGATATAATAAAAGAACAATGGGAGGAAGGGCAGGAGGTAGGCCCTACAACAACCCTGGAGTTTGTAACTAAAATAAGGCAAAACTAATGAGATATGTTGAACTGGCTCACAAAAAGGGATTACAATAGCAGATAAAACAGAAGGCCCTATATGACAGAGGGTAGGGCAGAAATAATTTCAAATGGGATAAAGTCCTTCTACTTTTGCCTTCTTCTGATAATAAACTGAATATGAAGTGGCAAGGACCTTATACTGTCAATAAACAATGGGCCAGTGACATATGAAATAGCGTTGTCGGACAAAAGGATAAAAAGAAAAATTTATCACGTTAACCTTTTAAAACCTTGGCAAGAAAAGGATCCCCTGTTTGTTGTGTGTGTCCAGAGCTAACAGAAAGTGAGCTGGAGATGGCATATAAAAGATTAGAAGGGTAACTTCCTTAACAGACATACACAGAAATCGGGAATTAAATGTACAGAATCTTGAATTGAGCAGATTTTGTAACATTACCAAGGGATGTTTACTAACACCCATGGGAAAACAGACCTGATTCAGCACCATATAGAGGTCCTACACACAAATCCTATTCGGGTAAACCTTACAGACTCCTGAGAAATTAAGAGAGAAGTAATTAGAGAACTAGATAAGATGCTAAAATTGAAAGTAATAGAACCTCTAAAAGCGACTGGTCTTTTCCTATGGTGATAGTAACTAAAAAGAAGGAGAATTCGCTTTGTCTAGACTTTCAAAAACTTAATGCGCTATCTAAATTTGACTGCTACCCTATGCCACTGAATCAACGATATTGTCAAATGTCTACAGAAGGCACACTGTTTAACAATTTTGATTTATCGAAGGATACTGGCAAATACCCCTGGATGAGAACTCAAAAGAAAAGGCATTTAGTACATCAAAGGACTTTTAATTTTACCATGATGCCTTTTGGATTACATGGAGCTCTGGCCACATTTCAGAGGTTGATGGATCGAGTGTTACACTCCCACATGGACTATAGTGCAGCCTATTTAGACGATGTTATTATCTATAGTCCAACCTGGGATGACCATATGACACATATAAGAGCGGTTCTCTGAGCTCTGGAAAAAGCAGGCCTTACCATTAATCCAAAGAAAGCGTGCATTGGCGATGCAAGAAACTAAATATCTAGGGTTTGTGATAGGTAAAGGGTGTATTAAACCAGACGCAGGGAAAACAGACGCTGAAGTCAAATGTCCGAGACCCATTACAAAGAAACATGCAAGATCCTTTCTTGGGTTAGCTGGATATTATAGGCTTTTATATCTAATTTGCCTCCTAGCCAGCACTCTTACAGACCTTACTAAAAGAACAATCCAACTAAGGTTGAATGGACCACTGAATGTGAAGAAGTCTTTTGTACTATTAAAGCATTATTGTGTTCTTCCCCAGTATTAATAAGCCCAGACTTTTCCAAACCTTTCTTAGTATAAACTGATGCTTCTGCTACAGGGATTGGTGCAGTATTATCACAAGTGATAGATGGGCAGGAACACCCCATCTTGTATATAAGTAGGAAGTTGCATGTGCAAGAGACAAAATATGCCACGACTGAAAAATAATGTCTGGCAGTTCACTGGACAATTGATACCCTTAAATTCTATTTATGGGGGCACAATTTGAATTAATTATGGACCACAGCCCCTTTGCTGGCTTATGGTAATGAAGGATGAGACTCTCGTATATGAGGTGGTATCTCACCCTGCAACCCTACACATTCACGGTGAGACATAAACCTGGCTCAGCTCACAAAATGCTGATTCCTGACTCGATTTGGTGCAGGAGTAAACAGACAGGAATGAAGGAACAATCAGACCTCGGGTAAAAGTGTAAGTTATAATATTTGACAGTTACTGTCAAAAGTTTATAGATGTAGTGTTTGTAAATAGGGACCCCGAGGTGGAGTTTTGGGAGAGGGTGGGTTGAAGCTCCATCTCTTCCGTAAGAAGAGATCTGATTGATGTCCTTTGCTTGTGTACATGGAAATGTACAAAACATTTGTCCGAATGATTTTGTACAAAAAGGGAAGGTATGTCAGAGGGAACCCTCTTGCCTTCCTGGTGCTGAACAACGTACACTATCCTTCCTTCTTCTTCCCCCTTTTTTTTTAAAGTCTGTTGCAACAACAGCAACCCCTTTGTATCTTATCTTTAAAAACAATGATTCCCCTTTTCAGCATATTGGTAGGTTGGCCACCTGCCTGAAATGTGTTTAAAATCTCATAAGCTTTTGTATTTCTGTTTTCAGTTTCCAGTTGTCTAGCTCGGCAAGCTAAAATAAAGCGAGGGTTTAGAATTCACAAGGTGCTATAATGTACTCACAAAGGGTAAACAAAAGGTTTAGAATTCAAAAGGCACTATAATGTACTCACAAAAGAGTAAAGCGAGGGGTGTACAGGGCATGAAATTCAAAAAAAGTACATGCCCACTGGGGCATGTAAGCAGCACAAGTACATGCCCAGGAAACTTTTTACATGCCACCCATTTTACCAATGAGACCAAGTTGTCTATTCAGTGCTTTGGTTGTACGTCAAGTAACTACCTGACTATATTAACAAAATGCTTGCTGCTTAATAACAGGCAGGCTAGTAGAAAGTTGAATGGTTTGTCGGCTTGAAATAATAAACAAATATTAAGAAATTAAATGGTCTCTGTGTGATTTTATTTCAGTGCCACTACCCATGCATGACCCAACAAGCACCGATTGCAACTGATAAGGTTTTCTTTTGTTTTTTTATTTGAGGACAATTCAGTATGCAGTTTAGTGTAGACTAGTACAGCAGTCCCAAAGAAAGGGTTTTATTTGTTTTCCTTCTATCTAGCCACTCCCTGGCTAGTGCCCTCAGACCTCAATAGTCCTTAAGACGAGAGGACAGACCGTCCACAGCACACAAAGGTGACAAAGTGTAATTTATTTTTAAGAGGAGATGACAACACTCAGTCACCCCACAAATTCAACACACAAAGTGGCGGAGCTTTTTTTTCTCTCTCATGTGCTGCCTAGCCACTACCCTCTGTGGTGCCCTCCTTCAGTCCTCAAGAGGATAAATCAGTAGGCCCTTCACTAGTCCTTAAGAGGGCAGGAGGGCAATCAGTCAACCCAAAAGCTCCACAACACACAATGGTGACAAATCCTGTTTAATTTTGATTTTAGGTAGTCCAAATTAAATGCTAAAGATCTGACTCAGAGTTTACTTAGATTTAAGGTAGTACAGAACAGGCATAGACAGTACCTCTTTATGGCTTCAAAGAAAGAGCCTTTTTATATTTATAGTTTAGGTAGTGCAAAAGTTCCATAATAGAGTTGCTTTTTCAAAAGCAATGGGTCCACACTCACAGGATCAGATTTTAGGTAGGCTACATAAATTTTCTTTTACATAAAACTTCTTACAGAGGTTTTTTAGATATCTAAACCCCTATTCTTAACAGCCAAGCTGACTCCCTCAGCTCCATGTAGTTCTTAATTTAGATGTTCAAGGCAGGGCTTAATTTAGTTAGTTACTTCACACTTAAAAACAGCTTTTTCATTACACTGAATGTAAGGAAGGAGGATTTCTTTTTTACTTCTGATTTTCTGTACACTGCTGCAACTGTAATTAGTACTACAGAAAAAGACTGTTGCCTGCAGCACAGCCTATAGCCTCTCATTGAGAATGGCCCCTAGTAGTATGCTGTTATTTTATTTTATTCTGTATGGCAAGGTTTTTAATATTTATTATATAAACACAAGCAGCTGCAGCAGCAGTTTTTGTCACAGGCTTCTAATTTTCTCATCAAGTTGTGAAGAGATCTTCCCAAGTGGTCTTACTCTCCCTCCCCATCACTTGCAGCAGGGCAGGCACTTGTAAATTGTTTGATTTGAGCCTGCTTGCATGATTAAAATTAAGAATAGCTGTTTTTTAGCTCTTAAAAGAGCTTTTATTGTTTTTAATTTACTTCAGTCCTTTGTGACTTGAGTCCATCCCTTCATGCTCCCTCAACCCCCATCACTTGAACTTTTCAGTCTCTCACTGGATTTAGAATAGCTGTTTTTTTTTTTTTGTTATTCTCTTTATTTGATTTTCGTAAAAATACACACAGTATATATCGATCGTGTCCATAGACAGACTACAAGCAGAAATCATGCCTACTTTAAGTATACAGAGTAGTTATCCTTGGAACTGAAGTAATTAGAGACCTGATATATCATTAAAGTTAATTCCAATGCTTACAGTAACTGTACTCAATACATTCAGTTGAGAGACATATGGGTAAGAGGTTTTCGTACATTTAAATCGGTTCCTAAAAGTTGGTGGAGTTAGCGCAGTATGCATACCCTTTGATTTAACAGTCTAGAATAGCTCTTAAGAGGTTTTTTTTAGAATAGGTACCTGGTTGATGATCGCCAAATGCGATCGCAAACAAATGGGGACGCCCATCCAAGCTGTAAGCGCCACTCACGACTTGCTTCACCAACAGAAAATTATAGAGTGGCGCGCTTACAGGAATCGCTTGACACACTGTGCGCGAGGGGGCGGGCGAACTGTGCAGACTGTCCCAGAATGGTGTCAGTTTCGCAGCCCGCCTCCACCAGCGATAGTCCGACCCTCGCTTGAGCAGCTGGCTGATAGATGTGCCTGTCAAATTAGAGGAGGACCATCAGCCCATTCTTTCCCTCAACTCCAGCTGATGTGTAACTAGGGCTTCTATTGTGACCGGCTCGCTCGGCGCTCCTCCACCCCCAAAGGAAAATGACGCTTCCACCTTGCGCCTCTCCAGCTAATCCTCCCTCCGTGACCGCTGCTGGTGATTAAAAAAGTCCACGCCGAGGCATTGCTCAGCATGCAACAGGAAAAATACGGGACTCTGTCAGATACCTTAGGTGCCCCAAGCAGGCAGGCATTAAACTGCAGTAGGTGTCCTGTGACAAAAGTGCCTGCCCTGGGGCACCTAAGGTATAGAATTTCGCACCCTGGGGTGTACATCTTAAAAAGCGCTATTCTGAGTAAAGGGCTGTTCGATTGCATTGGCAAGCTGTACTTCAAAAGCGCTGAAACGAGGAGGCCGTGATGTTTATGCACTGCGCCTGAGTAAGCAATCCGGCTGGCTCTGTTAGTAAGTCGGCTTACTCAAACGCATGGTGCAATGTGGCGGTCTACACTTTGCCCTTTCTCTTTTGCCGCCCACTAGTCTACCTTTGCCATTCCGGCTCGTGTTTAAGTCCAGCTCATTCAAAGAGCAGCGGCTTTGTTCATTACATTGAGCGGCTGTCATTCGAAAGAAGCTAGAAATGCCGCAAGAGCGAAGAAGGGGAACATTAACGCATCAGGAAACAGGTGTGCAAAACGCAGTTACCAGTAGAATTGGTGTAAATAAATTGATAAGTAAATGTATTTGGTACAAAGTACTTGCCGTATTCAGTACTTAATTCATGTTGTGGTTCTTTTCTTTCCTTCTCTGCTTAGCTGGAACGTCCTCTCCACATTAAGTTTACCTCCCTAAGAGGCAGCCGGCTTCTTTCTGTTGTCATATATAGTAAAACTTAATGTGGAGGAGTCAGGGTAAGCAGATATGAAAAGTTTTGTGTTAAATAAATACAAAATCTCTATCTTTGAGCTGCCAAAGTGTTATTATATGATATACAAGTGCATATAATTTTCAGTTGATTAAAAAGAAGTTGTATTAAAGAAATATAAGTTACATAATGAAAAGTGGTAGGAGTTTTTGGGTCATCTGATTCAGCTCCTAAATAAAGAGCTCTGCTTCTGGCTATTGAGTAGTGTGAGTTGGTCTGTCTAAGGATCAACACCTCTATAGCCTACACTAGAGATATATTCTTAAATCCATGTTATTTTGCCTTTGGATGTTTATTTTGTCGCAATAAGTCAGTTCAGTTTTTCTTCCTTATTTTATTTGTTTACTAATAAATATTGAACAGAGAGGTCCAATTTTGCATCCTGAATTTGGTGTCCGAGTCATCAATCCCACAGCCTTCACAATCTGAATTGGCTTGCACCCTCTGCCAGTAGACAATACTACCTTGGATCACTAATGGACTTGATCATCTGGGAAAAACTCATCCCAGCTGACGGTGTTGCTGGTCCCTCAACCATCCTCCCATGTCCTGCGATCAGCTGACAAATCCTTGTTCTATGTTCGAGATGTCGGACGACTAAAGGCACAGGGCCTTCCAATTCTCTGCTCCCAGGCTACAGAATGCTCTTCCACTCAACCTCTGGCTGTCTCAGTCTCACTTGGGATTTAAAAGTGAATATCGTCATTATCTGTCCTTAGCTGATGCTTGTACATGCTTTGACCCAACCTGAAGCTCCTGAGACTTACCAGTAATGTCACCCTGCTCTAATCCAG
The DNA here is from genome assembly GCA_016271365.2 of Neoceratodus forsteri. Taxonomy (NCBI): domain Eukaryota; kingdom Metazoa; phylum Chordata; order Ceratodontiformes; family Ceratodontidae; genus Neoceratodus; species Neoceratodus forsteri. Next base: position 386,280 of record CM057449.1, on the reverse strand, counting down.
CTCCAAGACTGTCTCCTCTTCCCCTCCCATATTTTTCCTTCTCTTTATAAATAACTTCTTGACTACTAGCTCTCTTCCTTCTCTAACCTTGTTGCTGACCATCCACTGTTGTTTAGCCAATTACCACCCCTGACCTTCCTTCTGTCAGTCTTTCTTGTTATGTCTGAACATTCCTCATTTCTCTCTATATAACCTTACTATCTTATTAACCCTTTCATTCCACGGGTCGGGTCCATGGTTTCTACACTTATTATATATCTTACTGCCATTATCTGTATAATGCTTGCCATTATTTTTGTTGTTTCTACCCACTGTATTTTTGTAGCACTGCTGTACTGTTCCTCTGTTTGTATTATTGTACCCATGTTGCTGTTGTTCAACTATTCTCTTTTGTTGTACTCTCCTGGGTCGTGCCTGAAAATAGTCATTTTATGGCTAGTGCACCTACCAGGTTAACAAAACTAAATAAATAATGTACTGGATGAGTGGACGTTGAGTCACCAATGTCTCAACGAGTTTAGTGTTGTTGATTCTAGTGGCTCTGTCTCAGCCCATCCGCTCAACATTGAGCTAAGTAGTTAAAGGCTTTAGCCAGGGATGGGATGCAGCAGGGTTCCCCACTCTCTGGGAATATAGGGTGGTGACGGTGGTGATCGGGGCCAAGGATGCATTATTCTGTGGACTCCTATATGCACTGTACATGTGCAGAAGTGGTTTTAATGAGGTACAGAGCACTGGTATCAAAAGGGTAGAATTACAATAAAGAATATGGCGGTAGCGGCCGGTGGCGCTGAGGGTTGAGCGCTGGATGCCACACTCGCGCCACGCGGCGACCGGTTCGGAACGGACTCGGGTTGCTGGGGTCGGAGGGGAGAGGAGGATCGAAGGCCCCAACGGATGCTCTCCTCCTCCAGGGTGGGTTCCTGGGTGCTGTACGCACCACGCCCGGGGCGGGTGGAAGCACGGGCACCAGGGGCACAGGCGGCCAAGAGCCGGGAGGGAGGACGTCTGGGGCACCTGACAATGGCGTCGTCAGCACGCCGTCTGTCTGGACGTCAGTCCTGCGTGCCGGCGTCCTCAGTGGGTAGAGGGAGAAAAACAGAAAATCCCTCAGTGATCCTAGATGAAGCGGCTCCACCCAAGACCACCGAACTCAGGACAGACCCCAATGTGCAGAAGTAGGGCGGAGAGAGGCACTCTAGGGGCAGATCCTGGGGAGTAGGTGAAGGGCATGAGCAGTCGAAGGAGGACACGAGGTAGGGAAAGGGTGATAAAAGGATGGTTAAAAAAAAAAAAAAGAATGGCGGTAAAAAACATTTTGGAGGATTTTATAAAAATAATTATGGTAATGGTAAAAATATAGGATGGTGGCAAAAAATATAGACTGGTGGTAAAAAATATAACAGGGTGGTAGAACATATAGGGTGATGGCCCACTACACTAAAACAATGAATGGGTAACACTGTACAGGAATAGGAATGGATATATTATGGAAGTTCTGTTGTGCTTACACTGCTAAAGTTCTTTACTTTATCCTATGTATTTATAGCTCTGTTCCACACAGGTAGCCATCTGGACTCTCACTCAGTCACTGTGTCCCTCCTCCCCTCTGTTTTGTCTGTCCATTTAACTCTTGTTTTTGTTGTTTTCATTAAATCACTTACTATTTGTTTGAATTGTCACTTATTACCAGTGGCACTCAATGTCTCAGTCAACTCCGTTTGTAAAATCTTTTTATATAAGTAGTTTAAAACTTTAAAATGCAATCAATGAAGTGCTGTAGCCTGCACTGCCACTGAATCCAGTAAAATAAATGCTGGAACAGTATTTGGAGTAGTAATTAGATTGAGACTAGACTGCTTGAGATAGAATCCTAAACTCAAGACCTCAAATCTAGTGGTCTACCCTTCTCTGAGCAGTGAGCACACTGAGTTCGGGGGATCCTCGCCGCCTGATCATGCACGAACCCCACACCTCGAACCTCCAAACAAAGCATTTGGCAGCAGTTCAGTCGTAATCAAGGGATCTTCGCTGCTCTGATGAGGTGCGGACACCCCCACCTCGAACCTCCCAACAAAGTCATTTGGCAACAGTTCCAGTCGCAACTTAGGGGATCCCGTCGCCCTGATCAGGCAGGAACTCCCCCACCTCGAACCTCCAACAAAGTCATTTGGCAGCAGTTCCAGTCACAACTTACAGGATCCTCGCCACCCTGATCAGGTACGGACCCCCCACCTCGAACCTCCAAACAAAGTCATTTGGCAGCAGTTCCAGTCGCAACTTAGGGATCCTCACCGCCATGATCAGGCACGGAATCCCACCCCCACCTCGAACCTCCAAAGTCATTTGGCAGCAGTTCCAGTCGCAACTTAGGGGATCCTTGCCCCTGCTCCAGCACAGAATCCCTCCCCACCTCGAACCTCCAAACAAAGTAATTTGGCAGCAGTTCCAGTCACAACTTAGGGATTCTCGCCTGATCAGGCACAGAACCCCCCCACCTCGAACCTCCAAACAAAGTAATTTGGCAACAGTTCTAGTCACAACTTAGGTACGGGAAAATACATAAGATTTGAATTTGGCGCCAGCACTGAGGGCCTGCCACTTGCCTCCCAGACTGATTTTCAATTCTCATGAGACTATCTAAATTGTACTGCTATAAATATCTATTTCTACTGTTACAGTTTATTTTAGCCTGCTTTAGCTGTTATTTATTTCTCTTATTCAACTAATCTGAATTAAGCGCCCTTCTAATTTCTTGAATCCGAGCCCTTGCTAATTAGTCCTTTGTCCTCACTCGGCCCCTGTAGCAGCCAGCCAGCGGCTTGTCTCTTTGCTCCAACTCTAACTTCCCCATTTGCCTTAGCCCCTGCCCCCCTTTCTGTGTCCCAAGCTGCTTTTTTTTTCTGTCCAGCCCTCCCTTTCTCCCTCTGATAAAAAACTTTGCTTTTTATTTTTTAGGAGATCCTCGATGCCCTGATCAGGCCACGGAACCCCACTCCCCACCTCGAACCTCAAACAAAGTCATTTGGCAGCAGTTCCAGTTGCAACTTAGGTACAGGAAAATGACTTAAGATTTGAATTTGGTGCCCAGCACTGAGCGCCGCCACGTGCCTCCCGGACTGATTTTCGGCCCTCCTGCCCAGCTCCCCTCCTTAATTAAATGCACCTTCCTTCCCACTATCTGCCAGGTGCCTCTCCTATTGGCTCACAAACGGACTGTTTTTATCTGATTGGTGCTCGAGCAAGGCTGCCAGGAATCCGCTTTTGGCACAGTCTCCTGCCTAAATTCCTCAGTGACTTAATTTATGCTCTTTTAGGTCTGGTAGAACATTTTCTTGCTCATTATGAAGGGTGTTGGCTCTACCTCTTGCCACCAAATTGACCTGCTCATCTATTCCTCATCTGCTGCACTATCCCTAGGCAAAGTAATGGCTCAAACAATAACTGGTGTCACAGTACTTTACCTTCTCACCTTAAATATGGGGTGTAAGTTTACATATGGTACTGTACTCATCACAAACCAGTTCCTCCCACTTCAAACTGCATCTTTCATGCAGCAGCCCTGCTCCTCCCTGTCCGGGTGCTTCTGTTTGCATCCATGGGAGCATCAGACACCAGTTTACTGAACCTCAACCCACCCCCAACCACACTCGTAGGAAGGGACAAATTAAGATTTTCAAACTGCTTCTGACTGCTATTAAAAGTGTTTTACTGATCCTCCTAATCTGCTCTGGCGACATCGAACTTAACCCTGGCCCACCCTCTTCTATCTCCCCTTTGGAAATAGAAAACCTAAAGGGTTAAAAATTCTTCACGCCAAAATCCAAACCTGGATGAACCTCTCCACCCTGATGTATTGGTTCTCTCCCAAGTCATGGCTTAAACCCTCAACCCAGGGCACTGAAATAAATCTACCTTCCTATAAAGTCTATAGAATGGACAGATGGACCAGAGGGGGCGAGTTGTTATTTATGTACATGATAAGTACTGTGCTTCTATCATCAACTCCACCTCCGAGCCTAAAGAATATGATAATCTTTCCATCAAATTACTACTGCCTCCGCTCAATCCATTCAAGTCATAGCATGTTATAGACCCCGTCGGCTAGCATAAAGATCATTCAGCATCTGAGCACCCTGCTCGACTCTACGCATCAGATGTCCTAGTCGTAGGTGACCTAAATCTTGATTGGTACTCTGCTTGTTCTAAACCTCTCAAGGATCTGAGTGACACCTTTGGTCTCCATCAACTCATTATGGAACCTACCCGACCAAACGTTAAAAATTCAGCCAACAGCTCTCCACTTGATATTATACTAGTTAACAAACCTCATCTGTTCTCTCATGTGGAGTGCTCTTTAGCTGAGCTCAGTGACCACTGCATCACTGCATGCATAAGGTCCTTGCCAAAAAGAATCTCTTCTTCCAGATAATATGCAAAAAGGTGTCAAAGGAATTTTGACATTTACAGTCATTACTGACTTACAACATTCTAACTGACAAGAGTTCTATCTTGCCCCATCTTTTCTTGAAGCGTATAATATTTTGCATAAGATCCTTAGGCGACTAATCAACTGGCATGCTCCACTTGTAAAAATCCACACAAAGAAAATCTCTTGCCCCTGGTTTTCTACCAACCTCAAGTCGGCTCTTCTGCAAAGGGATGCCCTAAGGAAAAAGAACGGAAAACTAAGCTCCCTGCTGACTGGCTTCCTTCAGAGCTGCCAGAAATCAATGCACTAAGCTCGTAAGGGCTGCTAAGTCCAGTTACTATAACACCAAACTGAATGCATTTACTCACAGCCCATCCACCTTTTGAAAGACCCTCAAGGAGGTTTAGGGTCATAGGACATCCAACACCTGCCCATCCAAGATCTCCATCAACAATGCAATGCTCACAGATAAATAAAATATTCTGAATGGGTTAAAACAACCATTTCGCCACAGCTGGACTGGCCTTTAATTCCTCTCCTGCTAATGCCCTGAGACACTATCTCCATGGGCAAGACAAGACCCCAAAGGCTGTGCCTTCCTTCTCCTTCAGCCAGATACCTCTGAAACAGATTGAAAACACGTTAATCAATCTAGACACTAGAAAAAGTGCTAGCGCAGACCTTATAGATCCATACTTTCTAAAATGATCTACCATTTCCTAGCGTGCACCCATAACCCACATCTTCAACCTGTCCCTTACGCAGAGCACCCTTCCCAACAGCTGGAAAACTGCCCATGTTGTCCCTTTGTTCAAATCTGGGATCCGGCTGACCTCAATAACTATCGGCCTATCTCTCTGCTTCCCACCTTATCCAAAATGCTGGAAAAGATTGTCACCCTACAGATTAAAGACCATCTAGAACTGCATGACCTACTCACCCTATACAATCTGGCTTCAGACCTCAACATAGTACTGTATCTGCATTTGCAAAAGTTACTAATGACTGGCTGAATGCATTAGACAAACTCTTTATAGGTGCCTTATTCTTGGAACTAAGCAAGGCATGACACAGTGGACCACGCTCTCCTGCTGGATGCCCTCTGCAACTTCAGCCTGGATCGTATCTCTCTTAAATGGTTCAAATGCTACCTTGTTGGACAATTACAGCAGGTCAAAGTGGAAGGAGACTTATCTCCATGAAAACCCTTCATAGAGGTGTACCACAAAGCTCTATACTGGGCCCCTCTTTGCCATCTGTGTAAATAACATTCATGCTGGCACCCATCTTGCTGACATTCACTTATTCATCCGACGACACTGTCTTACACATCTCCATGGGGATGGTGTTAAGGATTTTGCACGTGTGCTCCTTCCAAATAGGGAGCACAGAAACTCTAAATTGTACCCTAAAATATATGCTCCTTTAAACCTTGGCCGTGTTCCTACCCATCTTCTTTTTAATCTACTAGTTCATTAACAATTTCTTGCTTGTAATAAAGGTTCTGAGTAATTTATGTGCAATAATTACTTTGTTGCCCGTTCCTATGTGTTATTTAAATGGAGATACTGAAGGATTAAGGCCAGTTCTGCAAGTAAACAAGAAGGATTACGGGAAGAGGCTTGCATCTAAAGCAACGACACTCTGTCACGCCTCTTCCCGTCTATGCCCGAGTCACCGAACAGTTCATAGAATAGTCATATAATAGTTATATTAATGTACAGTACAGTGTGTGCAAAGTACCACATTGGACCGGGGGTGGGGGAGGGAGCACCCCACAGAAGATATAAGCAGTTCACTAAACAACTAAACTAACTAAACAACAAAAGAAAGAAGATATTCGGGAGTACATAGCAACAATAATTTAACTCATAGGACCGGGGGTGGGGGGGGAGTGCCCCACAGAAGAAAGAAAAACAAATATTGTAAGTAGTTATTTCAAAAAAATGTCTAAATACTGATTGCTTCTTTCTTCTGTGGCCGCCCCCCATACCTCCGGTCCACTAAAAGATAAAAATGATTTCACTACACTGTGTGTCATGCCTGTTTTTTAATGCTGTTTTATGCAGCTCACAGATTTATTGATTAAGCAGTTGTCTTCTGTGGGCTACATGCCCCCACACCCCAGGTCCCAGAGGTTATTCTGTGCTGATTTATGATTTAAGATGATTTATGTCTCCCAGAGACACTTTACCAAGATAATATTTCTGATTTTTGAGATAAAAAAATTACTCTCTCTGCTTGATGGTATCACTTGCTCACGCAGCATCCAAGATATACATTACTGTGTAGTCTCCGAGCTGCGTGGCCGATCTGGTCTTAATCCTTCAGTATCGCCATTTTAAGCAATGAGCCACGAGGGGTGTGTGGGTTGTCGAGGATTTACCATGGCTGGGTGGTGCGCCTGGTGGTAAACCCGGCGCCAGCAGTAGTAAAATCCCTGTCCCGATCCCCAAGTGGCTTATTGCGATTATACCAAGTACTGCTTTTTTATTATTTAAAAAAACAATACTTGGTATAATGCTTAAATAAGTGACTAAGTAGTATGGCAGTCAGTGTTTTGTTTTTGTTTTGTTGCCCTGATGTAGGAGCTGCTGTTTTACAGTCTCTGCTTAGCAGGAAAACAAGATGGCGGTCGAGTTACGGATTTCACCGTCTGATTGCTTTTTTTTTCAAAATTCAGCTGGCTGGCACGCTTTGTGGTGATTATCAGAGGATTTACAATGGAAGTACGGTGCCAGCCTGCTGTTCTCATTGGTCGGTATCCCAGGTCCATGGTATAATGAGATCTAAGCACACGGCAGTGTGACACCTTAGTGTGTGTTACTGATGCCATCAAATGTTAAATGCACCTACACAATCACTACTAGACACTGAATCTGCAAGCACCATAGCCGCCTGCAGACAGATAGCTAGACACACACACCACTGATTTCTTCACCTACCTCTGGCTCATATTCCACAGCCACCTGTCCAGACCACAACACCTGGGCTGCCATATCAGTTTAACATTTTCCTCCCTATAACTGTGGCATGATTTTTCCTGAATTGCTTTGTTTTCCCATGTAAACAATACAGATCTAGATCTGGAACAGTTTCCTGTAGACTGCTACTGCACATCTGCCTGTAAAATACAGGAATCTGTTTAGACCTTGGAGCCCTGCACCACTTTATCCCATGTGCTGACCAACGCATTCAGTAGAGACTTCAGCAAGACTACCAAGTCTATAAGTATTCTTGTGTTTTTAAAGACCAACTGTTATCTTCAGGCTCGGGCAGGCAACTCATACTAAGTAGCTGCCTGCCGAGAGCTTTCTAGACCAAAGTGAACATTTTGGTTACATAATAAAATAATAACTTACATTTAGAAGCTTGGCTTGTAACTTCAAGTATGGGCCGAGGTCATCACAGCGCTGCAGCAAAAACAGCACTTTGATGACATAATACTTGTGAATGGGGCTGCATCGTGCTATATGTATAACATTGAGATCAGAGGAGAGGGTCTAAATATACATACAGTACCTTTGTCTGAATTTTTACATGTATGGGGATAATATATAATATATACTATAGTCCTGTACATATAAAACTGCAGACAAAGGTACTGTATGATATTTAGACGTCCCCAAATCTCAGTGTTATACATATAAGCGTACCTGCAGCCCATTCCTGAGTGTATGTCATCAAAGTGCTATTTTTAGGTCGAGCTGCAGCTTTAGCAGCGGCTCATACTTGAAGTTACGAGCAAGCTTTCAAATAGAAGTTAATTACTTAACTAAAATTTTTCTTTTGGTCTAGAAAGTTCTTGGGCAGGCAGCTACTTAGTACAAGCTGCCTACCCCAATCATGTCAGTTACTCTTTAAGGTAAACTGAGAAACAGGCTACAGGAAAATTGTGTCTATAGACTTGTGTTGAGTATACAGACGTAAACAAAGCAATTCATCTTCCGTATCTTGGACTAGTCCTTCACATTCACCATATAACATTTTCCAACAGAAGTATACAGTACATCAGTTATAAATCATTCAAACCTTCGTGGCCTACAGTTCAAAGTATAAAACAAAAGACAGTAGTTTTTTTTAATATTCAAAGACCACCTGTTGAAATAAGGCAACTTTCTAAACAAACACATACACACACACGGAATTACCTATCAGGCTTCCTTCGTACATGCAGGACACCCCATGATTGTTGGTCTCGCTGTCTTGCTGCTTCTTTTGGCTTACCTGTCTCTGTGATTTGTCTTTAATTTTAATTTTATCCCTCTGTGATCTTTGTTCTTTCCTTCCTGTTTTGCTTCTTACTCTGGTCTTTCTGCCTCACTTTTGCTCTCATTCTGTCATCTTCCTTAGGCCACAATACCTCTGTTCCTGTTTCAACTGTTTTTTCCTTTCTTTTGTCTAGGAATTTAAAATATATTATCTTTCCTTCTTTGCTTGTTCACCTACTTTTAATTGACCTGTAGTCGATACTCATTCCCTCCCTGTCATTCTTTTCCCCTTTTGTTTGCCAACCGCCCACAAACTTGCTCTAATCCACGCATGCTCAGTCCTCCCTGCCTACTCATATGCACATTAGTCTGCTAGTTGCACTGATGCTTTTCCCTACCTGCCTACCAACTCACCCACTAACTTGTGCCAGTATGCTTGCATGTCAAAGTGCACACTAACTTGCTGGCTACCCACACACTTGATCCTGTCGGCCCACCAATTAACATAGCAGCTGCCTGCCTGCCCAGTCGCTTACTGATCTAACTTTGAACTCCACCCAATTAATAAAAGCCTGATTTTTTCCCAGTGTCCCTGCTGGGCTCCCCACCAGCACCACCACCACCACCATTCCACTGCCAGGAACTTCTGCTCTAACTGTGCTCCAGAAAGGCAGGAGGAGCACATGTAATTGAATATTTTACAAAAAAGTGTGCTCCTGTAATCACTGGCTGTGCTCAGGGCATGAAGCACACTCTTAACACTATCCATGCATCACCTGGACCCACCCCTGACAAAACATGGGCAGACTTCCAACTTGAGTTTAACACCTTCAGAACAACCTATTGCAACTTAAACTACTGCTCAACGCAAAAACAAAAAACAAAGGCTATGCTCTTTTCTCCTTTCGAGGTCTAGCCCTACCAATGTAGTGGCTGTGCAAACCTCAATTACCACTCTCCTAAATGAACCTCTTGAAATAGTACATAAATTCAAATACCTGAGATGTGGATTGACTACAAGAAAAATTACTCACCTTAGTAATGTTGTTTCTTCTAATGGAGTCTTGCTATATTATGACATACGCAGTGAGTCCAACCTTCAACTGGTTCGAGGTGAAAGAGTTAACTTTCCATGCCAGGCACGGAACTTTGAGCACGAGCTTGGTTGAAAGCTCTGTCTGTTGTTCTTCAAACTCAAACTGTCAGATATTTACGAGCAAAACTCACTAAGGTTCTGTGTGGAAGCTGTAAATCTACACTCAGCCAACTGGCTACTAAATATAAGAACACATTTTTGGTCCCAAAACAAAGACTCAAGTCAGGGATCCAAAAATAAAACACAACACCCAAACACCCCAAAAAGGAGGGGTGAGAAAAGCAAAGATGGGCATCTACTATGCTAACACTGCACTGCTCACCCACATCCCAAAAGCAGAGGTTCTGAGAGGGGCAGGGGGAGGTCATAATATAGCAAGACTCATTAGAAGAAACAACATTACTAAGGTGAGTATTTTTCTTTTCAAACAACATGAAGTCTTGCTATATTATGACATATGCAGACTACACAGCAGTACCTCCATGGAGGAGGGACAAACCTACTTAGGAAATAGGCTCTGAAGCACAGTTGTAAAGAAACCGAGCATCACTCCTAGCCTGGATGTCCAGGAGTAATGCTTGGAAAGTGTGAACTGTTTTCCAGGTAGCTGCTTGACATATCTCTAAGATAGGGATGTCCCTGGCAGCAGCCAGAGACGCAGCTGTACCTCTGGTAGAGTGAGCCCTCAGGCCTGAGGGGGAACCACCCAGTTTTTCATAGCAAAATTGGATACAAGAGACAATCCACCTGGCAATGGATCTTTAGTGGCAGGTTTCCCTTACCAACCTCACCATAAGTGAAGAACAGTTGGAGGAGTCAAACCTGTGACCCTTGGTACGCTCTATGTAGTAACTAAGGGCTCTTTTGACATCTAAACTGTGCAGTCTCATCTCGCCAGAGGAGGAATGGTCAGTGAAGTACACAGGGAGAGATAGATTGATTAAGGTGGAAGTCTGAAACCACCTTAGGCAAGAACTTTCTGCTAGTCCTGAGGACCACCTTATCTCTATGAAAGGAGATAAAATCAGGCTCCACTGACAATGCTTGTAATTCACTTATGCGCCTGGCAGAAGTGATAGCTACCAAAACACAGTTTTCCAAGTCAAGTACTTAAGCTCTGCTGAGGACAAGGGCTCAAAGGGGTTGCATAAGCTGGGCAATGCAAATATTAAGATCCCAGGCAGGAGCAGGGTCCCTGAATGGCGGGTTGGTGTGAAGCAACCCCCTGAAAAACTTGGAGAATACAGGATGAGCTGAAAGAGAAGAGGGTTTACCTGCTGATAAGAAAGCAGACACGGCTGCCAGGTGCACCTTCAGGGTAGCTGGTCTCAGCCCCAAAGTATTCAAATGCACCATATAATCCAGGACTGTGGGTAAGTCAGCAGATTCTGGGGAAATGTGCTTGCCAGAACACCATATGGAAAACCTCTTCCATTTGGAATTATAAGTAGCCCTGGTGGAAGGCTTCCTAGAAGCTTTCAGAATATCCAATGCACCTTGGGAAAGGTGTAGGTCAGCAAACTCTAACTCTTCAAGAACCAGGCCTTGAGATTGAGAGATTTGAGGTTCGGGTACCAAACTCTCCCTGAGCACAGGTTAACAGGTTGTGATTCCTGGGAAGACACAGGGAAGGTGGACTGCTAAGGACATAAGGAGTGGGTACCAGGGCTGTCTGGCCCAATCTGGAGCAATCAGGATCATCTTGCAGGGTTGAGATCTGATTTTGACTAGCACCTTGAACAGAAGAGGGAAGGGGAAAAGCATAGAGAAACTTCCTTCCCAACTGAGAAGGAAGGCATCCAGGGACTGAGCCCAACACTGGGGCCTGCAACAAAAAAGGGAAGTTGGTGATTGTCTGGGGCTGCAAAAGATCTATCTGCAGGATGCCCCATCTGGCAAATACTACCTCCAGTACTAGGGGATCCAGTGACCATTCGTGATGGCCCTGGGAAATCCTGCTGAGAGCATCTGCCAGGACATTGTCCTTGCCTGGGAGGTGAACTGTTGTAAGGGAGGTGTTCAGGGAATAAGCCAGAGACCACAACTTCATTGCTTCGTGCACAAGGTCGTAGACCGAGTGCCTCCTTGCTTGTTGATGTACCACATTGTAGTGGTGTTGTCTGTTCTGACCTGTACAACTTTATTCTGGACAGATGTGGAAAAACTTGAAGTGCTAGAAAACTGCTCTGAGTTCCAACAGGTTGATGTGGAGCAGAGATTCCTGAGGGGACCACAATCCCTAGGTAGTGAGGTCGCCCATGTGAGCTCCCCACCCCAAGAGGGATGCATCTGTAGTAAGGATTAAGGAGTGAGACTGAGGGGTGAAGGGGACCCCTGTCTCAGATTGCTCTGGTCCTGCCACCACTGAAGGGCTTGGATCAGGTTCGAGTCACTGGGATCAATTTGGTTAGAGGGTTCTCCATTGAGACCAAAAGGCTCTCAAATGGAACTGTATGTCCCTCATCTGAAATCTTGCTCCTGCACCACTGCTGTATAAGCAGCCATGTGCCCCAGGAGCTGCAGAAATGCCTTGCTGGTCGAGAGACCTGCAGGGTGAAGGAGGAGGCCAGAGAGACCAGGGTCCTTGCTCTTTCCAGAGGAAGGAAGGCTCTGGTTCTTTTGTGTTCAGTTCTGCACCTATGAAGGTGAGAAGCTGAACAGGCTCTAGAACTGACTTTGGAAGACTGAGAAGGAAACCTAGAGATGTGAGCAGTTGCTGAGTTACCCGAAGATGTAGTTTGACTTGTCTGGAGACTGGCCTACTATGAGCCAGTCGTCCAGGTAAGGAAAGATGGCAATCTTTGCCTTCTTAGTGGGCAACTACTACTGCCAGGCATTTTGTGAATACCTCGGGCAGAGGTGAGGCCAAGGGATTGCTCTGAACTGGTAATGGCCTGAGGGCAGTTCGAATCTGAGGTACTTTGATGGGAGCTTCTGATAAGAACATGAAAGTAGGTATCCTTGAGGTCCAGGTCCCTGGCCTTAGAGAGGGTAAAATAATTCCAGAGTCATCATTTTGAATTTTGGTTTTAAAAGGTGCTTGTTTAGGTATCTGAGATCCAGGATGGGCCGCCATTCTCCTGTCTTTTTGTGGTAAGGAAGTACCTGGAGTACAACCTTTGGCCTGGTGTAGGGTGGAACCTTTCCACAGCTCTGAGAGCCAGGAAGGTAGAAACTCTGTTTCTAGGGCAAGCGCCTGATGGATTTGCAGGTGGGAAGGACCTGGTTCTCATCTTTGAAATTTTTGAAGCTGAGAATCAGTCCTGCTTACTACTTCCAGGACCCACTTGTCTGAAGTTAAAGACTTCAGTCCTGGACAAAGTAAGCCAGCCTGCCCCCCACAGGTAGTGGAGAATCGGCCCTGGCCACCCCATCAGGGTGCCTGCTTGGCAGGGCTTTAGGCTGAGGGGTGGAAGCAGGTCTGCTTGTACCCCGCCTGTCTCTCCTCTAAAGAACCCCTCTGGGCATAAGCTGAAGAGGAGGCCTGGGCTTGGTAAAAGGCCTATGAAAAGGTCTGCCCCTGCCCCTGGAAGGCTGCCTTGAGGAGTGGCCTGCCTTTCCTTGGCCTGTGCACCCTTTAGGTGGTCCTATACTCATCCATTTTCTTCATGTAATTCTCTGTCTGCTCCCCAGAGAATTACCCACAACAGGAAAATCCATGGCCTTAGTCTGGGTATCCTGTGACAGGCTAGTACATCTGAGCCAAGCCATTCAGTGGCGCCACAGATGTAGCCATGACTCTTGATGACACATCATTAGAGTCCACTGCAGCATGGAATTGCACCTTGATGCCTCAATATCATCAGCAGCCACCAGCTCCAGCTCCTTGGCAAGCTGGCCAGGGACCTGTTTTGCTAGAGCCATAACAGTATCCCATCTGGATTTCTGATATCTAGCAACATAAGCCATATAATTTGCCTGTCTGAGTCCCAAGGATGCTGCCATGTACTGTTTCTTTGCCATAGCATCACTCCTCCTGGAGTCCTTGTCAGGGGTGTGAAGCCAAGGGAATATTTGCCTTATCACAGGCTGCAGCCTGCACTACCCCAACATGGCTGCATTGCTGTGTAAGGAACTCCGATCAGAGCCTGACAATGTCTACCTCTTGTCCATTCTTTTATCCACAGGAGGTATAGTGTGAGGAGTTTTAGAATTTTACTGTCTGTTTCAAAGATTTATGCAAAGGAATAGACAGTCTCCTAGACTCTGGGATATCCATCATTTCTACATAGTCAGGCTCCTCTTGATCATCCACAGCTTCTCCACAGGGAGCTAGGGGTTTCAGCCACTTTTTATAAAACATAAAATGAGAGGGAGACTCAGAAAGCCTAGGGGAGACACTCCTGAAGGTCTGTCTGGGGAGACGTCCGTTCAATGGGCATATCCAGACTTTCAAATCCACATTCACTCTCCTCATACTCCTCTTCCCTCCTCCGGTTCATAAAATTCCTCTAAATCATATTCTTGAACCGTGGAACCGACCGAACCATACGCTACTTTGATGGTGCCGGTTCGGTCGGAACCGGGAAAGTGACTGGACAATTTTAATCGCTATTATTTCTTCAGCGTGTTGAGATGGAAATTTTGACTCACAACTGCTGATTTTCTAGTCCTTTGCTGGAACCGACTCCTCCGAGTCGGCTCTCCTTTGCCCGAGGAAGTCTCGCCCTGGTCAGAGGGCACTTCCTCTGGTTCGGGTTACAACCGAACCGGCTGGCCATCTGGGTCAGCTGGACTTCTTGGCTCTCTTTCCTGAGCCTACCAACTCTCTTATCTAGGGTAGCTGCAGGAAAATTTTTGCAAATCTGGCAGTCTGCATTGAGGTGGTCAAACCCAGACAATAAACACAGGTGGGGGGTCAGCCTTGGCAAAGGCTTCCCCACAAACACTGCAGTGTTGAAACCCAGTGGGCCCGGTTTTTCTTTTGGGTTTCTATAGTGCCAGCCTAACCAAAACTTGCCCGCTTATGGCAATCCACCAAGCAAGACCCTCTTATCGGTTCCCAACCGTGTCACGGAGTCGTGGAAAAACGGAATGAAACTGCTTTTTAGAACCGATAAGAACCGGAACCGCACTCTAAAAGACAGATTTAATGAATTTTACATCAACCTGATCGTTCAAACCAACCGATAATACCGCTTACAAGTTCCACACAGAAATAATGTAAAACCTATCTAGTACTTACGGTACAACAGACAGAGCTTGAACCAACTGGTTACGGTTTAAATTCGTTAAAAAACGAAAAACTTAATACTTTAACCGACAAAATGAACCTGAGCAGAAGGAGAAATCTCCGGAGCGACTGTTCAGTGAGGCAGAGTAAAGAATCTGACAGTTTGAGTTTGAAGAACAACAGACAGAGCTTCCAACCGAGCTCGTGCTCAAAGTTCCATGCCTGGCATGGAAAGTTAACTCTTTCACCTCCGGAGCAGTTCAAGGTTGGGACTCACTGCATATGTCATAATATAGCAAGACTTCATGTTGTTTGAAACTGTCCTTTCTTGACCATACTGAAAAACTTTCCAAAAACTCAAACAGAGGCTTGCATATTCTTCTGTATAAAGCACTTGCTAATGTTGGAAGCGTAACTAGGATTGCACAATCTACCTTCCTCCTCTTACTTGTCTATGGGGATATTCTTTACGGACAAGGGAACATCACAGCGCTAAAAAGCTTGACATCGGATATCACCGGGCCCTAAGATTTATATCGGGTGCTCCCTACGCTACTTAACACTGTTCCTTATATGCCCTAGTCGGTTGGACCTCCTCAGCATAAGACGTATGTAAAACACAGCAATATAGACTTATCGTATATCACCAAGAAACTTCCCTTATATCTTGGACTGCCTCCCCATTTGCTTCCTGGTTCGTATGCACTAAGAAGATCCTCCTATATTACTTGTTATTCCTAAAGTCAAAAATTGGTTTGGCAAATTTTCCATTGGCTACTCCCGCCCTACCCTATGGAACACACTCAAAAGTACTACAAATTACCACCTCACTTCCTCTGCCACCTTTCAAACTCTTATCATAGGACTGCTACAGAAAAATTGTAATCTGTGCATCATAAAACTCCCATGCAAACAATTCTTCCATCTATCCTCACTCCTAGGCCCATTTCACTATGAATTCGATTACTCCTTATCTTCTAAAGGTGGTCTTGCTTACCTGCAGTATCTGGCTCCACATGGCTGGCGGTGCCTCAGCTAGCTACTGCCAGGGTCTCCCCATATGATCTATATTTGCTTCTCAACTCTTAGAGGTGGCCTTGCCTCCCAGCAGACCTCTGCCATCCTGGCTATCAGTTTGTTACCTTGCCAGACAGTTTATACACTATCTATAATTGGCCGGTACTTCTAGTTAATAGAAATGCTATTTATTTAATAGAAATGCTATTGTATTTTGTTTAAACCAATCTGTATATATCCTACCCAATCTGTATCCATAACCAATTATTATGTTGTGTCTGTTTGGAGTTTCTACTTTAAGAGGATGTCTTGATGTGTGCTCCAATATCATTCTGTCACATATGTAATTATTACCAGGGCCATCTTGTAAATGAGTTCTTCTCAATGATGTTTCATTGGCTAAATAAAGATTGATTGAGTTGACCACCACCGTACTGCTGCCTGGCTGTGTTGTTCATCAACTTCAGGAATTTAACACTTTCTGGGTCTTTGCTCTACAGTAAAAATCAGTTTTCTGGTCCACAGTAGCTCACGATGAGTCACTCAGGAACATTAACCTTGCTACAGTAAACATTTGCAGTCTCCTGCCAAAACTGGCAACTCAGAGATTGGGAGGACTAATCCTGCTTCTGATACTGCTATTATGCTTACATGGGGTATCAACTTCTGTTCCAATCAACAACCACTATGGAGAGAATACCTCACAACACAATGACTTTACTTTCTCCAACCAAATTGAAACACAACATATGCGTGCCTACATCACCCTTATTCTTCTGAAGGGTTGTACCTACAACTCGCTTCGTATGCTCAGAAAATACAAATGACACAACTGGTTCATCTCCCATTCCACACTATTAAACTGTGGTTTCTCCTACCTCATCATCCTATTGTCAGGGACGAGACCTTATCCCTGGCCCTCTGTCCACCACTCTCCCACTGACCTATCGGCTGTCTCAGGAAAAGGGCTTTTATTGCCCATATGAATATCAGAGCATTACCAGGCACGCTGCTGATCTCGAGGCATGGACAAAAGTGTACAATCCTGACCTACTGTGCCTATCTGAAACATGGCCTGCCTCACATTCAACTCCTTATGTTCCTTGCCCAATTATTCCTTGATACGGAGAGACAGGCCTTCCCAAAACGTGGAGGGTGGGGTCGCTATCCCCATGAAAAACATCTTGATGTTACGGTCTGCCCATCCACTGGCTCACCTTCCGCTTTTGAGTCCCTACACAGCCATTGCCCTTAGTGCAAAAACTCCAGATTATCTGCTCCTCAACCCACCCACTGGAGGTATCACAGGTCTTCAGGATTCACTTAATCAAACCGTCACAAACGCCAAGCAAAACAAGGTCATAATCTTAGGTGACTTTAACCTGGGACCAACTCACAGCACACTGCTGACACCAACGCAGAGCTATAACCTGCACCAGAGCTTAAATGAACCCACTAGAACCACCCTTCTCTAACTACCTCCACCCTCATAGTCTGGGTACTGGTGAATCGCTCTGACCATGTGCAAACTGCAGGCATCTTGGCAGATGCTATCACAGACCCTCCCCCACTTTCTGTGATGGAGCCCGAGACTGCTCCCACCCCTCCATGCTACATCACAATTACCAACTTTGCCAAACTGGACGTGGAAGCTTTCCTCTATGATGTATCCTGTATCAACTGGTCTGACATCTATCACTCCCATGATGTTCAAATAGCCCTTGACATCTTCATTGATAATTTCACAGCACTTCAGGATAAACATACGAAGGTCACCAGAAGGGTCAGGTAAACAAAACAAGATGGCTACACAAGGACCTGCTGGCTAACCTCACATGGGACAAATTCTGGAAGAAGTATAAAGTGTCCAGACTACCGGAGGATTACAATACCTACAGGGCCTCAGAGCACCTGTAAAAATAAATCAGAACAGCAAAAAGAGCATCTACTGCAAGGAACTGCTCACAAACTCTGCTGGTGACCCTAGAAAATTCTGGACACACATTTCTTGGGGCTACCCAGTCATCGACCCCAGAGGATATGATCCTAAATGGTGTACATTGCAACAACTCGAACACTATAGCAAATGCCTTAACAGATTATTCACGGACCTGTCTCAGTACACCTCATCCTTCGCTTCACCTCCCACAGCATCTCAGCCCTACTGCACACCCCAGAGATCTGCATCTGGTTCTGACCACTGCCAACTAACTACTACCTCCCTTTGCACTTTAAAGCTATATCTAGATCCGAGGTCCAAAGGCTATTACAAAACATATCCGACAACACTAGCCCCAGCTCAGATTCACTCGAGCCACGACTCCTGAAGTTAAGCGGCACCATTGATTGCCTCGCCACTGGCCAAGATTTTCATCCTGTCTCTCTCTCTGGTGTTGTCCCAGATCTCTGGAAGATTGCCCGAGTTATGCCTATCCTTAACAAAGGAGACCCAAAGGATATCAACAACTACAGGCCCATAGTAATCCTCTCTGTGCTAAGCAAGCTACTGGAGAAGCTTGTTGCAACCCAAACCATTGACTATC
This sequence comes from Neoceratodus forsteri, assembly GCA_016271365.2. Lineage (NCBI taxonomy): Eukaryota > Metazoa > Chordata > Ceratodontiformes > Ceratodontidae > Neoceratodus > Neoceratodus forsteri. Next base: position 367,808 of record CM057449.1, on the reverse strand, counting down.
TCACAAAGAACAATCTTCTCTCAGACACTCAGAATGGTTTCAGAAAAGGGCACAGTACCTCAACCGCTTCTTCTCAAATTCTCCACCATGTACTCTGCAACATAGACAAAGGCCTACTCACTGGAGCAGTATTTATTGAGCTTACCAAAGCTTTGATCTTGTTGGTCATCCCTGCTTCACTCAACCCTGCATAGACTCAACTTCTCATTCTCAGTAGTTGACTGGTTCAACAACTACCTATGAAACAGATTGCAACTTTTAAATTCAACTCAGCTCTCTCGGATGTGACCAGCACTGACATCGAGTACCCCAGGGCTCCATCCTGGGACCCCTTCTTTTCTCGCTATACATCAACAACATAGATTATGCCATACTCTCCTGCTCAGCTATCTTATATGCTGATGATCTAATCCTCTACTCCAGCGCAGACAAAGTTAACATCATTAACAAAAACCTCTACTCTGGATTTCAGGAATGTGCAAACATGGCTAAGTGCTAATAAGCTCATCCTCAACACAAAAAAGACAAGCCATGCTATTTGGCATTGTCCCCAAACTCAGGGCCTGTAAGGACCCCTCCTAGTCCATGACTCTGGGGGTCTCTCATCGACTTGTCACATCCTTCAAATACCTGGGAGTCCTCCTTGATAAATCCCTTGATTTCAGTCTGCACATCCAGTCAACCTGTAAAGCAATAAATGCTAAACTTGGAATTGCCTGTAAGATTTGTCACCTACTAACACCATCTGCCAAATTGGCAACTGCCAAGGGTATTCTGCTTCAAGCGCTGACATATGGTGTCTCCACTTTTGCTAATGCCCATAAGACTGCTCTCCATAAATGGGACGTTCGTGTGACAACATATGTTGGTATGCCTCCTCTTCCCATCACCTCAAGCACCACTGCACACTGTATAGCGACCTAGGCTGGCTCTCCCCAACTGCCCTACCGACTATACTCCTTAGGACCCTCACAGACTCTGTAATCCATAACCAAACCCCTCCTTCCTTGCAGCTCTACTTGTACCACAGACACCTACCCACGGACTAACGCTTGCAAACAAATTTCTACTCACCATTCCCAGGTGTCTTACTTCAAAAAGCGCTGGAGCATTTCACTGCACCACCCAGCCACCTGGAACTCCCTCCTAACTCACCCAATCTTCAAAAAATAACTATATATACCTATCCTGGGACCCCTGCACATGCTTTGATCCCTTAATGCCTCACAGCTAACTCACCTATTTACTTCCAAGACACTGCTGCACTTCTAAACAAGCTTTGCTATAAAATGTCTTTATAGCTACCACTAGCTCAGTTTCAGTTATCTGCATGTACTAATATCACTTTTGTCATCTCTGCATAGCTCTATGTATTATCTAGTACTGTCTGACTTGATCTGTATTCTAATCTACCTGTACTAAATACTATGTACTTGTAATATATACTATGTATTCTATAATCTCATTTCATTTTATGTATGTATTCTCCTGAGGTAGTGCCTGAAAATAGTCAACTTCACTATCGCATCTAACCAGTTAGCAAAAACTAAATAAAATAAATAAATGTAATATTAGCGAAGGATAAACATTGTGAGTGAAGTCCCAAGGTTGGTCAGTCAGAACTGATGTGGTGGGGGTCTACGGGAGAGGGAAAGGAGTTAGGAATTTTACAGTATGATTGTGTGTAGATGTGAAGGAGTGCAGTATAGAGTTGTGAAAAGAAGGCTGGAGAAAGCAGGAAGATAGACCAGTATCAAAGGAGGACAGAGGCATCAAGGTGTTACATGAAAGCATGATGACAGACCAGGGTCAAGGAGGAGACAAGCACTAGAAGTAATTTGTTCATGGTTAAATGGTACAGGTTAGCATGATGGCAATTCATGGTCATGGAAACAATTGCACTGATCATTTCTGAGACATGAATAAAGAGCTTGAAAGATGAGATGCCGATGGGTGACCTCAGTTTCAGTTTTTTGCAATGTATTCCACAAGGACAGTGTAAAGCTTATAGCAGCTCTGCCAAAGTGAGAGTTAACATGGGAACCATCAGTAGGAGAGATTTGCAACTTCTCAGGGCATAATTGCCTACTGTTTTATAGGAAGACAGTCTGTAATGTATTGGGGCAGTTTTTGGAGATGGCTCTCAGGGTCCATAAGGCTGCATTTTATCACGCCTGAAATGAAAAGAACTCCACCCACTGATTGATATACGGAGCAGTGGTGAGTGGAATAAGGCAGGCCTGTGATGAACCTATGGTCCAGCCATACTCCCAGCTATTTGAATTTAGGGACAAATTCCAACTTCTCGCCAAGAATTGTAGTAATCTATGTCACAAGATCTGATAGGGTTGAATTTACCATTTGAGCAGAGGGAGAAAAGAGCATTGCTTTTGTTTTCTTGGCATTAAGTAATAGTTTTTGTTTAGGAGTTGGTGCTGCAGCAGGTTGAACTCAGATTGAAGGTCATTACATGCAGATTGTAATGCAGGCGGTTTATGTAAAGAACTGTGTCATCCAAAACAGATGAATGTTGACCTTAGCTATGCTTTCATCAATATTGTTGATGTATATTGCAAATAAGATCGGTCCTAAGATAGAACCCTGGGAACACCTCTTAAGAGAGATCTGAGAGTTGAGAGATCTCCTTCTGCTTTCACCTGCTGGAAACAATCAGAGAGGTAGTTGTTCAACCACTGTAAATATAATGAGTCAGCACCTAGAGAGGTCAGGGAAGAGAGTAGCAGAGAATGGTCGACAGTGTCAAAGGCCTTGCTCAGGTCCAAGAATAGGCGCAGGTGTAATTCCTGTTGTCTAGCTCTCTTTGCCAGTCATTAGTCACTTTGGCAAGTGCTATGATGGTGCTATGTTTAAGTCTAAACCCTGACTGGACTGGACTGGATTAAGCGGGTTATTAGCTTCTAGACACTGCCTCAGCTGGTTACTTACGACTTTCCAGTAATATTGACAAGACCGGAGAATCGAAATTGGTCTGTAATTATTTGAGATCACAGGGATTTCCGGACTTGAACTGGGGTACGATGTGCACGTTTTCTATACTGAAGGAATGGATCCTTGAGTTAATGATAGGTTAAATAAATGGGTTATGGGCATGGCTAACACATGAATGGCCACCTTCAAAAATATGGGTCGAGGGCATCCGCATCCAGCACTTTTTTTTACATCCAGTTTTAACAATAGGTCTTCAACTTCTTTCAGAGTAGTAGAGCACTAAGGAGAAGACTGAATCAGTGATGCTAGGATCTGCACCTTGATTATCAACCTGAGAGCATATCAAATTCGCGGGGAACTGTCGAAGGCTAAGCCTGCCACTAAAGTGATTATTGAAGGCATCCAGAACTTCCAGTCTGTCACTAATGTGTTATTGTTTAAGGAGATTTCATCAGGTAGTGAGCCACTGGATGTGTGACCAGACAAGTCCTTGACGGTTTTCCAAAATTTTGTAGGATTTTTGGAGGCAGGGAGAAATTCAGAATGATAGTATGCAGCTTTTGTATCTCTAACCATTCTAGTACATGAGTTATGTACCCTTTGAACTTGCACCAGTCCGCAGCAGACTGGGTTTTGCATGCTTTTTCCATAGGTTATCTCTTTCAGTCAATGCAGATTTTAATAATGGTGTGAACCATCTACATGCATTTTGCTATTCGCACCTTAACTATAGGGGCATATTTATTTAGGGTGTCTAGGATAATTTTGATGAATATGTCGAATGCAGATTGCGTGTTTTTACCAAATAGAACTCTTGCCAATACTAGGAGTGTTTCAGTTCGTTTATGTAGGCAGTGAGATCAAAGTTCCGTCTAGATCTCTTGGCAGCAAACTTCGGTGAGTAGTAGGTTTGTTGCTTGATCTTATGCAAGAAATAAATGAGTGATCACTGATATCACTGAAGAAGGTGCCGGTAAAGGAGAAGAGATGTGGTTTATTCACTAGGATAACATCTAGGAGGAGCTGTTATCCACGTTCTTTTTATTTACTCATGTTGGTTCGACAATGAGTTGCGATAATCCATGGTGTCACAGAAAGCAGCGAGAGGAGCGGTGGTTTTAGACAGCCAGTCTAAATTAAGATCCCAAAAATAATTATTTCTGAGGATTGTTGTTCGATGATATTACTCAGATGAGGTAACAATTGTAGATCGGCAGAAGAAGGTATACAGCACCCTATGATACATAATGTTGAAGTGTGCGAGATGGTGACTTGAAGAGACAGACATTCATAAGCATTTGCAACAGATAAAGCACTCAGACAGGATGCCGTATATCTATCCTTGACATAGAGCAACCCCTCCACCCTGGAGTATCTGTCTGCTCTAAATAGTAAATAGTTAGGGATATTGACTTCCCTGTCAGACGTGGCCAGTCTAAGCCAGGTTTCTGAAACCACTAGGATGTCTGATCGAGTCTGGAGGACCCAGGCCTGGATCATGGAGAACTTTTTAACAGACTTCATACATTAATGTGGAGAAACTCGTGCCTTTCAGTGTGGCAAGGTCAGAGGGCGATGTGATTGCAGCTGGTGGCCCCGGACTGAGGCTCCACATTTCAGCACAGGAGAAGAAGGAGTAAAAGTTTTCTTAGAGTGGCAATAGTAAGCTTTGTACTGGTAACCCCTTTACGTCGTTCTGGGCCATCGTCCTGGAGTGCGCCCAACATTTTCCTTCCACTAAGGGTGGTAGAGACGAGTACTCTGACTGCTATCTGTAGAGGTGATGCCTCTACGATGTTGTGAAGTCATAAGCTGAGGTGCTAATTCATTTTGTGTAACAGTTTAAAGGTAATATGAAAATAGTGTTGAAGAATTGGGGAGTTGAAAAGGCATATATCCACGTAGGGACAAGAACTAGTTACAGAGCAGATCAGATTAGTATCCATCCACAGTAATAAAGGCGAGGTGGCATATATTTGGCATGCGATATGAGATAGAAGAAGGACCATACCATGTGCAGACTGGCCATCAGAGACCCCTTAGAATCATGACTGTTCTGTCCAAGGCCACTTGAGGAGAAGTCTTGATAGAAGTGTTGGAGGAAGGCAAACAGGAGGCCTAACTGATCCTGGTTTAGGGAGAAGGTGTCCTGAGCCACCGCTATTGGAGGAAGGCAAACAGGAGGCCAAACTGATCCTGGTTTAGGGAGAAGGCGTCCTGAGTCACTGCTGGTTTGTTCTGGCTAGGGATCAGAATTGCTGTACCTTTGAATTCCGCCCTCAGGTGAAAGCTCTATCTGAGGATTACCCCCTGTTCTGTTGGGGTGTTGTCCTCCAGCTCCCATTCCCTAGAAGAACAACCTTGCGACTGAGCCAGACTGTTGTGACTGTTGTTTCCTGTCCAGGAATATACCTCTTTCAGTAGTGCTCATCCCACTGAAAAGAAGAGGGAAATTTTAGCATTTTGGGCTTCTGTGCCGCCCTGGTGGTCGATGTATACCCACGTTGTCAGACTGTCGGTTGGAACCAGTCCATTCTCATTGAGAAATTGTTCTTTCTGAAGCCTCAGAGCAAGGCATACTGCTCTCATCTCGAGAACGATAATGCTGCACCTTGTCTCTAACCGGAGTACCTGCCTTGGGCTGATAGTTAATGCTTGTGAGCCCCCAGGCTCCTGAGGCTTGCACTGGTCGTGATTCTTGCTTGGTGTGAAGGCCCAACTGGCGACCTTTCATAGGCCTCTGTCCTCTGAGACCCTCGGGGAGGAGAGAACAATCTGTCCCCATTGGTTGCATGAAAGAGAAATGCAGGCAGTGGAGGGACTATGTGAAAACTCCACGATGAGCTTTGGCAGAGCCCTAAAGATTTCGCTTCCAGGCAAAACAGCCTTGCTTGGTTGGGACTGATGGGTCTCTGTGGGCTATGACCACCACTAGCACCTTAGTAATTTTCTCGGGTGCGTCTGTGTATTTCCTGAATGTGAAATAGGTATGGTGTAGGCAGACGGATGCCGCAAATCTCCCTTTTGTGACCCCTGATGATTGATGACAAGGTTTCCACCTTGAAGGATGTGCTGTGGACAAATCTATTCAGGAAGCTGAAGCCCAGGACTGGCCAGATCTCTCTGTGCAGGATGGCACAATGGAGAATAGGTAGACACCTCCTGCTTGGATTTCTGAGGAGTAAAATAGCCACTGTTTGCTGAAGGTCTGTTTTGGCCTGTATCATCGCCTATCCTTTATACTGATTGCCACAAATAGGTGAGGGCACCACATGAGGAAGGGGTCCTTGTATAGGCGACCCTGGCTGATAATGGGGCTTGTATAGGCAATCCTTGCCGATAATGACTAGGACCTCCCTGACTGGCTTGGAGTGGACCCCGGCTTGAGGCGGACCCTGTGTCATGATAGTGCATGTGCACCTTTGTCAGCTCCCGGATTCCTTCACTGCTTCTTAAGCGAATTGACTGGGGAATATCATCATAGGATCGTTAACCAACTGGTTTGTCGCCGGGGTAAAAGGCAGTTTTTTGTTTAACCAGGAGTAGCCTTTTACAGGAGCGACCTGGGAACACACGGAAGATAAATGACTTGCTCAGGGTCCCACAGTGTGCAAGTGGAAGCTGCAGGATTCAAACCCAGGTCTGGTCTGCTAAATGTCACCAGATTTGCAGCTTAGAGCCAGTAAGCCACTGCACTATACTGCCTCCCGCTTGTCAGGTCTGACACCAGAGGTGCTTATGCGGACTGAAGCCAGAGATTGCATCTAGTCAAGGTTTGATAAGACTTGATCAGTGGCGCTCCTCGGCGCCTTCTCCAATACAGCTACAGCGTAATCCTAAATCAAAACCATTAATTGCAGCCGGTGAAAATTAGGCATGTTCTTCTGAGTCCGTGAACTGAGATGGTCAATCCAGGGCCCAGGCGAAATAGCTCTGGCCGAAAAAGAGTGGTGGATACCACTTTGAGACATATCGGAGGTTTTATAGCCTAGTTGAGATCGTGTCCACTTTCCTATGCCCCAGGCGAAGTGGCTCTGGCAGGAAAGAGAGTGGTGGATACCACCTTGAGACATATCTGAGGCTTTTACAACCTAGCTGAGATTGGTGTCCACTTTCCTACGCCTGTCTAACCCCTTTGCAGATTGCTTCTTGACCGCTTGAAAAGGATAGATAGCCACCAGCCCCTGGGTAGGTATGCTCTGGACCTTGCCATTCCTCCTATCGGAAGCCTTCTGGGCCTTACCATTTCTCCAATCGGCAGCCCTCACGTCAGAAAGGAGAGGGGGCTGTGGCCAGGTTTGGCAGCAGCTGCTCCCAGTCCAGAAGGAGATAAACTGGAGTCAAAGAGCGCCCCTGCAATGCTTGAGATTACCATCTATATCTTATCTTTCTGCTGAGGAATAGAGGGTCCTGTTTCTTATGCCCTCTAGGGAGGTCTCATATCTGGTAATGTCAAGTAATCTACTGGATTCAGAGTGAGGCTCTAATTAACTGATTTATGAGGTCTGTGTCAGAGGGGCTGCGGACTGCTGGGTCCCTCTGGTGGCTGCCGCTTATTATGACCTGTGCGCTTCGAAGGGGCTGCGGACTGCTGGGTCCCTCTGGTGGCTGCTGCTTATTATGACCTGTAGCTGTCGGACTGGGCTGAAGAGGTCTTCCTCCTGCGTCCACCCCATTCAGCAGCGAGTTGCCTTCTGGACATTATGGGCGCCATCTACCCAGCTACGGGAGGGGACTAGCAGCGCTGGCTTTTCATGCCCCTGGAAGGTTTATGTGAGCCTTAACATCACAAAAAGGCCCTACTTCCTTTTAATCCAGTTTACCCCCCTTTGCTGATGTCATGTTGCTGAGGCGAAGATCAAAAGTGCTGGTTCCTTTAAAATTGTGTTAGTCCTGTAAGGGCCATGCTGAGCTGCCTTTACATGATCCAACATTTTATGTTACCTGTAGCAGACTATGCAGGAAGCGCTGGCCTTTGAGAATTGTGTTAGGCCTGTAAGGGCCATACTGTAATCAAAGATTTTTACTTTTCTGTCCGTAAAAGTAGTGGCGCCACTGTGCATCTGGGCAGCCTGCTGTGGCACCTCTAAATCCATAAGGCGTCCTGTGCCCGTTAGTACCCATTTAATCACAATGAGCCCAAAAGATTGTTGGGCGTGCCCCGCCGGGCGGCCTGTGGTGGCGCCACTAATTCCCATAAAGCCTTGCCGTTGGCGCCAAATTCATAGCGATGAGCCATAGGGTTTGTCGGCCGCCTGGGAGCACTGCTATCCAATACACCTCCTCTGTAAAGTCGTGACCTCCGTCGATTACACATCTATGAAAACGCGACCTCCGTCGATGAGCTTACCAGCTGAAAAGCCCATCGACAGAAAACTGGTCGCTGAAGTGCTTGTGGGCACCTTGTAAATGTGGCCAGTGCTCCAGTGTGGCAAGCTCCCTCCTTCCGTCGAGCTGCTCAGAATGGTCTAGCTGGTGGAGGCACTTCCGGCTCTATGGAGCTGGCAGTGGCGCTGATTTACAGGCAGGGCAGCAAATCCCGCCTTAGCGCTCATCTGCCGTCCCTGAATATTAAAAAAATAAAAAGTATTTGCCTCTTGCTCCTCGGAGCCGACTGGCGGCTCATCCCGACTTGACCGCTGGGCTTTCCGGGTCTGTGAGCAGCCTTGAACGCCGAGGCTCTCCTGTGGGAGGGCAGTGCCGAGGACCCGCTTAATGAAGGATAAGTAACTAGAGTCCAGCCTAAAAAGCATGAAGGCCTGATTGTGGTGAATGAGAGGTGCCAGTCTATCCAGCATGCAGGGCTGAGACTGGGATGCCCTGCTGACACAGAGAAGGTTGTCGTTGGGTCCACCCATCCCTGCTCTCTAAGCAAATCCAAAAGGAGAAGAAAATCCAACTTACAGTCTTGAAGTCTTCGGCCCTGTCACCACAGTGACAGAGCTCTGCTGCAGAGTACCTGCTCCTTGTAAGGCAGGAAGTGAACTGGAGACAACAGGATGTGGAGGGCTTCCTATCCCCGCGGAGCTTTGCCCTGCCTACCATCAGCATCAGGAGGTACAGCCCAGGAGTAAGGAAGCCCGGAGACTAGCTTTAGGAGAGAGAACCCTTTACGTCTGTGGGCCATCGTCTGGGGGCACGCCCAACATTTTTCCCTTCCCACTAAGGGTGGCAGGACGAGTACTCTGACTGCTATCTGTAGGATGCCTCTATGATGTTGGCGGAAGTCATAAGCTAAGGTGCTAATTCATTTGTGTACTAGCGTTAGAGGTAATATGAAAATAGTGTTGAAGAATTGGGGAGTTGAAAAGGCACATATCCACATAGGGACAGGAACCAGTTACAGAGCAGATCAGATTAGTATCCACAGTAATAAAAGCTTGAAGTGGCATATATTGGGCATGCGATAAGAGATAGAAGAAAGACTAGAACAGGATCCACGATTTGACACACATAGTGGAATAAGGATGGGGAGAGCTAGACAGGAGTGAGCTAGAAAGCCGGGCGGGATTTATGTGTATTTAATCAGGACCGGGGAGAAAAAATTGGCAGCTAGGGCACCCTTCCTGGAGGTAATCAGTCCCTGAGGGCAAATCCCTACCTACGTTTCTGTGAGGGGCTGGTGGCTTCAGACCTGACTGCGGGTGGCAGTCTGGCAAATCGGGTTCATCAGAGAACCACGGCTGTAGCTCTCAGACTACCTGGAAGGAGAAGGCAGAGGAGAAGTAAATAAGAAAGTCAGAGGTTGCAGACCAAAACGTTAGGCAAGGTGCCTCCAAGTCTGAGTGAGCAATAACAGGGCTATTTAAAACACAATACTAGCGTAAAAGGGTGAAGGGAGGGTTCAAAGGCCTGAGCTGAGATCGCTAATGGTCTTATGAGGAACACAATACAGGCATTTACATTAAATCAGAAAACTTCAACTATAAAATACAAACAAGACAGTTTTAACAGAAAACATAATCTAGCACAATATAATCAAACATTAACAGTGAAGAGCTATATGGAGCCAATCAGAGTGCTCCTGGGGCTGACTGCAGCCAGTGGGCCACAGCAGTAAAGACTCTGGATTTAAACCCAGAGACAACTGTCCTCATGTAAAGAAAGCAAAATTGGCAGCTAGGGCTCCCATCCTGGAGGTAATCAGTCCCTGAGGGCAAGTCCGTACCTGCATTTCTGTGAGGGGCTGGTGGCTTCAGACCTGGACTGCGGGTGGCAGTCTGGTAGGTCGAGGTTCATCAGAGAATCAGGCTGTGGCTCTCAGACTACCTGGAACAAGAAGGCAGAGGAGAATTAAATAAGAAAGTCAGAGGGTGGGGCTGCTCGTGGAGCTAAAAAGAAATGCAGACTGGCTTAAATGGGGTGTTGCAGACCAAGACGTTAGGCAAGGTGCCTCCAAGTCTGAGTGAGTAATAACAAGGTCATTTAAAACACAATACTAGTGTAAAAAGGTGAAAGGGGGTTCAAAGGCCTGAGTTGAGATCGCCACTGGTCTTATGAGGAACACAATACAGGCATTTACATTAAACCAAAACTTCAGCTATAAAGACAAACAAGACAGTTTTAACAGAAAACATAATCTAGCACAATATTATCAAACATTAATAGTGCAAAGCTACAGTATATGGAGCCAAATCAGGGCTCCTGGGGCTGACTGCAGCCAGTGGGTCACAGCAGTAAAAGACTCTGGATTTAAACCCAGAGACAACTGTCCTCATGTAAAGAAAGCAAAATTGGCAGCTAGGGCTCCTTCCTGAGGTAATCAGTCCCTGAGGGCAAGTCTGCACCTGCGCTTTCTGTGAGGGGCTGGTGGCTTCAGACCTGGACCGCGGGTGGCAGTCTGGCAGGTCGGGTTCATCAGAGAACCACAGCTGTGGCTCTCAGACTACCTGCGTTTCTGTGAGGGGCTGGTGGCTTCAGACCTGGACTGCGGGTGGCAGTCTGGCAGGTCAGGCTTGTCAGGAGAACCACGGCTGTGGCTCTCAGACTACCCACGCTTCTGTGAGGGGCTAGTGGCTTCAGACCTAGACTGCAGGTGGCAGTCTGGCAGGTCGGTTCTTCAGAGAGGGATCCTGAAAAAACAACATTACTATGGTTGGTAAGTGATTTAGTGTGCCTCTCCCAGTCACAAACTTTCAAACTTTCTTCAAGCCCCAGGAATCCCTCATTATGCTTAACATATGCAGACTACAAAGCAGTACCTTGGGAAGCTGGGTATAGAACCCATCTGAGGAAAAGGTTCTACAGTATAGCACTGCCAAACTTGGCATCTCTTCTGGATTGTACAACCAGGCCATGGTGACTTGTAAAGTTATGCAAAGTTATCCATGTAGCTGCTTTACAGTTTTCTGACAGGAATATTCCAAGCTGCTGCCACAGAGGCAGCAGTGCCATGAGAGAAGTGTGCCCTAAGACACTGAAGTGATTGTTTGCCATCTTTACAGTAACAGAACTGGATGCTGGCAACAATCCAGCAGGCAACAGTCCTCTTTGAAGATGGATTGCCTTTTCCCACTTCACCATATGTGAAAAAATCTGAGAATGATAAGACTTATGGGAATTGATTCTCAAAAGCCCTATGACTGATGCAAGCTGCTGCAAAAGGCAGCTTGCTTCAACCTCAGTGCACCAGGAACCCTGCACCTGATTCTCTATCGGGCAGGGTCCAGTGCAAGTCCCATGGCTTGCGGCAACTGTCACACGCCACCCAGAAGGAGCAACCAGAGTCAGTCACAAGCCACGGGAGGCGTGCACCAGTATAAGCCAAGGCAGACTAGCGGTAACCCCCCATCCTGATGTGGTAGTACAGTGAATATATAAACTGAACCCCCCACGTAATCTAGCACCCCCTCCCAATGTGACCCGATTTCTCAGTAATGCACAGTACCCCATCCCATGCAGTCTAGTGCCCCCAATCCTCAAAGTGTCCCAGAATATAACTGATTAAAATAACCCTGTCCCTGGTGGCGGAGTGCCCCCCAACCCTCTAGGTAGTGACCACCACCCGCTCCCCTCCCAGAACAGAGCCGGCACAGCCCTCCTCAGACCTCTGTGGCCTAGCGATGAACTGTTACATAATATGTACTGTAACGTACATGCTCCAATGAGCACATACGCTGTATACAGTACATATCTGTGATGTTCAGCTGGCACCGCCACAGAGGTGAGGATAGGCGTCGGAAGACCATGAGCACTTTAGGGATGAAAAACCTGAACCGCTCTGAGTACCACCTGTTATTACACCAAATAAGGTATGGTTCCTTATGAGGAAAACTTGTAAAACAACATATCCAGCGATATGGAGGACAGTGGCTGAAAAACTCCTTGCAGAGAGCATTCAGAACCAATTCAGATCCATCAGAAGAAATGGAGATCAGGACACCAGACAACTTCTACTAAACATGCACCTATTAGTTCCTAGATAAAACCCATAGGTGCTCCAAGAGCAGAAACCGGACCTCTCAGCGTAGTCAATGCCAACCCCTTGCCTTGCCTTCCTGTTGAAATCCAAAATCTGTGGAATAGAGGCCGTTGAAGGCTTAAAATCTTTCCCTTCTGGCCCAAGATAAAAGAGGTGGCCCCTAAAAGCATAGGCTGCGGACATAAAGGTTTTCTGGCACACATCATCAAGATGTCAACTAGTTTCTCAGAGAAATCGTTTATTTTTTTATATATGGTGGAGCTTTCTTCTCTCAGGAGCCAGGCCACAAGCTGCATCATTCCAGGATTTTGGTGGAGAATGGGACCCTGACAGCAGGTCTCTTCACACCAGAAGGCGGAAGGTGCTTGCTGAGCTAGATTCACTAAGTCCAGAGAACTACGGTCATCTCGGCCACTCTGCAACTAATAAGAGGCAGCTTCCTCTAGACTGTCTTCTATAATTATTTTTTATTCTTTTTTTTAATATGACTTTGGAAGAAAAAGAGTTAATGAAGGAAGCATACACTCTGCTGGAGGTCCACTCCTGAGACAGAGAAACCACCGCCTCCATCTATGGACTCTGAAAACGACTGAAGAACCTTTTCAGATCTGAGCACTGTGGCTGGATGTGAACAGAGCAATCTGAGGTCGACCAAACCAGCTGCACAGGTGTCTGAAAACCTCCACAGAGTGGGCGTTTTCACTGCTTAATCAGTTCACCTGATGGTTCAACTCCCTGCCAGGTGTACTGCCGACAGTCCAGAGGCCTCTTGAAATATCTCCTGCTTGTGGTGCCTTAATGTTTATGTATACCATGCTTACTATTGTTTTAAATGCGATTGGGAGTTAGGCGGACCACCTCCATCTCCAGAACATTGATGTGGAAATGCTGGTCCTAGGCATACCAAGTTCTCTGAGTAGGAAGTTGGCTCCAGCCTGCTTCCCATCCATGCAACTGACATCTGTTGTGAGAATTAACTGTGGGTAAGTTCCAGTTAGAACCCTTGCTCAGATGCTGCACATCTACTCACCAACTCAGGGGAGTGAAGCTGAGGGTGAAGGAAAACTGACTTGATAATCCTCCAATAAAGGATTCAAAGACATCAGCAAGACATTTGAATAGGCACATATGGAAGCGAGCCCACAGGATTAAATATGTCGCTGCCTGTCATGAGGCCAAGAAACCACAGCAGACCAGGGCAGATGCTCATGACTGCATCATGAGCCACTGGACTTCTGTCAATAAGGTTTCCTTCTGGGAAAGCGAGAAAAACCTTCCTGGTTTCATTTCAAACATTTTTACCACCAGGTTTCCAAGGTCTGAGATGGCTTAAGAAAGCTCTTCTCCCGTTCACCACCTAGTTGTGCAATTCTGGCATCTCTAGAGTCCTCTGTACTGACTTCCTGCCAGGGACAACATTGGTGCATGAATAAGCAGGTCGTTCAAGAAGACATGATGCCCTTCCTGATGAAACTGATTCACCAGGACTTTCAACACCTTCAAAGAACTTGGTCAGAGGGGAGGGGCTGATGCACATGCCAAAAGACGCGCCCTGTACTGGAAAGGTTGGCCTAATATCAAGAAGCTGAGATACTCCAGGTAGGACTAATGAATTGGAATGTGGAGGTAGGCACTGGTCAGCTGTACTGAAGCTTAAGGAGACCCCTGGATGAAGAACCCGGGTGACTGACTTCAGGGACTCCATCTTCAAGAGGTCTGGGCGCACAAACTTGTTCAGGTGCTTTGAATTCAAAATGGCCTGAAACACCCTGCCAACTTCTTGTGAACTATGAAATAGATCCGATAGGACCCCTGATCTTGTTTGCCTAGTGGGACCTGTACGATGGCCCTAAATGAATGATGTGGTTAGGGTCTCTGAGAACGTCTGGGCTTTACGGCGTCCTTGGAAACTGGGATGGAAGAAAGCATCCCTAATAAGGCATCTGACATTGCTTTGTTTTTGGCCCATCTTGAGAAAACTCCTGTAGTCTTCCGCTAAATAAAGGAATCAGGGATAGGCCCGTGTGCCTTCCTGTGAGGCACCAGGCTTTTGGTGCTGGGCCTCCTGCATGGCACCTGGCCAGGACTCCTCTGATCCCGTAACCTTTTTACCTGAGTAGGTTCCTATTCTCTGAGCCAGAATTCCAAAGGAACAGAACCCCTCGACCTGTCTAGGCCAGTCATTACCTTGACCCTTTGGGTTACGGTAGTCTTGCGCTGTTGTTTGACACTGGAGATAGCCCTTCTTACCGCATATCCTTCAAAATAGCATCCGGATGGAATTAACCCATAAGCCTCTGTCAAGGGAGGTTAAACAGCTTAGCTCATGAAGCTTGATCAGCAATGACAAGCCATATGGCCCTCATGGCGAAAACAATGAAGCAGGCTGAATGGGCTGATATGTGCAATTCTCTAGTGTATAACCACCTAGAAAGGTTGAGGCCATAGCATCAATTGCAAAAGGTTTGCACCTTCAGAGTCAAGTGGAGCAAAACTGGCCAGAGTAGTGACTATATGTTTAAGGCTCTAGCAACAATAAAGGAAGTGGGCGGCCCGGTGATGTGAGGCCTGAGGCACCAGCACCTTACCTCTTACCATGCTGGCAGTCGGGAGCGAGCTCAGGTTGCCAGGGTTGTGAGGAAGAGAGGATCGAGCATCCGATGGACTGCTCTCCTCTCTCGGGAGGGGTGGGTTGTGGACCCCTGGCAGCAGCGACACAACACGGAGGCATGCTGTGCAACAGCCCAGGCCACATAAGGCATTAGGGGAGGTGATGGCAGACGTCCTGCGAGGAGAAGGCGGAGTGCCTGCATTCGCCTCCTGGACATCACACACGCCCACGCCTCTAGGGCACAGGAACTCTGTAAACTAAGGAAAACACCTCTCTCTGGGAGGAAGATGTCATTCTCCACCACGCCCATGCTGGATCCTCCTCTATGGGACCTGATTGCCTCCCTCCTTCTCCTTCACCAGCGTTAGCACTGGATACAGATGGAAGTTCGTTGTGGAGCAGTGGCGACCCTACCTCGGAGGGGAGGTAGATCGAGGGGTGCCAGGCAGGTGAGCCGCAGGTGGGTTAGAGGAACAGGATCTCCGGCAGGGGATCACAGCAGGGCTGGACAAGGTGGGGTGACCGATAGAGCCCCTGTGAGAGCGACAGGAAGAAAAAAAGTTGTAAAAAAAAAATAAGTAATAAAGGAAGCATAAGACGTAGAAATGTTTGTGCTGACAGAAGCGAACCCCTCCTGCATGCAGTGTCCACCCGCTTGACATGAGAGTCTGCTGGGCCAGAGAGCCTTTGATGGGCAGAACTAACAGAACTGCAAACAGCCTTGTCTTTCAGCAGAGGAACTTCCCACCTGTGAGATCTTTTCCTTAAAACAAATGGAAGATCCGTGACTTTGGATGGGAAGATACTTTTCTTTTTTTTTTAGTTACTATTTTTCTCCCCTCGGATCTCTGCTGCCCCTCTGACGCCTCCGCCACAGACACCAGGTATGAGACCCTCCCTGAACCCCACACTTACCCTTCGTGGCAGGGGGTGGGGAGCGACTCAACCCACCGGACCGATTAGTATTCGGGAGGTGCCTTCCCGGTCTGTTGCGGTGGGGACTATCGCATCCTGCAGAGGACTCCCATTTTCTGTTTTCTGGTTCTTCCCTGAGAGGCTGTGGCATGCAATGGTGCCAGTGGTGTTGGCACACACTCCTGTGTGCACCCTCCTGGCGCCTGCCTCAGTCCCCTCCCACATTCTTTAGAGTTGACGTGCCACCTCCAGCCTCGCTGGGCAGAGCATCGCCGGGCCCCTGTGCCCCCTCCCGGAGAAGGACAGCAGTCATGGGGCGTTCAGTCCTTCTCCTCCCTCCTAACCCCGCGACCCATGTCTGTTCCTCGAACACGGGTCGCCGGGTGCGACGCGTGAGTGTAAGGCGTCCAGCACCTCAGCCTTCAGCGCCACCGGCCGGCTGGGAAGATACTTTTCTGATCCACACCTGCCAATTGTTGCTCAATAGTTTTGGTCATGTAGTAGCTGAAAAGGATGCAGACAGAAGTCGGACTGACATTCACCGTCTCCACGGACTGTACCTCCTGAGCTGCAGGAACTACATGCCTCAGCTATCTAAAAAGACAAGGACGATTATCAACAGGGAGGAAACGAATCCTGACTTGGACTCTGTCCACTCCCTTCCCTTTCTCCTCCACAGAAGGAGGGAACGTCCTCCTTATCTGAGAGCTATTTTTTTTATTAATTTAAGGTCAGGAACTTCCCAAGATCCCGTAATCCTCATCCTGGCCTTCTAAGAAGGTAGGGTTGGGGTCTGGCTGCACATCTATTATAAGAACCTGAGCTTGCTGCGCCGCACCTGGACACGCTTCTGTGGGCCCCTCCTAGCTGAGGGGCCCAACTGGGAGTTAGGTGTGTCTGCTTGGATGTCCTGCAGGACATCAGGGCCCAAGCTCACTCAGGAGCCACAAAGGTGAGTTTTGCAATTCTGCTTGCCACTGCCAACTGAATAATCGGGTACTCCCCTTCTCAGGTCAGAGGACTGGTTGGGGTGCTGAGCAACACAATGAGGGCAAATGGAACCCATGGGGAGGGCTTCATCACCCTTTGCACGTCTTACATTGTTTCATGATTAATGGTCTCCAATAAGTCATGGTGCCACAGAGAGATATAATTGTGTGCAACTAACAATTGTGAGGTAAAATATAATAATTATTCCAAATATCTGAATATAGCTTTGCTGGGTTAAACAAACTCTCACTGAGTTGTAGGCAGTAATTAGCGTGCCAAATGATGCTAAATAGGTGTGTGCGTAGGCCATAAAGCGCACTTAGGCGGGCATGCACGCATCAGCAGGCATAAGCGCAATAGTGCAATGCAATTAAAGGCTACTGCACTGTGCTAACGTGCCATGCGCTGTGCAATGCATGCACCAGGCGCGTGCAAACACACAGGCAGGAAAATGTCCTGAAGGAGAAGCGCGTGTTCCAGGAAACAGGAAAGCAGAGGGCTGTGGAGAAAAAAATGCAAAAATTTCTGAGGAACACCAAAATTCAAATTAACTGAGGAAACAAACAAGAAATACAAAACCAGAAGCTGGGGAGGGAACTGATGACAAAGCTGAAGGACTCCCACAGAGACCCTATACTCCCAGAAATAAATGAAATTGTACCTACCAGTGGCACCTTTTTTTAAAATGGAGACCACTGAAAACATCCTTACAATGCAGAATTGGCTCCCAATCCACACAGAGAAATGGGAAAAAGGCAGTTTATTCAATTTGAAAGCTGCAGCTTAACAGGCACAAATTTAGGGTTACTCTGAAAACACTCAGCTCCAACCTGCTATGCAGAACTATAGCCCGAAGAAGTCTTAAAATCTTGAAAATCTTGAGAGAAGGTAAAAGAGATATCCTTCAAATGGCACAGCTTAACTGGGGAGTTGCTGCTGCTTGGAATCCTCATGTGCCCAACATTCTTTTTTTTTTTAGTCCCTCCTCTGCGTGGTGGAACTTCTGAGAATCCCTAGACTGTGCTCCTAGTCCCTCCCGGGTACCTACCATGGTGTCGCTCGGACCTACCTCCATGCTGCCTCGGCCTACCCCAGGCGAAGGAGAGACCCATTTACCCCTCCAGTCCATCAGTGTGTCAGGAGGTCCATCTGCAGCATCCAACGATAGCCGGTTATGGGTTATCTGGGGCAGTCAGGTCCGTCTCCGTCCTCCGACAGGTTTCCTTTTCCATTTTCTGTCCCTCCCAGGACGCTGAGCACGCTAGAAACCAAGGGCGGAGCACATCGAGACATGCAAGAGCTCCGGTCTCCGGCCCACGCCTTCCTCCTTCTGTATGCAGTCCACTGCACCTCCACCCGTGGTCACACAGGTAGCGGTAGAGCAGCGGGACAAGCATCCTCCCTCCCCAGAGGAGGAGGAGCAGCCGCAGGCTCAATCCTCCTCCCCGGCCGACCACTCCAACCGCCCGAGTCCGTTTCTCGAACCGGTCGCTAGCTAGCGGTAACCCTATCGTCGTTTCGGGACGGCCAATGTGCCCAACATTCTGAAGCTTGGGCTGTGCCATTTCTCATGGTTGGGTCCACAATACTCAGTTGTTATGATTACCTACTGACAATGTGAAGTGCTACAGAAAACTATTTGCTGTAGTACAAGCATAAACAGAAAATGTTCAAGCCTGTTCCTTAACAGACAAATGGCTCCTTATTGTGTCTCTATAAGAACCTGTGCTCTTCATGTTACTGCGATGCCCTGAAATCATCCTTCCACAGCAGCTCTGTTGTACAGTGCTGGGAGAAGGAGGGGTGTGACCATAGCATTCACATATTGAGAGAGCTAGAGTGCAGACTGGCTGGCTCCCCTGAAGCCGCATCCACCATATTAAGGGAAGACTGAGGTGCCAGCAGATAGCAGAAATCCTTCTTGAAACTTAGATAGTGGCACCAGCACGCTGTTCTGACAGCAATCGAGTAGCGCACTTTTATAAAGCAAAGCAAAATGAGCATACCTCGTTTTTGTCACCACAGTGTGCATCTGCTTCATCATTCTCCTGCTGTCAATGGTGCTTCTTAGCCAACTGAATCAGCAGATTGATGTCAGAAAAGTGTACTGGCGCGCTAAGTTTCAAAGATTCCTGCTTTTGCCAGCACGTCAATCCTCCGTAATATAGCAGACATCTTGACTTCAAATGAGCCACTAGTCCGCACTCTGGCCTCTCTCAAAACTATAGTAAACTTTATGGGCGTGGCCGGGCTCAGCAGTGCGTGATTCAAACAGCTGAAACTGGAACCAATATTGAAAAGAACGGCCATGAAGTATGTAATTTGCATACTTCACGCCCCTTCTCTCCTGCTCTTGGCTCCAATTTCAGCTGCCTGAATCACTCTCTGTTGAGCTCCGTCATGCCTCTCTCCCAGCACTGCACAAGAGAGCTGCTGGAACAGAGGATTTCAGGGTATTCTTTGTATTAAAGCAGCAGCCACAGGACTACTGGGCTCTGTAGTATGAGTTTCTCAGGGACTTGCTGCGAAATATCAGAGTGTTGAAGCCTCAAAATGTGCTTAAGGGCGCGGGTACCTGCATTACCGAGAGCCCTGCTTCCCCTCCAACACCACTCCGGCATTAATCAGTTAGTGAGGTACTAAAATGTCTGTAGATTACAGGAGGGTGGTGGAAGAAGCTACCAATGCGTTCCAGGCAAACTCACAGTTTTCAGATCGGGTGCTGGAAGCATGTATGTCTAGAACCTGCTTATGAATGTATTTTGTACACAACTAGAATCCTCAATCAGATGTACTGTGTGTATTTTCACTTTTAAAATGTTTTATTTACATAGTGTAACACAAATTTAAAACCTTATGCATGGAGTGCTGGCTGGATTTATTTTTCACGTCCTTCAGCAAACTCTCTGATTACCAGCAAAACGTCACCTTCCATCCGACCCAGCAACCTCAGGCCCACAGTTCTGCAGGAATTGGTCTTTCTCTTTGCTCTCATTTTAAGCGAATATTTTTCAACTGGGGATCAGACTCTGCCCAGGGTAGAATACATTTCCGAGATGTTCTTAAATCTATTTTTGGGTCACCACCAGTAGAAAAAATCCTCAAGAACATTCTCATCACTAGTGACTTTCACCATATTACCATCCCTACTGAGGTGGCGGCTTATTTGGCTAAACCTAAACAGGTATTTGGGTCCAAGACCATACTTCTGTCTGATAGTGCTAAAATCAATCATTTTGCCTGCAGTAACACACTGCACGAAACTGGTTGGCCCCATTCCAGCCCACACAAGCCTGCATCTGTGCTGGGCAGGGCAAAATCAGAATGATGACAATTTTGTTAAAGGGCCTAAGCCCCTTGGTAAGCAAGGCCTTTCTGAGTTTGAGAAAATCTATAATGTATCAGAAACTCAGGGTTTTAACATGCTTGTAGAAGTCTAGGAATAGTACTCTGGGAAGAGCACCCACAAGGAAACCAGGAGCTTCTCCACTGCCTCCAACACCCCTCCTTTTCAAGCATCCCAGCAGTAACATGCCAAGGTGCCAGATATGGCTGCATGCCTCCATTTTCCAGCATGTCAGCAAAGTCAAGTGCTAGATTAGGCTCCAACACCCATTCTCTTGTCACAAATCGACCTCAAGGATATAAACACTATATGCAGTATTTTTAATCCCAGTTGCAATTTAGTCAGACCAGATGGCGCTGGCCAAGATGGTGACTGGAGTGTTTTGCTGCCTGTTGGTGGGGGTCCACTAGTTAACTCCATTTGGGAGTATCTGATTTCAAACATTGGATACAAACTTCCAGAAATAATGGCAAATATTTTACTTTCAAATGTGAAAAGAAAATTAGCTGACTTCCAAGTTTTATGCATGAAACTCAAAAATGGTTGATTTTCTGAACAAAAGCTTATTTTACCTGCAAGATTTTATATGAAATTCCAAAACTCTCTCTTGACAATTTTGACATTCAAATTTGAATCAAGAAAATGCTTTGACTTCCAGAAAGTGGAAATGACTTCCATGTTTGGAGCAATGGATGTTTTGACTTCCAGTGTAAATCTTGAAATAACCGTGGGTTGTAGGCAAGGCAGATTTTATTTATAAATCACCCTATCCCTGGGGCTCAGGCACTACACAGTCAAAAGAACAATAAAGAATTTTCTTAGAAATACAGCAGTGATATGTTCAATTTAAATTAAATTTAAAAACTGAGAATGCTAATGCAAACAGGTTTTAGCATGGCTATGCAGGTTAAGCGCCCAGGTAACATACTGTATATCCTATTACTTCCTCGGTAAATTTATTTCCCTATATCCACGGAAAGGCTCAGTTCCACAGAAATAAATTTACCACGAAGTAAACTGACAAAAACACCGAAAGCCACGTGGCTTTAAAATGCCAATTTGGCTGATGGATCACGGCAAGCTGCGATCAAGCAGTTGTATTAAAGTTTTTTATGTCATATCCAGTTTCAGTGTCTTATTGTATTTTTGCGTTTTATGGGGAATAAATACAAGATAGTGTATGCATCCCATGCACAACAAGGCTATTCTTCGCAGATGTTTTCTATGACAGCTGGCGATCTCGGGAAGCGAAGCTCGAAAGTTCTACCATAGAAACACAAAGGAAGAGAAGCTGAGTTATTTGGACACCATACACTGTTCTATATAGAGTATGGTGCCCCAAAATGGTTAACTTATGATTTGTCAGTGTTTGCAGCTGTAGACCTGTAGTCCTTTCTCTCCAGCCTGCCAGCCAGCTCATGAACATGACTCACCAACGCCCCCTAACCTATGAATGGTGTTAGTGAGGGCAGTTGCATTGTGATGTAGCTACTAGCACAGAGCGAAAAGTCACTACTACAACAGAACGCGATCTACAGTGTGTGGAAGTCCACACACAATGATGTTCCACCATACACAATATACACTTACAGAACTGTTGTTGCTGTCAGGTGAAGTGGAGCTGGCATACTGGACCAAATAAAACAGAGGTATCTGCTAAGATTTCTTTTATTGGGAAGGTTACAGAATGAAGCATTTTCTCCACAGCCTTTGTGTTAGTGATAGTCAACCATGCTCCAGCTTTAAATCTGAAGCCACACAAACTGTGCTGGTGCCAGGAGTTTAGGTGCGGCTAGCAGAGTCTCCTGTTGTTCTGGGATTCCACTGTTATACTGCCACTGAGCAGCAGTTAATTAAAGAAGAAATCACATAGCCAGTCAAGACAGCATGGAACTAGTGGCTAAGCACAGTAAGTGCTGTAGCAGTGGATATTCTGACAGCCTGCACTTTCAGTTCTGACAGTCATCATGCCCCAGCTTTAAATCTGAAGTTTGGCTGGCAGTCAGTCAGAGCACTAAAATACATTTGCTCTAATACTGCCACCCACTCTGAATCTGTGGAAATAAGGGTGCTCTGAAATAAGGGGTTATACAATATTTCACAGCAGTGGATCTGCCATGCCAAATATTCTGTCCCCATACTGTTTCAAAGCAAAATTTAGGACAGCAAGCAAATCCTCATCGGAGGAGTAAAGGAGGCGAGTTGGGCAGTAAATGACCATGAGCTCTTTCAAACAGTCTGGACCCACACCTCCTAAGGCCTTGAATGTCATCAAGCATAACTTAAGGTGATGCGCCACCACACTGGCAGCCAGTGCAGAGTATGCAGGGCCGGCCTGATACGGTCCTCTAGGAAGTTCCCATAATCAGTAAGGCCACAGCATTCTGGACCAAAATGCAGACATGGCACCAAACCTCCAGATAATCTTGATTACACACTACCTCTCAACCTCCTGCCTCAAAAATCAGGACAAGGCTTAAAAATCAGGGACAAAGTACCAAAATCAGGGACACATTGGTGATATCCATTCAGGAAGCTGGTAGAATTAATTTTCCAAGTCGTCGAGGTAACAAGCAGTGTACACTAGATATTTGTGAATTTTAATTTACTCACTTTCAGTGAAGGTTTGAGACCCGTCCATCGTCAGTAAAACCAAACAGACAAAATAATAACCGAAATTCATTTTTTCGCAGCGAAGCCATGTCTCCTTACTGTGCCCCTCTTCAGAGAAATGTAACCTCATAACCACAGAACTAGAAAAGTTTCACTCTAGTTTTGTTGAAAACTGTCCCTACCAAAAACGGTCGGTACTCCGTAACCAAAAGACGGCGCCACTCAATTACGAAAATTTTTTGGTGAGACTATAAACCACGTAGCAGTAGCCGTACAATATTCGTTACGCCCTTCCGCCATAGAACTGTAATTTATGTTCGTCATAGATTTCAGTGACGTCATGAAGAGCGCATGAGGGCGCCATAGTTTAGAACCATCTGCTCGATATCAGAGTTACACGGTAAGATACGTTACTCAGTAAAAAGATGTCAACGCAATTTAGCTGCTGTTCATAAAGTACTAGCCTTCATACAATGGGTTTTAATTAAAAAAGTAAAGACTCATCTGAACAACTTGCATCACTGCATAACTGTTTTACATCGAGGAGATAACGCCAACAGAAGAGTCAGTTGCAGTGTGAAACTAACAATGTCCGACAGAAACTTGATTTTAGGAGCCTCAGAACCCACGCTGACATATTGCTCAACTGTACCACATTACGAGGAACGTTCCTCATTTTACGCCAAAAAGCTCCCTGTTCCACATTGTGAAGACTTGTTCCACATTCAAAGTCAGTATTTTAAAGCAAAATCCATAGTAAATGATGGAAAAAATAATTATTCAATTAATAACAGACTTTCTAAACAATAAATGCAACATTTTAACAGTGTTTTGAGCTTCTTAGTTAAAATTTGATTAAGTGTTCCACATTTTGCCCATTTGTTCCACATTTTGACAGGCAATGTTCCACATTTGGGGACAAAAGGTTGAGAGGTATGCGTTGAGACACTATACTAGGCATACCTCTCAGCCTTTTTTTTACTAGAATGAGAGACACCGTCTCAAAAAGGCTATACAAGTGCAGAACACGGTGGAAATCGTCGTGTGTTTACATTTACAAAGTTTATTTTCGATTTAGCACCTTAGAATGTAATGATTTTCTGCTATCCATTTCAGAGGAAGGATGATTTTAATACTGACGTTTGGGCTTATTGCCACCACTTGAAGCCAAATCATAGGTTTGTTTTAAAAGACAGACGATGACAGCAGAAAAGACTGATGGTCAATCCAGTATGCACATATTACCCTGTCATACCCCAGTATCTGTTCTCTCTGAGGGTCTTCGCTTGACTATTCCCCTTTTGTTATTTTTGTTTTCCACTTCCCGCTGAGTAGCAAATATCCCTTTAAGTCTACCCCAGACGTGTTTGCTGCCATTCAAGGTTTTGCACCACCACTTCTCCCCAGAAGACCATTCCATAGCTCAACCGCTCTTTTGGTAAAATAATACTTCCTCTCATCCTTTCTAACCCCCAACCTCCACTCATGACCCCTTGTCCTATCTTTTCTGTCCCGGTAAATAGCTTCTCACAGTCCACCTTGATAATTCCTTTCAGGAACTTGAAAGTCTCTATCATATCTCCCATTCTCTTCCGATTGCAAGTAAATCGTGTTCATTGCCTTAGGCCAATCATCATAAATTTGCCCTCCCAGCCCTGATCATCTTGGTCATCCTCGTTGTACCTTCCTAAGCTTGTCCCTATCCTTGTTTAGCTGAGAACTCCAGAACTTGGCATGGTACTCCAGGTGTGGCCTTGCCTCACCACTAACCTATACAGTTGTGAGTACATCCTGCATTCTACTGTCAAACTCTCTCCCAATGCACCACAGCACCCTCTTAGTCTTGCTGAAGGGTCTCGTTACATTGGCTAGTGTAACTCGGTCACCATGTATGTTGCGATTATTACCTCTGCCTTGTAGGCTTAACATGGTTAAGGGGCCTGGGGTCTGATTTTCCTGATTTAGGGTTCATTTCCAGATCTGTTAAGTTTAGCATGGTGCCTACACCAAGACTAAAATTTAAGTGGAGTCAAATAGAAGGCACTGCCTTCTGTATTTCAGGCTGGTGCAACACGAGTGGCTACTACAAAGTTCCAAGCAAGAAATCCAAATGTTGCACTCAAGAGCGGTATGACACAAGCTGTGATTCAAGATGTCATTTAATTTCAGGCTTGTGCAAAACAGCCTAAATTCACTGGTGGGCACAAGCCCTGCACTAGCCTCTCCTCAGAGGCTTCAAAGGGGCTGACAAGGAGAAATTTGTTACAGACTTAAGTCCTCCTTACTTCATGGCGTCATATAGAAATCCAGCAATCTTATTGGCTGGTACATAAATACAAACTTAATCATAATACAATTGCTTAAATGACTTAATACAAAAATGAAAAATAAGGTAAATTAAAAACATTGTAAATAAAGTAAAACATTCACTTTGAGATTGAAGCTAAGGTGGTATTCCCAATTAATTTCATGGAGTGCACATTAAGCTTACTGGAGAATTATTTGTGGTTGATGGCCTAGTGTCAGAATGGTACAACTCCCTGGGATACAGTACCTTCCACCTTCCCATAGTGCCCCTTTCACATGCAAAATCACAGTACAACCTTAAATTCAGCAAAACTAATACGCTCATGGGACAAAATGTAAAAATATTAAAACATTTTTGGGGATATTCACAAGGGATGGAAATGCAAAGCAAAACTGTCTTTAAATGAATCTCGCGAACTGTTGTGGCAGGGACAAAATTAAGTGCCTGACTAGGCTCAGCCAGTAAAACTATTTTAAACAGTAACAGTGCCCATCCCCAGAAGGCAAGACAATGCAGTAGCAGATAAAACCATAACCCTTTTGTATTACCAGCCTACCTGTACTGGGGCATTATCTTCTAGTATCAGTTTTAAATCCTTAAATTTTAAAAGGAACTCCTGGAGCTTCACTGGGTACCAAGCTGTAGGAATGTTGCAGGCCCGTGATTTTGCAGCTGGTTGGCCAGTGATGGTGCACTTCAGAACAAACAGAACAGTTAAACACAAAACCCCACAGGCCAGTTACTTAAATGACAGAACCTCCAAATGAGGTATTTATAACTCCTGGCCCATTGGCCAAATCTGTAGTTTTGGTGGCAACTTTATACAAACTTTCCAGTTGTAGGGCAAGCCGTGAGAGTACTTGTGGTTCTGCTGTACACTTGCTTGTCAACTAGGCTCCTCCTCCTTCTTCTCAGCAGATGCAGTTCCTCTCAAGTTGACGGCTCAGATGTTGTGCTTTGCTGGGTGGGGGCAGCTCGAAGATGCTTCAGGTCTCAGGTGCATCTGAATGGAAATCCATAGTCTTCTGGACCTCTTGGGCTCTTCCCTATTCATCCTCTGCAGCACAGACCAGTCTAAGGGCGGGGCCATACACTTCACACCCATGTCCTGGTTTCAAAGCCCTAGTGTGGAATGTTAGCTAATACCTGACATTAGCACTAACTAGCCATCTCCTAGACTGTCAGCTGGATCGGTGTGGTTTCTCTCTATGCAGGCTTTCTCACAATTGTACTCAAGCAGTCTCTCTCTGGTGCCCAGAGGCTGGCAGCAATGGCATGCGATTGCCCCTTTTTTTCAAGACAGATCACAGTCTTTCAGGAAAATGTCATCCTGCCAGTTTCAGTAGGCACACTGTTAGTCTATATACACAGGTTTTAGAAACCTCTGGAGTCACTCCCTGATGGTCAACTGTGGAAGCCCAGGAGGCTTCCCTGGATAGCTCTGGCTGACAGCACTCCCCACCTCTCTCAGAGAACTAACTGTTGACTTTCCTCTTCTGGAATTGCCTCAAATGTTTCTTGAGGAAAAGCAGCTTGGGATTCACAGTGGAAGGAAAGGTGAGAGACAGCAGAAAAGCACCCGGAGCTTTGGTGGGAGGAAATGGACACTAGTGTTTTTGAGGAAAGAGTCCTGAAAGCACTCGCTAATCTGAAGATGGATAAAGCTAAGGGGTCAGATGAGGTGCATTCAAGGGTGTTGAGGGAGCTCAGAGAGGTACTAGCTGCACCTTTGCAAGGCATAAATTAATGTCGGAGACATGATTAGCGACCTTCGCTGATCAAAATGGAAAACGATTAGCAACTGACCAAAGTTGATTAGCAGTTATCAAAAATTCATATTTTTGCTCAATACCCTATAAAATGTACGTATCTTGCTTGCTCTATATTGATATCTGAGACTGATATCTGTTTTATTTAGCCGTTTCCAGAATACAGCAATTCTTGTGCAGCAGCACATACATTTTAAGAGCCAAGATAGGATGTCTGCCAAAACAGACCATGAATTCGTGAGCATGAGCGTGAGTCATGACATATTAAACATAATGAACCCCTGCCCCAGCATAACTCCACCTGGAACTGTGATTGACCACACAGTAACCACCTGGGACTGTGACTGACCACACAGTTACCAAAAGGATTGGATGCGATCTGTTTTGCTACTCTTCTCCACCAGGCATGTGGCGGTAATTCTGCCTGTTTTGTTGGGGAGGGACCTGGGTGGTCCACCTTCCTCAGCTGCCAAATCACCAGGACATCTTC
Source organism: Neoceratodus forsteri (assembly GCA_016271365.2). Classification (NCBI taxonomy): domain Eukaryota; kingdom Metazoa; phylum Chordata; order Ceratodontiformes; family Ceratodontidae; genus Neoceratodus; species Neoceratodus forsteri. The sequence continues at coordinate 340,396 of CM057449.1, read as the reverse complement.
GTTTAGCACTAAAATATATGTCTACAGCCCTGTCTGGGTTGAATTCTGCTGGAGGGCCCTGTGTTTTAATGCGAATCAATGTTTCTACAGTATCATCTGCCAGACTTGCTCTCCAGTCAGTTTTCCTTGTTCATAGCTGAAAACATATTTTACAATTGCATTAGACACAGGAAATACTCTTGACACATTGACAAACTTCAACAGATTTTTAAATAAGAATTTTGAAATCACATGCCAGCTGTGACCAGCTAGCAGAGGCAGAAAGATTGATGAAATTGGGTTGAACAAAATCTTAAACTCTTGCCATTCTGCAAGTAGCAAAGTGCTGTCACACACAGGCTGCAAAAGTGCTGAAAAGTGGTCAGCCACTGCAGTAACATCACTATTACCGTACAGCTCCAGTTCTTTTCTGTCTGCAACTGCTGGCCAAAGTCTGGTAGCTAACACTTTTGCAGGGTTATAGATATTACTTTCATCAGTCAAACCGAACATTTGTTCACAACAGTTCTCAATGTTTGTAATGTATTTCTTAGTTTGCTGTTTAAGTTTTAACAACTAGCCCACTAAAATGTAATTTCACACTCTTGTATGTGTCTTGAGCACATGCTCCTGAAAGAACATCAGACCCATTTTGTAAGAGAATGTCAAGTTCACTGCACCTTTGGGACCACTCTGCTTAGCATGGTCAAGAGTTTCTCAAAGTTTCAACAGAGCTAAGTAGCTCCGGCATTTCAGCTACTTCTTTTGAAGTGCTAGTGAGAACCTGGCAAGTGGCTGAAGCAGCTGTTCAACATACAAAAGGTATGCCACCATTTGGAATTCAGTCATAATTTACAACACTCTTGGCTTTGGCCTGGTCATAAGTTGGGTCTGCGGCCATAGATTCTAAATGGGCACAAATTACGGAGAATGATTTGGTTACAGCACGGGTGGCAAGAAGTTTATGCACCCAACGTGTGCTATGGGCTTTCTTGGGCTTTTCAACTGACATCTGCATGGCTCAGGCAAGGGACCATAATTCTCGGAGTCTCTTAGGACTTTTCTGATACAGATAAAACAGTTGGGTCAGAAAGTTTGAAACATCGTTGAAACAGGTGTTATCCAAAGCATCTTTTATGTTCTAATCTGTGTGAGAAACAATGAACACCAACTTACCACTGTATATCTTCCTTAAAAGAGCTGCAAGACCCCATCTTACACCCATGTTGACAGATGCCCCATTAGCCCCAAACCCAACCATGTTTTTTATATTAAGGCCACTCTCTGTAAAATGTCTAAAAGGAGAATTTTCAGTCCTTCACTTGTGCCATCTGATACAGCTTTCATTCGTAAAAACTTAGTCTTCACTTGACCATTGATGGGATTTACATACATTACGTAAGCAGTTATTTTTCAGTTACACCACTATAGTACTACTGTCCATAAGCACTGAAAATAATTAGCATTTTTGACAGTTGCCAGCGGGTTTTCTTCTAGGTGCTTGCCAATACACATTGTGAGTTCTTTCTCACTAATAGCGTTAATGTATTTATTGCCCAAATGAACTCCATGGCGCTTTTCTTGTTCTGCTATAGCTCGAACTTTTTAAAAGGATGTTCTCTTTGGCCATCATGTACAGAATCTCCATCAGCCTGCCTAGAATCGTTCTATGCTGTTCCTCTTCCATTACTGAAAGCTCTCCTTGCAAATAAATTAAATAAGTTTTAAGTCTCGGTCCAAATCCCTAACCCCCACCGCCAACCCTATTTTGAACTTACTAATTGTGGTATGCGATATACTGTATATCAAGTGGTGACCTTGTTCTACCAAATTTGAAAATGTTAACAGGTTTCTTGTGCTGCTCTGTCAGAAGATGTTTCTGGATGGTGTCACCTTTTAGCTGGGGGCCTATAATCCCTGCAATTAATGCCTCACTGAAGTTCCTCAACCCACGTAGCTCATCTCTGTACTCACAGCACAATTTGCAACTTCTTACGCACTGCACAGTCTCCTCTCTGCTAATCTGTAGCCAATTTTTTCTGGATCATATTTTGGCATCATCCTTCTGCAGTTGCTAATTTAACTCCAGCCATGTCTGACTGTAATTATGAAAAAGTTTGAAGTTGGCAAAACAAGGTGTCGGTTTGTGCAACTACTTTTATTAACACTTGATGAGGTTTTTCCTAAAAAGAAAATTGTAGCAAGCAGATGTTGACCCTCGGCCCCCCGACCAGTTGCTGGCACTCTCAGACCAAACCCTGTTCCTAACTGGGGCAGTCCCTCCCATTGTGACTCAGGGCTCAAGTCATTTTATTCTCATGGATCTCTGCAAAGGCAGGCACATAACCTATTCTGTGTGTTCCCAAGTTCACTGCAAAGAGCAGGGCACAACATCTAGCAGGGCACATTTTCTGGTCCCTTGGATTCTCTGCAAAGCTGCAGGGCATAACTTAGTATTTTTCTGTTCCCAAATTGTTCACTGGAAGTGCAGGGCACACATCATTGACAACATAAGCACTGGCACATATTTTCTTAAGTGCCTGGTTCCACTCATCTCTGCAAAGCAAGTCTTTTCCCAAATGTTCACTGCAGACACAGGGCACACAACATAAGCAGGACACAATAAATAAATGGGCAGAGTACAGATCTCTGCAAAGCAGGCACATTAACTTAGTTTTTCTGTTCCCAAATTTTACTGCAGATGGAGTGCACACAAACAGGACACATTAAATAAGTTCTGGTTCCCCAATCTCTGCAAAGCAGGGCACATTTACTTAGTCTCTTTTTCTGTTCCTAAATTGTTCACTGCATGTGAGGCACACACTAGCAGCAGGGCACACCAATCTCTGCAAAGCAGGCACATTAACTTAGTCTTATTCTGTTCCCAGATTCACTACAGATGAAGGGCACAGAAGTCAGAACATAAAATTTGTTCTGGTTCCCCAATCTCTGCAAAGCAGGGCACATTTTACTTAGTCTCTTTTTCTGTTCCCAAATTCACTGCAAAGTCAAGAGCAGGGCACACAACTAGAAGGGCACATTACTTTTTGGTTACCAAGATCTCAAAGTAGGCAGGGCTGCTTACTTAGTCTTTATCTGTTCCCAAATGTTCACTGCAAAGATGCAGGGTCACATAACACAGTAGCAGAGCACATTAAGTGCTGGTTCCCACATAATCTTTGCAAAGCAGGGCACATAGTTTTATTCTGTTCCCAAATGTTCACTGCAATTACGTTCACTGTTTGTTCCCAAATTCACTGCAAGCAGGGCACAAACTTAAAGTTCAAGGCAGGGCATCCTTTAATGCCTTGTTCTCCCACCACCACAGTCCAGCTCTAGGCCGTGCCCATTTGTTGCCATTACACGCCCCTCCATCTGTGCCCTGAAGTCCATGTGCCCCTCTTCCCTCCTCCAGCTCCCGACCAAATGAAAATGTTTTACTTGTTTTGCTGCTGAGCTCCCTAATTCTGCTGCGCTCCTGCTCTCCTCTGAATCTGCCCGTCCGACCATATTTCACCCCTGATGCAGCTGCCTGCTCTCCGCTCCATCCAGGTTGCCCCATGCCCTCTCGTGGTCTCGGCCAGGTCTTCTCCTCCAGCTTCTCCTCGGTACAGCCACCACTCCTCCCTGCTCTGGCTTCTTTCCGACCACCTGCAAACAAAAAGACACAATTTAGTTAACCGGACAACAGCGCAACAACGCTAAAACAAAAGTGAAATAAAATAAAGAAAACTGACCTTTGGACTCCTGCTTGACCGCCCGATGCAGATTCCTCTTCTGGGTGCGCTGCAAAAGACTCAGTCACGTTTCTTCCGTCACGGAACTGGGTGGGGGCAGAAACATCACTGGACCAATCAGGGAACAGCTCGGGGTTCATGGGTTGGGGCATGGAGGAGGAGGAGGAGGGCAAAAATGGATACCAGGACAAAAAAAAAAAAAATTAAAGTGACAGTGCCCAATAAGGTACTTTTACAGGACTCAGGACCAATTGGCAATGATTAGCAATGACTGCTAAACATTGCCAGATTTGACTCACTTTTACCAATCTTGGGTCTGAAGTTGTTATGCAAACCTGCTTATTTTATGCCTTGCTCTGACAGACCTATTTAACAGATCACTGGAGACTGGAGTGTTCCGGAGAACTGGAGAAGGGCACATATAGTCTCACTTTACAAAATGGTTTGCAGGGAAGAGGTGGGCAACTATAGGCCTGACAGCCTGAGATCAGTGGTGGGTAAATTAATGGAAACACTTTGGAATCACTGCTAAAGGAATGGATTGTGGAATATCTTGAGTCCAACAGATTACAGGATCCGAGGCATTCATAGGGAGGAGAAGGTCAGTATGCCAAACAAATCTGATATATTTTTGGACTGGGTGACCAAAGATTAGATCAGGGAGGGTAGGTGGATATGGCCTACCTGGATTTCAGTAAGAGCTTTCAGCACCATTCCACATATGAGACTGGTAAGCAAACTGGGTAGCTTGGGGGTGAGCAACAAGGTGGTACCCTGGGTAAAAAACTGGTTAGGGTATAATAGACAGAGAACAGTGGTAAATGGAATTCACTCCAAAGAAAGGAAGGTGACCAGCGGGTACCTCAGGGTTTAGTGCTGAGACTAGTCCTGTTTAATGTTTTTATAAGTAATACAGCGGAGGAGCTGGAAGGCAAGGTCTTCCTTTTGCACGACACCAAGATCTGCAACAGGGTGGACACTCGGGGGGCAGATGAGTGGAGATCTGAAAAAATTGGAGGAATGGTCAAGGGTATGGCAGCTTGGGTTTTAATGCAAAGTGCAAAATAATGCACTTTGGGCATAGAAATGCAAGGCAGGCGCAAAGTGTTACTGACAATAGCCAAATAGGAAATGGACCTGGGGGTAATAACATTGGATGACCTAAAAGTGGTCAAGCAATGTGAAAAGGCAGTATGCTGGGGTGCATGGGTAGGGGTATCACCAGCAGAAAGCAGGAGATGGTGTTGCCCTTTATAAAACACCAGTAAGACCCTAACTTGAGTACTGTGTCAGTTCTGGTGACCACATCTCAGGACAGACAGAGTGGAGGCGGTTCAGAGGAGGGCAATCAAAACAATGCAGGGTCTGCATCAACAGCCCTATGAGGAGAGACTAAAGGAACTCAATAAGTACACCCTGAAAGGGGATATGATAGAGACCTTTAAATACCTCACAGGGTTAAATAAGTTACAGGAGGGAGTATTTTTCAGGGAAAAAAGAGCTCTATGAAATGTGCGACTAAGGCCTCTGGTGTTGACTGAACTCTAATAGATCAGGTCAGGGCACAGATCCACCCAGCTACATTTGTAAGTTAGAAATGAAATTGGACTCGCCAATACACACTGAGGTGGATTTTCAGGAGACACTCGACCAGCCGGCGTCAGGAATTTAGGTGAAGGAACCCAAGCCAATCACTACTCACAGGATCCTGCAAGAGAGAGGCTTGAAGCTGACTAAAATGTAGCCAAAATATATTTATCGAAGGAGGAAAGTACCAATTTTACAACAACAAGAAAATTAAACTACTAATAAATGTTATCATTATGAAAGGATCATTATGATTGAAGCTGAAAGATTCAGCTCCAATGCAATGCTCTAAATCAAACAATAAAGCACTCTAAGTAGTAAATAAACTCTAAGGATTCACTATACTTGCAATATATAGACTCTATGGATTTGCTATACTTTAGAACAACTATAACAGTTTTACAAAACACTGAACTCTATGTTTGTAATTGAATGGCACAGACTCTAATTCTCTAAGCATACATTATACTGTATGGCAGTTGCAAAACTCTGGACTCAGTTGCCATGGAATGCCAGACCAGTGAATGGTACAGTGAATGGCATGCACATACAAGGGGCTATTTCAGGGAAGGTACTAGAAGGGACAGGAAAGATCAGAAGAGCTTCGTCCCAGAAATGAGGAGTATCAGGGCACTCCTCCTCCCTGACTTGAAGGACTTGGATGCCTGACAGAGGTCTTGCTGGACTGGCAGGCCAAAGATGCTTCAGGACTTCTGCATTGGTCCATAGGTCATATCGGACCAGTGATTAATGAAGAGCAACAGTTCCTTTCTCAGATCCTTTGGGCATCGGTAGGGAGTTCATGGTAGACCACCAACAACAAGGGTCACCTTGCATACTCAGGAAACTGCACTCTGGGGTTCTTGAGCTATTTTCCGGCCTTGTTGCTTCCCACGCTCTGGGACTTGGTTACTTGACAAGTAGCAAATGACCAATGTGTTTCATGGTTCATTTAGTCTCTTGGCATTTCAGAACACTTGCACAGTTCATTGGCAAACAGCACAACTCCTAGACAGTTACTAAAGTATTTTATTTTATTTTATTCATTTCTTAACCGATTAAGGACACTGGACCACAGGCTCTTTTTCAGTTCCGACCTGGGAAAGCAACAACCAACAAAACAATACAGTACAAACACAATTTTACAAATATTATATCGCAAAATAATTACATACAGATTTTAGCAATAAATATTGTTAACATTTTCCTTGAAACTCGAAATAGAGGTATCTCGACGAACCGCTAAGGTAAAGCATTCCAATAAAAAGGAGCAGCTATTGAAAAAGCACATGACCTAATCTTGAGTTTAGATAAGACAGTAACAAGCACAATACCATTGGAATGTAAGCTAGGGAGGACAGTGCGACGCTTAAATCATATAATTGAAACAAGGATTTAAATAAAATACTTTAAAAATAACACAACCAAAGAAATACTCAGTTCTGGAATCAGGAGACAACCAGCCCAATTGTTGGTATAAGTCACAATGATGTGACCAAGCTGGGACAGATAAAACAAACCGACAAATATTGTTGTACATAACCCTTAAAGAATGTAATTCTTTAGTTCCCAATTAAAGTAAAACTAGAGACATAGTCAAAGTGTGGTAATAATGTACCCACTGCAGTAGATTCTGAACGTCTAAGGAAAATGAAGTCTAAATTTACTATTTCCTTAGCTATTCACTGATCCTCTGTCTTCTTCAGCAGCCTTTGATGTGCTACTGAGTTGAATGCCTTGCTGAAATTGAAATAGAGTAAATCTACAGCATGACCCTTATCAATTACCGCTTGGTTACCCAGTCAAGGAATACTATCAGGTTGGTCTGACAAGATCTCCTGTCATAGATCCATGCTGCTTACTCTTCTGAAGATTGTTTTCTCCAGTTATTCCACTAGATTTTTTTTGATTAGTGTATCCAACAGTTTCCTACCACAAAGGTAAGGCTGACAGGTCTGCAGTTTCCGGCTGCTGCTTGTGCCCTCCTTATGAAACAGAACCATGTCCACCTTCCTTCAGTCCCTGGAATCACCTTGCTGCACAGAGCTATTGAATAGCCCTGCCAGATATTTGGCTAGCACCAATGCTAGTTACCTTAGCGGCTTAGCACCACCATCATATGCATCTCATCTGGCCCCGGGGCCTTGTTTACCTTCAGGGCTGCTATCCCTTTTAACTCTTTTGCCAGTAAATTTCTGCAGTTTCAGTTTTGGGACCCATCTGTCAGCTGCCTCTATGTCACTCTTTGGTAAGGGCCGCTTATTCTGCCTAGTGCATACTGAGCTAAAGTAGTTGTTTAGCATAGTTGCTTTCTGCCCACCCTCCTCTATTATCCTGCCCCTCCATTAGTCTGTCAGTTCCCCTTCCATCTTTCTTTCTCTCATACATGTCTAAAGAACTGTTTTCCCCATTGACCCTCTCTGCAATACATCGCTGTGTGTCTGCCTTTGCAGTCCTGACTGCCCTCTTGGCCTGTCTAGTTTTCTCCTGGTACTCTCCCATTCTTTATCCCCTGCTTTTCTTTGTACTGTATAAAGGCCCTCTTTTAGCCAACACTGGCTCCTTGGCCTCACAGAAAACCAGATTGGTCTCTTATACTTGTTTCTCTTGATTACTGTTTTCATGCATGATTTGTTGCCTCAAAATGGCCCCTTATGATCCCCTTCTCACTTCCACTCCCTAATTCTTCTACTCTGTTAATCTGTCCAGCACAGTTTCCTTCACATGGCTGAGCTCTGCCCACCTGAAGTCTAGCACATTTTTATTTATTTATTGAAATCAAGGATTACAACCTTTGAGCTACAAGCTCATTTACAAAGGTTCCACGTCAGGCATACAGGAAAACAGTATACACAGCACAAGTTACAGATGTGAAATACAGAGAACGCTGAAGGAAGTATTTACATAGTCTTGATCAATTGTTGCAGCTGCTTGTACTAAAACTGAAAATATGCAATAATTAATATTGGAGGATGGAAGGCTCATTAGGCAGCACAGTAGGCCTTGAATAGGAGGAAAGGGGAATAGGTGGAGGTAGTGGAGTGGTGGCAGCAACCTCAGGCTATGGGTCACTTTGTCGAATGGGGTTGGGGATGGGGAGATAAAGCAGAAGGTGTGAAGGAGTTTGTTGGGTGGGTTTGGGAACATGTGAAATGGAAAGGAGGGGCAGGCGTGGGAAGGGAGCTGGGGGATGGGTAGAGTGGTGAGAAACAGGTAAGCGGTGAGAAGTGCTGGGTTGGGTTAACTTTAGACAAGAGGTTACAGGTGCCCTGGCCTACCTCTAACCATGTAGTATTGGGGTCACTGGACTCCAGTGGTTCCCTAACCCATACTCCACCTTCTTTTTCTGAGTTGGTGAGTACCACATCTACAGTGGCTGACCGTCTAGTGAGATCCCTGATCTGTTGTACCAACATGCAGTACTACAAGACATCAAGCGGGGCCTGGCTTCTGGCATTCCAGGCCACTTGGGTGTTCCAGTTGATGTCTTGCAAATTGAGATCTCCCAGTATTACAACCTCCTTTTGCCACCCTCCCTACTTCAGCACCCAGTTCCTTGTCGCTCTCTTCTCCTTGCCCCGGATGCCTATAAACCACCCCTATGCGACTCTTCCTACCTGACAACTGTGTAAGCTGAGAGTTGAACCCACAGTGTTTTACCTCCCTTTCCCACCAGTGGTAGCACCCTTTACTGTCTAAGTCCTTCTCTGATTTAGAAGACTCCCCTCCGCCTCCATCCATCCCTCTATCATGCCTATATAAGGTTTAGCCTGGGATCACTATGTCCCATATGTTCACACTGTCCCATTTTCTGTAATGGTCACTAGATCCAGCCCAGAGTCTGCCACCAAAGCCTGGGATTCATTAATAATATTACCCAGATTCCTAGCATTGAGGCATACCACCCTCAACATCGCTCACACTTCTATTGGTTCTCACTTGCCCTCCCCAATCTCCCTTCTCTAATAACCATGTTGTCTTGTGTTTTCACTTGCTTTCATGGCTATTTTATCTACCATGTCTCCTGGACTCTTTCCTTCTGTTATTCTCGAACACATTATCCCCATCACCAGGGCCTTTATGTACCAAATTCTAAGGTCTTGGCATTGATTGACTGTGCAGTGTGAAAGTTCAAGTCACAAGGATCACAGCCAGGGCATGGTAAAACAAGACCAAATCAGTCAAAATCTGGATTGGCTGAACCGGGCCCAACTTGTGCTAATATTGCTGGTCCAGCCATTCTAGGTGGATGGACTGGTCTGATTTATATCTATCTGATCCAGCCTGGTTCCAGTGGTCTAGTTTTCACCCAATCCTGGGCAAGAGTGAAACCCAGCTCACTAGAACTAGACCAGATAAGTAAAGCCAGATGGGTCTGTCTAGCCAGGGCTGCTGGACCAGTAATATTAGCGCAACTTCACCTGGTCTGGATGGACTGGCCAGTCTGGATTTTATGGATTGGGTCTGGCAGTCCGTTTACCATACCCATCACAACCTCTGTTGGGGGTCATTTCAAGAAAGTTATGAAGACTTATTTCTTTATGTAATGCTGGTGCCTGACTTCCCTAGGTTTAATGGTATGGTGGTCACTGCAGCTATCTTGATGACTGCCTGAGGTCCGCATCTCCTCCTCTGACTATGAAGGGCCAGTCTGAGTTCTTTCAATAACAGAACACAAACATGATGATAAAGCAGCTGTTCAGTGCATCCACCTGGTGTAGCAGTGAAACAGGGTACCATCTTGAACCCTTAACCAACCCCCAGGACAGTTCAGTGTAGACCTTCCACACTCTGGTAGATAATCCCCAAACAGTGACACATTACTAAATAGCAGTAATCAGCACAACAAGAGTAAAAATCATAAATGAACAGTTTATTTAAAAGAGAGGTAAGGAAAGAACAAGGGACATAAGAGAAAAATGGAATCAGTGGGGAAATTCTTATACTTTATAAAATATTAAACAGTTTCACAGACCCTGGGTTCCATGTCAAAAGGCGAACCAATAACGGCAACCTGTCTCGCGGCACCGAACCCACAGGGGAACACCTTTCAGAAACCCCTCTATTTAGATTCCTACTGGGAAGTGCAACTCGGGATGGAGCAAACCCAAGGTCGCTCTAATGTGTTGGCGCTATTGTTCCTTTGCTTTCGACAGTTCAACGTTCTTGGTTCACCTTTTGACATGCTACCACCCCTGGCAGCCCAGTCCACAATTGCAGGTGCATCCAGCCTATTCTCCACAAAGGCCCATAGTGAGAGCTGTCTATGTGGTGGTGGTGGTTACTTTACCAAGTTACTGATAACGAACCAAGATGATGATGAGTTGGTGCACTTGAAGAAAATTAAAGAACAACTTTAAGATAAATTACAGAAAATGAACAAAGGGCCCCTATTTGTAATCCACACAAGGGCTGGGCCACATGGTCAAACAAGGGGGATGGAGCGTGGTGATGCAACATGCTCAGCTATGAGTTAGGCAGCACAAGGAGGCTGCTCTCTCCACTTAAAATTTGCAATGGTGGTTTACCTCCACAAATGATTATTCAGGCTTTTGCCTTGTAGTTTACCTGTTTTGGCACAGATCTTACTGCTGTTTTCGATGAAGAACATTTGTAGAGGAAGAAGCATTACGCAGCTGATTAAAGCAGCAAGTAGCCAAGCCGACTGTGGCATTCAGGGAAGCAGTTCAGGCCCTGGTGAACCAGTGAGACCAGTGGTGCATGGCATTTTAAGGTCCATGAAACCAGCCTAGTAACGGATTCAAGGATGCCATCTTAAGCCAGATATGGAGGAAGCACAGGAAATGTTTGAATAGGTAAATTGCACCACCTATTACGGACACAGTTAAGTACAATTTTCTTTTCACTATCAGCAGTAAAGACTAACTTTTGCTACAAAAAGCGAATAATAAGTATGAAAAGAGGGGGTCAAGGAACTCATACTGATATTTTTCTGCATGCATCTTTCTTCATTTTATTTTTCCTTGCTCAGGCCACCTGTATAACAAATGAACAGTTAACATAAGGAAATACTGTATAGCCCATGCAGTACATTCAGACTCAGACTCATGGGTAAAACCCAGAACAAGAGGACAAGTAGTTCAAAACCAGTTTACTGCAAGCACTTATTCAGGCTGTGCTATACAACAAAAAGGTTCAAGAATGCTGAACTAAACAACAAGCTAAGGCAGCAGATAACTCTTTAACCAATTTGAGCAATTTGGAAAAACTAAATTGGTACTAGCAGACACTGCTAAGAAAAATTAAGACAACTACAACTGCCTTTAAAAACTGTTGCAATCCAGCCAGTCTTCACGCAACTAGAATGGGACCAAAACTCAGAGACAGAAAAAGAAAAGGATATAAGGGGAAAACATTGACTGACTTCAATAAAAGTTCCCTGAATGTACAAGCAGGAGAACCAACTCCAGCTTTAACTAGTAATATTTTGTCCAATGATATGGCTTCTCAGTTAAACAACATGGGACAACCAGAAGGAGCTGCAATAGCAAATGCAGCAGAAGAACACAAATCAGGAATCTTATCTCAGCCAGTGGCAGGCACCAGCCAACAAGAACTAAAATCAGATTGCCCCCACCCGGTGCAGCAACTGATAAATAACATTAATACCCTGCATTCTGCCATTGATGAGCTTCAGCAACTTTCGAATCTTTGGCAAGTTTAAATGCAACAATGTCGAGCATGGATTCCAAGTTAGAGCAACAAATTAAAAGAATAAATGAACGTGAAACTCATCAATCCCAGCTGGAGGACACAGTGGCTTCCCTCTCACAAGAAGAAAAATCTCTTTAGAAACAGTATGATCATCTCAGGATTAAGACTGACGACCAAGAAAACTGTCCTCGCCAGAAAAACATACATATTTTTGGTTTACTTTCAGAATGGAAAAAGACAGTTCATTACATGATTTGTTAACTGAACTTTTCTCAGAATCACTAGAAACAGACAAAGATTTACTGGTAATAGACCATGCTCATTAGTTGGTGCAGAAGAGAAGGAGGAAAGGGTCTTGTCCAGTTATAGTTAAGATTTTAACTTCATAGGGAAGGACAGAGTGATGAGCTTATTATAGAACAATGAATTTCAAATTTAAAGGACAATTAATTTATTTGAAACATATTTTTCTAAAATCTTAGGGACCAAAGGAAGCAATTTGCGAAGTACAACAAGTATTACTAAGGGAAGCATTAAGGTGTGTCACATACCCTTCCAAGCTAACAATTATACTTAATAATCAAAATGTGTTCTATGGCAGTGTATTTGAGGCAGTACAAGATCTTAAAGTTCAATTACCAGAGCTCTTTGCTTCCCATGTCCATAGGTAAAGTTTGGCTTGCAGGAGGTACAAGATGATAGTTCAGCTAGTAGGAGGTTAACGAGATGTGAATTAAAAATGTTTTTGAAAATCAAGGGGGGACTAGCAATTGGCTGTGCAGTTGTTCCTAAGTGGTACAATGGAGATGCTAGAAAATGTCTTTGGCATACTGGGGATGGGGGGATGACATCTTAGTAGGGGTTCTAGCAGCGGGTTGGGAATACTTTTTAAACGAAATAGTCTAGACAATGGTTATACAGTCAGAGAGAAGTATATGGATTAGTTTGGAAGGAATTATCTTGGTTTCTCTACATTATGGTTTTGACAAGTAATGGGGCAACATGGAATGTGAATGAAGTGAACTCACATGTTAAAAGATACGAATCCTAACTCACCAGTTAAAAGATATGGAATCTATCCAAGATTTAAAAAATTAAAACTTGATGTGGTGATGCTTCAAGAAACTTTTTAAATGAAAAGGAGGTTCAAAAACTGAAAAGGGGAGGCACTGTGAAGCCTGAGCAACGCGGACACAGAATTCGACAGCTCCACATCAACGATAAATAAATTAGCTATTATCAAAGTTTAAAGTAATACATTTTACTAACAAACAGCATAGATCGGTGGCTTAAGTCCTCTGCAACACGATGGATAATCTAAAGAAATCAGGTGGGAGACAGATGGAGAGACCCTGGAAAGTCTGCAATGGTGGGGCCTGCTACCAGATCCTCACAACGGGACCAACCGACAGCAGGAGACTTTGTAATCTCGGCAGGAAAATGCAAGCACTTCTGTTGTTGGTGACTAGCATCAACAATAAACTGGATGACCTTTCTGGATGACTGACCACTACTGAAATGGCAGTTGATAGTCTCAGAGGAGAGGTAGAAGATTTAAAGAGAAGAGCAGTCAAATGTACCGCTATGACTCTTGGCAGAGCCAAGGAAGCGCAACACACCAACTCAATGCTGGAACAGCTTGAGAACCAAATTAGAAGTGTAAACCTATGCATTATAGGGCTGCCAGAAGGAATGGAAGGAGATAACCCATGTATGTACATCCAGGACTGGCTACAAGAACAATTAGAGGGACAGGGTCTTAACATGGAATGGCAGGTGCTGAAGGCCTACAGAATCCAGCCGCATGGGCCAACAACCGAGGGGGTTCAGGAGTGCTGATGGCAGTTACAGACAGTATGGGCTCCAGGGACTACATCATAAATTGAGCCAAAAGAAATGGCCACTTATGGCCAAAGGGCATACAATTTGCATACAATTTATATATTCCCAGATGTATCGCTTTGCTACTCGTCAAAGGTGCAAAAATTTGATGGGATAGGATTGAAGCTTAGAGAGTTGAATATCCCACATGTAGTCTTGTTCCCTGCCAAACTCGCCTGATTCACGAAGACAAGGTCTTCATCTTCACTTACCGGTGGATGCAGGCAAATGGGCTGCAAAATTTGAGGCTTCCTGCATAAGGAATAAAAACACACCAGAAGACCCAGACTCAGACACTTTAACATTTTGAGGACTTACTCTCTGTAAGGATACCTTCCTGTTTGCAGGTAGAAGCGTGCATAGGGGTGCTGAGGCTGTCCCTAGCCCCCACTATTGTTTGCTTTGCATAACTTCAGAGTCCTGAGCTGCTAAATTAAGAAAACTTCGGTTCTGAACAGTGTTTTCATAACCTTCAAGCTGGAATTTCTTACTCTGGCAACAGAGAGCACATTTACATTTTCCACATTGAAATATCCTTTCAGGATGCTTCAAGTTTAGTTTCAACATAATAGTTGTGAACTAGACTTGTTTGTTAGACACTCTGCTCTTGAAAATTTAATTCCATGGCTCTCTGTCAATTCTCTTGATAAAACTGAATCATTAAGAGTATGGGTCAGTATCTGTTATCACCTGTTCCTGATTCTGTGTTTCGAACAGGTCCTTTCCATGTTTTTAACTCAAGGGCATTGTATGCTTGTACAGTTTCAGAGTTTGTTTTCCAAACTCATGTTCCTACTAAAATTCCACTTGATATGTATGCATTTTCTATATTCATGTTTTTATTTCTCAGGTTCTATTGTGTTGCATTTGTCTATCATTGTTCAGATCCCACCACAGTCGCTTAAAGAGCTAGTGTACTGCCTAAAAGTAATATTAGATTTTAAAACAGCCAACCATTACCTTTTATATCTGAGATACTTTTCTTTTCACTTTGTTTAATTACAAGATTGCTTACCTGATGTTAGTAGGTGTGATGTGTGGAACAGCTATTAGCTTGGCAGCTGACATATCTTGCTCTACTGCCCCACTACATCATCAGCATTGTGACCTCTCTGACTGTGACATCTCAGCTACTAAGGAGCAGCAAGTGAGTGACTGCCAGGTCATTCACCTGTGATGTCACTATCAGTGAGATCAAAATGCTAATGATGTAGTGTGGGCAGTAGAGTTAGACATGTCAGCTGTCAGGCTAAGAGCTGTTCCACACATCCAGCACAATTATAACATAGAAGACTTTTTGATAAACAAAAGGAAAAGAAAAATACATCAGAAATAAAAAGTTTAAACTACCTACAACTTAAAATGTGCACTATTTTCCTGTCTGCCTGTTTTGACTTCACTAGCTCTTTAAATCTAAATCATGAATTAACATGTCTATATGTATTTAAAACTCTATATATATTAAAACAGCAGGTGGCAGAAGAGTATGTTGGTTCTGGAAACTGTATAAAAGGATTATTTTGCCACAGTAAAACTGCCCCCTCAGGATGACATTTGTTGAGCGCTGGGGTTTTGTTTTGGTGAGCCCACACCGAGTGTATCTGTTAATTACCTGCAAGAAAAGTGGAGAACTTTTTAACATATTTACTGACGCCTGCATTTCTTATTGTGGAAGACTGGTGAGTGCTTTGCTACCTTGAACATTTTCTCTTTGGATTTACAGGGCTAGCTACTAACCCCTGCAGAGCACCATGCTGCGTTCCAGTTGTGCTCACCTGTTCATGCTTTGGGCTGTAATGTATCTTGCCTAACTGTAAAATGCAGGAAAATGTACCATTTACAGTGTTTTGTTTCAGACATTTCCTGGGGAGCATGTCCCCAGACCCCCCCTAGCTTTCTTAGGATTTTGGGCCACCCTGGTTCATGACTTATACTCATGCCTCTGTTTGTAGGCCTACTGCCGACTGGTTCAATTGCTGTTTACAACAGCGAGCTAGTTATGATAGAGAGGAGGGAGGGGGATAGAGCCCTGCTATTCTTAAGAATTATGGGAGTCTTTTGAAAAAGATAATGTTTCATTCTCTGCCTGCTATTCCCTCCGATTATATTTTAGTTCTTATTACTAGCTGTAAGACAAGTGGCTTATATTGGGGATGGGGGTAAATGTTAACCACTACTCACTGAAGGTATTTACAGCAAACAATGATGAGACTGTTTCTTTTCCTGTGTTAAAGCTTTGAGGTTGATCCTCACAAGAGGAACTCTTTTTTTTATACTTCCTTTATTTAAAAAGCTCTTTTCAATACATCCATATTCAGTTTATCCAACAGAATATTGCTTTGTATATTTAACATATTTAAAATAAACATTGATAACATCAACGATTATAAATCTGGCACATTACTGAGTAATTCATGAGTAACAGCTACAGGCATAATTACCCACATTTTCATATCTTGACTAATAGCTTCCAGGTCCTTTTCCTTAGACCTTATTTCATAAGCTATAGTACTAGATCTTGAGTGAAGCTCCCAAAGCGACCATCTATTGATATAAGTTTCCATCTTATCTTGGAGACCTAAAGAAATTTGCTCATTATGCTGGATGTTTAATATTAGGGTTTTCCATTCGGCTACCCAAGGGAATCACCAGAAGCCACTTCTTAGTAATAGATTTGTAGGCACAGCCTAAAAATATTGACCAAAGATATCATTTAGCCTTTTCCTTGGCTTCTAGAGGAGGGATCCCCAAGATTAAGTTAATTCCATTAAGCATGCCCTGAATGTCTAATATTAGTTTTATATAATGAGAAATGTTTAACCAAAATCTGTTAATTTAGGGCAAGCCAGGAAAATGTGCTTGTGCAATGCTGTAGTCTCCCACACTCCCTCCAGCATCGGGACGATGTACCTGGGTTTCTGAGGGCTACTATTGAGGGGACCAAGAAAAATCTTACTCTAACCTTCCATATGAATTCCCTCCAACTGGGCGAGGCAGTGGTAGTCCACGTGTTCCTCCATATCTTCTGCCAGTCCCTGCTAGATATAGATTGTGCTAGCTACCGTTCCCATTTGGATTGTAGAGGTATGATAGAATGAGAGGATTGATGTATGAGGGCTTTATATATTATTGAAATAGTTCTTCCCCGAGAGGACCATGTCTGCCTAAATGGAGTTTTGTATTCCTCAAATTGAGATCTCCTCTGGGTTCTTCTAATTTGTGCTTGTATATAATCTTTAATCTGATAGTAGTATAACCTATTTTTTCTGTCCAGGCATACCTTCTCTGAGCCTCCACAAAGTCTATAATCTTATCCCTATTAGCAATTGCCACGGTGCTTCTAGTTCCTTTTAATTTGGTTTCTGTACCACTGGTTATGTATTGGTGATTCAAATGGGTGGGACAGTATAAACCAGTGTATTTCAGAGATTCTGTTGGAAGTTTTGTTGTATTTTATTCCCATTAGCCATCCTTTCAGGATAGCAGCAGTTTCAGCAGGAATTTCTTGCATAATTTTCTTTATGTGGGGCGAAGAGAAAAAGCACGCGGGAGTGGAACAGAGGTTGGTCTGGTTAAGTCTATTTGTTTCCAGCCTGCTTGGTATGATTTAGTTCCCCACAGTAGCTGGCAGGCGCATTTGGGCTGATAGCCAGTAATTTTGGAGCGAGGGATAGGCAATTCCTCCTAGTTCCTTGGGTAGAATTAATTTAGAGATGCTAATGCGTGGTCTCTTTCGGTTCCATTGGTACATATTCAAAATTTTGCCAAGATAATAGCTCCTTAGATGTTATGGCGCATGGGACACACTGAAATAAGTATAGGAAACATGGAAATGCATTAATCTTAAGGAAACGTCCTTGTATAAAAGAAAGGTGGTAGGAGGTCCCATCTCCTCAAGTCGTGTTTAATATTTGTCACTAGTGGGATGTAATTATGTGTAAAGAGCAAGTCTGGGTTTTAGTAATCTGTATCCCCAGGTATTTTATATTAGTATTGTCCCATCGAATTGGATAATATTTTTTGAAGGTGGGCGAGGGTTAAATTTAAAAGTTAGGGCTTCTGATTTGGTAACATTGAGTGTGTATCCTGAAATCTCAGAGAATTCCTGTATTTTTTAAAGAGGGCTGTCATAGACTTTTCAGGGTTAGTTAGATATAATAAAATATCGTCAGCATAAAGAGCCAACTTATGTTCAGCGTCCAATATCCTAGCACCTTGACATCAGAGGCTTGTCGTATGTGTTGGGCCAGGGTTCGATATAATAGGCAAACAATAGTGGGGGCAACCCTGCTGGTCACTCTATATAGAGGAATTTCTCTGATAGATGGCCATTGGTTCTAATATAGGCTGTAGGGTTCATATAGAATTTAAAAAATAGTGCCAACAATTGAGATGGGATACCAAATTTTAATAAAGCCACCTTAAGGAGTTGCCATGATGTCTTATCAAAGGCTTTTTCAGCGTCAAGCCCTAGCAGAATAGAGGAATTTTGATTTTTAATGTGTTCGATGATGTATACCGTCGCCTGACATTATCTTGGGCCTGATGCCCGGGGATGAAGCCGCATTGGTCTATATTTATTGTAAATGGGACGAATTGAGTTAGCCTTTTGCAAATATTGAGGCAAAGATCTTATAGTCCGTGTTTAGTATCGATGTAGGTCGATAAGATGAACAATATGTAGGATCTTTCCTGGTTTTAATATAATCGAAATTAACGCTTCACTCCAGGATGGAGGATCTCGCCTTCTCTGTACTCACAAAAGAATATACTCGACCCGGGATGGAAGCAATGGTCTCCTAAAAGTTTTATAGAACTCCCTGGTAGTCCATCGGATCCAGGGCATTGCCTGTTTTCAATTTGCAATTGTTGATAATATCTTTTTGTAGAGAGGGGCTATCAGCTGATTACCCTGTGCTGTAGTTAGCCTCGGCAAATTTAAAGGGGTCAAAAATCCTGAATTTTTCCAACAGTGGGGTCAGTGTTTCCAGAATAAAGTAAGGTGTAATAGTGAAGGAAGCGTCCGAGATAGTGGAGATATTGTTGTTGAATTCGTTAGTAACAGGGTGCCTTATTTTTAAAATAGTAGATTTAGTCTGTGAGCGCAGTCGACTAGCAATTAATCTTGAAAATCTAGGTCTCCAATCGTAGTACTTATGTCGTAAAAACATTAGTTTTGTTCTATTGCATAGTCCAGAATGTTATTTAGCTCTTTTTCAGGTTTGATAATTCCCTGGACGTGGATTTACAGTGTTTGTTACATTGCACATTTTCTAAAGCCTTATCTGCTTTTCCAAGGCCTGCCTCGTGCTTCCCTCTGTTTTTTCTGATGGGAAGAGATTCCTATTAAGTTCCCTCTGACTATTGCTTTACAGTGTCCCAAGTCATGGCTATTGTAGTTTCTTGCTTGTCATTGTCCTGCAGAGCCTGTGTTATTATGTCCTAATCACCTCCTGAGTCTCTTTATCTCTAAGGTGAAAGATTCAGTCTCCAAAGGTTTTTCGCATATTTTTTGTAAGTTGATCTTACAAAAATAGGGCGTGGTCGGAGAGACAAAAGTTTCCATGCCAAATATGTTGAAAAGTGCTTAGGTACTCCGTTGTGTGATCAAGAAATCAAGGCAGGAATAAGAGTCATGTGCTTGGTAGTAGAACGTGTCTATGTGCGGACCTTGTAGAAAATGCCAGATATCTTCATAACCTAGCTCCTGCAATAGCGTCCGTACTTTTCTGGTAGTTTTATTTATACGACCCTGATTGGGATACTCCCCTTTGAGATATCAAATTGAGGTCCCTCCACAAACTACTCTACCCTCTGCCCAGTCTGCTAGTAAAGTAAATAGATTTCTATAGGCTAGGAAATCTGTTGCTGGGGCATGTATATAGATGCTAGAGTGGTCATCTGACCATTTAGTAGGCCTTTAAATAAAACATATCTTCCTTCTTTATCAACTACCTTGTCCTTGACTTCAAAGGAATTCCCTGTTTTATCATTATAGTTTGTCCCTCTCGTCTGCCATCTCGTCACGAGGCCACCACCCGAGCAAAGCCCAAACACTCAAATTTTCTGTGCTTGCTTGGTGATAAATGTGTTTCTTGCAAAAGTAAAATATTGGAACCTTCCTTCTTATATTGTAAGATTTTACTTCTCTTAATAGGGTTAATAACGCCGTCACGTTATACGTGCTTACTACATAGATTGTGCCTTATTATAAGACATATTATATAATCCTGATATTCACCTACTCGTTTATAAAGGTCTTTCTCCGTAATGGTGGCCTCCACATCTCTTAGCACAATTCAGCATTTGCCTACAGATCAGCGCTCATGCATTTCAACTGTCTCTCAGTGCCAGATTCAAAACTAGTAATCAACATCTTTTTGCAACATATGTAAACCATTAACACATACATCAAAAACATTAACAACATTAACTTCAAGGTTGAGGCTAAATATGAATTTTAATAGCCCCTTTGTATTCTCCTTACAAGGAGGATGAGGAGGACTGTATGCATTCCCGTGCCGAAGGACCTCCTCTAGAGCCTCCTTTCGTTGGGCTCCTCTTTACTTGGCAGCTGTACGGGCTGATAAAAACATTGATTCGCCCTTAGCCAGCCAGCTTATAGTTTATCTATTCTAGAGTAAATAGAACAGAGGTACTGCATTTACAAACAGCGTACTTTAATTCTGACTGGAGGAGATAGTGGTGGAATCATATTTGCCTGTCTTCCAAAGTTAAAGAGAGTGCTTATCTCTGGTCATATTTATTTATTTTAATGCTTTAATAGGTTTAATGGGGCCATTTTCCAATAGCCACTCATCTATTTTATTAGCAGAGCAATAGAGCAGCATCGATTTAGGATACATTCTAGATAAGGAGGAGGAGATAAAGGGAGAATGGCAGTCGCCTGCATTTCAGAGATTCTTGCCATCTGCCCTCCCCATTATCAAACACTAATATCCAGAGACGCTTTTCCTAGGAACGGAGACGTGCAGTATGCTTAAATTTGTCTTACTAACAACTTTAACATCTTGTTGAGCCCTAGTGATATAGAGAATACCGCCCTCCCTCTCCCAAGCATTAATAAAGACCCCTAGCAACCTCCCCAGCAGTCCCAAGTACTTTGCGGTAGGCTTTAACGTATAAAAATCTAACACAAAGAAAATGCCCTTGTACTCATCAGAAATGTCGCTATGAGAGCTGTAAGCTTTCTCAGGAACACAAATAATTTGTTTCTGTCATACATTCAGTTTGCAAATACAGTCTTTTTGCTCTTCTGGTCAGCACCAACTGGAGCCTGCGCATAGGATTGGTGTGTGTGCCAGCTCTGTTTTCCCAGTCTTCCTGTAGATGGTGTTCTGCTTCTGTTGTCCTCAGTTCCCCTTCTTGGTTTCTACCTCGCCTACTCGGATGTTTTTCCTTTAATGCTGCCAGGGCCTCCTCGACTGTGTTGTATACCATCATGCCTTCCTCCCAGAACACTCTAAGTCTCGAAGGGTAGAGTATATGAAGCGGATTGACTTCTCTCAGTGACCTTATGATAGGAAGATATCTTATTCTTTGGATCTGCACTTCCTGAGGATAATCATGATCCAAGAAGAGCCTATAGGTGAGATATTTCAGCTCTTTTTGCTCCATGTGCACCTGAGTATTTCTTCTTTCATTCTGTAGGAGCTTATTTTGAAAACGATGGAGCAGGTCGTGCAGCTGGGTCAGTGGGTTACTTCTGCAGCGACCTGTGTGCTCTCTACGTGACAGTTTAGTGTCGGGGAGGTCTAGAATGTCTTTGACAGATTCTCGATGAAGGATGCCATTGGAGTTGACTCAGAGTCCTCTGGGAGACCGTAAAGTTGCAAATTATTGCGTTTAGAGTGGTCCTCAAATCCAGGCATTTAGCATGTAAGGATTTGGTTTGCTGCAGCAGGGACTGTATTATGTCAGTTAGCTGTGATGCTGTGTCCTCGGCCTTGGACACCCTCTCCTCGATTTTTCCAATCCGGTCCTCTAGATTTGCAAGCTGAGATTGTATAGCATGGAATTCTTGTTTAGTTTCCCTTCTGGATTCCTTTATTTCATGGAGAAGCATCTCAGATCATAAGCGTGATAACTGCTCACTCTCTCCGTCCATGTCATAGTGGGCCGTCATTGAGTTGAGTGGCGAGGAAGAATCACTCTGTGGGTCTGTTTTTAATCTAGGTGCATCCTTAGTAGTTCCCTTTAAATCTTGACGGTTTTTGCCTCTGTTAGTGCTCATCGGTGCTCCTCCTAGGTGGTTAAGCATAAATTTGACTGAAAAACGTAACATTTGGAGGATTGGTAGCCAGCTGGGTCGGGATCCTCACGAGTTAGGCTTGTATCAGCTCTGTGATGTCACGGAAGTCCCACAAGAGGAACTCTTTAGATAGGAATGTGGTACCTTTATGCCTAAATGTGGGCTTGGCTATGTGTTTTATTAGACACATACAGGATTTCAATATTTAAGGTTCTATCACTTGCTCATGGGTTACAGTTCCACAGTTAGAAGATAGTGACTTAAAGGAGATTTGTAGTATTGCCCTCATATTTAGTAATGTTCCTGGAGATACAAACATCCTGATTATTTTAACCAATGTATGTACTATCTTGAAGATGCATGTTCTTTGATGTTTCTAGTATGAGAAATGTATAATGATGCACTGTGCTTATTAGCAAAATAATAAAAGTTAAATGATTAAAAAAAACTAAAAAGATGGGTGGAGGAATTATACCATTCCCAAAGTAAAGACAGGAAAAGTACAGGAGAGGCATTGCTATTTAATAGGAGTTTTAAGGAAATGTTTCTGACTCAATAACAGACCAATCAGGAAGAAATTGTATTGGTAAAACCAAAGTGGAAGGTTTAGAGATTATTTTAGGTTCAGTTTATGCCCCTTTTGGCAGTTATGGGAACTTTGGGGCTGAAATTAATAAAATGCTTAACAAATGGAATTGTAATCATATTATTTTGGGGGTGACTTTAATTATACATTAAACTGTACTTTAGACAAATCCTCACAGTCCTCTAAATGGGACAAATATAAGTCATGGTTGTTCAGTAGTTTTCTAAACTCTTATAATCTGTCGGATGTATGGAGGAGTTGCATAACAATAAGAAAGATTACACTCATTATTTGACCCAGCATAAGACGTACTCCAGTCTTGACTATATTTCTATTTCCAAAGAGTTATTAACAAGTGTCTTGGAATAGTCTCAAACATAGAACCCTGATCTTGTATCACAATATTGTCAGTTACAGCATAAGTTTGGATACAGCTATTAGAAGATGTACAGTAATAACATGAGGCTCAATAACAATTTATCAGATGTACCTTTGTACAAAAATGAAAACAGCTATACAACACTTTGTGGCTGATAAAACAGTAAACCAAGACAAAACAGTTGATACATGGGATGCTTTGAAAAGCACAATTAGAGGAGTGATCATTTCCAAAGCATCCTAGAAAATAAAAAGGCAAAATTAATGTTAAGGAAGTTGAAGAAGAACTTAAACTGTCAGAATTGGCAGTGAAAAATGGATATACAACTAAGTCACGAGAATATTCAGAGTTGAAGAAACTAATTGATTCAACAGAAATTATTCGGTTAAACAAGATTGGGCCAAAAGTAACCGTAATTGGAAAATTAATAGTGAATTGGCCAACATATTGTTAGCAAAATGAATCCAAGATTTTGAAAACATTTTTGAGTAACTTTTATTAAAAATTATTCGAGACAAGTCTTGTCCAAACAAGATAAAATTACAGATGAATTTTAATTTTTCCTCTAATTTATATACCTCTGAGTGTAATCCTTCCGACTTGGAGATTACTGTTAATTATTATAATAAATTTTGTCAGGTCAAAATTTCTAGTCAAGAAAGGGAGAACCTGATGAAACCAATTAATGCTTCATAAATAACAGAGACCTTGAAACCATAACAAAGGGCAAATGCCCTGGTCTTGATGACTTTACATTAGAATTCTACCTTGCTCTAGGATCAGTATTAGTATCATTGATTGAAACTTTACGTACTCAAATACAAGCTACACATAAACTGCCAGATTCTTTAATCAAGCATATTTCACTTTTACCAAAAAGTGGAAAAGAACAAAGTAGAGTAGAAAACTACAGACCAGTGGCTATATTAAATGTTGATTATAAAATCTATATTAAGATTATAAACAACAGGCTAGTACCAATCCTGAGCAATATTATACATATAGACCAAAAAGGTAATGCAAACAGGTCTCCACAGTATTCAATTTGTTATTGAATACCTTAAGAACAAAGAGTACCAGCTGTATTTTGTCTTTAGATGCCAGTAAGGCTTTGACATGCCAGAATGAAATACCTGCTTGGGGCCATGCGATATTTTGTTTTCCAGATGTTTTGTAGATTATATAATGGACATTTGCAGAAAATCAGGGGCAAAAGTAAAACCTTTTCAGATTTTTTGTGCTTCAGTGAGGAGTCAGACAAGGATGTTATCTCTCTCTCTCCTTCCTTGTTTGTTACTGGATTAGAACTTTTGCTTTGTGAATTACAGCTAATAACAGAGTAAAAGGGATCAATGTGGCATCACATGAAGTAAAAATTAATGCGTATGTTGACAACCTGCTACTGTTGTTACAAGATTAAGAAGAGAGCTTGAAAGAGTAAAAAATATAATTAACAGATTTTCATTAGTAGCGGGTTTAAGGCGAATGAGGCAAAATCAGAAATGATCACCTTTGACTCTGTTCAGTCAGATAAAAAGTTTTCAATGCCACTATACAGAAGAATGGCTTGAAGCATCTGGGGACTGATATCGCAAAAAATCTGAAAGGAGTATAGGTTTTAAACCACTGTAAGCTGCTGAGTTCCTTAAAAGGCAAACTTTTGGGAGAAGCAAAATTCCTCTGTCCTTGTGGGGAAAAATTCAAATGATCAAAATGCTGTCAATCCATTTTCTATCCTACAGACTAGAAACAATAATTACACCTGTCCTTATAACTGGTTTAAATAAATTAACAACATGTTCCAGAATTTTATTAGGAACTATAAACAACCCAGGATATCCTAAAAGACTTTGTATGACCAAATAGCAGGGTGGTATTGCATTCCCTGATATAGAAGCTCATTATATAGCCTATATGATTAAATTGGCAATTAGTTGGGCATACACTGATAAGGACAAAATCAGTTTGGCGGTAGAAAACTCAATACTGAGGAGATGACGTCAGAGACAATAGATATTCAATGTCCTGCACAGCCAGTATAGTGGTATGCTTGTGCAACTGTGTTAGTTTGGTTTTGGCCGTCACGCACTCTATTCCAGAGGAATTACCACCCTGCAGGGGTATGAAAGGCAAGGAACCCTTGGTGAGGGTTCCACTCCTGAAGGTGCCACGGATGATTCCCATGGCTAAAGGTACCTTAGGAATCCCTCTAAAGAGAGAGTGCTGCTGCTGGAGGAGGAGGGAGGGATGGTGGGGCAAAGAAAAGTGCTCACAATGAGGCCAAGGAGGAAATGCTTATTTGGTCATCGAACTCCAGGCAAAGCCTTACATTTCACTGACCTATGCAGCCAGTATAGTGTTATGCTTGTGCAACTGTGTTAGTTTGGTTTTGGCGTTCGCACTCTCTGTTCCAGAGGAATTACCACCTGTAGGGGTATGAAGGCAAGGAACCCTCGGAGAAGGTTCCAGCCTAGAGATACCACGGATGATTCCCGTGGCTAAAGTACCTATAGGAATCCCCAAAAGAAATGTAGTACGATCATATCCCAAAGAAGGAGGTGACACGAAGCTTATGAGCAAGCAGTAATTGTGACGTGGGACCAGTAACTGTAACGTAGTAGTAGAGAAGCATAGGCAGTTTGATAATGTAATGAGATGCTCAGTTTAATAACATAATGAAATGCCCAGGCTTCCGTAGCAAGATACTGATGGTTTGTGCTGAGAATGAGGGATCCTGTAAGGAGAGGGACGCAGGACATTCTCCACCTCCATCCAACAGGAACCTACCTAAAGAAACTATGGGACACTACTATGCTAGCTAACAATTATGACCTGAGCAACGGAGGATAAAAAAAACCCTATGAGGAGAAATCTCTGGGGATCCAAGGCCTAGGTCGCCTTCCCTCCAAGCTTGGGATAGTTTGTTTAGTGATGGCTCTGCAGCTGCAATTTGGAAAACCCAATTAAAGGAGGTGGAAAATATTCCAATTTGGAGGAAGGCTCTTACTCAAACCCTCCTCGGGAAAGCCGTGGAAGGTTTGGAAAACTCTGCAACAATACATGCAACCAAGGCAGAGGAGGAGAGCAATGACTGCTGAGGCACTCACCTAGCCTACCTGCCCTAAACTCAAACTAGGTGAACCAGAGGCAGTCATAGAGAGAGAATGCAGTGAAGGTGCCTTGCTAGGAAACCACTAAAGTCAATGGCTAACTGTTATAGTGGAACACTAGAGCCAAGGAGATCATCGTAACGCCTCTTCACTGCTAGTCTTAACTTCTACACCAGGAGCTGCTGTCGCGTAGCAGGCAGCTAAAAGCCAAACTCAGGGTGAGGACATTCTCAGCTATGGGCCAGGTGGAGAAGGATCCTGCCCCAAGTTGGATACACTCAAGATGCGGACTAAATGCAGAGCGAGGCTGTTGGCTGCAGGAATCTTGCACCAGAATAGAAGGGCTGGCATGCCCCAGAAATTGATTGAGAGCTGAAAAGCTGGCGAGCTGAATGAGCATGGCGTGCTGAGATCGTAATGAGCATTGAGTGCTAAGACCTTGCAAGGTTGAATGCAGAATTGAGTGCAACAGAATCCGGAGGCTGAAGCCAAGGGATGGCAGTAGGCATGAAGCAATGGTTGCGTAAGCAATGAGCAACAATTGTGTAAGCGGTGGACCTGCACATAGGTCAGTAACAGAGTAGTAATAAGTAGACCTGCACATAGGTCCGCATAACATAGTAGCAATGAAACAGCACTGAATAGTGGTGCAAGTCAGCTAGGCATTGCAAAGCCAAATCAAAGGTGACAAACTCTGAGGATTTTCAGCAGCGAAGACAGGAGTTTAAACAGAAATAATTAGCCACATGGGCCACAACCCCTAAACACCTCCCAGTCCCTCACTAGGACAAACAAGGAAGTGACAGAAGGGTTGAGAACCACATGCATATATTAAAGCTAGTTAATAGCCTCAGCAGGAGCTTTGCTAACCTCAGAGTAGAACAGCAGTATATAAAGGAATAACAGGATTGAACTGCATCACAAGGTTCAGAGCTTGAAGCAGGTGTACAAACATAGAAGCAGCATCTGTACTGAGTACACTGAGTTGCAAACTGCAATAAACTTAAAATAAAGGAGGCACAATACTCTGAAAGCAGCTTTCAGGCAGTGCAATGAACTGCAGCAATGAGGCAAGCTGAATGAGTTGAACATGATTTAGCTGTATAGCCAGGGTTCAGTGTGAGCCAGAATCAGGTGAAGCAATTAAGTATGCAACATGGAAAGCAGTTATGGCTGAGCTGTACACACAGATATTGTTTGTAGTTGCATTGCAAGGAAATTTGAGTGTTGTAACTGAAAGCAATTCAAGTTGTGAGTTACTGAAAGCAAGTAGTATGAGCACTGGAGTAGCAGTATGCTAGGAGCTTAGAAACAAAGCCCTCCAAAAACAAAACCAAAAACACACAAACACAGAAAACAGGGAACAAAGACAGAAGGCACATGCGGCCAAGGCAGAATATAAACCAGAAGCGGGGAAAAACAAAACAGAAATCCATGAGACAAGCAGGAGCAGTGGGGGGCATAGGCCCAACCAGCTCAGAGGACAAACCGACAGAGTCTATGGCTGCAAAGAAAAAGTACTTTACAATGAGGCTGAGAGGAACTGCTTTTATAGCTCAGGAAGTCAGGAGTGGCTGGCTGCTTGGCCATCGAGCTCTAGGCATAGCCTTTCCAATTTAAAAAATCTTTTCACTGCCAGTCAACTTAGTAAATCAAGAAAATAGAACTATATGTCACATAATTGGTAACTCACAAACAAAACTAATTGGGAAACTAATATATCACTGATGAATGATATCTAAAACAACCCCAACTTTAGATTAAATGGGAAGATGCTTAATAATAATAACTTCTGGAAGAAAAGGTGATTAAAAATGTAAAGATCTTTATGAAAATGTACCTTGTTGAGTTGCAGGGGCTGGCAAATTTCAAAATTAAGTACTTGTCCATGGCCAAGTGGCTTGACTAAATTTAGTAGTCCTGGTGCTTGAGATGGTAGTCCAGTTAAAAATAGGCGAATTTGTAAAATGTAATAAAACTAAAGAAAACACATTTACATGAAATGTTTGTTTTGTTTTAATTTTAAAGAACAGATTCCTACTGTCAGCGTTGCTACTCTCCCCAACCTTTTGATGCCTTATCAGTAGCGAGCTGCGGCGTTTGGCATAAATAGTCCATGTGTTGCTAAAAGTTAGATCCCTCGTAATGTTGTAAATCAGAGGCTGTCCATAAAAGACCGACCTCCCGGTCTGAGAAAAACCGCCCTATGTTGGCCCATACAGTCCTGTTTTGTGATTTGTGATTTTATTATATCAAAAGCACTTGATTGACTAATAGGGACCCAGTTAGTTGATCAATCACTTTGATATAATAAAATCCCAGCAGTAAAGGGTATAAATATCTTTGAAAATACCAGCCCCATAGAACTGAATGGGGCATGCTCACGCGACCTTCGTTTTGTGGCATCACAAAACAGGGCTGTGTGGAACAACATGTGATGTTTTTTGGACCAGGAAGTCTGTCTTTTTTGGACAGTCTACAGATTTACAGCATTACGAGGATATAACATTTAGTACACATGGACTATTTATGCCAAACTGGCAGCTAGCTACTGATAAAAGTAAGGCATCAAACGGACTAGAGCAGGCAGCTACAGGAAGCTGCTCTTTAAATGCTGTCCTTTTCATAGGCTGCCACTAGTTGCATTCCATGAGATCGGAGGAACCTACAATCAGTCACCTCCCCCACTGAGTGACTTGAGATAATACTTCCCTATTTATTGTTAATTTTATATGCCTTTCCTTTTTTTCTTTTGTATAGACTGCCGCCAGTTGTGTTCTCGAGATTCCCACAATCTGACCCCCATTGAGTGACTTCAGACAGTGTGCTTTCCTTTTTTTAATTAAATGCTTTTCCTTTTTTTTTCCTTTTTTCTATAAATTGCCACCAATTGCCTTGTTGGTTCCCTGAGATCCCACCAATCGGACAGCAGTCACCCACTGAGTGAGTTCAGTTCAGACAGTATTTTCCCTTTCTGTTTTAATTCTAAATGCTTTTCCTTTTTTCCCTTGTAGGTTGCCACCAGTTGTGTTTCCCGAGATCCCCACTTTTCACAGCAGTTACCCACTCCCCAACTGAGTGACTACTGACTTCAGTACTTTCTTTCCCCTTGCTGCTGCTACAATTCTTTCTTCCTAGTTAAGTCTCGTCCAGTATTAGAGCAGCCATGGACCAGGGGATACTCTCTGGATCAGTGTTCATTGACTTGTCCAAGGCCTTTGACCTTGTTGACCATGACCTGCTTTGTACCCAGATGAGGTCCCTTGGCTTATCCCTATCAGTTCTGAAATGGTTAACCGACTACCTGCATGGTAGAGTACAGTTGACCAAATTCAATAAAGTCCTCTCAGATCCCCTACCTGTGACCTCTGGCGTTCCTCAGGGCTCGGTTCTGGGACCCTTCTCTCTCTCTTTATTAACCATCTCCCTGCCGTAGTAACCAAATGTCGGGTCACCCTGTGATCGGACAACCTGGTTCTCCTGGCCCAGTCCGGGATGCTGCCACCCTTAATCTCCATCTATCTGAGGACTTTAAAAACATTCAGGCCTGGCTAACCCAACAGAAGTTGGTCCTCAACCTGAAAAAACACAGGCTATGCTATTTGGCTCAACAGCTAAGATACATGCCTCTCCAGTCCCTCTGCGAATCAATTGTGCAGATGGAACTCCCCTTCTCACTGTGACCTCTCTCAAATACCTTGGGGTGATGCTTGACCCTCAACTGGACCTAGGGAGCCATATCCTCAACGTCTGCAGAACTGTGAACTGTAAGCTGGGACTGGCCTACAGGGCCAAATACAACCTAACTCCTGCTGCTCATCTGGCACTTGCTAGGGGTGTACTACTCCCCTTCCCACAGCTATGGCCTCCACCTTTTTGCTCGTACCTCGAAAGCCCTCCTCCTCGGTGGCACACGACGTACAATAATATCTGTTGTTTCGCCTGGCCGCCCCCACCTTACCCATCATTGTGAACTCTATGACAAGCTTGGTTGGCTTTCTCCGACTAATCACTTAAACTTTGGACTAGGATGCCTTGTGAGCAAGGTGATTAGTACTAGCTCCCCAAGAGCTGGCTCAGCTCCTCTCTCCTGCTGACAGCTCCTCCTACCCTCAGGTCCCATGGTCCAGGGGTACTAAAAGTACCCCCAACCCCACCCTTATGGGGACAGGGACTTCGCTGCATGGGCTCCTAGGCTCTGGAACACCTTTCCTGAGCTGGTTCGCACTGCCCTTCCCATCAGTGTCTCCAGAAATCCCTGTGGGGGCATCTAAAGCTGGCCTCACATTGCAAGTGCCCTTAGCCACCCCAGCTCCATGTCCTAGGTACCGTAACTCCTCGGTACTCTCTTACTTGGAACACTTACTGAACCGACTTGGTTGTTGACTTCGGTCCATCTCTTCCTTATGCACTTGCCTATGCTACATGTGTGTTCAATGCTACTCAATGCTTGCTCATTATGTACTTCACCTTTGTCTGTCATACATAATGATCCCTATACTGCCTGTTTGTTCTGTTGACTCAGTGTACTAATTACAATATAGTACTTGTTTACCTGCTACGCTGTAATGATGCGGTCTGTAATACTCAGTGTACTAAGTTACAATATTGTACTTGTTTACCAGCTATGCTGTAACGATGTGGTCTGTAATACCTGTTATACTCTCCGGTCGTTCCTGAAAATAGGCATACAACTTGTCTAGTGTACTTACCCGGTAAACAAAGCTAAATAAATAAATAAGCTTTTCATTTTTTCTTTTGGGTTTGGCTATTGGGCAAGCTGTCACTAAGTTGTATTCCTTCTTCCAGCACATGATCTCACTAACTTAAGTGCAGTAAGTCTTTTTTAGCCAATTCCCTTCAGAACAGTTTATCCAAGTTCTTGTTTCTTTGCCCTGCTGACAAACCACCTGTCTCTCCCGCCACCTTTATGTTGTTCCACAACCCTCCTGTTTCAGAATCTCTCACCCTCCCCAGTTTTCCTTTAAAACCCCACCCCTTTCTTTCTTTTGGCTTTTATTTATTTATTTGCTGTGAGTGAGAGA
The DNA here is from genome assembly GCA_016271365.2 of Neoceratodus forsteri. Classification (NCBI taxonomy): domain Eukaryota; kingdom Metazoa; phylum Chordata; order Ceratodontiformes; family Ceratodontidae; genus Neoceratodus; species Neoceratodus forsteri. The sequence goes on along the minus strand of CM057449.1, from coordinate 309,145 downwards.
CTGGGCATGTATAACCGTCGGTGACTGCCCTTGGTTAGGTCTCAACAAAAACTGAGTCGCGCGGCAGCAAGCCAAGTACATCCACTACATCCATCCACTGACTGTCACACTGTGAAAGGGCACCTTTCAGTTTCCTTGGCACGACATGCCTGTGACTCTCTTCCACCCTCCATCTCTACCTACCATCGTGCCCACTAGCCTGGACTGACTCTCAGGGTCTGTACACTATGGGCTGACTAACCTGTAAGTCCTTGGCTGCTGGCAGTCGCTGCTGCAGTGGAGGGAGGAAGTTGCCTTCAGCTCAGCACGTCTCTGTGCTCCTCCTGCTGGCAGTGCCTTTGCTGCTACAGTGGATGGAGGAGGTTGCTTTCAACTCAGCATGTCTCTCTCTCTCTCTCTCTTGCTAATCCCCAATGCACGCAGCTGCTCTCTCAAACAGGCGCTTGTACCATGTGAGGCTAAGAAAATCCGCAGACTCAGACGAATATTAAAATAAGAGGCATCTAGCGGTCAAGGCCCAGTATTACAAGCTATTTCAGTGGGGGGATAAAGGCAACAAAAACTTCATTGTCCGTGGGACAGCGAGAGAAGCAAAACTGCTTGTCCGGCTGTCAAGATTTGTAGCCGGGACAGCGGGCTATAGGATTGTCAAGCCCTGTTGAGTTGGGAACATTTAAAACCTAATTTAAAGAGCAAACTTTCCCTCCCGAGAACCATGAAAAACCCTTACTGGGCTCCAAGTCCGCTGGTGCTAAAATTTGAATTTTTCTGTGCTCCATTTAGGAAGGAAGGATCGTAATTTGGCTCCGTGGAGCCACGCTGATCCTTCCACTTCTGTATCACTTCAGTCTGCAGTCTGCCCTGATCCACCCCACGCTATGTTGTTTTCTGACATCACTATTTGTAGAGCGATGGGCAAGCTCCACATACTTTAATGGGGCTTTTAAAAGTAAAATTTTGATACTTTACATTGCCAGTGGGAACTGATCATGGCCACCGCTAACTAACAAGCCCTTACTGCCTTTGTCTATCTGGTGATACACTTAAACACCCACCTCCTAGGAAGAGTTTTTAGATGAAGTGCATTTCTTTCATTTACCAGACTCCTGAGAGTAATGCTGAGGCAGTCCTGAGGAGGCTGTCAGCACAGCCCACCTTCTCAGTCTCTCTCTCCTCCAGGTCTGACTGAACTCGAGAGAATGACTCTACCTCTCTTTTAAGACTCAGACTCAACGTCTAATTGGCTGTTCAGAAAATACTGGCTTCTGGTGATTGGCTGTAACTGCTAGCCAATCACAACTCCTGTAGTCTCTTCCCATCATGCCTGATGGTTCTGCAGTGCTGCTGGGGGTGCCATCTTGTTAACAAATGTAAAAGTCTTCATTTTGGTCCTGCAGCTCCTGCTGATTGCTTTTAATGCCATTGGGCTGCTGGGATTGGTCCACAGTCTGTCAGTCCTGGGGCTGGGACAGCTCTGTGAGGGGCAATTGTACTCCCTGTTCACATGTGTTCCAGGTTCATTTTTTTTTGAAACTTTCTTTATTTAAAATGTTTTGTATACACACCGAACATATAAGGTACATACATATCTTTCACACATATCCATTATACTTAATTCCCTTCTCTTTTGTTTCCATTGTCAATTCATCCAACAAGATACAACATAAATAAAACAGTCAGTGGTTTATACAGAGGATAGCAATAACATCCAGAGATCCTTAATGGTTACAAACTATAAAATTCAACTCAGTTGAAATCCAGGATGTACCTTTAAAGTTGAACCCTTTAATATAAGGGAGGGAATAGGAGGAGGAGTAGGGGCGGAGCCAAACTATCTATCCACTCCCTAATCAGAGCAAAAGGAAAGGACTTTATTAATAGATTATGGAGCTCTATGTTATGCAGTGCGTCCTTCCTATCGGACCTGAATATGGCAATTTCACCAAACCTCGGTTCAAGGCAAGAAGTCGGGTCTCGCCCTGCCATGTATAGAACCCATCGCCTCACAAGATCTCAAAACAAGGGACTTTTATTAATAGTGGCTGTTAGAGCCTCCATTCTATATATATTTATCATACGATCCTGCCACATACTTAGGGTGATAACCTTGGGAGAAAGCCAGTTACTTGTGACTGCCTTTTGGGCCGCCAAGAAAGAAATTTTAGGAACTTAGTCGTCAGGGATCCCAAATTCCTCGGTAGTTCCGAAAAGAAATAGCATGGTGAGATTTCCAATTTAGGATCTATAATTGCCTGTATGGCTTGTTGAAGATCTTGTTTGAAAGCCGTTAATATAGGACAGTCCCACATTAGATGTGCCAATGATGCAGGGAATGTCCGCAGTTTCTCCAACAGGACGGAGACAGAGTCTCGATATTTCATCAGGATTGCTGGAGTTTGAAAGTAGCGGATAAAGATCTTCCACGAGAACTCCTGCCAGCTAACTGCTGCTATACTCCAATGGATCCTCGTTGTGTCCACGCCTGAAATTCCTCGGAGATCCGGACTCCCAGATCTCGCTCCCAGGCTGTCTTTATATAAGAGGAGGTATCTCCTTTCCAGGACAGGAGCACCTGGTATAATTTAGAAATAATGTGAGATCTGATCGGGTCCCTTCTATTGCTTTTTAAGAATGTATGCGATCTGTGGGGAGATGAGCCTCAATCTTGCGATGACTCAAGAGATTACTAATATAATTTCTAATTTGAAAGTATTTAAATCTGTCCTGCCAAACAATTCCATACTTATGGACTAGTGTTTCAAACGGCAGAATCTCACTTCCTTCTAGGAAGTGCCAAATCAGATGTTGGCCCCTCTCCTCCCATCCCCTAAATCCAGCATCCCACCGATTAGGTGCAAACAAATCTAAGTATGGAACAGAAGTCAACAAGCTCCTCCAGCTCTTAGCCCTTTGTGTCTCCCAAAATTCCGCCAAACATTCAGAGTAGAGGCCGTATAAGGATTATCTTCCTGCCCAGATTTAATCTTCCTCTTTGCCCAAGGAGCATAGCATTCAGATTTTTATGTGGGGTAGTCTTCCATAGTTGCAGGGTTTTCCACTTAGCCGAATAGGTCTGATCCAGCCAGTAAAGGCTGTTAGTAATGAGCTGCGCGGTGATATAGTTTAAAATCTGGTAATGCCAGGCCCCCTCTGCCTTCGGGATCTGAAGTGTCGAGAGCGGATTCTGGATTTTGTGGACCCCAGATTAAACGAGAAATCGTTCTATTTAGAGAATGGAAGTATGCATCCGGACTAGAATAGGTATTGTCTGTACCAAGTATAAGAACTTAGGAGCATTATCATTTTTCTCGCCACCTTTTGTATCAACGGCATGGGATAGGAGCCCACTGGTCCAACTCCAGCTAATTCTTTCTAATACTGGGATAAAATTGAGAGAGAACAACGGTCCGCCTGAAAGCACATCTGGATCCCGAGGTATTTAATCTGGGATGTATTCCATCGAAATGGGAATTTCCTTTGGATCTGTTCCGATGGTTCATAATGTGTTCTTAAGACCTCCGTCTTGCTCATGTTTATTTTGTAACCCGTAAAGGCTAAACTCAGACAGACGAGCCCACAAGGGATCCAGCGACTGCTCTGGGTTTCTGAGATAAATTAATAAATCATCCGCATATAGCGCCAACTTATGTAATTCCCCACCCAGATCACATCCCTGTATCAAGTCGTCCTGTCTTAATGCCTGAGCCAAAGGTTCCAGGTATAGGGCAAAAAGGAGGGAGAGGGGGCAACCTTGCTAGTGCCATGGTATAGGGGCTATGGGGAACTCTGCCATTGATCTTTATATATGCCTTGGGGTTGGTGTATATATTATTTATAATTTTAGTAAAGGTTCGGAGAATCCAATACATCATGGTAAGGTCCAAGAAACTCCATGCCACTCGGTCGAGCTTTCTCCGCATCCAGGCTTAATAGCATGCATGGCCCCCAGCCGAGTGGCCTGGTGTAGGATTTGCAGAGATCTTTAATGTTATCCTGAGTCTGTCTACCAAGGATAAAGCCCATCTGATCATAATTGATCAAATCAGGCAGTACCACTTCAGACGCCTGCAATATAGATGCATATAACTTATAATAAATGTTTAAAACTGATATAGGTGAAAAGCACTACACTGTGTGACATCCTTACCAGGTTTAGGGACACTAGAGATGACCGCATAGTTCCAGGAGTCTGGGAGTTCCTCCCGATTGTGCTTGCCTATCACGCCCAACAGAGGGCTCTTAATGTCCTGTATGAAGAACTTAAGAATTCAGGGTGTATCCATCAGGACCCGGGACTTTTTGTTTTCAGATTTTTGATCGCTGAGGCCAACTCTGTAGAGGAGATGGGAGAGTCAAGGGAGTCCTTGTCTCCTCCGTCCAAATGCGGTAACTTTAATTTAGTCAAATATGATTTGATTTGTTCTTTATCGGTGGCTGTTCAGGCGCATATAAATTAGAGTAGAAATCCGAAAGCTATTCAGGATTTTTCTGGAGAATTCAATATCTGACCTGTCTTGGGGTCTCTGAGCGAGTGATCGTAGACCTAGCGGTATGTTGTCTCAGGCGGTGGGCCAGGAGAAGCTCCAGGGCCATTTTCATGGTATCTTTGTTGCAAACACTGTAGTCGTGTTCCGTTTTTATATCTATTAGCTTTTGAATCCTTTGTTTAATGTCTTGTATGTCTAATATTACCGAACTGCCCCCCCCCGCCTGTCTTCCCTGTAGGGCAAGTAATTGATTTGAAGGTCTTCCATCTGCTGATTTTGTTGATTTTAAAATAGACCGCAAACTTGATACAGTCCCCTCTAAATACTGCTTTCATTGTATCCCAAAGTGTAGTACCGTACCTCAAGGTATTTATTATCTTGTTGGTTTGTGTTAGCCTCACAGTGGCCATGTCTGTAAACTCTTTTAAGTTCAGAAAGTAATTGTTGAACCTCCAAAGGGATTGACCTTTGGGACTTTCCAATTTAGCCTCAGCAACAATTGGGAATAATCAGAGAATACCGATGGGATATGTTTGCAATCAATACTTGATCTTGATGCTCTCCGAGATCAACAAGTAGTCAATCCTGGCAAAGGAGCCATGGGGAATGAGAAGTGTATGTATTCTCGCTTATTCTTATTTTACCTTCTCAGGCATCTACCCAGAAAGCCCCCTTTAGGTGGTTCTTAATGAATTTACTGGCTGGGCTCTGCCGAAATGACTTTGTTCTGGACGTGTCACTTTGTTCCCATACCTGATTTAAGTCCCCTACTATTAATAATCCCTTTGCTGCTCCGTTATTTTATGTAGTAAGGAGCAACGTCCTTAGTAGAGCCCAGGGTGCATACAGGAGGCCAACGTGATAGGGGAACCCTCCAGGTTCCCTGTGATAATGACCAGACGGCCCTCAGGGTCTGCATAGCTGGTTAACCTCTGAAACTGCGTTCCTTTGGAGACCAGTACCGCAGAGCCTCTTCTCTTACCCTTCCCATAAGAGGCTGCGACCACCTGCTCATAGCCATACTTCTCCAATTTTGGTGTTCGGATTTATTTAAATGAGTTTCTTGCAGTGGAACAAACATGGGCTTCTGTCTTTTTATAGCAGACATGACTTTGTGTCTTTTACCGGGTTGTTCAGCCCATTAACATTGTGAGAGACAATTCTTATACAGGACTTTCCTCCATTTATGGGGCGGAAGTTATAATCCCATCAACATGGGGGATCCCTCTTCTCTCCCCTCCTCCCGTCTCCCCCATCTCCCTCCTCCGTCTCCCCAAGGTATTCTCTGGTGTTCTCCCTTCCCCGTCCTCAATTCCCCCACCAGAGTTGGATAAGTCTTTGCAATCCTCTGTATTGATCAGATGTATCACGCCATTGAAATCCTTCATAGAAATTTATAACTTGCAACACCACATGAACACAGACACAACATACAATCTCAAACCTCCCATGGGCAGGCGCCAACAGAGGATCCTCCTCAGGAAAAAAAAACTATTCACAAGATTACTCCCAAGGTAGGAGAATGGTAAATACCATTCTCTATTAGATTCGAGTTCGCAATACTCGAATGGGAGGCAAAGAGCCATTAAAATGGTTCGTTCCTCCTGGACCTTAGGTTTATCAGGTCCTTGCCAGATGTCTTGGCACATCATCACCAACAGTGTACCCATAAAACACAGGGTACACCTGGCAGTGACTTCCAGCATAGTTAATCTGGGATTACGTCAGAAATGTTCAACCCTCTCCCCCCACTCTCCGCATTTTATTAAGGCTGTGTAATAAGATCCCGCGTCCCTCTATTCCTGAGACTACACCCACGGTAGCTCGCTACTTCCATATAGGTAAAGAAGGGTATATGAAAGATTCCCACTTTCACAGTGGTGTCCCACCATGATTATATGTCGCCGCAGCCTGCATTCACCGGCAAGGGTTCCCTAACTGATGACCATGACAAAATAGGAGCGTAAATCCAGCACTCTACAAACAATTTCCTGAACTGAGGCAGCGCCGCCCAAAGGACGACTAAAAAGAAAAATGCGCCTCCGACTTTGTAGAGTATGTGTGTATTTCAGACCTGGGTCAAACTGACATCCTCCAATGCAGAATACGGCAGCTCCCAAGAGGTCAAAGCCCCAATTGGATTTCCACTGATTTGGGCTGAATCTGCAGTTGCACAGGTGATGCCACATCCCTTTTCATTATGAGCTCCCACTCTTGCTATGTTAGTACCAACTATTCATTTGTATTTAATTCAGTGTTACACCAACTGGGAATAGAGTCAGCATTGCGGTACTATAACTTCAAGCCTCTCCCGAGAGGAGTCACCCAGCAGCCCACAGCACAGAACCCTCTGCGTCCCTTCAAGGGAAAATCTTAAAACTACTATATGTGTCTTATTAATGCATCTCTGCACAAGAGGGCCTCTAATCAATCCCCAGATCCTCTCAAGACCCCATGGTTCTTTGTGCTGTTGCCGGGTTTCAACCTCCCAATCCCTGCCACCTCTCCTCCCGGTTGGTTAAGGACATAACCTCAATAGTTTCAATTTCTAGAATACCTGACTCATTTGAACGATGGGGTCACCTGTTTAAAACACATTGGATTTTCAGCTTTCTTTATAACAGTAAAATTATCAGGTGACTCATCACCCTCTCGAACCCTGGCCCCTGTGTCCCTTATTGCTACTCAGCTAGGCCTCACTTGTAGGCCTTGATATCAGTTTCCATGAGTCCCTTTCGCTTAGGTATAGAGTTCAATTACATCCACAAGGAAAGAGACACAGGAGAAAGCTCTCCCAACACAGCCACAGACTCGTTGCTTTGGAATCACCCTCATGTGTCCTCCATCCTTTCCATTGATTACTCCTCAGGAGTTTGAGGGTGAGTGAGTTTGTGCAGCATTTCTCTGATATCTTGAAGTGTGTTAGCTGCCTTCTTTCCTGGGCGAGGAGTGCTGGGGTCTGGTCAGTCGCCAGGGATGCATAAGCTCCCTCACGATGGGGGCCTCCACATTTCATGCCCTTGTTCTCACTGCTTGAAGCGCCTCTTCATATGAATGGTGTAATTCAGTACCTGTTTCCAAAAACTCGTAAGCGGGAAGAGTAAGGCGTCTGAAATTTGACGCTTAGGGCTTTCAGTTTCCGCAGTGTCGGGGAGTAGGCCATTCGCTGCTGCTGGATCACTGGGGGGTAATCTTGGTCAAGCGACAATCGGGCACCATTGTATTCGACCCGCCCTTGTTTCCATGCTGTCCAGTATTACTTGCTCTTTCTCCCGAAAGCTTGAAAATTCGCTACTATCGACCGGACCTGGCAGAAGCTGATGTCGGTTTAGGCACCAGCGCTCGTACGCTCTTTCAATTTTGAACTGGAAGGCTGGCGGAAGATCTAGGACATGTCGCAGTAAATCTTCCAGAAATTCAGTCATCTCCCGACCTCCGTCGCTTCAGGTAATCCATATATTCTTAAGTTGTCTCTACGGAGCGTGCTTCCAGATCTAGGCATTTAGCAGCGGTGAGTTCTTGTTGATGCACTAGGTACTCCATGGCCGAGAGATTTGTATTACGTCATCTTCTGCTGTTGATATCGTTCCTCTGGAGGTCACCTAGTCTCAGACCCTTTAAGTCGGAATGTAGCTTATTGAATTCTTGTTTCGTTTCGGACTGAAACTGCTTAATTTCTGAAAGGAGGGTTTCAATTCTAGGCGGGATAGAGTATCTAATTCAGTCTCAGTGTCTTCTCCCGCCATACTGAAGGCAACTCCCTCCGCTGTTCGCTGAACTTGCTGGGCTCAATCCTCCTTGATTCGCTTTCACTTTCCGATTTTTTGAAAGGGATCGCTTCGCAGCTGAGTTTCCACTTTTCAGTCTTTGCATCTTTACCCCAATTTACTTGCACTAAGTTGTGTGGAGACGTTTTGATTGTTGATGGGGGAGCTGTTAAGCTAAGCTGCCATGATGCTGGTGATGTCACGGAACTCCCTCAGGTTCATTTTGAGGGCTCCTCCGCATGTGCAGAGCCCAGTGATGCAGCAGGGTGTTTTTAGCTATTTCTGCCTACCCTAGGTCCCAGTAGTAGTGTTTAATGATAGCTGCCACTGCCACTATTTATTTGATACTCTGGCTCTGCTTCTTCTCCCAGAGCTGGGACTGTGGCAGTTAGAGCAGGAATGCAGCCTGACTTCAAAAGTGGAGCTCTTTCTAATTTGCTCATGCACACAAAGGCTATCATGGCGCCCTGTGCCATTGGCTTTGTGCCTGACCACTTTCTCTCTCACGTTCAGGGAGCACTGAAACAGTGCCTTATGGTGCTTGCTTCAGCTGTCCCTGCTTACAAGTTATGGGGCAGGAATCACTGGTCTCAAGTGCGGATTCAGCTGCAGTGCTCTGGTCAGAGCCTAGACATGTCTTCTGTCAGAGCCATTGATGGATGGACACTTGCCCTGTTGGTCCCTTCTTCTACAGTCCTGGGGCCAGAGGGTGAAGATACTCAAGAGTTGGCTGGGGAAAGCAGCTGGGGCCAGGTAGGCCACCAGGTAAACCCCAGAAATGGGAGGGCTTACATACTCCCCTCCAGACTCTTGATGTCCTGCTCAAGATCCTGCCTTAATGTTTATATAGTCCAAGAGTCATTAGGCAGTTGAAAAACATAATATATACTAAACATTTCTAATAAACACCCGATTCCTGTCTCTCAGGCATTTCAAACATATTTACAAGGCATGCAGTCTAACTAAACAAATGCATCCTATCTAGTGTAATAAGCAGTATGAATACCTGCTGGAGAAGGTCAGAGGAGGGCTACAAAGATGATAGCCGGTCAACAAGGTAAGGCATATGAGGAGAGGTTGAGGGCACTGAACATGTACTCCCTGGAAGACAGGGAGAGAGAGGGCACATTATTGGGACTTTCAAGTACTTGAAAGGGATAAATAATGTCGATAAGGAGAGTCTCTTTAAGCTGAGTGGCAACCATAACACAAGGGGACACAGTCTTAAGCTGGCAGGTGAGAGGTTTAGAAAGCAGTCCAGGAAGCACTTCTTCACAGAGAGGGTGGTGGACACTTGGAATGCGCTGCCAGAAGAGGTAATCTCATTGAAGACAGTGGGCAGCTCTAAGAGAGGCTGGGACAGGCATGGGAGGTAGGGTCATGGGTAGGGAGGATGGGAGAGTGTGGGGGAGGGCAGGGACATTAGGTCAAGCTATGGACCCTGCAATACGAGCAGACTTGATAGACCAAATGGCCTTCTTCTGCTGGCTTCTTAGTATGTTCATATGAGTGCAAACACATTTACCAGCTAAAACCTGAGAACAGCATACTGGGGAAACAGCACAGGAGCAAAGTGTTTGTTGACAACATGAATGGGGATAGTGGTGGAGGCACCTGGCAGATCATAAGTTAAAACTTAAGTGGCTTGTGTTCCCATCCAAACCTTCTTGGTAACCGCTTCTTCCTCAGGAAGGGAGTGGGTATCTCTCTTTTCATCTCTGTGTCTAGCACAGGGTCTTTACAATGAATAGCTGGCATAACTTCAGTCTCTGGTGCAAATTCCTCTAATGAAGCTTCCACATCCAAGTCCGTAAATGGTAAATCCCATTCCTCAGCTAGTACTGCAGCAGGCACAAAAGGAGTGTCTTCTGGATTCAACTGGTATATAGGCTCAGTCTGTGTGTGTTCTGGCAATGGTCATTCCAGAGTTGGGGCATCTGGCACTATAGCAGGTGATTGAAACCAGTACATTCCATCATCCTCTTCACCATCAGCACTTGCTTCCTTGGGTGAACGTGGTGAAGCAGTGGCATTTTCAGATGCAATTTCAGGGGTGCATTTGCTGCATTTTTCTGGTGCTCTGTAGCTTCTGGTTCTGGGAGGTCTTGGCCCTGGTCTGGGTATAGTCTCAAGGATTGGCTCAAGTTTATCAATAGGCAGAAGATGATTGCAATGGATAGTCTTTACAATCTCCTTGCCTCGTTCTTGGCAGTTGTGGTTCACTGGGAGATCTGCAGTTTCTCCATGACCACATAAGGCTCAGAAGACCAATGGTCAGCAACCTTATTTTCTCTGCAGTCCAAGATTTCTCAGGAGAACTCTATCTCCCACTGTAAAACTTGATTCCATGCCTTTTGATCATGCAGGAGTCTGTTGACAGCACTGACTGTCCCTACGGCCTGTGTGACCACGCTGCATCATTTTATAACTGAAGTCTGAGGCACCTGATGTATTCAAGTTAAGTCTCTCTCTTGAGGTCCCGTCCTAGTACTCCAAATGCTAGGTCAACTGGCAGACAGACATCAGTTCAAACATTAACAAGTAAGGAGAGGCATCCGTAGCACTGTTTTGGGTGCAATTATAGGTATGGAGACACTTAGGAACTTGCTGACTCCTTACTTTTTTGTATGGATGCATGGGGCTTAGCATGTTCAACACCGATTGTGTCACTCCAATTGTGGGTCCCCTTGGGGAGGGAAGGGCAGGAGTGGGATTGCTGTATTCCATACAAAGCAAGGAACTCTTTGACTATGCGGCTTTGAATGCCTAGTCTTTGGTTGGTGTGTATGTGCTGGAGATGCTATAATGGTGCACAAACTCCTCAAGCTTCTGGACATCAGTGTGAGACTTCTAACCTTCTGTAGCGTCGTCTGCGCATACCGGGAGTTGTGGCCTATAATGACCAGAATGTTGCGAACCCTTTGCTGTCATGTTCAAGTGACAGGAAGTCCATACAGACAAACTGTAAAGGAACACTAGTTTTTCATGTTTACAAGAGGGTCTTCCTCTGAGGAAAATTTTCTCTGTACTCAACTGGCACAGTTCTTGCAGCAGTGCAGTACCTAAGGGGTCCTTGGGCATTTTCAAGTACAGTCCCCACCATTTACATCAACTACAGATATAGCAGACAGTCACCTATAATGGCAAAACCATATTTCTATTTACCATTCCATAGGAAACTATGGTAATAGGTACCTCCTATTACTTAAAAGCATGTTGTATTTCAGGCAGCCGGCTGTGATCAGCTGTGTGATGGGGTGTGTGTCACAGTTTTGCTGACCTATGGTAGTGCTGAGACTGGCTCCATTTTATAAAAAGTAAAATGAAATGTTTCTTGTTTGGGAGTGGGACTGTTTGGGACTATACTGCATTGTTTCTTGTTTGGAACTTGTTAAAATGGAACAAATGTTCACTCAGTGTAACCGTGATGAAAGTTGGACCCTCTTTATTCAAACATGGAACTTGGTTACAGCATCCAACTCGTATAATGGGCAGAATGTGCTTACACTGATGTGTTTGTTGTAAGTGGTGGGGACTGTTCCAGCATGGGACACTAGCATCCAGTTGGTACTATCCCCCCCCGGGTGAAGATGTTGTGTAACATAAATTCTTCAGTTTCAGACTCAATTTTAAGCAAAGCCCTCACGCTTTTGTGGGTATGATCATGCTTTAGTCCATGTATTGTACTTTTACATTTCCTAAACACTCCAAAGAATTCAATTCTTCTACAGCCTACCAGTTCTTCAATGATCCCCGTGACCAGGATTGCCTTCTTCAGCTCCCAGAGCTCCCTTAGCACCAGTCTTCCAATTCCTGATGCGCTATTGTACATTTGAAAAAAGGTCTTGGGGGTACTGTGTCCCCCAAAGTCACAGTTCCTGAACAATCTGTGTGGTGAGCTGGAGGATCACAGTGGAGCCTCAAAATGTAGCATGGTGTGTGTGACCCACCTTGGTTCAGTAGTTGGGTGGTTGCTGCAGTTGTCTTGATAGCCACCGGGGCCATCAGTGTTCATCTCTCTTCCTTTTCACTCTGAGGGGCTGGCCTGGATTCTTTCAATACGAGAATAAAAACAGGATGATAAAGTGGTGGTTCATTGCCTCTCCCTGAGGTAGCAGTGAAACAAGGTACAAGCTTGAACCCTAAACTACCCTAAAACAATTCAGTGTAAACCTCCATGTACACTGGTAGGTAACCCCCAGACAATGACACATTACTAAGTAGCAACACCCAGTACACCAAGAGTAAACCGATAAATGAACAAGTTATTTAAAAGGAAGGGGTAAAGAAAGAACAAGGAGACGTGAGGGAAAAGTGGAAGCAATGTGGGAAATTCTTATACTCTATAGAATTATTTAACAATCCCATAATCCCTAGCAGTCCCAGTCCAAATCCAGGTGCATACGTCTTATCATCCCCAAAGGTCATAATGAGAATTCTCTACATGGCAGTGGTTACCTCATTGGGTTGCTGCTAGCTAACCATATTCGTGATGAGTTATGAACATATAAAATGCCAGCAGATACAGGCTCTTAGGTCTGTCGAGTCTGCTTGAGTGTGCAGCTATCTGAATTTACTCTATAGCTGCCCCTCCTTTCCACTAGTTTCCCTTCCATAATCCTGTCTCACCCCTCTTAAAGCTGTTCATCGATTTAAGTGACACCACCTCTTCAGGAAGCATATTCCACCCTGCCACCACCCTCTCTGTGAAGTAGTGTCTTCTCAAATCCTTCTTGAACCTGTCCCCTCCACTCTCAGAATGTGCCCCAAGTGGCCCTCCTCCTTTTAGTCTAAACATCCTCTCTGTGCTGACCATGTTAATGCCCTTCATATCTTTGAAGATCTCGATCATATCCTCTATCCCTCCTCTCGTGCAGGGTACATAGTGAGCTCTCTGTCTTTCCTCATAGGGTTTATCCTCCATTCCTGTTATCATCCTGGTTGCTCTGTGTTGGACTCCTCTAGCAGCCTAATATCCTTCTTTTTTTCTTTAACTCTTTTCTCACCTCTCCTCCATTAGCCTCTCTCCAGTTTTGACTCACGGTGCTGTGACTTCTCCTGTCTGCCTGAAGCTCTAGCCGACTTTCTCTGGTGAGGGACACCCTCTATCCAGACTGCTAACCCGCCCCGGATCTGAGTCCCTGGGGAGGGACCACCTCACTCTTCAGTCGCTCTGTCTATAGTGTTGTAGGCTGCAGTCATGGAGGGGACCGGATTGGGCGTCCAGATGCCCGGCGGTGATGTAGGGTCATGACCTCTGGCCCCATCACGCCTTCACCGATGATGCAGAGGTTTTTTTCTTGATTTGTGCACCACCACCCTCTCCCTAGAGCTCAGACGTGCAGTAATGTCCTCTGACTTCCGTTGGCTCTGTACCCACTACTTTAGCCCTTATGTGGCACAGTACCTCAGGCTTCCACTGGGGCCTCTGAAGTGCTGGGCTGTCCCTGGTCCCTCTTAAAGAGAGGAAAACTGTCCTCCAGACACTCAATCCTCTCTCTCCTTGCTGACCTCCGACGGCCTTGGCTTGTTCCCGAACCCGGTCACCGGCATAACATGAGGTGTGGCGTCCAGCGCCTCAACCCGCAGCACCACCGGGCTGGCTTCTGATATTCTTATTTAGGAAGGGATGCCAGAACTGCATGCAGTACTCCAAGTTCGGTCTGACCAGCAACCTGTACAGTGGCAGGATAACCTCCTTCCTCCTTGAGGTGATTCCCTGGCAATACACCCCAGCATCTTGTTAGCTTAAGGTGCTGCCTTCCTGCTCTGTGCTAAATGGTTCATTTGCCCTGTTACGAGTACCCCAGATCCTTTTCCTCCTCTGTACTGCCCAACTGTATCCCCCCTTCTGTAGTTAAACTTACGGTACCTGACACCCAAGTGTATAACTTTTCACTTCTTTGTGTTGAAACCTAGCTACTACTTACTTGTCTGACAATTGTACGAGTTTATCCAGGTCTTCCTGTAGTCCATCTGATTTGTCAGCAATGAATATGCCAAACAGCACTGGCCCCAACACTGAGCCCTGCCGAACCTCACTCGTCACAGCCCTTGGGGATGAGAGCTGCCCATATGACAACTCTCTGCTGCCTATAACCCAACCAGTTTCTGACCCTTGCCACCTGTGATGCTTGTACAGCTGGTTCTGATTAATCTATGCTTTTTGTAATATAAAAATGTATTATTGAGTGTCTCTCATGAGACATGCTGTTTCAGCTAAATGATAAAAGCCAGGAGATAATTACAGGCTAAAAGAGACCTAAATTAAAAATCTCCTGTTTATCTAGCTTAATTGTAGTTGCCAGCTGCTAGGCTAGAAATCATAAACTGTTATGGCGTTTAGAGGAAGGATACAGGTTATGTCACTGTGGTCGAAGTCATAAAGGTCCTTTGATGTCCATGAGAGAGGATGCTGTTCATGGATGAAAGAAAGGACTTGGAAAATTACAGACTTAATTGGGAAGTCATATGGGAAACAAGTTTTTTTGCTGATGTCACCTGTTAATTTACCTCCTGACACAATACATCCTGATTATATAATTTTTAATAAACGGGGAGAGCTGGGTGACATCATGGAGAAGGCAGGCTCAAGATAGATTGTTAATTATGCTGTGAGTGACCTGTAGAGACACACATGTTTGGACTCTGAAAAAGAAACATCTATAACACTTTGAGAAGATAAGAATACATTAGGTAGACAGGTCTAAGTGTATTATTGGTAGGAATTGTACTTTTAAACCTTATTATTTTAAAAGATTGTATGTTTTGTGATATATGGTTCAGTGTTTACATTTTGTATTTTTTATCTATTTTTAAGTAAACCTCTACTTTGGAGACTACTCGGTGTGCCTTTGAAATTCCTTTTCTTGACAAGTGAAGCATATATGTTTAAAGTTGACACTGTGCAAAAGCTTACTGGTTAACCAACTTGGGAAAAGGTAAAGTTTTCCTACAGGCTTTCATAGAGTTTTAAGGGTTCATTTGTATCTGGTTAGGTGCCCGTGGGTGAAGATATCTGCCCCGAAGAGCAGAATTATCTGAGCCTGTACATTGGGTACGCTTAGCAAGAGGTTCAAGTTTGAATCCTCCAAGACTTGACACCAAAGGTTGATTCAAGCCCACAAAACAGATGGGAGGGTTACCCTGTTCTGTTAACTGTTCACAATACTGCACTTCGGAGGTTGGCACTGTGGGAGCAGTGGGCCTGACCTGCTGAGTTGGGTTGTGACAGATTGGTTGACAGCGTGCAATAATTTTGGTATTATAAGCTTTTATTGTTCAGTGTGTCAGCTTGAGACCGTCAGCTCACTTGCAAAGAAAAAAAGGCAGCGATTTATTTTTAAAAGGAGACAGAACTATATCACTTGATGTACAGTCAAGTTCCTGCCTGTTTTATTTTTTCTAAAGTGCAAGTCAGAGTAGCCGTAGTTAGGGAAAAGATGGTTTCCAACTATAGCAGGCACACTTTAGACTACTTAAAGCAGTTGTGTGGGGACAGAAGAGTCCTGTTCGAGGTGAAAGCCACCAAACTGAACCTTTTGGATGCCCTGATGGTAGCAGATACCAGAGCATCGAGTCACAGACAGTGACTGAAAAGGAATGAACCTTGAGTGTGGTAGGGCTAGTGGCCAGTGCAGTGGCCAGATCTGATGAGGAGGACAACAGAGCCAGTGCCAGCAAAGGCCACAGCAGCAGGGAAAGGTCAGTAACCTGGATCCAGAAGTACTCAGGTTGCAGATTGAGTTGCGCCGAATGGAGCTGGAGTTCCTGGAGAAGAGAGAGAGGAGGAGAGGCAGAGCGGGAACTGCGGGAGGCTGAGCATGGTGGCAGCGAGCTGCAGAGGAGAAGAGTGAACAAAAAGAGGGAGGCAGCCGAGAACGCCGAGAGGCAGAGCGTGAACAGTGAGACGCTGACCATGAGGGAGTGTGATTGCCAGAGGCAACATGAACTGGAGAACCTCACGACTCCAACCAGCGGCACCAGAGCAGGTAAGTGGCTTAGGTTTAACTGGGACTACAGGACTGGGTTACAAATGTAATTCCAAATTGATAGCCAAATTTAAAGAGGGGATATGGATGCCTTTTAAATTCTTTTGAAAAAAGTTTATATTCAGACTAAAATTCCTATAGGAGTCCTGGAGCTTCCAGCTATCCCTGCTACTTACTGGGAAAGCTCCGGATGCATTGGGTCAAATGGACAATGAGGACAGTGATGATTACAGCAAACTTAAAGTTGCACTGTTAAAGAAATTTGAATTAACTGCTGAATCATACAGAGCTAAATTCCAGTATGCTCAGGAGAAGCCCTGACATGAGCTACAAGGAGCTAGCCATGAAACAACGTCAGTTTTAAAACGTTGGTGGAAGGAATGAAGCAAACTCTGTTGATAAAATTGAAAATGTGATTTGTTTTCTTTGTAATTATTCTTTATCTCCTCCTGTTGCCTGCCACCTCCGACCCTTCAGGGAGACAAGTGGACATCCCACTGCCTGAAACCCTACCCAGACAGACCCTCCAGCCCCATGGAGCCACAGTTTACCCCCAGACGGGGACAAGGTGGGGCCCTATCACCCTGATACTTACATTTCGTCGGGTCGAGGGCTGCTGGACGGGTTCAGGCACATCGCGGGTGCGGCCTCGTCTTCCCATCTTCCCAGCTGAGGCAAGCATTTTCACACTTTTCTTCCCTCCCTGAGCAGCAAGTGGCTCCCTGACGTCAAGGCGCTGATGCCGACATCCTTGCTGCTCATTGGCCACCCCTTTCTGCTCTGAATTGGAGCTTTCATTCCTCGAGCCTCCAATCGGGGTCATACAAGTGTCGGGCATTGGCCAGATCCCTCCCCGAGACGGCGAGCTGTCATTGGACGCTCAGCTGGTCTCCCTCGAACCCACCGACAACCCGAGTCCGCCTCGAACCCGGGTTGCCAGTGTGGAGCAAGGTGTGGTGTCCATCGCCTCAACCCTCAGCGCCACCGGGCGGCCCTGAAAATGTGATTTTGTTAGAACGGTTTTTCTGGACATGCCCAGCAGAGCTGAAAACCTGGCTGGAGGACCAAGATCCCAAAACAGTGCAAGAGGCTGCTGAACTCTTGGACCACTATGCCAAGAGCAGACCTGCTCTGAGAGATGAATGTGGGTGTGGCAGTGCAGAAAGGGAAAAGTGTGCCTTCAGGGCAGCTAAAACCCCTCACTGCCTCCACCAAACCAGTTAGCCTCAGGTTTCAGAAAAAGATTTCTCTGAGAAAGAAATGAATGTTGGTTGTGTAAAGAAACTGGGTATACTGCCAGACAGTGTCCAGAAAGGTGGGCAATACACAACAGGGGCTAGGAAGGAAATGTGCTGTTTATGTGTCCCTGGAAGCATGCCAGTGAACATGAGGGAAAACATGCACCCAGCAATGGTGAATGGTGTATAGATGCAAGGGTTAAGGGACACAGGTGCATCCTTGACCTTGGTAAAGGGGATCTAGTAGAGCCGGGTGGCTTATACCCAGTAAATACGTCACTGTACAGGACTTTACTGGTGAAGAGAAAACATTGCCCTCGCTAGTGTTCTCCTAGACTGGGGTGAAACAGGGAACTGTGCAACAAGTGGCTGTACCCCAAGCGTTAGCAGTGGATATGATCCTGGGCAACAATCTCAAACAGAAGATGGTGTGCGAGTTACCCGTAGCCAAGTGGCAAGGAAAATTGTAGTTCTCTGAACCCCACAGAAGCCATTGTGGAAACCACTGAGAGGCTGGTTCCCCAGCCTGTGTCTCCAGATGTGGAGATAAATGAAAAGGGTAGAAATTTCCCCAGTAGCAGCTAACCACACAGCTACGGAGGTTACTCCGAAGAGGAGGAGTGACTCATTGTCAGAGGGTTGGGATTGACAATGATCCTGAGTGCCCTGAGCTAGTGCTAGGGACCCTAGTTTAGCAACTGAAGGGACCTGTCTCATGCCTTGAGAATGTGTGAGGGTTTGCAGCTGCTCAGAGAAGTGACCCTAGACTAGAGAAGCTGAGGGCTTGGGCAGACTCTGACGGGACACAGGGAGGTGACGGCAGACTTATGGTATATTGGGAAAATGGACTGATGTATACTCAGGCTGTGCAGACAGAGGGAGGGGCGCTAGGCAGGCAGCTTGTCGTTCCTCAGGAGTATCGTGAGCAGTTGCTTAAGATTGCACATGATATTCCCTTGTCTGGCCATCAGAGGATCGTCGCACTATGCAGCGGTTGGCCCACAATTTCTGTTCGCCTAACTTTACCCAGCACTTGAAGTAGTATTGCAGGTCTCGTCACTGGTGCCAAGAAATAGGGAAGGCAGGCAACAAAACCCAACACCCTGATTCCATTGCCTATAGTGGAGGAGCCATTCCAGAGGATGGAATGGATATTGTGGGGCCTTTAAGGAGGACAGACAAAGTGGCATATGCCTTACTTGAGAGATTCTCCGTGTTGGGTTTCTGCAGGAGGTTCTCACTGATCGGGGGTTCCTTCATGTCGGACCTGATGAAATGTTTATGGAAGAAGTATGGGGTGGTGCAGCGATGCACGACACTGTATCACCCAGTAGCCAACGGGCTTGTGGAAAGATTCAATGGTACCCTGAAGTCAATGCTCCAGGCGCTTGTTGAACAGCATGGGAGGGACTTGGAAATACCGTCCCACCGGTTATTTACATACAGGAGGTGCCCCAAGAGTTGACAGGATTTTCCCCTTCGAACTATTATATGGACGCCTTGAGTGCGTGGGGCCCTCGACTTGATCCGGGTGGACTAGGAAGACAAGCATGCCACCCAGGGAACTCCCATAGTGGATTACGTCCTTAAGTTTAGTGAAAGGCTGAAGGAGCTGATGGGGACAGCCTAGAGCAACCTGACAGCTGCCAACAGAAACAAAAATGTGGTATCACGGCAGCCATGAGCTCGCTTCGTACATGGTGGGTCAGGAAGTCATGGTCCTTATTCCAGTCCAGAAAGACAAGCTGCAGGCTGAGTGGGCAGGACCGCATAAAAGTGGTTAGGAAGGCAAATGACGTGAACTGTATTGTAGAGTTACCTGACTGAAGACAGACAGAAAGGATGTACCATGTCAACATGATGAAACCTTATGCAAATAGGGCTGACATGGTGTTTGCAGTGTAGTCCTGGGAGGGACGAACGAAGGAGACCACCTTCTTGACTTGCTGGAAGAAAGTAAGCAGAAGTCCTCTGTGGAGGCAGTTAAATTGTCTCCCAGCTGACCCGGGCAAGATCCAGGAAGTAAGGAGGTTTTAGCAGACATTGCCCCATTGTTTAGCGCCAAGTCTGGACTAACCCCTTAGTGACTCACTATGTGGAGACAGGGACACAGACGCCCATATTGCAGACAGCATATCGGGTGTCAGAGGCTGTCCAAAAGGACATTAGGAGGGAAGTGGAGGAGATGCTGGATTTAGGGTAATCCAGAGATCCCACAGCCCCTGGGCCTCACTCGTAGTCCTTGTTCCCAAGCCAGATGGCTCTACTCATTTCTGTGTGGACTATCATGGACTGAATGCAGTCACGAAGTCAGGCCACCCGATGCCCCAGACGGACGAACTCCTGGACAAGTTGAGAGGCGACCTACCTTACGACCATTGACCTGACCAAGGGGTATTGGTAGGTAGAGTTGACGGACAGAGCTAGGGAAAGGTTGGCCTTCATCATTCTGATAGGCTTATTTGAATTTAAAGTAATGCCATTCAGAATGAAGAACGCTGCCACTTTCAAAGGTTGGTGAACCAGGTGTTAATGGTGCTGAGAAGTACGCCATGGCGTACCTGGATGACATTGCCATCTTTAGTACCAGCTGGGAGGAACACCTGTCCCACCTTAGGGAAGTGCTGGCAGGTACAGAGGTCGGGCTCACTGTCAAACCGGAAGTGCCAGGTGGCTACGGGAAAGCGGCATACCTTGGGCATGTGGTAGGCGGGGACAGCTCCGTCCTAACCAGATAAAAATAGAGGTAATCCAGGCATGACCCAGACCAGAAATGCAGAAGCAGGTCAGGAGTTTTCTTGGGACAGCAGGGTACTGTAGAAAATTTGTACCCAGTTACAGTACCCTGGCTGCTCCCCTATGTGACCTGGTAAAGAAAAGGATGCCAAAGAAAATTACCTGGGGACCAGCCTGTGAAGAAGCCTTTACCAGACTGAAGGAGGCACTGTGCAGTGCTCCTGTTTTGACAAGTTCTGACTATAGCTGACCCTTTATAGTTCAGACTGACACCTCAGACATGGGTATTGGGAGAGTACTGAGTCAGACATCCAGCCAAGGAAAGATCACTCTGTAGCACATCTGAATAAAAGTTACTTCCCAGGAGCAGGCATACTCCACTGTGGAAAAGGGTCTTGCCATAGTGTGGGTCCTAAAGAAGTTGGAGCCATACTTGTATGGGCAGCATTTTGTGGTACAGACTGACCACAGCCCTCTGGTTTGGCTAATGCAGATGGGAAAAAACAATGGTAGATTGCTAAGATGGAGTCTTGCTTTACAAGGGTATGACATGACAATTCTACATAGGGCTGGAGTGAAAAATCAGAACTCGGATGGGTTGTCTCACATCTATGAGAAGTGAACTGATTTGGGAAGCTTATCCCATGCAGAGGATAGAGCCCCAAATTCAGTCTAGGTAGGGAGGATTGTGACACTTGTACAGCTGGTTTTGATTAATCTATGCTTTTGTAATATAAAAATGTGTTATTGAGTGTCTCTCATGAAACATGCTGTTTCAGCTAAAAGATAAAAGCCAAGAGATAATTTTAGGCTAAAAGAGACCAAAATTAAAGATCTCCTGTTTATCTAGCTTAATTGTAGTTGCCAGCTGCTAGGCTAGAAATCATAAACTTTTATGGCGTTTAGAGGAAGGATACAGGTTATGTCACTGTGGTGCGAAGTCATAAATGGTCCTTTGATGTCCTTGAGAGAGGATGATGCTCATGGATGAAAGAAAGGACTTGGGAAATTACAGACTTAATTGGGAAGTCATATGGGAAACAAGTTTTTTTGCTGATGTCACCTCTTAATTTGCCTCCTGACACAATACATCCTGATTGTATAATTTTTAATAAACAGAGGAGGAGCTGGGTGACATCATGGAGAAGGCAGGCTCAAGACAGTTTGTTAATTATGCTGTGAGTGACCTGTAGAGACACACGTGTTCGGACTCTGAAAAAGAAACATCTACAGCACTATAAGAAGATAAGAATATATTAGGTAGACAGGTCTAATGTATCATTGGTAGGAATTTGCACTTTTAAACCTTATTGTTTTAAAAATTGTATGTTTTGTGATATGTGGTTCTGTGTTTTACATTTTACAGTTTTTATCTATTTTTAAGTAAACCTCTAGTTTAGAGACTACTTGGTGTGCCTTTGAAATTCTTTTTCTTGACAAGTAGGGCATATATGGTTAAAGTTGATACTGTGCAAAAGCTTACTGGTTAACCAACTTGGGAAAAGGTAGAAGTTTTCTCCGGGCTTTCATAAAGTTTTTAAGGGTTCATTTTGTACCTGGTTAGGTGCCTGTAGGCAAAAGATATCTGCCCCCGAAGAGCAGAATTATCTGAGCCTGTAAATTGGATGCTAGCAAGAGGTTCACAGTTTGAATCCTCTAAGACTTGAGACCAAAGGTTGATTCGAACCCACAAAACAGACAGGAGGGTTACCCTGTTCTGTTAACTGTTCACAATACTGCGCTCGGAGGTTGACACTGTGGGAGCAGAAGGCCTGACCTGCTGAGTGGGGTTGTGACACCACCAACCTCTCTGCTACCCCCAGGTTCCCCAACTTGCCTATCAACCTCCCATTGGCACAGACTCAATGCCTTGCTGAAGTCCAAGTACAGGACATCCACTGCCTGACTCTTGTCTAGTGCTCTTGTTACCCAGTTATAGAAGTTCACCATGTTTGTCTGACATGATCTACCAGAGACAAATCCATGCTGTCTGTTATCCTGAAGACCATTCTCCTCCAGGAATGCTACTAGCCTCTTCTTGATGAGGACTCTATTAGCTTCCCTATGATGGAGTTAGGCTGACTGTCCTATAATTCCTCGGCTCATCCTTAGGCCTACTTTTTATGGATGGGCACCACATGTGCCATCCTCCAGTCCTGGGTATGCATCCAGTCTCCAAGTAGGTGTTGAATAGGTCTGCCAGAGGCCCTGCCAGGCTCTGCCATGTCCCAGCACTCTGGGGTGTATGCCGTCTGGACCTGATGCCTTCTTCATCCTCAGGGCTCTCAGACCTTCCAGTACCCTGCTCTCTTGGATTATCCTCTCATGATCTCTGCCCTCATATACCCTGCTACCTTCCCTGTGGGATTGGTCTCATTTTTAGGGCTGTGGGCGGAGCCTACAGCCCTATTGAGATGGATCATAGCTCTAAAAATGCCAATTGTGGAACCTTCTGTTGGACTTTGGAAGTATCCTTCTGAAAGCCCAATGTAGCTTGAACCCCTCTGTTACAATGGCTGCTACGGAATACCAGCCGAACTATTTTGGCTGTTACTTCCCATTCTGATGCGTGATAGTGCTGTTATGTGAATGGCAAAATGCCATTCACCGCAACTACACATGCGTGAGTGCCACATGCACAATTGCGCGCTGCTGCCAGCTCCACGGCATTCTGTGCCCCACTCCCCACCAACTCAAGTGACACACTGGGAGCCTACCCCAGTGTGCTGAAAGATTTGCGCTGCCAGCTCCTCGGCATTCTGTGCCCCTACCCCACCAACTCAAGTGGCACACTGGGAGCCCACCTCAGTGTGTCTACCATTTGTTTCTTCCCCAACCCCTGCACATTGGGTGCCCAGTCCCATGTCGGCATCCTGCATAATCCCCCACCAGTCATGTGGCACACTAGGAGAGCCCACCCCAGTGTGCCCAAATGTTTCTGTTTGCTGTAAGCAAGAAAATGGTCCCTTGTCGTTGCGCCACTCATTTTGTTTTCCTGTAAAAGAAAATGGTCCTTCATCATTGCTCCAGTCCCCTCCCTATCCTCACCCTCCCACTGAGCACCCACCTCCCCACACCGCTTACCCCATACTGACCTCTGGAGGTGAGCACCGTTTTTCTCTGGACCGGAACATGTCTTCACTCTCAAAGGCGAACCGCAAACTAAAGAATCTAAGGTAAGCATGCTATAATGCCATTCAATGGGGTTTTCAACTTATGCTGATAGATCAGCCATTGTTTGGAAGTTTTGACCCAAATTTTCAACATGGGGTTTTGTGAACCCACCTCTTGAAAACTGGCACTGTCATTTTGTTACCTGGTGTGAAAGGTGATTTTGGGGTCGCTATGCAGAATCACCTTTGAGACTGATTCATGAATTGACAGTGCCACTGTTCATGAGGTGGGGTCCCAAAACCCATGTTGCAAATTTTGTGAAAAAGTTCCAAAAATGACTGTGTACATGAGTGTGCTATGCAGTTTCTATGCATGCCCTAACTTCACCAATTTTTAGTATTTTCACTCCATTTTCAACATTGCAATTTTTGCCACCTTCTTCAAAACAGTGCAGCTGTCATTTTCCACAATCTACCCAAAACATGTTTTTACACCTGTGCAGAATAGATCGTTAAGCTCTGTGAAATCACCTTTTGGGACAAGTGAACAAAATGACACTGGCACTCTTCATGAGGAGGGGTCCCAATAAGGCCATGTCGAAAATTTAGTGCAACACCTCAAAAATGGCCATGTTACACACAGGCGTTGAATAATTCCTACACACATGCAACTTTGGTCACTTGGTAAAATGGCCACATACACATAGGCGTTTAATAATTCCTAAGCACATGTGTAACTTTGGTCACTTGTAGCTCTTCACAGCCCTATCTGCTCTGGCTAGAGTTTGTTTCTCTGGTAAACACTGAAGAGTACTCATTAAGTGCTTTTCCTCTTCCCCACTTTTCAGCCCTCCCGTCCAACTGTTCGAACAATCTGATCCTTACATTTTCTTCTCTCCCTTATGTAATGGAAGAAATCTTCCCTTCTGCTATCCCTGTGCCAGCCTAAGCTCTTTTGCTGCCTTGGCTGCCCTGACTTATCTGCTTACCTTCCTTGATTTCTTCACGTATTCCTTCATGTCCTTCTCCATTTGATTCTCATGTATTTCTTGAAGGTGGCTCTTTTTTCCTTAATCTTCCCAAGCACCTCCCTTTAACGAACTTGTTCTCCTGTACCTCAACATTTTCACTTGGAGCTTTGAACAGGAGTCGTGGCCTCAGTTACACCAACCTTGATAATCTCCACTTGGTTGGTATCCATATGTGGTTGGATTCTGGCGAGGTGCTCTTCCAGTATGACCCTCATATTCCAAGTCTGCCTACCTGAAGTTAATCACCCCAGTCCCTGCACTGGCTGTCTCCTTAATCATACTAAGGGAGAACCACACTGTGTGGTCGCTCCCTGCCAGGATCCTCCACCCTTACCTCCTTCACGCCTCACCGCTTGACAGCACTAAGTCTAGTATGTTCCCCTCTAGTAGGCTCCCCACCAGTTGTGCTAGGAAGCTGTCTTGGAAGGCATCCAGAATGACCAGTTCCCTGACATACGTGGTAGCCGGGCACTCCACTCCACCCCTGGCATGTTGAAGTCCCCAACTATCTCTGTGTGCCCTTTTGCACAGACATTTCTTACCTGCTCGCATAGCTTTCTGGCTGCCTCTTCACTTTGAGCTGGTGGCCTATACACCACTCCCAGCCTTGTCCTCCTTCCCTTTGGGTCTTGTATCTGTACCTATAAGGCCTCTGCCCTGCCTCTTCCCTACTACAGGAATTCCTCCCTTATGTGAATAGCCACCCATCCCCCTTCCTCCTTACTCTGTCTTTCCAGAATAGTTTGTATCCCAGGACCACTAGGACCCAGTCCTGGTATTAGGTGGCCCATGTCTCAGAGATGGCAGTTATGTGCTCCTCCTTCTACCATCAGTGCCTGCAGGTCAGCAGTTTTGTTTCTCAAGCTCTTTGCATTTAAGAAGACCACCCTCCAGTTTGTCCCTCCTTTCTGTGCCTAACCCTAATCCCCTCCTGCTCTCTCTCTCTCTCTTTGAGCCTGGAGTCTCCCTCCTCCCATCCCTACTTGCCTTGGGGGGCCTGATGGACTCCCTTTCTGGTGACTTAGCTCATCATCCAGCCTACTGCCTCCACCCCATCTAGTTTAATGGTATTCTGGTTGCTATATACTCCCCAGTTTCTGCTTCAAGACTGCTTTGCTTCTGTACTCAAGTGGAGCCTGTCTGGGGCATAGAGATTCTTGTTCGCCATGTATCACCACCACGCCCCCACCAACCCATACCCCATTGACTGACAGCATTTCCCCAACCAAATGTTGAAATCCTCTATCCTCTGTTTCCTGGTTGTGGTAGTCCTGGGTATTGGGAGTTCTGAAAAGGCAACTGAGCACCCTGCCATCTCGCATAGTCTACTCACCTCCCTAAACCTTTCTTGGACCTCTGTGACGTGCCCCTGCCAGGTCATTTGTACTAAGGTGCACTATAGTGTGAGTTTTGTCCTGTCCCTTCCCCCAACCTTAGGCAGAAATTGCCCCACTCTCCCTGCTGTCATGCCCTGCATGCACTCCACCCATATACATCCCCTCCTGGTATTCTTGCCTCCACTTTACACCTTTCAAAATTGAGTCCCCTAAGACTATGACTCTACCTTTTCCCTCTTGCCCCCCGCCTGTTTCCTCTCTCCTGGTCACAGTCTCGCTTATGTGATCATTGTCCTTGCCCTTTTACCCCCTGCCTCTCCTATACCCTCCTTTGGTCCCTCCTTGCTCCTCCCCACCCTCCTTCCCCATCCTCACCATTTGGCCTCTCACCATCCCTCCTCATCCCATTTTTCCATGATCCCCACATCCCTTCTCACACTGCTTGGAACAACCCCATCTATGAGAAGGGACTTGGCAAGACTAGAGGAATGGTCAAAGTATGCAGCTTAGAGTCAGTGCAAAGTAATGCACCTGGAAAACAGAAACCCAGGGAAGAGTACACAGTGGGGGTGGAGAGGGAAGTACTAACAACAACAAAATGGCTGTTGGTTAACTAGGATCTGCATCTTATCCAATAGGTATGGAAATGGGAAGACTGGGTGGGCCAAGCAGTCCTTATCTGCCATCAAAGTCTATGTTTCTATGTTTAGCGCCCCTTCTCCTTCCCTGCTGCTTGTCCTCCTGATCCCCACCGCCTTCTCTCTGCCTGATATAGCCTCTTCATCCCCTTCTGCCCCAATTGTTCACCCTTACCCTTCTTTGCCCCTCCTGTACTCCACGCATCTTAACTTTGCGCCCTGCAAGTCCCTCTCCTCCCATTTTGTCCTTCCCCTACCTAGAAGCCCCATTCTCTCCTTTACCCTGCTTCTCTCCTATCTCCCCAGGCTCCCCAGCTCTCTAGGCTCCCCAACACTGAGAATCTATTAAAGCTGTCTGTGGTTCTACCTTGAACCTCCTGGTGTTCTGTCTGTCACCTTACTTTCCTGCCTCCCCTAGGCTTCATATGCAATTTTGTCTCTTAGCTGCCCAAGCTGTCTACACACAAAGCACTCCCCCAGCTCTCCATGCAATCCTTAGGAATAGGACCGCTCCACGGGCATTGCATCCAACTATGCTCCCTACCCCTTCTTGCTCCTCTTCCTTGTTCCTGTCTTCTGCCTCTTCCTGGTTCTTCCCTTTCCTATTCTCCTCCCAGTAATATGTTCCAAATTAATTTAAAAATCATTTTACTCTCCTGTCCGACATCTATCCATCTCCTGTCGGCTCCCAGTTACTATGTACAGATGTGTGATTACCTGGGGCATGCCCTACATAGCATAAGGTTTGAGCAACTCATGGAGGGTGAAGTGGGGTGGAAGGATTAGGACCACTCCCTCACCTTCCGAGGCGATCAATCCTCAGCTCCTCCAACACAGAAGAGCCCCCAGGCTGCAGGCAGCAGGACGAAGTGAAAATGGAACAGAACCTGATGAAAAAAAAAAATCAGGTAGCGCAGTTTTATCAAAGCACAGGAATAGTTGTACCTCTGACTGGGTCTTCCGCACACCCCCCTCTTCCCTTCCTTTGGTGTGTTTCCTCTCAGGAGCCACTCTCCTTATCGGCGGTTACTCCTCTCCTGTCACCAGAAGCAATGCAGTCTGTACGAACCAGGATCCCAGCACATGTTCCCCATGAGAGATTAGCCCGCTGGATGCTGCTCCTTCACCCTCTCTCCGCTCTGCTCCACTGTGGTGTGCTTGAAGAAAATTAAACAAAACCTTTATGACAAGTTGCAGAAAGTGGACAAAAGAACACCCCCCATTCATAATCCACACAAGAGCTGGGCCAGATGGCCATAGGTCTTCCATGGGCCTCTCGAGAAGATGAAACAGTCCACCAGGGCTTCAACACCTTTCCCAACTGTCACAGTTCAAATGTATTCTTACGGATTATTGTCTTTCCTTTCTGCACTTTGGTGCTGGACTGGATCTTGGTGACACCTCAAGTTTTGTAGGCACAGATGTGAGCAGTGACTTCACACTTGCAAGGGCCTCGAGCTGGATTTCCTGTGGTCACTTTCACCTCTAAATTCTTTCATCAGCTTTGCCCTAGAGTCTTTTTATGACTTCACCCCTAGGACTTTTCAACAGCTTAGCACCTTGGGCCAAGGTGTGTAAACTTTAAATTAGGAAAGGCAGAAAGGGAGAATGAGGAGGATATTACCAGAAATGCAAAAAGTAACCCAAAATTGTTCTGGGCATATGTTAGCAAAAGGAGAGGATGGTGTAGGATGGTGGGACCCTTAATAGAAGGCAATAACAGGATAGATAACATCATAGAAGTAGCAAACATACTAAATACGTTTTTGGGGTCAGTATATTAGCTGTCAGAGTTAAATATGGTGGAAATTGCTGTCCGCTGGTGCAGCAATAGAGCTTCCACTTGTGACGCCAACATTCCAGGTTTGGAAGCAAGTCTGGGATGTCGGGGGCTGGGGGAGGATCAAGTATCCCAAGGACTGCTTTCCTCCTCCAGGAAAAGGGTAGGAAACACCTGGCATTTGACTGACCCTGGTGGAGATGGGGATCTTAGAGCTGGTGCTGAGAATTCAGGAGGCATGCTAGATATCCAGTGCTTAGCATGCTACTGTGTTATTGCATGCCACAACTCCCTGTGGTACAGCATATACAAAAATTATCGCCGAGCAGGAGGACATCTGCCCTCCACCAGACCTCCACGCAGCCCACTGAGGCACTCAGCCCAGATCACAAACCATTTTCCATTCAGGGAGTATGGGCCTATTCCCAATGGCCCACCCTGGAGGGAAAGCCATTGTGCATTCCGTAGGGTAGGTAAGTCCCAGGAGATGAGGGCTGGGTGGCAGGGACGGACAGATGGTGGCTGGCCGATGCAAAAAAAAATGGTAGAAATTGAAAATCAGGACAGAGCACCATTGATTACAGAAGCAAAGGTGTATAAAGCTTAGAATAATTTAGATACAAACAAATCTCAGGGATCTGATGGGATACACCCAATATTATTAAAATAGTTAGCTGATATAGTGAAAGGCCCAGTTACTTGGCTTTTTAATAAATCACTGGAAACAGGTGAAACACCAGATGTGTGGAGATCAGCTGCTGTTGTCCTGATCCATAAGAAGGGGAGCAGGGCTGGTAAAGGAAATTATAGGCCAGTAAGCCTTACGTCCGTCTTGGGAAAATTGTGGGAACTATTGTAAGAGGAATAATGGAAGAATATTTGATAGGTCATGATCTACAGTAGTGGATGAAATTCTCCACATGGATTCAGAAAGGAGGTCTTGCCTAACAAATTTCATTAGCTTTTTGAAAGGGTGAGTCAGCTTTGGATGAGGGAAAAGCAGTGGATGTGGTCTATCTGGATTTCAGGAAGTCATTTGACACCATGCCACAAGAACTAATTAAATGCCTGGGAAACACAGAAGTTAATAGCAGGATTATAGCATGGGCAAGATCTTGGCTGAGTGAAAGATCACAGAGGGTGAGAGTAAATGGGCAGATTCTGGGAGAGTAGAGGTGACTAGCAGAGTCCCACAAGGGTTGGTGTTGGGACCAACCCTGTTCAAATATTTATGTATCTAATATGAATGATACAGAGGAAGCTGTCTATCAAAATTTGCTGATGACACAAAGCTAGGACACATAGTGGATATGGAGGAACATGTTAGGCTACTGCAGTGTGACTTGGATGAACTATGACTGGACAATTAAATACAAAATGGGTTCTAATCTAAATAAATGTGTGTACATGCATAGAAATATTAAGGCAGAATATACATCAGGGAATACAGTCCTCAATGTCACTGAGCGTGAAAGGCATCTGGGTATAATTATAGCAGACAGGTTACAATTTACTGAACATTGTAATGAAACTGTTGCTAAAACTAACACGATAATGGGATGCATTAGGAAGAATGTGTAGAGTAGGAGTAGAGATATGGTGTTATCAATGTATCCGGCTTTGGTGTGGCCACAGTTGGAATACTGTGGACGGTTCTGGCCACCACAAAACATAGGGACATCCATTAACTGGAAAGGGTCCGAAGGAGGGCTACAAATATGGTGAAAGGTTTAGAAAATCAGTCATATGAGCAGAGATTAGTAGCCAGGTTTGTATTCACTGGAGAACAGAAGACTTGGGGGGTCTTATTACAGTGTATCAATTCTAAAAAGAAACCAAGATATAAGAAATTGTTTGTATTTGTAGCTAAGGACATTCAGCAAAGAAACCAGATGGCATAAATTCCAGCTAGGCTAAACATTTTAAGACTGTAAGGAGAGGACTTGACTCACTCAGAGTGGTCCATCTTTGGAACAGTTTGCCTGAGGCAGTAGTTAGTAGTGAGACTCTAAATATATTTAAATACAGATTGGACAGCTTCTTAAAAGAGAGGGTTGGGCTGGCCTAGTGGCGTAGAGGCTGGGGCATCTTGCCTTACCTCCTGCCCGCCGACAGCCCATGTTTGTGTGTAAGTAGGTCAGCTGGGAGGAGAGGATTGAGTATCCAGGGGACAGCTCTCCTCTCCCGGGAGGGTGGGAACTATAGACCAGCATTTCCTGACACCTAGCAGAGGCTGGGTGTTGGCATGCAGAGTCCCACATGTTGGGGCGCAGAGAGGGCAGTCAACTGGTGTGCAGCATGCGAATGCATGCGCTGCATGCCATTGTCAGCATTACACACTCTCCCTCCGCAACAAAAAGTGGAAAAATTGGACCCTGGCCGAGCAGCATGACACCATTCCCCGCAGACGCTGCACCAAAATGGCACCTCCCTGGAGCTGGATCCGTTCGAGTGGGTTGAGTCGCTCCCCACCACCCTACCATGAAGGGTAATTCATGGAGGCCTGAGGGAGGAGGTCTGATGCACGGGTGATGGCGCTGGGAGGACGGCAGAAAAGAGAGAGAGAGAGAAGAGAAGACAACAGGCCGGATCCATGGGGAGAAAAAAAGGATAGCAAAAAAAAAAAAAGAGGGAGGGTTTGCAGGACTTTGTAGCTCAATAATTGCCGGACAGGCCAGATGGGCTTAAGCCCCCGATCTGTATTACCTATGTTCCTATATTTCTTTCATCACACCCTTCGGTGGGTGGCTGCTGCAACACACAGTAATGGTGCTCCAGAACCCTTTGTTTGAAGGATCAGACACCCCACCATGACGATGGATGAGGATAGTAACCACTATCATGCATTTCTCCACTGCAGGGTTTCACTTAAGGCTGGAGTTCCCCTTGAACAATAGTAGGTGTGGGTCCTGGTGAGACCAATGCCTGAAGTGCTGGATCTGATCCTAGCTGGAAATGCTGTGAGGGCAGATTTCCACCTTCAAACATAAACTACCATTCTCCATCTGATGAAATGCACTTCTTTCATTTACCAAACTCCTTTCATTTACCAGACTCCTATGAGCCTGGCCAAGGCAGTCTCTGATGCCACTGGCATTTCCACAGCCCATCTCCTCAGTCTCTCATGGTGCTATCCGTGGGCTCTGCCGCGTCATTTGAGAGTGTTGCCATGTTTGGGGGGTTCCTGTCTGAGCTACAGGATCCTTCTAATTTGCCGACCACCAGGCCAGGAGAGGGAATTCCTGCAGGAGGTTGGGGACTTCATCACCGGTCTGGTATTGGAGTCCCTCAAATGGTTAGTTCTGGGGATTTTGGATGCATGGGCCAATGATGGACTCTCATCGTTTGGTTGTGACATCCTGCAGAGTATGGAAGCTCTGGGCTTGGCGCAGGTGGTTACTTCAGCGACCGAGTTGCATGGCCACATAGTGGGCCTGGTATTCACATTGAGTCTTTGGACTGATGACCTCATGATTGATTCGGTCATATGGTCAGACCATAGCACCATGAAGTTCATGTTTGGGGCCCCAGGGTCCATCCTCTGTGGAGATGGTACAGTACCACCCTTTGTGTGGAGTGTCCCCAACAGGACAACAGGCAGTGCTGGACCTATCAAGTGTGGAAACTGCATGTGAAGGGATGTGGAAGAGGCAGTGATGGCCTACAATAGCAGACTGAAAAAAAAGGATTGCTCCCAAGGGTCCTTGACAAAGAGCCCAGTCACAGGCTTGAAACATTGGTTGGTGGTAGCCTCCCTGGGCTACACCATCTCCACTGTTGCTGTATTGCTCACAATAAATGATGATTTTTGCTTAAGGACTTGAGAATCTGCTGCATTATTAGGTATTCAGTGCTGGGTCCTTGCTGTTACTGGCCTATAATAGGGCTGCCACTGCAGCCTTTGACTATCATTATATGTTCAGCCCTTATCTACTCATCAGAGCCCCCTGGTTTGATGGGAAATCAGGGAGTTAAAGATTAAGGGCCTAGCCAGACCAGTGGCACTGAGGCACTGGACGCCTTACCTGTGCTACACTGACGACCCAGATTTGGGAATGAGCCGGGCGTTGGGGATTGGCAGGGTGAGAAAGGATCGAGCATCCGGAGGACTGCTCTCCTCTCTCAGGAGGAGGATTGTCGTTCTGCCTGTTGATCGCCCTTTGGTGGGGCTGGAGGATGGTCAGGCAGGGAGGCAGTCAGCCAGTGGGTGTGGCAGGTGTATGTGCCCACACACCCATGCCTCACGCTTGCACTGTGAGGGAGGGACACCAGAAAAATGGAAAACCGTGGCCAGGGGCTTCATGATGTCCCAACCCCATTCTGCTGTCCACTGTTGTGGCCTCCCAGACTTGGACTTTGCTCTGGGGAGGGAGGTAGTTCCATTCCTGGCCCCATCATGGAGGGTAATCCATTGGGGGTCTTGGCGATGGTCAGGCTGGTGGACTGGTGATGTGGGGCTGAGTTTCTGCGCTAGCATGCCCATGAGGATAAAAACTTGAATGAAAAAAAGATTAAGGGCCGGAGGTTGGATCGACACTTGAGGGAGTCTGAACTGATGGAGGCCAAATTTGCTTTGAGGTTCCATTATGGTGACTATCAAAGGACAATCTCCTGGAAGAAGGCCGATTTTATGTCAAGGGAGATTGCTGCAGCAAAGAAGAGACCGCTCAGCTCTTCCCAATGGTGGATGGGTTTCTGCATCCAGCCTGTGTCCATGTGGGAGGAGCAAGTTCAAGCACGAGATGTGAAGAGTTTGCTCTGTTCTTTGCTAACAAAGTGTCCTCTATTAGGCTGCAATCTCCTCCAGTGCTGCCCAAAGGACTTGCAGGATCAGACTGGGGACATGCTAGGGCATCCCTCTTGTGTGGAGTGAGTTTGATCCAGTTGGAGTGGATGAGGTAGTCGAGATAGTCTTGAGGCTGCAACCAGCATATTGTGATCTAGACCCAGGCCCAATCTGACTCTTGGTTGTGTTGGCCTGATTGGACCAGTGGTTGCTGAGATAATCTGTTGTTTATTGGGGAGGGGAGCCTTTCCTATGGCCTTGAAAGAGGCCTTGGTTAGACCCCTTTGAAGAAACCCTCAATGGACCCAGAGTCTCACCCCAACTACAGACCATTCTCAAACTTCCCACTTTTAGGGAAAGTTTTAGAAAAAGTGGTGGCAATCCTGGCAATCCAGCTCGAGACTCGTCTCGCCTCCTCCACGCGTTTGAGTATTTCCAGTCTGGATTTGGACCTGGATACAGCATGGAGACTGCCCTGGTAAATCGCTGAGCGATCTCCTGATAGAGAGAGAGAGGGGAGAGTGTACCATCTTTGTTCTTCTGGATGGTTCTGCAACTTTTGACACTGTGGACCATGAAGTGTTACTGGACTGACTGCGTAACTGGTGTGAACTGATTGGCAATGTCATCAGCTGGTTTAGGTCCTACCTCATAGGTACAGTGCAAAGGGTGATGATGGGGTTATCTTAACTACCTTGATCCCCTACCCTGTGGAGTTCTGCAAGATCGATTCTGTCGCCTCAGTTGTTTACGGTGTATATGCTACCGTTAGAAGATGTCATCAGGTAGTATGGGCTGGGTTTTCATTATTACATCAATGGTACCCAACTATACTTGTCCTGTGCACCTGGAAACCACATGGTGGCCTCAAGTTTAACACTTGCCCAGACAAGATCCTGAACTGGATGGCTCAAAACTGTCTATCACTCAACCCAGACAAGACGGAGGTACTGGTAGTGGATCCTGGTTGTCGACGAGATGGGAAGAGGGTTGGGCAATGGCCATGGTTTTATACTGGGAGGTGTTCCCTTGACCCCATCTACTAGGGTCAGGGATCTGGGCATGGTCCTTGGTGACTGTCTGACACATGATGCTCAGGTGTCTGACATCGTCCAAAATACTTTTATTATCTTAGGAACATTGCCCAGATCCGGGCCTGATATCAGCTGATGACCTGGCCACTCTAGTACATGCCTTCATTGCATGTGGGTTAGATTACTGCAATGCTCTGTACCTTGGGCTGTCTGGAGGCAATCTCTGCCATCTGCAGCTAGTGCAGAATGTGGCAGCCAGTCTGCTGACTGGGATTTCGAGATTTGACTATGTCGTGCTGGTTCTCTGTGGACTGCACTGGCTGCGGATTAGGTGAAGGATTGCATTCAGGGTTGGTTAACTGACCTACAGAGCCCTGAATGGCAGGGACCAGACTATCTGCAAGACCTCCCGGTTCCTCACTGCCTGGTTTGTGCTCTCAGTTCCACCAAGGGTTGCCTCCTGCTGGTTCCCAGGCTGGAGTTGCAGCAATCTGGTGACAGCGCTTTTCTGTGGCTGCACCAGTCCTGTGCAACTCATTACTAGTTTATTTAAGGGAGGCACCCTCTGTAGATACCTTCAAAGAAAGAGGTTAAAACTGTTTCTATTTAACCAAGTCTATAGTGTATAATTGCTAGAAGCATTGTATTATACCGACTGTCATGTTTTAAGTTTAATACCATAGACAGTTAGATAGATTTTTAAATATTGTTTATACTTTACAAGGTGGGGTTATACATTTTTGATTGTGTAATTTGTTGTGATGTTTGCTTTTGATCTTGTACAGTGCTCCAAGCTTCCGGGAAGGGTCATGATATAAATATTCTATCTATGTATCTAATCTATCTAGCTCTCTCTCTCTCTCTCTTTATATATCTGTCTCTCTCCCCCTCCCAGTTCTGACTGAAATTAAGAGAACAAATGTAAAAATATTTTTGGGCCTGCTTTTAGCCCCACTGGGCTGTTGAGGCTGGTTTCTATCTTGATGCCAGTCCTAAGGCTGGGATAGCTCTGTGGGGGCAGACACACTCCTTGTTTCATATGTGGATGGCTCCTTTTCTGAGGGCAGCCACGCATGCACTGTGCCTCGTGATGCAGCAGGTTGTTTAGTTATTTCCAGTCCTGCTGTCTACCCTGGGCCCTGGGAAGTAGTGTTTGATGCCAGCCACCACTGTCACAGTTGTGGTGTCCCAGCTCCACTTCCTCTCCTTCGAAAATGGAGCGCCTGCTCTGATTTGCAAATGGCGCAATGGTTATCATGGTGCCCTGGCTCCTAGCTCTGCTCCCTACCCCTCTTCTCTCTTTCTCCAGGGCTGGGAACATTTAAATGTCACCCAGTAATCTAGCCCTACCCACTTGCAGGTTCTGAGGCCGAGATCAAGGACTCAGGACAGATGCAGCCGCGAGTGCTCTGGCAGGAAGCCTAGACACAACTGGCACGGAGCCATTGATGGATGGACACCCATTCTGCTGTTTCATGCTTCTATGGTCCTGGAGGGCTGGAGGGTGAAAGGCGGCTCAAGAGCAGGCTGGGAAGGAGCGGTTCCATGTGATAACGGTGATTGCGGAAGCCGGAAGGCGATCGTCATTAGGGCGACTATACATCGCTGAAAATCAGTTTGTGATGTACACTCCAGTGCACAGCAAAGGGCACCAGAGACTTGGATTTTTTTATGTGGGGCTGCTCGCCCCGCACCACCTACCCCCACTAAAGATTCTCAAATCCAGAGAGCTGCATGTCGGGTGGGGGGTGTGCAAAGACAAAAACAAAAATAATTCTTGGACTGGCGCCAAAAACGAGGCACACCCAGAACCGAACACAGCACCTCAAACCCTAGCCTGCCACCAACCCACCACCACATGGCCAGCTCAGTAGCCCACCGCTACACTACACCCCACAAACCCTCCCTCTCCTTCCGCCCGTCACACAGCATGATCGATCCTCCCTCCCCCGCGTACGTGTGTGTGCACATAAGCGGCATCCTGTCGCTATATTGCTGACCTCCCTATCTGGTCGCCTCCCTGCTTGGTAGCCCTATGCATAGGCACCGTGATTGAGTCACTCTTTTGAGCGCTCAATTGGGTCACCATCATCACAGGCTACTGAAGGAGCAGCAGAGGACCAGGCAGACTATCAAGTAAGCCCCAGAAGTGGTGGTGGTGGGGTCTTACATTTACATAGAGGGTTGTGGATAAATTGAACAAGCTGCCTAAAGAACAGTTGATGCTAGAAAAATAGAAACTGGAGTGTGATGGCAGATAAGGGCCACTAAGTCTACCTAGTCTGCCCATTTTTATTAACCTTCACATTGCTGCTGCAGACCCAACTTGATCTATGGTGCAGTGTCTCCTACCCCTCCTGTTCCTTACTCCTATGATTCCCTTGTGCCTGTCTGAGGCACCTTTGAATCCACCACTGTTTTCACCCCCACTACCTCCACTGGAAGCCTGTTCCAGGCATCCACCGTCCTGTCCGTGAAAATACTTCCTCACATCCTCCTGAATTTATCCCCTCCAGCTTCATATTATGTTCCTTGTTCTAGTGCACCTTTTCTCTAACCCCCAAATATCTTATTTACTCTCATGAGGTATTTAAAGGTCTCTATCATATCCTCCTCTCCCTCCTCCCTCCAGGGTATACATATGTAGCTCCTTTAGCCTCTCTTTGTAGGGCTTATGATCGGACCCTGCACCATTTTAGTAGCCCTCCTCTGGACCACCTCACTCTGTCTTTAACCTTCCTGAGATATGATCTCCAGAACTGGACACAGTACTGAAGGTTGTATCTTACCAGCGATCTATATAGGGCAGCACCACCTTCCGCTTTCTTGCCGACAATACCTATTCTTATGCACCCCAGCATCTCACTAGCCCTTCTGACTGCCATGTCGCACTGCCTGGCCATCTTGAGGTCATCCAATATGATTACCCCAGATCTCTTTCCTGCTTGGTCGTTGCCAGTATCACTCCGCCCATTTTGTACTCAATTCCTGGGTTTCTATAGGCCAAGTATATGAGGACAGATTAACAGAGCTCAGTATAGAGCAAAGGAGGAGAGAGGTGATATGATCGAAACATTCAAACACCTTAAGGGCATTAACAAGGTGAAAGAGTCTAACATGTTTCAATCTATGTTTCTATAAGAAAAATAGCAGGACAAGAGGACACAGCATGAGATTAGAGGGAGGCTGATTAAGGGTAATGTGAGGAAGTTGGACTCACCTTCAGGGTGCCTTCCTCAAGCAACTGGTCATGGAACCAACTCGGCAGAAGGCAATACTGGACCTTGTGCTCACAAACAGGGACAGTGTGATGGGGGTAACAGTGGGGAGCACCTGGGAAACAGTGACCACCAGTCATTGTGGTTTGAAATCACAGAAAGAGCAGAACCAAACCACACAAAACACGTATCCTGGATTTTAGGGGCAGACTTTGGGAAAATGGGGAGATACTTGAAAGAGGCATTAAGGGAATGGGACAGGAATCAGGGCTTGAGGAACAGTGGGCAGTATTTAAAATGGGATTACAAGAACAACAGAATTATGCATTAAGCAGGTTAGCAAGAGGAAAAGGAAGAGGAGACCATTATGGTTTTCCAAAGAGGTATCAAAGAAAGTGAAAGCCAAAAAGATTGCATTCAGGCAATACAAAAGACACAGGCAGAGGGGATAGGGAGAAGTACCAGGAGAAGCAAAGGGAGGCGAAGAGGTCAGTAAGGGAAGCCAAAGCTCAGACAGAAGAACACATTGCAAAATCAGTGGGTAGAGGACAAAACCTTTACAGGTACATAAGTGAAAAAGAAAGACAAAGGGAGGGATAGTGAGACTGAAGGGGAGGATGGGAGCAGCGTGGAGGATGACAACAGTAAAGCTAACATATTGAACAGGTATTTCTGCTCAGTCTTTACTGAGGAAGAGGAGGGTAATGGGTCTGAAGGGAGTACAAGGGTGAGAATGGTGCAGAAATGGACACAAGTCCCTTTACACGAGAAAGGGTCCTGAAGGAACTGGAAGCAATAAGAGTTGATAAAGCAATGGGGCCAGACGGGTCCTTAAAGAACTAAGAGAGGTGGTGGCTGAACCTCTGGCTATCCTGTTTAGCCGATCACTGAAACAGGGAGGTACCCAAAGACTGGAGGACAGCAGATGTAGTCCCCTTATACAAAAGTGGGAACAAAGAGGAAGCAGGGAACTACAGACCAGTCAGCCTCACCTCGGTAGTGGGGAAGATCATGGAAGCACTACTGAAGGAGATTGGTGGAACATCTGGTTATCAATGGACTACAGGACCCAAGGCAGCATGGTTTCACCAGGGGAGGTCATGTCAGACCAACCTCGTTGAATTTTTGACTGGGTGACTAGGGAGGTGGATCAGGGGAGGGCAGTGGATATGGCCTATCTGGACTTCAGCAAGGCCTTTGACACTGTACCACATAGAAGACTATTACACAAACTGGGGAATATGGGTGTGGGCAGGACAGTAGTGTGGTGGGTAGGTAACTGGCTGGGTGGCAGGACACAGAGGGTGGTGGTAAATGGCTGTCACTCCACAGAGGGAAGAGTGACCAGTGAGGTACCACAAGGATCAGTGCTGGGACTGATCCTATTCAACATTTTCATCAGTGACATTGCTAGGATCTAGAAGGCAGAATTTCACTGTTCACTGATGACACAAAGCTCTGTAACAGAGTAGACACACCAGAGGGTGTAGACAGAATGAGAAGCGACCTGCAGAAACTTGAAGAATGGTCAGGGGTTTGGCAGTTGAAATTCAATGCAAAGAGTGCAAGATAATGCATATGGGGCACAAAACCCTGGCACAATATATCAGTTGGAGGGTGAGGATATAGCATGCACTAAGCAGGAAAGGGATCTGGGGCTGTCATCTCTGATGACCTCAAGGTAGGGAAACAGTGTGACAATGCAGCAGGTAAAGCAAATAGGATGCTGGGATGTATAGGCAGGGGCATCACCAGCAGGAAAAGGGAGGTCATAATTCCGCTATACAAGACACTAGTGAGGCCCCACCTGGAGTACAGTATACAGTTCTGGAGACCATACCTACGTAAGGACATAGACAGGGTAGAGAAGGTTCAGAGGAGGGCAACAATGATGGTGCATGGATTGCATCACAAGTCCTATGAAGACAGGTTGAAGGAACTGAACATGTACTCCCTGGAGGAGAGGAGGGAGAGGGGATATGATAGAGACATACAAGTATCTTACAGGGAGGAACAGGGTGCAGGAAAACACTATTTTTAAGCGAAAAAAGATGTTCCAGGACTAGAGGGCATGGGATGAAGTTGGAGGAGGACGATTCAGAGGAAACATGAGAAGAATTTCTTCAAGAATGCATGGTGGACAAGTGGAACACCCTGCCAGAGGAAGTGGTGGGGCTGAAACAGTCATGGGATTTAAGAATGCATGGGATAGACATAAAGGAATTCTAGAGGTCAGGGTAAGGGCAGCAGACTCTAGGAAGACAAACTGAACTTACAAGCTCAAATGGGCAGACTGGGTGGTCCATAGCCCTTATCTGCCGACACTGTCTATGTATCTATGTATCTAGTTCTTTTTCACAGAAAGTGTGGATGCATGGAACAGGTTACCTCAGGAAGTGGTGGCTATGAATACAGTGCGGGCTTCAAACAGTCATGGAGTAGGCATAAGGGAGCAATACAGATGAGTATGAATAGATGGGCCATTGACAGAGCAAAGGCCGATGGCACATTATGAGGTAGAAAAGAAATGGGCAGACTGGATGGGCCATGCGGTCCTTATCTGGAATCAACTTCTATGTTTCTACATTTCTAAGTGCATTATTTTCCACTTGTTTTGCATTAAAACCCAGCTGCCATACCCTTGACCACTCATCCAGTCTTTTAGATCCCAGGCATCCTCTCCACACCCCACGGAGTGTCCATTTTATTGCAGATCTTGGTGTCATCTGCAAAGAGACAGACTTTCCTTCAATTCCTCCTCTATGGCACTTACAAAGACATTGAAGAAGACTGGTCCCAGCAGACCCATTATCGCAACTGTTGGATTTCTGCTTGCGGCCGAAAGTGACCCAGGTTCGGAACGAGCTCAGGGAGCTGGAGGGCCAGCCGGGAGAGGTCTTGAGCATCCCAGGGACAGCTCGTCTTCTCCGGGGGACCAGGGCTTGGTGCTTGTCTGACCCTGGGTGGAGACCTGAGGTACAACAAGCCCAGCCACTAGCAAGGGGATGGCATGATGGACGATCAGCGCTGGGCATGAAGTCAGGGTGCACATCACACCCAGAATACCAGAAAATCTTCGCAGCACTCCCGGGTAGATGGAGCACCAGCCCCAATCCCCTATGCCCCTACCTGTCCTGATGAATCGTCATTCTGACAAAACCAAAAGAATTCAGAGTGTAACTGCCCCACCTCATACTCGCCTGGAGGGCAAGCCATTGCTACTGGGAGATGGACCACTCCGGGCTCCAGGTAAGAGGTGGGGACTAGAAAGCAACAGGTGTCTCCTGAAGAGAGAGTGCTGCATGTGGGAGGAGCTTAAATAGAAAGTTAAAAGAAGACTGGTCCCAGCACTGATCCCGGAGGGACACTGCTGGTCACCCTCCTTTCTTTGGAGCGTAACTCTGTTTACCACTACCCTCTGTGTCTTATTCACTAACCAGTTTCTTACCCAGGTTACTTATTTTATTTATTGAGTTTTGGTAACCAGGTAAGTCCACTGAGACGATTACAGTACCTTTTCAGAGTCGACCGGAGCATACAGCCAAAGGATTACAATACAAACTGGTCAGTGTCAGTGGCTCAGTGGGTAGCACACTCGCCTCTGAGGCTGTGAGATCAGAGGGCTGTGGGTTCAGTTCCCACATCTGGCACTTAAGTTAATATCCCAGTACTGACATTGTAATTCAGCATGAGAAGGATGCTGCACTTCTGAGATGCCGTCTTCGGATGAGACATTAAACCGAGGTCCCATCTGCCTGGATTGGTGGTAGTTCAGGTGGATGCTAAAGATCCCATGGCACTTATCAAAAAGAGTGGGGAATTTCCACGGTGTCCTGGCCAAATTTCTTCTAATCACTAAAAATACCACCAACAGCTTAATCTGGTTCAGTTTCAGTTGTTTACTATCTGAATCCTCCCGGTCTCCCTGAAAAAGGGACTTCTAGGCCCAGTTGGCTTATCAGGTCAACAAAATTCAATAAATAAATACAAGCTAGATATGTAATATATATATATATATATATATATACACACACACACCTGAGGTAAAAAAATAGCAATGGTAGGAGGACATTCATCACAACAAGGCTGACATAAAATAAATTACAGGTATGATACAATATTTACAGCAGGTAAGTTACAATATTCACATATTAGCAGAAACATGGTAAGATGGTGAGCCAGGAAAGTGTATAATAATCCAGGAAAAGAGTGACATGAGAGAGGGGAAAGTGGTAGGGGGATTAAGGAAAGGCAGTGGAAGAGGATAAGGTGGAGGACAGGAAAATATGGAAGATGATAGGGGAGCTGGAGAGCAACACAGAAGTGAGGAGCAGCAAGAGGAATTACAGGCCTGTCAGCCTGACATCGGTGGTGGGCAAGGTGATGGGGGCATTGTCAAGGAGAGGCTAGGGGGACCTGGATAAGTCAGGATGCCTGGACGATAGACAGCATGGATTCATCCTGGGAAATAGTGTCAGACAAACCTGGTGGAGTTCTATGACTGGGTGACTAGTGCCTTGGACCTGAGTAGACCAGTGGGCCTCTTTCTAGACTTCAGCAAGGCATTTGACTCTGTTCCTCACGTGGGCCTGTTGGATAAGCTGGGAGAAATGGGGTGGGGAACCAGATGATCAGATGGATAGGCATTGGCTCCAGGACCGACCCAGAGGGTCGAGTTGGCGGATAGTCTCATCCCAAGGAGGGTCATTAGTGGGTCCCACAGGATCAGTCCTTGGGCCCCTTCTGTTCAACGCCCACGTCTCTGACATAAGGACAGGAATCAGGAGGAGATGAGTCTCTTTATGGATGACCGAAACTGGGGGCGGTGGTGGATGGGAGGAGGGGAGGGTGGCCCCACAGGGGGACCTGGAGGCTCTGGAAAGATGGTCTAGAAAGTGGCTGAGGTTCAATGCAGGGAAATGCAAGGTACTCCACCTGGGGCCAGAAACCCAGGCCAAGTGTACACCGGGGAATGCTATAAGTCTCGATGGCTGAGAGGGACCTGGGGGTGGTGGTGGATGTCAAGATGAACAACTCTGAGACTTGTAGGAGGGCAGCAGCCAAGGCCAACAGGGTGTGGGATGCATCGCTAGGGGATCACCTCCAGAAGGAGAAGTGATACTCCCTCTGTATAACTGCTTGGTGAGGCCGCACCTTGAGTACTGCATGCAGTTTTGGAGCCACACTAAGAGGGACATTAACCTCCTGGAGAGGGTCCAGAGGAGGGCAACCAAAATGATTTGGGGCTTGGGGATAGGACCTATGAGGAGGCTCAAGAGCTAAATATGTACACATTGGAAGAGCGAAGGGACCGGGGGGACATGATAGAGGTCTTCAGGTACATGAAGAGGATAAATAGGGAGGAACAGTCAGGGTGCTTCGAAGGAAGGAGGAGGGGCCACTAGAGGGCATGGGTGGAAGATGGAGGGGAGAAGATTCAGGGAGAAAGGAGGTGCTACTTCACTGAGAGGGTGGTGGAGCCTTGGAATGCACTGCCTAGGGGGCTGGTGGAGGCAGAGACAGTGGAGGGGTTCAAGAGGGGTGGGACAGGTACAGGGAAGGGTTCTGGAAGCAAACCAATGCAGCAAGAATATCCGAACTGGGAAGGAGAAGCCAGAGAAGGCGGGGGGACAGCAAGGTCAGCACCCAGGGTGGGGCTGACCAAACGAGCAGACACGAAGAACCGTTAGGCCTATTCTGCTGGCATTTTAGTATGTTAGTATGTAATAGAAGCAGGAGCAGGTCACAGAGACAGCGAGAGGTAAGTAGTTCTGCTTGGAACTGTGGCAGGGTAGAACAGGACAGGACAGAATGGGGCAGAGAGTTCCAACCAGATGCTGCCGCAAAAAAAGGACTTGCGAAAGCAACTGCAAGATGTAAATTAGGCTTAAAGAGGAGGGGAAGGAGGCCGATCTAAGGGCACGAGCAGTTTGTCTAAGACGGATTGCTTCTTTAAGGCATGGAGGGGGTAAATATATGGACAAGCTTATGCAAGAAGCTTAGAGTGAAGAATC
Source organism: Neoceratodus forsteri (assembly GCA_016271365.2). Lineage (NCBI taxonomy): Eukaryota > Metazoa > Chordata > Ceratodontiformes > Ceratodontidae > Neoceratodus > Neoceratodus forsteri. Next base: position 265,975 of record CM057449.1, on the reverse strand, counting down.
TTAGTTTAGAATCACAGGAAAGCCAACCCAGCGAGGAGAGTACATTGCAGTGATGGTGGCATGCAGGTACTCCCAAGGGAAAACTTCCCACCCTGTGGTATGCCTGAGAAAGGAGAGACAGGTTGGTAGCACTGGTAGAGAGCAGTAGCATAGCACTGTAGATAAGGCGTGGAAGAAGAGATGAGGAAGCTATCTTCATGCAAGTGGCAGAAGTAAGGAAGGGGTAGAACCGATATAGGAGACCTGTTTTACAGTTGAGAGTTTTATTAAAATGGCGACATGGACATTAAAGGAGAGAGAAGTATCAAGGGTGATGTTAGATGACTTGGAAGGTATTGATAGATTCGAGGGTATCTCCATTAGGGAGATAACACTAAAGGGGGGGGTAGGTGGGAAGCAGACTATAGGTGGGAGAAGAGCATACTTTTTTTTTCATGTTAAGGACTAGTTGCATAAGTCTAAACCATTTTCAAAGTCAGAAAAGTCAGATGCCAGGTCACTGTTAATCCTATCAAAGTTAGAGGAGGAACAGTAGATAATTGCATTGTCTGCATACAGGTACACAAGAGCCCCACCACAATTTTTGGGTATATCATTGATAAATAGGGAGAACAACAAAGGCCCCAATATAGAGCCCTGTATGTACCCCATGTGTTAAAGGATGAATATCAGAAGAGAGCTGGCCATTTGACTCTTTGGAATGACAGGAGAGACAGCTTTGGACCCACTGGAGGGCACTGGTATCAAGACCAAGGACCCCAAGCTGCTGAAGTAGTAGATCATAGTTCACAACAACAGACTTCTAGGAAAACAAACTGAACTTACAAGCTCAAATGGCAGACTGGGTGGGCCATAGGCCTTATCTACTGACACTGTCTATGTATCTATGTATGTATCTATGTACCAGATCAAACGCTTTTGTAAGGGCAACAAAAATGGCTCCAATGGCAGAGCCTTAGTCCATGGCCTGATAAATGTCAGATGTAACCGTTATTAATGCAGTGAGAGTGCTTTGGTTCTTTCTGAACCCATGTTGAAAAGGAGAAAGCAGATTATGGAGTTCAGATAGTCATGGAGGTGGTTGTGCACTATACGCTCCTGACTCTTAGCCAAATGGCATAGAATAGAGATAGGCCTAAAGTTTTCAGTAACAGTGTTGCCCTCCCCCATGCACAGGTACAACCCGACAACTTTCCATAAGTCAGGCACAGTGCAAGAGAGAAAAGACCAATTAAGTAAGTCATGAACAGGACGTGCAAGGGCTGAGGCACCCAGTTTAAGAAATTTAGGCTCAAGGTGTTGTGTCCTGCAGAACTCTTTGCTTTCAAGGTAACAAGGAGTCTCTGGACCTCTTTAAGGGTGACCAACTTCAAATGGAATGATGGCGAGCCCCAGAGTCACAAGTGGCAGTAGGAGCAGAAGGGGGAACAGAAGTATAGTGGAAAAGTGATATGTGTATTTGTCAAGGTCAGTGAAAAAGGTGTTAAATCCAGCAGCAGTGGACGAAAGTTCAGTAAGGTAGCTGCCTTAGGCCGTGATGGAGTTGGGTAGTGAGTTTGCCTGTCTCCAGAACTCTTTGGGGTTGCAGAGGTGTTCAGTTTGTAGCACTTTGATGACATTTAGCTTTAAGGAGGAGTTTTGCATTTTCCTAAGTTGTCAATAGTACTGCCAGTCTAAGGGCAGCCACTTTTTGTAAGTCGCCATGCCCGTTGCTGGAGGACCTAAGCAGACTTAGGTCTTTCTTCATTAATCTATGGAGCCTTTACACCCTTGGATCTACATTTTTCTGTGGAGCATGTGGCTATCAACAATTTTGGAACAAGTGGAGATAAAGAAATCCAGGGCCTGATTGATATCAGGAGGAGTTCTGATGGGCTCCAGTCCATGTTGTGAATAGAGGAAATGAAGCTTTTATGGTCAAACCTCAACATATTCGGACAAGGGAGATCTTAGGAGGGCGTTGGGTTGTTATTCCTCCAAACACAGTATGTGGAAGAATGGTCACTTGTACAATCAGATAACACACCCACTGCTTTGATCTTAAGCGGGCAGTTGGCAACCATCTAATCCAGCAGAGCATGAGTATCAGACGTGTTATTAATCCGCGTAGGCTGCAGGATGAGCTGAGTTAGGTTGAGTCGGTTAAAGATGAACGTGTTTTGTCAGCCACTGAGGTAAGCCAATTAGTGTTAAAGTCTCCACAGAGTTGGCATAGTTTCAGAAGGTGATGAAACACGTTTTTACTGAGGGGCAGCAGACCCCCAGATGCAAAAATATGGGAGTGGTCAGCAATGGCATCAGCAAGAGTGCTGACAGAGTGGATATGCTCAGTCCGGTATGTTAGCTCCCAGTCGATGAGGGTGCTAGAATTAGAGCAAGAAGCAATCCCAGTGGGTTCGGTGACTAGCTGATGAAGGTTTTGACTCTGTATTACATACGTAACACAATGAAGAAGCCAGCAGAAGAAGGTCATTTTGTCTATCAAGTCTGCTTGTATTGCGGGGTCCACAGCTTGAGCTAATGTCCTGCCCTCCTCCCCACTCCTCCCATCCTCTCTACCCATGATCCTTACTTTCCCCTATGCCTATCCCAGCCTCTCTTAAAGCTGCCCACTGTCTTCAGTGAGATGACCTCTTCTGGCAGTGCATTCCAAGTGTCCACCACCCTCTCTGTGAGAAGTGCTTCCTGAACTCCCTTCTAAATCTTCCACCCTCCATCTTAAGACTGTGCCCACTAGTGTTATGGCTGCCACTCAGCTTAAAGACTCTTCTTATCAACCTTATTTATCCCTTTCAAGTACTTGAAGATCCCAATTATTCATTCTTCCTCTCTCTCTCTCTCTCTCTCTCTCTCTCTCTCTCTATATCTCTCCTGTCTTTCAGGAGTACATGTTCAGTGCCCTAACCTCTCCTTATATGCCTTACCCTGCTGACCCACTATCATCTTTGTAACCTCCTCTGGACCTTCTCCAGCAGGTTAATGTCCTTCTTGGGGTGTGGGCATCAGTACTGAACTCCATATTCTAGATCATGACCTTACCAGTGATCTGTACAAGGGCAGTATAACCTCCTCTCTCCTACTACTGATCCCCAAGATATGGATCCCAGCATCTTGTTTGCATTTGCTGCTGCTTTCTTGCACTGCATTGAGGTGCTTCAGGTCACCAGTGATCATCACTCCCAGGTCCTTCTCCTCCTCTGATGTAGATACTCGGACTCCTCCCAGGTAGTACTCTGTCCTGAGATTCTTGGCTCCAATATGCATACCTTTGCCTTTCTTGGCATTGAAGCCAGGCTGCCAGATCCTGAATCACCTCCCCAGCTTTTCCAGATCTTCCTGTAGGTTCTGTATTCCTTCAGCTGTGTCCACTCTCTCACAGAGCTTGGTGCCATCCACAGATAGGCACATTTTGCCCTAATGCCATCCCCAATGTCATTGATGAAGACACTGAACAACACTCTCAGCACAGAGCCTATGGGACTCCACTGGTTACCTCTCTGGTACCAGATAACTCTCCCCTACAACCACCCTCTGGGTTCTGTCCCTCAGTCAGTTTTCACCCATCTGGCCATCTTTCCCAACCCCAAGATCCACCAACTTCCTGATCAACCTTTTGTGGGGCACAGAGTCAAAGGCCTTGCTGAAATCAAGATGGGGATGTCTACCACTCATTTTTTCTTTATTTTTGAGAGTGATGTGGCTGGCTATTCACTAGCTAGTTAATGTTTATATCACCTAAAATGAGCACTTCATTTTGTCAGAATGTAGGGATGTCTGATTTAATAGCTCACCTAGACCACTGTAACCAGTGTTTGGGGGTTGTAGAGGCACACGATGTGCAATTGTTTTGCCTCAAGAGTAAGGAGGCATACAATGATTCACAGCTTGTCAGGGATCAGTGTTTAGGACAGTATGTGCAGGTGATCCTTGAAGTAGATGGTCATGCCACCACCTCTTTTGGTGGATGGTCTGTCCTTCGGAGGAGGTTGTAGGAGGAATCGAGCATCACGAGTTGGTAATAAGGATTTTAGCCATGTTTCAGACAGGGGCAGTATGTCCAGTTGTAGAGGTAGATCCAGGCCTCGAGTTTGTGCTCAAGGCTTCTTATATTGTGATGGGCAAAAGGAGACTGTTGGGCTGTAGTAGTGAATGAGGTGAGAGAGAGATAACAGGCAGGACCTGGGTTGCTTTCAGTATCACCAGATAGCAGGATAGCCAGGAGCAGCAAGTACCAGAGCTTCTAGTGGTAAAAGGGAGAGAATTAAGTGGTGAAAGAAGCATTTTTGTATTGTATGCAGTTAGGTAGATTATGCCCTTTTATTAAAAGTGGAGTTGTGTGTGTATAGGGAGTCAGAGGAGATTGGAGAAGTGGAAGACATCTAGAGATGGCATGGAGGCATAGTGACCCGAGCTTACATTATTGATTCTGTTTGTGGCTAAATAAAGCAGTAGAGACACCATGGCCAGGAGGTATAGGTGCTTTAGGTTAGCCATGATGTAGGATGCACTCCAAGTCAAAAATTAGTGAACCCGGAATGAGGACTGGCAGAGAGGCACAATTAGGGACTGCAGCCGAAATGGTAGCTCAGGAAAGTGGAGCTCAGGGTAGATGGGATCAGATCTTAACTATTTTAGTGTTATGAGCCCTAGTGGTTAGAGATTATAAGAGGCCAATGGGAAATTGGGTACCTGGTCATCTTACTGTACGATATCTATAGAAGAAAAGGTCCACCCAGGGTGGGTGAGGAGGGGAGGATGAGGAGCCAGGCAAGCGATGGCGGGATCAACAGTCTCAGAGCTGAACCAGCTTCAGAGGAAGGCGGTGTCCCAAGTCCCAAGAAATTTTTGAGGCGGTGGCACTCAAGAGAGTCTGGCCTTGATCCCCTGCGTGGTTCTGGGCAGGCAGGTGTCCGAGCTTGCGGCTTTTGGCTTTCCTGAATGAGTGCAGTCCGACCCAAAAATCAGGTGTGACCCATGGTTCTCATCCTGGGAAGGTCTTCAGAGGAAGCAGTGTCCACGTCCACAGGAGCGGGACAGGCGGCGGTAGTCCAGCAGCCCAAGCAGGCTCTGAGATCAGAGGATCTGGGAGCTATGGTCTAAGAGCTGAACCAGCGGTGTGGCTCAAGGCTGTTCTCTGGCCATGCAGGCAAGCGAGTCTGGCCCTGATCCACCGGCGTGGTTCTGGGCAGGCAGGTGTCTGAGCTTGCGGCTTTCGGCTTTCCTGAATGAGCATGGTCCAACCTAAATATTAGGCATGGCCATGGTTCTCATCCCAGTGAAGGTCTTCAGAGGAAGGTGGTGTCCCAAGTCCACAGGAGCGGACGAGGCAGCAGCAGTAGTCCAGCAGCCCAAGTAGGCTCTGCGATCAGAGGATCTGGGAGCTATAGTCTAAAGCCAAACCAGCGGTGTGGTTCAAGGCTGTTCTCTGGCTATGCAGGCTTTGTCTGGTGGCACACCAAGTGATTCTGGCCCTGATCCACCAACGTGGTTCTAGGCAGGCAGGTGTCCGAGCTTGCGGCTTTCAGCTTTCCTGAATGGGCACGGTCTGACCTGAAAATCAGGCATGACCAACAGTTCTCATCCGGGAAGGTCTTCAGAGGAAGATGATGTCCCAAGTCCACAGGAGTGGAAGAGGCAGTGGCAGTCCAGCAGACCAGGTGGGCAATGAGGTGAGAGGGTCTGGGAGCTACAGTCTAAGAGCTGAACCAGCAGTGTGGCTCAAGGCTGTTGTCCGGCTATGCAGGCTTTGTCGGTGGCACTCCAAGCAAGTCTGGCCCTGATCCACCAGTGTGGATCTGGGCAGGCTAGTCCCGAGCTTTCTGACCTTTAGCTTTCCTGCAAGGTGTGGTCCGACCTGAAAATCAGGCGTGACCCACGGTTCTCATACCAGGTGTCTAATGCGCAGCCCCAGAGTGTTTTGTTGTGCCTATAAAATGAGGCAGTGTGTTTTACATTCATGTATAAATGAAAATTATCTTTACATTGAAAAAGTTAAATCTTTAATGTGTTTTTTAAACTGAGATGTTTACGAGTTTTTACTGTACATGGTGCAAGTAAGTTTACATCTACAGTACCTCATGCTAGAACAGCATCTGTGAATATCGATATCAGACAGTTACAATATACATAATATAAACCGTAGTTTAAGTAAAGCTTGGGAGTCCATATATAGTGCAAATCGTCACACTCATTAATCTATAAAAATGCAAATAAATAAACAAATGGGGGAGGCCGGAGAAGCACCAGAGCAAAATGAAACCAAAAGTCATCTATCCTAAGAATATGTTTATAGGGGCTGACCAGGCCTTGACCAAACTGCCATGCCTCTGTCTCCTTCCACAGTATCTGGTCTGGTCTCGCATGACAATGTATGTGAACCAAACAGTCCATCGATTCATGAGAACCTGTGTTTTATTTGTTTTTTTGTTAATCCTTTTTGCCTGGCACTCGATTTGCTTCACGCCCTGGCATCTGTCCCATCCAGGCACCATCCAGTCTGCCACATCCCGGAGAGCCCCCACTGCTAATTACCCCTGCGGCGGGGGTGGCGGAGAGTCCTGCTCCCCAACGAACCAGCATTCCAGTAGCCACAGTGGTGTCCCCCAGGCATCACGTCATGAGTGGCCTTCAAGCCGCCCGCAGCTGTCGCGCCATATTTTCCCCATTTTCTTGTGCAAGAGGGCGGCAATGATACCAAAGGGAGCATCACATGCGTCCGCATGCTCCCTCTCAGCACTGTGCCCCAACTCACCCACCCCAGTGAGGTACCAGTGCACCAACCCCAGCCTCTGCCAGAGGTTGCCAGAGTGCCGACACCTAGGAACCCCTCCCAGAGAGGAGAGCAGTCTACAGATGCTCAATCCCTCCCCACCCCTGCTGACACCCAGAAACCTGAGTCCGCCCCCAACCCGGGTCGCCGCGGAGCGAGTGTGGCGCCAGTACCTCAACACTCAGCGCCACCGGGCCAGCCAGAGAAGCTGTGATTTATCCTGTAATCTGGCTGTCATGCTTTCCATCTTATAAATGTCATATACTGCATCTTCCACTGCTGGATAGTAGTGGGCGGGTCAGTTGTAACCACTTTCAGGTTATGACCTTTTGGCTGCTTCCAGGAGAACACTCACTAGGTATGTTTGGTGCTTCTGTTTAAATTGTTTGGGAAGTGCATTATTATAGCGATTTCAGGTGTTAGATGGCCTTAGTATGGGAAAAATTCTGTAGTACTGTACCTATCTCCCCAAAAGTGGGACAACTCCAGGAAAACCAGAAGACATGGGCATGTGTAGAGGCCTCAAGCCACAATGTCTCCAGCATGATGAGTTTCCTGTGGGGAGAAACTTGGCTGTGATCTGTGGAGTAAAAAAACTGACTACTGTCTTCCAGCAATTCTCGCCAGGTATATGAGCCTGTGGTTTGGTGCTCTACGCCAGATTTTTTTTTTTTAGTAGAAATTGGTATTGCAAACCTTTGAGTCAGGACTCATTTACAAAACTCCTCATCAGAAAACAGATAGTATATACAAATACAGACATAGTTACATAGAGTACAGATCGCGTAGGGAACACTATACATGTATGTACATAAATACAAGGGATAAAATTCATACGACAGCAAAAACTCTATACAGGAAAACACTATACATGTATGTACATAAATACCAGGAATACAATTCATAAGAGAGTGAAAACGCTATACAGGTCTATACAGTGATGTAGCTAAACCATCTAGTACACCAGAGACAGTCCTCCGGTGAGAGTTCCAACATTAATTCAGCTTCCCAAGTAGTATGTATCCCATCCCAGAGCATCATGGGGAGTTTACCAGAGCCTTGTAAAATGGGAGACCAAATGTTTCAGGAGGATTCCTTTTGGACTTGAAGGAGTAGTGCAAGTACTGAAGGAGTGTCAAAGTAGAAGCATCAGACCTGAAGTCGAGCCCAAGAAGTGGCATCTGTAACTATCTATAAAAGTCCCATTGAGGGAGGCAGAACTCTAATTGCAGTTGTTGGAATGATTTAAAGGTACCATTGTAATGAATTTGGAAAGCATGGGCCAAGCCTCTTCTAAGCCAGTTTTGAAATCCATGATCCAAGCTGGCAGGGGCAAAAGAGTTGTCTAAGGCTGCAGTCCTATCCACCTTGTCCCTGTAAATTTTCAATCCTCTTTAAATAAGCAGCCTAGTTATCTAAAAGGGCAGTTGTATAGAGATTTCTCCTGTAAGAGGTTTCCACTACTAGGCTGAAATATGTGGTATAATCCAGTGGTAGTGAGGAAAGGGCTCACTCCACCTGAACCACTGTGGGGTCTGTAAGGATGGGGGAGTAGAACCAATATATCATATGAGTGAGTTGGGCTGCTAGTGCATAGCCATGAATGTTCGGAAGGGCCCAGCCACACCTTTCTTTAGGTAGCTGTAATTTTCTGAGGGGCTACTCGGCCTCTTCTCTTGCTAGAGATAAAGAGATTGTCCTGTTCCATCTGACCATTTCCATCCAAGGCAAGGAGAGGAATGTTCTGCATTAAGTAAAGTATTCGTGGTAGAATATTCATTTGAATAGACTGAATTATATTGAGAAGTGATATTGGCAAATGGGTCCAAGTTCACAAATCAGGACGGACATGATAAAATAAGTTATAGTTAAGTTTAAATACCTCTTGTGGGTCTGAGGGAAGGTTGATGCCCAGATATTTAGTAGAAGTCCTGTCCCATCTATAAGGGTATTTTTGCATTAGGGATGGAGAGAGAGTCCTGTATTAAAATACCTCTATTTTGCCCAAATTTATTTTATACCAGAAACCCTCACCACCACGGCCAGGCTCCTCCAAGGCCTCTAAAGGTGATTCTGGTTTGGTAATATATAATAGGAGATCATCAGCATAGTATGCCACTTTGTGTTCATGGCCATTCACTTGATAGCCCTGGATTTGAATTGGTGTAAGTGCTGGGCGACTGGCTCTGCATAAATTGAAAAGATAGGGGAGAGGACACCTACCTCGTACCTGGGACAGAGGAAAGCGGGTAGAATGGGAACCATTGACATTCACTGAGGCCTCACGCCTGGAATATATGCCTTAATATTATTTAAAAGTCCTCAAGGGAAGCCAAATTTCAAGAGGGTACTCTGTAAAAGGGCCAGGAGACCCTATTGAAAGCTTTCTGTGCATCAAGGCTTAGTATCATTAGTGGGTTTTAGAAGAGCAGGCATGGTTGATTAAATAAAGGGTCTGCTTAATATTGTCAGTCTTAATTTTAATAAAACTGCACTGGTCTGGGTGGACCAGGAGGAAGAATCTCATTGAGACGGTGTGCTAGAATACTGGTGTAAATTTTATCGTCCAGGTTTAATACTGAGATAGGACAATAAGATTCACATAAGTGGATGGTTTATTCAGTTTCAGTATTGCGAAACTGTGACTTGTCTCCATGAAATAAGACATTTAAGCTGTTGAGTGGCTCTTCTGAAGAGCCGTAAGTAGTAGGTATTTTATTAAATCCAATGTGCCCTTATAAAACTCAGCCCATAGCCATCTGAGCCTGGGCTCTTTCCATTTTAAAATTTTGATTTTAGTACTGTATGTATTTCTTGGGCGGTATTGGATGTGTTAATTTCATAACATGTTGTGGGCCTAAGGATGGAAGTTTCAGACCTGCTAAAAAGTTTTCTATATCCTGTAGATCAGGGAGAGAGGTCTCTGTGTAAAGATCTGTATAACATTGTCTAAAAGTCTGTAGTATCTGAGAAGTAGTTGAGGTCATTCTACCAGTTTAGGGAACTTTTAGATATAGAAACCATCTTCGTTTGTTTGCAAAGGCAATAAGCCAGTACTGGATGCCCATGCCCCCAATAATATTTTGGCAGAGTCATTGAAGAGCCTGTTTTGTCTTAGCAGTGAGTATCTTCTGTATCTCCTGTTGAGTGTGTGTGCAACTTGTCCTGCTAAGGAGTGGTCTCCTTGCATATGTGCATCCTGTAGGAATCTCAGCTTATCTTGAAGTTCCCTAAGCCTAACCTCTGACTGACGTTTTTTTTTTTAGTGGCATATGCAATAATAACCCCTTCTACTCGACACTTCAATACCTGTTGTTCCTCAGCAATATATGATATCCTGTTTGTCTTTTTTCTTTGAGTCATTGAAGACTACTGAATGTTAATACTGAATGTTATTGTACCACTTCCATTTTTTGTCAATTGCACCATATCTGTATAATTCATAGTTCTATTGTATTGTATACCAGGACCTCCTTGTAAATGAGTTTGCTTAATGGAGCTTCCTGTCAATAAACTTGAACTTGAATATGACCACATAAGACAGTTTTCAGTGTGTCCCATAGGAGCTGGGGTGATGTCAGCGAGGAGGAATGATCTTGTAAGATCTCTGGGATCTTTTCTTTTAACAAATCTCTAAAATGGGGTCTTTTAATAAAGAGTTGTTAAAGCGCCAGATTGTGTTTTTCCTTTCCTGTGTTATAGCTAATTCTAAGGTAATAGGAGCATGATCAGAGAAGTAAATATTCTTAATGTCTGCAGATACAATTTGATCAAAATGCTCAGTGCTTATACAGAAATAATCTAGACAAGAGTAATGTTTATGTGCATATGAGTAAAGTGAGAACTGTCTGAGAGATGGATGTAGATGCATGAGCATCCACCAAACCCGCTTCTTTAAGTAGCTTTCTCAGGTGCTTCTTCCCCATGGAAAGTGATGGAGATCGTAATGCTGAGGTGTCCAGTGATGGATTTACCAGACAATTCAGGTCTCCTCCTAAGACTAATATACCTTGTTTATATGTGATAATTGTATCTGTTAGGTGTTGGCTAGATGATGTGTCACTGCCAGGGACGTAAATGCTGCACACTCAAGCTGTTGACCCTGGACAGTGCCCACCACTACAGTTAAGTGGCCCCACTTGTCTATATAGTGATGTGAGATTATAGGTCTTAGGTATAAGAACCACCTCCCCAGCACCTACCATGTCGGTAGGCTAAGTTCACTAATTGAGAGAAACCACATTTTGTAACTTTTGTTGAAAGATGCATCTTCTGCAGCAGCAACGGGTCAGGCTTTAGCATTTTAGGGCTGCGTGGTTATAGCCCTGCAGTCCTCTTGGGAGGATTTGGGAAAAAAGCAGCTTACAAACACACAACCTCATGAGGTGACAAAGTCCCTCCGCCTCTGTTCACCATGGACCACTGCAATGGCACTACATTTCCATTTACCTGGCTATCGGGCAGGTGATTAGACAAGCAACTCATACACAGAGCTGCCTACCCATGGAGCTTTTCCATCTGGAAAATCTGACAATTGGGAAGGCAACTCGTACCCACAGAGATGCCTGCCTGTAGAGCTTTCCAGCCCAAAATATTATCTCCATCCTTGTTTTTGTCCTAGTCACATCCCCTCCAGTACCATGCATATCTTATCATATGCACCTCTGTATAACATTGTCTCTTGCCCATATTTCACATGATGGATGATCATCATTTGCACCACTGTAGTATCAGTGTCTCTGACCTGTATTCCTCTTGATGGATTTTCATCATCTGCACCTCTGTATACCAGTTTCTCTGCCCACGCCTACATAATGGATGTTCACCATCTGCACCTCTGTATATCCGTGTCTCTGTCCGTATTTCACATGATGAATTTTCATCATCTGCACCTCTGTATATCAATGTCTCTGCCCCATATTTCACATGATGTATTTTCATCTTCTGTGCCTCTGTATATCAGTGTCAACAGTATTTCACTTGATGGATTTTCATCATCTGCATCTCTGTATATCAATGTCTCTGCCCCATTTTCACATGATGGATTTTCATCATCTGCACTCTGTATATCAGTGTCTCTGCCCATATTTCACATAATGGATTTTCATCCTCTGCACCTCTGCATATCAGTGCCTCTGACCCATTTTTCACCTGATGGATTTTCATCATGTGCCTCTGCATATCAATGTCTCTGACCCATATTTCACGTAATGGATTTTCGCCATCTGCAGTGCTGTATATCAGTGTCTCTGCCAGTATTTCACATGATGGATTTTCATCTTCTGCACCTCTGTATACCAGTGTCTCTTCCTTGTATTTCACAGTGATGTTTCATCATCTGCACCTCTGTGTAACAGCTTCTCTGCCCATATTACAGGATGGATTTTCATCCTTTGCACCTCTGTATAACAACTTCGCTCCCCATATTTCAGATGATGAATTTTTCATCATCTGCACCTCTACATACCAGTGTCTCTGCCCAGTATTTCAGATGATGGATTTTCATCCTCTGCACCTCTGTATACCAGTTTTTCTGCCCCATGCATTACATCATGAATTTTCATCATTTGCACCTCTGTGTACCAATGTCTCTGCCCCATCTTTCAGATGATGGATTTTCATCATCTGCACCTCTGTATATCAGTTTCTCTGCCCCATGCCTGACATAATGAATTTTCATCATCTTCACCTCTGCATACCTGTGTCTCTGTGCCATATTTCAGATGATGGATTTTCAACATCTGCACCTCTGTATATCAGTTTCTATGACCCATGCTTTACATGATGTATTTTCATCATCTGCACCTCTGTAAATCAGTGTCTCTGCCCCGTACTTCACACGATGGATTTTCATCATCTGCACATCTGTATACCACTTCCTCTACCCCATGCTTTACAAGAGGATTTTTATCATCTGTACTTTTGTATACCAGTGTCTCTGTCCCATATTTCAGATGATCGATTTCATCATCTGCACCTCTGTATACCAGTTTCTCTGCCCCATATTTCACATGATGGATTTTCATCACCTGCACCTCTGTATACCAGTGTCTCTGCCCCATAATCACAGATGATGAGTTTCATCATCTGTACCTCTGTATACCAGTTTCTCTGCCCCATGTGTGACATGATGGATTTTCATCATCTGCACCTCTGTATACCAGTGTCTCTGCCCCATCTTTACATGATGGATTTTCATCATCTGCACTTCTGTATACCACTGTCTCGGCCACGCATTTCAGATGATGGATTTTCACCATCTGCACCTCTGTATACCAGTGTCGCTGTCCCGTATTTCATATGATGTATTTTCATTTTCTACAAATCTGTATACCAGTGTCTCTGCCCCATATTTTTTACTTGACATGTTTTTATCTTCTACACTCCCCCCAGATGAATTTTCATCCTGTGCACCTCTGTATATTGGTGACTCTGCCACATATTTTTTACATGATGTGTTTTCATCTTCTCCACCTCTGTATACCAGGGTCCCTGCCTCATATTTCCCTGGATGGATTTTCATTGTGTTCTCCTCTGTATATCGGTGTCTCTGCCCCACATTTCACATGATGGATTTTCATTATCTGTGCCTCCTTATACTAGTGTCTCTGCACGTTTTTCACATGAAGGATTTTCATCATCTGCACTCTGTATATCAGTGGCTCTGCACCTTATTTCACTTCATGGATTTTCATCATCTGCACATCTGTATATTGGTGTCTGCCCCATTTCACATTATGGCTTTTCATCATCTGCAACTCTGTATATTAATGTCTATGCATCGTAGTTCACTGGATGGATTTTTATCATATAGCACCTGTGTATAACATTGTCTCTTGCCCATATTTCATGATGGATTATCATGATTTGCACCTCTGTATATCAGTGTCTCTGACCCGTATTTCATATGATGTATTTTCATTTTCTACATCTATATACCAGTGTCTGTGCACTATTTTTACATGACATGTTTTTATCTTCTACACCTCCCTAGATAGATTTTCATTGTGTGCACCACTGTATATCGGTGACTCTGCCACATATTTTTACATGATGTGTTTTCATCTTCTCCACCTCTGTATACCAGAGTCCCTGCCTCATATTTCCTGGATTAATATTCATTGTGTACACCTCTGTGTATCGGTGTCTCTGCCCCACATTTTACATGATGGCTTTTCATCATCTGCAACTCTGTGTATCAATGTCTCTGCATCGTAGTTCACTGGATGGATTTTTATCATATGCAGCTCTGTATAACATTTTCTCTTGCCCATATTTCACTTGATGGATGATCATCATTTGCACCACTGTATATCAGTGTCTCTGACCTGTATTTCTCTTGATAGATTTTCATCATCTGCACCTCTGTATACCAGTTTCTCTGCCCCACGCCTTACATGATGGATGTTCATCATCTGCACCTCTGTATATCAATGTCTCTGCCCCATATTTCACATGATGGATTTTCATCTTCTATGCCTCTGTATATCAGTGTCTCCACCGTATTTCACTTGATGGATTTTCATCATCTGCACCTCTGTATATCAATGTCTCTGCCCCATTTTTCACATGATTGATTTTCATTATCTGCACCTCTGTATATCAGTGTCTCTGCCCCATATTTCACATAATGGATTTTCATCCTCTGCACCTCTGTATATCAGTGTCTCTGCCCCATATTTCACCTGATGGATTTTCATCATGTGCACCTCTGCATATCAATGTCTCTGACCCATATTTCACGTAACGGATTTTCACCATCTGCAGTGCTGTATATCAGTGTCTCTGCCCTGTATTTCACATGATGGATTTTCATCATCTGTACCTGTGTATTTCAGTGTCTCTGCCCTGTATTTCACATGATGGGTTTTCATCATCTGCACCTTTGCATATCAATGTATTTGCCCCGTATTTAGTTTGATGGGTTTCATCATCTCACCTCTGTATACCAGTGACTCTGCCCATATTTCACAAGAACTGGTTGGACCATTAACTCTTATTTTTAATACCACATTACAAGAAGGAAAACCCTTGAGGCATGGAGGAAGCTATAGTCATTCCTATAAATAAAAAGGCAGCAAAGCAGGAATAACAAATCATAGGCCAATCAGCCTTATGTCAGTAATAGGTAAGTTTATGAAAGGCTATTAGTAAAAGTATATTAAAACAGCTACAGCAGTCAGATGTTTGAATATTATACAACATGGGTTTGTCTCATGAAGGTCATGCCTGACTAATTTATTACATTTTTTGAACCTGAGTGCTGCAATGAATAAGGGTGTCCCAGTGGATGTGGTATTTTTGAATTATGCCAAAGCCTTCAATAAGGTTTCCACACAGTATTACTTGAACATCTATGTAAAATAAAATTAATTGCAATATTATTAAATGAATAGAGTCTTGGTTGAAGAATAGAACTCAGAAAGTTTCCATAAAGGGTCACTTGTCCAGGTCTGGATAAGTGACTAGCAGTGTTCCACATGGCTCAGTTTTGGGCCCCACCTTATTTAATATCATGGTCTCAACCTTATAATCCACAGAAAAGACTTGGATCTGCAAATAAGCAGATGATTGTAAGGTTGGGGGCTATGTACAATCTGAAACTGAGGCTAAACTGTTCCAATAAAATGCTGACAATTTAGCATTATGGGCTGAATCTAACAAAATGCAATTTAACATAGGAAAGTGTAAGGTGATGCACATGGGGAAGAATAACCTCATGTACAAATACAGTATGAACAATATCCCATTATCAAAAATAAAGGAAGAAAGGGACTTGGGATATTAATTACAAATGATTTATCCTTTAACAAGCATAACCAAGAAACAGTTTAAAATGCTATAAACTAACAGGGT
This sequence comes from Neoceratodus forsteri, assembly GCA_016271365.2. Lineage (NCBI taxonomy): Eukaryota > Metazoa > Chordata > Ceratodontiformes > Ceratodontidae > Neoceratodus > Neoceratodus forsteri. Next base: position 250,350 of record CM057449.1, on the reverse strand, counting down.
GTAGTCTTGGTAATATTAAAAGCAGAGATAGTGAGGTCATAATACCACTCTATACTACCTTAGTATGCACCATTTGGAATATTGTGCCCAATTGTGTGCACCCCAAGATACTAAACCCAGACATTAGTGGAAGAGGTGCAGAGAAGCATAACAAAACAATTAGGACAATACAACACCTGGGATACAATAAAAGACTACAAAGACTTATGCTGTACTCTGCACAACATAGATACACCAGGAGAGAGATGTGTCTAATCTATAAATTTATAAATGACTCTTATGCCTTGCAAACAATTGGACTTACTAGACACACGGGTAGTGACTTAACTAGATCCCATACACAACAATTAACAGGAGGACACTCACAGTTAAAAGGTAAATTCTACACTCAAGAGTTATCACAAAATGGAACACCTACAAAGACATAGTGGCGGAGTTCGCTAAAGGGCTTGACTCACTGAACTTGTACCTAACCTATAAACCTATGATGTAGTTTCATCTTCTGCACCCCTGTATATCAGTGTCCCTGCCTCATATTTCATTAGATGGATTTTCATTATCTGCATCTCTGTATATCGGTGTCTCTGCCCCATATTTCAAGTGATGGATTTTGATTATCTGCACCTCTGTATATCGATGCCTCTGCCCCATATTTCACATGATGGATTTTCATCCTCTGCATCTCTGTATATCAAATGTCTCTGCACCTTATTTCACTTGATGGATTTCCATCATCTGCACCTCTGTATATCAATGTCTCTGTCTCGTACTTCACTTGATGGATTTTTATTATCTGCACCTGTCTATATCAGTGTCTCTGTCCCATATTTCACATTATGGATTTTCATCATCTGCACCTATGTATACCATTTTCTCTGCCACATATTTTACAAGATGGCTTTTCATTATCTGCACCTCTGTATATCAGTATCTCTGCTCCATATTTCAGATGATGAATTTTCATCATCTGCACCTCTGTATACCAGTTTCTCTGCCGCATGCTTTACATGATGGCTTTTCATCATCAGCACCTCTGTATACCAATGTCTCTGCCCAGTATTTCTGATGATGGATTTTCACCCTCTGCACTTCTGTATACCAGTTTCTCTGCCCCATGCATAACATGATAAATTTTCATCATCTGAACTCTCAGTATACCAGTGTCTCGCCTGTTTTCACATGATGAATTTTCATCATCTGCACCTCTGTATATCAGTTTCTCTGCCCCATGCTTTACATAATCAATTTTCATCATCTTCACCTCTGCATACCAGTGTCTCTGTTATGTATTTCAGATGACTGATATTCAACATCTGCACCTCTGTTTACCAGTTTCTGTGACAAATGCTTTACATGATGTTCTTTCATCATCTGCATCTCTGTAAATCAGTGTCTCTGCACCGTATTTCACATTTTGATTTTCATCACCTGCACCTCTGTATATCAATGTCTCTGCACAGTATTCCACTTGCTGGATTTTCATTATCTGCACCTCTGTATATCAGTGCTTCTCCGCGTATTTCAAATGAGGATTTTCATCATCTGCACTCTGTATATCAATGTCTTTGCACTGTATTTCACTTGATGGATTTTTTATAATCTGTATCTGTTTATATCAGTGTCTCTGCCCCATTTCACATGATGGATTTTCATCATCTGCACCTCTTTATACCATTTCCTCTGCCCAATGCTTTACAAGAGGGATTTTCTTCATCTGTACCTTTGTATACCAGTGTCTCTGCCCCATATTTCAGATGATCGATGTTCATAATCTGCACTTCTGTATACCAGTTTGTCTGCCCCATATTTCACATAATGGATTTTCATCATCTGCACCTCTGTATACCAGTGTCTGTGTCCCGTATTTCATATGATGTATTTTCATTTTCTACACATCTATATACCAGTGTCTGTGCCCCATATTTTTACATGACATGTTTTGTCTTCTACACCTCCCTAGATAGATTTTCATTGTGTACACCACTGTATATCGGTGACTCTGCCACATATTTTTACATGATGTGTTTTCATCTTCTCCACCTCTGTATACCAGTGTCCCTGCCTCATATTTCCCTGGATTTATATTCATTGTGTACACCTCTGTGTATCGGTGTCTCTGCCCCACATTTCACATGATGGCTTTTCATCATCTGCAACTCTGTATATCAATGTCTCTGCATCGTAGTTCACTGGATGGATTTTTTATCATATGCACCTCTGTATAACATTGTCTCTTGCCCATATTTCACTTGATGGATGATCATCATTTGCACCTCTGTATATCAGTGTCTCTGACCTGTATTTCTCTTGATGGATTTTCATCATCTGCACCTCTGTATACCAGTTTCTCTGCCCCACGCCTTACATGGTGGATGTTCATCATCTGCACCTCTGTATATCCGTGTCTCTGTCAGATATTTCACATGATGAATTTTCATCATCTTCACCTCTGTATATCAATGTCTCTGAACCGTATTTCACATGATGGATTTTCATCATCTGCACCTCTGTATACCATTTCCTCTGCCCAATGCTTTACAAGAGGGGATTTTCATCATCTGTACCTTTGTATACCAGTGTCACTGTCCCATATTTCAGATGATCGATGTTCATAATCTGCAACTCTGTATACCAGTTTCTCTGCCCCATATTTCACATAATGGATTTTCATCATCTGCACTCTGTATACCAGTGTCTCTGTCCGTATTTCATATGATGTATTTTCATTTCTACACATCTATATACCAGTGTCTGTGCCCCATATTTTTTACATGACATGTTTTTATCTTCTACACCTCCCTAGATAGATTTTCATTGTGTGCACCACTGTATATCAGTGACTCTGCCACATATTTTTTACATGATGTGTTTTCATCTTCTCCACCTCTGTATACCAGTGTCCCTGCCTCATATTTCCCTGGATTTATATTCATTGTGTACACCTCTGTGAATCGCTGTCTCTGCCCCACATTTCACATGATGGCTTTTCATCATCTGCAACTCTGTGTATCAATGTCTCTGCATCGTAGTTCACTGGATGGATTTTTATCATATGCACCTCTGTATAACATTGTCTCTTGCACATATTTCACATGATGGATGATCATCATTTGCACCACTGTATATCAGTGTCTCTGACCTGTATTTCTCTTGATGGATTTTCATCATCTGCACCTCTGTATACCAGTTTCTCTGCCCCCTTACATGATGGATGTTCATCATCTGCACCTCTGTATATCCGTGTCTCTGTCCCGTATTTCACATGATGAATTTTCATCATCTGCACTCTGTATATCAATGTCTCTGCCCATATTTCACATGATGGATTTTCATCTTCTGTGCCTCTGTATATCAGTGTCTCCAGCCGGTATTTCACTTGATGGATTTTCATCATCTGCACCTCTATACCATTTCCTCTGCCCAATGCTTTACAAGATGGATTTCCATCATCTGTACCTTTGTATACCAGTATCACTGTCCCATATTTCAGATGATCGATGTTCATAATCTGCAGCTCTGTATACCAGTTTCTCTGCCCCATATTTCACATAATGGATTTTCATCATCTGCATCTCTGTAAACCAGTGTCTCTGTCCCGTATTTCATATGATGTATTTTCATTTTCTACTCATCTATATACCAGTGTCTGTGCCCCATATTTTTTACAAGACATGTTTTTATCTTCTACACCTCCCCTAGATAGATTTTCATTGTGTGCACCACTGTATATCAGTGACTCTGCCACATATTTTTTACATGATGTGTTTTCATCTTCTCCACCTCTGTATACCAGTGTCCCTGCCTCATATTTCCCTGGATTTATATTCATTGTACACCTCTGTGTATCGGTGTCTCTGCCACATTTCACATGATGGCTTTTCATCACCTGCAACTCTGTGTATCAATGTCTCTGCATCGTAGTTCACTGGACAGATTTTTATCATATGCACCTCTGTATAACATTGTCTCTTGCCCATATTTCACATGATGGATGATCATCATTAGCACCACCTGTATCAGTGTCTCTGACCTGTATTTCTCTTGATGATTTTCATCATCACCTCTGTATACCAGTTTCTCTGCCCCACGCCTTACATGATGGATGTTCATCATCTGCACCTCTGTATATCCGTGTCTCTGTCCCGTATTTCACATGATGAATTTTCATCATCTGCACCTCTGTATATCAATGTCTCTGCCCCATATTTCACATGATGGATTTTCATCTTCTGTGCCTCTGTATATCAGTGTCTCCACCCGGTTTTTCACTTGATGGATTTTCATCATCTGCACCTCTGTATATCAATGTCTCTGCCCATTTTCACATGATGGATTTTCATCATCTGCACCTCTGTATATCAGTGTTCTGCCCCTTATTTCACATAATGGATTTTCATCCTCTGCACCTCTGTATATCAGTGTCTCTGCCCCATATTTCACCTGATGGATTTTCATCATGTGCACTCTGCATATCAATGTCTGACCCATATTTCACGTAGTAGTTTTCACCATCTGCAGTGCTGTATATCAGTGTCTCTGCCCAGTATTTCACATAATGGATTTTCATCTTCTGCACCTCTGTATACCAGTGTCTCTGCCTTGTATTTCACATGATGGATTTTCATCATCTGCACCTCTGTGTAACAGCTTCTCTGCCCCATATTACAGATGATGGATTTTCATTCTCTGCACCTCTGTATAACAGCTTCTCTGCCCCATATTTCAGATGATGAATTTTCATCATCGGCACCTCTGCATACCAGTGTCTCTGCCCAATATTTCAGATGATGGATTTTCATCCTCTGCACCGCTGTATACCAGTTTTTCTGCCCCATGCATTACATGATGAATTTTCATCATTTGCTCCTCTGTGTACCAATGTCTCTGCCCCATCTTTCAGATGATGGATTTTCATCATCTGCACTCTGTATGTCAGTTTTTCTGACCCATGCTTAACATGATGTACTTTCAACATCTGCACCTCTGTATATCAGTTTCTCTGCCCATGCCTTACATAATGAATTTTCATCATCTTCACCTCTGCATACCTGTGTCTCTGTGCCATATTTCAGATGATGATTTTCAACATCTGCACCTCTGTATATCAGTTTCTCTGACCCATGCTTTACATGATGTATTTTCATCATCTGCACCTCTGTAAATCAGTGTCTCTGCCACGTACTTCACACGATGGATTTTCATCATCTGCACTCTGTATACCACTTCCTCTATCCCATGCTTTACAAGAGATTTTTATCATCTATACTTTTGTATACCAGTGTCTCTGTCCCATATTTCAGATGATCGATTTTCATCATCTGCACCTCTGTATACCAGTTTCTCTGCCCCATATTTCACATGATGGATTTTCATCACCTGCACTCTGTATACCAGTGTCTCTGCCCCATAATTACAGATGATGGGTTTCATCATCTGTACCTCTGTATACAGTTTCTCTGCCCCATGTGTGACATGATGGATTTTCATCATCTGCACCTCTGTATACCAGTGTCTCTGCCCCATGCTTTACATGATGGATTTTCATCATCTGCACTTCTGTATACCACTGTCTCGGCCACGCATTTCAGATGATGGATTTTCACCATCTGCACCTCAGTCTACCAGTGTCGCTGTCCCGTATTTCATATGATGTATTTTCATTTTCTACAGATCTGTATTCCAGTGTCTCTGCCCCATATTTTTTACATGAATGTTTTTATCTTCTACACTCCCCCCAGATGAATTTTCATCCTGTCACCTCAGTATATTGGTGACTCTGCCACATATTTTTACATGATGTGTTTTCATCTTCTCCACCACTGTATACCAGGGTCCCTGCCTCATATTTCCCTGTATGGATTTTCATTGTGTTAACCTCTGTATATCAGTGTCTCTGCCCACATTTCACATGATGGATTTTCATTATCTGTAGCTCCTTATACTAGTGTCTCTGCCCCGTTTTCACATGAAGGATTTTCATCATCTGCACCTCTGTATATCAGTGGCTCTGCACCTTATTTCACTTCATGATTTTCATCATCTGCACCTCTGTATATTGGTGTCTCTGCCCCATTTCACATTATGGCTTTTCATCATCTGCACCTCTGTATATCAATGTCTCAGCATCGTAGTTCACTGGATGGATTTTATCATATGCACCTGTATAACATTTGTCTCATGCCATATTTCACATGATGGATTATCATCATTTGCACCTCTGTATATCAGTGTCTCTGACCTGTATTTCTTTTGATGGATTTTCAACATCCACCTTTGTATCCAGTTTATCTGCCCACACCTTACATGATGGATGTTCATCATCTGCACCTCTGTATATCCGTGTCTCTTTCCGTATTTCACATGATGAATTTTCATCATCTGTACCTCTGTATATAAATGTCTCTGACCCATATTTCACATGACGGATTTTCATCATCTGCACCTCTGTATAGCCATGTCTCTGTCCTGTATTTCACATGATGGATTTTCATCATCTGTACCTCTGTATATCAATGTCTCTGCCCCGTATTTCACATGATAGATTTTCATCATCTGTACCTCTGTATATCAGTGTCTCTGCCCCGTATTCCTCATTATGGACTTCCATCATCTGTACCTCTGTATATCCATGTCTCTGTCCCGTATTTCACATGATGAATTTTCATCATCTGCACCTCTGTATATAAATGTCTCTGCCCCATATTTCACATGATGGATTTTCATCTTCTGTGCCTCTGTATATCAGTGTCTCCACCCGGTATTTCACTTGATGGATTTTACATCATCTGCACCTCTGTATATCAATGTCTCTGCCCCATTTTTCACATGATGGATTTTCATCATCTGCGTCTGTATATCAGTGTCTCTGCCCTTATTTCACATAATGATTTTCATCCTCTGCACCTCTGTATATCAGTGTCTCTGCCCCATATTTCACCTGATGGATTTCATCATGTGCACTCTGCATATCAATGTCTCTGACCCATATTTCACGTAATGGATTTTCACCATCTGCAGTGCTGTATGTCAGTGTCTCTGCCCAGTATTTCACGTGATGGATTTTCATCTTCTGCCTCTGTATACCAGTGTCTCTGCCTTGTATTTCACATGATGGATTTTCATCATCTGCACCTCTGTGTAACAGCTTCTCTGCCCCATATTACAGATGATGGATTTTCATCCTCTGCACCTCTGTATAACAGCTTCTCTGCCCCATATTTCAAATGATGACTTTTCATCATCTGCACCTCTGCATACCAGTGTCTCTGTCCAGTATTTCAGATGATGGATTTTCATCCTCTGCACCTCTGTATACCAGTTTTCTGCCCATGCATTACATGATGAATTTTCATCATTTGCCTCTGTGTACCAATGTTCTGCCCCATCTTTCAGATGATGGATTTTCATCATCTGCACCTCTGTATGTCAGTTTTTCTGACCCATGCTTAACATGATGTACTTTCAACATCTGCACTCTGTATATCAGTTTCTCTGCCCCATGCCTTACATAATGAATTTTCATCATCTTCACCTCTGCATACCTGTGTCTCTGTGCCGTATTTCAGATGATGGATTTTCAACATCTGCACCTCTGTATATCAGTTTCTCTGACCCATGCTTTACATGATGTATTTTCATCATCTGCACTCTGTAAATCAGTGTCTCTGCCCGTACTTCACACGATGGATTTTCATCATCTGCCATCTGTATCCACTTCCTCTACCCCATGCTTTACAAGAGGATTTTTATCATCTGTACTTTTGTATACCAGTGTCTCTGTCCCATATTTCAGATGATCGATTTTCATCATCTGCACCTCTGTATACCAGTTTCTCTGCCCCATATTTCACATGATGGATTTTCATCACCTGCACCTCTGTATACCAGTGTCTCTGCCCGAAAATTACAGATGATGGAGTTTCATCATCTGCACCTCTGTATACCAGTTTCTCTGCCCCATGTGTGACATGATGGATTTTCATCATCTGCACCTCTGTATACCAGTGTCTCTGCCCATGCTTTACGCAGTAGATTTTCATCATCTGCACTTCTGTATACCACTGTCTGACCACGCATTTCAGATGATGGATTTTCACCATCTGCACCTCTGTATACCAGTGTTGCTGTCCCGTATTTCATATGATGTATTTTCATTTTCTACAAATCTGTATACCAGTGTCTCTTCCCATATTTTTACATGACATGTTTTTATCTTCTACACTCCCCCCAGATGAATTTTCATCCTGTGCACCTCTGTATATTGGTGGCTCTGCCACATATTTTTTACATGATGTGTTTTCATCTTCTCCACCTCTGTATACCAGGGTCCGTGCCTCATATTTCCCTGGATGGATTTTCATTGTGTTCACCTCTGTATATCGGTGTCTCTGCCCTACATTTCACATGATGGATTTTCATTATCTGTACCTCCTTATACTAGTGTCTTTGCCCCGTTTTACACATGATGGATTTTCATCATCTGCACCTCTGTATATTGGTGTCTCTGCCCCACATTTCACATTATGGCTTTTCATCATCTGCAACTCTGTATATCAATGTCCCTGCATCGTAGTTCACTGGATGGATTTTTATCATATGCACCTGTGTATAACATTGTCTCTTGCCCATATTTCACATGATGGATTATCATCATTTGCACCTCTGTATATCAGTGTCTCTGACCCGTATTTCATTGATGCTATTTTCATTTTCAACACATCTATATACCAGTGTCCGTGCCTCATATTTTTACATGACATGTTTTTATCTTCTACAACTCCCCTAGATAGATTTTCATTGTGTGCACCACTGTATATCGGTGACTCTGCCACATATTTTTACATGATGTGTTTCATCTTCTCCACCTCTGTATACCAGTGTCCCTGCCTCATATTTCCTGATTTATATTCATTGTGTACACCTCTGTGCATCGGTGTCTCTGCCCCACATTTCTCATGATGGCTTTTCATCATCTGCAACTCTGTATATCAATGTCTCTGCATCGTAGTTCACTGGATGGATTTTTATCATATGCACCTCTGTATAACATTGTCTCTTGCCCATATTTCACATGATGGATGATCATCATTTGCACCTCTGTATATCAGTGTCTCTGACCTGTATTTCTCTTGATGGATTTTCATCATCTGCACCTCTGTATACCAGTTTCTCTGCCCCACGCCTTACATGATGGATGTTCATCATCTGCACCTCTGTATATCCATGTCTCTGTCCCATATTTCACATGATGAATTTTCATCATCTGCACCTCTGTATATCAATGTCTCTGACCGTATTTCACATGATGGATTTTCATCATCTGCCTCTGTATACCATTTCCTCTGCCCAATGCTTTACAAGAGGATTTTCATCATCTGTTCCTTTGTATACCAGTGTCTCTGTCCCATATTTCAGATGATCGATGTTCATAATCTACCACTCTGTAAACCAATTTCTCTGCCCATATTTCACATAATGGATTTTCATCATCTACCTCTGAATACCAGTGTCTGTGTCCCGTATGTCATATGATGTATTTTCATTTTCTACAATCTATATACCAGTGTCTGTGCCCCATATTTTTTACATGACATGTTTTATCTTCCTCACCTCCCTAGATAGATTTTCATTGTGTCACCACTGTATATGGTGACTCTGCCACATATTTTACATGATGTGTTTTCATCTTCTTCACCTCTATACCAGTGTCCCTGCCTCATATTTCCTGGATTTATATTCATTGTGTACAAGTCTGTGTTTTGGTGTCTCTGCCCACATTTCACATGATGGCTTTTCATCATCTGCAACTCTGTGTATCAATGTCTCTGCATTGTAGTTCACTGGATGGATTTTTATCATATGCACCTCTGTATAACATTGTCTCTTGCCCATATTTCACATGATGGATGATCTTCATTTGCACCACTGTATATCAGTTTCTCTGACCTGTAATTCTCTTGATGGATTTTCAACATCTGCACCTCTGTATACCAGTTTCTCTGCCCCATGCCTTACATGATGGATGTTCATCATCTGCACCTCTGTATTACCGTGTCTCTGTCCCGTATTTCACATGATGAATTTTCATCATCTGCACCTCTGTACATCAATGTCTCTGCCCCATATTTCACAAGATGGATTTTCATCTTCTGTGCCTCTGTATATCAGTGTCTCCACCAGGTATTTCACTTGATGGATTTTCATCATCTGCACCTCTGTATATCAATGTCTCTGCCCAATTTATCACATGATGGATTTTCATCATCTGCACCTCTGTATATCAGTGTCTCTGCCCCATATTTCGCATAATGGATTTTCATCCTCTGCACCTCTGAATATCAGTGTCTCAGCCCATATTTCACCTGATGATTTTCATCATGTGCACCTCTGCATATCAATGTCTCTGACCCATATTTCACGTAATGGATTTTTCCCATCTGCAGTGCTGTATATCAGTGTCTCTGCCCAGTATTTCACATGATGGATTTTCATCTTCTGCACCTCTGTATACCAGTGTCTCTGCCTTGTATTTCACATGATGGATTTTCATCATCTGCACCTCTGTGTAACAGCTTCTCTGCCCATATTACAGACGATGGATTTTCATCCTCTGCACCTCTTATAACAGCTTCTCTGTCCCATATTTCAGATGATGAATTTTCATCATCTGCACCTCTGCATTCCAGTGTCTCTGCCCAGTATTTCAGATGATGGATTTTCATCCTCTGCACCTCTCTATACCAGTTTTTCTGCAACATGCGTTACATGATGAATTTTCATCATTTTCACCTCTGTGTACCAATGTCTCTGCCCCATCTTTCAGATGATGGATTTTCATCATCTGCACCTCTGTATGTCAGTTTTTCTGACCCATGCTTAACATGATGTACTTTCAACATCTGCACCTCTGTATATCAGTTTCTCTGCCCCATGCCTTACATAATGAATTTTCATCATCTTCACATCTGCATGCCTGTATCTCTGTGCCGTATTTCAGATGATGGATTTTCAACATCTGCACCTCTGTATATCAGTTTCTCTGACCCATGCTTTACATGATGTATTTTCATCATCTGCACCTCTGTAAATCAGTGTCTCTGCCCTGTACTTCACACGATGGATTTTCATCATCTGCACATCTGTATACCACTTCCTCTACCCCATGCTTTACAAGAGGCATTTTTATCATCTGTACTTTTGTATACCAGTGTCTCTGTCCCATATTTCAGATGATCGATTTTCATCATCGGCTCCTCTGTATACCAGTTCTCTACCCATATTTCATATGAGTGATTTTCATCACCTGCACCTCTGTATACCAGTGTCTCTGCCCATAATCACAGATGATGGAGTTTCATCATCTGTACCTCTGTATCCAGTTTCTCTGCCCCATGTGACATGATGGATTTTCATCATCTGCACCTCTGTATACCAGTGTCTCTGCCCCATGCTTTACATGATGGATTTTCATCATCTGCACTTCTGTATACCTTGTCTCGGCACGCATTTCAGATGATGGATTTTCACCATCTGCACCTCTGTATACCAGTGTCGCTGTCCGTATTTCATATGATGTATTTTCATTGTCTACAAATCTGTATACCAGTGTCTCTTCGCCATTTTTTACATGACATGTTTTTATCTTCTACACTCCCCCCAGATGAATTTTCATCCTGTGCACCTCTGTGTGTTGGTGACTCTGCCACATATTTTTTACATGATGTGTTTTCATCTTCTCCTCCTCTGTATACCAGGGTCCCTGCCTCATATTTCCCTGGATGGATTTTCATTGTGTTCACCTCTGTATATCGAGTGTCTCTGCCCCACATTTCACATGATGGATTTTCATTATCTGTACCTCCTTATACTAGTGTCTCTGCCCCGTTTTACACATGATAAATTTTCATCATCTGCACCTCTGTATATCAGTGGCTCTGCACCTTATTTCACTTCATGGATTTTCATCATCTGCACCTCTGTATATTGGTGTCTCTGCCCCACAATTCACATTATGGCTTTCATCATCTGCAACTCTGTATATCAATGTCTCTGCATCGTAGTTCACTGGATGGATTTTATCATATGCACTGTGTATAACATTGTCTCTTGCCCATATTTCGCATGATGGATTACCATCATTTGCACCTCTGTATATCAGTGTCTCTGACCCGTATTTCATATGATGTATTTTCATTTTCTACACATCTATATACCAGTGTCTGTGCCCCATATTTTTTACATGACATGTTTTTATCTTCTACACCTCCCTAGATAGATTTTCATTGTGTGCACCACTGTATATCGGTGACTCTGCCACATATTTTTTACATGATGTGTTTTCATCTTCTCCACCTCTGTATACCAGTGTCCCTGCCTCATATTTCCTGATTTATATTCATTGTGTACACCACTGTGTATCGGTGTCTCTGCCCCCATTTCACATGATGGCTTTTCATCATCTGCAACTCTGTATATCAATGTCTCTGCATCGAAGTTCACTGGATGGTTTTTATCATATGCACTCCTGTATAACATTGTCTCTTGCCCATATTTCACATGCTGGATGATCATCATTTGCACCTCTGTATATCAGTGTCTCTGACCTGTATTTCTCTTGATGAGTTTTCATCATCTGCACCTCTGTATACCAGTATCTCTGCCCCATGCCTTACATGATGGATGTTCATCATCTGCACCTCTGTATATCCGTGTCTCTGTTCCATATTTACATGATGAATTTTCATCATCTACACCTCTGTATATAAATGTCTCTGACCAGTATTTCACTTGATGGATTTTCATCATCTGCACCTCTGTATGTCAATGTCTCTGCCCCATATTTCACATGATGGATTTTCATCATCTGCACCTCTATACCATTTCCTCTGCCCAATGCTTTACAAGAGGATTTGCATCATCTGTACCTTTGTATACCAGTGTCTCTGTCCATATTTCAGATGATCGATGTTCATAATCTACACCTCTGTATAAAAAGTTTCTCAGCCCATATTTCACATAATGGATTTTCATCATCTGCACTCTGAATACCAGTGTCTGTGTTCCGTATTTCATATGATTTATTTTCATTTTCTTCACATCTATATACCAGTGTCTGTGCCCCATATTTTTTACATGACATGTTTTATCTTCTACACCTCCCCTAGATAGATTTTCATTGTGTGACCACTGTATATCGGTGACTCTGCCACATATTTTTTACATGATGTGTTTCATCTTCTCCACCTCTGTATACCAGTGTCCTGCCTCATATTTCCCTGGATTTATATTCATTGTGTACACCTCTGTGTATAGTTGTCTCTGCCCCACATTTCACATGTTGGCTTTCATCATCTGCAACTCTGTGTATCAATGTCTCTGCATCGTAGTTCACTGGATGGATTTTTATCATATGCACCTCTGTATAACATTGTCTCTTGCCCATATTTCACATGATGGATGATCATCATTTGCACCACTGTATATCAGTGTCTCTGACCTGTATTTCTCTTGATGGATTTTCATCATCTGATCCTCTGTATCCCAGTTTCTCTGCCCCACGCCTTACATGATGGATGTTCATCATCTGCACCTCTGTATAACCATGTCTCTGTCCCGTATTTCACATGATGAATTTTCATCATCTGCACCTCTGTATATCAATGTCTCTGCCCCATATTTCACATGATGGATTTTCATCTTCTGTGCCTCTGTATATCAGTGTCTCCACCCGGTATTTCACTTGATGGATTTTCATCATCTGCACCTCTGTATATCAATGTCTCTGCCCAATTTTTCACATGATGATTTTCATCATCTGAACCTCTGTATATCAGTGTCTCTGCCCCATATTTCACATAATGTATTTTCATCCTCTGCACCTCTGTATATCAGTGTCTCTGCCCCATATTTCACCTGATGGATTTTCATCATGTACCTCTGCATATCAATGTCTCTGACCCATATTTCACGTAATGGATTTTCACCATCTGCAGTGCTGTATATCAGTGTCTCTGCCCAGTATTTCACATGATGGATTTTCATCTTCTGCACCTCTGTATACCAGTGTCTCTGCTTTGTATTTCACATGATGGATTTTCATCATCTGCACCTCTGTGTAACAGCTTCTCTGCCCATATTACAGATGATGGATTTTCATCCTCTGCCCTCTATATAACAGCTTCTCTGCCACATATTTCAGATGATGATTTTCATCATCTGCACTCTGCATACCAGTGTCTCTGCCCAGTATTTCAGATGATGGATTTTCATCCTCTGCACTCTGTATACCAGTTTTTCTGCCCCATGCATTAGCATGATGAATTTTCATCATTTGCACCTCTGTGTACCAATGTCTCTGCCCCATCTTTCAGATGATGATTTTCATCATCTGCACCTCTGTATGTCAGTTTTCTGACCCATGCTTAACATGATGTACTTTCAACATCTGCCTCTGTATATCAGTTTCTCTGCCCCATGCCTTACATAATGAATTTTCATCATCTTCACATCTGCATGCCTGTGTCTCTGTGCCGTATTTCAGATGATGGATTTTCAACATCTGCACCTCTGTATATCAGTTTCTCTGACCCATGCTTTACATGATGTATTTTCATCATCTGCACCTCTGTAAATCAGTGTCTCTGCCCCGTACTTCACACGATGGATTTTCATCATCTGCACATCTGTATACCACTTCCTCTACCCCATGCTTTACAAGAGGGATTTTTATCATCTGTACTTTTGTATACCAGTGTCTCTGTCCCATATTTCAGATGATCGATTTTCATCATCTGCACCTCTGTATACCAGTTTCTCTGCCCCATATTTCACATGATGGATTTTCATCACCTGCACCTCTGTATACCAGTGTCTCTGCCCCATAATCACAGATAATGGAGTTTCATCATCTGTACCTCTGTATACCAGTTTCTCTGCCCCATGTGTGACATGATGGATTTTCATCATCTGCACCTCTGTATACCAGTGTCTCTCCCCATGCTTTACATGATGGATTTTCATCATCTGCACTTCTGTATATCACTGTCTCGGCCACGCATTTCAGATGATGGATTTTCACCATCTGCACCTCTGTATACCAGTGTTGCTGTCCCGTATTTCATATGATGTATTTTCATTTTCTACAAATCTGTATACCAGTGTCTCTGCCCCATATTTTTTACTTGACATGTTTTTATCTTCTACACTCCCCTCAGATGAATTTTCATCCTGTGCACCTCTGTATATTGGTGACTCTGCCACATATTTTTTACATGATTTGTTTTCATCTTCTCCACCTCTGTATACCATGGTCCCTGCCTCATATTTCCCTGGATGGATTTTCATTGTGTTCACCTCTGTATATCGGTGTCTCTGCCCCACATTTCACATGATGGATAATCATTATCTGTACCTCCTTATACTAGTGTCTCTGCCCCGTTTTTCACATGAAGGATTTTCATCATCTGCACCTCTGTATATTGGTGTCTCTGCCCCACATTTCACATTATGGCTTTTCATCATCTGCAACTCTGTATATCAATGTCTCTGCATCGTAGTTCACTGGATGGATTTTTATCATATGCACCTGTGTATAACATTGTCTCTTGCCCATATTTCACATGATGGATTATCATCATTTGCACCTCTGTATATCAGTGTCTCTGACCCGTATTTCATATGATGTATTTTCATTTTCAACACATCTATATACCAGTGTCCGTGCCCCATATTTTTTACATGACATGTTTTTATCTTCTACACCTCCCCTAGATAGATTTTCATTGTGTGCACCACTGTATATCGGTGACTCTGCCACATATTTTTTACATGACGTGTTTTCATCTTCTCCACCTCTGTATACCAGTGTCTCTGCTCATATTTCCCTGGATTTATATTCATTGTGAATACCTCTGTGTATGGTGTCTCTGCCCACATTTCACATGATGGCTATTCATCATCTGCAACTCTGTGTATCAATTCCTCTTCTTCGTAGTTCACTAGATGGATTTTATCATATGCAGCTCTGTATAACATTGTCTCTTGCCCATATTTCACATGATGGATGATCATCATTTGCACCACTGTATATCAGTGTCTCTGACCTATATTTCTCTTGATAGATTTTCATCATCTGCACCTCTATATACCAGTTTCTCTGCCCCGAGCCTTACATGATGGATGTTCATCATCTGCACTTCTGTATACCACTGTCTCGGCCACGCATTTCAGATGATGGATTTTCACCATCTGCACCTCTGTCTACCAGTGTCGCTGTCCGTATTTCATATGATGTATTTTCATTTTCTACAGATCTGTATACCAGTGTCTCTGCCCCATATTTTTACATGAATGTTTTATCTTCTACACTCCACCCAGATAAATTTTAATCCTGTGCACCTCTGTATATTGGTGACTGCCACATATTTTTTACATGATGTGTTTTCATCTTCTCCACCTCTGTATACCAGGGTCCCTGCCTCATATTTCCCTGGATGGATTTTCATTGTGTTCACCTCTGTATGTTGGTGTCTCTGCCCCACATTTCACATGATGGATTTTCATTATCTGTACCTCCTTATAAAGTGTCTCTACCCCGTTTTTCACATGAAGGATTTTCATCATCTGCACCTCTGTATATCAGTGGCTCTGCACCTTATTTCACTTCATGGATTTTCATCATCTGCACCTCTGTATATTGGTATATCTGCCCCACATTTCACATTATGGCTTTTCATCATCTGCAACTCTGTATATCAATGTCTCTGCATGTAGTTCACTGGATGATTTTATCATATGCGGTGTATAACATTGTCTCTTGCCATATTTCACATGATGGAGTATCATCATTTGCACTCTGTATATCAGTGTCTCTGACCTGTATTTCTCTTGATGGATTTTCATCATCTGCACTCTGTATACCAGTTCATCTGCCGCCTTACATGATGGATGTTCATCATCTGCATCCTGTATATCCGTGTCTCTGTCCCGTGATTTCACATGATGATTTTCATCATCTGTACCTCTGTAAATAAATGTCTCTGACCCATATTTCACATGATGGATTTTCATCATCTGCACCTCTGTATAGCCATGTCTCTGTCCTGTATTTCACATGATGGATTTTCATCATCTGTACCTCTGTATATCAATGTCTCTGCCCCGTATTTCACATGATGATTTTCATCATCTGTACCTCTGTATATCAGTGTCTCTGCCCGTATTTCACATGATGAATTTTCATCATCTGCACCTCTGTATATAAATGTCTCTGCCCCATATTTCACATGATGGATTTTCATCTTCTGTACCTCTGTATATCAGTGTCTCCACCGGTATTTCACTTGATGGATTTTCATCATCTGCACCTCTGTATATCAATGTCTCTGCCCAATTTTTCATATGATGGATTTTCATCATCTGCACCTCTGCATATCAGTGTCTCTGCCCCATATTTCACATAATGGATTTTCATCCTCTGCACCTCTGTATATCAGTGTCTCTGCCCCATATTTCACCTGATGGATTTTCATCATGTGCACCTCTGCATATCAATGTCTCTGACCAATATTTCACGTAATGGATTTTCACCATCTGCAGTGCTGTATATCAGTGTCTCTGCCAAGTATTTCACATGATGGATTTTCATCTTCTGCACCTCTGATACCAGTGTCTCTGCCTTGTATTTCACATGATGGATTTTCATCATCTGCACTTCTGTGTAACAGCTTCTTTGCCCCATATTACAATGATGGATTTTCATCCTCTGCACCTCTGTATAACAGCTTCTCTGCACATATTTCAGATGATGACTTTTCATCATCTGCACCTCTGCATACCAGTGTCTCTGCCCAGTATTTCAGATGATGGATTTTCATCCTCTGCACCTCTGTATACCAGTTTTTCTGCCCCATGCATTACATGATGAATTTTCATCATTTGCACCTCTGTTTACCAATGTCTCTGCCCCATCTTTCAGATGATGGATTTTCATCATCTTCACCTCTGTATGTCAGTTTTTCTGACCCATGCTTAACATGATGTACTTTCAACATCTGCACCTCTGTGTATCAGTTTCTCTGCCCCATGCCTTACATAATGAATTTTCATCATCTTCACCTCTGCATTCCTGTGTCTCTGTGCCGAATTTCAGATGATGGATTTCAACATCTGCACCTCTGTATATCAGTTTCTCTTACCCATGCTTTACATGATGTATTTTCATCATCTGCACCTCTGTAAATCAGTGTCTCTGCCCGTACTTCCACACTGGATTTTCATCATCTGTATATCTGTATACCACTTCCTCTACCCCATGCTTTACAAGAGGATTTTTATCATCTGTACTTTTGTATACCAGTGTATCTGTCCCATTTCAGATGATCGATTTTCATCATCTGTACCTCTGTATACCAGTTTCTCTGCCCCATGTGTGACATGATGGATTTTCATCATCTGCACCTCTGTTTAACAGTGTCTCTGCCCCATGCTTTACATGATGGATTTTCATCATCTGCACTTCTGATACCACTGTCTCGCACGCATTTCAGATGATGGATTTTCACCATCTGCTCCTCTGTATACCAGTGTCGCTGTCCGTATTTCATATGATGTATTTTCATTTTCTACAAATCTGTATACCAGTGTCTCTGCCCATATTTTTACATGACATGTTTTTATCTTCTACTCCCCCAGATGAATTTTCATCCTGTGCACCTCTGTATATGTGACTCTGCCACATATTTTTTACATGATGTGTTTTCATCTTCTCCACCTCTGTATACCAGGGTCCCTGCCTCATATTTCCCTGGATGGATTTTATTGTGTTCACCTCTGTATATCGGTGTCTCTGCCCCATTTCACATGATGGATTTTCATTATCTGTACCTCCTTATACTAGTGTCTCTGCCCGTTTTACACATGTGGATTTTCATCATCTGCACCTCTGTATATCAGTGGCTCTGCACCTTATTTCACTTCATGGATTTTCATCATCTGCACCTCTGTATATTGGTGTCTCTGCCCCACATTTCACATTATGGCTTTTCATCATCTGCAACTCTGTATATCAATGTCTCTGCATCGTAGTTCACTGGATGGATTTTTATCATATGCACCTGTGTATAACATTGTCTCTTGCCCATATTTCACATGATGGATTATCATGATTTGCACCTCTGTATATCAGTGTCTCTGACCCGTATTCATATGATGTATTTTCATTTTCTACACATCTATATACCAGTGTCTGTGCCCATATTTTTACATGACATGTTTTATCTTCTACACCTCCCTAGATAGATTTTCATTGTGTGCACCACTGTATATCGGTGACTCTGCCACATATTTGTAACATGATGTGTTTTCATCTTCTCCACCTCTGTATACCAGTGTCCCTGCCTCCTATTTCCCTGGATTTATATTCATTGTGTACACCTCTGTGTATCGGTGTCTCTGCCCCACATTTCACATGATGGCTTTTCATCATCTGCAACTCTGTATATCAATGTCTCTGCATCGTAGTTCACTGGATGGATTTTTATCATATGCACCTCTGTATAACATTGTCTCTTGTCCATATTTCACATGATGGATGATCATCATTTGCACCTCTGTATATCAGTGTCTCTGACCTGTATTTCTCTTGATGGATTTTCATCATCTGCACTCCTGTATACCAGTTTCTCTCCCACGCCTTACATGATGGATGTTCATCATCTGCAACTCTGTATATCAGTGTCTCTGTCCCATATTTCACATGATGATTTTTATCATCTGCACTCTGTATATCAATGTCTCTGACCCGTATTTCACTTGATGGATTTTCATCATCTGCACCACTGTATGTCAATGTCTCTGCCCCATATTTCACATGATGGATTTTCATCATCTGCACCTCTGTATACCATTTCCTCTGCCCAATGCTTTACAAGAGGATTTTCATCATCTGTACCTCTGTATACCAGTGTCTCTGTCCCATATTTCAGATGATCGATGTTCATAATCTACACCTCTGTATACCAGTTTCTGTGCCCATATTTCACATAAGCGATTTTCATCATCTGCACCTCTGTATACCAGAGTCTGTGTCCCGTATTTCATATGATGTATTTTCATTTTCTACACATCTATATACCAGTGCCTGTGCCCCATATTTTTACATGACATGTTTTATCTCTACACCTCCGCTAGATAGATTTTCATTGTGTGCACCACTGTATATCAGTGACTCTGCACATATTTTTACATGATGTGTTTCATCTTCTCCACCTCTGTATACCAGTGTCCCTGCCTCATATTTCCTGGATTTATATTCATTGTGTACACCTCTGTGTATCGGTGTCTCTGCCCCACATTTCACAGATGGCTTTTCATCATCTGCAACTCTGTGTATCAATGTCTCTGCATCGTAGTTCACTGGATGGATTTTATCATATGCACCTCTGTAAAACATTGTCTCTTGCCCATATTTCACATGATGGATGATCATCATTTGCACCACTGTGTATCAGTGTCTCTGACCTGTATTTCTCTTGATGGATTTTCATCATCTGCACCTCTGTATACCAGTTTCTCTGCCCCACGCCTTACATGATGGATGTTCATCATCTGCACCTCTGTATATCCGTGTCTCTGTCCCGTATTTCACATGATGAATTTTCATCATCTGCACCTCTGTATATCAATGTCTCTGCACCATATTTCACATGATGGATTTTCATCTTCTGTGCCTCTGTATATCAGTGTCTCCAACCGGTATTTCACTTGATGGATTTTCATCATCTGCACCTCTGTATATCAATGTCTCTGCCCCATTTTTCGCATGATGGATTTTCATCATCTGCACCTCTGTATATCAGTGTCTCTGCCCCTTATTTCACATAATGGATTTTCATACTCTGCACCTCTGCATATCAGTGCCTCTGCCCCATATTTCACCTGATGATTTTCATCATGTGCACCTCTGCATATCAATGTCTCTGACCCATATTTCACGTAATGGATTTTCACCATCTGCAGTGCTGTATATCAGTGTCTCTGCCCAGTATTTCACATGATGGATTTTCATCTTCTGCACCTCTGTATACCAGTGTCTCTGCCTTGTATTTCACATGATGGATTTTAATCATCTGCACCTCTGTGTAACAGCTTCCCTGCCCCATATTACAGATGATGGATTTTCATCCTTTGCACCTCTGTATAACAGCTTCTCTGCCCCATATTTCAAATGATGAATTTTCATCATCTGCACCTCTGCATACCAGTGTCTCTGCCCAGTATTTCAGATGATGGATTTTCATCCTCTGCACCTCTGTATACCAGTTTTTCTGCCCCATGCATTACATGATGAATTTTCATCATTTGCACCTCTGAGTACCAATGTCTCTGCCCCATCTTTCAGATGATGGATTTTCATCATCTGCACCTCTGTATACCATTTCTCTGCCCCATATTTCACATGATGGATTTTCGTCATCTGCACCTCTGTATGTCAGTTTTTCTGACCTATGCTTAACATGATGTACTTTCAACATCTGCACCTCTGTATATCAGTTTCTCTGCCCCATGCCTAACATAATGAATTTTCATCATCTTCACCTCTGCATACCTGTGTCTCTGTGCCGTATTTCAGATGAAGGATTTTCAACATCTGCACCTCTGTATATCAGTTTCTCTGACCCTTGCTTTACATGATGTATTTTCATCATCTGCACCTCTGTAAATCAGTGTCTCTGCCCCGTACTTCACACGATGGATTTTCATCATCTGCACATCTGTATACCACTTCCTCTACCCCATGCTTTACAAGAGGGATTTTTATCATCTGTACTTTTGTATACCAGTGTCTCTGTCCCATATTTCAGATGATCGATTTTCATCATCTGCACCTCTGTATACCAGTTTCTCTGCCCCATATTTCACATGATGGATTTTCATCACCTGCACTCTGTATACCAGTGTCTCGTTCATAATCACAGATGATGGAGTTTCATCATCTGTACCTCTGTATACCAGTTTCTCTGCCCCATGTGTGACATGATGGATTTTCATCATCTGCACCTCTGTATACCAGTATCTCTGCCCCATGCTTTACATGATGGATTTTCATCATCTGCACTTCTATATACCACAGTCTTGACGCATTTAGATGATGGATTTTCACCATCTGCACCTCTGTATACCAGTGTCGCTGTCCCGTATTTCATATGATGTATTTTCATTTTCTACAAATCTGTATACCAGTGTCTCTGCCCCATATTTTTTACTTGACATGTTTTTATCTTCTACACTCCCCCCAGATGAATTTTCATCCTGTGCACCTCTGTATATTGGTGACTCTGCCACATATTTTACATGATGTGTTTTCATCTTCTCCACCTCTGTATACCATGGTCCCTGCCTCATATTTCCCTGGATGGATTTTCATTGTGTTCACTCTGTATATCGGTGTCTCTGCCCACATTTCACATGATGGATTTTCATTATCTGTACCTCTTATACTAGTGTCTCTGCCCGTTTTTCACATGAAGGATTTTCATCATCTGCACCTCTGTATATTGGTGTCTCTGCCCCACATTTCACATTATGGCTTTTCATCATCTGCAACTCTGTATATCAATGTCTCTGCATCGTAGTTCACTGGATGAATTTTTATCATATGAACCTGTGTATAACATTGTCTCTTGCCCATATTTCACATGATGGATTATCATCATTTGCACCTCTGTATATCAGTGTCTCTGACCAGTATTTCATATGATGTATTTTCATTTTCTACATCTATATACCAGTGTCTGTGCCCCATATTTTTTACATGACATGTTTTTATCTTCTACAACTCCCCGAGATAGATTTTCATTGTGTGCACCACTGTATATCGGTGACTCTGCCACATATTTTTTACATGATGTGTTTTCATCTTCTCCACCTCTGTATACCAGAGTCCCAGCCTCATATTTCCCTGGATTAATATTCATTGTGTACACCTCTGTGTATCGGTGTCTCTGCCCCACATTTCACATGATGGTTTGTCATCATTTGCAACTCTGTGTATCAATGTCTCTGCATCGTAGTTCACTGGATGGATTTTTATCATAAGCAGCTCTGTATAACATTGTCTCTTGCCCATATTTCACATGATGGATGATCATCATTTGCACCACTGTATATCAGTGTCTCTGACCTGTATTTCTCTTTATAGATTTTCATCATCTGCACCTCTGTATACCAGTTTCTCTGCCCCACGCCTTACATGATGGATGTTCATCATCTGCACCTCTCTATATCAATGTCTCTGCCCCATATTTCACATGATGGATTTTCATCTTCTATGCCTCTGTATATCAGTGTCTCCACCGGTATTTCACTTGATGGATTTTCATCATCTGCACCTCTGTATATCAATGTCTCTGCCCCATTTTTCACATGATGTATTTTCATCATCTGCACCTCTGTATATCAGTGTCTCTGCCCCATATTTCACAATAGATTTTCATCCTCTGCACCTCTGTATATTAGTGTCTCTGCCCCATATTTCACCTGATGGATTTTCATCATGTGCACCTCTGCATATCAATGTCTCTGACCCATATTTCACGTAACGGATTTTCACCATCTGCAGTGCTGTATATCAGTGTCTCTGCCCAGTATTTTCCATGATGTATTTTCATCTTCTGCACCTCTGTATATCAGTGTCTCTGCCCTGTATTTCACATGATGGATTTTCATCATCTGTACCTGTGTATATCAGTGTCTCTGCCCTGTATTTCACATGATGGGTTTTCATCATCTGCACCTTTGCATATCAATGTCTTTGCCCCGTATTTAGTTTGATGGGTTTTCATCATCTGCACCTCTGTATACCAGTGACTCTGCCCCATATTTCACAAGAACTGGTTGGACCATTAACTCTTATTTTTAATACCACATTACAAGAAGGGAAAACCCTTGAGTCATGGAGGGAAGCTATAGTCATTCCAATAAATAAAAAAGGCAGCAAAGCAGAAATAACAAATTATAGGCCAATCAGCCTTATGTCAGTAATAGGTAAGCTTATGAAAAGGCTATTAGTAAAAAGTATATTAAAACAGCTACAGCAGTCAGATGTTGTGAATATTATACAACATGGGTTTGTCTCATGAAGGTCATGCCTGACTAATTTATTACATTTTTTTGAACCTGTGAGTGCTGCAATGAATAAGGGTGTCCCAGTGGATGTGGTATTTTTGAATTATGCCAAAGCCTTCAATAAGGTTTCCCACAGTATTACTTGAACATCTATGTAAATAAAATTAATTGCAATATTATTAAATGAATAGAGTCTTGGTTGAAGAATAGAACTCAGAAAGTTTCCATAAAGGGTCACTTGTCCAGGTCTGGATAAGTGACTAGCAGTGTTCCACATGGCTCAGTTTTGGGCACCACCTTATTTAATATCATGGTCTCAACCTTATAATCCACAGAAAGACTTGGATCTGCAAATATGCAGATGATTGTAAGGTTGGGGCTATGTCAATCTGAAACTGAGGCTAAACTGTTCCAATAAAATGCTGACAATTTAGCATATGGGCTGAATCTAACAAAATGCAATTTAACATAGGAAAGTGTAGGTGATGCACATGGGGAAGAATAACCTCATGTACAAATACAGTATGAACAATATCCATTATCAAAAATAAAGGAAGAAAGGGACTTAGGATATTAATTACAAATGATTTATCCTTTAACAAGCATAACCAAGAAACAGTTTAAAATGCTATAAACTAACAGGGTGTATTCTTGGTAATATTAAAAGCAGAGATAGTGCGGTCATAATACCACTCTATACTACCTTAGTATGCACCCATTTGGAATATTGTGCCCAATTGTGTGCACCCAAGATACTAAACCCAGACATTAGTGGAAAGGTGCAGAGAGGATAACAAAACAATTAGGACAATACAACACCTGGAAACAATAAAGGCACAAAGACTTATGCTGTACTCTGCACAACATAGATACACCAGGAGAGAGATGTGTCTAATCTGTAAATTTATAAATGACTCTTATGCCTTGCAAACAATTGGACTTACTAGACACACGGGTAGTGACTTAACTAGATCCCATACACAACAATTAATAGGAGAACACTCACAGTTAAAAGGTAAATTCTACACTCAAAGTTATCACAAAATGGAACACCCTACAAAGACATAGTGGCGAGTTCGCTAAATTGCTTCGGCTCACTGAACTTGAACCTAACCTATAAACCTATGATGTACTTTCATCTTCTGCACCCCTGTATATCAGTGTCCCTGCCTCATATTTCATTAGATGGATTTTCATTATCTGCACCTCTGTATATCGATGCCTCTGCCCCATATTTCACATGATGGATTTTCATCCTCTGCATCTCTGTATATCAAATGTCTCTGCACCGTATTTCACTTGATGGATTTCCATCATCTGCACCTCTGTACATCAATGTCTCTGTCTCGTACTTCACTTGATGGATTTTTATTATCTGCACCTGTCTATATCAGTGTCTCTGTCCCATATTTCACATTATGGATTTTCATCATCTGCAGCTATGTATACCATTTTCTCTGCCACATATTTTACAAGATGGCTTTTCATTATCTGCACCTCTGTATATCAGTATCTCTGCTCCATATTTCAGATGATGAATTTTCATCATCTGCACCTCTGTATACCAGTTTCTCTGCCGCATGCTTTACATGATGGCTTTTCATCATCAGCACCTCTGTATACCAATGTCTCTGCCCAGTATTTCTGATGATGGATTTTCACCCTCTGCACTTCTGTATACCAGTTTCACTGCCCCATGCATTACATGATGAATTTTCATCATCTGAACCTCTGTATACTAGTGTCTCTGCCCTGTTTTTCACATCATGAATTTTCATCATCTGCACCTCTGTATATCAGTTTCTCTGCCCCATGCTTTACATAATCAATTTTCATCATCTTCACCTCTGCATACCAGTGTCTCTGTTATGTATTTCAGATGATTGATTTTCAACATCTGCACCTCTGTATACCAGTTTCTGTGACCAATGCTTTACATGATGTACTTTCATCATCTGCATCTCTGTAAATCAGAGTCTCTGCACCGTATTTCACATGTTGGATTTTCATCACCTGCACCTCTGTATATCAATGTCTCTGCACAGTATTCCACTTGCTGGATTTTCATTATCTGCACCTCTGTATATCAGTGCTTCTGCCGCGTATTTCACATGAGGGATTTTCATCATCTGCACCTCTGTATATCAATGTCTTTGCACTGTACTTCACTTGATGGATTTTTTATAATCTGTATCTGTTTATATCAGTGTCTCTGCCCCACATTTCACATGATGGATTTTCATCATCTGCACCTCTGTATACCAGTTTCTCTGCCCCAGGCCTTACAAGATGGATGTTCATCATCTGCACCTCTGCATATCCGTGTCTCTGTCCCATATTTCACATGATGAATTTTCATCATCTGCACCTCTGTATATCAATGTCTCTGACCCGTATTTCACATGATGGATTTTCATCATCTGCACCTCTGTATACCATTTCCTCTGCCCAATGCTTTACAAGAGGGATTTTCATCATCTGTACCTTTGTATACCAGTGTCACTGTCCCATATTTCAGATGATCGATGTTCATAATCTGCAGCTGTGTATACCAGTTTCTCTGCCCCATATTTCACATAATGGATTTTCATCATCTGCACCTCTGTATACCAGTGTCTCTGTCCCGTATTTCGTATGATGTATTTTCATTTTCTACACATCTATATACCAGTGTCTGTGCCCCATATTTTTTACATGACATGTTTTTATCTTCTACACCTCCCCTAGATAGATTTTCATTGTGTGCACCACTGTATATCAGTGACTCTGCCACATATTTTTTACATGATGTGTTTTCATCTTCTCCACCTCTGTATACCAGTGTCCCTGCCTCATATTTCCCTGGATTTATATTCATTGTGTACACCTCTGTGTATCGGTGTCTCTGCCCCACATTTCACATGATGGCTTTTCATCATCTGCAACTCTGTGTATCAATGTCTCTGCATCGTAGTTCACTGGATGGATTTTTATCATATGCACCTCTGTATAACATTGTCTCTTCCCCATATTTCACATGATGGATGATCTTCATTTGCACCACTGTATATCAGTGTCTCTGACCTGTATTTCTCTTGATGGATTTTCATCATCTGCACCTCTGTATACCAGTTTCTCTGCCCCACGCCTTACATGATGGATGTTCATCATCTGCACCTCTGTATATCCGTGTCTCTGTCCCGTATTTTACATGATGAATTTTCATCATCTGCACCTCTGTATATCAATGTCTCTGCCCCATATTTCACATGATGGATTTTCATCTTCTGTGCCTCTGTATATCAGTGTCTCCACCCAGTATTTCACTTGATGGATTTTCATCGTCTGCACCTCTGTATACCATTTCCTCTGCCCAATGCTTTACAGAAGAGGTTTTCATCATCTGTACCTTTGTATACCAGTGTCACTGTCCCATATTTCAGATGATCGATGTTTCATAATCTGCAGCTCTGTATACCAGTTTCTCTGCCCCATATTTCATAATGGATTTTCATCATCTGCATCTCTGTATACCAGTGTCTCTGTCCCGTATTTCATATGATGTATTTTCATTTTCTACATCTATATACCAGTGTCTGTGCCCCATATTTTTACAAGACATGTTTTTATCTTCTACACCTCCCTAGATAGATTTTCATTGTGTGCACCACTGTATATCAGTGACTCTGCCACATATTTTTTACATGATGTGTTTCATCTTCTCCACCTCTGTATACCAGTGTCCCTGCCTCATATTTCCTGGATTTATAATCATTGTGTACACCTCTGTGTATCTGTGTCTCTGCCCCACATTTCACATGATGGCTTTTCATCATCTGCAACTCTGTGTATCAATGTCTCTGCATCGTAGTTCACTGGATGGATTTTTATCATATGCACCTCTGTTTAACATTGTCTCTTGCCCATATTTCACATGATGGATGATCATCATTTGCACCACTGTATATCAGTGTCTCTGCCCCTTATTTCACATAATGGATTTTCATCCTCCGCACCTCTGTATATCAGTGTGTCTGCCCCATATTTCACCTGATGGATTTTCATCATGTGCACCTCTGCATATCAATGTCTCTGACCCATATTTCAAGTAATGGATTTTCACCATCTGCAGTGCTGTATATCAGTGTCTCTGCCCAGTATTTCACATAATGATTTCATCTTCTACACCTCTGTATACCAGTGTCTCTGCATTGTATTTCACATGATGGATTTCATCATCTGCACCTCTGTGTAACAGCTTCTCTGCCCCATATTACAGATGATGGATTTTCATTCTCTGCACCTCTGTATAACAGCTTCTCTGCCCCATATTTCAGATGATGAATTTTCATCATCGGCACCTCTGCATACCAGTGTCTCTGCCCAATATTTCAGATGATGGATTTTCATCCTCTGCTCCTCTGTATACCAGTTTTTCTGCCCAATGCATTACATGATGAATTTTCATCATTTGCACCTCTGTGTACCAATGTCTCTGCCCCATCTTTCAGATGATGGATTTTCATCATCTGCACCTCTGTATGTCAGTTTTTCTGACCCATGCTTAACATGATGTACTTTCAACATCTGCACCTCTGTATATCAGTTTCTCTGCCCCATGCCTTACATAAAGAATTTTCATCATCTTCACCTCTGTATACCTGTGTCTCTGTGCCATATTTCAGATGATGGATTTTCAACATCTGCACCTCTGTATATCAGTTTCTCTGACCCATGCTTTACATGATGTATTTTCATCATCTGCACCTCTGTAAATCAGTGTCTCTGCCCCGTACTTCACACGATGGATTTTCATCATCTGCACATCTGTATACCACTTCCTCTATCCCATGCTTTACAAGAGGGATTTTTATCATCTGTACTTTTGTATACCAGTGTCTCTGTCCCATATTTCAGATGATCGATTTTCATCATCTGCACCTCTGTATACCAGTTTCTCTGCCCCATATTTCACATGATGGATTTTCATCACCTGCAACTCTGTATACCAGTGTTTCTGCCCCATAATTACAGATGATGGAGTTTCATCATCTGTACCTCTGTATACCAGTTTTTCTGCCCCATGTGTGGCATGATGGATTTTCATCATCTGCACCTCTGTATACCAGTGTCTCTGCCCCATGCTTTACATGATGGATTTTCATCATCTGCACTTCTGTATACCACTGTCTCGGCCACGCATTTCAGATGATGGATTTTCACCATCTGCACCTCTGTCTACCAGTGTCGCTGTCCCGTATTTCATATGATGTATTTTCATTTTCTACAGATCTGTATACCAGTGTCTCTGCCCCATATTTTTTACATGAATGTTTTCATCTTCTACACTCCTCCCAGATGAATTTTCATCCTGTGCACCACTGTATATTGGTGACTCTGCCCATATTTTTTACATGATGTGTTTTCATCTTCTCCACCTCTGTATACCAGGGTCCCTGCCTCATATTTCCCTGGATAGTTTTCATTGTGTTCACCTCTGTATATCGGTGTCTCTGCCCCATTTCACATGATGGATTTTCATTATCTGTGCCTCCTTATACTACTGTCTCTGACCTGTATTTCTCTTGATGGATTTTCATCATCTGCCTCTGTATACCAGTTTCTCTCCTCACGTCTTACATGATGGAAGTTCATCTTCTGCACCTCTGTATATCCGTGTCTCTGTCCCATATTTCACATGATGAATTTTCATCATCTGCACCTCTATATCAATGTCTCTGACCCGTATTTCACTTGATGGATTTTCATCATCTGCACCTCTGTATGTCAATGTCTCTGCCCCATATTTCACATGATGGATTTTCATCATCTGCACCTCTGTATACCATTTCCTCTGCCCAATGCTTTACAAGAGGGATTTTCATCATCTGTTCCTTTGTATACCAGTGTCTCTGTCCCATATTTCAGATGATCGATGTTCATAATCTACACCTCTGTATACCAATTTCTCTGCCCATATTTCACATAATGGATTTTCATCATCTGCACCTCTGAATACCAGTGTCTGTGTCCCGTATTTCATATGATGTATTTTCATTTTCTACACATCTATATACCAGTGTCTGTGCCCCATATTTTTTACATGACATGTTTTTATCTTCCTCACCTCCCCTAGATAGATTTTCATTGTGTGCACCACTGTATATCGTGACTCTGCAACATATTATTTACATGATGTGTTTTCATCTTCTCCACCTCTGTATACCAGGGTCCCTGCCTCATATTTCCTGGATGGATTTTCATTGTGTTCACCTCTGTATATCAGTGTCTCCCCACATTTCACATGATGGATTTTCATTATCTGTACCTCCTTATACTAGTGTCTCTGCCCGTTTTACACATGATGGATTTTCATCATCTGCCTCTGTATATCAGTGGCTCTGCACTTATTTCACTTCATGGATTTTCATCATCTGCACCTCTGTATATTGGTGTCTCTGCCCCACATTTCACATTATGGCTTTTCATCATCTGCAACTCTGTATATCAATGTCTCTGCATCGTAGTTCACTGGATGGATTTTTATCATATGCACTTGTGTATAGCATTGTCTCTTCACCATATTTCGCATGATGGATTACCATCATTTGCACCTCTGTATATCAGTGTCTCTGACCCGTATTTCATATGATGTATTTTCATTTTCTACACATCTATATACCAGTGTCTGTGCCCCATATTTTTTACATGACATGTTTTTATCTTCTACACTCCCTAGATAGATTTTCATTGCAGCACCACTGTATATCGGTGACTCTGCCACATATTTTTACATGATGTGTTTTCATCTTCTCCACCTCTGTATACCAGTGTCCCTGCCTCATATTTCCCTGGATTTATATTCATTGTGTACACCACTGTGTATCCTTGTCTCTGCACCACATTTCACATGATGGCTTTTCATCATCTGCAACTCTGTATATCAATGTCTCTGAATCGAAGTTCACTGGATGGATTTTTATCATATGCACCTCTGTATAACATTGTCTCTTGCCCATATTTCACATGATGGATGATCACCATTTGCACCTCTGTATATCAGTGTCTCTGACCTGTATTTCTCTTGATGGATTTTCATCATCTGCACCTCTGTATACCAGTTTCTCTGCCCCATGCCTTACATTATGGATGTTCATCATCTGCACCTCTGTTTATCCGTGTCTCTGTCCCATATTTCACATGATGAATTTTCATCATCTACACCTATGTATATCAATGTCTCTGACCCGTATTTCACTTGATGGATTTTCATCATCTGCACCTCTGTATGTCAATGTCTCTGCCCCATATTTCACATGATGGATTTTCATCATCTGCACCTCTGTACACCATTTCCTCTGCCCCATATTTCACATAATGGATTTTCATCATCTGCACCTCTGAATACCAGTGTCTGTGTCTCGTATTTCATATGATGTATTTTCATTTTCTACACATCTACATACCAGTGTCTGTGCCCCATATTTTTTACATGACATGTTTTTATCTTCTACACCTCCCCTAGATAGATTTTCATTGTGTGCACCACTGTATATCGGTGACTCTGCCACACATTTTTTACATGATGTGTTTTCATCTTCTCCACCTCTGTATACCAGTGTCCCTGCCTCATATTTCCCTGGATTTATATTCATTGTGTACACCTCTGTGTATCGTTGTCTCTGCCCACATTTCACATGTTGGCTTTTCTCATCTGCAACTCTGTGTATCAATGTCTCTGCATCGAGTTCACTGGATGGATTTTTATCATATGCACCTCTGTATAACATTGTCTCTTGCCCATATTTCACATGATGGATGATCATCATTTACACCACTGTATATCAGTGTCTCTGACCTGTATTTCTCTTGATGGATTTTCATCATCTGCACCTCTGTATAACCGTGTCTCTGTCCCGTATTTCACATGATGAATTTTCATCATCTGCACCTCTGTAGATCAATGTGTCTGCCCCATATTTCACATGATGGATTTTCATCTTCTGTGCCTCTGTATATCACTGTCTCCACCCGGTATTTCACTTGATGGATTTTCATCATCTGCACCTCTGTATATCAATGTCTCTCCCCATTTTTCACATGAAGGATTTTCATCCTCTGCACTCTGTATATCAAGTGTCTCTGCCCCATATTTCACATAATGGATTTTCATCCTCTGCACCTCTGTATATCAGTGTCTCTGTCCCATATTTCACCTGATGATTTTCATCATGTGCACCTCTGCATATCAATGTCTCTGACCCATATTTCACGTAATGGATTTTCACCATCTGCAGTGCTGTATATCAGTGTCTCTGCCCAGTATTTCACATGATGGATTTTCATCTTCTGCACCTCTGTATACAGTGTCTCTGCCTTGTATTTCACATGATGATTTTCATCATCTGCACCTCTGTGTAACAGCTTCTCTGCCCCATTTTACAGATGATGGATTTTCATCCTCTGCACCTCTGTATAACAGCTTCTCTGCCCCATATTTCACATGATGAATTTTCATCATCTGCACCTCTGCATACCAGTGTCTCTGCCAGTATTTCAGATGATGGATTTTCATCCTCTGCACCTCTGTATACCAGTTTTTCTGCCCCATGCATTACATGATGAATTTTCATCATTTGCACCTCTGTGTACCAATGTCCCTGCCCCATCTTTCAGATGATGGATTTTCATCATCTGCACCTCTGTATGTCAGTTTTTCTGACCCATGCTTAACATGATGTACTTTCAACATCTGCACCTCTGTATATAAGTTTCTCTGACCCATGCCTTACAAAATGAATTTTCATCATCTTCACATCTGCATGCCTGTGTCTCTGTGCCGTATTTCAGATGATGGATTTTCAACATCTGCACCTCTTTATATCAGTTTCTCTGACCCATGCTTTACATGATGTATTTTCATCATCTGCACCAGTAAATCAGTGTCTCTGCCCGTACTTCACACGATAGTTTTCATCATCTGCACATCTGTATACCACTTCCTCTACCCCATGCTTTACAAGAGGGAATTTTATCATCTGTACTTTTGTATACCAGTGTCTCTGTCAAATATTTCAGATGATGGATTTTCACCATCTGCACCTCTGTATACCAGTGTCGCTGTCCCGTATTTCATATGATGTATTTTCATTTTCTACAAATCTGTATACCAGTGTCTCTGCCCCATATTTTTTTACATGACATGTTTTTATCTTCTACACTCCCCCCAGATGAATTTTCATCCTGTGCACCTCTGTATATTGGTGACTCTGCCACATATTTTTTTACATGATGTGTTTTCATCTTCTCCACCTCTGTATACCAGTGTCCCTGCCTCATATTTCCCTGGATTTATATTCATTGTGTATACCTCTGTGTATCTTTGTCTCTGCCCCACATTTCACATGATGGCTTTTCATCATCTGCAACTCTGTATATCAATGTCTCTGCAACGTAGTTCACTGGATGGATTTTATCATATGCACCTCTGTATAACATTGTCTCTTGCCCATATTTCACATGATAGATGATCATCATTTGCACCTCTGTATATCAGTGTCTCTGACCTGTATTTCTCTTGATGGATTTTCATCACCTGCACTCTGTACCAGTTTCTCTGCCCCACGCTGACCATGATGGATGTTCATCATCTGCACCTCTGTATATCCTTGTCTCTGTCCCATATTTCACATGATGAATTTTCATCTTCTGCACCTCTGTATATCAATGTCTCAGACCCGTATTTCACTTGATGGATTTTCATCATCCGCACCTCTGTATATCAATGTCTCTGCCCCATATTTCACATGATGGATTTTCATCATCTGCACCTCTGTGTACCATTTCCTCTGCCCAATGCTTTACAAGAGGAATTTTCATCATCTGTACCTTTGTATACCAGTGTCTCTGTCCCATATTTCAGATTATCGATGTTCATAATCTACACCTCTGTATACCAGTTTGTCTGCCCCATATTTCACATAATGGATTTTCATCATCTGCACCTCTGTATACCAGTGTCTGTGTCTCGTATTTCATATGATGTATTTTCATTTTCTACATCTATATACCAGTGTCTGTGCCCCATATTTTTTACATGACATGTTTTTATCTTCTACACCTCCCCTAGATAGATTTTCATTGTGTGCACCACTGTATATCAGGTGACTCTGCCACATATTTTTTACATGATGTGTTTTCATCTTCTCCACCTCTGTATACCAGTGTCCCTGCCTCATATTTCCTGGATTTATATTCATTGTGTACTCCTCTGTGTATCGTGTCTCTGCCCCATTTCACATGATGGCTTTTCATCATCTGTAACTCTGTGTATCAATGTCTCTGCATCGTGAGTTCACTGGATGGATTTTTATCATATGCACCTCTGTATAACATTGTCTCTTGCCAATATTTCACATGATGGATGATCATCATTTGCACCTCTGTATATCAGTGTCTCTGACCTGTATTTCTCTTGATGGATTTTCATCATCTGCACCTCTGTATACCAGTTTCTCTGCCCGCCTTACATGATGGATGTTCATCATCTGCACCTCTGTATATCCGTGTCTCTGTCCCGATTTCCATGATGAATTTTCATCATCTGCACCTCTATATATCAATGTCTCTGCCCCATATTTCACATGATGGATTTTCATCTTCTGTGCCTCTGTATATCAGTGTCTCCACCGGTATTTCACTTGATGGATTTTCATCATCTGCACCTCTGTATATCAATGTCTCTGCCCCATTTTTCACATGATGGATTTTCATCCTCTGCACCTCTGTATATCAGTGTCTCTGCCCCACATTTCACATAATGGATTTTCATCCTCTGCACCTCTGTATATCAGTGTCTCTGCCCCATATTTCACCTGATGGATTTTCATCATGTGCACCTCTGCATATCAATGTCTCTGACCCATATTTCATAATAGATTTTCACCATCTGCAGTGCTGTATATCAGTGTCTCTGCCCAGTATTTCACATAATGGATTTTCATCTTCTGCACCTCTGTATACCAGTGTCTCTGCATTGTATTTCACATGATGGATTTTCATCATCTGCACCTCTGTGTAACAGCTTCTCTGCCCCATATTACAGATGATGGATTTTCATCCTCTGCACCTCTGTATAACAGCTTCTCTGCTCTCATATTTCAGATGATGAATTTTCATCATCTGCACCTCTACATACCAGTTCTCTGCCCAATGCTTTCAGAAGAGGGATTTCATCATCTGTTCCTTTGTATACCAGTGTCTCTGTCCCATATTTCAGATGATCGATATTCATAATCTACACCTCTGTATACAATTTCTCTGCCCATATTTCACATAATGGATTTTCATCATCTGCACCTCTGAATACCAGTGTCTGTGCCCGTATTTCATATGATGTATTTTCATTTTCTACACATCTATATACCAGTGTCTGTGCCCATATTTTTACATGACATGTTTTTATCTTCCTCACCTCCTAGATAGATTTTCTATTGTGTGCACCACTGTATATCGGTGACTCTGCAACATATTTTTTACATGATGTGTTTTCATCTTCTCCTCTCTATTACCAGGGTCCCTGCCTCATATTTCCCTTAGTGGATTTTCATTGTGTTCACCTCTGTATATCGGTGTCTCTTCCACATTTCACATGATGGATTTTCATTATCTGTACCTCCTTATACTAGTGTCTCTGCCTTTTACACATGATGATTTTCATCATCTGCACCTCTGTATATCAGTAGCTCTGCACCTTATTTCACTTCATGGATTTTCATCATCTGCACCTCTGTATATTAGTGTCTCTGCCCCACATTTCACATTATGGCTTTTCATCATCTGCAACTCTGTATATCAATGTCTCTGCATCGTAGTTCACTGGATGGATTTTATCATATGCACTTGTGTAGCATTGTCTCTTTACCATATTTCGCATGATAGATTACCATCATTTGCACCTCTATATATCAGTGTCTCTGACCAGTATTTCATATGATGTATTTTCATTTTCTACACATCTATATACCAGTGTCTGTGCCCTATTTTTTACATGACATGTTTTTATCTTCTACACCTTCCCTAGATAGATTTTCATTGCGAGCACCACTGTATATCGGTGACTCTGCCACATATTTTTTACATGATGTGTTTTCATCTTCTCCACCTCTGTATACCAGTGTCCCTGCCTCATATTTCCCTGGATTTATATTCATTGTGTACACCACTGTGTATCCTTGTCTCTGCACCACATTTCACATGATGGCTTTTCATCATCTGCAACTCTGTATATCAATGTCTCTGAAACGAAATTCACTGGATGGATTTTTATCATATGCACCTCTGTATAACAGTCTCTGCCCATATTTCACATGATGGATGATCACCATTTGCACCTCTGTATATCAGTGTCTCTGACCTGTATTTCTCTTGATAGATTTTCATCATCTGCACCTCTGTATACCAGTTTCTCTGCCCCATGCCTTACATTATGGATGTTCATCATCTGCACCTCTGTTTATCCGTGTCTCTGTCCCATATTTCACCATGATGAATTTTCATCATCTCACCATATATATATCAATGTCTCTGACCCGTATTTCACTTGATGGATTTTCATCATCTGCACCTCTGTATGTCAATGTCTCTGCCCCATATTTCACATGATGGATTTTCATCATCTGCACCTCTGTATACCATTTCCTCTGCCCCATATTTCACATAATGGATTTTCATCATCTGCACCTCTGAATACCAGTGTCTGTGTCCCGTATTTCATATGATGTATTTTCATTTTCTACACATCTATATACCAGTGTCTGTGCCCCATATTTTTACATGACATGTTTTATCTTCTACACCTCCCTAGATAGATTTTCATTGTGTACCACTGTATATCGGTGACTCTGCCACATATTTTTACAGTGTGTTTTCATCTTCTCCACCTCTGTATACCAGTGTCCCTGCCTCATATTTCCCTAGATTTATATTCATTGTGTACACCTCTGTGTAGTTGTCTCGCCCCACATTTCACATGTTGGCTTTTCATCATCTGCAACTCTGAGTATCAATGTCTCTGCATCGTAGTTCACTGGATGAATTTTTATCATATGCACCTCTGTATAACATTGTCTCTTGCCATATTTCACATGATGGATGATCATCATTTACACCACTGTATATCAGTGTCTCTGACCTGTATTTCTCTTGATGGATTTTCATCATCTGCCCTCTGTATACAATTCTCTGCCCCCGCCTTGCATGGATGTTCATCATCTGCACTCTGTATATGTGTCTGTCCCGTATTTCACATGATGAATTTTCATCATCTGCACCTCTGTAGATCAATGTGTCTGCCCATATTTCACATGATGATTTTCATCTTCTGTGCCTCTATATATCAGTGTTCTCACCAGTATTTCACTTGGTGGATTTTCATCATCTGCACCTCTGTATATCAATGTCTCTGCCCCATTTTCACATGAAGATTTTCATCCTCTGCCTCTGTATATCAGTGTCTCTGCCCCATATTTCACATAATGGATTTTCATCCTCTGCCCTCTGTATCAGTGTCTCTGTCCCATATTTCACCCTGATGGATTTTCATCATGTGCACCTCTGCATATCAATGTCTCTGACCCATATTTCACGTAATGAATTTTCACCATCTGCAGTGCTGTATATCAGTGTCTCTGCCCAGTATTTCACATGATGGATTTTCATCTTCTACCTCTGTATACCAGTGTCTCTGCCTTGTATTTCACATGATAGATTTTTCATCATCTGCACCTCTGTGTAACAGCTTCTCTGCCCATTTTACAGATGATGGATTTTCATCTCTGCACCTCTGCAAGCAATTCTCTGCCCCATATTTCACAGCAGTAATTTTCATCATCTGCACCTCTGCATACCAGTGTCTCTGCCCAGTGGTCAGATGATGGATTTTCATCCTCTGCACCTCTGCACTCTCAGTTTTTCTGCCCCATGCATTACATGTAGAATTTTCATCATTTGCACCTCTAATGTAATGTCCTGCCCCATCTTTCAGATGATGATTTTCATCTTCTGCACCTCTGTATGTCAGTTTTCTGACCCATGGTAACATGATGTACTTTCAACATCTGCCTCTGTATATCAGTTTCTCTGACCCATGCCTTACAAAATGAATTTTCATCATATTCCATCTGCATGCCTGTGTCTCTGTGCCGTATTTCAGATGATGGTTTTCAACATCTGCCTCTTTATATCAGTTTCTCTGACCCATGCTTTACATGGATATTTTCATCATCTGCACCTCAGTAAATCAGTGTCTCTGCCCGTGCTTCACACAGATAGATTTTCATCATCTGCACATCTGTATACCACTTCCTCTACCCCATACTTACAAGAGAATTTTATCATCTGTACTTTTTGTATACAGTGTCTCTGTCAAATATTTCAGATGATAGTTTTCACCATCTGCACCTCTGTATACCAGTGTCGCTGTCCCATATTTCATATGATGTATTTTCATTTTTACAAATCTATACCAGTGTTCTCTGCCCGCATATTTTTACATGACATGTTTTATCTACACTCCCCAGATGAATTTTCATCCTGTACCTCTGTATATTGGTGACTCTGCCACATATTTTTTACATGATGTGTTTTCATCTTCTCCACCTCTGTATACCAGGGTCCCTGCCTCATATTTCCTGGAAGGATTTTCATTATCTGTACCACCTTATACTAGTGTCTCTGCCCTGTTTTCACATGATGGATTTTCATCATCTGCCTCCTTATATCAGTGGCTCTGCACCTATTTCACTTCATGGATTTTTCATCATCTGCACCTCTGTATAGTGGAATCTCTGCCCCACTTTTCACATTATGGCTTTTCATCATCTGCAACTCTGTATATCAATGTCTCTGCAGCCTAGCATTCACTGGATGATTTTATCATATGCACCTGTGTATAACATTGTCTCGTCCCATATTTCACATGATAGATTATCATCATTTGCACCTCTGTATATTAGTGTCTCTGACCGTATTTCATATGATATATTTCATTTCTACACTCATATACCAGTGTCTGTGCCCATATTTTTTACATGACATGTTTTATCTTCTACACCTCCCTAGATAAATTTTCATTGTGTACACCACTGTATACGGTGACTCTGCCACATATTTTTACATGATGTGTTTTCATCTTCATACCTCTGTATACCAGTGTCCCTGCCTCATATTTCCTAGATTTATATTCATTGTGTACACCTCTGTGTATCTTTGTCTCTGCCCCACATTTCACATGATGGCTTTTCATCATCTGCAACTCTGTATCAATGTCTCTGCATCGTGAGTTCACTGGATGATTTTTATCATATGCCTCTGTATAACATTGTCCCATATTTCACATGATAGATGATCATCATTGCACCTCTGTATATCAGTGTCTCTGACCTGTATTTCTCTTGATGGATTTTCATCATCTGCACCTCTGTATACCAGTTTCTCTGCCCCACGCCTTACATGATGGATGTTCATCATCTGCACCTCTGTATATCCTTGTCTCTGTCCCATATTTCACATGATGGATTTTCATCATCTGCACCTCTGTATACCATTTCCTCTGCCCAATGCTTTACAAGAGGAATTTTCATCATCTGTACCTTTGTATACCAGTGTCTCTGTCCCATATTTCAGATTATCGATGTTCATAATCTACACCTCTGTATACCAGTTTGTCAGCCTACTATTTCACATAATAGATTTTCATCATCTGCACCTCTGTATACCAGTGTCTGTGTCCCGTATTTCATATGATGTATTTTCATTTTCTATACATCTATATACCAGTGTCTGTGCCCATATTTTTACATGACATGTTTTTATCTTCTACACCTCCCCTAGATAGATTTTCATTGTGCACCACTGTATATCGGTGACTCTGCACATATTTTTACATGATGTGTTTTCATCTCTCCACCTCTGTACACCATTGTCCTGCCTCATATTTCCCTGGATTTATATTCATTGTACTCCTCTGTACGGTGTCTCTGCCCACATTTCACATGATGGCTTTTCATCATCTGCAACTCTGTGTATCAATGTCTCTGCATAAGTAGTTCACTGGATGGATTTTATCATATGCACTCCTGTATAACATTGTCTCTTGCCAATATTTCACATGATGGATGATCATCATTTGCACCTCTGTATATCAGTGTCTCTGACCTGTGCTTCTCTTGATAGATTTTCATCATCTGCACCTCTGTATACCAATTTCTCGCCCACGCCTTACATGATAGATGTTCATCATCTGCACATCCCTGTATATCCGTGTCTCTGTCACGGATTTCACGAAGTAAATTTCATCATCTGCACCTCTGTATATCAATGTCTCTGCCCCATATTTCACATGATAATTTTCATCTTCTGTGCCTCTGTATCAGTGTCTCCACCAGTATTTCCTTGATGAATTTCATCATCTGCACCTCTGTATATCAATGTCTCTGCCCATTTTTCACATGATGATTTTCATCCTCTGCACCTCTGTATATCAGTGTCTCTGCCATATTTCACATAATGATTTTCATCCTCTGCCTCTGTATATCAGTGTCTCTGCCCCATATTTCACCTGATGGATTTTCATCATGTGCCTCTGCATATCAATGTCTCTGACCCATATTCCACGTAATGAATTTCACCATCTGCGGTGCATATATCAGTGTCTCTGCCCAGTATTTCACATAATGGATTTTCATCTTCTGCACCTCTGTACCAGTCTCTGCATTGTATTTCACGCAGTGGATTTTCATCATCTGCACTCTGATAACAGCTTCTCTGCCCCCCATATTACAGATGATTTTCATCCTCTGCACCTCTGTATAACAACTTCTGCCCCATATTTCAGATGGTAATTCTCATCATCTGCACCTCTCCATACCAATTTCTCTGCACAATTTCCAGATGATGAATTTTCATCCCTGCACCTCTGTATACCAATTTTCTGCCCATGCATTACATAGTAATTTTATCATTTGCACCTCTGTGCACTAATGTCTCTGCCCCATCTTTCCAGATGATAATTTTCATCATCTGCACCTCTGTATGTCAGTTTTCGACCCATACTTACAATGTACTTTCAACATTTGCACCTCATCAGTTTCTCTGCCCATACCTTATAATAATTTTCATCATCTTCACCTCTGCACCTGTGTTTCTGGCGTATTTCAGATGATAATTTTCAACTCTGCCTCTATATCAATTTCTCTGACCACACTTTACATGATATTTTCATCATCTCTGTAAATCAGTGTCTGCCCGTACTTACGATGATTTTCATCATCTGCCTCTGTTATCTCTCACGGCCAATTTCACACGATGGTTTTCATCTGTTCCTCTGTATATCGGTCTCCACAGTTATTTCATGATGGACTTTATCATCTGCACCTGTATATCATGTCTGCTCCATTTTCCAGTGAATTTTCATCCTCTACTCTGTATATCCTTGTCTCTGTCCCATATTTCACATGATGAATTTCATCATCTGCACCTCTAATATCAATGTCTCACACATTTCACTTGATTTCATCATCTGCACCTCTATATCAATGTCTCTGCCCATATTTCACATGTAATTTTCATCATCCTCTGTACACCATTCCTCTGCCAATACTTTAGAAATTTTCATCATCTGTACCTTTGTACCAGTGTCTCTGTCATAGTACAATGATCGATGTTCATAATCCTCTGTATAATTTGTCTGCCCATATTTCACATAATGGATTTTCATCATCTGCCTCTGTATACCAGTGTCTGTGTCCCATTTCATATATGTATTTTCATTTTCTACACATCTATATAGTGTCACCATATATTTTCATGACATGTTTTATCTTCAACCTCCCTAATGGATTTTCATTGTGCACCACTGTATATAGTGACTCTACACATATTTTTACATGATGTGTTTTCATCTTCTCACACACCTCTGTATGCAGTGTCCCTGCCTCGCCCCTGAATTTATATTCATGTATACTCTCTGTGTAATGTCTCTGCCCCATTCACATAATGGCTTTTATCATCTGCAACTCTGTATCAATGTCTCTGCGCCGTAATCACTGGATGAATTTTATCATATACCTCTGTAAACTTGTCTCGCAAATTTCACATGACAGATGATCTCATTGCCTCTAACATCAGTGTCTCAACCTGTATTTCTCTTGATAATTTTCATCTCTGCCTCAACATCCAATTTCTCTGCCCCACGCCCATGATAGATATTTCATCAGCACCTCTATATATCCGATAATGTCGTATTTCACACGATAATTTCATCATCTACCTCTATATATCAATGTCTCACCCCATATTTCATGATGATTTCATCTTCTGTGCTCTGTATCAGTGTCTCCACGGTATTTCCTTGATGAATTTTCATCATCTGCACCTCTGTATCAATGTCTTCATTTTTCACATGATGGATTTTCATCCTCACCATCTCTGTATCAGTCTCTGCCCCATATTTCGCCAATGGATTTTCATCCTCTGCACCTGGAATATCAATGTCTGCCCATATTTCACCTGTGAATTTTTCATCATGCACTCTATATCAATGTCACCGACTATTTCCGTAACGTTTTCACCATCTGCAGTACTTTATATCAGTGTCTCTGCCAGTATTTCCTATGATTTCATCTTCTGCACCTCTGTATACCAGTGTCTCTGCATTGACTTCACATGATGAATTTCATCATCACCACCTCAATAACAACTTCTCTGCCCATACAGATGATAATTTCATCCTCTGCCTCTATTAACACTTCTCTGCCCATACTTCAGATGATAATTTTCATCATCTGCCTCTACATACCAATTTCTCTGCAACGCCCAGACGAGGAATTTTCATCATCTGCACCTCTGTATACCAATTTCTGCCTGCATTACGCAGTAATTTTATCATTTGAACCTCTGTATATCGATTTTGTGACCATACTTAACTGATGTACTTTCAACATTTGCCTCTGTGTATCAATTTCTGCCCATACCTTACAATAATTTCATCATCTTCACCTCTGCATACCGTGGTTCTGTACGTATTTCAGATGATGGTTTCCAACATCTGCCTCTGTATATCAGTTTCTCTGACCCATACTTTACATGATGTATTTCATCATCTGCCTCTGTAAATCAGTGTCTGCACTACTTCACCGATAGTTTTCATCATCTGCCTCTGTATCAATGTCTCTGACCCATAGCTACATGATGAATTTTCATCATCACCCTCTGTATACAATGTCTCCCCATATTTCACATGATGGATTTCATCATCACACCTCTATATACCTTTCTGCCCCATATTTACAAAGAAGTTTCATACCTACACCTCTGTATACCAATGTCTCTGCTGTTTCACATAATAGATTTTCATCATCTGCCTCAGTATACCAGTGTCTCTGTCGTATTTCATATGATGTATTTTCATTTCCACTATACCAGTGTCTGACCCCATATTTTTACATGACATGTTATTATCTTCTACCCTCCCTGATAATTTTCATTGTTACCACCTTATCGGTGACTCTGCACATATTTACGATGTGTTTCATCTCTCACCTCACCAACACAAAGTGTCCTGCCTCATATTTCCCTTTATTTATATTCATTGTACACCTCAGTGTATCGGTGTCCCTGCCCTACTTCACATGATGGCTTTTCTCCATCTGCAACCACAATATCAATGTCTCACCATCGTAGTTCACTGGATAGATTTTATCATATGCCTCTATATAACATTATCCATGCCCTTTTCACATATGAATGATCATCATTTGCACCACTGTATCAGTGTCTCTGACCTGTATTTCTATGAATTTTCATCTGCACCTCTGTATACCAATTTCTCTGCCCCACGCTACATGATAGATGTTCATCTTCTGCACCTCATATCCATGTCTCTGTCCATATTTCACGATAATTTTCATCATCACCTCTATATCAATGTCTCCCCATACTTCCACATGAATTTTATCTTCTGTGCCTCTGTATCACTGTCTCCACCCATTTCTTGATGATTTTCATCATCTGCACCTCTGTATCAATGTCACCCATTTTCACATGATAGTTTCATCATCTGCCTCGAATCAGTGTCTGCCCCATATTTCACCTGAGATTTTCATCATATGCCTCTGCATATCAATGTCTCTGACCCATATTTCCGC
This sequence comes from Neoceratodus forsteri, assembly GCA_016271365.2. Classification (NCBI taxonomy): domain Eukaryota; kingdom Metazoa; phylum Chordata; order Ceratodontiformes; family Ceratodontidae; genus Neoceratodus; species Neoceratodus forsteri. The sequence goes on along the minus strand of CM057449.1, from coordinate 206,044 downwards.
ATTAGTTGCCACCATTTGCAGTGCTGTATATCAGTGTCTCTGCCCAGTATCACGATGGTTACCATCACCTGCACCTCTACAGTGTCTCTGCCTTGTTTCACATGATAATTTTCATCATCTGCCTCTGTGTAACAGCCTCTGCCCCTAACACAGATGATGGATTTTCATCCTCTGCACCCCCCCTTAACAACTTCCCTTGCCCATATTTCGGATGAATTTTCATCATCTGCACCTCATACCATTGTCTCTGCCCAGTATTTCAGTAGTAGTTTCATCCTCTGCCTCTGTATACCAATTTCTGCCCCATGCACCACAGTAATTTTCATCATTTGCACCCCATGTACCAATGTCTCACCCCATCGCCAGATAGATTTTCATCATCTACTCATATGTAGTTTTCGGCCCATGCTTAACATGATGTACTTAACATCACCTCTGTATCGTTTCTCTGCCCCATACCTTACACAATAATTTTCATCATCTTCACCTCTGTACTGTGTCTCTGCACATTATTTCAGATGATGAATTTTCAACATCTGCCTCTGTATCAGTTTCCGACATACTTTACATGATATTTTCATCATCTGCCTCTGTAAATCAGTGTCTCTGCCCATGCTTCACGATAGTTTTCATCATCGCATCTGTACTTCCTCCACCCCATGCTTTACAAGAGACTTTATCATCTGTACTTTTGTACCAGTGTCTCTGTCCCTTCCAGATGATGATTTCTTATCTGCACCTCTGTACCAATTTCTCACCCATATTTCACATGATGAATTTTCATCACCTGCACCTCTGTATACCAGTGTCTCTGTCCACAATTAGATGATGGGTTTCATCATCTGTACCTCTGTATACCAGTTTCTCTGACATGTGGGACGGTATTTTCATCATCACCCTCATACCAGTGTCTGCCCATGCTTTACACGATGATTTTCATCATCTGCCTTATACCACTATCTCCACCACGCATTTCGATGATTTTCACCATCTGCCTCTGTTTACCAGTATCGCTGTACGTATTTCATATGATGTATTTTCATTTTCTACAAATCTGTATACAATGTCTCCCCATATTTTTGCGACATGTTTTATCTTCTACCTCTAGATAATTTTCATTGTGTGCACCACTGTATATCAGTGACTCAATACATATTTTTTACATGATGTTCATCTTCTCCACCTCTACATGGTGTCCTACTCATATTTCCCAGATTTATATTCATTGTACAGCTCTGTTAGCAGTGTCTCTGCACATTTCACATGATAAGTTTCATCTTCTGCAACTCTATATCAATGTACCATCGTAGTTCCTAGATAGTTTTATCATATACACCTCATATAACATTGTCTCTTATATTTCACATGATGAATGATCATCATTGCCACTATATATCAGTGTCTCTGTATTTCTCTTAATGATTTCATCATCTGCCTCTGTACAATTTCTCTGCCCGCAACCCGTCGATGTTCATCTTCTGCACCTCTGTATATCCGTGCTCTCGTATTTCACACGATAATTTGCATCATCTGCCTCAACCATATAATGTCTCATATTTCACGATAGATTTTCATCTTCTGTGCCTCTGTATATCAGTGTCTCCACCCAGTATTTCACTTGATGATTTCATCATCTGCATCTGTATATCAATGTCTGCCACATTTTACACATGAAAGTTCATCATCTGCACTCTGTATATCAGTGTCTCTGCCCATACTTCACATAATGAATTTTCATCCTCTGCCTCTGTATCAGTGTCTCACCCATATTTCACCACAATTTTTATCATGTGCCTCTGCATATCAATGTCTCAACCATATTTCCGCAATGAGTTTTCACCATCTGCAGTACTGTATATCGTGTCTCTGCCAGTATTTCCATGATAGTTTCATCTTCTGCCTCTGTATCCGATGTCTCTGCCTTGTATTTCGCAGTAGTTTCATCATCCACCCTGTGTAACAACTTCTCTGCCCATATTACGATGATAGTTACCATCTCTGCCTCTATAACAACTTCTGCCCCATATTTCAGACCAATAATTTCATCATCTGCCTCTACATACCAATGTCTCTGCAGTATTTCCAGATGATAATTTTCATCCTCACCTCTATTCATTTCTGCCCCATACATTACACGATAATTTTCTCATTGCACCTCTAACACCAATGTCTCACCCCATCTTTCCAGATGATGAATTTTCATCATCTGCTCTATGTCATTTTTCTGACCCATACTTAACGATGTACTTTCAACATCTGCCTCACTATCGTTTCTCCCATACCTTACAATAATTTTATCATCTTCACCTCTGCATGCCTGTGCTGTATTTCAGATGATGATTTTTCATCTGCCTCTGTATCAATTTCTCTGACCCATACTTTACATGATGTATTTTTCATCATGCACACCTTATAAACCAGTGTTCACCACGTACTTTACACCACATCTGCATCTGCCACTTCCTCTACCGCGCGCACAAGAGAATTTTATCATCTGTACTTTTGTATACCAGTGTCTGTCCCATATTTCAGATGATCGATTTTCATCATCACACCTCTTCCACTTTCTCTGCCCAGATTTCACGGTAGTTTTCATCACTGCCTCTCTATACCAGTGTCTCCCCCATAATCACAGAAGATGGTTTCATCATCTGCCTCTGTCACCAATTTCTGCCCCATGCAGCGACAGTGGATTTCATCATTGCACCTCTGTATACCAGTGTCTGCCCATGTTTACATGATGGATACCATCATCTGCACTCTGCAACCACTGTCTCGCCACATTTCAGATGATGATTTTCACCATCTGCACCTCTGTACCATTAACCATGTCCCGTATTTCATATGATGTATTTTCATTTCTAATCATATACAGTCTCTACCCCATATTTTTTGCCTTCTTTTATCTTCTACACTCCCCAGATAAATTTCATCTGTACACCTCAGCAATGGTGACTCTATATTTTACATGATGTGTTTTCATCTTCTCCACCTCTGTATACCATAGACCCACCTCATATTTCCCTGAATGAATTTTCATTGTGTTCACCTCTGTATATCGGTGTCTGCCCCACATTCCAAGATGAATTTTCATTATCTGTGCCTCCTTATACACTAGTATCTCTGCCAGGTTTTTCACATGAAGTATTTCATCATCTGCACCTCTGTATATCAGTGGCTCTGCACCTTATTTCACTTCATGGATTTTCATCATCACACCTCTTCATATTGGTGTCTCTGCCCCACATTTCACATCATGGCTTTTCATCATCTGCAACTCTGTATATCAATGTGTCTGCAACGTAGTTCACTGGATGAATTTTCATCATAGCACCTGTGTATAACATTCTCTTGCCTATTTCACATGATGGATTATCATCATTTGCAACCTCTGTATATCAGTGTCTCTGACCCGTATTTCATATGATGTATTTTCATTTTCACATCTATATACAGTATCTTCAATGCCCATATTTTTACATGACATATTTTATCTTCTACACCTCCCTAGATAGATTTTCATTGTGAGCACCACTGTATCGGTGACTCTGCCACATATTTTTATACAAGCGTGTTTTCATCTTCTCCACCCTCTGTATACCAGTGTCCCTGCCTCATATTTCCCTAGATTATATTCATTGTGTCACCTCCTGTATAGTGTCTCACCCCACATTTCACATAGTTTTCATCATCTGCAACTCTGTGTATCAATGCCTCTGCATCGTAGTTCACTGGATGGATTTTTATCATATGCAGCTCTGTACAAGTAGTCTTGCCCACTATTTCACATGATGGATAATCATCATTTGCATCTCTGTATATCAGTGTCTCTGACCTGTATTTCTCTTGATAGATTTTCATCATCTACCTCTGTATACCAGTTTCTCTGCCCCACGCCTTACATGATGGATGTTCTTCATCTTCACCTCTGTATATCCGTGTCTCTGTCCAGTATTTCACATGATAAATTTTCATCATCTGCACCTCTGTAAATCAATGTCTCTGCCCCATATTTCACATGATAGATTTTCATCTTCTGTGCCTCTGTATATCAGTGTCTCCACCAGTATTTCGCGATGATGGTTTCATCATCCGACCTCTGATATCAATGTCTCTGCCCCATTTTTCACATGATAGATTCATTCATCTGCACCTCTGTATATCAGTGTCTCTGCCCCATATTTCACATAATAGATTTTCATCCTCTACCTCTGTATGTTGGTATTTCTGCCCATATTTCACCTGATGGATTTTCATCATGTGCACTCTGCATATCAATGTCTCGACCCATATTTCACGTAATAGATTTTCACCATCTGCAGTGCTGTATTTCAGTGTCTCTGCCCAGTATTTTCCATGATGGATTTTCATCTTCTGCACCTCTGTATATCAGTGTCTCTGCCCTGTATTTCAATGATGGATTTTCATCATCTGTACCTGTGTATATCAGTGTCTCTGCCCTGTATTTCACAGTAAGGTTTTCATCATCTGCACCTTTGCATATCAATGTCTTTGCCCGTATTTAGTTTGATGGGTTTTCATCATCTGCACCTCTCTATCACCAGTGGCTCTTGCCATTTCATAAGAACTGGTTGGACCATTAACTCTTTTTTTACACACATTACAAGAAGGAAAACCCTTGAGGCATGGAGGAAGCTATAGTCATTCCTATTAATAAAAAAGGCAAAGCAGAAATAACAAATTATGGGCCAATCAGCCTTATGTCAAATAATAGGAAGCTTATGAAAAGGCTATTAGTAAAAAGTATATTAAAACAGCTACAACAGTCAGATGTTGTGAATATTATACAACATAGGTTTGTCTCATGAAGGTCATGCCTGACTAATTTATTACATTTTTTGAACCTGTAGTGCTGCAATGAATAAGGTGTCCCAGTGGATGTGGTATTTTGAATTATGCCAAAGCTTCTTCAATAAGGTTTCCACACAGTATTACTTGAACATCTATGTAAAATAAAATTAGGTGCAATATTATTAAATGAATAGAGTCTTGGTTGAAGAATAGAACTCAGAAAGTTTTCCATAAAGGGTCACTTGTCCAGGTCCGATAAGTGACTAGCAGTATTCCACATGGCTCAGTTTTGGGCCCCACTTATTTAATATCATGGTCTCAACCTTATAATCCACAGAAAGACTTGGATCTGCAAATAGCAGATGATTGTGAGTTGGGGCTATGCAATCAGAAACTGGGCTAAACTGTTCCAATAAAATGCGACAATTAAGCATTATGGGCTGAATCTAACAAAATGCAATTTAACATAGGAAAGTGGCTGATGCACATGCGGAGAATAACCTGTTTACAAATACAGTATGAACAATATCCCATTATCAAAAATAAAGGAAGAAAGGGACTTGGGATAATAATTACAAATGATTTATCCTTTAACAAGCATAACCAGAAACAGTTTAAAATACTATAAACTAACAGGGTGTATTCTTGGTAATATTAAAAGCAGAGATAGTGGGTGATAATACCACTCTATACTACCTTAGTATGCACCATTTGGAATATTGTGCCCAATTGGGTACCCCAGATACTAAAACCCAGCATTAGTGGAAGGGTGCAGAGAGGATAACAAAACAGTGGGACAATACAACACCTGGGATACAATAAAGACTATAAAGACTTATGCTGTACTCTGCTGAATAGATACAACCAGGAGAGATGTGTCTAATCTATAAATTTATAAATGACTCTTATGCCTTGCAAACAATTGGACTTACTAGACACCACAGGTAGTGACAACTAGATCCCATACAAACAATTAACAGGAGAACACTCACAGTTAAAAGGAGTAAATTCTACACTCAAAGAGTTATCACAAATGGAACACCCTACAAAGACATAGTGTGAGGTTAAGCAAGGGCTTCGACTCACTGAACTTCTTACTAACTATAAACCTGTGATGTGGTTCATCTTCTGCACCCCCTGTATATCAGTGTCCCTGCCTCATATTTCATTAGATGGATTTTCATTATCTGCATCTCTGTATATCGGTGTCTCTGCCCCATACTTCAAGTGATGGATTTTGATTATCTGCACCTCTGTATATCGATGCCTCTGCCCCATATTTCACATAGATGGATTTTCATCTCTGCATCTCTGTATATCAAATGTCTCTGCACCTTATTTCACTTGATGGATTCCATCATCTGCACTCTGTATATCAATGTCTCTGTCTCTGTACTTCACTTGATGGAGTTTTATTATCTGCACCTGTCTATATCAGTGTCTCTATTCCATATTTCACATTATGGATTTCATCATCTGCACCTAGTACACCATTTTCTCTGCCACATATTTACAAAGATGGCTTTTCATTATCTGCACCTCTGTATATCAGTATCTCTGCTCCATATTTCCAGATGATGAATTTTCATCATCTGCACCTCTGTATCCAGTTTCTCTGCGCATGCTTTACATGATGGCTTTTCATCATCAACACCTCCTGTATACCAATGTCTCTGCCCAGTATTTCTGATGATGGATTTCACCCTCTGCATTTCTGTATACCAGTTTCTCTGCCCATGCATTACTTGATGAATTTTCATCATCTGAACTCTGTATACCAGTGTCTCTGCCCTGTTTTTACATGATGAATTTTCATCATCTGCACCTCTGTATATCAGTTTCTCTGACCCATGCTTTACATAATCAATTTTCATCATCTTCTACCTCTGCATACCAGTGTCTCTGTTATGTATTTCAGATGATTGATTTTCAACATCTGCACCTCTGTATATCAATGTCTCTGACCCATTTTCACATGATAGTTTTCATCTTCTGTTCCTCTGTATATCAGTGTCTCCACCGGTATTTCACTTGATGGACTTTCATCATCCTGCCTCTGTATATCAATGTCTCTGCCCCATTTTCACATGATGGATTTTCATCCTCTGCACTCTCTGTACCATCCTTGTCTCTGTCCCATATTTCACTGTAATGAATTTCATCATCATCTGCACCTCTGTATCAATGTCTCAGACCCATGATTTACTTGATGGATTTTCATCATCTGCACCTCTAGTATATCAATGTCTCTGCCCCATATTTCACATGATGATTTTCATCATCTGCACCTCTGTATACCATTTCCTCTGCCCAATGTTTACAAGAAATTTTCATCATCTGTACCTTTGTATACCAGTGTCTCTGTCCCATATTTCAGATTATGATGTTCATAATCCGCACCTCTTATACCAGTTTGTCTGCCCATATTTCACATAATGGATTTTCATCATCTGCACTCTGTATACCAGTGTCTGTCCCATATTTCCTATGATGTATTCATTTTCTACACATCCTATACCAGTGTCTGTGCCCCATATTTTTTACATGACATGTTTTATCTTCTACACCTCCCTAGATAGATTTTCATTGTGTGCACCACTGTATCGGTGACTCTACCACATATTTTTACATGATGTGTTTTCATCTTCTCCACCACCTCTGTATACCAGTGTCCTGCCTCATATTTCCCTGATTTATATTCATTGTGTACTCTCTGTGTCATGGTGTCTCTGCCCCACATTTCACATAATGCTTTTCATCATCTGCAACTCTGTGTATCAATGTCTGCATCGTAGTTCACTGGATGGATTTTATCATATACCACCTCTGTATAACATTGTCTCTTGCCAATATTTCACACATGATGATCATCATTTGCACCATGTATCACTGTCTCTGACCTGTATTTCTCTTGATGAATTTCATCATCTGCACCTCTGTATACCAGTTTCTCTGCCCCACGCCTTACATGATGGATGTTCATCATCTGCACCTCTGTATATCCGTGTCTCTGTCCGTATTTCACGATAATTTTCATCATCTGCACCTCTGTATATCAATGTCTCTGCCCCATATTTCATATGATAGTTTTCATCTGTCACCTCTGTATATCAGTGTCCACCGGTATTTCACTTGATGGATTTTCATCATGCACCTCTGTATATCAATGTCTCTGCCCCATTTTTCACATGATGGATTTTCATCCTCTGCATCTCTGTATATCAGTGTCTCTGCCCCATATTTCGCATAATGGTTTTCATCCTCTGCACCTCTGTATATCAGTGTCTCCCCATATTTCACCTGATGGATTTTCATCATGTGCACCTCTGCATATCAATGTCTCGACCCATATTTCACGTATGAGTTTTCACCATCTGCAGTGCTTTATATCAGTGTCTCTGCCAAGTATTCACATAATAGGATTTCATCTTCTGCTCCTCTGTATACCAGTGTCTCTGCATTGTATTTCACATGATGGATTTTCATCATCTGCACCTCTGTGTAACAGCTTCTCTGCTCCCATATTACAGATGATGGATTTTCATCCTCTGCACCTCTGTATAACAGCTTCTCTGCCCCATATTTCAGATGATGAATTTTCATCATCTGCACCTCTGCATACCAGTTTCTCTGCCCAGTATTTCAGATGATGGATTTTCATCCTCTGCACCTCTGTATACCAGTTTTTCTGCCCCATGCATTACATGATGAATTTTTATCATTTGAACCTCTGTATGTCAGTTTTTCTGACCCATGCTTAACATGATGTACTTTCAACATTTGCACCTCTGTGTATCAGTTTCTCTGCCCCATGCCTTACATAATGAATTTTCATCATCTTCACCTCTGCATACCTGTGTTTCTGTGCCGTATTTCAGATGATGAATTTTCAACATCTGCCTCTAGTATCAGTTTCTCTGACCCATGCTTTACATGATGTATTTTCATCATCTGCACCTCTGTAAATCAGTGTCTCTGCCCCGTACTTCACACGATGGATTTTCATCATCTGCACCTCTGTATATCAATGTCTCTGACCCATATTTCACATGATGGATTTTCATCATCTGCCCCTCTGTATGCCAATGTCTCTGCCCCATATTTCACATGATGGATTTTCATCATCTGCACCTCTGTATACCATTTCCTCTGCCCAATGCTTTACAAGAGGGATTTTCATCATCTGTACCTTTGTATACCAGTTTCTCTGCCCCATATTTCACATAATGGATTTTCATCATCTGCACCTCAGTATACCAGTGTCTCTGTCCCGTATTTCATATGATGTATTTTCATTTTCTACACATCTATATACCAGTGTCTGTGCCCCATATTTTTTACATGACATGTTATTATCTTCTACCCCTCCCTGAGATAATTTTCATTGTGTGCACCACTGTGTATCGTGACTCTGCCACATATTTTATTACGATGTGTTTTCATCTCCACCTCTGTATACCAGTGTCCCTGCCTCATATTTCCCTTTATTTATATTCATTGTGTACACCTCTATGTATCGGTCTCTGCCCCACATTTCACATGATGGCTTTTCATCATCTGCAACTCTGTGTACAATGTCTCTGCATCGTAGTTCACTGGATGATTTTTATCATATGCACCTCTGTATAACATTGTCTGTTGCCCATATTTCACATGATGGATGATCATCATTTGCACCACTGTATATCAGTGTCTCTGACCTGTATTTCTCTTGATGGTTTTCATCATCTGCACCTCTGTATACCAGTTTCTCTGCCCCACTTGCTATGATGGATGTTCATCTTCTGCCCTCTGTATATCCGTGTCTCTGTCCCGTATTTCACATGATGAATTTTCATCATCTGCACCTTCTATATCAATGTCTCTGCCCATATTTCACATGATGATTTTCATCTTCTGTGCCTCTGTATATCACTGTCTCACCCGTATTTCACTTGATGGATTTTCATCATCTGCACCTCTGTATATCAATTTCTCTGCCCCATATTTCACATGATGAATTTTCATCATCTGCACCTCTGAAGATCAGTGTCTCTGCCCCATATTTCACAGATGATTTTCATCATCTGCACCTCTGCATATCAATGTCTCTGACCCATATTTCACATAATGGATTTTCATCATTTGCAGTGCTGTATATAGTGTCTCTGCCCAGTATTTCACATGATGGATTTTCATCTTCTGCACCTCTGTATACCAGTGTTCTGCCTTGTATTTCACATGATGGATTTTCATCCCTGCACCTCTGTATAACAGCTTCTCTGCCCCATATTTCAGATGATGAATTTTCATCATCTGCACCTCTGCATACCAGTGTCTCTGCCCAGTATTTCAGATGATGGATTTTCATCCTCTGCACCTCTGTATACCAGTTTTTCTGCTCCATGCATTACATGATGAATTTTCATCATTTGCACCCCCATGTACCAATCTTCCCGTCCATCTTTCAGATGATGGATTTTCATCATCTGCACCTCTGTATGTCAGTTTTTCTGACCCATGCTTAACATGATGTACTTTCAACATCTGCACCTCTGTATATCAGTTTCTCTGCCCCATGCCTTACATAATGAATTTTCATCATCTTCACCTCTGGTGCACCTGTGTCTCTGTGCCGTATTTCAGATGATGGATTTTCAACATCTGCACCTCTGTATATCAGTTTCTCTGACCCATGCTTTACATGATGTATTTTCATCATCTGCACCTCTGTAAATCAGTGTCTCTGCCCCGTACTTCACAGATAGTGATTTTCATCATCTGCACATCTGTATACCACTTCCTCTACCCCATGCTTTACAGAAGGATTTTATCATCTGTACTTTTGTATACCAGTGTCTCTGTCCCATATTTCAGATGATCGATTTTCTTCATCTGCACCTCTGTATACCAGTTTCTCTGCCCCATATTTCACATGATGGATTTTCATCACCTGCACCTCTGTATACCAGTGTCTCTGCTCCATAATTACAGATGATGGAGTTTCATCATCTGTACCTCTGTATACCAGTTTCTCTGCCCCATGTGTGACATGATGTATTTTCATCATCTGCACCTCTGTATACCAGTGTCTCTGCCCCATGCTTTACATGATGGATTTTCATCATCGCACTCTGTATACCACTGTCTCGGCCACGATTTCAGATGATGATTTTCACCATCTGTACCTCTGTATACCAGTGTCGCTGTCCCGTATTTCATATGATGTATTTTCATTTTCTACAAATCTGTATACCAGTGTCTCTGCCCCATATTTTTACATGACATGTTTTATCTTCTACACCTCCCTAGATAGATTTTCATTGTGTGCACCACTGTATATCAGTGACTCTGCCACATATTTTTACATGATGTGTTTTCATCTTCTCCACCTCTGTATACCAGTGTCCCTGCCTCATATTTCCCTGATTTATATTCATGTGTACAGCTCTGTATCGGTGTCTCTGCCACACATTTCACATGATGGAATTTCATCTTCTGCAACTCTATGTATCAATGTTCTGCATCGTAGTTCACTGGATGATTTTTATCATATGCACCTCTGTATAACATTGTCTCTGCCCATATTTCACATGATGGATGATCATCATTTGCACCACTGTATATCAGTGTCTCTGACCTGTATTTCTTTAATGGATTTTCATCATCTGCACCTCTGTATACCAGTTTCTCTGCCCCACGCCTTACATGATCGATGTTCATCTTCTGCACCTCTGTATATCCGTGTCTCTGTCCCGTATTTCACATGATGAATTTTCATCATCTGCACCTCTGTATATCAATGTCTCTGCCCCATATTTCACATGATGGATTTTCATCTTCTGTGCCTCTGTATATCAGTGTCTCCACCCGGTATTTCACTTGATGGATTTTCATCATCTGCACCTCTGTATATCAATGTCTGTGCCCCATTTTTCACATGACGGATTTTCATCATCTGCACCTCTGTATATCAGTGTCTCTGCCCCATATTTCACATAATGGATTTTCATCCTCTGCACCTCTGTATATCAGTGTCTCTACCCATATTTCACCTGATGGATTTTATCATGTGCACCTCTGCATATCAATGTCTCTGACCCATATTTCACGTGATGGATTTTCACCATCTGCAGTGCTGTATATCAGTGTCTCTGCCCAGTATTTTCACATGATGGATTTTCATCTTCTGCACCTCTGTATACCAGTGTCTCTGCCTTGTATTTCACATGATGGATTTTCATCATCTGCACCTCTGTGTAACAGCTTCTCTGCCCCATATTACAGATGATGGATTTTCATCCTCTGCACCTCTGTATAACAGCTTCTCTGCCCCATATTTCAGATGATTAATTTTCATCATCTGCACCTCTGCATACCAGTGTCTCTGCCCAGTATTTCAGATGATGGATTTTCATCCTCTGCACCTCTGTATTCCAGTTTTTCTGCCCCATGCATTACATGATGAATTTTCATCATTTGCACCTCTGTGTACCAATGTCTCTGCCCCATCTTTCAGATGATGGATTTTCATCATCTGCACCTCTGTATGTCAGTTTTTCTGACCCATGCTTAACATGATGTACTTTCAACATCTGCACCTCTGTATATCAGTTTCTCGCCCCATGCCTTACATAATGAATTTTCATCATCTTCACCTCTCGCATGCCTGTGTCTCTGTGCCGTATTTTCAGATGATGGATTTTCAACATCTGCACCTCTGTATATCAGTTTCTCTGACCCATGCTTTACATGATGTATTTTCATCATCTGCACCTCTGTAAATCAGTGTCTCTGCCCGTACTTCACACGATGGATTTTCATCATCTGCACATCTGTATACCACTTCCTCTACCCCATGCTTACAAGAGGATTTTTATCATCTGTACTTTTGTATACCAGTGTCTCTGTCCCATATTTCAGATGATCGATTTTCATCATCTACACCTCTGTATACCACTTTCTCTGCCCCATATTTCACATGATGGATTTTCATCACCTGCACCTCTGTATACCAGTGTCTCTGCCCCATAATCACAGAAGATGGAGTTTCATCATCTGTACCTCTGTATACCAGTTTCTCTGCCCCATGTGTGACATGATGGATTTTCATCATCTGCACCTCTGTATACCAGTGTCTCTGCCCCATGCTTTACATGATGGATTTTCATCATCTGCACTTCTGTATACCACTGTCTTGGCCACGCATTTCAGATGATGGATTTTCACCATCTGCACCTCTGTATACCAGTGTCGCTGTCCCGTATTTTCATATGATGTATTTTCATTTTCTACAAATCTGTATACCAGTGTCTCTGCCCCATATTTTTTACTTGACATGTTTTTATCTTCTACACTCCCCCCAGATGAATTTTCATCCTGTGCACCTCTGTATATTGGTGACTCTGCCACATATTTTTTACATGATGTGTTTTCATCTTCTCCACCTCTGTATACCATGGTCCCTGCCTCATATTTCCCTGGATGGATTTTCATTGTGTTCACCTCTGTATATCGGTGTCTCTGCCCCACATTTCGCATGATGGATTTTCATTATCTGTACCTCCTTATACTAGTGTCTCTGCCAGGTTTTTCACATGAAGGATTTTCATCATCTGCACCTCTGTATATCAGTGGCTCTGCACCTTATTTCACTTCATGGATTTTCATCATCTGCACCTCTGTATATTGGTGTCTCTGCCCCACATTTCACATTATGGCTTTTCATCATCTGCAACTCTGTATATCAATGTGTCTGCATCGTAGTTCACTGGATGGATTTTTATCATATGCACCTGTGTATAACATTGTCTCTTGCCCATATTTCACATGATGGATTATCATCATTTGCACCTCTGTATATCAGTGTCTCTGACCCGTATTTCATATGATGTATTTTCATTTTCTACACATCTATATACCAGTGTCTGTGCCCCATATTTTTTACATGACATGTTTTTATCTTCTACACCTCCCCTAGATAGATTTTCATTGTGAGCACCACTGTATATCGGTGACTCTGCCACATATTTTTTACATGACGTGTTTTCATCTTCTCCACCTCTGTATACCAGTGTCCCTGCCTCATATTTCCCTGGATTTATATTCATTGTGTACACCTCTGTGTATCGGTGTCTCTGCCCCACATTTCACATGATAGCTTTTCATCATCTGCAACTCTGTGTATCAATGCCTCTGCATCGTAGTTCACTGGATGGATTTTATCATATGCAGCTCTGATAACATTGTCTCTTGCCCATATTTCACATGATGGATGATCATCATTTGCATCTCTGTATATCAGTGTCTCTGACCTGTATTTCTCTTGATAGATTTTCATCATCTGCACCTCTGTATACCAGTTTCTCTGCCCCACGCCTTACATGATGGATGTTCTTCATCTTCACCTCTGTATATCCGTGTCTCTGTCCAGTATTTCACATGATAAATTTTCATCATCTGCACCTCTGTAAATCAATGTCTCTGCCCCATATTTCACATGATGGATTTTCATCTTCTGTGCCTCTGTATATCAGTGTCTCCACCCGGTATTTCACTTGATGGATTTTCATCTTCTGCACCTCTGTATATCAATGTCTCTGCCCCATTTTTCACATGATGGATTTTCATCATCTGCACCTCTGTATATCAGTGTCTCTGCCCCATATTTCACATAATGGATTTTCATCCTCTGCACCTCTGTATATTGGTGTTTCTGCCCATATTTCACCTGATGGATTTTCATCATGTGCACCTCTGCATATCAATGTCTCTGACCCATATTTCACGTAATGGATTTTCACCATCTGCAGTGCTGTATTTCAGTGTCTCTGCCCAGTATTTTCCATGATGGATTTTCATCTTCTGCACCTCTGTATATCAGTGTCTCTGCCCTGTATTTCACATGATGGATTTTCATCATCTGTACCTGTGTATATCAGTGTCTCTGCCCTGTATTTCACATGATGGGTTTTCATCATCTGCACCTTTGCATATCAATGTCTTTGCCCCGTATTTAGTTTGATGGGTTTTCATCATCTGACCTCTGTATACCAGTGACTCTGCCCCATATTTCATAAGAACTGGTTGGACCATTAACTCTTATTTTAATACCACATTACAAGAAGGAAAACCCTTGAGGCATGGAGGAAGCTATAGTCATTCCTATAAATAAAAAGGCAGCAAAGCAGAAATAACAAATTATAGGCCAATCAGCCTTATGTCAGTAATAGGTGTTTATGAAAAGGCTATTAGTAAAAGTATATTAAAACAGCTACAGCAGTCAGATGTTGTGAATATTATACAACATGGGTTTGTCTCATGAAGGTCATGCCTGACTAATTTATTACATTTTTTTGAACCTGTGAGTGCTGCAATGAATAAGGGTGTCCCAGTGGATGTGGTATTTTTGAATTATGCCAAAGCCTTCAATAAGGTTTCCCACACAGTATTACTTGAACATCTATGTAAAATAAAATTAATTGCAATATTATTAAATGAATAGAGTCTTGGTTGAAGAATAGAACTCAGAAAGTTTCCATAAAGGGTCACTTGTCCAGGTCTGGATAAGTGACTAGCAGTGTTCCACATGGCTCAGTTTTGGGCCCCACCTTATTTAATATCATGGTCTCAACCTTATAATCCACAGAAAAGACTTGGATCTGCAAATAGCAGATGATTGTAAGGTTGGGGCTATGTACAATCTGAAACTGAGGCTAAACTGTTCCAATAAAATGCTGACAATTTAGCATTATGGGCTGAATCTAACAAAATGCAATTTAACATAGGAAAGTGTGGTGATGCACATGGGGAAGAATAACCTCATGTACAAATACAGTATGAACAATATCCCATTATCAAAAATAAAGGAAGAAAGGGACTTGGGATATTAATTACAAATGATTTATCCTTTAACAAGCATAACCAAGAAACAGTTTAAAATACTATAAACTAACAGGGTGTATTCTTGGTAATATTAAAAGCAGAGATAGTGAGGTGATAATTCCTCTATACTACCTTAGTATGCACCCATTTGGAATATTGTGCCCAATTGTGTGCACCCCAAGATACTAAACCCAGACATTAGTGGAAGAGGTGTGAGAAGGATAACAAAACAATTAGGACAATACAACACCTGGGATACAATAAAGACTACAAAGACTTATGCTGTACTCTGCACAACATAGATACACCAGGAGAGAGATGTGTCTAATCTATAAATTTATAAATGACTCTTATGCCTTGCAAACAATTGGACTTACTAGACACACGGGTAGTGACTAACTAGATCCCATACACAACAATTAACAGGAGAACACTCACAGTTAAAGGGTAAATTCTACACTCAAGAGTTATCACAAAATGGAACACCCTACAAAAGACATAGTGGCGAGTTCAGCTAAAGGGCTTGACTCACTGAACTTGTACCTAACCTATAAACCTATGATGTAGTTTCATCTTCTGCACCCTGTATATCAGTGTCCCTGCCTCATATTTCATTAGATGGATTTTCATTATCTGCATCTCTGTATATCGGTGTCTCTGCCCATATTTCAAGTGATGGATTTTGATTATCTGCACCTCTGTATATCGATGCCTCTGCCCCATATTTCACATGATGGATTTTCATCCTCTGCATCTCTGTATATCAAATGTCTCTGCACCTTATTTCACTTGATGGATTTCATCATCTGCACCTCTGTATATCAATGTCTCTGTCTCGTACTTCACTTGATGGATTTTATTATCTGCACCTGTCTATATCAGTGTCTCTGTCCCATATTTCACATTATGGATTTTCATCATCTGCACCTATGTATACCATTTCTCTGCCACATATTTTACAAGATGGCTTTTCATTATCTGCACTCTGTATATCAGTATCTCTGCTCCATATTTCAGATGATGAATTTTCATCATCTGCACCTCTGTATACCAGTTTCTCTGCCGCATGCTTTACATGATGGCTTTTCATCATCAGCACCTCTGTATACCAATGTCTCGCCCAGTATTTCTGATGATGGATTTTCACCTCTGCACTTCTGTATACCAGTTTCTCTGCCCCATGCATTCCAGATGAATTTTCATCATCTGAATCTCTGTATACCAGTGTCTCTGCCCTGTTTTCACATGATGAATTTTCATCATCTGCACCTCTGTATATCAGTTTCTCTGCCCCATGCTTTACATAATCAATTTTCATCATCTTCACTTCTGCATACCAGTGTCTCTGTTATGTATTTCAGATGATTGATTTTCAACATCTGCACCTCTGTATACCAGTTTCTGTGACCAATGCTTTACATGATGTACTTTCATCTCTCTGCATCTCTGTAAATCAGTGTCTCTGCACCGTATTTCACATGTTGGATTTTCATCACCTGCACCTCTGTATATCAATTTCTCTGCACAGTATTCCACTTGCTGGATTTTCATTATCTGCACCTCTGTATATTAGAGCTTCTGCACTGTATTTCACATGAGGGATTTTCATCATCTGCACCTCTGTATATCAATGTCTTTGCACTGTATTTCACTTGATGGATTTTTATAATCTGTATCTGTTTATATCAGTGTCTCTGCCCCATTTCACATGATGGATTTTCATCTGCACCTCTGTATACCATTTCCTCTGCCCAATGCTTTACAAGAGGGATTTTCTTCATCTGTACCTTTGTATACCAGTGTCTCTGTCCCATATTTCAGATGATCGATGTTCATAATCTGCACTTCTGTATACCAGTTTCTCTGCTCCATATTTCACATAATGGATTTTCATCATCTGCACCTCTGTATACCAGTGTCTCTGTCCCGTATTTCATATGATGTATTTTCATTTTCTACACATCTATATACCAGTGTCTGTGCCCATATTTTTACATGACATGTTTTGTCTTCTACACCTCCCTAGATAGATTTTCATTGTGTACACCACTGTATATCGGTGACTCTGCCACATATTTTTACATGATGTGTTTTCATCTTCTCCACCTCTGTATACCAGTGTCCCTGCCTCATATTTCCCTGGATTATATTCATTGTGTACACCTCTGTGTATCGGTGTCTCTGCCCCACATTTACATGATGGCTTTTCATCATCTGCAACCTGTATATCAATGTCTCTGCATCGTAGTTCACTGGATGGATTTTATCATATGCACCTCTGTATAACATTGTCTCTTGCCCATATTTCACATGATGGATGATCATCATTTGCACCTCTGTATATCAGTGTCTCTGACCCATATTTCACATGATGGATTTTCATCATCTGCACTCTGTATATCAATGTCTCTGCCCCATATTTCACATGATGGATTTTCATCATCTGCACCTCTGTATACCATTTCCTCTGCCCAATGCTTTACAAGAGGATTTTCATCATCTGTACCTTTGTATACCAGTGTCTCTGTCCCATATTTCCAGATGATCGATGTTCATAATCTGCACCTCTGTATACCAGTTCTCTGCCCCATATTTCACATAATGGATTTTCATCATCTGCACCTCAGTATACCAGTGTCTCTGTCCCGTATTTCATATGATGTATTTTCATTTTCTACACATCTATATACCAGTGTCTGTGCCCCATAGTTTTTACATGACATGTTTTATCTTCTCCCTTCCCTAGATAGATTTTCATTGTGTGCACCACTGTATATGGTGACTCTGCCACATATTTTTACATGATGTGTTTTCATCTTCTCCACCTCTGTATACCAGTGTCCCTGCCTCATATTTCCTTTATTTATATTCATTGTGTACACCTCTGTGTATCGGTGTCTCTGCCCCACATTTCATATGATGGCTTTTCATCATCTGCAACTCTGTGTATCAATGTCTCTGCATCGTAGTTCACTGGATGGATTTTTATCATATGCACCTCTGTATAACATTGTCTGTTGCCCATATTTCACATGATGGATGATCATCATTTGCACCACTGTATATCAGTGTCTCTGACCTGTATTTCTCTTAATGGATTTTCATCATCTGCACCTCTGTATACCAGTTTCTCTGCCCCACGCCTTACATGATGGATGTTCATCTTCTGCACCTCTGTATATCCGTGTCTCTGTCCATATTTCACATGATGAATTTTCATCATCTGCACCTCTGTATATCAATGTCTCTGCCCCATATTTCACATGATGGATTTTCATCTTCTGTGCCTCTGTATATCACTGTCTCCACCGTGTATTTCACTTGATGGATTTTCATCATCTGCACCTCTGTATATCAATGTCTCTGCCCCATTTTTCACATGATGGATTTTCATCATCTGCACCTCTGTAGATCAGTGTCTCTGCCCCATATTTCACCTGATGGATTTTCATCATGTGCACCTCTGCATATCAATGTCTCTGACCCATATTTCACGTAATGGATTTTCACCATCTGCAGTGCTGTATATCAGTGTCTCTGCCCAGTATTTCACATGATGGATTTTCATCTTCTGCACCTCTGTATACCAGTGTCTCTGCCTTGTATTTCACATGATGGATTTTCATCATCTGCACCTCTGTGTAACAGCTTCTCTGCCCATATTACAGATGATGATTTTCATCCTCTGCACCTCTGTATAACAGCTTCTCTGCCCCATATTTCAGATGATGAATTTTCATCATCTGCACCTCTGCATACCAGTGTCTCTGCCCAGTATTTCAGATGATGGATTTTCATCCTCTGCACCTCTGTATACCAGTTTTTCTGCCCCATGCATTACATGATGAATTTTCATCATTTGCACCTCCATGTACCAATGTCTCTGCCCCATCTTTCAGATGATGGATTTTCATCATCTGCACCTCTGTATGTCAGTTTTTCTGACCCATGCTTAACATGATGTACTTTCAACATCTGCACCTCTGTATATCAGTTTCTCTGCCCCATGCCTTACATAAAGAATTTTCATCATCTTCACCTCTGCATGCCTGTGTCTCTGTGCGTATTTCAGATGATGGATTTTCAACATCTGCACCTCTGTATATCAGCTTCTCTGACCCATGCTTTACATGATGTATTTTCATCATCTGCACCTCTGTAAATCAGTGTCTCTGCCCCGTACTTCACCGATGGATTTTCATCATCTGCACATCGTATACCACTTCCTCTACCCCATGCTTTACAAGAGGATTTTTATCATCTGTGCTTTTGTATACCAGTGTCTCTGTCCCATATTTCAGATGATCGATTTTCATCATCTGCACCTCTGTATACCAGTTTCTCTGCCCCATATTTCACATGATGGATTTTCATCACCTGCACCTCTGTATACCAGTGTCTCTGCTCCATAATTACAGATGATGGAGTTTCATCATCTGTACCTCTGTATACCAGTTTCTCTGCCCCATGTGTGACATGATGTATTTTCATCATCTGCACCTCTGTATACCAGTGTCTCTGCCCCATGCTTTACATGATGGATTTTCATCATCTGCACTTCTGTATACCACTGTCTCGGCCACGCATTTCAGATGATAGATTTTCACCATCTGCACCTCTGTATACCAGTGTCGCTGTCCCGTATTTTTTACATGACATGTTTTTATCTTCTAGACTCCCCCAGATGAATTTTCATCCTGTGCACCTCTGTATATTGGTGACTCTGCCACATATTTTTTCATGATGTGTTTTCATCTTCTCCACCTCTGTATACCAGTGTCCCTGCCTCATATTTCCCTGGATGGATTTTCATTGTGTTCACCTCTGTATATCGGTGTCTCTGCCCATTTCACATGATGGATTTTCATTATCTGTACCTCCTTATACTAGTGTCTCTGCCCGTTTTTCACATGAAGATTTTCATCCTCTGCACCTCTGTATATCAGTGGCTCTGCACCTTATTTCACTTCATGGATTTTCATCATCTGCACCTCTGTATATTGGTGTCTCTGCCCACATTTCACATTATGGCTTTTCATCATCTGCAACTCTGTATATCAATGTCCCTGCACGTAGTTCACTGGATGGATTTTTATCATATGCACCTGTGTATAACATTGTCTCTTGCCCATATTTCACATGATGGATTATCATCATTTGCACCTCTGTATATCAGTGTCTCTGACCTGTATTTCTCTTGATGGATTTTTCATCATCTGCACCTCTGTATACCAGTTTATCTCCTTACGCCTTACTTGATGGATGTTCATCATCTGCACCTCTGTATATCTGTGTCTCTTTCCCCATATTTCACATGATGAATTTTCATCATCTGTACCTCTGTATATAAATGTCTCTGACCCATATTTCACATGATGGTTTCATCATCTGTACCTCTGTATATCAATGTCTCTGCCCGTATTTCACATGAGTAGATTTCATCATCTGTACCTCTGTATATCAGTGACTCTGCCCGTATTTCTCATTATAGATTTTCATCATCTGTACCTCTGTTTATCAATGTCTGTGCCCCGTATTTCACTTGATGGATTTTCATCATCTGCACCTCTGTATATCAGTGTCTCTGCCCTGTATTTCACATGATTGATGTTCTTCATTTGCCTTTATATCAGTCTCTACAGCCTATATTTTACTTGATGGATTTTCATCATCTGCACCTCTTTATATCTATGTCTCTGTCTCATATTTCACATGATTGATTTTCTTCATTTGCACCTCTGTATATCAGTGTCTCTGCCCGTATTTCACCTGAAAGATTTTCATCATCTGAACCTCTGTATATCAATGTCTCTGTCACGTAATTTGTACACGGTGGATTTTCATCATTTGCACCTCCATGTACCAATGTCTCACCCCACATCTTTCAGATGATGGATTTTCATCATCTCACCTCTGTATGTCAGTTTTTCTGACCCATGCTTAACATGATGTACTTTCAACATCTGCACCTCTATATATCAGTTTCTGCCCCATGCCTTACATAATGAATTTCATCATCTTCACCTCTGCGTACCCTGTGTCTGTGTCGTATTTCAGATGATGGATTTTCAACATCTGCACCTCTGTATATCAGTTTCTCTACCATGCTTTACATGATGTATTTTCATCATCTGCACCTCTGTAAATCAGTGTCTCTGCCCGTGCTTCCACACGATGGATTTTCATCATCTGCACATCTGTATACCACTTCCTCTACCCCATGCTTTACAAGAGGGATTTTATCATCTGTACTTTTGTATACCAGTGTCTCTGTCCCATATTTCAGATGATCGATTTTCATCATCTGCACCTCTGTATACCAGTTTCTCTGCCCCATGTGTGACATGATATTTTCATCATCTGCACCTCTGTATACCAGTGTCTCTGCCCCATGCTTTACATGATGGATTTTCATCATCTGCACTTCTGTATACCACTGTCTCGGCCACGCATTTCAGATGATAGATTTTCACCATCTGCACCTCTGTATACCAGTGTCGCTGTCCCGTATTTCATATGATGTATTTTCATTTTCTACAAATCTGTATACCAGTGTCTCTGCCCCATATTTTTTACATGACATGTTTTTATCTTCTAGACTCCCCCAGATGAATTTTCATCCTGTGCACCTCTGTATATTGGTGACTCTGCCACATATTTTTACATGATGTGTTTTCATCTTCTCCACCTCTGTATACCAGGGTCCCTGCCTCATATTTCCCTGGATGGATTTTCATTGTGTTCACCTCTGTATATCGGTGTCTCTGCCCACATTTCACATGATGGATTTTCATTATCTGTACCTCCTTATACTAGTGTCTCTGCCCGTTTTTCACATGAAGGATTTTCATCATCTGCACCTCTGTATATCAGTGGCTCTGCACCTTATTTCACATGATGATTTTCATCTTCTGTGCCTCTGTATATCAGTGTCTCCACCCGTATTTCACTTGATGGATTTTCATCATCTGCACCTCTGTATATCAATGTCTCTGCCCCATTTTTCACATGATGGATTTTCATCATCTGCACCTCTGTATATCAGTGTCTCTGCCCATATTTCACATAATGGATTTTCATCCTCTGCCTCTGTATATCAGTGTCTCTACCCCATATTTCACCTGATGGATTTTTATCATGTGCACCTCTGCATATCAATGTCTCTGACCCATATTTCACGTAAAGATTTTCACCATCTGTAGTGCTGTATATCAGTGTCTCTGCCCAGTATTTCACATGATGGATTTTCATCTTCTGCACCTCTGTATACCAGTGTCTATGCCTTGTATTTCACATGATGGATTTTCATCATCTGCACCTCTGTGTAACAGCTTCTCTGCCCCATATTACAGATGATGGATTTTCATCCTCTGCACCTCTGTATAACAGCTTCACTGCCCCATATTTCAGATGATGAATTTTCATCATCTGCACCTCTGCATACCAGTGTCTCTGCCCAGTATTTCAGATGATGGATTTTCATCCTCTGCACCTCTGTTTTCCAGTTTTTCTGCCCCATGCATTGCATGATAATTTTCATCATTTGCACCTCTGTGTACTAATGTCTCTGCCCCATCTTTCAGATGATGGATTTTCATCATCTGCACCTCTGTATGTCAGTTTTTCTGACCCATGCTTAACATGATGTACTTTCAACATTTGCACCTCTGTGTATCAGTTTCTCTGCCCCATGCCTTACATAATGAATTTTCATCATCTTCACCTCTGCATACCTGTGTTTCTGTGCCGTATTTCAGATGATCGATTTTCATCATCTACACCTCTGTATACCAGTTTCTCTGCCCCATATTTCACATGATGGATTTTCATCACCTGCACCTCTGTATACCAGTGTCTCTGCGCCATAATTACAGATGATGGAGTTTCATCATCTGTACCTCTGTATACCAGTTTCTCTGCCCCATGTGTGACATGATGGATTTTCATCATCTGCACCTCTGTATACCAGTGTCTCTGCCCCAAGCTTTACATGATGGATTTTCATCATCTGCACTTCTGTATACCACTGTCTCGGCCACGAATTACAGATGATGGATTTTCACCATCTGCACCTCTGTATACCAGTGTCGCTGTCCCGTGTTTCATATGATGTATTTTCATTTTCTACAAATCTGTATACCAGTGTCTCTGCCCCATATTTATTACATGACATGTTTTATCTTCTACACTCCCCCAGATGAATTTTCATCCTGTGCACCTCTGTATATTGGTGACTCTGCCACATATTTTTACATGATGTGTTTCATCTTCTCCACCTCTGTATACCAGGGTCCCTGCTACATATTTCCTGTATGGATTTTCATTGTGTTCACCTCTGTATATCGGTGTCTCTGCCCCATTTTACATGATGGATTTTCATTATCTGTACCTCCTTATACTAGTGTCTCTGCCCTGTTTTACACATGATGGATTTTCATCATCTGCACCTCTGTATATCAGTGGCTCTGCCTTATTTCACTTCATGGATTTTCATCATCTGCACCTCTGTATATTGGTGTCTCTGCCCACATTTCACATTATGGCTTTTCATCATCTGCAACTCTGTATATCAATGTCTCTGCATCGTAGTTCACTGGATGGATTTTTATCATATGCACCTGTGTATAACATTGTCTCTTGCCCATATTTCACATGATGGATTATCATCATTTGCACCTCTGTATATCAGTGTCTCTGACCCGTATTTCATATGATGTATTTCATTTTCTACACATCTATATACCAGTGTCTGTGCCCATATTTTTACATGACATGTTTTTATCTTCACACCTCCCTAGATAGATTTTCATTGTGTGCACCACTGTATATCGGTGACTCTGCCACATATTTTGTACATGATGTGTTTTCATCTTCTCCACCTCTGTATACCAGTGTCCCTGCCTCATATTTCCCTGGATTTATATTCATTGTGTACACCTCTGTGTATCTTTGTCTCTGCCCCACATTTCACATGATGGCTTTTCATCATCTGCAACTCTGTATGTCAATGTCTCTGCCCCATATTTCACATGATGGATTTTCATCATCTGCACCTCTGTATACCATTTCCTCTGCCCAATGCATTACAAGAGGGATTTTCATTATCTGTACCTTTGTATACCAGTGTCTCTGTCCCATATTTCAGATGATCGATGTTCATAATCACACCTCTTTATACCAATTTCTCTGCCCGATATTTCACATAATAGATTTTCATCATCGTCACCTCTGAATACCAGTGTCTGTGTCCCGTATTTCATATGATGTATTTTCATTTTCTACAAATCTATATACCAGTGTCTGTGCCCCATATTTTTTACATGACATGTTTTTATCTTCTACACCTCCCCTAGATAGATTTTCATTGTGTGCTCCTCTGTATATCAGTTTCTCTGCCCCATGCTTTACATAATCAATTTTCATCATCTTCACTTCTGCATACCAGTGTCTCTGTTATGTATTTCAGATGATTGATTTTCAACATCTGCACCTCTGTATACCAGTTTCTGTGACCAATGCTTTACATGATGTCCTTTCATCCTCTGCATCTCTGTAAATCAGTGTCTACTGTGTATTCACATGTTGGATTTTCATCACCTGCACCTCTGTATATCAATTTCTCTGCACAGTATTCCACTTGCTGATTTTCATTATCTGCACCTCTGTATATTAGAGCTTCTCACTGTATTTCACATGAGGGATTTTCATCATCTGCACCTCTGTATATCAATGTCTTTGCACTGTATTTCACTTGATGGATTTTTTATAATCTGTATCTGTTTATATCAGTGTCTCTGCCACATTTCCACATGATGATTTTTCATCTGCACCTCTGTATACCATTTCCTCTGCCCAATGCTTTACAAGAGGTTTTCTTCATCTGTACCTTTGTATACCAGTGTCTCTGTCCCATATTTCAGATGATCGATGTTCATAATCTGCACTTCTGTATACCAGTTTCTCTGCTCCATATTTCACATAATGGATTTTCATCATCTGCACCTCTGTATACCAGTGTCTCTGTCCCGTATTTCATATGATGTATTTTCATTTTCTACACATCTATATACCAGTGTCTGTGCCCCATATTTTTTACATGACATGTTTTTGTCTTCTACACCTCCCTAGATAGATTTTCATTGTGACACCACTGTATATCGGTGACTCTGCCACATATTTTTACATGATGTGTTTTCATCTTCTCACCTCTGTATACCAGTGTCCCTGCCTCATATTTCCTGATTTATATTCATTGTGTACAGCTCTGTATCAGGTGTCTCTGCCCCACTTTTCACATGATGGCTTTTCATCATCTGCAACTCTGTATATCAATGTCTCTGCATCGTAGTTCACTGGATGGATTTTATCATATGCACCTCTGTATAACATTGTCTCTTGCCCATATTTCACATGATGGATGATCATCATTTGCGCCTCTGTTATTCAGTGTCTCTGACCTGTATTTCTCTTGATGATTTTCATCATCTGCACCTCTGTATACCAGTTTCTCTGCCCCACGCCTACATGATGGATGTTCATCATCTGCACCTCTGTATATCCGTGTCTCTGTCCCATATTTCACATGATGAATTTTCATCATCTGCACTCTGTATATCAATGTCTCTGACCCATATTTCACATGATGGATTTTCATCATCTGCCACTCTGTATGTCAATGTCTCTGCCCCATATTTCACATGATGGATTTTCATCATCTGCACCTCTGTATACCATTTCCTCTGCCCAATGCTTTACAAGAGGATTTCATCATCTGTACCTTTGTATACCAGTGTCTCTGTCCCATATTTCAGATGATCGATGTTCATAATCTGCACCTCTGTATACCAGTTTCTCTGCCCCATATTTCACATAATGGATTTTCATCATCTGCACCTCAGTATACCAGTGTCTCTGTCCGTATTTCATATGATGTATTTTCATTTTCTACACATCTATATACCAGTGTCTGTGCCCCATAGTTTTTACGACATGTTTTATCTTCTACCCTCCCTAGATAGATTTTCATTGTGTGCACCACTGTATATCGGTGACTCTGCCATATTTTTTATCATGATGTGTTTTCATCTTCTCACCTCTGTATACCAGTGTCCCTGCCTCATATTTCCCTTTATTTATATTCATTGTGTACCTCTGTGTATCGGTGTCTCTGCCCCACATTTCATATGATGGCTTTTCATCATCTGCAACTCTGTGTATCAATGTCTCTGCATCGTAGTTCACTGGATGGATTTTTATCATATGCACCTCTGTATAACATTGTCTGTTGCCCATATTTCACATGATGGATGATCATCATTTGCACCACTGTATATCAGTGTCTCTGACCTGTATTTCTCTTAATGGATTTTCATCATCTGCACCTCTGTATACCAGTTTCTCTGCCCCACGCCTTACATGATGGATGTTCATCTTCTGCACCTCTGTATATCCGTGTCTCTGTCCCGTATTTCACATGATGAATTTTCATCATCTGCACCTCTGTATATCAATGTCTCTGCCCCATATTTCACATGATGGATTTTCATCTTCTGTGCCTCTGTATATCACTGTCTCCACCGGTATTTCACTTGATGGATTTTCATCATCTGCACCTCTGTATATCAATGTCTGCCCATTTTTCACATGATGGATTTTCATCATCTGCACCTCTGTAGATCAGTGTCTCTGCCCATATTTCACCTGATGATTTTCATCATGTGCACCTCTGCATATCAATGTCTCTGACCCATATTTCACGTAATGGATTTTCACCATCTGCAGTGCTGTATATCAGTGTCTCTGCCCAGTATTTCACTGATGGATTTCATCTTCTGCACCTCTGTATACCAGTGTCTCTGCCTTGTATTTCACATGATGGATTTTCATCATCTGCACCTCTGTGTAACAGCTTCTCTGCCCCATATTACAGATGATGGATTTTCATCCTCTGCACCTCTTATAACAGCTTCTCTGCCCCATATTTCAGATGATGAATTTTCATCATCTGCACCTCTACATACCAGTGTCTCTGCCCAGTATTTCAGATGATGGATTTTCATCCTCTGCACCTCTGTATACCAGTTTTTCTGCCCCATGCATTACATGGTGAATTTTCATCATTTGCCTCCATGTACCAATGTCTCTGCCCCATCTTTCAGATGGTGATTTTCATCATCTGCACCTCTGTATGTCAGTTTTCTGACCCATGCTTAACATGATGTACTTTCAACATCTGCACCTCTGTATCAGTTTCTCTGCCCCATGCCTTACATAAAGAATTTTCATCATCTTCACCTCTGCGTGCCTGTGTCTCTGTGCCGTATTTCAGATGATGGATTTTCAACATCTGCACCTCTGTATATCAGCTTCTCTGACCCATGCTTTACATGATGTATTTTCATCATCTGCACCTCTGTAAATCAGTGTCTCTGCCCGTACTTCCCACGATGATTTTCATCATCTGCACATCTGTATACCACTTCCTCTACCCCATGCTTTACAAGAGGATTTTTATCATCTGTGCTTTTGTATACCAGTGTCTCTGTCCCATATTTCAGATGATCGATTTTCATCATCTGCACCTCTGTAACCAGTTTCTCTGCCCATATTTCACATGATGAGATTTTCATCACCTGCACCTCTGTATACCAGTGTCTCTGCTCCATAATTACAGATGATGGAGTTTCATCATCTGTACCTCTGTATACCAGTTTCTCTGCCCCATGTGTGACATGATGTATTTTCATCATCTGCACCTCTGTATACCAGTGTCTCTGCCCATGCTTTACATGATGGATTTTCATCATCTGCACTTCTGTATACCACTGTCTCGACCCGCGCATTTCAGATGATAGATTTTCACCATCTGCACCTCTGTATACCAGTGTCGCTGTCCGTATTTTTTTACATGACATGTTTTTTATCTTCTAGACTCCCCAGATGAATTTTCATCCTGCACCTCTGTATATTGGTGACTCTGCCACATATTTTTCATGATGTGTTTTCATCTTCTCCACCTCTGTATACCAGTGTCCTGCCTCATATTTCCCTGGATGAGATTTTCATTGTGTTCACCTCTGTATATCGGTGTCTCTGCCCACATTTCACATGATGGATTTTCATTATCTGTACCTCCTTATACTAGTGTCTCTGCCCTGTTTTTCACATAAGATTTTCATCCTCTGCACCTCTGTATATCAGTGGCTCTGCACCTTATTTCACTTCATGGATTTTCATCATCTGCACCTCTGTATATTGGTGTCTCTGCCCACATTTCACATTATGGCTTTTCATCATCTGCAACTCTGTATATCAATGTCTCTGCATCGTAGTTCACTGGATGATTTTTATCATATGCACCTGTGTATAACATTGTCTCTTGCCCATATTTCACATGATGGATTATCATCATTACCTCTGTATATCAGTGTCTCTGACCTGTATTTCTCTTGATGGATTTTCATCATCTGCACCTCTGTATACCAGTTTATCTGCCCCGCCTTACTTGATGGATGTTCATCATCTGCACCTCTGTATATCTGTGTCTCTTTCCCATATTTCACATGATGAATTTTCATCATCTGTACCTCTGTATATAAATGTCTCTGACCCATATTTCACATGATGGTTTCATCATCTGTACCTCTGTATATCAATGTCTCTGCCCGTATTTCACATGATAGATTTCATCATCTGTACCTCTGATATCAGTGACTCTGCCCCGTATTTCTCATTATGGATTTTCATCATCTGTACCTCTGTTTATCAATGTCTGTGCCCCGTATTTCACTTGATGGATTTTCATCATCTGCACCTCTGTATATCAGTGTCTCTGCCCTGTATTTCACATGATTGATGTTCTTCATTTGCACCCCTTTATATCAGTCTCTACAGCCTATATTTTACTTGATGGATTTTCATCATCTGCACCTCTTTATATCTATGTCTCTGTCTCATATTTCACATGATTGATTTTCTTCATTTGCCTCTGTATATCAGTGTCTCTGCCCGTATTTCACCTGAAAGATTTTCATCATCTGAACCTCTGTATATCAATGTCTCTGTCACGTAATTTGTACATGATGGATTTTCATCATTTGCACCTCCATGTACCAATGTCTCTGCCCATCTTTCAGATGATGGATTTTCATCATCTGCACCTCTGTATGTCAGTTTTCTGACCCATGTAACTTATGATGTACTTTCAACATCTGCACCTCTATATATCAGTTTCTCTGCCCCATGCCTTACATAATGAATTTTCATCATCTTCACCTCTGCGTACCTGTGTCTCTGTGCAGTATTTCAGATGATGGATTTTCAACATCTGCACCTCTGTATATCAGTTTCTCTAACCCATTTACATGATGTATTTTCATCATCTGCACCTCTGTAAATCAGTGTCTCTGCCCTGTACTTCCTGACGATGGATTTTCATCATCTGCACATCTGTATACCACTTCCTCTACCCCATGCTTTACAAGAGGGATTTTTATCATCTGTACTTTTGTATACCAGTGTCTCTGTCCCATATTTCAGATGATCGATTTTCATCATCTGCACCTCTGTATACCAGTTTCTCTGCCCCATGTGTGACATGATATTTTTTCATCATCTGCACCTCTGTATACCAGTGTCTCTGCCCCATGCTTTACATGATGGATTTTCATCATCTGCACTTCTGTATACCACTGTCTCGGCCACGCATTTCAGATGATAGATTTTCACCATCTGCACCTCTGTATACCAGTGTCGCTGTCCCGTATTTCATATGATGTATTTTCATTTTCTACAAATCTGTATACCAGTGTCTCTGCCCATATTTTTTACTGACATGTTTTTATCTTCTAGACTCCCCCAGATGAATTTTCATCCTGTGCACCTCTGTATATTGGTGACTCTGCCACATATTTTTTACATGATGTGTTTTCATCTTCTCCACCTCTGTATACCAGGGTCCCTGCCTCATATTTCCCTGGATGGATTTTCATTGTGTTCACCTCTGTATATCGGTGTCTCTGCCCCACATTTCACATGATGGATTTTCATTATCTGTACCTCCTTATACTAGTGTCTCTGCCCCGTTTTTCACATGAAGGATTTTCATCATCTGCACCTCTGTATATCAGTGGCTCTGCACCTTATTTCACATGATGATTTTCATCTTCTGTGCCTCTGTATATCAGTGTCTCCACCCGGTATTTCACTTGATGGATTTTCATCATCTGCACCTCTGTATATCAATGTCTCTGCCCCATTTTTCACATGATGGATTTTCATCATCTGCACCTCTGTATATCAGTGTCTCTGCCCCATATATCACATAATGGATTTTCATCCTCTGCACCTCTGTATATCAGTGTCTCTACCCCATATTTCACCTGATAGATTTTTATCATGTGCACCTCTGCATATCAATGTCTCTGACCCATATTTCACGTGTAGGATTTTCACCATCTGTGGTGCTGTATATCAGTGTCTGCCCAGTATTTCACATGATGGATTTTCATCTTCTGCACCTCTGTATACCAGTGTCTCTGCCTTGTATTTCACATGATGGATTTTCATCATCTGCACCTCTGTGTAACAGCTTCTCTGCCCCATATTACAGATGATGGATTTTCATCCTCTGCACCTCTGTATAACAGCTTCTCTGCCCCATATTTCAGATGATGAATTTTCATCATCTGCACCTCTGCATACCAGTGTCTCTGCCCAGTATTTCAGATGATGGATTTTCATCCTCTGCACCTCTGTTTTCCAGTTTTTCTGCCCCATGCATTGCATGATGAATTTTCATTGTTTGCACCTCTGTGTACCAATGTCTCTGCCCCCATCTTTCAGATGATGGATTTTCATCATCTGCACCTCTGTATGTCAGTTTTTCTGACCCATGCTTAACATGATGTACTTTCAACATTTGCACCTCTGTGTATCAGTTTCTCTGCCCCATGCCTTACATAATGAATTTTCATCATCTTCACCTCTGCATACCTGTGTTTCTGTGCCGTATTTCAGATGATGGATTTTCAACATCTGCACCTCTGTATATCAGTTTCTCTGACCCATGCTTTACATGATGTATTTTCATCATCTGCACTCTGTAAATCAGTGTCTCTGCCCGTACTTCACGATGGATTTTCATCATCTGCACATCTGTATACCACTTCCTCTACCCCATGCTTTACAAGAGGGAATTTTATCATCTGTACTTTTGTATACCAGTGTCTCTGTCCCATATTTCAGATGATCGATTTTCATCATCTACACCTCTGTATACCAGTTTCTCTGCCCCATATTTCACATGATGGATTTTCATCACCTGCACCTCTGTATACCAGTGTCTCTGCTCCATAATTACAGATGATGGAGTTTCATCATCTGTACCTCTGTATACCATTTCTCTGCCTTGGTGACATGATGGATTTTCATCATCTGCACCTCTGTATACCAGTTCTCTGCCCCAAGCTTTACATGATGATTTTCATCATCTGCACTTCTGTATACCACTGTCTCGACCACAGTTACAGATGATGGATTTTCACCATCTGCACCTCTGTATACCAGTGTCGCTGTCCGTATTTCATATGATGTATTTTCATTTTCTAAAATCTGTATACCAGTGTCTCTGCCCCATATTTATTACATGACATGTTTTCTTCTACACTCCCCCCAGATGAATTTTCATCCTGTGCACCTCTGTATATTGGTGACTCTGCCACATATTTTTTACATGATGTGTTTTCATCTTCTCCACCTCTGTATACCAGGGTCCCTGCTACATATTTCCCTGTATGGATTTTCATTGTGTTCACCTCTGTATATCGGTGTCTCTGCCCCACATTTTACATGATGGATTTTCATTATCTGTACCTCCTTATACTAGTGTCTCTGCCCTGTTTTACACATGATGATTTTCATCATCTGCACTCTGTATATCAGTGGCTCTGCACCTTATTTCACTTCATGATTTTCATCATCTGCACCTCTGTATATTGGTGTCTCTGCCCCACATTTCACATTATGGCTTTCATCATCTGCAACTCTGTATATCAATGTCTCTGCATCGTAGTTCACTGGATGGATTTTTATCATATGCACCTGTGTATAACATTGTCTCTTGCCCATATTTCATGATGGATTATCATCATTTGCACCTCTGTATATCAGTGTCTCTGACCCGTATTTCATATGATGTATTTTCATTTCTCACATCTATATACCAGTGTCTGTGCCCCATATTTTTACATGACATGTTTTTATCTTCTACACCTCCTAGATAGATTTTCATTGTGTGCACCACTGTATATCGGTGACTCTGCCACATATTTTGTACATGATGTGTTTTCATCTTCTCCACCTCTGTATACCAGTGTCCCTGCCTCATATTTCCCTCGATTTATTCATTGTGTACACCTCTGTGTATCTTTGTCTCTGCCCCATTTCACATGATGGCTTTTCATCATCTGCAACTCTGTATGTCAATGTCTCTGCCCATATTTCACATGATGGATTTTCATCATCTGCACCTCTGTATACCATTTCCTCTGCCCAATGCATTACAAGAGGATTTTCATTATCTGTACCTTTGCATACCAGTGTCTCTGTCCCATATTTCAGATGATCGATGTTCATAATCTACACCTCTTTATACCAGTTTCTCTGCCCATATTTCACATAATGGATTTTCATCATCGTCACCTCTGAATACCAGTGTCTGTGTCCAGTATTTCATATGATGTATTTTCATTTCTAAAATCTATATACCAGTGTCTGTGCCCCATATTTTTTACATGACATGTTTTATCTTCTACACCTCCCTAGATAGATTTTCATTGTGTGCACCACTGTATATCAGTGACTCTGCCACATATTTTTACATGATGTGTTTTCATCTTCTCCACCTCTGTATACCAGTGTCACTGCCTCATATTTCCCTAGATTTATATTCATTGTGTACACCTCTGTGTATCGTTGTCTCTGCCCATTTCCATAATGAGATTTCATCTTCTGCAACTATGTATCAATGTCTCTGCATCGTAGTTCACTGGATGGATTTTTATCATATGCACCTCTGTATAACATTGTCTCTTGCCCATATTTCAAATGATGGATGATCATCATTTGCACCACTGTATATCAGTGTCTCTGACCTGTATTTCTCATGATGGATTTTCATCATCTGCACCTCTGTATACCAGTTTCTCTGCCCCACGCCTTACATGATGGATGTTCATCTTCTGCACCTCTGTATATCCGTGTCTCTGTCCCGTATTTCACATGATGAATTTTCATCATCTGCACCTCTGTATATCAATGTCTCTGCCCATATTTCACAGTAGATTTTTCATCTTCTGTGCCTCTGTATATCAGTGTCTCACCGGTATTTCACTTGATGGATTTTCATCATCTGCACCTCTGTATATCAATGTCTGCCCCATTTTCACATGATGGATTTTCATCATCTGCCCCTGTAATAATCAGTGTCTCTGCATCATATTTCACATAATAGTTTTCATCCTCTGACCTCTGTATATCAGTGTCTCTCCCCATATTTCACCTGATGGTTTTTTTCATGTGCCTCTGCATATCAATGTCTCTGACCCATATTTCCGCATAGCAGTTTTCACCATCTGCAGTGCTGTATATCAGTGTCTCTGCCCAGTATTTCACATGATTTTCATCTTCTGCACTCTGTATACCAGTGTCTCTGCCTTGTATTTCACATGATAGTTTTCATCATCTGCCTCTATGTAACAACTTCTCTGCCCATATTACAGATGATGATTTTCATCCTCTGCACCTCTGTATAACAACTTCTCTGCCCCATATTTCAGATGATGAATTTTCATCATCTGCACCTCATACCAGTGTCTCTGCCCAGTATTTCAGATGATGATTTTCATCCTCTGCACCTCTGTATTCAATTTTCTGCCCCATGCATTACATGATAATTTTCATCATTTTCACCTCTGAGTACCAATGTCTCTGCCCCATCTTTCAGATGATGGATTTTCATCATCTCACCTCTGTATGTCAGTTTTTCTGACCCATGCTTAACATGATGTACTTTCAACATCTGCACCTCTGTATATCAGTTTCTCTGCCCCATGCCTTACATAGTAATTTTCATCATCTTCTCCTCTGCATGCCTGTGTCTCTGTGCCGTATTTCAGATGATGGATTTTCAACATCTCACCTCTGTATATCAGTTTCTCTGACCCATGCTTTTACATGATGTATTTTCATCATCTGCACCTCTGTAAATCAGTGTCTCTGCCCTGTACTTCACCGATGATTTTCATCATCTACATCTGTATACCACTTCCTCTACCCATGCTTTACAAGAGATTTTTCATCTGTACTTTTGTATACCAGTGTCTCTGTCCCATATTTCAGATAATCGATTTTCATCATCTACCTCTGTATACCACTTTCTGCCCATATTCACATGATGATTTTCATCACCTGCCTCTGTATACCAGTGTCTCTGCCCCATAATCACAGATGATGGAGTTTCATCATCTGTACCTCTCTACCAATTTCTCTGCCCCATGTGTGACATGATGATTTCATCTTCTGCACCTCGTATACCAGTGTCTCTGCCCAT
The DNA here is from genome assembly GCA_016271365.2 of Neoceratodus forsteri. Classification (NCBI taxonomy): domain Eukaryota; kingdom Metazoa; phylum Chordata; order Ceratodontiformes; family Ceratodontidae; genus Neoceratodus; species Neoceratodus forsteri. The sequence goes on along the minus strand of CM057449.1, from coordinate 170,760 downwards.
GCTTTACATGATGGATTATCATCATCTGCACTTCTGTATACCACTGTCTTGCCACGCATTTCAGATGATAGATTTTCACCATCTGCACCTCTGTATACCAGTGTCGCTGTCCGTATTTCATATGATGTATTTTCATTTCTACAAATCTTATACCAGTGTCTCTGCCCCATATTTTTTTTACTTGACATGTTTTCTTCTACACTCCCCAGAAGATTTTCATCCTGTGCACCTCTGTATATTGGTGACTCTGCCACATATTTTTTACATGATGTGTTTCATCTTCTCCACCTCTGTACCATGGTCCTGCCTCATATTTCCCTGGATGGTTTTCATTGTGTTCACCTCTGTATATCAGTGTCTCTGCCCACATTTCGCCAGTGAATTTTCATTATCTGTACCTCCCTATACTAGTGTCTCTGCCATGTTTTCACATGAGATTTTCATCATCCACCTCTGTATTTCAGTGGCTCTGCCTATTTCACTTCATGAATTTTCATCATCTGCACCTCTGTATATTGGTGTCTCTGCCCTAATTCATTATGGCTTTCATCATCTGCAACTCCTGTATATCAATGTCTCTGCATCGTAGTTCACTGGATGGATTTTATCATATGCACCTGTATAACATTGTCTCTTGCCATATTTCACATGATGGATTATCATCATTTGCACCTCTGTATATCAGTGTCTCTGACCCGTATTTCATATGATGTATTTTCATTTCTACACATCTATATACCAGTGTCTGTGCCCCATATTTTTACATGACGTTTTTATCTTCTACCTCCCTAGATAGATTTTCATTGAGTGCACCACTGTCATCGGTGACTCTGCACATATTTTTATATGATGTGTTTTTGATCTTCTCACCTCTGTTACCAGTGTCCCTGCCTCATATTTCCCTAGTTTATATTCATTGTGCACCTCTGTGTATCTTTGTCTCTCCCCACATTTCCATGATGGCTTTTCATCATCTGCAACTCTGTATGTCAATGTCTCTGCCCATATTTCACATGTTGATTTTCATCATCTGCCTCTGTTACCATTTCCTCTGCCAATGCATTACAAGAGGTTTCCATCATCTGTACCTTTGTATACCAGTGTCTCTGTCCCATATTTCCAGATGATCATGTTCATAATCTACACCTCTTTATACCAGTTTCTCTGCCCATATTTACGTAATGAATTTTCATCATCGTCACCTCTGAATACCAGTGTCTGTGTCCGTATTTCATATGATGTATTTTCATTTCTACAACTCATATACCAGTGTCTGTGCCCCATATTTTTTCATGACATGTTTTATCTTCTACCTCCCTAGATAGATTTTCATTGTGCACCACTGTATATCAGTGACTCTGCCACATATTTTTACATGATGTGTTTTCATCTTCTCCACCTCTGTATACCAGTGTCCCTGCCTCATATTTCCTAGGATTTATATTCATTGTGTACCTCTGTGTCGGTGTCTCTGCCCCATTTCACATGATGGGATTTCATCTTCTGCAACTCTATGTATCAATGTCTCGCATAGTAGTTCACTGGATAGATTTTTATCATATGCCTCAGTATAACATTGTCTCTTGCCCATATTTCACATGATGGATGATCATCATTTGCACCACTGTATTCAGTGTCTCTGACCTGTATTTCTCTTGATGGATTTTCATCATCTGCACTCTGTATACCAATTTCTCTGCCCACGCCTTACATGATGGATGTTCATCTTCTGCACCTCTGAATATCGTGTCTCTGCCCGTATTTCACATGTTATTTTCATCATCTGCACCTCTGTATATCAATGTTTCTGCCCATATTTCACATGATAGATTTTCATCTTCTGTACCTCTGTATATCAGTGTCTCCACCCAGTATTTCCTTGATAGATTTTCATCATCTGCACCTCAATAATCAATGTCTCTGCCCATTTTCACATGATGATTTTCATCATCTGCACCTCTGTATAACAGTGTCTCTGCCCCATATTTCACATAATGGTTTTCATCCTCTGCACCTCTGTATATCAGTGTCTCTACCCCATATTTCACCTGATGTATTTTTATCATGTGCACCTCTGCATATCAATGTCTCTGACCCATATTTCACGTGAATGGATTTTCACATCTGCAGTGCTGTATATCAGTGTCTCTGCCCAGTATTTCACATGATGGATTTTCATCTTCTGCACCTCTGTATACCAGTGTCTCTGCCTTGTATTTCACATGATGAATTTTCATCATCTGCCTCTGTGTAACAACTTCTCTCCATATTACAGATGATGGATTTTCATCCTCTGCCTCTATAACAACTTCTCTGCCCCATATTTCAGATGATAATTTTCATCATCTGCCTCTACATACCAGTGTCTCTGCCCAGTATTTCAGATGATGGTTTTCATCCTCCACCTCTGTATTCAATTTTTCTGCCCCATGCATTACATGATAATTTTCATCATTTGCCCTCTGTGTACCAATGTCTCTGCCCATCTTTCAGATGATAGATTTTCATCATCTGCACCTCTATTCAGTTTCTCTGACCCATGCTTTACATGATGTTATTTCATCATCTGCACCTCTGTAAATCAGTGTCTCTGCCTCGTACTTCTACGATGGTTTACATCATGCACATCTGTACCACTTCTACCCCATGCTTTACAAAGAGATTTTATCATCTCTACTTTTGTATACCAGTGTCTCTGTCCCATATTTCAGAAGATCGATTTTCATCATCTACACCTCTGTATACCACTTTCTCTGCCCATATTTCACATGATGGATTTTCATCACCTGCACCTCTGTATACCAGTGTCTCTGCCCCATAATCACAGATGCTGGAGTTTCATCATCTGTACCTCTGTATACCAGTTTCTCTGCCCCATGTGTGACATGATGGATTTTCATCATCTGCACCTCTGTATACCAGTGTCTCTGCCACATGTACCATGATGATTTTCATCATCTGCACTTCTGTATACACTGTGCTAGCCACGCATTTCAGATGATGATTTTCACCATCTGCACCTCTGTATACCAGTGTCGCTGTCCCGTATTTCATATGATGTATTTTCATTTTCTACAATCTCAACTACCAGTGCTCTGCCCATATTTTTGACACGACATGTTTTTATCTTCTACACTCCCCAGATGAATTTTCATCCTGTGCACCTCTGTATATTGGTGACTCTGCACATATTTTTACATGATGTGTTTCATCTTCTCCACCTCTGTATACCATGGTCCTGCCTCATATTTCCCTGGATGAATTTTCATTGTGTTCACCTCTGTATATCGGTGTCTCTGCCCCACATTTCACATGATGGATTTTCATTATCTGTGCCTCCTTATACTAGTGTCTCTGCCAGGTTTTTCACATGAAGATTTTCATCATCTGCACCTCTGTATATCAGTGGCTCTGCACCTTATTTCACTTCATAGTTTTCATCATCTGCACTCTGTATATTGGTGTCTCTGCCCCACATTTCACGTATAGCTTTTCATCATCTGCAACTCTGTATCAATGTGTCTGCATCGTAGTTCACTGGATGGATTTTTATCATATGCACCTGTGTATAACATTGTCTCTGCCCATATTTCACATGATGGATTATCATCATTTGCACCTCTGTATATCAGTGTCTCTGACCCGTATTTCATAGATGTATTTTCATTTCTACACATCTATATACCAGTGTCTGTTCCCTATATTTTTACATGACATGTTTTTATCTTTACTCCTCCCCTAGATAGATTTTCATTGTGCACCACTGCTATATCGGTGACTCTGCCACATATTTTTTACATAGCATGTGTTTCATCTTCTCACCTCTGCATACCAGTGTCCCTGCCTCATATTTCCCTGAGTTATATTCATTGTGTCACCTCATGTGTCGATGTCTCTGCCCCACATTTCACATGATAGCTTTTCATCATCTGCAACTCTGTGTATCAATGCCTCTGCATCGCAGATTCACTAGATAGTTTTTATCATATGCAGCTCTGTATAACATTGTCTCTTGCCCATATTTCACATGATGGATGATCATCATTTGCATCTCTGTATATCAGTGTCTCGAGCCTGTTTTCTCTTGATAGATTTTCATCATCTGCACCTCTGTATACCAATTTCTCCTGCCCCGCCTTACATGATGGATGTTCTTCATCTGCACCTCTGATATCCGTGTCTCTGTCCAGTATTCACATGATAAATTTTCATCATCTGCACCTCTAAATCAATGTCTCTGCCCCATATTTCACATGATGTATTTTTCATCTTCTGTGCCTCTGTATCAGTGTCTCCCACCGGTATTTCACATGATAGATTTTCATCATCTGCACCTCAACATATCAATGTCTCTGCCCATTTTCACATGATAGTTTTCATCATCTGCACCTCTGCTATATCAGTGTCTCTGCCCCATATTTCACATAATAGATTTTCATCCTCTGCACCTCTGTATAGTAGTGTTTCTGCCCCATATTTCACCTGATGGATTTTCATCCATGTGCACCTCTGCATATCAATATCGACCCATATTTCACGTAATGAATTTTCACCATCTGCAGTGCTGTGTTTCAGTGTCTGCCAGTATTTTCCATGATGGTTTCATCTTCTGCACCTCTATATATCAGTGTCTCTGCCCTGTATTTCACATGATAGTTTTCATCATCTGCACAAATCCATATATCAGTGTCTCTGCCCTGTATTTTCACATGATGAGTTTTCATCATCTGCACCTTTGCATATCAATGTCTTTGCCCGTATTTAGTTTGATGGGTTTTCATCATCTGCCTCTGTACACCAGTGACTCTGCCCCATATTTCATAAGAACTGGTTTGGACCATTAACTCTTATTTTTAATACCACATTACAAGAGGAAAACGCAGAGGCATGGAGGCAGCTATAGTCATTCCTATAAATAAAAGGCAGCAAAGCAGAAATAACAAATTATAGGCCAATCAGCCTTATGTCAGTAATAGGTAAACATGAAAGGCTATTAGTAAAAGTATATTAAAACAGCTACAGCAGTCAGAATGTTGTGAATATTATACAACATGGTTTGTCTCTGAAAGGTCATGCCTGACTAATTTATTACATTTTTTGAACCTGTAGGTACTGCAATGAATAAGGTGTCCCAGTGGATGTGGTATTTTTGAATATGCCAAAGCCTTCAATAAGGTTTCCCACACAGTATTAGCGAACATCTATGTAAATAAAATTAATTGCAATAGTATTAAATGAATAGAGTCTTGGTTGAAGAATAGAACTCAGAATGATTTCCATAAGAGTCACTTGTCCAGGTCTGGATAAGTGACTAGCATGATATCCACATGGCACAGTTTTGAGCCCCACCTTGTCATAATATCATGGTCTCAACCTTATAATCCCAGAAAAAGACTTGGATCTGCAAATAAGCAGATGATTGTAAGGTTAGGGGCTAGGTACAATCTGAAACTGAGGCTAAACTGTTAGAAATAAAATGCTGACAATTTAGCATTATGGGCTGAATCTAACAAAATACAATTTAACATAGGAAAGTGTGGTGATGCACATGGGAAGAATAACCTCATGTACAAATACGGTATGAACAATATCCATTATCAAAAATAAAGGGAAAGGGACTTGGGATATTAATTACAAATGATTTATCAACAACAAGCATAACCGAAAACAGTTTAAAAATACTATAAACTAACAGAGTCTATTCTTGGTAATAATAAAAAGCAGAGATAGGTGGTGATAATACCACTCTATACTACCTTAGTATGCCCTTAGGAATATTGTACCCAGTGTGCGCACCCCAAGATACTAAAACCCAGACATTAGTGGAAGAGGTGCAGAGAAGGATAACAAAAACAATTAGGACAATACAACACCTGGATACAATAAAAGACTACAAAGACTTATGCTGTACTCTGCACAAGCATAGATACACCAGGAGAGATATCTAATATCAAAAATTTATAAATGACTCTTATGCCTTGCAAACAATTGGACTTACTAGACACACGGGTAGTGACTTAACTAGATCCCATACACAACAATTAACAGGAGAACACTCACAGTTAAAAGGAGTAAATTCTACACTCAAGAGTTATCACAAATGGAACACCTACAAAGACATGATGGCGGAAGTTCGCTAAGGAGCTTGACTCACTGAACTTGTCCAACCTATAAACCTATGATGTGGTTTCATCTTCTGCACCCTGTATATCAGTGTCCCTGCCTCATATTTCATTAGATGGATTTCATTATCTGCATCTCTGTATATCGGTGTCTCTGCCCATATTTCAAGTGATGAGTTTGATTATCTGCACCTCTGTATATCATTGCCTCTGCCCCATATTTCACATGATGGATTTTCTTCCTCTGCATCTCTGTATATCAAATGTCTCTGCACATATTTCACCAGTAGATTTCCATCATCTGCACCTCTGTATATCAATGTCTCTGTCCGTACTTCACTTGATAGATTTTATTATCTACACCTGTCTATATCAGTGTCTCTGTCCCATATTTCACATTATGAATTTTAATCATCTGCACCTATGTATACCATTTCTCTGCCACATATTTTACAAGATGGCTTTTCATTATCTGCACCTCTGTATATCAGTATCTGCTCCATATTTCAGATGATGAATTTTCATCATCTGCACCTCTGTACCAGTTTCTCTGCCGCATGCTTTGAAGATGGCTTTCATCATCAACACCTCTGTATACCAATGTCTCTGCCCAGTATTTCTGATGATGGTTTTCACCTCTGCACTTCTGATATACCAGTTTCTCTGCCCCATGCATTACTTGATGAATTTCATCATCTGAATCTCTGTATACCAGTGTCTCTGCCCTGTTTTACATGATGAATTTTCATCATCTGCACTATGTATATCAGTTTCTCTGCCCCATGCTTTACATAATCAATTTTCCATCATCTTCACTTCTGCATACCAGTGTCTCTGTTATGTATTTCAGATGATTGATTTTCAACATCTGCACCTCTGCATACCAGTTTCTGTGACCAATGCTTTACATGATGTACTTTCATCACTCTGCACCTCTGTAAATCAGTGTCTCTACACCGTATTTCACATGTAGATTTCATCACCTGCACTCTGTATATCAATTTCTCTGCAGTATTCCACTTGCTGAATTTTCATTATCACTGCACCTCTGTATATTAGAGCTTCTGCACTGTATTTCCACATGAGGATTTTCATCATCTGCACCTCTGTATATCAATGTCTTTGCACTGTATTTCGACGTGATGATTTTTATAATCTGTATCGGTATATCAGTGTCTCTGCCACATTACATGATGGATTTTCATCTGCACCTCTGTATACCATTTCCTCTGCCCAGTGCTTACAAGAGGATTTTCTTCATCTGTACCTTTGTATACCAGTGTCTCTGTCCTATTTCAGATGATCGATGTTTCATAATCTGCACTTCTGTATACCAGTTTATCTGCTCCATATTTCACATAATGGTTTTCATCATCTGCACCTCTGTATACCAGTGTCTCTGTCACTATTTCATATGATGTATTTTCATTTTCTACACATCTATATACCAGTGTCTGTGCCCATATTTTTACTGACATGTTTTGTCTTCTACACCTCCCTAGTTAGAATTTTCATTGTGTACACCACTGTATATTGGTGACTCTACCATATTTTTACATGATGTGTTTTCATCTTCTCCACCTCTGTATACCAGTGTCCCTGCCTCATATTTCCCTGAATTTATTTTCATTGTGCACACCTCTGTGTATCAGTGTCTCTGCCCCACATTTCACATGATGGCTTTTCATCATCTGCAACTCTGTATATCAATGTCTCACCCGTAGTTCCACTGGATGAATTTTATAACATACACCTCTGTATAACATTGTCTCTTGCCCATATTTCACATGATGGATGATCATCATTTGCACCTCTGTATATCAGTGTCTCTGACCTGTTTCTCTTGATAGATTTTTCATCATCTGCCTCTGTATACCAGTTTCTCTGCCCCACGCCTTACATGATGGATGTTCTTCATCTGCACCTCTGTATATCCGTGTCTGTGTCCATATTTCACGCGGTAATTTTCATCATCTGCACCTCTGTATATCAATGTCTCTGACCCATATTTCACGATGGATTTTTCATCATCTGCCCCTCTGTATGTCAATGTCTCTTGCCCATATTTCACTGATGGATTTTCATCATCTGCACCTCTGTATATCAATGTCTCTGACCCATATTTCACTGGATAGTTTTCATCATCTGCACCTCTGTATACCATTTCTCTGCCCAATGCTTTACAAGAGGATTTTCATCATCTGTACCTTTGTATACCAGTGTCTCTGTCCCATATTTCAGATGATCGATGTTCATAATCTACACCTCTGTATATCAATGTCTCTGCCCATATTTCACATGATAGTTTCATCTTCTGTGCCTCTGTATTCACTGTCTCCACCCAGTATTTCACTGAGTAGATTTTCATCTTCTGCCTCTGTATATCAATACTCTGCCCAATTTTCACATGATGAATTTTCATCATCATGCACCTCTGTAGATCAGTGTCTCTGCCCCATATTTCACTTGAAGATTTTCATCATGGCACCTCTGCACATCAATGTCTCTGACCCATATTTCCGTATTAGTTTTCACCATCTGCAGTGCTGTATATCAGTGTCTCTGCCCAGTAGTTCACTGATGGATTTTCATCTTCTGCACCTCTCGTATACCAGTGTCTCTGCCTTGTATTTCACACGATGGATTTTCATCATCTGCACCTCTATTAATAACAGCTTCTCCCCATATTACAGATGATGGATTTTCATCCTCTGCACCTCTGTATAACAACTTCTCTGCCCCATATTTCAGATGATGAATTTTCATCATCTGCACCTCTACATACCAGTGTCTCTGCCCAGTATTTCAGATGATGGATTTTCATCCTCTGCACCTCTGTATACAGTTTTCCTGCCCATACATTACATGTTGAATTTTCATCATTTGCACCTCCATATACCATGTCTCTGCCCCATCTTTCCAGATGATGGTTTTCATCATCTGCACCTCTGTATGTCAATTTTTTCTGACCCATGCTTAACATGATGTACTTTCAACATCTGCACCTCTGTATATCAGTTTCTCTGCCCCCATGCCTTACATAATAATTTTCATCATCTTCACCTCTGCGTACCTGTGTCTCTGTGCCGTATTTCGAGATGATGAATTTTCAACATCTGCACCTCTATATCAAGTTCTCTGACCCATGCCTTTACACGATGTATTTTCATCATCTGCACCTCTAATAAATCAGTGTCTCTGCCCGTACTTCACTGCGGCAGTTTTCATCATCTGCACATCTGTATACCACTTCCTCTACCCCATGTCTTTACAGGAGGATTTTATCATCTGTACTTTTGTATACCAGTGTCTCTGTCCATATTTCAGATGATCGATTTTCATCATCTGCACCTCTGTATCCAGTTTCTCTGCCCATATTTCACATGATGGATTTTCATCACCTGCACCTCTGCATACCAGTGTCTCTGCTCCATAGTACAGATGATGGAGTTTCATCATCAGCTACCTCTGTATACCAGTTTCTCTGCCCCGTAGATGACATGATGTATTTTCATCATCTGCACATCTGCATACCAGTGTCTCTGCCCATGCTTTACATGATAGATTTTCATCATCTGCACTTCTGCATACCACTGTCTCGACCCACGCATTTCAGATGATAGATTTTCACCATCTGCCTCTGTATACCAGTGTCGCTTTCCCGTGTATTTCATATGATGTATTTTCATTTTCTACAAATCTGTATACCAGCGTCTCTGCCCCATATTTTTACATGACATGTTTTTATCTTCTACACACTCCCTAGATGAATTTTCATTGTGCACACTGTATATCAGTGACTCTGCACATATTTTTTACATGATGTGTTTCATCTTCTCACCTCTGTATACCAGTGTCCCTGCCTCATATTTCCCTGATTTATATTCATAGTGTACAGCTCTGTGCCGATCGGTGTCTCTGCCCCACATTTCACATGATGGATTTCATCTTCTGCAACTCTATATATCAATGTCTCTGCATCGTATGATTCACTGGATGGATTTTATCATATGCACCTCTGTATAACATTGTCTCTTACCCATTATTTCACATGATGGATGATCATCATTCGCACTGCAATATATCAGTGTCTCTGACCTGTATTTCTCTTGATGGAATTTCATCATCTGCACCTCTGTATACCAGTTTCTCTGCCCCGCACACACGATGGATGTTCATCTTCTGCACCTCTGTATATCCGTGTCTCTGTCCACGTATTTCACGATGAATTTCATCATCTGCACCTCTGATATCAATGTCTCTGCCCCATATTTCACATGATGATTTTTCATCTTCTGTGCCTCTGATATCAGATGTCTCCACCGGATTATTTCACTTGATAATTTTCATCATCTGCACTCTGTATATCAATGTCTCTGCCCATTTTCACATGATAGATTTTCATCATCTGCACCTCTGTATATCAGTGTCTCTGCCCATATTTCACATAATAGATTTTCATCCTCTGCACCTCTGTATACAGTGTCTCTACCCATATTTCACCAGATGGATTTTTATCATGTGCACCTCTGCATATCAATGTCTCTGACCCATATTTCACGTGTCAGTTTTCACCATCTGCAGTGCTAGCATATTAGTGTCTCTGCCCAGTATTTCACATGATGGTTTTGTCTTCTGCACCTCTGTATACCAGTGTTCTGCCTTGTATTTTTCACATGATGGATTTTCATCATCTGCCTCTAATGTAACAGCTTCTCTGCCCATAATACAGATGCTGATTTTCATCCTCTGCACCTCTGTACTAACACTTCTCTGCCTGCATTCCAGATGATGAATTTTCATCATCTGCACCTCTACATACCAGTGTCTCTGCCCAGTATTTCAGATGATGGTTTTCATCCTCTGCACCTCTATATTCCAATTTTTCTGCCCATGCATTACATGATGAATTTTCATCATTGCACCTCCGTAATACCAATGATCTCTGCCCCATCTCTCAGATGATGATTTTCATCATCTGCACTCTCTAATGTCGATTTTCTGACCCATGCTTAACATGATGTACTTTCCAACATCTGCACCTCTGTATATCAAGTTTCTCACCCCATGCCTTACAAATAATTTTCATCATCTTCACCTCTGCATGCCTGTGTCTCTGTGCGTATTTCAGATGATGAGATTTTCAACATCTGCACCTCTGTATATCAGTTTCTCTGACCCATGCTTTACATGATGTATTTTCATCATCTGCACCTCTGTAAATCAGTGTCTCTGCCCGTACTTCACCGATAGTTTTCATCATCTGCACATCAACCATACCACTTCCTCTACCCCATGCTTTACAAGAGATTTTATCATCTGTACTTTTTGTACCAGTGTCTCTGTCCCATATTTCAGTGATAATTTTCATCATACACCTCTAACACCACTTTCTCTGCCCATATTTCACAGTAGATTTTCATCACCTGCTCTATACCAGTGTCTCTGCCCATAATCACAGAAGATGGAGTTTTCATCATCTGTACCTCTATATCTCCAGTTTCTGCCCCATGCTGTCGACATGATGGATTTTCATCATCTGCACCTCTATACCAGTGTCTCTGCCCATGCTTTACATTATAGTTTTCATCATCTGCACTTCTGTATCCACTGTCTTGGTACGCATTTCAGATGATGGATTTTCACCATCTGCACCTCTGTATACCAGTGTCGTTGTCCCGTATTTCATATGATGTATTTTCATTTCTACAAATCTGTATACCAGTGTCTCTGCCCCATATTTTTACTTGACATGTTTTTATCTTCTACACCCCCCCAGATGAATTTTCATCCTGTGCACCTCTGTATATTGGTGACTCTGCCACATATTTTTACATGATGTGTTTTCATCTCTCCCACCTCTGTATACCATGGTCCCTGCCTCATATTTCCCTGGATGGATTTTCATTGTGTTCACCTCTGTATATCGGTGTCTCTGCCCCACATTTCCGACATGATGGATTTTCATTATCTGTACCTCCTTATACTAGTGTCTCTGCCAGGTTTTTCACGCGAAGGATTTTCATCATCTGCACCTCTGTATATCAGTGGCTCTGCACCTTATTTCACTTCATGGATTTTCATCATCTGCACCTCTGTATATTGGTGTCTGCCCCACATTTCACATTATGGCTTTTCATCATCTGCAACTCTGTATATCAATGTGTCTGCATCGTAGTTCACTGGATGGTTTTTTATCATATGCACCTGTGTATAACATTGTGTCTTGCCCATATTTCACATGATGGATTATCATCATTTGCACCTCTGTATATCAGTGTCTCTGACCCGTATTTCATATGATGTATTTTCATTTTCTACACATCTATATACCAGTGTATGTGCCCATATTTTTACATGACATGTTTTATCTTCTACACCTCCCCTAGATAGATTTTCATTGTGAGCACCACTGTACATCGGTGACTCTGCCACATATTTTTACATGACGTGTTTTCATCTTCTCCACCTCTGTATACCAGTGTCCCTGCCTCATATTTCCCTGGATTTATATTCATTGTGTACACCTCTGTGTATCGGTGTCTCTGCCCCACATTTCACATGATAGCTTTTCATCATCTGCAACTCTGTGTATCAATGCCTCTGCATCGTAGTTCACTGGATGGATTTTTATCATATGCAGCTCTGTATAACATTGTCTCTTGCCCATATTTCACATGATGGATGGTCATCATTTGCATCTCTGTATATCAGTGTCTCGACCTGTATTTCTCTGATAGATTTTCATCATCTGCACCTCTGTAAACCAGTTTCTCTGCCCCATGCCTTACATGATGGATGTTATTCATCTGCACCTAGTATATCCGTGTCACTGTCCAGTATTTCCATGATAAATTTTCATCATCTGCACCTCTGTAAATCAATGTCTCTGCCCCATATTTCACATGATGGATTTTCATCTTCTGCTACCTCTGTATATCAGTGTCCACCAGTATTTCACTTGATGGATTTTCATCATCTGCACCTCTGTATATCAATGTCTCTGCCCCATTTTTACATGATGGATTTTCATCATCTGCAACCTCTGTATATCAGTGTCTCTGCCCCATATTTCACATAATGGATTTTCATCCTCTGCACCTCTGTATATTGGTGTTTCTGCCCATATTTCACCTGATGGATTTTCATCATGTGCACCTCTGCATATCAATGTCTCTGACCCATATTTCACGTAATGGATTTTCACCAACTGCAGTGCTGTATTTCAGTGTCTCTGCCCAGTATTTTCCATGATGGATTTTCATCTTCTGCACCTCTGTATATCAGTGTCTCTGCCCTGTATTTCACATGATGGATTTTCATCATCTGTACCTGTTATATCAGTGTCTCTGCCCTGTATTTCACATGATGGGTTTCATCATCTGCACCTTTGCATATCAATGTCTTTGCCCGTATTTAGTTTGATGGGTTTTCATCATCTGCACCTCTGTATACCAGTGACTCTGCCCCATATTTCACAAGAACTGGTTGGACCATTAACTCTTATTTTAATACCACATTACAAGAAGGAAAACCCTTGAGGCATGGAGGGAAGTATAGTCATTCCTATAAATAAAAAAAGGCAGCAAAGCAGAAATAACAAATTATAGGCCAATCAGCCTTATGTCAGTAATAGGTAAGCCTATGAAAAGGCTATTAGTAAAGTATAAACAAAACAGCTACAGCAGTCAGATGTTGTGAATATTATACAACATGGGTTTGTCTCATGAAGGTCATGCCTGACTAATTTATTACATTTTTTGAACCTGTGAGTGCTGCAATGAATAAGGGTGTCCCAGTGGATGTGGTATTTTGAATTATGCCAAAGCCTTCAATAAGGTTTCCACACAGTATTACTTGAACATCTATGTAAAATAAAATAATTGCAATATTATTAAATGAATAGAGTCTTGGTTGAAGAATAGAACTCAGAAAGTTTCCATAAAGGTCACTTGTCCAGGTCTGGATAAGTGACTAGCAGTGTTCCACATAGCTCAGTTTGGGCCCCACCTTATTTAATATCATGGTCTCAACCTTATAATCCACAGAAAAGACTTGGATCTGAAATAAGCAGATGATTGTAAGGTTGGGGGCTATGTACAATCTGAAACTGAGGCTAAACTGTTCCAATAAAATGCTGACAATTTAGCATTATGGGCTGAATCTAACAAAATGCAATTTAACATAGAAGGTAGGTGATGCACATGGGAAGAATAACCTCATGTACAAATACAGTATGAACAATATCCCATTATCAAAATAAAGGAAGAAAGGACTTGGGATATTAATTACAAATGATTTATCCTTTAACAAGCATAACCAAGAAACAGTTTAAAAATGCTATAAACTAACAGGGTGTATTCTTGGTAATATTAAAAGCAGAGATAGTGAGGTGATAATACCACTCTATACTACCTTAGTATGCACCCATTTGGAATATTGTGCCCAATTGTGTGCACCCCAAGATACTAAAACCCAGACATTAGTGGAAGAGGTGCAGAGAAGGATAACAAAAACAATTAGGACAATACAACACCTGGGATACAATAAAAGACTACAAAGACTTATGCTGTACTCTGCACAACATAGATACACCAGGAGAGAGATGTGTCTAATCTATAAATTTATAAATGACTCTTATGCCTTGCAAACAATTGGACTTACTAGACACACGGGTAGTGACTTAACTAGATCCCATACACAACAATTAACAGGAGAACACTCACAGTTAAAAGGAGTAAATTCTACACTCAAGAGTTATCACAAAATGGAACACCCTACAAAAGACATAGTGGCGAGTTCAGCTAAAGGCTCGACTCACTGAACTTGTACCTAACCTATAAACCTATGATGTAGTTTCATCTTCTGCACCCCTGTATATCAGTGTCCCTGCCTCATATTTCATTAGATGGATTTTCATTATCTGCATCTCTGTATATCGGTGTCTCTGCCCCATATTTCAAGTGATGGATTTTGATTATCTGCACCTCTGTATATCGATGCCTCTGCCCCATATTTCACATGATGGATTTTCATCCTCTGCATCTCTGTATATCAAATGTCTCTGCACCTTATTTCACTTGATGGATTTCCATCATCTGCACCTCTGTATATCAATGTCTCTGTCTCGTACTTCACTTGATGGATTTTATTATCTGCACTGTCTATATCAGTGTCTCTGTCCCATATTTCACATTATGTTTTCATCATCTGCACCTATGTATACCATTTTCTCTGCCACATATTTTACAAGATGGCTTTTCATTATCTGCACCTCTGTATATCAGTATCTGCTCCATATTTCAGATGATGAATTTTCATCATCTGCACCTCTGTATACCAGTTTCTCTGCCGCATGCTTTACATGATGGCTTTTCATCATCAGCACCTCTGTATACCAATGTCTCTGCCCAGTATTTCTGATGATGGATTTTCACCCTCTGCACTTCTGTATACCAGTTTCTCTGCCCCATGCATTACTTGATGAATTTTCATCATCTGAATCTCTGTATACCAGTGTCTCTGCCCTGTTTTTCACATGATGAATTTTCATCATCTGCACCTCTGTATATCAGTTTCTCTGCCCCATGCTTTACATAATCAATTTTCATCATCTTCACTTCTGCATACCAGTGTCTCTGTTATGTATTTAGATGATTGATTTTCAACATCTGCACCTCTGTATACCAGTTTCTGTGACCAATGCTTTACATGATGTACTTTCATCCTCTGCATCTCTGTAAATCAGTGTCTCTGCACCGTATTTCACATGTTGGATTTTCATCACCTGCACCTCTGTATATCAATTTCTCTGCACAGTATTCCACTTGCTGGATTTTCATTATCTGCACCTCTGTATATTAGAGCTTCTGCACTGTATTTCACATGAGGGATTTTCATCATCTGCACCTCTGTATATCAATGTCTTTGCACTGTATTTCACTTGATGGATTTTTTATAATCTGTATCTGTTTATATCAGTGTCTCTGCCCCACATTTCACATGATGGATTTTCATCTGCACCTCTGTATACCATTTCCTCTGCCCAATGCTTTACAAGAGGGATTTTCTTCATCTGTACCTTTGTATACCAGTGTCTCTGTCCCATATTTCAGATGATCGATGTTCATAATCTGCTTCTGTATACCAGTTTCTCTGCTCCATATTTCACATAATGGTTTTCATCATCTGCACCTCTGTATACCAGTGTCTCTGTCCCGTATTTCATATGATGTATTTTCATTTTCTACACATCTATATACCAGTGTCTGTGCCCATATTTTTACATGACATGTTTTTGTCTTCTACACCTCCCTAGATAGATTTTCATTGTGTACACCACTGTATATCGGTGACTCTGCCACATATTTTTACATGATGTGTTTCATCTTCTCCACCTCTGTATACCAGTGTCCCTGCCTCATATTTCCTGGATTTATATTCATTGTGACACCTCTGTGTATCGTGTCTCTGCCCACATTTCACATGATGGCTTTTCATCATCTGCAACTCTGTATATCAATGTCTCTGCATCGTAGTTCACTGGATGGATTTTATCATATGCACCTCTGTATAACATTGTCTCTTGCCCATATTTCACATGATGGATGATCATCATTTGCACCTCTGTATATCAGTGTCTCTGACCTGTATTTCTCTTGATGGATTTTCATCATCTGCCTCTCTGTATACCAGTTTCTCTCCCCACGCCTTACATGATGGATGTTCATCATCTGCACCTCTGTATATCCGTGTCTCTGTCCCATATTTCACATGATGAATTTTCATCATCTTCACCTCTGTATATCAATGTCTCTGAACCGTATTTCACGCAGATGGATTTTCATCATCTGCCTCTGTATACCATTTCCTCTGCCCAATGCTTTACAAAGATGGATTTTCATCATCTGCACCTCTGTATACCATTTCCTCTGCCCAATGCTTTACAAGAGGATTTTCATCATCTGTACCTTTGTATACCAGTGTCTCTGTCCCATATTTCAGATGATCGATGTTCATAATCTGCACCTCTGTATACCAGTTTCTCTGCCCCATATTTCACATAATGGATTTTCATCATCTGCACCTCAGTATACCAGTGTCTCTGTCCCGTATTTCATATGATGTATTTTCATTTTCTACACATCTATATACCAGTGTCTGTGCCCCATAGTTTTTACATGACATGTTTTTATCTTCTACCCCTTCCCTAGATAGATTTTCATTGTGTGCACCACTGTATATCGGTGACTCTGCCACATATTTTTACATGATGTGTTTTCATCTTCTCCACCTCTGTATACCAGTGTCCCTGCCTCATATTTCCCTTTATTTATATTCATTGTGTACACCTCTGTGTATCGGTGTCTCTGCCCCACATTTCATATGATGGCTTTTCATCATCTGCAACTCTGTGTATCAATGTCTCTGCATCGTAGTTCACTGGATGGATTTTTATCATATGCACCTCTGTATAACATTGTCTGTTGCCCATATTTCACATGATGGATGATCATCATTTGCACCACTGTATATCAGTGTCTCTGACCTGTATTTCTTAATGGATTTTCATCATCTGCACCTCTGTATACCAGTTTCTCTGCCCCACGCCTTACATGATGGATGTTCATCTTCTGCACCTCTGTATATCCGTGTCTCTGTCCATATTTCACATGATGAATTTTCATCATCTGCACCTCTGTATATCAATGTCTCTGCCCCATATTTCACATGATGGATTTTCATCTTCTGTGCCTCTGTATATCACTGTCTCCACCTGTATTTCACTTGATGGATTTTCATCATCTGCACCTCTGTATATCAATGTCTCTGCCCCATTTTTCACATGATGGATTTTCATCATCTGCACCTCTGTAGATCAGTGTCTCTGCCCCATATTTCACCTGATGGATTTTCATCATGTGCACCTCTGCATATCAATGTCTCTGACCCATATTTTACGTAATGGATTTTCACCATCTGCAGTGCTGTATATCAGTGTCTCTGCCCAGTATTTCACATGATGGATTTTCATCTTCTGCACCTCTGTATACCAGTGTCTCTGCCTTATATTTCACATGATGGATTTTCATCATCTGCACCTCTGTGTAACAGCTTCTCTGCCCCATATTACAGATGATGGATTTTCATCCTCTGCACCTCTGTATAACAGCTTCTCTGCCCCATATTTCAGATGATGAATTTTCATCATCTGCACCTCTGCATACCAGTGTCTCTGCCCAGTATTTCAGATGATGGATTTTCATCCTCTGCACCTCTGTATACCAGTTTTTCTGCCCCATGCATTACATGATGAATTTTCATCATTTGCACCTCCATGTACCAATGTCTCTGCCCCATCTTTCAGATGATGGATTTTCATCATCTGCACCTCTGTATGTCAGTTTTTCTGACCCATGCTTAACATGATGTACTTTCAACATCTGCACCTCTGTATATCAGTTTCTCTGCCCCATGCCTTACATAATGAATTTTCATCATCTTCACCTCTGCATGCCTGTGTCTCTGTGCCGTATTTCAGATGATGGATTTTCAACATCTGCACCTCTGTATATCAGCTTCTCTGACCCATGCTTTACATGATGTATTTTCATCATCTGCACCTCTGTAAATCAGTGTCTCTGCCCCGTACTTCACACGATGGATTTTCATCATCTGCACATCTGTATACCACTTCCTCACCCCATGCTTTACAAGAGGATTTTATCATCTGTGCTTTTGTATACCAGTGTCTCTGTCCCATATTTCAGATGATCGATTTTCATCATCTGCACCTCTGTATACCAGTTTCTCTGCCCCATATTTCACATGATGGATTTTCATCACCTGCACCTCTGTATACCAGTGTCTCTCGCTCATAATTACAGATGATGGAGTTTCATCATCTGTACCTCTGTATACCAGTTTCTCTGCCCCATGTGTGACATGATGTATTTTCATCATCTGCACCTCTGTATACCAGTGTCTCTGCCCCATGCTTTACATGATGGATTTTCATCATCTGCACTTCTGTATACCACTGTCTCGGCCACGCATTTCAGATGATAGATTTTCACCATCTGCACCTCTGTATACCAGTGTCGCTGTCCCGTATTTTTTACATGACATGTTTTTATCTTCTAGACTCCCCCAGATGAATTTTCATCCTGTGCACCTCTGTATATTGGTGACTCTGCCACATATTTTTTCATGATGTGTTTTCATCTTCTCCACCTCTGTATACCAGTGTCCCTGCCTCATATTTCCCTGGATGGATTTTCATTGTGTTCACCTCTGTATATCGGTGTCTCTGCCCCACATTTCACATGATGGATTTTCATTATCTGTACCTCCTTATACTAGTGTCTCTGCCCCGTTTTTCACATGAAGGATTTTCATCCTCTGCACCTCTGTATATCAGTGGCTCTGCACCTTATTTCACTTCATGGATTTTCATCATCTGCACCTCTGTATATTGGTGTCTCTGCCCACATTTCACATTATGGCTTTTCATCATCTGCAACTCTGTATCATCAATGTCCTGCATCGTAGTTCACTGGATGGATTTTTATCATATGCACCTGTGTATAACATTGTCTCTTGCCCATATTTCATGATGGATTATCATCATTTGCACCTCTGTATATCAGTGTCTCTGACCTGTATTTCTCTTGATGGATTTTCATCATCTGCACCTCTGTATCCAGTTTATCTGCCCCACGCCTTACTTGACGGATGTTCATCATCTGCACCTCTGTATATCTGTGTCTCTTTCCCCATATTTCACATGATGAATTTTCATCATCTGTACCTCTGTATATAAATGTCTCTGACCCATATTTCACATGATGGTTTCATCATCTGTACCTCTGTATATCAATGTCTCTGCCCGTATTTCACATGAGTAGGTTTTCATCATCTGTACCTCTGTATATCAGTGACTCTGCCCGTATTTCTCATTATGGATTTTCATCATCTGTACCTCTGTTTATCAATGTCTGTGCCTCAGATTTTCACTTGATGGATTTTCATCATCTGCACCTCTGTATATCAGTGTCTCTGCCCTGTATTTCACATGATTGATGTTCTTCATTTGCACCCTTATATCAGTCTCTACAGCCTATATTTTACTTGATATTTTCATCATCTGCCTCTTTATATCTATGTCTCTGTCTCATATTTCACATGATTGATTTTCTTCATTTGCCTCTGTATATCAGTGTCTCTGCCCGTATTTCACCTGAAAGATTTTCATCATCGAACCTCTGTATATCAATGTCTCTGTCACGTAATTTGTACACGGTGGATTTTCATCATTTGCACCTCCATGTACCAATGTCTCTGCCCCATCTTTCAGATGATGGATTTTCATCATCTGCACCTCTGTATGTCAGTTTTTCTGACCCATGCTTAACATGATGTACTTTCAACATCTGCACCTCTATATATCAGTTTCTGCTCCATGCCTTACATAATGAATTTCATCATCTTCACCTCTGCGTACCTGTGTCTCTGTGTCGTATTTCAGATGATGGATTTTCAACATCTGCACCTCTGTATATCAGTTTCTCTAACCATGCTTTACATGATGTATTTTCATCATCTGCACCTCTGTAAATCAGTGTCTCTGCCCTGCTTTCTCACACGATGATTTTCATCATCTGCACATCTGTATACCACTTCCTCACCCCATGCTTTACAAGAGGGATTTTATCATCTGTACTTTTGTATACCAGTGTCTCTGTCCCATATTTCAGATGATCGATTTTCATCATCTGCACCTCTGTATACCAGTTTCTCTGCCCCATGTGTGACATGATATTTTTCTCATCTGCACCTCTGTATACCAGTGTCTCTGCCCCATGCTTTACATGATGGATTTTCATCTGCACTTCTGTATACCACTGTCTCGCCACGCATTTCAGATGATAGATTTTCACCATCTGCACCTCTGTATACCAGTGTCGCTGTCCCGTATTTCATATGATGTATTTTCATTTTCTACAAATCTGTATACCAGTGTCTCTGCCCATATTTTTTACATGACATGTTTTTATTCTAGACTCCCAGATGAATTTTCATCCTGTGCACCTCTGTATATTGGTGACTCAGCACATATTTTACATGATGTGTTTTCATCTTCCACCTCTGTATACCAGGGTCCCTGCCTCATATTTCCCTGGATGGATTTTCATTGTGTTCACCTCTGTATATCGGTGTCTCTGCCCCACATTTCACATGATGGATTTTCATTATCTGTACCTCCTTATACTAGTGTCTCTGCCCCGTTTTTCACATGAAGGATTTTCATCATCTGCACCTCTGTATATCAGTGGCTCTGCACCTTATTTCACATGATGGATTTTCATCTTCTGTGCCTCTGTATATCAGTGTCTCCACCCGGTATTTCACTTGATGGATTTTCATCATCTGCACCTCTGTATATCAATGTCTCTGCCCCATTTTTCACATGATGGATTTTCATCATCTGCACCTCTGTATATCAGTGTCTCTGCCCCATATTTCACATAATGGATTTTCATCCTCTGCACCTCTGTATATCAGTGTCTCTACCCCATATTTCACCTGATGGATTTTTATCATGTGCACCTCTGCATATCAATGTCTCTGACCCATATTTCACGTAACGGATTTTCACCATCTGTAGTGCTGTATATCAGTGTCTCTGCCCAGTATTTCACATGATGGATTTTCATCTTCTGCACCTCTGTATACCAGTGTCTATGCCTTGTATTTCACATGATGGATTTTCATCATCTGCACCTCTGTGTAACAGCTTCTCTGCCCCATATTACAGATGATGGATTTTCATCCTCTGCACCTCTGTATAACAGCTTCACTGCTCCATATTTCAGATGATGAATTTCATCATCTGCACCTCTGCATACCAGTGTCTCTGCCCAGTATTTCAGATGATGGATTTTCATCCTCTGCACCTCTGTTTTCCAGTTTTTCTGCCCCATGCATTGCATGATGAATTTTCATCATTTGCACCTCTGTGTACCAATGTCTCGTCCCATCTTTCAGATGATGGATTTTCATCATCTGCACTCTGTATCAGTTTTTCTGACCCATGCTTAACATGATGTACTTTCAACATTTGCACCTCTGTGTATCAGTTTCTCTGCCCCATGCCTTACATAATGAATTTTCATCATCTTCACCTCTGCATGCCTGTGTTTCTGTGCCGTATTTCAGATGATGGATTTTCAACATCTGCACCTCTGTATATCAGTTTCTCTGACCCATGCTTTACATGATGTATTTTCATCATCTGCCCTCTGTAAATCAGTGTCTCTGCCCGTATTACACTGATGGATTTTCATCATCTGCACATCTGTATACCACTTCCTCTACCCCATGCTTTACAAGAGGATTTTTATCATCTGTACTTTTGTATACCAGTGTCTCTGTCCCATATTTCAGATGATCGATTTTCATCATCTACACCTCTGTATACCAGTTTCTCTGCCCCATATTTCACATGATGGATTTTCATCACCTGCACCTCTGTATACCAGTGTCTCTGCGCCATAATTACAGATGATGGAGTTTCATCATCTGTACCTCTGTATACCAGTTTCTCTGCCCCATGTGTGACATGATGGATTTTCATCATCTGCACCTCTGTATACCAGTGTCTCTGCCCCAAGCTTTACATGATGGATTTTCATCATCTGCACTTCTGTATACCACTGTCTCGGCCACGAATTACAGATGATGGATTTTCACCATCTGCACCTCTGTATACCAGTGTCGCTGTCCCGTATTTCATATGATGTATTTTCATTTTCTACAAATCTGTATACCAGTGTCTCTGCCCCATATTTATTACATGACATGTTTTTATCTTCTACACTCCCCCCAGATGAATTTTCATCCTGTGCACCTCTGTATATTGGTGACTCTGCCACATATTTTTTACATGATGTGTTTTCATCTTCTCCACCTCTGTATACCAGGGTCCCTGCTACATATTTCCTGTATGGATTTTCATTGTGTTCACCTCTGTATATCGGGTGTCTCTGCCCCACATTTTACATGATGGATTTTCATTATCTGTACCTCCTTATACTAGTGTCTCTGCCCTGTTTTCACATGATGGATTTTCATCATCTGCACCTCTGTATATCAGTGGCTCTGCACCTTATTTCACTTCATGGATTTTCATCATCTGCACCTCTGTATATTGGTGTCTCTGCCCCACATTTCACATTATGGCTTTTCATCATCTGCAACTCTGTATATCAATGTCTCTGCATCGTAGTTCACTGGATGGATTTTTATCATATGCACCTGTGTATAACATTGTCTCTTGCCCATATTTCACATGATGGATTATCATCATTTGCACCTCTGTATATCAGTGTCTCTGACCCGTATTTCATATGATGTATTTTCATTTTCTACACATCTATATACCAGTGTCTGTGCCCCATATTTTTTACATGACATGTTTTTATCTTCTACACCTCCCCTAGATAGATTTTCATTGTGTGCACCACTGTATATCGGTGACTCTGCCACATATTTTGTACATGATGTGTTTTCATCTTCTCCACCTCTGTATACCAGTGTCCCTGCCTCATATTTCCCTCGATTTATATTCATTGTGTACACCTCTGTGTATCTTTGTCTCTGCCCCACATTTCACATGATGGCTTTTCATCATCTGCAACTCTGTATGTCAATGTCTCTGCCCCATATTTCACATGATGGATTTTCATCATCTGCACCTCTGTATACCATTTCCTCTGCCCAATGCATTACAAGAGGGATTTTCATTATCTGTACCTTTGTATACCAGTGTCTCTGTCCCATATTTCAGATGATCGATGTTCATAATCTACACCTCTTTATACCAGTTTCTCTGCCCGATATTTCACATAATGGATTTTCATCATCGTCACCTCTGAATACCAGTGTCTGTGTCCCGTATTTCATATGATGTATTTTCATTTTCTACAAATCTATATACCAGTGTCTGTGCCCCATATTTTTTACATGACATGTTTTTATCTTCTACACCTCCCCTAGATAGATTTTCATTGTGTGCACCTCTGTATATCAGTTTCTCTGCCCCATGCTTTACATAATCAATTTTCATCATCTTCACTTCTGCATACCAGTGTCTCTGTATGTGTATTTCAGATGATTGATTTTCAACATCTGCACCTCTGTATACCAGTTTCTGTGACCAATGCTTTACATGATGTCCTTTCATCCTCTGCATCTCTGTAAATCAGTGTCTCTGCAACGTATTTCACATGTTGGATTTTCATCACCTGCACCTCTGTATATCAATTTCTCTGCACAGTATTCCACTTGCTGGATTTTCATTATCTGCACCTCTGTATATTAGAGCTTCTGCACTGTATTTCACATGAGGATTTTCATCATCTGCACCTCTGTATATCAATGTCTTTGCACTGTATTTCACTTGATGGATTTTTATAATCTGTATCTGTTTATATCAGTGTCTCTGCCCCACATTTCACATGATGGATTTTCATCTGCACCTCTGTATACCATTTCTCTGCCCAATGCTTTACAAGAGGATTTTCTTCATCTGTACCTTTGTATACCAGTGTCTCTGTCCCATATTTCAGATGATCGATGTTCATAATCTCTGCACTTCTGTATACCAGTTTCTCTGCTCCATATTTCACATAATGGATTTTCATCATCTGCACCTCTGTATACCAGTGTCTCTGTCCCGTATTTCATATGATGTATTTTCATTTTCTCCATCTATATACCAGTGT
Source organism: Neoceratodus forsteri (assembly GCA_016271365.2). Taxonomy (NCBI): domain Eukaryota; kingdom Metazoa; phylum Chordata; order Ceratodontiformes; family Ceratodontidae; genus Neoceratodus; species Neoceratodus forsteri. Next base: position 145,853 of record CM057449.1, on the reverse strand, counting down.
CTGTGCCCATATTTTTACATGACATGTTTTTGTCTTCTACACCTCCCCTAGATAGATTTTCATTGTAGACACCACTGTATATCGGTGACTCTGCCACATATTTTTACATGATGTGTTTTCATCTTCTCCACCTCTGTATACCAGTGTCCCTGCCTCATATTTCCTTGATTTATATTCATTGTGTACAGCTCTGTGTATCGGTGTCTCTGCCCCACTTTTCACATGATGGCTTTTCATCATCTGCAACTCTGTATATCAATGTCTCTGCATCGTAGTTCACTGGATGGATTTTTATCATATGCACCTCTGTATAACATTGTCTCTTGCCCATATTTCACATGATGGATGATCATCATTTGCGCCTCTGTATATCAGTGTCTCTGACCTGTATTTCTCTTGATGGATTTTCATCATCTGCACCTCTGTATACCAGTTTCTCTGCCCCACGCCTTACATGATGGATGTTCATCATCTGCACCTCTGTATATCCGTGTCTCTGTCCCATATTTCACATGATGAATTTTCATCATCTGCACCTCTGTATATCAATGTCTCTGACCCATATTTCACATGATGGATTTTCATCATCTGCCCTCTGTATGTCAATGTCTCTGCCCCATATTTCACATGATGGATTTTCATCATCTGCACCTCTGTATACCATTTCCTCTGCCCAATGCTTTACAAGAGGGATTTTCATCATCTGTACCTTTGTATACCAGTGTCTCTGTCCCATATTTCAGATGATCGATGTTCATAATCTGCACCTCTGTATACCAGTTTCTCTGCCCCATATTTCACATAATGGATTTTCATCATCTGCACCTCAGTATACCAGTGTCTCTGTCCCGATTTCATATGATGTATTTTCATTTTCTACACATCTATATACCAGTGTCTGTGCCCCATATTTTTTACATGACATGTTATTATCTTCTACCCCTCCCCTAGATAGATTTTCATTGTGTGCACCACTGTATATCGGTGACTCTGCCACATATTTTTACATGATGTGTTTTCATCTTCTCCACCTCTGTATACCAGTGTCCCTGCCTCATATTTCCCTTTATTTATATTCATTGTGTACACCTCTGTGTATCGGTGTCTCTGCCCCACATTTCATATGATGGCTTTTCATCATCTGCAACTCTGTGTATCAATGTCTCTGCATCGTAGTTCACTGGATGGATTTTATCATATGCACCTCTGTATAACATTGTCTGTTGCCCATATTTCACATGATGGATGATCATCATTTGCACCACTGTATATCAGTGTCTCTGACCTGTATTTCTCTTAATGGATTTTCATCATCTGCACCTCTGTATACCAGTTTCTCTGCCCCACGCCTTACATGATGGATGTTCATCTTCTGCACCTCTGTATATCCGTGTCTCTGTCCCGTATTTCACATGATGAATTTTCATCATCTGCACCTCTGTATATCAATGTCTCTGCCCCATATTTCACATGATGGATTTTCATCTTCTGTGCCTCTGTATATCACTGTCTCCACCCGGTATTTCACTTGATGGATTTTCATCATCTGCACCTCTGTATATCAATGTCTCTGCCCCATTTTTCACATGATGGATTTTCATCATCTGCACCTCTGTAGATCAGTGTCTCTGCCCCATATTTCACCTGATGGATTTTCATCATGTGCACCTCTGCATATCAATGTCTCTGACCCATATTTCACGTAATGGATTTTCACCATCTGCAGTGCTGTATATCAGTGTCTCTGCCCAGTATTTCACATGATGGATTTTCATCTTCTGCACCTCTGTATACCAGTGTCTCTGCCTTATATTTCACATGATGGATTTTCATCATCTGCACCTCTGTGTAACAGCTTCTCTGCCCCATATTACAGATGATGGATTTTCATCCTCTGCACCTCTGTATAACAGCTTCTCTGCCCCATATTTCAGATGATGAATTTTCATCATCTGCACCTCTGCATACCAGTGTCTCTGCCCAGTATTTCAGATGATGGATTTTCATCCTCTGCACCTCTGTATACCAGTTTTTCTGCCCCATGCATTACATGATGAATTTTCATCATTTGCACCTCCATGTACCAATGTCTCTGCCCATCTTTCAGATGATGGATTTTCATCATCTGCACCTCTGTATGTCAGTTTTTCTGACCCATGCTTAACATGATGTACTTTCAACATCTGCACCTCTGTATATCAGTTTCTCTGCCCCATGCCTTACATAAGAATTTTCATCTTCACCTCTGCACTGTGTCTCTCTGTGTCGTATTTCAGATGATGGATTTTCAACATCTGCACCTCTGTTATCAGCTTCTCTGACCCATGCTTTACATGATGTATTTTCATCATCTGCACCTCTGTAAATCAGTGTCTCTGCCCCGTACTTCACATGATGGATTTTCATCATCTGCACATCTGTATACCACTTCCTCCACCATGCTTTACAAGAGGGATTTTATCATCTGTGCTTTTGTATACCAGTGTCTCTGTCCCATATTTCAGATGATCGATTTTCATCATCTGCACCTCTGTATACCAGTTTCTCTGCCCATATTTCACATGATGGATTTTCATCACCTGCACCTCTGTATACCAGTGTCTCTGCTCATAATTACAGATGATGGAGTTTCATCATCTGTACCTCTGTCATACCAGTTTCTCTGCCCCATGTGTGACATGATGTATTTTCATCATCTGCACCTCTGTATACCAGTGTCTCTGCCCCATGCTTTACATGATGGATTTTCATCATCTGCACTTCTGTATACCACTGTCTCGACCCGCATTTCAGATGATAGATTTTCACCATCTGCACCTCTGTATACCAGTGTCGCTGTCCCTATTTTTTACATGACATGTTTTTATCTTCTAGACTCCCCAGATGAATTTTCATCCTGTGCACCTCTGTATATTGGTGACTCTGCCACATATTTTTCATGATGTGTTTCATCTTCTCCACCTCTGTATACCAGTGTCCCTGCCTCATATTTCCCTGGATGGATTTTCATTGTGTTCACCTCTGTATATCGGTGTTCTGCCCACATTTCACATGATGGATTTTCATTATCTGTACCTCCTTATACTAGTGTCTCTGCCCTGTTTTTCACATGATGATTTTCATCCTCTGCACCTCTGTATATCAGTGGCTCTGCACCTTATTTCACTTCATGGATTTTCATCATCTGCACCTCTGTATATTGGTGTCTCTGCCCCACATTTCACATTATGGCTTTTCATCATCTGCAACTCTGTATATCAATGTCCCTGCATCGTAGTTCACTGGATGGATTTTTATCATATGCACCTGTGTATAACATTGTCTCTTGCCCATATTTCACATGATGGATTATCATCATTTGCACCTCTGTATATCAGTGTCTCTGACCTGTATTTCTCTTGATGGATTTTCATCATCTGCACCTCTGTATACCAGTTTATCTGCCCCACGCCTTACTTGATGGATGTTCATCATCTGCACCTCTGTATATCTGTGTCTCTTTCCCATATTTCACATGATGAATTTTCATCATCTGTACCTCTGTATATAAATGTCTCTGACCCATATTTCACATGATGGATTTTCATCATCTGTACCTCTGTATATCAATGTCTCTGCCCCGTATTTCACATGATAGATTTTCATCATCTGTACCTCTGTATATCAGTGACTCTGCCCCGTATTTCTCATTATGGATTTTCATCATCTGTACCTCTGTTTATCAATGTCTGTGCCCCGTATTTCACTTGATGGATTTTCATCATCTGCACCTCTGTATATCAGTGTCTCTGCCCTGTATTTCACATGATTGATGTTCTTCATTTGCACCCTTATATCAGTCTCTACAGCCTATATTTACTTGATGAATTTCATCATCTGCCTCTTATATCTATGTCTCTGTCTCATATTTCACATGATTGATTTTCTTCATTTGCCTCTGTATATCAGTGTCTCTGCCCGTATTTCACCTGAAAGATTTTCATCATCTGAACCTCTGTATATCAATGTCTCTGTCACGTAATTTGTACGCGTGGATTTTCATCATTTGCACCTCCATGTACCAATGTCTCACCCCACCATCTTTCAGATGATGATTTTCATCATCTGCACCTCTGTATGTCAGTTTTTCTGACCCATGCTTAACATGATGTACTTTCCAACATCTGCACCTCTATATATCAGTTTCTGCTCCATGCCTTACATAATGAATTTCATCATCTTCACCTCTGCGTACCTGTGTCCTGTGTCGTATTTCAGATGATGGATTTTCAACATCTGCACCTCTGTATATCAGTTTCTCTAACCCATGCTTTACATGATGTATTTTCATCATCTGCACCTCTGTAAATCAGTGTCTCTGCTCTGCATTACTCACACGATGGATTTTCATCATCTGCACATCTGTATACCACTTCCTCTACCCCATGCTTTACAAGAGGGATTTTATCATCTGTACTTTTGTATACCAGTGTCTCTGTCCCATATTTCAGATGATCGATTTTCATCATCTGCACCTCTGTATACCAGTTTCTCTGCCCCATGTGTGACATGATATTTTTCATCATCTGCACCTCTGTATACCAGTGTCTCTCGCCCCATGCTTTACATGATGGATTTTCATCATCTGCACTTCTGTATACCACTGTCTCGACCACGCATTTCAGATGATAGATTTTCACCATCTGCACCTCTGTATACCAGTGTCGCTGTCCCGTATTTCATATGATGTATTTCATTTCTACAAATCTGTATACCAGTGTCTCTGCCCATATTTTTTACATGACTGTTTTATCTTCTAGACTCCCAGATGAATTTTCATCCTGTGCACCTCTGTATATTGGTGACTCACACATATTTTTACATGATGTGTTTTCATCTTCTCACCTCTGTATACCAGGGTCCCTGCCTCATATTTCCTGGATGGATTTTCATTGTGTTCACCTCTGTATATCGTGTCTCTGCCCATATTTCACATGATGGATTTTCATTATCTGTACCTCCTTATACTAGTGTCTCTGCCCGTTTTTCACATGAAGGATTTTCATCATCTGCACCTCTGTATATCAGTGGCTCTGCACCTTATTTCACATGATGGATTTTCATCTTCTGTGCTCTGTATATCAGTGTCTCCACCCGTATTTCACTTGATGGATTTTCATCATCTGCACTCTGTATATCAATGTCTCTGCCCCATTTTTCACATGATGGATTTTCATCATCTGCACCTCTGTATATCAGTGTCTCTGCCCCATATTTCACATAATGATTTTCATCCTCTGCACCTCTGTATATCAGTGTCTCTACCCCATATTTCACCTGATGGATTTTTATCATGTGCACCTCTGCATATCAATGTCTCTGACCCATATTTCACGTAACAGATTTTCACCATCTGTAGGTGCTGTATATCAGTGTCCTGCCCAGTATTTCACATGATGGATTTTCATCTTCTGCACCTCTGTATACCAGTGTCTATGCCTTGTATTTCACATGATGGATTTTCATCATCTGCACCTCTGTGTAACAGCTTCTCTGCCCATATTACAGATGATGGATTTTCATCCTCTGCACCTCTGTATAACAGCTTCACGCTCCATATTTCAGATGATGAATTTTCATCATCTGCACCTCTGCATACCAGTGTTCTGCCCAGTATTTCAGATGATGGATTTTCATCCTCTGCACCTCTGTATTCCAGTTTTTCTGCCCCATGCATTACATGATGAATTTTCATCATTTGCACCTCTGTGTACCAATGTCTCTGCCCCATCTTTCAGATGATGGATTTTCATCATCTGCACCTCTGTATGTCAGTTTTTCTGACCCATGCTTAACATGATGTACTTTCAACATTTGCACCTCTGTGTATCAGTTTCTCTGCCCCATGCCTTACATAATGAATTTTCATCATCTTCACCTCTGCATACCTGTGTTTCTGTGCCGTATTTCAGATGATGGATTTTCAACATCTGCACCTCTGTATATCAGTTTCTCTGACCCATGCTTTACATGATGTATTTTCATCATCTGCACCTCTGTAAATCAGTGTCTCTGCCCCGTACTTCACACGATGGATTTTCATCATCTGCACATCTGTATACCACTTCCTCTACCCCATGCTTTACAAGAGGGAATTTTATCATCTGTACTTTTGTATACCAGTGTCTCTGTCCCATATTTCAGATGATCGATTTTCATCATCTACACCTCTGTATACCAGTTTCTCTGCCCCATATTTCACATGATGGATTTTCATCACCTGCACCTCTGTATACCAGTGTCTCTGCTCCATAATTACAGATGATGGAGTTTCATCATCTGTACCTCTGTATACCAGTTTCTCTGCCCCTTGTGTGACATGATGGATTTTCATCATCTGCACCTCTGTATACCAGTGTCTCTGCCCCAAGCTTTACATGATGGATTTTCATCATCTGCACTTCTGTATACCACTGTCTCGGCCACGAATTACAGATGATGGATTTTCACCATCTGCACCTCTGTATACCAGTGTCGCTGTCCCGTATTTCATATGATGTATTTTCATTTTCTACAAATCTGTATACCAGTGTCTCTGCCCCATATTTATTACATGACATGTTTTTATCTTCTACACTCCCCCCAGATGAATTTTCATCCTTGCACCTCTGTATATTGGTGACTCTGCCACATATTTTTACATGATGTGTTTTCATCTTCTCCACCTCTGTATACCAGGGTCCCTGCTACATATTTCCTGTATGGATTTTCATTGTGTTCACCCTGTATATCGGTGTCTCTGCCCACATTTTACATGATGGATTTTCATTATCTGTACCTCCTTATACTAGTGTCTCTGCCCTGTTTTACACATGATGGATTTTCATCATCTGCCTCTGTATATCAGTGGCTCTGCACCTTATTTCACTTCATGGATTTTCATCATCTGCACCTCTGTATATTGGTGTCTCTGCCCCATTTCACATTATGGCTTTTCATCATCTGCAACTCTGTATATCAATGTCTCTGCATCGTAGTTCACTCTGGATGGATTTTTATCATATGCACCTGTGTATAACATTGTCTCTTGCCCATATTTCACATGATGGATTATCATCATTTGCACCTCTGTATATCAGTGTCTCTGACCCGTATTTCATATGATGTATTTTCATTTTCTACACATCTATATACCAGTGTCTGTGCCCATATTTTTACATGACATGTTTTTATCTTCACACCTCCCTAGATAGATTTTCATTGTGTGCACCACTGTATATCGGTGACTCTGCCACATATTTTGTACATGATGTGTTTTTTGATCTTCTCCACCTCTGTATACCAGTGTCCCTGCCTCATATTTCCCTGGATTTATATTCATTGTGTACACCTCTGTGTATCTTTGTCTCTGCCCCACATTTCACATGATGGCTTTTCATCATCTGCAACTCTGTATGTCAATGTCTCTGCCCCATATTTCACATGATGGATTTTCATCATCTGCACCTCTGTATACCATTTCCTCTGCCCAATGCATTACAAGAGGGATTTTCATTATCTGTACCTTTGCATACCAGTGTCTCTGTCCCATATTTCAGATGATCGATGTTCATAATCTACACCTCTTTATACCAGTTTCTCTGCCCCATATTTCACATAATGGATTTTCATCATCGTCACCTCTGAATACCAGTGTCTGTGTCCCGTATTTCATATGATGTATTTTCATTTTCTACAAATCTATATACCAGTGTCTGTGCCCCATATTTTTTACATGACATGTTTTTATCTTCTACACCTCCCCTAGATAGATTTTCATTGTGTGCTCCTCTGTATATCAGTTTCTCTGCCCCATGCTTTACATAATCAATTTTCATCATCTTCACTTCTGCATACCAGTGTCTCTGTTATGTTCTGATGATTGATTTTCAACATCTGCACCTCTGTATACCAGTTTCTGTGACCAATGCTTTACATGATGTCCTTTCATCTCTCTGCATCTCTGTAAATCAGTGTCCTGCACGTATTTCACATGTTGGATTTTCATCACCTGCACCTCTGTATATCAATTCTCTGCACAGTATTCCACTTGCTGGATTTTCATTATCTGCACCTCTGTATATTAGAGCTTCTGCACTGTATTTCACATGAGGGATTTTCATCATCTGCACCTCTGTATATCAATGTCTTTGCACTGTATTTCACTTGATGGATTTTTTATAATCTGTATCTGTTTATATCAGTGTCTCTGCCCCACATTTCACATGATGGGATTTTCATCTGCACCTCTGTATACCATTTCCTCTGCCCAATGCTTTACAAGAGGGATTTTCTTCATCTGTACCTTTGTATACCAGTGTCTCTGTCCCATATTTCAGATGATCGATGTTCATAATCTGCACTTCTGTATACCAGTTTCTCTGCTCCATATTTCACATAATGGATTTTCATCATCTGCACCTCTGTATACCAGTGTCTCTGTCCCGTATTTCATATGATGTATTTTCATTTTCTACTCATCTATATACCAGTGTCTGTGCCCCATATTTTTTACATGACATGTTTTTGTCTTCTACACCTCCCCTAGATAGATTTTCATTGTGTACACCACTGTATATCGGTGACTCTGCCACATATTTTTTTACATGATGTGTTTTCATCTTCTCCACCTCTGTATACCAGTGTCCCTGCCTCATATTTCCCTGGATTTATATTCATTGTGTACAGCTCTGTGTATCGGTGTCTCTGCCCCACTTTTCACATGATGGCTTTTCATCATCTGCAACTCTGTATATCAATGTCTCTGCATCGTAGTTCACTGGATGGATTTTTATCATATGCACCTCTGTATAACATTGTCTCTTGCCCATATTTCACATGATGGATGATCATCATTTGCACCTCTGCATATCAGTGTCTCTGACCTGTATTTCTCTTGATGGATTTTCATCATCTGCACCTCTGTATACCAGTTTCTCTGCCCCACGCCTTACATGATGGATGTTAATCATCTGCACCTCTGTATATCCGTGTCTCTGTCCCATATTTCACATGATGAATTTTCATCATCTGCACCTCTGTATATCAATGTCTCTGACCCATATTTCACATGATGGATTTTCATCATCTGCCACTGTATGTCAATGTCTCTGCCCCATATTTCACATGATGGATTTTCATCATCTGCACCTCTGTATACCATTTCCTCTGCCCAATGCTTTACAAGAGGGATTTCATCATCTGTACCTTTGTATACCAGTGTCTCTGTCCCATATTTCAGATGATCGATGTTCATAATCTGCACCTCTGTATACCAGTTTCTCTGCCCCATATTTCACATAATGGATTTTCACATCTGCACCTCAGTATACCAGTGTCTCTGTCCCGCAGATTTCATATGATGTATTTTCATTTTCATACACATCTATATACCAGTGTCTGTGCCCCATAGTTTTACATGACATGTTTTTATCTTCTACCCTCCCCAGATAGATTTTCATTGTGTGCACCACTGTATATCGTGACTCTGCCACATATTTTTTACATGATGTGTTTTCATCTTCTCCACCTCTGTATACCAGTGTCCCTGCCTCATATTTCCCTTTATTTATATTCATTGTGTACACCTCTGTGTATCGGTGTCTCTGCCCCACATTTCATATGATGGCTTTTCATCATCTGCACCTCTGTATACCAGTGTCTCTGCCCCATGCTTTACATGATGGATTTTCATCATCTGCACTTCTGTATACCACTGTCTCGGCCACGCATTTCAGATGATAGATTTTCACCATCTGCACCTCTGTATACCAGTGTCGCTGTCCCGTTTCATATGATGTATTTTCATTTCTACAAATCTGTATACCAGTGTCTCTGCCCCATATTTTTACATGACATGTTTTTATCTTCTAGACTCCCCAGATGAATTTTCATCCTGTGCACCTCTGTATATTGGTGACTCTGCCACATATTTTTTACATGATGTGTTTTCATCTTCTCCACCTCTGTATACCAGGGTCCCTGCCTCATATTTCCCTGGATGGATTTTCATTGTGTTCACCTCTGTATATCGGTGTCTCTGCCCAACATTTCACATGATGGATTTTCATTATCTGTACCTCCTTATACTAGTGTCTCTGCCCCGGTTTTCACATGAAGGATTTTCATCATCTGCACCTCTGTATATCAGTGGCTCTGCACCTTATTTCACATGATGGATTTTCATCTTCTGTGCCTCTGTATATCAGTGTCTCCACCCGGTATTTCACTTGATGGATTTTCATCATCTGCACCTCTGTATATCAATGTCTCTGCCCCATTTTTCACATGATGGATTTTCATCATCTGCACCTCTGTATATCAGTGTCTCTGCCCCATATTTCACATAATGGATTTTCATCCTCTGCACCTCTGTATATCAGTGTCTCTACCCCATATTTCACCTGATGGATTTTTATCATGTGCACCTCTGCATATCAATGTCTCTGACCCATATTTCACGTAACAGATTTTCACCATCTGTGGTGCTGTATATCAGTGTCTCTGCCCAGTATTTCACATGATGGATTTTCATCTTCTGCACCTCTGTATACCAGTGTCTATGCCTTGTATTTCACATGATGGATTTCATCATCTGCACCTCTGTGTAACAGCTTCTCTGCCCCATATTACAGATGATGGATTTTCATCCTCTGCACCTCTGTATAACAGCTTCACTGCCCCATATTTCAGATGATGAATTTTCATCATCTGCACCTCTGCATACCAGTGTCTCTGCCCAGTATTTCAGATGATGGATTTTCATCCTCTGCACCTCTGTTTTCCAGTTTTTCTGCCCCATGCATTGCATGATGAATTTTCATCATTTGCACCTCTGTGTACTAATGTCTCTGCCCCATCTTTCAGATGATGGATTTTCATCATCTGCACCTCTATGTCAGTTTTTCTGACCCATGCTTAACATGATGTACTTTCAACATTTGCACCTCTGTGTATCAGTTTCTCTGCCCCATGCCTTACATAATGAATTTTCATCATCTTCACCTCTGCATACCTGTGTCTCTGTGCCGTATTTCAGATGATGGATTTTCAACATCTGCACCTCTGTATATCAGTTTCTCTGACCCATGCTTTACATGATGTATTTTCATCATCTGCACCTCTGTAAATCAGTGTCTCTGCCCGTACTTCACCGATGGATTTTCATCATCTGCACATCTGTATCCACTTCCTCTACCCCATGCTTTACAAGAGGGATTTTTATCATCTGTACTTTTGTATACCAGTGTCTCTGTCCCATATTTCAGATGATCGATTTTCATCATCTACACCTCTGTATACCAGTTTCTCTGCCCCATATTTCACATGATGGATTTTCATCACCTGCACCTCTGTATACCAGTGTCTCTGCTCCATAATTACAGATGATGGAGTTTCATCATCTGTACCTCTGTATACCAGTTTCTCTGCCCTGTGTGACATGATGGATTTTCATCATCTGCACCTCTGTATACCAGTGTCTCTGCCCCAAGCTTTACATGATGGATTTTCATCATCTGCACTTCTGTATACCACTGTCTCGACCACGATTACAGATGATGGATTTTCACCATCTGCACCTCTGTATACCAGTGTCGCTGTCCCTGTATTTCATATGATGTATTTTCATTTTCTACAAATCTGTATACCAGTGTCTCTGCCCCATATTTATTACATGACATGTTTTATCTTCTACACTCCCCCCAGATTAATTTTCATCCTGTGCACCTCTGTATATTGGTGACTCTGCCACATATTTTTTACATGATGTGTTTTCATCTTCTCCACCTCTGTATACCAGGGTCCCTGCTACATATTTCCCTGTATGGATTTTCATTGTGTTCACCTCTGTATATCGGTGTCTCTGCCCCACATTTTACATGATGGATTTTCATTATCTGTACCTCCTTATACTAGTGTCTCTGCCCTGTTTTACACATGATGGATTTTCATCATCTGCACCTCTGTATATCAGTGGCTCTGCACCTTATTTCACTTCATGGATTTTCATCATCTGCACCTCTGTATATTGGTGTCTCTGCCCCACATTTCACATTATGGCTTTTCATCATCTGCAACTCTGTATATCAATGTCTCTGCATCGTAGTTCACTGGATGGATTTTTATCATATGCACCTGTGTATAACATTGTCTCTTGCCCATATTTCATGATGGATTATCATCATTTGCACCTCTGTATATCAGTGTCTCTGACCCGTATTTCATATGATGTATTTTCATTTCTACAATCTATATACCAGTGTCTGTGCCCCATATTTTTACATGACATGTTTTTATCTTCTACACCTCCCTAGATAGATTTTCATTGTGTGCACCACTGTATATCGGTGACTCTGCCACATATTTTGTACATGATGTGTTTTCATCTTCTCCACCTCTGTATACCAGTGTCCCTGCCTCATATTTCCCTGTTTATATTCATTGTGTACACCTCTGTGTATCTTTGTCTCTGCCCCATTTCACATGATGGCTTTTCATCATCTGCAACTCTGTATGTCAATGTCTCTGCCCATATTTCACATGATGGATTTTCATCATCTGCACCTCTGTATACCATTTCCTCTGCCCAATGCATTACAAGAGGATTTTCATTATCTGTACCTTTGCATACCAGTGTCTCTCTCCCATATTTCAGATGATCGTGTTCATAATCTACACCTCTTTATACCAGTTTCTCTGCCCCATATTTCACATAATGGATTTTCATCATCGTCACCTCTGAATACCAGTGTCTGTGTCCCGTATTTCATATGATGTATTTTCATTTTCTACAAATCTATATACCAGTGTCTGTGCCCCATATTTTTTACATGACATGTTTTTATCTTCTACACCTCCCCTAGATAGATTTTCATTGTGTGCACCACTGTATATCAGTGACTCTGCCACATATTTTTTACATGATGTGTTTTCATCTTCTCCACCTCTGTATACCAGTGTCACTGCCTCATATTTCCCTGGATTTATATTCATTGTGTACACCTCTGTATGGTGTCTCTGCCCACATTTCCATAATAAGATTTCATCTTCTGCAACTCTATGTATCAATGTCTCTGCATCAGAGTTCACTGGATGGATTTTTATCATATGCACCTCTGTATAACATTGTCTCTTGCCCATATTTCAAATGATGGATGATCATCATTGCACCACTGTATATCAGTGTCTCTGACCTGTATTTCTCATGATGGATTTTCATCATCTGCACCTCTGTATACCAGTTTCTCTGCCCCACGCCTCATACATGTGGATGTTCATCTTCTGCACCTCTGATATCCGTGTCTCTGTCCTGAGATTTCACATGATGAATTTTCATCATCTGCACCTCTGTATATCAATGTCTCTGGCCCATATTTCAGATGATGATTTTCATCTTCTGTGCCTCTGTATATCAGTGTCTCCACCCGGTATTTCACTTGATGGATTTTCATCATCTGCACTCTGTATATCAATGTCTGCCCATTTTCACATGATGATTTTCATCATCTGCCCTGTAAATCAGTGTCTCTGCATCATATTTCCATAATGGTTTTCATCCTCTGCACCTCTGTATATCAGTGTCTCTACCCATATTTCTCCTGATGGATTTTTATCATGGCACCTCTGCATATCAATGTCTCTGACCCATATTTCACGTATCAGATTTTCACCATCTGCAGTGCTGTATATCAGTGTCTCTGCCCGTATTTCACATAATGGATTTCATCTTCTCACCTCTCTGTACCATGTCTCTGTGCCTTTGTATTTCACATGATGGTTTTCATCATCTGCACCTCTTGTAACAGCTTCTCTGCCCCATATTACAGATGATGGATTTTCATCCTCTGCACCTCTGTATAACAGCTTCTCTTGCCCTATATTTCTGGATGATGAATTTTCATCATCTGCACCTCTGCATACCAGTGTCTCTGCCCTAGTATTTCAGATGATGGATTTTCATCCTCTGCACCTCTGTATTCCAGTTTTTCTGCCCATGCATTACATGTTGAATTTCATCATTTTCACCTCTGTGTACCAATCGTCTCGTTCCCCATCTTTCAGATGATGGATTTTCATCATCTCCACCTCTGATGTCAGTTTTTCTGACCCATTTAATGATGTACTTTCAACATCTGCACCTCTGTATATCAGTTTCTCTGCCCCATGCCTTACATAATGAATTTTCATCATCTTCTCCTCTGCATGCCTATGTCTCTGTGTCGTATTTCAGATGATGGATTTCAACATCTGCACCCCTGTGTATCAGTTTCTCTGACCCATGTTTACATGATGTATTTTCATCATCTGCACCTCTGTAAATCAGTGTCTCTGCCCTGCTTCTCACACGATGGATTTTCATCATCTGCACATCTGTATACCACTTCCTCACCTCATGCTTTACAAGAGGGATTTTATCATCATGTACTTTTGTATACCAGTGTCTTTGTCCCATATTTCAGATGATCGATTTTCATCATCTACACCTCTGTATACCACTTCTCTGCCCATATTTCACATGATGATTTCATCACCTGCACCTCTGTATACCAGTGTCTCTGCCCCTATAATCACAGATGATGGAGTTTCATCATCTGACCTCTGTATACCAGTTTCTCTGCCCCATGTGTGACATGATGGATTTTCATCTTCTGCACCTCTGTATACCAGTGTCTCTGCCCCATGCTTTACATGATGGATTATCATCATCTGCACTTCTGTATCTCACTGTCTTGGCCACGCATTTCAGATGATGGTTTTCACCATCTGCACCTCTGTATACCAGTGTGCTGTCCCGTTTTCATATGATGTATTTCATTTTCTAGAAATCCAGTAGTACCAGTGTCTCTGCTCCATATTTTTTACTTGACATGTTTTATCTTCTACTCTCCCCAGAAGAATTTTCATCCTGAGTTATCTCTTGTATATTGGTGACTCTGCCACATATTTTTTACATGATGTGTTTTCATCTTCTCACCTCTGGTAGTGCTTTGTCCCTGCCTCATATTTCCTGATGGATTTTCATTGTGTTCACTTCTGTATATCGTGTCTCTCCACATTTCGCATGATGGATTTTCATTATCTGTACCCTTTATACTAGTGTCTCTGCACAGGTTTTTCACATGAAGATTTTCATCATCTGCACCTCTGTATTTCAGTGGCTCTGCACCTATTTCACTCATGGATTTTCATCATCTGCACCTCTGTACATTGGTGTCCTGCCCCGCAATTCACATTATGGCTTTTCATCATCTGCTAACTCTGGTATATCAATGTCCTGCATCGTAGTTCACTGATGGATTTTTATCATATGCACCTGTGTATAACATTGTCTCTCTCCATATTTCACATGATGGATTCATCATCATTGCACCTCTGTTATATCAGTGTCTCTGACCCGATTTCATATGATGTATTTTCATTTTCTACACATCCATATACCAGTGTCTGTGTCCTATATTTTTACGCATGACATGTTTTTATCTTTCTCACCTCCCCAGATAGATTTTCATTGAGTGCACCACTGTATACTTGGTGACTCTGCCACATATTTTTTACATGATGTGTTTTGATCTTCTCCACCTCTGTATACCAGTGTCCCTCCCTCATATTTCCTGGTTTATATTCATTGTGTACACCTCTGTGTATCTTTGTCTCTGCCCACATTTCACATGATGGCTTTTCATCATCTGCAACTCTGTATGTCAATGTCTCTGCTTCCATATTTCACATGATTGATTTTCATCATCTGCACCTCTGTAACCATTTCCTCTGCCCAATGCATTACAAGAGAGGATTTTCATCATCTGTTACCTTTGTATACCAGTGTCTCTGTCCCATATTTCAGTATGATCATGTTCATAATCTACACCTCTTTATACCAGTTTCTCTGCCCCATATTTCACGTAATGGATTTTCATCATCGTCACTTCGAATACCAGTGTCTGTGTCCCGTGATTTCATATGATGTATTTTCATTTTCTACAACTCTATATACCAGTGTCTGTGCCCCATATTTTTACGTGATATGTTTTATCTTCTACACCTCCCTAGATAGAATTTTCATTGTGTACACCACTGTATATCAGTGACTCTGCCACATATTTTTACATGATGTGTTTTCATCTTCTCCACCTCTGTATACCAGTGTCCCTGCCTCATATTTCCCTGGTTTATTCATTGTGTACCTCTATGTATCGGGTGTCTCTGCCCCATATTTCATATGATGGGATTTCATCTTCTAACTCTATGTATCAATGTCTCCAGATCGTAGTTCACTGGATGGATTTTATCATATGCACCCCAGTATAACATTGTCTCTTTGCCCATATTTCACATGATGGATGATCATCATTTGCACCACTGTATATCAGTGTCTCTGACCTGTATTTCTTGATGGATTTTCATCATCTGCACCTCTGTATACCAGTTCTCTGCCCCACGCCTTACATGATGGATGTTCATCTTCTGCACCTCTGTATATCCGTGTCTCTGTCCCGTATTTCATATGATGAATTTTCATCATCTGCACCTCTGTATATCAATGTTCTCTGCCCCATATTTCACATGATTTATTTTCATCTTCTGTAGTCTCTGTCATATCAGTGTCTCCACCCGTATTTCACTTGATGGATTTTCATCATCTGCACCTTCTGTATATCAATGTCTCTGCCCATTTTTCACATGATGGATTTTCATCATCTGCACCTCTGTATAACACTGTCTCTGCCCCATATTTCACATAATGGATTTTCATCCTCTGCACCTCTGTATATCAGTGTCTCTACCCCATATTTCACCTGATGTGTTTTTTATCATGTGACCTCTGCATATCAATGTCTCTGACCCATATTTCATGTAACTGATTTTCACCATCTGCAGTGCTGTATATCAGTGTCCTTACCCAGTATTTCACATGATGGATTTTCATCTTCTGCACCTCTGTATACCAGTGTCTCTGCCTTGTATTTCACATGATGGATTTCATCATCTGACACTCTGTGTAACAGCTTTCTGCCCATACTTACAGATGATTGGATTTTCATCCTTGCACCTCTGTATACTACTGTCTTCTCTGTTCTATATTTGATGGATGAATTTCATCATCTGCACTCTGCATGCTCAGTGTCTTCTTGTCTTATTTGATGATGGATTTTCATCTCTGCACCTCTGTATTTCCAGTTTCTTTCTCTCTATGCCATTATGAGATGACCTCTCATCATTTGTCCTCTGTACCAATGTCTCTGTTCTCATCTTTCAGATGATGGATTTTCATCATCTGCACCTCTGTATGTCAGTTCTCTGACCCATGCTTTACATGATGTATTTCATCATCTGCACCTCTTGTAATCAGTGTCTCTGCCCTGTTTCTCACACTGCATGGATTTACATCATCTGCACATCTGTATACCACTTCCTCTACCCCATGTTTACAAGAGGATTTTTATCATCTGTACTTTTGTATCCAGTGTCTTTGTCCCATATTTCAGATGATCGATTTCATCATCTGCACCTCTGTATACCACTTTCTGCCCCATATTTCACATGATGGATTTTCATCACCTGCACCTCTGTATACCAGTGTCTGTCCCATAATCACGGATGCTGGGTTTCATCATCTGTACCTCTGTATACCAGTTTTCTGCCCATGTGTGACATGATGGATTTTCATCATCTGCACCTCTTGTATACCAGTGTCTCTGCCCCATGTTTTACATGATGGATTTTCATCATCTGCACTTCTGTATACCACTGTCTTGGCCACTTACTTCAGATGATGGATTTTCACCATCTGCACCTCCCATACTGGTGTCGTCTGTCCCTGTATTTCATATGATGTATTTCTATTTCTACAAATCTATGGCAAGTGTCTCTGCCCATATTTTTTCTTGTCATGTTTTATCTTCTACACCTCCCGATGAATTTTCATCCCTGTACACCTCTGTATATTGGTGACTCTGCCACATATTTTTTACATGATGTGTTTCATCTTCTCACCTCTTGTATACCATGGTCCCTGGCCTCATATTTCCCTGGATGGATTTTCATTGTGTTCACTTCTGTATATCGGGTGTCTCTGCCCCACATTTTGCATACATGATGGATTTTCATTATCTGTACCTCCTTATACTAGTGTCTCTGCCAGGTTTTCACATGAAGGATTTTCACCATCTGCACCTCTGTATATCAGTGTCTCTGCATCTTATTTCACTTCATGGATTTTCATCATCTGCACCTCAGAGTATGGGTTCTCTGCCCCATTTCATATTATATTTTCATCATCTGCAACTCTGTGTATCAATGTGTCTGCATTGTAGTTCAATTGATTTATTTATCATATGCACTGTGTATAACATTGTTTCTGGCTCTATTTCACATGATGGATTATCATCATTTGCACCTCTGTATATCATGTCCTGACCCGTATTTCATATGATGTCTTCATTTCACACATCCATATACCAGTGTCCGTGCCCCATATTTTTACACTACATGTTTTATCTCTTCACCTCCCCTAGATAGGTTTTCATTGTGTGCACCACTGTATATCGGTGACCTGCCACACATTTTGTACATGATGTGTTTTCATCTTCTCCACTTCTGTATACCAGTGTCCCTTGCCTCATATTTCCTGTCGATATTCATTGTGTACACCTCTGTGTGTCTTGTCTCTGCCCACATTCTGACATGATGGCTTTTCATCATCTGCAACTCTGTATGTCAATGTCTCTGTCTCCATATTTCACGATGGATTTTCATCATCTTGCACCTCTGTATACCATTCTCTGCCCAATGCATTACAAGAGGGATTTCTAATATCTGTACCTTTGCATACCAGTGTCTTCCCATATTTCAGATGATCGATGTTCATAATCCACACCTCTTTATACCAGTTTCTCTGCTCCATATTTCACATAATGGATTTTCATCATCGTCACTCTGAATACCAGTGTCTGTGTCCCGTGATTTCATATGATGTATTTTCATTTTTGCTAAATCTATATCCAGTGTCTGTGCCCCATATTTTTACATGACATATCTTTATCTTCTTGCACCTCCTCTAGATAGATTTCCTTCATTGTACCACTGTATAGTCAGTGACTCCTGCCACATTTTTTATATGATGTTTTCATCTTCTCACCTCTGTATACCAGTGTCACTGCCTCATATTTCCTGATTTATTTCATTGTGTACACCTCTGTGTATCGGTGTCCTGCCCCACATTTCACATGATGAGGTTTCATCTTCTGCAACTCTGTGTATCAATGTCTCTTGCATGCAGTTCACTGGATGGATTTTATCCATGCCCCTCCTATCTTGTCTCTTGTCCCCATATTTCAAATATGGATGATCATCATTTTACCGCCTGCTATCAGTGTCTCTGACCTGTATTTCTCTTGATGATTTTCATCATCTGCACCTCTGTATACCAGTTTCTCTGCCCTCGCCTTACATGATGGATGTTCATCTTCTGCCTCTGTATATCCGTGTCTCTGTCCTTGTATTTCACATGATGAATTTTCATCATCTGCACCTCTGTATATCAATGTCTCTGCCCTATATTTCACATGTGGATTTTCATCTTCTGTGCTCTCTGCATATCAGTGTTCCACCGGTATTTCACTTGATGGATTTTCATCATCTGCACCTCTGTATATCAATGTCTCTGCCCCATTTTTCACATGATGGATTTTCATTATCTGTCTCTGTGTAACGCAGTGTCTCTGCATCATATTTCTCATAATGGATTTTCATCCTCTGCAACTCTGTATATCAGTGTCTCTACCCATATTTCCTCTGATGGATTTTTATCATGTGCACCTCTGCATATCAATGTTCTCCTTATATTTCACGTGAAGGATTTTCACCATCTGCAGTGCTGTATACTGTGTGTCTCTGCCCAGTATTTCACATAATGGATTTTCATTTCTGCACCTCTGTATACCAGTGTCTCTGCCTTTGTATTCACATGATGGATTTTCATCATCTGCACCTCTGTGTAACAGCTTCTCTGCCTCTATATTACAGATGATGGATTTTCATCCTCTGCACCCCTGTATAACAGCTTTCTGTTCTCATATTTCAGATGATGACTTTCATCATCTGCACCTCTGTGTACCAGTGTCTCTGCTCCAGTATTTCAGATGATGATTTTCATCTCTGCACCTCTGTATTCCAGTTTTTCTGCCCCATGCATTACATGATGAATTTTCATCATTTTCACCTCTGTGTACCAATGTCTCTTGCCCCATCTTTCAGGATGATGGATTTTCACTATCTCCACCCTGTATGTCAGTTTTTCTGACCCATGCTTAACATGATGTACTTTCAACATCTGCACCTCTGTATATCAGTTTCTCTGCCTCCATGCCTTACATAATGAATTTTCATCATCTTCTCCTCTGCATGCCTATGTTTCTGTGTCGTATTTCAGATGATGGATTTTCAACATCTGCACCTCTGTATATCAGTTTCTCTGACCCATGCTTTACATGATGTATTTTCATCATCCTGTACCTGTAAATCAGTGTCTCTGCCTGTACTTCACACGATGGATTTTCATCATCTGCACATCTGTATACCACTTCCCTATTCCCCATGCTTCAAGAGGATTTTTATCATCTGTTACTTTGATACCAGTGTCTTGTCCCATATTTCAGATGATCGATTTTCATCATCTACACTCTCTGTATACCACTTTCTCTGCCTCATATTTCACATGATGGATTTTCATCCCTGCACTCTGTATACCAGTGTCTCTCTTCCCATAATCACAGAGTGATGGAGTTTCATCATCTGTACCTCTGTATACCAGTTTCTCTGCCCCATGTGTGAGATCATGATGGATTTTCATCTTCTGCACCTCTGTATACCAGTGTCTGTCCCATGCTTTTGCATGATGGATTATCATCATCTGCACTTCTGTATACCACTGTCTTGGCTACATTACTCAGATGATGGATTTCACCATCTGCACCTCTGTATACCAGTGTCGCTGTCCCATATTTCATATGATGTATTTTCATTTTCACAAATCTGTATACCAGTGTCTCGTCTCCATATTTTTACCTGACATGTTTTTTCTCTTCTCCATTACTTCCAGAAGAATTCTTCATCCTAGCACCTCTGTATATGTGGTGATCTGCCACACATTTTACATGATGTGTTTCATCTTCTCCACCTGTATACCATGGTCCCTGCCTCATATTTCCCTGGATGGATTTTCATTGTGTTCACCTCTGTATATGAGTGTCTCTGCCCCACATTTCACATGATGATTTTCATTATCTTGTACCTCCTTATACTGGTGTCTCTGCTAGGTTTTCACATGATGGATTTTCATCATCTGCACCTCTGTATTTCAGTGGCTCTGCACCTTATTTCACTTCATGGTTTTCATCATCTGCACCTCTGTATATTGGTGTCTCTGCCCCACAATTCACATTATGGCTTTTCATCATCTGCAACTCTGTATATCAATGTCTCTGCATCGTAGTTCACTGGATGGATTTTATCATATGCACCTGTGTATAACATTGTCTCTTGCCCATATTTCACATGATGGATTATCATCATTTGCACCTCTGTAATCAGTGTCTCTGACCGTTATTTCATATGATGTATTTTCATTTCTACATCTATGTACCAGTGTCTGTGCTCCATATTTTTGCTGACATGTTTTTCTTCTGACACCTCCCTCAGATAGATTTTCATTGAGGCACTTGTATATCGGTGACTCTGCCATATTTTTATGATGTTGTTTTGATCTTCCACCTCTGTATCCAGTGTCCTGCCTCATATTTCCTGGATTTATATTCATTGTGTACACCTCTGTGTATCTTTGTCTCTGTCCCACATTTCACATGTGATGGTTTTCATCATCTGCAACTCTGTATGTCAATGTCTCTGCCCCATATTTCACATGATTGATTTTCATCATCTGCACCTCTGTATACCATTTCTCTGCCCAATGTATTACAAGAGGGATTTCATCATCTGTACCTTTGTATACCAGTGTCTCTGTCCCATATTTCAGATGATCGATGTTCATAATCTATACTTCTTTATACCAGTTTCTCTGCCCATATTTCACGAATGGATTTTCATCGTCACCTCTGAATACCAGTGTCTGTGTCCCGTATTTCATATGATGTATTTTCATTTTCATAACCCTATATACCAGTGTCTGTCCCCTATATTTTACGTGACATGTTTTATTTCTACACCTCCCTGAGATAGATTTTCATTGTGTTCCTACTGTATATCAGTGACTCTGCCACATATTTTACATGATGTGTTTTCATTTTTCCACCTCTGTATACCAGTGTCCTGCCTCATATTTCCCTGGATTTATTTCATTGTGTACACTCTATGTATCGGTGTTCTGCCCCACATTTCACATGATGGGATTTCATCTTCTGCAACTCTATGTATCAATGTCTCCGCATCGTAGTTCACTGGATGGATTTTATCGCTATGCACCTCAGTATAACATTGTCTCTTGCCCATATTTCACATGATGGATGATCATCATTGCACCACTGTATACAGTGTCTCTGACCTGTATTTCTCTTGATGGATTTTCATCATCTGCACCTCTGTATACCAGTTTCTCTGCCCCGCTCTTACATGATGGATGTTCATCTTCTGCACCTCCTGTATCCGTGTCTCTGTCCGTATTTCACATGATGAATTTTCATCATCTGCACCTCTGTATATCAATGTCTCTGCCCATATTTTCTCATTTATGGATTTCATCTTCTGTGCCTCTGTATATCAGTGTCTCCACCCGGTATTTCACTTGATGGATTTTCACATCTGCACTCTCTGTATATCAATGTCTCTGCCCCATTTTTCACATGATGGATTTTCATCATCTGCACCTCTGTATAACAGTGTCTCTGCCCCATATTTCACATAATGGATTTTCATCCTCTGCACCTCTGTATATCAGTGTCTCTACCCCATATTTCACCTGATGTATTTTTATCATGTGCACCTCTGCATATCAATGTCTCTGACCCATATTTCATGTAACGGATTTTCACCATCTGCAGTGCTGTATATCAGTGTTCTCCCAGTATTTCACATGATGGATTTTCATCTTCTTGCACCTCTGTATACCAGTGTCTCTGCCTGTATTTCATGATGGATGGATTTCATCATCTGCACCTCTGTGCAGCTTCTTCTGCCCCATATTGCGAGATGATTATTTCATCCTCTGCACTCTGTATAACAGCTTTCTTCTGTTCTATATTTCAGATGATGATTTTCATCATCTGCACCTCTGCATGTCAGTTTTTCTGACCCATGCTTAACATGATGTATTTTCATCCTCTGCACCTCTGTATTCAGTTTTTCTGCCCCATGCCTTACATGATGAATTTTCATCATCTTGCCCTCTGCATGCCTGTGTCTCTGTCTGCATCTCTTCAGATGATGGATTTTCAACATCTGCACCTCTGTATATCAGTTTCTCTGACCCATGCTTTACATGATGTATTTTCATCATCTGCACCTCTGTAAATCAGTGTCTCTGCCCCGTACTTCACACGATGGATTTTCATCATCTGCACATCTGTATACCACTTCCTCTACCCCATGCTTTACAAGAGGGATTTTTATCATCTGTACTTTTGTATACCAGTGTCTCTGTCCCATATTTCAGATGATCGATTTTCATCATCTACACCTCTGTATACCACTTTCTCTGCCCCATATTTCACATGATGGATTTTCATCACCTGCACCTCTGTATACCAGTGTCTCTGCCCCATAATCACAGATGATGGAGTTTCATCATCTGTACCTCTGTATACCAGTTTCTCTGCCCCATGTGTGACATGATGGATTTTCATCATCTGCACCTCTGTATACCAGTGTCTCTGCCCATGCTTTACATGATGGATTTTCATCATCTGCACTTCTGTATACCACTGTCTTGGCCACGCATTTCAGATGATGGATTTTCACCATCTGCACCTCTGTATACCAGTGTCGCTGTCCCGTATTTCATATGATGTATTTTCATTTTCTACAAATCTGTATACCAGTGTCTCTGCCCCATATTTTTTACTTGACATGTTTTTATCTTCTACACTCCCTCCAGATGAATTTTCATCCTGTGCACCTCTGTATATTGAGTGACTCTGCCATATTTTTTTACATGATGTGTTTTCATCTTCTCCACCTCTGTATACCATGGTCCCTGCCTCATATTTCCCTGGATGGATTTTCATTGTGTTCACCTCTGTATATCGGTGTCTCTGCCCCACATTTCACATGATGGATTTTCATTATCTGTACCTCCTTATACTAGTGTCTCTGCCAGGTTTTTCACATGAAGGATTTTCATCATCTGCACCTCTGTATATCAGTGGCTCTGCACCTTATTTCACTTCATGGATTTTCATCATCTGCACCTCTGATATTGGTGTCTCTGCCCCACATTTCACATTATGGCTTTTCATCATCTGCAACTCTGTATATCAATGTGTCTGCATCAGTTCACTGGATGGATTTTATCATATGCACCTGTGTATAACATTGTCTCTTGCCCATATTTCACATGATGGATTATCATCATTTGCACCTCTGTATATCAGTGTCTCTGACCCGATTTCATATGATGTATTTTCATTTTCACACATCATATACCAGTGTCTGTGCCCCATATTTTTACATGACATGTTTTATCTTCTACACCTCCCTAGATAGATTTTCATTGTGAGCACCACTGTATATCGGTGACTCTGCCACATATTTTTACATGACGTTTTCATCTTCTCCACCTCTGTATACCAGTGTCCCTGCCTCATATTTCCCTGGATTTATATTCATTGTGTACACCTCTGTGTATCGGTGTCTCTGCCCCACATTTCACATGATAGCTTTTCATCATCTGCAACTCTGTGTATCAATGCCTCTGCATCGTAGTTCACTGGATGGATTTTTATCATATGCAGCTCTGTATAACATTGTCTCTTGCCCATATTTCACATGATGGATGATCATCATTTGCATCTCTGTATATCAGTGTCTCTGACCTGTATTTCTCTTGATAGATTTTCATCATCTGCACCTCTGTATACCAGTTTCTCTGCCCCACGCCTTACATGATGGATGTTCTTCATCTCACCTCTGTATATCCGTGTCTCTGTCCAGTATTTCACATGATAAATTTTCATCATCTGCACCTCTGTAAATCAATGTCTCTGCCCCATATTTCACATGATGGATTTTCATCTTCTGTGCCTCTGTATATCAGTGTCTCCACCCGGTATTTCACTTGATGGATTTTCATCATCTGCACCTCTGTATATCAATGTCTCTGCCCCATTTTTCACATGATGGATTTTCATCATCTGCACCTCTGTATATCAGTGTCTCTGCCCCATATTTCACATAATGGATTTTCATCCTCTGCACCTCTGTATATTGGTGTTTCTGCCCATATTTCACCTGATGGATTTTCATCATGTGCACCTCTGCATATCAATGTCTCTGACCCATATTTCACGTAATGGATTTTCACCATCTGCAGTGCTGTATTTCAGTGTCTCTGCCCAGTATTTTCCATGATGGATTTTCATCTTCTGCACCTCTGTATATCAGTGTCTCTGCCCTGTATTTCACATGATGGATTTTCATCATCTGTACCTGTGTATATCAGTGTCTCTGCCCTGTATTTCACATGATGGGTTTTCATCATCTGCACTTTGCATATCAATGTCTTTGCCCTATTTGGTTTGATGGGTTTCATCATCTGCACCTCTGTATACCAGTGACTCTGCCCCATATTTCATAAGAACTGGTTGGACCATTAACTCTTATTTTAATACCACATTACAAGAAGGAAAACCCTTGAGGCATGGAGGGAAGCTATAGTCATTCCTATAAATAAAAAGGCAGCAAGCAGAAATAACAAATTATAGGCCAATCAGCCTTATGTCAGTAATAGGTAGTTTATGAAAAGGCTATTAGTAAAAGTATATTAAAACAGCTACAGCAGTCAGATGTTGTGAATATTATACAACATGGGTTTGTCTCATGAAGGTCATGCCTGACTAATTTATTACATTTTTGAACCTGTGAGTGCTGCAATGAATAAGGGTGTCCCAGTGGATGTGGTATTTTGAATTATGCCAAAGCCTTCAATAAGGTTTCCCACACAGTATTACTTGAACATCTATGTAAAATAAAATTAATTGCAATATTATTAAATGAATAGAGTCTTGGTTGAAGAATAGAACTCAGAAAGTTTCATAAAGGGTCACTTGTCCAGGTCTGGATAAGTGACTAGCAGTGTTCCACATGGCTCAGTTTTGGGCCCCACCTTATTTAATATCATGGTCTCAACCTTATAATCCACAGAAAAGACTTGGATCTGCAAATAACAGATGATTGTAAGGTTGGGGCTATGTACAATCTGAAACTGAGGCTAAACTGTTCCAATAAAATGCTGACAATTTAGCATTATGGGCTGAATCTAACAAAATGCAATTTAACATAGGAAAGTGTGGTGATGCACATGGGGAAGAATAACCTCATGTACAAATACAGTATGAACAATATCCCATTATCAAAAATAAAGGAAGAAAGGGACTTGGGATATTAATTACAAATGATTTATCCTTTAACAAGCATAACCAAGAAACAGTTTAAAAATGCTATAAACTAACAGGGTGTATTCTTGGTAATATTAAAAGCAGAGATAGTGAGGTGATAATCCCTCTATACTACCTTAGTATGCACCCATTTGAATATTGTGCCCAATTGTGTGCACCCCAGATACTAAAACCCAGACATTAGTGGAAGAGGTGCAGAGAAGGATAACAAAACAATTAGGACAATACAACACCTGGGATACAATAAAGACTACAAAGACTTATGCTGTACTCTGCACAACATAGATACACCAGGAGAGAGATGTGTCTAATCTATAAATTTATAAATGACTCTTATGCCTTGCAAACAATTGGACTTACTAGACACACGGTAGTGACTTAACTAGATCCCATACACAACAATTAACAGGAGAACACACAGTTAAAAGGAGTAAATTTACACTCAAAGAGTTATCACAAAATGGAACACCCTACAAAAGACATAGTGGCGAGTTCGCTAAAGGGCTTCGGCTCACTGAACTTGTACCTAACCTATAAACCTATGATGTAGTTTCATCTTCTGCACCCCTGTATATCAGTGTCCCTGCCTCATATTTCATTAGATGGATTTTCATTATCTGCATCTCTGTATATCGGTGTCTCTGCCCCATATTTCAAGTGATGGATTTTGATTATCTGCACCTCTGTATATCGATGCCTCTGCCCCATATTTCACATGATGGATTTTCATCCTCTGCATCTCTGTATATCAAATGTCTCTGCACCTTATTTCACTTGATGGATTTCCATCATCTGCACCTCTGTATATCAATGTCTCTGTCTCGTACTTCACTTGATGGATTTTTATTATCTGCACCTGTCTATATCAGTGTCTCTGTCCCATATTTCACATTATGGATTTTCATCATCTGCACCTATGTATACCATTTTCTCTGCCACATATTTTACAAGATGGCTTTTCATTATCTGCACCTCTGTATATCAGTATCTGCTCCATATTTCAGATGATGAATTTTCATCATCTGCACCTCTGTATACCAGTTTCTCTGCCGCATGCTTTACATGATGGCTTTCATCATCAGCACCTCTGTATACCAATGTCTCTGCCCAGTATTTCTGATGATGGATTTTCACCCTCTGCACTTCTGTATACCAGTTTCTCCTGCCCCATGTATTACTTGATGAATTTTCATCATCTGAATCTCTGTATACCAGTGTCTCTGCCCTGTTTTTCACATGATGAATTTTCATCATCTGCACCTCTGTATATCAGTTCTCTGCCTGCCTTGCTACATAATCAATTTTCATCATCTTCACTTCTGCATACCAGTGTCTCTGTTATGTATTTCAGATGATTGATTTTCAACATCTGCACCTCTGTATACCAGTTTCTGTGACCAATGCTTTACATGATGTACTTTCATCCTCTGCATCTCTGTAAATCAGTGTCTCTGCACCGTATTTCACATGTTGGATTTTCATCACCTGCACCTCTGTATATCAATTTCTCTGCACAGTATTCCACTTGCTGGATTTTCATTATCTGCACCTCTGTATATTAGAGCTCTGCACTGTATTTCACATGAGGGATTTTCATCATCTGCACCTCTGTATATCAATGTCTTTGCACTGTATTTCACTTGATGGATTTTTTATAATCTGTATCTGTTTATATCAGTGTCTCTGCCCCACATTTCACATGATGGATTTTCATCTGCACCTCTGTATACCATTTCCTCTGCCCAATGCTTTACAAGAGGGATTTTCTTCATCTGTACCTTTGTATACCAGTGTCTCTGTCCCATATTTCAGATGATCGATGTTCATAATCTGCACTTCTGTATACCAGTTTCTCTGCTCCATATTTCACATAATGGATTTTCATCATCTGCACCTCTGTATACCAGTGTCTGTGTCCGTATTTCATATGATGTATTTTCATTTTCTACACATCTATATACCAGTGTCTGTGCCCATATTTTTACATGACATGTTTTTGTCTTCTACACCTCCCTAGATAGATTTTCATTGTGTACACCACTGTATATCGGTGACTCTGCCACATATTTTTACATGATGTGTTTTCATCTTCTCCACCTCTGTATACCAGTGTCCCTGCCTCATATTTCCCTGGATTTATATTCATTGTGTACACCTCTGTGTATCGGTGTCTCTGCCCCACATTTCACATGATGGCTTTTCATCATCTGCAACTCTGTATATCAATGTCTCTGCATCGTAGTTCACTGGATGGATTTTTATCATATGCACCTCTGTATAACATTGTCTCTTGCCCATATTTCACATGATGGATGATCATCATTTGCACCTCTGTATATCAGTGTCTCTGACCTGTATTTCTCTTGATGGATTTTCATCATCTGCACCTCTGTATACCAGTTTCTCTGCCCCACGCCTTACATGATGGATGTTCATCATCTGCACCTCTGTATATCCGTGTCTCTGTCCCATATTTCACATGATGAATTTTCATCATCTGCACCTCTGTATATCAATGTCTCTGACCCATATTTCACATGATGGATTTTCATCATCTGCCCCTCTGTATGTCAATGTCTCTGCCCCATATTTCACATGATGGATTTTCATCATCTGCACCTCTGTATATCAATGTCTCTGACCCATATTTCACATGATGGATTTTCATCATCTGCACCTCTGTATACCATTCCTCTGCCCAATGTTTACAGATGGATTTTCATCATCTGCACCTCTGTATACCAGTGTCTCTGTCCATATTTCAGATGATGGATTTCATCATCTGCACCTCTGTATATCAGTGTCTCTGCCCCATATTTCACATGATGGATTTTCATCTTCTGTACCTCTGTATACACTGTCTCCACCCGTATTTCACTTGATGGATTTTCATCATCTGCACCTCTGTATATCAGTGCTGCCCCATATTTCACATGATGGATTTTCATCATCTGCACCTCTGTAGATCAGTGTCTCTGCCCCATATTTCACTGATGGATTTTCATCATGTGCACCTCTGCATATCAATGTCTCTGACCCATATTTCACGTATGGATTTTCACCATCTGCAGTGCTGTATATCAGTGTCTCTGCCCAGTATTTCACATGATGGATTTTCATCTTCTGCACCTCTGTATACCAGTGTCTCTGCCTT
Organism: Neoceratodus forsteri; assembly: GCA_016271365.2. NCBI lineage: Eukaryota > Metazoa > Chordata > Ceratodontiformes > Ceratodontidae > Neoceratodus > Neoceratodus forsteri. The sequence goes on along the minus strand of CM057449.1, from coordinate 116,057 downwards.
GTATTTCACATGATGGATTTTCATCATCTGCACCTCTGTGTAACAGCTTCTCTGCCCATATTACAGATGATGGATTTTCATCCTCTGCACCTCTGTATAACAGCTTCTCTCGTCCATATTTCAGATGATGAATTTTCATCATCTGCACCTCTGCATACCAGTGTCTCTGCCCAGTATTTCAGATGATGGATTTCATCCTCTGCCTCTGTATACCAGTTTTTCTGCCCCATGCATTACATGATGAATTTTCATCATTTGCACCTCCATGTACCATGTCTCTGCCCCATCTTTCAGATGATGGATTTTCATCATCTGCACTCTGTATGTCAGTTTTTCTGACCCATGCTTAACATGATGTACTTTCAACATCTGCACTCTGTTATCAGTTTCTCTGCCCCATGCCTTACATAATGAATTTTCATCATCTTCACCTCTGCATCCTGTGTCTCTGTGCCGAGTTTCAGATGATGGATTTTCAACATCTGCACCTCTGTATATCAGTTTCTCTACCCATGCTTTACATGATGTATTTTCATCATCTGCACCTCTGTAAATCAGTGTCTCTGCCCTCGTACTTCACGACGGATTTTCATCATCTGCACATCTGTATACCACTTCCCTCTACCCCATGCTTTACAGGAGGGATTTTTATCATCTGTACTTTTGTATACCAGTGTCTCTGTCCCATATTTCAGATGATCGATTTTCATCATCTTGCACCTCTGTATACCAGTTTCTCTGCCCCTATTTCACATGATGGATTTTCACCTGCACCTCTGTATACCAGTGTCTCTGCTCCATAATTACAGATGATGGAGTTTCATCATCTGTACTTCTCTGTATACCAGTTTCTCTGCCCCCTGTGTGACATGATGTATTTTCATCATCTGCACATCTGTATACCAGTGTCTCTGCCCCATGCTTTACATGATGGATTTTCATCATCTCGCTCTTCTGTATACCACACTGTCTCTGCCACGCATTTCAGATGATAGATTTTCACCATCTGCACTCTCTGTATACCAGTGTCGCTTCCCATATTTCATATGATGTATTTTCATTTTCTACAAATCTGTATACCAGCCTCCTCTGCCCCATATTTTTACATGACATGTTTTTATCTTCTACACCTCCCCAGATAGATTTTCATTGTGTACCACTGTATATCAGTGACTCTGCCACATATTTTTACATGATGTTTTCATCTTCTCCACCTCTGTATACCAGTGTCCCTGCCTCATATTTCCCTGGATGCCAAGTGGTCCTTATCTGCCGCCAAAGTCCAAAGTCTATGTTTCTCTGTGGTGGCTCTACAGTGACACTGCAGACAGGCAAAGAATTTCTAGACATCAAAGAAATTTAAAAAAAAATCTGGCCATGTCAATTGCTGCAACTATATTACAGAACCATAAGAGGATCATGAGAGGTCACTGAAATGAATTCTGTATCACACATAATACACAACAAAAAACTACAATGAATTAAATCAGAGCTTTTACATAAAAAATACATTCTAAACCTATAGTACTTAATGCCAAGTGTAAATATTGATGTGATTTCTCTCTTATAGGTATCTATATGGATTACTGAGTTATGGTACTTAGATCACCTCCTCCTATAAAAAGAAACATTCTGGATGAAGAGACTTGGCACACTGGACCCTGCAACAGGATTAAATGAGACAATAGATTCGGCTTTTATGTGATCTGCCCTCTGGCTGCAATCCCCACCCCCATAAACTGAGTAATAAGATTGAGATAGCATTAGGTAGTGTAGGTAATATGTACTGAAAATTCCTTTCAGTGACCTCCCATGACCCACTTAAGCCTCTTATCATTCCATATGAATATTGCCACAGACACCAAAGGGGCTACAAAAGAGTATCTAATACTGCAGAATAAAGTAATACAGTTTGAATTTGAGTTCCTTATTTAGCAAATATACTGAAGACCATTTTATGGGCCATAAGGTAATATGGGGTTTTGCCATGCTCAGTGTGGCATACACTTGCAAAGACAGCCACGTTGTTACACATCAGAGGGGTGACCCTCAGGCCATCTATCAGCATCTGAGATCAGCATGTCTCATGTCACCATATTATTTATTTTATTTATTTTGTTTTTGTTAACCGGGTAGGTGCACTAGCCAAGAAATGACTATTTTCAGGCATGACCCAGGAGAGTACAACAAAAGAAACAGTGGAACAATAGCAAACATGGGTACAGTAAATGAAAAATAAGGGAAAACAATACATCGGAGAATACATCAGGGATACAAGAATACAATATGTAGGAGCAAATAATCATAACAGTGAGCATTGTTCAAAAATAATGGCAAACAAGATTTATATTAAGTGCAGCAACCATGGATGGGACCTGTGGAAAAATGGGGTAATAAGAGAGTAGGGAGGAGGGAGGGAGAGAAGGAGAGAGACAGAGAGAGAGAGAGAGGAGAGGAGAGAGAGAGGGAGAGAGAGAGAGAGAGAGGTGAGGAAAGTGTCAGGGATTACAAGAAAGACTGCAACAGAAGGGGTGCACAGATAGTGGGGGAAACAACAATTGAGATGGGAGGGAGCTTTTGAGTAGCATAAGGTCAAGTAGGCCTAGGGTGGTTTGAAACAGGAGCACTTACTGGACAGGATAAGATGATTTCTAAGTGCCTTCTTGAAAGCAATGTGGGATGGAGCCTGGTGAATGGTTAGAGGAAGGGAGTTCCAGTATTGCGGGGCAAGAGAGGCAAAAGCACCTGCCCTTTTAGAGGTGGAGTGTCGAGGGACAAGAACAGGGGCACAAACTGCCGAGCGAAGCTCATAGTAGGATGACTGTTTTTGAAAGAGACCCACTAGGGATTGAGGAGTTTGAAATCTCCTGCACAGTGCACTTGAAAAGGAAGAAGCCAGAACATGTGGCCACTATAGCTTTCCACAGCATGACAGAGCATGATCAAGATGAGCGTAGTACACTGAGATTGGTAACCAGAAGCTTAGCTAATACGTGAAATGGTCACTGACCAAGGTAAAATACTGGCAACAGATTATAACACTGATGTTACATATATTAACAGAGCTGTTATCTTAAAAAAGGAAATAAACTGAAACAAGCATATATATATATTTAAGACCAGAGCCTTGACTAAGCGGATTCAGTTCAGCCAAACGCTTGGCAAAGTTGAAGTGGTCTGAGATCGAGAGATGTCTCTGGATACAATTATAAAAACACTGTTTAAACTGCAGTCCCTGACTCATACCCGCTGAGATAAAACCTGATGTATGGGGAAGTCACGTGACGTCTCCAAGACGGTGTGATTGCTTTCTCCCTGATCCAAGTCTCATATCAATAAACAGTGTAATTTTTCCAGTGATCCCTCTTCTACTTACAATCTACTAAATTTAACTTGTGCCTTAACAAGTGCATGACCTCATGGTGTGTTTTTATCTTAAAGATACAGAACCTGTTTTGGAATCGGTATCGGTGTGTGTCACATCCCACCACCTACTCCAGAGTGCGATCAGAGACTGAAGTGCTCCAAGCTGGGTACCCCTACTACTGTGAAGCCTGTCTCTTTAGCTGATGCTTTCATGGTGGAGCACTTTATCCAAGAATCCGTACCACTTAAGGACCCCATCTATTCTCTAACAGTGGACATCAAAGCCATTCGTCTAGCTACCAAGGAGCTCACCTACCATGTCGGTGATGTGAAGGCATGGTTGAGCTCCATAGAAGACTGGAGAAGTAGGATGGACCTGGAGATTACTTTGTTGTGGTAAAAGATTACCAAGCTGGAAAGCTGCCTCAAAGATTTGGAGGGCCATAACCAGTGAAATAATTTAATTATCACCAGTCTGCCTGTAAGATCTGAAGAGACAAATGCTGTTATATTTGTTCAGAAGCTATGTGAAAAAACTTGTAGATTCTTCTCTGAATGGCCCAACTTATGTCATAGAAAGGATGAATAAGGCACTTCAGCCAATTCCAAAATCAAAGTAAGAAACCAGCACTCCAGGCTTTAGTGGTGATAAAAATGTTATTCTTTTTTACTGTGTAATGAATACAGTGGATACATATTGACAAATTCATAAAACAAATCTAGGTTTACATATCAAATACAACCCGGCATTTTGAGGTGCTATACCTCTTCTTCAGGGGTTATGATGACAAGCCTCACCCTCTTATCTTTAAACTTTTAACTTTTGGGACAAACAGCACATTTTGACCAAAATTAGTGACCTGCAGAAAGTCACTTGGGAAAGAAAGCGGATTAGAATTTTCCAAAATCTCCCTCCAGCTATCCAGGAAAAACAAGTTGTATTTAACCCTATTATATCTAAGCTGGTGGCTGCCCAGATTAAATGCTGCCTACTCTATCCAGTCCAACTACTGCTCAGGCATGCAGGGACTTCTAAAACATTTGAGACTGCTGATCAAGCAAAAATGGAGCTATCCACACTGTTCCCAAACCTTTTTAAGAAGGATTAATGGCAAACTTGGATTCACTCCATTTTGTACAGCTGGAACTGTGCTGCTTACTATTTTCTGCCCATTCCAGACTGTTTAATTTGCTGAGTTTGCATGTTTTTGCCTTATTGTAATGTGATCATTCTTTATGTATGAATGATGGTTATTTGTCATGTTTGCATGTTTCTGTTTTGGCATTTTTACTTGGGGGGAGCTCTGTCATAATCAAAACTTTTATCTTTACTGATTAAGCAAAAATGGAGCAATCCACCCTGTTCCCAGACATTTTTTAAAAGGGAACAATGGCAGACTTGGACTCACTCTGCTCTCTATGAACAGAACTGTGCTGCTTACTATTTTCTGTCTGCTCCAGACTGTTTGATATACTGAGTTTACATGTTTTTTGCCTTATTGTAATTTGAACGATCGTTATGCCGGAATGATTTCTGATGCTAGAACTGTGACAATTACTATACCTTGTCTACTCCAGCATCTTTGTATTGCACGTTCATATGGCTTTTGATTTACTGTAATTTAAAAGCTCTCAATATCAGTATGAAGGTTGTTTGAAATATTTACATATTCCTGTTTTAGCGTTTACATACAGAGATTTATTACTTTAGCCTGAGTTTGCATTTTCTTACTGCATTGGGGTTTGGTAATATTACTTAATATCCAACTGCTTTACTTATGCAGGCTTAATAGTAGGGAAGATCAGATCAGTGGTTTATATAGGATCCTTTTTTCCAGTAGATCAGCCTCCCTGTATCATTTGTCTTGCGCTGCAGGGGACATGTTCATTTTGAGCTAGGAGCCGCAATGTACTTTTTAATTTTACAGCTTGGTGTTCACTGCAATAAGGATTCAACTCAAATACCAGTCCCCTTTTTCTTGGATCAAAAAATATTTTATATCCCATTTCCACATTTCTGATAAAGGACAGAGAAGAATAACTGACTTCTGTTGTCTTGGCACGGAGTCCTCTAATTCCTTGCTTTTCAAGTCATTTACTTTCAGCAGTTGACAGCTCGATATATTTATTGGCTACAATCTTTAGGCTGTGGTGTCATATTTGTACAAGATGCTGGCAGTTTGCGCACTATACCATTACAGATTATTCACTAGTTGTCCCACTTCCCTTCCTTTTCTCAAGCCAAGACAGACTCTGTGCCTCTTCCTCCTCCTTTGCTTGACATACCTCCTTATTAATAATGCAAATAGGGTCGGAGATTGTTGTTTTGTTTACTATATCTTGCCAGAACGTCCCCTTTTTTCTTACATTTATTTTATTTAGTTTTTGTTGACCGGGTAAGTGCACTAGACAAATCCTGCCTATTTTCAGGCACGACCCCGGGGGAGGGTGATACAGATGAATGCCAACTGACCTTGAACCAGATTTAAGCTGTTGGTGGTATTTTAGTGAATGAGGAAATTTGGCCAGGACACTCTGGGGAAATTTCCCTACTCTTTCGATAACTGCCATAGGATCTTTAACATCTACCTGAACTACCACCAATCCAGGCAGATGGGACATCGGATTAACGTCTCATCCGAAAGACAGCACCTCAGAAGTGCAGCACCCCTCTCACGCTGCACTACAGTGTCAGTACTGGGATATTAAGCCAAGTGCCAGATGCAGGAACTGAACCCACAGCCCTCTGATCTCCCAGCCTCAGAGGTGAGTGTGCTACCTACTGAGCCACTGACACTATTATATAGTGTAAGGAGAGTTTTTAGTTAACTGATGCTGATAAAGATAGATATAGATGTTCTGTTCCTATTTATGCTTTGACACCCTGTTAATGTAGGTTATCAAATAGTGACATAGGGTGTGAAGGCAGAATGGCATGGCCAGTTCTGAATAATTTTTCCAGTTTTTATTTTCTTTTTTTCAGCTATTTCTAGGATCACAATCTTGATTAAGTTCAGCTTGGGGCTCAGGCAGGATGGATTTGGCCATGTTTTGGTACTATCACAAACCTATGCATATTAATGGCACAGTCCCAAGGACCAGGGGTCTACATTGGCTTTTGTTCTAATTGGTTTAAGGGAAGGCACAGATTGTGTGGGATTGTTGGGTTGTTTGGTTGTTTAAACTGTATGTTTGTGCTAAATTGGTTGTGGATGTTCTTTGGCTTTTTGGGGATGGTGGATACAGCAAGTGGATGTTCAACTGACTACTGTGAAGATTAGATACATACAGGGACTTTGGTTATATATAATATATTTTGAAGTTTTAAATGAATAATAATATAATATATGCCTCATGGAATGTAAAAGGTGTTCGCTCCAAGGCTAAAATGTATCAAATTCTTAAGCACTTGAGACATTTAAAATGTGATATTATTATTCTGCAATAAACACATTTATTAATGTCTGAAGGTACTCTTTTTTTGAAGAGAATATATTGGTCAAGTGTTTGCTGTTGGCAATACCACTAGGAAAAAAGGGGTAGCAATTTTGATTAATAAAAATACAAACTTCAATGTACTCAGAGTCTCGAAGACCCAGAGGGCAGGTATATTTTTGTATAGGGACAGTTTGACCACATGGAGGTTATGTTGAGCTGTGTTTATGGACCCAATGTAGAAACACCATCATTTTGCATTAAACTGGCCACTCTTGTTGCTCCCTTTTATTTACTTCCTATTAAAATTGAGGGAGACTGGAACATCTTTTTTACTTAAGATATAGATAGGACAGGTAAAGTACACACCAGATTATCACCAGGACAATGAGCCATATGGGATGTGGTTGATTCCTTGGGGTTGTGTAACCCTTGGTGGATTTTACATCCCATGTCTAACGAATATAAATTTTATTCAGCCACCCAGAGTTCTTTTCTAGAATTGATTATACTTTGCTTAGCCAATGGGTTCTGCATGCACTACAAATGTGTGGGATACCTCATTGAGTCCTTTCAGACCACTCCCTAGTATGGTTAAAGCATGGTTCTACATTAGGACAAGACATGGAAATTAAATAATCAGTTACTGAAAGAAGAATATATTGTCAAAAGAATTAAAGAACAGAATGGTGTTTTTACCCTTCATAACACAGGCTCTATTGAGAGGGGTAACAAAGGATGGGGTGCTTTCAAATGTTTCATATGAAGAGAATTCCTTTGCTTAGCTTCTAAAAGGAAAAAGATAAAAATATAAAAGAAAATGTAAAGGCTTATGAAATAAAACATACTGAGGAAGACATCGAAATTATTTAGGTAAAGATCAAACTTAATAATAAATCCCTCACTCCAGGGTTATGTTTCAGGCCCCCAGGACTTAGCAATTAGGTATCTGAACAATTTGTTAAACACCTGGAACACCAAAAATATAGAGATGATACTATTATAATGGGATATTTTAACTTCCCAAATATTAACTGAAAACAGTTGGATGGCAGCAATCATGCTGATAATAAATTTATAGATTTTACTACAAATAAAAGGTTAGACCAGCTAGTAACAGAGCTAACTAAGAGTACCAATATCTTAGACTTGATTTTAACAAGTTGTGGTGAAAATATGTATAATATCAGAATGGAAGCGCCTCTAGGAGATAGTGATCATGAAGTAACTGAATTTCTATATAATGAGTTTAAACCAAAGACAAAAGGAAGAACAGTGGTAAAAAAATATTGGAAGGCAAATTATGATAAAATCCAGGAATATATTTCTCATTGGGATTGGAAAACAGACTTTTTAAATAAAGATTTAGCAAGTACTTGGGAAGTTCTCAAACATCATTTAGAATACTGTATTGATAAATGGTCTAGAGATCATAAAGTATGCAAAACAAAAGGCTTCCTCCATGGTGGAATGGGTCAATAGCAAAACAAATTAAAAGAAAAGAAAGGTTGTACAGCAAACTTAAAAGAAACCCTCTGGTCTCATAAATTTAAGATTAAAACAATGTATAAAACAATTAAAAATATCAATTAGAAAGGCAAAACATGACACAGAATGGGATATGGCAAATAAGATAAATGACAATTAAAAACAATTTTGTAACTATATTGGAACCTTAAAAGGAAAACAAGCAACCATAGGACCTATAGTAAAAGGGAATAAAACTATAACAGGTGAAAAAGAAATAGCATCTCAACTTAATGAATACTTTTTGAGTGTGTTCAAACCAAAAGAAACATTGGTAAATAGAGAAATAATAAGACAAAACAAGTATATTCCATAACAGAAAAGAAATTATAGATATAGTGAAGGGGTTAAAATCTAATATTTCACTGGACCGATAGCATAAATGCAAAATCTTTGCATGAACTGATACAGGACTTAGTGGAACCAATTACACATCTCTTCAATATCTCATTAAAAAATGAAAAGACTATACCTGAATGGAGATGAGCAAATATAACTCCAAATTATAAAACTGGAGTAAGAACTGAGGCTAAAAATTACAGACCAATAAGTTTGACGTCAATTTTAGAAAAGATACTAGAAAGAGTTATCCAAAATAGGATATTAGACCACTTGAAGTCTGAACAGATAATTGATATCTCACAGCATGGTTTCATTAAGGGCAAGTCCTGCCTGACTAATTCAATTACTTTGAACCTGTGAGTGAGGCCTTGGATAAAGAAGTACCTGGATGTGATATACCTTAATTTTGCTAAGGCTTTGACAAGTTATCACATAAAAAGCTGATTGAACAATTATACCAAATAAAATTAGAAGCAAATATAATTGAATGGATTACATCGTGGTTAAAGGAGAGAAAACAGAGAGTGATAGTGAAGGGACATCAATCTGGATGAGGGATGTGACCAGTGGAGTCCTCGGGATCTGTCCTGGGCCTACACTATTCAATATACTTGTTAATACATTTCAAATACAGGATAATGCTTGGTTGTGTAAATGTGCAGATGACTGCAAACTAGGAGGTTTGTACAGAATCATTTAGATGGTCAAAAATTACAAGAGAACTTGGATAAACTCTAGAGTGGACTAAACTAAACAAAATGATGTTTAATACATCAAAATGAAAAGTAATGCACCTCAGTGCTAAAAACCCATATCATGACTATAAGTTAGAGGATCAAATATTGGAGTCAACTACAGAGGAAAAGGATCTGGGAGTAACCATAACAGACACACTAACTACTGATACGCCTATTAAAGAAAAAGTTCAAACATTTCAAAACATTTTGGGATGCATTTTGGCAAATATGAAAAGTAGGGATAAGGAGGTGATATTGCCTCTTTAAACTACTTTAGTGCATCCACATATGGAACACTGTTCACAATTCTCAGCAGCAATGAACGTTCAGAGTAAGAAATTAAAAGAGGGAGTACAAAGAAGAATAACAAAAAAAATAAAAGGTCAACTATAATATGACATATGGTAATAGGTTAAAACTTGGGACTATATTCTATTGAATATAGACAGTTAAGAGGGACCTGTGTTTAGTATTTAGAGCAACCAGAGATAAGGAGTTAATGGAGAACATATGAGTTAAAAGATGTGAGGAAATAAATAAAAGACTTGATCCCATAATTACAGGTTAAAAGGAGATATAATATGACTAAAATGTAAGAACTTTTACTCAAAGAATAATAAAAGTTGGAACGAACTACCTATATATATAGTTCATAGTGATACTATGGGAAGTTTTAAATATCATTTGGATGAATAAATGGGAAAAATGTATGTACCACCAATAGAGAAACAGGTGGCAAGTTCATCAAGGACAAATTGTCTTCAGGACCTGAAAATTACCTATGAACCTATGAAAATATAAAGGGATGCAGCTGCTTCAGATCTTTTAAACTGAATGAGGGTGGCAGAACATCAGTTAAGTCCCCAGTCTTCAGAGGAGTTTAGAGTATAATTAATTTCACTTTGTGACAGGTATACTGAGCTATTACTGGAAAAAGCTGAATATTCTATTCTTAAGATGCATTCCACTTATGTCAATCAAGGCAAAAAAGGCTGGGAGTCTTATGGCTTTATGTCACCAAAAGCAGGAAACCTACTGTATTATCTCTTTGATTAGGTTAGAGACTGATAACTCTATTAAATCCTCTCCAAGTGATATTAAAGGAGTATTTAAGAAGTTTTATAGATCTATCTATGACTTGGCCTTACCCACCATCCGTTAATGAGATCCAGGATTATCTGTTTGGAATTTCTCTTTCTAATCTGTCTGCTGTCCAACAAGCATACCTGGTGTGGCCATTACTGCAGCAAGAAATTCTAGAGGCAGTTCAGGCCTTATCGCTTGACTAGGTGCCAGGGCCCAATCGGCTCACAGCTAATTTTTATAAAATATTTGCAAGTGAATTAGTTGGCTTATTGCATAGGGTTTTCATCGATGTTTATACTCATGGGTTTTCAGATAGTACTTTACTAGAGGTCATGATCATATTGTTGCCTAAACCAGGTAGACCTGCTGGCAAAGTTGTCAATTACCACTCAATTTCCTTAAAGAACAATGATGTTAAAATATTAGCTAAAATTTTAGCCACCCAAATCAACTTGGTATGGGCAGGTTTAATATGCCAGGAACAAGTTGGCTTTATTCCAACACAATCCTCCATTGACCATTTGCGTAAATGGGCCCATAACTTCTCCACATCCAGGGATCCCAGGGTACCTGTGGCCCTGGTCTATCAGGATGTGGATAAAACATTTTATAGGATCAATTGGACTTTCCTGTTTGCCACATTAGAAAAATTCTGTTTCCCCTCAGTGTTTACTCATTGGTTTGAAATTTTGTATGCTTGTCCCAGTGCTAAAATGTATTGTAATGCTGTTTTTTCTCCACCATTCTCTTTATTTTCTGGAACTAGACAAGGATGCCCTTATCTCCTTTATTATTTAATTTATATTTAGAACCCCCTTGCAAAATCTTACGACACATTCCCCTCTTACAGGTGTCCCACTGGATACAAAATATTTACAGCTATCTGCTTATGCAGATGATATACTTTTGCAACTTACCAATCCTAAAGTCTCCATACTGACTGCCTTAACTATTATCAAGGAATATGGTTGGTTTTCCAACTACCAGCTTAACATAGATAAGACAATTCTTCTACCCTTAAACTCAGGTGTTTTTAATCCAGACATTCCTGCCCTGGGACTAACCTGTGCTCTGAAACAACTTATATATGTAGGTATAATGTTAATGAGAAGTCTGGCACAACTTAAAAAGGCCAATCTTGAAGACCTGCTCATTATCATTCAATAAGGTCTAAACAGATGGAAGTCGCTCACATTGGGGCCCATTCATGAAGGTGGGTGGGGGTATGCATGAAAGGCACATAACCCACCCATGCAGCTCTGCACTCTTGGCAGATCTGCGTGGTGGCATGTTCATACACTGGCCAATGCATCTCCCATACACTGTCCCACCCCCCACCCTGACATGCAGGTTCTTGAGTCAGTTGAGTGCAGAGCAGTAGACCAGGCAGGCAGCCAAGCAGCTGCCTGACCCAGGTCCCACGATAGACATTTGCACTCTTGAGGTGCCATATTGGCAGATGGCACACAGTGCACTAAAAACAAAGTGGGGGTTAGCCCAGTAGTCCACTCCCAGCCCTCCCAGAGAGCCTGACAGCTAGGACAACCATGGTGGGGGGTCCGATGACCCCCACCATCCCTGACACAGCATGCAGCAGCCTCCTGGGGGTGTGCATAATAGTTGCAGCTGCCCTTAGATGGTATAGCCATCACTCTACACACACTGCACTCTGCACCTTCATGAATAGTGTAGCATGTGGCCACACCCTCCCACACCAGCCACCAGCCTGCCCTCACATGGAGCTGTGCATTCAGCCAGGAGTTCAGGTGAGTAGGGGGTGTATGTGCTTTGTGCATGCCATGCAGGGGGTGCAACAGGTGCAGGCAGGTGCGGGGTGGGCTATGCACTGGAGTTACATAGCGTGTACCCACTCCACACCTTTGTGAATAGGCCCCTTTGACTTTATGGTGCAGTATAAATGTTTTTAAGATGAATGTGCTTCCCTGTATGTTTTACCTTCTTAACATGCTTAATGTTTTTTACCCTTATCATGGTTTAAGAACATACACATGATGGTTTCAAACTTTATCTGACTGGGCAAACAACCAAGAAGAGCTAACAATAGATTAGAAGCTCCCAAGATATTGGGTGGCCTTCAGCTTCTGCTTTTTACTGTTTATTATTTAGCCAGCCATGCCAGTAAATACTTAAGGTGGCCCAATCAAGAGATGAGAACTGCAGATTCACACTATGCCCCTACTTGGCTTGAAATAGTGAGCAGATTAAGAATACAGGTTTTTCCCCTTCTGCTATGCCTTTTCTTTCTCCTAAGACTCTGCCTAAAGATCTTTGAGACTCTGTGACAGGCATTTCTCTTAAGGTCCACGCACAGCTAGGCAGGCTGATGAACTATAATTATTCAAAGATGTCTCCCAACCAATTTTTGATAACCCCAATTTTAAAGTAAGGAGCAGAGTGCTTCTAAAAACATGGCTACCCAAACTTGCAGCAGTAATGGTGTGCAGCTTGCTTCATGATGGGAACCTTAAACCATGTCAAGACATTATTAGATTATAGCATTTAGGCAATAAGCATGTCTTCAAGTTATTTCAGCTCAAACATGCTTTTTCAATGCAGCTGGAACCCCCACCTTATGACATCATTCAAAGTGAGTGCCTGCAATCAATCATAGAGATGGTGTCCCAACCGCATGTGGTATCACAAATTTATAGCTTACTATTTCTTAAAATATATCTCTGTATCACTGGGAAATGTTATTACTGGAACGTGATTGTCCCCGATCATTAACTGGAACAAAGTATGGGAAGACCTGTATATTTACAGTATATTGCTAATGATAAACTCTGTTTCACTCAATTTCAATTTTTAAATAACCTTTACTTTACATCCCCAGAAATTAGTCCAGGTGGGTTGGTTAGAATCTTCTCTGTGTAGTAGGTGTGGGCAAGCAAATGGTACTTTGCTCCATATATTTTGGGAATGTGCTAAAGTTCTACCCTTATGGAAGCAGATTAGGATCAGGGCAGATCCCCTTGTAAGACTAGAGGGTGTTTTTATTCATGAAATCTGCATTATTGGGGATTATAGAGAGATACAGTAGCTGTGAAGGAGAGGAGATAACTCATTGCGATGATATCTATGTCAAATGTGTAGTTCGTCATCATTGGTTAGATCAAGATTTCATTTCATACCAAGAATAGCTGCAGGAACTCCTGTTTAACCTATGTTTAGAAAGGATGATAGCGAGTGTTCATAATAGGACCCAGTCATACACTAAAAATTTGAGCAAATTGCACAGCTTGCATAACATTTAATTTGTTATGGAGCAGCACCAGTGGGGGAATAGAGTATGCATTTCCTTGATTAAGGGAGTACTGTCTAATTATTTACTTTTACTTATGTTGTGAGTCCCTTATTAGCTACCTATATGATTTATTGTATCTCCTCTGTCTTGGGTTTGATCCACTTTTCTTAAGGGGCAGGGTGGGAGGAGAAATGTTTCTTTTTATGGTTTGTATATTGTCATGTTTTGTTTAAGGTTAAAGGAGAGCTTTATTCTGAGTCATTGTCCTAATTTATGCACAGAGTACTGATAGTGTTTCATAGAGTTTAAGTGTCAGGCATGGTTAGAAGGTGTGTTGGCTGTTAGTCACAGTATTTATAGCCTGGTCTTATTACTCTCCTTCAGTTTATATGTGCAAGAGTGGGATATTTAAAATGCACAGTTGAGATCTTCCATTTCTTTGTTTTCATTCCATAAACATGTGTTTCAGCCATGTTCAGCCTTAATCAGGCACCATCTGCATTCTAGTTAACCTGCAGCAAGAAACTGCAACATATTATTCTATTGCCTATGATAAAGAGGGTTGTCCAATTAAAGGGGCAGACCCCATTGTCCCACGGCCCTGCCATGAGGTGTGGTAAGCTCAGGATAGGGGAAAGGGGGGAGAGGAGAAGGGAAGGGGGCTAAGAGAAGGGCATGAGGCCACAGAAGGGGAGGACCTGATGAGGTCATGAAAGGGGTGGGTAAAGGTGAGCATGGGAACAATGAGGTGGCAACCTGTGGTTGGCCAAGATGAGCCGGGGGCAGGAACCAAAGGGCAGTTATAAGGGGCTGCACAGCAAGGGGAGCTCTCAAATTTGCTCTAAAGAGTTTTTCCCACCCTTCCACATTGAAGGAAGGAGCAGAGGGCACTGTGGTAGGTGAAGCACAGTGTGCCACTGTGGTAGGTGGAGCACAGTGGCAGGCTGCATGAGGACTGCCGAAGGTGGACGGCAGAAAAGGAAAAAGGGGGGAGGAGGATAGGAAAGAAAGGGTGAAAAAGGGAAAACACTAAACGGACACAGGATTGAAAAGCAAGAGGCAGGGACACGGTGTGTATGCTCATGCCCTCTTTACAGCATAAGAGGAAGAAGCCAGGCCCCCCATGATGTACTTCTGGGGAGGCAGAAGAAAAGAAGACAGTGATAGCGTGTATGAATTGAACAAGAATGTGGATGTATATAAATATATAATGGCTATAAATATTATTGTGAAGAGATTATAAATGGAAATTGTGGAGATACTGTATACCATGTTGTGACCATGATTATTGTAAACTATGATATAAATAAGTAAAGTAATTGCCAAACTGAGAAACCACACACAATATGGTCTGTGTCTTCATTGGTGGGGTTCTGGGGACAAAGGGGAACTAACAGACCATTGTTATTAATTCATTTATTTTACTTGCCCAAGCATACCACTAACTACTGATTTTATATAAATACTGTACAAGAGGAAATATTCACTGTCTTTTTATTTTCACTGTTTTCACTGGTTATTAGCATGAAAATAAAAAGACAATGAATATTAAGTGAATCACTACACAATAGCAGCATCAGTGTTCCACCGGTGAAAAGAAAATGACTTGAACATTTTGGGGTATGCACAGAGTGCTAAATATAATGGGTGTGAATTTAAATTATTATACAGTATTTCTTTGTAAATAGACATACAAACTTTCTTGTTATATTATTCTTAATTTAAGCCTTTTGATAGACACAATATCTTTTCTTTAATGATGGCTCTAAAGGGGAAATATCTTGTAAGGAGCACAACCGGGGAGTTATATATTAACAATGGTGGTGAGGCAAAATGTGTTAGTTTTTTCATTAGATTTTTATTCAGTTTACTTACAGTGTGTTTCCCCAGGGTATTTATTTGTTTAGTTTTTATTGACAGGGTAAGTGCACCAGACAATACACTGCCTATTTGCAGGCATGACCCATGATGTTACAGAACTGTAGGACAACAGTCAGCAGAAAACAATACAGCTACAGGAAGGATGAGGTGCAAAGCATAACATTTTGAGCATTGTCTCTGGATTCCCACTCAGAAATATCCCAGACCACACTGTATTGCTTTGGATGCTCCCTGGCAGGCTTTATTTATAATTAAGGCATGGAGAATTTCATACATTTTACATCCCAATTCAGACTAACAATTCAAATATTTACAAATTGGACATAACAATCCCCAATCTCTTCTGTTGCATAACAGCCCTGTCTTCCTTCTCTTGTGGTTCTCCTTCCTGGTCTCCTCCTCTTGCATCACTGCTTCTCGGGGCTCAGACACTGTGATCTGGCCCTCCCCTTTCCTTCACCATAACCAGGTACCACCTTACCTGGACCATTCTCCCCCTACTAGGCATGGACACAGCTTATCCACCCCCAGGTCCTATATCCCACCCCTTCCCCATTACTCCCATGCCTGGGTTTTCTTTGTCCCCAGCCCATGGTACCTACCCCTTCCCCTTTACCTGCCCCCCTTTCCTCTAGCTCTCAACCCTTCCCTTTCCTCCTCCCTTTCCTTCTTTCTGTCCCTTTTCCCAAACCGGCGGGCTCCACCTAGTCCCCGGACCCCAGTCACCCTGCTGTGGGCCATCTTTTTGCCCGCATGGCCCTTCTAACAGTTCTTCCCTCTTGCATGTACCTATCCTGTCGATGCTCCTACATCTCCCTTTCTTGACGAGGCGGGTGGGTGGGAAATTCCAGCAGGAAAGGGAGATCCCAGGCTTACCTGGCCTTAGTAGTCCCTAAGGACCCATACCTTAGGGCCCGTATTAGCCCCCTCCCTTGCCCAATAGCCAGCGAGCTCTGACCCCTGTCATATGACCTTTACTGAGGTCATAACATGCCCTGCTGACCCGCGACCCCTCCCCTTTCTCTAAGTCCTTTCTAGCTGGGCACCAGGACAACTTGGCTTGCTTTTGAAATGGCAAGCCCCATTGTCTCTGGATTCCCACCCAGAAATAACCCAGACCACACTGTATTGCTTTGGATGCTCGCTGGCAGGCTTTATTTATAATTAAAGCATGGAGAATTTCACACATTTTACGTCCCAATTCAGACTAACAATTTAATATTTACAAATTGGACATAACAGTCCCCAATCTCTTCTGGGGCATAACAGCCCTGTCTTCCTTCTCTTGTGGTTCTCCTTCCGGGTCTCCTCCTCTTGTGTCACTGGTTCTCGGGGCCTGGACACCATGATCCAACTCCCCCTTTCCTTCACCATAACCAGGTACCACCTTACCCAGACCATTCTCCCACTACTAGGCATGGACACAGCTGATCCATCCCCTAGTCCTATATCCCACCCTTCCCCCATTACTCCCACACCTGGGTTCTCTTTGTCCTCAGCCCATGGTACCTCCCCTTCCCCCACTTCCTGCCCCACTTTTCCTCTAACTCCCAACCCTTCCACTGACCCATTTCCAGCTTGCGTTGGAAGATGGGGCTCCCCCTTTGTGGCTTACCACCTTAAACCTTTCTTGTTAATCTCCCCTACCAGACCCCCGAACAGACGGAGGAATAAACCTATCCCAAATTCTGTCAGATGCACCCCATCCCCTCTGTACACTGCTTCTTCTTCATAGGAGATGTCCCTATGCATGATGTGGACCCCACCCATCGCTATCACTGCCCTGGCCAACTTCCTGTTCAGCCGCTTCTGTGACACCTCTATTGCATTTGGACTCTTCAGTCCACTCCATACCCTCCCAGAGGTAATTTCTGACCACCCTAATACCAACATGGGCCACCACCCCTTCACCTTTTCCAGATCCACAATGATGTCTCTCATCAGGGAGCCCCAAGACAATACCCCTGGGTCGTTCCCACCCAAGTGTACAATAATGCAGTCCGGCCAACCCCACTGTATGCACAGGTCCCCCAGTAGGGGGAGGAACTGCGACTACCTCATGCCTCTCTGGCCCCTCCATCGCACTCTGGTGTGCTCCATTCCTGGTCATAACTGCATCCCTATCTTCATGGTGGCTGCAAACCTTTCTGCCCAATATATGAAAGAGTGCCCCATGATCCACACCTGCCTCTTGGAACCTGCTGTGGGGAGAGAAAAGGATACCCATTAGCCAAAGTCAGCACCTCACATAGCACTTGTAACAGATTTCCATCTCCCCACCCACTTGACCTCATCTGCCCCTGCTCCGGCAGATGCTAGGTCCATTGCCGCCCCGATCTGGAAGGAGTGGGGGGCAAACTGTGCAGGATCCTTCCCTGCAAATGCTACTGTCTTCTTTAGCATTGCTCCCACCTGGTATCCCATCACCGAGGGCACATCCCCATGTATGAACCAGGTCCCTTTCCATGGCCCCCGTGTTCTGCTGAACTCCTGCATGGCCTAGACCATACAAAGTGCCCTGTTCACCTGTCTGTGTATCTCTACACTGGCCCTTCCACCCCCCTGGTCCGTCTTGGACTTTAGGAGTTGGATGACCAGCTTCTCCATTCCACCCACACGTTGTGCACTTGTAACCCCGCCGTGGCTGCCCCTTTCTGTGGCACCACCATTTCGCCCACCCAGAAGACCCCCCCCCCGGCCAAGACCACAAAGATGTCCCGAAACAGGATGGCATCTTTGGCAGAGTGGCAAGCGTGGTCCAGAGCCTGCAGCAATCTTTTGAGCAGGGGCCACGAGATAGGCTTCCTTCCATCCTGCTGCTTGCCCTGTCCCCTCTGCCACCCCATGACCATCCGCTTTATGGCCCACCTGCTTGCCACATCCGGCCATCCCTGTTCCTGTCACCTCCAGCTGATCCCTGCCAGCTGTACCGCTATGGTGGCATGGGCCATCCCCTCCTCCCATTTCTTCACTATGTACCTCACCACCTGCTCCTTTTGCACCGGATCCCCCATCCCCTACCCGTCCGAAACACTTGGAAGCCTTCCCAAGCCCTTTCATAGGCCTTCAATGTGTTGGCCGCCCATGATCCCCTATACAGGGCCCTGGCTGTCCTCCTCCACCCCCCCACATCCACGTTGGGATCCTGGTCCAGGTAGGTGCAGCCTGTGGTGCCAACTCCCGGAAGCGATTAACCTGTAAGCGAGAGAGACAGTCAGCCACATCGTTCCGTACCCCTACAATGTGCTGTGCCTTGAATGACAAGTTCAAGCACAGCCCCAACAACACCAAGTTCCTCAATACCCACCCCACTGATTCCGTATGGCCACTCTGCTGGTTGATTACCTCCACCACCCCTTTGTTGTCGCACCAGAAGGCAATGCACCATCCCGTCATGTGCTCTCCCCATAATTCCAATGCCACCCATATGGGAAAAATCTTGAGAAATGTGATATGCTTTGTCCACCCTTTCTTCTTTTAATCTTCTGGCCATGCCTCTGATACCCATTCCCCTTGGAAGTAGGCTCCCAGCCCGAGCTCCCCCGCCATGTCCATTAATAGTTCTAGGTCCACGTTACGGGCCCATTCCTCCTGCCAGAATGTTACCCCATTGTATGATTCCAGGAAATTGTCCCACACCTGTAAGTCCTCCCGTACTCCCTTGCTAATGTCCACCCAGTGGTGGGGCTGCTTGGCCTTTCCTGTGGTCCTCCCCAACCATCTTGTAAATGCTCTGCCCTGGCTTATGGCTTTACAGGTGAAATTAAGGTGCCCCAACAGCTGCTGAACCTGTACCAGCAGCACCCTCCTCCCCCACCAAAGCCAACAGCCCTTTAAATCGTGCCACCTTGTCACCTGGCAAGTGGAAACACTCCTCCTTGGTGTCCACCTCGATCTCCAGGAACTCTAATTTGTGGGTGTGCCCTTTGGTCTTCCCTTCCTCTAGTGGGATCCCAATAACCCCACACATATCCTGGAAGTCCTGTAACATCTCCTGCGCTTCTTCCTGGTTTTCCCCTATCAAGAGGAAATCATCCAAATAGTGTATCACCCTCCTGTGTCCATATCGTGACCCAAACACCCATTGCACCCATGAACCAAATGCCTCAAATGTCAAGTAGGCCACAGAGCATCCCATGGGCATTGCTTTATCGAAGTACAGTTCACCATTGAACTGGAAGCCCAGCAAGTCCCAATCTGCTGGTCGCATTGGCAATAGCCGGAAAGTGGATTTGATGTCCGTCTTCATGAGCTTTTCCCTCCCAGCTGCCCATATCAGTTCCAAAGCCTGCTCCAGAGATGTGTAAGAGACCGTGCTCAACTGCCCGGGGATCCCCACATTCACTGCCCCACCCCGGGTAGGACAGGTGGTGGATAAGCCGGAACTCACCCGCTTGTTTTTTCGGGACCACCCCCAACGGTGACACCTGGAACTGCCCCGGTTCCCCCCAGTGGCCCCTCCACCCTCCCAGCCCTTACCCCCTTCTCAATTTTGTTTGCCACTATGCCCTCTTTCCCTTTTACTGAAGCCAAATTCTTGGCCTGCATCCCTACCCGTACCCCTTTGAATCTCAGAGGCAAAACCCTACTAAACCCCTCTCTCAGCAGGGTTGCCCTTTCCTTATCAGGGTACCCTGCTGTCCAGGCGTCCATTATTCCCCACTTGATGGGGGTGTGGGCCAGAGTGTAGCCCCACCACCCGCAGCCTGCTTTTGCCTCAGTTACACCCATAGCTGGGGGAGAAACTGCTTCTCCTTGGGCCCCCCATCCTCTCCCATTCCCCTCCTGCCATCCCGAAAGGGCTGCTCTGCCCCCTGCCCACTGGCCTTCCCTCGCCTTATTGCCCCCTTGCCAGCATGCTGTTGCTGGGTGCGACCCCCCACATTGTGAACACACATGCTGGAATTTGCAGCTAGGCCACTTGCATGATGCTCTGTTGTAGGCCCAGCATGGCGGCACTCTCTTCACCTGCTCCACCACATGTCCCCCGGTCAGCCCCGACAGCATCCTGACCCACAACTCAGCATGGGTACAATCCCACCTCAGGTCCTCTTTTAATGCCATCCTCCTCCCAAAGGCCTCATCATATTTGAGCCACATGAAACCCAGCTTGGCCCAGTAGGCATCCTGAATAATTGCCATATACATCAACAATGGCATCGCTAGCTCTGGCTGTTTCTCCAACACCAGCGCACTATAAATTATGAAACCCACATGCCAGGTCTCAATGTTCTTCCCTTTAACCCGGGCCTCCCCCCCTTTTGCCAACCACTGTCAGTGCTACTGCTATCTCGGACTTAACCACCGACTCCCTCTGCTTGTATTTCTTAGCTGTGTCATCTTCTGCCAGACCAAATACATCCACATATTCCTTTTTCCATATTTTTTCCTTTTTCGTGGCCAGCATGTGGTCACCCAGTGCGAAGCTGGGTTGCCCCTCGTACAGCTTACGCGTATCCCCAGAGGTGCCCGCACCCTCCTTCCCACCCTTTCCAGCCTCTTTGATGGCTTTCAGTGCCTGCTCCAGTTTTGCAACCCTGTCCTCCCCCATGTCCCCCATCAAACCCTCCATATACTCTTTCAAATCCTCTACATTATTTATGTCCACATTGTCCTTACCCCCATCGGCGTTAGGCCCAGCTGGTATCGAGGCGGGTTCTGCAGGTGGGGTGGGCATCCCACGCTTTGGCCTCTTGTTCCCTGTTCTGGGTCCAGCCCTCTCATCTAACTCTTTCCTCTTCCTCTGTGCCTCCTCCTCCTCTGCCTCCCTCTTCTCTGCCGCCTCCATCAACTCCATCATCTGCGCCATCAGTTTTCCAGCCTCCACCAGCATGGCCATGCTTGACACTGGGGCTTTTCTGGGTGCCATTATTTCTGGGGAACCTAGACTGCATAAAATGACAACATCAGTCCCCATTCCTCCACACCCTGTCTTCCTCACAGCCCCTCAGGTATGGCCGCCTCTAGGTGGCCGGGCTCCCTGCTCCAGCCACCTTCCACTTTCAACCATCCTTTAAGCCCATCTTCTCTCTGGGCTCACAGGCGTATGAGCCCTGTGGTCGCCTCATTCCCCTCTGTCCCTTGCATGGTCTCCCTACACTTCCATCCGCTCGAGAAACCTTGTGCCCCACCTCGAGGCCAAAGCCTCATGGTCCTTCCCGTTTGCACCCATGAACTCCAGCACTGGTTGCCTTCCTTTCCACACTTCCCTGCCATAACCAGTGCTCTTGGACCTCTCCCCCGCTACCTGTCACTTATATACCTTCGGCTCCCCCACCAAGACGTTTGGCCGTGCCTCCTATGGCGTCCCCTCCCAGTTTCCTTTTTTTTTGGTTGAAGCCTCCCCTGCAGGCCTGGTAACCAGTGCCCCTTGGAACCATCAGGAATTGAATTGCCTAGCTCTGGGTCACCCTGCATGCCAATGGGGCTGCAGCCATCACTCCCGGATCACCCACTTAGCAGCCTGGAGCCTTCTCCCCCCCAGCACTCAACTGCCTCCCTAAAGCATGCCTTACCACCAACAGATCAAAACGTTAGCCCCCAGGTGGACTGCTCTTGCAGCCCTAGCCTGTTACTCTCTTGCCTTCCAATCCACTCTGGGATCCCTTCCTGTTCCTTCCTTATTTTATTACATCTCTCTTTTCCTTCACCAACTCTCACCTGGCCCTCCTTAGGCCCGGTCCGGTGTGATTGCCCAGGCATGCCCATGTGGTGGAGCCCTCGGTTTTCATGGCCTGCAGCCACCGTGACATCCTCCCAGGCCACCCCCCTCCTGGACATGCCAGGCCCACATCAAAACAGAAAAGCCAGACCACAACGACCGTTCCTCCTATCAAGCCCCCCCATGAGCTCTCAGTGGCCCTCTCGGCCTGTACCATCAGCCTTTCACTGCACTTGCCCCTCCTCCCTCTGTGAGCCATCATTCCTGACCTCTGCCACACTCCCCTGTGAGTGTCCTGTTCCCTCTGTTGATCTCCTGCCACCTCATCTCGATGGCGGCCCCCCCTTTGTGCAAACATGCCCAGAGTCCAAACCGCAGCCCCCACATCACCATCTGTTGTGGAGGCCCTCTGCGAGTTCCAGGCCTTAGCCATGTCACTGCCTCCTCCCGCTCGAGCCCCATTCAAATATCGCCCAGCCCTGTAAACAGGGACACTCAGCATTACTGGTTGCAGTATCACAGACATTGTCTGGCCCTTTCCATGCCTCTTGTCCCTCCTGCTGTGCCCTGGGCTGCACTTCAAAATGGGAGGTCGCAGCCCACCCTACCAGTGCCACTGTGCCATGCACAGTGGGGGTGGCCAGTGTGCGCTATTCAAAGCTGCTGCGCCATAGCGCAGTTCCGTTGAATATCACCCAGGCCACATCCCTGTGCAACCAAGTTAAGCTGTGCCCAGGCTTGCGCCACAGCCTGGTGCAGTTTGAATATCTGGGCCAGTATCTTTAAATTGTGCCATCCAATATGTTATATTGCTCCAGAACTTCATATAAAGAAAAAGGGGTTAAAAAGATTTTAAACCATTCTGTGATAAAATACACTTTTCACATTTCTTTAAACATCATGTTTGCACTTTTATATTTTATGTGTCCTTTTCCCCTTATTCATGATCAACCATGAAATACACTTAAAAAGTTCCATACTGCTGTTTCCAGCTTGACTTACCTTGTAACCGAGAAAGCACTCAGTCCCTCTGCACAGTGCTCTCTACAGAAGGAGCATTTCTTCTTCCTTTCTTTCTTTATTTTATTTTATTTATTTCATTTTTGTTGACCGGAAAAGGAGGACTAGGCAATTCTGCATATTTTCAGCCATTGTCCCGGGGGAGGGGTATACAGATGGATGCCAATTGACATTGAACCTGATTAAGCTGTTGGTGGTATTTTAGTGAATGGTGGCAATTTGGACAGGACACAGGGGAAATTCCCCTGCTCTTTGGTAGCAGGCACTGGTGGGTGTCAGACTGTCTTGGCGGATGGCAGTCAGAAGCTGATGGAATTGGCTGGTGCACCTGCAGTGGAAATGATCTTTGATCCTGCAGGCCCAGCACTGGAGATCAGACAAGAGGACTGGGTTTTGCAAGATAAGAGTTCAGAGCAAATGATTCTCAAGGAGAAATGGCTCAGACAGTTTAGCGCAGCAAAACACTTAAAAATATTGCAGATCTTGAAAACGTCTGAAGAACGGGAGATGGAGAATGCACCTACCTCACGGGATTTAAAACTGACAGCAGCAATGGAAACTGAAGCTTCTAAGGAGCAGAGCAAGCTACAGAATGTTCACGGGGAGATATTCCACACTGACAGACTAACTGGTGATGCAGCAACATCAAAGGAGCAGACAGCATCACAGCCACCGCCTGAAACTGTCAAAAATGCAGTGGTAAACAGTCAAACACAGGAATGCCAGGAAATGCAGGCTTTGTAAGTACAAATTGTGCTTTTGATAATCCAGAAGAAATGCAAAATGTTAAGGGGGAAGCAAATCCCAAAGCCATAAAAAAGAGAGGCTTTAGCACAATAGTTACCTTTTCAGAATGAGCCTGAAATGCAGCAAACTATTGCGCAAAAGCTTAGCACTGCAGGATGGTGTATCAATCAAAATGGGCAATGGGTTCCTGATCCTTCACAAACCCCAATATCTGGGACACAAGGAGTTTACTCTGTATCTGAAATGGGACAAAGTCAAGATATTCAGACTTGGGGGGGAACTTTGCAAATAACTACTGAGACTGGTCAAACCTCTGTTTTATTGTTTCATATTATTTTGTTGGTTATTCCCCTAGTGAGAGTTGTGGGAGTGCTGTACTGTTTCATTTTGGGTTTTGTTTGCTGGTGTTCTGTTTTTTGTTGGGGAATTTTTTGTTTGTTTTAGCCTGGCATGTATTATGTGCTGGAGGTCTTCCCCCCCCCATCCCCTGGTAATGTACTAGTCATCCTCTGCCCTCTGCACCCTCCGCCCTTTCCCCACCCTTAAAGTTTTTAACCTATCAGTGCTGCAGAGCACTGGGCATTGCCTGCAGAGAGAGGAGGGGTCAGGACGGAGGATGCAAATGGCAGAGGATGAATGAGCAGGGCTGTCACATTGAGGTTGTTAGGCTCAGAAGATGCCCTGGGGTGAAATGGATTCTGGAACATGGCCCACCATATCTGGTCTGTATACCCAAGGGCACCTATATTATTGTTGGGCAGGTAGCTCGGACAGCCCTGGAGACCCATCCAGCTCACGCGGTGTTATGCAATGCCAGCTCTATCAAGAACACGACTGCAATTATTGCAGATCTTGTTGGGTCAGCTGATCTGGCTTGCATCACTGAGACCTGGCTGGATGAAAATGTTGGCCCCATATTGGAGGCAGTGATTCCAGATGGGTACTCGGTGATACACCGCTCGAGATTGGACCTTGGGGAGGGTAGCGGTCTGTTTTGAGACGGAATTAGGTCTCACAAGTGTACCAGTTGAGGAGGCTGGGTCTCTTGAGTGTACTGTAGTGGCAGGTGTAGGTTGTAGGATAGCTCTCATTTACCATCCACCCAGGGATGAGAAGCGATTCCTAAGGAAGTACCACACTTCGTGATTGACATTGCATTTGAGTCACCCAGGCTGATGGTCCTGGGCAACTTTACTGCCTGGGTCGATGATGAACACTCACAATTTGGACAACACTTCCTCGAGTTGATGACATCACTGGGCCTTACACAGATTGTTACCTCTGCTATGCATAAACACGGTCACTTTCTTGACCTTGTTTTCCTCCTGAGGATCGAAGCCTCTGATTTGGAGTTGGAACCTGTCAGATGGCCTGATCACTACACTGTGGGATTCAATTTTCATACCCCCCTTCGTAGGCCTGCTCCTGTGGAGATGGTCAGATAACGCCCTTTAAGGGAAGTGAGTCCTGAAGGCCTAGTGGCAGCACTTGAGCTATTGGAGCTTCCTGTGGCAAGCAGGAGTCCAGAGGCCTTGGTTCAGGCCTATAACAAAGCCATTACCACAGCCCTGGACTCTATCACTCCTGTCCATGTTTGTCCTCTCTGTCTTCACCCTCAGTCCCTTTGGTTTGATGGGACCTTGAGAGAGATGCAGTGACTTGAACGAAGGTTAGAACATTGCTGGTGGAAATCCACCCTGGAGGCCAACCATCTTAGATTGTTTGAGCATTATCAAGTCTATCAATCAACAATCTCCCATAAGAAGGCAGAGTTCCTGTCTGGGGAGATTGCTGCTGCTCAGAACCAACTGGCTCAGCTCTTTCGAACTGTGGACAGGCTGTGCAACCCAGCGTGTCTGCAGTCTCGAAGAGTCTTTTCATAATTGGAGTGTGATTAGCTCACTTGGTTCTTTGTGGATAAGGTGGCTGACATCAGGGCGGAGATCCAACCAGCACACTCTAAGGGGAATGCTACTGATCAGTGCTCAGTTACTTTCCCTCTCTTTTCCTGGAGTATGTTTGCCCAGCTGGAGCTTGAGGATGTTATGCAGATTGTCCATCGTATGCGCACTGTGTACTGTAGTTTGGATCCGGTACCAGCTTCCCTGATCTTGAGTTGTTGTGACATCTTTGGCCCGGTCCTGGCCCAGATAGTCTGGTGCTCCCTTGAGTCAGCTGAGTTTCCCAGCTCCCTGAAGGAGGTGGTGGTGACACCCCTCCTGAAGAAAGCTTCTCTGGACCCAGACTGTCTTGCCAACTACAGACCTATCTCTAACCTCCCCTTTGTCGGGAAGGTTATTGAGAAGGTAGTGACCGTAGAGTTGGAGAACCATTTGACCATCCATAGCATCTACGAGCCTCTCCAATCCGGTTTCCAAAAAAGGTACAGTACCGAGATTGCACTGGTTCGGTTGCTCAATGATCTCCTGATGGCGAGAGATCAGAAGAACCATTCCATCTTGGTCCTTCTAGATCTCTCCTCAGTATTTGACACTGTGGACCATGGGGTGCTGCTTGAGCACCTGAGGTTCATCTGTGGCCTGTCTGGTACAGTCCTTAGGTGATTTAAGTCCTTCCTCACTGGCAGAACTCAGAGGGTGGTGTCGGGGATTTACTCCTCCAACCCCCTCTCTCTGTTATGTGGGGTCCCTCAGGGCTCAGTGCTGTCCCCATGTTGTTCATGGTGTACATGCTGCCCCACAGAGACCTTGTAAGATGGTATGGGCTGAGGTTTCAGTGTTATGCTGATGATACCCAGCGCTACCTGTCTTTTGCACCCGACCAGGATAGTGCACTCTCAGTCTTTAATGACTGCCTTGCTGAAATCCAGGACTGGATAAATACCAGCTGGCTGAAATTGAACTTGGGAAAGACTGAGGTGATGGTTGTGGACCCTGGTCACCAGACAGGAGGGCCAGGGGTTGGTCTGCTTACGGGACTTTTCCTGGGGGGTGCTCCCAGATTGCCTCTGAATGGGTGTAGGACCTGTGGGTGGTGCTTGATAATGGGCTGACACTACTTTCTCAAGTGTTGGCAGTCAGAAAGTCATCCTTTTACCATCTAAGGAACATCACCAGAGTCAAGCACCTTGTTCTGCTTGGTGACTTTCCTACATTAGTCCATGCCTTTGTGACCTTGCACCTTGATTATTGCACCTCCCTTTACCTTGGGCTACCGGGGGTTGATATCCTCTGCCTGCAGGTGCAGAATGCAGCAGCCCGGCTGTTGACAGGGACTCCTTGAATGTGTTATATCAAGCCAGTGCTGTGTGAACTGCACTGGTTGCTGATTCAGTGGTGGATCACCTTCGAGGTCGGACTTTTGACCCATAAAGCCCTACACAGACTTGACCCACACTACTTAAAAGAACTTCTGTTTCCCTACTGCCCCAAGCGAATGCTCTGTTCAGCTGATAAGGGGTTGCTAGAGATTCCAAGGGTGTCTTTAAAATCTTCCAGGACCCATGCATTTATGTATGTGGCCCCAGCCCTTTGGAATTCTCTACCCCATCAGTTTTGGGAGTGTGCACCATGGGGGGTTTCAAGCAGGTATTAAAACACACTTATGGCTTCAAGCATATGCTGCCTAATTGTATTGTTTTAATGGTCATCAGTCTTATTGTGTGCCTGTTTTAATCTGTTTTTACTTCATTTTTATGTAAGGGCCTTGATGTTCGTGAATGCACTAAATAAATAAAATGTATTATTATTATTGTTATTATTTTATAACTCATTCAGATAATGAACTAAATGCAGATCATGTATCCTATTCACCCCCACATCGAAGGCCTAGTTTGCTTCACCAGCAAGATATAGACATTAGTGATATGGACTCACCTGGAGAAGGGCCTAGTAAGCAAAATGAAACCCGGGGGAACAAAATGGAGGAGAAACAACCCTCACACCAACCAGCTAGAGTTCAGAAATCAGCACAGCAGCTATGGATAAAATTCAGACACAGAGATCAGGCATTCCAAACCTCAGCCCCAGCACAACATAAAAATGCAGTACATCTCCAGTATACAGGGGGCCTGGCGGTTCCCCCAGATAGAATATGTATTGGAAGGAAGTTCAGGAAAGAGTCAATGAGTTTTTTTTTTTAAATTAAATTTATGCCCTAATACTTGCTTTGGGGGGGGACAGTATTTTTGATGTAAGTTTCAAGACACATATGTGACTTGATAGGTTCTGGACCATGTATGAAAAGAAAAAAAACATTCAGCACTGTGGCTACCTTTTTGAGCCATTCCCCTCACCAAACCAGCATTTAGGCAAGTGACCATTCTTTTTAGGAATTAAGTGGTAAATATGCAAGACATTAAACACTGGTTGACACAAAAATGTGACCTGATGGGAGAACCTCAACCAATTTTTGATGAAGAACATTTATGGACAGGAGGCTGGCAGTTCAAGGTGAAACTCAAACTGATGCCACAAGGACCAAAGCACTTTCCAAAGTCGTTTCTTCTTAGGAAAGAAATAGATCAGAGGCATGGCTTCTACCAAGGTCAACCGAAAACATGTTTTAAGTGTGGATCCTTAACACATCTTAGTAATGCATGTGACTGGCTAAAATGTAATTTGTGCCTGGAATATGGGCACAGCAATATAAACTGCACAAATGACTTAAGATGTTACCTTTGCGAGGAACAAGGCCATGCATATAGAACATGTCCATAGGTGGCCCATATCAGAACTGATTGTCCAGATCAAGAAGGAATCCTAACAGCAGCACAAAAAAATTATATAAACTGTAAAAGAAGGGAACAAGAATAAAAAGAACAGGCTGCAACAGCCCGCAGAAAAAACTCTCCCCTTCCCTGACCTCAAATTCACAGAGTCCTCCTCCACAAAAGCCACACATATTGGCAACAGAAGAGGCTCAATCTGATGGCCAGAATAAACAGAGGCCCGGATATTCAGACTGGGCCAGGCTGTGGCGCAAGCCTGGGCGCAGCACAACTTGGCTGCACAGGGGCGTTGACAGGGTGATATTCAACGGAGCTGTGCCATGGCACAGCATTGTTGAATATCACACCCTGGCCACCCGGAGTGCACATGGTGCACTGGCACTGCACCAGAGCAAGTGGCCAGAGTGGAGCAGGGGATGATCTAGCGCAAATTCCATTGCGCTAGGCACAACAACCTCAATATTCAAAAGTACATATGCAAATGGAGCCATAATGTATGCAAGGTGCAAATGGGGCCATTTGCATGTCATTATGGCCCCATTTGCATGCAGGTGCCCCAATCCCCGGCGACTTGCACCTGGCGCCCTGCCAGGCAGCAGCCATCAGGGACCGACCCCCCCTGCACATCGCAGCAATATGCCCCACTGCCCAATTGCGGGCATATGTAGAATAAAATAATTGTCCAATATCCCTGGTGGTCCAGTGGACCATTTGCAGCCCGATCACGGGCATATGTAGAATATAAAACGTCCAAAATCCCTGGTGGTCCAGTGGACCGCTTGCAGCCCGATCGAGGGCATATGTAGAATATAAAAAAAATCCAATATCCCTGGTGGTTCAGTGGACTGCTTGCAGCCCAGTCTGGGCATATGTAGAATATAAAAAAAGTCCAATATCCCTGGTGGTTCAGTGGACCGCTTGCAGCCCGATCGCGGGCATATGTAGAATATAAAAATGTCCAATATCCCTGATGGTCCAGTGGACCACTCGGAGCCCGATCATGGGTGTCAGTACAAAATAATGCCACATCAAACCAACCCTGGTGGTCCAGCGGTACCGCCCTCCCTGAATGCCCACTGACCCCCACTACCCCACTCTCCCCCGGTCAGCAGCGGGCTGCAGCTCCCCACCCACTTACCGCCCCACTGCCCACCAACTGACACCATACGGTAGGGCTGTACGCCCATTGCTCCACAGCGTGAGCCAATGGGCATGCAGCCTGTACCGTACTACACAATCCAATTGTGAATGGATCCATTCACAATTCTGGACTGTGTAGTATGGTACGGGCTGTATGTCCATTATCCCACACTGTGGACCAATGGGTATACAGCCCTACTGTATGGTGTCAGTCGGCGTTCGGTGGGGCAGCATGCGGGTGGGGAGCTGCCACCCACCGCTGGCCAGAGGGAGCGGGGTGGTGGGACTCAGTGGGCAGTTGGTGAGGGGGTACCACTGGACCACCAGGGATGGCTTGGTGTCTGATACTGTATTACTGATGCCCACGATCAGGCTGGATGTGGTCCACTGGATCTCCAGGGATATTGGAGGGGAATTTGACATGTACTCCTGCCCGTGATCAGGCTGCGAGCGGTCCACTGGACCACCAGGGATATTAGACTATTACTTTTACAACTTCAGCCTGCAATCGGGCTGCGAGCAGTCCACTGGATCACCAGGGATATGGGACTATCCTTTGTCTACATATGCCCGCGATCGGGCATGGGGGGGCACCGCCACGAAGGTGCAGCTGGAGCTTGGGTGCCACCTACAGCGTGGCAGCTGCCGTGTTGTGCCCTGCAATACAGCAGCTCACCTGTGGGTGGCCAGCTGTTGCTCCTTTTGGCTCACCTGTGTGCAGTGCAGGTAGGGGTTGCACATGCATGGGCTCAGCACATCCTGGGCTGAATATCGGGATGTGCGGAGTATGCATGGACATGCCCCCCTCTACCTGCACTGCATACATTACTGATGCACTCCAGTGCATCGGGATTTGTGCCAGGCTCAATCCCCGTTTGTATATTGTGCCAGGGCACATCAGTGGGTTGCGTATGGGACAACTGTGTTGCGCCATGCGCAACCCTTCTGAATATCTGGGCCAGAGAATTTATGAGAATCATGAACAAGCTCAGTCAGTACACATGGATGCAGAAATAATGCAATTAAATGGAACACAAGAAGAAACAGAAGTAGAAACTACACAGGTAGAGCAGCAGGACAACAGGAATATACAGACAATGCTACCCCCAAAAGTGACACAAGTAAAATAAAAATAAAAAGATTAAAAGAGCAGCAACCAAAAGCCAAACTAACAAAAACCACACAAGACCAAAGACACCTGGAATGTACTAATAGGTATGCTGCACTACTCTCTCAGGAATCAGATGCCGGTGAAGAATCAGAAGACTCATCCACCATTTCTTCACTGCAAGCTAACACTTCTGATTCAGATGAAGAACCCATTCCTGTTAAAATACAAGAGGCCAGACAAAAAAGCAACAAAAATTTGTGGATGCATTTGTGAAGAAGTGAGACAAGGGGGAAAACGTGTATTACAAATACTCCATGGAAGCCCCACCATCTATAGAGCGGCCACATTGAATGTCAATAGTGTGAAGACTCCCAGAAGACGAATAATAACTTTTTCTATTCTTAAGGATCTACAACTCAACATCTGCTTCATTCAGGATACCAGAATGGACACACTAGAAGAAATTAATGCTGCAGCCTGTTCATGGTGTTGGGGGCCCTCTTTTTTTACTTATGGAACAGATAGGTGTGATGGGATGGGGACTCTTTTTAGAGGTTATGATTATAAAATAACCAAGGTGGTGGATGTATGTCCAGGCCGTGTTTTGATTTTGGATTTTGTGCATCTGAAAACAGTTTGGAGAGCAATAAACATATATGCACCTCAAATGAAAAAAGGGAGGGTGGAGTTATTAATCTGGTAAAACCATGCCTATACACATCCAGGAACATCATATAGGTGGGGGATTTTAATTGTGTCAGACAATCAGGAGATAAAGGGGTGAAAACAACAAAATCCTTTTGTAACACAAATGCTCTAAACAAAATTATTGCGGAAGTGGAACTAACTGATACATATAGATGCCTACATGATGAGGGAGGTTATACCTTTCACAAAGCTAATTTAGCAACAAGAATAGATTTTATTTTTACTTCACAAGAGGTAAAAACACATGCAGCATCAGTTAGACCCATTGAGAACTCTGACCATATGATTTTGAGAGTTGAGGTAGGCTTAATAGGCAAACTAAAAATAGGTCAGGGATACTGGAAATTAAATGCAGCAACTCTAGATTCCGCCAGAAACCTCAGCCTTACTGAGAGAAAACTTAACAGCTAGACAAAGCATGGCATTTTTGGAAGATGATATAAGTAGATGGTGGGTAGGGACAAAAGCAGAACTCAGAAAGGTGCTTCAACAACACACAGGACAAACACATAATGATAATTATAAAAAATACTTAACGTTAAGATCACAGCTTAATAAGATAATGTCACTTGTAAACACAGGTTATTCACAATACACTGAACAAATTAAAATCTTAAAGTTAGCAATGGAGAAATTATAATATTCAAGGAATAATTAATTGTTGATGGAACATAGAATATGCACCCCAGGGAAAAATGCTTCGGGTGATATATTCGAAAGCTGTAAACAAAGAATTCACAGTAAAGTACTGAATAAAGCATGAAACAAAAATGGAGAGGTGGTAAATATCACAGAGGATATATTAGAGACAGCAGCAACACACATGGCCGATTTATAGGCAGGGATACTGGTACTGGAAGAAAAACTGCAACATTTTTTGAATAAATTACAGGTACCTGCTCTCCCCAGAGAAACAGTACAGAACATGACCAGGCCAGTAACAGCAGCAGAAGTGTTGCAGGCAATTTCAAATCTCAAAACCAATACCTCACCAGGCCCTGATGAGCTGACCATAGAATTTTATAAAACCTGATATATTTACTGCACCAGAAGAGACATTTTGGAAACCAATAATTGCTAAGTGACTAAAACCCATGTTAACAGTGTGGAATAACTCTGCACAACTGTCCAAAAGAATAGTTAAAACCCCACATATATTTACCCTGGGTTCTATGTGATAATGGCGACTGATGAACGTCGAGCTGCATTATGGCAATGTCAGGGCGGTGAAAACATTTTTACCACCCTGACATCCTTGGCACACGTAAGAATGGCACTGGGGACTTAGTTGTTTTGCTTTCATTGGGGGGACTGCACCCCCCTCACGCAGGGGGCTTTGCCACCCACACCACCCTACTAAAGGATTCTCAACTCCAGTGGGATGCATGTTGGGGGGGCAAAGCAAAAAAGGCAAGTTTCAGTCCGGGCACAACAAAATCGCAGTTGTGCCCGAACCCAGTACATTCCGCACTGCAAGCAGAGGCCAACCCCTGACGCCATGGCACAGCTCAGCAGCCAACTGCACCACCACCCCCTAGATCCCCTTAGCCCCCTCCAAGCCCATGCTCACCGTGCTCACTCTCCACCCCATGCATGTGTACATATAGCGACATCCTGTCACTGCAGTCACCCACCCCACCACATCCGGTCACCCTACCCCCCATCACCATTCAGGCTTTCGCCCACAACGCATCACCATTTCAGACAGCGCCTTACTTCAGGTGCCAACATCACAGGTTACCTTTACCCTGTAATTGAAAAAATCCAGAAATGGAATCTGAAGGTACACCAGGTAACTGTACCAAAAGGATGGTAATGTATAATACCATACAGAAATTGTGCTATAGAATTGACTGGGAATATAAAAATATTCCAGAAAATTATAATAGCAGTATAGAGCAATACTTAGTGGACAAAAGAACCTCCCCCCCAAAAAAAATGTGGGATACGGTATGGCTCAGCTGTCATGGAAAACTAGGAGTAAAGGGGAATGCAAAGCACAAGAGTAGAGAGGAAAGGATGTGCCCTAGGCACAGTTGTCAACACACAGAAGAAACAATGCAACACTTTTATATAGAATGCCCATATGCACAAGCTATGTGGAAAGTTCTGGCCCAAAGGTGGATAAACCAACAATGGAGTAAGGTTACATACCAGGAATTGATCACAGGTTATACAAGAAGTTTTGCAGCTGTTGAAGAAAGTACATTAAGATTAATGTTTACTTCTATTGAATTTGTAATGTGGCAAACTAGGTGTAAGTTTGTCTTACAACAAATAGTCATATCTCCATTAGCAATGTTTGTATAGGTTGAGAAGGAACTTCGAGTATTGTACAAATATGACAGTGCCACTTTCTCAAAACAAACTTGTCCAGTGAAATGGAGCACAAATTCACAAATACTTCCACAACAGGAATAATGGCAGGATTAAGAAGACACAGTTCTGAATGTAGCAGATGGACATTGGAAAGTAGGCAGGCATGATTGAACAGAGCATAAGAATTTTATGTGAACAAAATCAAGCAAACTAAAATGTTTTGGAGAATGTGTTTTTTTAGGGGAGGGAAAAAAGAGAGAAAGGTATTTATATAAGGAGCTTGAGAGAGGGAGGCAGTTAAGGCACTGTGATTGTAATGGTGGTCCCTTTAAAACTGTAAAATAAAAACCAAAGGAAAGGTGCTGGAATTGTTTAGTTAGGTAATTATTATGATATATATGCTATATAGTGTATTGTTTTGTTCTGTTTATGTTTTTTTGCAATAAAAAATTCCCCTGCTCTTTTCAAGAAGTGCCATGGGATCCTAACATCCACCGGAACAGGCAGATGGGACCTCGGTTTAACATCTCATCTGAAAGATGGCACCTCAGGAGTTTTCTTAAAGATGTTACATTATAGTTTAAGCCATTCTGTGTGCTCTGCAAATTGTTTATAGTCTCAGCATTTATTTTATAGGTTTATTTGAAAGCTAGTAAAAGATCAGCTTACTTTGTTCAGCACTTGTAGTCACAATGGTGGACACCCTGCTGTTTGAAAGATAATTGTGTTGCAGAGTGGACTGGGCTTTCTTCTTCTTCTTGAGCCTGCTTGTCATGTGACAGTGAGTTGGAAGTCTGGTCTCGTGCACTTTCAGTGCGAGTACTGTTGCTAAGAAACAGTATTTGACAAGCAGGCTCATGTGTGTTTTACTGTGTTCTAATTTAATCCTCCACCTCTAATTTTTTAATTTTTTTGCTGCATCTATTGCCATTTAAATTTGTTTTATCTTCAATTACAGCTTTTTTCTTTCTCTAATCTCAATTATTGCTGCTTTATTTTTATCAATTTTAGTGTCTGTTTGATGAAGGCAGGTTTCTGCCAGTTACATCTGTGACTACTACCCACTAGCAACTAGCTAGTATTTATGTTTCTTAAAACCTTCCTAATTGCCTGATATTTTTTCTCTTTTTATTTATTACTTCTTCATGTCCATATTTATATCTTCATAAATTAACCAGTTTAAAGGTTGATGGGGGGTGTTGGTGACATGGATGTTATTTATCAAATGATCTATGTTTTATTATTATTCATTTTAATTTACTAATAAACTTTCTTACTTGGTATTCTGTTAGTTTTCATCTCATGCTGAATTTGTGTGTCCACCTCTGTGGTGCAACACAAAATAGACTGACCATTTCCCACAGAATTCTATTTTTATAGGACATATTTTTCTAGCACCCACTTTTCTCTGGCAATGCAGAATGTGAAAGCAAAGAGGTACAACAGATTAAAATTTCTCAAGTTACAATAAGAAAGAAGCTGTACACCAAAAGGAACATAGAATCATAGAATCTGATGGCAGACAAGGACTGCTTGGCCCATTCAGTCTGTTCATTTCTGCCTACCTACACTATTACCGCAGACTATGCCCAAGCTATAGCTCTTTCTCCCCACTTCCATTCCACTATTTTTATTTATTTATTGAAATGTTTCACCAGGAAGGCATGCTGAGCAACAAGTTGCTCATCTCCCAGTGTGACCTAGGGACTGGGAACAAAGGGATATAATACAGAAAAATGTTACAATGTCGGAATAAATTTGCTTACTTGCATACAATGAGAGCAGGAGAGATTACAGGTGGATAACATTGGCTAACAATATATTTAAGTATAGTAGATATGAAGACACATATAGCAAATTGGCAACAGTTGGTGACAGTTGGTAACACTGGAACACATAGAATAACTTAGCAATAGTATGTAGCACTAGATGGTAAAGTGACCTAATAGTAATTGGTAGCCATTAGTATAACATAGATATTCAAGATTTACAGTGATTGGAGTAAAGAGAGGAAGAATGGAAGGAGAGAATGAAAAATTGCAGAGGATAGAATGGAAGAAGGAAGTGAAATTTACGAAGAGATGCAGACAACACAATTTCAGAGGCAAACAATGATTCCCTTGTGCTTATCCCATACATTCTTGAACCCTACCACTGTTTACACCTCCACCACCTCCACTGGAAGACTGTTCCAGGAATCCACCACTCTTTCTGTGAAGAACTACTTCCTTACAGCTCTTCTGAATCTACCACCTCCAGCTTCATAGCATTCACGCTTGTTCTTGAGCACCTTTTCTTTGGAAAAATACTCCCCTCCAGTACTTTATTTACCCCTGTGAAGTATTTAAAGGTCTCTAGTATATTTGGAATAATCTGTACTAGCATTGAATTTCTGGGGAGCAAAACACTGACATAACTGTATCCTTGGTATTTTAAAATGAGTATTGGGTTAGGACAACATGGGCAAGCAGAACTGACTGGCACAACCAGGATGTTTCTCCATTGAAAAGAGGAGACACAGGGATTTACAACCAGAATGTTTTTCCATTGAAAAGAAGAGACACAGGGATGGCACACAGTGGAGTCAGCCACAATGCAATTCAGTAACTTACAGTACATGACATGTCACAAAATATTGCAGCACAAAGGGGCTTAATTACCATTGAATTACGCTGTTCCTTGTAGCACACTGCATCATGTTGTGATATACTGCAGCATTATTGCATTGCATCCTGGCTGTCACCCTATAGTACAATATTCAAATGTCTGAAAGGAATAACACCATCAGACCTAATTCAGCTCTTCAACAAGACAAGGGGACACCTAATGTTTGAGTACAGTAGATGAAGACCGAACAAAAATGTCAGGAATAACTGTCTCACAAAATGTATGGTGGACACTTGGAACAGACATCCAGACCAAGCAATGATCAGTCTGCCTTGTGTTATTAATGATGTGGACTGCTCCACCCCCTACCTCCCAGTAACATAACTGCTCACTCCAGTCTCAATACCAGACTACTGCTAAATGGAGTGGGCATGCTGCAAGGTGAACACATGCATCAGAGGTCAGGTGGATACACCAAAGCAAAACATTTTGCAGGACTGGAGATCAGGTTAGTGGGATATGTTCAAAGACTTGTTGAGTTGCTGGTTTGGTGCAAGAAGTCAGCATATGAGTATTTCTGCATCTGAACTACCAAGTCCCCCTCCTCCCACCTGATTCAGATCATAGATCAGGGCTCAGAAGAGGGAACCAACTATTTAGAAGACATGTAGTTGTCTCTTCCAGTGACATCACATGCCTAATGGCTACCTGTTAAAGGAGCTATGTAGCCCAATCACTATATCTGTCCCTCTAAGCACATTTTAAGCCTGCATTTCTTATTCGCAAACATGTAAGAGGAAATACTTATACAATTGGCAAAAGTGGCACCCTGAAACCACAGCTAAATCCAAAAGATGGGGCGGGATTTCAAGATGTTGACTCTAACAGCCAAGCCTCTCAATCCTCCTTTATGATACACCCTCCTCATTCTAGCCCAAGCAAGCTTAAACAGGATCCTGAAAATAGCAAAAAGATAGACTACTTGATAAAAAAGTTCAAAGAATTCAGAGCAGAAATGAAATCAATCATGCAGACAGTCCACATGAAAGTTCAAGATATCACATACATACAAAACTTAATAGGCCCTGTGCAAACATGCTTCTTGAAAGGTAGATACTTGGCAGATAACATGAGGAATAATCTGCACTTAGTCAATTTAGCTAAACAATCAAAGATCCCAATGGGCTTATTAGCTATAGATACAGAAAAAGTGTTTGAGCATGTATCTTGGACACAAACCTTTAAAATTCTGGAAATATATGTTTTTCCAATCAGCTTTACTAGATGGATTCAGCCCCTTGACAAAAACCTGACTACCTCAATTTTAACATATGGAATTCTTTCTAAGAAAATTAAGTTACATACAGTGACAAAACAAAGCTGTCCATTGTCTCATTTATTATTCGTACTATCATTATACACTCTAGTACATAAACTAAATAATGATTGAGATCTAGAGGGGATTGAGATTAGTGGTACAAAATTCATCTGCTCACTCCATACAGATGAGTTATCATCAATTCAGAACCCCAACACAACTATTCTAGCAATATTCAATACAATAAATCAATTTGGGAAATTCTCTGGCTACTCAATAGTTAAAGAAAAAACTCAATTTTTATCCCTCAATGGTTTATGCTTAAAACAAGACACAAATTTAGGAGCTGAATGGGCAACTAAACATATAGATTATCTGGGGTAAAGATTTATAAGGACTATTATAAAACAGTTAACACTAATATCTGTGACTTAAAATCTATGACTGAGAAAACCTGACTACAGTAGCTGGAATAAACTGTTGTTTTGGTAATGCAGTCATATAGATATGTGTATAATTAATGTATTGCCTCATATTATTTATGTACTGAGTATGACCCCCAAAACAATTCAAAAAAATGGTTCTCACAAATGCATGTCTCTTTCAATATATTTATATGGGCAAAAAAGCACCTAGACAATAACACAAAAAAGTCACAAAACCAAAAAATATGAATGTCTACAAGCCCCATTCCTACAGTATATCTATATTCACTTGCTAACAGAATCTTCCAACTATCCAAATGGAATACAGATAAAAAAGAATCAGTATACACACCAAAATGGGTAACACTAGAAAGGGAGGAAGCTAAGAAAAAGGGCTTTGAATTGAATGCACTATTTTCTTTTGCGAAACCAGCCCAGAGAATTCAAAATATCATCCTTACTGATTCAATCAGACAGCTAAACCAGGTAGCAAAAATTCCAAAACTCAACTCATTAAATCTGTATTTCAACCACTATGGGGTAACCCAAACATAACAGAAAAGGAGAGGTGTTCAAAAATAATTAATGGTTGAAAAGGGGTATATTGCATATTAACAACCTAACAATTGCATTGCATGTGAAGAACTTTGTGAGAATCAAACAAGATTTTGAACCTTGAGCCAGATGAAAAGAACTACTACAGAAAAAATCAAGAGAGCATTTCAAAACTTTGTGTGTGCATACAAAACAAGAAAAAATGCACCAGGCTGGGGTGCTAAGGATAACAAGCAATATTAGTATAAAAAACAACCCAGCACTCACCACCAATAATAAAAAGACACTGCCATCCAGATATGTAAAATGCCCAAAGTTTATTGAGGTGCCAAATAACGTCTTGATGCATTTCACATATCAGATTCATTTTTCAAAAGGCATATAGAACACTGAATCAGTTGCCTTATATATACATGGTAAAGTGACATCATAAGGACACGTCAGCATAAATTATGTAAAAAAAATCAACCAAATTACAAAGTACAGAAGGTGCAAAACTTAATAAAGAAAAACATAAACTATAATATGACTGGATTAAAAAAAAAACATATTAAAAATATTCTTTTGACAGCAATTATATTTAGGGAATGATGAACGTTGCTGGTCAACTTCAGCTTTAGGTGAAATTCCCATATCAGTTAATTATGTGGAAGAGAGTTAAAAAAGCCACATGAGTACCAGTAGATAATCTCATATCATATCTTTTTATGTTTGCTTGCACGCATGTGCAAGAAACATAGTGCCATCATCTGAGTTTTTCAGAGGTGTGTCAGCATCTTTCAATTCAGTCAGTGTGTTTGCAGGTGTGGTCACAGTTCTCCAATCACTGCTGGAGCTGGAGCTGTGTATGACACAGCAGTTGAAAATGCAGTGGCATACAGTTGAAAGAGGGAGCTACGCTTCAGTGAGCAGCTCCCCCCCCACACACACACACAGATCAACTGTGTTGGTTACCTGATAGATTGCTGTAGTCTTGTCTAGCTTAGAGAGACAAGCCACACATCATTACTTTAATGAACTGTTCCCTGCCACAGCAGGACCACCAAAATGTGTGGGTGCCTAACAGTCCTTACACACGCCAGCTCTCCAAAGCACACCTTCATGGGCTCCAGGGGTTCTAATCGTCCAGAAAAAAAAATACCTCAGCATTTGATGTGAAAACTCAGACTTTGTTGTATGTATAATTCCAAGCGTTTTCTCTTACTAGACTCTGTCCCTGCTGCTAGAACCTATGCAAACGAACTTGAGTGTACTGTACTACCTGCAGCTGAAGCAAACAGCCAGAATACACAAAGGAGAACATACTGCTATGCATTTCAGCCGCAGCCAGTGGAGGAGGTTTTCATGACTGAAGCACTTTAATACACCTTTTAGTGCTGTCATATACACACCCCTGTGTGGCAATTCACTAAACTGCACACTTAGTCTGGTAATGCAGCTTCAAAATATTTTTTTTTTCTCTGAATTGCCATGAGCTGGCATTTTTATGTGACTGCAGAAACAAGATGCTGTATGTCAGCCATGTGTCTGCATTCCCACACTCATCCCCCTCACACCTCTCAAACAAAGACACTGGTGCTTATTGAATTGAGAAGATTTACATGGATTTCAGAAGTTGTGCCATATACACTACACATTGCCTCATCCACTCTCTTTGTTTCAACCCTCCACCCCCACTTCTCTTGGGCAAAGCATGAAGGCTAGTTCACACTAGCACATTCAGATACTTAATAATTCACACTTCCTTTCAAATCAAGGAAAGGCATGTTGTTGGTCTATTACACTATGAAAACAAGCATTTGTCAATGCCGAACCTTCGCTTGCAGGTATTTGCAGTGGTATTTGGCACTTGGACATGGCTTAAAAAAATCAGTGACAAAGAATTATGAGCATTTGTAAATGCAGAATGTTGCTTGCTTCTATGTGCGGTTTAGGTATTTGGAAGTCATTGTAGTGCAAATATTGAAAATTCGAGAACTTACGAGCGTGCGTAGGAACTGCGCAATGCACACTCGTAAAACAGTCATTTTTAGGAATTTTTTCACCAAATTTTCAACATAGCCATTTTAAGACCTCTGCTCATGAACAATGTCACTGTGATTTTCTTAATGTGTCCCATACATTGAGTTCGCACACTGACTGCACCATTGTGCACTACATGGGCGGAAACACACTTTGGGCAGGATGTGAAAAATAACAGCTGTACTGCTCATAAGGAGGTGTGGTAAAATGGCAATGTTGAAAATCTGGAGTTGAAATATTGAAAATTCGCAAACCTCTGACGATGCATAGGAACTGCATAGCCTTGCGCTAAGTAAAACAGTCATTTTAGGAATATTTTCACCAAATTTTCAACACAGCCATTTTAAGACCTCTGCTAATGAACAGTGTCACTGTGATATTCTTAATGTGTGCAATACATTGAGTTCACACACCGACTGCACCATTGTGTGCTACATGGGCAGAAACACATTTTGGGCAGGATGTGAAAAATGACAGCTGTACTGCTCATGAGGAGGTATGGTAAAATGGTAATGTTGAAAATCTGGAGTGAAAATATTGAAAATTCGTGAACTTATGAGCTTGCGTAGGAACTGCACAATGCACGCTCGTAAAACGGTCATTTTTAGGAATTTTTCCACCAAATTTTCAAAATAGGCTTTTTGAGAGCCCACCTTATGAATGCTGGCACTGTTGTTTTGTTAATCAGGCCCAAAAGGTGATTTCGCACAGTGACTGCAAAATCACCCTTCGGGCCCGAATAACACCATGACAGTGACAGAATTCATGAGAAGGGGTCCCAAAAAAAAAGGTGTTGAAAATTTGGTGCAAAAATTCCAAAAATGCCTAAGATATGCAGCAAAGTTGAAAAAACCATCTAGCCCATTATACAGCTTACCGGCATTCCTCAGTTCATGATCGGCTTTGAGGGTGCAGACATGTTCCCGGTCAGCGCCAAGCTCTGGAGAGTAAGAAGTATGGGGTGAGGGGTGTGGAGAGGCAGGTGCGCAGTGGGTGGGTGCGGGTTGTGGGAGGAGGGTGGGAGACTGCGTGGGACCGCTTTTAATTTACAGGTTTTCTTTTTTCTATAATTGACGATGCGGGATGTTTGCCATGCTGGGGTGGGCTCCAAGCATGGAAGAAGGATGGCTGGGGGGGTCCACAGAGCCAATGGGGGATTGGGCACCCCTGTTGGCAGATGACACGAGACGTTTGCCACACTGGGGTGGGCTCCCAGTGTGGCAGCAGAGAAAGCTGTTTGGGGGGAGGTGGAGCTGATGGGGGATTGGGCACCCCCATCGGCAGATGATGCAGGATGTTTGCCACGCTGGGGTGGGATCCCAGCGTGGCAGCAAAGATCTGGGGGGGTGTGATGTGCTGCAAGCACACAGTGGTGGTTTTCTTTGAAGAGAAGACCACCGCTGTCATACACAGCACCGCAGCGATTGGTACAGGACCACCACACCTGCTCAACAGAGCAGGGGATTGCACAGGGCAGGCACGCCTCCAAAGTGTCCCATTCTCCCAAGACGTTCCTTGCATACACGCAATCGAACGTAAAACCAAAAAACAAATGATGGACTTTAGAGGACACAGTAGCAGTGCTATCACATTGATTTTGCATTTTCCTGTAACTCTAGTGCAAATTTTCCTCCCCCCATACATTTCATTATTTCACATGAAGCAGAATTGCTCTGATGCCCCTGAAGCAAATGATTATTTACCTTTTAATGGACCAACATAGATGTAACAACAAGAACAAAGTGCTCTAGCTTTCAGACCAACCAGTCCTTCTTCAGAAGCTCATGGCAGTTGTTTAGAATATACAATACTTACAACAGCTAGATAATGCAAAGAAAAACAGAAAAAAATTTCTATTGGTTTAAAATACTCATTTAAAAAAAACAAAACAGAAGATGATGTCAGAGAAGTTTAACAGTACTATACTGCCTTCAGCCAGAAGCAACCTTGGGTTAAACGTGCTTGGTGGAACACACATACAAAGAATCCTACTGCATATAAATTTAATTGACATAAGATAACACTGCTGAAGCAGATAACTCCTAAATCAAGCTGTGAGTTCACAGTTAGTATAAGGATGTGATTACTGAAAGGCAACTCCCACCCAGATTAAAGACAAACTAAGATTGTTATAGGGCTCATAAAGTTTCAATGTCTGCATTATAGACAAGAATTTACCAGTAAAGTTGTCTTAAAGACATAGTGCACACTGTGTAATATGTAAACCTAGCTGGACCTGTCACCCAGCTGTACTCTCCAGC
Source organism: Neoceratodus forsteri (assembly GCA_016271365.2). Taxonomy (NCBI): domain Eukaryota; kingdom Metazoa; phylum Chordata; order Ceratodontiformes; family Ceratodontidae; genus Neoceratodus; species Neoceratodus forsteri. The sequence goes on along the minus strand of CM057449.1, from coordinate 72,834 downwards.
TAGATATAAGGCCCAAGAAATTTCAAAACCTCAGGACTATATAAATGATAATTTAAATATAAATTGATAATATTAGTGTCAAACAAAAAACTCTAGTCGAGGAACCTCAAGGAATTAAGACCACATAGCCTGATATGTACTGATGTCAATATACACTGAGAATGTAACAACTTGATGTACCACAAAGGTCTAAGGAATCTGAAAAAGAGATAAAAATGTAATTTCTCTCCTCCTCTTCATACAAACAATACACCCTAACCCACCCCACATCACCATAATGTGGGTGGGGGAGATACATAGCTTTAAGGAGATGTTGTCTCTCTCTCACCCCCCCTTTTCCCCCTTCTCTTTCTCTCTCTCTCTCTCCCTCTCCTTCCCTCTCTCTCCCACAGACACACACACACACACTCACTCTCTCCTAGTGAACCTATATTCACTTTAGTCACTGCAATTGTTCCCCAAAGGAATTCAACTTGTCATGAAATCCTGAGTAAAAGGGCTTATGTCTGATGCCCCTGTAATCAATGCAAGTCAATGGGAACAATTTCCCTGTAAATGACTCCCTATAGATCTGGGAGCCCTGCTGTATGTAGTCTGCCAGAGTCTTACAATATAATTCTTATTTAATGCAATGCATTCAAAAAAATTATACTGAAGCAAATGGTTTGTTGCCTTTTACTGAACCAACATACATGGATGTTACAAAAAGAACAAAGTGTCTAAGTGTTTGGCCCAACAAGGTCTTCTTCTGAAGCTTACATGAGTAAACTTACAAGGGATGTTCTAGCCTGTGTGACAATGGTTTCAACTATGCCAACGAACTTGAAAAAAACAGCAATTAAATAACTTAGGATAATGCAGGATATATAAATGAAATCAGCATGCACATGTGAAGGCATTGTTGTCATGTCAAAAGACAGCAACAGTACAGCAGCTACCTGAATTCACCTGCTTTTAATTGTTGTTTTAAAAGGGGAATTTTTTTTAAATATCCTGTAAATAGTTTCACAATAATTCCCTCATACCTTTTTACTAAGTATCTGCTCTACATAATTCAATGGTTGGCAGTTCCTCCACAGCACACAAATGAACAGAGACTATTTTAATTGTCATTTTTCATATCTTGCCCAAAATGTGTTTCCGCACATGTAGCTCACAATGGCACAGTTGGTGTGCGAAATCAATGTTTGGGACAGATTAAGAAAATTACAGTGACACTGTTCATGAGCAGAGGTCTTAAAATGGCTATGTTAAAAATTTGGTAACAAAAGTTCATAAAAAGACTGTATTACGAGCGAGCATTGCGCAGTTTCCACGCACCCTCATAAGTTCATGAATTTGTAATATTTTCAGTCCAGATTTCCACCACTGGCATTTTTCCACATTTCCTAATGAACAGTACAGCTGTCATTTTTCACATCATGGCCAAAATGTGTTTTTGCACTTACAGCGAAGAAATGCATGGTCACTGTGGGAAATCACTGTTTGGGACAGATTAAGAAAATCGCCATGACACTGTTCATGAGTGGAGGCCCAAAATGCCTGTGTTAACAATCTGCTGTAAAAAATCCCCAAACTAATTACATTATGGGTGTGCGTTGTGCAGTTTCTATGCTCACTCATGACTTCACCAGTTTTTCTGATATTTTCACTCCTGATTTTCAATATTGCCATTTTTTTACACCTCCCCATGAACAGTACAGCTGTCATTTTTCACATCCTGTTCGAAATGTGTTTTCACAACTGTGTCGCCAAATGGCATAGTCACTGTGCAAAATCAGCTTTCAGCAAACAAACTGATATTGCCACTGTTCATAAGGTGGGGGTCACAAAAAAACAATGCTGAAAATTTGGAGCGAAAATACCAATGAACGTCTGAGGTGTTCCCTGTAGAGACTGACAGGCCTCAGGGGTGTGACTTGGGATTGTCGCCTGTAATGCTCATACCATTCCACCCCCCACCCACACCCTGCAGCCAGTGAGAGGCATCGAGTTGTGCCTTGGACTCTTTGGCCTCAAAGTTCACCCCATTCTCCTATACTGCACCCATCTCACCATATTTCCTAATAGAATGGGGTCAACATAAGGTCCAAAGACCCCAAGGCACACCATGACATTTGTTGGTGTCTGCAGGGTAGGGTGTGGTGAAATGCCATAGCCATTATGCCTGACGACCCAAAGGCACACCCCAATGCCTGTCAGTATCTGCAGAGCGGTGGTGGCATTAGCTTCAGTTCAATACTTCACTGCCATTCCTATTATGCAGCTCTGTAACTCCTACACTACCACTGCCAATGCCAGCAAGCAAACATTCGGCATTGACAAATGCTTGTTATTCTCAGTGGTGAGTGCTGGATTGTTTTTTTATGCTACTATCTCAAAACTTTACTTAGACAGTGAATCTTTACTAAAGTCTGATGAACTAACAGTGACTTTTGAGTCCACATACAGACTGAAACATTCAGGGCCCAATTCTCAAAAGTCCATGCAAGCCCCAACAAAGGCAGCTTGTGTTGATTGCCAGTGCACCAGGGATCCTGTGCCCAATTCTCTATCGGGTAGGGTCCCAGTGGCAAAGTCCCAAGGCATGCTGCAAACATGGCCCTGTACCAAACAGTTGGTGCATTAGGAAGGTTTGCCACAAGCCATTGGTCAACCATGCAGCAATAGCACCATGGACAGGTGCCTGGTAGCTACCCCCCAGCCCTGATCCCAATCATACAAAAATGGTAGTCTAGTGCCCTCCAAAGCCCTTCTCACCCATTATTATGTTTAAAAATATCCCTGGTAGTCTAGTGGCCCCCCAATCCCCACTCACATGTCATTTTGTTTACAAAATCCCTGGTAGTCTAGTGCCCCTAAACCCCGATCACCCATCATTATGTTTAAAAATCCCTGGCAGTCTAGTTGTACCCCAAGCCCCAATCTCCCATTATAACAATTAAAATATCCCTGGTTGTTTAGTGGACCACTCCAACCCTGATTCCCCATTAAATGACATTCCCCAATTCATGGTGGTCTAGTGGATCCCACACTCCACAGTACCCTACCACCCAGCTCCCCCATCCCCTAACCAAGCCAGTGACTGGCACAGCTCACCACTCACCACCACGGCCAGCTATTGGCTGAGCTCTGAATCAGTGCATACTGTATATAGTACATGCTCAGTGATTTACAGCTGCTCAGGGTGCAATATTTGATGCAAGGTATCATTTGAGTCATTTTGGTTTGACACAGGTAACTTGCATCAATCTAATGGCTTTGAGAAGTGGCTCCAGTATCCTCTCTTTACAATTTATTCATTGAAAGCAAATGGAGGGACAACAGAGATAACTTAGACAGATGGTCAAAGATCTTGAAAATATATACTTATATTGGAATTGGGAGGAAAGTTTGAAAAATAATTTTCAACCTTTTACTTCAATGAATCATAAAACTATCCAACGTAGAACACTCAGCAACTTCTATTTTACTCCAGTATGTCTACTTAAAATGGGGGAAAATAGAAAATGACAAGTGTGCCAAATGTGATGGACCTACATCAGACTTAATATACATGTTTTGGCACTGCAATAAAATTTGAAAACTGTGGCACAAAATATCAGAATTCCTGGGTAAAGAAACCAAAGTCTCTAAAAACTTGTCATTATAAAAAAATTGGCATAATAGAGAATTTCTCAGATGAATTAAACATCCAGAAAAGAGACAAAGACATTATCTCCATGATAGGAGTAGTAATGAAAACTATGATACTAAAATATTGAATTGAAAGTTCGGCTCTGCCATTTATTAACTGGAAAAGATAGCTCATAGAAGCACTTAAACTAGAAAAATTAGCACATGGTCTCACTGGTAAAGTAAAACGTTCAGTAGTAAATGGGGATCTCTCTTTGAATCCATTGTTAGAACAAGAAGTCCAATCAGTGCATCAGATGACCTTTTCCAGAATACGGACCAAGAACAGTCAGCTTAGAAGAGAAGATGCAGGTGCCCCCTTTTTTGTCTTGTTTCTTTCTCTTCTCTCCTCTCAGAAATAAATAAATAAATTAATTCTCATATGACCCTCTCTCTCTCTCTCTCTCTCTCTCTCTCTCTCTCTCTCTGTTTCTTTTCTGTCCTTTAACTATAACACTTTAATATGTTTCCTTTGCTTTTCATTTCATTATTCATATTTTCTTTTTAATTCTTCTTCTTTATGGCCTTTAATAACATTCTGAAATTATTTGGGTGGGGATTAAAGAATGTTTTACCTTAGCAAAGAGCATACTTTTAATGGGAATGGTATGTTTTATAATTTTTCATAAGAGTGGGCTATTTAGGGGCAACACTTTTGAAATCTAACTGAACAGAATGATTTTGAGTTTACTGTTTTCTTTTAATATATTAATATTCTTGTAAATTGTTAATAGGTGATAGTTATGAAGAAATGTTCTCTGCTGAATGTTTGACTAGCATTTTTCTTATTGAAAATATCAATAAAAATGTATTATCAAAAAAGAACAGAACCAAGAAGATTGTAGTCATGTGAATAATCTTTCAGAAGAAAAGAAAAAGAGCTAAAGGAGCAGTTTTTAAGAAACAATAAGCTTTGAAAGAAGAAATTGTTCTGAATAAAAATGTGACCTGTATGCCAGAACAGGTCTCCTCATTCTGTATCCAGACCTTTGATGACCCTACCCTGCTGTCTTACAATATTACTGTGTCTTTTTCCAGCCATTCATATTTTATTGTATAGTATTGGATGGTAACATGCATTAATTAATTGATCATGTGATTAGCTGATTAATTAATTATTTGTAAATGTTGTTTTAATTTGGTTTATTTTTCTTTTTGTTTTTGAAGGCATTTTAACCACATAGCAATACAGGTCTACTAAATTATGTCTGATTTTTTTCAAGGTTTAGAACAATTTAGTTTGTTCTTGTTCCTTTACAAAAGTACTGTATACTGAAATCCTTTGCATTATCTAACTTTTCTTTTTTGTTGCTTTGATACACTTGTTCTACCTCAACATATATGCACTGTTTATATGATCATCTAAAGCACAAGTATTTACGATATTTTTCACAGCTTTATCTTAAAATAAATATATATGTTTTGTCACTTATGGGATGCCACATGCAATGCTCATTTACAAAATGATTTGGACCTTTTTAAACAGAAGACTGTGAAAGAAAAACTTGAGTCATTTTTTTTCAAGGGAAACTAAAAGTGTCTAATGTGGTTAAAAACTAAACTGTAAACTGTACCAGAACCAGTTATCTCATGCACTGGGTGCTCTTAGTGTGAGGTATTAAGTACACATTTTGAAATTATGATCTTTGGTTCTGACATTTTCAAAGAAAATACTTATCACACTGGTCACACCCTGTTATAAAAACCTAGTAATCAGACTGCCCATGAATCTGGAGCAGCTGTACAACGTTAATTTTGATATTTTGTCTTCTCAGCTCTCTCCTGACTGTGACAGATGGTGCCATCTTCCACTGTCATTGAACTGGAGGTTTGACATTATATAAAAGGTTATACTTTCATGTTACTTGTTTGTGTTTCCCTGCCTTCCCATGTTCCTTCCTGGAACTGGATTATGTAGAAATAATTCCTATTTCTCTGGCTTAGTAGAATGTGCATTAAATTCAGCACATCACAATCACTAAAAAGCAAAAGGTGGGCTGGGTCTCCCTAACCTGGGAGTTTACAATACAGTGACTAGACCATCTTTTCTTTCACACTGGCTGGAAGACCCACAACATGAAATTTGGGTAAATATTTAATTGAATTATTTGTCTAACACACCAGTAGAAAACTTTGGCAAGTGGGTCAGGTTATGCCCACATCCCAATCCTCATATAGCAGTTACCATTGAAGCCTGATGGACTGTCATCAACCACTATAAATTAGTAAATTCTTTATTACTCCTAGTCTCAACAGCCTTATATGTCCAGTTCCATCTGGCTAGGATAGATATTGGCCTTCACATGTGGTGCAGGCTGAGACTGATTTTCACAAATCAATGTTTCTTTTCTTTAGAAACATAGAAACATAGAAGTTGATGGCAGATAAGGACTGCAAGGCCCATCCAGTCTGTCCATTTCTTTTTCTACCTTATGAATGTGCCATAGGCCTTTGCTCTGTCAATGGCCTATCTATTCATACTCATCTGTATTGCTCCCTTATGCCTATCCATGCCTGTTTGAAGCCCTGCACTGTATTCATATCCACCACTTCCTGAGGGCAGGCCACTCCATGCATCCACCGCCCTTTCTTTAAAAAAGAACTTCCTCACATTACCCCTTAATCAGCCTCCCTCTAATCTCATGCTGTGTCCTCTTGTCCTGCTATTTTTCTTATATTGAAACATGTTAGACTCTTTCACCTTGTTAATGCCCTTAAGGTGTTTGAATGTTTCAATCATATCACCTCTCTCCCTCCTTTGCTCTAGGGTATACATATTGAGTTCAGTTAATCTTTTCTCATATGTTTTCTGATGCAGTCCCTGCACCATTTTGGTTGCCCTTCTCTGGACTGCCTCAATTTGGTTAATGTCCTTGTGGAGGTGTGGCCTCCAGTACTGCACACAGTACTCCAGATGGGGCCTAACCAGTGTCTTGTAAAGAGGGATTATTACCTCCATCTTCCAACTTGTGATACCCCTACTACTACACCCCGACATCTCTCTAGCCTTACCTACTGCTTTAGAGGTCTGCTTGGATGATTTCAGGTCATCAGTAATGATGACGCCCAAGTGTCTTTCTTCCCTTGTGACTGCCAGCAACTCCCCTCCCAGCATATAGGTGGCTTCAGGGTTTCTCTTCCCTATGTACATGATCTTGCACTTCTTTGTGTTAAACCCCAGTTGCCACTCTTCCGACCATTTTGCTAGTTTATCCAGATCTCCCTCTAGCCTTACCTACTGCTTTAGAGGTCTGCTTAGATGATTTCAGGTCATCAGTAATGATGGCGCTTAAGTGTCTTTCTTCCCTTGTGACTGCCAGCACTCCCTCCCAGCATATAGGTGGCTTCAGGGTTTCTCTTCCCTATGTGCATGATCTTGCACTTCTTTGTATTAAACCCCAGTTGCCACTCTTCTGACCATTTTGCTAGTTTATCCAGATCTCTTCTCATTCTGCCCAACCCTCTGATGATCTACTCTGTTGCAGATCTTGGCATCATCTGCAAACAGACAAACCTTACCCTCCAATCCATCTGCAATGTCACTGATGAAGATATTGAAGAGAACTGTCCCCAGGACTGATCCCGAAGGTACCCACTTGAGACTTGCATCTCTTCTGACTGTATACCATTTACCACCACGCTCTGTTTTCTGCCCATCAACCAGTTTGCTACCCAGCTGACCAACCTCTGACCCACCCCAAGCCTACCCAGCTTATTAATCAATCTTCTTTGTGGAACAGTGTCGAAAGATTTGCGAAGTCAAGGTAGGCAACATCAACTACTCCTCCTTGGTCCACCACTCTGGTTACTCAGTCAAAGAAATCCATGAGATTAGTTTGACAGGACCTTCCTTTGTAAACCCATGCTGTCTTGGATCCTGTGCTCCATGGATTCCAGGTGTTGCACAATCCTTTCCTTAAGGAGTGTCTCCATAATCTTGCCACTACTGAGGTAAGACTAACTGGTATGTAGTTCCCTGCCTCCTCTCTGCTATCACTCTTGTGGAGTAGGATCACATGAGCCCTTCTCCAGTCTTCTGGGACCTCTCCTGTGCTCAGAGACTCACTAAACAGTTCTGATAATGGCTCTGCTAGTTCCACCCTTAGCTCCTTTAGTACCCTGGGATGTATGCCATCAGGTCCCATTGCCTTGTCCACCCTAAGCTTATCGAGCTCTTGTAGGACCCTTTCTTTTGTGAAGGGACTAGTGCACACCTCCTTCCCCCCTCATTTAGTAACAACTCCCTTCAGTGAGGGAGCTGGGAGGTGAGTTGCTGGCAGTCACAAGGGAAGAAAGAGACGTGGGTGTCATTATCATCACTGATGACCTGAAATCATCCAAACAGACCTCTAAAGTAGTAGGTAAGGCTAGAGGGATGTTGGAGTGGATTAGTAGTTTCAGAACATTAGCTCAGTACTCTCTGGGGCATCTCTCTCTGCTGGGAGGGGATGCTTGGGGTGTGGTCATACAGAGGGATCCCTGAGAAGAAACAACATTACTATGGTGAGTAATATTTTCTTCAAGTTCCTGAAGGAGTGAATCAGGTAAACTGTAAGGAACTATTTAGCATAAGTAGTGGATTGAGAACATATGGGCATGAGTGGAAACTGACAGGGGGGAGTTCAAGAGGTAAGTGAGAAAGTTTTGTGTTATAAAAAGGATGGTGGAGCTGCAGAACAATCTGCCAACTGAAGTGTTTGGTGCCAAAACTGCCAACGGTTTCAAACATGGCTGGGATAGAGTGAAGGGCTTAGTGGTTGTTCAGGGTCATAGCAGTAGGTGAAGAGCATGGGGTGGATAGTGTGGTTAGAACCTTGTATGGACAATAGGTCCCAGGTTTGTTAGGGTTTGTGGGCAGACTGGATGGACCAATGGTCTTTTTCTGCCATTGCTGTCTATGTTCCTATACTTTTTCACATAGGATCTCCAGGCAGTACAAACATTTACAACTGGCTAAGCCAGAGGTGAAGTTGGGAGTTGTTACTAAATGAGAGCAAGAGCTTACTTTCCCATTTACACCTGAGTTGTGATCCATGATTTGTATTTCAACTCACTGGGTCACTTCCTCCACTAAGGGGCAGGAGTATGCCTGGAGGTACTTTATTTTTATTTTTTTCACTCCTCTCTTGATGCTTCATAGAGGCTTAGCTTCCATGGCATCCTGTTGAAGGCAATGTGAGGAGACATGGGGAATCCATTCCCATATTTTGCAGGAATATCCCACTCATAAGCATTTCTTGCAAGACCTAAAGATCAACTTTTCGCTCCTCACAGTTTACAATCAATGCAGTTCTCTTCCTTTTTTGCATCACCCCTACAGCTGCAAGACAAAACTGTATAGTATCTTCCAGGAGTAGTTACTGTCTCAGCCAAAAAGTGTATAACACAGTGCTCATTGCCCCCCCCCCATACTGGACATGAGACAACAAGTGTATTTCATCCTAAAAATGGAGATCTATTTCGCTACAGAGAAACCAAAATTAAGGATAGGTGGAATAGATTCATTCTATATATTATACAGCACAATCCCTCCATTTTGCCTTTGGGCCAGAAATACAGAAACTACTGTACCTTGATTACTCCACCCTCCTTTTTCCGGACAAGTTCTCTCCTGGTAATTTAGGTACTGATCCTATAAGATACAGACTGTGTTTACACTGTTGTGTTGCATAGCTGCTCATGTAATTTTTCCTGTGTGTTTATCATTAGTTTGATTTGGGACATTCTTATATCAAACTAAAGGCATATCTGTACATTGGTGGGAAGTGTAGAGTTGTTCTTTTTGTCTGGGACAACCACACTGGTACAAAGAGGGCCTCCTCTTGACAGAATATTGCTTTGCATTTACAAGATAAGATAACTTTTGTTATTGTACATCTCTAAGTGTATATTTTGTACCAAGTTGCATTTGTACCTGAACTATACAATAATCTTTAAAAGTAAAACAAAAATAGAAACATAGATTTTGTCATGAAAAAGAATCACAAAGACCCATTCAGTCTGCCATTTCCCTACCTACCTTATGTAGTGTCAAGGACCCTATGTGACCCCCAGTTTTCCTACTCTCTGTGAGTGATTCTTCCTTTTAATGATACCCATATATCTGTCCAATTTATGCTTGAATCTCATCAGTCTCTCTGCCCACCACCTTCCTAGGCAACCTGTTGCATCTGTCCACCACCTTTTCTACAAAGAAATGCCTCCTCACCTCTATCTTGAATTTTCTCCTCCCTAACTTCATTGTGTTTCTCTTGTAACCATGTTTGTGCTCAACCTTAAAAGTTCCCCACATGCCACCCTGTTTATCCCTGTGAGGCATTTAAAGGCCTCAATCATGCCCTCCCCCCATTCTGTAAAAAAGTACATGAGGTATTTCAGCCTTTTCTCATAGGGATTCATCTGATGCCCCTGTAGTGCCTTAGTTGCTCTCTTCTGCACAGCCTCCACCTTGTCAATGCACTATCTAAGGTGATTGCTTTAGAACTGCACACAGCACTCAGTGTGGATATGACCCAATGACTTGTACAGTGGGAGTATAACCTCCCTCCTTCTGCTTGCTATCCCCCTCCCTATGCAGGCCATCATTATATTTGCTCTCCTCACTGCACTTGAACACTTTGTCACAAATTTCAATTTATCTATAATGATAACCCTAGGCCCCTTCCCTCCAAGGTACATTCCATGACCTCCTCACCCATACTGCACCTCGCACTGGGGTTTTGTGACCAATGTGCATGATTTTGCACTTTTTGGCATTGAATCCCAGCTGCTACATTCTGGACCACCATTGTAGCCATTCCAGGTCCCTACTCATGGATTCCACTCTCTCCATTATGTGCAGTCTATTACAGATCTTGGTATCATCTGCAAATAGACACAGTTATCCTTCTAGCCCTACCCCCATGTCCCCTATGAATACTGTATATGGAAGTGTACAGGCCCAGTAGCAGCTTCTGGGGTACTCTGCTCATGACCCTCCCTCATCTACCTTGAGAACTCCCCATTTAGTATCACTGTATGAGTTCTGTTTCTTTTCTTAATTTCTGTTTCTTAAACTGCTTATTAAGGTTTTGATAATTATATTTACATGTACATGAAAATAAAGGTTTTTCAGGAATTGCTAACTCATTCCATAATTTATTCAGATGGGATGGATACAGTAAGAATATCAATATGCCCAGGGTTGAGTAGTACTAACATTATATACAACTAAACCAATTAATTTGGAGGAATATTTTGGACAAGAACTAAACATTTAACAACCAATGGATCAGAAGCTGCAATGTCAATATTGCACTCCATAACTATTTGGTTATCCCCTCAGCAATATCATATCTAATGATCCAATCATATTAAAATGAACAAAACAAAAATAATAACGAAGCAAAAGAATACTCATCTGCAGAAAATCAAATGATTTATTAAGTCCAATGATCCAAGGTCCATTTTATCCATAGAGGTTGGAGAACTAGAAGCCTCAGGATCTGAGGCAGCTGAATATGTGCCCAAATAAAAGCAATAAGCTGGTAGATCTTAAAGAGTATGTATGTTTTGCCATCTTTAATAACTTCAACTTTCACGGAGGTAATGGTAAGAGGTGGGCTCTGAGCTCTAAACCATCCTGCCTGAATGTGAGAAACTTGCATCTGCATTGCTGAGTGTGATGGAGGACATCAGAAAAAAATAATACTGTATCTTGTGTTTCTATATTCCATTATGCCCTTGAGTTTAGCCAGCTTGAAAATGAAATTGCAGTCCCAGTCAAATGTAAGGGTCACAAGTATCGTTTACTTTGTAGACATGCCAGGAACAGTGTTCTTTTTTGGTACTCTGAATGTGTGAGCCAAGAGAGGTGGATTATCTGGTGGTAGCTCAAAAGTAGTGATCAAACTAGCCTTCACCAAGTTGCAAACTGCTGCATACTCTGCAACGAAGGAATCCAATATCACATTCAAACATAATTCTCTGAAGCATAATATGTTTTCAATTTTTTTCTAGTTTGTGGCATATATTAAAGTTTACTTTAATTAACCCCATAACATGGCATTTGTGCTTACAAATTTGTATCATATGCATCCAGTTTAATAGTGTGGACAAAAACAGTTTTCTTGACCTTAGGAAGGTTTTAGTGACTTTAAGCCTCACCTGAAGTAAGTCAGTTTTTTTTATTCAGAGCCTCAAATCTTCTATCATATTTGTCGATCCATTCAACTAGTCTGTCAATGGACCAACTCAAAGTTTCAAATGATACGATAGATTTTCAACAAAATGTACTAAAATCATTTTCACAATTAAAAGATGAGTTTGGCCTTATGAACAGTGAGCATTGGTGCTACCTACAAATTAGGAACACAATAATAGTATATGTGTATACTAACTGTCAAAATTTGATTGAAGGCCAGAAATGACATAATGTCCCACCCCTTCTGCATGTTTTCTGGAAATGACACAATGTCCCTGCCCCTTCCACTTCTTGTGTGCACCAGAAATTATGCAATGTCTCACCCCCTCCTGTGTGCACCAGAAATGACGCAGCATCCCCACCTCAATATACCACCCCCTCCTGTGTGTGCTGAATATGATGCAGCATCCACACCCCCACCCCATCCACTCCTATGTGCACCAAATATGATACAGCCCCCTTCCATATTGTGATGCTGCTATGGGTGGAGTGAAGGTTGACTTGTTTGGGCTTGCCCAGGACATGTCAGAGGGGCAAAAAGTAGACAGCATGGAAACGGTGGTGCACAGCATCCTATTTTGATACAATATAAGCAATAAATGATACTTTGTCAGAATTTAAAGAGATGCCATGTATTTCCAAGGGACTCGACACACTGTATGAACAATTGAGTATAACACTACAGTGTGCTGTTGAAAGAAACAAATACAGCCCTACACTTAAACAAAAGTGGTAAATTGATTTTACCAAAAGACATAGTATTTACAAGAATAGCATATTTATAAAGACAGTCTAAGTTGGTTTTAGCAGAAGATCCCCCTGAGTAACCTCTACATGACTTGGGTGCACAGCATCCTATTTTGGTACAATGCAAGCAATAAATGACACTTTGTCAGAATTTAAAGAGATGCCATGTATTGCTAAGGGACTTGACACACTGTATGAACAATTGAGTGTGACACTACTGAGTGCTGTTGAAAGAAATTGATATAGCCCTACACTCATACAAAAGGGGTAAATTCATTCTACCAAAAGGACATTGCATTTACAAGAACAGTATATTTTTACAGTCTTAATTGATTTTAGCAGAAGATCCCCCCCCCAAGTAACCTTTACATGACTTTATCATGCTGATTCAGCAAAAGGTGCAGATCTGTTTAGCCTTAGGGTTGATGGATCATAAAATGTAGTTTCAGTTAAACATATCTTAAGCCAATCTCAACTGAACAAAAGGGGACAGATCGTCTAAGATTACTTCCGAGATATTGAGCAAAATTAACAGCCTTTAATTATACAGGTCATCCAAAAGTAGCTTTTTACAGAGTTTTATTAGCTGGGGGAAACATGCAGTTTATGGTAAAATGGTTTAATGGATGGGCTAGGTGCATTCCAAATATGTCAAACTTGCTTTTTTGAGTCCAGTTGTTTTTTCCACAGTAAGAGAGCTTTAAAGGCCATATCCAGTTCATTTAACCTGGGCACTCATAGTATAAATCATGCTATTCTTTTACTAAAATAAATAAAAAAAACATTTCAGCAAACCCCTTTATTGGCTTAAAGTATAACATTATTTTTGTAGTTTTATTGAAAGTCTGATATTATGCATATTCAAGCCTATTCTGTATCTTAAATAAATAAGTTTCAGAACAAAACCTCCTTATGTTTTTACCCATTTAAAACAAAGGTCCCATTCATTTCAATGGAAAGATGTTTGAATTATTTTATCTGTTTCTGTTTCACATAGTCTCTGCTTTAACATGTATCGTATATCTGTTAGAAGTTTTGTATCATATCATAATTTTATTTCAGGTTCTGTTTTATTGCATTTCCATCTAAAATATATTTCTTCTTCTTCTGGCCAAGACACTCCCCAAAAGTATTTAAATGTAATGATTACTAACCAGTGAGTCTTCTAAGCCATCATTGGTCTATGTTACGAGGTTCTTGGTTTCTGCCTTTATTTAATCATGTTCAGACCACCCTTTGTACATCATAAAAGTTGACGCATTAGTTCACAACTTCCTGTTTACAGCCAGCAAATCAGCGTCGGCAAGACTTTTGAATAGTTTCAACTTCTTAAAAAGTGCTGTGGTCTAGACTTTAAAATTGCTACTTTGTTTGCAAAACAGTTTTCTCAGATTAGCTTTCATGATCTTGTTTTAGAATCAAAAGGATCACAAGGAGATGGTGCTGAGTGCAGTTTATTCTATTGTTTTAATATATTAAGTGGATAAAATGAAGCGTATTAAACTATAACCTAACTTTTTATAATGTAGGTTTGATAGCCTTGTCTATAGCAAGCAATCATCCAGCATTGTCTCATACAGCTTTACATGGTATGCCAAATTTATTTTATCAAAAATGTTATTAGCATTTAAATGTTATAATTGTGTGTATATGGGGGGGGGCAATTTCACAGTCATGTTTGTTGCCTGTGCTGCATACACTTGGGGGTGATGTATAGTAATTTATTTAGTTTAAAATGTTTTGCTGATATTGTACAGAGAACCATAGTCTAATATACAGATGTGAACAGGACTAGCAATAAGATAAAGATGTTATGCTTTACCTTTTGTGCATATAAGACTATCAATGTATACTGTAAGCCAGGATTTTAAACCTTTAGCAAACTGGTTTATTAAAGGCCTGTACGTTGTAGAAAGATGTTTTAAATTTGGCAGCTAAAACATAAAAAACTGCTAAAATCAGCTATTTAACACTTAACACTGTAAAAAAACAAATTGATTAACAGCAGTATATAATTAGTGGTGACTTATAAACTGTTTTTATTTGTTGTAATGGAAATGGAGCAACCAGGACCTTCATGCAAAACTATACTACTAATGAATGAGGACAAAAAAAAGGTATGCTGCAGTTTAAATTAACCAAATGTTTAATTATTGAATTATTAGCCTTTGATGACCAGGTAAGTGTGCTAGGCAATGAAACCTGCCTACTTTCAGGCATGACCTGGGAGAGTACAGCTACAGTAATGCAGCAAGGACAACAATGACTACAATGAGGTTGTACTTCATTAACAGAATTGTTTGCAGTTTTTTATAATGCAGGTTAATAATGGGCAAATGTGTTGAAGATTGTAAATTAGCTACTGTGTTGTTCTTGTTTTTGAATTTAGTATGCTTTCGTTTAAGAAAAATTATACTACATAGCCATATGTTTCTACAATATACATTAAGAAGTTCTGGTGTGGCAATGTTTCTCTCTCCGAGTCCCCCCCCCCTTCCTGTTTTTATAGTTTTAAATTCAGGGTGGTTTAATGCAGAAAATTATTTAATATGCTGACATTTTGCATGTTTTTATTGAGAGTGCCAATCAACTAAAGCAGATCAAAATACAATGAAGGAATGTACATCTGACATGAAATGTACCTAATATCTAATCAGCCTGCAAAAGACAGCACTATTATAAAGCAATATGTATTTCAGGGATATTCATTTATGTTTTATATTTAATATTTGCTAGATGATGTCAATTTTAAGCCTCTAAAAGCAGTATTTCCAAAGCATGCAAGAGGCCACAACACACATTCAAGGTTATCCAGACAGAAAAGGAGACTTCCTAACAAGACAAGACCACCGCTACCTTCAGTGCCTGCACCCACAACAGCAAACAAAAGGGGTGAGGGCTGTGTGAAAATTTCTTCAGCCCTACCCAGTGAATCTTTATGGACAGACAAATCACCCCTCACAAACAGAAGTGAAAAACGTGAACACTGTTGCTATATGGTGTTAAGGATAAGCGTTGTTGCAAACATAACACTAAGCAAACACAAACATCTGTAGCATTATCCAGTGCCAGAGCAAATAATGGTAGATTTGAGCCCTATACATCTAGTTGAGGCAGAGCTACATGTGACCATGTTTGTTATTTTTTATGAACAAAGCTGGTGCATGGCACTGGCATGTTGCATTTCCTAATATACGGGCAAAATCCTATTCATCCTGTTACATGAAAACATTATTATGGTATTAAAAATCAAAAGGGTTTTAGGGCCAGAAATGTACGTGAGCATTGTAACACCCTTTTTGCACACAAAGGTTCACACATACTCTAACATGTGCTATGCGTGCAGATCATTTGGCTGTAGTAAAGTACAAAGTGAGGAGGTACAGTGCCCTGATTGTTATAAATACTGTAGCTCTGCAGCCTGCAATGGACAGCATTAACTAAGCTTACCCAAATTGATCCTTTCAGTACATCACTACAGCATCCATTTGCATTGCCATGTTTCAGTTTAAATTTTAGAGTCAGACACCATAGGGATTATACTTGCTGACAACTATCGCCACCAGTGCAAGCATTACTCCACACCAACCATTCAATGGTTAATGTACATCAGTAAACAAGGAAACATTTCCATACAACATGCAATGAATGGTGGGAAGTACAGATAGGTCCTTATTTTCTTGATGGTTATTCTGTAATAGGCGGTGTCCCACCAGCCTTGGAGTTTTTAGGCTGCTTTTTTCATGGCTGCCAGGTTTGTTACTTTGAAGACCTGTTGAATCTGGTGCTTAACACAACTTACAGACATATATATCACCTAACCATCAAGAAATTAAACTATTTCAGACATGAAAAAAGTATGAATGTTAGGGTTATGTGGGAGCATGTGGCAATCCACAGGTGCATGCTTTTTTGAAAGCAACCCACTTTCCAGAGCCAATGGACCACCATGAATCACTCTATGGTGGGGGTACACAAATGCTCGGTGTTCATATTACTATGCGCAGCCTAATGAGAAAATCCATTATTATGATTTTACCAGTTTGTATTCTTATGTGAACAACACCAATACATACCCCATAGGGCACCTAGTGGTCATATATGAGAATTTTAGGGATATCAGACATTACTTTGGACTTATTAAAGCTAAAGTGTATCCACCCCATGGCCTCTTTTTGCCCATACTGCCCAGCAGGATAGGTAGAAAGCTGATGTTTACACTGTGTCACACATGGGCTGAGACAGCACAACAGTCACAGCATTGTACCCATTTAGATGATCAGCAATCTCTGGAGGGTACATGGTGCTCTGAGGAATTAAATATGGCTTTAGAGAGGGGGGGTACAACATGGCAGAAGTGTATGAAGTATGGCACTACCCAGACAAATCGGACAGTCATTTCACAGATTATATTAAATTACACCTAAAGGGGAAACAGGAAACTTCAGGGTATCTGTGATGGGTAGTAATGATCAGGCAAGACACAGACAATTCAGGTACACCGTACCTAAATAGGTGTGATTAGATCTGAAAGAAAGAAAGAAAGAAAAGAAAGAAAGAAAGAAAGAAAGAAGAAAGAAAGAAAGAAAGAAAGAAAGATGATAAGATACAAATGAACAACTGGTTAAACAACAAAGAAAATAAAAGAAACAAAAGGCACAGCTCAGGGTCTACAAGACTCTAGAACTCTAATCAAAGTCTGTGCTGGTTTTCCTTTGAGAACCCAATCTGGAGATGTATACAGTTTCCACTCCAAACTACATCTGACCTCAGGTGCTGAAGCCTGAATTTAATAGCACCCAAACCCTCCCTAAAGAACAGAACCCACCCCTAATAATCTTTATTACAGTAATTTTCTTTGAAATATCTAGCTAGACATAAGATACCTGGTCCTACATCTTACAATATTACAATAATCAGTAATGACCAAATGCTACTATTCTTTATTACCCTTTAAAGTACCAAAACCTTTTTTTAAACAAAAAGGGTCTCTAATGAACCTTGGCTCCACCCCCCTTTTTGGGGATTGACACTTCAGGTTCCATAAATATATCAGAAAGGGTGCAGCAACCTCCCTATAGGAGACTGCACCACCACCCTGCTAGAAGGTCCCTTCTGATTGGGACACATATGCCTCTAGCAACCACCTTGCACAGCAACACACAGGTAAAAGACTCCCTTTATGTGTTTCAATTCTGCTGTTTAAACCTTTTGTTTCTTTCAGGAATTCAATAGTTTAGGCACGTTTTATTATGTTTTCTTTCTGCTGCATTTATTCACTAAATATCTTTTATCATTGATTCACAAAAGAAAAGAAAAAATATGCATTTATGTGCAGTTAAATAATTTTGTCCATTAAGCAGCTTTTTCAAAGAAAAATGCTCGAGCTTGTTTTTTTTGCTCAAACCAAGTGTGCATGATTATTAAGGGAGCGGAAAGCAAATGGCTTTCCTCCCTCGGGAACCTGTGTGCATATGGACCAAATCTGCAGGTATTCAAGCCCTGCATTCTCACTCATAGAAAATGTACAGTACCTGAATTCAGATAACTACTACACAGGGGTCACAAAAGCAAATGTTTTATTCCTATAACAGCCCCTGTTAGATATGTACAGATATAGAAAGGGCAAGCAAACGGCTTCCATTTCCATTCCATAAATAATTTTATTTGGACATTAATGGCACACAATATACAAGGCCAAATGGAGTTTGTCATAACACACACTGGAATTACTACTCCTTTTTAGACACATTTTAGGAAGGAAAATAAGAAGAATATAGGGATAGCAGCGGGTGGCCAACCTACTGTTATCATATTTAAAACCAAAACAGATAGTAAAGAGATGCTGTTGTGCAACAGACTGTAGGGAAAAAAGTAGGAAAGAAAAGAAAGATAGGTCGGAGTTCTTTCCAGTAGTGAGATATGGGGGTTACTCAGACTATCACAGTGTCCAATTTGGGTACTACTAATGTAGAACATAAAGCATATATCAATCAGTATTATGCTAAGGAGGGTGTTGTTTTACAGTCACAAAATATAGCATACAACCCTGCTCAAAGACAGATTTTGAAGCTATTTTTGAATTCATTGTGGGGAAAATTTGGTCAGCGCCCCAATTTGATGAACACTGCCATTGTCAAGGATGCTGAAGAACTATTTCAGTATCTTTTCACAGATCAATACCACTTATCTGGTCTGTATTTTATCAATGATGATACAGCATCAGTACACTGGAAATATGCTGAAAAACACTATGCTAATGCTACCAACATTAATGTTGTTAAAGCAACCTTCACCACAGCCTATGCCAGACTTAAACTGTACAGTTTACTTGAAAGCCTACAGGACTAATGTCAGTACCATGACACAGACTCTGTCATGTTTGTTAGCAGCCCAGGTGATTGGGATCCAGCACTGGGTGACTATTTGGGTGATCTGACCAGTGTACTACTGCCTGATGAACACATTGTGGAGTTTGTTTCAGGTGGTCCTAAAACCCACGATTACAAACTGACTGGCAAAATATGTATGAAGTGTAAAGGAGTATGCTTCATGTGACAAATAATGAAAAGGTTAATTACAGCAGCCTCAAATAACTAGTTGACCATTTTGTCTTGGGCGGAGGTGTGAATGAAGGTGTTGGGTACCGTGGGTCAGCATAGGGCTGAAAAAATTGTGCAGAACAAAAAAGCATCACTATCAGAAACAAGCCAGAAAAAATCTTTCAGGGTTGTATACAACAAAAGGTTTTAACTGAGGATTTTTAAAACACTACCTTATGGCTTCTGACCATGGTATGGATATCGCTTGAACATCATTTTCCTGTATTTTGGTGGGCTATCAATCTCTGGAAAAGTTACTTTATTAAAAGCATGCTGGATGCAGGTCTCAATGCTCCAATCAAATTACCAGAAAACATTATCTGGTGTTATAATTGCTGGCAACCTTTGTATACAGACTTATGTAGCAAATTTCCTCAGTTGAAATTTATAGAGGGTATTCCTAGCACTCTGCAAGATGATGAACTATTACTTCCAAAAAGTAAAGCTTTTAATTATAGATGACTTAATAGAAATAGCATCTGAAAATTGTGAAATTCAAAGATGTTTCAATCAGTACTGCCATCACAGAAATGTTAGTATCATGTATGTCACACAAAATTTGCTTGTCCTGGGTTAAAAAAGCCAGACCATAAATTTAAACGCAAATGATGTAGTATTATTTAAAAATCCCAGAGATAAACTACAGGTTAGTATACTGGCTCACCAGATGTATTCTGGAAAGATTACATTTTTTGAAGAGGCCTTTGAGGATGCAACTCACAAGGCCTGTGGTTATCTTTTGGTCAACTTAAAAGCTTCAACACCTGAATCTTACCGCTTAAGATCAGGTTCATTTTTCCCTGATTTACCTGTTGCATACACCATAAAAAAAAAAGCCGCATAAAAATAAGAGATGTTCCAATTGTTCATTGTAGCCAGATGCTTATAGTACTGAGACATGTCAGCACGTTTGAAAAGAAACCTTGCATTGCTTAAGCTGGCCACCACAGCAAAGAAAATCTATCCTTTGTTCAGCCTCTGATAATTTAATAGTGGCAATTGCTGAGGTGGCACTCCATGCTGTTAAAGGGACTATACCTCTCACAGTTTACCAGATTTAGATGTTGAAGGGGAGATGCAACATTATCAAAAAATTAAGTAATAGAAAGCTTTCTGTTAAACATAAAAACAAAACTAGTGACACAGTCAAGTGGATTTATAGGCACCTTACTTAGCGTTCTATACCCTTTTAACCAGTCTTCTAACAAGCAGGTGAATAGACATGAATTATGCACAAAATATGTATTTAGTACCACAACAACAGCTGGACCTGCTAAGAGGTCATCTGCCCCTGAAGAGCCACCAAGAAAGGTTGTGGAATGATAGCTGGATGCTGAATTGAGGATGTTCTTCAAAGGACTGACCTCTCTGAATACGAAAAGGCTAAAGTATATGGATGAGTGTGTTGCAATGCCACCTCACAGTTATATGCCAAGGTGAAAAAGATGTAGCAGACTTGTCATTATCTTGGACACCACATGAGCTAATGCAACCACAAGATAGCACACCACAGCCACATTGCACCAGCGTTATTTACAATGACATATTACAAGGTATTTCTGTGCATGCCAGAGAACACACTGAAATATTATTAATTATACAATGGTGTTTGAAAATCCTGTAGCCTCATTGGTCAAAACATGTCACATGACTGTGGTAAATCCTGCATTACCCACAGCTGAGAATAGCATTTATAAAAACAAAATTAAACACATTATAATTTTTTTTTACACATGAGTCCATTGTATAATTGCAATAAGGCACTCAGGGCGTGAGTTATTGGGTGATTTACACTTCTTGTGTGGTTAAGTCCTCAGCTGTGCCTTGTATTTCACCACAAGGCATGGGAAAATCCCAAATAACCCACCCTGTTGTGCCTGCAAACAAACTGAAATGGTCTGCTGGTATTACAGACTGGAATGATCATGTAGCAATACGCCTCTGAGGCCGGGAGATCAGAGGGCTGTGGGTTCAGTTCCCACATCTGGCACTTGGGTTAATATCCCAGTACTGACACTGTAGTGCAGCATGAGAGGGTGCTGCACTTCTGAGGTGCCGCTCTTCGGATGAGACGTTAAACCGAGGTCCCATCTGCCTGCATTGGTGGTAGTTCAGGTGGATGTTAAAGATCCCATGGCACTTATCGAAAGAGTAGGGAATTTCCCGGTGTCCTAGCAAATTTCCCTCATTCACTAAAATACCACCAACAGCTTAATCTGGTTCAAGGTCAGTTGGCATTCATCTGTATCCCTCCCGGGTCGTGCCTGAAAATAGGCAGGATTTGTCTAGTGCACTTACCGGTCAACAAAAGCTAAATAATAAATAAATAAATATATCATGGTGTGCCTGTTGAAGGATCTCATATATATGACTTATTCAAGGCTGTTACTTCACAAAGACACACATCTGATGCTAAAAACCTAGGGGTAGGAACATTTTCAGAGCTTTAGCAGAAATTAACACTCCTGAATCAGTGGTACCTAACATCCAAAATGGGTCTTTGAATCAGAGTGCTAAGAACAACCTCAAAGGCTCTGACAGGTGTTTCTATAGCACCAATACCTGAAACCCACACACCATCACCTTTGATCAAATAAGAAAACCTTTTTAAAAACTGCCATGGCTGATGGCATAACATCTTGGATAGGGCACCACACATTTCTGGTAATATTGTGTTTTGTACATTTTTAATAAATTATGTGGATGTTGGCTTTGATTTTGCTGTGCAATGAAAAAATAAACAGACAGTCTGATGCAATGTACAAACAGTTGTGTTTTATTGCCTCCTTACAATAAGAACATTTAATGATTATACACTATAAAAGTAAACTACATTTGTTAGCTATAACATACAGCATGCCTTATTTCTATATCTACCATCAGTAATAGTGCTGGTTATAATCATAACATGAAATTACTGAATGTGGACTAAAAGAAAAAGGCTTTAACCTTTTAACAATTCTCCATTGACTGACAAATGCATAAACTTTTCAATCATTTGACATTAAATTATCAGAATGCATCCTAACTACATCATTAAAGATTGCACCTTTGCATCTATGATGAAGGAAAAATATACAATGATGGCCACATGTCATAGACATTGTATCTTGAACCTATTTCAAGTTAAATAGTGTCTCTGTTACATTCTTCCAGAAAAACATCATGATTGCTGGTGAACAAAATGTGGAGTCTGGAGGAAAGCCATAAGAGATAAAAAAAAAACTCCCCAGTAGTGTGGTCAGGAAGATAAATAGCTAACCAATGTTCACCAGGCATAGACTGGGGCTGTGTATTCACTACTAAAGAGGCTGGTACACATTAGTCTCTCTGAAGGTAGTTGATCACTTGCAACCCCCCAAACAAAAAAAATCTATCTCTGGTAAAAGAGCCTTCCTGGAGAAAGGTGTCCAGTTGTTCAGTGTTCATATTTAATTGAAGTCAAACACAACATTTCATTTTTTGATTAATTTCCACCACATTATCAAAGACTGCATACACCAACACATTCACAGTAGCCAGTAGAGGGTCAGCAAAATGTATTTTAGCTCTCAAATTGCCAGAGTGGAATAGTGAATATTGGTCACCACAGCCTTGGTCAGAGCTTAGGTCAATAGTAAATAATGTACCCTGACAAAACCTACACGGGTCTATCAGCAGTGAGTTGTCTTTCATATGTTTGCCACTAGCATGAATCAGCTTTATATATTCTCTGATGGCATTACCATTTATAAAGTTAGGTTGCAACGGTTTAGCAGTAACTTGTTCACCATCTACATACAGAGCTATAAAGTTAATGTTAAAATGTTTAAAATTGAAAGGGTTTTATTGTATACACCACTGAAACCATCATTATCAACAAAGCCTATCACTAATAATTTTGGTATCTGCCCAGAAACAGATTATCTTGGTTATGCACACAGCTGATCCCAGATATACACTTTCATGCTAACGTGATCTACAGGGCACTTTCATTAGCAACTTGAAAAGCCTGAGCATGACTGATACATGCAGCTGGTGAAACTTTTACCCTTTTACATAAATAGATGCAGATTTAAGTTGTAGTTTATAATCTTCATCTGCACCACCACTAATTAAACAAAATTCGTTCTTGTTATGAAAAAAGTTTAATTTTAACATCCATGCCATTCACGAGCAGCTTTTCCTGGAAGAAGAGGTCTGCAAGAATTGGTCCAAGCAGTTCTACACTGCAACTCTCTGCTGTAAAAGTTACACACTTTTTAAAACCCTCATTGGGACCAATAAGGGTGGTGTTCTCATGCTGCCCTGGTGTGTCCTTATAAAATAATCCAGATGAAAATTGTATAGACAGGATGTCATTGCTGTAATTAAGCAGTGATTTAATGATTGCTCTGCAAGGGTAGCAGTCATTACTCTGGCTTTTCAGCCAGTTACCCACCACTATATCCACCTGGTAAAGATGGTTGCCAGGGGGTAGTTAATTAAACTTACTTTAGCTACATTATTAATGTTACTACCATCAGCCCTTGTGATCTTGCACAAAAGGTATAACAAGGTGTTGTTTAGGTCAATGTAATCATTACCGTTATCCACCACATAAAATTCCAAGGTTGCATTATCACTTATCACTGACAAGGGTGGGATTTCAACATATAGGGTTTTCTCTATACTGGTTTGGGTTGGTGGTAACATGAAAAGGTGTAATTCTGACTCCGCATTCTTGAGACATGCAGTGTGCCAGAGCTATGGCTTAAAATAAGTCTCTTTGTTAGTTTTACGAGGTTTTTTCTCCTTGTGCTTACGTTTCACAACTGTTCTTTTCTTTTGAACAGGCCACCTTTTAATAATACTTTTACAGGCCACTGGTAGGACCATTCTCCTCTTCTTATTGGACCTGTTGTAAACAACCATTCCTGCCCTAACTTGCTGTTGTCCAGGATCTGGAGTCATGAAGGAACTCACATTTCCCACAACATCTTTTACAATGTTTATAGCAGCTGTTTTAAGGTGTGGTTTTACTGTCTGGAAGCCTTTTTGTAATAGTGGTACAGCTTTTCTAAATAAAGTTCTAAATGTACCACCCATACTGGCACCATACATAACAGGGGCACCATGAAAACCAAATAAGCCATGCCAGCTTATGCTTTATAATAGGCTACATAAAGGTTTGGGCCACTGTACAACTACTGTCGTATGGTTGTCATTCGAAGGTTCATTTAACAGGCCAGAAGTGAAGCTTCACAATCACCTTGCCAAACAAGAATAACACATTTTCATCTTGATCATTCTTTGTCACAATAGTTATGGTGTCAAACTGTTGTTTACTGATTGATATATAATCTATCTTATCATACCGCTGTTATGAATTCATTATTCTTACCAGGTTTTCCATACAATGGAGTAGGGGCACATGACTATCACCAACTCTTTGGTGTTCAGCAATGTCTGTATACACATACAGTGTATAACCCCCATTGATGTCAGTATAATATGGTCCTGTGCTTGCTTGTAGATGCAGTATACCATGTGGTAACACCAAAATACGAGCCAGATTATGAGAGCAATAAATGCTCCTCTACTGATGTTGTGGAATTTTGTTTTCTATTCCTGACTGTCATATTATAAAAACATGCCTTGCTGTGCCTGTTCCAGTACCTCATTTATGGCTGCCATGGCATCAACAACATTGCAATAATAACCTCTGGGAACTGATAATGGTAATAATGGCTTAGAAGTTTCACCTTCCTGAAATCTCCCATCTTGCTGTGTAATATTGTCCCAAGTCCTTGGGTATTGTATTTCTGACAAGCTGACTCCTCACAACCCTACTAAATTGATAGGTTTTGGCAGTTTCGCAGTATATTCTGAAATTGTATTTTTAGAAAACATTTCAAAAGATGCATTGCTGGGCAATGTAACATAAAACCCATTCTCAGACATTGTTTTACCAATAATGTCTTCTCTCAACTGATGTCATGCAAAACATGGGAGCACCCTTATAATTTTAAAAATTTCAGCTGTTTGGATTCTACCCAGCTGTTAAATTTTGATGACCAACCTAACCATTTCACTAAAACCAGTTTTTTCCCTTGTCTTTTCTGTGACACTATTTTTTTAGTACTGTATAATTGGTTTGCAGTGTCTTTGACTTTACAAATTCTTGCTCATAACAGGTACCTCTTATTTCTTCTCCATCATAATCTTTTAATTTGTAGACTGGTATAGGCTTAGGTATACATTCAGAAATAATAAATATCTCACTTGTAAAGTTTTGCTCATAACCTTTTCAAATGTTTTCTTAACTCTAGAAACTTGTACATGATCACCCACATGAAATTTAAAAGGCCTTTTCACTTTGCGTGTAAGATCACCATATAGAATTTTCCAGACATCTAAAGAATTGGCAGCTGTCACATCAGTGAGCCTCATTTTGATGGACCGGTGATACAGTAACTCTGATTGTAGGCCATTGTTAAAGCTTGTAATACATCTATGTACCTATATTTGTTAAATACTGTAAAATATATCCATGTTTTGCTTTCAATGCATGGTTAAATCTGTTCATAATACAAGCCTTAACATCATTTGATGTTGTAAAATGATGTATGTTTTGTTCTTTTAAAATAATTGAAAATTAGCATTAAGAAATTCAGTCCCTTCATCTGTTTGTAATTTTCAGGCTTGCAGCCCTCTCTGAGTATCATTTGAAAGCCATTGTCACATCTCTTCCAGATTCTTTTTTGCACTTTGGTCCATGCATTTTGATAGGACATCAATGACTGTTAGAATAAACGGGAGCCATCATTGTCTTTGGAAAGACTAGCCATATCAACCAAATCAGCCTGCCATTATGCATCAATGTTGTTAACAATCACTTTGTTTGTAAGAAATTGTTTCCTTTCAGGTTTGTGCATAGTGTAGGCATCTTGTAAAGACAGCCACTGAGATATCTGAGTGTGAATAATTCTTTTCCCCTGTTTTGCAGCAGCACAGTGTAGTCTCTGAACACCTCCTAAGCTACCAGGTGTATGAGGGTCATAATAATT
The DNA here is from genome assembly GCA_016271365.2 of Neoceratodus forsteri. NCBI lineage: Eukaryota > Metazoa > Chordata > Ceratodontiformes > Ceratodontidae > Neoceratodus > Neoceratodus forsteri. The sequence goes on along the minus strand of CM057449.1, from coordinate 46,600 downwards.
TGTTTTAAATGATTTCTTAACCATGACCATTTCTTAGCAATATGGCAGGGACACAGGTGGTTTTTTTTTTTCAGGTGTGAAAATTTTGTTATGAAATACCTCACAATGTATACATCTAATTATATAACAGCATAAAGCATGTGTTAGCCATTCTGATAAATTGATGCTATACTGCATTATAAATATTACAACAGGAAAAGACAGGCCTTGTTTTGCTGTGCAACAAGAAAATTGTATATAAATTCTGTCACATTGCTAACATCTTCCTGTCTCTGACATTTTAAACTATAATAACAAATATCAACAATATAGGTCACAGCTACCAACACTTGGCCATGAGAAACCACATCCAGTTTTTTCAAGTATTAGTGGTAGCATATTTTGAACAGTTTCTAACACATCATTGTTTAGACACTTGCTCATGTTCATTATTTTACACCAGCGTACATCTTTATTAATGTCACTCATTACAATCTGTATAAACTGAAGTTTTTCACAATTTACAGGGTTACTTGAAGTTTGAGCAGCCTGGTTTGAAATTTGCATGGTTATCAAAGTCTGTAAAAGATTTTCTATTTCTGCTTTTCAAACATTCTTTGCTGTTTCCCCACAGGTTACCCATCTTAACAGCTCACCATGCAGCACTGTGTCCCTTGTCAGAACTACCAATATCATACAAGTGCATATAATATGCACAGGGATTGCTTTTGCAGTGAACTTTTAAAATATTTTTAAACTTCTTGATGAAACTGCTTCTTCAACAGCACTCCGTAGTGTTACTCTCAATTGTTCATACAATGTGTCAAGTCCTTAGCAATATTGGCATCTCTTTAAATTCTGACAAAGTGTCATTTATTGCTTGTATTGTATCAAAAATAGATGCATGCAACCAAGTTTCCATGCTGTCGATTTGACTAGTAGCTTGATCCGTCATGGAGCTACCCTCACAGACTTTAGGAAAACCGCCTCTCAGTACCCTCCTCTGGTTCATATAAACAGCTATGTCTTATATGCAAGGGGTGTCTATGGTACATCCCTCACAGTTTATCTTCAAGTAATGAGCCATCAAGTCTTGTAGTAGCCATATTAGAATACCCTTATCAGGTCCAACATGATAGTCTTTTCAGGTCACACTTCAATTGCTGTCAAGGCCACATCAGACTTTTCATCAGGGCATTTCTCATCATCTGGTAATTCTAAAGCATCTGATCTTGTTCTTCCCATTGTTCATCCACACTCATGATTATCATGCAACTCATGTCTCATGAATGATTAGATCAATTAGGTCATAACAGAATCCTCTGGTGTGGCACTAGCAGATGGTGCAGATGGTACACCTGGTTCTTACTACTGTTCATCCATATTATCACACTCATGATTATCATGCAAACCATGTCTCATGAATTATTCAGTCAAGTCAACCATAACAGATGGTGTGGCACTTGCAGAGGTTGATTGGCTAGGTTCATCCATTTCACTGTTTTCCTCAGACAATCCACACACACAGCAGCAAAATATAAACCAACTATGGAGGAACTGTGTTAAATTGTTTTATAGTATACTCCTTCTCACATGTCTGGGCAAGCCCAGACAAGCCAACTTCACTCCACCCATAGCAGCATCACAATATGGAAGGGGGCTGCATCATATTGCTTACACATGGGAGTGGAAAGGAGGTGGGGTTGGGGATGCTGCATCATATCTGGTGCAAACAGGAGGGATGGACATTGCAGTGGAAATTCTGTGTCATTTCTGGCACACACAGGAGGGCAGGACATTGCATCATGTCTGGCACACATGGGAAGCAGAAGGTGCAGGAACACTGCGTCATTTCTGGAACACACAGGAGAGGTGGGACATTACATCATTTCTGGCCATCAATCAAATTTTGACAGTTAGTATACACATACTACTCACAATGAAAGATTTAGGGGCTCAAAATACTTTTATTACAAATCGGAGCGTCCCAAAATTGAGGCTCTCTTGAAAATTCCAAAGATGGGATCTATACATATAGGGATCCAAGGTGCCATACCACAACATGTGAGGCACAGGGGTACACTGGAACAAAGATTTATCACTCCAGGTTACATCACAATGGGAAACTTGTTAGAGGAGGATACAGTACTAACCCCAGATCCTAAGTTGTAACTTCTCCAAAAAGGTTTTGGGTCACTGGCACAGAACTCGGAAGATTTCAGCATATGAGGTCAGATCCCTAATGAGTGCTGGAGGTGCCAACAGAACCTGGGACACATTGTACATATTTACATACAGTGGCAGTTTGTTGTCACCCAGGGCATCATCTTGGAGACAAAAACCATATAGAAGGGATCATATGTAAGGCCAGCGATAGCACACATGTCATAATCCACCTAGGAATGAATAACCTCGCTATTCATACCATGGAAGAAACCAAATAACATCTTTCTGAACTAGGGGACAGGCTAGCTTCAATTACATCTGGAGTATCCTTCTCTGAGAGACTGTCCATCTGAAAAAATGGTAGCAGCAGGCAAAACTCAGAGAAAGGAGATCTCAGAACTTAACGTGGCTCAAAGACTGGTGTGGTGAAAGGGATGTCATTACATAGGAGACTGGAATGACTTCTGAGAGTGGAACATCTTTAAATATGATGGCCTGCAACCTCACAAAAGGGTGAGTCCATGCACTAGGCCAAAGGATTGATGTCTTTCACAATCATTTACACTTGCAGGAGGGGAGAAGCCACTAGCACCCTATATGATGCAGGGAAAAGTTAGTGCCCCTCCCCCATCACCAAATAACACATCTTTCTTTCAGCCAAATGCAGATCCTACTAAAAAAATAGGGCATCATAGATGCAACGCCAAAACCAAAGATAAAAAAAGCAAAACCAATACTATATCCAATAACAAAAGGGACCAGACCGGAAGAGCAACGTACGTAAATGCTCACAGCCTGGCAAACAAAATGCCAGACCTAATCGCCATAATGTCAGAAGCTAAACTAGATTTGGTAGCAATAACAGAGTCATGGTTCATGGAACACTACACCTGGGACATCACAATCCTAGGATACATGCTATTCAGAAAAGACCATATAGGTAAAAAGGGTGGGTGGGTAGCAATATACAGTATGTCAGGGAAGATATCAAAGCTTCAGAAATCCAAGGAACCAAAGACAGCACCAAGACACTATGGATAACCATTAGTGTAAGGCCAAAGGCCCCTATATGGGTGGGGGCAGTGTACAGGTCCCATCACAAAATGGGAGAAAGGACAAGAAACTACTAGAAGCCATTCTGATGATGGTTCATAAAGGCAAGCTGCTTCTCACAGGAGACTTCAACCTACCAGACATAAACTGTACCTCTTATACAGCCACAACAGGGAAGGGTAAAGAATTCCTTGTAATGCATCAAGGGGCAGGGCTGACACAGCTAGTGAACACACCAATGAGGGAGGATGTAATCCTCAACCTTGTACTAACAAACAATACAAGGGTAACAGATGTTAGTGTGGGAGCACACCTAGGCAACAGTGACCATCGATCAACCTGGTTTACAATAAATAGACAGGAAGATACCTCATACAACAAGACAAAATTATTAAACTTCAGGAATGCAAACTTTAGGCAAATTAGGTCTGCCTTTACAAAACTTCACCAGAATATGCCAGATGGAAATGTAGAGAGTGCTGAGAAACAATAAAGGATACACTAACCAGGGTAACAGAAAAATACTCAAAGGTAACCACGAAAGCAAAACGGAGACAGACTCCACTGTGGTTCACAAAGGAAGTGGCATCAGTAGTAAAGGTAAAAAAGAAAGCTTTCCTAAAATACAAGGAAACATACACAGAAAATGACAGAGAAGAATACTTAAAGGAGGCTGGGCAAAAAATCTGAGTTGCAAAAGCACAAACCAAAGAAAGGATTGCTGATCATATAAAAGGTGGATACAAAACATTCTTCAGGTATATCAGTGAAAGGAGAAAGACCAAGGGGGGAATTGTCAGACTGAAAACCACAGATGGTCAGCACATGGAAGACGATAAAGACAAAGTGGAAGTTTTAAACACTTTTTTCTTCTCAGTGTTTACACAAGAAGATAATGGAAATGGTCCATCACATAGCAAAAAAGAACACCAAAGCCAGGAGGCAGACATGACCCCCATTACAAAGGAAAGAGTATTACTGGAACTTGAGAAATGAAGAATGGACAAAGCCATGGGCCCAGATGGAATTCATCCTCGTGCCCTAAAAGAACTCAGGGTAGAACTTGCTGCCCTTCTGGCCACACTTTTCAACAGATCACTGGAGAGCAGACAGGTACCTGAGGACTGTAAGAAAGCCACTATGGTGCTCTTACACAATAGCGGCAACAGGGAGAAGGCAGGGAACTACCGCCCTGTCAGCCTCACCTCAATCACGGGAAAAATCATGGAAATAATACTAAAGGAAAGGATAGTGGCATCCCTGGAGGTCAGTGGACAGTTAGACCCTAAACAACATGGCTTCACTACTGGACAGTCCTGCCAAACGTACATGATTTAATTTTTTGACTGGGTCACCAGAGTAGTGGACCAGACTGGAGCCATGGATATTGCATATTTAGATTTCAGTAAGGCCTTTGACTCAGCTCCACATAGAAGGCTTATCAACAAACTGGAAAACACAGGGGTGGGGAGCAAGATAGTAAACTGGGTAGGAAACTGGCTTCAGGGCAGAACTCAGAAAGTGCTAGTAAATGGCGCACTATCAAAGGAGGGCAAGGTGACCAGGGGAGTCACTCAGGGCTCAGTATTGGGACCCGTACTCTTCAGCATATTCATCAGCGACATTGCAGATGGATTAGAGGGGGAAAACATGCCTGTTCACAGATGACACAAAGCTCTGCAACAAGGTAGACACTCAGGAAGGGGCTGCAAGAATGAAGTCTGTTCTGAAGAAATTGGAGGAATGGTTCAGAACTTGACAGCTGAAGTTCAATGCCAAGAAATACAAGGTCATTCACCTAGAAAGATGTAATCCAGGGATAAATTACTTTCTAGATGGGGTACAGCTAGCCAAAACAAAACATGACCGTGATCTTGGGGTGATCATCGCGGATGATCTAAAAGTCAGCAAGCAATGCAAAAAGGTGGCACAGGAAACCAGCAGCATCTTGGGCTGCATAGGAAGGAGCATTACTTGTAGAAAAGAGAGGCAATTACGCCACTCTATAGATCACTGGTGAGGCCTCACCTGGAGTACCATGTCCAGTTCTGGAGGGCTCACCTAAAGAAGACAGATAGACTAGAGACACTACAAAAGGGCAACAAAAATGGTGCAGGGTCTGCACCATGACCCTATACAAGGCTAAAATACCTCTTCATGTACTCTCTGGAACAGAGAAGGAATAGAGGGTGTTATGATAGAGATGTTTAAATACCTGAAGGGGATCAACAAGGTACAGACACAGGATCTCCTGCAGGTAAACAACTGCACCTGGACCAAGGGGCATGATATGTGCCTAAAGGGGGGCAGGTTCAAGAGCAACACAAGAAAGTTCTTCTTTACAGAAAGGGTGGTGGAGCCTTAGAATGTCCTCCCCACACAGGTGGTGGGGTCACAGATGGTCAGGGAGCTCAAACTGGCATGGGACAGGCATGTGGAGAACATAACACAGTGGTCTGAATGGGGAGGGTAGTATACATGGGCAGACTAGATGGTCCACACAACCCCATCTGCTGACACATTCTATGTTTCTATGTTCTATGTCTATTCTATGGTCATGTCATTTGATTAGGCCCTTTTGCACAAACATTATAGATTTAACAAAAAAAGTATGTTAGGTACACATATCAAGGATACCCCATACTTATGGATACTGGGAATGCCATATGATGGGGGACGCAGCTGGATATTGGTACACCACCTGCCCATGGAAGATAAGAGACAGATTATTGTACAATGGAGGCAAGCAAAACACCTACAGATACAGGAGTGGTATGCAGAGCTATCTAAATTGATATCCTATCTTAAGGTACAATGCAGCTCTAGAGGGCAAGACAGTATTTTTGAAGCTATATGGGACCCTTGGCTAGCATATATGCTTATGATTTAAGGAATAGGACAATTGGACAATAGATTAGTAATTATATAGGCAAAAGGGACTGTTGGGATTATGGAACCACATATATGGATGGGAGGAGCAGATTATAAAGGCCACACTAGGGACTGAATGGAAACATAACAGAAGGAATGAACTCAGACACCTGGAGTGGGTATTCACAAAACAAACTGAAGGTGCAAAACCTTCCTAAGTCCCCAAAAGTTGCATAGCTGCTTGAAAAAAGGAGAAATTGCTCTGAGTGCTGTACACAAAACTTCCACAGCTTCGGAACAAATACACCATGGACTGTGGAAAAAAGTGCAGCTGCAGAAGTTCCTGAGGAAAAAAGTAATTGATAAGTATGGCACATCCCCTTAAAGGCTATTCTCAGCCAGTTTTTTTTTCCACAGTTGTGGAAAAAATGTTGCACACATGAGAGTGAGGCATAACACTCCCTGAGCAAAATGCAGTGCCCCTACAATTGAAACACAATTATAGTGGTGATCAGGCACAAGTCATTGCAAACCAGTGGGTGTACATCAGTGGCAGTAGTTACAGTAACACTAGCACACATTGTCATTGAATGGCAGCAAACAACAACCACCAGACCCAGTGCAGCCAGTGAAGGAGTCCTACAGGAAGTAGAGACTGAACAGCCTGCAGTGAGTGCTGCTGCAGCAAGTAACAGAAACTCCAGGGAGAGGCACGACTAGCAGTTATAGACAGCCACTGTGGTGCCTGGTATTGCTGGTACCAGTGATGCTGCAGTGGTACCAGTTGAGGGAATGGTTGCTGGTCTCTCCAGCTAATTTGGATCACTGTTGCTGTGCCCCTAAGCCTGTTCATGACTGGACCCACAGTTCAGGATTTTCAGCACTTGCGTAATACTTGCAGCTGCTGAATTTCCACAACTGCAGGGATTTTTGAGGAATTCTGCATGTACAATTTTATTTCCAGATGTCCTGCACCAGTATTCTGCAGTGCTGCAGGCCTTTCCTGCAGCTGCAGGATTTTTGGCTGTCTTTGTGAATTCTGCCCCGGGGAGGAAAGGATTTCAGGATCAGTATTTTAATTTATGTTTAGTCAGCATTAGAGGACTTATTAGTTTCAGTGACTACATAGAGCATGCTTATTCCAATAAACTGAATGGTTACAGCTAATTGACACCCAATGATATACAAATAGAAAAATATATAATAGCAAGTTTCCAGTTTTAATATTGCACTACAGTTAATTTATAGGACATTTGTTTAGAGGTTAATTTAGTAGATAGACTGTCTTCCCTTTCTTTAGCAATTGTTATTGTGAATTTAATGGTTATTAAGGGAAGTATCATAGAATAATATACATAATTTTAATGCTGGTTATTAGGTTAGAAATATGTTTCAGTATGGAGTTTCCTCCATCAAGTTATTTGTGGAAAAACTGAATAGTACATATTATCTGATTCTGTTTGATAAGTGATGTTTCAACGTCATCGAGAAAGGTACTTGTCATAATATGTGAAAGTGTTATTTATTCATTCAAATTTTGGTGACTGGGTAAGCCGACTGAGACAAAATGTCCCTTTTTCAGGGGTGACTTGAAATTAGTTACAATACATTAAATTACATGTGAATTAAACATGGTTGCTTGTACATACACAAACAGTTGTCAAACTAACAAAGGTTTAGTTACAGGCAATAGAACTGAAACAGGAACATTCACAAGTGTTATACTGGTGGAGAAATACATGCAAGTTGCATATAGACAATAGGCTTGATTAATTTTGAGCAGCAATCATATTGGGATACGTTGTTTGGGGCAATATGTCCCCCAAGGATTGTAGAGGTACTGTAAGTGGAGGCAATTAGATTCAGTGGAAGCAACTGCAGTGGGGAGTTGCCCAAAAGAGAGATTTAAGCGTCGCCTTAAGCTGTGGCAAGGTAGGACAGTCCCGAACCATTGAGGGCAGGGAGTTCCACAGATGTGGAGCTGAGAAGGAGAAGGACTGTCTTCCAATTTAGTATCACACTTTAGGGATTGAGTGTTATGTGTGTTGTATAATGAATTCATGTTATAAAAACAATAAAATCATATACAACAAAACAAACAGGGTCTCCATCAGTTTCCCCAACACACAGATTAGGTTCACTGGTCTATAATTCCCTTGCACTTCCCTGCAGTCATTCTTGTGTAGGGGGACAAACTCCATCCCTCTTCAGTCCTCTGGGACCACTCCTGATTCCAAAGAACTGTTAAGTCCATCAGCAGGATTGCTAGAACCTCACCTATTTCCCATAGCATGCTTGTGTACAATTTATTGGGTCATATGGCCTTGTCAACTCTTAGTGCCCTTAACCTTTTCAAAATCCTCCATTTAGAACATGGTGTAGTCAAATGACCATCTCCCTGCCTACCTGCCTCCCCTTAGTGGTGCATGCTCCTTCTGATCATGCTCCTTCTCTCGACTGTGAATACTAAGCATAAGTATTTATTCAGTATTTCTTTTTTTTAATTAGTGTACTTTTTCCTCCTATTGCCAACTGGCCCCCATTGGTCCTGACCCTTGTGCCCAGCACCATCATCTGCTTCCTAGCATCCACCTATGCTCCCTGGGCACTCTGGCTTGCACCCCAGGGCAGGGCCACTGGGGTCACCCCTTCCCTGGCAGAGACTCGGTCGGTACATCGGGAGCAAGTGCCACAGTTGGTGATGCAGGACCCATAAAGCAAGGCAGACATCCCGCTTGCCATGGTCAGACATTTTCCACAGATTTTCTCTACAGAGTGGCTTGTACACACACATATGGAGACATGCATGTGCACCATGGTGATTCCGGTGTCCTGCCACCCTGATCTTATGGTGCTAGCTGCACTGCCACCGTGATCACCCAGGTGGTAGTAGTGCACTGTCAGTGACATCCTCCTTTCCCAAGGTAGAAAGTGTGTGCTCAGATGCTCTTCTCACCTTCCCTCGACTGGCCGCTGATGACCTGGGCTCATTCCCAAACTCAGGTGGACAGCGTTGTGAGCGGTAACTCTACCCTTGTGCCGGTGCTCCAGCCCTGTTCAATATTCCTGCCTTTTCTCTGTCTCTGTCTCCGTCCTCCAACTCTGACCCACTCTTTAGTCTGACTACCCCCCATTTGTCTTTCTTTTCTCACTGACATATTTAAAGAATGTCTTGTCCTCCTCACTTAACACCTCTGCCATTCTTTCCTCTGTCTGTGCTTTTACTGTCCTCATTACCTTGGCCACCTTCGTTGGTTTCTGAAGATAAACTGCATTGTCTTCATCCCTCTGACTTGACATACTTTTTGAAGGCAACCCTCTTTTTCCCTCACTAAAATCCCCACCTCTCTTGAAAATCATAGATTTTTCATTCACCGTTTGCTCTTGATAACCTCTCAAATCAACATGCTAGACACCTGCATTATCCCTTCATTGATCCTGACCCATTTCTTTTCCACCTCCCTTCAGCCTCTTCCCTCCCAGCTTTTCCATAAGCAGACCCCTCATAGTCTGGAAGTCTGCACCTCTGAAGTCCAACACACTTATCTTTGTATGGTCATTCTGTACCTTAGTCCTGATGTCTGCCCACACTGTCCAGTTGGTCAATGTTCCTGAAAGGTTCCCTTACAGGGACTTCCACAATGCAGTTCAATTAGTCATTACAGGGTCCTTGCACACTCTTTAGTGGGTTCCCAAACTAGCTGACTCAAGAAGGCCCTTCTGAATTGATCCAGCATGGCCTGACTCCTAGCATACACCACTCTGGGTATGCACCAATCCATGTTAGGCATATAGAAGTCCCCCAGCAGCAGTGCTTATGTCTGGTCAGCCATCCTCCCTATTTCTTCTCCTAATTCCTTAACTGTCTCTCCCTATGATGGTGGCCTGTACATCACTCCATTCTTATGTTTTCCCTTCAACATTTCTAGCTGTACCCACAACAATTCCACTTCCCTCCCATTATCCTCTGCATTGAACACTGTGTCTTTTTTTCTTCTTTATCATACAGGGCCCAATTCCAGGATAGCCCTTAGATCGCTGCAAAGTTCTGGCAATCTAGGGCTGAGGCACACTCCTGGTGCATCAGGGACCATGCACCTGATTCCAGAACATCAGGGTCCCTGCACCACACCACCCAGGACATGCTGCAATGGCAGCACCATGGGACTGATAGATGGATCCACCCACCCTATCCCACTAGGTGCATGACAGACCACAATGCCTAGAGCACCCCTGGGGCAGAAGTTGCACAGGGGAGTACCATAAGGGAGTTAGGGGCACATGTGTATGCCAGGGGGGATGTTTGGTCACCCGGCAAGGGTGCCCTTGCCAGTGCTAGCCACTCTCCAGTGTATGGAGTGGCATCAGACTGGCACCCCTACTGGATGCCCAATCACCCTTCTCTGGCATACACATGCTCCCCAACACCTCTGTTGTACACCCCTGTCCCTTCTGCCCCAGATCCCACATACAGAGCCCCCACTAACTCCCCACCTTGAGGGGTATTGTTGCAAGGAGTGTAGGCTACCTTCTGGCTGGTCTAATGTGACCCCCTTCCTACCGCCATGGCAGGGCTTCTGGAATATGAAATCAGTGGATGTTGCAGCCCTGCCATGGTGCAAGCTCCCTTGTGACCTGGTGTACCCAAACCCAGGTCCCAAGGGGTGGCTGGTGCACCTTTGGCACGTGGCTTCCCTCACCAGTGCAGACCAAGGTGACTAGAATAGGGAATGCCGCAAACACTGATGCAGTAGGACTTGTAATATTGCTGTTTGTCACAAGCACTTAAGGCCAGGCACAAGCCTTTTGAATCGGGCCCTCAGTGTCACACCCCCACCTTTCTGCTGCTTTCTGTCTTTCCTGAGCAAAGAGTGTCCTGGGATAGCCATGTCCAAGTTTTGGTGGCTTGTGGCCCATGTCTCTGTGATTTCTGCCAAGTCTAGTCATGCCTCTACCATTAGAGCCTCTAGGTTGCAAATTTTATTGTCCAGTCCTAGAAACATAGAAGTTGTGGGCAGAAAAGGACACGTTTGTCCACCTAGTCTCCTGGCACATGTGCACAGGGCCCTCAAGCCCCACTGCTCCCCTCCCTGTTCTGCCTGTTTTCACCCCCCAGCTGAGGCTTCCCTTATAATGTTTTGATCTGCTGGTTTCTAACCCCCTCCTGGGCTTTGTGCTGGCCCCACAATGTTTTTACTGGCCTTTATTCCCTTATCTCGTGCCCCCATGTCACCCACCTTTGTGTTAACTAATCCAGGTGAGGCAATATTTGCCTTCCTTGGCTGGGTTGGATACTTCTCCTTTGATTCCACCCCTTGGCTAGTTTAATAGCTCATCCATGAGCATATTGATGTCCCCTAGCTGTTTCTGAAAGTCATTTTACATACTAACATACTAAAATGCCAGCAGAATAGGCCTAACGGTCTTTCGTGTCTGTTCGTTCGGTCAGCCCCCACCCTGGGAGCTGAAATTGCTGCACCCCTCTCCCTCTCTGGCTTCTGCCTTCCCAGTCCTGGATATTCTCACTGTACTGGTTTTTGCTTCCAGAACCCTTCGCCTGTACCTATCCCACCCCCTCTTGAACCCCTCCACCGTTTCTGCCTCCACCAGCCCCCTGGGCAGTGCATTCCATGGCTCCACCACCCTCTCAGTGAAGTAGCACCTCCTCCTTTCTCCCCTGAATCCCCCCTCCAGCTTCCACCCATGCCCTCTAGTTGTCCCTCCTCCTTCCTTTGGAGCACCCTGACTGCTCCTCCCCTATTTACCCCTTCATGTACCTGAAGACCTCTATCATGTCCCCCCCAGTCCCTTCTCTCTTTCAATGTGTACATGTTTAGCTCTTCGAGCCTCTCCCCATAGGTCCTATCCTCAAGCCCCAAATCATTTTGGTTGCCCTCCTCTGGACCCTCTCCAGGAGTTCAACGTCCCTCTTTAAATGTGGCCTCCAAAACTGGACGCAGTACTAGCAGTCTTGGCCTCACCAAGCAGTTATACAGTGGGAGTATCACTTCGGCCTTCTGGAGGTGAGCCCCCTAGTGATGCATCCAAGCATCTTGTTGGCCTTTGCCGCTGCCCTCCTACAAGTCTCTGAGTTGTTCATCTTGACATCCACCACCACCCCCAGGTCCCTCTCAGCCATCGAGACTTATAGCATTTCCCCCCCAGGGTGTACACTTGGCCTGGGTTTCTGTCTCCCAGGTGCAGTATCTTGCATTTTCCTGCATTGAACCTCAGCTTACGCTTTCTAGACCACCTTTCCAAAGCCTCCAGGTCCCTCTGTAGGGCCACCCTCCCCTCCTCCCCATCCACCACCGCCCCCAGTTTTGAGTCATCCGCAAAGAGACTCATCTCACTCCTGATACCCTTCCTTATGTTAGAGATGTAGGCATTGAACAGGAGGTGCCCAAGGACCAATCCCTGAAGGACTCCACTAATGACCGACCCTCCTTGGGGATGAGACTATCCTCCAACCATGATCCTCTGGGTCCAGTTCTGGAGCCAATTTCTTATCCATCTGATCATCTGGTTCCCACCCCATTTCTCCCAGATTATCCAAAGGCCCCATGAGGAACAGAGTCAAGCGCCTTGCTGAAGTCAAGAAGAGGACATCCACTGGTCTACCCAGGTCCAAGGCACTCATCACCCAGTCACAGAACTCCACAAGGTTTGTCTCAAATGATTTCCTCAGGATGAATCCATGCTGTCTATTGTCCAGGCACCCCAGCTTTTCCAGGTCCCCCCCAGTCTCTCCTTGACAGTGCCCTCCATCACCTTGCCCACCACCGATGTCAGGCTGATGGCCTGTAGTTCCCTGCCACCTCCCTTGATTCCCCCTTGTGGATAGGCACTATATGTGCCACCTTCCACCCACCCTGTCCTCAGAGAGATGCTGAAGAGTTCCACCAGGGGTTTTGCCAGGACATCCACCAGTTCCTTCAGCACTCTGGGATGTAATTTATCCAGCCCTGGTGCTTTCTCCATCTATAGGAACCTGAGGGATTTCCTCACTCTCTGCTGTGATTTCCACCTCCGCTACCTCATCCCCCTGCTTTGCCTTCCCCCCACCTGCCAGTGATGCCCCCCAGACCCGCCAATCGGTAAGGGTTCCCCCTCCTCAGTTTCACCATCTCCTCCCATGTATGATGCAGCCCCCCATTTTCCTTGGTGAAAACTGAGGGGAAGTACTCATTTAGTACCTCAGCCTGCTCCTCCGGGTCTTGTGCTCATCCCTCCCCTGTTTTAATCCTGCTAACCTGCCCCTTCACCCTTTGTTTTTCCCCAGTGTATCTAAAGAACCCCTTGTTCCCTTTCCTAATTTACCTGGCCAGGTTCTGCTCCTTCCTTTCCTTAGCCACCCTCACCACCCCAGTGGCCCTTCTGGCCATCAGCTCGTACTCCCCTCAGTCCCTTTCACTCCTTGAGCACTTGAATTGCGTATAGGCCACCTTCTTTCCCCTCACCACCTCCTGAACCTCCCTGGTCCACCAGCAGGGTTTTCAGGCCCATCTGCATTTTCGTCTTACTCTTGCACAGGTGCTGGTAGCATCCTGCACCCCCTTCTGATGATTTCCCACCTACTGTCAGCATCCATGTCAAGCCCAATCCCATCCAAGTGCTCCTTAAGGATCCTTCCCATTTCCTTGAAATCCGCCCCTGAAGTCAGTTACCTCCATCTTTGTGCAGCCTTCTACCCCTCCTAGATTCAGGCAGAACCAGACCGTGGCATGGTAGCTCCCCTCCAACGGGTCCCTTACCTCCAGGCCCCCAATCTGGTCACTGTCTGCCAGGACCACATCCAGTATCCAATCCTCCCTGATCAGTTCCCCACCTGCTGATTTTTCTCTATCTTCACTTTATGATTTATATGTTTCTATGAGCTTTATAAATCTTCCACCTAGAAACCTGTTGCCCTCCCAGGAGGGGTGAAGGGCATTCCATTTTAATGCTCCTGGACTGGCCCCAGTTCCCAATGTAGCTAAATTCCTCTTAACTGCACCACTGCCTCAGCAAACTGTTGAAAATTTGTGGTGAGAAGAAGTTTCAATTACAGATACACTACAACCAATCAGATCATGTGGATACAAGTATGATGATATCAAGTGCATAAGCTGAGTGCAGTACAGACAAAAATGACAAAACATTGCAAACTTGGGACAACTAAATTAGTATACAAATCATCTGTGCAATTGCATAAACTCAAGAAGTGCAATAGTGCCAGTATGGAGGAGAGTTAAGTTGGTGCTGGAAGAAGTTATCAAAACAGGATGATAAACATTCAATGATTGCCAGACCTATGAGGTTGGGGAAGGGAGGCGTAAGGGGAGGTCAGTGTCAGGGGAGGGTATGGAAGGAGTTTTGAAAAGGGATGTCAGGAGCAGGGAGATTTAGCTGGTATATAATGGAGGGAAGGAAGAAGAGAGATGCATGGAGGAGGCATCTGTTTCAGAGGAGGGAGGCCATATGAGGAAGCAGATTTCCCAGCTGAGAGTACAACTAGAAAGGAAGAATGTGTGCTGGTCCCCAGAGTAAAGTGAATAGGAGGAAGAGGATAGGGAGAGGAGATGGAATAGCTAAGAGGGAAGGACCCATTTAGAGATGATGGAAGCTTAGCAGGACTGGTGACATGAGGAGAGGGAGGATGGATAGTAAGGGTAAAGAAACAGTGGTGAGTATGGGACAATGAGTTGGTAGCAAAGTGGCAGAAGGTGTTACAGAGGGTGTCCAGTCTGGTGAGGAAGGCGAAGGGGCTGTGCCATAAACTACATCCACATAGTCCAAAACTGGGAAAGTCATATTGGTGACCAGCTCCCAGCAGACCTGAGAAAAAAGGTACTCCTTATTGCAGTACAGGGCACCAAGTTTATGGTGGAGTTTATCATGGATGGCATTAGTGTGGGCAGAAAAGTCAAGCCTGCTATATAACTGCATACCGAGGTACTGGAATGTTTGAACAACTTCAAGTGGTGCATTAACCAGCATGGAGAAGACGGGGAGGGGGCAAGTTGGGCCAGCTTCAGGCTGGTACCAAAAGTCATAGACACTGTTTGTTTTGTGCTGACCTGAAGTTGGTTGGACAGGCACTAACACAGGACATAGTGAAAGTTTTGCAGGAGTGAGACTTCCACAGATGCATTGAGGGCTTGGAGGTGTAGAGAATTGGGTCATCTGCATACATGTGAATATGTAAGTTGGCACAGGTGGAGGGAGCTCATTTAGGAAGATGGAGAAAATGATTGGACCCCAACTGGAGCCCTGTGGGACCTGGATGGGGAGGGGTGGAGACATGGTGCCTCCTGCCTGTACCTATTGTTGATGGCCTGAAAATAGAAACTGAACCAACTGACAGTGGGGCTGAGAGGCTGACAGAGCTCAGCTTATCCAGGAGGAGTGAGTGGGATGCCAAATCAAATTCTTTGGCCAGATTGATGAAAATGGCAACTGAGGTGTGTCCCTGATCTATCCCTGAGAAGATGGAGTCAGTGATACTAAGTAGGGAGGAGATGGGGAATGATCCTTCCTAAAACCTGACTGGAAGGGGGAGAGGAAACTGGAGGAGTGGTGAAAGTCTGAAAGCTAGGAGTAAACCACAAAAAGAATTCCAAATGCTGAAAAAGAAAAGGATGCTTTGTCAGTTTAAGAAGTAACCCATGGTAAGAAAAAAGCTCAAGTTGTAACATCTCGCAGACAGTACTTAGGTGAAGTGAACTGGAATTTTTCTAAAGGACAGGGTGTAGATTTTGAATAGTCTTGTGTACAATCTAGTTGATCCAGCATGATACAATGAGGTGTTCCTAAATCACAGTTTAAAATAAAACATAGTTCTCTATTGTACAGTTTGGTCTAGAGATGGAGTGAAGTGCAATTTTGTTGGCAAAGTGGCCTGACTTTGCATTTCATGAAGGTTTTGCCTCATCCCAAACTTAGTGACCCATGTTTCACTATGCAGAGTGGTACTTCACCATCAAAGAGTCATTTTTGGTGAAGTGGCGCTTTCATAATTACTGTCAAAGAGTGTTCTTTGGCCATCCTGAAAAATTATTCAGTCCTCATCCCAAAATCTAGTAAAGTTCCTGCTAAAAATAATGATGTTTCCTTCCCAACCCCTGTATCCACTATCCAACCTTTCTACCCTAGCCATTCTCAGTGAAAAAATATGTATTAGTTTTACCCTTTCTTCCCTGTCCTCAGCACTCTTTCCCAGTCCATCATTCTCCCCAGTCACTCAGTTCCTGACAGTCCATCAAGGTTAAATGAAAAACACACATGGGGCTGGTATATATTATAAATAAACTACTTGCAGAATTTAGTTGGTTGCTGAATGAGTTGGTGAGCCGAGAGTTGTCACGAATAACAAATGACACTTGTGTTCTATCACGTAACTTTTATGGACTGTCATAGACAATGTGACTGACAAGGGAGGAGGGATCAGGTGTTGAGTTGGATAAAGAGAAGAGTGCAAATGTTATATATATTTTTCACTGCATAATGTGTGGGAAGGAGGGTGGGATGGGTATTACTAGGGTGGGGAAAGCCATATCGTTATTATTACCAAAATGAAATTAGTGACTAATGAACAGGAACTTTTACTGGCCTGTGAGGCAATATTTTTAAATGTGAAATTGGACTGTGTGAAGCAACACTTTACTGGGCAAAGCACTTACATAGTCTTCACCCAGCAAAGTGTCTTTGTTAGCAAAGAACTATGGAAAATACTGCAACAAGTAGCAGTACATCACAAAGTTCTCAGTAAAGAGGATTTTGATGACTTTGATCATCCCTAGTTTGATCAAAGGAGCTAGTATTGCTTCTGAGGCATGGCAATTAACTATGCCACTATACACCAAGAGGTGAAAATGATCTAGAGTCAGTCCTCTTGTGACAAACAATGCTTGGCATATCTAAGTTGCCTGAACATTAGTAACAATACGATCAACATGTATGTAAAGGATGAGGGAAACAAATGAAAGCCTGACATATCCTATTTGCTTTACCTGCTGCCTTGTCACACTGTTTCCTTACCTTAAGGTCATCAGAGTTTATAACCCCAAGGTCCCTTTCCTGCTTGGTGTATGCTATATCCTCACCCCCAACTGATAAGTTGTTCCAGGGTTTTGTGCCCCATATGCATTACCTTACAGCGTCTTTGCATCGCATTTCAACTGCCAAACCCTTCACCATTATTGAGCTTCTTCAGGTCCCTCCTCATTCTGTCTACACCCTCTGGCATGTCCACTTGGTTACAGAGTTTCTTGTCATCAGTGAATAGGGAAATTCTGCATTCTAGGTACTGCACAATGTCACTGATGAAGACTTTGAATAAGACCAGTCCTAGCACTGAGCCCTGTGGTACCCACTGGTCACTCTTCCCTCTGTGGGTGACAGCCATTTACCACCACCCTCTGTGTCCTGCCACCCAGCCAATTACCTACCCACCACACTATTGTCCTGCCACTCCCATATTCCCCAGTTTGTTTAATAGCCTTCTATGTGGCACAGTGTCAAAGGCCTTGCTGAATTTCAGATAGGCCATGTCACTGCCCTCCCCTGATCCACCTCAGTTGTTGACAAAAGCAGGGAAATGAGGCATTAGAGTTTCCAACTCTAACACCCACCCCCACCGTGCAGACACCAACAGCCATCGGTGGGGTGACTTGGGGTCATGGACCCTAACGCTCACCTCATTCTCATATACTGTACCCATCTGAGCTTATTTACTTATGGAATGGGTTGAGTGTTGGGTCAACCACCCCAAGTCACCCCACTGATGTCTGTCACTGTTAGCATGGTGGGGGCAGGGCATTAGAGTTGGAAACCCTAACACCTCATTTCCCTGCTTTTGTCGCTATAGTACTCACTCTAACTGATGCAGTAATGAAGATTTTTACAATGAAGATATATATATATATTTTTATAAAATGGTGTGGTAAAATCATAGAAATCCCACTTATACAATTGGACAGAACATGTCACATGACCGTGCATTATTTCCCAAAGACCGCACGCCTTCCAGTACGACCCTGCGCCTAAACTACTTTCCAGTCCTCAAAACCTTTTCACCAGCAGGAGAGACCACTCCACACCTGGTGCAACTAGGCACCCACACTAACACACTTATGCAACTGACACCCACAGGCATAAGTAAATATACCAGTAGTAGCCCCACACTGTACAAACTGATCTCTTCATCTTACCATTAATGTTTACATAAAATGTAATTTAAAAATCAAATCCTGCCTGCCATTTTCACAGTCTCGCAGTGTACAACCACTTTTATTACTGTAACCACTGTGACCAATCAGTCTGACTAACACAAACCTAGCTGTATATAGAAAAGCAGGAGAACATACATTTTTTCATTGTCTTCTCTTAATTTGTGTGAAAAAAGCTGCATCTGGAGGGAGAGTACCACGATCGTGGATGACTTTCACTTTCACTGCCGAAATGTAGCATGACTGAGCGGTGTGCATTTCAGAAAGTGAGAACCTGTTAAGAGACGAAAGTAAGCCCCTCTCTGTTTAAAAAATAAGAAAAGTGACTCCCTCCTGTTAGTTTGTGTTCCCTTTGGGTAATACAAGTTACATACTGTATGTGAAAGGTAGCAGAAGGATAGACCGAGGTGGTAGCTTTAGGGGCGTGAGCGGGAAGTGAGACCAAGTGTTGCTATGGCAACACTGGTTCTCACTTCCTTCTCACCTCCTAAGTTACCAACTTCAAGTCTATCCTCACTCCTTGCATACATTATTCCAACTGGACAGAGGGACTACTTTTCCACCCACCCCAAAATCTGTGGCCATTTTATAAGATAGCTATACCACTCTGAGGTTGTCACGGTCACGCTCTCTGATATATGCATGCCTTTGGGCGGTTGGCCTTTTCGACCTGCGGCTTCATGTGTACAATGCACACCAAGGCATCGCGTATACCAGAAGCGACAAAACCTCAGAGTGGTATATCTATTACATATATTCGTTGCAAAATCTTGAGTAATGCACTAGTTAGAGTTAAAGCAACAAAAGTAGAAATGTGGTGTTAGGGTTTTGAACCCTAACACCACCTCCCTACAGGCAGCAGGTGTGGGTGTGGCTACAATTGTCAGGCCTAATGCTCACCCCATTCCATGAGTAAGTAAGCTGAGTTGGGTACAATATGTGAGAGCAGGGGTGAGCCTTGAGATGACAATGGCACACATCCAATACCTGTGCTACCTGCAGGAGTGAGGTGGGGTGTGAGGGTTGGAAACCCTAATGCCATGTTTCCCTGCTTATGTTGCTTTAACTCTAACTAGTGCATTAATGAAGTTTTTTTGCAAAGAAGTTATTTACTTTTTGAGAAAGCATAATCATATTCTTATTTGTCTATGGGAGCACAGGGCCCTCTGGGCCCTGCCCCTTCAGGCCCTGTGCTCCCATCCATCCATAATTTTTATATAGTGTAATCCTATCCTTATTTTCCTGTGGGAGGAGCTCAGGGCCTTCTGGGCCCTGAGCTTCCATCACTCAATAATCATATACTTATTTGCATGTGGGAGTGAGGGCCCAGTCCCTAATGGTATCCTTGTGGCAAGGTGTAGGTGTAAGATAACTCATTTGAAGGCACAGCAGAGACAGGACACAGGTTTGTCAGGTATGGCACATGATAACTTATAGTGAACCATTTATTAGGTAACCAAATGAAACTTCAGACTTTACTTTTAAACTGAGGAAAATGATAAAACAAAGAAATGAAATTTTCTTTTAGCTCTAAGTAGCCATCTAAATCACTAGAACACAGTGTGGAAGAAATCAAAGGCAACTCTTCACTATCTTCTATGTTCCACAGAGAAGAGCTAGATCCACTCTCTCCTCTCTACTTCAACTGAGCACTGCATGTTCTTATATTTGCTTAGAACCATGATGAAAGGGTCATGTGAGCTAGTTTGATCCACCCCTATTTCTAATAACATACAATTTCTGCACTAATACAGGCTTGTGGGGATCAAACAGCCTTATAATCAAAATAAATGTTATTTAACATGAGTCTAGCTTTAAAACAAGTTTCATTATAAACATACCAAGATATTCTATCTGAATAACTAACAATCTAATTATCAGAAGCTTCTCCCTTTATGTGAGCTCACTCTTATCTCTATATATCAATAAGCCTCTTTCTGGGCTGTCTGCCTCCTAATAGGAACCAAATCCCAGCCTAACAACAGGGTCCAGGTAAGGCCTTCTCTAATACAGCTTTAACATAAACTCTTTTTGTAGCTCTTTAAACTTTTCTCTCCACTAGGACAGCTGTAACTTTGTGTTAAAAACATTTTGGGTCATTTTAAAAAAACAGCATTGCAGCCCAACTGATGTACATTACAAAAGCTGGTGGAAATGAACAAACTAGTCCTGTTTTATTTTCATTAAAAAATGCTACAGAAAAGAGACAGTTTTCACTCCCTAGTGCTTTTTTTTAAACAATCCTGTGAAAGAACTAGCTGTGCAGAGCAACTTTTTTTTAATGTTCTGAGTCTTTCTTACTTTCATTTCAGGTTTCTGCTTTTTGGCTCAGCACACTCGGTGTTCAGGCTGTGTTTTTCACCACGCCCTTTCAGTTACTGCATGTTTCAGCTGCTAAATCCATTCTAATGAGGCTTGCCCTTTAAAGGGCAGGACAGGTTGTCCTGGGAACCTACCAGGAAGGACAATAGGGGAAGGGGAAGGGGGCAGCAGAAAAGGGAGGGGCGATGACTTCAGGGACAGGTCAATTGACAAGGCATGTGGGGCTCACTGGCCATTGGCTGAGGGGAGGGGCTGAGAGGGAAGGGGGGAGCCCAGGGTGAAGGGGGCCCAAGGGCTACTTAAGGCCATGCAGGACACAGGTAGCCCTCTTTCCTTACTGTAATTTTGATTGCAGCACATCGCTGGCATTACAAAGGTAAGGCACTGAGGTTGGGACCTATGCAGGCAACAGGGGAGGTGTTTTTCTATTTAGATCATGGTGTTTGGTGGGGTAATGTGTAAATTGAAACTGGTTGCAAGAGGCAGGGGAGTGCCCGTGGAGGTGTAGAGAGCATGGTTTGAGAGTGCAGAGAAAGCCTGTAGTGGTCAGAGGTCGATGAGCAGACAAGCACTCAAAGAATGCGTGAGGGGACACACAGCTGCCGGGGCAAGGTGGTGGTAGCAAGTGACCTGGGCTCCGAGGGAAGGAGCATTGGTGGTGGAGTGAGAAACAGAGAAGTTGGGGCAAGTAGTGCACATGGTATAGTGTGTTTCAAGCCATTTGCAGGAGGCACAGATGCATGGTGTGGAGAACGGGCAAGTAGGCCACTCCAGCTAGAGAACAGAGTGAAAGGGAACATGATCCACATGGCCTGTAGGCATTGGAGTGGAACAGGAGCTTTGGGGCCTTGGAAGGGGTCCCTTTCTTGGGAAGGAGGCAGCAGAAATAATTGTGGAGAAGGCCGTGGACCAGCAGATTTGGGCTGTTTTAGGTTGCATATTTTAGACTTGAACTAGGTAAAAATGGATATTGAACAACGGCTACTTTTAAATGTGTTCCTGTTAAATCATATTGCCTCAGTCTAGACTCCCAGCCTAAGCATATTTAGAAAAGCGGATATCTGACCAGAGGTCGCGCTGCCTCTCTGACTGTTGAAAGTAAAGAATATCCAACAACCAATCAGTTTAGGGGCAGGAGCATGGCATGGGGAACAGGGCGGGTGACCCACGCCAGCAAGGTAGCGGAGTGAACGTGAAGGTGGGCCCGTGGCCCATAAGCATGGGGCATAGTGGGATCCTCAGGGCCGTGGAAGATTTTTTTCCTTTTTTAAATTAGAAGCAACAGGAAGTAAGGGAATCGGATGCTAAGAGTCGACAAAAGAGGCACGGTCAAAACAGGACATCTGCTCAAGTCCCACTGCACTAGCGCATGGTTGGTGGTGTGATGGTTTTTCCTCGTCTAGTCATGAACCTGCTGCTTGGCTGGTTCAGCCTATGTGCATGGATTAATGGAAACATATATGGCAGGAAAACTGGAGCATAAAATCCCGATCTGGTTAAGGGTCTGGAGCAGCTATAGTAGACCCGGCATTGTGTAGCAGGTGGCCCAGATGGGGATATAAAAAAAAATGGTGCGCAGCTCCATGTGGCTGGGGCCTGGTGGCAGGGTGGACAAGTGGTGGCAGCTGGGAAGAAGTCCAGAAAGGAATGGCATGGCCAGAATGCAGCTGGGGGGAGATGATAAGGAAGCAGGCGGCCAATGGGCAGGAAGGAGGGCGCGCATGGGGCAAGGTGTGGGGGGGCTCAGGAGCCAACTGGGGTCACTGGGGTCATCCCTGCATGGATGAATGCTGTAGGCAGTGGAAGGGCCTGCTCAGCAGCCCTAGGGGCGGAGGGCCGGGAGCAGGACAGGTGGCTCGAGGGAGTGGTGTGGCCACCCATGGGAGGACCAGGAGCTGCCCACAGAGGGCTGGTGAGGAGGTGGTACCACCACAAAAGGGAGCAATAGGGGTGGACAGTTGGGGTGGGCAGGCACAAGGAGGAAGGTGTGGTGCAGGCAGCGGTGGAGGGGTTTTGGTAAGCAGGTAGTTGTGGGAAGGGGTCTTCTGTGGGGCCGCTTATATTCCACTTCCTAGCATGGCTGGCTGCAGGGGCCTAATATGGAGGCAGGCCTGGCAGGCAGAAAAATGAAGGGGCGAGCTGAGAGGGAGGGACATGGGAGGGGTACCCAGTTATGAGTCCCGGGCGTGGGCGAGAACCGGTAGTGCCTGGCCAGCAGGGATGGTGCAGAGGTGCAGTGGTTGGTGGGGCAATTTTCATGAATGTGGGTGGGGGGAGTTACTGTATAGGAGGGCTCAACTGAATCAGGGGCAGACCCAGTCAACGCAAAGAGAAGGACGGCATGTATGCTTAACTGCAATGCTTTTGTCACACAACAGAGGCATAGAGGTTGGAATAACACCTAAAAAAGCCCCAGCATCCAGCGTGGCCATGATGGTGGAAGCAGCGAAGCTAATGGCACAGATGACAGAGCTGGTGAAGGCAGCAAAGAAGAAAGAAACAGAAGAGGTGGCCCTGAAAAAAAGAAAGGACCCGGACGAGAGGTCAGGCACCAGGAAGGGGAGCAAAAGGCAGAAGTGAGTGGGGCCCAGCCTGCCCGCAGAGCCCAGAAAGGGGTCGATCCCACACCAGGCCTGTCAGGGCCACTACCGGATGGGGTAAGAACAGAGTGGATATGAATACCGAGGCCAACTTAAAAGTGTATACTGAGGGATTGTTGGGGGACATGGGGATAAGGGAATGGGGAAGCTAGAATGAGCTTTGAAGGCCATCAAGGATTGGTGGCAGCCAGATAAGGGGGATACGAGCACCATTAGTGGCACGCGGAAGCCATATGATGGGCCTCCTGGTTTTACATTGGGAGACCATGTTACCACCTTGATAAAGGAAAAGATGTGGAAGGGAGAGTATGTGGATATTTTTGGGCTGATGGATGAAGAGACTGCCAACAAGTATGAACAGAAGGAGTCGGTTGGCAAGTCTGAGAAGGCAGTGGCATTGGCAGTGGTAGGTCACAAAGCAGAGGAGGTTAGATTTAAGGGGAAGAATATAGACAACTGGCAGGCAGGGTTCATAATTTATAGTGCACTGGTGCTGGAGAAACAGCAGGACCTGGCAATCCTGCTACTGACGTACATGGCAATTATCCGGGATGCGTACCGGGCTAAGCTAGGTTTTAGGTGGCTGAAATATGACAAAGTGTTCTGCAGGAGGATGGCAGTAAAGGGGACCTGAGATGGGACTGTACCCATGCCAAGTTATGGGTCAGGACACTCTCAGAGAGCAATGGGTGGCAGGTCATGGAACAGGTCAAATGGGTAGCCCTGGCCATGGGAAGTAAGGCATGCTGGGCGTTTAACAGGGCAGCATGCTCATGGATGAGTTACAAGTTCCAGCATGCCTGTTCAAGGTGTGGGGGTGGGCCCCAAACATCCTGCAGGCAAGGGGGTGAAAAAAGGGGGTCAGGGTGGGGTCAACAACTGGAGCAGCCCTTTCGGGGCGGCCAAGGGGGCCCTGGTAAGAGGCGGGGAGGTCCCGGCAGGGGGGGACACGCCCCCAGCTATGGATGGAACTAGGGTGGGGAGGGGCGATGGGAGGTAGGGATATGCCTTCGCTGACACCCCAATTAGGTTGGGAGTGGTAGAGGCATGGACGGAGGGGTACCCAGACAAGAAGAGTGTGGAGCTGCTAAGGGTGGGTTTCAAAAGGGGTTTCCCCCTGGGGTTTGAGGGGATATGCATAAGCATGTGGGTGAAGAACTTGGGCTCTGTAAAAGAGAGGGAAGCAATTCAGGGTGTCACTGCTCGGTGTGGTCCTGAAAAAGCAGCGGGAAGTTCCGACTCATACATCACCTGTCATACCTGGAAGGGAAGTCAGTGAATGCCAGCACTCCAGAAGGGCTGAGCATGGTATCGTACGCATCCCTGGATCAGGCAGTGGAGCTGATATGGGCAGCTGAGGGGGCATGGTTAGCCAAGACTGACATTGAGTCTGCATTCCGGCTGTTACCAGTCCACCCAGAGGATTGGGATTTGTTTGGTTTCCAATTCGAAGGGGGGCTGTACTTTGACAAGGCTATTCCCATGGGGTGTTTGGTGGCGTGCTCGGTATTTGAGACATTCAGTTCATGTGTGCAATGGGTTTTTGGGGAGTGTTACGGGCACAGGAGGATGGTGTGTTATCTGGACAATTTCCTATTGATAGGGGAGAGCCAGAGAGAAGCCCAGGGAATGCTGAGCGATTTTCAGGACATGTACAGGTATATAGGGATTTCATTGGCAGCAGGCAAGATGGAAGGCCCGGTGCGCAAACTCAAATTTCTGGGGATTGAAGTGGATACCAAGAAAGAGTGTTTTCGGTTACCAGGGGACAAGGTAATGCACCTGAAGGGTTTGCTGGTGCTGGTTGGGGGGAGGAGGAGGGTGCCACTGGTACAGGTACAAGAGCTGCTGGGGCACCTTAATTTTGCCTGTAAGGCCATAAGCCCAGGCGGGGCTTTCACATGGAGATTGGGGAGGGTCATGGGCAAGGCCAAACAGCCCCACCACTGGGTGGACATAAGCAAGGGGGTGAAGGAAGCCCTCTAAGTGTGAGAGACATTCCTGGAATCATACAACGGAGTGACATTTTGGCAAGAGGAGTGGGCCAGTAACGTGGACCTAGAACTGTACATAGACGTGGCTGAGGAGTTCAGGTTTGGGGGTATATTTTCAAAGGGAGTGGGTGTCTGAGGCATGGCCAGACCAGTGGAAGGTTTGAGGTTGGACCAAGGACATCACATTTCTAGAAATGTTTCCCATTTGGGTGACCCTGGAAATTTGGGAGAGTGGATGGCAAGGAAAAGAATTTCCTTCTGGTGTGATAACAAGGGAGTAGTCAAAGTTATCAACAGGCAGAGTGGCCACACAGAGTCAGTGGGCCTGATATTGAGGAGATTGATGTTATTGGGGCTGTGCCTGAGCATGTCCTTTAGGGTGCAACACACTGAAGGGGAAAGGAATTATGTGGCTGATTGTCTTTCTCGTTTACAGATAGACCGATTCTGGGAGTTAGCTCCACGAGCAGCACCTACCCAGACCAAGGTCCCAGCCTGCATGTGGGAAGTTGGAAGGCAAAGGCCAGAGCTCTGCATAAGGGGTCTTGAGCGGCCAACACTTTGAAGGCCTATGAGAAAGCATGGTAGAGTTTGCAGGTTTTCGGAACCAGCTCTGGGTGGGAAATGGGGGAGCCGGTGTGAGAGGAGAAAGTTATGAGATACGTGGTGAGGAGATGGGAAGAAGGGCTGGCCCACTCCACCATGGCAGTACAGTTGGCAGGGATCAGTTGGAACTGCCAAGACTGGGAATGGGTGGACGTGGCTGGTAGCCATACAGTCAGACAGATGATAATGGGATGGCAGAGGGAGCAGGGCAAAGCACAGGATGGGAGGAGACCCCTCAGGGGCCCTCTGCTTTTGAGGGTCTTAAGGGTGCTAGACCAAGTTTGCCATTCTGCAAAAGAGGTATGCTTGTTCCAGTACAGATTCACAAGATGGTGAGAGGGCATTTCGGTGGTGGAAATGGTAGCGCAACGAAGGAGGAGCAGCCCAGGCTTCAGGAACAAAACATATGGGGAGAGGAACACAGTGGTCATCAACCTCCCAGGTCCAAAACAGATCAAAAAGGGGGGGCGTGGAGGTAGTATTGAACAGGCAGGCAGATGGAGAGGCATGTGCGGTACAGGCCATGATTGAATGCAGGGGGATACGGGGGCTCATCGGAGGGACCTGGTTCATACATGGCGATGGCTCCCTGGTGACGGGGTACCAGGTGGGGGCAGTGCTAAAATGGGCCATAGCATTTGTAGGCAAGAACCCAGCAGAGTTTGCCCTCATTCTTTTTGGATTGGAATGGCAACAGAGCTGGGGGCTGCTGAGGGCAAGGAAGTTCAACATTAAGCAGGTAGGAGGTGGAAATCAAACTTTTATAAGAGATATGTGAGAAGTTGACAATGGCTAATAGGTGTTCCTTTCTCTCCCCGCAGCAGGTTACATGCAGCAAGTATGGATCATGGGGCACTCATTCATATACTGGGTGGAGAGATTCACAGCTGCCACAAGGATAGGGCCACAGCTGCGATGGGAAGCAAAACACACCAGAGTGCAATGGAGAGGCCTGAGAGGAATGAGGTGGCCACAGTTGCTCCCCCTGTTGGGAGAGTTGAGGGTCCAATGGGGCTGGCCAGATTGTGTAATAATACATGCGGGGGGCAATAACTTGGGATCATGACCCTGGGGATACCTGATGACTGACATAATCAAAGACTTAGAAACGGTAAAGAGCTGGTGGCCCACGGTAGTAATTGGCTGGTCAGAAATCACCTCCAGGAGGGTTTGGAGGGGAGCACAGGGGCCGCAGGTGATAGAGGTGGCACACAAGCAGCTGAACAGGAAGGTAGCCAAGGCAGTAATCGAGATGGGAGGGGTTCACTTTCTCCATAGGGATATCTCATACGATCAGGACGCGGTGTACCGGGGAGACGGCATCCATCTGACTGAGTTCAGCATGGGCCTGTTCCTTCGCCCGTTTGGGGATTTAGAGGGGGAGATTAACAAAAAGGCCGAGGGGTAGCCATGCAGGGAGCCCATCTTCCATACAGCTGGAGATGGGTCAGTGGAAAGGGTGGGAGTAAGAAGGAAAAGGGGTCAGGGAGAAGGGGAGGGGATAGGTTCCACGGGCTGGGGACAAGAACCCAGGCATGGGAGTAATGGGGGAGGGAGGGATTTAGAGCTAGGAGGTGGATTAGCCGTGTTCACACCTAGTGGGAAAAGGGCTGGTCCGGGTAAGGGTGGCACCCTGGTATGGTGGGAAAGGGAGGCCAGATCACAGTGTCCGGACCCCAAGAAGCAGTGACGAAAAGAAGGAAAACAAGAGGAAGAACGCATGAAGAAAAGGAAGGGACTATTATGTCCGAAGGAGAATGGGGACTGTTATGTCCAAAATGTAAATATGATTTGTAAAGACATTGAAATGGGATGTAAAAGTGTTAATATAAGTGTGCCTTGCTATAAATAAATACTTAATGCCAGTGAGCATACAAAGTTAACAAAGGTGTGGGCTGAGTTATTTCTGGGTGGGGATCCAGGGACAATGCTATGGGGAACATTTTAACAAGAAAAGAGGGGCTTTGTTTTAAACTGTGCTGGTAGCTACGCTGATACAATAGCAAACCAATTAGCTAACTAGTGCACAGAAAAACAGAAGGTCTACAATAATGAATTAGTGCTAGAAGCACTTTACATTTACTTTTGTCTGCTTAACAAGCACCTAGCGGGCTTTTGGGCTTTTTAAACCACAAACAGTGTTTCTTACAGACACAAGGGGGGGTGTTCCAGGCACATATTGCCAAATGGAACACAAGAAGGGCACTCAAGGCAAAGAGGAATTTAAAAGAGGGGCAGTGATAGAAGTGAGATACCACAGTAGGAGGCCAGCCTACTGCAGTAGAGATGTGAAAATTAAAGAAAAGGAAAGATTTATAGCTGCTGCAGCAGACTTTGGAAAAGGGGACAGATAAGAAGGAAGCCTCGAGTTACCTTTATTTGAAAATTGGGGGGATAACTAAACCTATCACAATCCTGCACTCCCATCTATACATCATTTTTCAGATACAGTAGTGGTATTCTTATTTGCTTGTGGAAGGGCCCTGCACTCTCATCCCGTACTGTACAGCATCAAAAAACACCTCATATTGCAATCTTATCCTATAGAAAACACAGCAAAATTTTAAAGTTGTGTAACTTGACACAAAATTAATATATTTTCTCCAAACCACCAAAAGGCATTTTGGTAGCACCAGCCCATTCTACCCTGAAAATGTCAGAGCAAAACTGCAAGCCATTTCTTAACACCATAGTGACAAAGAAAATGCTCAAAAACCTCCTAGCAAAATTCAAATCCATAGAACTCCAAGCTGTAGTAATATATTTTCTCCAAACCAGCAAAAGACACATCTGTAGAAACAAGTCCTTTCAACCTGAAAATATCAGTCCAAAATTCCAAACCATTTCTTTGCTATGAAATGACAAAGAAACAGATACATTAAATTTTTTTCACAAATTGCAAAACAGAATCCTGTTTCATAAAATAATTTTCACAATTTTCAGAAAAAGAAAATCATTTTTTGCAAATTGCAAAAAAGGATCCTGTTTCATGGTAAAAGTTTTCAGAGATTTGCAAAACAGGATTTCTGCAGCTAAAAAAATGTATTTCTTACAAAGTAATCAAATAACTAACCTCGGAATGCAATTCTACAGGTCCTGATTAGGTAAACACAACTGTGAGTGTCTACCAAAGCCCTATATTAGTTTTGAAATTTAAGTTTGTTTCCCTTGCTAATAGAAAACAATATGGTGGCAGCATGAAAAAGGATTCTGCATTTGCAATCAAGCATCCTGTTTCACAATCAAGAATCCTGTTTCTAGCATCACATTTAACTTTTCCCATAGGAAATAATGGGAAACTTTACAATTTAATAACTTCAGAACAGATTAATATTTTTTCACCAAACCTTCAAAAGGCACCACTGTGACCTAAGACCTATATACCCTAAACATTTCAAATCAAAATTCCACACCATTTGTGTGCAGCGTGATGACAAAGCATTTGACAAAAAAGATAATTTACACGTTCTTTGAAACTCCATGTCTCCGCACCTGCACATTCAACCACAACAAACATCTGTTGGTGAGTGGAGGTGGAGTCTGGAGAATGGGGTACACATTTGTGTGTGCTTTTGGTGCTCTGCAGCTCTGACCATAATGTAACTTGCCAGATCCAAAGATCTATGGTACCACACCAAGCATGCAAATTTTCAGGCAAATCCGGTGTATGGTGGAAAAGTTATTAAAGTACAAAATTTGGGGTTTAACACAGAAGTGGCCATGCACTACTGTGTGCGTGTATATATATTATGGTATCACGGTAGTTCTACCATAGTTAGGGTTGAGGAGCCATTTACATGTTAAACCTAACATTTTGAACCTTAATAACTTTGCAACCATTCAATGGATTTGCCTGAAATTTGAAATTTGGAATACATGATCAAGAACCATACATCTTGGGATCTACCAACTTTTGTACTGTTCGGATATACGACTGCGGAGTTATTAAGTGTGATCTGCACGCGCATTTACGCTTTTTTGCAATTCTTTGGTCATCTCTACAGGTCACATGGTTTGCACGACCAGTCCAAAATCTTCAGAGAACATGTGGCCGGGGTCCCTGATGTGCCTTTTGAAGATTTCGCAAAAAAATATTAAACGGTTCAAAAGTTATTCAAAAAACAGTTTCCCATTATAAGTCAATGGGAAAAGTTAACAAAAGTTAAACACTTTTGCAAATGCAGTTTTACTTTTGCAAATGGCCTTTACTTCGCAAATCCACCATTTTGTTTTCAGTTTGTCATCAGAAAAATGCTTGGCATTTAAATTTGGGACCCTCTAGCAACACAATTCTTTTTGTGTTTACCTAGTCGGACCCTGAGGATGCTAGACATGTCTTTAATGTGAGGTTAAACACCCTAGAAATATGTTTCTCAAGTTTCTGGAAAAAGTACTCTCACAAAGTAGTGTCACACTCACAAAACTGTCCCATATTTTTGCGAAAGCTTTCGCAAATTGCGACACTACTTTTCCAGGCTATGGCAAAATTACAGCAATTCTTTGCCACCCTGCTGCAAAAGAATGGTTTGGTCTTTTGGGCTGATATTTGGAGGGAGCACAGCCAACATCTCACAGATGTGCCTTTCAGTGTTTCAGTGAAAAAATATTGCAGGGCAGCAAAGTTACATCACTCCAAAGTTTACGCTTTTTCCCATAGGATGACATTACGGCGTCCGCCACATTACAGGAATCCTTTGCCGCCCTGCTGCAAAATAATGGTTTGGTCTTTTGGGCTGAAATTTGGAGGTAAGAAAGCCAACAGCCCACAGAAGTGTCTTTCAGTAGTTTGGTGAAAAAATATTTCAGGGAGTCAAAGTTATGGGACTCCCGAACTTCTCTTTTTTTCCCACAGGATAACATTACGGCATTCGCCGCGTCTTTCAGGGCCTGTATCTCGGAAACGGTGTGAGATACAGACTTTTTGTCGGAAAAATGCTTAGCCCCCAAGTAGGCGCTAAGTGCAAAATTAGCCAGGAAAGTCATACATCATATGACTTTTACTTTTTTTTTCTACGTCATACGGTTCCAGAGACATAAGCAATTTAGTATTCCAACTCCTCATTTTCTGCTCTGAGACCCGTTATTATCCATACATTCTTTGTACTTTGGGAGCTAAGCATTTTTCCAACAAAAAGTCCGTATCTACACCGTTTCGAGATACGGGCCCTGAAAGGCACGGCGAACTCCATTATGTTATCCTATGGGGAAAAGAGAAGTTCAGAGCGATAACTTTGGCTCCTGTAATATTTTTTTTTTCACCAAACCACTGAATGGCACATCTGTGGGATGTTGGCTTTCTTCCCTCCAAATTTCAGCCCAAAAAGACCAAACCGTTATTTTGCAGCAGGGCGGCAAAGGTTATAATGTAGCAGGCAGATGATAATGTTATCCTATGGGAAAAAGCTCAATTTGGAGTGCTGTAACTTTGCTGCCCTGTAATATTTTTTACCAAAATACAGAAAGGCACATCTGTGAGATGTTGGCTGTGTTCCTTCCAAATTTCAGCCCAAAAGACTAAACCAGTTCTTTTGCAGCAGGGTGGCAAAAATTGCTGTCATTTCCCACAGCCTGGAAAAGTACTGTCGAACCTTATAAAGCTTTTGCAAATTCATGCAACAGTGTCACAAATGCGAAAGTACTTTAAGAAGTACTTTTCCAGAAATTTAAAACATATTTCTGGGGTGTTTTACCCCAAAATAAAGACATGCCTAGCATCTTCAGGGTCCGACTATGTGAATACCAAAAGAATTAGGTTGCTAGATGGTCCCAAATTTAATGACAAACATTTTTCTGATGACCAACTGAAAACAAAATGGCAGATTTGCGACAGTAAACTGGCCATTTGCGAAAGTAAAACTGCATTTGTGACACTGTCGAACTTTTTATCTTTTCCCATTGACTTATAATGGGAAATTGTTTTGAATAACTTTTGAACCCTTTAATATTTTTTCATGAAATCTTCAAAAGGCACATAGGGGACCCCAGCCACATATTTCCTGAAGATTTTGGACCAGTCGCATAAACCGTGCGACCTGTAGAGACAAGCAAAGAATTCCAAAAAGCGTAAATGCATGCACAGATCACGCTTAATAACTCTGCAGCCATATATCTGAACAGTACAAAAGTTGGCAGATCCCAAGATGTATGGGTCTTGATTGTTTATTCCAAATTTCAGGCAAATCTGTTGAACGGTTGCAAAGTTATTAAGGTGCAAAATTTTAGGTATAACATGTAAAGGGCTCCTCAACCCTAACTATGGTAGCACTACCATGCTACCATAATATATATATATATATATATATATATATATATATATATAGAGCATAAAATCCTTTAATGCATCAGTTAGTTGTTCCACAGCGACAAAAGTGAGGAAATTGGTGTAAGGGTTGAAACCCCTTTGCACCCCTCAGCCCACCCCAACTGGAATCGAGGTGCAAATTGGGGTCATCGGCCCTAAGTGCCACCCATCACATGTGGAAAGAAGCTGAGAATAGGAGAATGGGGTGACAGTTAGGACCGATGACCCCAATGCACACCCGATTCCAGTTGGGGTGGGCTGGAGGAGTGCAAAGGATTTCAACCCAACATCGAATTTCCTCGCTTTGCTGCTGTGGAACAACCCTAACTGATGCATTAAATGGAGTTTTTGCCTCTAATTTCCCTTCTTTTTGAGAATGATAATGAGAAATAGTGAATGTAATGCAGCGGAGGGAGGCCTTGAGGTGATGTCTTGCCGCATTGTAACATTGTGCCTGCAAGCGCAAATCGTGTCGCATGGTGAAGCAAAGTGAAACAGAAAGAGGAACAGTACTGTAGACAGAAATGTTAAAAACAACGGAAACGCAACCGCAAATGAAAACTCAAAGGGTAACGCACATGGTGGCGTAAAGGTGAATGATAAGGGAAACGGGTACGGAACCGCAAGCAGAAACGGTAATGGTAAGAGTAATGTAAGCGCACAGCCTGGTTTTCCCCAAAAGCTGTATAGAGAAAGACAGTGAGTAGAAAGAATGTATGCAAATTAATGACTCTCGGAACACAAAAATCAGTAGTTGTAATAGTAAATTGCTTATATCTCAGTAACCGTACAACATAAAAAAAAATGTAAAAGTCATCTGTATTATCACTTTCCTGGCTAGCTTTATAAATAGGGCTATAATTTTTCAACAAAATCTCCGTATCTCGCACCGTTTTCGAGATATGGTCTCTCTAAGGCTCGGCGAACGCCGTAATGTTATCGTATGGGAAAAAACAGAAGTTTGGACTGCCATAACTTTTGAACAGTTTAATATTTTTTCATGAAATCTTCGACAGGCACATTGGGAACCCCGGCTGCACGTTCTCTGAAGATTTCAGGCCGGTCATACATACCATGCAACCTGTAAAGCGCGACCGTAGAATCCAGAAAAAGCGTAAATGCTGCGCACAGATCATGCTTAATAACTCCACAGCCATGTATCCGACCAGTACAAAACTTAGCATATCCCAAGGCGTATGGGTCTTGATCGTGTATTCTAAATTTCAGGCAATCCATCAAACAGTCGCAAAGTTATTAAGGTGTGCAAAATTTTGGGTTTAACATGTAAATGGCTCCTCAACCTAACTATGGTAGCACTACCATGCTACCATAATATATGTGGTAGCACGGTAGTCTACCATGAATGGGATTGAGGGCCATTTCTATGTTAAACCCAAAAACTTTGCACCTTAATAATTTTGCAACTGTTTCACGGATTTGGATGGAATTTGGAATACATGATCAAGAACCATAGGCCTTGGCATCTGCCAAGTTTCGTACTGGTTGGATATACGGCTGTGGAGTTATTAAGCGTGATCTGTGCACGCACTTATGCTTTTTCTGAAATTCTACAGTCGCACCTACAGGTCGTACGGTTTGCACGACCGGCCTGAAATCTTCAGGGAACGTGTGGCTGGGGTCCCCGATGTGCCTTTTGAAGATTTCATGAAAAAATATTGAACGGTTCAAAAGTTATTCAAAAAACAGTTTCCCATTATAAGTCAATGGGAAAAGTTAACAAAAAGTTTGACAGTGTCGCAAATGCATTTTTACTTTTGCAAATGGGCCTGTTACTTTCGCAAATCAGCCATTTTGTTTTCAGTTGGTTATCAGAAAAATGGTTGGCATTTAAATTTGGGACCCTCTAGCAACCTAATTCTTTTTGTATTCACCTAGTCGGACCCTGAGGATGCCATGTCTTTATTTTGTGGTAAAACACCCCAGAAATATGTTTTTCAAATTTCTGGAAAAGTACTTTAGCAAATTGCTATCGTGCTCACGAAAGTGTCGGTTTTTCCCTATGACTTTACATGAAATGCAACAGTAGTTTTCCATCTGTGGGAAAGTTACAGCAATTCTTTGGCACTGTGCTGCAAAAGAACCGTTTGGAGTTTTGGGATGAAATCTGGATGGAG
The DNA here is from genome assembly GCA_016271365.2 of Neoceratodus forsteri. NCBI lineage: Eukaryota > Metazoa > Chordata > Ceratodontiformes > Ceratodontidae > Neoceratodus > Neoceratodus forsteri. Next base: position 12,364 of record CM057449.1, on the reverse strand, counting down.
CACAGCCGACATCTTACAGATGTGCCTTTCAGTGTTGTATTGAAAAAATATTGCAGGGCAGCAAAGTTACATCACTCCAAAGTTTACGCTTTTCCCATAGGATGACATTACGGCGTCCGCCACATTACAGGAATCCTTTGCCGCCCCTGCTGCAAAATAATGGTTTGGTCTTTTGGCTGAAATTTGGAGGTAAGAAAGCCAACAGCCCACAGAAGTGTCTTTCAGTGGTTTGGTGAAAAATATTTAGGGAGTCAAAGTTATGGGACTCCGAACTTCTCTTTTCCCACAGGATAACATTACGGCATTCGCCGTCTTTCAGGGCCTGTATCTAGAAGCGGTGTGTGAGATACAGACTTTTTGTCGGAAAAATGCTTAGCCCCCAAGTAGGCGCTAAGTGCAAAATTAGCCAGGAAAGTCATACATCATATGACTTTTACTTTTTTTCTACGTCATACGGTTCCAGAGACATAAGCAATTTAGTATTCCAACTCCTCATTTTCTGCTCTGAGACCCGTTATTATCCATACATTCTTTGTACTTTGGGAGCTAAGCATTTTTCCAACAAAAAGTCCGTATCTCGCACCGTTTCCGAGATACGGGCCCTGAAAGGCACGGCGAACCCATTATGTTATCCTATGGGGAAAAAGAGAAGTTCAGAGCGATAACTTTGGCTCCCTGTAATATTTTTTTCACCAAACCACTGAATGGCACATCTGTGGGATGTTGGCTTTCTTCCCTCCAAATTTCAGCCCAAAAGACCAAACCGTTATTTTGCAGCAGGGCGGCAAAGGATTCCTGTAATATGGCAGATGCCGTAATGTTATCCTATGGGAAACAGCGTCAATTTGGAGTGCTGTAAATTTGCCACCCTGTAATATTTTTTTACCAAAATACAGAAAGGCACATCTGTGAGATGTTGGCTGTGTTCCTTCCAAATTTCAGCCCAAAAGACTAAACCATTCTTTTGCAGCAGGGTGGCAAAAAATTGCTGTCATTTTCCCACAGCCTGGAAAAGTACTGTCGAACTTTATGAAAGCTTTCGCAAATTCATGCAACAGTGTCACAAATGCGAAAGTACTTTGCGAAAGTACTTTTTCCAGAAATTTGAAAAACATATTTCTGGGGTGTTTTACCCCAAAATAAAGACATGCCTAGCATCTTCAGGGTCCGACTAGGTGAATACAAAAAGAATTAGGTTGCTAGAGGGTCCCAAATTTAAATGCCAAGCATTTTTCTGATGACCAACTGAAAACAAAATGGCAGATTTGCGACAGTAAAAGGGCCATTTGCGAAAGTAAAAACTGCATTTGTGACACTGTCGAACTTTTTATCTTTTCCCATTGACTTATAATGGGAAATTGTTTTTGAATAACTTTGAACCCTTTAATATTTTTTTCATGAAATCTTCAAAAGGCACATAGGGACCCCAGCCACATATTTCCTGAAGATTTTGGACCAGTCGCATAAACCGTAGACCTGTAGAGACAAGCAAAGAATTCCAAAAGCGTAAATGCATGCACAGATCACGCTTTAATAACTCTGCAGCCATATATCTGAACAGTACAAAAGTTGGCAGATCCCAAGATGTATGGTTCTTGATTGTTTATTCCAAATTTCAGGCAAATCTGTTGAACGGTTGCAAAGTTATTAAGGTGCAAAATTTTAGGTATAACATGTAAAGGGCTCCTCAACCCTAACTATGGTAGCACTACCATGCTACCATATATATATATATATATATATATATATATATATATATATTAGAGGCAAAAAAATCTCTTTAATGCATCAGTTAGGATTGTTCCACAGCGACAAAAGTGAGGAAATTCGGTGTAAGGGTTGAAACCCTTTGCCCCTCAGCCCACCCCAACTGGAATCGGGGTGCAAATTGAGGTCATCGGCCCTAAGTGCCACCCATCACATGTGGAAAGAAGCTGAGGAATAGGAGAATGGGGTGACAGTTAGGACCGATGACCCCAATGCACACCCGATTCCAGTTGGGGGGTGGGCTGGAGGGGTGCAAAGGAGGTTTCAACCCTAACATCGAATTTCCTCGCTTTTGTCGCTGTGGAACAACCCTAACTGATGCATTAAATGGAGTTTTTTGCCTCTAATTTCCCTTCTTTTTGAGAATGATAATGAGAAATAGTGAATGTAATGCAGCGGCGGGAGCCTGGGGGTGATGTCTTGCCGCATTGTAACATTGTGCCTGCAAACGCAAATCGTAATGCGCATGGTGAAGCAAAGTGAAACAGAAAGAGGAACAGTACTGTAGACAGAAATGTTAAAAACAACGGAAACGCAACCGCAAATGAAAACTCAAAGGGTAACGCACATGGTGGCGTAAAGGTGAATGATAAGTGAAACGGGTACGGAACCGCAAGCAGAAACGGTAATGGTAAGAGTAATGTAAGCGCACAGCCTGGTTTTCCCCAAAAGCTGTATAGAGAAAGACAGTGAGTAGAAAGAATGTATGCAAATTAATGACTCTCGGAACACAAAAATCAGTAGTTGTAATAGTAAATTGCTTATATCTCAGTAACCGTACAACATAAAAAAAAATGTAAAAGTCATCTGTATTATCACTTTCCTGGCTAGCTTTATAAATAGGGCTATAATTTTTCAACAAAATCTCCATTATCTCACTTTCGTTTTGAGATATGGTCTCTCTAAAGCGGCGACGTAATGTTATCGTATAGGAAAAAACAGAAGTTTGGACTGCCATAACTTTTGAACAGTTTAATATTTTTCATGAAATCTTCGACAGGCACATTAGGGACCCGGCTGCACGTTCTCTGAAGATTTCAGGCCGTCACACATACCATGCAACCTGTAAATCGCGACCGTAGAATTCAGAAAAGCGTAAATGCGCGCACAGATCATGCTTAATAACTCCACAGCCATGTATCCGACCAGTACAAAACTTAGCATATCCCAAGGCGTATGGGTCTTGATCGTGTATTCTAAATTTCAGGCAAATCCATCAAACAGTCGCAAGTTATTAGGTGCAAAATTTTGGGTTTAACATAAATGGCTCCTCAACCCTAACTATGGTAGCACTACCATGCTACCATAATATATTGTGGTAGCACGGTAGTGCTACCATAGTTAAGATTGAGGAGCCATTTCATGTTAAACCCAAAACTTTGCACCTTAATAATTTTGCAACTGTTTCAATGGATTTGGATGGAATTTGGAATACATGATCAAGAACTATAGGCCTTGCATCTGGCCAAGTTTCGACTGGTTGATATACGGCTGTGGAGTTGTTGCGCGTGATCTGGGGCGTGGTTTGGCGCTTTTCTGAATTCTAGTATCGTTTTAAATTTGTTTAGAGTTTATGTGGACTGGTGCCTGAAATCTTTCGTGAACGTGTGGTTGGGGTCCTCGCTAGCGTTTTTGAAGATTTCTCATGAAAAATATTGAACGTGTTGTGTGTTATTCAGAATCGTTTCCTCATTATAAGTCAATGGGTTAACAAAGTTTGACAGTTTCGTGCGAAATGCATTTTACTTTCTGCAAATGGGCCTGTTACTTTGCAAATCGCCATTTTGTTTTCAGTTGGTTATCAGAAAAATGGTTGGCATTTAAATTTGGGACCCTCTAGCAACCTAATTCTTTTTGTATTCACCTAGTCGGACCCTGAGGATGCCATGTCTTTATTTTGTGGTAAAACACCCCAGAAATATGTTTTCAAATTTCTGGAAAAGTACTTTAGCAAATTGCTTACGTGCTCACGAAAGTGTCGGTTTTTCCCTATGACTTTACATGAAATGCAACAGTAGTTTTCCATCTGTGGAAAGTTACAGCAATTCTTTGGCACTGTGCTGCAAAAGAACCGTTTGGAGTTTTGGGATGAAATCTGGATGGGACGGAGCCGACATCTTACAGATGTGCCTTTCAGTGTTGTATTGAAAAAATATTACATGGCGGCAAAGTTAAGGCACTCCAAATTTCATGTTTTCCCATAGGATAACATTCGCACCGACGCATTACAGAAATCTTTGGATCCCTGCTGCAAAATAATGGTTTGGTCTTTTGGCTGAAATTTGGAGGTAAGAAAGCCAACAGCCCACAGAAGTGTCTTTCAGTAGTTTGGTGAAAAATATTTCAGGGAGTCAAAGTTATGGGACTCCGAACTTCTCTTTTCCCACAGGATAACATTCGGCATTCGCCGCGTCTTTCAGGGCCTGTATCTGGAAGCGATTGTGAGATACAGACTTTTGTCGGAAAAATGCTTAGCCCCAAGTAGGCGTAAGTGCAATTAGCCAGGAAAGTCATACATCATATGACTTTTACTTTTTTCTACGTCATACGGTTCCAGAGACATAAGCAATTTAGTATTCCAACTCCTCATTTTCTGCTCTGAGACCCGTTATTATCCATACATTCTTTGTACTTTGGGAGCTAAGCATTTTTCCAACAAAAAGTCCGTATCTCGCACCGTTTCCGAGATACGGGCCCTGAAAGGCACGGCGAACCCATTATGTTATCCTATGGGGAAAAAGAGAAGTTCAGAGAGCGATAACTTTGGCTCCCTGTAATATTTTTTTCACCAAACCACTGAATGGCACATCTGTGGGATGTTGGCTTTCTTCCCTCCAAATTTCAGCCCAAAAGACCAAACCGTTATTTTGCAGCAGGGCGGCAAAGGATTCCTGTAATATGGCAGATGCCGTAATGTTATCCTATGGGAAACAGCTCCAATTTGGAGTGCTGTAAATTTGCGCACCCTGTAATATTTTTTACCGAAAATACAGAAAGGCACATCTGTGAGATGTTGGCTGTGTTCCTTCCAAATTTCAGCCCAAAAGACTAAACCATTCTTTTGCAGCAGGGTGGCAAAAAATTGCTGTCATTTTCCCACAGCCTGGAAAAGTACTGTCGAACTTTATGAAAGCTTTCGCAAATTCATGCAACAGTGTCACAAATGCGAAAGTACTTTGCGAAAGTACTTTTTCCAGAAATTTAAAAAACATATTTCTGGGGTGTTTTACCCCAAAATAAAGACATGCCTAGCATCTTCAGGGTCCGACTATGTGAATACCAAAAGAATTAGGTTGCTAGATGGTCCCAAATTTAAATGACAAACATTTTTCTGATGACCAACTGAAAACAAAATGGCAGATTTGCGACAGTAAACTGGCCATTTGCGAAAGTAAAAACTGCATTTGTGACACTGTCGAACTTTTTATCTTTTCCCATTGACTTATAATGGGAAATTGTTTTTTGAATAACTTTTGAACCCTTTAATATTTTTTCATGAAATCTTCAAAAGGCACATAGGGGACCCCAGCCACATATTTCCTGAAGATTTTGGACCAGTCGCATAAACCGTGCGACCTGTAGAGACAAGCAAAGAATTCCAAAAAGCGTAATAGCATGCACAGATCACGCTTTAATAACTCTGCAGCCATATATCTGAACAGTACAAAAGTTGGCAGATCCCAAGATGTATGGGTCTTGATTGTTTATTCCAAATTTCAGGCAAATCTGTTGAACGGTTGCAAAGTTATTAAGGTGCAAAATTTTAGGTATAACATGTAAAGGGCTCCTCAACCCTAACTATGGTAGCACTACCATGCTACCATAATATATATATATATATATATATATATATATATATATATAGAGCAAAAATCTATTAATGCATCAGTTAGGATTGTTCCACAGCGACAAAAGTGAGGAAATTCGGTGTAAGGGTTGAAACCCTTGCCCCTCAGCCCACCCCAACTGGAATCGGGGTGCAAATTGGAGTCATCGGCCCTAAGTGCCACCCCATCACATGTGGAAAGAAGCTGAGGAATAGGAGAATGGGGTGACAGTTAGGACCGATGACCCCAATGCACACCCCGATTCCAGTTGGGGGTGGGCTGGAGGGGTGCAAAGGAGGTTTCAACCCTAACATCGAATTTCCTCGCTTTGTTGCTGTGGAACAACCCTAACTGATGCATTAAATGGAGTTTTTTGCCTCTAATTTCCCTTCTTTTTGAGAATGATAATGAGAAATAGTGAATGTAATGCAGCGGCGGGCGAGGGTGATGTCTTGTCGCATTGTAACATTGTGCCTGCAAACGCAAATCGTAATGCGCATGGTGAAGCAAAGTGAAACAGAAAGAGGAACAGTACTGTAGACAGAAATGTTAAAAACAACGGAAACGCAACCGCAAATGAAAACTCAAAGGGTAACGCACATGGTGGCGTAAACGTGAACGGTAAGTGAAACGGGTACAGAACCGCAAGCAGAAACGGTAATGGTAAGAGTAATGTAAGCGCACAGGCTGGTTTTCCCCAAAAGCTGTATAGAGAAAGACAGTGAGTAGAAAGAATGTATGCAAAATAATGACTCTCGGAACACAAAAATCAGTAGTTGTAATAGTAAATTGCTTATATCTCAGTAACCGTACAACATAAAAAAAAAATGTAAAAGTCATCTGTATTATCACTTTCCTGGCTAGCTTTATAAATAGGGCTATAATTTTTCAACAAAATCTCCATTATCTCACTTTCCGTTTTCGAGATATGGTCTCTCTAAGGCGCGGCGAACGCCGTAATGTTATCGTATGGGAAAAAACAGAAGTTTGGACTGCCATAACTTTTGAACAGTTTAATATTTTTTCATGAAATCTTCGACAGGCACATTGGGGACCCCGGCTGCACGTTCTCTGAAGATTTCAGGCCGGTCACGCATACCATGCAACCTGTAGGCGCGACCGTAGAATTCCAGAAAAAACGTAAATGCACGCACAGATCATGCTTAATAACTCCACAGCCATGTATCCGACCAGTACAAAACTTAGCATATCCCAAGGCGTATGGGTCTTGATCGTGTATTCTAAATTTCAGGCAAATCCATCAAACAGTCGCAAAGTTATTAAGGTGCAAAATTTTGGGTTTAACATGTAAATGGCTCCTCAACCCTAACTATGGTAGCACTACCATGCTACCATAATATATTGTGGTAGCACGGTAGTGCTACCATAGTTAGGATTGAGGAGCCATTTCTATGTTAAACCCAAAAACTTTGCACCTTAATAATTTTGCAACTGTTTCACGGATTTGGATGGAATTTGGAATACATGATCAAGAACCATAGGCCTTGGCATCTGCCAAGTTTCGTACTGGTTGGATATACGGCTGTGGAGTTATTAAGCGTGATCTGTGCACGAATTTATGCTTTTTCTGAAATTCTACAGTCGCACCTACAGGTCGTACGGTTTGCACGACCGCCTGAAATCTTCAGGGAACGTGTGGCTGGGGTCCCCGATGTGCCTTTTGAAGATTTCATGAAAAAATATTGAACGGTTCAAAAGTTATTCAAAAAACAGTTTCCCATTATAAGTCAATGGGAAAAGTTAACAAAAAGTTTGACAGTGTCGCAAATGCATTTTTACTTTCGCAAATGGGCCTGTTACTTTCGCAAATCGGCCATTTTGTTTTCAGTTGGTTATCAGAAAAATGGTTGGCATTTAAATTTGGGACCCTCTAGCAACCTAATTCTTTTTGTATTCACCTAGTCGGACCCTGAGGATGCCATGTCTTTATTTTGTGGTAAAACACCCCAGAAATATGTTTTTCAAATTTCTGGAAAAAGTACTTTCGCAAATTACTTTCGTGCTCACGAAAGTGTCGAACTTTTTTGCGAAAGCTTTCGCAAATTGCGACAGTAGTTTTCCATCTGTGGGAAAGTTACAGCAATTCTTTGGCACTGTGCTGCAAAAGAACCGTTTGGAGTTTTGGGATGAAATCTGGATGGGACGGAGCCGACATCTTACAGATGTGCCTTTCAGTGTTGTATTGAAAAAATATTACATGGCGGCAAAGTTAAGGCACTCCAAATTTCATGTTTTTTCCCATAGGATAACATTACGGCACCCGACGCATTACAGAAATCCTTTGGATCCCTGCTGCAAAATAATGGTTTGGTCTTTTTTCCTGAAATTTGGAGGGAAGACAGCCAACAGTGCACAGATGTGTCTTTCAGTGGTTTGGTGAAAAAATATTACAGGGAGGCAAAGTTATGGCACTCAGAAGTTCCCTTTTTTCCCCATAGGATAACATTACGGCGTTCGCCGTGCCTTTCAGGCCCTTTCAGGCCGTATCTCGAAATGGTGTGAGATACAGACTTTTGTTGGAAAAAGCTTAGCTCCCAAGTAGGCGCTATGCAATTAGCCAGGAAAGTCATACATCATATGACTTTTACTTTTTTTTTCTATGTCATACGGTTCCAGAGATATAAGCAATTTAGTATTCCAACTCCTCATTTTCTGCTCTGAGACCCATTATTATGCATACATTCTTTGTACTTTGGGAGCTAAGCATTTTTCTGACAAAAAGTCCGTATCTCGCACCGTTTCCGAGATACGGGCCCTGAAAGGCACGGCGAACCCCATTATGTTATCCTGTGGGAAAAAAAGAGAAGTTCAGAGTGTGATGACTTTGGCTCCCTGTAATATTTTTTTCACCAAACCATTGAATGGCACATCTGTGGGATGTTGGCTTTCTTCCCTCCAAATTTCAGCCCAAAAGACCAAACCGTTATTTTGCAGCAGGGCGGCAAAGGATTCCTGTAATGTGGCAGACGCAGTAATGTTATCCTATGGGAAAAAGCATCAATTTGGAGTGCTGTAACTTTGCTGCCCTGTAATATTTTTTTACTGAAATACAGAAAGGCACATCTGTGAGATGTTGACTGTGTTCCTTCCAAATTTCAGCCCAAAAGACTAAATCGTTCTTTTGCAGCAGGGTGGCAAAAAATTGCTGTCAATTTCCCACAGCCTGGAAAAGTACTGTCGAACTTTACGAAAGCTTTTGCAAATTCATGCAACAGTGTCACAAATGCGAAAGTACTTTGCGAAAGTTCTTTTTCCAGAAATTTGAAAAACATATTTCTGGGGTGTTTTACCCCAAAATAAAGACATGCCTAGCATCTTCAGGGTCCGACTATGTGAATACAAAAAGAATTAGGTTGCTAGATGGTCCCAAATTTAAATGACAAACATTTTTTTGATGATCAACTGAAAACAAAATGGCAGATTTGCGACAGTAAAATGGCCATTTGCGAAAGTAAAAACTGCATTTGTGACACTGTCGAACTTTTTGTTATCTTTTCCCATTGACTTATAATGGGAAATTGTTTTTTGAATAACTTTTGAACCCTTTAATATTTTTTCATGAAATCTTCAAAAGGCACATAGGGAACCCCGGCCACACGTTTCCTAAAGATTTTGGACCAGTCGCACAAACCGTGCGACCTGTAGAGACGAGCAAAGAATTCCAAAAAAGCGTAATAGCATGCACAGATCACGCTTTAATAACTCTGCAGCCATATATCTGAACAGTACAAAAGTTGGCAGATCCCAAGATGTATAGTTCTTGATTGTGTATTCCAAATTTCAGGCAAATCCGTTGAACGGTTTCAAAGTTATTAAGGTGCAAAATTTTAGGTTTAACATGTAAAGGGCTCCTCAACCCTAACTATGGTAGCACTACCGTGCTACCATAATATATATATATATATATATATATATATATATATATATATATATATATTAGAGGCATAAAATCTATTTAATGCATCAGTTAGGATTGTTCCACAGTGACTAAAGTGAGGAAATTCGGTGTAAGGTTGAAACCCCTTTGCACCCCTCAGCCCACCCCAACTGGAATCGAGGTGCAAATTGGAGTCATCGGCCCTAAGTGTCACCCATCACATGTGGAAAGAAGCTGAGGAATAGAGAATAGGGTGACAGTTACGACCGATGACCTCTAATGCACACCCGATTCCAGTTGGGGTGGGCTGGAGGGTGCAAAGGGTTTCAACCCTAACATCGAATTTCCTCGCTTTTGTCGCTATGGAACAACCCTAACTGATGCATTAAATGGAGTTTTTTTGCCTCTACTTTCCCTTCTTTTTGAGTATGATAATGAGAAATAGTGAATGTAATGCAGCGACGGGAGCGAGGGTGATGTCTTGTCGCATTGTAACATTGTGCCTGCAAACGCAAATCGTAATGCGCATGGTGAGGCAAAGCTAAACAGAAAGAGGAACAGTACTGTAGACAGAAATGTTAAAAACAATGGAAACGCAACCGCAAATGAAAACTCAAAGGGTAACGCACATGGTGGCGTAAACGTGAATGGTAAGTGAAACGGGTACAGAACCGCAAGCAGAAACGGTAATGGTAAGAGTAATGTAAGCACACAGGCTGGTTTTCTCCAAAAGCTGTATAGAGAAAGACAGTGAGTAGAAAGAATGTATGCAAAATAATGACTCTCGGAAGACAAAAATCAGTAGTTGTAATAGTAAATTGCTTATATCTCAGTAACCGTACGACATAGAAAAAAATGTAAAAGTCATCTGTATTATCACTTTCCTGGCTAGCTTTATACGTAGGGCTATAATTTTTCAACAAAATCTCCGTATCTCGCATCGTTTTTGAGATGCGATCTCTCAAAGGCGTGGCGAACGCCGTAATGTTATGCTATGGGAAAAAAACAGAAGTTTGGACTGCCATAACGTTTGAACAGTTTAATATTTTTTCATGAAATCTTTGACTGGCACATTGGGGTCTCCGGCTGCACGTTCCCTGAAGATTTTGGGCCGGTCGCGCATACCATGCAACCTGTAGGCGTGACCGTTGGAATTCAGAAAAGCGTAAGCATGTGCAGATCATGTAATAACTCCACAGCCATGTATCCGACCAGTACAAATCTTGGCATATCCCAAAGGCGTATGGGTCTTGATCGTGTATTCTAAATTTCAGGCAAATCCATCAAACGGTTGCAAAGTTATTAAGGTGCAAAATTTGGGGTTTAACATGTAAATGGCTCCTCAACCTAACTATGGTAGCACTACCGTGCTACCATATATATTATGGTAGCACGGTAGTGCTACCATAGTTAGGTTGAGGAGCCATTTATGTTAAACCCAAAACTTTGCACCTTAATAATTTGCAACCGTTTCAACGGATTTGGATGAAATTTGGAATACACGATCAAGAACCATAGGCCTTGGGATCTGCCAAGTTTCGTACTGGTCGGATATACGGCTGTGGAGTTATTAAGCGTGATCTGTGCGCGCGTTTACGCTTTTTCTGGAATTCTATGATCGCGCCTACAGGTCGCACGGTTTGTGTGACTGGCCTGAAATCTTCAGGGAACGTGTGGCTGGGGTCCCCGATGTGCCTTTTGAAGATTTCGTGAAAAAATATTAAACGGTTCAAAAGTTATTCAAAAAACAGTTTCCCATTATAAGTCAATGGGAAAAGTTAACAAAAAGTTTGACAGTGTCGCAAATGCATTTTTACTTTCGCAAATGGGCCTGTTACTTTCGCAAATCCGCCATTTTGTTTTCAGTTGGTGATCAGAAAAATGGTTGGCATTTAAATTTGGGACCCTCTAGCAACCTAATTCTTTTTGTATTCACCTAGTCGGACCCTGAGGATGCTATGCCATGTCTTTATTTTGGGTAAAACACCCCAGAAATATGTTTTCAAATTTCTGGAAAAGTACTTTCAAAAGTACTTTCATGCTCACGAAACTGTTGAATAATTTTGTGAAAGCTTCGCAGTTCACAGTACTTTTCCAGGCTGTGTGAAAGTGACAGCAATTCTTTGACACTGTGCTGCAAAGAACGATTGGGAGTTTTGGGCTGAAATTTGGAGGAACGGAGCCGACATCTCACAGATGTGCCTTTCAGTGTTGTATTGAAAAATATTACATGGCGGCAAAGTTACGGCACTCCAAAGTTGATGGTTTTCCCATAGGATAACATTATGGCACCGACGCATTACAGAAATCCTTTGGATCCCTGCTGCAAAATAATGGTTTGGTCTTTTTCCTGAAATTTGGAGGGAAGACAGCCAACAGCCCACAGATGTGCCTTTCAGTGGTTTGGTGAAAAATATTACAGGGAGGCAAAGTTATGGCACTCCGAACTTCTCTTTTTTTCCCATAGGATAACATTACAGCGTTTGCCGCACCTTTCAGGGCCCGTATCTCGGAAGCGGTCGAGATACGGACTTTTCGTTGGAAACACTTAGCCCCTAACAGGGGCTAAGTGTAAAACTATCCAGGAAAGTGATAATTCATATGACTTTACATTTTTTCTATGTCGTACGGTTCCTGAGATATAAACAATTTACTATTCCAAGTCCTCATTTTCTGCTCCGATACTCATTATTATGCATACATTCTTTGTACTCACTGGGCCAGATATTCAAACTGCACTCTTCTGAGGCACAAGCCCTTGCGCTCACAAAATAGTTGGCGAAAGTGTGTATTGCGATATTCAAAGGAGTTGCGCTATTGAGCAACTCCTTTGAATATCACCCCAGCCACAGCCACTGTGCATGGCGAGTGG